>OY728136.1:874648015-879648015 GCA_963277665.1 Viscum album
AAAGTTTGGAAACCGAAGCATGTCAGGTCGGGTGTTTCAAGTATTACACCTCAATTCCTTTTCTTCAGATAGTTCCACCAGTGAAAAAGGAATTAAAATCGAAGATCAAAGTGATGTGATGAGAGTTATAGACTGCTCAGAGGATGTTAAATAGAGGGAGCAATTAGTTTCTGCAGGTACTCCTAATTATATGGCGATCACTATTATGGGTGGGGGGGGGCGCTGGTATTTTTAGTTATAGTCTTGTTTAGTGGGATAGTGCATACATAAGTATGATGAAGACTTTGACATTTGGATTTCTTTTACAGGGGGAGATTTCAAGTTTCTATCAACACTACCACAAAACTGGGCATTCTCGGCGCCACCCTTTATCAGCGCTAACGAAAAAGCGCTGATAAAGGGGGGTACTTTTATCAGTGCTAAAAAAGCGCTGATAAAGGGTACCTTTATCAACTCTAAAAAAAGCACTGATAAAAGTACCCCTTTATCAGCGCTTTTTTTAGCGCTGATAAAGGTACCCCCTTTAACAGCGCTTTTTTTTAGCGTTGTTAAAGGGTACCCCTTTATTAATGCTTTTTTAGTAGCGCTGATAAAGGGGGTCTTTATCAGCACTTTTAGGGTATGATTCAGAAAAAATTCATTAAAAATATATAATATTTAAATATATAGATATAGTTATATTGATATAAATATAATACATATTTTTTAAATATAATTTTAAATATATTTTAGATAAGTGTAAATATACAGTTAGAGTTAATATATAAGATATTTAGTGAAAATGGCTTATAAAAAAATTTAAAAAATATTTTTAATTAATAATTTGCTAATTATTATGGAGTAATAGTCATTTAATAACAATTTAAATACTAAAAAAATTAAAAAAAATTAAAAAAGATCCAAAATATGTTGAAAACACAACTCGAACTTCAAACGACCATAACTTTTGATCCGGGTGTCCGTTTGAGCTCTACAGTATATCAAATCGAAGCCTGCGACGAGCTCTACCCGCTAATGATTTAAGAAAAGCCTTTGTCACATTTTTCGAGGCCAAAAAAGACCCAGAAGGCCTCTAAAACTGAGTTTTTAGTTTGGATACCCTGATTTTTTAACGTTTTGTGGATTTTCAGCCTTGTTTAAGGGGGGTATTATTGGTTTTTTTTGGTGGGGACTGAATTTATTCCAAGGTATTACATTCATATTGACATTATATCTTTGAAATTTTATCGTTTTTTACAATGCACTGCTATTTATAATCAAATATATAACAATATATACATATTTTTTATATATTCACACATGAAAATTAATTTTTTAAATAAATAATTAAACATTTTTACATATAAAATATATTAGCTTTATCTAAATAATAACTAATATCCATTTTATTTAGAATACCAATATATCAATATTTATATACCTATATATTAATCTAACTATATATGTACCTATATAATGTGTGTGTGTTTATATATTAACAAAGTGATATATTATATATATATATATTATAACATATGTATATGCATATATATTTATATATATATATATAAATATGTATAATTATACTTATAGAAACACACACACACACACACACATATATATATATATGTGTGTGTGTGTGTGTTGTATATATGTATTTATTTACACACACACAAAACAAAAAATATTTTATAATTGTATTGAAAAATAATCTTATAAATATATATTAATATACAACTAAATATATGGATAAAAAAATATAACTAAATATATATAAATAAATAGATATAACTTAATATTAATATACGAATAAATATATAAATATATACATATATACATATATACATATATACATATATACATATATACATATATACATATATACATATATATATATATATACACATATATAAATATAACTAACTAACTATATATATATATATATATATTAATATACAAATAAATATATAAATATATAAATATATAAATATAACTATATATGTATATATATATATTAATACAACCATATAAATTTATATTAATACATGAATAAATATAACTAAATATATATATATATATATAAATAAATATATCACTAGTTGGAGAACAAATCAAATTAGAGTAGTGGTAAAGGTTTAGCGCGCATGGGGGGCGGTCTAGAGTTCGAAACCTGGTAGAGGCAGGTAGGGGCGCACGCGGGTGAATTTGGGGGGGGGGGATATAGCGCTGTTAAAGGGGTCTACAAGCACTGATAAAACTTGGGGCGTCGTGGCTGAGGCTTACGGGGGAGTGGGTGGGGCGGGGGTGCTGATAAATGGGGGGGGCAAGCGCTGTTAAAAGTCCCCTTCGATTTACAGTTTTTTTTAATTTTTTTTTAAATTTTTTATTTTTTTTTAAATTTTTTTAACTTTTATCAGTGCTAAAAAAAGTGCTGATAAAAGGGGTCTTTATCAGCGCTTTTTGGAGCACTGATAAAGGGAACCCCCCCTTTAACTTCGTCGGCATTAATAGCGCTTTTTTAGCGCTGTTAAAGGCCTTTTTTAGCGCTGATAAAAACCATATTTGTAGTAGTGTAAATATGTAAAAGAGAGATGTCATATTTTTTTTGCAAAGGGTGATAGTTGATGAAAAACCAACTAGTTTTCTTTCTGAATGATTTTTTTGGATGGAATTTACTTTGATGGGATAAAGGGATAGATTGTTGGGATTCAACCAGTATTCATAGGAGAAAAATATAGAGTTTAAATTTTTCAAACTCTCCCATTGGCACCACATGACTTTTAATGGGGGAATATTTTTCTTATCCCATGGATTTGTTTTTTAAATACTACAAACATGTTTTTTAGGGAATCCTTTTATTATAAAAAAGGAGCAGTAAGGGTGCTGGATAGTGTGAGTAAAAGAGGAATAGATACATGGTGTGTAGTGTTGTAGTGAGCAGATACATGGGCGTCGATAATAGTGGGCATGGACACCAATGAGCATAGAAAAATTGTGTTGTGCAACAACTTATTTAAGGTGTTAAAATGATGCTGAATTTTCAGTTTTTATCTCTGAGGGGTTACGTTTTGTCATAGTTGATTATCAAAGAAAATAAAAAGTCATATCAGGGTGTGTTTTTTTTACACAGGTTTTCTATGCTCTCACTATAATTCAAGTTTAGAGTTTTTTTACTTGGATTTTTATAGACTCTCTGATTATTAGTGGAATTCTTAGAGTTACATCATGTTTTTAATCCTCCACATTGAAGGGTTTTTATACATTAAAAATTTGAATCTCAATTTATTTTATGATTTTATTTTTGTGATTATTTTAATCATAGATTCTCACATTTTCTATCACAATCAAGTTTTTATCCTGGGAAAAATCTATTTCCCCCCAACAATATTGTTTAGTTTTTTTACTTGCTTGACTTTTCATCAGTTCATGTGGATAAATTTTGTGGTTACTGTTAGAATTCAAAGCCTAGTTTCTAGTTACCAAAAGTTCATTCACCAGATTTACATTTACCGGAAATATGGTCTATGTTAGAAGGCTAGACTCGATGTACAGATAGTGATAGTTCATCTCTTCAACGACAACGAGACCATATATAGTTCATTCAACTGATGTCATTAAAGGGTGGTCCATAATGTTCAAAGAACTCTCTAGAATTAAATATCTTGAATAAAGACTCTAGAATTTTACCAATTCAAGTAGTCAAGGTCAATGAGGTTACTGAAAATTAATAGTGATATTCCATACAGAGGCACTCCATGAGTGTGGTAAGGCAATGTGACCTAGATAACCACCTGGGTTTCCTATAAAAGGAAGTGGGGAATGATGAAAACAATTGAGATGATACACATATAAAGTAAATCCTGATTATGTATAGTGCATTAGAGTTTTACAGAGAGTTTATCCCATGTAATGAAATCTGACTGACGATTTTGTCAGTTGAATGCAATCTTTGTACTTCTGTTGAATGAAATGAAATCCATAGTGTTTCTTCCATGCATGTAGGACAACTTTATCAAAGAAAAATAATTTCCTATGTTAATTTAATGATATACACTTCTATTTCTTGTTTTTTCCATTTATTTTAATGTTTGTGTGTTTTCTTCTAAAGTGAATACAAATTTAACTTAATGCGGCAAGTATGGTGCTTTGACTCCCTACTTTTGATACACTTGGTCAGAGAGAAGTGAACTTCCAAAGGTTTAGTTTTCCACTGCATTTTATACACATGAATTTATGGTGGTCTTGTATCTTCCTGAGATTTTATGATTTCTTTCTTTTTAAATAAATTTAATCTCTTTGACAGCTTGTGATACATGCAACCCCGAGTCTAAATAAACCATAATATAGTGTACCATTATAACATAATTGTTAAATTAGAGGGTATGAATATGAATAACTAAATTATTAAAAGTATATGGTTTAAACATGTATAAAATAAATTAATTGGTTATCAATTGACACTACTGGAAATAAAGGATATACCAACGGTTTAGAACCGTTGGTATAGGCTGGAGAACCGTTGGTATATTCTATACCAACGGTTGTCCAAACCGTAGGGAAGTAAGGCGTGGGGAAAGATATATACCAACGGTTTGAAGTAAACCGTTGGGGTATCCCACTGTAGGTGTGGATTTGCCAACGGTTCTTGCTGAACTGTTGGTATAGGTTTACCCAACGGTTTGGGAATACTATATTCTAATCTTATACCAACAGTTCACAACCGTTGGTATAGTATTTTTCCCAACGGTTTTCATGAAACCGTTGGGAATTCAATGGTTTTTATTTTATACCAACGGTTGTAAACCGTTGGTATAGATTTTTTCCCAACGGTTTCATGGAAACCGTTGGCATATGTTTAAGTATGGCAAAGTATACCAACGGTTTACAACCGTTGGTATTCAGTATTTTCAGAATTGTCAGCAGCTCCTCCAGTGGCCCCTCCAGTGCACCTGCATAAAAAACAACACTGAAAAAAACACCACCTCTTTGAATAGAATCATGCTGAATAATTCCCCATTTGAATCTTCATATGACAAAAACACCGACACACTTAAAACAACAAAAAAGAACACCACCTCTTTGAATAGAGTCATGGTGAATAATTCCCCATTTGAATCTTCATATGACAAAAATCATCCAGTATAGTTGAATCAGAGTTTCAATAAGTCAAATATTATTTACACCCATTTCAATCTTCATACGACAACCACTTTTATAATATATAGTGAAAAGGTATTTTCATAGGAGTCTCAACACTTGTAACTCAGTAAGTGCCACACCATGCCTCAAATTGAGGCTGGGTTGACTGGTACACATCAAATATGATCCATGGATCATTGTCCTTAAGTTTCAACACAATCAAAATCCGTTTGATCGGTTTGGCATATGTACGTAAAATATTAATCCATTTTGAACAAATGAGAGGTAGTTTGGGTGGTCCCCGCCCCACGGTGACTCATATTGAGGTGGGATTGACTCGTACATGTCACATATGACCCATGGATTGTTTTACTAAAGTGTCAAAAGAATTAGAAGGTATTTGGTCTGTTTCTCGTATGTCAGTTGTTGATATCACTTACAATTTAGTCCCTTTTCAAGAAAAGAGAGACAATTTGAGTGGTCCTGGCCACACCGTGGCTTGGATTGAGGTAGGTTTGATTCGTAAAAGTCAAATATGACCCATGGATCGTTTTTCTAAAGTTTCAATAGAATCCTAATGCGTTTGGTTGGTTTGGCGTTTGTCAACAGTTGTTTTCACTTAAAGTTATGTCCATTTTAAACAAAAGAGAGACACTTGGAGTGGTGTCGGCCCCAACGGACCTCGGATTGAGGCGGCGTTGACTCGTACATGTCACATATGAGCCATGGATTGTTATCCTAATTTTTCAACACAATCAGAATTTTTTTGATCATTTTGGCGTATGTATGTAAAATGTTGTCCATTTTTAACATATGAGAGACGGTTTGGGTGGTGTCGGCCTCACCATGCCTCGGATTGAGGTGGTATTGACTCTTACACATCAAATATGACCCATGGATTGTTTTCCTAAAGTGTAAATATATTACGAAGGCGTTTGGTCGCTTTCCCGTATGACAGTTGTTGATTTCACTTACAATTTAGTCCATTTTCAACAAAAGAGAGAAAGTTTTAGTGGTCCCAGCCACACCGTGGCTCGGATTGAGGTGGGGTTGACTCGTAAACATCACATATGACCCATGAATTGTTTTCCTAAAGTTTATACAGAATCCGTAGGCATTTGGTCAGTTTTCCGTATGTCAATTTTTGTTTTCACTTAAAATTAAGTACATTTTTTAAAAAAGAGCCACTTTCAGTGGTGTCGGCCACACCGGGCCTCGGATTGAGGCGGGGTTGACTCATACACGTCACATATGAGGCATGAATCATTGTCCTAAAGTTTAAACACAATCATAATCTGTTTGATCGGTTTGGCGTATGTACATAAAATATTGTCCCTTTGGAACAAAAGAGAGGCAGTTTGGGTGGTCCCGGCCCCACGGTGCCTCGTATTGAGTTGGGGTTGACTCGTACACATCACATATGACCCATGGATCGTTTTCCTAAAATATAAATAGAATCCGAAGGTGTTTGGTCAGTTTCCCGTATGTCAGTTGTTGATTTCACTTACAATTTAGTCCATTTTGAACAAAAGAGAGACAGTTTGAGTGGTCCCGGTCACACCGCGGCTTAGATTGTGGCAGAGTTGACTCGTACACGTCAAATTTGATCTATGGATCATTTTAGTAACATTTTAATAGAATTAGAAGTCGTTTGGTTGGTTTGGCGTATGTCAGTTGTTGTTTTCACTTAAAATTATGTCCATTTTAAACAAAAGAGAGATAGTTTGAGTAGTTCTGGCCACACCGCAGCTCGGATTGAGGCGATATTGACTTTTAAACATCACATATGACCCATGTATCTTTGTCCTAAAGTTTCGATAGAATTTGAAGGAGTTTGGTCCGTTTCCCGTATGTCAGTTGTTGATTTCACTTACAATTTAGTCCATTTTTAACAAAAGAGATACATTTTGAGTAGTCCTGGCCACACCGTGGCTCAGTTTTTGGCGGGGTTGACTTGTACACGTCACATATGACACATGGATTGTTGTCCTAAAGTTTAGACATAATTAATAGGCGTTTGGTCGGTTTCTCGTATGTCAGTTGTTGTTTTCACTTAAAATTAAATACATTTTAAAAAAAGAGAGGCACTTTGAGTTGTGTCGGCCACACCGGGCCTCGGATTGAGACGGGGTTTACTCGTACACATCACATATGAGCCAGGTATCATTTTCATAAAGTTAAAACACAATCAGAATCCGTTTGATCGGTTTGGCGTATGTACGTAAACTATTGTCCATTTTTAACAAAAGAGAGGCAGTTTGGATGGTCCCGGCCCCACGGTGCCTCATATTGAGGTAGAGTTGACTCATACACGTCACATATGACCAATGGATTGTTTTACTAATGTTTCAATATAATCCTAAGGCGTTTGGTCCGTTTCCCGTATGTCAGTTGTTGATTTCACTTACAATTTAGTCCATTTTGAACAAAAGAGAGAGAGTTTGAGTGGTATCGGCCACATCGTGGCTCGGTTTGTGGAGGGGTTGACCCGTACACGTCACATATGACCCATGGATCATTTTACTAAAGTTTTAACAGAACTCATAGGTGTTTGATCAGTTTGGCGTATGTCAGTTGATGCTTTTCACTTAAAATGATGTCCTTTTGAAACAAAAGACGGACACTTTGAGTGGTGTCAGCCGCACCGCATGTCAGATTGAGGCGGGGATGATTCTTACATGTCACATAGGACCCATGGATCGTTCTCCTAAAGTTTCAATGGAAACCGAATGCGTTTGGTTGGTTTTCCGTATGTACTTAAAATGATGTCCATTTTAAACAAAAGAGAGCCACTTAGACTGATCTCGGCCACACCGCAACTCGGATTGAGCCCGGGTTGACTCGTACAGGTCACATATGACCGATGGATCATTGTGATAAATTATCAACAGATTCGGAATGCGTTTGGTCAGTTTTGCATATGTCAGTTGTTCTTTTCACTTATAATCCTGCCCATTTTAAACAAAAGAGACACAGTTAGAACGGTGTCGGCCACACCGCTCCTCGGATTGAGGCGGGATTGACTCGTACACGTCACATACGACCCATGGATCCTTGTTCTAAAGTATAGACACAGTCCGAATGCCTTTGGTCGGTTTTTCGTATGTCACTTGATGCTTTTCACTTAAAATGACGTCTTTTTGAAACAAAAGACCGACACTTTGAGTGGTGTCAGCCACACCGCGTCTCCGATTGTGGCGGGGTTGATTCTTACACGTCACATATTACCCATGGATCATTCTCATAAATTTTCAATGGAAACCGAATCCGTTTGGTCATTTTTCAGTATGTACTTAAAATGGTGTCCATTTTAAACAAAAGAGAGCCACTTAGACTTATCCCGGCCACACCGCGACTTGGATTCTTCCCAGGTTGGCTCGTACATGTCACATATGACCCATGGATTGTTGGGATAAATTATCAACAGATTCAGAATGCATTTGGTCGGTTTTCCGTATGCCAGTTGATGCTTTTCACTTAAAATGACGTCCTTTTGAAACAAAAGACGGACACTTTGAGTGGTGTCGGCCACACCGCGTCTCCGGATTGAGCTGAAACCACCGTGAGACATTCTAATTATTATTCGTGACGTGTACGCGCATAGGTCACGTCAATCGGACGTGCGGTTTGCGCGGTACGGCTCAATATTCGTGTATTAAGTGATGAGCGTGCTTCGTAAACGCGTGCGAGGGGGTCCAAACAGGTCGAACGAAGTCAGAATGGCCTGAAATCAGACAACAAATACGGGTGAGTGATTTATGAAGTGGTCGAGCAGACGACACGTCAATCGGACGTGTCGTGTGCCCGCGGTGACCGAGAACGCAGTTCGGGTGTCATAAACGGCCAAAACGGGCGTCAAACGGTCAAATTCATAGCAGACGACTTTAAATTCACCTGAAACCACCGTGCAATATTCTAATTATTATTCGTGACGTGTACGCGCAGACCTCACGTCAATCGGACGTGTGGTTTGCGTGGTACGGCTCAATATTCGTGTTTTAAGTGATGCGCACGCTTCGTAAACGCGCGTGAGGGGGGTCCAAACGGGCCTAACGATGTCGGAATGACCTGAAATCAGACGATAGATACGGGTGAGTGATTTATGAAGTGGTCGAGCAGACGGAACGTCTGTCGGACTTGCCGTGTGCCCGCGGTGACCGACAACGCAGTTCTGGTGTTATAAACGGCCAAAACGGGCGTCCAACGGGCAAATTCATAGCGGACAACCTCGGATTGTGCTGAAACCACCGTGAAACATTCTAATTATTATTAGTGACGTGTACGCGTAGACGACGCGTCAATCGGATGTTCGGTCTGTGCGGTAGGGCTCATTATGCGTTCTTTAAGCGTTGCGCGCGCTTGATAAACGCGCGTGGGGGGGTCCAAACTGGCCGAACGATGTCCGAATGACCTGAAATCCGACGACATCAAAGGGTGAGTAAATTGTGATGTGGTCGAGCAGAGGGCATGTCAATCGGACGTGCCGTGTGCCCGCGGTGACCGGGAACGCCGTTCTGGTGTCATAAACGGCCAAAACAGGCGTCTAACGGTCAAACTCATAGCGGACGACAACAGATTGACCTGAAATCACAGGACAACAATCCCATTATTATTCTCGACATGCACGCACAGACAGCACATCAATCAGACGTGCGGTCTGCACGGGAGGGCTCATTATGCGTTCTTTAAGCGTTGCGCGCGCTTGATAAACGGGCGTGGGGGGGTCCAAACTGACCGAACGAAGTCCGAATGGCCTGAAATCGGACGACATCAAAGGGTGAATGAATTGTGATGTGGTCGAGCAGACGGCACGTCAATCGGACGTGCCGTGTTCCCGCGGTGACCGGGAACGCCGTTCTGGTGTCATAAAGGGCCAAAACGGGCGTCTAACGGTCAAAATCATAGCGGACGACATCGGATTGACCTGATATCACAGTACAACAATAAAATTATTATTCGTGACGTGCACGCGCAGACGACATGTCAATCGGATGTGCGGTCTGTGCGGTAGGGCTCATTATGCGTTCTTTAAGCGTTGCGCGTGCTTGATAAACGCGCGTGGGGGGGGGGGTCCAAACTGGCCGAACGATGTCTGAATGGCCTGAAATCGGACGACATCAAAGGGTGAGTAAATTTTGATGTGGTCGAGCAGAGGGCATGTCAATCGGACGTGCCGTGTGCCCGCGGTGACCGGGAACGCCGTTCTGGTGTCATAAACGGCCAAAACAGGCGTCTAACGGTCAAACTCATAGCGAACGACAACAGATTGACCTGAAATCACAGGGCAACAATCCCATTATTATTCTCGACGTGCACGCACAGACGACACATCAATCGGACGTGTGTTCTGCATGGGAGGGCTCATTATGCGTTCTTTAAGCGTTGCACGCGCTTGATAAACGCGCGTGGGGGTGGGGGGGGGGGGTCCAAACTGGACGAACGATATCCGAATGGCCTGAAATCGGACGACATCAAAGGGTGAGTTAATTGTGATGTGGTCGAGTAGACGGCACGTCAATCGGACATGCCGTGTGCCCGCGGTGACCGGGAACGCCGTTCTGGTGTCAAAAACGGCCAAAACGGGCGTCTAACGGTCAAACTCATAGCGGACGACATCGGATTGACCTGAAATCACAGGACAAAAATCCCATTATTATTTGCGACGTGAACGCGTAGACGGCACGTCAATCAGACGTGCGGTCTGCGCGGGAGGACTCATTATGCGTTCTTTTAGCGTTGCGCGCGCTTGATAAAAGCGCGTGGGGGGTCCAAACTGGCCGAAAGAAGTCCGAATGGCCTGAAATCGGACGACATCAAAGGGTGAGTGAATTGTGATGTGGTCGAGCAGACGACACATCAATCGGATGTGTCGTGTGCCCACGGTGACCGGGAACACCGTTCTGGTGTCATAAACGGCCAAAACGGGTGTCTAACGGTAAAACTCATAGAGGACGACATCGGATTGCCCTGAAATTACAGGACAACAATACCATTATTATTCGCGACGTGCACGCGCAGAAGGCACATCAATCAGACGTGCGGTCTGCGCGGGAGGGCTCATTATGCGTTCTTTAAGCGTTGCGCGCGCTTGAGAAACGCGCGTGGGGGGGTCCAAACTGGCCGAATGAATTCCGAATGGCGTGAAATCGGACGACATCAAAGGTTGAGTGAATTGTGATGTGGGAGAGCAGAAGGCACGTCAATCGGACGTGCCGTGTGCCCGCGGTGACCGGTAACGCCGTTCTGGTGTCATAAACGGCCAAAATGGGCGTCTAACGTTCAAACTCATAGCGGACGACATCAGATTGACCTGAAATCACAGGACAACAATCCCATTATTATTCGCGACGTGCACACACAGACGGAACGTCAATCGGACGTGCGGTCTGCGCGAGAGGTCTCATTATGCGTTCTTTAAGCGTTGCGCGCGCTTGATAAACGCGCGTGGGGGGTCCAAACTGACCGAATGACAAAACCAAATAGAAACACACCCTCATGTTATCATATTAATAACTCTTCTTGAATCATTGAGAGTCACATCCCAATGATCATAGGATCATTAGCCTAATTGATCACTAACCATGAAACACATGTATGTTGGTCATGTCACCACATGCATCATCACTCATGCCACCATATCAATATATCACAAGGAATTCTCCAGGATAAGACAATATTTGATCACACATCATTCACATTTAGTTATCATAATACAAATTATATTTACATGCTTATGATATAGAATGAATCCACATTAGTAAGACCCACCCCTCTCATATGTTACCATCACATCACTACAACCCATCCTAGAAAGCACCCTACCGCATACAAATTCACCCAATCTAGGGTCTAATACCCAACAGGATCTTACATACTAGGATACACATCATGGATCACTATCAAAACCATAAAAACATTGAAAGATCTCAAAAAATTAGTGCATGCCATCATTAGCTCATAGAATTGAAAAAAGGTAAGTAACAAGCAATATATCTCACTACTCCATACTCACCCAACAACATAAGGGTCTCACATTACTAGGGAATAATTCTATCCAATACTAAATGATCTTGATCTATTTTTCATATACATATATGATTCACCTCACCAATTACTAAATATTAATAACATAAAAAATTATGATTCCATTTAACTAGAATTAAACCATCAGGTTTTACAAGGAAATTCTATATAAGTATTTGTTTACACTTTAAATAATCTTACCCCATACCATAAATAAGGTGTTCAACAAAAATCAAGAACATGAATTTCATGTTAACACCCAACATTGATTCATTAATAAATTGTATTCGAATTTTATGGAAATACCAAAATAAATTAGTGAATCAATGTACCTATAGTGGTGCACATGACCACCATGAAACAATCATAAATTTTTACAAAAACCCTAATAATTGGGAATAACAAAATCAAGAATAGAAGTATATGATTTATAAGAGCTCGAACTATATCGTTGATAAAATATAGGAGTCTAACCTGGTAGGTGCTGATCTGATGGACGATGTGGGGATTGGGAGGTCCTTCCGCAAGAAATCGCTCCAGGAGGACACGAGGTGAATGCTTCTGTAATGTGGGGAGGCCGCTGGCTCGATTTGGTATTTGGGGCTTTTTTTTCCCAACGGTTTTTAATAACCGTTGGGAAAGACCAACCTTTCCCAATTTCTTCACCACTTTTCCCAACGGTTCTAAGGACCGTTGGAAAAAACCATCTTTCCCAATGGTTTCCATATAACCGTTGGTAAAACAAGGGTCCTTCACCACTTTTCCCAACGGTTCTTAAGAACCGTTGGGAAAAACCTGTCTTTCCCAACGGTTTCATACAACCGTTGGGAAAACTATGCATTGAGGGGTTTTTCCCAACGGTTTATAGAAACCGTTGGGAAAGATATGATATGCCAACGGTTCAAAGAACCGTTGGTACACAACTGTTGGGAAAGATCCCTTTTCCAGTAGTGTGATTAGAAATTAAAATAAAAATCATTTGAAATTAAAAGAAATGTTTTTCTGGAAAACTATTTTTATGCGCACAATGTTTTTTTATTTTAATAAATCAAAATGATCAATATTGGTGAATTATTTTAATGAAATTTATATATTATATATTCAGTCAAATTTTCTATCATTCATCTAATATTTTTCGAAGTATGAGATAAGCATAAATACAATTTTATGCTTAAAAACTGTATTTATCTAAGAAGCGGCTCCGTCGTTTTTTGTGGAATTTTTTTTTTACACTTTTAAAAAAATTATTTGAAAAAAATGAAATTAATTTTTGAAATAAAATTGTCAAAATTACGTTAGAGTTATTATTTTTGAATTTTTTGAAAAGATTAATTTTTCGATGAATAGTAAAAAATACTATTTTTTAATAAAAATTATCTTTTCGTTGAAAGAATTTATAAAGTTAAATTTTGTTTTAAAATGGATTTAAAAGTAAAATTAGTAAAATTATATTATTATTAACCCAATTTAGTTCATTTTAATCAATTTTATGTTGATTTTTCATATAAAAACTGTTTATACTTAAGAAAACATTTTCCTTTGAAAGCGGAATTTCATCACATTTACAGGTTTAATTTTAAATTAAATTAATCCACTTCTATAAATTGATTTTGATAAAATAGATTCCATGTTTTTAATTAGAATAATTAATATTATTTAATATGGGGAACTTAATTTTTAGTCATAATGAATAGTAAAAATAGTAAAAATATGTTACCACGGTTAAGGTTAAAACATGTTTACTAGAGGGTTAAACTAAAGTGTTAAGAGTTAAAATAAAATAAAAACTTGTCTAAATTATATTGGATAGATTTATTTATAACCTATCTCATATAATATTCTGTAATGGTCTATTTTAGATCTATTTGGTGTGAATAAGATGTTAATATATATTATTCTTTTCAAAAATTCCAATGGGTCATCTCCTCCACTTATAAAAGGAAACCCCGTCTCCTATCCTATCCTCACTTCAAGAGACCTTTGATTCATCCAATACCTATATAAATCCCTTAATTACATGCCTCCACATGACCTAGAGTCCCTGGTTTGATCACAAAACTATCCTAGGAAGGATTTTGGTATAAACCTAAAGAGGTTGTCCGAAGAAGTGGTATCATTCTTAACCGTATGTTTTCATTTTATTTATTATTTTACCTCCTTAAAATATTTTTCAACTATGATAAAATAATAAAACCAGTATCTTACATATAATTATATGTTATTATGTTAATGTAATAACCTATATCCATATCCTATTCCATCAAATGAGAAACGAAACTGTCGATCGTGTGTTCGGTGGACTACCGTCTCGCAAATCAATGTAATTCATTTTTCCATCACCACCTCTCACAACTGGATATAATGATGGATTTAATGTATATATATGATATTTATGACATAATTACACTTCTAGAATTATAATACCATATCTACCTTCTTACCTTCCAATTTTTTGGAAAACAATAGCATCGCTCATGTGTACGTGTGGACTACCACCTCCATGAAGTGATGTGATTTGTTTTAATTTTTCAAGGATGGTAATAAGGATAGATTTGATTATTATATATATTATTAATATGATATAATAATTATTCTATATATATATATATATATTATTTTTTATCTTTCTATCATTTTATCTGTTGAAAAATGAAAACGACGTTCATGAATACGTATGACCTACTGTCTCCATGAATGATGAAATTAATTTTTATTTGTCTAACATTTATGGATGACTCTAAATTTGTATATAATTAATATATATGATATTTATATTATTATTAAAATCCTATAGGTGATGGAACCATGATCAAACTGATGGTACCAGGGTGCACAACAGAAGTAGGTGGGATGGGGATTTAAAATTTTCATCGCCAGATCGATGTAGCTTCATCATCTCTAACTATTTGAGACCTGGTAAAGGTCTGAGTATCTCACATGAATTTATTTAACAAAAATATTAAAATAAATTATTATCTTTTTTGGATTAATGGCGTGTTCAAAAACATCTCGTCGTCGGTGACTGTTTCTCAAAGAATTCGAGGTTGAATCCCTCTAGATTGTCCACACACGCTTCAAGAGTCCATGGAAATGCCAATCATTGGAATCCAGGTGCCATCTTAGAGGTTTGATTATGCATTAGACATCTCAGAGATCACCATTATCTAATTCCTTTGATCCGCAAAGTAGATTGAAGATCAAAATCTTGAAATGAGGATTTATCTCCCTAGGATGCGAGAAGGAGGAGAGAGGAGCTCTCAAATTCGAGTGGATGAATAGTCTCTCAGAAATGAGCTCCCTTTTTCTTATACAGTGGAGGTTAAACACCTAAAAATGGTTCCTCACCCCCATATATATAACTCTTACTAAATAATCCATAAATGACACGTTATGAACAACTAACTGTATCATAACATTATTTATATTTTTATCAATTACTTGTAATATAAAATAAATATATATTATTTAATAAAAGAGAGTCATTAACTCGACACATAATTATCTAAAATATTAAAAAAAACCTTGAATATTAAAATAATATTCACTTGTATAATATTTTTCTATGTATTCACTTAATATATTGTGAATTATTTTAATAAATAAATTCATCTTCAATTATTTTACTAGAATAATAATGAATTTATTTATTCACTGATGATCATTTATTATTTGACACAACTCATACCCTGTGGTGGGAACCAATATGTCTTATACTCATATTCATCAGAATAGGCCAAGATTTTGAATACACTAAGCATGTGGAACTTTATGCCCTTATCTCAATAGCAGTGAATATTATTCACAGACTATGAATAGAGTTTAGCAACCCATCAAGGAACCTAAGGAGATAAGGAAAAGTCATAGAAACACCAACATTTTCTATGAACACATGCCATGTAATATAATATATTTATCTTTCAATATATCATAAAGCAGAATGCACACCTTATTCCATCATCCATTCTTTCTTTATTATTCATCGACCTAACTGAACAAACTTACCTTCTTCAACTATGGTCATGAATTTAGTGAAGGTACTACCATCCTAATCAACTAGGCTCGATATATAACTTCCTTTCAGAATTGAAAATTTCTATCTTGATTATTCAATAAATTTCATACTACTAATGACACAGCCAATGCAATCTACCTTGTTATGACATCAATTCCATAGTTTTCATATTATATCAAAGTATGTAATCAAATAGTATATGCTGACAATAATCTTAATTCATGAGATCATTACACATATTCATAGATATGAACTACCAATGACACTTGAAACATGTGGTTTTCATATTGGTGGGTTTGTCCTAATGATCTCATTTACTCAAGATCATCAAGTAAGAACTTAATTAGAAAGAGTCTCAATGATTATGATCCCCCAACAATGGATGGTCTCACATTATTTGTGTCCTATCAAAATTATGTATCTATACTATAGGATATAACTTTAGGATTACTATCATGGTATCTCTAGGTTCTCATTATAGCATGATAACTACTATAACCTTTTGACATGACATGAAATCTAAGTATATTATCATAAATATAGTGGACACATAAATATAAACACTATTATGGTAAGGTAAACACATGTGTATATCAAATTGTATATATATACTGGTAATCAAAGTACGTACATGAGTTGGGTCTAGGTCACCCACTTAAAACACTCCCATTTTCACTAGAGCCAACTACTAACTAGTCTTAACCCACTAAATCTCATGTCAAAATCATGTTTCTACTGAGATGTGGCTTTAGGGGGTCTACCATGTTATTCTCTATGGATACTCTACTAACTATGACTTCACCTCTTTGAGTAAAATCCTTCAAGAGATGAAACTTTTGAAGTATATGTTTTGTTTTCTGGTGTGACCTGGGATCCTTGGAAAGCACCACTTCTATAGTATTATCACAATAAACTAGAATAGAGTCCAGAATACTAAATAAAACACCAATGTCTGAGGAAAAGTTGTGTATCCAAATTTCTTTAGCTGCATCAGAAGTCACAATATACTCAGATTCTACTGTAGAGTCAGTGACCATAAGTTTCTTTGAGCTTCTCAATCTCATTGCACAACCATTCAGGCAAAATACATATCCTAGATAAGATTTTAGATCATCACAATCTATATAGAAACTATAATTAGTGTATCCCCTAACTATTAGTTTTTCATCTCCTCCATACACCAGAAACATATCCTTTGTACATCTTAATTACTTTATGATATTTTTTATAGCTGCCCAATGTATTTCTCCTAGATTATCTTGATATCTTCCCACCGTACTTAAAGAAAATGAAACATAAAACCTAATATATATCATGACATACATGATAGATCCCGCTACTAAGGAATAAGGGGTTCTACTCATTCTTTCAATATCCTCCTATGTTTGTGGGTACATTTTTTGGAGAGATTGGTACCATGTGACATTGGTAACAACCCTCTCTTAGATTTTTCCATATTATACCTTTTTAGTACCTTATAAATATATGTACTTTGACTTATCCCAATCAGCCTATTAGATATATGTCGATAGATCTTGATCCCTAGGATGTAGGCTGATTCACATGAGTCTTTCATAGAGAAACATTCATTTAACCAAGTATTAACTGATTGAAAGACTTGTACTTCATTTACCATAATTAATATGCCATCAACATATAATACAAGTAAAATAATGGAATTCCCACTAAACTTCTTATAAAAACATAGATCACTTTCATTCTTGATGAAACTAAATTCTCTTATGGAACCATCAAAATGAAAATTCCATGATTGTGATGCCTGCTTTAACCCATAAATGTATTTTTGTAGCTTTCATAATTTAGTGGCACTCTTTGACTTAATAAACCCTTTGGGTTGAGTCATATATACATCCTCGACCAACTTCTCATTTATAAAAGCAGTTTTGACATCCAATTTCTAAATCTTATAATCATTGAAGGATTCTATTGTAATTAATATTCTGATGGACTTCAATATCGCTACTGGTGTGAAGGTTTTGTTATAGTCTATGCCTTAATGTTTCCTAAAACCCTTCACTACCATTCGTGCCTTATAGGTATAGACTTTACCATACACGCCCAAATTTTTATCAAATACCCATTTAAACCCAATGTGTTTTACATTAGCTGGAGGGTTTAACAAAATCCAAACATTATTTTGATACATATAATCCATTTTATAATGCATGGAATCTTTCTATTTAGAAACATCCTTTCCCTCTACTACCTCTTTGCTGGTTAGAGGTTCATCATTCTCTAGGAGTAATGTTTCACCTGTCTTGGTGATAAGAAAAACATATCATTTTGGTTCTCTAACCTATCAAGTTTACCTACATAGTAATTGTGTATCAGGAATATATTCATCTCCTAGTCTCTCATGTAGATAGTTCTTGTACCAAAACTTGTGAATTTGGAGCATTAACTTCATCAAAGTCTATCTTTCTACCACTATTTCCATTGGAAATGTGTTCCCTTTCTATAAATATGGCATGTATTGCCACAATAACTTTTCTATTTGAATGGTTTTATAGGTAATATCCTTTATATTCTTTAGGATAATCTATAAAGACGCACTTCGTGATTTGGGATGCTAATTTTTCACTGGGTATTGTCTTGACAAAAGCCTCACATCCCCACACATGTATATATGACAGATTGAATTTATTTCTATACCACAAATCATATGGAATTCAATATATAGTTTTGTTGGTACTTGGTTACGGGTATATGTCACTATTTGTAATGTGTATCCTGAAAAGGATAATGGAAGAGTCACATGTCTCATCATTAATCTAACCATGTCAAGAACGATTTGATTCCTCTTTTCACTAACACCATTCCACTAGGTGTATAAGTAGGAGTGAATTGGGATACTATACCCCACTTTTTAAAGTGATCAATGAAATCTTAGTTAAGATACTCTCCACCTCGGTCCGAGCAAAGTGACTTAATCCTATCACCAATATTGTTTTTTACTTCACATTTATATTTCTTAAAAATCTGAAAGGAATCAAACTTATACCTCATTAAGTATATATAACTATATCTACTATATTCATCAGTAAAAGTAATGAAGTGTAAAAACATACCCCTCAACTCTACTGTAAAAAGACCACGTGAGTTAATATAAATCAATTCCAGTAATTCAGTGGCTCTTACTACTTTCCCAATGAAGGGTGCATTAGTCATTTTCCCTTGTAAATAAGCATGACATATATCCATGGGTTTTAAATTAGTTGAGTTTGAAAAACCTACTTGATGTAATTTTTGTAAATGCTTCTCATTTACATGACCAAGCTCGAAGTTCCATATGCAAGTGCTATATGAGTCATTTTGCTAGTTTTTTCATTGATTTACATTACAGGGTTTTCAATTTCAAGTATATAAAATACATTGTTAAGATGTGTTATACCATAAAATATATTATCCTTATAAAAGAGACAACATTTATTTCCAAACTTGAAATAAAATACCTTAGTGTCCAAACTCAACACTAATATTATGTTTTTGGTAACTAAAGGAACATAATAACAATTATTTAATACAATAACCAAACCACCATCAAAAGTCAGATGATAACCTCCCACTACCAAGGCTGCTAGTATCACACCATTTGTATCCTAGAGATCCACCCCACCCCTTTCAATCTTCTAGAATCTACTTGGTTTTTTACATGGATACAGATGTGTGAGCCACATGCTATATCCAATACCCAACTTGTAGATAAAGATAAATTGTATTCAATAAAAAAAATATCTGAGGTAGAATCATTGTTGGACTTCTTTTTCTTAGCCTTGTAATTCTTATTTTAGTGTACTTTCTTTCTACATGAAAATCATACAACTTCATGCTCATTTCCCTCCCTCTATATCTTTGGATTTTTTGAAGGACAATGCATCAATGTCTTCGTTTTAGGTTTAGCCTTAGACCCCTTCACCCAACCCTTCCTCCTCTTGTTCACTAGAAGAACTAAATAATTAACATTCTTTATATTCTTATCAGCTTGGAGAACTAAATCCAATAGATATAGGAGTGGGGTTTTCATGTTATTCATGTTATAGTTAACAATAAAAGTCAAAAATATTGGAGGTAAAGAGGCAAGAATGAGATTATTTTTTAGTTATTGGTTCAGTTTGAATCTAAGAGTTTCAAGTCTCTCTATGTATCCAATATCGTGAGTACATGAGGTCCTAATTGATTTCCTTATTCTAGATTGCACCTATACAATGGACTTAATATCTCATATATTTCTTGAATTGTTCTCTCTTAATATAACTCTTGGAGATGCGTGAAAATTTTGTAGGCATCTTCATCCTCATTCATTTTCTAAAATTGACTAGTCACTGATGACAACATGATACATTGTACATCTAGTGCATCATCTGCATGATTCTTATATTTATATTTACCCACCTTGATTTATCCCTAAGGGGGCTCACTAGGAAGTGAGTAATCCATCACATAAAGATCCCTCTCTCTGCGTAGTACTATGCACAAGCTCCTATACCACTCCTAGAAGTTATGGTTGGTTAAGATATTTTCTTTATCTATAATTGATCATAGTGATAATGTATTGGTGGAAGTGATTTCTATTTCATCTAGAAAAATGAGATTTAAAAGTTAGTATTTCACCTTTATTACCTTTTATACATTGCTGATTAAATCATTAAATGTCACCCACTATTTTATAAAACTCTAGTAGACCTCACTACTAGATTCAAAATACTCTTTCGTTTTAGTATTTTAGTGGAAATAATCCCCAAAACCTCCCCTCATAGTTCAAGCTATGACTATGCCACTACTCATAGTGTTTCAAGGAAGGCACTAAGCTGGCCAACCACATTGACTCATGGCTCCTTGAACTGTTGAGTGAAGTCCCAACTTCTCAAAACCGTAACCTTGATTCCCTCAATACTTTACTCTAAAGTGGAAAAAATATATCTTTGAATACTTCCTTATTACCATATTTAGTTATTTGACCCATCACCCTTATAAAAACTCACTAGTAATATGAATCACCCTTAACTAGGGCTGACAAGCACCTCATACACCCAGTTTTATTCAAATTTGAGCGATGGAAGGCATTACAACTTAATATTACTTTGAGGGTTTTTATTATTTATCGATGATTGTAATCATTTTCTATTAAATATGTTCATACTATGTGATTAAACTCACAACTAAATAATAATTTAATAGAAAACATTCATTGCATTTTTATTCATTATTTATTTATTATTTTATGTGTTCCTGCAAACATGAATATTCATAAAATAATAAACTATGCATAAATTAAATAAACTACCCAATTGATCTTGAACATTTGGTATTTCTTGATCCATTTATACTCAGTAGATTAACTGTGACCTTGGGGGTATAAAAAATGAAGGCCTTCGGGCCATTGGAGGAGGATTAACTGTGACCTTGGGGGTATAATACGTGAGTCATTGTTTCCTCGTATCATAGCTTGCACCCCGATCCAATGTTTCCATATCTTGTGTGGGATACCACTTTATCTTAGCGTGGTCCATGTCTTATAACGTCATCATAATAATACATAAATACTCTCACATATGCGAGGGGGTCTTGGGAAGCACAAAATACATACAAAATTATACTAATGGATGCACAAAACCTTATACATATTAAGTGAAGAAAGATGATGCACATATCATCAAAAATAAATAATTTATTACATTAATCACATGTATTTATAATAATCAATTAAGTAAATATAAAACTAGGAAAAACATTAGTTGGTTAGTGCTCAAGACCAATCGACAGAAAAAATAATTGGGTAATAAAATTAAATTTGCGTTAAATTCAAGTCTAGGGTAATTGTAACACCCCAAGCTTCTACGGTACGTTTCCCTTCGAATAATGCGATAGCGTGTGTTGTACGCAACACCGAGTTCTAACACACCGTAACCAATCAAATTAGCCGTTATGAATAGTAATACCTACTTTTTGAAATCATATATATTTTATATTTCAAAATGAACTTCATTTTTGGATTCAGAATATCGAAATTAGCCTAGGGTGAAATTTTGGTACTTTTCGGATAACTTTAATATTTTGATGAATAGTGAAAATTACTAAATTTTAATTAAAAACAACTTTTTTAATCAAAATAATTAATAGTGATAAATTGTGAATTTGAGTGGTTTTAAAGTATATTTAGAATATATTTTTACCATTTAATATAATGTTGGTCATTGGACATAATTTTACAATTAAACCGAACATAAACAAGTGTCAATCTTTTGATAGTTATTACCTCTTAAAAACACGCTTTTTGTTTTGACAGCGAGAATTAATTTTAAATTAATTTCTGCCACTTCTGTGTTTTGAATTTAGAAAAATGGATTCCATATTTGGAATCAGGATGTCCAAATTGTGTAAATAGGTAACTTTTATTTTTAGACATTTTGAATAATTACTGTGGTAAATATTTTATTTACCATGGTTAAGGGTAAATCCGGTAAATAAGGGTTAAAAAAATAATATTATAATAATACAAAATTACCCTAAAACGTATCCTAACCTTATTGGTGGACACATACCCGACCATGAGCATCCTTGGGTCAATTTGGGGACCCCTTGGAGCCACTTGTATGTGGTAGGGACACTTTATATTAATAAAGTTAAAATAAAAATAAAAATGGCATAAGCTTACATCTTTTAGAAGAACAATTTTTACATAGGGTTATACATGTTGGATTTTAGATTATAAATATTCATTAGAAAGATAAAAAGATTTCCTACATAATGATATTTTATTTATAATTTTTAGACATCAAATAATTTAAATTATTAATGACACAATAATGATGCAATGTTTACCTCATTAATAAATCATTTAAATAAATAAGATTATAATGATTAAAATATTATCTAAAACCTGTCCAATTCTTTTTGGTTGATGTTATTTAGAATATTAGTCATCTTATCTTATACCTCAATGATTTTTGGACCATTATAAACCGAATATAATTATATTATAAAGTAATACTTTCACTCTTTCCTAAAGATCCCCTCTTCTCCCTTATAAAAGGAGACCAATTCTACTCATTCCTCACACCTCTCAAGCCACTTGGCTCGTCCAAACTCTGCCCAACTAATCTCCCCACATCCCTCTCCTCCTCCTTGAAGCTTCCCCTTAGGCAGAAATCATTTCAAGAAGTCCTTTGGTTCCAACCAAAGTGAGTTACCTAAATTAAAGGTAACGATTTCTCTTAAATTATTTTCCTTTATTTTGCTTCTCCAACCCACAAAATCTTTTTATTTCCTTTCTTTTGTAACAACACTAGTATCCTCAATATACTAGGATGTTGTTATAATAAGGATTCAAACTACACATACACACAACTCCATCTAATGGATGATGAACATAATGTTTCTGTGGATGGAAAACTAACGCCTCACGAAACGATGATTGTTCAAATACATCTTACCGCCTCTCATGGTGGCCATTATGATGGAACTGTAATTAAATATGATATTAATGATATATATTTTATATATAAGCTTCTGTAATTCCATTTTATTTCATACCATTATTCGTTTCATGTTGTATATACATACGATAATTTCATTTGAGGAAGTGCGGACTACCGCCCCCTTAAAATGATATGACTCGTTCATACCACACATGGAACGTATAAAGGATGGTGTTAATGAACTTAAGTAACATATATAAAATATTATATTATACTGGAATAGTAATATACCTATGTATCATTTGGATTCAATTCTTTTAAAATAAAAATTAAATGGAAGTAGCGTTCGTGCGTACGTACGGACTACCGTCTCCACGAACGCGGTGAGATCCATCCTCCATCGTATCCATTCAAGTCTTATTATCATTTTAGGGTTAAAAATAATGTTAATATCATTCTGATTATGAATAAGATTTAATCTATCCATTACAAACATGTCTTACGTAACCAAACATTTAAGAAGAACGAATCGATTATCACCTGAAACGACGATAATACTAAGATATTATTAATAAAGCAATGTTAAAAGATCATATATGATATCATATTAATGTATATGATTCTTGTATAATTTAATAACAATTATTTCACCATTATACAGGAGGTTAACCGACCCCAACAAAGGAAAAGTACAAGGTAAGGGTTATTTCACAATCTCTTCATTATCCGAGGTTGTTTATACGTAATAATCTACTGGGATATCTTTATCATCCACATCCATGTTTCTTAAAAATGTATTTCAAAACATTTTTACTATTTACAAGAATATGGGTTAAAGTCATTTATACCCTTGTTTGACTTTTTATAAGAGGTTTATAAAGGAATCTTTCCGTCGTTTTCAAAACAAGGTCCTTTTTAACCTTTTCGACAGAATTGAGGTAAGAATGTTTTTTTTAACTTATACGGCGGGTGCGGTTATTTTACGCCGTTATAAAATCTTCAAAGCTTTCCTTACAAGCTTATAAGAATATTTTCAAAGAAAATGTTTTATTTTATATGGATCTTAAATGATTTCAAAATAAAAGGAGATATTTCTTTAAAAAGAATTTTGATTTCATCTACGTCAACATCCTTTGATGGATTTTAAGATTATTTGAAGTTGATTTATTATGATACAAAACTTCTATATTGTATTGAAGGTTTTGTGATATGTTTGACTATGGATGTGCTATTTTTATACCATTCATAGTTTATGGTGAAATTATTGACACTTCGTATGCTAGTTTTAATACGAATGTTTATGTTATGTTTAAACCTTTTCATATGGGAATGCATTGGACTTAAGAAGTGACGGGTGGAGCCCGCTATAGCTCCTCGATGCATCAGTAGGTCTCATGAGACAAACTAGTGTCTTGGCACAAGGCCTTGACAAAATCTTATTTGTAGTCTTGGCACGAGGCCTTGGCTATGTGGTTATGATAGTCTGACATTATGCATTCCAACATTATGAAAGTGGTTATTGATTTTTGCATGCGATTATTCGATTAGTAGAATATCCATGTGAATAAGTAAATGACATTATTTCATTTTATTTATGCCATACCATGTTGAAAGTTCATGTT
This sequence comes from Viscum album, assembly GCA_963277665.1. Lineage (NCBI taxonomy): Eukaryota > Viridiplantae > Streptophyta > Magnoliopsida > Santalales > Viscaceae > Viscum > Viscum album. The sequence continues at coordinate 874,673,230 of OY728136.1, forward strand.
TGAAAGGCTTTTGTTTTAGTTATACATTGCCTTAAAAGTTTATTCTTATTTATGAAAGTTTCCGCTATTTTGTTATCCTTACTGGGCATTTGAGCTCACCCCTTTTATATGTTTTATTTTTCCCAGGAAGTGAAGAAGTAAATTATGAATGACCTGCAGGGATATTATGTGGGGATATGAGTGTGGATTATGGAGACTTTATGTTGTTGTAGTAGTTTTTCATTTTATGATGTAATGTAAAACCTATGAATATATCTAGTGTTTCCAAGGCTACTAAACCAATCGGTTTTTTGAGATTTGATCTTTCTTGTGATCATGCCAATGTTATGTAATAATGCACCGACTCTGGGTAGCTGGGGTCGGGGCGTTACAGTTGGTATCAGAGGAATTTTAGTACAAACCTTGGAATCTAGATTTAGATAAACTCTTATTAGAGCACGTAGACCTAAGATGAACTTTGAGGATTAGTATAGAAGAACTTCCTAGAATTTTGGTATTGTAGAGATTTTGTGAGTTTTCCGAGCAATACATCCCTTTCTGGATACGAGCAGGTAGAGGCGGCTCTGGCACAGATGTACCTAGGGGTAAAACCTGAAAACACCGCTTTGAGCTAGACTCGAACGGGAACTGGTGCACGACAACGGGCCTTGCTGCACTCTTGGTTACGACACTCCCGGGGGATATGCTTAGGATAACTCTCATTTTCTTTACAAATCATTTTGAAGGGATTATGAGTATATACATCCTCAAAGAAAAAATTCTTATGATTATGGATTATATCCATAAATAGTTCAATTTATGTTAAGTGTTTTATAAGTATGGGATTATGTATTTTGATTCATAAACTGATCTAGTTTATGCCATTGTTTAGAAATGGCGCCTAGTGGAAGAAATGGAAACCGTATCAATGCACGCACTCCATGTAGGGATTGCCCTCCTGCTCAAGATAATTATAGTGGGGCTGGTGATGCAACTGGTGCTGATCAGCTAATCACCATACTGGGACAACTTACTCAGGTTATGAATAATAACCTTACCCGTATGGAGCACCCTGATCCGCAGCGTGGAGGATCAATGTTAGATCGATTCATGAGGCAACAACCACCAACGTTCAATGGGAATACAAATCCCTTAGTAGCTGAGCAATGGATATTTTCCCTAGAGAAAATATTTCAGGCTTTGGGGAGCAGTGAAAGGGAAAAAGTTATCATGCACTACTGGAAATGCTGTTTTTCCCAACGGGAGTTTACCAACGGTTTGCTAAAACCGTTGGGTTTGAAGGATTAAGAAAGCCTTTCCCAACGGTTCATTGAAACCGTTGGGAAAAGCCACCCCTTTGCCAACGGTTTGAAGAAACCGTTGGTAAAGGGGTGTGTTATTCACCTTTTGCCAACGGTTCAAAAGAACCGTTGGGAAAGGGTCACCCCTTTGCCAACGGTTTCCTCAAACCGTTGGTAAAGGGGTCCTTAGCATCTCTTTCCCAACGGTTCTTTAAAACCGTTGGGAATTATTTCCCCCAAATCCAGCTCTCCCCCATTCGCACAGAACCTAATTTCATCCGCTCCACTGCTCTCATCTCGCGAAATCCCCTATCCGAAGAGGTGAAAACCATCTGAAATCAGGTATCTTTTCATTTATACACATATAATTCCTTATTTTTATTGTTATTGCTTTAGTATTTTAGTTTTAAGTTATCAATCCACCACCAGCTCTCTGCTGCTCTCCAAATCCCCCATCCGAATAGGTGAAAACCCATTTGAATCATCTCAAATCAAGTAATTTTTTCTTTATACACATATGGTACCTTGTTTTTATTGTTATTGATCTAATATTTTAGTTTTAAGTTTGGATTTTGATGTGATTTCACCGTGTAAAATAGGGAAATGAATAAATATTTTGTTAATTAATTAGTTTCCCCTAGAATATCAGTTGTGTTATAATGTCCATGCTAAATAAAGGGGTAATGTAATAAAAGACCTTGAATAAATAATTTGTGGAAGTTGGGGTATGTTGCCTCTATGAGAGGTTTTTTGTTGTGTTTCATTGTATGTTGTAGGCTGTTTTATGGGGATTGAGGTGACCAGTTGGGCTTTGTGATATGTGGGGTTGTAATGTGATGGTTAGTGGGCATGGATGTGTCATATGAAGTTGTATGATAGTGATGATGTGTGGTGGTGTTGTGTCGTGTGGAGGTGTTGTGTGATGAAGTTGTGGTGTATAATGTGGTGAGGTGGTTTTGGTTGTGCGGTGGTTTGTGATGTGCAATATTTTTATTGTGATATGTGGTTGTTTTGGTGAGATGGTTGGTCGATGTAACATGGTGTCGATGGTTATTGTGAGATGGTGAGTTGTTGTGTGGTGGGGTTGTCCAGGGGGTGTGGGCTGTCCTGGGGGTCTGGGTGGGGTGTCCTGGTGGGGGAGGGGTGTGTGGGGTGTCCAGGGGGGTTGGTATGTTTAGGTGGTGGTGGTGGGGTTGCAGGGGAGGGGGGTGTGGGCTGTTTGGGAGGGTGGGCGGGGCTATCCCGGGGGGGGGGGGGGGGTACGGGGTGTCCAGGGGGGTACGGGGGTGGGCGGGCTGTCCACAAGGGTGGACGGGCTGTCCACGGGGGTGGTCGGGCTCTCAAGGAGGGGTGGGCGGGCTGTCCAGGGGGGGTGGGTGGGCTGGCCACAGGGGGTAGGGGTGTCCAGGGGGGTGGGCGGGCTATCCAAGGAGGTGGGGGGCTGTCCATAGGGAGAAGGGGTGTCGAGGGGGGTGGGTGGGCTGTCCACGGGGGTGGTTGGGTTGTCTAGGGGGTAGGGGTGTCCATAGGGGTGGGTGGGTTGTCCATGGGGGTGGGCGGGGCTGTCCTTGGAAGGTGGAGAGAGCTTCTGCCCAGGAGCCACCGGCTGGCCGGTGGGAAGGCCACCGGCTGGCCGGTGGTGAGACAGTAGGTCTCACTATTCCAAAGAGTTCCACCGGCTGGCCGGTGAGGAGGCCACCGGCTGGCCGGTGGTCTGGACAAAAGACATCCCATTCTGTCTGGGCCCACCGGTTGGCCGGTGGCCAGACACCGGCTGACCGGTGGCACCTGGCAGAGGGCAAGCCCTTCTGCCTTGTCCACCGGCTGGCCGATGGGCTGGATCCGGCTGGCCGGTGCCCTTACCGGCTGGCCGGTGGTCCTACACCGGCTGGCCGGTGGACTTGAAAAAAGTCCACTTTTCCTTTTTTTTGCCACTTCTTGCTCCTGAAATCATGCCTATTAACAAGAACACTTGAAACAACATTAGATCACTATGAGAGTGATTGTGATCATTAAAATCCAAGAGAGTGGGGTACAACATTCCCTACTCTTTCTTCAAAAGTGATTGACCATGTGTTTTTAGGCAAGATGCGATGTGATTGTCCATGTGTCTTCAGGTGAGATGTACTATGATTTCCCTAGTGTTTTTCGATGAGGTGTGATGTGATAAGGCTATAATAAGATGTGGCATGTGGTTGGGGTCATGTAGGGTAGGAGGATGGCACAAGGTTGATGTTATTCATGTTCATGATACCCTACTAATATGGTTATGGGATGAGTCATGCTGTTATGTGATATAACACATTAAGTTCTTGTTGGTTTTACATTTTTTCAATAACACATTTGTATGTTTTTTTGACATGTGTAGTTGATACCTTGATTATTTTCTTCCTTTATCGTTTACTTAAATGTATATTCTATTATAGTTAATGCCTATTGAATTGTTTATGACAAAATGACTTATATAAATTCTTTTTACAGAATGGACAGAAGTTGGATGTATGAAACCGATCGGATCTCAGATGATTTTCAAAACAATTTGGAGAGCTTTATAGATTTTGCATTTGACAATGCTTCAGATAGTGGTCGCATACACTGCCCATGTTCCAATTGTGTTGGTAGACCTTGGTTGAGCCGTGAAGAAGTCAGCTACCACATAACCAAAAATGGGTTTCAAGCAAACTACTTTCTGTGGTATCACAATGGGGAGAAAACGAAATCTCAAATTGGTGATGATCGAAATGAAAAGACTGGAATGGAGAATTTGTTAGATGATCGGTTTCCGTTTATTCGTCATCATGAAAAAGAAAGGATTTCGACTCAAGAAGACTTCGATATGAGGACAGCTGATGCATCTAGTGAAAATGATGATATTGATAGGGTGAAAAAATTGAATGATGCTGCCACGACTCCAGTATATCGGCAATGCGATAAAATGAAAAAGCTGGAATTTTTAATCCGATTATTTCATGGGAAAACTATGTATGGGATTTCTAATACAGCAATCGATTACATTCTTACCCTCTTGAAGGATTTACTTCCAGATGATGCAGATATTCCCTCAAACCACTATATGGCATGGAAGTTAGTTGAGGAACTTGGATTTTCAAGAAACAAAATTCATGCTTGCCCGAAAGATTGCAGTTTATTCTGGGAGGAAACCGCTGAACGAAATGATTGTATAAAATGTGGCACATCCCGCTGGAAGTCAAAATCTGATGGAACACCATCCCGCGTTCCACAGAAAGTAATGTGGCACTTTCCATTGATTCCCAGACTCCAGAATCTTTTTATGTCTGATGACATATCAATAAAAATGAGATGGCATGATACCGAGAGAAAGAAGACTGATGATGAGTTGGTTCATCCTGCAGATGGATTTGCATGGAAGAGATTTGATGCTCGACATCCTGATTTTGCAGCTGACGTGCGTAATGTGAGGCTGGGTCTTTCATGCGACGGTTTTAATCCGTTTGGGCAGATGCTTACTTCGCACAGCACATGGCCAGTTTTTATACACATTTATAATCTTCCCCCATGGTTGTGTATGAAAAAACCTTTCACTTTCATGAGTATACTCATATCTGGTCCTTCTGATCCTGGCATTGATATTGATGTATACATGCAACCTTTAATAAAAGAGTTGAAGCTTCTTTGGGATGTGGGTGTGCGCACATACGATGCATGTTCGAAAGACATATTTCAGATGCGCGCTGCGCTTATGTGGACAATCAATGATTTTCCGGCTTATGCAATGATGTCTGGATGGAGCACGAAGGGGAAACTGTCATGTCCAGTTTGTATGAAGAATACACGATCCAGAAGACTGAAACATCGTTGTAGTTTCAGTTTTATGGGACATCGACGATTTTTGCCAAAGGATCATCCATATAGAATGAATCGTCGAAGATTTGATAATACTATAGAGACCGATGATCCACCTCAGCGTATGTCTGGAACTGATGTGCTTAATGAATTGAAAGATTTCAGTTTTTCGTTCGGGAAGGGTCAAATGAAATCTGGAAAGAGAAAGAATGTTTCCACAGAAACCTGTTACAATTGGAGGAAGAGGAGTATCTTTTTTGATTTGCCTTATTGGTCAACCAATTTGCTACGTCATTGCTTAGACGTAATGCATATTGAAAAGAATATATGTGAAATGTTGCTTTCAGTTCTTCTAAATGTCAAGGGGAAGACAAAAGATGATTTACGATCTCGACGTGACTTGGTGGATTGGGGCATCAGACCAGAATTGCATCCTGTGCGTATCAATGAAAATAAATGGCAACTTCCATGTGCTTCTTATGTGATGACACCTACTGAAAAAAAACAATTTTTGGAAGTATTAGAGACTATTAGAGTTCCTGATGGCTATTCAAGCAACATATCTAAACGGGTCAACAGAAGAGAGTTGAAGCTAAAATCTTTGAAGACTCATGATTATCACGTTCTACTGCATGAGTTGCTTCCAATAGCAATCCGTCATCTTTTGTCCAATAATGTAAGGGTGGGTGTTATTCGGTTGTGCCATTTGTTTAGAGATCTTTGTGCTAAGAAGTTGTCGAAGTCTTTCTTGCAAAAAATGTTGACAGATGCCCCATTAATTTTGTGTGAGTTGGAGAAAATATTTCCCCCATCATTTTTCACATGCATGCTGCATCTGACTGTCCATATTCCAACTGAAATACTTCTCGGAGGACCTGTTTCTTTTCGTTGGATGTATCCAACTGAAAGAAATATGTTCACATTAAAGTCTTATGTTCGAAACAAGAATCATCCCGAAGGTTCTATCGTGAACGGTTACTTAGCTCAAGAATGTATGGATTTCTGTTCAATGTATTTGTCTGATCTTACTACAAGAATGAGCAGACCAATGAGAAATGAAGAAGAACAATATGAGCAAATTGAACCCAGTTTTCCATCACTTCCTCAAACAGGAGGAATTCCTGGATCATATACATTGAAGACATTAAGCAATGAAGAGCGGGAGATGGCACATCGCACAGTTTTGTTCAACTGTGATTTGTTCGATGACTATATCAGGTAACAAAATTGAATATGTATATCTTACATATATATCTGTTAAACTATTCATATTTTTTTATCTACAGGGAACATAAAACAATGATAAATAGGAAGCATCGTTCTTTATCTTTGAGAAGGAGAGAGACTTTGCATAGCAAAGAGTTTTCTGCTTGGTTAAAATTGAAGGTAAAAATATTACTGTTTAAATTAATTATTTCAATATTTACTTAAGTTTAGCTGTCATTTATATTGCAGGTATTGAGTTTGTCTGCTGACTCTGTCTCTGAGGAAATAAGAGCTTTGGCTTTTGGTCCTAATACCGTGGTTCGTGACTGTAAATCAATTGTTATCAATGGGTACAGATTTATTGTCACTGAACGAGCCAAAAACATGAGAACACAACATGATGGTATTATGGTTACTGCCACAACAGATTGTTATGCCAGCGCATCAGATAGTAGACCGCGACTTGAAAATGTGGGTTATTATGGAGTCGTTGAGAAAATAATAATATTGGATTATTACTCTCATGGACGAGTCACAATGATGAAATGCCATTGGTTTGATTCGATGACGAGACATGGCACATTTATTGATGATTGTGGATTTCGAGTAATTAATATGACCCGCACTCTTGCAACCGAAGAACCATATGTGTTGGCATCAATGGCTAAACAAGTTTTTTATGTCAAAGATCAACTTCAACCTGAATTTGGTGTCGTAGTTGAAGTAATTCCAAGACATATTTTTGATGATGCTGATGATGGAATTGACACTGTCCCTATTGCCATTGGAACCAATCCATTTATTTCTTTTGATGACTCCAATAGCTCAATTGTCAGAGTTGATTGTGAACCTGAAGTTGTGGTTGGAAATATATAGAATCATTCATCCATGTTCTCAATTCTTTTGGTTTACCTCGAGTTGGGTTGTTAAGGTTGGTAATATTCATATTTATTTAGTATTGATCACAAATATGTTTTAGCTGACTTGACCGTTATGTGAATTTTCAATGTTTATTGGTTGCTGTTTTATTTGAATTGCATTTTCTAATTTGGAATTGAACTGTATTCAAACCAAATCAAACAATATTTCAAACTTGGTGAACATTACAACTTGTATGTTTTATTAAATTTATTCAAGCTCTTCTAAAACAATTGATAGGTAAATTACCAATGAATCCCCTCATTCCCTCATATATTTAGTTTTTTGGTTTACACATTAATTTTCTTTTTCTAATTAATTACATATTTGTTTTCCAATGCAGGAAATGAAGCCAATTGAAGAGAGACGAAGAAAAAAAATGGCGGAGAACAATCGTCGGATGGAGGAGCTGGGCATTCCACCATTAGTGCCTACAGTGAGTACTTTATTTCAAATATATATATATATATTTACAGAATATATAATGTCATGTGATTAATTTTTTTTGTAAACTTTTTTGTAGGATCCACCATTACGTCGACAGTTATTCGACGAGGAGCCTAGTACTGGTCCGAGTACTCAGGCCGGTGGTACGAGGAGGGTTCGTACCAGAGGTGGACGTAGAGCTGCGCGTGCCCGACTAGACCCTGCCCCTCCCACTGACATTTCAGCCTTCCCACATTCTGATCCCGGTGTGTCGTTAGGGACACACGGGATATTTAGACCTCCCATGTTTTCGCTACCTTCTGCATCTTCTGCCCCATCATTTTCACATCCCATGATGATTCCCACTCCCCAGTCAGCATCAGGTCATACAGTTGTTCCATCTTCTTTTCCTTCTACTTCTGTCTCTCCGAGCTTTTATATTCCATCGTCTTCGACTCCCGTTCCACCAGAGGGTGTTCCATCAGGTTCTGTGGATCCGGCGCCACTCATTGATCAGACTAGCACAGGTATATTTATAAAACCCTATCAAATTTTTATAGTAATATTTATTTTCATTATAACATGTTTTGATAAAATATTTGTTTTTCTTTCATGACAGATACATCTACTGAAAGGAGGCGGGGGCGGGGCCGTACACGCATGCGTTCGGTGTGGAACCGTCGCACACAGGTTATGGTGGAATATAATGAAGACAATCAGATGGTTGAGAAAACAGGGCAGCAATGTCGGAGTTTTATGGCGACGCTTGCCAAATACTCCGACATCATTCCCGTCAGCCCGCTGTCGTGGAGACATTTGCCACATGAGGTCAAAGATAGAGCTTGGTCAGAGATATGGGTAAAAAAATCTGTTGTATTTAATGCCATGAATTTTTTTTGTATTTATATAAATTAATATTTTCATTTCAGCTTCGATTTAATTTTCCTGATGGTGAGGGTGCACGAATGGAACGTCTAAAGGATTTAGGCGAGCTTTGGAGAGCCTACAAGCATGAGCTGTATATTGGCTGGCGTGCTAGAGTTGGCACTGAGTTAGAGGCGGTACCAGTCGTGGATGATTGTCCTATAGAGCAGTATCGTCAGATGATTACTCATTGGACGAGTACCCAGTTTAAGGTATGAATTACATTTGAGGTATTTAAATAATAACTTTCAAGTTTTGCATTAATATTATCCTTTGTATTATCGAATTTTATTTAGGAATCATCTGGTAAAAATAAAAAAAACATTGATGCAAAAAAATACCTCCATACACTAGGACGCACGACGATGCCGGATCATGAGAGGCAGCAGGTATGACAATTGTTTATAAGTTTTCTTTACGACTTACATTTTCTTTTTTTTCCTCAATTATTTAATTATTTGCTGAAGTCTTTATATAAATTTTGTTTTCAATGTCATTGTAGAGGAAAGTACAAAATATTGAAGGACGTGTGCCTCGAGCAAAACTGTTTTGCTCGAGTAGACGAAAAAAGGATGGACGTGCTGTCAACGAAGCGACTCAGCAGCAGATTGTAAGTTTTAATCTGTTGATTTTATATTTTAATATCTATTTCGTAACTTAACAATATATTTATATTTGTAACAGGATGCTTTAGAGGCCCTCGATGCCCAAGAAGCAGACAATTTTGGGCCATCTGATCACTTACATCAGGTGTTGGGAGATGATCATTCTGGCAGAGTACGCTGCCGACCTAGGATAGCCCCGACGAGGTATTGGCCTGCCTCAGGTACGAGTTGTAGTGCCACCGAGCTGCAGCAAGTTAGGGCACAAGCAGAACAGGCTGAGAAAAGGGCCACAGAGACGGCAGAACAGTCTGCAAGGGCAAACAGTGCATTTATGAAATTTATTGAAGTTCTACGTCCAACACTTCCAGCAGAGGCCAGCCCAGCGATTGATGAATACATGTCGTCGATACATTCTATATATGGTGCACCAGGTGGCAGTTCCAGTGGTGGTCAGGCCGATGTCGAGCTTGAAGATGATGATGGCGAGCAGTCTGATTCGGAAGAGGATGGAGATGAGGAGGGCGAGGAGGAGGGCGAAGGCGAGGAGGAAGGCGTTGAGGAGGGTGATGACGATGAGGAGGACGATGACGAGGGCGATGATGATGATGATGATGGAGATGGTGATGCTGATGTGGGACATATTGATCCGTTACATTTTTGACTTGACATGTGATGTTTAATCTATTCTAGTTGTTGGTTTTATCTAGACTCGTAGTATAGTATTGGAGTTGAATTATTTTAATCAGTCGCCCGTATTTGTCGTCTGATTTCAGGCCATTCCGACATCGTTCGGCCCGTTTGGACCCCCCTCACGCGCGTTTACGAAGCGCGCGCATCACTTAAAACACGAATATTGAGCCGTACCGCGCAAACCGCACGTCCGATTGAGGTGCCGTCTGCGCGTACACGTCACGAATAATAATTAAAATGTTCCACGGTGGTTTCAGATCAATCTGAGGCCGTCCGCTATGAATTTGACCGTTGGACGCCCGTTCTGGCCGTTTATGACACCATAACTGCGTTGTCGGTCACCGCGGGCACACGACAAGTCCGATTGACGTGCCGTCTGCTCGACCACTTCAGAAATCACTCACCCGTATTTGTCGTCTGATTTCAGGCCATTCCGACATCGTTCGGCCCGTTTGGACCCCCCTCACGCGCGTTTACGAAGCGCGCGCATCACTTAAAACACTAATATTGAGCCGTACCGCGCAAACCGCACGTCCGATTGACGTGCCGTCTGCGCGTACACGTCACGAATAATAATTAGAATGTTTCACGGTGGTTTCAGCTCAATCCGGAGACGCGGTGTGGCCGACACCACTCAAAGTGTCCGTCTTTTGTTTCAAAAGGACGTCATTTTAAGTGAAAAGAATCAACTGGCTTACGGAAAACCGACCAAACGCATTCCGAATCTGTTGATAATTTATCCCAACAATCCATGGGTCATATGTGACGTGTACGAGCCAACCCGGGATGAATCCGAGTCGCGGTGTTGCCGGGATAAGTTTAAGTGGCTCTCTTTTGTTTAAAATGAACACCATTTTAAGTACATACGGAAAAACGACCAAACGGATTCGGTTTCCGTTGAAACTTTAGGAGAACGATCCATGGGTCATATGTGACGTGTACGAATCAACCCCGCCACAATCGGAGACGCGGTGTGGCCGACACCACTCAAAAAGTGTCGGTCTTTTGTTTCAAAAAGACGTCATTTTAAGTCCACCGGCCAGCCGGTGTGAGACCACCGGCCAGCCGGTAAGGTCACCGGCCAGCCGGATCCAGCCCATCGGCCAGCCGGTGGACAAGGCAGAAGGCCTTGCCCTCTGCCAAGTGCCACCGGTCAGCCGGTGTATGGCCACCGGCCAACCGGTGGGCCCAGACAGAATGGAATACCTTCTGTCCAGACCACCGGCCAGCCGGTGCCTGACCACCGGCCAGCCGGTGGAACCCAGACAGAATAGCATGCTTCTGTCCAGACCACCGGCCAGCCGGTGGCTCAGCACCGGTCAGCCGGTGGAGCCAGAGAAATCCCTTGCCTCTACATCAACTACACTCACCTCCGACCCAACATCCATCAGTCATATGTGACATGTACGAGCCCACTCGGGCTCAATCCGAGTCGCGGTGTGGCCGGGATCAGTCTAAGTGGCTCTCTTTTGTTTAAAATGGACATCATTTTAAGTACATACGGAAAACCGACCAAACGCATTCGGTTTCCATTGAAACTTTAGGAGAACGATTCATGGGTCATATGTGAGGTGTACGAATCATCCCCGCCACAATCCGAGGCGCGGTGTGGTCAACACTGCTCTAACTGTGTCTGTTTTGTTTAAAATGGGTAGGATTATAAGTGAAAAGAACTGACATACGCAAAACCGACCAAACGCATTCGGTTTCCATTGAAACTTTAGGAGAACGATCCATGGGTCATATGTGACGTGTACCAATCATCCCCGTCTCAATCCGAGACGCGGTGTGGCCGACACCGCTCTAACTATGTCTCTTCTGTTTAAAATGGGCATGATTATAAGTGAAAAAGAACAACTGGCATACGCAAAACCGACCAAACGCATTCCGAATCTTTTGATAATTTATCACAACGATCCATGGGTCATATGTGACGTGTACGAGCCAACCCGGGTCAATCCGAGTCGCGGTGTGACCGGGATCAGTCTAAATGGCTCTCTTTTGTTTAAAATGTACACCATTTTAAGTACATACGGAAAACCGACCAAACGCATTCGGTTTCCATTGTAACTTTAGGAGAACGATTCATGGGTCCTATGTGACGTGTACGAATCATCCCGCCTCAATCCGACATGCGGTGCGGCTGACACCACTCAAAGTGTCCGTCTTTTGTTTCAAAAGGACGTCATTATAAGTGAAAAACATCAACTGACATACGGAAGACCGACCAAACGCATTCGGATTCTATCGATACTTTAGCACAACGATCCATGGGTCATATGTGACGTGTACAAGTCAACCCCGTCTTAATCTGAGATGTGGTGTGGCCGACACCGCTCTAACTATGTCTCTTTTGTTTAAAATGGACATGATTATAAATGAAAAGAACAACTGGCATACGCAAAACCGACCAAACGCATTCAGAATCTTTTTATAATTTATCACAATGATCCATGGGTCATATGTGACATGTACGAGCCAACCCGGGATGAATCTCAGTCGCGGTGTGGTCGGGATGAGTCTAAGTGTCACTCTTTTGTTTAAAATGTACAACATTTTAGGTACATACGGAAAACCGACCAAACGCATTCGGTTTCCATTTAAACTTTAGGAGAACGATCCATGAGTCATATGTGACGTGTACGAATCAACCCCGCCTCAATTGGAGACGCGGTGTGGTCGGCACCACTCATAGTGTCCGTCTTTTGTTTCAAAAGGACGCCATTTTAAGTGAAAAACATCAACTGGCATACGGAAAACCGACCAAACGTATTAGGATTCTGTCGATACTTTAGCACAACGATCCATGAGTCAAATGTGACGTGTACGAGTTAACCCCGCCTCAATCTGAGGTGCGGTGTGGCCGGTATCACTTCAGGTGTATGTATTTTGTTTAAAATGGACATCATTTGAGGTAAAAATATATGGTATAGAAAAAACCGATCATATTATGAATTGAATTTCAGATTCCACGTATAATTGTCATCTAAATTTTAAATTGAATTCTATATGAATTATGTATGTTTATGAATTGTAATTTAATTATGGATTTGTATAGTTTCAGGATCCATTATATGTTAAATGTGTATGAATTTGTTCGTAATTGAATATGTATGTTTTATTTTATTACTGGTACAATAGTTGGATCGAAAATGAGGTGAAAATGAGGTAAAAATGAGGTGAAAATGAGGCCTGATGACCGGTGGTGATAGACAGGGGTTGTGCAAATTGCAGGGTGCTGCAATTTGCAGCATAGGGTATGCCAACGGTTTCAAACCGTTGGCATATAAGTTTCTAGCATGTCTTTTCCCAACGGTTCTAAACCGTTGGGAAAGACTTCACCAATTCCCAACGGTTTGAAACCGTTGGGAAATTGTTCCACATGGTATATCCCAACGGTTTGGAACCGTTGGGAAAATGTGTGGCATTTGAGTTTTCCCAACGGTTTGTGAGAACCGTTGGGAAAAACTAAATTTCTATGGGCCTATTGCAACGGTTTCAAGTAAACCGTTGGGAAAACCTTTTCCCAACGGCTTACTTCCCAACGGTTCTCATAACCGTTGGGAAAACCTTTCCCAACGGTTTGAGGGGCTTTCCCAACGGTTCAGAACCGTTGGGATATAGTATATTTCCAGTAGTGATGGTAGTTTACCGCCTCACTGGAGATGCTGATCAATGGTGGTCATTGATTCAGAACATGAAGGAAGATGATGAAGTATCAAATATGGAATGGAGGGAGTTCAAAGATCTTTTTTTAGAAAAATACTTCCCTCGCGACCATCGAGCAGATATGGAAAGGCAATTTCTGAGTCTAAGACAGAAGGAGGATGAGAATGTCACAAAGTATGAGGCTAACTTTACAAGGTTAGCGAGGTATGCTGGAGATTATATTCGCAACCCAAGAAGTAAGATTAATCGTTTCTTTGATGGGTTAAAACCATTTCTCCGTCGAGCATTAGTCTCACAATCCTTTTCATCGTACGAAGACATTGTCTCATGTGCTATCAAGACCGAAAAGGAATTCTCTAAGTCTTATGACTTTAAAGCAAAGCAAGAGAAGAAGAGACCTGCTGATCAATCTGGGAATAGAAATAAGGGGAAGAAAGGAAAGGTTGAATATCCATCATGTGGTAAATGTGGGAAGAAATACCCTGGTACTTGCTTGAAGGGAATGGGAGTCTGTTACAAGTGTGGTGAAAAAGGCCACCAAGCTCATCATTGCAAGGGGAAGAAGGAAGCTACCAACGTTCAGTGCTACAATTGCAGGGAGATGGGGCATTATGAAAATTCATGCCCTAAGCGTCAGGAGAACTTACCTCAGAAAAGGCCAAGGGATCAAGGCCAGACTTATGCTATCACTACTGCAGAGGTAGAAGCTCCAAAAGACGTGGTGGCAGGTAATTTAATGGTTTCCTCAAGTTTAGCAAATGCATTATTTGATTCTGTATCATCGCATTGTTTCATATCTTCCCAGTTTGCTAAGAAAATTAGATATTTCCAATTTGATTTAATAAGGGAGTTGTCAGTTAAAACTCCTAAGGTAAGTATCGTTGCAACAAAGTTTTGTGAATCAGTCCCCATTAGAGCACATAAATTTTCTTTATCTGCTGATCTCATCATCATACCTATGATTGAGTTTGATATAATCCTCGGTATGGACTGGCTTTCGGACTATGATGCGAAGATTTATTGTAAGAAGAAAGAGGTTACGATTCTTGATGATAATGATAAGGAACACCTTATTTTTAGAGAAGAATCGTCACCACCTAATTCTTATTTAGATCCACCCCCAGTAGCTCAACTAAATTCAATTATTGGGGAGGAAGAGAATGAAGTAACTATCGGTGAGGAAAGGAATGTTCAAATAGAGGATGTACCTGTTGTGAAAGAATTTGTAGATGTATTTCCGGAAGATTTACCTGGACATCCTCCAGAACGAGAAGTTGAGTTTTCCATTGATTTGATTCCTGGATCAAGGCCTATATCGAAGACCCCTTATAGAATGGCCACTGTAGAGTTAGTCGAACTAAAGAAACAACTAGAGGAATTGAGTAATAAGGGATTTATTCGCCCTAGTGTTTCTCCATGGGGAGCCCCTGTTCTTTTTGTTAAAAAGAAAGATGGATCTATGAGGTTATGTATCGACTACAGGGAGATCAATGCTATAACGATAAAGAACAAGTATCCCCTACCTCGTATTGATGATTTATTTGACCAACTGCATGGAGCTCAATACTTTTCAAAGATTGACCTTCGATCTAGATACCATCAGTTGTGTGTGAAGAAGGAAGACATTCCGAAGACAACATTTCGAACCAGGTACGGGCATTACGAGTTTACTGTAATGCCGTTTGGATTGACTAATGCACCCTCTGTATTCATGGATCTGATGAATAGAGTTTTCAAGGAGTATCTCGATGAATTTGTGGTGGTATTTATTGACGATATCTTGGTATACTCCAAAACCTACGAAGATCATGAAAATCACTTGCGCATTATCTTGAAGACTCTGAGGAGGCATGAATTATATGGGAAGTTTAGCAAGTGTGAATTCTGGCTTCATGAGATTTCTTTTCTTGGCCATATTGTCTCCAAAGATGGAATCTCTGTTGATCCTTCTAAGACCAAAGCAATCCAAGAATGGCCAGCACCTACGAGTATAACTGAGGTACGTAGTTTTATTGGCTTGGCAGGTTATTATCGACGTTTCGTCCAGAATTTTGCCCGTTTGGCTAACCCATTAACGAAGCTCACACGTAAAGGGGTTAAATTTGTTTGGACAAAAGAGTGTGAAGAATGTTTCGAAGAACTGAAGAGAAGATTAGTCAATGCTCCTATATTGACTCTACCATCGGGGAATGATGAGTTCATTATTTATAGTGATGCATCGAAGAAAGGACTTGGCCGTGTCCTTATGCAGAATGATAGAGTTATTGCCTATGCATCACGACAGTTGAAAATTCATGAACAAAACTATCCTACTCATGATCTCGAGTTAGCAGTAGTGATCTTTGCTTTGAAGATATGGAGGCACTACCTCTATGGTGAAAAATGTGAGATTTATACTGATCACAAGAGTTTGAAGTATATTTTCTCACAAAAAGAACTCAACATGAGGCAAAGGAGATGGCTTGAATTACTCAAGGATTATGATTGTATGATACACTACCACCCAGGGAAGGCAAACAAGGTGGCAGATGCTTTGAGTAGAAAAGACCATGGAATTTTGAACAATATGAGAATTGAAAGGGATCCAATTTTTATGGATCTAGTGAAGATGGACATGGGAATAACCAGGGAAGGTGAAACATCAATGCTTTTTCAAATGGTTGCCAAACCATCTTTACTAGAAAGGATTAAGAGTTCTCAGACCGATGATGAAGAATTCCAAAAGAAGATTAAAGCTGTGAATGATGGGAGATTGAGAGACTTTGTGTATGAAGATGGAATTTTGAAATTCGGGAAGAGACTTTGTGTTCCCAATATACCTGATCTAAAAAGGGAATTGCTGGATGATGCTCATAGTTCCAATTTCTCTATACACCCTGGGAGCACCAAAATGTATAGAGATTTGAAGGAACATTTTTGGTGGGACAACATGAAGAGGGAGATTGCTGATTTTGTGTCAAGATGTATGGTTTGTCAACAAGTGAAAGATGGAAGGCAACAGCCTGGAGGAGTCATGCAACCTCTTCCCATACCGGAGTGGAAATGGGACAATATTACAATGGACTTTGTCATGGGGCTACCAAAGACTCCTAAAAGGAACGATGCAATATGGGTTATTGTTGATCGTCTTACCAAGTCAGCTCATTTTCTTGCTATAAGAGAAGATCTACCCCTGGAACGTCTAGCAAGACTATATATTAATGAAGTTGTGAGACTTCATGGAGTACCTCTATCGATTGTTTCTGATCGTGATCCCCGTTTTACTTCAAGATTCTGGAAAAGTCTTCAGAAATCCCTGGATACTGAACTTCATTTGAGCACTGCATACCACCCTCAGACAGATGGACAATCAGAACGGACTATTCAAACCTTAGAAGACATGTTGAGATCTTGCTCACTTGACTTTCAGGGTATGTGGGATCAATATTTACCTCTGGTAGAATTTTCCTATAACAATAGCTTCCATTCAAGTATTCAGATGGCACCATATGAAGCGTTATACGGAAAGAGATGTCGTACACCAACCTGTTGGGATGACGTTGGTGAAAGAAAACTTGTAGGCCCAGAACTGGTGGAGGAAACGGTGGAAAATGTGAAGGTAATCCAAAATCACATCAAAGCAGCTCAAAGTAGGCAGAAGAGCTATGCCGATAATCGAAGGAAGGATTTGTAATTTCAAGTCGGTGATCATGTTTTCCTGAAGGTATCTCCATGGAAGGGAGTCATACGTTTTGGTAAGAAAGGTAAATTGAGTCCCAGGTACATCAGACCTTTCGAAATTCTAGAACGAATTGGGGTTGTAGCTTACCGATTGGCAATGCCGCCAAGTCTCTCCAAAGTTCACGATGTGTTCCACGTATCTCTATTTAGGAAATACATGCCTGATCCGACGCATGTACTCACCTATGAGGAATTAGAACTGGAACCTGATCTTTCCTATTGTGAAGAGCCCGTCAGGATTCTTGATACAAGAGAACAAGTACTGAGAAACCGGACGACGCGTCTGGTAAAAGTTTTGTGGAGAAATCATAAGATGGAAGAGGCAACGTGGGAACCCGAGGAACTTATGATGAAGAACCACCCGAGTCTTTTTATGCAGTAATACCCTAGAAATTGCGAGGATGCAATTATTTGAAGGAGGGGAGAATGTAACACCCCAAGCTTCTACGGTATGCTTCCCTTCGAATAATGCGATAGCGTGTGTTGTACGCAACACCGAGTTCTAACACACCGTAACCAATCAAATTAGCCGTTATGAATAGTAATACCTACTTTTTGAAATCATATATATTTTATATTTCAAAATGAACTTCATTTTTGGATTCGGAATATCGAAATTAGCCTAGGGTTAAATTTTGGTACTTTTCGGATAACTTTAATATTTTGATGAATAGTGAAAATTACTAAATTTTAATTAAAAACAACTTTTTTAATCAAAATAATTAATAGTGATAAATTGTGAATTTGAGTGGTTTTAAAGTATATTTAGAATATATTTTTACCATTTAATATAATGTTGGTCATTGGACATAATTTTACAATTAAACCGAACATAAACAAGTGTCAATCTTTTGATAGTTATTACCTCTTAAAAACACGTTTTTTGTTTTGACAGCGGGAATTAATTTTAAATTAATTTCTGCCACTTATGTGTTTTGAATTTAGAAAAATGGATTCCATATTTGGAATCAGGATGTCCAAATTGTGTAAATAGGTAACTTTTATTTTTAGACATTTTGAATAATTACTGTGGTAAATATTTTATTTACCATGGTTAAGGGTAAATCCGGTAAATAAGGGTTAAAAAAATAATATTATAATAATAAAAAATTACCCTAAAACGTGTCCTAACCTTATTGGTGGACACATACCCGACCATGAGCATCCTTGGGTCAATTTGGGGACCCCTTGGAGCCACTTGTATGTGGTAGGGACACTTTATATTAATAAAGTTAAAATAAAAATAAAAATGGCATAAGCTTACATCTTTTAGAAGAACAATTTTTACATAGGGTTATACATGTTGGATTTTCGATTATAAATATTCATTAGAAAGGTAAAAAGATTTCCTACATAATGATATTTTATTTATAATTTTTAGACATCAAATAATTTAAATTATTAATGACACAATAATGATTCAATGTTTACCTCATTAATAAATCATTTAAATAAATAAGATTATAATGATTAAAATATTATCTAAAACCTGTCCAATTATTATTGGTTGATGTTATTTAGAATATTAGTTATCTTATCTTCGACCTCAATGATTTTTGGACCATTATAAACCGAATATAATTATATTATAAAGTAATACTTTCACTCTTTCTTAAAGAGCCCCTCTTCTCCCTTATAAAAGGAGACCACTTCTACTCATTCCTCACACCTCTCAAGCCACTTGGCTCGTCCAAACTCTGCCCAACTAAGCTCCCCACATCCCTCTCCTCCTCCTTGAAGCTTCCCCTTAGTCAGAAATCATTTCAAGAAGTCCTTTGGTTCCAACCAAAGTGAGTTACCTAAATTAAAGGTAACGATTTCTCTTAAATTATTTTCCTTTATTTTGCTTCTCCAACCCCAAAATCTTTTTATTTCCTTTCTTTTGTAACAACACCAGTATCCTCAATATACTAGGATGTTGTTATAATAAGGATTCAAACTACACATACACACAACTCCATCTAATGGATGATGAACATAATGTTTCTGTGGATGGCAAACTAACGCCTCACGAAACGATGATTGTTCAAATACATCTTACCGCCTCTCATGGTGGCCATTATGATGACACTGTAATTAAATATGATATTAATGATATATATTTTATATATAAGCTTCTGTAATTCCATTTTATTTCATACCATTATTCGTTTCATGTTGTATATACATACGATAATTTCATTTGAGGAAGTGCGGACTACCGCCCCCTTAAAATGATATGACTCGTTCATACCACACATGGAACATATAAAGGATGGTGTTAATGAACTTAAGTAACATATATATAATATTATATTATACTGTAATAGTAATATACCTATGTATCATTTGGATTCAATTCTTTTAAAATAAAAATTAAATGGAAGTAGCGTTCGTGCGTACGTACGGACTACCGTCTCCACGAACGCGGTGAGATCCATCCTCCATCGTATCCATTCAAGTCTTATTATCATTTTAGGGTTAAAAATAATGTTAATATCATTCTGATTATGAATAAGATTTAATCTATCCATTACAAACATGTCTTACGTAACCAAACATTTAAGAAGAACAAATCGATTATCACCTGAAACGACGATAATACTAAGATATTATTAATAAAGCAATGTTAAAAGATCATATATGATATCATATTAATGTATATGATTCTTGTATAATTTAATAACAATTATTTCACCATTATACAGGAGGTTAACCGACCCCAACAAAGGAAAAGTACAAGGTAAGGGTTATTTCACAATCTCTTCATTATCCGAGGTTGTTTATACGTAATAATCTAATGGGATATCTTTATCATCCACATCCATGTTTCTTAAAAATGTATTTCAAAACATTTTTAATATTTACAAGAATATGGGTTAAAGTCATTTATACCCTTGTTTGACTTTTTATAATAGGTTTATAAAGGAATCTTTCCGTCGTTTTCAAAACAAGGTCCTTTTTAACCTTTTCGACAGAATTGAGGTAAGAATGTTTTTTTAACTTATACGGCGGGTGCGGTTATTTTACGCCGTTATAAAATCTTCAAAGCTTTCCTTACAAGCTTATAAGAATATTTTCAAAGAAAATGTTTTATTTTATATGGATCTTAAATGATTTCAAAATAAAAGGAGATATTTCTTTAAAAAGAATTTTGATTTCATCTACGTCAACATCCTTTGATGGATTTTAAGATTATTTGAAGTTGATTTATTATGATACAAAACTTCTATATTGTATTGAAGGTTTTGTGATATGTTTGACTATGGATGTGCTATTTTTATACCATTCATAGTTTATGGTGAAATTATTGACACTTCGTATGCTAGTTTTAATACAAATGTTTATGTTATGTTTAAACCTTTTCATATGGGAATGCATTGGACTTAATAAGTGACGGGTGGAGCCCGCTATAGCTCCTCGATGCATCGGTAGGTCTCATGAGACAAACTAGTGTCTTGGCACAAGGCCTTGACAAAATCTTATTTGTAGTCTTGGCACGAGGCCTTGGCTATGTGGTTATGATAGTCTGGCATTATGCATTCCAACATTATGAAAGTGGTTATTGATTTTTGCATGTGATTATTCGATTAGTAGAATATCCATGTGAATAAGTAAATGACATTATTTCATTTTATTTATGCCATACCATGTTGAAAGTTCATGTTTGAAAGGCTTTTGTTTTAGTTATACATTGCCTTAAAAGTTTATTCTTATTTATGAAAGTTTCCGCTATTTTGTTATCCTTACTGGGCATTTGAACTCACCCCTTTTATATGTTTTATTTTTCCCAGGAAGTGAAGAAGTAAATTATGAATGACCTGCAGGGATATTATGTGGGGATATGAGTGTGGATTATGGAGACTTTATGTTGTTGTAGTAGTTTTTCATTTTATGATGTAATGTAAAACCTATGAATATATCTAGTGTTTCCAAGGCTACTAAACCAATCGGTCTTTCGAGATTTGATCTTTCTTGTGATCATGCCAATGCTATGTAATAATGCACCGACTCTGGGTAGCTGGGGTCGGGGCGTTACAGTAATTAAATGAAATAAATATATTATTTTAATTCAAGTAATTTTTCTTCCTTAATTACCATAATTAATTTAATTTTATTTCAAAATTAAGTTAATTTTTGAATATTAAATTTATTATTATTTTTTAAATCCAAAATATTAATTAATTTTTAGATATATAAAAAATTTCCATAAGCCTCAGAACCTACCCAGGCTTGTTGTGGGTTATACCGAACCTGTGCATGCTTGTTTCGAGTCAGATAGAACCTACCCATGCCCATTATGGGTAAGAAAGAACTCCCCCAAGGCCATTTTGGGTTTGGACATGGGTTATCCGATTTGTAAGAGGTTGAGGCCATCCAGTTGGGCATATGCGTCACTAGAGCTGACAGGGGGAGTTTATTGGGAAGGAGGATGTCAGAGGGGATTGTTGTGAGGTATGGGCAACAGTGACAGTAGGAGGTCGCAGCGGTGGCGGGTGCTTGAGAACCCAATGGTGCCAGCGACGATGACCACAGGTAGCCAGGAGATGGTGCTAACGCCGCCACCTAGGAGGATGACTGGGGTGGTGACAATCACTGGTCAGGGGGGTAATGGTGCCAGCAGAGGTAGGTGGGTGGTCAACAGAGGTGACACTGGGTGACAACGTGTATTAGGAGAAGGTGTTGCGGGGAATAGAGTGGCCAACCCTCTTTCATTTTTTTGACTTATAACTTCCATGAGAATTTAACCCCCCTTTTTTGGTTTTCTACCTATTAGGAATAGTGCCTATCCTTTCCCAAGTTTTCTTTCCCCCTTTTTCTTATTGTTATATTATAATTTCCAGGCTTTGCCACCCCCATCATAACCCTTTTATTTTTTTAAAAGCCTATTCTATTAGGATTTTGACAAAAAAAACTTTTCCTTTTTTTTTTGTTTTGGCATGTCATGCAGACAACCACCCGTGAATGAACCACCGACCAGAATAGTTCCGGCCACCAAAATTCCAGCCAAAAAAACAAAAGGGCTTCTAGAAAAACCACCTAAAAGTTGTAATCCACACACACACACACACACACACATGTGTGTGTTCTTTAATTTTATACTCGGAAAACCAGTTTTGATCCGAATTAAATTTTTAGACAACTATAACTTGACCGTCCAATATCAGATCAATGTGTAGTCTTTTCCATTGGGACTGAAATGAAGTCCTCTACTTAAATTTAAGACTAATTTAATTTTTATTGGATAAAAAAATTCATGCAATCACTCTGTTACCAATTGATGGTACTGGGGCACGTAGCGGAAGTAGGTGGGTAGAAGATTTAAAATTCTCATCATCAGATCGATGTAACTTCATCATCTTTGGCGATATAATCCCCAAAAAAGGTCTAAGGATCTTGCATGAATTTATTTAAGCACAAAATTAAAATGAATGATTACCTTGTTCAGATTGATGGATCATTTTTCATCAGATCATTTCCAGTGATCATTGCTCGAAGAATCTAGGGTCAAATCCCTCTAGATCATCCGCACACACTTTAAGAGTCCTTGACAATACTAATGATAAACTGGGTGCTAACGTGGAGGTTTGACAACACCTTCTACATCCTGACAATCACCGATATCCCATTCCTTAGATCCATGAAAGAGACAAAAGATTTAAAGCTTGGAATAAGGAGTTCTATCTCTGTCACGAACCATCCCAAGTACCCCGGTAACCTGATAACTGATCCAGACCTAACACGGCCTGAAGGGCATTCCCTTTCTCCACAAGTTGGCAACTAGCACCTACTATCATACAAAAATGAAATTGGGAATGATTTTACACAAACATTGCAGAAGTATATAAACAATACAATATGCATACAAAAGAAACTCCACAGGAAGAAGTGTACCAAAAGTCAAATAGGCATGAACAACCCAAAGTACTACAACAAAGTACCAGAAAAACAGGAAGGTAAATAGCCCAATCCCCAATGGATTCAATGCTCCAATTATATGGATCAACAGCTAGAACCACCTCTAAATGGTGCTTTACCCCTACTCGAACCTGGTAGGAGATAATATACAAACACCTTAAGGCACAAGTATGGTGTGATCTAAAATCCCAGTAGGGTCTCACCAAGGATTCCATAATAGATTCCAAAATTTAATTAACCAAATAAAAATATTTTAATTTTAAAATAAATAGGTTTGGCATTTCAAAATCATATTTAAACAAATCATTCTTTACATTTCAAATGATGGAAATAATTTTAAATAAACAAATTTATAGAAAATAGTTTATATAAATCATAATTCATGTAAAATAGTTCACAAACATTGACATATATTTATATCTCATATATAAACAAGCGAGTAACGTGGTCATCTACCAAGAGGTATGATAGTTCCATGTTATGGGGTCCTCACACTCTTAAGTGATAATAACTGCAATGTGTACACACATCCCTCAACACTGGAAAGAGAGGACTCATCTATGTACCACTGGGGAATAAGATGTGCTAATAAGTATTTAACTAGTGTTGTAAAGCGTCAATCTGGTGCTAGGGAATTCTCATCCCAGCGTGTTTTTCCCAAATAACTCACTAACTACCTAGTCTTGCATGTTCTCTAGTACAAATGAAAGATTAGAAATTTATTTTAAGACTACTTAAAATACAATTAAATCTCATTCTACCATTTGATAAATTCTAATTTCCATTTGAAAACCAAAATGGGGTTGTAATAAAAACATGCCTTTTTTACAAGATAAAACCCAAAGGTTCCTATCAAAACCATTTTAAAGCCTTTTTTCCAAAATAAAAATTTGAAATCAATTCACAAATTCAATTTCCAAAATTAAATTCAATAATTTAATTGAAATAATTTCCATCAATTTCACAATTTAAATTCAACCATTTGAATCTCCATAATTTTCCATCAATTTCACAATCAAACCCCAATTCAATGGAATTGGAGGTTTTCCCAATTTCAAGATAAAATTCAATTTAAAAAATCCATAATTCACTGGAATTGGGTTTTTAATCAATAAATTTAAAACAATTTCATTTATAATAATAAATTAATTTAAATCAACAATCAAGCAATTTAAGATTAATAAAAATTGAGCATCATAACAAAACCACCCATCTTTCTCATAGAAACACAAAGCCTGTAACGGAACCCACCAACAAGAATGAAGGCACAGAAGATCTAAGAACTAAAGCTAGAGACAATATTCAATAACACTAGTCTTAGATCCATAAATCCCTATATAATCTATCAAACCCCAATTAGAGGAGGAGAAAGAGATGAAGAGTCAGGGAGAATGCTTACCCAGAAAGTCACACCACAACCGGAACCACATTCGATTGGTGAACAAAACAATCCAGAAGGGTTTGAGGGTTCCAAAAACATTTGGGGAAGGCTCTCGGGTTGAGATAAAAGAAATCTGGAAAGGAGGAAATAACAATTCAACCAAGCATCCTATTTAAAAACATAAGTCGGGAATTTACATGACGTGTAACCCAATTACACACCGTGTAATTGAAAATTCCCCAAAACACTAAAAAAACCATTGAATTTTGTTAAAAAAAGGGTTTATTATTATTTTATAACTTACACATTGTGTAACTACATTACACAACATGTAAATCCCCAACAGGCTACAAAACCAGTAAGTTTAATGTTGAGAATTCAACAAATCTCTAACTTTTCCATTATAGGTATCCTCCCAATTCCTTCTCGGCCCTACCCAGATAAATAAAAAGGAAAACCATGACAAGGTTTAAAATGTACCTTTAAAAAGGGTAAAGGGATGTTATAACCTCCCCACCATAAAATCTTTATGTCCTCATAATGTCTATCAAGAAATGTCCACATTGAAAAGGTGAGACCACTGCTCTCTCATTAGTGCCTCATGATCCCATGTCTCATGAGAAACAGAACCGTGCTACCATAGCACACAAAACAAAGGTATCATCCTACCACGAAGTACCTTGGTTTCAGAATCAACTATACTGATTGGCTGTTGAGTCATAGATAAATCATTCTTAACCTCAAGATCACTCCAGCTCAGAACATGAGATGTATGAGATAGATTTTTTCAGAGTTTTGATACATGAAACATGTTATGTATCTATGTCAGCTTCGACAGAAGTGCTAACCAATAAGACACTTTTCCCACCTAATTAACAACCTAAAAAGGTCCCATATAATAAGGATAAAGTTTTCCTTGCCTCCCAATCCATCGATGACCTAACCGAGGTGAAACTTTCAAGAATACCTGGTCACTAACTGAGAATTACAATGATCTATGACGATGATCAACATAAGAATTATACCAGCTATGTGATGTTAAAATTCTTTGACAAATCAACTGAATCTTTTTTTTCATCTCTTGAAATAATCTCAGCCCAACTAAGTAACTTTCACCAATCTCTGACCAACACAATGAAGATCTACAAGGATGACCATACAAGGCCTCAAAAGGATCCATTATTATCGCAGACTGGTAACTATTGTTACAAGAAAACTCAACCAACCCCATATGGTCATCCCAAGATCCACCAAAGTCAATAATGTAGGCACAAATCATATCCTCAAGAATCTATATAGCTCTTTCTGTTTGGACATCTGACCGTGAATGATATGTTGTACTCAAATGAACCTAAGATCTCAATGCTTCCTAAAGTCCTCCCTAAAAATGAGAAGTGAACCAAGGATATCTGTTAGAGACTTGATTATCCACTAAATGAGGATGATATTTATTTTTAATATATATAATATTCATGTTATTTATTATTCATAAACACCATTTTAGTTCATTTTACACTTTGAACATCATTTCACATTATGATTGTAATACCTTCTTAAAATGCACTATTATGTGGTATATTTTTGAACATAATTTGAAGTACCCAATGATTCATCTGATTATAAATATTTTAATTTGATATTCTTGGAAATTTATCTACACTCCAATATTAACATGTTTCATTCAGGGATCAATGGAGAATTCATGAAAGAAGATGGGGATATTTTGTGATGAAAGGAAGCAATTCTAGAGAAGGCAGATTGGACACCAGCCCACTGATGAGACTGTGGGGCCCAACATACAGGCCCAATGAATTCAAAATTTCGTGTGATACTATAATAATTGTTTAGGAAAAAATCAATTTCTAGGATCCAATGCTAATTAGGCCTCCATGGTGGTCATTTAGGTGGCCCAAGTTAGAGATAAAATTCTGGGCAAGATTCTGCGTCCCAGAAAAAAAGACCACTAATTTGATTATATCTCTGAATCCAAAACTCCAAATGGGCCCAAATTTTACAGGAGATTATAATACATCCGGATCTCCATTTTCTTCTTCTATGGAAAACTCTGATTCGGCCATCTAGAAGGTCTTCCAAGCGCGTCGGTTCGGTGAAGGAAATATGGCTGCCACCTCGGGTCAAGGGTGGAAAAATCAACTCTCCCTTACTTTCCACCCACCTATGGCCTACCACAATTAATTTATGGGACTTGGACTGTTTTAGGATAGACCCAAGGGCTCAAAAATGACTATTTAAGGTAGTGGTGTTAGATTATTTGAGGATCTTGGATGTTTTGTTCAATTGTAATGTTATGCTGCAATTTTGTTGTCTCAAATTTGTCTTTCACATGTAAGTTATTCAATTCACTTTAGTTTCTTAATAAAAGTTCTTCTTCTACTCTTATTATGTTCTTATTAATATCACTTTGATACCATTGGATCAAGGTGTGAATTTATTCACACCAAACCTTGTGAAATTATTCACACAACGGTGGAGCGATCATTTTATTTTTGTTGTTTTCTTTACTTCTCCATTTCCTCCCTCATGAGTCTACTTTCCACTTCTATTGAAACCATGGGATAAATGGAGGGATAACCCACTTATGGGTTGATCCAAGGGATTAGAAAGGGTCTGGATTGAATTTTATTTATCACCTCATTAATGTATAATCACTTCTTTAATTGATATTTTTATTTGATGTTTTTTAAACTTCATCGTCCTTGTTGAATTTAAGGCCACACACTTCAAGTGCTAATACGAACCTTTACCTTGAAGTGATCAAAACTTTGATCCTTCAAGTATATAGGTGATTAGTATTAAAGGGTGTAGGCATTAAACCAGTAAGTGATAATGTTGTTTTATCCCTTTAAATGAACCCATCTCAAATATAAGAAATTGAAATCATTAAAAAGGAAATACGTCCAATCCACCCCGAGCGATAACCTAGGATCAACTCATTCTTTTAAATTGAATTCACTTAAGTCTCTTATATTTCCTTTAAAACCATATAAAATAAACCCAAGTTGGCCACTTCATAGCCAAAAACAGTCCATAGAATGTACGTGTCTATAGGTTTCTTTTTAGGTCTCTGAGGATTCGACAACCCAAGCTAGACTACAATGACCGTCCTACCTTCTTCTTTTGGGTAAATTTGAGCGAGAATCAAATTTTGGCGCCATTTCCGGGGACCCAAGTAAGTCATCTAAACACCCATTCTATTCTCCCCCATTTATTCTTTTCTCATCCAAATTCTCTTATCTTGTCCCTTTCTCGTTTTTTTTTCTTTTGGCGCATGTCCGCCTACACCCGTGATCAATCAAACCGTCTAGTTAGGGTGGATAGTCCTAGGGTTGGGGAGTCAAGTACACCAAGGGAACTCATTCCATTATATCCTAATCTTCCTAACACCCCCGAGTCAAAAATTGAGCCCATTTCAATGGAAGGTCTTCAAAGAAATCAACTCATAAACCCGGGTGGGAACCAAAATGGAACCCCAAATGAGGCAGCCCCAAACTTGGGGAATGCGGTCGATCAAACCATGAATGACTACCTCACACATTCTTGGACCAATGCCCCATCATGAATTAGACACAATTCACTAGGATATTCCAACTACATCTTTAAACCCCATGTCCTAAACCATCTTCCCACATTCCATGGAATGGAGTCCGAGATGCCCTACCTTCACATTAAGGAGTTCAATGACATTGTAGAAACCATGTGTCCCCCACATCAACTAGAATCAGCTAAGATGAGGATATTTCCTTTTTCTTTAAAAGATCGAGCTAAAAATTGGATAAACAATTTGAGACCATCATCCATAAACTCTTGGGACCAACTACAAAGAGAATTCTACAAAAAATACTTTCCCCACCATAAAACAATTGCACTTAAAAAGAGTATCCAAAACTTTTTTGAAAAAGAGGGAGAGTCATTCTATGAAACATGGGAAAGGTTCAAAGACACTCTAAACATGGTTCCACACCATGGTTTTTATATTCCTGAACAAGTGAGAATTTTCTATGAAGGGTTGGGTTCG
Source organism: Viscum album (assembly GCA_963277665.1). Lineage (NCBI taxonomy): Eukaryota > Viridiplantae > Streptophyta > Magnoliopsida > Santalales > Viscaceae > Viscum > Viscum album. Next base: position 874,701,808 of record OY728136.1, read on the forward strand.
GGGAACAAACAATTCATTGACATGATGTGTAATGGAACCTTTAAAAACAAAGCCCCAAATGATGCTTACGAGTATCTAGAAAGCCTTTCTGAAAAAAACCAAACATGGAGAACTTCACCTTATTCTAAAAAGCCACAAATAACTATTGGAATTCATACACTTAGAGAAGAGGAAAGCCTTAGGGCTAAACTCTCAGCACTCTCTAGGAAGGTTGAAGAGATAGACCTTAGGAAAGTCCATGAAATCCAAACCGCTAACCCTGTTTGCACAATTTGTGACAAAAATGACCATAAGACAGACAACTGCCCAACCATTCCATCCATAAAGGATGTTATTTTAGGAGGAACCCCATCATAAGTGAATTCTTTGAACTTTCAAAAGCCTCAATACCAAAACAACTTCAACCCAAGGTATAATGACCACCCAGGATTCCGCTGGAAAGATAACCAACAACCTAGCCAACCACAGGGAAAAAATCCTTACCCCCATCAGAACTACCAAACCCATAACCAGTTCCAAACCCAACCTATCCAATACCAACAGCCACCAGACCATTTTCAACAAACCATCCCACCTCCAAAATATCCCCCTAGGATAAACCAATCTTCTCAAGCACCAACCCAAACTGTTCCATAAAGCCTACTAGAACAACTGTGCAAAAAAATGGAGAGGATGAACTCAGAAGTCTCTTCCCTAAAACAAGAACTTCAAACCATCAAAACTGGAAAGGCACCCATGCCTACTCAGGTGGTACCATCCTCAACTTCAAGGGGAGAGTCAAGTTGTGCTCAAACAACTCATGAACAACTAAAGGCTGTGACTATTTTAAGAAGTGGGAAATCAATTGAGAAACCTGAACAACTAATTTAGAACCCACCTGAAGATTCAAACTTGGATGAAAATTCAAATGAACCACAAGATCAAACTGAGGAAACTGATAACAATGTGAAAGAAACAACTCTTCAACAAACAACCCCACAACCTGCACCATTTCCTCAACGCATGAGGGGGAAACCCAAGCTTGAACTAAGTGAAACATTGAGGGAAATCTTCTCACAAGTCAAGTTGAACATTACCCTTCTCGATGCCATCCAAACCATACCTTCCTACTCAAATTACCTTAAGGACTTGTGCACTTTTAAAAGAAAATTTTCACATAAAAACCAAGTCCTTTTGGCTGCTAATGTGAGTAACACCATTCAAGGGACCATTCCTCCTAAGTTGAAAGACCCAGGTTTCCCTTACATCAATGTTGAACTAGGAGAAAGCAAAGTTTTCAAGACCTTTTGTGATCTAGGTGATAGTGTCAATATCATCCCCTAGTCCGTGTACTGCCAGTTAGGCCTAGAAGAACTCCAACCCACATCTGTCACACTTCAACTTGCTGATCGTAGCATTAGGGTTCCAAAGGGGATTTTAAAGGATGTTCTGGTAAAGGTTGAAAACTTCATCTACCCTTCTGACTTCATTGTCCTTGACAACCATCCAAGATTAGGAAATAAAGAACAAACCCCAATCATCCTTGGTCGACCTTTCCTTGAAACAATCAACTCTGTTATCTGAGTCCGAAATGGGAACATGACCATCACCTTTGGGAACATGAGTCTAGACTTGAACATCTATAATGCAAGCTCACAAATAGGGGATGACGAGGAAATTCATGAAGTAAACATGTTAGGAAGCATTGATAATGAATCCATATAACATAAAGGAATATTTGATGAATGTTTAAGTCAGGATGAGATTGATTTCCTTTGTTCATATGAAGTAAGTTTATCTCCTTGGCTTGAATCATTTTCAAATTGCTCTTATGATGAAGTATTAGGTCCAAAAATCAGTTAAACCCTTCAAGAAACCACTTTCATGGAGACCACTCCAACTTCCTTCCCTAAATATGATCAAGCCAATCTTGTATCTGAAACTTCTACATGTGGGGAATAAATCCTATCTGAAACTCTAAAAAAAGAAATTGAACTTGATCCAATGTCCTAATATTCTTCTGAAATTCCGAACCAACCTGATCTTGAATTGAAGGAACTTCCCGCTGCACTCAAGTATGCTTTCCTAGGGGATAATCAAACATATCCTATTGTCATTTCTTCTTATCTTGAATCCAATCATGAGAGGATGCTTTTATATGTCCTTAGGAAACATAAAAAATCCATTGGTTGGACCCTATCCGATATTCCTGGGATTAGCCCACTTATTGGGACTCATAGGATTGTTATGGAATCGGATTCAAAGCCATGTCGTCAACCTCAACGGCGAATCAATCCTAATCTCATGGAGGTATTAAGTAAAGAACTTCTAAAATTGTTAAAAGCTGGTATCATATAACCCATAGCTGAGAGTGAATGGGTGATCCCAATCCAAGTGGTTCCAAAAAAGGCTAGAATCACAGTGATAACCAATGAGGATGGAGAGATTCCTCCAACAAGGGTGAGTAGTGGATGGAGGGTCTGCATTGACTATATAAAGCTAAACTCATTCACCAAGAAGGACCATTTCCCCTTAACATTCATTGACCAAGTCCTTGAGAGAGTGGAAGGTCATGCCTTCTACTGTTTCTTAGATGGGTAATCAGGGTATAATCAAATAGAGGTCTCCCTATAGGATCAAGGGAATACTACATTCACATGTCCATTCGGAACCTTTGCCTTCAAACACATGCCCTTCGGGTTATGCAATGCCCCTGGAACCTTCGAGCGGTGCATGATGGGAATCTTCTCAGACATGGTAGGGGATTTTCTAGAGGTTTTCATGGATGACTTCTCTGTGTTTGGGGATACATTTGAGGGATGTATGAGGAATGTAGAGAGAGTCTTGTCAATATGTGAAGAAAAGAATCTAGTCCTAAACTGGAAAAAATGCAATTTCATGGTTAAAGAGGGACTAGTTCTAGGCCATATGATCTCAGGTAGGGGGATTGAAGTTGATAAATCCAAGGTTGAGATCATTCGTCACCTTCCATCACCCAAAACTGTCAAGGAATTAAGGTCTTTCTTAGGACATGCTAGTTTCTATAGAAGATTCATCAAGGACTTTAGTTCAATCTCCCGTCCCCTTTGTGCTCTACTAGTAAAGGATGCTCCATTTGTTTGGACAGAAAGCTGTGAGGGTTCATTCTCAACCCTCAAATCCTCTCTCACCTCTCCCCCATCATAAAAACTCCAAATTGGAACCTTCCTTTCAAACTTATGTGTGATGCCAGTGACTTTGCTGTAGGAGTTGTGTTAGGACAACGTTGTGATAAAAATCCTTATGTCATTGCTTATACAAGAAAATCCTTAAATGATTCCCAAATCAACTACACCACCACTGAAAAGGAGTTACTTGCTATTGTGTTTTCCTTAGATAAGTTTAGGTCCTACCTCTTAGGATCACCCATCACTGTGTTCACTGACCATTTTGCACTAAAATACCTCTTCCAAAAACAAGATGCTAAGGCTAGAATGATTAGGTGGGTCCTTCTCTTACAAGAATTTTATCTCACAATCAAGGATAAAAATGGAGTTGAAAATTTTGTAGTTGATCACCTCTCTAGGATGGAATTCAAAGACAACTCAAATCACCTTTCTGTGTCTGATTCATTTCCTGATGAACACCTATACTGTGTGAATGACTGCCCTTGGTATGCCGACATAGCCAATTTCTTAGTTATAGGAGTCGTTCCAAAATTCCTAGGGACACAAGATCGAAGGAAGTTTCTTTCTCATGTCAAACACTATGTGTTTGATGATCCTTACCTATTCAAGTTCTGTCATGATCAAATCATTAGGAGATGTGTTACTGAGTCTGAGTAAGAATCCATCCTTAAATTCTGTCATAGTGAGGCATGTGGAGGTCACTTTTCCTCTAAGAAAACATCTACTAAGATTATTTAATGTGTTCTCTTCTGGACCACCCTCTCAAGGGACTCCTACACATTTTTTCAAAGCTGTCCTAGGTGTCAACAAGTAGGGTCCATCACAAAAAGGAATCAAATGCCACTCACTCCCATCTTAGTGGTTGAAATCTTTGACTGCTGGGGAATTGATTTCATGGGTCCCTTCCCAAACTCTAGGGGATATCTTTACATTCTCTTATCTATCGATTATGTCTCTAAATGGGTTGAGGCCATTCCTACAAAATCCAATGATCATCAAAGTGTGATTAGATTTCTCAAGTAAAACATCTTCTCTAGATTTGGAATTCCTAGGGCTATCATAAGTGATTGTGGAACTCATTTTTGCAATCGTCCATTCTCATCACTCATGGAAAAATATGGAATTTCTCACAAGGTGTCCACTACTTACCACCCACAGACCAATGGTCAAGATGAGTTAGCCAATCATGAAATCAAACAAATTCTTGAGAAAACTGTCAATCCTTCTAGGAAAGATTGGTCCGAGAAACTATTGGATGCTCTTTGGGAATATCGTACAGCATTCAAAACCATCTTAGTAATGTCACCATATAGGTTGGTTTATGGAAAAGCATGCCATTTACCTGTTGAAATTGAGCATAAGGCCTTTTGGGCAATTAAGAAAATGGATTATGACCTCTCATTGGCCGAAACAAAAAGGAAATTAGATCTCAATGAACTGGAGGAATTAAGGATGGAGGATTATGAAAATTCAAGGATCAATAAATCTAGAGTTCAAGCCTACCAATCTAGGAATATCACGGTCAAACATTTTGAACCGGGAAAACTTGTGCTCTTGTATAGTTCAAAACTTCATTTACAATCGGGAAAGTTAAGGTCTAGATGGTCAGGACCTTTCATAGTGCATCATGTATTCCCCCATGGGTCATTAGAGATTCAAGATCCCATAAGTGGTTACATTTTCAAGGTCAATGGTCAAAGGTTAAAACCATTCATTGAATCATTCAATAAACAGGAAATAGAGGTTGAGTTAACTGAGCCAACCTATGAACCAGGAAAAAATTGATAGATTTAGGGTCCATGTCGGGCTAACGACGTTAAACAAAGTGCTTCATGGGAGGAAACCCATGGTTTTCAAGTTTCCTATCATTTTTTTGTTTTAATAAAATTTATATTTTAAATAGGATTAATTAATCGTTTTTATATTTAAAAAAAAACTGTTGTCCTGTTCTTCTATTATGAGTATGGATGGGTATGAAAGGGGAGCACCGTATTCATCCATGTCACGCGGTGTGATCCCTGAGTAATACCTTACCCAGAAAATTAAAAGAAGACAATGTATCATTAGTTTGATTAAAAAAAACAGAAAAACAGGAAAAACCATAAAAATGATGATACTTAGAATTAAATAAGTCGTTGTGTTGTTTGTTTTGTATGGTTTGTTCTTCTTTTTATGGTTCAGGTACTATTTTGGGTGATACATGTTCAATCAAGGAGGTGCCTACATCCCCCAAGAGATCAAAGAACTAATTTGGAGCAGCAAGAACTTCAACTTCAACCACTAGGTGATTTCATTCCATGATCCTCAGTTTCAATTTCCTTTTTGAACTTCCATTATCTGCCTCTACTCCTTCTAAATTTTCATTTCTTCAAACACTAGGGACAGTGTTGTTTTAAGTTGGGGGGGAGATAAAATAAAAAAAATGCTTTTGTGTCAAAAAAAATTTGAATGATTTGAAAAATAAAAATGTGTAAATGGAAGGAAAAATTCCTTTAACTTTGAACATGGTAATACACATTGCACACTTTGAAACTAAATATCAAATAATTTAGCATGCCCTGATTCTCATTTTAATCCTTGTATAATTTCATGAGCATAGATTTTGGAAAGTGTGGCTATCCAATGTGATATTTCATTGTTTATATTTTCATCCAAATAAAAAAAGATCACAATGCACGTCCTTTGGATAGTGGTGCATTTGTTTGAGTTCATGGGGTCCCCTAAATAAATAGCATAGGTTTGGTGATCATTTTAGTTTAATATGAGTATTCAAAAAAAAAAATTGCACGTAGAGCAATGAAATGACCTAATGCGTGGCTTTCGGCACTCGGGGATCGTGACTCCATAGTTGTCTGGCCCAGAGTTAGTAATTTTATCTCTATTTTTGGTAATTTGAATTTGTTTTTGACTGAGTTAACTCAAGATGATGCCCGAGTATGTGGTCTTCACTTGATGCCCTAAGGTCTTTGAGCCTGGGAGTCATCGGAAAAGTCTCGCTACAGGGGTTGACTCTTTTGAGTGCAATTTCAATTACCATGGAAAAATTGCAAAAAAAAAACAAAAAAAAAAAACAAAACAAAAAAACAAATATATATATATATATATATAAATTTGAATACTCATCTTAATATTGAAATGTGATTCCACCTAGCGCTTCCGTAATTTCCCCCTTGAATAAAGATGAACCCCCATGTCTATTGTGATGCACAACACATCCTCATACTTAATTGATATTGGATGAAATATGACAATGAATTTGAACAAAGGAATGAGCTTGGGATTGGAATCTTCTTATGAAACTATCTTGTATTAAAATATTTTTATGGGTTTCATGATTGTTTGGTATAAGGGTTTCTGGTGATCATTGTGTATTAAAATGTTTTTGGAAAAGAGAATTCAAATTTCATATTGTTGAGATATATTTTACTCGGGACTAGAAAAACTCAAGTTGGGGGGGTGTGATTAGCCACTAAATGAGGCTAATATTCATTTTTAATATATATAATATTCATGTTCTTTATTATTCATAAACACCATTTTAGTTCATTTTACACTTTGAACATCATTTCACATTATGATTGTAATACCTTCTTAAAATGCACTATTATGTGGTACATTTTTTAACATCATTTGAAGTACCCAATGATTCATATGATTATAAATATTTTAATTTTATATTTTTGTAAATTTATATACACTCAAATATGAACATGTTTCATTCAGGGATCAATGGAGAATTCATAGAAGAAGATGAGGATATTTTGTGATGAAAGGAAGCAATTCTAGAGAAGGTAGATTGGATACCATCCCACTGATGATACTGTGGGGCCCAACATACAGGCCCAATAAATCCCAAATTTCGTGGGATTCTATAAGACTTGTGTAGGAACAAATCAATATTTAGGATCCAATGCTAATTCGGCTTCCATGGTGGTCATTTAGGTGGCCCAAGTTAGAGATAAAATTCTAGTCCAGATTCTGCGTCCCAGAAAAACAGCCCACTAATTTGATCATATCTCTGAATTAAAAACTCTAAATGGTCCCCAATTTTATAGGAGGTTATAAGACATCCGTATATCCATTTTCTTCTTATATGGCCCACTTTGATTCTGCCATCTAGAAGGTCTTCCAAGCGCGTCTGTTTGGTAAAGGAAATATGGCTGCCACCTCGGGTCAAGGGTAGAAAAATCAACTCTCCCTTACTTTACACCCACCTATGGCCTACCACAATTAATTGAGGATACTTGGACTATTTGAGGATCGACCCAAGGGCTCAAAAATGACTATTTAAGGCAGTGGTGTTGGAGTATTTGAGGATCTTGGATGTTTTGTTCAATTGTAATGTTATGCTGCAATTTTGTTGTCTCAAATTTGTCTTTCACATGTAAGTTGTTCAATTCACTTTAGTTTCTTAATAAAAGTTCTTCTTATAATCTTATTCTGTTGTTATTAATATCAATTTGATACCTTTGGATCAAGGTGTGAATTTATTCACACCAAACCTTGTGAAATTATTCACACAACGGTGGAGTGATCATTTTATTTTTGTTGTTTTCTTTACTTCTCCATTTCCTCCATCATGAGTCTACTTTCCGATTCCATTGAAACCATGGGATCAATGGAGGGATAACCCACTTATGGGTTGATCCAAGGGAGTATCAAGGGGCTGTATTGTATTTTATTTATCACCTCATTAATGTATAATCACTTCTTTAATTGAGATTTTTATTTGATGATTTTTAAACTCCATCGTCCTTGTTGAATTTAAGGCCACACACTTCAAGTGCTAATACGAACCTTTACCTTGAAGTTCTCAAAACTTTGATCCTTCAAGTGTATAGGTGATTAGTATTAAAGGGTGTAGGTATTAAACCAGTAAGTGATGATGTTGTTTTATCTCCTTAAATGGACCCATCTCAAATATAAGAAATTGAAATCATTAAAAAGGAAATACGTCCAATCCACCCCGAGAGATAACCTAGGATCAACTCATTATTTTAAATTGAATTCACTTAAGTCTCTTAGAGTTCCTTTAAACCCATATAAAATCAACCCAATTTGGCCACTTCATAGCCAAAAACTGTCCATAGAATGTACGTGTCTATAGGTTTCTTCTTAGGTCTCTGAGGATTTGACAACCCAAGCTAGACTACAAGAACCGTCCTACATTATTCTTTTGGGTAAATTTGAGCGAGAATAAAGACTATATAAAATGGAACTCCATGCAAATGAAAAATATATTTCACATAGATATTTCCCAACTCATTAACTTTGGTTGTGTCATGAATGGGTAAAAAGTGAGCTGACTTGGTCAGCCTATTAATCACAACCCATATCACATTATTATTCATTTTGGTATTTGGAAACCTAACCACAAAGTCTATAGATATCTCATCCCACTTCGAAGTAGGGGCTAAAAGCGGATGAAGCAGACCCAAAGGTTTTTGGTGCTTAGCCTTGACCTACTAGCATGTATAATAATGAGAGAAAAATTCAGTAATGCCCCATCTCATACATGGCCACCATAACTGACATCGTATGTCATAAAACATATTTGTGGTTCCTAGGTGAACAACCCACTAGGAATTATAAAAATCCCCCATCACATCTTTCCTTACCGCTAACGACACAACAAAGGGATTCTGATAGAAAATAATTCCCTCAGTGGAGAATAACCAGTCGAGAATGTTCTTCCCACTATAAAGAGAGTCTATAATGTTGTGGAACTCAACATCAAGATGTCACTCCCAAAGAATCATCTCAATAAGATCATATTTCAACTGAACACTAGCCAAAGTAACCTTAGCCCATAATTACTAGACTCCTATATGCAACTGTGCAAAGAGAGCTATCAAGTTCCACTCTTTTGGAGATTCCTTCACTACCTGGTTCAGAAGTTTCCTGATTAAATCATCTATACTGATATTCCATTTCCCCAAGGTATAGGTGATGTCAAAATCAAAAGAATGTAGGTATTCTACCCAATTCCTCTGGTAAAGATTAAAATCCTTTTGATAAAGTATATAACTCAATCTCTTATTGTCTGAAAATATGGTAAACCTTTCTCCGTAAAGGTAATGCTGCTAGCTCTTAAGCGCATGCAACATAAATACAAGTTCAAGGTCATGGGTCAGATAATTCTTCTCATATGGACTAATATGATGAGATCTATAAGCAACAACATGACCACCTTGCATAAGAATACATCCCAAACCTAAGCCTAATGCATCACAAAAGACCACATATCCCTACCTAGACTTAGGAAGAGTCAACACCAATACAGTATTAAAAAGATGTTTTATCTCAACAAAACAATTCTAACATATTTTATCCCAATAAAAACTTACTCCCTTCTAAGTTATAGTAGAAATCAGAGAAACAAAATTTGAGAAGTCTTTGATTAACCAATGATAATACTTATCTAGAACCAAGAAGCTCTAAATCTCGAAAACATTCTATAGTTGTTCCCATGTCATAATAGCTTTTACCTTCTCTGGATCAAATGATATCCCATGTTACGACACCACGTGTCCCAAGAAATTCACTTCTCATATCCAGAAATCACATTTTTAAAGTTTGGCATAAAGTCGGTGATTTCTCAGTAAACCTAGAACGGTTCTCAGATGATGCACATGATCCTCCTAAAACTTAGAGTAAATAAGGATGTCATCCACAAAGTCTACCATGAAGGTATCAAGACACTCATGGAAAATCATGTTCATTAAAGCCATAAAAATTGTAGGAGCATTGGTTAGACCAAAGGCTATGAATAGGTACTCATAATGTCCATACCTTCTCTAAAAAGCGGTTTTCTAAAAGTCGGTTCTTTTATCCTCAACTAGTGTTAACCAAACTAAATACCAATATTTAAGAACCATTTCACCCCTTTCAACTGATCAAACAAATCATCAATCTATGAAAAAAGATACTTGTTCTTTACCGTCACCCGATTGAGTTTTTGGTAATCAACACAAAGGCACATTAAACCATTATCCTTATTAGAAAATAGAACCAATACTGCCCAAGGTGACACACTCGGGTGTATAAATCCTTTCTATAGAATATTATCCAATCGATTCTTCATCTTTTTCATTTAAGCCAGTTTCATTCGGTAAGAAGGAATAGAAACTGGTTGAGTACCAAGAACCAAGTCAATAGAAAACTCTACCTCCCTTACCTGTGGTAGAAGGAAACATGTTGGAAAACTCGACAACCAATGAAGGGATATCACCACTCAAAGATTCCCAATACAGATCAAAGGTGAAAAAAATATCAATTTCCCCAACTCCAGATAAGAAGGTACGACCCTGCTCGACCTTGGGTCCCATTCTACTTGAAAGACATGACACACACCATTGGGTGTATTCAAGGAGACTCATTAAAGATAACAATAAATCCGAGCTTTATTGGTGATGAGCCAATCCATCTCGAATATGATTTCAAGCAGTTTTATATATAGAACCAGAAAACTCCAAGCAAGCTCAACATATGGTAGAGATAAAAAACAAGTGGTACTATAGAGACCCTGATCTCTCTTCATACCAAGAGGTGTAGTAATAACTATGACATAAGATAAAATCTTCGTAGGAAGATTTAACAGATTAACAATAAGAGTTTAAATAAATGAATGAGATGCACTAGTATCAAATAAAGGAGTCACTAATGATGAAGCTATAGTGTTAGTACCTCTCACGGTCACTGGACCCATATATACTTCCTCTGGAGACTCTTCCACTACATGAAGAAGATTAGTTATAGATGTTTATGGATAGAAACCATTTATCCTTGAAGCATCTGATTGACCTATAGTTTTAGAAGGAGTTGACAATACCATGCCACTACATGGAGTGGAAAAGATATGGAAGAACTTCTATAGGTGACCCGATCATCTAAAGGAGCCACAATTATTAGGTGCCTCAGTGCATACCCTCTCTAAATGCCCAGGTTTTCCACATTGGTAGCAAATAATAGGACCTCTTCTAGGCACTACAGGAGGTCTGGAATGGCCTTGCTATTGAGAACCACCATGAGAATAATCATTATTTATCTTTCCCTTGGAGAAAAAAACACTACCACTAGGAGAGAAAGAAACTCCCAACAACCCCGACTTGTTATTCAGGTCTATCTCGACCATTAATTCTCTATCCATCACATCAATATAATAAGGCATATTCAACAAGAAAACCTAAGAATGAATATCTGATCATAGTCCCAAATCAAATCTACAAGCCTTTATCTTCTCATTCGAAACTATATTAGGTGTGAAATGCATGATCTCAACAAAATGGTTTTCATACTCTGTCACATTCATATTAGCCTTCTTAAGTTTTAAAAAATCAGTATCCTTGGCCAACAACATCAAATCTGGATAGAACTAACTAGTGAAAATAATTTTAAATTCTTTCCACTCTAAGCCATCATGCTTCTTCTTCGTTACCATCATGTCCCACAATCTCCTTCTTGGTCCTTCCAACATGAAGGTGGCACGATTCACCTTGATTTTTTTAGGTGTCTCCAATAAACCAAATAAATGCTCGATCATGATCAACCATTACTCATCTGATTGAGGATCATTTGATCCCTTGAATGCTGGTGGATTCTAGAAAAGGAATTCCTAATAAAAATTATGGTGATCATCCCTTTGAGGTTCCACAATTGGAGCTTGAACGAGAACCAGTGGTGGTGCCTGTCCTAGAGCTTAGATAATATGCACAATCATCTCAACCAGATTCGAGTCCACATAGAAGATTTTATCACTGAGGTTCAACAACAGCTTCCTCCTAGATCCGATTCACATGTCTTCTTGGAGGAATGATTCTACACAACATCATCATACAATAAGGAAGACATTAGATTAACACTCAAACAGAGCAACGAGGGAAAATCAGTCCCAACAGATAGACAACAAGATTTGGATTTCAATCTATCTAAATCAAAAATAGTGAAAAGACTAGAACTAATCCTCAAGAGATCTTTCCCAAACCACCATTGGTGACTTAAGGTTCAGTGCGATGAGATATGTCCATGCACTCAATCACAACTACCTCTTAATTCACAACAAGAATAGATAAATGCATACTAACTTCAAGACAAAAGCTCGACCTATAGCTCTGATACCACTTTTTCATGAACCAACTTGGGTACCCTGGTAACCTGATAACCAAGCCGACCCTAACATTTCCCTAAGGGCATTCATGATCCCAATGGGTTGATGACTAGCACCTAGAATCATATAAAAATGAATTTGGGAATGATTTTTCCACAAACATTGTAGAAGTAGATAAATAAGAAAATATGAATACAAAACAAACTCCATAGAGAGAAGTGTACTAGAAGTCAAGTAGGCATGAACAACCTAAAGTACCACAAAAAAGTACCAGAAAAATAGGAAGGTAAACAACCCAATAACCAATGAATTTAATGCTATAATTATATGAATTAATAGCTAGAACCCCCTCCAAGTGGTGCTTTACCCCTACTCGAACCTGGAAGGAGATAATATACAAACACCTAAAGGCACAGGTAGGGTGTGATCTAAAATCCCAATAGGGTATCACCAAGGATTCCATAAGAGATTCCACTATTTAATTAACCAAAAAAAGAGCTTTCAATTTTCAAATAAAAATGTTTGGAATTTCAAAATCATATTTGAACAAACCATGATTTACATTTCAGAAGATAGAATGCATTTCAAATGATGGAAATACTTTAAAAAAATGGATTAAATAAAAACTTTTATATAAAATAGTTTATATAAATCAGAGTTCATGTAAATCAATTCAAAAACATTGACATACATTTATATCTCATATATAAACAAGCGAGCAACATGACCATTTTCTAAGAGGTATGATAGTTCTAGTTTATGGGATCCTCACACTCTCAAGTGATAATAATCGTAATGTGTACACACATCCCTCAACACTGGTAAGAGATGACTCATCTATGTCCCACTAGGGAATAAGATGTACTAAGAAGTATTTAATTAGTGTTTTAAAGCATCAATCCGATGCTAGGGTATTCTCATACTAGCATGTTTATCCCAAATAAATCACTAACTACCCAGGCTTAAATGTGCTATAGTACAAATCAATGATGTGAAATTTATTTTAATACTGCTTAAAATAAAATTAAATCCTATTCTCCCATTTCATAAATTTCAATTTCCATTGAAAAACCAAAATTAGGTTTTAATCAAAACATATATTTTTCCAAGATAAAACCCAAAGGTCTCTATCAAAACCATTTTAATCCATTTTTCCCAAATAAGAATTTGAAATCAATTCATAAATTCAATTTCACAAATTAAATTTTCACAGTTAAATTCAAAATTTTAATTGAATTTTTTTTCATTAATTTCACTATTTAAATTCAACCACTTAAATCTCCACAATTTTCCATCAATTTCACAATCACACAAAAATTCAATGGAATTGGGGGTTTTCCCAATTCAATGAAATTGGGGGTTTTCCCAATTTCAATCCAAAATTCAATTTCTAAAAACCACAATTCAATGGAATTGGTTTTTTAATCAATAAATTGAAATAAATTTCATTTATAATAGTAAATGAATTTAAATAAAAAAACAATTAATTTAAGATTAATAAAAATTGAGCATCATAACAGAACCACCTTCCTTTCTCACAGAAACAAAAAGCCAGCAATGGAACCCGCCAATAAGAAAGAAGGTGCAGAAGATCCAGGAACTCAACCTAGAGACAAGATTCAACAACACATGGCTTAGATCCATCAATACCTATATGATCTATCAAAGCCCAAGGATAGAAGGATAAAGAGATGAAGATACAGGAAGAATTCTTACCTAGAAAGTCACACCAAAAAGGAACCACATTTGATTGGTGAATGAAATGACCCGAAAGGGTTTGAGGGCTCCAAAAATGTCTGGGGAAGGCTCTTGGGTTGAGAGAAAAGAAATATGGAAAATAGGAAATATAAATTCAGGTGATTAGCCTATTTGAAAACATCAGTTGGGACTTTACATGATGTGTAACCCAATTAAACGCCGTGTAATTGAAAATTCCCTAAAACACCAAAAAACCTGTCACTTTTTTTTAAAAAAAATGGATTTATTATTATTTTATAACTTACACATTGTTTAACCACATTACACAACTTGTAAATCCCTAGAAGGATATAGAACCAACAAGTTTAATGATGAGAATTCAACCAATCTCTAACTTCTCCATTATAGGTATCCTCCCAATTCCTTTTTGGCCCTACCCAAATAAAGAAAAAGGAAAACCACAAAAAGGTTTAAAACATACATATCAGAAGGGTAATGGGATGTTACACTCTCTATGACATGGGAAGGAGGAGAGAGGATCTATCAAATTCGAATGGATGAATGGTACCTTAGAAATTAGTTCCCTCTTGCTTATATAGTGGAGGTTAAACACCCAAAAAGGATTCCCCAAACCCTATATATATAACACCCTATAAATAATCCATAGATGACACATTAAGAACAACTAAATATTTTGTAGCATCATTTATATTTTTATCACTTAATTTTAATATATAATAAATATATATCATGTGATAAAAGTGAGTCATTGAATCGACTTGTAATTCCTGTAAATATTAAACAAACCTTGAATATTAAAATAATATTCACTCGTATAATATTTTTTCATGTATTCACTTAATAACTTGTGAATAATTTTAATAAATAAATTCAAATCCAATTATCCTATACTTGAATAATAATGAATTTATTTCTTCATTGGAGATCATTTATTCTCAAACACATCTCGAACCATTTGGTGGATCCCACCATGTCCTATACTCCTATTCATTCGAATAAGACAGAATTTTGAATACTCTAAGTGTGTGAACCTATAGGCCCTTATTTTGATAGCAATTAATACTATTCACAAACTAGGAGTGAAGTCTAGAAATCCATCAATCCCCCTAAGGAGATATAAAAAATTCATAACAATGAAAACCTTTCCTAAAAAACATGCCATGTAATATAATATCTTTGTGTAGCGATATCCAATAAAGTGGGATGCAGACCATATGTCATCATCCATTCTTGATTTATTATTCATTAACCTAAGTGTAAATACTTACCTTATCCTACTAGAGCCACGAATTTAGTGAAAGTACAACCATCCTGATCAACTAGGCCCGAGAAAAAAATTCATTTCGAAAGAAAAAAAATATATCATGATGTTAGACCAATTAGGTTAAATACCCTGAGAGGGGGGGGGGGTGTGTGTGTGTGGGGGGGGGGGGGGGTTAATCAAGGTTTTAAAGATTAAAATAACTTCCCCTTTTGGATATTGTTTCTTAATTAAACAAAACACTCTTCTCTACCTTTCCCGTAGTAATGTATAAATGGAATTGAAATCATCCACGAGACACAACAATTTTACTTGGTTCACCCTCACTGGGCTATGTCCAAGGAGCATACAATGATGATGTACCGATGTACTAAATACACTAAGGCTCACTACCAAATTACAAGGTTTTGGAGAGATCACTTCTATGCCTAGTCTCACTGCCTTTACAAGGTTTAGGGTTATCTTACTACTTTCCCAAGGGTCACTCCCTAAGTCTCTTTCTTTGGATCACTGACAGTAGAAAGGATCGCCATCTTCCACTTCCTTTGATCAACACTATGGAAGGGATCCACAAATAGTTTATGGACTTATAATTTTATTCATTATCACTAATGAATATATCCTCAGTTATAGATAGATGCTTTGTTGAAGTTCCACTTTTATCCAACTGATGAATACCAATTTACCATAGATGTACTAGGAAATTCCTTTTTCAAGAATTTCATGATGCTTACTACCTTCATGAATCTCTCCTCCTTCATGAAGCTCACTTATCCTTTACAAATCACCTCACTTTCATGATGCTCACTTCCTTTGGGAAGCACATAACTTTTGTGAAGCTTACTTAGCCTTCGCAAAGCTCATCTCTTTTAGTTGTATTTTTATAGCCTTTGCAAACATCAACACTTTCAAAATGCATACATATTTTGGTTGGTATTTATATCCTTCGTGAACTCCATTACTTTGTGAAATTTTTTTCAACAACCACCTTCGTGAACCATCTTCGCGAATCAAGATCCTTAAGATCTTCGTTAAGTCTTTCTACTATTATGAAGGGGGTACATGCCAATTTATAGGAGTTTTCGCTGATTTTAGAAGGTTGTAGGCACATCATAAATATTTTGTGATTCTCCCCCATTTCATTTGTGATGCTCCCTATCTTGTGAAGATCTAGGAAAATTATCCATTTATGATTCCCATCGTAATCGTAGAGATCACCTTCAAAACCTTCACACCTTCACAAAACACATTTCGGAAATCCCAGTTTTTGTGAAACTCATTACTTTTCCATATTTTTATAAGGCCTTCAAGGAAATCCAATTTTCATGATTTTATCCAAACTCCAAATTTTGGAACCCAAAAATTTGGAAAACATTGGGAAACAACGTCACCTTGTTTTTGCAATTTTCCGTACTACTTCCAGGGAATCCATTCCTTTATATTGGATCTTTGTGAACATACCATGTCAAAAATCTCTCTAGATTTCCAAAACATACATTGGAAACCTTCTTTTTCAACAAACACAATCAACCCAAAAATACTACAATGTTACCTTGAGGGATTTTTTCCAAACAATCTATTACTTTAGGTTTGTTGAAAACTCTTCATATTTTGATACCTCATTGAAGCTTATTCCATATTTTGACAATATTTTATTCATGCGATTCAGATAGAGATCAAATATTTACTCAATATACACGCTAAGACCACATGATCTATGCTCGGATTGAGAAACAAGAGAAGAATGAAAATCTCATCAATGAAACACTTCATTCCAAAAACCACTCAACTGCTTTCATCATGAAATCCATCTATCGTGATATACATCCTTTGATCAATCACCTTTAGTATCATTAGATTTAAAACTCCCCTTACTTCGATTCCCCCATATCAACTTCTCCCCTCTCTTGATTAAGACATTTTATCCCATCATACAACTATGATTTCTCCCCCTTTGTTAATAAACCTGAAGGAAACTCCTTTGAGTTATATAATAGGGTAAAGAACACAGATCAACACATTAGAAAAAAACACACCATACCTCGGGGATAAGGGGTCCCACATCCACACTTTTTTAAGTATGTGAAGTCAAATGAACTCCCAGATCCAGTTGAATCCTTTCAAATGCTTCTTTGGGTAAGTCCTTTGTTAGAATTTCTGCAACCTTTAGTTATATAGGTACATACTCCAACTTCACAAGCCCTTGATCCACCTTATCCTTTATAAAATGATACTTGATTTCAATGTGTTTTTTCCTTAAATGATGGAATAGTTTTTTTCTAAGATTTATAGCACTTGAATTATGATAGTGGATTTTGATAGGAGACTTCACTTCTACTCCCATATCATTAAGCTATTACTTCATTCATAATAACTGTGTGCAAGCTTGAGTGTCCATAATATATCCAGCTTCTGCGGTTCTCAATGAAATGAAATATTTTTACGAAAGACCCATTTAGTCCCAATGAAATTCTTATATGTTGGCCTCAAAACAATATACCATGTCTGGTTCTTCTAAATTCGGTCAAACTCTTCATTCATATCCTGGACCTAGTTTTCATCTCCAGCTACTTCATCAAAACATTTAGGCTCTACCTATGATAAGAACAATGCTTTCTGTAGAGTATTCATACTCCTTTTCTATAATGGTGTTGTCTGATCACCAATTATGTTTTATCTATCAATTTCAGATCTTCTCTTCGATCTTTGTGTAGATACTAAATTATTCTCATCCTTATCATTATATAAATCTTCTTCTGAATAAACACATGGAACTAGAACATCCCTTGATCTAATTATCTCTTCACCACTATCCTCTTGAGATTAATCATGTATTTCCTGAAGATTCTGATCATTTTCTACTATAGTTACATCATTTCTCTCAACTACCTTTCCTATCCTCTTATTAAAGCATTTATATGCTTTCCTTTTTTTTGAATATTCAAGAAATATCCCTCCATCTTCATGAAATTCAAATTTCCTGTGTTTCTCCTTATTTATAATGAAACACTTACTTCCGAAGACTCGAAAGTACATCAATGATGGCTTCTTTTCATACCATATCTTGTATAGAGTCTTCTCTTCTTTTGGACATAATAACACTTAATTTAATGTATAGAATGATGTTATCACTACTTATTTCCCAAACTTCTCTAAAATATCTTTCTCAATGAGCATTATTCTAGCCATTTTGTTGATAATTCAATTTCTTCTCTCAACTAATCCATTTTTTTGTAGAGTTCTCAATGATAAAACTTGTTGCCTTATCCCATGTTTCTTGAGATAATACCCCACTTGGATATTTCTAAACTCCGTTCCACTATCTATTTGTATCATCCATATTCTTTCACCCAATATCTTTTTAACTACCCTTTGATAAGTTATTATGCAACTAAACACATCAAATTTATTAGCGATGATTGAAACCCATGCCATTCTGCTAAAATTACCAATGAATAGAAAATATTATCTCCTACCATCAATAGCTCTTGGTGAAATAGGTCCATATACAACAATATTCACTAGCTCAAGCAAATTTTTAAACATTTTCTCCTTTACCTTATATGTCTTTCGAATGATCTTCCCTTGTTAACAAGCATCACACATATGAGTACGATCATGTGATAATCTAGGGAGGTCTCGAATATCATTATATTTAACCAGATCTTCCAAGTATATTTGACTCAAGTGGACAAGACGTTTATGCCATAACTTATTTTCTTCTTCCTTGGACATAAATCACATATCTTATTCTCCACTCACAAGGTAGAGATTCCCTTTTGTACGTTTTCCTTGAAAAAAAAGCACTGTATTTTTACCCGACAACACATAATTATTTTGAAAAGATTATGGCATGTCCTGAGTCAGAAAATTGACTTAAACTCAACAAGTTTTGACCGAGACCTTTAACAACCAAGATACGTACAAACCTTTTTTTTGGTATTTTATAAAAATCCACTTTTCGGAAAGTGGGAACCGTGACAATTCAAAACCAAAAATTCAAACTTAAACATTCAAATTTCAACTCCACCGCCATCATCACCTTGAGCCATGAGCCCAGACATGTTAACCCATCGATACATCACGCACCGACCTCGAAAAATGGATCCTCTCGATTGCTGCGACACCTCGAGTCATGACACTAGGCGTGACTTCATACCAATCTGCATCAAACAGGGATGTCTGTGAGCTACACCGACGACTTTCATTACCAGCACCGTCGGAGAAAAATCCCGACACACTGATTCCTATTACCAGATCCTTATTTCCTCTTATGTTCAAGGTGCATCCACTATTAATGATCCATATTCTAGTGCGATTTGATGCTTTAAAATCAATCTCTACAACCACTACTTGTTAATCTATTTTCTTTCTGATCCATGTTTTTGCCTTCATACCTGATATAGATTGATAATATTGATCTTAATCGAAGTATTATAGACCATATTCATCCTACAGAGCTATAAATCAATTCTGCATTTTCATCTCATTTGATGATACATTTAGTTACTACTTATGACTATATTCTATCTGCCTTAGGATATTCCTCTTCATAGTTTATGTGCAATATCTTACCATGTGTCTGATTCCTCCACACCCAAAACAATGACCATTAAATGATATATTGGTATATTGAGTTTGGTATGGCTTCCTCTATTGGTCTTGTACCCTTCAATACCTCTTGGCTATGGAAAAAACATTTTTTGAGTGTCCCATATTTCGATAACAATAGAATCTAATGTGAGGTTCATTCCTATGTGTCACTATTGCACCACTTATTGTCCCTTGGGTTCTCTAAATCTTCTGATTCTGCTTTATACCCAAATTGATATTCAATCTCATTTTGGGTGATTATGGTCTGACTTCAACCATTACTTCTTTCTATTTTTGATCAATCCCCATACCAACTGTATCGTTCTGATTAATCATTTTCTTTTCTTAGCACTCATTTTTTTGTTTAACTAGAAATCTGAATTCTACTTTTAGCTTTTCTGTTGCCTTTTTATCCTTCTTTTTATAGTATCAAGAGTTTCTTCCGATCTTTCACTTTCCTTCACATAATGAAAACTTCCTCTTTTAGATCTTTGATATGTTTGATTCGATCTTTTCCAATATTAGTCAAACTATCAATCTCTCTTTTTTATTCTTCAATTTTGAGTTTGTACTCAACAACAATTTCTGAGTTCTCTGGAATTGAATATTTTTAGTTTTTCAATTTATTCATTCATCTTAGACTTATATTCTTCTTTCTACTATATATAAAGTTTGGCATTAAGAACCACTTTGTTGTATTTCTTCGTTTTGGATCTCTAAACATATATTTCCTCAAGTGAGGCTTCTAATCCGACCTAAAGGTCAAGTCTTCCTTCAAATTATCCTTATTCATTATCAATTTCTTCTCTTATTATTGAATTTCTAACAACTAACACCATAACATCTACTTTATGATCCTTGTAGTCCTCTTACTATTCTATCCCAGATTCTTTTAAACTATCATTTTCTCTTGAAAGCATATTCTTATTTTTGAAGAAATTTCTATTTCCTTTCACATAGGATGAAGAATTATTCATGGGAATTTCAACTTCATCCTATTTATATTCTTGAAACTTCTTGGGTTATCTTGCTGCAAGATGTCAAATCTTTCCACATCAAAAGCATGCAAGTGGGGGTTTCCATTTGAACTTTCCTTTTCCTATTTGAAGATTTGAGGAAAGGAATGATATCACCTCACCTCCTCTTCATCTTCCTCTCCATATTCAATGGTGATCTTCTTAATGGCCTTGAATTCCAATTCTTTGGACTTCCCCTTTTCCACAACATCATTATCATCATTTCTCATTTAATACGCTATAAGAGTACTGTGTAAGTTATCCAATGTCAGCTCCTTTGGATCTTTATCTTCTAATACAGAAACTTTTCAATTGAACTAAGGTGGAAGTTTTCTCAAGATACACTTAAAAATATTTATATCATCAATAATTTCCTCGAGACCACACATGTCTTCCACAACAACATTTACTCGGTCAAAGAATGTATCAACAGACTCATTAGGGTGCATTATGAGATCCTTATACTTATTCCATAGAACCTATAACTTTTATTCTCTATCTTTTGAGTCACCCTCATAAATATTAAGTAGATTTTCCCACATAGCATGTGATGGCTTACATGACATAACCTTCATATATATTTCATTAGATAGGTCTCCCCCTAATGCATTGATTCCTTTAGTGTCGGTATCCAATTCCCTTTGGTTATCTTCTGATAAAGAAACACTATCGATATTAGTTGAAATTCCATGCATTACTACTGTAAAGACATCCATTACTAATGATAAGAAGTAGTGATGCATCTGATTCTTCCATAACTAAAAATTATTCCAATCGAAGATCAGAATCACTTTGTGATTGAAAACCTCAATTGAAACCCTTGAGATAGAAACACTGATATTAGCCTTTCTATTTGATACCAATTATTATCCCAATTAGGTTAAATACCCTAAGAAGGGGGGTGAATTAGGATATGATAGATTAAAACAACCGCCCGTTATGGATCTTGTTTTTTCATTAAACAAAACACTCTTCCCTCCCTTTCCCATAGAAAAGTATGAACAAAATTGAAATCATCCATGTGACACATCAATTTTACTTAATTCACCTTCACTGGGATACATCCAAGGAGTATACAATTATGATATGCCGATGTACCAAATCCACCAAGTATCACTACAATGATTCTCACTAACTTCGCGAAGCTCTCCTCTTTCATAAATCTTACTTAGCCTTTACGAAGCACCTCAATTTTACAATGCTCACTGCCTTCACGGAGCACACAACTTTCATGAAGCTTATTTAGCCTTCACGAAGATCATATATTTTGGTTGGATTTTTATATCCTTCAAAAACATCAACACTTTTGTGATGCATACATATTTTTTCTGGAATTTATAGCCTTCACGAACTCCCTTCCTTTGTGAACTTTTTTGCAACAACCACCTTCATAAACCACCTTCACGAATTCTGAGCCTTAAGATCTTCGTTAAGTCTTGATATTATTATGAAGGGGGTAGAGGCCCATTTATAGGTGTTTCCACTGATTATAGAAGGTTCCATCCACTTTATCACCATTTTGTGATGCTCCCCCATTTTTTTGTGATGCTCACTATCTCACAAAGATCAAGGAAAACTCACCATTCATGATGCCCATCGTAATCACTAATATCACCATCAAAACCTTCACACCTTCATGAAACACCCTTCAAAAATACCAGTCTTCATGAAACTCATGGATTTTCCATATTTTCATAAGGCCTTCAAGGAAATCCAATTTTCATGATGCTACAAAAACTCCAAATTTTGGACCCATTTTTTTTGGAAAACACTGGTAAAAGGTTTCACCTTGTGTACACAATTTTCTGTACCGCTTCTAGGGAATCTATTCCTTTGTCTTGGATATTTGTCATCATACCATGTCAATAATCTCTCTGGAGTTCCAAAACATACCTTGGAGACCCACTTTCTCAACAAACACAATCAACCCAAAAATGATTCAATGTTACCTTGATGGATTTTTTCCCAACATATGATTATCCAATAAATTTCATACCACTAATGATGCACCCAATACAAGATATCTCATGATGAAATCAATTCCATAGTTTTCATCTTACATCAAAGTACTTAATAAAATAGTATACACTGATAATAATCTCAATTTAGGAGACCATTACACATGTTCGCAGATGGTAAGTACCAATGAGACCTGAAACATGTAGTGTTTCTATTGGCAGGTTAGTCCTCATGATCTCATCAAATTGAGATCACCAAGTGAGAACTTCATGAGAAGAAGTTTCAATTATTAGGATTCCCTAACACATGATGGACAACAATGATTTATTTCCTATCAATATGATGTATATAGACCATAAGACATAACTTTAGGATTGCTATCATGGTATCTATAGGTTCTCATTATAGCCCAAGAATTTCTATAACCTTTTTATAAGACATGTAATCTAAGGACATTACCATAAATATAGTAGATGCAGAAATATCAACACTATTATGGTAAGGTAAACACATGTATATATCAAACTATATACATCTAATGGTAATCAAAGTAAATACATGAGTTGGTTCTAGGGAACCCACTTACAACACAAACTACAAGGACCAAAACTACCAAACCAAAACTTACATGAAAAATGAAGCGATTATCACCCAAAATAGTGATTTTAATAAAGAATTGTTAATAAATGGGTGATAAAAGGTTATAAGTAAATCATATGTGCTATGATATATATGAGTATGGTTATGGAATAAATGCATAATAAACCTATATTTATTATATAGGAGGTTTTAACATGTATAAAGGAAGTTAGACCTAAGGTAAGAGTTTTATGTTACAATATCACTATTTATCAATATTGTTTATGATTAAGTTTTTTGATAATTAAATTTCATTATCTACCTCTCAATAATATCATGAATTTTCTTATCTATTGGTTATTCCTTGAGAATAAATATTTCCCTTTAATTTTAATCTCTTTAAGTACTTAAGAGATTGAAACTATATTTTTATGGAAAACCGACTTTATTTATTTCTTTGGTATAAAAACCATTTTCTTACATATCCATATTATCTAAAAATGTTTTCAATAATGTTTTTAAAATTATCATATGATTTTTAAAGTCATTTTTACCCATTTTTAACTTTTTACAATTTTGTTAAAAGAAATATTCTTATTATTTTCCGAATGAGGTACTTTTGAATTTTTATAGAAAATGTGAAAGGAATCTTTATTTTAACATATACAACATGAATAGAATTTCCCACTATCATGATCTCTCATTGATTTGAAGATTCCATTAAAAATTTCCAAGGTCATTTTCAAAGAAAATGTTTTATTTAATATTTGTGAAATATTTATATTTTAAATAAGTTTTTTCAAAGTAAAAGGGTATTTTCCTTAAGAAATTTTCCAAGTGATCTTTTAAAATAATTTTTCATCTAAAATAGAATCCTTTAAAATTTCTTAATATTTACTAGGAATATGATTCAATGATAGCATCCTTATTCTTTATCTGGATGGTTTATGATTATGATTAAAAGATGTTTATAAAACCCATTCATTTTCCAGAGGTTATGATGTAACGTACCGACCCGAGTTCCATGCTATGGTGACCCGAGCCGGTTCACCACATAACCTCAAGCGCTCCTCCCCATACGCTATAGGTTTCCAACTAGTAGCTAGGATCTGGTAAGTCATTCATGGGGAGACTATACCCTTATTTATCAGAGTAATACACCAACAGAAATAAATAAAAAATAGAGGAAACATATATAACCAGAACAATACTCATGTCATGAGATAACCAAACATGAAATAAAATACTCAACTGAAAGGGAAAACATTATATACCAATATAAGTGTCTAGTTTCTATAATGAAACTGAAAATAAAGACACTCTTCTCCCCAAGTGGGTTCTGAACCATGTCTGGTTCCCTCCTCCAAGCTCCATTCCCAATCAGTTACCTATCCTAGGGCCTTTTCCCTTATCCAATCCTATAATAATATAATATATTCGGGTACCGATCAGGCATCTGAAATAGGGTGTGAGTACAAATTAGTAGGCCACCACCAACAGTGTCTAAAACAATTCCAGTCAAAAGATAGTGCATGCAGTTCTATAAGTAAATAAGTACAATCCGATAATAAACAGTTTATCACATTTTTATTTATTCTTATTTAACTACATTAACTCCAGGGTTCCCAAGGATACCCGTACCTCAACAATAACTTCATATCGTAACAGAGCCCGAAGTGTTGTCTAGGTAATACCATATCTTAATAATTTCTTCTAGCCAAATCTCGAAGTATTCAAAAGTGATATGATATCTCAATACATGATTTGACTCATGAAGGAGTCGAATATTCTTGTGTGAGGCCATAAATCAGAGTGCCATTATTTCCATTATTAAACTTCACATTTAAAATCCACATTACCAAAGTTACCAATATCACAAATATAAGTAAGATGAACATGTTACCATGCTTACTCCTCAATAGAATGACCAGGTTCCCATTCTATTTACTCATAAGTATAATGACCATGTTACCATGTATACTTCTCAATTTAGAATGACCATGTTCCCATTCTCTTTACTCATAATAATTATGACCATATTACCATTTGTACTTCTCAATTTATAATGACCATGTTTCCATTATTTATCACATAATTAATTTACCAATTAATTATCCACCCAATCCCATTACTAATTCAACAATTAGTTAAACACATCCATTCCATTAGTTAACTCAATAATTAACTAAGTGATTTACACCATTAATTAATTCATCAATTAATTAATCAATATCAAAATTCATATTCCATAATTAATTTTCCAGAATTAATTATCTCATTTTAATATCAAATTTCCTTAATTAATCCCATAATTAATTATCTTGGTCATATTATCAAGGCACATAATTAATCCACAATTAATTATCACAACTTAGCCATTTCAAAATCTCATAATTAATCTTTCGATTAATTATCTAGATTACAACCCCTACCTATTATAATAAATTTACCTAAATTAATTATCTAATAGGGTATCCCCTTAGTCCCATGATTAATTCCCCAATAAATCACTTATTTCAACAAGGCTTCGATAACTAAATGGATTATTCTAATAAAACCAATTCAAGGAAATCAATTACTAAAGGATACTAATAATTCTACAATATTTCATAAACACATCAAATAAATTACCATAGGAATTAAATTTGGACCACCACCTTGATTAATTGAAGAATGTTTTCCCAATGGAAATCCCCAAAATCTGAGTAAAAAAATGACATTGGTAAAAGTTCTGAATCTAAATCCCTACCCAAATCAAGATCAAAGACATCAAGATATCATAAATCTAGATATAGATCCACAATCCCAGATCTATATCTTACCACATAGGTTTATATCCAAGTAAATAGAGGATATATTCCATGAAAAGATCAAGGAAAGATAGAATAAAGAACAATAGAATCATTGGGATGAAATCCACTTACCAGGAGAAGAGATGATCTTCAATTCGGGCTTTCAATCTTGAAGAACGGTGTTTGTAAGGCCTTTAAATCCATATGGGTTGATGGGAGAACCTTTCTTTACCATTAGGAAAGTAAAATCCTGAGTTAGGGCTGCATAGGAGGTTAAACAAGTCATTAAATGTTGAAAATGAGTGAGATCTGCAATTTTAGGATCTCACTATCGACCCTCACACGGTTTAGTTGCACGGTTAGAAAAACCGTACACTAACTGTTCATTAGCCACTGATTCAAGGGGGAACTTAGCATGACCACCTCACACTACCTCTCAAACCGTGCTTTAACCATGTTAAAGCTACTGCCTCAAGGATCAAAGATCACATGGTTTCTCCTAGGTAGCCGCACGGTTTGTACAAACTGTGCGCCAACCATGCACAACATCTTTTCTCTAATATTTTCTTATAATTCACCCAAACTTACCCCAAGACATAAATACCATCAAATGTACTTAATTAAAAACAAAAATTACCTAAAATCGTGCCTGAGATAACTTCAAAAAGGTTGGGATCTTACAATCTACCCACCTTATAACAGCTCATCCTCGAGCTGCGCCTCCAAGCCTTTCTAAGATTCCGAGCCAAAAATATCGGTACATTGAGCCCTCACATCTACTTATCTTTCCTATGTTTCATCTTATACACATCCATGTTTCCATAACACATGAACTATAGACATGGTCTTTCCTTACAACACTTTCTCACTGCAACCCAACACATGTATCAGATGCTTCTTAAAGGACACATCTATCTTAAGGTCAACCTCATCCACATTAATCACATGAGAAGGGTCGATGTGATACTTATTAAGTTATGATACATGGAAAACATCATGGATAACACTGTATCTCTGTGGAAGAGCCAATCAAAATACCACCGACCTAATTCTTTCCACTATCTCAAAGGGTCCAATAAACCTGGGCACCAATTTTCCTTGCCTCTGTATCCTGTGGTGACCCAATCTAGGAGACACCTAAAAGAACACATGATCATCCTATGAAAACTCTAGGGTCCATATCCATCTATCAGTATATGAATTATATGTCTACTCTGAGCCATAACCATACTTTTTTGAATCAACTGTACCTGCTCTGATGTCTCTTGAACGAGACTTGGTCCTAATAACTCTCACTCACCAACCTCTATCCATCATAGTGGTGATCTACATGGCCTACCATAAAGATCCTCATATGGTTCCATCTGTATAGTTTCCCGATAACCGTTGTTATAGGTGAACTCCACTAAAGCCAAGTGATTTTCCCAAGATCCACCGAATTAAAGCACACATGCCCGTAGCATATCCTCAAGCACCTGTATAGTATATTCCAATTGCCCATATGTCTGTGGGTGGAAATCCATACTCAATAATACCTGTGTGCCAAGAAATTCCTAAAATCCCTTCCAAAAGCATGAAGTAAATCATGAATAATGATCTGAAACTATAGTCCGTGGCACTCCATACAGACATACTATCTTCTGAATGTATAGTTCTCCCAACTATTATACTATAAATATTTCCATTATAGGAAAGAAATTACCTAGATTTTTTATTCGATCCATAATGACCTAAATAGAATCATTCTTCCTAAGTGTCTTTGTAAAACCCACCACAAAATCCATGGTCATTTAGTCCCATTTACATTCTGGAATAGGCAACGAATATAGTAACCCTCCAGGTCGTTAATGCTCTTACTTCACCTTCTGACAAGTGAAGGATCTTATCACAAACCCCTCCATCTCATTTTTCATTCCTGGACCCCAAAAATTTCATCGTAGGTCACAATACATTTTGGTTACACTTGGATGCACCTTACACTTTGAGGCATGAAATTCCCTCATGAGGTCCTCTCGTATGCTCGTAGGTACCACAACTCTATTATCCGCATATATGATCTCATCTTCATCTATCAACCAATACAAAGATGTCTCCCCACCTTCAAAGATTTCCCTCAAGGCCAAGCACTCTGGATTATCATAATGTCTATCCCTGATCCGTCTCAACGACTCCACTGCAACTGAAACCAGATTCATCTACTTCTGACTGTCCTGAACCACCAAATGCATTTCATCCAGCAATATCATCATCTTCTACTCTACACTCGACTCCTGAACCATTTGAGTATGATTTTTCCTGCTAAAGGCATCAACCACACTATTTCCCTTCTCAGGCGTATATGTCAGTTCAAAGTCGAAAGATTGCATGTACTCAACCCATCTTCGCTGCCGAAGATTCAAATCACACTGTGAAAATATATACCTCAAGATCTTATGATATGTATAAAATGTAGACTTTTATCCCAAAAGATAGTTCTATAAACACTTAAGAGCATAAAATACTACTAATAACTTGAGTTCGTGTGCAGGGAAAATCCATTCATGAGGCCTCAACTTCTGAGGCCCATACACCACAACTCGATCTCCTTACATTAGTACAACTCCAAGTCCGATCCTAGAAGTGTCACAATAAACTGTATACTCCTCACTTAACTTAGGTAGGATCAATATCGGTGCCGATGTCAAGTGCTTCTTCAACCCCTGAGAATCTCTCTCACAAGACTCTAACCATTCAAACTTTACTCCCTTTTTGGTAAAGCCCAAAATAGGTGTTTCCTAATGGGAAAAGTCTTGGATGAATATCCTGTAATATCCATATAATCCCAGAAAGCTTCAGATATCAAAAAAATTATTGGGATGCTCCCAAGAAACCACTGCTTGAACCTTTTAAGGGTCCACTGACACACCTTCCTCTGAGATTATGTGCTCCAAGAAGTGTACCCGATCAATCCACAACCGACACTTAGATAGCTTGGCGTATAGTCGATGCTCTCTCAGTATACTCAGGATGATGTCAAGATTCTAGGAATGATCATCATGATTCTTGGATTACACCAATATATCATCCAAAATCACTACAATGAACTGATCAAGATACAGATGAAATATCCTATTTATCAAAGCCATAAACACTTTTTGTGCATTTGTCAACCCAAATGACATTACGACAAACTAATAAAGGTTATACCTACTTATGAAAGTAGTCCTTGGAATATCATAAGTCCTCAATATCAAATTATGATACCTCGGTCTCAAATTAATCTTTGAGAACACACAATCTCCCTTCAATTGGTCAAACAAATCATCGATACATGGAAGAGGATATCGGTTCTTGACAGTTAGTTTGTTCAACTTTCGGTAATTGACACATAAGCGTAAGCTCCCGTCAACCTTTTGTTGGGAAAAAATCCCTCAAGGTATCATTGAAGCATTTTTGAGGAGATTGTATTTGTTGACAAAGAGGACATATGTGTTGTGATTGTTGACAAAGAAAACCATGACATACAAATTTGTTGACAAAGGGGATGTCATGGTGTAATGTCAAGTTCAAGGCTGTGTTTAACGATCCATGTTTGATTCAAAGAACTTCGACAAAGGAATGGATGATCTGGAGGCGGTACAAAAGGAGCAGATACAAGGTGGTGCCATTTTCCAGTGTTTTCCAAATTTTTGGGCCTGAAAATCGACAAATGGAGAAAAGTGTTTTTGGAAAAGGGACTTGCATGCCGTTGACTTGAAGGATAAGAAACTTGTGCACTATATGTTTTTCAAGATCAGAACATCAAAATATGGAAAAGGAAATAGGGTCGCGCAAATTTTAGGTTTGGTCGTGAAAGTGGTTTGGGTGACAGAGACTTGCGCGCTGGAACTTGTGCGCCGAGAGGAGACTTGAGCGCCGTCGTGAAGGGTGTCCAAATGCCTATAAATACAAGACCACCCTCCTCATTTTTCAACGAGTTTTACACTTAGAAAAATCAGAGCTCCCGTCGCGCAGGTGTGGTGTTTGCGCAAGTGGTGTGTGGTCGCACAAGTAGAAGTTGCGCGGCAGGTAAACTTGCGCACCAGTTTTGAAGAAGCGCGAAAGTTGGTTGCGCGCCAATATTGTTTTGGGAGTAAAGGGAAGTGAGTCGTGCAAGTTTGGAGTTGTGGAAGCTTGTGTTGCGCAAGTGGTTGAGGTGGACTTGCGCGCCTGTTATAACTTGCGCGTCGATACTTACGCGCCGACTTAGACAAGGGCGCCGAGTAAGGTTGAAGACCAGCAGTGATTCGGGGCTGCGTGTAAGCTGGAAGATTGCCCGATACCTTCGGTGCAAAGTGAGATTCATCTAAAGGTGAAAGTTGGACTACAACAGAGCATCTACATACAACAGAGGATGTATTCATTGGTGATAATGAAGATACCTACAGGTCTATAAACTGTGAGTGGATCCTTTCTAGAGCAGTGAGAAAAGGAAGAGGAAGAAGGTGATCCTCTCCACCGGCAGTGATCCAGAGAGAGAGAAACAGGGAGTGACCCTTGGGAAAGCATTGAGCTAACCCTAAACATTGTAAAGGCAGTGAGCCTGGGAATAGAAGTGATCTATCCCGAACCTTGTAAACAGCAGTGTGCTTATAGTGGATTTGGTAAATCGGCACATTGCCGGTGTATGCTCCTTGGACGTAGCCCAGTGAGGGTGAACCAAGTAAAAATTTCTATGTCCTATGCATACTTTACTTTCTGTTTATATTGTGCAACGGGAAAGAGAGAGAAGAGTGTTTTTCTTAACAGCGAAACAAGATCAGAACGGGCTTTAATTTTAAATTAGTCATACCCTGATTCACCCCACCTCTCAGGGTATTCAGCCTTGTGGACCTAACACCTTCTTTGTGAACAAAATAGGCGATTCATAAGGTGACATACTTGGAAGGATAAATCCCTTATCCTAAAACTCCTCCAAATTATTCTTAAACTCTTGAAGCTCATTAGGTGCCATTCTGTATGGTGGAATAGATATTGGCTCAGCCCCCGACATGAGCTCAATTGTGAATTACACATCTCTCTCAGGTGGTATCCCTGAGAAGTCTTTAGGAAATATATCCTAAAACAGTTTCACTATTAGTGGAAGGAAATATTTCATAACACCCCCTTCATCCAAAAAAAGACTAGCAACTTGGGTTGTGAGCTCTCCTAGTTGTTGAGTAATTGGCCCTGCTCGACCTTCCTAGATATCCCACTCTCCACGATGAATATATTGGTCACCCTTAGGAGAGGTAAACCTAACCCTCCTATGACAACAATTGATGTGGTCTTGGTATGTGACTAGCCATTCTATACCCATAATTAGGTTGAATTCCATCATATCAAGAACATATATATCCCATAGGAAATTATATTCCCCGATATCTAGTGAAAATACCTTGCAAAGACAGATATCTCTAGACCATACTACCAACAATGTATCTATAGTCATAACCGCACTCACAAACTCCACCGGTGGCTGGGAAGAGTGTCTATGATAGTGTCCCGACCTACCAAACCAATGACAGATCACCCCAGTAAGGTCCTGTCCAACTGAACCTCTTGTCTGCGTACTCTGCTTCCCACTACCCCAGCTAAAGTTGTCATAATAGAGCTACCTACTCTCAGAAGTTTCACCTCCTAATCATCCAGTAACAACTACCTGTACAGTATTGGAAGCCTCCCTCAAGTTCCCTTCAACTATGAGAGATTGATACACCACCTCTGTAAACTTCTTTAGCATGAAGATATTCACCTGGGACTTAATATCACACTTAAGCCCATCCTAAAAATGTTTCAACGTAGCTGACTCATCTCCTGCTAACGTTGGAGTAAAGCGTTAAAGGTTTGTGTAGCGTCTAGCATAGTCCATAACTAACATGCTCCCCTTTGTTAGATGAATGAACTCAACATCTTTCTCTTGTCTCAGTGTCTCTGGATAAAAGTGTTCCAAGAACCTCTCCAAGAAGTCCTTCCATAACATACTATCAATCTGTCCAGTTCATGCCTAGATGTCTCACCAGTGCTTATTTGATCCCTGTATCATACAAGCGACCAAATTGACCCTCCTCTTAGCTGGAGTATCCAAATGGTCAAGTATTGTCTCTATGAAATCAACCCCGAATTCAGATCCCTCAGGTCCACCCTCTCTAGTAAAAGTCAGAGGGTGCTACAATTGAAACTCCCTTGTTAACTTAGATATACTTTTCACAACCCAAACTGGGTCTCTTTCCATGAATTTCATGAAGCGAGCAAAGTTCTCCCAAAACTTCTCCCCTTTATCTTCATCTAGCACGATCAATGCCTCATGTTCCCTAACTGGAAAAACATTCCTAGGCACGCCCCTCAGTCATCCCCTCAATAAGAATCATGGAGGCATACTTTCTACAATGCCAAAAACACATCTCAAGTCTCATAAAAAAACCTTATAACATTTATTTAAGAGGAAAAAATAATCACAACAAGCCCTTTTCCCCCCACCTCACCACACAGTCAAAACTGAGGCGCTATCACTAACCTTAACCATCATACTCCTAGGTTTTGGTTAACAAGAGTAAACACACTATCATAATCAAGTCTCTCATTTAGAAACCCAATTATTCTCATTTTTCATCATTTTTCAATCTTTTTCAATTCATGTTAGGCACTATTTTCTTCATTTTAATCTCACAACAAAGAAAACAGTTCAAATTTAACAACTTACCCATAACCCATTTTCCCATGCATGCCTAAAATGATGCATGTCACAATAACCCTGAGTGCCTAGAATGATGCATGCAGACTCAAATATCATGAAATTCTGGTCCACAAATCAATAATAAAAAATTCTCAGAAACAATAATCACATCACACCACAAGTGCTTCACCCAAGGTGAAATAATATTCAACTGTAATAGCAAACAAAAATAACAACAATCCCACCCTGAGTAATCGGGTTTCCCCCTGTACATGGGTTTTCAAGTCCCATGCACGAGCTCATTACCAAGCCCTGACTCTTCCTAGTCTCCTGTCTACCTTTCCCAAAATAGTAATACAAAATAAGAAGAAAGAAAAAATGGACCTCTGATACCACTTTGTAACGTCTCGACCCGGGTGCCACGCTACGGTGCCCCGAGTCAGTTCTCCAAATAACCTCAAGCGCACCTCCCCATATACTAGAGGCTGTCGACTAGCAGCGAGGGTCTAGTATAGCATTCATGGGGAGAATATACCCTAATTTATTAGAGCAAGACACCAGTGGAAATAAATAAACAATAGCGGAAGCATATATAACCAGGACAATACTCATGTCACAAGATAACCAAACAGGAAATACAATACTCAACTAAAAGGGAAAACATGCTATGCCAATATAAGTGTCTAGTGTCTATAATGCAACTGAAAATAAAGACACTAAGTCACCTCAAGTGGGTTCCGAACCATTTTTGGTTCCCTCCTCCAATATCCATCCCCAATCAGCCACCTATCCCAGGTCCTTTTCCCTTATCGAGTCTTGTAACAATATAATCTATTCGGGTACCGATCTAGAAACCCGAATAGGGTGTGAGTACAACTCAGTAGTCCACCGCCAACAGTGTCTAAAACAATTTCAGTCAAGAGATAGTGAATGAAGTTCTATAAGTAAATAAGTACAATGCAATAATAAATAGTTTATCACATTTTTATTTATTCTTATCTAATTACATTAACTCCAGGGTTCCCAAGGATACCCATACCTCAATACTAACATCATATCATACCAAAGCCCGAAGTGTTCCCTAGGTAATACCATATCTTAATACCTACTTGTAGCTGAATCTTGAAGTATTACAAGGTGTTATGATATCTCAATACCTTATTTGACTCATGCCAGAGATGAATATTCTCATGTGAGACCATAACTCAGAGTGCTATTATTTACATTCTTGAACTTCACATTTAAAAGACACATTTCTAAAGTTACCAGTATCACAAATATAAGTAAGATAACCATGTTACCATGCTTACTCCCCAATAGAATGACCATGTTCCCATTCTCTTTACTCATAAGTATAATGACCATGTTACCATGTATACTTACCAATTTAGAACGACCATGTTCCCATTCTCTTTACTCATAAGTATGATGAGCATGCTACTATTCTTACTTCTCAATTTAGAATGAACATGTTACCATTATTTATCGCATAATTAATTTACCAATTAATTATCCACCCCAATCCCATTACTAATTCAACAATTAGTTAAACACATCCATTCTATTAGTTAACTCAACAATTAACTAAGTGATTTATACCATGAATTAATTCATCAATTAATTAATCAATATCACAATTCATATTCCATAATTAAATTTACAGAATTAATTATCTCATTCTAATATAAAATTTCCTTAATTAATCCCAAAATTAATTATCTAGATCATATTATCAAGGCACATAATTATTCCACAATTAATTATCTCAACTTATCCATTTCAAAATCTCATAATTAATCCCCTAATTAATTATCTAGATTACAAACCCTACCTATTATAATCAATTTACCCAAATTAATTATCTAATAGGGCAACCCCTTAGTCCCATTATTAATTCCCCAATAAATCACCTATTTTAATAAGGCTTCGATAATTAAATGGGTCAGTATAATAAACCCAATTCAAGTAAATAAATTTCTAAAGGATGCTAGAAATTATAAAATCTTGCATAAACATATCAAATCCATAAATATGGGAATTATATTTAGACCACCCACCTCGATTCATTGACGGATGTTTACCCAACAAAAATTCCCAAAATCTGAGCAGTACAACAACATTGATAAAAGTTTCAGATCTAAATCCCTACTGAAATCAAGATCAAAGGCATCAAGATCTCATAAATCAATATTTAGATCCACAATCCTAGATCAAGATCTTACCACATAGGTTTATATCCAAGGAAATAGAGGATATCTTCCATGAAAAGATCAAGAAAATATAGAATAAATAATGGGAGAAGCATTGGGATGAAATCCACTTACTGGGAGAAGAGATGATCTTCAATTTGGTCTTTCGATCTCAAAGAACGGTGTTCGTAAGGCCTTGGAATCCCTATGGATATATGGGATAACCTTCCTTTACCCTTTGTAAATTAAAATCCCAAGTTATATCCGCATAGGAGTTGAAAAAGTCATTAAATGTTGAAAACGAGTGAGATCCACAATTTTAAGATCTCACTATCAGTCCTCGCACGGTTTAGTCAAACATTTAGACAAACCGTGCGCTAACTGTTCATTAGACACTACTTCAAGGGGAAATTTGCACAACCAATTCTCATGATTTCTCAAACCATGCTTTAATCGTGCCGAAGCTACTGCCTCAAAGATCAAAGATTGAACGGTTTCTCCTAGGCAACTGCACGGTTTGTACAAACCATGCGCCAACCGTACACAACCTCTTTTCTCTAATATTTTCTTAGAATTCACCCAAATGTACCCCAAGTCATAACTACCATCAAAGGTAATTAAGTAAAAACAAAAAGTACCTAGAATCATGCCTGATATAACTCTAAAAAAGGTCAAGATCTTCAATATGATATGATGAATTGGTGAAATATTTATGAGACTCGTTTATTTTCCATGGGTTATTCCATGGTGAAATGATTATGAAACCCATTTATTTTCATGAGTTGTGATATAATTATTATTTTATGATCTTGTGGAACATATCCGTATAATTTTAATTATGTGAAGTGTGCTCCCAGAATTATATATCCCTCCAATGAATTGGGTTCAGATGGATATCTCATGAGATAAATAGGACTGGAATGGTTAGTGAATCTAGTTCAGAAAGGGACTTTATCCACTATGATAGTCTTGGGAGTGAACCTTGACTATTATAATGGTTTGGGGACTAAACCCAATCCACTACGATAGTCTTGGAAATGATCCTTGACTATTAAGGAAATTATTTTCTATACTTATGTGTATGTCGTAGATTTATTTCTTATGCCAACGTTATACTCTCATGGTCCATGTTTTTGATTCCTTTACAATTCATGTCTTATGAACTACCAAGATTTATGCCATGACTAAAGTTTATAATCTATTGTATAAAAGTTATGATTTTCAAATGTTATGCTCATGTTATCATATCTTTATGATCATCTTATGTTTTAGTAATAATTGATATCTCCCATATTTACCCTTATTGAACATCTAAGCTCACCCTTTCTTATGTTTCCTTTCCCCAGGTTATGAAGGTATTAAGTATGATATATCTAAAAATTGTTCTAGTTATGAAGAAATTAGTGGTAGATGATGTTGTTTAATTACGAATTTTTTTTTATGCATCCAAGTTTCCAAATATAATAGAGATATATGATTCTAGAATAGATCATTATGTTATGTAATGAATATTCATCCAATAAGATGCAATATCTATGTATGAAAAATACGGGTCAATATAGTTGGTATCAAAGAAAGGTTTAGTTAACCTTTGAAAACTAGGATGAGAAAACCTTAGTGATAACCCTTTGGATAAACCTAAGTATAGGGGAATATCCTAAGTTATGGAAAATAAAGGTGTTTGGTTTTCCTAGAAAAAAATTCTTGTATGGATACTGTAAGTGGGCATGGTTTTGGTACATATGTATCTAGGGGAAATTACCCTGAAAAGAGTTGTTCGAGTATACCTCATCTATCATTCTAGTGCACGGTGAGTGTTCCCTTATTTCACACCTGGTTTGACACTCCTAGGGGATATTATTATGTTAACTCACATTTTATTTATAAACCATTATGAAGTATTTGAATAAATGATAACTATGAATGAACTAGGTTAAACCTAAGGCATCATAGATTGAAAAGAGGCTATCATGATTTAGACATCTTATTAATGATTTTTCATGATTATGTGGTTTCTCCACTATGATTATTGGTGCTCACACTATTATTTTTGGTTTTAGTCAATATATGGAACCCAAATAAATCTTATTAATTCTAAATGTGATGGATAATGTAATGATCGTCCTACTGAGAAACCAAATGTTATGAGATCTAGAATGAAAAATGTCATTGCTATTATTATAAAAATTTCTCAATCTATGAATCTTGTGAAGCTTCCAAATAATAAAATGAGGTAACAAAGTTCTGTTGATTCCTTTATGAGGCAACATCCATCTTCCTTTAGTGGTTCCACTGATTCACTAGTCATTGAGCAATAGATCAGTACCACTGAAAAGATATTTTTGTTCTCTAATGTTTGGAAAATGAAAAAGTTATTTTGGATATCTATAATTTGGAAAGTTAAGTAGATCAATGGTGTACGCTTATCAATAATATGAGGCAACATAAAGAAATTAAATCCATAGATTGGGTTGAGTTTAAAATTTTATTTTTCAATAAGTACTTTCCTTGTATTATTCACATGCAAATGGAGAAGGAATTCCTTGAGCTAAAGTAGACGGATGATGAATCTGTTGGTACCTATGAGGAAAATTTTACAAGAATTGTGAGGCATGATTCTAGTATTATTATTCAACCTAAAATTAAGGTTGATCAATTCTTAAGTGGCTTACAACCAAGTATTTGAAGGTAGTTATCCATAAGGGACTTTAGTAGTTATGAATAAATCTTTCGATGTGCTATCAAGGCGCAAATAGAGGTTGGAGTTAACCATTAATCTCCTGATTGTAATAAGAAAAGAAAGATAAAATTTAAAGGAAACTCTAAAAATTATGGATAGAATAAGATGATCCTTACTTTATTCTCTAAGTGTGGAATGAAACATGGTGGAAATTATCTTAATGATACTGATAAATGTTTTAAATATGGAAAGGAAGGTCATATGACAATTGAATGTTAAAGAGATGGGAAAAATAAAGCTAATGATGTGAATAGAGAGAAAGACCCACAGAATGAACCACCCATACTCTAGTGTTTCAAATGTAAGGAGTGTGGGAATTATGCTAGTTAGTGATCAAATCCAAAGGTTAATAGTGATGATCGATGTCAGAAACCTCTTAAGCTAAGAGACAAAGGGAAATATTACGCGATCACTATTTCTGATGAGGGGTATGATAATGATGTGGTGAAAGGTACACTTACCATCCACTCTAAAACTACTAATATCTTATTTTAATTTAGATCTACCCACTATTTTATATATAAATAATTTGATAATGGTATAAAAATTCCACCCCAACAATTAGATGTTGAATTAGTAGTGAAAACCCCTAACGGTATGATTATTGAATCTCAAGTATATGATTCTTATTTAGTTGAATTTTGTGGGAATGTGCTTCCTACAAATCTTGTTATCCTCCTTCTAGTTGAATTTGATGTTATCTTAGGAAAGTATCGACTTTCTCTACATAAATCCCACATCAATTTCTGAGGAAGGTAAGTTATATTTGATATTATGAACCAACCTATGATCTTATATCAGTGAGATTATATATATTTACTTCATATGGAAGTCACATCCATTGTATGAGTCTTAATTTCTATTAAAATGGGGTATTTATCTCAAATGGTTGAAGAGAAACTCAACATTGTTGATAAGCCTATATTTCGGGAGTTTGTTGATGTATTTCCAAAATATTTTTTTAGTCTTCCACCAAATCATGAAGTTGAGTTCTATATAGAACTCATACATGATGCTACATCTATTTCAAAGGCTCCATATATAATGTCATTAGTTGAGTTTCAGGAATTATAGAAGCAAATCCAGGTTAATTTGAGAAGGGATTTTTTCATCCAAGTGTGCCACCTTAGGGTGCACTGGTTATTTTTATTAAGAAGAAAGATGGATTAATGTGACTCTATATTGATTATTGAGAACTTAAGAATATCACTATTAGGAATAAGTATCCTAAACCACATATTGATGAATTTTTTGATCAACTATTCATAGATCAATACTTTTCCATGATTTACCTTCATTATGGATATCATTAATTGAGGGTTAAGAAGGGGGAAATACCCAAGAAAATACTCTGTATAAAGTATAGACATTGTGAATTTATAGTAACGCCATTTGGTCTTACTAATTCCCCCACTATCTTCATGGATTTAATGAATAGAGTATTTGGAGATTACCTTGATCAGTTTGTGGTAGTATTTATAGAAGATATTCTTATATATTCAAAGAGAAAGGAAGATCATGATAATCACTTGATGATTATACTTAAGACCCTAAGGAAGGAGAAGTTTTATGAAAAAATTACAAAGTGTGAATTTTAGATACAAATAGTTTCATTTTTGGGTCATATAATCTCAATAGAGTGTATATCGGTGTATCCATCAAAGATAGAAGTTATTAAACACTGGCCTAGACCAACCATTCTAACTGATATTAGAAGTTTTCTTGGGTTTAATGGATACTATTAGAGCTTTTTTGATAATTTTTCATGGTTATCTAATCCACTTACCAAGTTAACTTGCATGGGAGACAAGTTACTTTGGATAAATAAATGTGAGAAAAATTTATAGGAACTAAATAGAAGGTTATTTAGCACACTTGTTCTTACATTACAATGTAGTGAAGAAAGGTTTTTGACCTTTAGTGATACATCTAAGAAGGGTATGGAATTCATTATCATGTAGAATGATATAGTGATAACTTATGCCTCATGACAATTGAAGGTTCATGATAAAAATTACCTAACTCATGATTTGGAGTTAGCTAGAGATGATTAAAGATTATGACTACTCAATGCATTACTACCTTAGGAAAGTGAACAAGGTGGAAGAAGTTCTAAGTCAAAAGGATCATGCTAGCTTATCTATGATGAGGATAAAAAAAGATCCAATATTTATGGATTTGCAAAGAATGGATCTAGAAATCTTGAAGGAGGATGGAATCTTATCTTTCTCAAATGAGTGTTCAACTATCTATCTATGTGAGGATTAAGGAGGTGCAAAAGAAAGATGTAGAGTTGTAGAAGAAAGCGAGAAATGTTCCTGAGTTTAACCTTGATTATGATGAAATGATAAGGTTCAAGAATCATGTATGTGTTCCATCCATACCATATTTTAAGGAGCTGTTGGACGATGCTCATAGTTCATCATTATATATTCATCTTGGAAGTAAAAAGATGTATAGATATCTAAAAGAGTATTTTTTTTGGTGGGACAACATAAAGAGAGATATTGTTGAGTATATATCTCAGTGCTTGGTATGTTAGCAAGTTAAGACTGAGAGATAGAGGTCTAAGGGGATGTTACAACCATTACCCATACTAGAATGGAAATGTGAAAACATAACCATGAATTTTGCCTTCGGACTCCCCAAAACATATAAGGGCCATAATTCTATTTGGGTTGTACACTACGCAAAAATTTGTATTTAGTGATGGTTTTTTCGCTTAACGGTGGTTTAAACTGCCACTAAATCATTATGCGGCGGTTTTGGAAAACCGTCGCAAAATCGTGTGTCGGGAAATAATTAGCGGTGATTTTTTAAAACCGCCATAGAATTATTTAGCAGCGGTTTTTTAGCAGCAGTTTAAACCGTCGCTAAATCATTTTTAATTTTTTAATTTTTTTAATTTTTTTTTAATTTTTTATTTTTTTTAATTAATTAATTAATTAATTATTATTTTTATTATTTTTTTATTTTCGTAATTTATTTATTTATTTATTTATTTTTACCATGCTCATGTCTATCTCCATGCACAAGTCCATGTCTATGCACATGCCCATGCCATATATAGAAATTCTACGTTGGGTGAGATTTGAACCCCTTACCTCTTTCTTATTCTTCAAAGACTTTACCACTCCGGCAGACTCTTCATGTGGCCAATAAATCGAATTTAATATACTTATATATATATATATCCATATATTAATTGGAAAAACAAATAATACATAACAAATAGATACACACTAAATAATTATAAATCAATAATTATAAATCAATAATTATTAATCAATAACCACTAATTAATAATTAATAAATAGAATATAAATGAATAATGAATAAAGAAATATATAATATGGAAATAAATGGTAAATAAAAAAATAATAAATAATAAATAGTAAACAGTAAATAAAAAATAGTAAATTGTAAATAGTAACTTGTAAATAATAAATACTAAATACTAAATATATAATATACATAATATATAATACATAATACATAATACATAATACATAATACATAATACATAATACATAATACATAATACATAATATATAAAATATAAATTATAATAGATAAAATATAATAGATAATAAATAAAATATAATAGATAATAGATAATAGATAATATATAATATATAATATATAATACATAATACATAATATATAATATATAATACATAATATATAATACATAATATATAATATATAATACATAATATATAATACATAATACATAATACATAATATATAAAATATAATCGATAATATATAATACATAATACATAATATATAATATATAATATATAATATACAATACATAATACATAATACATAATACATAATACATAATACATGATACATAATAGATAATATATAATATATAATATATAATATATAATATATAATATATAATCTATAATATATAATATATAATATATAATATATAACCTATAATATATAATATATAACATATAATATATAAGTAATGTATAAATAATAAATTAATTAAAAAATAATTTAATATATGATAAATAAATAAATAATAAATAATAAATAATAAATAATAAATAATAAATAATAATTGAATACATAATAATTAATAATTAATAAATAATAAATAATAAATAATAAATAATAAATAATAAATAATAAATAATAATTGATCATTAAGAATTAAGAATTAAGAATTTATATTTAAAAATTTATAAATAATTAATAAATTATTAAGAAATTATTAATAAATAAATAATAAATAATAAATAATTAATGAATATTGAATAAATAAATAAATAAATAATAAATGAAAGAATGAATAGTAAATGAATAATAAACTAATAATAAATTAATATTTAGTAAATTAAAAATGAATTAATAAATAATAAATAATAAATAATAAATAATAAATAATAAATAATAAATAATAAAGAATAAGGCATAAAGGATAAACAATAAAGAATAAATAAATAAATAAATAAATAAATAAATTGATAGATATATAAATAATAAATAATAAATAATAATTAATAATTAATAATAACCAATAATGAATAATTGATAATTAATAATTAATAATTAATAATTAATAATTAAAATTAAAAATTAAAAATTAAAAATTTAATAAATAATAAATAATTAATAAATAATAAATAAATAAATAATAAATAATTAACAATTAACTAATAAATAATGAATAAATAATAAATAAATAATAAATAAATAATAAATGAATAATAAACTAATAATAAAGAAATAATTAATAATTAATTAATAAATTAAAAATAAATTAATAATTAATGTGTACATAATAATTAAATAATAAATAAATAAATAAATACATTTTAAATATTGATAAATAAATAAATAAATTTATGAATAAATAAATTGATAAATAAATAAATAAATAAATAAGTAATAAATAAATAATAAATAAATAATAATAAATTAATTAATAACTAATTATTTAATAAATAAATAAATATTAAACAAACAAACAAACAAAAAAATAACAAACAAAGAAACAAACAAATAAATAAGTAAATAATTATATAAATCATAAAACGTTAAGAACCTTTAAAAACCAGAAAAACATTAAAATGACCATAAATTCTGATCCAAAACTCTTTTTTCAGCGCCAAAATCAGTCAAATCGAAGATCATGAAATGAGCTTCGATATAATATGTGATACATACCGAACGTGCATCTGGATTGAAAGTTATAACCATTTGAATTTTAAGAAATTGGGGTCTGCAATTAAAACCTTTGTTTCAGAGGCCTTCTGGGCCTTTCTGGTGGAATAAAAAGAGGTACCATACTCAAAGAGTTGGTACTAAACCTAAATGTCATAGAGCTCATTGCAGGTTTTGATTTGATATGTGGTAGAGCCCAAACGGACACCGGGATTAAAAGTTATGACCATTTGAAGTTCGAATTCAATTTACGACTTTTGAAATTTGAATATATTTTTTTCCTTTCATTATCACATTATTAAAATATCACTTGGTTTTAGCTCATTTGATAAGCTTCTATTTGTCTGGATGTGGAGCTAAAATAGACTCTCGGATCAGAAGTTACGGTTATTTGATGTCAAAGTCTGTTTTTCAACTTATTGAAGATTTGTTTTCAGTTTAAAAATATTATTTAAAAATAATTATAAATATTTACTAATTGATATATTATAAATAATAAACTATATTTTATTATAAATAATAAATAATAAATAATAATTAATAAATGAATATTTTTTAAAATTTTACGACAGTTTTTTCAAAACCGCCGCTAAAAAAAGTTAATTTTTTTTGAATAAATTTTTAAACATTTATAACAAATATTTTAAAAACATTTAGCAGCGGTTTTGAAAACCATCGCAAAAAAACCACAGCTAAAACACTATTTTCTTGTATTGGTATTCGATCACCTTATGAAGCCAAGACACTTCATTTTCATCTTATAATACTTCTCTCTTGACCATCTTGCAAAAAATTTTATTAAGGAAGTGGTAAGGTTTCATGGAGTACCACATTCTATTGCATCTGATTGAGATCCTTAGTTTACATCGAAATTCTAGAAAAGTATTCAGTATGATTTGGATATAGAGTTAAGTTTTAGTACTTCTTACATCCTCAGACAAATGGTTAGTCTGATAGAAACATTCAAACCCTATATGATATACTGATATCTTGTTCTATAGATTTCAAAGGTGGTTGGGATCAAAACCTTCATCCATTTGAGTTTTCTTACAATAATAACTTTCAATTGAGAATTCAGATATATATTTATGAAACCCTCTATGGAAATAAGTAAATAAATCCAATGTGTTGGGATAAATTTAGAGAAATAAAGCTATTGGGACTTGAGTTAGCTAAGGAAATGGAAGAGAAAGTCAGATCTATTCAACAACACATTAAGGCAGCTTAAAGTTGATAGAAAAGTTATGCTGGCATTCGTCATAGAGACCTAGAATTTGAAGTTTGTGAGATAGAGTTTATATGAATTTCTCCATGTAATATTGTTATGAGATTTTATAATAAATTAAATTTGAGCCCTAGGTATATTTTCCCCTTTGAGATTCTTGATCGAGTAGGGATAATTGCTTATTGTTTGGTGCCTCTATTGAACCTATCTTAAGTTCATGATGTGTTCTTTGCATCTCTTATGAGGAAATACATACCTAATTCATCACA
Source organism: Viscum album (assembly GCA_963277665.1). Taxonomy (NCBI): domain Eukaryota; kingdom Viridiplantae; phylum Streptophyta; class Magnoliopsida; order Santalales; family Viscaceae; genus Viscum; species Viscum album. The sequence goes on from OY728136.1 coordinate 874,746,262, forward strand.
TGTATTTAACTCATAGGTATTAACATTATATATTGATCTTTCTTATAAATAATAACCAATATAAATCTTGGATCATAGAGATAAAGTGTTACGAAACACAACTACTCACCTATTTAAAGTTTTATAGAGGAATCAGAAATTTGAAGAAGCTACATGGGAACCTAAGGATGTAATGAAATAGAGGTATCCTCATTTTTTTATAATGGAGTAATGAAATTTTGAGGGAGAAATTCATTTTAAGGGGGGTATAATGTAACACCCTGAGATTTTATGATTTATTTCTTTTAAAATAAATCAAATCTCTTCAATAGCTTGCAATACACGCAACTTCAAGTCTAAATGAACTTTAATATAGTATAACATTATAACCTAGCTATTAAATTGAAGAGTATTAATAGAAATAACTAAATTATGAAAATTATTTAGTTTACTCATGTATAAAATAAATTCATTGGTTATCAATTAATTAGAAATGAAAATAAAAATAATTTAAAAGTAAAAGAAATTTTTTTCTGAAAAAAACATTTTTATGTACGTAATGTGTTTTTATCTTAATTAATTAAATTAGTCAATATTGGTGATTTTTTAATAAAATTTATATATTATATATTTAATAAAATGTTTTGTCATTCATCTAATATTTTTCTAGTCATGAGATAAGAATAAATCCAATTTTATGCTTAAAAACTGTAATGTTCTATAAAGCGGTTTTGTCGCGTTTTATAAAATTATTTTAAAATTATTTTTTTTACAATTTTAGAAAATATATTCAAAAAAATTAACTTCATTTTTGAAATCAAAATGTTAAAATTATCTTAGAGTGATTTTTTTGAGAATTTTATGAAAATATTAATTTTTTGATGTATAGTAAAAGATACTGATTTTTATTAAAAATCATCTTTTCATTTAAAGAATTTATAAAGTTATATTTTATTTTAAAATAGTTTAAAAATAAAAAATATTTTAATTATATTATTATTAATCCAATTTTGGTTATTGGAATCAATTTTATGGTGAGTTTTGATATAAAAAACTTTTTACACTTAATAAATTTTTTTCTTTGGAAAACCGATTTTCGTCACGTTTGCGGGTTTAGTTTTAAATTAATTTCCACCTCTTATAATAACTGAATTTGATAAAACTTATTCAATATATTTAATCAAAATAATTAATTTTAGGTAATAATTTTAACTTAATTTTTGGTAATAATGAATAGTAAAAATAGTAAAAATCTATTACCATTGTTAATGTTAAAATAGGTTTACCAGGGGGTTAAAATAAAGAGATAAGGGTTAAAATAACCTATAAACTTATCTAATTTCTATTTTATTACCATATTTATAACCTATATCATCTAATATTCTAGATTGGTCCCTTTTGGATCCATTTTTCTGTGAATAAGACATTAATATATTTTATTCTTTTCAAAAATTACAAGCGGGTCCTCTCCCTCACTAATAAAATGACACCCCCTCTACTCTCCTCTCTACTCTTAAAGATCCTTTTGGTTTGTCCAATACCTACCCAAATCCATTCATTATATCCATAGAAATTATTTATATTCTATGGTTTGATTTTAAAACTATCCTAGGAAGTATTTAGGTATAAACCTAAAAAGGTTGTTCGAAGAAGAGGTATAATCCTTAACCATGAGTTTTCATTTTATTTCTTCTTCCACCTCCTTAAAATATTCTTAAACTATACTAAATAAATAACACCAATATATTCCATATAATTAGATGTTATCATGTTAATGGAATAACCTATATTCATCTCCTCTTCTATCCAATGGGAAATGAACCGTCGATCGTGTGTATGGAAGACTACCGCATCATGAACCAATATAATTCATTTTCCATCACCACATCTCATGGATGAATATAATAAAGGATTTAATATATATATATATATATTATATTTATGGAATAATTATACTCCTGAAATTATAATACCAAATCTACCTTCTTTCCTTTTAATTTGTAGGAAAACGACAATGTCACTCATGCGTATGTGTGTACTACAACCTCCACGAAGCGAAGCGATGCGATTCATTTTTATTTTTTTGTTTTTCATGGATAGTAATAAGGATGTATTTTATGAATATATATTATTTATATGATATAATAATTATTCTTGAAAGTTAAATTATTATTTTCCATTCTTTAATTCCATCCTTTGAAAAATGAAAATGACGTTCATGTGTACGTATGACCTATCGTCTTTATGAATGATGAAATTCAATTTATGAATGGTGAAATTCAATTTTATATCTATAAATTTTATGGGTGACTATAAATATTTATATGATGAATATATATGATATTTATATAATTATCAACATCCTATAGGTGATGCAACCATGATCAAACTACAAGGACCAAAACTACCGAACCAAAACTTACATGAAAAACAAAGGAGTTATCACCCAAAATAGTGATTTTAATAAATAATTGTTAATAAATGAGTGATAAAAGGTTATAAGTAAATTATATATAGTATGATATGCATGATTTTTGTTCTATAATATATTTATACTAAATCTATATTTATTATACAGGAGGTTCGAACATGTACGAATGAAGTTAGGCCTAAGATAAGGGTTTTATGTTATAATCACATTGTTTATGATTAAGTTTTACAATGATGAAATTTAAAGATATACCTCTCAATAAACTCATGAATTTTCTTATCCTTTGTTCATTTTTTGATAATACATGTTTTCCTTTAATTTCCCTCTCTTTATATACTTAAGAGACCAAAATTATATTTTTAAGGAAAACCGACTTTATTTATTTCTTCGGTAGAAAAACCATTTTATTCCATAACCATGTTTTCTAAAAATGTTTTCAAGATTTTTTTTAAAATTATCCTATGATTTTTTAAATTCATTTTCACCCATTTTTTACTTTTTACAAAATAGTTTAAAAGTAATCTTCTTATCATTTTACGAACGAGGTGATTTTGAATTTTTACTGAAAATGTGAAAGGAATATTTGTTTTGACCTATATGTCATGAATGTAATTTCATACCACAATTATCGATCAATTATTTAAATATTACATTATAATTTTCCAAGTTTATTTTGAATGAAAATTTTTTCTTTAATATTTTTTTAAAATTTTTAGATTTTAAATAAGTGACTTTAAAGTAAAAAAAGATATTTTATTCAATAAATGTTCCAAGTTATCTTTTTAAAATCATTTTACATATAAGATTTAATCCTTTGAAATTTATTAATATTTACTGGGGATATGATACAATGATACCATACTTATTATTTCTCTAGATGGTTTATGATTTTTGATGATAAGATGTTTATGAAACCCATTCCTTTTCCATGGGTTATGATACAATGAATTGGTGAAACATTTATGAAACCCATTTCTATTCCATGGGTTATGCCATGATGAATTCTTATTAATAATTTTTATTTTCACAAATTATTATATGATGATTTTTTATGATCTTATGGAACATATCTATATGATTTTCTTCATGTGATGGGTGATCCCATAATTATATAGCCCTCCAATGCATTGGGTAAAAATGGATATCTTCTGAGATAAAAAGGACTGGAATGGGGAGTAAACCTAGTTCAGTAAGGGACTCTATCCACTATGATAGTCTTGGGAGTGAACCTTTACTACTATCATGATTTGACGAGTAAACCCAATCCACTATGATAATCTTCTCAATGAGACTTGACTACTAAGGAAATAATTTTCTATGCTTATATTTATACCAAAAATATATGTCTTATGCCAACATTATATTATTATAGATCATGTTATTTGATTAATTTATGATTAATGTGTTATAAACTGCCAAAATTTATTCCATGACTCAATATTACGATCTATGATATACAGGGTATGGTTTTCAAATGTTATTTTCATTCTCTCATACCCTTATTATCATGTTATATTTATGCAATCATTGGCATCTATCTTATTTAGACCTATCAAGAATCTAATATTACCCTTTATTATGTTTCCTTTAGATAGGTTATAAATAAAAGTATTAAGTATGACATGTCTAAGAAGGGTTCTAGTTATAAAGATCTTAGTGGGAGATGATGTGGTTCACCTATGAACTAGTTATTTATGTATCCAAGTTTCCAAAGATACTATACCTACATGATTATGGAATGGATCTTTATGTTATGTAATGAATGTTCATCTAATAATATGTGATATATATGTATGAAAATTATGGGTCTCTATAGGCCTGATGTGTTGAAATTATGGTGGTTTTATCAAAATATCATATGATCAATTTTTTTTTACCGACAAGTGGTATAAGATAAAGGTAGTTCAATGCTCAGTCATCACACCAGTAGTAGCTCAAGAATAGAGTTAGATGAAGGGAATATCTTGATCAATAAATTTTATGGAATATATTTTGGATTCTATAGGATTCAGATAAAATATTATCTCATACAAAAATATCTATAAGTATTATTGAAAGGATTTAAGCCTGATACAATGGAGAAAACTAAATGATAAAATCTAGATAGAAAGAAATTTTCACCTAAAAGAATGTCTTTGGAAATAAATGTTGCTTTCAACATTCAGAAGAAAAAAACTACAATGAATGTCATGAAGGATTTGGAGGATATGTATGAAAATCCAATGACTCTTAATAAAGTTTTCATGTTGTGGTGTTTGTTCATTTTAAGGTTTTCATAAGGAAAACCAACAACATATATTGTGAATGACTTCAATATGATTTGTGGGAATCTCAAATTAGTGAAGGTAACATTATTTGATGATATATTGGTTCTGATCTTATCATCTTTACTTATAGGAATATAGTATGTTATTGTTATTATGATTAAAAACTCTAGCATAACAGAATATTTTGTGTTTGATGATATCTGGAATTTGATCCCGAGTGAAGAGCTCAGAAATAGGAAAGTTCAAGGACCTAATAAAAGTGTTCTTAATACTAACATAAGAGGAAAATCACCTCAATGGAAATAATCCTATCATAATAAACATTATGATAATAATAACTGAGAAAGGTGTTGAAGAAATTCAGATGACCTAGGATATACATACTAGAATTGTGGTAAGAAAGGGAATATCAAGAAGAATTGAAAAATTATCAAGGAGAACACTGGAAAAAATCATCCTCCAATAGTTAAAATTACATTAGTTTACCAGAAGGGTGTAATAATTATTTGTTTAGTGTTAATACTTTGATGGAAGCTTGAGTGATTGAATCTGAAGAATATTTTCATTCAAATGGTGATCAAAGATGCATAGTCAATTATATATATGATAAGTTTGGGGAAGCTGATATAAGAGATAATGAAACCATATAAGTTTCTAGAAAAGGTAAGGTCAATATCCAGTTGAAGTATGAGAGATTATTGAAACTATTAGAAGTTATCTACATCATTAGTTTATAGAAATTTCATATCTATATTGGGAAACTTGATGAAGCAAGATATAAGACTAGATTTACAAATAGGGTATGAAAGTTTACCTGAGGATCTATGATAGTTAAATGAAGAGTAAATAATGCGACTCTTCACTTGATTAGAAAATCAGATGGGGGTGTAGTTGTCAGAAGTATAAATTCTGAAGATCTAAAAGTTTGGCATTGTAGGTTCTATCACCTCAATGAGAAGAATATAAAAGTCCTATAAAAAAAGGTATACTAAAACTTAATCACATGGAAATTGTAAATTGTGAAAGTTTAATGATGGGAAAACAAGAAGGGTGTGCTTCAATTTATATAGATGGGAGCCTAGGAATCAGAAATTGAAACTTGTTTACTTAGATATTAGACCTACCCCAATTCATTCCTATAAAGGTTCACTTTACTTTGTTACTTTCATTGATGATTAAATTGGAAAATTATATATTTAATTTTTGAAGAATAAGTATGATTTATTTCAAGTGTTTATTTAGTGGGAATCCTTGGTAGAAAGGTAATTCATCCATATGATAAAGTACACCCATACAGACAATGATGGTGAGTACAACAGACACAACTTCTAGAATTTTTTCTAAAATAAGGGAATAAGGAATGAAAAGGTAGTTCTTGGAACTCCACAAAAAAATGGAGTTCCTAAAATAATTAACATTAATTTGATAGAGAAAACTTAGAGTATGAGGTTTTACTCCAGAAGGCCTAAGGTGATTTGGGTGGAGGCACTTAGAACAATGGAATATCTCATCAACAAAAGTCTGGTATCAATAGTTGGGCAAGAACATACAGTGACATTATGGTCTAGAAAAAAAATAAAATATTTATCATCTTAAGATCTTCATTAGTTTATAATATATATATGTAAATGTTAAGGATAGAGATAAACTTAAAGAAAAATCAAAAATGTGTTTTTTCACTGGATATAGAGATAAAAATTTTGGATATTTTCACCGTGATAATGAGATGTGACAAGTTATCAGGAGTAGATATGTTCTCTTTAATGAGAAAATTATATGAAAATTATGAATTTTTTTAGAGAAATATGTTAAGGAAAAATAAATTGTTGAATTCCAGGTTGATGGTTATAAGGTTACTGGAAGTTCACAACTTTCAGAGAACTCATACATGCATTTTGAAGAACCAGAACTCGAAAAGAAAGGCCAGTGAAGATTAACAAAAAATTTCTAGAGTGGATGAAGCTCAAGTGGTATCATTAGAAGTTCAGGCCCTAGTTATGAGAATACTAGAATTTAAGGTATCATAATCTCATACACTAGTAGATAAAGTTAGGTTGAGTGGTTAAAAATAGTCGATTCAGTTGAAGAGATTAACTATAATCAAGATACTAGTTCAAAGGTTTGGGGATGAAATGAATTGTCTACTTTTAACGGATGTTGTAGAACCCAAATTTCCAGAATAAGTGACATTTCTCAATAAATCAGAACAGTTGAAGTTAACTATGAATAAATATATGACTTCATTGAAGTTTAATTTTTTTGGAGATGGATAAACTTCCAAAAAGAAAAAAACACTAGATAAAAAAATGAATTTATCCATTGAAATAAAATGTTTATGTAAAGAAGTGTTACAAAGCATGACTAGTAGTGACAGGTTTTCAATAGAAGGAAGGAGTAAATTTCTCATAAATATTCTCACTGGTAGTTAAATACTCTATCATCCGTATAGTACTAAGTATGATGGAATCATAATATCTATACTTTGAGTAGATGGACATCAAGACAACTTTCCTTCATGGTGGGTTAGAGGAAGAAATTTACACAAAGCATCTGGTAGGTTTCACAAAAGAGGAGAAACGAAATTTGGTATGTAAATTGAAAAAAATATTGTATAGATTAAAGAAAGCACCATGACAGTGGGATCCAAAATTCGATGAATTTATGTCGGAGTAAGGGTCAAAGAGATGAATTGCATATCATTTTTATTATAGGAAGAAATGGGATGATACGAAGTCTATTATATTTCTTTTTTATGTCGATGACATGTTGCTGGTTGGATTATATGATAGAAATATTTGTAAATTAAAGTGTAAGTTGTTTGAAGGTTTTGAAATGAAGGATTTTGGGCAGGTCAAGAAAATCTTTGGAATTAGGATTAAAAGGGGCAAGAAGGCTGGAAAATTAGTGCTATCATGAAAATACTACATCAAAAATACCATTTAAAGGTTCAAAATGGCCAAATTTAAGTTAGTTCTTACTCCTCTTTCTAGACACATAAAATTATCCAAATCATAAGAAAAAATAATGGAAGAAGAGCACCGATACATAGAGAGAGTGACATATTCTTCACTTATAGGAAGCTTAATGTATTATATTATTTACACTTTACCTTATATTTATTTCATAGTATAATTTTTAAGTCAATTTATGTCGAACATAGGTAAGGAACATTGGGAAGTCGTTAAGTGGATCCTTCGGTATTTGAAAGGAGTAGCAGATGAGGCTTTTTTGGGGAGGAAAACTTGTTTCATGTTTTTTTGACTTGGAATTCATTGTAGATTCATACAATTGAAACAAAACAACTTGATTTGTGTTTACATATGTTTAAAAAATAATTATTTGGATTTAATGATTATAAAAATTCATTACTTTTAGTAAAACGATAGTTGTGTATGTAGTTGCAATGGAATCAGATAATGATATGGCCTGAATGAAGCATTTTCTAATGGAATTAAGAAGAAATAAATAACGATGGATTCTTTTATGTGATAGACAAAGTGAGATACACTTAGCTAGAAATATGGTTTTTCATGAAGGAACAAAGTACATTGACCTAAAGTACCACTTAATCAGAATCATGGTGGAGGAGAACGTGTTAAATCTCTAAAAGATCGTTAGTAGCCAAAATCAAAAAAATATGTTCATCCAAACATTAGTCTAAGAAATTATAAGGAAATATCATTCCTTAGTGGGTCTTGAGTGAATGGAAGTAGATGAAGAAACACTGTTTATTATAGAAGGAAGTTTGTTTTGTTGGAGAGTTGTTAGAGTTTTCCCTAAAACAACTCTTCAAGTGGGAGATTGTTGGGATGTGAAGCCTGGTTTATAGTAACCAAAAGTCCATGCACCAGATTTACATTTATCATAAATAAAATAAATGGTAGGAGTATATACTTGGTATATAGAAAACATAAATTCATCTATTTAGTGGAAACAAGACCATTGGCACCGATGAAATCAAAGGGCAGTCCAAAATGTTCTGCAAACTCTCTAGAAGGAAGTCTATTGAATAAAGACTCTATAAGTTTAATAATGTAAGTGGTTGAGGTTAATGAGGTTACTGGTAATCAATAATTACATTCCATATAGAGGTTATCCATGAATGTGGGAAGGCAGTGTGACCTGGATGATCGAATGAGTTCCCTATAAGAGGAACTGGGGACTGAAGAGAATAGTTGAGATGATACACATGTGTAGTACATCCTAATTATATATTGTGAATCAAATATTTACAGAGATTTAATCCTATGTAATTAAATTTTATTGACTATTTTTTCAGTTGAATGTAATATTTTTTACTTTAGTTAAATTAAAATAAATCCATGATGTTTTTCCCATGCACGTAGGATAACTTGTACAAAGAATGTTAATCTCTTGAGTTCATTTCCTAATTTTATGTACTTATATTTCTTGTTTTACCATTTCCTTGAATGTTTGTGTATTTTTTATGATGGTGTGTAAAAATTTGACTTATTAGAGTGAGTAGGTTTCTTTGAATTCCCACTTTCAATACACTTAGTCAAAGGGAAGTCAACTTCCAAAGGCTTAGTTTTCCACTGATTTTTTTTCACATAAACTTTTAGTGGTCTGATGTGTTGCAATTCTGATGGTTCTACCAAAATCTTGGATGATCAAAGTTTTTTTCCTAATAATTGGTATCTGAGAAAGGTTGTTTAGTGCTTAATCATCACATTGGTAATAACAAATTCATGGCATTAGATGGGGGGAAAATAATAATCAATAAATTTTATGAATTGAATTTTAGATTATGGAGGATGAAAATAGAGTATTATATCATCTAGAAAGATCTAGAAGTTCTTCTTAAATGTGTTAATCCTAATACAATAGAGAATTCAGAATGGGAAAAACTGGATAGAAATAATTTAACACTGTTAAGGATGTTTATAGAATAAAATGTTGCTTTCAAAATTCAGGAGAAAAAAACTATAATAGATATTATGAAGGCTTTGATGGATAGGTATGGAAATAAAATGAATCTTAACATAGTTTTAATTTTTAGACAATTGTTTAGATTAAGGTTTTTAAAAGGAATACCAATGGACAATCATGTGAATGAGTTCAATACAATTTGTGGGCATCTCAAATCAGTAAAGGTAACATTAGCTAATGATTTATGGGTTATAATCTTATTATCTTTACTTACAAAAATCTAGGATACTATGGTTACTATGACTAGTAACTCCAATAAGTGTTTGATGATATCTAGAATTTGATCTTGAATAAGAAGCTTAAATAGTGACAAGTTCAAGGACTTACTGACAGTGCACTTAATACCAATAGAATAAGAATATCACCTTAATGAAAGTAAGAATACTATAAGAAATATTCCGATAATATATTAGACCAACTTAAATTCATGTGTTTGATGCATAAAAAATATTAGTTAAAACAAAATGGCATCGTTAACACTTATTAATTCAACATCACCAGGAAATTAGTAAATATACTCACCATAAAAATAAAATCCCATTCATTTTATTCCAATCACTAAAACACCATCAATGATGTTTCAATATTCATGCTTACAAAACCATTAGAAATCTCAGGGGAAATCAATTCAACTAAGTAGCATAAGATGAATGGAGATAACCTACATCAATCAAACAACCAATCATGTTTTTTGATTCTACCATGGATGACATGAAGTTGAAACAAATAAATATAAAACACACAATTTTCAACATTTGTGGAATGAAGATAAGTCCTGAATTGAAAATACAGATATACGATTCAAACTTACCATAAGAAAAGTTGATTTTTTAGACTACAGTTATATGCCTTCTGAACATTGATGGTTTGGGAAAAAGGGAGAAAGTTGAATGGTGTGAATATTATTACTTAGAGTTACCTCTCACCAAATTTTCATCATCAAAATTTTTAAATAAAATTTATTGTTAAAATCAATTTAATCCTATGATTATTTTTACTTTAATGATTATAATATATTTGATTTATTGACTAACCCAAGTATGACCGAGTAGTCCAAACCATAGATTTCACATTACATCATATGAAATTCTATCATTATCGATCATTAATAACTATTAATAGATGTTTATTGAAATTTTATTTTCATCAAAACATTATAAATCACAAAGGGATATATAAAAAAACTCACATGTTGAAAAGATCTAAAATTAAATAATTATGTTGTTCATATCACGATCATCACTATAAAAGGTAAAATACTGAATACTAGAATACATGGTAAAATCATATCCAAAATGCATGTCACATGTCATGAAAATAATATACAAAAATAAATACCACCCTTCAATTGATCATACAAAAAAGAGAAATAAAAAAATGAATTGAGCCCCAAGACACTATAGGAGAACTTGGCCTTACCACTTAGTGTTCCCCCATATCCCATGTCAATCTAATATAATTTATCAACCATTTTCTATAAGGTTATTTCCCTTTCCTTCATCATGACAAAAAAAGTATTCATGTACACATGTGCATAATGTAAATGCAATAGTTATATATACAACACTCATTAGAATTTCCTTAATGACCTTAAGCACTTATTTATGGTGTACACATGCATGTGTTAGTGCTTGTGAATGCAATTCCACACCCTTGTAATATGAATCCCACACTCAATTCCCAATAATCCTCAGTCTCAAATGTATAAGAAATAAACCATGATCATTATTCCTTAGACACACAACATTCAAGAACATAACATATAAAAAACAACATAGGTTTCCCCATATGTAATGTCCCTGACCCAGATCACCCCAACCTTGACCGAACCAGAGCATTACATACCTCAAGAATGCCCCTAGCATGTCATAGGCTACCAATTAGCAGTGAGAGTTTGATACAACACATGGGGAGACTCTACCCTGTAATATCACTATGAATAATAATAAACAATAGAAACATCTATAACATATATGACATCAGAGTTTATAATATGGAATTATAGTGTAAATCAAACTATGATAACACCATAATCATGCTATAAAAAAATGCACATGAAAATCATACAGTCATATAACACATGCAAAACCATTTAATGGTTGGTTATAAATAGTACAAAATAAACTGAAAATAAAGACTTAGAGATCTGAATACTACCCTTGATATCACCTCAAACCTGTCCCCATAACCCTGTTGATCTCTCCTAGCTCATCAACCTATACTTAGGCCATATCCCAACCTTCATGCCAATATAAGGTCTGCATGCACCCCAAAATTCACGTATAGAGTGTGGTAATAACACTCATTTGGCCACTACCAATGGTGTACCTAATAAATATCAGTATATATGTTCATGAATATAATTAACAGAAAGCTATAACATTGCATGCATAAGATTGTCGCATGACTAGGTGCTTGGAAAGTCACCCGACGGTTGACTCATACTTTCTTCGGCCAATGCCAGTTATGGTATTTTTGTGGAAAAACCACTATCAAGGATATTCTAGTAAAAAACTATTTAAAATGATGCATTTATAACATCATTTATTTATATCTGACATTATAATTGATTTTTCACATCTATTATTTAATAATCAATATAAAAACACACTGATGAAAGTTTTTTATGTTTTTTATTTAATAATTGGAATAAAAAACCTATTTTTAACATATATTATTAAATAATTTATATTTAAAATATTTAAAAACTATTAGAATTTTGGACACGACCTTTTATTTCATTTCAATCACTTGATCTCTATCACATTTCTCTATTAAAGCAAGCCCTAACCCATCATTCGATGATCCTCCCAACTAAAAATCAATTTCCTTCACTGCCTGCTACTTCCCTTGACCTCTCTCCACCATTATTGGTCTTACTCCACCCCTATTTTCAGTCGTTTGATGCATATTAGGTTAATTGTTTTATATTTTTTTACTTAGTTGATTTGTCACTGGTTTGTGCTGATAAACTGTGTTGTCACAATTAGGATATAAATATTGGTTTCAGGTTACTGGAAGTTCATACATCAGATTTTCATTTACTGAAAATATGGTTAGTGATAGGAGGATATAATTAGTATATAGATAGTGGTATTTCATCTCTTCAGTGGAAGTGGGACCATAGGTAGTTTGTTCTATTGATGACATCAAACGATGGTCTAGAATGTTCAGAAAAGTTTCTAAAAGTAAGTATCTTGAATAATTACTCTATAAGTTTACACATTCAAGTGTTTGATGTCAACAAGGTTATTGGAAATCAATAGTGACATCCCATACAGAGTCTCTTCATGAATGTGGGAAGGCAGTGTACCTGGATAACCGAATGAGTTTGATATAAATGGAAGTGGATACCAATGAGAACAATTTAAATGAGACACATATACAGTACATCCGGATTGCATATAGTGCATCATAGTTTTATGGAGTTAATCTTTGATAATGAAATCTCACTAATTGTTTTTTAGTTGAATCTAATCTTTTTTACTTCCATTGAATAAAAATAAATACACTATGTTTCTTCCATTCATTTAGGAAAACTTTTCTGAAGCAAATTAATCTCCAATGTTCATTTCCCACTTTATGTATTTCCATTACATTTTTTCCATTGATTTGAATGTTTGTGTGTTTTCTAATAAGGTGTGTAAAAATTCAAATTAGCGTGGTGTGTAGGGTTCTTTGACTTACTACTTTTGGTATAATTAGTTTGAGGGAAGTGAATTTTTAGAGGTTTGGTTTTTTACTATGTTTTCTGCACATGAACTTCTGGTGGTCAAACATGTTGAAATTCTGATGGTTTTGTTAGAAGCTCAAGAGATCAAAGTTTTTTACCAATAATTGGTATCAAATAAAGGTTGTTTAGTTCCCAGAAATCACAACAATAGTAGCACCATCATGGCATCATATGATGGGAAGATCCAATCGATAAATTCTAAGTTTTTTTTAGATTTTATAGGATATAGATAAAGTATTATCTAATTTGGAATGATATAGAATTATTAACGAAAGGTTATAAGGCTGATATAATCGATAAGAAAAAATGATAAAGATGGATAAAAATACTTTGGCATTAATAAGAATGTCTATGGAATGAAGTGTTTCTTTAAACATTCAGGCAAAGAAGACTACAATAGAAGTTATGAAGGATTTGAAGGATATGTATGAAAAGAAAACAAATATTAACAAAGTTTCCATGTTATGACATTTTTTTAGATGAAGGTTTTTAGAAGGAAAACTAGTAGAAGATTATGTGAATGGATTTAATATGATTTGTGGGCATCTTGAATCAGTGAAGGTAACATTATTTGATGATGTATGGGCACTACTCTTGGCATATTCACTTCCAAAAGCTAGGATTCTATGATTAATGTGGTTAGTAACTCTAGTGGAAAAATAGATTTAGTGTTTAATGATAACCAAAATTTGATCTTGAATGAGAAGCTTATACAAAGGCAAGTTTAAGGGTCTACCGATGGTGCACTTAATATTGTTGTAAGAGGAATATCACCTCAATAAAAGCAAGCCCATCAAAATAAACATTATAATGATAAGTCTTGAGAAAGGAGTTGAAGAAATTTGGTTAACCTAGGTCCTATATGATATAATTATGGGAAGATAGGTCATATCAAGAAGAATTTCAAAAGTCACAAGTATAGCACTAGAAAAACATCAGCCTCTAGTAGTTTAAATTCTGTTAGTTTACCATAAGGGAGTAATAATTACTTGATGATTGTGAATACTCTAATAGAATCTCAGGTGATTGGATCCAGAGAATCTTTTTATTAAATTGGTGATCAAATATGCATAGTCAATTATGTATCTGAAAAGTTTGGTAAATATCATATAGTAGATGATGAAGCCTTAGAAGTTGTTAGAAAATGTGTGGTCAATATCTAGATGAATAACAATAGATTATTTAAATGATCAGAAGTTTTCCATATCCATGGTTTATGGAAAAATATTATATTCATTGGGAAACATGATGAAGTAGGATATAGGACTAGTTTTAAAAATGGTGTATGGAAGGTTACCCAAGAGTCTATGATAGTCACATGAGGAGTAAAGGATGAGACTCTTTACTTGACAAAAAATTCAGATGGGGGTGGAATTTCTAGAAGTATAACATCTAACGATCTAAAAGTGTGTTATTATAGGTTCTGTCACCTCAGTGAAAATAATATAAAAGTTCTATTGAAAAAAGGTACACTGAAACTTGAACACATGGAAATTATAAATGTGAAAATGGTGTGATAGTAAATTATAAAAGGGTGTCCTTAAATTTATATAGACGGAATCCCAAGAACCAGAAATTGTAACTTGTTTACTCATATGTTTGGGGAACTACCCCTATTTAATCCTATATAGGTTCACTTTAATTCATTAATTTCATTGATAATTATACTAGAAAATTATGGATTTAATTTTTGGAGAATAAGTTTGATGTATTTCAAGTGTTTATTTAGCAAAAATAATTGGTAGAAAGGGAATGTGGCTAGTAGCTGAAGTGAATCTGGATAGACAATGGTGGTGAGTACACCAGACACAAATTCTGTAAATTCTTCCAAAATAAGGGAATAAGGAATGAGAAAATGATACCTAGAACCCAATAAAAAATGGAGTGGATGAAAGAATAAACAAGACTTTGATGGAGAAATCTTGTATTATGAGGTTGTACTCAGGAATACCTAAGGCAATTTGGGTGGAGGCACTCAACACAATGACATATCTCATTAATAAGAGCCCAATATTAGTAGCTGGGAAAGAAATTATAGATACATTATGGACTAGATTTTTTTTAAGTTCATCATCTTAATATCTTCAGTAGTTTATCATATATATATGTAAATTCTAAGGATAAAGATAAACATAAAGAAAAATCCAAAATGTGCCTTTTCATTAGGTATATAGATGAAAATTTTAGATATCCACTATAGGATAATGAGACACGATAAGTCATGAGAAGTAGATATGTTCAATTTAATTAGAAAATTATGTGGAAAGATGAAAACTTTGTGGATAAATAAGTTGAAGAAAAATCAACTCTTGAAGTCTAGGTTGATCAGAGTAAGGTTACCATTTTTTTTCAAAATTTGGAGAACTCATATGTGAGTTTTGAAAGAACCAAAAGTCTAGGAGAAAGGCTAGTGAAATATTATCTGGGAAGTTCTAGAGTGACTAAATCTCAAGTGGGATCCCTAGAATTTTGGTCTTCAGTTGTGAGAATATTGAAAGTTAAGGTATCCGAATCTCATACACTAATATAGATTTTAGTTGAGTAGTTAAAAACAACTAATTCAATCGAGGAGATTAACCAGAATTAAGAGACCAGTTTAAAGGTTTGGGTCTAAAATGAATCCTTTACTTTTAAAAAATGTTTGAGAACCTAAATCTCTAGAAGAAGTGACATTTATTAGTGACCCAGAATAGTGGGAGTTAGATATCAATGAAGAGATAACTTTATTTAATTTAAACAGAACTTTGGAGATGACTAAGCTTCCAAAAGGGAAAAAATAAATGGAGAAAAAATGTGTCAATTGGTTAAAATAAGAAGCTGATGGAATTAAGTGTTACAAATCATGACTGATAGTGAAAGCTTTTAAATAAAATGGGGGAGTTGATTTCTTGGAAATCTTCTCACTGATAGTTAAATATTCTACCATCCTTACAATTCCAAGTATAGTGGAATTAAAAGATATATACTTAGAGTAAATGTACATTAATATAGATTTCTTTCATAGAGGGTTGACGGAATAAATTTTCATAAAGTATCCAGTAGGTTTCATGAAATATGAGAAATGAAATTTGGTATGTAAATTGAAGAAATGATTGTATGGGTTAAAGAAATCACCATAATAGTGGAATCATAAATTCAACCAATTTATGTCATAAGAAGGGTTAAAAATATGCAATGTATATCATTAATATTATAGGAATCAATGGGATGATGAGAAGTTCATAATATTGTTTCTTATGATAATGACATGCTTCTGGTTGGACCATATAATATAAATATTTGAAAATTGAAGTGTAAGTTGTTCAAAAGTTTCGAAATGAAGAATCTTGGGTATGCCAATAAAATCATGGGAATAAGGATTAAAATGAACATAAAGGTTGGAACATTAGTTCTATCACAAAAATACTACATCCAAAAGCTCATTTAAAGGTTTGAAATGATTGGATGTAAGTCAGTCACTACTCCTCTTGTCAGACACTTTAAATTGTCCAAATCACAAGAATCAACAATAAAAGAAGATCACCGGTACATGGAGAGTGTGCTATACTATTCACATTTCAGAAGCTTAATGTATGATATGATTTGTACCCAGCCAGATATTTATTTCATAGTGGGAGTTATAAGTTGATTTATATCAAAATTAGGTAAGGGAAATTGAGAATTCCTTAAGTGGATCCTTCAGTATTTTAAAGGAATATAATATGAGGCCTTTTGTTTTATGGAGAAAGACCTGTTACATGGTTTTTTTGACTTAAACTTCATTATAGATTCAAACACTCACAGCTGGATTCATGTTTACATATAGAGGAATAATAGTTAGTTGGATTTAATGACTATAGAAGATCATTATTTTGAGGACAATAACAGTTGATCATGTAGTTTAAATAGAATTAGGGAAAGAGATGGTTTGGTTAAATAATTTTATGAATGAATTAGAAATAAATTAGGAAAGAGGGATTCTTTTTTGTGATAGATAAAGTGAAATATACTTTGCTAAAAATCAAGTTTTCCATACAATAATGAATCACATCAACTAGAAGTACCACTTCATTAGAAACATTCTGGAGGAGAAAGTGTTAGATCTCAAAAAGATTGCTGGTATCCAAAATCCAATCGACATGTTCAACAAAACATTAGTTCAATAAAGTATGAGGCAACATCATGCCTTAGTGGGGCTTGGGTGAATGGAAGGAGATAAAGAAACATTGTTTATTGTAGAAAGAAGTTTTTTTATTAGAGAGTTTCTAAAGTTTTCCCTGGAACAATTCTTCAAGTGGGATATTATTGGGTTGTGAATCCCGGTTTCAGGTTAACAAAATTTCACACTCCATATTTACATTTACCAGAAATACAGTCAATGGAAGGAGGTTATAATTGGTGCATATACAATAAAAATTCATCTCTTTAGTGATAATAGGAATATCAGTAATTTTTTCTATTGATGACATCAAAGAGTAGTTCAAGATGTTTGGTGAACTCTCTATAAGTAATTATCTCAAATTAAGACTCTATAAGTTTACCGATGTAAGCAGTTAAGGTAAATGAGGTGTCTAGAACATTCCATAAAGAGTCTCTCTATAAATGTGGGAAGGCAGCATAAACATGATGATTGGTTGAGTTTCTTATAAAAGGAAGTGGGGACCAATGTAGAAAATTGATATGAGACACATGTATAGCATATCCTGATTATATACTACGCATAATTTTTTTATAGAGAGTTAATCCTATGTAATTAAATCTTACCAACTGTTTTTTCAGTTGAATGTAATATTTATATTTTCATTGAATAAAAATAAATCCACACTGTTTCTTCTATTCACATAGGAAAAATTTTCTGAATCATAATGTTGTCTATGTTTATTTCATGATTTATGTACTTTCATTTCTTGTTTATCTATTTCTTTGAATTTGTGTGTGTTTTCTACTAAGGTGTGTGTAAAGTTGACTTAGTGTGGTGAGTGGGGTGATTTGAATTCCTATTTCTGGTACACTTAGTTGAAGGGAAGTGAGCTTATGAAGGTTTGGTTTTCTACTAAGTTTTCTATGCATGAAATTTTGGATGTGTAATGTGTTTTAATTCTGGTGGTCTAATTAAAAGCTTAGTTGATCATAATTTTTTCCCAATAAGTGGTATTATAATAAGGGTTTTCAGTGCTCAATCATCACATGGGTAGTATCACAGGCATGCTATTATATGATGGGAAGATATATATCAATAAATTTAATGGAATGGATTTTGGATTTTAGAGGATGAATATAGAAGATTATCTCATCCAGAAAGATCTATAAGTATTGTTGAAAGGTGTTAAGGCTGATATAATAGATAAGTGAGAATGAAAAAACTAGATAGAAAGGCTTCAGTGCTGGTAATAATATCTCTGACATTGAATGCTTATTTCAACATTAAGGAAAAGAAAACTACAATAAATATCATGAAGGTTGTGGAAGATATGTATGAAAATACAATGAATATTAATAGAGTTTTCATGTTGTGGAATTTGTTAAGATTAAGGGTTTTAGAAGGAAGACCAATGACCAATCATGTGAATGATTTCAATATGATCTATGGGTATCTCAAATCAGTGAAGGTAAATTTAGATGATGATGTAAGGGTGATGCTCTTATTATCTTCCCTTATAAAAAGATAGGGTGCTATAGTTACCATGATTAGTAACTCCAGTAGAAAACCAGATTTCATGTTTGATGATATCCAGAATTTGATCCTAAATGAGGAGCTTAAATAGAGATGAGTTCAAGTACTTATCAACAACATGATTAATACTAATAGAAGAAGATGATCATCACAAGAAATAAATCCCATTAGAAAAAACATTCTAATGATAAATCTCAATAAAGGAGTTGAAGCAAGTCGTATAGAACAAGTCCTAAATACTATAATTGTGAGAAGAAAGGTCATATCAATAATAATTTCAAAATTTTCAAGGAGAACAAAAAACAAACATCAATCTCTAGTATTTCAAATTCCATTAGTTTAATAAAATGGAGAAACAATTTCTTTTTGAGTATGAATACTCGGTTAGAATTTTGGGTTATTAACTATAGAGAATATTTTCATTCAACTAGTGATCAAAGGTTCATGGTCAATTATGTATATGAGAAGTTTTTTAAAGTTTATCTAGTGACTTATGAAGATGAAGAAGTTGTTAGAAAAGGTGAGGTCAACATTTGGATGAATAATGAGGGATTCTTGAAACTATTGAAAGTTCACCACATCCCTAGTTTGTAGAAAAATATTATATCTATTGGGAAACTAGATGAAGTAGGCCATGTAATTAGTTTTTAAAATGGGTTATGGAAGGTTACCTAAGGATTTATGATAATTTCATGAGTAAAGGATGAGACAATTTACTTGACCAGAAATTTAGATGGAGGTGTAGTTATCAGAAGTATAAATTTTTAAGATTCAAAAGTTTGGAACTATAGGTTCAGCCACGTCAGTGAGAAGAATATGAAAATATATCAAAAATATGAATACTAAATCTTGATCACATACAAATTGAATAGTTTAAAAGTTATGTTATAGGAAATCAGAGAAGGGTTTCCTTTAATTTATATGGAAAGAAGCCTTATAATCATAAATTGGAACTTTTTCAATTAGATTTTTAGTGACCGAACCCTATTTAGTCTTATGAATGTTTAATTTAGTTTGTTACTTTCATTGATGATACTACTAAAAAATTATGGATTTAATTTTTGAAGCATAAGTCCTATGCGTTTCATGTGTTTATTTAGTGGAAAGATTTAGTGAAAAGGGAATATAGTTAGAAGTTGAAGTGTATTTAGAAAAACAATAGTGGTGAGTAAACTAGTCACAACTTCTGAAAATTATACCAAAAGAAGATAATAAGGAACGATAAGATAGTTTCTAAAACTACACAACATAATTAAGTGGATAAAATAATGAATGATACTCTAACATAAAAAGATTGTAGTATAAGGTTTCACTCAGGAATGCCTAAAGCGATTTGGGGAGAGGCACTCAACACACCAACACATCTCATCACCAGAAGTCCGACATTGACAGTTGGGAAGGAAATTCTAGATAAATTATGACCTAGAAAACAACTAGAGGTTCATTATATTAATATATTCAGTAGTTTAGAATATGAACCTGTAAATTCTAACTTTAAGAAAAATCCAAAATATATTTTTTCATTGGATATGGAAAGGAAAATTTTTTATATCAACAATGGGATAACGAGACGTGATAATTCATCTAGAGTAGATATGTTCTCTTTAATGAGAAAATTATATTAAAATATCGAAACTTTATGGAAAAATAAGTTAAATAAAAATAAACTATTGAGGTCTAGGTTAATTAGAGAAAGGTTATCAGAAGTTCACTATTTTTTAGAGAACTCAAATGTGAGAGATAAGATCACTAGAATCCCTAGAGAAATGCCAACAAGAGATAAGATACAAATTTATAGAGTGGATGATGCTCGAGTGGGAGCACCAAAAGTTCGGGCTTCAATTGTGAGAGTACCAGATGTTAAAGTTTTAAAATCTTATACATCGGTAGATAGATTTTAGCCGATTAGTTTATATTATTTGATTTAATTTAGGAGATCAACCAGAATCAAGAGACTGGTTCAAAGGTTTTGGGTTGAAATGGATTCTCCACTTTTAATAGATTCTAGAGAAACCAAATTTCCAAAAGAATAATCATTTCTTAGTGACTCAGAACAATGGGAGTTAACTATGAATGAAGACATGATTTAATTTAAGTTCAACAAAACTTGGGATATGTCTGAAATTCTATAAGGGAAAAAATCATTGAAGAAAAAATGAGTTTATTGGTTGGAATAAGAATCCTATGGAAAGAAGAATTACAAATTATGGATGATAATTAATTTTTTCAATAGAGTGAAGGAGTAAATTTATCAAAAATCATCTCACTAGTAGTTAAAAATTATACCATCCATACACTGCTAAGAATAGTGGAATCATAAGATCTATACATAGAGAAGATGGATGTTAAGATAACTTTCAATCATGATGAGTTTGAGGAATAAATTTACATGAAGTAACTAGTAAGTTTCATAAAAGTTGATAACAATAATTTAGTATATAAATTGAAGAAAATATTTTATGGATTAAAGAAAGAACCTTGATAGTGGAATTATAAATTTTATGGATTTATGTTAGATGAAGGGTTAAATATATGTAATTTAGATCATTTTTGTTATAATAAGCTATGGGATGATGATAATTTCATCAAATTTCTTTTGTATGTCAATGACACGATGATGGTTAGAACAGATGATATAAAGATTTAGAAATTGAAGTGTAAGTTCTCTAAAAGTTTTAAAATGAAGGACCTCAGGCAGGATAATAAAATCCTGGAAATGGAGATTGAAAGGGATAAGAAGGCTGGAACATTAGTACTATAACAAAAAGACAAAATCTGAAAGATCATTAAAGGTTCATAATGATTGGATATAAGTAAGTATATACTCATCTTTTCAAACACTTCAAATTATTTAAATCATAGGCAACAATTGAAGAAGAATAGGACTGGTATATGGAGAGATTATTATGCTCTTCAACTATTGAAATATTAATGAATGTCATGATTTGTAACTAACTATATATTTATTTCATGGTGGGAGATATATATAGATTTATATCAAACCTAGGTATGAAAAATTGAGAATCCATTAAGTGGATCATTCATTATTTTAAAGGAACATAATATGAGTCTCTTTGTTTTTGGGAGGAAGACCTGTTATAGGGTTTTATTAACTTAGACTTAATTAGTGATTAAAACACTAGAAAGAGAATAACTATATTCATTTTTACCTATGGAGGAGCATTAGCTAGTTGGATGTCACAACTATAGAATATCATTACTTTGAGTACATTAAAATATGAGTAAGTAGATATAACAAAATCAGGGAAGAAGATAGTTTTTTTAAAGCATTTTTTGAAGGAATTAAGAAAAATTCGGGAAGGAGGTAATATTTTATATGATAGATAAAGTATGATATAATTAGATAAAAGTCTAATTTTCATGCAATAATGAATCACATAGACTTTAAGTACCACTTCATTAGAAAAATCTTGTAGGAGAAAGTGTTAGATATCTGGAAGATCATCAGTATAAAAATATAGAGGAAATTTTCACCAAAACATTAGTTTAATAAAGTAAATGGTAGTCTCATGCCTCATTAAGACTTTGGTGAATAGAAGGAGATGTAGAAACATTATTTACTATGGAATGAAGCTTGGTTTTCTATAGATTTTTTTATTTTTTCCCTAAAAAAAGTCAACAAGTTGGAGATTATTGGGATGTGAAGCCTATTTTTAGGTTACCAAAAGTTCATTAATTGAATTAACATTTTCTAGAAATATGGTTAGAAATAGGAGGCTAGACTCAGTTCACATAAAATGATAGTTCATCTCTTCAGTGGCAGTAGGAATATCAGTTGTTCATTCTACCGATGACATCAAAGGAAAGTCTAGAATATTTGACGAACTCTCTAGAAGGAACTATATTGAATAAAGACTCTATAATTTTATCGATGCAAGAAGTTAAGGATAATGAGGATACTAAAAATTAGTAGTGACATTCCATATGGAGGGTCTCCATGAATGTGGGAAAGTGGTGTGACCTAGATGACCAGCTGAGTTTACTATAAAATGAAGTGGGGAATGGTGAGAACAATAGATTTGAGACACATGTACAATATATCTTGATTATTTATAGTGCATCAGGGTTTTTTAGAGAGTTAATCATCTATAATGAAAAATTATTGATTTTTTTTCAATTGAATGCAATCTTTATACTTCCATTTAATGAAAATAATTCCACATGGTTTCTCCCATGCATTTAGGATAACTCACCCGAATCAAATTAATATCTTATGTTTATTTTCTACTTTATGTACTTATGTTGTTTTTTCTATTTCTTTGAATGTTCATGTGTTTTTTCTAAGATATCTGAAAAGTTGTCTTAGTGTATTGGGTTCATTGAATTACTACTTCCAGTGCACTTAATCGAAGGGAATTGAACATCTATAGGTTTAGTTTTCCACAACATTTTCTATGCATGAACTTCTGATGGTTTGACACATTATAATTCTGGTGGTTCGATTGGAATCTCAAGTAATCAAAGTTTTTTCCCAATAGTCACCACAATTTTTTCTACAGCCTATTATTTTCATGTTAGTTTCAAGATTTTGTTTTAATTTATTATTTTAGGGTTTTTATGATTTTAAATTTTTTTAATTCAAGTAATTTCTATATTTTTCTAATTATCCTATTTTCTTTAGAAAAAAATTGTTTAAAAAATCCTCATTTATTCTAAAATTTCTTCTAAGTAAAATGTTTCATCAATATTGGAACCTTCGATTTAAGAGTATCAATTGCAAAAAATTCATGCTTTGTTCCTTTTCACCTTTTAATATTCATTCACCTTATTTCTAAAAACCTATTTGGTTCCAATATTTTTTTTTCATTGGTCTCAAAATAAGTGCTAAAATTCCATTCTTCTTGATTCATCCATGTTCTTTATTCATTATTTTTACTCATTCCTTCCTTTGATACCTCTTCAAAATTTATTATCTTAACAAGTGATATAAATATTGTTTTTTATATGATATTCATTCTTTTTGTTTGATCATATATTGAATTATTACCAACAATGTTAAATTCATCAATTTAATCCCACCAATTTTATTCTTTTGGTGTTTTATTGAATATAACTTCATTGAATTCACCATTCTCTTAAAAATCAACATATAAATCAACACACTTGATTACTAAAATTTCTAGACAAAAATTCTAAAAATCTCTTTTATTTTGACTTTATTAACTATTTTAATGAATATTTAAATCATATTCCATTATAGTAAGATTTTTATAATATATCATATGGATTAAACTTTTATAAAGGATTTGTACACCATTAACGATTCAATATCTTTCTTTATATTTGAGATTAACTTAATATACTTCTCTATATTTTTATCATTATTGTTATTTTATTTAAAATTATTATTTTTTATTGTTATTTATAAAAGTAAAATTAAAATTAAATTTCAAAATATAGTAACTTATATTCAATACTTAAGTTTTTATAGGTTATAAAAAAATCATAGTTGAATTACTACACGATGAGAAAGTAATAAATATAAGGACAGGGTTGATTATTTTTTAGAATTTTAAAAACAAAATTTTCTAAATAATGACCTTATATTCTGTTCATTCATGAAATTCTTAAATATGAGAAAGTTTAAAAATAGATAAATCAGATATCATTTAATTTTAAATGGTTTTAATCCAAGTTATATTCTTTGGGTTTTTCATTGTGAAATTGGGCATAATTCAAGATTTAATGATGGTGAAGATTTTCGAGATGATAATTTTGATCAAAATTAAGAAATGATTCATGATATTGAAGTGGGAAAAATTGAGAAAACCCCAATGATAGAGTTTCTATATGGTGATTTTGAAAAACCATTGTATCTAGGTTGTATAAAATTTATATTTTTATAAATCGTGTTAATATTGGTTAACTTGAAATCCAAGAATGGATGGATTGATAAGAGTTTAATATAGTTGCTACAACTTTTTAAAGAAATAATTCTTTAAGACAACGATCTATAATATTTACATTATAATGAAAACAAAAAATATTATGTTCAATGGGATTGGGGTATAAGAAGATACATGTCTGTCCCAATGACTACATTATGTATAAGAAGGAATATAAAGGTCTTTCAAAGTGTACTTAATGAGATACATTATAATATAAGTTAAAAGGAAAAGAACAGGTTGATATATCATTTATAAAAAATACTAAGACTCTTACTAAGACAATTTGGTATCTTCCTATAAATATTCATCTAAAATGTTCATTTAAAAATTAAAATAATACAAAAATATTAAGATAACATGTAGATGAGTTAATATCTTATGAAAAATTATGTTTTTATCTGATTGACTAGAATGGAAGAAAATTGATCAACAATTTTTTATATTTGGAAATGAAGTTAGAAATATCATACTTGTACTATGTATAGATGGAATGAATCCGTATTGAAGCCTTTATAGAAAACATAGTCCATAGCATATTTTGTTAGAAATTTACAACTTATATCATGAATTTTGTATGAAGAAGAAATATATCATATTGATTTTAATGATTTCTAGAACAAAATTATCTAGAAATGATATTAATTTTTACTTTTCAACATCAATTAATTATTTGAAACTATTATAGGAGGAAGGTATTAGAGTATATGATTATTATAAAAATGAATATTTTAAATTTCATGCTACAATTATATTAAATTTAAATAACTTCTTATCATATGAAAATTTATTTGGGTATAGTGTTATGAGACATAAATCTTGTCTAGTTTGTGAATAAGGGACTTCATGTTATTAGTTACAACATGGAAGAAAAATAGTGTACATGGGTCATCAAAGGTTTTTTTCTATAGATAACTCTTATTAGAGATTAAAAAATCTATTAAATAGATCACATAAATTTGATATTGCTCCAAATAATTTAACAATCGATCAATATATTGATAGGGTGAAAAAATTGATGTCACATTTTAAAAGGCACAAAGATTTAGTAATGATTAAAATATATGAAAAAATGAACAATATTTTTTATGATTACATAATAGAGATATCATGAGGTCAAACATAACATTTATATGATACATGTTGATAAAAATATATGTTCTAGTTTTATTGGAATATTGTTAGATATTAAAGGTAAGACCAAGGATGGTTTAAATACAAGATTAAAGTTACTTTAAATGGGAATACATTTAGAGTTATATCCCACCCCTAAAGGAAAAAAAACATACTTGACTCCAACTTTTCATACATTATAATAGAGGGAGAAGATCCATTTTTATTAGTGCCTCCATGATATCAAAGTGCATCAGTGTTATTCTTCAAATTTAAATTTTTTTGCATCACTAAAATATTTAAAGTTAAGGTTCATGAATCTCATGATAGAAAATTCTATTACATGGAATACCACCCCTCTGTATCAAATTGACTACCATAAAGGCATGATGTTTTTTTAATTCCATTTATAATGAAGTAATGGATCTAAATTCATTGAATAATTTAGAGAATGTTGCAGTTGATATACTTTGTCAACCAAAAATACACTTTCCACCGTCTTTTTTTGATATCATTGTATATTTAATGGTTCATTTGGTTTGAGAAATAAAGATTTATGGTCCCATATATTTATGTTGGATGTATCACTTTTAAAGGTATATGAAGATATTTAAGGAGTGTGTTAAGAATCCATTTTAACAAAAATCCTCTATTATAGAAAAGTATATTTCTGAGGAGGTGGTAGAGTTTTTTATATACTACTTATTTGTAGTAGAGTATGTCAATTTTCTTATATATCAACATGAATGAGTTAGTTTTTTGAGAAATGTGACATGTTTCTTGAAAATAAATTCACTAGTAGGTGAAAAAATAATATAGGAACATTTATAAATCTTGAGTAACATAGATGATGTTCAGTTATTTACAACATCACATATAAATGTGTTAAAACAATGTTATCTAAAGAAGAAAGATATGTGGGTAGTAAATGAGAATAAGAAAAAAATTACTATGGTTTAAAGAGACTATGTGTAGTGTATTTAATATATCAGAAACATTGAGATGGTTAGTGAGTTACCCAAGTTTAAATGCAATAACATGGTTAAAGTATGACATTAAGGCTATACATTTTATACAAAAGACCATGACAACTAATGTGTAGTTCAAAATAATAGCGTATTGGTGTTCTCTGAAGAAATGTATTTTTCAAGTGAAAAAGGAAAAAACCCAATCTTTGTGTCATGTTTATTTTATATAGTTATTGAAGATATATGGAGGATTTATTATATTAAATTTTGAGTTCCTGTGTTTAAATATTAGTTATTTGTCGGTAAGTACAGTGTTAAACATGATGAATTCATCATGGAACTAGTGGATCTGAGTAGATTAGAATAAAAAAATACCTCTTTTATCATGTCAACACATTCAAAACAAAATTTCTATGTTCTTGATCCATAAAATGTGTAGCGTTCTATTGTTTTTCAAGGAAGAAAACAATATTTTTATGATGAAAAAGTTGACAATGATAACGAATTATATGATATCACTACTTTCATGGAAATATTATTAGAGGATATTGATGACCATGACATAGACATGGTTTGTTCCATATAGAATGTTCATGAAAAAGGGATATGGGAAAACAATCATTTTGTCATTTCCTAATATTACATGTACCATATATTTATTTAACATTTGATTTTTTTAATTTTTTAAAAGTTCAGGATTTATTATTTCTAAGTGTATTTTTTATTTAAGTCAGATATTTTAATAAATATGATAAAATGTTTATTTGGTACTAAAAAATTCATTATATATAAATATTAACTTTTCATGACATTTTTATCATTTTAAATTTTACTTAAGTTTTTTTATATGTCTATATCATGTCATGCCTGAAATTTTTCATCATTATTTTTTTATCACTTTGGTTAAATACTTTAAGAAATAGGATAAAAAAATGTGTTTAGTTTTTAATATTTCCCAATTATTCAATTTTATATGGAACAATTGGATTGGTATTCACTTTTACTTAAGTTTTGTTTTCCTTTGCCTATATATTTTCATATATCACAAATATTGTTAGTATTTTTTATCATTGTAGTTAAATAATCCAATGAATATGATAAAAAATTAGTTTAGTTTTATTTGTATAATTTTCCATTTTTATTCAATTTGATATGTAATAGTTTTATTTGTATAATCTTTCACTTATGTTTTTTTTCTTATTTCTATATCATTTCACATCTCATAAATATTCTCAATTTTTTATAGAATTTTTGTTAACTAATCTTAATGAATATGATAAAAAATGTTCTTATTTTAGTTTTGTTTGTATAATTTTTAAATTTTTATTTAATTTTATAAATAATAGTTGTATTTTTATAATCATTAAATATTTTTTTAATTTTATTTGTAAGATCATGTTAGATCAAATAACTAAGTCAACTCGATCTTCTAAGGAGGACCCTCCATATACTTTTGCTAAGGAGCATACTCATTCCTCCATAAAAGAGACTTATACTTATACAGGGAAATAGAAGGCTTCCAGGGTTGGTAAATGTGGTAGCACATGTTTACCTAAATTATCACTTGCTTATAGAAAATACCATAGGACATCTATCAATTTTGATGGTAATGGTAATTTTATAGGTCCAAATTTGAAGCAATTTTAAGTGTTTTGTGGCTATGAAAGCTCAAGAATTTTTTTTTATTTTTGATTGGAGAAATGTTAACCAAATGACACTATCTCATCTACGAGTGACCATTTTGGTAATCTAATTTATTACTTATTATTTATCATGACATGTTTTTATTTATAGTAGTTTTTTTCTTTTTATCATATGATGTATGATTTACCTAGCACTAAAGAAGTTAGGAGGTGATGTTTATATTTTTCTATAAGGAGATGAAGGGATTTTAAATCAAAACTAAATTCATATTTCATTTTTGGTATAAAACAACATGAAAATATGTGTGATATATATGGGTTTCTAGAACATGATACAAAGAAGAAGTTTGTTGAAAATAGACAACATGAATCATTTTTGGTAGGTGAAATGTAAACCGTTTGAATTGTTTTTTATATAATCACTAAAAATGATCATATTAATGATTTTTTTCCCTTAATTAATAGGAACTGAGGTGATCTCATTAGGATTTCCAATCGAAAAATGCATACCCTCACACTTTATCTCATGGGGGTATCTATTTCTATAAGAACAAATGATTGTTGAAAAATTTAAAAAATTGATATCCAAGTCTCTTGGATCCACAAAGACTATCCACCCTCTCCCTAGTTATACATGAAAAATAGAAAATGGATCAAATAATGAAAAAGTTAACATATCTTATAGAAGAGTTGAAGTCTATAGCTAAAAATATTATAAGAAGTTATATAATTTATTTTTAGTCTCTTTATATTTTTTAATTTCGTTATAAATTTTTCAAATATTATTTATATAAATCCCTTGAGGATCATAGAACTTAGGGGAACATCATACACAAGTGTAGGATAAATATTTTGGTTACTATATTAATAAAACCAAAACACTCGAGTCTCATATGAGGATATGAGGTGGGTGTATCTATTAAAAAATTGTTCAGTTGTTCTTGAACTTCATCAAGAGAGGATACATATAAAGAAAAAACATATTCTTTAGACGCTATAGTTTAGAATATGAGAAAGATGATATAGGATAAATTTATATCATTAATACAGTCAATGTTTTTAGAAATGAATAGATAGTTTCAGACTATATATTCCACTCCTCCACCTCTGTCTGCACATCCCACTCATCCACCTTCACCCGTATACCCCGCTCCTCCGCCTCCTCCCTCCCAGTTTTCACCAACTATGAGTTATATGTTAAGGATCCCTAGTGTTATATTATACCATACGAGATCATAAATTATATTGAGGATACCATACAACATTAGTAGATTAATATGGATCAACTTATTATAACAATATAAGATATTATAGATGCATTGGCTAGAGTATTGTTCCATAATGATGAGGTTTTTACAGTTAGATGAAGTGTCAGGAATTTTTTTAATTTACCCATCTAGATTTTTCCGACAACTTACCATGGAGGCATACATAGATTATATCCTTTATTTTATATTGGTGTTATTTTTTTAATATATATATATATATATTATAGGAATACATTAAAGTTAAATACATGTTGTATAGAAAGTAGCCAGATGTCGAGGACCCTTTAACTTCACATACTTCTTTTTCTGATGGAATTTTTATATTATTATAAAATTAAGTTATATTGTTGGATGTTTATGAGACAATAATGAGTGATAAAATTTATGTGGGTGAAATTATATGCTGATAATTTGTAAGAGAGATATCTTGGATCTTATAACTATAGATATGTTAGGTCTAATAGTGATGCAATCCTTTTCCACGCAAGTCAATTAACATATTTTTTTTCCAATTATATAAATTTGATCTAACTTAATACTTATGTTTTTTTAATTAATTATATTAAAAAAAATTTATTCAATATGACATGACATCAGTGTATGGATTCATGGACCCAAAATTTATTCCTCCAACAATGAATATAATGCAGGATAAAGAGAGAATGAAATATGTTTCTAAAATATTCTAGAATAATTCAATTAAGTGTAAAATGATTCCTTATCTTTATGGGTATAAAAAATATATTTTATAAACTATTATTTATATTAATTAAATAACTACTTAGATTATATTTTTGTATATCTATAGCCATTGGATACTATCTATTATTTTTTATAAGAAAAGATAAATTACTAGTTATTATCTATACATGGTGACATGTGGGAAAACTTTGAATATGTATTAGAGAAGTAAGTTTGATTATTTTAATACTTATATATTATACTAATTTTTTATTTTATTTCATACATATCATTTTCAAATAGGGAATGGAAGCACTATAACTGATAAATAAGAAAGAGGAAAAAAAGATCAATTATGTGTGCGTAAAGGTGACTTCTTTTATAAGTACTATAATTTTAAAGATACTGACAATGTTATTTTCAATTGATAAATTATTTTTAAATAGAAATTTAATCATAAAGAAGGAGTAGTTAAATGTGTTTGTTATGTTTTGGGATTTATTTATTAAATAAATTAATCTAGGGAAGTTTTATATTTTGACACAATTATATTTTATTATAATTTTTCCTTTTATTTATCTTATCATTATATTGAGAATAAATTTTTAATGATTTACTTTTAATTTGTATCTATTTTATGATCCTCACCATTATAATAGAAACATGTTAAATCATCCACAAGGTGCATGAATTGATTATTTTATGTGTTTGATTCACTTTTAGTTTATCTATCTATATTTATAATGTAGATTTTGAATTTTAAATTTGAAAATATAAATTTTCTATAATTTTAACAAAGTTTTGATATAAATAGTTATTATAGAATTATACTAGATTTTAGTGCTATTTGATTCTGGTTTTTTCTAATTTTTGTTGCATTATTTCTTTTATTATAGTTTTTGAGAAGTGTATTTTTTTTTAATTTATAAAAAACTCATTTTTACATTATTTATCTTGATAACTAATGTAAAAAAGTAATTAAGTCAATTTTTAATGTCATTTATACGAAGTAACTGACATGGAAAGTAAATCTATTTTTTATTTTGTGAAGGTTTTCTATATCAGTTATCTTATAACCGACATGAAAGTTATTTTTTACATTGATTATATAAAATAACTGATGTAGAAAATAAACTCCCATATCATTTATAAGATAAACGATGTGGAAAGTCTCTATATTTTTCATTTTGGGAGGATTTTCAATGTTGGTTATTATTATAACTAATGTGGAAGTTGTTTTTTTAATGTCGGTTAAAATAACTGATGTATAAGACTTATTTACAAAATCACTTACAATGAAATAACTTATATAATGATGTTAAAAAAAATAAAAAAATGACTTGAAAAAAACTTTTCTCTACTAGTGATAGTTCCCATTATGTGTAACAGATATCATTTATTGGGTGACAACACACCCAACCCACAAAAACATACCCACACCTAGGGGAAGTACATCCCACCTAACATACTCAAATATATCGAGAGGTATAAATTCTAACCCATATCATAAGCATATTGGGAAGCATACATCTAACCCATGTCATAATCATCTTAGGAGGCATCACGTCTATATTGTGTCACAACCATCTCAGGAGGCATCACATCCAACTTTTATAACTATCATCTTAGGAAGAATCACATCCATCCTATATCCTATATAAGCATATCAGGTATCATAATGTCTATCCCATATTACACCTATCTTAGGATTCATCACGTCTAACCTATATCATAACCATCTCTAGAGGCATCACATCCAATCCATATAACCATCATATCGGGAGGCATTACATCCAACCTGTATAACCATATTGAGAGGCATCACATCTAACTTGTATCTTAATTACCCAAATATTGGTTAGGTACCACTGAGGGGGGGGGGACTAATGGTACACAATTTTTAAAAAATATTTCTCTTTTAATTAAACCTTTATGACTGCTTAAAGTCTTGATCCCTTATCTTGAATTCTTAGCCTCACCCTATATGTAGTAGTAATAAAGAGAGTTCAACATATAAGGATTTTACAAGGTTTAGTCAAAATAAATACTCCTTACCGCAACCGGTTATTCCCCCCAGTTAAAAATTCATCACTATATGTAGGGGATTACATCCAAAGAAAGTCTCATTCCCTTAAAAAATGATTCCCATAGTGTTCCCACTCTAGAGTCCCACTAGAGATTACAAGTTCCCACCTAAAAATGAAATTAATATATAGTCACATCATGTATTCACCTACTCCATAATATCACTAATTACTTACACTTCATTTCAAGGTATGATTCATTGATAAAAATAACTCTATTGGATTTTAACTTCTTTTTCACTCCCTCAAGATGCAACATTTCTCCACAAAAAAACCAAATCAATTGATATATTTGTTTGAAACTTCAAGAACTTCAAAAAATAATTGTTAATTTACTAATATTGATTATTTTCAATTGATATTCAAATGATCTGGACCTTATCAATTCATTGAGTAATCGTGTATGAATGAACACTTCTGATTGAAATACTGCCTTGGTTTCAGTCTCAAATGTCCGGGCAGATATTCACCTTCTGATGATGAAGTCTTGGTCTTACTCAAATATGTGAAAATGATGCACATAATTTATTAAATATTATTTTATGAAAGATTAAACTTTCACAATATCAAATCAATTAATTTCAATCAACACATTTCTTCTTTGTTTCTTCATTCACACATGCATATGCACACGAGGTCTCATAGGTTATACTATCTTCAAACACACATAACTATATTTGTGCATGAATTGTATTTCATGAACTATATTAACTAAACTCCTTCATTAAACTATATGGTTAATGGATCCTCATTGATCTTATTTTCCTATTCACATACACTAGAATAGGTATACAAAACTTCTTCTTCACACAACAAAGAATAGTTTTGTGAACCTTCTTCTTTACGTAAGTGATGATCTTAAGTGTGTGGGTTCTTATTCTTCACAAAAATGATGTGGTTCATAGAATATATTAAACTCATTCACATAAGACTATATGTGAAGATCAAAAATAGTGGACACAAGATATTATTATTCATTGTGAAACTATGAAGTTTTCATTGCTCTATTTATCTCTAGAAAACAAGATCCCTCAAGTATGAACAACAATCGATCTATCAGCCTCAATATGTCGGTATTTATAGGAAATGAACCACTACCTTGAACCACATTATCCTTCTATAAATAATATATGTTAATGATTTTTAATACCTCTAATTATTTTTCCTAGTTAAGGTTTTTTATAAACCACCTAATATCTCATCATTCATATTTTTGAATGTGGGTTTCCATCTTAGAATTTTGTGGCACCAAAAAACATAGTGTCTTTTCCTTTTTAAATTAGGATCTTATTTTTATGATACTAGAATCACACGCATGAAAAAATAATCATGTGCTTAACCATTTTTAGAAGCTCAAACTCAGAATATATTATGGATACATGAATGGGCTTTGAAACTTTGTTTTACATTTCGAAGTATCAACTTATTTGAAAAAAATTCATGCATATAAGAAAAATATTGCTTTCATGGACTTGGGATGATTGATAGAACCTTGATCTCATTTTATATCTCATTATGTCAGCATGATTATGGTTTTCCATAGATAAATCGATGATTGCTGCTGCCTGAAGATGTTGCATGCGACAACCCTTGATAATTTGAGTAGGAAGAAAATGATGTAGAAGAAATTAAATATCCCAACATTATCTAATCAAATGGATTTATTATATTAGTATTTTTTAAATAAAAATTAACAATGTTTGATTAAGGGGAATCCCACATTGGTATTTCATTTGATCTTACACTACTTAATAAAAAATGTTGCGCTTCAGACCTCTCGAGCTGGCATTAGTGTCAGTACCCAGACACACCATAACACACACTGGGATTTTACATGACATAAATCCCTATGTAGGCACAACTACTCACCTACATGAATTATCACCTGTGAACATTATTATGAGTCTTATGCCTCCACTATAATCCTTTACTCCCTTAATGCGGTCCCTGTGGGCACTATGCATCCTTACCTACCACCATGGTCAATTAAGGTTGGCTTGCTTGCCCACAGTAGTAGTTTCATGGGTCCCTTGGATGGTATATGGATGGACACTTTTTTGATAAAGTCCAACAAAAAATTTTATCCAAAAATTAACTCCATACCATATGAGACTCACAATAAAATTCCAATCCACTCAAATATAAATCTCCAGTTCTCAAAATTATCAATTCTCTTCATCTCCAAACTCAAAGAAATTATCCTATTTATTTTTATCTTGGAATTAAATTATAAATTCAAAATTATCCAACATTAAAATACATTTACTTAATAATATATAGAGAACAATGTGAAATCTCTAAATACCTCTTTTATATGTCTCTGACAATAGGAAATATTTTAACAATCATCACGATTAACAAGGATAATTTCTAAAGTATAACATCTAATTATATTTGTTGAATCCATAAAAATACTCCAAATATAATCACTAGGATAAACAAATATTTACATATTCTCACAACCAAGTCAATGAACCCTATTAAAAACAAATACAAAGCACTTAAAGGGCCCTTTAATCTTCTCATTTGGATTTGTTGTCCATAGCACCAAACACCATCAAAGTTAGTATGCATTTTTTAATTTCTCACCCTTCTTGAAAAAATATAAATAATATATAGAGGATATATATTCTAATATACTTATCATTAATCATATTCTTATCCCTTTATAATGATACCACATATTTTATTTTTCAAAGATACTTTAGCTAGACAACTCTAAGTCTATGTGGGAAAAATCGGTGTAGAAAACAAGAGAGTATAACCAAGGTGGCCAATGATGTCTATAAACCAACACATATGTGATACCAATATCAAATAACTCTCACTTCATACCTTAGAGATTATTAGAAAATAAAATTATGAGTAATATTTATCCTACACTCATCTGAACAAATACATTAGAAAGTTCAAATGAAAAAACATATAACTCCCCCATTTTAACTCAATACCAACTCTATTTTGATAACATTTTTTTTAATTTTTTATATTCTAAATTTGAGAATTTATTCACAAATATGTTTAAGAATATAATATTCACTAATTTTTGAATATTTGATAGATTTAAATCATTTATCCACCCCCTAAAAGGATGTATCCATCTCCTTCAATTCCCTGCATGTTATTACAAAATCACATATATATATATATATAAGGGAATAAGGATGGACCTATTTATTCCCCATAAATAATAGTTATGATGAGAGTTTCCTCTAGATATTTCCTTTTCCTTCTTCCTTTTGATCTAAAATTGTGAATTAATTTTCTTTCTATTATTATCCCTCACTACTTGAATGTTTACATTATTCTCAAGAACAACTTCCTTATATAAAGTGGTGTTGTCCATCTCAGATTTCAAGTAAATTTATTTTCCTTTTTCTTATGTTATACACTTTATTATCTCTTTTGGGTTGGCCATATTTTCATGAAATTATTCATCTCATTCCCACTTTGTCCAAACTTTTCACATAAATTATTTTGAATATCCAAATCTTCACCAATAAATACCTTATTATGACATTCATCCTCTTATTTTGAAATCACCTACTCACTCTCACCAACTTGATCCATTTGAGCTTTCTCTATTTGTTTAGTCAATTTTAGTTGATCTTGGAAAACTATTAAAAATCCATTCTTTGTATGTTTATAATTTTTTGGGTGTCTCACATTTCTTCTCAGATGTAAATAGATTTCTCAATTTCTTCTTCTTAGTTTTATTACTTTTCATATTATAGATAACCTATCCAAGTAATTTGGTTTTTCATACCTTAACTCTATGATCTTATAATCCATATATGCCACACACTTATTCTAAGAATTCATACCCGATTTGTATTGCTAACTTGGATGAAATTCTTGCCACTACTTTATTTCTTTGATAATCCATTCTCATATATTCATTATAGATCCCCCTTGGTTCATACATGTTTCCTAGTAATGACATGTTATACCATCGAGAGTATTATTTATGTTTATATTTTATACAACACCAACAAAATCCTCTAAACTATGATATTCTATTTTTTTGATAAACCTATCTAGAAAATTCATGATTTCTTCTTTATACATACCAAGGTTTCTTTTTCATAGAGGTAAATTGTATTCTTGGAATCTTTATTTCATCATTTTATGTGTTATAATGCCTATTTCTTGACTTTTTAGTCCATATAGATTAACCAGCACTGTTAGTGATATCATATCTATTTTTAAACTATTTTGGAGTAGATGTACCTTGCCTATGGGAACCCTTCACCTCACTATCTAGAGAGGACTTATATTTTACCTCAATAGAATTTTTAAAGACTTAAATATTTTTGTTTAATTCATGCTAAACTATTAGATACATTGATTGTGTCTCAAACAACTCTCCCTCCCTGTGAGTTAATTTTTTTCTTTAATATCACTCACCATCTTCTCAAGATCACCCACCTTCAATATACACTTCTTATTCTCATAAAAAAAAGATATTTATTTTATATCATTCTACTATTTTTCAACAGCTATTTTTTTATCTCCATTTTTCAGCTTCCTCTTCTCTTTCTTGAGTTGTCTGTTTTTCTCAAGAGAAACTTCCAACTCTTCTTTCATCCACCATTCCAGATCTATTCTTAATTATATATCACTATCCCTACCTGAATAATTATAGGATATTTCAATATGAGTAAGGAAATTATTCCTATCTTATAAAGAACTACTAGATAAAGAATTAGATTGTACATACTTTCTCATAACATTCATCTTTTTATTGATGGAATACTTCTTCTTCTTCTTATCCCTTTTCTATTTTTGAGGTTTCTCATTTTCTTAATTAGATTATGATTCATCCATTTTCTTTTGGAAATTTATGGAAAAGTTTCCAATTCCATTACAGTTGTAGAAATTTAGTGGTTTATTTTCTTTTACTTTCCATTTATGATTTCTAATTCTCTTGAAATAAGATAAATAATTTCACTAAGTTCATCATCATCATCATCATCATCATCATCATCATCATCATCATCATCATAATCATCATCATCATCATCATCACTTGATTACTCAATTACCACTTATTTTAACTTTCCTTTTCTTATATCCTCAAAGGATATAAAATGTTTTATCTTATTTTTGAAATCCATAGTTTTTCTCATTTTATAATCTATGAGTATGTTATGTATCTCATCCAATGAAATGTATTCCCTATCTTCCAATGATAAAACCTTGGGATCAAATGTGTCTAGGAAATTTCTAATAATTTTCTTCAAAATTGTTGAATCTTCTAGATTCTCACCAAATACACATATTACTCACTATATCATTGAATATAATGAAATAATCATCAATGTTTTAATCATATACCATTTTAATATCCCAAAACATTCTTATCTAGATTTTCAATTTAGCTTCTTTAAATTTAAGGTTTCCTTCATAACTGCTTATGATTTTATCCAATATTTCCTTTTTAGTTTAGAGACCCATCACTTTAATGTATAGATTTTCTAATAAATCTATTAGGATAAAATTTTGATCCTTTACATCAACTTTTAGATTTATCTTATCATCTTAAATCATGACAAAATTCTCAATAATAAATGGGAATCCCATTGTTGTTGTATCTCTTACTTCCATTCCAAGAGACAGGAGGAAAGTTAGTATACTATTTCTATAGATATGACAGTTCTTTCCATAAAAATTAGATATTACTTAGCTATTCATTGAATTTAACTTTTCCATTTCTTATTAAGTTTTCATATCTTTAGAGGTAAACTCCTCTAATACCAATTGAAGTAACCAAGGAAGGATTAGGTACCATTGAGGGGAGGGGGGGTGAATCAGTGGTATATAGTTTTTACAAATTCTTTATCTTTTAATTAAACCCCTATGAATAATTAAAGTCTTGATAACACATATTTAATTCTTATCCTCAACTTGTATAAAATAGTAATAAATAGAGAATTACACACAAGGATTTTACATGGTTCATTCAAAATAGCCATTCTTTAATGCAATCAATTATTCCACCATTTATATATTCTTCACTATATATAGCTGATTACATCTAGGGAAAGTCTCATTCCCATCAACACCGATCCCCATAGTGATCCCACTTTAGAGTTCCACTAGAGATTACAAGTTCCCACTCATACAACAAATTAACACTGAGTCTCACTATGTCTTCTCCTACTCCATTAACTCAATGAAGACTTCCAATTCTCTTAAAGTTATGATCCACTGATAAAAAAAACTATATTGAATTATAAATTCTTTTTCAGAACCTTGATATAAAATCTTTCTAAAAAATCAAACCAGATCACTTGATCTATTTGTGTACAACTTCAAGAACTTTAAAAACTGAATGTCAACTGCCTAATCTTTCTCACTATCCACTGATCTTCAAAAGATATGGACATTATTAATTCAATGAGTACTCAAGTATGAATGATAACTTATAATTGAAATACTTCCCTGATTTTAGTCTCAAATTCCTAATTAGATATTCTCCTTCAGATGATGAAGTCCTGAAATCACTCAAATGTTTATAAATGATGCACAAAATTTCTTCAATATTATTTTATATGAGATTAAACTTTAATAATATCAAATCAATTTCCTTCAAATTAACTTCAATATTCTCTATTTATTTTCACACAAATATATATTCCCTTGAGGTATCACAGGTTATACTATCTTAAAACATACAAAATTGGATTTGTGCATGAATTTTCTTTCATTCACTGTATTTACTAAACTCCTTCACAGAACTATATAGTTTGTAGATCATCATTAATATTGTCTTATTCTCCACATGCACCAGAATAGGCACACTAAACTTCTTCTTCACACAACAACAGATAGTTTTATGAACCTTCTTCTTCATTCAAGTGATGATCTTAAGTGTCAAAGTTATTTTTATTCACAAAATCTAGTGTGATTCATGGAATATCTCAACCTCCTTCACATAAGACTATATGTGAATATCACAAGGAGTGTATTTGGATCTTCTTATTTATGAAACTATGAAGTTCATGGTGCTCTATTTCTCTCTATAAATAAGATCTCTCAAGGAAGAATGAAAACTGCGCTCTCAGACTTAATATATTGGCATTTATAGAAAATTAACCACTACCTTGCACCACCTTATCCTCCAATATATAATCCATGTCAAGGTTTTTTAATATTTTAGATTATTTTTATAATTCTATATTTTTTATAAACCACCAAATATCTTGGCATTCATATTTTCAAAAATAGGTTTACATCTACAAATTTCATGATGCTGAAAATTATGGAATCACTTATTTCATGCATTAGGATCCTCCTTCCATGATACTGGACTAATGTGCATGTGAAAATAATCATGTGCCTAACCATTTTTAGAATCTCAACCTCAGAAAATATTATTAATGCATGAATGGCCTCTAGAACTTCATTTTTCATTTGAGAGTGTCAAATTATTTGAAAAAAATATATTCATATAAGATGATGATCAAATGAATGTCCTTGGGATGATCAAGTGAGTCTCGTTCTCATTTGTTATTTTATGATGTCAACATGATCATGGTTATCCATGACTTGATTGGTGATCACCGCTACTAAAAGATGTCACATATAAAAACCCTCAAAAATTCAAGGAGGAATATGATGATGTGTAAGCAATCGGATGACTTAGGTTTATTTGATCAAATAGTCACGTTATATATATATATATATTTAATATGGATGAAAAATGTGCGGAAAATTGGAATCCTACATTGCTAGTTCATCCAATCCCAGGATCCTTAATAATAGATATCATGTCGCAGACTACTCGATTTGGCCCTGGGGCTGGTACCCAGACATACCACAACACACCTAAGGATTCTACAGGCCATGCCTCCCCATGTAGTCCCACCCACCAACTTTCATGTGTTCTCACCCATGAAAATTCCTATGGGCCCTATGCATCCACCATTATCCTGTACTCTCTTCATTTAGTCTCTTTGGGTGCTATACATCCTCACATTCTACCATGGATGGATGGGGTTGACCTGATTTCCCACCTAAGTAGTGATTTCATGGGTCCCTTGGCTGGCCTATGGTTGGTACCTTTTTTTAATAAAGGCCAACCAAAAAGGTTAGCAAAAAATTAACTCCATTTCATATGAGACTCACCACCTACCAATACATTCAAAAATAAATCTCCATTTCTCAAAAGTATTAATTCTATTCATCTCCAAACTCAATGAAATTATCCTATTTATTTTTATATTGGAATTAAATTATAAATTCAAATTATTTAGCATCAAAATATCTCCACTTCATAATCTATAGAAAATAATGTGAAATCTACAAACACCTATTGTACATGTCTTTGGAATTAGGAATGGTTAAAAAATCATCACAATTAACAAGGAGAATTGCTCAAGTATAGAATCCAATGCTATTTGATGAATCCATAACAATCATCTAAACATTATCACTAGGATCAATGCATATTTACATTTTCTCACAACCAAGTCAATCAAAATTATTGAAAAAAATACTAAACACTCAAAGGGAACTTTTGTATCACAAATATATCAAGTGAAATCAATTACAACCCATATAACCATCCCCTGAGGTATCAAAACCAACTTGTATAACCATCATCTCAAGAGTCATCATATATAACCCCTATAACCATCTCAGGAGGCATCATTTCCAACCTGTATCATAACCATTATAGGAGGAATTACATAAAACCTATGTAACCATCATATCTGGTAGAATCACATCCAACCCACATCATTCCATAAGGCTAGCACATCCCACCTGACAACCTCTCCTAGGGGAAACACATCCCACTAGAAATTATCCCTCAGGTCCAGTACATCCCACCTAGACAAAGTCACTATATACCACTAGCTCATAGAATATCCAAACCAAGGTGTCAAACATCATCTTAATCACTAGAAGGGTAACAATATTTTTCTGATATACATATCATAAGTAAGGATGAATGAGTGATCATTCAATCCTAGAACCTCACTGAACTTGATCAAAACCATGGTTAATGGTTCATCACCTTAGGGATTGGTTTATCTAAATTAAACAAATCACTAGGCTACCTATTCTCATGACATAGTACACCTAGGAACCATATACTAAGATCGATCCTTACCTAGTAATAATTTGAATCCCATACAGATTATTTATATCTCAGAGGTCATTTTATCATAAAAATCATCATACCAAAGTCTCATCACAAAGGCTAAATATTTACTTAGCCCAACGAAAACATAATTTTTCCACACAAAAAACAACGCATGGATTCATTATAAATCTTAATACCCAAGCTATGGATAATAACACCTCTCATGGTTCAATTACCAAGGAATATAATCACTTTACAAATGTTTCATTTCTATTGGTGACCATAAGTTTAGCACATTAGGCCTAAGGGGCATATCACTATATTGATAATCCATACCCATATCGTAAGAAGCAAAGTAACCATATTTGGATCCACTTTGGTTAATCATCACATTCCCATTAATTTTTGCATGTAATTTGGTTAATACCTTAATATTTCATATACTCACACCTAGTCCCCACACTAGGTGAGCATCACATGTCCACAAGACCACCCTAGGCCATTAGAGACTTCTCTCAAGATGAATAATCTCCTTAGTTTCTAACTGCATTTAAAATATGCCTCTCACAAGGATAAAATATCCATAAATGAGTATGTAGTATACACATAACATGTGAGGACTATCTAAAATTCTAATTAAACTCATTATCCTCAAATCACAGTAGGGAAACTGCTCATAATTTCCAATTCGAGTAACTCATTCTGGCTTACCCATGCTTACCATAAAAATAATGTTTTTAATACATATAATAAGGTAATATTAAGAACCTCATACCTTAATAAAAAATGTATCCCTTCAATAAATACTCGACCACCACTGCCCAAGATTGTTTAAGCTCATACCGACCATTAACCCGATCTATGTGTCCATAACTCTAACAACATCTACTTTAATTAATTATAAAAAATTTATAATTAATTAATGTAATTAATCAATATTAATCTGATTAAGAATAATCAAATTATAGCTCACCGGGAGATGCATCGTCATCAAAACCTCTTGCAACCGGGGGTGGATCACTCTCGACACAACCATGAGACCACTTCCAAAAAAATCCCCATCATCTTACATCATTCCATCAACCGATTAAATTCTAATTTATTATAAAACCAAAGAATAACTAGGGTAGTAGCTTACTAACAATGAAATAATATGTGAAAACATATATTCATACTCTTAACATGTCCTCTAGCCTATACCAAAAAATTACCTCTTGAATCAATGGGATTCCAACATGATTTTGTGGAATAATCATTAAATCCCTAATCCCAATTACATAAAATCAAGAGAATATGGATAAGATAATAGAGGAGGATGTATGTTGGGGAGAACTCACCTT
Source organism: Viscum album (assembly GCA_963277665.1). NCBI lineage: Eukaryota > Viridiplantae > Streptophyta > Magnoliopsida > Santalales > Viscaceae > Viscum > Viscum album. The sequence continues at coordinate 874,789,369 of OY728136.1, forward strand.
AATTAATGTAATAATATACCATGGACACCATGGATTCAAGGAGGAAAAATAAGAGAAAGGGAAGAAGAAGGGGGTGGATTCCCCTTCTCATAATCTTTCCTAAATGAAGACACCATGAGTGGAGATTAAAATAAGGGGGGAATAATTACCATGCTAACACTTTTTGTAATAATTAAACATAGGTGTTATTGGGTTCCTAATGCACCTAAACTATTATAAATGTTACCCAATAACCTAAATGGTATCAAGTGTAATTCCCTAACCCAAACCACCAGGTCCTATTCAGAGATCCACATGACCTCATGCATGCCTCCCCTTTCATAAGAGGATGATGACTAGTAACAAGGGTTTGAATACTGTTAGTGGGGAGACTATATCCTTAGTATCATATCATATCTATACACAATAAATGTATAAAAATATAATATAATAATCATAGTAACATGAAAAAACTAAACACTCAAAATTTAATAACCCGTGTCACACAAGTCATAAAAATAAATAAACTGATCTTCTATTATAGCAAGCCAAAATAGTGTAAAAAGTGAAAATAGAAAAATAAATAAAACTTTTCTGGAATCCTCTAGAGTCTATCTCAATTATTATAATAGCTCCATGCTCCATAAATCACCTATCTATCATGGTCCCCTTTCCCTTACATGGATACCTATATATGATGTATGCAAGCATATAGAGATGTATGTGTTGGGTGTGATAAATAAAACCCAGTAGGAAACCACTAATGTGTCCTTAAAAAATATGCATAGGTATAATAGGTTTATTACATGAGAATAATAATTTTTAAAGTAATCATAACAAACTTACAATAATGTATTGAGTGGTAATGATCTAACCAAGCTAACAAAAACCCCTGGTCTCACCTGGTTTGTATCCATGCCAGAATGATAATCAAGGAGATGTCAGAAGTAATATAAAATAGCAAGAATTATACTAAACATGTCTCATGATAGTCTCAAGGAATTGAGTTGGATCAAGCCTCCAGATCATCATATCCCGGTTCCATTATGGGCTAGGCCTTCAAGCCATCGTAACCTATCTATACCCTAGGTCAGGCCTCCAAACCATCATGCCCTTAATGTCACTATGTTGAGTTAGGCCTCCAGGACATCATTCCCCTACCTTATGATTAGGTCCTTCATCATCATTGTCACAATCAATGTGCACTCCCCCTTTAAGGTATAATCATATCATGATAGTCCACCTGTGAAAAGGTACTCTAGAAAAACTCATGGCCTAAAGCATCATAAATGGGTATCATGGGTTACACAAACACCCACATACATTCATAATCAAGAAAAATTAACAAGGTATGACAAAATAATAATTACACCAAGAAAAAAAGTGTATATGAGATCCCTAAATGGTAAAGAAATTCCTACCTCTAGGTTATTAATGAAGAAATACAAGTTTCATCAAGTTTAGAAGACCAAATCACATCGTACACCAACAAAGAATTAGATCACATATCAAGGATGCATAACTCAGGTTTTGGTTTGTTAAGAAAGAGGTTTAGAATAGATACTCAATATTATTCCAAGTCAATAATGGTGGTTCTAGAATCACATACCTTAAGTAGTCTTCCAATGAAACCAATTTTGAGGTATGTCAAAGGAGAGGTCTCCAATTTACTAGATCTATTGTTTATTTGAGAATAAATCATGAATTAATTGAAAATTCTAGAAGAGAACCTTAGTTATATCCATTTATCATTGATCCATCATCAATACATCAATAGAAAATAGTTTAAAGATGTGATTCAAGAATAAGAAGATCTCAAGATGACTGATCTAAGGAATATTACCTAGAAATTCCCACCATTCTTGATATTTATACCTTTGATCAAGGTATTTATTGTTGAAACACCGATATCTCCACCAATATACCAAATAATTATCAATGGATTAAGGTTATACCATTGATCTTCTACCAAGAATAGGTATAGGAAGATAATCTATAAACACTTACCTACAAAATACCCATTATCGACGGTAGATCTCAATCCAATCAAGAAATGTTTTCAACATTCTATATTAATCACCGATATATGAATTAAGGGATAATTTATTATTGTATAATCATAGGAACCACATATCCATCATAGATCCAAGATCATATCTCTAGGAAGAAGGATAATTTGGATTATATCTAAGAAGAACTCACTATTTTAGTACTACTATATAAGTCAAAGCTTGAATAATCAAGGGGAGATGAATTGTAGAGCTTTAGAGACCATAGGGGAGGTCTCAAATTCGAAATTGGTGCATTGGGGTTGGAATTGTCTAATAAGGAAAGGTTAAAATCACATGGAACTAAAATTCATAGGGTGCATTTAATGCACCCCCAGACTGGAAACAACGGCAAGCTGGTGGCACCACCAGATGGTTAGTGGGATATGAAAAATTATACATACCTAGTGGAACCCAATGACTAGATGATGGGTTCCATCAGCTATCCATTGGTAGCCTTCAAGCCACCAAGTGACCATTATTTCTCACACTCCTCCACCTTAAAAACCTGGATACCTTATCACTAAAAACCTACCTCTTAAACACCCATAATAGAGACAAAAATTTAGAGGAATAGAGTAATTTTTAAACTTAACATGTCATAAATTGAATTAATGTGAGGATGTTACATCATGTCGGATCATTACAACATCTCAGGTGTACCTCCCAGTCTCTAAAGGCTAGATTAAATGCCAAGGGTTAAGTAACATGTTTGTGGGAAGTGGTTTTCCCCATTGGAATAAATACTTAAAATCAGTAGGTTCCATTCCTGACTTAGCATGACCAATTATCCCCTAAAGAAATTGAAAAAAGAAGAAGGTTACAATGAAAGTATATAAAGAGTAAAATATATAGAATTCATGGAGCAACATGTACATGATGGAGAAATTCCCTAAATCCCCTATGTTATAGTGTTTGATAGAGCATGTTTTATAGTAAGATTTATATGAAATCCAAGGCTTATCATATTCATTAGTTTTTGGTATATTGTAAATCATAATATATGATGTTATGATACTACCAGTCAAATGTTAAATAAATTAGAATTCAAATAATCACCCATATAATTTATAATTAATATGATAATTTCATAAAAGAAAGGAATGGTAGAATATGGATTGTTTCAAGGCTATTAATGTATCAACTGCATGAAATACACTTTAATTATATGTTATAAAAATATGAGTAAATTCATGGAGATCATTTAGGATCCTAGAAAGGCCTATATAAAGGCAGTCTCTATGTGATGGTGTAACATGAAATCTTTCCCAATCCTTGATCGAATCCTTCCTTCCCAAATCTATCTACCTTATACTCTATTTATAAATTTAGATACTACTATATTGTGAGAGTGATAAGATTCCTAACCATGTGATGAGTGTTTTGGTTTTAACCTGTGGATATGCCATAGAGAAAGGAATCCAAAGGATTACCTTTAGTGTTCTTCATCAATTGCACGAGATAATAATAATGGAAGTAATAGATCATCAGTGTAAGGTATATATTGTAGTTTCTTAAATTTATATAGAATATAGTTTTAGGTACTCATTCATGGTATATATTGGATTTTATTTTTTATTATTAATTTCATTTCTTAGATTAAGTGTTAATTTATCCTAAGAAACCCAATAATAGTATTAAAGAAATGGTTAAATATTTAATCAATTCCTGGGAACTCTGTAATGTCCTGAAATTTTTGTATATTTTTTTAATTATATGGAATTATTTTGAGACTATGAAATTTGACGGCGTGCGATTCCGAGGCCCGGAGTGCCCGTAATGAACTGTCAAAGTTTTGGTAAAACTTTAAATAATGCGCGTAAGTAGTTTTACTGAAAAAGTGGAATAACTATTAAATGGTTACTCGGATCAAAAATATGAGGGCACCATTACACTCAGGATAGAGGGTTTACCCTAGTAATAACTTAAGTTTAGTCGGCGTGGGCCTCCAGTGAGAAAACCCAAAAATGACATAACCGTAAATAAAATAATTAAATAAAGTTATTTTATTTTTCAAATGCTTATAACTCACAAATGGAAACTCAGATTAAAAATATGATACCACCGATGAACTCATGAGGGTATTCTTTCTTTAGGCAGATACTAACATTGGTCGGCGCGGGCCACCAGTGAAAGTTAGTTTTTGGCCGTAAATAAAATAATTAAGTGACAATTATTTTATTGTAAAATCCATAACTTTTAAACTCTAACTTAGATTAGAAATCTGAGAGTACCATTGGGTTATTTGGGGCATGTTTCACTTAGGAAAAGCCTAACCTTGACTGGCATGGGTCGAGGGTGAGTGTTAATAATTTTATGAACTTTTTTTCGGGTACGTTCAGTAAACGCTTGAGCGACATTTTCTAAATTTTGAACCGGTGATCAGATTAAAAATCTGAGGGAACCGTTGAATCTAAAGCACCGTGATTTTATTAAGGTAGGATTCACTTCAATCGAATTAGGTCTAGAGAAAAAGTTAGATTTTGAGACTTTTAAAAGAAGAATAAAAAAACTTAGTTAATTTTTATTTTCTTTCTTTTCCTCCAAGAGACAAGCGGCAACGTGGGACCGGCTATGTGTCAAGAAAATCAATGGCTTGACCTTTCACTCTAAGTAACTGCACCGTTGGGGAATTAGGAAGGTTCCTAATTAATGGGACTCCATTAATTCCAAGAACCTTGCACACCCTCTCCCTCTCCTATTTATATGGAGCTTGGGGAGAGGTGTCGGCACTGCTTCGCCAAGTAACGAAGTGCTGACAAAGTGCAATGACACCAAACCCTTGGAGGATGGATCCGATACCAATGGGAGGTGACAAGCAACACCAAAACCCCAAACTGGAGATTGATGATCAAGTGACGTCATTGGAGGCTACTTGCAGGGGATGACGAACACCGACCCGCTTCCACAAACACGCACTCACCATCATTCTTGAGGTAGGGTTTTTTTTAATATGTTTGAATTTATTTTATTGATTCTTCATATCCTAAATTCATGACGATAATGGCCAAATGAACATGGCCATCGTCCCGCACATAAACCTTGATCCTCTTTTTTTATTCTTCGTGCGTTCTTCAATGCCTAATATTTATTGATGCTAGAAACACGAAGTTTCGCTGAGTGCGATATATGGACGCAGAGCCCTCGACACAAGGATCGCGAATATGTGATCGTTTAATTTTTCGAGCTTGGAACAAAGCTATAACGTCTCATGGAAGGAGGCAGCCAAATATTTATTGACGCTTGAAACACAGAGTTTTGCTGAGCGCGATATATGGACGTGGATCCCTCGACACAAGGATCGTGAATATGCGATCGTTTAAGCATCACATGTGTTTCAGCATCAGATACCCCTCAGGTTTCGAGGTGAGCCCGATTCAAAGGTAGCTAAGGACTGGCTTGAGGAGGTGGTCGAGTTTCCACTTATCTAGGGTACCATTCGATCAGATGGTGGTCCTAGTAGAGAGCCTTCTACGTGGCTCAACAGGACGATGACATGGTTTAGGTTACCCTGATCTTGCGAATAGGTTACTTTTCCGTGTAAAATCTTGAGAAACTTCCTTAGAGAAGGGGGTCTCTTTCCATAAAGAGATAAGGGATGAGAGTTACCTAGATATTCTACAGATTTTGTAGATCAACATGTCGGTAGCTGAGTATTCATCGAGGCATACCGACCATCCCAGGTACTCGATGAATACAGTACGGTTTGTGCTTCAGGGCTCGGACCTCCGAGCATGATGTGTTTAAGGACATATGATCCAGCACTATACCTCTATGCATTCATACCTATGTTAGGTTGCTATATATAACCTTTGCGGTTGAATGTTCTTTGGATGAGCAGATACAACCAGTGAATGTTAGTAGTGGGAAAGCAGGAAACTAGCGCCATTCTCAGAGACTTGGGTGTGTAAAAATGTTTTGGGAAGAAGAAGTGTTAGGAACAGATGAATCTTCAGGGTTGCAGACGTGGAAGTAGAGCTAGGATAGAAGCATGAGGTGGTGTACATTTTGATATCCTACAACCATCACTCCAATGTGGTCCCCATCAGGCTTAGGGAGCTGGAGGATAGGGAAAGGGAGTAGCTGCATGCGGTCAAGGAGTGTGACCCAAGGGCTCCAGGAGTGATTCGAGGTACGGTCTGTGTCTAATACTAGCTACCATATCAATAGACATAGGTACCAATCATTCCTTCTTTCCAAGAATCTTGTTCAAGAACTAGAGTTTCCAGTTAAGTCGTTGTCTTGACCCTCACGTCTGGATAAACCTTTAGGAGGATACTCGATAATCACACTTAACGCCGATGGTGTGATTTGACCCTTGAGATGAGAGTTTCGGTTTGAACCTATGGGTGGAAGCGTCGAGGCCTTACGACGTTAGTTTGGGTATGGACTAGACATCCACAGTTTATACTCATATTGATTGTATTAGGCTAAAAGGGTTGTGGTTTATCTACAACATTGGAAAGGGGTTTTACTTGGTCGGTGAAAAAGAAAACCCAGGAGGCACAGGATAAACTCATGCATAGGAGGGTGCATCCGATCACTCTTGAATCGGCCAGGTATACCCTCATGGAAACATGAATTTTAAGTTTTTAGTTTCCAACAGGAGTGGAAGAGTGTGAGGACATCTTTTCAAAATATGTTTCTAGGATTACCTCCCCGAAGGGAGAGGGACATCTGCTTTGGCTAGGTAGTACCGAAGATTTGTACCCGACTTCTCCAGGGTAGTGGAACCCTTGTCAACTTTGACGAAAAAGGAGGAGCCTTTCCTGTGGATGGAGAAGTGTCAGGAGAGCTTTCAGGATCCGAGACAGAGACTGACAAGTAGAACTATGCTACCCATGACCTGGAGTTAGCAGCAGTGGTCTTTGCGCTGAAGGTGTGGTGACACTACTTGATGGGAAAATGTTTTACAGTCTACTCTGATCACAAGAGTCTCAGGTATATCCTCCCTCAGAAGGACCTAAACCTGAGATAGTGGCAATTGATAGAGTTCCTCTAGGACTGTGACTTTGAGATAGTATATACTCCTGGGAAGGGGAACGTGGTAGCATATACACTCAGCAGGAGGTCTGGTATGTAGTTGCTAAGTGAAGCGACAGAGCAGCTAGTTGCGTTCTAGATATCCTTAGTGGATAGAGATGGAGTAGCATACCTCCAGTTTATGACAGTCACACCCCCACTCCTTCAGCGAGTCAGGGAGGTGCAGCTTGGGGACACTGACTACGAGGCTCGACGTGCTTGGATATCCTCAGGGTAGGCACCTGATGGATTTTTTGAAGGTGGGGAGCACGTTGTCCTCTTCAGAGGACACACCATGGTACCAATGACGCTTTAGGAGGAGGTGTTGTGGGATATCCATACATCCCATTTAAATATACATCCTGGAGTGGCATACCATCTATCTCTTTCCCAACAGATGCATCGAGTGCATAATGATTTTCATGTGTCACAACTGAGGAGATGCGTGGATGATCCATCACATGTTATCGACCATAGCGAGATGGACTTAGACGATGAGACGACGTTTACGAAGGTTCCAGTAGATATTGATAATTGACATGAGTGGGTACTTTGTGGGTGGTTGATACCTCTGGTACGCATTCTCTAATAACACAGGAACCTCTAGAAAAGAACATGGGAGTGGGAGGCTTCGTTTCATGTTCAATACCCCCCATTTGTTTCCTTCGTATATATTGTGGATTTCGGGGACGTAAATCCCTAAGGTGGGGAGAATTTAATGTCCCTGAATTTCTGTATATATATATTTTTAATTATATGGAATTATTTATAGACCACAAAATCTGACGGTGCGCGATTCCGAGGCCCGGAGTGCCTGGAATGAACCGTCGAAGTTTTGTTAAAACTTTAAATAACGCGCGTAAGCAGTTTTCCTAAAAAAGTGGAATAACTCTTAAATGGTTACTCAGATTAGAAATATGAGGGCACCATTGCACTCAGGATGGCGGGTTTACCCTAGGCGTGACTTAATTTTAGTCAGTGCGGGCCTCCTGTGAGAAAACCTGAAAATGACATAACCATAAATAAAATAATTAAATAAAGTTATTTTATTTTTCAAATGCTTATAACTCACAAATAGTAATTCTATTAAAAATCCGAGACCATCGCTAAAATCTTGAGGGTTTGATTTCTGTAGGAATATACTAACATTGGCCGGCACGGTCCACCAATGAAAGTTAGTTTTTGGCTATAAATAAAATAATTAAGTGACGATTATTTTATTGTAAAATCCATAACTTTTAAACGGTAACTCGGATTGGAAATCCGAGAGTACTGTTGGGTTTATTGGGACGTGTTTCACTTAGGCAAAGCCTAACCTCGACTGGCGCGGATCGAGGGTGAGTGTTAATAAATTTTCAAACTTTTTTTCGGGTACGTTCAGTATACGCTTGAGTGGCGTTTTCTAACTTTTGAACCGGTGCTCGGATTAAAAATCTGAGGGCACCGTTGAATCTGCAGCACCATGATTCACTTAAGGGAGGCTTCACTTTGACCGTAGTAGGTTCATAGAAATAGTTAGATTTTGAGACTTTTAAAAGAATAATAAAAATAACTTAGTTAATTTTTATTTTCTTTCTTTTCCTCCAATGGACAAGTGGCAATGTGGGACCGGAGACGTGTCAAGAAAATCAATGGATTGAAGTTTCAATCTAAGTAATTGAACCATTGGGGAATTAGTATGGTTCCTAATTAATGGGCCTCTATTAATTCCACGAACTTTGCACACCCTCCCCCTCTCTTATTTATATGGAGCTTGGGGAGAGGTGTCGGCAGTGCTTCGCCAAGCAACGAAGTGCTGACAAAGTGAAGTGATGCCAAACCCTTGGAGGAAGGATCTAGTACCAATGTGAGGTGAAGAGCGACACCGAAACCCCAAACTGGAGATCGACGATCGAACAACGTCGTTGGAGGCTACTTGTGGGGGACGGCGAACACCGAACCGCTTCCACAAACACATGCTCACCATCGTTCTTGAGGTAGGGGTTTGTTTTTAATATGTTTGAATTTATTTTATTGATTCTTCATATCCTAAATTCATGAAGATGATGGCCAAACGAACATGGACATCATCCCCCACATAAACCTTACTCTTCTTTTTATTTTCCGTGCGTTCTTCAACACCTAATATTTATTGACGTTGGAAACATGAAGTTTTGACGAGCGCGATATATGGACGCAGAGCCCTCGACAAAAGGATCACGAATATGCGATCGTTTAATTTTTCGGGCTTGGAACGAAGCTGCAATGGCTCACGGAAGGAGGCGGCCATATATTTTTTGACGTTGGAAACACAGAGTTTTTCTGAGCGCGATATATGTATGTGGAACCCTCGATATAAGGATCGCGAATATGCAATAATTTAATTTTTCAGGTTTGGAACGAAGCCACAATGGCTCGCGGAAGAAATCGATGACTGACACCTGGTCGGCCACGAGGAAGGTGGGGCGGCGCGCGTCTGCATCGTTGGTTGAGCAAGTGGTCGCGGCCCATCAGCCGCGGCGGAGCAGGGTAGCAGCCGACATCTGGCCGGCCGCGTGGCGGAGCGGTGGTGCGCGACCACGCCACCAGTGGAGTAGGAGGCCGCAGTGGAGGTCGAAAGGCGGTCAGCCTTCCGGCCGCGCCAGACCAGGCGGGACCCCTCCGGTGGGTCCCGCGTGCCACCCAGCTGAATGGTCCGATGGACCATTTGGGAGAAACTGGAAGGGGGGGTGCTCCCCCTTCGACACCAGCTCGGGCGGACCGCGCCAAGTGGGCCTCCCCACCGCGCCGCGCCACCGGGCTGGGTCGAGCCGCCCCCTTCACAGGTCGGGCCGGACCATGGCCCAGTGGGCCGGGACCGCTGAGGCCGAGGCCATCCGGGCTGGACCCGGACCGGGCAGGTTAACCCGAACCGTGTCGGTTCGGGCCGGGTCGGTCCGACCGGGTCGGACCGAACCCGGGCCCATCTGGACCCAGTATTACTTTTTTTGGCCATAACCTGAGAACCAGACGTCCGTTTGAGAAACCTTCTATGACACCCAAATCCTTGGATTGATATGGTCCTTTTTGTATACTCCACTTGAGTTTGGATAAATTTGGAGTATGACTGGGTTGGATCGTACCCCGAATCTAACCAGGACCTTGGAGCGGAAACACTAATAACTTACAGACCGGGCATCCGATTAATGCGCCGTCTGTTGCGTTAGGTCCCTTATAACGTGACAGACCTTTGGGATACTTCTTCATGGAACTTTGGGGCGGCTGAGGTATGAACTATGGCTTGGGGATCGGTTCTCCCAAGCATGCTACGTACGAAACCATGCGATTGGCTGAGACTTGATGACTGCTGACCGTTTCGACTCAGAGTGACTCGACAGGCCCAGTGGGGAGCGCCTCTATGTGACGCGGCAGACCCATAGTGGGGAGTGCCTCTGTGTGATGCTGCAGACCCACGGTACTCGACAGGAGGAGTACCTCAGCATACCATGAGGGGGAGCGCCTCTATGTGACGTGGCAGACCCACGGCGGGGAGCGCCTCTGTGTGATGCGACAGACCCATGATACTCGACAGGAAGAGTACCTCAGTAGTTCAAGGTTAGTGGGAAGTGCCTCTGTGTGACGGAAGGCCCATTGTACTCGATAGAGGAGGAGTTCTCCAGCATCCGAGGTGTTCAACGATGTGATTGGGGATGTTACTTGTTACTACCCCTAGAATAAATCCTGGTGTGAGCTGTATTTACTTTGTGCTTGTGTTTGAGGTTATGCTATGTGATACTTCACCTTGTTGGTGTTACCTTTGTGGTATACTTCCCTCATGTATGAGATGAGTATATATTGATAACTTAGGTATATGTATGGCTATATACCTAAGTAGAGTTGGTCTCTTTCTTTGTGGTCTCTCCTTTGTAGAACTCTAGGAGACCTATGGGGTCTCGAGGTCCCTACTGAGTATCTTTATACTCACCCCTGCACGGGCTTCACCCACACCTTGTTGTGTCTTGTACAGACGACGTATGACATTGATCGAGGCTAAGGAATCCAGAACTGGACGGTGCTCAGAGGTGGACCATTTGGCATGACGTGACATGGAGGAGATAGACATATGAGGAGTGATGAAGAGGTGATCTGTACCTACCCTTCAGGTAGGAACCTCAGAGGACGACCCAGTAGCTGTTTTCCTTTTTCTTTCAGTTGTATTGTATTTTTATTTGTACTTATACCTTTACAGTTGGGCTTGTATTCTGACCCTTTTTACTTTCAGCACTCTATTACTACAGCAGTTTACTTCACAGTTGCTTCTTGTTGTGTTCTTGGACCATGTGTTTGTACAGAATTAAATGAAATTCCTTCCCATTTTAGGTAGTATTCCTTTCGGTACTAGTCGCTAGCCCCTGGCCTATGGAAGGCGGGATTGGGGTAGTCACGACATGGGTCCTGGGGGACGGGTCGTGACAAAATATTTCAATTTAATGGTAAAAAAGTGTGAATCTCTACTCAGGAGCACCATTTCTGATGTAAAGTGTTTCATATCCCAAAGGGTTGGATAAATAAAGTGATTTAATAGGCTCATATGGATGTCACATTGGATAAGTTCATATGAGGAATAGAGATTGTACAACTAAAAGTGGTATTAGAGATTTACCATGGATTTAGATTCATGAAATCATGTTATAAAATGAAGATTTGAATACTACTATAAAAATTTAGTGTTGTAGTATCATTATAATAAAGGTGATTCCATATAGGCTGAAGGGTTTAATGCTATGTAGGACATTACTATGATTTATCATTCATACACTAGTGCTCAATTTTTATTTTCTGAGCAGCTTTTCATAGGCATCGAAAACCAATCCACCATAACATAGTTTAATCTGACATGGACCAACATGGATTAATCCTATGCAGATGTCAGTTGTGTGGGATTAATATCAAACAAGCCTTATCAATTCTGTTTTATTCTTACATGCATTATTATTTGCACCGCATGAAATTATTTATATATAGGGGATCACCCATTGAGTTAATTTCATGCAGTGCTTGTATTAATGGTACAAGATCCTAGTTGCACTGGTTTCAATCCTATTTAGACTATTTTAGAGCACAAATTTAATCCCATGTGATATGTTTATCACTGGTTTTAATCTCACAAAAACATATAATATGTTTTAACAACCTTGGTGCATGATATTAATCCTATGTAAGCTATATAGCATGATGTTTAATATCACATAACATATTATCATAAGTCATAGTTTCTAGTCTTTCTCACTCAACTTATGTAAGTCCCGTGCATTGATTTTATTTCAACATAGGATATACTATTTGATCATAGTGTATAATAGATACAACTTGTTTATATCATTAAAAATGATATAGAAAGTAAAAAATTATTTTTCTTAAATTTAATTTTTTTAATTGATTTAAATGATCTATAATTTATTTATAAATTATGAAAAAATGTATTTTAGGATATTTATTAATTTATATATGTGTTTATATATTAATTAATTATAAATTGTTCATAACTAATTATTTAAATGTCTGTAAAATATTTAATAAATAAATATCCATAATATAAATTCAATATTGAAATACCTTTTTACAAATTATATGGCACGAATTGTAATTTATATATAAAATGATTATATGGGAATTATAATGGTAATATATAATTTTTTTAAAATTGTAAAATAAGGAAAAAATATAAGAGTTTATATTTTATATTATGAATTGTTCATAACATCTAATTTAAATTGTTCTAATTAAAAACCTTATTTGAGAATTTTTTTAAACCATATCAATAGGTGTTTTGATAATAAATATGATTAGGGTTTAAATAAAATTAAATATATGATATTTAGATTATATAAATTGTTTACATAATAGACCCAAAATATAAAATGATTATATTTTATATAAAATAAAAATGTTTAAGAGTAAATGTCATATAATGAATAATATGAGGAGTTAATATTGAGAATGAATATATATTGATTATATTTATTAATTATGGAAATTCCACAAATCATGGCTAAGTTATAGTGTTTATAATTAGCTCTATTTATGAATTATTCATAAATTGTGTGCCTCATGTTTAAATTTATGAATTATTTATTTATTTAATTTATTACTATGATTATTATTATTGAATATAATTTTTATATTATGAATATTTGATGTATTATTTAGTTTAAAATGTTAAACCACTTCTATGAATTATCATAGATGCATCCAAGAAGTTACACACTAAGTATGATAATGAGTTTAGTTTTATTCAACCTTGAATTTGGTTTTCACTAGGTAATGATCTTGAATTAAGTAATTTATTATGATTTATATATATTTGATGTTAGAATTATGATATAATTGAGATTTATCTTGAGTAAAGTATCCCAAGGTAGAGTGAATTTGGGTCAGAATGCACATTATCTTGGAGGATCATGCCTTTTCAAAAAAATTGGGTGTTAGTTCCACAAGGTCAAATTCTCTGAGAGGGGGGGGGGTGAATCAGGGTATGATGGATTAAAAAATTTTCCCCTTTGGATATTGTTTCATTGTTTAACAAAACTCAATTCTATCTTCCTCTCATAGTAATATATGAACATATATGAAATCATGCACATGACACAATTATTTTTACTTGGTTCTCCCTTACTGGGCTATGTCTAAGGGGCATACAACGACGATGTGACAATGTACCAAATTCACTAAGGCTCACTGCCAATAATGAGTACAATATTCGGGCTAAATATTCAATGCATAGGCTCACTACCTTCACAAGGTTTAGGGTCTGATCACTGCATTCCCAAGGGTCACTCCCTATGCCTCTTTCTCTGGCTCACTACCGGTGGAAAGAGTCACCATCTTCCTCTTCCTTTGCTCGCTGCTCTTGGAAAGGAATCCACACATAGTTTATAGACTTGTAGGTCAAAAATAGTTTATGGACATGTATATCCATTCATTTTCATGAATTCCTACATCCTCAAATATAGGTAGATTCTCTGTTGAAGTTTCTTTTTCACCCGTAGATGAAGTCCACCTTTCCGAGTACTGCTAAGCACCAGACAATACTTTCGAAAACTGATTTGAATCTTTCAAAAGTTTCCTTGTGCAAATCATGAACCACATTCTTCTACCGTGTAATGAGTACCGAGTTTGGTATGTGTAACACCTCCTTCACATACCATATCCGCTTCCGCAAACCTCCCTTCATCCACAAATTGCCTCCACATTCGCTATCGCGTACTGCCTCTGCGAAACCCCTCCTATCTACGAACTTTTCTCTATCTGCAGACTGCCTCTGCGAATCGCCCTATGTCCGTGAATTGTCCTATGTTCATAGACTGACTTCACTAACCACCTATGTGATGCACCTTCCTCCTCTGCATACAGAATCCTTTGCGGGATATAGTCTCCCACAAAAACCTTCGGTGAAATTTCTTCTGTGCGAACCACTTCATCCTTCATGGAATTATCCCTCGCGAACTTCCTTCATACTTTTCTGAATTCCAAAATCAAAAATATTTTCTCTAATGATATTCTATCTCACTCTTAATCAGTGGGATTAACGATTCTTATATAAGAAAATATATCCACAAAATCCGCTAATCTAAGATTTACCAAATCTTCGATCCAACCTTCACCGCATACCGATCCTCCTGCCACTGTGAACCGTAGTCTTCCAGTAAACCATTTTTCATACATGATTTGCATACTATCTTTTCACCTATGAGGTTGACATCCTCCGCCAATGACAAGCCCATCCTCATACCGCACCACCTTCCACCGTGAACCATTTTTTGTTTCACAAACCGCTCATGAATACCATTCCCACTGCCTGGTACGCAGCCGCGTACCCTTCCTAGACATAGTACACAATCCATGTTTCGGGCTTCGCATTTCTCTTACTTTTCAAATTTTGTTCTCCATTCTTCACACCATTCAGTCCCATAAATAAATCCTTACATTTCCAAACACAAATTCTCGATTTTAAGGCCCAAAAATTCGGTAAACACTGGGAAATTGCACCACCTTAAAAACCTATCTTTGGAAAACACCAACCATACTCATTTTCAGTCATATAGATTTGTAAACAAACACAACCACACCCAAAACATACAAATAGGACACCTTGAGGGATTTTTGTCCAACAGTGGGGTTCGAATATCTATCTCTCTAGGATTACTCTTGAGGGGATTGTTAATTTCATATAATTCTAAAACTTTACATGAAAGGGTTTTATATACCTTATTCATGGGATACATTTGGATATGTATGAATATAGTTGTCTTCTAAGTTGTGTTAGTAACATAATATATGATTAGTGTAAATGGTTATAAATCAATATGGTTTGAAAATATTAATTTGGTGGAAATAATAGGATTCCAAACTAAATCACTGGAAGTATACATACGAGTAAAAGGAAATACATGAGATAATATAGTGAGATTAAATCCTCTTTAATAATACTAAGCATTATATTTCTTTAAAAACAAACACATATCAAGACCTTGATCATCCTACTAGGTAATTTCTTACTAAATTTTGGTTCTCATGGATTATATTGTGCAATAAATAGAGGATATGGATAAACCTAAGAGTTAGGTAGCCAAATACCACTGTGATATTTGGGTTACACTTAGCTAGGAAACCCCCAGGAAGGATACTAGAGGAATAGAGTTGATATTTTATCTATATGATGAATTTGGTCAAAGGTTTTTCCACTAAAATATTCAATATTCATATGTGATATGATTTAAAGATGACCTAACTAAATAACTAAGAGGTTATATGAACACTAAAGTGGACTCAATGCTCATTAAAATATAGATCTTATACCACCAATGAATATGATGAATTTAAAATGGGCCATAATTTTAGTGGGATCACATTTAATAAAATTCCCTTATAAATGTTTATAAAACATGATACTCTTATGACAAAAATATTTTTTATAGATGAATAACATAATCATCATCAAAATTAACTTTAAGATTAATCCTTGAAAAGTAGAATCTTAATATAAGCAACTCCTAAGACTAGTAACATAAGAAAAATTCATAAGTAAGAAAAATAAATGTGTTATTAAAACACCTTCCTAGATAAATGCAATGTTGAATCCATTAAATAGGTGAATCTAGATGCTTATGAGAAGAATAATTTGATTCAATTGAGGTTTTTTTAAGGATTGTTCTATACATATAATTCATTCTATTTTTATTGATATATATGTTCCTATAATGTTAACAAGTTCATGAATTTTTTAACATATTTTCTTATAGTTTTGAGGATAAATGAATCAGGCATGTGATGTGCAAATTCTAATACTATATCAATAGTACAAATGGTTGAAATTTCAAACCTAAATAAGAAAATTTAGTTGTAAATTACAAAATTGTTTCTTCTAGTATCCATTCAAGGTTATTAAAACCAATATTTATAAGGAAGGAGGAGTAATGTTTCCATATGATGAAATTATCCAAGATACCTAAATGGGTTTGTGAAACTTTATAGAATGCCTATGTGATGTATCGAAGTTATCACAATTAATTCTTTGGTTTTGAAGTATATATGATACCAAATTTATACTTTAATTTTCTTAATGTATATGAGTTCAAAATCAAGGAAAGAATTTATAGATATTATAGTTTGTATTCAAGTGATGAAGCAAAGAGCTGTTACATTAAATATTTTAATGTATAGGAATATATCAAGATTAGATGGTTATAAGTAAATAATATGTATCTTCATCTTATTTGTCTTATATAACGAGAGAAGTTGTCCATTAACAAAGAGTTATCATGAATAATATGTGATTTTACACATGGTTAATGATTCATCAGATTCTATAACATACTCGAGAAGGAGATATGGATAAAAATGTTTTATCTTGGATAAAATAGTTTATCCAGATGTTTGTTAAAATATGAGGAATTAAGATTACACTACCATTAGTGGCATATTTTAAAGAATAAATTCTTATTTTATTAAATTTTCTTCAAAAAATAGAATATCATATAATATATAGATGAAATAATTTATTTGTTAAATATTAATACTAAGAGAAAATAAGTGGAATTTTATAACATAAAGGAGTTTTTTCATCTTAAAAAGATATTATAAATATAATATAGTGTATAAGAGGCCAATGTAAGTATTTTTGGAATTATAAAAGTTTATAATTAACAAATAAAGGATTATACCAGTCAAAAACTTAAAGTGAAATATCAATTTCAAGGAAAAAATTGATGGAAGGGGTTATTAGAATGATGATGATGTACTTAGAAAGAGTTATAAGTAGACAAAAAAGTTATTAACATCATAATGTTGGATTTTATGGGGTTAAGGATCTTAAATATGTTCAATTAGTTGAACATTAGGAATATGATTCTTAATCCTCACCATTATTCAAAATAAATTACTTTATAGATGATACTCACTAAATAATTTAGAGGGATGGTTTTATCATATGGTCACATAGTGATGTGATAAGAATTACATAGAGATATAATGAGTTTAATAAAACCCCTAAAAATAAAACAAACATAAGGATGATATGATAGTTTATCATATATGATATGTTAGATAGGTGATTATGTGTAGAGACCCGAAGCTTGACATACATGAACATTACATTACTTTTGCGGAATACTTAGTACATAACAAAAACACACACACAAGGATCGTAATAGTTTAGTGTCTTTGGAAACTCGGAATAAAATCTTCTAATCGTGGTGAAAGATCTTCAACATCTCCCATAAAGATCTTCCTTTTTTTTTACCTAAAACCTTTCTTTATATCTTGGGGAAAAGAAAACATAAAAGGGTGAGATCAAATTCTCAGTAAGGGTAAACAAAAGAAATATCAATCACATCGTATTCATAAGAACATAACATTTTGGAAATCATAACCTGCAAAAGAGAGCATAATTTCATAACATGGGATAAATCATGGTAGTGAAATGTAATCACAATAATCATAACTTAAAACATGAAACTTTGTGGCATTCACACATAATCATAGAGAATCATTTCTTGTTAGTCAAGACTCATTACCAAGACTATCTTAGTGGACAAAGTCCCTTTCTGAATCGAGTAACCCTCGTTTCAGTCCTGTTTCACTGAACCGGTATAACCTACCATTCCAGCCATGTCTATCTCATGAGATATAAAATCTTTACCCAATTAATTGGAGGGAGATATATGTCCCACTAATCTCATAATGATACCATTCTTATGTGTGCCACAAAATCATAAATCATACATAATTGCATAACCCATGTAATACAAATGGGAATCTTAAACATCATGACATCATAAAACAATTCATATAAGATAAAGGAATTCATAAAAATAATTTCATCACAACATAATCAAATCAATTTAATAATAGGGATAAAAACAGAACCCTTTATTATCTTAGATGGAAAATAATTTTGATAAAACACTTGAACTCCATTCTTGAGGAAAATATCCTTTCTTCTTCAAAAACACTTTTCCTTTATTAACATGTCGTACAATTATAAACTAAAAGAATTTGATTAAAAATAAACTTGAAAACTTTTAAAGGAAGCTTCTTGGAAATAATGTTTTAAAAATCCATTCATGTCGTATAAGTTAAAAAAACATTCTTCTCGTACTTTTGTCGGAAAAGTCAAAAAAGTACCTCGTACGAAAAACGACAAAAGATTCCTTTCATATCTTTTACTAAAAACTCACCGAAGGGTAAAATTGGATTTAAACAATTGTAGGTGGATGGAAATAATATTACATATTGAGGAAATATATATGTGGATGATAAAATACACCCCAGTAAATACTAAAGTATAAACAATCTCGGATAAAAATGAGATTGTGATATTTCCCTTACCTTAGGTCTGATTTGCTTCGTATGTGTCCGAACCTCCTGTATAATGATTTAAATAATGTCATTGACTTATTACAGAATCATATTCATTGTTATGATATCATATATGGTTCACTTATGACTTTATATTACCCGTTCTTTTGTAAATTCCATGTTAAAGAAGCGTTTTGGGTAAAATCGTTTCATTTATCGTAGGTGTTTTGACTTGTTGTTCTTGACATTATTATTACTTATATCATGATTTACTTACTTCCAGAATATAAAATATGATTTATATATCATATATATTCAGTATATATATATATATAAGATAGATAAATGAAATGAAAAACACCGTTCATGGAGACGGTAGTCCGTACGTACGCATGAACGCTGTTTTCCTTTCCTTATTGTCTTGAATGGAAGTAAGTAGATGACATACATATACATATATACATAAATCCAGTAGCTTTATAATGCCATATATTTCATTATTATTTCTTATATATACTTTTTAATCATTCTTAAATGGTTAACATGGAGAATGAATCTCATCGCGTCGTGGAGACGGTAGTCCGTACGTACGCACGAGCGATGATATCGTTCCCATGGTCATGGAATTGTGTTAAAGTGTATGCATATTATTTCAGTATCAATATCACTTTATAATAATCATATATAGTTACTCATTACACCATTATACCCATCCTATTAAGGTGGTGGCGGAAAATAGATTACACCACGACGTGGAGACGGTATTCCGTACGTACGCACGCGCAGTGATTTCATTTTTCCGTAGGATGGATAGAAGGTGAATTAGATTTGTTTAATATTTATAATAACATATAAGTATATAAGAAATACTGATTTTATTACTTTATCATGAAACAACTAAAGAAGAATAAGTTTGAAGAAGAAAGAAATTGAAAAGATCGGTAATGGATATTACCTCTTCTTTGAAACGCCTCTTTGAATCCTCCACTTAGGGAACTAAGATTGGTCTTTGAAGAAGACCAGGACATCTAGGATTATTCTATGGAAGTGGAGAAGGGATTTTGGTAGGGTTTGGCCGAGCTTGAGTGCTCAAATTGGTGTGAGGAGGAGGGGGAGGAGGTGTCCTTTTATAAGGGAGGAGAGGGGCACCTTAGGAATATCTCAAAATATTATTTTATATTAAAGTCAAAATCGGTTTATATTGGTTCCAAAGGGTCTTATTTCGAAGCTAAAGTGGGGATGGGTCGAAATCCTATCATCCAATAGGATTTAGACAAGTTTAGGGTATTATTTTAACCTTATCAATTAGATTTAACTCTAAGTTAAATAATTTAACTTTTACCGTGTCTTTTTGTTTTCTTTCACTATATGGTTAATAAACTTACTATAACATGCCAAACGAACCCCAAATTGTTTATTATTAATATATATATCCTTATCTAAGTCATTTGGCCGAACCTTAGATTTTTAGGAATACAATAACAATTAATAATATAATATTTGATTTAAAAACTATTTTGTGTCAATTTTGACACTATTTGATATATGATTTTTGTGAAAGTCATAACAGAATTATATGTTCGAACCAAGTTTATTAAATCAACAATAATATATCATAGTAACCTATAAAAGTAGTTTAATTCATAAAAAGTCTCAAATTACATTCATTTGAGCATTTATAACATCAATTATGTTAATATTTCCTTAAAAAGGGTAATTACTGCACCATCGTTGTGTCATAAATAAATTAATTTATTTAAAGTCTAAAAATTATAAATAAAATATCATTATGTAGGAAAGCTTTTTATATTTCTAATGAATATTTACAATCGAATTTATCTTATGTATAACCCTATATTAAAAATATTTTAGTAAATAAACTTTGATTTTAACTCTTTTAACTCTTCTTTGAATTAAATAATAATAAATGTCCTAATCTAATCCAAGTGGGCCTAAATGATAATATTTTACACCTAAGGTTGTTTTTGGTCGAGATACACTTTTACAATAGAATTAGGACTTGTGTTAGGGTAATATTAATATCATTATTACCCTTAATTACCCTATTTACTTTTAACCGTGGTAAAAAAAAGTAAAAAGTTACTATTCACCAAAAATTATTTTCATCTCATTGAACCACATTTTACTTACTAACATCAACCGTGTCTCTCGGATTTTTGAAATTCCATTCACAGAAGCGGTAAAATTAAGTTTTATGAAAAATTCAGTTTTTTAACTACCACTTAGTAGTTTCACTATTCATCAAAAATTGATTTTTTTCAGAACAATGCCAAAATTTCATCCTAAGATATATTTCATATTCCGAATTCAAAAATGAAGTCTATTTTACAAAATTCATAACATAGATGTTTCATTAATTAATTTTATAATTAAATCCCGCTGTTAA
The DNA here is from genome assembly GCA_963277665.1 of Viscum album. Taxonomy (NCBI): domain Eukaryota; kingdom Viridiplantae; phylum Streptophyta; class Magnoliopsida; order Santalales; family Viscaceae; genus Viscum; species Viscum album. The sequence continues at coordinate 874,810,642 of OY728136.1, forward strand.
AACAAATAGCGTGTTTTTAAGAAACAATATCTATCAAAAGATTGACACTTGATTATGTCTGGTTTAAATGTGAAATTACATCTAATGACCAACATTGTATTAAATTGTAAAAATATATTCTAAATATACTTTAAAACCACTAAAATTAATAATTTATCACTATTAATTATTTTGATTAAAAAAGTTGTTTTTAATTATAATTTAGTAATTTTCACTATTCATCAGAATATGAAAGTTATCCGAAAAGTACCAAAATTTCACCTTAGGCTAAATTCGATACTACGAATCCAAAAATAAAGTCCATTTTGAGAGCTAAATTTTCTAAAATTTAAAAAGTGGTTATTACTATTCATAACGGCTAGTTTTAATAATATTTTAATAGAATATCGTTGTTTCGTGAAACTCAGTATTACGTACTACACACGCTATCGAGGAAGGTTGCGATTGCGTGTAATGCAAGGCAAGTCAAGGATGTGTGTTGTGCAAGATCCTTTTTGTGTTGCGTACAACACAAGACATTAGTGAAATTAAAAAGAATATTTTTCATAAAATCTTGGGCTGTTACATTCTACCCCCCTTAAAATGAATTTCGCCCTCGAAATTCGTCGGGGTTATAAATGGTTTACTATTCGAAAGTTTCTTTAATAGAAACCCACATCGTAAAAAGGAATACCAAAACCAATCTTTAAAAACGAAAGTATGAAACGTAACGGTTACCCAAATAAACTAATCACTAGGTTTCCACATAGGTGAAAATATGGATATGGAAGAAAAATCTAACCATCATGTTCTGATGGAGAGTGGTAGAGAACATGGCTATGGAAAATCAAACAATCACAAATCCATAAATTTGTGACGATCTAAGGTACCATCCGATTCATCAGGTATAAGATCACTAGGACAACATTTTTGGTTTTCAAGATCATTTCCCTAAAGTTGAAATTTTGAATTAGAATAAATACTTTCTTTATTTTGGTACAATCTCACTGTTGTTCATGCCTTGAACAATTTCCACTTCATCTCTTAAATAAATGAAGTTGAATTTGTTATTCGTGAAGTGTTAGCAGATCATGTGATAGAATGACGGGTCATTCCATCTGTCTCAAACAAAAGGTTAGCAAAAATTATATACATAAGTCGATCTATAGTGAGATTAATCACATATGGTTCCTAAAATGGACTTATACTTCATATATCATACTGCTTAATATAATAAAACTAGTTTCTACTAAACAGGGAGTTCCTGTAGGCCAGTGGTAGGCGATAAAGGCCAGTCGCACTTCGGTTGTGGGTTCGATTCCCATATCCTTGTCCGACGTGATGGGCTGTCGCCCGTCCTGCAGGTTGTCCTTTTTCTAAAACTATATTACTATATCATCCCATCAATAATATCGAGAAAACTTCTATCCTTAAACAATACTAACTTATGTCCATTCCAATCTTTAGGCTTATCCATAATACTGCAGTCCACTCTCATAACATAGTGAAAATGATTACCAGAGATTTAACACCATCGTCGATCCCCATATATCATAAGATATGTTTTTTTGGTCACATTCCAAACATTCAAAAGGCCTTAATAATGTATTCTCTTGAATACCCATTGAACCATAGTGAAAACTTGAATGAAGTTAAAAGTTAACACTTTTCACATACTAAAATCCTCAAAATTCTATATACTCAAACCATGATATCACTTAGTCCTTATATCAATCATGAGCTCATGAATACTGTCAAACATTTCATTTTCTCCTTATCCCTTCATTATGCACATATCATCTACATTCCAAAAATATCTGAATAACCTTTCATGGATACTTGTACCATTAATCATACACTTTCAAAACTCAAGGAAGGACAACAGTGTAATAATCCTTAGATGTCTCTTTATTCCATAGTACCATGAGATTACTTATACAACATTACACATGATAAACATGTCATCATTCCACTACATTCTTAAACCATTGACCGAGCTTCAACAATTCTTTCATCTCACATATCATTTGTAGTCTCATCATCATCATCAATATAAATACTACCCATACGACCATACTGATTCTCTTCATGAGACTTTCCCTTAGGGCATTGGTTTGCATAATGCCCGTACATTCCACATTTAAAACATTTAACCATTGTTGATGTCGTAGCAATACCATTATCCTCATCCCTGGTGTTAACTGAACCATTTCCTTTTCACTTACTAGCTTTGTGTCCTTCTTTTCCACACCCAAAGCATCTTCCAGTTCCTTTGAAACATTCTCCTTGATGCCTCTTACCACATGATTTACATAGGGGAAATTGAACTTTCTTTCCTCTATGATCATCATGAAACTCCATCTTTCTCTTATTAGTCGAGTCAGGAAACTTACCAAATTTTACTTTATTGATCATATTATGAGATTGCTGATTCGGCATAATAATGATGTTTGGACTTCCAAATCCCATTTCATTTGGTTTCTCATGAAGAATATCATTCCATTGTCCATCATATCCTCCATTATCGTGAATCACCTTGTTTCCAGCCATTTTCTAAAACCCAAAAAGAATAGTGTGAGAGGAAAAAATCATAATAAAGGGGGAGTAACTTAAATATCTAATATCTTTGGTTTAATCTAATATCATTACCATAGTTCTAGGACTATATCCTATACGTATACTTATCCTTAGGGGCATCCCTAGACATACCTTAGAAATATCTCTAGGGATCTCACTAACGTTTTCGCATCCTATTTTCCAAAGGTTGACTAAACCTTTCCTCTGATACCAACTGTAGAGACCCGAAGCTTGACGTACATGAACATTACATTACTTTTGTGGAATACTTAGTACATAACAAAAACACACACACAAGGATCGTAATAGTTTAGTGTCTTTGGAAACTCGGAATAAAATCTTCTAATCGTGGTGAAAGATCTTCAACATCTCCCATAAAGATCTTCCTTTTTTTTACCTAAAACATTTCTTTATATCTTGGGGAAAAGAAAACATAAAAGGGTGAGCTCAAATGCTCAGTAAGGGTAAACAAAAGAAATATCAATCACATCGTATTCATAAGAACATAACATTTTGGAAATCATAACCTGCAAAAGAGAGCATAATTTCATAACATGGGATAAATCATGGTAGTGAAATGTAATCACAATAATCATAACTTAAAACATGAAACTTTGTGGCATTCACACATAATCATAGATAATCATTTCTTGTTAGTCAAGACTCATTTCCAAGACTATCTTAGTGGACAAAGTCCCTTTCTGAATCGAGTAACCCTCGTTTCAGTCCTGTTTCACTGAACCGGTATAACCTACCATTCCAGCCATGTCTATCTCATGAGATATAAAATCTTTACCCAATGCATTGGAGGGAGATATAGGTCCCACCCATCTCATAATTATACCATTCTTATGTGTGCCACAAAATCATAAATCATACATAATTGCATAACCCATGTAATACAAATGGGAATCTTAAACATCATGACATCATAAAACAATTCATATAAGATAAAGGAATTCATAAAAATAATTTCATCACAAAATAATCAAATCAATTTAATAATAGGGATAAAAACATAACCCTTTATTATCTTAGATGGAAAATAATTTTGATAAAACACTTGAACTCCATTCTTGAGGAAAATATCCTTTCTTCTTCAAAAACACTTTTCCTTTCTTAACATGTCGTACAATTATAAACTAAAAGAAGTTGATTAAAAATAAACTTGAAAACTTGTAAAGGAAGCTTCTTGGAAATAATGTTTTAAAAATACATTCATGTCGTATAAGTTAAAAAAACATTCTTCTCGTACTTTTGTCGGAAAAGTCAAAAAAGTACCTCGTACGAAAAACGACAAAAGATTCCTTTCATATCTTTTACTAAAAACTCACCGAAGGGTAAAATTGGATTTAAACAATTGTAGGTGGATGGAAATAATATTACATATTGAGGAAATATAGATGTGGATGATAAAATACACCCCAGTAAATACTAAAGTATAAACAATCTCGGATAAAAATGAGATTGTGATATTTCTCTTACCTTAGGTCCGATTTGCTTCGTATGTGTCCGAAACTCCTGTATAATGATTTAAATAATGTCATTGACTTATTAAAGAATCATATTCATTGTTATGATATCATATATGGTTCACTTATGACTTTATATTACCCGTTCTTTTGTAAATTCCATGTTAAAGAAGCGTTTTGGGTAAAATCGTTTCATTTATCGTAGGTGTTTTGACTTGTTGTTCTTGACATTATTATTACTTATATCATGATTTACTTACTTCCAGAATATAAAATATGATTTATATATCATATATATTCAGTATATATATATATATATAAGATAGATAAATGAAATGAAAAACACCGTTCATGGAGACGGTAGTCCGTACGTACGCATGAACGCTGTTTTCCTTTCCTTATTGTCTTGAATGGAAGTAAGTAGATGACATACATATACATATATACATAAATCCAGTAGCTTTATAATGCCATATATTTCATTATTATTTCTTATATATACTTTTTAATCATTCTTAAATGGTTAACATGGAGAATGAATCTCATCGCGTCGTGGAGACGGTAGTCCGTACGTACGCACGAGCGATGATATCGTTCCCATGGTCGTGGAATTGTGTTAAAGTGTATGAATATTATTTCAGTATCAATATCACTTTATAATAATCATATATAGTTACTCATTACACCATTATACCCATCCTATTAAGGTGGTGGCGGAAAATAGATTACACCACGACGTGGAGACGGTATTCCGTACGTACGCACGCGCGGTGATTTCATTTTTCCGTAGGATGGATAGAAGGTGAATTAGAGTTGTTTCATATTTATAATAACATATCAGTATATAATAAATACTGATGTTATTACTTTATCATGAAACAACTAAAGAAGAAGAAGTTTGAAGAAGAAAGAAATTGAAAAGATCGGTAATGGATATTACCTCATCTTTGAAACGCCTCTTTGAATCCTCCACTTAGGGAACTAAGATTAGTCTTTGAAGAATACCAGGACCTCTAGGATTATTCTAGGGAAGTGGAGAAGGTATTTTGGCAGGGGTTGGCCGAGATTGAGTGCTCAAATTGGTGTGAGGAGGAGGGGGAGGAGGTGTCCTTTTATAAGGGAGGAGAGGGGCACCTTAGGAATATCTCAAAATATTATTTTATATTAAAGTCAAAATCGGTTTATAATGGTTCCAAAGGGTCTTATTTCGAAGCTAAAGTTGGGATGGGTCGAAATCCTATCATCCAATAGTATTTATACAAGTTTAGGGTATTATTTTAACCTTATCAATTAGATTTAACTCTAAGTTAAATAATTTAACTTTTACCGTGTCTTTTTGTTTTCTTTCACTATATGGTTAATACACTTACTATAACATGCCAAAATAACCCCAAATTGTTTATTATTAATATATATATCCTTATCTAAGTCATTTGGCCTAACCTTAGATTTTTAGGAATACAATAACAATTAATAATATAATATTTGATTTAAAAACTATTTTGTGTCAATTTTGACACTATTTGATATATGATTTTTGTGAAAGTCATAACAGAATTATATGTTCGAACCAAGTTTATTAAATCAACAATAATATATCATAGTAACCTAGAAAAGTAGTGGAATTCATAAAAAGTCTCAAATTACATTTATTTGAGCATTTATAACATCAATTATGTTAATATTTCCTTAAAAGGGTAATTACTGCATCGTCGTTGTGTCATAAATAAATTAATTTATTTAAAGTATAAAAATTATAAATAAAATATCATTATGTAGGAAAGCTTTTTATCTTTCTAATGAATATTTACAATCGAATTTATCTTATGTAGAACCCTATATTAAAATTTTTTTAGTAAATAAACTTTGATTTTAACTCTTTTAACTCTTCTTTGAATTAAATAATAATAAATGTCCTAATCTAATCCAAATGGGCCTAAATGATAATATTTTACACCTAAGGTTGTTTTTGGTCGAGATACACTTGTACAATAGAATTAGGACATGTGTTAGGGTAATATTAATATCATTCTTACCCTTAATTACCCTATTTACTTTTAACCGTGGTAAAAAAAAGTAAAAAGTTACTATTCACCAAAAATTATTTTCATCTCATTGAACCACATTTTACTTACTGACATCAACCGTGTCTCTCGGATTTTTGAAATTCCATTCACAGAAGCGGTAAAATTAAGTTTTATGAAAAATTCAGTTTTTTAACTACCACTTAGTAGTTTCACTATTCATCAAAAATTGATGTTTTTCAGAACAATGCCAAAATTTCATCCTAAGCTATATTTCATATTCTGAATTCAAAAATGAAGTCTATTTTACCAAATTCATAACATAGATGTTGCATTAATTAATTTTATAATTAAATCCTGCTGTTAAAACAAATAGCGTGTTTTTAAGAAACAATATCTATCAAAAGATTGACACTTGATTATGTCTGGTTTAAATGTGAAATTACATCTAATGACCAAAATTGTATTAAATTGTAAAAATATATTCTAAATATACTTTAAAACCACTAAAATTAATAATTTATCACTATTAATTATTTCGATTAAAAAAGTTGTTTTTAATTATAATTTAGTAATTTTCACTATTCATCAGAATATGAAAGTTATCCAAAAAGTACCAAAATTTCACCTTAGGCTAAATTTGATACTACGAATCCAAAAATAAAGTCCATTTTGAGAGCTAAATTTTCTAAAATTTAAAAAGTGGTTATTACTATTCATACCGGCTAGTTTTAATAATATTTTAATAGCATATCGTTGTTTCGTGAAACTCAGTATTACGTACTACACACGCTATCGAGGAAGGTTGCGATTGCGTGTAATGCAAGACAAGTCAAGGATGCGTGTTGTGCAAGCTCTTTTTTGTGTTGCGTACAACACAAGACATTAGTGAAATTAAAAAGAATATTTTTCATAAAATCTTGGGCTGTTACATTATGTATGGTTTTATTAAGTGTTATTAAAGGAGTTTAAGAATATAAAATATATTATGTTATACAAAAGGTAATTTATATTTATCATTCTTTAACATTTGATATATATATCATGAATTGAAATAATAATTTACCTCTCAAATTATGTCTTTGATTTATCCCTAATCGACATTCATCATATATTATTATAGGTTATGATAAAATGTTAATGTTAGAGTGAGTATTATTATTGTATCAGGCTAAAAAATATACTCATGAGGCACAAAACAAGTTTATGCACAAGATGAACCACTAAGTATACCACATCAAGTGTCATAGTTATGCCTTTGGTATACTAAAGGTGCATGTTTTTCATTTGGATTCCCCAATACTTAAGGTTGGAAAGATACCTTGCACAAGAACCTTCATAATTTGTTACCATTATTACACAATCCTTGAGGGTAATCTAATCATGGGTGGTTGGGCATGTTATTGATCATGTCATCAGCCAGAGCATAACCAAGATGGTATTTTTCCTCCCATATGATGAGTATGACATATGGACCCTACATTGAGATAGATTAAGGATGTATACAATTGTACCCAGATAGTATATATGATGTGATTATCTATTTGATCGAGGGGAATATAATGTGCTAATCCATAACAACAAATGTCATGTGATTTATTCATTGACCTAAATAGTATATACTCAGATAATCAGGAATATATGAGTAGGTCATATAGGATTGATGTACTACATGTCCCATGTTTACTTGATATCTTGGACAAAGGGATTATATGAAAATTTATGATTGTATATGATGTAGTCGGTAGATATAGGTATAGGAATATGTGTGTTTGATAGAGATCACACCAAATCCCTTTGTAGATTGAGTAACACTACTGATATTCTATAGGCTTATCTTTACTTACATTTTTGGTTTGATAATTTATATTTATTTTTAGTTCCACAAAGGCTCATGGGGTTACACTTTGTGGTTGAATAAATGGGGATTGAGTTTTAATTAGAGATATACTCTAAAAGTGTTTTAGGGTTAATACAAAAGGAGTTTTTGATGGGAATTCATAAGGTATTTCATATAATTTAATATAAGGTGAAGCTAATTATATCTTTCCAAAAGTTTTTTGGGAGTATCCAAAAGGAGTTTTGGATATAATTTTAAAAGTTATTGTATATGATACAATATAAGGTGAAATTAAAAAAAATTATGGGACATTAGTGGAAGTGGTAGATTGATGGAGATATTCCATAAAGCCTCTATATTGTAGTGTATGATATAGAATTTCATATAGTATGAATTGCATGAAATACAAGGCTTATTGTATTCCTCGGTATTGGGAATATCATAAATCATAACATATGATGTTATGCTACTTCTAGTCAAATGTTAAATAAATTAGCATTCAAATAATCACCCAAATAATCCATCATTAATATAATTGTTTCATAAAATGAAAAATATGAAAAATATGGATTGTCTAAAGGTTACTAATATAGTAACTGAATTCCATTCTATTTACTCACATGTTATAAATATATGCGTAAATTCATGGGGATTAGGTAGTATCCTTGAAAGGCCTATATAAATTCAGCCACCATGGGATGGTTTGACATGCAAGATTACCCATGCATCATCCAAATCCCTCATTCCCAAATCTCTCTACCCTCTCCTATGTTTACAACTTGTGATTCTAGCATACCGTGAGAGTGGGAAGGGTCCGACCCATGAAATGGGTGATTTGATTTCAACCCGTGGATACACTATAGAGAGGGGAGTATGATGGCTACCCTGTAGTTTTCTCCATCAAGAATATGGGTTGATCACAAAAAAATATTAGTTTATTAGTGTAAGGTATTCACTAAAGTTACTTTATTTTATATAAAATTAAGTTTCAGGTATTCACATATGATATATCTTAGGTTTTACAGTTTCTTATTACTTTTATTACTTATATTATTTGTTAATATATCCTATGAAAATAAACAGTACATACATAAAATATAAATCAAACAGGTATAAACATCTAAAAGACACCCCGTGATAAGGGATATAGTAACAAATAACACACACATAAAAGTTAGGTAAGATAAATGTGGCCTAATGATAAAAAAGTGGCTACCAAGTGAAAGTTTCCCTTGACAGAACCCTATAAACAACCTTTCCATCATCTCCTTGATCACCCCTCAAATGGTCCAAAATGGTACCAACCGATCTCTAAGACGCTATACGCGACTAGCCCCCATAAGTAGGTGCTTTAATTTTTCTCAGATCCCACTCCATAGTACATTTACACGTCCAAATAAGGTATATACAAGGTTTCAGTAAAATATACCTAGTAGGTAGTCACCACCCCACCTATAACATCCTATCATAAGCTAGAGTATATATAGAAACAATCCAAAGATAATAAATGTAATCATAATATAAGAAGTGTATAATATTGAGACATCATTAAAAAATAACTCCATAAATTGGGAGGTTTTTCTACCTTCCATACCTGTTATGAGCCACAAATCAGTTTCTAAGATGAGTGGGATATGAAATCTTACAACCATTCCCACTAAATGATCATAAATACTTTTAAGTATAATAATTATTCTAAAAAGTGATATACGTTCATGTATACTCGATTCAGGATAATCTTGTAGCTTGTCTCTTTGGGATTGGGTAAAGGGGTTTAAAAGAGTTAGGACATTTCAAGACCATACCGTGTCATCAACCATTTTATCAACCCAAGTGTACCTGGAAATTGTTTATTCTGATGCATATCACCCCTTTCTTGCTTTATTTTTGACCAATTGGTTACAATTATATGAAAAATATCATTAAATATGGAACCATAATGATATTATCATACTCACATGAAACTATAGAATTTTATTTTATTTTATTTTGAGTTATTTGTATTTTAATAATTTTTGGAATTTGAATTTTGAAAATTTAAAGGTTTTTAAGGGTCATATGATTAGTATATACAGTTAGTAAATCATGTGGAAACTATGTGTTTTGCTCCATCACTTGATAGTACCATTTGGTACAGTTATCACATGATTAGTAAACCATGCAAGGCCCTATAGGAAACTGTGTGAGGTCACTTTGGTCTAGGCAGTGAGTGCCACATGGTTTTATAAACCGTGTGGGTAAGCTGTGCAGGTTACCCGAATTTTATTAACCTTTTATTTTTTGTTCTTTTATTCCTTTATTTTTATTTCTTTTTTATTCCCACCCCCCTGTGCATCGTGTAACCCCCCTCATAGCTGATCTCCCACTTGCATACCTCCCTCCCTATGGTCCACTCCTTCCTTTGATGTTTCATAATGAATCATCCACAATTCAAGTTCATAGATCTTAGGTAAGAAACCATCCTCCTCCTTCCAGGTTGCACGACACCCCTGGATGAGATCTATTTCATGCATTCCCATCCCTCCTCCATCATACTCTTATGTTTGATATTTTATCTCAGTTTCTTAGTGATCATTGGAAGGATCCCCAAGGCAAAGTCTTCCTCTTCCCCCTCTCCTTCTTGTTTCATTTTATCCCTTCCCCTTTCTAAGTCGCATTTTTCCAAACCCTAGGGTTCTGATATTGACCATTTTGGGGGTTTTTGTGATTCTAGGTTTTGTCAAGGTTCCTTCTTCCATTTTTGGGTGTCCTCCATCAAAGGTGACACATTTCAAACTACATGACATTAATTCCAGTTAGGTTTTCCCCAATTTTAGATTTTAATTTTCAGTACCATGATTTTCTTGTTTTTTAATTAATTTTTTAATTATTTATTATTATAATTTATTTTAATGGAGTGTTAGATAAAAAAATTGGGTTTTCTATGGGTTTTCATCAAAATCATTGGGTTTCCCTATTTTAAAGAAGTGTTTAAATTTGTTTTTTACTTAAATAATGAATGAAAATGTTTATTCTAATACCTTATTGTCTCTTTAAAATAGTATTTTAAGCTATTAAAATGTTTTTTATTTTAAATTAATTATTCAATTTTTTTACTTTGAATTTCAAGTGGCACTTGAAATTATAAGTATCAATAAATTATTTAAAGTTTACCTTTGAATAAAACTTGGATTTTAAAAGTGTTTTGACCCCATTTTGGTCACATGAAAAATTAAAATAAATTTTAAAGGGATTTTATAAAAATGGGTTTGATCTCCCAAATGAGTTTCAAGGGTTATTTTAAGTGCAATGGTGTAAGAAATGTTTTAAAATTATTATAAAATATCTCAATATCTTGAGTAGTTTTTAGAAGGCCTGCTTAGAAAATTTAAGTGGTTTTAAAAAGGGTGAATGCATGTGTAACCATCTTAAGTCCCATTTATTTTGATTGATATTGATGGTGGATGGGTGATCGAGGCTTTTCCTTGAGAGGGAGTTGAAGGTGATGGTGGGTTCTTTATTATGCTTGGTGATACTTGTAGTGTTCACTGTTTATTTTCTCTTCTTATTATTACCCATGAACTTTAATTCCTTTCTCACCCTTGATTTAATTTGGTCATGGAAACACATGTTCTAGGGTAGGATAACTTAGTTAATACATGATCCCTTTCCACTAGCCATGTTAGTGAAGTAAGTATGGCGCCTCTTACACCAGCCAGTAACGTGATATTATATTCCACTAATTAAGGGAACAAACCTAATTAGTGATGTTAGTCTAGGTTACCTGGCCTTAATAACCATAAGGTAGATCCCATGACACTTATTCCATTGATTTGGGGTTTGACTTATGGGATTTTTCTAACCTTATAGTATATCCCTAGTTTGATTATCATGCGTGGAACCTAACTTTGGTATCTTTCTCTTTTATTTTCTTCATCTATGACATGGTTCCCTTCTTCAATGACCTATTTATTTATGTAGTGTGTGTGGGTGTTTATAAGGTATTTTAATAAATGATTTTAAGATATTTTTAAAATTAAAACAGGGTTATTTCATACTGAGTGTGAATTTTCTAAATAAATGTTTTAAAGTGGTTGTTTTCATTTATGAATAATAAAGAGGAAAGCTTATAAAACTATTCTGAGATGTTATTGGTTTTAAATATAATTAAGTAACAAAAACCCATTTTATATTATTATTTTTAAACTATCTTAAAATGGATATTTAATTAAAAATTAGACGTGTGTCATGGAAATTGGTGACCTATTGAGTACTTTAATGCTCACACCTATACTATAGTTTCATGCTTTTGTTCAGCTCCTAGCTTAGTTCCTAATTGTTCTTGGAGTGTTGATTGATATGGGGGATTGGGGTTAGTTATTTTTATTTAAAAAATAAACTATTTCATCTATATATTATATGATATTCTATTTTTTTGAAGCAAATTTAATAAAATAAGAATTTATTCTTTAAAATATGCCACTAATGGTAGTGTAATCTTAATTCCTCATATTTTAACAAACATCTGGATAAACTATTTTATCCAAGATAAAACATTTTTATCCATATCTCCTTCTCGAGTATGTTATAGAATCGGATGAATCATTAACCATGTGTAAAATCACATATTATTCATGATAACTCTTTGTTAATGGACAACTTCTCTCATCATATAAGACAAATAAGATGAAGATACGCATTATTTACTTAGAACCATCTAATCTTGATATATTCCTATACATTAAAATATTTAATGTAACAGCTCTTTGCTTCATCACTTGAATACAAACTATAATATCTATAAATTCTTTCCTTGATTTTGAACTCATATACATTAAGAAAATTAAAGTATAAATTTGGTATCATATATCCTTCAAAACCAAAGAATTAATTTTGATAACTTCGATACATCGCATAGGCATTCTATAAATTTTCACAAACCCATTTAGGTATCTTGGATAATTTCATCACATGGAAACATTACTCCTCCTTGGATGTAATGCCTCTCGATATGATGTAATTCCTCCCGATATGATGGTTATATGGATTGGATGTGATGCCTCTAGAGATGGTTATGATATAGGTTAGACGTGATTAATCCTAAGATAAGTGTAATATGGGTTATACATTATGCTACCTGATATGCTCATATAGGATATAGTATGGATGTGATTCTTCCTAAGATGATAGTTATAAAAGTTGGATGTGATGCCTCCTGAGATGGTTGTGACACAATATAGACGTGATGCCTCCTAAGATGATTATGACATGGGTTAGATATATGCTTCCCAATATGCTTATGATATGGGTTAGAATTTATACCTCTCGATATGTTTGAGTATGTTAGGTGGGATGTACTTCCCCTAGGTGTGGGTATGTTTTTGTGGGTTGGGTGTGTTGTCACCCAATAAATGATATCTGTTATACATAATGGAAACTATCACTAGTATAGAAAAGTTTTTTTCAATTCATTTTTTTTAATATTGTTATATAAGTGATTTCATTGTAAGTGATGTTGTAAATAAGTCTTATACATCAGTTATTTTAACCGACATTAAAAAAACAACTTCCACATTAGTTATAATAATAAACAACATTGAAAATCCTCCCAAAATGAAAAATATAGAGACTTTACACATCATTTATCTTATAAATGATATGGGAGTTTATTTTCTACATCATTTATTTTATATAATCAATGTAAAAAATAACTTTCATGTCGGTTATAAGATAACTGATATAGAAAACCTTCACAAAATAAAAAATATATTTACTTTCCATGTCAGTTATTTCATATAAATGACATTAAAAATTGACTTAATTGCTTTTTTACATTATTTATCAAGATAAATAATGTAAAAATGAGTTTTTTATAAATTAAAAAAAATACACTTCTCAAAAAATATAATAAAAGAAATAATGCAACAAAAAATAAAAAAAACCAGAATCAAATAGCACCAAAATCTAGTATAATTCTATAATAACTATTTATATCAAAACTTTGTTAAAATTATAGAAAATTTATATTTTCAAATTTAAAATTCAAAATCTACATTATAAATATAGATATATAAACTAAAAGTGAATCAAACACATAAAATAATCAATTCATGCACCTTGTGGATGATTTAACATGTTTCTATTATAATGGTGAGGATCATAAAATAGATACAAATTAAAATGAAATCATTAAAAATTTATTCTCAATATAATGATAAGATAAATAAAAGGAAAAATTATAATAAAATATAACTGTGTCGAAATCTAAAACTTCCCTAGATTAATTTATTTAATAAATAAATCCCAAAACATAATAAACACATTTAAATACTCCTTATTGATGATTAAATTTCTATTTCAAAAGAATTTATCAATTGAAAATAACATTGTAAGTATCTTTAAAATTATAGTACTTATAAAAGAAGTCACCTTAATGCACACATAATTGATCTTTTTTCCTCTTTCTTATTTATCGGTTATAGTGCTTCCATTCCCTATTTCAAAATGATATGTATGAAATAAAATAAAAAATTAGTATAATATATAAGTATTAAAATAATCAAACTTACTTCTCTAATACATATTCAAAGTTTTCTCACATGTCACCATGTATAGATAATAACTAGTAATTTATCTTTTCTTATAAAAAATAATAGATAGTATCCAATGGATATAGATATACAAAAATATAATATAAGTAGTTATTTAATTAATATAAATAATAGTTTATAAAATATATTTTTTATACCCATAAAGATAAGGAAGCATTTTACACTTAATTGAATTATTCTAGAATATTTTAGAAACATATTTCATTCTATCTTTATCCTGCATTATATTCATTATTGGGGGAATAAATTTTGGGTCCATGAATCCATACACTTATGTCATGTCATATTGAATAAAAAATTGTTAATATACCTAATTAAAAAAACATAAGTATTAAGTTAGATCAAATTGATATAATTGGAAAAAAAAATATGTTAATTGACTTGCGTGGAAAAGGATTTCATCACTATTAGACCTAACATATCTACAGTTATAAGATCCAAGATATCTCTCTTACAAATTATCAGCATATAATTTCACCCACATAAATCTTATCACTCATTATTGGCTCATAAACATCCAACAATATAACTTAATTTTATAATAATATAAAAATTCCATGAGAAAAAGAAGTATGTGAAGTTAAAGGGTCCTCTACATGTGGCTACTTTCTATACAACATGTATTTAACTTCAATGTATTCCTATAATATATATATATATATTAAAAAAATAACACCAATATAAAATAAAGGATATAATCTATGTATGCCTCCATGGTAATTTGTCAGAAAAATCTAGATGGGTAAAGTAAAAAAATTCATGACACTTCATCTAACTGTAAAAACCTCATCATTATGGAACAACACTCTAGCCAATGCATCTATAATATCTTATATCGTTACAATAAGTTGATCCATATTAATCTACTAATGTTGTATGGTATACTCAATATAATTTATGATCTCATATGGTATAATATAACACTAGGGATCCTTAACATATAACTCATAGTTGGTGAAAACTGGGGGGGGAGGAGGCGAAGGAGCGGGGCATACGGGTGGAGGTGGATGAGTGGGATGTGCAGACGGAGGTGGAGGAGTGGGATATATAGTCTGAAACTATCTATTCATTTCTAAAAACATTTACTGTATTAATGATATAAATTTATCCTATATCATCTTTCTCATATTCTAAACTTTAGCATCTAAAGAATATGTTTTTTCTTTATATGTATCCTCTCTTGATGAAGTTCAAGAACAACCGAACAATTTTTTAATAGATACACCCACCTCATATCCTCATATGAGACTCGAGTGTTTTGGTTTTATTAATATAGTAACCAAAATATTTATCCTACACTTGGGTATGATGGTCCCCTAAGTTCTATGGTCCTCAAGGGATTTATATAAATAATATTTGAAAAATTTATTACTAAATTAAAAAATATAAAGAGATTAAAAATAAATTATATAACTTCTTATAATATTTTTAGCTATATACTTCAACTCTTCTGTAAGATATGTTATCTTTTTCATTATTTGATCCATTTTCTATTTTTCATGTCTAACTAGGGAGAGGGTGGATAGTCTTTGTGGATCCAAGAGACTTGGATCTCAATTTTTTAAATTTTTCAGCAATCATTTGTTCTTATAGAAATAGATACCCCCATGAGATAAAGGTTGAGGGTATGCATTTTTCGATTGGAAATCCTAATGATATCACCTCAGTTCCTATTAATTAAGGACAAAAAAATCATTAATATGATCATTTTTAGTGATTATATAAAAAACAATTCAAACGGTTTACATTTCACCTACCAAAAATGATTCATGTTGTCTATTTTCAACAAACTTCTTCTTTGTACCATCATCTAGAAACCCATATATATCACACACATTTTCATGTTGTTTTATACCAAAAATGAAATATGAATTTAGTTTTGATTTAAAATCCCTTAATCTCCTTATAGAAAAATATAAACATCACCTCCTAACTTCTTTAGTGCTGGGTAAATCATACATCAGATGATAAAAAGAAAAAAAGTACTATAAATAAAAACATGTCATGATAAATAATAAGTAATAAATTAGATTACCAAAATGGTCACTCATAGAGGAGCTAGTGTCATTTGGTTAACATTTCCCCAATCAAAAATAAAAATTATTTTTTTATTGAGCTTGCATAGCCACAAAACACTTAAAATTGCTTCAAATTTGGACCTATAAAATTACCATTACCATCAAAAATTGATAGATGTCCTCTGGTATTTTCTATAAGCAAGTGATAATTTAGGTAAACATGTGTTACCACATTTACCAACCCTGGAAGCCTTTTATTTCCCTGTATAAGTATAAGTCTCTTTTATGTAGGAATGAGTATGCTCCTTAGCAAAAGTATATGGAGGGTCCTCCTTAGAAGATCGAGTTGAATTAGTTATTTGATCTAACATGATCTTACAAATAAAATTAAAAAAATAGTTAATGATTATAAAAATCCAACTATTATTTATAAAATTAAATAAAAATTTAAAAATTATACAAACAAAACTAAAATAAGAACATTTTTTATCATATTCATTAAGAGTAGTTAACAAATATTCTAAAAAAAATTGGGAACATTTATGAGATGTGAAATGATATAGAAATAAGAAAAAAAACATAAGTGAAAGATTATACAAATACAACTATTACATATCAAATTGAATAAAAATTGGAAAATTATACAAATAAAACTAAACTAATTTTTTATCATATTCATTGGATTAGTTAACTATAATGATAAAAAATACTAACAATATTTGTGATACATGAAAATATATAGGCAAAGGAAAACAAAACTTAAGTAAAAGTGCATACCAATCCAATTGTTCCATATAAAATTGAATAATTGGGAAATATTAAAAACTAAACGCACTTTTTTATCATATTTGTTAAAGTATTTAACCAAAGTGATAAAAAAATAATGATGAAAAATTTCAGGCATGACATGATATAGACATATAAAAAAACTTAAGTAAAATTTAAAATGATAAAAATGTCATGAAAAGTTAATATTTATATATAATGAATTTTTTAGTACCAAATAAACATTTTATCATATTTATTAAAATATATGAATTAAATAAAAAATACACTTAGAAATAATAAATCCTGAACTTTTAAAAAAGTAAAAAAATCAAATGTTAAATAAATATATGGTACATGTAATATTAGGAGATGACAAAAGGATTGTTTTCCCATATCCCTTTTTCATGAACATTATATATGGAACAAACCATGTCTATGTCATGGTCATCAATATCCTCTAATAATATTTCCATGAAAGTAGTGATATCATATAATTCGTCATCATTGTCAACTTTTTCATCATAAAAATATTGTTTTCTTCCTTGAAAAACAATAGAACACTACACATTTTATGGATCAAGAACATAGAAATTTTTTTTTGAATGTGTTGACATGATAAAAGAGGTATTTTTTTATTCTAATCTACTCAGATCTACTAGTTCCATGATGAATTCATCATGTTTAACACTATACTTACCGACAAATAACTAATAGTTAAACACAGGAACTCAAAATTTAATATAATAAATCCTCCATATATCTTCAATAACTATATAAAATAAACATGACACAAAGATTGGGTTTTTTCCTTTTTCACATGAAAAATACATTGCTTCAGAGAACACCAATACACTATTATTTTGAACTACACTTTAGTTTTCATGGTCTTCTGTATAAAATGTATAGCCTTAATTTCATACTTGAACCATGTTATCGCATTTAAAATTGGGTAACTCACTAACCATCTCAATGTTTCTGATATATTAAATATACTACACATAGTCTCTTTAAACCATAGTAATTTTTTTCTTATTCTCATTTACTACCCACATATCTTTCTTCTTTAGATAACATTGTTTTAACACATTAATATGTGATGTTGTATATAACTGAACATCATCTATGTTACTCAAGATGTATAAATGTGCCTATATTATTTTTTCACCTACCGGTGAATTTATTTTCAAGAAACATGTCACATTTCTCACAAAACTAACTCATTCATGTTGATATATAAGAAAATTGACATACTCTACTACAAATAAGTAGTATATACAAAACTCTACCACCTCCTCAGAAATATACTTTTCTATAATAGAGGCTTTTTGTCAAAATGGATTCTTAACACAATCCTTAAATATCTTCATATACCTTTCAAAAGGATACATCCAAAATCAATATATGGGACCACAAATCTTTATTTCTCACACCAAATGAACCATTAAATATACCATGATATCAAAAAAAGATGGTGGAAAGTGTATTTCTGGTTGACAAAGTATATCGACTGCAACATTCTCTAAATTATTCAATGAATTTAGATCCATTACTTTGTTATAAATGGAATTAAAAAAACATCATGCCTTTATGATAGTCAATTTGATATAGAGGGGAGGTATTCCATGTAATAGAATTGTCTATCATGATATTCATGAACCTTAACTTTAAATATTTTAGTGATGCAAAAAATTTTAAATTTGAAGAATAACACTGATGCACTTTGATATCATGGAGGAACTAATAAAAATGGATCTTCTCCCTCTAGTATAATGTATGAAAAGTTGGAGTCAAGTATGTTTTTTTTTCTTTAGGGGTGTGATATAACTCTAAATGTATTCCCATTTAAAGTAACTTTAATCTTGCATTTAAACCATCCTTTTTCTTACCTTTAATTTCTAACAATATTCCAATAAAACTAGAACATATATTTTTATCAACATGTATCATATAAATGTTATGTTTGACCTCATGATATCTCTATTATATAATCATAAAAAATATTGATCATTTTTCCATATATTTTTATCATTACTAAATCTTTGTGCCTTTTAAAATGTGACATCAATTTTTTTCACCCTATCAATATATTGATCGATTGTTAAATGATTTGGAGCAATATCAAATTCATGTGATCTATTTAATAGATTTTTTAATCTCTAATAAGAGTGATATATAGAAAAAAAACCTTTGATGACCCATGTACACTATTTGTCTTCCATGTTGTAACTAATAACATGAAGTCCCTTCTTTACAAACTAGACAAGATTTATGTCTCATAACACTATACCCAAATAAAATTTCATATGATAAGAAGTTATTTAAAGTGAATATAATTGTATCATGAAATTTAAAATATTAATTTTTATAAGAATCATATACTCTAATACCTTCCTCCTATAATAGCTTTAAATAATTAATTGAGGTTGAAAAGTAAACATTAATATCATTTCTAGATAATTTTGTTCGAGAAATCATTAAAATCAATATGATATATTTCTTCTTCATACAAAATTCACGATATAAGTTGTAAATTTCTAACAAAATATGCCATAGGATATGTTTTCTATAAAGTCTTCAATATGTATTCATTACATCTATACATAGTACAAGTATGATATTTCTAACTTCATTTCCAAATATAAAAAATTGTTGATCAATTTTCTTACATTCTAGACAATCATCTAGAAAACATAATTTTTCATCAGATATTAACTCATCTACATGTTATCTTAATATTTTTGTATTATTTTAATTTTTAAATAAACATTTTAGATGAATATTTATAGGAAGATACCAAATTTTCTTAGTAAGAATCTCGGTATTTTTTATAAATGATATATCAACCTATTATTTTCCTTTTAACTTATATTATAATGTATCTCATTAAGGAAACTTTGAAAGACCTTTATATTCCTTCTTATACATAATGTAGTCATTGGGACAGACACGTATCTTCTTATACCCCAATCCCATTGAACATAATATTTTTTGTTTTCATTATAATGTAAATATTATAGATCGTTGTCTTCAAGAATTATTTCTTTAAAAAGTTGTAGCAACTATATTAAACTCTTATCAATCCATCCATTCTTGGATTTCAAGTTAACCAATATTAACACAATTTATAAAAGTATAAATTTTATACAACCTAGATACAATGGTTTTTCAAAATCACCATATAGAAACTATATCATTGGGGTTTTCCCAATTTTTCCCACTTAAATATCATGAATCATTTCTTAATTTTGATCAAAATTATCATTTGGAAAATCTTCACCATCATTAAATCTTGAATTATGCCAAATTTTCACAATGAAAAACCCAAGGAATATAACTTGGATTAAAACCATTTAAAATTAAATGATCTCTGATTTATCTATTTTTAAACTTTCTCATATTTAATAATTTCATGAATGAACAGAATATAAGGTCATTATTTAGAAAATTTTGTTTGTAAAATTCTGAAAAATAACCAACCCCTTCCTTATATTTATCACTTTCTCATCGTGTAGTAATTCAACTATGATTTTTTTATAACCTATAAAAACTTAAGTATTGAATATAAGTTACTATATTTTGAAATTTAAATTTAATTTTATTTTTATAAATAACAATAAAAAATAATAATTTTAAATAAAATAACAATAATGATAAAAATATAGAGAAGTATATTAAGTTAATCTCAAATATGAAGAAAGATATTGAATTGTTAATAGTATAAAAATCCTTTATAAAAGTTTAATCCATATGATATATTATAAAAATCTTACTATAATGGAATATGATTTAAATATTCATTAAAATAGTTAATAAAGTCAAAATAAAAGAGATTTTTAGAATTGTTGTCTAGAAATTTTAGTAATCAAGTGTGTTGATTTATATGTTGATTTTTAAGAGAATGATGAATTAAATGAAGTTATATTCAATAAAACACCAAAAGAATAAAATTGGTTGGATTAAATTGATGAATTTAACATTGTTGGTAATAATTCAATATATAATCAAACAAAAAGAATGAATATCATATAAAAAACAATATTGATATCACTTGTTAAGATAATAAATTTTGAAGAGGTATCAAAGGAAGGAATGGGTAAAAATAATGAATGAAGAACATGGATGAATCAAGAAGAATGGAATTTTGGCACCTGTTTTGAGACCAATGAAAAAAAATTATTGGAACCAAATAGGTTTTTAGAAATAAGGTGAATGAATATTAAAAGGTGAAAAGGAACAAAGCATGAATTTTTTTCAATTGATACTCTTAAATTGAAGGTTCCAATATTGATGAAACATTTTACTTAGAAGAAATTTTAGAATAAATGAGGATTTTTTAAAATATTTTTTTCTAAAGAAAATATGATAATTAGAAAAATATAGAAATTACTTGAATTGAAAAATTTTAAAATCATAAAAACCCTTAAAAATCAATTAAAACAAAATATTGAAACTAACATGAAAATAATAGGCTGTAGAAAAAATTGTGGTGACTATTGGGAAAAAACATTGATTACTTGAGATTCCAATTGAACCACCAGAATTATAATGTGTCAAACCATTAGAAGTTCATGCATAGAAAATGTTGTGGAAAACTAAACCTCTAGATATTCACTTCCCTTCGATTAAGTGCTCTAGAAGTAGTAATTCAATGAACCCAATACACTAAGCCAACTTTGTAGATATCTTAGAAAAAAACACATGAACATTCAAAGAAATATAAAAAACAACATAAGTATATAAAGTATGAAATAAACATAAGATATTAATTTGATTCGGGTGAGTTATCCTAAATTCATGGCAGAAACCATGTGGATTTATTTTCACTAAATGGAAGTATAAAGATTACATTAAATTGAAAAAAAATCAATAATTTTTCATTATAGATGATTAACTCTCTAAAAAACCCTGATTCACTATAAATAATCAAGATATATTGTACATGTGTCTCATATCTATTGTTCTCGCCATTCCCCACTTCATTTTATAGTAAACTCAGCTGGTCATCTAGGTCACACCACTTTCCCACATTCATGGAGACCCTCCATATGGAATGTCACTACTAATTTTTAGTATCCTCATTATCCTTAACTTCTTGAATCGATAAAATTATAGAGTCTTTATTAAATATACTTCCTTCTAGAGAGTTCGTCGAATATTCTAGACTTTCCTTTGATGTCATCGATAGAATGAGCAACTGATAGTCCTACTTCCACTGAAGAGATGAACTATCATTTTATGTGAACTGAGTCTAGCCTCCTATTTCTAACCATATTTCTAGAAAATGTTAATTCAATTAATGAACTTTTGGTAACCTAAAAATAGGCTTCACATCCCAATAATATCCAACTTGATGACTTTTTTCAGGGAAAACATCAAAAAATCTATAGAAAACCAAGCTTCATTCCATAGTAAATAATGTTTCTACATCTCCTTCTATTCACCAAAGTATTAATGAGGTATGAGACTACCATTTACTTTATTAAACTAATGTTTTGGTGAAAATTTCCTCTATATTTTTATACTGATGATCTTCCAGATATCTAACACTTTCTCCTACAATATTTTTCTAATGAAGTGGTACTTAAAGTCTATGTGATTCATTATTGCATGAAAAATTAGACTTTTATCTAATTATATCATACTTTATCTATCATATAAAATATTTCCTCCTTCCCAAATTTTTCTTAATTCCATCAACAAATGCTTTAACAAAACTATCTTCTTCCCTGATTTTATTATATCTACTTACTCATATTTCAATGTACTCAAAGTAATGAAATTCTATAGTTGTGACATCCAACTAGCTGTTGGTCCTCCATAGGTAAACATGAATATAGTTATTCTCTTTATAGTGTTTGAATCATTAATGAAGTCTAAGTTAATAAAACCCTATAACAGGTCTTCCTCCCAAAAAAAAAAGAGACTCATATTATGTTCCTTTAAAATAATGAATGATCCACTTAATGGCTTCTCAATTTTTCATACCTAGGTTTGATATAAATCTATATATATCTCCCACCATGAAATAAATATATAGTTAGGTACAAATCATAACATTCATTAACATTTCAATAGTTGAAGAGTATAATAATCTCTCCATATACCAGTTCTTTTTTTTCAATTGTTGCCTACGATTTAAATAATTTGAAGTGTTTGAAAAGATTAGTATATACTTACTTATATCCAATCATTATGAACCTTTAATGATCTTTCAGATGTTGTCTTTTTGTTATAGTACTAATGTTCCAGCCTTCTTTTCCATTTCAATCCCCATTTCCAAGATTTTATTATCCTGCCTGAGGTCCTTCATTTTAAAACTTTTGGACAACTTACACTTCAATTTATAAATCTTTCTATCATCTGGTCTAACCATCATCATGTCATTGACATACAAAAGAAATGTGATGAAATTATCATCATACCATAGATTCTTATAACAAAAATGATCTAAATTACATATATTTAACCCTTCCTCTAACATAAATCCATAAAATTTATAATTCCACTATCAAAGTTCTTTATTTAATCCATAAAATATTTTCTTCAATTTATTTACTGAATTATTTTTCTCAACTTTTATGAAACTTACTAGTTACTTCATGTAAAATTATTCCTCAAACTCATCATGATTGAAAGTTATCTTAACATCCATCTTCTCTATGTATAGATCTTATGATTCCAATATTCTTATCAGTGTATGGATGGTATAATTTTTAACTACTAGTGAGATGATTTTTGATAAATTTACTCCTTCCCTCTATTGAAAAAATTAATTATCAGCCATAGTTTGTAATTCTTCTTTCCATAGGATTCTTATTCCAACCAATAAACTCATTTTTTATTCAATGATTTTTTCCCTTATAGAATTTCAGCCATATCCCAAGTTTTTTTGAACATAAATGAAATCATATCTTCATTCATAGATAACTCCCATTGTTCTGAGTCACTAAGAAATGATTCTTCTTTTGGAAATTTGGTTTCTCTATCATTTATTAAAAGTGGAGAATCCATTTCAACCCAAAACCTTTGAACCAGTCTCTTGATTCTGGTTGATCTCCTAAATTAAATCAAATAATATAAACTAATCTGCTAAAATCTATCTACCGATGTATAAGATTTTAAAACTTGAACATCTGGTACTCTCACAATTGAAGCCCGAACTTTTGGTGCTCCCACCCGAGCATCATCCACTCTATAAATTTGTATCTTATCTCTTGTTGGCATTTATCTAGGGCTTCTAGTGATCTTATCTCTCACATTTGAGTTATCCAAAAAATACTTAACTTCTGATAACCTTTATCTAATTAACCTAGACCTCAATAGTTTATTTTCCTTTAACTTATTTTTCCATCAAGTTTCTATCTTTTCATATAATTTTCTCATTAAAGAGAACATATCTACTCTAGATGAATTATCATGTCTCGTTATCCCATTGCTGATATAAAAAATTTTCCTTTCCATATCCAATGAAAAAATATATTCTGGATTTTTATTAAAGTTAGAATTTACAGGTTCATATTCTAAACTACTGAAAATATTAATATAATGAACCTCCAGTTGTTTTCTAGATCATAATTTATCTAGAATTTCCTTCCCTACTGTCAATGTCGGACTTCTGGTGATGAGATGTGTTGGTGTGTTGAGTGCCTCTCCCCAAATCGCTATAGTCATTCCTGAGTGAAACCTTATACTTCAATATTTTTATGTTAGAGTATCATTAATTATTTTATCCACTTAATTATGTTATCTAGTTTTAGAAACTATATTATCATTCCTTATTATCTTCTTTTGGTATAATTTTCAGAAGTTGTGACTAGTTTACTCACCACTATTGTTTTTCTAAATACACTTCAACTTCTAACTGTATTCCCTTTTCACTAAATCTTTCCACTAAATAAACACATGAAATGCATAGGACTTATGCTTCAAAAATTAAATCCATAATTTTTTAGTAGTATCATCAATGAAAGTAACAAACTAAATTAAACATTCATAAGACTAAATAGGGTTCGGTCACTAAAAATCTAATTGAAAAAGTTCCAATTTATGATTATAAGGCTTCTTTACATATAAATTAAAGGACACCCTTCTCTGATTTCCTATAACATAACTTTTAAACTATTCAATTTGTATGTGATCAAGATTTAGTATTCATATTTCTGATAGATTTTCATATTCTTCTCACTGAGGTGGCTGAACCTATAGTTCCAAACTTTTGAATCTTAAAAATTTATACTTCTGATAACTACACCTCCATCTAAATTTATGGTCAAGTAAATTGTCTCATCCTTTACTCATGAAATTATCATAAATCCTTAGGTAACCTTCCATAAACTATTTTAAAAACTAATTCCATGGCCCACTTCATCTAGTTTCCCAATAGATATAATATTTTTCTACAAACTAGGGACGTGGTGAACTTTCGATAGTTTCAAGAATCCCTCATTCTTCATCCAAATTTTGACCTCACCTTTTTTAACAACTTCTTCATCTTCATAAGTCACTAGATAAACTTTCAAAAACTTCTCATATAAATAATTGACCATGGAACTTTGATCACTAGTTGAATGAAAATATTCTCTATAGTTAATAACCCAAAATTCTAACAGAGTATTCATACTCAACAAGAAATTGTTTCTCTATTTTATTAAACTAATGGAATTTGAACTACTAGAGATTGATGTTTGTTTTTTGTTCTCCTTGAAAATTTTGAAATTATTATTGATATGACCTTTATTCTCACAATTATAGTATGTAGGACTTGTTCTATATGACTTGCTTCAACTCCTTTATTGAGATTTATCATTAGAATGTTTTTTCTAATGGGATTTATTTCTTGTGATGATCATCTTCTTCTATCAGTATTAATCATGTTGTTGATAAGTACTTGAACTTGTCTCTATTTAAGCACCTCATTTAGGATCAAATTCTGGATATCATCAAACATGAAATCTGGTTTTCTAGTGGATTTACTAATCATGGTAACTATAACACCCTATCTTTTTATAAGGGAAGATAATAAGAGCATCACCCTTACATCATCATCTAAAGTTACCTTCACTGATTTGATATACCCATAGATCATATTGAAATCATTCACATGATTGGTCATTGGTCTTCCTTATGAAACCCTTAATCTTAACAAATTCCACAACATGAAAACTCTTTTAATATTCATTGTATTTTCATACATATCTTCCACAAACTTCATGTTATATATTGTAGTTTTCTTTTCCTTAATGTTGAAATAAGCATTCCATGTCAGAGATATTCTTACCAGCACTAAAGCCTTTCTATCTAGTTTTTTCATTATCACTTATCTATTGTATTAGCCTTAACACCTTTCAACAATACTTATAGATATTTCTGGATGAGATAATCTTCGATATTCATCCTCGAAAATCCAAAACCCATTCCATTAAATTTGTCGATCTATATCTTCCCTTCATATAACAGCATGCCTGTGATGTTACCCATGTGATGATTGAGCACTGAAAAACCTTATTATAATACCACTTATTGGGAAAAAAATTATGATCAACTAAGCTTTTAATTAGACCACCAGAATTAAAACACATTACACATCCAAAATTTCATGCATAGAAAACTTAGTAGAAAACCAAACCTTCATAAGTTCACTTCCCTTCAACTAAGTGTACCAGAAGTAGGAATTCAAATCACCCCACTCACCACACTAAGTCAACTTTACACACACCTTAGTAGAAAACACACATAAATTCAAAGAAATAGATAAAAAAGAAATGAAAGTACATAAATCATGAAATAAACATAGACAACATTATGATTCAGAAAATTTTTCCTATGTGCATAGAAGAAACACTGTGGCTTTATTTTTATTCAATGAAAATATAAATTTTACATTCAACTAAAAAAACAGTTGGTAAGATTTAATTACATAGTATTAACTCTCTATAAAAAATTATGCATAGTATATAATCAGGATATACTATACATGTGTATCATATTAATTTTCTACATTGGTCCCCACTTCCTTTTATAAGAAACTCAACCAATCATCCAGTTCATACTGCCTTCCCACGTTTATAGAGAGACTCTTTATGGAATGTTCTAGACACCTCATTTACCTTAACTGCTTACATCGGTAAACTTATGCAGTCTTCATTTGAGAGAATTACTTATAGAGAGTTCACCAAACATCTTGAACTGCTCTTTGATGTCATCAATAGAAAAAAATTACTAATATTCCTATTATCACTAAAGAGATGAATTGTTATTTTCTATGCACCAAGTATAACCTCCTTCCATTGAATGTATTTCTGGTAAATGTAAATATGGAGCGTGAAATTTTGTTAACCTGAAACCGGGATTCACAACCCAATAATATACCACTTGAAGAATTGTTCCAGGGAAAACTTTAGAAACTCTCTAATAAAAAAACTTCTTTCTACAATAAACAATGTTTCTTTATCTCCTTCCATTCACCCAAGCCCCACTAAGGCATGATGTTTCCTCATACTTTCTTGAACTAATGTTTTGTTGAACATGTCGATTGGATTTTGGATACCAGTAATCTTTTTGAGATCTAACACTTTCTCCTCCAGCATGTTTCTAATGAAGTGGTACTTCTAGTTTATGTGATTCATTACTATATGGAAAACTTGATTTTTAGTAAAGTATATTTCACTTTATATATCACAAAAAAGAATCCCTCTTTCCTAATTTATTTCTAATTCATTCATAAAATTCTTTAACCAAACCATCTCTTTCCCTAATTCTATTTAAACTACATGATCAACTGTTATTGTCCTCAAAATAATGATCTTATATAGTCATTAAATCCAACTAACTATTATTCCTCTATATGTAAACATGAATCCAGCTGTGAGTGTTTGAATCTATAATGAATTTTGAGTCAAAAAAACCATGTAACAGGTCTTCCTCCATAAAACAAAAGGCCTCATATTATATTCCTTTAAAATGCTGAAGGATCCACTTAAGGAATTCTCAATTTCCCTTACCTAATTTTGATATAAATCGACTTATAACTCCCACTATGAAATAAATATCTAGATGGGTACAAATCATAGCATACATTAAGCTTCTGAAAGGTGAATAGTATAACACACTCTCCATGTACCAGTGATCTTCTTTTATTGTTGATTCTTGTGATTTGGACAATTTAAAGTGTCTGACAAGAGGAGTAGTGACTGACTTACATCCAATCATTTCAAACCTTTGAATGACTTTTGGATGTAGTTTTTTTGTGATAGAACTAATGTTCCAACCTTTATGTTCATTTTAATCCTTATTCCCATGATTTTATTGGCCTACACAAGATCCTTCATTTCGAAACTTTTGAACAACTTACACTTCAATTTTCAAATATTTATATTATATGGTCCAACCAGAAGCATTTCATTATCATAAGAAACAATATTATGAACTTCTCATAATCCCATTGATTCCTATAATATTAATGATATACATTGCATATTTTTAACCCTTCTTATGACATAAATTGGTTGAATTTATGATTCCACTATTATGGTGATTGCTTTAACCCATACAATCATTTCTTCAATTTACATACCAAATTTCATTTCTTATCTTTCATGAAACCTACTGAATAATTTATGAAAATTTATTCCTTCAACCCTCTATGAAAGAAATCTATATTAATGTATATTTACTCTAAGTATATATATTTTAATTCCACTATACTTGGAATTGTAAGGATGGTAGAATATTTAACTATCGGTGAGAAGATTTCCAAGAAATCAACTCCCCCATTTTATTTAAAAACTTTCAATATCAGTCATGATTTGTAACACTTAATTCCATCAGCTTCTTATTTTAACCAATTGACACATTTTTTCTCCATTTATTTTTTCCCTTTTGGAAGCTTAGTCATCTCCAAAGTTCTTTTGAAATTAAATAAAGTTATCGCTTCATTCATATCTAACTCCCAATATTCTGGGTCACTAATAAATGTCACTTCTTCTAGAGATTCAGGTTCTCCAACATTTGTTAAAAGTAAAGGATTCATTTTATACCCAAACCTTTAAACTGGTCTCTTAATTCTGGTTAATCTCCTCAATTGAATTGGTTGTTTTTAACTACTCAACTGAAATCTATATTAGTGTATGAGATTCAGATACCTTAACTTTCAATATTCTCACAACTGAAGACCAAAATTCTAGGGATCCCACTTGAGCTTTAGTCACTCTAGAACTTCCCAGATAATATTTCACTAGCCTTTCTCCTAGACTTTTGGTTCTTTCAAAACTCACATATGAGTTCACCAAATTTTGAAAAAAATTAGTTACCTTACTCTGATCAACCTAGACTTCAAGAGTTTATTTTTCTTCAACTTATTTATCCACAAAGTTTTAATCTTTCCACATAATTTTCTCATTAAATTTAACATATCTACTTCTCATGACTTATCGTGTCTCATTATCCTATAGTGGATATCTAAAATTTTCATCTATATACCTAATAAAAAGGCACATTTTGGATTTTTCTTTATGTTTATCTTTATCCTTAGAATTTACATATATATATGATAAACTACTGAAGATATTAAGATGATGAACTTAAAAAAAAAATCTAGTCCATAATGTATCTATAATTTCTTTCCCAACTACTAATATTGGGCTCTTCTTAATGAGATATGTCATTGTGTTGAGTGCCTCCACCCAAATTTCCTTAGGTATTCCTGAGTACAACCTCATACTCCAAGATTTCTCTATCAAAGTCTTGTTTATTATTTTATCCACTCCATTTTTTTATTGGGTTCTAGGTATCATTTTCTCATGCCTTATTCCCTTATTTTGGAAGAATTTACAGAATTTTTGTCTGGTGTACTCACCACCATTGTCTATCCAGATTCACTTCAGCTACTAGCCACATTCCCTTTCTACCAAGTGTTTTTGCTAAATAAACACCTGAAATACATCAAACTTATTCTTCAAAAATTAAATCCATAATTTTTTAGTATAATTATCAATGAAATTAATGAAGTAAAGTGAACCTACATAGGACTAAATAGGGGTAGTTCCCCAAACATATGAGTAAACAAGTTACAATTTCTGGTTCTTGGGATTCCATCTATATAAATTGAAGGACACCCTTTTCTAATTTACTATCACACAACTTTCACATTTATAATTTCCATGTGTTCAAGTTTCAGTGTACCTTTTTTCAATAGAACTTTTATATTATTTTCACTGAGGTGACATAACCTACAATAACAAACTTTTAGATCTTTAGAAGTTATACTTCTAGAAATTCCACCCCCATCTGAATTTTTTGTCAAGTAAAGAGTCTCATCCTTTACTCCTCATGTGACTATCATAGATTCTTGGGTAACCTTCCATACACCATTTTTAAAACTAGTCATATATCCTAATTCATCAAGTTTCCCAATGAATATAATATTTTTCCATAAACCATGGATGTGGAAAACTTATGATCATTTCAATAATCTATTGTTATTCATCTAGATATTGACCACACCTTTTCTAACAACTTCCAAGGATTCATCATCTACTATATGAAATTTACCAAACTTTTCAGATATATAATTGACTATGAATATTTGATCACCAATTTAATAAAAAGATTCTCTGGATCCCATCACCTGAGATTCTATTAGAGTATTCACAATCATCAAGTAATTATTACTCCCTTCTGGTAAACTAACATAATTTAAAATGCTAGAGGCTGATGTTTTTCTAGTTTTCTACTTTTGACTTTTGAAATTCTTCTTAATATGACCTATCTTCCCATAATTATATCATATAGGACCTAGTTCAACCAAATTTCTTCAACTCCTTTCTCAAGACTTATCATTATAATGTTTATTTTGATGGTCTTACTTTTATTGAGGTGATCTTCCTCTTACAACAATATTAAGTGCACTATCGGTAGACCCTTAAACTTGCCTTTGTATAAGCTTCTCATTCAAGATCAAATTTTGGTTATCATTAAACACTAAATCTATTTTTCCACTAGAGTTACTAACCACATTAATCATAGAATCCTAGCTTTTGGAAGTGAATATACCAAGAGTAGTGACCATACATCATCAAATAATGTTACCTTCACTGATTCGAGATTCCCACAAATCATATTAAATCCATTCACATAATCTTCTACTATTTTTCCTTCTAAAAACTTCATCTAAAAAAATTTCATAACATGGAAACTTTGTTAAGATTTGTTTTCTTTTCATACATATCCTTCAAATCCTGCATAACGTCTATTATAGTCTTCTTCACCTAAATGTTTAAAGAAACACTTCATTCCATAGACATTCTTATTAATGCCAAAGTATTTTTATCCATATTTATCATTTTTCCTTATCAATTATATCAGCCTTATAACCTTTTGTTAAAAATTATATATCATTCTAAATGAGATAATACTTTATCTATATCCTATAAAATCCAAAAAAACCATAGAATTTATCGATTGTATCTTCCCATCATCTGATGCCATGAACAAAAATCATGCATATCATACTATATATAATTTACTTATAACCTTTTATCACTCATTTATTAACAATTATTTATTAAAATCATTATTTTGGGTGATAACTCCTTTGTTTTTCATGTAAGTTTTGGTTCGGTAGTTTTGGTCCTTGTAGTTTGATCATGGTTGCATCACCTATAGGATGTTGATAATTATATAAATATCATATATATTCATCATATAAATATTTATAGTCACCCATAAAAGTTATAGATATAAAATTGAATTTCACCATTCATAAATTGAATTTCATCATTCATAAATACGATAGGTCATACGTACACATGAACGTCATTTTCATTTTTCAAAGGATGGAATTAAAGAAAGGAAAATAATAATTTAACTTTCAAGAATAATTATTATATCATATAAATAATATATATTCATAAAATACATCCTTATTACTATCCATGAAAAACAAAAAAATAAAAATGAATCGCATCGCTTCGTGGAGGTGGTAGTACACACATACGCATGAGTGACATTGTCGTTTTCCTACAAATTAAAAGGAAAGAAGGTAGATTTGGTATTATAATTTCAGGAGTATAATTATTCCATAAATATAATATATATATATATATATATATATTAAATCCTTTATTATATTCATTCATGAGATGTGGTGATGGAAAATGAATTATATTGGTTCATGATGCGGTAGTCTGCCATACACACGATCGACAGTTTCATTTCCCATTGGATAGAAGAGGAGATGAATATAGGTTATTCCATTAACATGATAACATCTAATTATATGGAATATATTGGTGTTATTTATTTAGTATAGTTTAAGAATATTTTAAGGAGGTGGAAGAAGAAATAAAATGAAAACTCATGGTTAAGGATTATACCTCTTCTTCGAACAACCTTTTTAGGTTTATACCTAAATACTTCCTAGGATAGTTTTAAAATCAAACCATAGAATATAAATAATTTCTATGGATATAATGAATGGATTTGGGTAGGTATTGGACAAACCAAAAGGATCTTTAAGAGTAGAGAGGAGAGTAGAGGGGGTGTCATTTTATTAGTGAGGGAGAGGACCCGCTTGTAATTTTTGAAAAGAATAAAATATATTAATGTCTTATTCACAGAAAAATGGATCCAAAAGGGACCAATCTAGAATATTAGATGATATAGGTTATAAATATGGTAATAAAATAGAAATTAGATAAGTTTATAGGTTATTTTAACCCTTATCTCTTTATTTTAACCCCCTGGTAAACCTATTTTAACATTAACAATGGTAATAGATTTTTACTATTTTTACTATTCATTATTACCAAAAATTAAGTTAAAATTATTACCTAAAATTAATTATTTTGATTAAATATATTGAATAAGTTTTATCAAATTCAGTTATTATAAGAGGTGGAAATTAATTTAAAACTAAACCCGCAAACGTGACGAAAATCGGTTTTCCAAAGAAAAAAATTTATTAAGTGTAAAAAGTTTTTTATATCAAAACTCACCATAAAATTGATTCCAATAACCAAAATTGGATTAATAATAATATAATTAAAATAGTTTTTATTTTTAAACTATTTTAAAATAAAATATAACTTTATAAATTCTTTAAATGAAAAGATGATTTTTAATAAAAATCAGTATCTTTTACTATACATCAAAAAATTAATATTTTCAGAAAATTCTCAAAAAAATCACTCTAAGATAATTTTAACATTTTGATTTCAAAAATGAAGTTAATTTTTTTGAATATATTTTCTAAAATTGTAAAAAAAATATTTTTAAAATAATTTTATAAAACGCGACAAAACCGCTTTCTAGAACATTACAGTTTTTAAGCATAAAATTGGATTTATTCTTATCTCATGACTAGAAAAATATTAGATGAATGACAAAACATTTTATTAAATATATAATATATAAATTTTATTAAAAAATCACCAATATTGACTAATTTAATTAATTAAGATAAAAACACATTACGTACATAAAAATTGTTTTTTTCAGAAAAAAATTTCTTTTACTTTTAAATTATTTTTATTTTCATTTCTAATTAATTGATAACCAATGAATTTATTTTATACATGAGTAAAATAAATAATTTTCATAATTTAGTTATTTCTATTAATACTCTTCAATTTAATAGCTAGGTTATAATGTTATACTATATTAAAGTTCATTTAGACTTGAAGTTGCGTGTATTGCAAGCTATTGAAGAGATTTGATTTATTTTAAAAGAAATAAATCATAAAATCTTAGGGTGTTACATTATACCCCCCTTAAAATGAATTTCTCCCTCAAAATTTCATTACTCCATTATAAAAAAATGAGGATACCTCTATTTCATTACATCCTTAGGTTCCCATGTAGCTTCTTCAAATTTCTGATTCCTCTATAAAACTTTAAATAGGTGAGTAGTTGTGTTTCGTAGCACTTTATCTCTATGATCCAAGATTTATATTGGTTATTATTTATAAGAAAGATCAATCTATAATGTTAATACCTATGAGTTAAATACATGTGATGAATTAGGTATGTATTTCCTCATAAGAGATGCAAAGAACACATCATGAACTTAAGATAGGTTCAATAGAGGCACCAAACAATAAGCAATTATCCCAACTCGATCAAGAATCTCAAAGGGGACAATATACCTAGGGCTCAAATTTAATTTATTATAAAATCTCATAACAATATTACATGGAGAAATTCATATAAACTCTATCTCACAAACTTCAAATTCTAGGTCTCTCTGACGAATGCCAGCATAACTTTTCTATCAACTTTAAGCTGCCTTAATGTGTTGTTGAATAGATCTGACTTTCTCTTCCATTTCCTTAGATAACTCAAGTCCCAATAGCTTTATTTCTCTAAATTTATCCCAACACATTGGATTTATTTACTTATTTCCATAGAGGGTTTCATAAATATATATCTGAATTCTCAATTGAAAGTTATTATTGTAAGAAAACTCAAATGGATGAAGGTTTTGATCCCAACCACCTTTTAAATCTATAGAACAATATATCAGTATATCATATAGGGTTTGAATGTTTCTATCAGACTAACCATTTTTCTGAGGATGTAAGAAGTACTAAAACTTAACTCTATATCCAAATCATACTGAATACTTTTCTAGAATTTCGATGTAAACTAAGGATCTCAATCAGATGCAATAGAATGTGGTACTCCATGAAACCTTACCACTTCCTTAATAAATTTTTTTGCAAGATGGTCAAGAGAGAAGTCTTATAAGATGAAAATGAAGTGTCTTGGCTTCATAAGGTGATCGAATACCACTACAAGAAAATATTGTTTTAGCTGTGGTTTTTTTGCGATGGTTTTCAAAACCGCTGCTAAATGTTTTTAAAATATTTGTTATAAATGTTTAAAAATTTATTCAAAAAAAAATTAACTTTTTTTAGCGGCAGTTTTGAAAAAACCGCCGTAAAATTTTAAAAAATATTCATTTATTAATTATTATTTATTATTTATTATTTATAATAAAATATAGTTTATTATTTATAATATATCAATTAGTAAATATTTATAATTATTTTTAAATAATATTTTTAAACTGAAAACAAATCTTCAATAAGTTGAAAAACAGACTTTGACATCAAATAACCGTAACTTCTGATCCGAGAGTCTATTTTATCTCCACTTCCAGACAAATAGAAGCTTATCAAATGAGCTAAAACCAAGTGATATTTTAATAATGTGATAATGAAAGGAAAAAAATATATTCAAATT
Organism: Viscum album; assembly: GCA_963277665.1. NCBI lineage: Eukaryota > Viridiplantae > Streptophyta > Magnoliopsida > Santalales > Viscaceae > Viscum > Viscum album. The sequence goes on from OY728136.1 coordinate 874,846,150, forward strand.
TCAAAAGTCGTAAATTGAATTCGAACTTCAAATGGTCATAACTTTTAATCCCGGTGTCCGTTTGGGCTCTACCACATATCAAATAAAAACCTGCAATGAGCTCTATGACATTTAGGTTTAGTACCAACTCTTTGAGTATGGTACCTCTTTTTATTCCACCAGAAAGGCCCAGAAGGCCTCTGAAACAAAGGTTTTAATTGCAGACCCCAATTTCTTAAAATTCAAATGGTTATAACTTTCAATCCAGATGCACGTTCGGTATGTATCACATATTATATCGAAGCTCATTTCATGATCTTCGATTTGACTGATTTTGGCGCTGAAAAAAGAGTTTTGGATCAGAATTTATGGTCATTTTAATGTTTTTCTGGTTTTTAAAGGTTCTTAACGTTTTATGATTTATATAATTATTTACTTATTTATTTGTTTGTTTCTTTGTTTGTTATTTTTTTGTTTGTTTGTTTGTTTAATATTTATTTATTTATTAAATAATTAGTTATTAATTAATTTATTATTATTTATTTATTATTTATTTATTATTATTTATTACTTATTTATTTATTTATTTATTTATCAATTTATTTATTCATAAATTTATTTATTTATTTATTAGTATTTAAAATGTATTTATTTATTTATTTATTATTTAATTATTATTTACACATTAATTATTAATTTATTTTTAATTTATTAATTAATTATTAATTATTTCTTTATTATTAGTTTATTATTCATTTATTATTTATTTATTATTTATTTATTCTTTATTCATTATTTATTAGTTAATTGTTAATTATTTATTATTTATTTATTTATTATTAATTATTTATTAAATTTTTAATTTTTAATTTTTAATTTTAATTATTAATTATTAATTATTAATTATTAATTATCAATTATTCATTATTGGTTATTATTAATTATTAATTATTAAAGTGAATATAATTGTAGCATGAAATTTAAAATATTCATTTTTATAATAATCATATACTCTAATACCTTCCTCCTATAATAGTTTCAAATAATTAATTGATGTTGAAAAGTAAAAATTAATATCATTTCTAGATAATTTTGTTCTAGAAATCATTAAAATCAATATGATATATTTCTTCTTCATACAAAATTCATGATATAAGTTGTAAATTTCTAACAAAATATGCTATGGACTATGTTTTCTATAAAGGCTTCAATACGGATTCATTCCATCTATACATAGTACAAGTATGATATTTCTAACTTCATTTCCAAATATAAAAAAATTGTTGATCAATTTTCTTCCATTCTAGTCAATCAGATAAAAACATAATTTTTCATAAGATATTAACTCATCTACATGTTATCTTAATATTTTTGTATTATTTTAATTTTTAAATGAACATTTTAGATGAATATTTATTGGAAGATACCAAATTGTCTTAGTAAGAGTCTTAGTATTTTTTATAAATGATATATCAACCTGTTCTTTTCCTTTTAACTTATATTATAATGTATCTCATTAAGGACACTTTGAAAGACCTTTATATTCCTTCTTATACATAATGTAGTCATTGGGACAGACAGGTATCTTCTTATACCCCAATCCCACTGAACATAATATTTTTTGTTTTCATTATAATGTAAATATTATAGATCGTTGTCTTAAAGAATTATTTCTTTAAAAAGTTGTAGCAACTATATTAAACTCTTATCAATCCATCCATTCTTGGATTTCAAGTTAACCAATATTAACACGATTTATAAAAATATAAATTTTATACAACCTAGATACAATGGTTTTTCAAAATCACCATATAGAAACTCTATCATTGGGGTTTTCTCAATTTTTCCCACTTCAATATCATGAATCATTTCTTAATTTTGATCAAAATTATCATCTCGAAAATCTTCACCATCATTAAATCTTGAATTATGCCCAATTTCACAATGAAAAACCCAAAGAATATAACTTGGATTAAAACCATTTAAAATTAAATGATATCTGATTTATCTATTTTTAAACTTTCTCATATTTAAGAATTTCATGAATGAACAGAATATAAGGTCATTATTTAGAAAATTTTGTTTTTAAAATTCTGAAAAATAATCAACCCCGTCCTTATATTTATTACTTTCTCATCGTGTAGTAATTCAACTATGATTTTTTTATAACCTATAAAAACTTAAGTATTGAATATAAGTTACTATATTTTGAAATTTAATTTTAATTTTACTTTTATAAATAACAATAAAAAATAATAATTTTAAATAAAATAACTATAATGATAAAAATATAGAGAAGTATATTAAGTTAATCTCAAATATAAAGAAAGATATTGAATCGTTAATGGTGTAAAAATCCTTTATAAAAGTTTAATCCATATGATATATTATAAAAATCTTACTATAATGGAATATGATTTAAATATTCATTAAAATAGTTAATAAAGTCAAAATAAAAGAGATTTTTAGAATTTTTGTCTAGAAATTTTAGTAATCAAGTGTGTTGATTTATATATTGATTTTTAAGAGAATGATGAATTCAATGAAGTTATATTCAATAAAACACCAAAAGAATATAATTGGTGGGATTAAATTGATGAATTTAACATTGTTGGTAATAATTCAATATATGATCAAACAAAAAGAATGAATATCATATAAAAAACAATATTTATATCACTTGTTAAGATAATAAATTTTGAAGAGGTATCAAAGGAAGGAATGAGTAAAAATAATGAATAAAGAACATGGATGAATCAAGAAGAATGGAATTTTAACACTTGTTTTGAGACCAATGAAAAAAAATTATTGGAACCAAATAGGTTTTTAGAAATAAGGTGAATGAATATTAAAAGGTGAAAAGGAACAAAGCATGAATTTTTTGCAATTGATACTCTTAAATCGAAGGTTCCAATATTGATGAAACATTTTACTTAGAAGAAATTTTAGAATAAATGAGGATTTTTTAAACAATTTTTTTCTAAAGAAAATAGGATAATTAGAAAAATATAGAAATTACTTGAATTGAAAAATTTTAAAATCATAAAAACCCTAAAATAATAAATTAAAACAAAATCTTGAAACTAACATGAAAATAATAGGCTGTAGAAAAAATTGTGGTGACTATTGGGAAAAAACTTTGATTACTTGAGATTCCAATCGAACCACCAGAATTATAATGTGTCAAACCATCAGAAGTTCATGCATAGAAAATGTTGTGGAAAACTAAACCTCTAGATGTTCAATTCCCTTCGATTAAGTGCACTGGAAGTAGTAATTCAATGAACCCAATACACTAAGACAACTTTTCAGATATCTTAGAAAAAACACATGAACATTCAAAGAAATAGAAAAAACAACATGAGTACATAAAGTAGAAAATAAACATAAGATATTAATTTGATTCGAGTGAGTTATCCTAAATGCATGGGAGAAACCATGTGGAATTATTTTCATTAAATGGAAGTATAAATATTGAATTCAATTGAAAAAAAAATCAATAATTTTTCATTATAGATGATTAACTCTCTAAAAAACCCTGATGCACTATAAATAATCAAGATATATTGTACATGTGTCTCAAATCTATCGTTCTCACCATTCCCCACTTCATTTTATAGTAAACTCAGCTGGTCATCTAGGTCACACCACTTTCCCACATTCATGGAGACCCTCCATATGGAATGTCACTGCTAATTTTTAGTATCCTCATTATCCTTAACTTCTTGCATTGATAAAATTATAGAGTCTTTATTCAATATAGTTCCTTCTAGAGAGTTCGTCAAATATTCTAGACTTTCCTTTGATGTCATCGGTAGATTGAACAACTGATAGTCCTACTGCCACTGAAGAGATGAACTATCATTTTATGTGAACTGAGTCTAGCCTCCTATTTCTAACCATATTTCTAGAAAATGTTAATTCAATTAATGAACTTTTGGTAACCTAAAAATAGGCTTCACATCCCAATAATCTCTAACTTGTTGACTTTTTTTAGGGAAAAAATAAAAAAATCTATAGAAAACCAAGCTTCATTCCATAGTAAATAATGTTTCTACATCTCCTTCTATTCACCAAAGTATTAATGAGGCATGAGACTACCATTTACTTTATTAAACTAATGTTTTGGTGAAAATTTCCTCTATATTTTTATACTGATGATCTTCCAGATATCTAACACTTTCTCCTACAAGATTTTTCTAATGAAGTGGTACTTAAAGTCTATGTGATTCATTATTGCATGAAAATTAGACTTTTATCTAATTATATCATACTTTATCTATCATATAAAATATTACCTCCTTCCCGAATTTTTCTTAATTCCTTCAAAAAATGCTTTAAAAAAACTATCTTCTTCCCTGATTTTGTTATATCTACTTACTCATATTTTAATGTACTCAAAGTAATGATATTCTATAGTTGTGACATCCAACTAGCTACTTCTCCTCCATAGGTAAAAATGAATATAGTTATTCTCTTTCTAGTGTTTTAATCACTAATGAAGTCTAAGTTAATAAAACCCTATAACAGGTCTTCCTCCCAAAAACAAAGAGACTCATATTATGTTCCTTTAAAATAATGAATGATCCACTTAATGGATTCTCAATTTTTCATACCTAGGTTTGATATAAATCTATATATATCTCCCACCATGAAATAAATATATAGTTAGTTACAAATCATAACATTCATTAATATTTCAATAGTTGAAGAGCATAATAATCTCTCCATATACCAGTCCTATTCTTCTTCAATTGTTGCCTATGATTTAAATAATATGAAGTGTTTGAAAAGATGAGTATATACTTACTTATATCCAATCATTATTAACCTTTAATGATCTTTCAGATTTTGTCTTTTTGTTATAGTACTAATGTTCCATCCTTCTTATCCCTTTCAATCTCCATTTCCAAGATTTTATTATCCTGCCTGAGGTCCTTCATTTTAAAACTTTTGGAGAACTTACACTTCAATTTCTAAATCTTTCTATCATCTGTTCTAACCATCATCGTGTCATTGACATACAAAAGAAATTTGATGAAATTATCATCATCCCATAGCTTATTATAACAAAAACGATCTAAATTACATATATTTAACCCTTCATCTAACATAAATCCATAAAATTTATAATTCCACTATCAAGGTTCTTTCTTTAATCCATAAAATATTTTCTTCAATTTATATACTGAATTATTGTTATCAACTTTTATGAAACTTACTAGTTACTTCATGTAAATTTATTCCTCAAACTCATCATGATTGAAAGCTATCTTAACATCCATCTTCTCTATGTATAGATCTTATGGTTCCACTATTCTTAGCAGTGTATGGATGGTATAATTTTTAACTACTAGTGAGATGATTTTTGATAAATTTACTCCTTCACTCTATTGAAAAAATTAATTATCATCCATAATTTGTAATTCTTCTTTCCATAGGATTCTTATTCCAACCAATAAACTCATTTTTTCTTCAATGATTTTTTCCCTTATAGAATTTCAGACATATCCCAAGTTTTGTTGAACTTAAATGAAATCATGTCTTCATTCATAGTTAACTCCCCTTGTTCTGAGTCACTAAGAAATGATTATTCTTTTGTAAATTTGGTTTCTCTAGAATCTATTAAAACTGGAGAATCCATTTCAACCCAAAACCTTTGAACCAGTCTCTTGATTCTGGTTGATCTCCTAAATTAAATCAAATAATATAAACTAATCGGCTAAAATCTATCTACCGATGTATAAGATTTTAAAACTTGAACATCTGGTACTCTCACAATTGAAGCCCGAACTTTTGGTGCTCCCACTCGAGCATCATCCACTCTATAAATTTGTATCTTATCTCTTGTTGGCATTTCTCTAGGGATTCTAGTGATCTTATCTCTCACATTTGAGTTCTCTAAAAAATAGTGAACTTCTGATAACCTTTCTCTAATTAACCTAGACCTCAATAGTTTATTTTCATTTAACTTATTTTTCCATCAAGTTTCGATATTTTCATATAATTTTCTCATTAAAGAGAACAAATCTACTCTAGATGAATTATCACATCTCGTTATCCCATTGTTGATATAAAAAAATTTCCTTTCCATATCCAATGAAAAAATATATTTTGGATTTTTCTTAAAGTTAGAATTTACAGGTTCATATTCTAAACTACTGAATATATTAATATAATGAACCTCTAGTTGTTTTCTAGGTCATAATTTATCTAGAATTTCCTTCCCAACTGTCAATGTCGGACTTCTGGTGATGAGATGTGTTGGTGTGTTGAGTGCCTCTCCCCAAATCGCTTTAGGCATTCCTGAGTGAAACCTTATACTACAATCTTTTTATGTTAGAGTATCATTCATTATTTTATCCACTTAATTATGTTGTGTAGTTTTAGAAACTATCTTATCGTTACTTATTATCTTCTTTTGGTATAATTTTCAGAAGTTGTGACTAGTTTACTCACCACTATTGTTTTTCTAAATACACTTCAACTTCTAACTGTATTCCCTTTTCACTAAATCTTTCCACTAAATAAACACATGAAACGCATAGGACTTATGCTTCAAAAATTAAATCCATAATTTTTTAGTAGTATCATCAATGAAAGTAACAAACTAAATTAAACATTCATAATACTAAATAGGGTTCGGTCACTAAAAATCTAATTGAAAAAGTTCCAATTTATGATTATAAGGCTTCTTTCCATATAAATTAAAGGAAACCCTTCTCTGATTTCCTATAACATAACTTTTAAACTATTCAATTTGTATGTGATCAAGATTTAGTATTCATATTTTTGATATATTTTCATATTCTTCTCACTAAGGTGGCTGAACCTATAGTTCCAAACTTTTGAATCTTAAAAATTTATACTTCTGATAACTACACCTCCATATAAATTTCTGGTCAAGTAAATTGTCTCATCCTTTACTCATGAAATTATCATAAATCCTTAGGTAACCTTCCATAACCCATTTTAAAAACTAATTACATGGCCTACTTCATCTAGTTTCCCAATAGATATAATATTTTTCTACAAACTAGGGATGTGGTGAACTTTCAATAGTTTCAAGAATCCCTCATTATTCATCCAAATGTTGACCTCACCTTTTCTAACAACTTCTTCATCTTCATAAGTCACTAGATAAACTTTAAAAAACTTCTCATATACATAATTGACCATGAACCTTTGATCACTAGTTGAATGAAAATATTCTCTATAGTTAATAACCCAAAATTCTAACTGAGTATTCATACTCAAAAAGAAATTGTTTCTCCATTTTATTAAACTAATGGAATTTGAAATACTAGAGATTGATGTTTGTTTTTTGTTCTCCTTGAAAATTTTGAAATTATTATTGATATGGCCTTTCTTCTCACAATTATAGTATTTAGGACTTGTTTTATACGACTTGATTCAACTCCTTTATTGAGATTTATCATTAGAATGTTTTTTCTAATGGGATTTATTTCTTGTGATGATCATCTTCTTCTATCAGTATTAATCATATTGTTGATAAGTACTTGAACTCGTCTCTATTTAAGCTCCTCATTTAGGATCAAATTCTGGATATCATCAAACATGAAATCTGGTTTTCTACTGGAGTTACTAATCATGGTAACTATAGCACCCTATCTTTTTATAAGGGAAGATAATAAGAGCATCACCCTTACATCATCATCTAAATTTACCTTCACTGATTTGAGATACCCATAGATCATATTGAAATCATTCACATGATTGGTCATTGGTCTTCCTTCTAAAACCCTTAATCTTAAAAAATTCCACAACATGAAAACTCTATTAATATTCATTGTATTTTCATACATATCTTCCACAACCTTCATGATATTTATTGTAGTTTTCTTTTCCTTAATGTTGAAATAAGCATTCAATGTCAGAGATATTATTACCAGCACTGAAGCCTTTCTATCTAGTTTTTTCATTCTCACTTATCTATTGTATCAGCCTTAACACCTTTCAACAATACTTATAGATCTTTCTGGATGAGATAATCTTCTATATTCATCCTCTAAAATCCAAAATCTATTCCATTAAATTTATTGATCTATATCTTCCCATCATATAACAGCATGCCTGTGATACTACCCATGTGATGATTGAGCACTGAAAACCCTTATTATAATACCACTTATTGGGAAAAAATTATGATCAACTAAGCTTTTAATTAGACCACCAGAATTAAAACACATTACACATCCAAAATTTCATGCATAGAAAACTTAGTAGAAAACCAAACCTTCATAAGCTCACTTCCCTTCAACTAAGTGTACCAGAAATAGGAATTCAAATCACCCCACTCACCACACTAAGTCAACTTTACACACACCTTAGTAGAAAACACACACAAATTCAAAGAAATAGATAAACAAGAAATGAAAGTACATAAATCATGAAATAAACATAGACAACATTATGATTCAGAAAATTTTTCCTATGTGAATAGAAGAAACAGTGTGGATTTATTTTTATTCAATGAAAATATAAATATTATATTCAACTGAAAAAACAGTTGGTAAGATTTAATTACATAGGATTAACTCTCTATAAAAAAATTATGCGTAGTATATAATCAGGATATACTATACATGTGTCTCATATCAATTTTCTACATTGGTCCCCACTTCCTTTTATAAGAAACTCAACCAATCATAATGTTTATGCTGCCTTCCCACATTTATAGAGAGACTCTTTATGGAATGTTCTAGACACCTCATTTACCTTAACTGCTTACATCGTTAAACTTATGGAGTCTTCATTTGAGATAATTACTTATAGAGAGTTCACCAAACATCTTGAACTACTCTTTGATGTCATCAATAGAAAAAATTACTGATATTCCTATTATCACTAAAGAGATGAATTGTTATTGTCTATGCACCAATTATAACCTCCTTCTATTGACTGTATTTCTGGTAAATGTAAATATGGAGTGTGAAATTTTGTTAACCTGAAACCAGGATTCACAACCCAATAATATCCCACTTGAAGAATTGTTCCAGGGAAAACTTTAGAAACTCTCTAATAAAAAAACTTCTTTCTACAATAAACAGTGTTTCTTTATCTCCTTCCATTCACCCAAGCCCCACTAAGGCATGATGTTGCCTCATACTTTATTGAACTAATGTTTTGTTGAACATGTCGATTGGATTTTGGATACCAGCAATCTTTTTGAGATCTAACACTTTCTCCTCCAGAATGTTTCTAGTGAAGTGGTACTTCTAGTTGATGTGATTCATTATTGTATGGAAAACTTGATTTTTAGAAAAGTATATTTCACTTTATCTATCACAAAAAAGAATCCCTCTTTCCTAATTTATTTCTAATTCATTCATAAAATTATTTAACCAAACCATCTCTTTCCCTAATTCTATTTAAACTACATGATCAACTGTTATTGTCCTCAAAATAATGATCTTCTATAGTCATTAAATCCAACTAACTATTATTCCTCTATATGTAAACATGAATCCAGCTGTGAGTGTTTGAATCTATAATGAAGTTTAAGTCAAAAAAACCATGTAACAGGTCTTTCTCCATAAAACAAAAGGCCTCATATTATATTCCTTTAAAATACTGAAGGATCCACTTAAGGAATTCTCAATTTCCCTTACCTAATTTTGATATAAATCAACTTATAACTCCCACTATGAAATAAATATCTGGCTGGGTACAAATCATATCATACATTAAGCTTCTGAAATGTGAATAGTATAGCACACTCTCCATGTACCGGTGATCTTCTTTTATTATTGATTCTTGTGATTTGGACAATTTAAAGTGTCTGACAAGAGGAGTAGTGACTGACTTACATCCAATCATTTCAAACCTTTAAATGAGCTTTTGGATGTAGTATTTTTGTGATAGAACTAATGTTCCAACCTTTATGTTCATTTTAATCCTTATTCCCATGATTTTATTGGCATACCCAAGATCCTTCATTTAGAAACTTTTGAACAACTTACACTTCAATTTTCAAATATTTATATTATATGGTCCAACCAGAAGCATGTCATTATCATAAGAAACAATATTATGAACTTCTCATCATCCCATTGATTCTTATAATATTAATGATATACATTGCATATTTTTAACCCTTCTTATGACATAAATTGGTTGAATTTATGATTCCACTATTATGGTGATTTCTTTAACCCATACAATCATTTCTTCAATTTACATACCAAATTTCATTTCTCATATTTCATGAAACCTACTGGATACTTTATGAAAATTTATTCCTTCAACACTCTATGAAATAAATCTATATTAATGTACATTTACTCTAAGTATATATCTTTTAATTCCACTATACTTGGAATTGTAAGGATGGTAGAATATTTAACTATCAGTGAGAAGATTTACAAGAAATCAACTCCCCCATTTTATTTAAAAGCTTTCACTATCAGTCATGATTTGTAACACTTAATTCCATCAGCTTCTTATTTTAACCAATTGACACATTTTTTCTCCATTTCTTTTTTCCCTTTTGGAAGCTTAGTCATCTCCAAAGTTCTGTTTAAATTAAATAAAGTTATCTCTTCATTGATATCTAACTCCCACTATTCTGGGTCACTAATAAATGTCACTTCTTCTAGAGATTTAGGTTCTCAAACATTTTTTAAAAGTAAAGGATTCATTTTAGACCCAAACCTTTAAATTGGTCTCTTAATTCTGGTTAATCTCCTCGATTGAATTAGTTGTTTTTAACTACTCAACTAAAATCTATATTAGTGTATGAGATTCGGATACCTTAACTTTCAATATTCTCACAACTGAAGACCAAAATTCTAGGGATCCCACTTGAGATTTAGTCACTCTAGAACTTCCCAGATAATATTTCACTAGCCTTTCTCCTAGACTTTTGGTTCTTTCAAAACTCACATATGAGTTCTCCAAATTTTGAAAAAAAATGGTAACCTTACTCTGATCAACCTAGACTTCAAGAGTTGATTTTTCTTCAACTTATTTATCCACAAAGTTTTGATCTTTCCACATAATTTTCTAATTAAATTGAACATATCTACTTCTCATGACTTATCGTGTCTCATTATCCTATAGTGGATATCTAAAATTTTCATCTATATACCTAATGAAAAGGCACATTTTGGATTTTTCTTTATGTTTATCTTTATCCTTAGAATTTACATATATATATGATAAACTACTGAAGATATTAAGATGATGAACTTAAAAAAAATCTAGTCCATAATGTATCTATAATTTCTTTCCCAGCTACTAATATTGGGCTCTTATTAATGAGATATGTCATTGTGTTGAGTGCTTCCACCCAAATTGCCTTAGGTATTCCTGAGTACAACCTCATACCGTCAAAGTCTTGTTTATTCTTTCATCCACTCCATTTTTTATTGGGTTATAGGTATCATTTTCTCATTCCTTATTCCCTTATTTTGGAAGAATTTACAGAATTTGTGTCTGGTGTACTCACCACCATTGTCTATCCAGATTCACTTCAGCTACTAGCCACATTCCCTTTCTACCAATTATTTTTGCTAAATAAACACCTGAAATACATCAAACTTATTCTCCAAAAATTAAATCCATAATTTTCTAGTATAATTATCAAGGAAATTAATGAAGTAAAGTGAACCTATATAGGACTAAATAGGGGTAGTTCCCCAAACATATGAGTAAACAAGTTACAATTTCTGGTTCTTGGGATTCCGTCTATATAAATTGAAGGACACCCTTTTCTAATTTACTATCACACCATTTTCACATTTATAATTTCCATGTGTTCAAGTTTCAGTGTACCTTTTTTCAATAGAACTTTTATATTATTTTCACTGAGGTGACAGAACCTACAATAACACACTTTTAGATCGTTAGATGTTATACTTCTAGAAATTCCACCCCCATCTGAATTTTTTGTCAAGTAAAGAGTCTCATCCTTTACTCCTCATGTGACTATCATAGACTCTTGGGTAACCTTCCATACACCATTTTTAAAACTAGTCCTATATCCTACTTCATCATGTTTCCCAATGAATATAATATTTTTCCATAAACCATGGATGTGGAAAACTTCTGATCATTTAAATAATCTATTGTTATTCATCTAGATATTGACCACACATTTTCTAACAACTTCCAAGGCTTCATCATCTACTATATGATATTTACCAAACTTTTCAGATACATAATTGACTATGCATATTTGATCACCAATTTAATAAAAAGATTCTCTGGATCCAATCACCTGAGATTCTATTAGAGTATTCACAATCATCAAGTAATTATTACTCCCTTCTGGTAAACTAACAGAATTTAAACTACTAGAGGCTGATGTTTTTCTAGTGCTATACTTGTGACTTTTGAAATTCTTCTTGATATGACCTATCTTCCCATAATTATATCATATAGGACCTAGGTTAACCAAATTTCTTCAACTCCTTTCTCAAGACTTATCATTATAATGTTTATTTTGATGGGCTTGCTTTTATTGAGGTGATATTCCTCTTACAACAATATTAAGTGCACCATCGGTAGACCCTTAAACTTGCCTTTGTATAAGCTTCTCATTCAAGATCAAATTTTGGTTATCATTAAACACTAAATCTATTTTTCCACTAGAGTTACTAACCACATTAATCATAGAATCCTAAATTTTGGAAGTGAATATTCCAAGAGTAGTGCCTATACATCATCAAATAATGTTACCTTCACTGATTCAAGATGCCCACAAATCATATTAAATCCATTCACATAATCTTCTACTAGTTTTCCTTCTAAAAACCTTCATCTAAAAAAATGTCATAACATGGAAACTTTGTTAATATTTGTTTTCTTTTCATACATATCCTTCAAATCCTTCATAACGTCTATTGTAGTCTTCTTCGCCTGAATGTTTAAAGAAACACTTCATTCCATAGACATTCTTATTAATGCCAAAGTATTTTTATCCATCTTTATCATTTTTTATTATCGATTATATCAGCCTTATAACCTTTCGTTAATAATTCTATATCATTCTAAATTAGATAATACTTTATCTATATCCTATAAAATCTAAAAAAAACTTAGAATTTATCGATTGGATCTTCCCATCATATGATGCCATGATGGTGCTACTATTGTTGTGATTTCTGGGAACTAAACAACCTTTATTTGATACCAATTATTGGTAAAAAACTTTGATCTCTTAAGCTTCTAACAAAACCATCAGAATTTCAACATGTTTGACCACCAGAAGTTCATGTGCAGAAAACATAGTAAAAAACCAAACCTCTAAAAATTCACTTCCCTCAAACTAATTATACCAAAAGTAGTAAGTCAAAGAACCCTACACACCACACTAATTTGAATTTTTACACACCTTATTATAAAACACACAAACATTCAAATCAATGGAAAAAATGTAATGGAAATACATAAAGTGGGAAATGAACATTGGAGATTAATTTGCTTCAGACAAGTTTTCCTAAATGAATGGAAGAAACATAGTGTATTTATTTTTATTCAATGGAAGTAAAAAGATTAGATTCAACTAAAAAACAATTAGTGAGATTTCATTATCAAAAATTAACTCCATAAAACTATGATGCACTATATGCAATCCGGATGTACTGTATATGTGTCTCATTTAAATTGTTCTCATTGGTATCCACTTCCATTTATATCAAACTCATTCGGTTATCCAGGTACACTGCCTTCCCACATTCATGAAGAGACTCTGTATGGGATGTCACTATTGATTTCCAATAACCTTGTTGACATCAAACACTTGAATATGTAAACTTATAGAGTAATTATTCAAGATACTTACTTTTAGAAACTTTGCTGAACATTCTAGACCATCGTTTGATGTCATCAATAGAACAAACTACCTATGGTCCCACTTCCACTGAAGAGATGAAATACCACTATCTATACACTAATTATATCCTCCTATCACTAACCATATTTTCAGTAAATGAAAATCTAATGTATGAACTTCCAGTAACCTGAAACCAATATTTATATCCCAATTGTGACAACACAGTTTATCAGCACAAACCAGTGACAAATCAACTGAGTAAAAAAATATAAAACAATTAACCTAATATGCATCAAACGACTGAAGATAGGGGTGGAGTAAGACCAAGAATGGTGGGGAGAGGTCAAGGGAAGTAGCAGGCAGTGAAGGAAATTGATTTTTAGTTGGGAGGATCATCGAATGATGGGTTAGGGCTTGCTTTAGTAGAGAAATGTGATAGAGATCAAGTGATTGAAATGAAATAAAAGGTCGTGTCCAAAATTCTAATAGTTTTTAAATATTTTAAATATAAATTATTTAATAATATATGTTAAAAATAGGTTTTTTATTCCAATTATTAAATAAAAAACATAAAAAACTTTCATCAGTGTGTTTTTATATTGATTATTAAATAATAGATGTGAAAAATCAATTATAATGTCAGATATAAATAAATGATGTTATAAATGCATCATTTTAAATAGTTTTTTACTAGAATATCCTTGATAGTGGTTTTTCCACAAAAATACCATAACTGGCATTGGCCGAAGAAAGTATGAGTCAACCGTCGGATGACTTTCCAAGCACCTAGTCATGCGACAATCTTATGCATGCAATGTTATAGCTTTCTGTTAATTATATTCATGAACATATATACTGATATTTATTAGGTACACCATTGGTAGTGGCCAAATGAGTGTTATTACCACACTCTATACGTGAATTTTGGGGTGCATGCAGACCTTATATTGGCATGAAGGTTGGGATATGGCCTAAGTATAGGTTGATGAGCTAGGAGAGATCAACAGGGTTATGGGGACAAGTTTGAGGTGATATCAAGGGTAGTATTCAGATCTCTAAGTCTTTATTTTCAGTTTATTTTGTACTATTTATAACCAACCATTAAATGGTTTTGCATGTGTTATATGACTGTATGATTTTCATGTGCATTTTTTTATAGCATGATTATGGTGTTATCATAGTTTGATTTACACTATAATTCCATATTATAAACTCTGATGTCATATATGTTATAGATGTTTCTATTTTTTATTATTATTCATAGTGACATTACAGGGTAGAGTCTCCCCATGTGTTATATCAAACTCTCACTGCTAATTGGTAGCCTATGACATGCTAGGGGAATTCTTGAGGTATGTAATGCTCTGGTTCGGTCAAGGTTGGGGTGATCTGGGTCAGGGACATTACATATGGGGAAACCTATGTTGTTTTTTATATGTTATGTTCTTGAATGTTGTGTGTCTAAGGAATAATGATCATGGTTTATTTCTTATACATTTGAGACTGAGGATTATTGGGAATTGAGTGTGGGATTCATATTACAAGGGTGTGGAATTGCATTCACAAGCACTAACACATGCATGTGTACACCATAAATAAGTGCTTAAGGTCATTAAGGAAATTCTAATGAGTGTTGTATATATAACTATTGCATTTACATTATGCACATGTGTACATGAATACTTTTTTTGTCATGATGCAGGAAAGGGAAATAACCTTATAGAAAATGGTTGATAAATTATATTAGATTGACATGGGATATGGGGGAACACTAAGTGGTAAGGCCAAGTTCTCCTATAGTGTCTTGGGGCTCAATTCATTTTTTTATTTCTCTTTTTTGTATGATCAATTGAAGGGTGGTATTTATTTTTGTATATTATTTTCATGACATGTGACATGCATTTTGGATATGATTTTACCATGTATTCTAGTATTCAGTATTTTACCTTTTATAGTGATGATCGTGATATGAACAACATAATTATTTAATTTTAGATCTTTTCAACATATGAGTTTTTTTATATATCCCTTTGTGATTTATAATGTTTTGATGAAAATAAAATTTCAATAAACATCTATTAATAGTTATTAATGATCGATAATGATAGAATTTCATATGATGTAATGTGAAATCTATGGTTTGGACTACTCGGTCATACTTGGGTTAGTCAATAAATCAAATAGATTATAATCATTAAAGTAAAAATAATCATAGGATTAAATTGATTTTAACAATAAATTTTATTTAAAAATTTTGATGATGAAAATTTGGTGAGAGGTAACTCTAAGTAATAATATTCACACCATTCAACTTTCTCCCTTTTTCCCAAACCATCAATGTATCAGAAGGCATATAACTGTAGTCTAAAAAATCAACTTTTCTTATGGTAAGTTTGAATCGTATATCTGTATTTTCAATTCAGGACTTATCTTCATTCCACAAATGTTGAAAATTGTGTGTTTTATATTTATTTGTTTCAACTTTATGTCATCCATGGTAGAATCAAAAAACATGATTGGTTGTTTGATTGATGTAGGTTATCTCCATTCATCTTATGCTACTTAGTTGAATTGATTTCCCCTGAGATTTCTAATGGTTTTGTAAGCATGAATATTGAAACATCATTGATGGTGTTTTAGTGATTGGAATAAAATGAATGGGATTTTATTTTTATGGTGAGTATATTTACTAATTTCCTGGTGATGTTGAATTAATAAGTGTTAACGATGCCATTTTGTTTTAACTAATATTTTTTATGCATCAAACACATGAATTTAAGTTGGTCTAATATATTATCGGAATATTTCTTATAGTATTCTTACTTTCATTAAGGTGATATTCTTATTCTATTGGTATTAAGTGCACTGTCAGTAAGTCCTTGAACTTGTCACTATTTAAGCTTCTTATTCAAGATCAAATTCTAGATATCATCAAACACTTACTAGAGTTACTAGTCATAGTAACCATAGTATCCTAGATTTTTGTAAGTAAAGATAATAAGATTATAACCCATAAATCATTATCTAATGTTACCTTTACTGATTTGAGCTGCCCACAAATTGTATTGAACTCATTGACATGATTGTCCATTGGTATTCCTTTTAAAAACCTTAATCTAAACAATTGTCTAAAAATTAAAACTATGTTAAGATTAATTTTATTTCCATACCTATCCATCAAAGCCTTCATAATATCTATTATAGTTTTTTTCTCCTGAATTTTGAAAGCAACATTTTATTCTATAAACATCCTTAACAGTGTTAAATTATTTCTATCCAGTTTTTCCCATTCTGAATTCTCTATTGTATTAGGATTAACACATTTAAGAAGAACTTATAGATCTTTCTAGATGATATAATACTCTATTTTCATCCTCCATAATCTAAAATTCAATTCATAAAATTTATTGATTATTATTTTCCCTTCATCTAATGCCATGAATTTGTTATTACCAATGTGATGATTAAGCACTAAACAACCTTTCTCAGATACCACTTATTAGGAAAAAAAATTTGATCATCCAAGATTTTGGTAGAACCATCAGAATTGCAACACATCAGACCACTAAAAGTTTATGTGAAAAAAAAATCAGTGGAAAACTAAGACTTTGGAAGTTGACTTCCCTTTGACTAAGTGTATTAAAAGTGGGAATTCAAAGAACCCTACTCACTCTAATAAGTCAAATTTTTACACACCATCATAAAAAATACACAAACATTCAAGGAAATGGTAAAACAAGAAATATAAGTACATAAAATTAGGAAATGAACTCAAGAGATTAACATTCTTTGTACAAGTTATCCTACGTGCATGGGAAAAACATCATGGATTTATTTTAATTTAACTAAAGTAAAAAATATTACATTCAACTGAAAAAATAGTCAATAAAATTTAATTACATAGGATTAAATCTCTGTAAATATTTGATTCACAATATATAATTAGGATGTACTACACATGTGTATCATCTCAACTATTCTCTTCAGTCCCCAGTTCCTCTTATAGGAAACTCATTCGATCATCCAGGTCACACTGCCTTCCCACATTCATGGATAACCTCTATATGGAATGTAATTATTGATTACCAGTAACCTCATTAACCTCAACCACTTACATTATTAAACTTATAGAGTATTTATTCAATAGACTTCCTTCTAGAGAGTTTGCAGAACATTTTGGACTGCCCTTTGATTTCATCGGTGCCAATGGTCTTGTTTCCACTAAATAGATGAATTTATGTTTTCTATATACCAATTATATACTACTACTATTTATTTTATTTATGATAAATGTAAATCTGGTGCATGGACTTTTGGTTACTATAAACCAGGCCTCACATCCCAATAATCTCCCACTTGAAGAGTTGTTTTAGGGAAAACTCTAACAACTCTCCAACAAAACAAACTTCCTTCTATAATAAACAGTGTTTCTTCATCTCCTTCCATTCACTCAAGACCCACTAAGGCATGATATTTCCTTATAATTTCTTAGACTAATGTTTGGATGAACATATTTTTTTTGATTTTGGCTACTAACGATCTTTTAGAGATTTAACACGTTCTCCTCCACCATGATTCTGATTAAGTGGTACTTTAGGTCAATGTACTTTGTTCCTTCATGAAAAACCATATTTATAGCTAAGTGTATCTCACTTTGTCTATCACATAAAATAATCCATCATTATTTATTTCTTCTTAATTCCATTAGAAAATGCTTCATTCAGACCATATCATTATCTGATTCCATTGCAACTACATACACAACTATCGTTTTACTAAAAGTAATGAATTTTTATAATCATTAAATCCAAATAATTATTTTTTAAACATATGTAAACACAAATCTAGTTTTGTTGTTTCAATTGTATGAATCTACAATGAATTCCAAGTCAAAAAAACATGAAACAAGTTTTCCTCCCCAAAAAAGCCTCATCTGCTACTCCTTTCAAATACCGAAGGATCCACTTAACGACTTCCCAATGTTCCTTACCTATGTTCGACATAAATTGATTTAAAAATTATACTATGAAATAAATATAAGGTAAAGTGTAAATAATATAATATATTAAGCTTCCTATAAGTGAAGAATATGTCACTCTCTCTATGTATCGGTGCTCTTCTTCCATTATTTTTTCTTATGATTTGGATAATTTTACATGTCTAGAAAGAGGAGTAAGAACTAACTTAAATTTGGCCATTTTGAACCTTTAAATGGTATTTTTGATGTAGTATTTTTATGATAGCACTAATTTTCCAGCCTTATTGCCCCTTTTAATCCTAATTCCAAAGATTTTCTTGACCTCCCAAAATCCTTCATTTCAAAACCTTCAAACAACTTACACTTTAATTTACAAATATTTCTATCATATGATCCAACCAGCAACATGTCATCGACATAAAAAAGAAATATAATAGACTTCGTATCATCCCATTTCTTCCTATAATAAAAATGATATGCATTTCATCTCTTTGACCCTTACTCCGACATAAATTCATCGAATTTTGGATCCCACTGTCATGGTGATTTCTTTAATCTATACAATATTTTTTTCAATTTACATACCAAATTTCGGTTCTCCTCTTTTGTGAAACCTACCAGATGCTTTGTGTAAATTTCTTCCTCTAACCCACCATGAAGGAAAGTTGTCTTGATGTCCATCTACTCAAAGTATAGATATTATGATTCCATCATACTTAGTACTATACGGATGATAGAGTATTTAACTACCAGTCAGAATATTTATGAGAAATATACTCCTTCCTTCTATTGAAAACCTTTCACTACTAGTCATGATTTGTAACACTTCTTTACATAAACATTTTATTTCAATGGATAAATTCATTTTTTATCTAGTGTTTTTTTCTTTTTGGAAGTTTATCCATCTCCAAAAAAATTAAACTTCAATGAAGTCATATATTTATTCATAGTTAACTTCAACTGTTCTGATTTATTGAGAAATGTCACTTATTCTGGAAATTTGGGTTCTACAACATCCGTTAAAAGTAGACAATTCATTTCATCCCCAAACCTTTGAACTAGTATCTTGATTATAGTTAATCTCTTCAACTGAATCGACTATTTTTAACCACTCAACCTAACTTTATCTACTAGTGTATGAGATTATGATACCTTAAATTCTAGTATTCTCATAACTAGGGCCTGAACTTCTAGTGATACCACTTGAGCTTCATCCACTCTAGAAATTTTTTGTTAATCTTCACTGGCCTTTCTTTTCGAGTTCTGGCTCTTCAAAATGCATGTATGAGTTCTCTAAAAGTTGTGAACTTCCAGTAACCTTATAACCATCAACCTAGAATTCAACAATTTATTTTTCCTTAACATATTTCTCTAAAAAAAATCATAATTTTCATATAATTTTCTCATTAAAGAGAACATATCTACTCCTTATAACTTGTCACATCTCATTATCATAGTGAAAATATCCAAAAATTTTATCTCTATATCCAGTGAAAAAACACATTTTTGATTTTTCTTTAAGTTTATCTCTATCCTTAACATTTACATATATATATTATAAACTAATGAAGATCTTAAGATGATAAATATTTTATTTTTTTTCTAGACCATAATGTCACTGTATGTTCTTGCCCAACTATTGATACCAGACTTTTGTTGATGAGATATTCCATCGTTCTAAGTGCCTCCACCCAAATCACCTTAGGCCTTCTTGAGTAAAACCTCATACTCTAAGTTTTCTCTATCAAATTAATGTAAATTATTTTAGGAACTCCATTTTTTTGTGGAGTTCCAAGAACTACCTTTTCATTCCTTATTCCCTTATTTTAGAAAAAATTCTAGAAGTTGTGTCTGTTGTACTCACCATCATTGTCTGTATGGGTGTACTTTATCATATGGATGAATTACCTTTCTACCAAGGATTCCCACTAAATAAACACTTGAAATAAATCATACTTATTCTTCAAAAATTAAATATATAATTTTCCAATTGAATCATCAATGAAAGTAACAAAGTAAAGTGAACCTTTATAGGAATGAATTGGGGTAGGTCTAATATCTAAGTAAACAAGTTTCAATTTCTGATTCCTAGGCTCCCATCTATATAAATTGAAGCACACCCTTCTTGTTTTCCCATCATTAAACTTTCACAATTTACAATTTCCATGTGATTAAGTTTTAGTATACCTTTTTTTATAGGACTTTTATATTCTTCTCATTGAGGTGATAGAACCTACAATGCCAAACTTTTAGATCTTCAGAATTTATACTTCTGACAACTACACCCCCATCTGATTTTCTAATCAAGTGAAGAGTCGCATTATTTACTCTTCATTTAACTATCATAGATCCTCAGGTAAACTTTCATACCCTATTTGTAAATCTAGTCCTATATCTTGCTTCATCAAGTATCCCAATATAGATATGAAATTTCTATAAACTAATGATGTAGATAACTTCTAATAGTTTCAAGAATCTCTCATACTTCAACTGGATATTGACCTTACCTTTTCTAGAAACTTATATGGTTTCATTATCTCTTATATCATCTTCCCCAAACTTATAATATATATAATTGACTATGCATCTTTGATCACCATTTGAATGAAAATATTCTTCAGATTCAATCACTCAAGCTTCCATCAAAGTATTAACACTAAACAAATAATTATTACAGCCTTCTGGTAAACTAATGTAATTTTAACTATTGGAGGATGATTTTTTCCAGTGTTCTCCTTGATAATTTTTCAATTCTTCTTGATATTCCCTTTCTTACCACAATTCTAGTATGTATATCCTAGGTCATCTGACTTTCTTCAACACCTTTCTCAATTATTATTATCATAATGTTTATTATGATAAGATTATTTCCATTGAGGTGATTTTCCTCTTATGTTAGTATTAATAACACTTTCATTAGGTCCTTGAACTTTCCTATTTCTGAGCTCTTCACTCGGGATCAAATTCCAGATATCATCAAACACAAAATATTCTGTTATGCTAGAGTTTTTAATCGTAATAACAATAACATACTATATTCCTATAAGTAAAGATGATAAGATCAGAACCAATATATCATCAAATAATGTTACCTTCACTAATTTGAGATTCACACAAATCATATTGAAGTCATTCCCAATATATGTTGTTGGTTTTCCTTATGAAAACCTTAAAATGAACAAACACCACAACATGAAAACTTTATTAAGAGTCATTGGATTTTCATACATATCCTCCAAATCCTTCATGACATTCATTGTAGTTTTTTTCTTCTGAATGTTGAAAGCAACATTTATTTCCAAAGACATTCTTTTCGGTGAAAATTTCTTTCTATCTAGATTTTATCATTTAGTTTTCTCCATTATATCAGGATTAAAGCTTTTCAATAATACTTATAGATATTTTTGTATGAGATAATATTTTATCTGGATCCTATAGAATCCAAAATATATTCCATAAAATTTATTGATCAAGATATTCCCTTCATCTAACTCTATTCTTGAGCTACTACTGGTGTGATGACTGAGTATTGAACTACCTTTATCTTATACCACTTGTCGGTAAAAAAAAATTGATCATATGAGATTTTGATAAAACCACCATAATTTCAACACATCAGGCCTATAGAGACCCATAATTTTCATACATATATATCACATATTATTAGATGAACATTCATTACATAACATAAAGATCCATTCCATAATCATATAGGTATAGTATCTTTGGAAAGTTGGATACATAAATAACTAGTTCATAGGTGAACCACATCATCTCCCACTAAGCTCTTTATAACTAGAACCCTTCTTAGACATGTCATACTTAATACTTTTATTTATAACCTATCTAAAGGAAACATAATAAAGGGTAATATTAGATTCTTGATAGGTCTAAATAAGATAGATGCCAATGATCTCATAAATATAACATGATAATAAGGGTATGAGAGAATGAAAATAACATTTGAAAACCATACCCTGTATATCATAGATCGTAATATTGAGTCATGGAATAAATTTTGGCAGTTTATAACACATTAATCATAAATTAATCAAATAACATGATCTATAATAATATAATGTTGGCATAAGACATATATTTTTGGTATAAATATAAGCATAGAAAATTATTTCCTTAGTAGTCAAGTCTCATTGAGAAGATTATCATAGTGGATTGGGTTTACTCGTCAAATCATGATAGTAGTAAAGGTTCACTCCCAAGACTATCATAGTGGATAGAGTCCCTTACTGAACTAGGTTTACTCCCCATTCCAGTCCTTTTTATCTCAGAAGATATCCATTTTTACCCAATGCATTGGAGGGCTATATAATTATGGGATCACCCATCACATGAAGAAAATCATATAGATATGTTCCATAAGATCATAAAAAATCATCATATAATAATTTGTGAAAATAAAAAGTATTAATAAGAATTCATCATGGCATAACCCATGGAATAGAAATGGGTTTCATAAATGTTTCACCAATTCATTGTATCATAACCCATGGAAAAGGAATGAGTTTCATAAACATCTTATCATCAAAAATCATAAACCATCTAGAGAAATAATAAGGATGGTATCATTGTATCAAATCCCCAGTAAATATTAATAAATTTCAAAGGATTACATCTTATATGTAAAATGATTTTAAAAAGATAACTTGGAACATTTATTGAATAAAATATCTTTTTTTACTTTAAAGTCACTTATTTAAAATCTAAAAATTTTAAAAAAATATTAAAGAAAAAATTTTCATTCAAAATAAACTTGGAAAATTATAATGTAATATTTAAATAATTGATCGATAATTGTGGTATGAAATTACATTCATGAAATATAGGTCAAAACAAATATTCCTTTCACATTTTCAGTAAAAATTCAAAATTACCTCGTTCGTAAAATGATAAGAAGATTACTTTTAAACTATTTTGTAAAAAGTAAAAAAATGGGTGAAAATGAATTTAAAAAATCATAGGATAATTTTAAAAAAATTCTTGAAAACATTTTTAGAAAACATGGTTATGGAAGAAAATGGTTTTTCTACCGAAGAAATAAATAAAGTCGGTTTTCCTTAAAAATATAATTTTGGTCTCTTAAGTATATAAAGAGAGGGAAATTAAAGGAAAACATGTATTATACAAAAATGAACAAAGGATAAGAAAATTCATGAGTTTATTGAGAGGTATATCTTTAAATTTCATTATTGTAAAACTTAATCATAAACAATGTGATTATAACATAAAACCCTTATCTTAGGCCTAACTTCATTCGTACATGTTCGAACCTCCTGTATAATAAATATAGATTTAGTATAAATATATTATAGAACAAAAATCATGCATATAATACTATATATAATTTACTTATAACCTTTTATCACTCATTTATTAACAATTATTTATTAAAATCACTATTTTGGGTGATAACTCCTTTGTTTTTCATGTAAGTTTTGGTTCGGTAGTTTTGGTCCTTGTAGTTTGATCATGGTTTCATCACCTATATGATGTTGATAATTATATAAATATAATATATATTCATCATATAAATATTTATAGTCACCCATAAAAGTTATAGATATAAAATTGAATTTCACCATTCATAAATTGAATTTCATCATTCATAAAGACGATAGGTCATACGTACACATGAACGTCATTTTCATTTTTCAAAGGATGGAATTAAAGAAAGGAAAATAATAATTTAACTTTCAAGAATAATTATTATATCATATAAATAATATATATTCATAAAATACATCCTTATTACTATCCATGAAAAAAAAAAATGAATCGCATCGCTTCGTGGAGGTGGTAGTACACACATACGCATGAGTGACATTGTCGTTTTCCTACAAATTAAAAGGAAAGAAGGTAGATTTGGTATTATAATTTCAGGAGTATAATTATTCCATAAATATAATATATATATATATATATATTAAATCCTTTATTATATTCATCCATGAGATTTGGTGATGGAAAATGAATTATATTGGTTCATGATGCGGTAGTCTGCCATACACACGATCGACGGTTTCATTTCCCATTGGATAGAAGAGGAGATGAATATAGGTTATTCCATTAACATGATAACATCTAATTATATGGAATATATTGGTGTTATTTATTTAGTATAGTTTAAGAATATTTTAAGGAGGTGGAAGAAGAAATAAAATGAAAACTCATGGTTAAGGATTATACCTCTTCTTCGAACAACCTTTTTAGGTTTATACCTAAATACTTCCTAGGATAGTTTTAAAATCAAACCATAGAATATAAATAATTTCTATGGATATAATGAATGGATTTGGGTAGGTATTGGACAAACCAAAAGGATCTTTAAGAGTAGAGAGGAGAGTAGAGGGGGTGTCATTTTATTAGTGAGGGAGAGGACCCGCTTGTAATTTTTGAAAAGAATAAAATATATTAATGTCTTATTCACAGAAAAATGGATCCAAAAGGGACCAATCTAGAATATTAGATGATATAGGTTATAAATATGGTAATAAAATAGAAATTAGATAAGTTTATAGGTTATTTTAACCCTTATCTCTTTATTTTAACCCCCTGGTAAACCTATTTTAACATTAACAATGGTAATAGATTTTTACTATTTTTACTATTCATTATTACCAAAAATTAAGTTAAAATTATTACCTAAAATTAATTATTTTGATTAAATATATTGAATAAGTTTTATCAAATTCAGTTATTATAAGAGGTGGAAATTAATTTAAAACTAAACCCGCAAACGTGACGAAAATCGGTTTTCCAAAGAAAAAAATTTATTAAGTGTAAAAAGTTTTTTATATCAAAACTCACCATAAAATTGATTCCAATAACCAAAATTGGATTAATAATAATATAATTAAAATAGTTTTATTTTTAAACTATTTTAAAATAAAATATAACTTTATAAATTCTTTAAATGAAAAGATGATCTTTAATAAAAATCAGTATCTTTTACTATACATCAAAAAATTAATATTTTCAGAAAATTCTCAAAAAAATCACTCTAAGATAATTTTAACATTTTGATTTCAAAAATGAAGTTAATTTTTTTGAATATATTTTCTAAAATTGTAAAAAAAATATTTTTAAAATAATTTTATAAAACGCGACAAAACCTCTTTATAGAACATTACAGTTTTTAAGCATAAAATTGGATTTATTCTTATCTCATGACTAGAAAAATATTAGATGAATGACAAAACATTTTATTAAATATATAATATTTAAATTTTATTAAAAAATCACCAATATTGACTAATTTAATTAATTAATATAAAAACACATTACGTACATAAAAATGTTTTTTTCAGAAAAAAATTTCTTTTACTTTTAAATTATTTTTATTTTCATTTCTAATTAATTGATAACCAATGAATTTATTTTATACATGAGTAAACTAAATAATTTTCATAATTTAGTTATTTCTATTAATACTCTTCAATTTAATAGCTAGGTTATAATGTTATACTATATTAAAGTTCATTTAGACTTGAAGTTGCGTGTATTGCAAGCTATTGAAGAGATTTGATTTATTTTAAAAGAAATAAATCATAAAATCTCAGGGTGTTACATTATACCCCCCTTAAAATAAATTTCTCCCTCAAAATTTCATTACTCCATTATAAAAAAATGAGGATACCTCTATTTCATTACATCCTTAGGTTCCCATGTAGCTTCTTCAAATTTCTGATTCCTCTATAAAACTTTAAATAGGTGAGTAGTTGTGTTTCGTAGCACTTTATCTCTATGATCCAAGATTTATATTGGTTATTATTTATAAGAAAGATAAATCTATAATGTTAATACCTATGAGTTAAATACATGTGATGAATTAGGTATGTATTTCCTCATAAGAGATGCAAAGAACACATCATGAACTTAAGATAGGTTCAATAGAGGCACCAAACAATAAGCAATTATCCCTACTCGATCAAGAATCTCAAAGGGGACAATATACATAGGGCTCAAATTTAATTTATTATAAAATCTCATAACAATATTACATGGAGAAATTCATAGAAACTCCATCTCACCAAATTCAAATTCTAGGTCTCTCTGACGAATTCCAGCATAACTTTTCTATCAACTTTAAGCTGCCTTGATGTGTTGTTTAATAGATCTGACTTTCTCTTCCATTTCCTTAGCTAGCTCAAGTCCCAATAGCTTTATTTCTCTAAATTTATCCCAAAACATTGGATTTATTTACTTATTTCCATAGAGGGTTTCATAAATATATATCTGAATTCTCAATTGAAAGTTATTGTTGTAAGAAAACTCAAATGGATAAAGGTTTTGATCCCAACCACCTTTGAAATCTATAGAACAATATATCAGTATATCATATAGGGTTTGAATGTTTCTATCAGACTAACCATCTGTCTGAGGATGTAAGAAGTACTAAAACTTAACTCTATATCCAAATCATACTGAATACTTTTATAGAACTTCGATGTAAACTAAGGATCTCAATCCGATACAATAGAATGTGGTACTCTATGAAACCTTACCACTTCCTTAATAATTTTTTTTGCAAGATGGTCAAGAGAGAAGTCTTATAAGATGAAAATTAAGTGTCCTGGATTCATAAGGTGATCGACTACCACTACAAGAAAATAGTGTTTAGCTGCGGTTTTTTTGCGATGGTTTTCAAAACTGCTGCTAAATGTTTTTAAAATATTTTTTATAGATGTTTAAAAATTTATTCAAAAAAAATTTAACTTTTTTTAGCGGCGGTTTTTTCACAATCACCGCAAAAATTTAAAAAATATTCATTTATTAATTATTAATTATTATTTATTATTTATAATAAAATATAGTTTATTATTTATAATGTGTCAATTTTTAAATATTTATAATTATTTGTAAATAATATTTTTAAACTGAAAACAAATCTTCAATAAGTTGAAAAACATACTTCGACATCAAATAGCCGTAACTTCTGATCCGAGAGTCTATTTTAGCTCCACATCCAGTCAAATAAAAGCTTATAAAATGATCTAAAACCAAGTGATATTTTAATAATGTGATAATGAAAGGAACAAAAATATATTCAAATTTAAAAAGTCGCAAATTGAATTCGAACTTCAAATGGTCATAACTTTTAATCCAGGTGTCAGTTTGGGTTCTACCACATATCAAATCAAAACATGTAATGAGATCTATGCCATTTAGGTTTAGTACCAATTCTTTGAGTATTGTACCTCTTTTTATTCCACCAGAAAGGCCCATAAGGCCTCTGAAACATAGGTTTTAGTTGCAAACCCCAATTTCTTAAAATTCAAATGGTTATAACTTTCAATCCAGATGCACGTTCGGTATGTATCACATATCATATCGAAGCTCATTTCATGATCTTCGATTTGACTGGTTTTGGCGCGGAAAAGAGTTTTGGATCTGAATTTATGGTCATTTTAATGTTTTTCTGGTTTTTAAATGTTCTTAACGTTTTATGATTTATATAATTATTTATTTATTTGTTTGTTTGTTTGTTTGTTTGTTATTTATTTGTTTGTTTGTTTTTTTAATGTTTATTTATTTATTAAATAATTATTTATTAATTAATTTATCATTATTTATTTATTATTTATTTATTATGTACACATTAATTATTAATTTATTTTTAATTTATTAATTAATTATTATTTATTTATTTATTATTAGTTTATTATTCATTTATTATTTATTTATTTATTATTTATTTATTTATTTTTATTCATTATTTATTAGTTAATTGTTAATTATTTTTTATTTATTTATTTATTATTTATTATTTATTAATTATTTATTAAATTTTTAATTTTTAATTTTTAATTTTTTCTTTTTAATTTTAATTATTAATTAATAATTATTAATTATTAATTATAAATTTTTATTTATTGGTTATTATTAATTATTATTTATTATTTATTATTTATTATTTATTTATCTATCAATTTATTTATTTATTTATTTATTTATTTATTCTTTATTGTTTATTCTTTATGCCTTATTCTTTATTCTTTATTATTTATTATTTATTATTTATTATTTATTATTTATTATTTATTATTTATTATTTATTATTTATTAATTCATTTTTAATTTACTAAATATTAATTTATTATTAGTTTATTATTCATTTACTATGCATTCATTCATTTATTATTTATTTATTTATTTATTCAATATTCATTAATTATTAATTAATTATTAATTATTTATTAATAATTTATTAATAATTTATAAATTTTTAAATATAAATTCTTAATTCTTAATTCTTAATGATCAGTTATTATTTATTATTTATTATTTATTATTAATTACTAATTATTAATTATTAATTATTAATTATTAATTATTAAATATTAATTATTAATTATTAATTATTATTTATTATTTATTATTTATTATTTATTAATTATTAATTATTAATTATTAATTATTTATTATTTATTATTTATTATTTATTATTTATTATTTATTATTTATTATTTATTATTTACTATTTATTATTTATTAATTTGTTATTTATTTATCATATATTAAATTATTTTTTAATTAATTTATTATTTATACATTACTTATATATTATATGTTATATATTATATGTTATATGTTATATATTATAAATTATATATTATATATTATATATTATATATTATATATTATATATTATATATTATGTATTATGTATTATGTATTATGTATTATGTATTATGTATTATGTATTGTATATTATATATTATATATTATGTATTATATATTATGTATTATGTATTATGTATTATATATTGTCGATTGTATTTTATATATTATGTATTATGTATTATGTATTATATATTATGTATTATATATTATATATTATGTATTATATATTATATATTATATATTATATATTATATATTATCTATTATCTATTATCTATTATTTATTATCTATTATATTTTATCTATTATAATTTACATTTTATATATTATGTATTATGTATTATGTATTATGTATTATATATTATATATTATATATTATATATATTATATAATTAGTATTTAGTATTTATTATTTACAAGTTACTATTTACTATTTACTATTTACTATTTTTTATTTACTGTTTACTATTTATTATTTATTATTTTTTTATTTACCATTTATTTCCATATTATATACTTCTTTATTTATTATTCATTTATATTCTATTTATTAATTATTAATTAGTGATTATTGATTAATCATTATTGATTTATAATTATTGATTTATAATTATTTAGTGTGTATCTATGTGTTATGTATTATTTGTTTTTCCAATTAATATATAGATATATATATATATAAGTATATTAAATTTGATTTATTGACCACATGAAGAGTCTGCTGGAGTGGTAAAGTCTTTGAAGAATAAGAACGAGGTAAGGGGTTCAAATCTCACCCAACGTACAATTTCTATATATGACATGGGCATGTGCATAGACATGGACTTGTGCATGGAGATGGACATGAGCATGGTAAAAATAAATAAATTACGAAAATAAATAATAATAATAATTAATTAATTAATTAATTAATTAAAAAAAGAAATTAAAAACAATTTAACAACGGTTTAAACTGCTGCTAAAAAAACACTGCTAAATCATTCTACAGCGGTTTTAAAAAATCACTGCTAATTATTTCCCGACACACGATTTTGCGACGGTTTTCCAAAACCGCCGCATAATGATTTAGTGGCGGTTTAAACCACCGTTAAGCAAAAAAAACCATCACTAAATACAAATTTTGGCGTAGTGTACAACCCAAATAGAATTATGGCCCTTATTTGTTTTGGGGAGTCCGAAGACAAAATTCATGGTTATGTTTTCACATTTCCATTCTAGTATGGGTAATGGTTGTAACATCACCTTAGACCTCTATCTCTCAGTCTTAACTTGCTAACATACCAAGCACTGAGATATATACTCAACAATATCTCTCTTTATGTTGTCCCACCAAAAAAATAATCTTTTAGATCTCTATACATCTTTTTACTTCCAAGATGAATATATAATGATGAACTATGAGCATCGTCCAACAACTCCTTAAAATATGGTATGGATGGAACACATACATGATTCTTGAAACTTATCATTTCATCATAATCAAGGTTAAACTCAGAAACATTTCTCGCCTTCTTCTACAACTATATATCTTTCTTTTTCACCTCCTTAATCCTCACATAGATAGATAGTTGAACACTCATTTGAGAAAGATAAGATTCCCTCCTCCTTCAAGATTTCTAGATCCATTCTTTGCAAATCCATAAATATTGGATCTTTTTTTATCATCATCATAGATAAGCTAGCATGATCCTTTTGACTTAGAACTTCTTCCACCTTGTTCGCTTTCCTAAGGTAGTAATGCATTGAGTAGTCATAATCTTTAATCATCTCTAGCTAACTCCAAATCATGAGTTAGGTAATTTTTATCATGAACCTTCAATTGTCATGAGGCATAAGTTATCACTATATCATTCTGCATGATAATGAATCCCATACCCTTCTTCGATGTATCATTAAAGGTCAAAAACCTTTCTCCACTACAGGGTAATGTAAGAACAAGTGTGCTAAATAACCTTCTATTTAGTTCCTATAAATTTTTCTCACATTTATCTATCCAAAGTAACTTGTCTCCCATGCAAGTTAACTTGGTGAGTGGATTAGATAACCATGAAAAATTATCAAAAAAGCTCTAATACCAGTAAACCCAAGAAGACTTCTAATATCAGTCACAATGGTTGGTCTAGGCCAGTGTTCAATAACTTCTATCTTTGATGGATACACCGATATACACTCTATTGAGATTATATGACCCAAAAATGAAACTATTTGTATCTAAAATTCACACTTTGTAAATTTTTCATAAAACTTCTCCTTCCTTAGGGTCTTCAGTATAATCATCAAGTGATTATCATGATCTTCCTTTCTCTTTGAATATATAAGAATATCTTCTATAAATACTACCACAAACTGATCAAGGTGATATCCAAATACTCTATTCATTAAATCCATAAAGATAGTGGGGTAATTAGTAATACCAAATGGTGTTACTATAAATTCACAATGTCCATACTTTATACATAATATTTTCTTGGGTATTTCCCCCTTCTTAACCCTCAATTAATGATATCCATAATGAAGGTAAATCGTGGAAAAGTATTGATCTATGAATAGTTGATCAAAAAAATCATCAATATGTGGTTTAGGATACTTATTCCTAATAGTGATATTCTTAAGTTATCAATAACCAATATAGAGTCACATTAATCCATCTTTCTTCTTAATAAAAATAACCAGTGCACCCTAAGGTGGAACACTTGGATGAAAAAATCCCTTCTCAATATTAACCTGGATTTGCTTCTATAATTCCTGAAACTCAACTAATGACATTATATATGGAGCCTTTGAAATAGGTTTAGCATCATGTATGAGTTCTATAGAGAACTCAACTTCATGATTTGGTGGAAGACTAAAAAAATATTTTGGAAATACATCAACAAACTCCCAAAATATAGGCATATCAACAATGTTGAGTTTCTCTTCAACCATTTGAGATAAACACCCCATTTTAATAGAAATTAAGACTCATACAATGGATGTGACTTCCATATGAAGTACATATATATAATCTCACTTATATAAGATCATAGGTTGGTTCATAATATCAAATATAACTTACCTTCCTCATAAATTGATGTGGTATTTATGTAGATAAAGTTGATACTTTCCTATAACATCAAATTCAACTAGAAGGAGGATAACAAGATTTGTAAGAAGCAAATTACCACAAAATTCAACTAAATAAGAATCATATACTTGAGATGCAATAATCATACCATTAGGGGTTTTCACTACTAATTCAACATCTAATTGTTGGGGTGGAATTTTTATACCATTATCAAATTATTTATATATAAAATAGTGGGTAGATATAAATTCAAATAAGATATTAGTAGTTTTAGAGTGGATGGTAAGTGTACCTTTCACCACATCATTATCATACCCCTCATCAGAAATAGTGATCGCGTAATATTTCCCTTTGTCTCTTAGCTTAAGAGGTTTCTGACATCGATCATCACCATTAACCTTTGGATTTGATCACTAACTAGAATAATTCCCATACTCCTTACATTTGAAACACTAGAGTATGGGTGGTGCATTCTGTGGGGCTTTCTCTCTATTCACGTCATTAGATATATTTTTCCAATCGATTCAACATTCAATTGTCATATGACCTTCTTTTCCATATTTAAAACATTTATCAGTATCATTAAGATAATTTCCACCATGTTTCATTCCACACTTAGAGCATAAAGTAAGGCTCATCTTATTCTATCCATAATTTTTAGAGTTTCCTTTAAATTTCATCTTTCTTTTCTTATTACAATCAGGAGATTAATGGTTCACTCCAACCTCTATTTTCACCTTGATAGCACATCGAAAGATTTATTCATAAAAACTAAAGTCCCTTATGGATAACTCCCTTTAAATACTTGGTTGTAAGCCACTTAAGAATTGATCAACCTTACTTTTAGGTTGAATAATAATACTATAAGCATGCCTCACAATTATTGTAAAATTTTCCTCATAGGTACCAACAGATTCATCATCCATCTACTTTAGCTCAAGGAATTCCTTCTCTATTTGCATGTGAAGAATACAAGGAAAGTACTTATTAAAAAATAAAATTTTAAACTCAACCCAATCTATGGATTTAATTTCTTTATGTTGCCTCATATTATTGATAAGATTCCACCATTGATCTACTTAACCTTCCAAATGATAGATATCCAAAATAACTTTTTCATTTTCCAAACATTGGAGAACAAAAATATCTTTTCAATGGTACTGATCTATTGCTCAATGACTAGTGAATCAGTGGAACCACTAAAAGCAAGATGGACATTTCCTCATAAAGGAATCAATAGAACTTTGTTACCTCCTTTTATTATTCGGAAGCTTCACGTGATTCATAGATTGAGAAATTTTTATAATAATAGCAATGACATTTTTCATTCTAGATCTCGTAACATTTGGTTTCTCAGTAGGACGATCATTACATTATCCATCACATTTAGAATTAATAGGATTACTTTGGGTTCCATATATTGACTAAAACCAAAAATAATAGTGTGAGCACCAATAATCATAGTGGAGAAACCACATAATCATGAAAAATCATTAATAAGATGTCTAAATCATGATAGCCTCTTTTCAATCTATGACGCCTTAGGTTTAACCTAGGTCATTCATAGTTATCATTTATTCAAATCCTTCATAATGGTTTATAAATAAAATGTGAGTTAACATAATAATATCCCCTAGGAGTTTCAAACCAGGTGTGAAATAAGGGAACACTCACCGTTCACTAGAATGATAGATGAGGTATACTCGAACAACTCTTTTCAGGGTAATTTCCCCTAGATACATATATACCAAAACCATTCCCACTTATAGTATCCATATAAGAATTTTTTTCTAGGAAAACCAAACACCTTTATTTTCCATAACTTAGGATATTCCCCTATACTTAGGTTTATCTAAAGGGTTATCACTAAGGTTTTCTCATCCTAGTTTTCAAAGGTTAACTAAACCTTTCTTTGATACCAACTATAGTGACCCATATTTTTCATACATAGATATTGCATCTTATTGGATGAATATTCATTACATAACATAATGATCTATTCTAGAATAATATATCTCTATTATATTTGGAAACTTGGATGCATAAAAAATTGGTTCATAATTAAACAACATCATCTACCACTAATTTCTTCATAACTAGAACAATTTTTAGATATATCATACTTAATACCTTTCTTTATAACCTGGGGAAAGGAAACATAAGAAAGGGTGACCTTAGATGTTCAGTAAGGGTAAATATGGGAGATATCAATGATCACTAAAACATAATATGATCATAAAGATATGATAACATGATCATAAAATTTTAAAATCATACCTTTTATATAATAGATTATAAACTTTAGTCATGGCATAAATCTTGGTAGTTCATAAGACATGAATTGTAAAGGAATAAAAAACATGGACCATGAGAGTATGACGTTGGCATAAGAAATCAATCTATGACATACACATAAGTATAGAAAATCATTTCCTTAATAGTCAAGGATCATTTCCAAGACTATCATACTGGATTGGGTTTATTCCCCAAACCATTATAATAGTCAAGGTTCACTCCCAAGACTATCATAGTGGATAGAGTCCCTTGCTGAACTAGATTCACTTGCCATTCCAGTCCTATTTATCTCATGAGATATCCATCTGAACCCAATTCATTGGAGGGATATATAATTCTGGGAGCACACTTCACATAATTAAAATTATACAGATATGTTCCACAAGATCATAAAATAATAATCATATCACAACTCATGAAAATAAATGGGTTTCATAATCATTTCACCATGGAATAACCCATGGAAAATAAACGAGTCTCATAAATATTTCATCAATTCATCATATCATATGTAAGATCTTGACCTTTTTTAGAGTTATATCATGCATGATTCTAGGTACTTTTTGTTTTCACTTAAGTACCTTTTATGGGATTTATGACTTGGGGTGAATTTGGGTGAATTCTAAGAAAATATTAGAGAAAAGAGGTTGTGCACGGTTGGCGCATGGTTTGTACAAACTGTGCAGCTGCCTAGGAGAAACCATTCAATCTTTGATCTTTGACGCAGTAGCTTCGGCACGATTAAAGCATGGTTTGAGAAATCATGAGAAGTGGTTGTGCAAAGTGCCCCCTTGAAGTAGTGGCTAATGAACAGTTAGCGCACGGTTTGTCTAACTGTTTGACTAAACCGTGCGAGGACTGATAGTGAGATCCTAAAATTGTGGATCTCACTCGTTTTCAACATTTAATGACTTTTTCAACTCCTATGAGGATATAACTTGGGATTTTACTTTGCAAAGGGTAAAGGAAGGTTATCCCATAGATCCATAGGGATTCCAAGGCCTTACGAACACCGTTCTTTGAGATTGAAAGCCCAAATTGAAGATCATCTCTTCTCCCAATAAGTGGATTTCATCCCAATGCTTCTCCCATTATTTATTCTATCTTTTCTTGATCTTTTCATGGAATATATCCTCTATTTATTTGGATATAAACCTATGTGGTAAGATCTTGATCTAGGATTGTGGATCTAGATATTGATTTATGAGATCTTGATGCCTTTGATCTTGATTTCGGTAGGGATTTAGATCTGGAACTTTTATCAATATTGTTGTGCTGCTCAGATTTTGGGGATTTTTGTTGGGTAAACATCCGTAAATGAATCGAGGTGGGTGGTCTAAATATAATTCCCATATTCATGGATTTTATATGTTTATGAAAGATTTTATAATTGCTAGCATCCTTTAGAAATTGATTTACTTGAATTAGGTTTATTATATTGACCCATTTAATTATCGAATCCTTGTTGAAATAGGTGATTTATTGGGGAATTAATAATGGGACTAAGGGGTTGCCCTATTAGATAATTAATTTGGGGAAATTGATTATAATAGGTAGGGGTTGTAATATAGATAATTAATTAGGGGATTAATTATGAGATTTTGAAATGGATAAGTTGAGATAATTAATTGTGGATTAATTATGTGCCTTGATAATATGATCTAGATAATTAATTGTGGGATTAATTAAGGAAATTTGATATTATAATGAGATAATTAATTATGTAAATTTAATTATGGAATATGAATTGTGATATTTATTAATTAATTGATGAATTAATTAATGGTATAAAGCACTTAGTTAATTATTGAGTTAACTAATGGAATGGATGTGTTTAACTAATTGTTGAATTAGTAATGGGATTAGGGTGGATAATTAATTGGTAAATTAATTATGTGATAAATAATGGTAACATGTTCATTCGAAATTGAGAAGTAAGAATGGTAGCATGGTCATCACACTTATGAGTAAAGAGAATGGGAACATGGTCATTATAAATTGATAAGTATACATGGTAACATGGTCATTATACTTATGAGTAAATAGAATGGGAACATGGTCATTCTATTGGGGAGTAATCATGGTAAAATGGTCATCTTACTTATATTTGTGATACTGGTAACTTTAGAAATGTGTCTTTTGAATGTGAAGTTAAAGAATGGAAATAATATCACTCTGAGTTATGGTCTCACATGAGAATATTCATCTCTGACATGAGTCAAATAAGGTATTGAGATATCATAACACCTTGTAATACTTCAAGATTCAGCTACAAGTAGGTATTAATATATGGTATTACCTAGGGAACACTTCGGGCTTTGGTATGATATGATGTTAGTATTGAGGTATGGGTATCCTTGGGAACCCTGGAGTTAATGTAATTAGATAAGAATAAATGAAAATGTGATAAACTATTTATTATTGCATTGTACTTATTTACTTATATAACTTCATTCACTATCTTTTTACTGAAATTGTTTTAGACACTGTTGGTGATGGACTACTGAGTTGTACTCACACCCTATTCGGGTTTCCAGATCAGTACCCGAATAGATTATATTGTTACAAAACTTGATAAGGGAAAAGGCCCGGGGGATAGGTGGATGATTGGGGATGGATATTTGAGGAGGGAACCAAACATGGTTCAAAACCCACTTGAGGTGTCTTAGTGTCTTTATTTTCAGTTGCATTATAGACACTAGACACTTATATTGGCATAGCATGTTTTCCCTTTTAGTTGAGTATTGTATTTCCTATTTGGTTATCTTGTGACATGAGTATTGTCCTGGTTATATATGATTCCGCTATTGTTTATTTATTTCCACTGGTGTCTTGCTCTAATAAATGAGGTTATAGTCTCCCCATGAATGCTATACTAGAACCTCATTACTAGTCGACAACCTCTAGCATATGGGGAGGTGCGCTTGAGGTCATGTGGAGAACCGACTCGGGGCACCGTAGCGTGGCACCCGGGTCGAGACGTTACAAAGTGGTATCAGAGGTCCATTTTTCTTTATTCTTATTTTCTCTTACTATTTTGGGAAAGGTAGATAGGAGACTAGGAAGAGTCGGGGCTTGGTAATGAGCTCATGCATGGGAATTTCAAACCCATGTATAGGGGGAAACCCGAGTACTCAGGGTGGGATTGTTGTTATTTTTGTTTGCTATTACAGTTGAATATTATTTCACCTTGGGTGACGCACTTGTGGTGTAATGTGATTATTGTTTCTAAGAATTTTTTATTATTGATTTGTGGCCCAGAATGTCATGATATTTGAGTCTGCGTGCATCATTCTAGGCACTCAGGGTTATTGTGACATGCATCATTTTAGGCATGCATGGGAAAATGGGTTATGGGTAAGTTGTTAAATTTGAACTGTTTTCCTTGTTGTGAGATTAAAATGAAGAAAATAGTGCCTAACATGAATTGAAAAAGATTGAAAAATTATGAAAAAATGAGAATAATTGGGTGTCTAAATGAGATACTTGATTATGATAGTGTGTTTACTCTTGTTAACCAAAACCTAGGAGTATGATGGTTAAGGTTAGTGATAGCGCCTCAGTTTTGACTATGTGGTGAGGTGGGGGGAAAGGGATTGTTGTGATTATTTTTTCCTCTTAAATAAATGTTATAAGGTTTTGTTATGAGACTTGAGATGTGTGTTTGGCATTGTAGAAAGTATGCCTCCATGATGCTTATTGAGGGGATGACTGAGGGGCATGCCTAGGAATGTTTTTCCAGTTAGGTAACATGAGGAACTGATCGTGCTAGATGAAGATGAAGGGGAGAATTTTTTAGAGAACTTTGCTCACTTCATGCAATTCATGGAAAGAGACCCAGTTCAGGTTGTGAAAAGTATATCTAAGTTAACAAGGGAGTTTCAATTGTAGCACCCTCTGTCTTTTACTAGAGAGGGTGGACCTGAGGGAGCTGAATTCGGGGTTGATTTCATAGAGACAATACTTGACCATTTGGATACTCCGGCTAAGAGGAGGGTCAATTTGGTCGCTTGTATGATACGGGGATCAAATAAGCACTGGTGAGACATCCAGGCATGAACTGGACGGATTGATAGTATGTTATGGAAGGACTTCTTGGAGAGGTTCCTGGAACACTTTTATCTAGAGACACTGAGACAAGAGAAAGATGTTGAGTTCATGAATCTAACAAAGGGGAGCATGTTGGTTATGGACTATGCTAGACGCTACACAAATCTGTAACACTTTACTCCAACATTAGCAGGAGATGAGGCAGCTATGTTGAAACGTTTTCAGGATGGGCTTAAGTGTGATATTAAGTCCCAGGTGAATATCTTCATGCTAAAGAATTTTACAGAGGTGGTGTATCAATCTCTCATAGTTGAAGGGAACTTGAGGGAGGCTTCCAATACTGGACAGGTAGTTGTTACTGGATGATTAGGAGGTGAAACTTCTGAGAGTAGGTAGCTCTATTATGACAACTTTAGCTCGGGTAGTGGGAAGCAGAGTACGCAGACAAGAGGTTCAGTTGGACAGAACCTTACTGGGGTGATTTTTCATCAGTTTAGTAGGTCGGGACACTATCATAGACACTCTTCCCAACCACCAGTGGAGTTTTTGAGTGCGGTTATGACTATAGATACATTGTTGGTAGTACGGTCTAGAGATATCTATCTTTTCAAGGGATGTTCACTAGAGATCGGGGAATATAATTTCCTATGGGATATATATGTTCTTGATATGATGGCATTCAACCTAATTGTGGGTATAGAATGGCTAGTCACATACCGAGCCCACATCAATTGTTTTCATAGGAGGGTTAGGTTTACCTCTCCTAAGGGTGACCAATATATTCATCGTGGAGAGTGGGATATCTAGGAAGGTTGATCAGGGCCAATTACTCAACAACTAGGAGAGATCACAACCCAAGTTGTTAGTCTTTTTTTGGATGAAGGGGGTGTTATGAAATATTTCCTTCCACCAGTAGTGAAACTATTTTAGGATATCTTTCCTAAAGACTTCTAAGGGATACCACCTGAGAGAGATGTGTAATTCACAATTGATCTCATGTCGGGGGCTGATCCAATATCTATTCCACCATACAGAATGAAACCTAATGAGCTTTAAGAGTTTAAGAATAATTTGTAGGAGTTGTAGGATAAGGGATTTATCCTTCCAAGTATGTCACCTTATGGATCACCTATTTTTTTCAAAAAGAAGGTGTTAGGTCCACAAGGTGGAATACCCTAAGAGGTGGGGTGAATCAGGGTATGACTAATTTAAAATTAAAGCCCGTTCTGATCTTGTTTTGCTGTTAAGAAAAACACTCTTCTCTCTCTTTCCCGTTGCACAATATAAACAGAAATTAAAGTATGCATAGGACATAGCAATTTTTACTTGGTTCACCCTCACTGGGCTACGTCCAAGGAGCATACACCGGCAATGTGCTGATGTACCAAATCCACTATAAGCACACTGTTGTTTACAAGGTTCGGGATATATCACTTCTATTCCCAGGATCACTGCCTTTACAATGTTTAGGGTTAGCTCACTGCTTTCCCAAGGGTCACTCCATGTTTCTCTCTCTTTGGATCACTGTCGGTGGAGAGGATCACCTTCTTCCTCTTCCTTTGCTCACTGCTCTGGAAAGGATCCACTCACAGTTTATAGACCTATAGGTCTCTTCATTATCACCAATGAATACATCCTCTGTTGTATGTAGATGCTCTGTTGAATTCCAACTTTCACCTGTAGATGAATATCACTTTTCACCGAAGGTATCGGGCAATCTTACAGCTTCCACGCAGCCCTGAATCACTGTTGGTCTTCAACCTTACTCGGCACCCTTGTCTAAGTCGGCGCGCAAGTATCGACGCGCAAGTTATAACAGGCGCGCAATTCCACCTCAACCACTTGCGTGACACAATCTTTCACAACTCAAAACTTGTGAAACTCACTTCCCTTTACTCCAAAACCAATATTGGTGTGCAACCAACAATTATCGCACTTCTTCAAAACTGGCGCACAAGTTCACCTGCCGCGCAACTTCTACTTGTGCGACCACACACCACTTGCGCGAACACCACACCTGCACGACAGGAGCTCTGATTTTTCTAAGTGTTGAACTCATTGAAAAATGAGGAGGGGTGGTCTTATATTTATAGACATTTGGACACCTTGCACGACAATGCTCAAGTCTCCTCTCAGCGCGCATGTTCCAGCGCGTAAGTCTCTGTCACCCAAACCACTTGCACGAACAAACCTAAAACTTGCATGAACCTCTTTCCTTTGCCATATTTTGATGTTCTGATCTTGAAAAACATATATCATGCAATTTTCTTCTCCTTCAATTCAACGGCATGCAATTCCCTTTTCCAAAAACACTTTTCTCCATTTGTCGATTTTCAGGCCCAAAAATTTGGCAGACACTGGAAAACGGCACCACCTTGTATCTACTCCTTTTTTACCGCCTCCAGATCATCCATTCCTTTGTCTAAGTTCTTTGAATCAAACATGGATCGTTAAACACAGCCTTGAACTTGACATGCCACCATGAAATCCCCTTTGTCAACAAATTTGTATGTCATGGTTTTCTTTGTCAACAATCACAACACATATGTCATCTTTGTCAACAAACAAAATCACCACAAAAATGCTTTAATGATACCTTGAGGGATTTTTTCCCAACATAAGGTTGACGGGAGCTTACGATTATGTGTCAATTACCAAAATTTGAACAAAATGACTGTCAAGAACCGATATCCTCTTCCATGTATCGATGATTTGTTTGACCAATTGAAGGGAGCTTGTGTGTTCTCAAAGATTAATTTGAGATCGAGGTATCATCATTTGATATTGAGGACTTATGATATACCAAGGACTACTTTCATAAGTAGGTATAACCTTTATGAGTTTGTCGTAATGTTGTTTGGGTTGAAAAATGCACAAAAAGTTTTTATGGCTTTGATGAATAGGATCTTTCATCTGTATCTTGATCAGTTCATAGTGGTGCTTGTGGATGATATATTAGTGTAATCCAAGACTCATGATGATCATTACTAGCATCTTGAAATTATCCCGAGTATACTGAGAGAGCATCGACTATACGCCAAGCTATCTAAGTGTCGGTTGTGGATTGATCGGGTACACTTCTTGGAGCACATAATCTCAGAGGAAGGTGTGTTAGTGGATCCATAAAAGGTTCAGGCAGTGGTTTCTTGGGAGCATCCCAATAATTTTTTTGATATCCGAAGATTTCTGGGATTATATGTATATTACAGGATATTCATCCAAGACTTTTCCCATTAGGAAACACCTCTTTTGGGCTTGACCAAAAAGGGAGTAAAGTTTGAATGGTTATAGTCTTGTGAGAGAGATTCTCAGGGGTTGAAGAAGCACTTGACATCGACACCGATATTGATCCTACCTGATTCAAGTGAGGAGTATACAGTTTATTGTGACGCTTCTAGGATCGGACTTGGAGTTATACTAATGTAAGGAGATCGAGTTGTGGTGTATGGGCCTTAGAAGTTGAGGCCTCATGAATGGATTTTCCCTACACACGAACTCAAGTTATTAGTAGTATTTTATGCTCTTAAGTGTTTGTAGAACTATCTTTTGGGATAAAAGTATACATTTTATACATATAATAAGATCTTGAAGTATATATTTTCACAGTGTGATTTGAATATTCGGTAGTGAAGATGGGTTGAATACATGCAATCTTTCGACTTTGAACTGGCATATACGCCTGAGAAGGGAAATAGTGTGGTTGATGCCTTTAGCAGGAAAACTCATACTCAAATGGTTCAAGAGTCGAGTGTAGAGTATAAGATGATGATCTTGCTGGATGAAATGCATGCGGTGGTTCAGGAGAGTCAGAAGTATATGAATCTGGTTTCTGTTGCAGTGGAGTCATTGAGAAGGATCAGGGATAGACATTATGAGAATCCAGAGCGCTTGGCCTTGATGGAAATCTTTGAAGGTGGGGAGACATCTTTGTACTGGTTGATAGATGAATATGAGATCATCTATGTGGATAATAGAGTTGTGGTACCTACGAGCATACGAGAGGACCTCATGAGGGAATTTCATGCCTCAAAGTGGAAGGTGCATCCAAGTGTAACCAAAATGTATTGTGACCTACGATGAAATTTTTGGGGTCCAGGAATGAAAAGTGAGATGGAGGGGTTTGTGACAAGATCCTTCACTTGTCATAAGGTGAAGGAAGAGAATTAACGACCTGGAGGGTTACTATATTCATTGCCTATTCCAGAATGGAAATGGGACTAAATGACCATGGATTTTGTGGTGGGTTTTCCAAAGACACTTAGGAAGAATGATTCTATTTAGGTCATTATGGATCGAATAAAAAATCTAGGTAATTTCTTTCCTATAAGGGAAATATTTATAGTAGAATAGTTGGGAGAACTATACGTTCGGGATATAGTCTGTCTGTATGGAGTGCCACAGACTATAGTTTCATATCATGATTCATGCTTTACTTCATGCTTTTGGAAGGGATTTTAGGAATTGCTTGGCACACATGTATTATTGAGTATGGATTTCCACCCACATACATATGGGAAATTGGAATATACTATACATGTGCTTGAGGATATGCTACGGGCATGTGTGCTTTAATTCGGTGGATCTTGGGAAAATCACTTGGCTTTAGTGGAGTTCACCTATAACAACGGTTATCGGGAAACTATACAGATGGAACCATATGAGGATCTTTATGGTAGGCCATGTAGATCACCACTATGATGGATAGAGGTTGGTGAGTCAAAGTTATTAGGACCAAGTCTCGTTCAAGAGACATCAGAGCAGGTACAGTTGATTCAGAAACGCATGGCTATGGCTCAGAGTAGACATATATAAGTCATATACTGATAGATGGATATGGCCCCTAGAGTTTTCATAGGATGATCATGTGTTCCTTTAGGTTTCTCCTAGATTGGGTCACCACAGGATACAGAGGAAAGGAAAATTGGTGCCCAGGTTTATTGGACCCTTTGAGATAGTGGAAAGAATTAGGTCGGTGGTATTTTGATTGTCTCTTCTACAGAGATACAGTGTTATCCATGATGTTTTCCATGTATCATAACTTTGGAAGTATCACATCGACCCTTCTCATGTGATTAATGTGGATGAGGTTGGCCTTAAGATAGATGTGTCCTTTAAGGAGCATCTGATACGTGTGTTGGATTACAGTGAGAAAGTGTTGTAAGGAAAGACCATGTCGATAGTTCATGTGTTATGGAAACATGGATGTGTACAAGAGGAAACATAGGAAATATAAGTATATGTGAGGGCTCAATGGCCTGATATTTTTGGATCGGAATCTTAGAAAGGCTTGGAGGCGCAGCTCGAGGATGAGCTGTTATAAGGTGGGTAGATTGTAAGATCCCAACCTTTTTGAAGTTATCTCAAGAATGATTTCAGGTAATTTTTGTTTTTAATTAAGTACATTTGATGGTATTTATGTCTTGGGGTAAGTTTGGGTGAATTCTAAGAAAATATTAGAGAAAAGATGTTGTGCACGGTTGGCGCACAGTTTGTACAAACTGTGCGACTACCTAGGAGAAACCATGTGATCTTTGATCTTTGAGGCAGTAGCTTCAACA
Organism: Viscum album; assembly: GCA_963277665.1. Lineage (NCBI taxonomy): Eukaryota > Viridiplantae > Streptophyta > Magnoliopsida > Santalales > Viscaceae > Viscum > Viscum album. The sequence goes on from OY728136.1 coordinate 874,890,512, forward strand.
TGGTTAAATCACGGTTTTAGAGGTAGTGTGAGGTGTTCATGCTAAGTTCCCCCTTGAATTAGTGGCTAATGAACGGTTAGTGTACAGTTTTTCTAACCGTTCAACTAAACCGTGCGAGGGCCGATAGTGAGATCCTAAAATTGCAGATCTCACTCATTTTCAACATTTAATGACTTGTTTAACCTCCTATGCAGCCGTAACTTAGGATTTTACTTTCCTAATGGTAAAGAAAGGTTCTCCCATCAACCCAGATGGATTTCAAGGCCTTAAAAACACCGTTCTTCAAGATTGAAAGCCCGAATTGAAGATCATCTCTTCTCCTGGTAAGTGGATTTCATCCCAATGATTCTCTTGTTATTTATTCTATCTTTCTTTGATCTTTTCATGGAATATATCCTCTATTTACTTGGATATAAACCTATGTGGTAAGATATAGATCTAGGATTGTGGATCTATATCTATATTTATGATATCTTGATGACTTTGATATTGATTTGGGTAGGGATTTAGATTCATAACTTTTACCAATGTCGTTGTTTTACTTAGATTTTAGGGATTTATATTGGGAAAACATTCTTCAATTAATCAAGGTGGTGGTCCAAATTTAATTCCTATGTTCATTGATTTGATGTGTTTATGAAATATTGTAGAATTATTAGTATCCTTTAGTAATTGATTTCCTTGAATTGGTTTTATTAGAATAATCCATTTAGTTATCGAAGCCTTGTTGAAATAAGTGATTTATTGGGGAATTAATCATGGGACTAAGGGGATACCCTATTAGATGATTAATTTAGGTAAATTGATTATAATAGGTAGGGGTTGTAATCTAGATAATTAATCGAAAGATTAATTATGAGATTTTGAAATGGATAAGTTGTGATAATTAATTGTGGATTAATTATGTGCCTTGATAATATGATCAAAATAATTAATTATGGGATTAATTAAGGAAAGTTGATATTAAAATGAGATAATTAATTCTAGAAAATTAATTATGGAATATGAATTGTGATATTGATTAATTAATTGATGAATTAATTAATGGTGTAAATCACTTAGTTAATTGTTGAGTTAACTAATGGAATGGATGTGTTTAACTAATTGTTGAATTAGTAATGGTATTGGGTGGATAATTAATTGGTAAATTAATTATGTGATAAATAATGGAAACATGGTCATTATAAATTGATAAGTACAAATGGTAATATGGTCATAATTCTTATGAGTAAATAGAATGGGAACATGGTCATTCTAATTTGAGAAGTATACATGGTAACATGGCCATTACACTTATGAGTAAATAGAATGGGAACATGGTCATTCTATTGAGGAGTAAGCATGGTAAAATGTTCATCTTACTTACATTTGTGATATTGGTAACTTTGGAAATGTGGATTTTAAATGTTATGTTTAATAATGGAAATAATGGCACTCTGATTTATGGCCACACACGAGAATATTTGACTCCTTCATGAGTCAAATCATGTATTGAGATATCATATCACTTTTTAATACTTCGAGATTTGGCTAGAAGAAAGTATTAAGATATGGTATTAACTATAGAACACTTCGGGCTCTAGTACGATATGAAGTTATTGTTGAGGTAAGAGTATCCTTGGGAACCCTGGAGTTAATATAGTTAGATAAGAATAAATAAAAATGTGATAAACTATTTATTATCGGATTGTACTTATTTCCTTATAGAACTGCATGCACTATCTTTTGACTGGAATTGTTTTAGACACTGTTGGTGGTGGCCTACTAATTTGTACTCACACCCTATTTGGGATGCCTGATCGGTACCCGAATATATTTTATTATTATAGGATTGGATAAGGGAAAAGGCCCTGGGATAGGTAACTGGTTGGTAATGGAGCTTGGAGGAGGGAACCAGACATGGTTCGGAACCCACTTGGGGAGAAGAGTGTCTTTATTTTCAGTTTCATTATAGAAAATAGACACTTATATTGATATATAATGATTTCCCTTTCAGTTGAGTATTGTATTTCATGTTTGGTTATCTCATGACATGAGTATTGTTCTGTTTATATATGTTTCCTCTATTGTTTATTTATTTCTGCTGGTGTATTACTCTGATAAATAAGGTTATAGTCTCCCCATGAATGACTTACCATACCCTAGCTACTAGTTGGAAACCTCTAGCGTATGGGGAGGAGCGCTTGAGGTTATGTGGTGAACCGGCTCGGGGCACCATATCATGGAACCCTGGTTGGTACGTTACATCATAACCTTTGGAAAATGAATGGGTTTTATAAACATATTTTAATCATAATCATAAACTATCCAGAGAAAGAATAAGGATGATATCATTGAATCATATTCCTAGTAAATATTAAGAAATGTTAAAGGATTCTATTTTAGATGAAAAATTATTTTAAAATATCACTTGGAAAATTTCTTAAGGAAAATACCCTTTTTACTTTGAAAACACTTATTTAAAATATAAATATTTCACAAATATTAAATAAAACATTTTCTTTGAAAATTACCTTGGAAAATTTTAATGGAAGCTTCAAATCAATGAGAGATCATGATAGTGGGAAATTCTATTCATGTTGTATATGTTAAAACAAAGATTCCTTTCACATTTTGGATAAAAATTCAAAAGTACCACGTTCGTAAAATAATAAGAATATTTCTTTTAAAAAAAATTAAAAAGTTAAAAATGGGTAAAAATGACTTTAAAAATCATATGAGAATTTTAAAAACATTATTGAAAATATTTTTAGATAATATGGATATGTAAGAAAATGTTTTTTATACAAAAGAAATAAATAAAGTCGGTTTCCTTAAAAATATAGTTTCAATCTCTTAAGTACTTAAAGAGATTAAAATTAAAGGGAAATATTTATTCTCAAGGAATAACCAATAGATAAGAAAATTCATGAGATTATTGAGAGGTAGATCATGAAATTTCATTATAAAAAAACTTAATCATAAACAATATTGATAAATAGTGATATTTTAACATAAAACTCTTACCTTAGGTATAACTTTTTTTATACATGTTAAAACCTCCTATTTAATAAATATAGGTTTATTGCGCATCTATTCCATAACCATACTCATATATATCATACCACATATGATTTACTTATAACCTTTTATCACCCATTTATTAACAATTCTTTATTAAAATCACTATTTTGGGTGATAATCGCTTCATTTTTCATGTAAGTTTTGGTTTGGTAGTTTTGGTCCTTGTAGTTTGTATTGTAAGTGGGTTCCCTAGAACCAACTCATGTATGTACTTTGATTACCATTAGATGTATATAGTTTGATATATGTATGTGTTTACCTTACCATAATAGTGTCGATATTTCTACATCTACTATATTTATGGTAATGTCTTTAGATTACATGTCTTATAAAAAGGTTATAGAAATTCTCGGGCTATAATGAGAACCTATAGATACCATGATAGCAATCCTAAAGTTATGTCTTATGGTCTATATACATCATACTGATAGGAAATAAATCATTGTTTGCCATCATGAGTTAGGGAATCCTAATAATTGAAACTTCTTATCATGAATTTCTCACTTGGTGATCTCAATTTTATGAGATCATGAAGACTAACCTGCCAATAGAAACACTACATGTTTCAGGTCTCATTGGTACTTACCATCTGCGAACATGTGTAATGGTCTCCTAACTTGAGATTATTATCAGTGTATACTATTTTATTAAGTACTTTGATATAAGATGAAAACTATGGAATTGATTTCATCATGAGATAGCTTGTATTGGGTGCATCATTAGTGGTATGAAATTTATTGGATAATCATATGTTGGGAAAAAATCCCTCAAGGTAACATTGAAGCATTTTTGGGTTGATTGTGTTTGTTGAGAAAGTGGGTCTCCAAGGTATTTTTTGGAAATCCAGAGAGATTATTGACATGGTATGATGACAAAGATCCAAGACAAAGTAATGGATTCCTTATAAGTGGTACAAAAAATTGTGTACACAAGGTGACACCTTTTACCAGTGTTTTCCAAAAAAAATGGGTCCAAAATTTGGAGTTTTTGTAGCATCATGAAAATTGGATTTCCTTGAAGGCCTTATGAAAATATGGAAAATCCATGAGTTTAATGAAGACTGGTATTTTCGAAGGGTGTTTCATGAAGGCGTGAAGGTTTTGATGGTGATCTTAGTGATTACGATGGGCATCATGAATGGTGAGTTTTCCTTGATCTTTGTGAGATAGTGAGCATCAAAAAAAATGGGGGAGCATCAAAAAATGGTGATAAAGTGGATGGAACCTTCTAGAATCAGTGGAAACACCTATAAATAGGCCTCTACCCCCTTCATAATAGTATCAAGACTTAACAAAGATCTTAAGTCTCTGAATTCGTGAAGGTGGTTTATGAAGGTGGTTGTTGCAAAAAAATTCACAAAGGAAGGGAGTTTGTGAAGGCTATAAATTCCAGACAAAATATGTATGCATCACAAAAGTGTTGATGTTTGTGAAGGATATAAAAATCCAACCAAAATATATGATCTTCGTGAAGGCTAAATAAGATTTGTGAAAGTTGTGTGCTCCATGAAGGTAGTGAGCATTGTAAAAGTGAGGTGCTTCGTAAAGGCTAAGTAAGATTTGTGAAAGAGGAGAGCTTCGCGAAGTTAGTGAGCATCATTATAGTGAGACTTGGTGGATTTGGTACATCAGTATATAATCATTGTATACTCCTTGGATGTATCCTAGTGAAGGTGAATTAAGTAAAATTGATGTGTCTCATGGATGATTTCAATTTTGTTCATACTTTTCTATGGGAAAGGGAGAGAAGAGTGTTTTGTTTAATGACAAAACAAGATCCAAAAGGGGCGGTTGTTTTAATCTATCATATCCTAATTCACCCCCCTTCTTAGGGTATTTAACCTAATTGGGATAATAATTGGTATCAAATAGAAAGTTTAATATCAGTGTTTCTCTCTCAAGGGTTTCAATGGAGGTTTTCAATCACAAAGTGATTCTGGTCTTCGATTGGAATAATTTTTTGTTATGGAAGAATCAGATGCATCACTACTTCTGATCATTAGTAATGGATGTCTTTATAGTAGTAATGCATGGAATTTCAACTAATATCGATAGTGGTTCTTTATCATAAGATGACCGAAGGGAATTGGATACCGACACTAAAGGAATCAATGCATTTGGGGGAGCCCTATCTAATGCAATATATATGAAGGTTATGTCATGTAAGTCATCACATTCTATGTGGGAAAAGCTACTTAATATTTATGAGGGTGACTCAAAAGATAGAGAATAAAAGTTGTAGGTTCTATGGAATAAGTATAAGGATCTCATAATGCACCCTAATGAGTCTGTTGATACATTCTTTGACCGAGTAAATGTTGTTGTGGAAGACATGTGTGGTATCGAGGAAATTATTGATGATATAAATATTTTTAAGTGTATCTTGAGAAAAATTCCACATTAGTTCAATTGAAAAGTTTCTGTATTAGAAGATAAAGATCCAAAGGAGCTGACATTGGATAACTTACACAGTACTCTTATAGCATATTAAATGAGAAATGATGATAATGATTTTGTGGAAAAGGGTAAGTCCAAAGAATTGGAATTCAAGGCCATTAAGAAGCTCACCATTGAATATGGATAGGAAGATGAAGAGGAGGATGAGGTGATATCATTACTTTCCTCAAATATTCAAAGAGGAAAAGGAAAGTTCAAATGGAAACTCCCACTTGCATGCTTTTGATGTGGAAAGATTTGACATCTTGCAGCAAGATAACCCAATAAGTTTCAAGAATATAAAGAGGATGAGGTTGAAATTCCCATGAATAATTCTTCATCCTATGTGAAAGGAAAGAGAAATTTATTCAAAAATAAGAATATGTTTTCAAGAGAAAATGATAGTTTAAAAGAATCCGGGACAGAATAGTTAGAGGACTACAAGGATCATAAAGCAGATGTTATGGTGTCAGTTGTTAGAAATTCAATAATAAGAGAAGAAAGTGATAATGAATAAGGATAAGTTTAAGGAAGAGTTTACCTTCAGGTCGGATTAGAAGCCTCACTTGAGGAAATATATGTTTAGAGATCTAAAACGAAGAAATACAACAAAGTGGTTCTTAATGCCAAACTTTATATATAGTAGAAAGAAGAATATAAGTCTAATATGAATGAATAAATTGAAAAACTAAAAATCTTCAATTCCAGAGATCTCAGAAATTGTTGTTGAGTACAAACTCAAAATTAAATAATAGAAAAGAGAGATCGATAGTTTGACTAATATTGGAAAAGATCAAATCAAACATATCGAAGATCTAAAAGAGGAAGTTTTCATTATGTGAAGGAAAGTGAAAGATCAGGAGAAACTCTTGATACTAGAAAAGAAGGATACAAAGGTAATAGAAAAGCTAAAAGTAGAATTCAGATTTCTAGTTAAACAAAAAAAGGAGTTCCAAGAAAAGAAAATGATTAATCAGAACGATACAGTTGGTATGGGGATTGATCAAAAATAGAAAGAAGTAATGGTTGAAGTCAGACCATAATCACCCACAATGAGATTGAATATCAATTTGGGTATAAAGAAGAATCAGCAGATTTAGAGAACCCAAGGGACAATAAGTGGTGCAGTAGTGACACATAGGAATGAACCTCACATTAGATTCTATTGTTATCGAAATATGGGACACTCACAAAATTTTTGTTCCATGGACAAGAGGTATTGAAGGGTACAAGACCAACAGAGGCAGCCATACCAAACTCAATATCCCAAGATATCATTTAATGGTCATTGTTTTGGGTGTAGAGGAATCAAACACATGGTAAGATATTGTACATCAACTATGAAGAGGAATATCCTAAGGCAGATAGAATATAGTCATAAGCAGTAACTAAATGTATCATCAAATGAGATGAAAATGCAGAATTTATTTATAGCTCTGTAGGATGAATATGGTCTATAATACTTCGAGTAAGATGAATATTATCAATCTATATCAGGTATGAAGGAAAAAACATGGATCAGAAAGAAAATAGATGAACAATTAGTGGTTGTAGAGATTGCTTTTAAAGAATCAGATCGCACTAGAATATGGATCATTAATAGTGGATGCACCTTGAACATAAGAGGAAATAAGGATCTGGTAATAGGAATCAGTGTGTCGGGATTTTTCCCCGATGGTGCTAGTAATGACAGTCGCCGGTGTAGCTTGCCGACATCCCTGTTTGATGCAGATTGGTATGAAGTCGCACCTGGTGTCATGACTCGAGGTGTCACAACAATTGAGAGGATCTATTTTTTGAGTTCGGCGCATGATGTATCGATGGGTTCGCGTGTCGAGGCTCGTGGATCAAGGTGATGATGGCGGTGGAGTTGAAATTTGAATGTTTAAGTTTGAATTTTTTATTTTGAATTGTCACGGTTCCCACTTTCCAAAAAGTAGATTTTTATAAAATACCAAAAAACAGGTTTGCACGTATCTTAGTTGTTAAAGGTCTCGGTCAAAACTTGTTGAGTTTAAGTCAATTTTTTGACTCAGGACATGCCATAATCTTTTCAAAATAATTATGTATTGTCGGGTAAAAATATAGTTCTTTTGTTTTTCAAGGAAAGAGTACAAAAGGGAATCTCTACCTTGTGAGTGGAGAATAAGATATGTGATTTATGTCAAAGGAAGAAGAAAATAAGTTATGGCATAAACATCTTGTCCACTTGAGTCAAATATACTTAGAAGATCTGGTTAAATATAATGATATTCAAGACCTCCCTAGATTATCACATGATCGTACTCATACGTGTGATGCTTGTCAACAAGGGAAGATCATTTGAAATACATATAAGGTAAAAGAGAAAATGTTGAAAAAATTTCTTGATCTAGTGCATATTGTTGTATATGGACCTATTTCACCAAGTGATATTGATGGGAGGAGATAATATTTTCTATTCATTGGTAATTTTAGCAGAATGGCATGGGTTTCAATCATCGCCAATAAATTTGATGTGTTTAGTTCCATAATAACTTATTAAAGGGTAGTTAAAAATATATTGGATGAAAGAATATGGATGATACAAATAGATAGTGGAATGGAGTTTAAAAATATCCAAGTGGGGTATTATCTCAAGAAACATGGGATAAGGCACCAAGTTTTATCATTAAGAACTCTACAACAAAATGGATTTGTTGAGATAAGAAATCGAATTATCAACAAAATGGCTAGAATAATGCTCATTGAGAAAGATATTTTAGATAAGTTTGGGAAATAAGTAGTGATAACATCATTCTATACATTAAATTGAGTTTTATTATGTCTGAAAGAATAGAAGACTTTATACAAGATATGGTATGAAAAGAAGCCATCATTGATGTACTTTCGAGTCTTAAGAAGTAAGTGTTTCATTCTAAATAAGGAGAAACACGGGAAATTTGAATTTCATGAAGATGGAGGGATATTTCTTGAATATTCAAAAAAAATCAAAGAATATAAATTCTTCAATAAGAGGCTAGGAAAGTTAGTTGAGAGAAATGATGTAACTGTAGTATAAAATGAGCAGAATCTTCAGGAAATACATGATTAGTCTCAAGAGGATAGTGATGAAGAGATAAGTAGATCAAGGGATGTTCTAGTTCCATGTGTTGATTTAGAAGAAGATTTATATAATGATAAGGATGAGAATAATTTAGTATCTACACAAAGATCGAAGAGAAGATCTGAAATTGATAGATAAAACATAATTGGTGATCAGACAGCACCATTATAGAAAAGGAGTATGAATACTCTACAGAAAGCATTGTTCTTATCATAGGTAGAGCTTAAATGTTTTGATGAAGTAGCTGGAGATGAAAACTAGGTCCAGGATATGAATGAAGAGTTTGACCAAATTTAGAAGAACCAGACATGGTATATTGTTTTGAGGCCAACATATAAGAATTTAATCGGGACTAAATGGGTCTTTCGTAAAAATATTTCATTTCATTGAGAACCGCAGAAGCTGGATATATTACGGACACTCAAGCTTGCACACAGTTATTATGAATGAAGAAATAGCTTGGTGATATGGTAGTATAAGTGAAGTCTCCTATCAAAATCCATTATCATAATTCAAGTGCTATAAATCTTAGAAAAAAACTATTCCATCACTTAAGGAAAAAACACATTGAAATCAAGTATCATTTTATAAAGGATAAGGTGGATCAAGGGCTTGTGAAGTTGGAGTATTTACCTATATAACTATAGGTTGCAGAAATTCTGACAAAGGACTTACCTAAAGAATCATTTGAAAGGCTTCAACTGGATCTGGGAGTTCATTTGACTTCCCACACTTGAAAAAGTGTGGATGTGGGACCCCTTATCCCCGAGGTATGGTGTGTTTTTTTCTAATGTTTTGATCTGTGTTCTTTACCCTATTATATAACTCAAAGGAGTTTCTTTCAGGTTTATTAACAAAGGGGGAGAAATCATAGTTTTATGATGGGATAAAATGTATTAATCAAGATAGGGGAGAAGTTGATATGGGGGAATCAAAGTAGGGGGAGTTTTAAATCTAATGATACTAAAGGTGATTGATCAAAGGAAATATATCAAGATAGATGGATTTCATGATGAAACCAGTTGAGTGGTTTTTGGAATGAAGTGTTTCATTGATGAGATTTTCATTCTTCTCTTGTTTCTCAAGCCGAGCATAGATCATGTGGGCTTAGAGTGTATATTGAGTAAATATTTGATCTCTATCTGAATCGCATGAATAAAATATTGTCAAAATATGGAATGAGCTTCAATGAGGTATCAAAATATGAAGAGTTTTCAACAAACCCAAAGGAATAGATTGTTTGGAAAAAATCCCTCAAGGTAACATTGCAGTATTTTTGGGTTGATTGTGTTTGTTGAAAAATAAGGTTTCCAATGTATGTTTTGGAAATCCAAAGAGATTTTTGACATGGTATGTTCACAAAGATCCAAGATAAAGGAATGGATGCCCTGGAAGTAGTACGGAAAATTTCATACACAAGGTGACGTTGTTTCCCAATGTTTTCCAAATTTTTGGGTTCCAAAATTTGGAGTTTGGATAAAATCATGAAAATTGGATTTCCTTGAAGGCCTTACAAAAATATGGAAAAGTAATGAGTTTTACAAAAACTGGGATTTCCGAAATGTGTTTTGTGAAGGTGTGAAGGTTTTGAAGGTGATCTCAATGATTACGACGGGAATCATAAATGGATAATTTTCCTATATCTTCACAAGATAGTGAGCATCACAAATGAAATGGGGTAGAATCAAAAAATGGTTATGATGTGCCTACAACCTTCTAAAATCAGTGAAAACTCCTATAAATTGGCATATACCCCCTTCAGAATAGTAGCAAGACTTAACAAATATCTTAAGGATCTAGATTCACGAAGTTGGTTCACGAAGGTGGTTGTTGAAAAAAATTTCACAAAGGAAGGGAGTTCACGAAGGCTATAAATACCAACAAAAATATATATGCATTTTGAAAGTGTTGATGTTCGCAAAGGCTATAAAAATCCAACTAAAAGATATTATCTTTGCGAAGGCTAAGTAAGCTTTACAAAAGTTATGTACTTCCCAAAGGCAGTGAGCATCATGAAAGTGAGGTGCTTTGTAAAGGATAAGTTAGCTTTGTGAAGGATGAGAGATTCATGAAGGTAGTAAGCATCATTAAAGTCTTGAAAAATGAATTTACTAGTACATCTATGGTAAATTGGTATTCATCAGTTGGATAAAAGTGGAACTTCAACAAAGCATCTATCTATAACTGAGGATATATTCATTAGTGATAATGAAGGGACCTATAAGTCCATAAACTATTTTTGGATCCCTTCCATAGTGGTGATCAAAGGAAGTGGAAGATGGTGATCCTTTCTACTATCAGTGATCCAGAGAAAGAGACTTAGGGAGTGACCCTTGGGGAAGTAGTAAGATAACCCTAAACCTTATAAAGGTAGTGAGACTAGGCATATAAGTGATCTCTCCAAAACCTTGTAATTTGGTAGTGATCCTTAGTGGATTTAGTACATAGGTACATCATCATTTTATGCTCCTTGGACATAGCCCAGTGAGGGTGAACCAAGTAAAATTGTTGTGTCTCGTGGATGATTTCAATTCCATTTATACATTACTACGGGAAAGGGAGAGAAGAGTGTTTTGTTTAATAAAGAAACAAGATATGAAAGGGTCAGTTATTTTAATCTTTCAAACCTTGATTAACCCCCCCCCCCCCCCCACCCCCCCTCTCAGGGTATTTAACCTAATTGGGCTAACATCATGATATTTTTTTTTTCTTTCGAAAGGAATTTTTTTCTCAGGCCTAATTGATCAGGATGGTTTTACTTTCACTAAATTCGTGGCTCTGGTAGGATAAGGTAAGTATTTACACTTAGGTTAATGAATAATAAATCAAGAATGGATGATGACATATGGTATGCATCCCACTTTATTGGATATCGCTACACAAAGATATTATATTACATGGCATATGTTTTTAGGAAAGGTTTTCATTGTTAGGAATTTTTTATATCTCCTTAGGGGGCTTGATGGATTTCTATACTTCACTCCTAGTTTGTGAATAGTATTCATTTCTATCAAAATAAGGGCCTATAGGGTCACACACTTAGCGTATTCAAAATTCTGTCTTATTCGAATGAATAGGAGTATAGGACATGGGGGGATCCACCAAATGGTTCGAGAGGTGTTTGAGAATAAATGATCTCCAGTGAATAAATAAATTCATTATTATTCGAGTATAGGATAATTGTATTTGAATATATTTATTAAAATTATTCACAAGGTATTAAGTGAATACATGGAAAAATATTATACGAGTGAATATTATTTTAATATTCAAGGTTTGTTTAATATTTATAGGAATTACAAGTCGATTCAATGACTCACTTTAATCACATGATATATATTTATTATATATTAAAAGTAAGTGATAAAAATATAAATGATGCTATAAAATAGTTAGTTGTTCTTAATGTGTCATCTATGGATTATTTACAGGGTGTTATATATATAGGGTTTGGGGAATCCTTTCGGGGTGTTTAACCTCCACTATATAAGCAAGAGGGAACTAATTTCTAAGGGACCATTCATCCATTCGAATTTGATAGCTCCTCTCTCCTACTTCCCATGTCCTATAGAGTTTAACATCCCATTACCCTTCTGATATGTATGTTTTAAACCTTTTTGTGGTTTTCCTTTTTCTTTATTTGGGTAGGGCCGAAAAGGAATTGGGAGGATACCTATAATGGCGAAGTTAGAGATTGGTTGAATTCTCATCATTAAACCTGTTAGTTCTACATCCTTCTAGGGATTTACATGCTGTGTAATGTGGTTGCACAATTTGTAAGTTATAAAATAATAATAAATCCATTTTTTTTTTTAAAAAAAAGTGACAGGTTTTTGGTGTTTTAGGGAATTTTCAATTACACAGCGTTTAATTGGGTTACACATCATGTAAAGTCCCAACTTATTTTTTTCAAACAGGCTACTCAGCTGAATTTATATTTCCTATTTTACATATTTCTCTTATCTCAACCCAAGAGCCTTCCCCAGACGTTTTTTGAGCCCTCAAACCCTTTCGGGTCATTTCATTCACCAGTCAAATGTGGTTCCTTTTTTGTGTGACTTTCTAGGTAAGCATTCTTCCTGTATCTTCATCTCTTTATCCTTCTATCCTTGGGGTTTGATAGATCATATAGGTATTGATGGATCTAATCCATGTGTTGTTGAATCTTGTCTCTAGGTTGAGTTCCTGGATCTTCTGCACCTTCTTTTTTGTTGGCGGGTTCCATTGCTGGCTTTTTGTTTCTGTGAGAAAGGAAGGTGGTCCTGTTATGATGCTCAATTTTTATTAATCTTAAATTAATTATTTAAATTAATTTACTGCTATAAATGAAATTTATTTCAATTTATTGATTAAAAAACCAATTCCATTGAATTGTGGTTTTTAGAAATTGAATTTTGGATTGAAATTGGGAAAACCCCCAATTCCATTGAATTGGGAAAACCCCCAATTCCATTGAATTTTTGTGTGATTGTGAAATTGATGGAAAATTATGGAGATTTAAGTGGTTGAATTTAAATAGTGAAATTAATGAAAAAAATTCAATTAAAATTTTGAATTTAACTGTGAAAATTTAATTTGTGAAATTGAATTTATGAATTGATTTCAAATTCTTATTTGGGAAAAATGGATTAAAATGGTTTTGATAGAGACCTTTGGGTTTTATCTTGGAAAAATATATGTTTTGATTAAAACCTAATTTTGGTTTTTCAATGGAAATTTAAATTTATGAAATGGTAGAATAGGATTTAATTTTATTTTAAGCAGTCTTAAAATAAATTTCACGTCATTGATTTGTACTATAGCACATTTAAGCCTGGGTAGTTAGTGATTTATTTGGGATAAACATGCTAGTATGAGAATACCCTAGCACCGGATTGATGCTTTAAAACACTAATTAAATACTTCTTAGTACATCTTATTCCCTAGTGGGACATAGACGAGTCCTCTCTTACCAGTGTTGAGGGATGTGTGTACACATTACGGTTATTATCACTTGAGAGTGTGAGGATAACATAACCTAGAACTATCATACCTCTTAGAAAATGATCATGTTGCTCGCTTGTTTATATATGAGATATAAATGTATGTCAATGTTTTTGAATTGATTTACATGAACTCTGATTTATATAAACTATTTTATATAAAAGTTTTTATTTAATCCATTTTTTTAAAGTATTTCCATCATTTGAAATGCATTCTATCTTCTGAAATGTAAATCATGGTTTGTTCAAATATGATTTTGAAATGCCAAACATGTTTATTTGAAAATTGAAAGATCTTTTTTTGGTTAATTAAATAGTAGAATCTCTTATGGAATCCTTGGTGATACCCTATTGGGATTTTAGATCACACCCTACTTGTGCCTTTAGGTGTTTGTATATTATCTCCTTCCAGGTTCGAGCAGGGGTAAAGCACCACTTGTAGGGGGTTCTAGCTATTAATTCATATAATTATAGCATTAAATTCATTGGGTGTTGGGTTGTTTACCTTCCTATTTTTCTGGTACTTTTTTGTGGTACTTTAGGTTGTTCATGCCTACTTGACGTCTAGTACACTTCTCTCTATGGAGTTTGTTTTGTATTCATATTTTCTTATTTATCTACTTCTACAATGTTTGTGGAAAAATCATTCCCAAAATCATTTTTATATTATTCTAGGTGATAGTCATCAACCCATTGGGATCAGGAATGCCCTTAGGGAAATGTTAGGGTCGGCTTGGTTATCGGGTTACCAGGGTACCCGGGTTGGTTCATGAAAAAGTGGTATCAAAGCTATAGGTCGAGCTTTTGTCTTGAAGTTAGTATGCATTTATCTATTCTTGTTGTGAATTAATAGGTAGTTGTGATTGAGTTCATGTACATCTCTCATCGTACTGAACCTTAAGTCACCAATGGTGGTTTGGGAAAGATCTCTTGAGGATTAGTTCTAGTCTTTTCACTATTTTTGATTTGGATAGATTGAAATCCAAATCTTGTTGTCTATATGTTGGGACTGATTTTCCCTCATTGCTCTGTTTGAGTGTTAATCTAATGTATTCCTTATTGTATGATGATGTTGTGTAGAATCATGCCTCCAAGAAGACATGTGAATAAGATCTAGGAGGAAGCTGTTGCTGAACCTCAGTGATAAAATCTTCTCTATGGTCCCGAATCTGGTTGAGATGGTTGTGCATATTATCAAAGCTCTAGGACAGGCACCACCACTGGTTCTCGTTCAGGCTCCAGTTGTGGAACCTCAAAGGGATGATCACCATAATTTTTCTTAGGAATTACTTTTCTAGAATCCACCAGCGTTCAAGGGATCAAATGATCCTCAATCGGATGATTAATGGTTGAGCATGATCGAGAATTTATTTGGTTTCTTGGAGACACCTAAAAAAATCAAGGTGAATTTTGCCACCTTCATGTTGGAAGGACCAAGAAGGAGATTGTGGGACACGATGGTGACGATGAAGAAGCATGATGGCTTAGAGTGTAAAGACTTTAAAATTCTTTTCACTAGTTAGTTCTATCCAGATTTGATGTTGTTGTCCAAGGATACTGATTTTTTAAAACTTAAGCAGGCTAATAGGAATGTGACAGAGTATGAAAACCATTTTGTTGAGCTCATCCATTTCACACCTGATATAGTATCGAATGAGAAGATAAAGGCTTGTAGATTTGAGTTGGGACTATGATCAGATATTCATTCTTAGGTTTTCTCGTTGAATATGCCTTATTATATTTATGTGATGGATAGAGAATTAATGGTCGAGATAGACCTGAATGACAACTCAGGGTTGTTGGGAGTTTTTTTCTCTCCTAGTGGTAGTGTTTTTTCCTCTAAGGGAAAGAGAAAGCGTGATTATTCTCATGGTGGTTCTCAACAGCAAGGCCATTCCAGACCTCCTGTAGTGCCTAGAAGAGGTCCTATGATTTTCTACCAATGTGGAAAACTTGGGCATTCAGAGAGGGTATGCACTAAGGCACCTAATAATTGTGGCTCCTTTAGATGCTCAGGTCACCTATAGAAGTTCTTCCATATCTTTTTCACTCCATGTAGTGGCATGGGATTGTCAACTCCTTCTAAAACTATAGGCCAATCAGATGATTCAAGGATAAAAGGTTTCTATCCATAGACATCTATAACTAATCTTCTTCATGCAGTGGAAGAGTCTCCAGAGGAAGTATATATGGGTCCAGTGACCATGAGAGGTACTAACACTATAGCTTCATCATTAGTGACTCCTTTATTTGATACTAGTGCATCTCATTCATTTATTTAAACTCTTATTATTAATCTGTTAAATCTTCCTACGAAGATTTTATCTTATGTCGTAGTTATTACTACACCTCTTGGTATGAAGAGAGAGTAGGGTCTCTATAGTCCCACTTGTTTTTTATCTCTACCATATGTTGAGCTTGCTTGGAGTTTTCTGGTTCTCTATATGAAACTGCTTGAAATCATATTCGAGATGGATTGGATCATCACCAATAAAGCTCAGATTGATTGTTATCTTTGACGGGTCTCCTTAAATACACCTAATGGTGTGTGTCGTGTCTTTCAAGTAGAACGATACCCAAGGTCGAGCAGGGTCGTACCTTCTTATCTGGAGTTGGGTAAAGTGATATTTTTTTCACCTTTGATTTGTATTGGGAATCTTTGAGTGGTGATCTCCCTTCAATAGTTGTCAAGTTTTGAAACATGTTTCCTTCTACCACCGGTAAGGGAGGTAGAGTTTTCTATTAACTTGGTTCTTGGTACTCAACCAGTTTCTATTCCTTCTTACTGAATGAAACTGGCTTAAATGAAAGATATAAAGAATCGATTGGATAATATTCTATAGAAAGGATTTATACACCTGAGTGTGTCACCTTGGGCAGTGTTGGTTCTCTTTTCTAATAAGGATAATGGTTCAATGTGCCTTTTTGTTGATTACCAAAAACTCAATCGAGTGACGGTAAAGAACAAGTATTTTTTTTCATAGATTGATGATCTGTTTGATCAGTTGAAAGGGGTGAAATGGTTCTTAAATATTGGTATTCATTTTGGTTAACACTAGTTGAGGATAAAAGAACCGACTTTTAGAAAACCACTTTTTAGAGCAGGTATGTCCATTATGAGTACCTTTTCATAGCCTTTGGTCTAACCAATGCTCCTACAATTTTTATGGATTTAATGAACATGATTTTCCATGAGTATCTTGATACCTTCATGGTAGACTTTGTGGATGACATCCATATTTACTCTAAGTTTTAGGAGGATCATGTGCATCATCTGAGAACCGTTCTGGGTTTACTGAGAAATCACCGACTTTATGCCAAACTTTAAAAATGTGATTTCTGTATATGAGAAGTGAATTTCTTGGGACATGTGGTGTCGTAACATGGGATATCAGTTGATCCTAATAAAGTAAAATCTATTATGACATGGTAACAACTATAGAATGTTTTCTAGATTTAGAGCTTCTTGGTTCTAGCTAAGGATTATCATTGGTTCATCAAAGACTTCTCAAATTTGGTTTCTCTGATTTCTACTATAACTTAGAAGGGAGTAGGGTTTTCTTGGGATGAAAGATGTTATAATTGTTTTGTTGAGATAAAACATCTTTTTACTACTGTATTGGTGTTGACTCTTCCTAAGTCTAGGTATGGATATGTGGTCTTTTGTGATGCATCAGGCTTAGGTTTGGGATGTATTCTTATGCAAGGTGATCATGTTGTTTCTTATAGATCTCATCATATTAGGCCACATGAGAAGAATTATCTGACCCATGACCTTGAACTTGTAGTTGTGCTGCAAGCGCTTAAGAGCTAGCAACATTACCTTTACGGAGAAAGGTTTACCATATTTTCAGACTATAAGATCTTGAGTTATATACTTTCTCAAAAGGATTTTAATCTTTACCAGAGGCATTGGGTAGAATACCTACAGTCTTTCGATTTTGACATCACCTATACCTTGGGGAAAGGGAATATCATTATAGATTATTTGATCAGGAAACTTCTGAACCAGATAGTGAAGGATTCTCCATAAGAGTGGAACTTGATAGCTCTCTTTGCATAGTTGCATATAGGAGTCTGGTAATTATGGGCTAAGGTTACTTTGGATAGTGTTCAGTTGAAATATTCTCTTATTGAGATGATTCTTTGGGAGTAACATCTTGATGTTGAGTTCCGCAGCATTATAGACTCTCTTTATAGTGGGAAGAACATTCTCGGATGGTTATTCTCCACTGAGGGAATTCTTTTCTATCAGAATCCCTTTGTTGTGTTGTTAGCGGTAAGGAAAGATGTGATGGGGTATTGTTATAATTCCTAGTGGGTTGTTCACCTAGGAACCACAAATATGTTCTATGACATACGATGTCAGTTATGGTGGCCATGTATGAGACGAGGCATTACTAAATTTTTCTCTCATTATTATACATGCTAGTAGGTCAAGGCTAAGCACCAAAAACCTTTGGGTCTCCTTCATCCACTTTTAGTCCCTACTTGGAAGTGGGATGAGATCTCTATAGACTTTGTGGTCAGGTTTCCAAATACCAAAATGAATAATAATGCGATATGGGTTGTGATTGATAGTCTGAACAAGTCATCTCACTTTTTACCCATTCGTGACACAACCAAAGTTAATGAGTTGGGAAATATCTATGTGAAAGAGATTGTTCATTTGCATGGAGTTCCATTTGCTATAGTCTCTAACAGATATCCTTGGTTCACTTCTCATTTTTAGGGAGGACTTTAGGAAGCACTGGGATCTTAGGTTCATTTGAGTACAACATATCATTCACGGTCAGATGTCCACACAGAAAGATCTATATAGATTATTGAGGATATTCTTTGTGCCTACATTATTGACTTTGGTGGATCTTGGGATGACCATATGGGTTTGGTTGAGTTTTCTTGTAACATTAGTTACCAGTCTGTGATAATAATGGATCCTTTTGAGGCCTTGTATGGTCATCCTTGTAGATATTCATTGTGTTGGTCAGAGATTGGTTAAAGTTACTTAGTTGGACTGAGATTGGTTCAAGAGATGACAAAAAAGATTCAGTTGATTTGTCAAAGAATGTTAACATCACATAGCTGGTATAAGTCTTATGTTGATCATCATCATAGATTATTGTAATTCTCAGTTAGTGACCAGGTATTCTTGAAAGTTTCACCTCGGTTGGGTCATCGATGGCTTGGGAGGCAAGGAAAACTTTCTCCTTGTTATATGAGACCTTTTGAGGTTGTTGAGTAGGTGGGAAAAGTGTCTTATTGGTTAGCACTTCCATCGAAGCTGACGTAGATACATAACATGTTTCATGTATCAAAACTCTGAAAAAATATATCTCATACATCTCATGTTCTGAGCTAGAGTGATCTTGAGGTTAAGAATGATTTATCTATGACTCAACAGCCAATCAGTATAGTTGATTATGAAACCAAGGTACTTCGTGGGAGGATGATACCTTTGGTTTGTGTTCTATGGTAGCACAGTTCTGTTTCTCATGAGACATGGGATCATGAGGCACTAATGAGAGAGCAGTGGTCTCACCTTTTCAATGTGGACGTTTCTTGACAGACATTCTGAGGACATAAAGTTTTTATGGTGGGGAGGTTATAACATCCCTTTACCCTTTTTAAAGTTACATTTTAAACCTTGTCATGGTTTTCCTTTTTATTTATATGGGTAGGGCCGAGAAGGAATTAGGAGGATACCTATAATGGAAAAGTTAGATATTTGTTGAATTCTCAACATTAAACTTACTGGTTTTGTATCCTGTTGGGGATTTACATGTTGTGTAATGTAGTTACATGATGTGTAAGTTATAAAATAATAATAAACCCATTTTTTTAAAAAAATCAATGATTTTTTTAGTGTTTTGGGGAATTTTCAATTACACGATGTGTAATTGGGTTACACGTCATGTAAATTCCCGACTGATGTTTTTAAATAGGATGCTTGGTTGAATTGTTATTTCCTCCTTTCCAGATTTCTTTTCTCTCAACCCGAGAGCCTTCCCCAAATGTTTTTGGAGCCCTCAAACCCTTCTGGCTTGTTTTTTTTCACCAATCGAATGCGGTTCCGGTTGTGGTGTGACTTTCTGGGTAAGCATTCTTCCTGACTCTTCGTCTCTTTCTCCTCCTCTAATTGGGGTTTGATAGATTATATAGGGATTTATGGATCTAAGACTAGTGTTATTGAATATTGTCTCTAGGTTTAGTTCTTAGATCTTTTGCGCCTTCGTTCTTGTTGGTGGGTTCCGTTACACGCTTTGTGTTTCTGTGAGAAAGATGGGTGGTTTTGTTATGATGCTCAATTTTTATTAATCTTAAATTGATTGATTGTTGATTTAAATTAATTTATTATTATAAATGAAATTGTTTTAAATTTATTGATTAAAAACCTAATTCCAGTTAATTATGGATTTTTTAAATTGAATTTTATCTTGAAATTGGGAAAACCCCCAATTCCATTGAATTGGGGTTTGATTGTGAAATTGATGGAAAATTATAGAGATTCAAATGGTTGAATTTAAATTGTAAAATTGATGGAAATTATTTCAATTAAATTATTGAATTTAATTGTGGAAATTGAATTTTTGAATTGATTTCAAATTTTTATTTTGGAAAAAAGGCTTAAAATGGTTTTGATAGGAACCTTTGGGTTTTATCTTGTAAAAAGGCATGTTTTTATTACAACCCCATTTTGGTTTTCAAATGGAAATTAGAATTTATCAAATGGTAGAATGAGATTTAATTGTATTTTAAGTAGTCTTAAAATAAATTTCTAATCTTTGATTTGTACTAGAGCATATGCAAGACTAGGTAGTTAGTGAGTTATTTGGGAAAAACACGTTGGGATGAGAATTCCCTAGCACCAGATTGACGCTTTACAATGCTAGTTAAATACTTCTTAGCACATCTTATTCCCCAGTGGTACATAGATGAGTCCTCTCATTCCAGTGTTGAGGGATGTGTGTACACATTGCAGTTATTATCACTTAAGAGTGTGAGGACCCCATAACATGGAACTATCATACCTCTTGGTAGATGACCACGTTACTCACTTGTTTATATATGAGATATAAATATATGTCAATGTTTGTGAACTATTTTACATGACTTCTGATTTATATAAACTATTTTCTATAAATTTGTTTATTTAAAATTATTTCCATCATTTGAAATGTAAAGAATGATTTGTTTAAATATGATTTTGAAATTCCAAACCTATTTATTTTAAAATTGAAATATTTTTATTTGGTTAATTAAATTTTGGAATATATTATGGAATCCTTGGTGAGACCCTACTGGGCTTTTAGATCACACCATACTTGTGCCTTAAGGTGTTGGTAGATTATCTCCTTCCAGGTTCGTGTAGGGGTAAAGCACCATTTAGAGGTAGTTCTAGCTGTTGATCCATAGAATTGGAGATTTGAATCCATTGGGGATTGTGCTATTTACCTTCCTGTTTTTCTGGTACTTTGTTGTAGTACTTTGAGTTTTTCATGCCTGTTTGACTTTTGGTACACTTCTCCCTATGGAGTTTCTTTTGTATGCATATTGTCTTGTTTATATACTTCCACAATGTTTATGGAAAATCATTCCCAATTTCATTTTTGTATGATAGTAGGTGATAGTCGCCAACTTGTGGAGAAAGGGAATGCCCTTCAGGCCATGTTAGGTCTGGATCAGTTCTCAGGTTACCGGGGTACTTGAGATGGTTCGTGACAGAGATAGAACTCCTTATTCCAAGCTTTCAATCTTCTATCTCTTTCATGGATCTAAGGAATGGGATATCGGTGATTGTCAAGATGTAGAAGGTGTCGTCAAACCTCCACGTTAGCACCCAGTTTATCATTAGTGTTACCGAGGACTCTTAAAGTGTGTGTGGATGATCTAGAGGGATTTGACCCTAGATTCTTCAAGCAACGATCATTGGAAATGATCTGATGAAAAATGATCCATCAATCTGAACAAGGTAATAATTCATTTTAATTTTGTGCTTAAATAAATTCATGCAAGATCCTCAAACCTTTTTTAGGGATTAGATCGCCAAATATGATGAAGTTACGTCGATCTGATGATGAGAATTTTAAATCTTCTACCCACCTACTTCCGCTACGTGCCCCAATACCATCAATTGGTAACAGAGTGATTGCATGAATTTTTTGATCCAATAAAAATTAAATTAGTCTTAAATTTAAGTAGAGGACTTCATTTAGGTCCCAATGGAAAAGACTACACATAGGTCTGATATTGGACGGTCAAGTTGTAGTCGTCTGAAAATTTAATTCGGATCAAAACTGGTTTTCCGAGTATAAAATTGAAGAACACACACACATGTGTGTGTGTCTTTGTGGATTACAACTTTTAGGTGGTTTTTCTAGCAGCCCTTTTGTTTTTTTGGCTGGAATTATGGTGGTCGGAACTATTCTGGTCGGTGGTTCATTCATGGGTGGTTGTCTGCATGACATGCCAAAACAAAAAAAAGGAAAAGTTTTTTTTGTCAAAATCCTAATAGAATAGGCTTTTAAAAAAATAAAAGGGTTATGATGTGGGTGGCATAGCCTAGAAATTATAATATACCAATAAGAAAAAGGGGTAAAGAAAACTTGGGAAAGGATAGGCACTATTCCTAATAGGTAGAAAACCAAAAAAAGGAGGTTAAATTCTCATGGAAGTTAGAAGTCAAAAAAAATGAAAGAGGGTTGGTCACTCTATTCCCCGCAACACCTTCTCCTAATACACGTTGTCACCCAGTGTCACCTCTGTTGACCACCCACCTACCTCTGCTGGCACCGTTAGCCCCCCTGACCAGTGATTGTCACCACCCCAGTCATCCTCCTAGGCAGCGTCATTAGCACCATCTCCTGGCTACCTGTGGTCATCGTCACTGCCACCATCGGGTTCTCAAGTGCCCGCCACCGCTGCGACCTCCTGCTGTCATCATTTCTCGTACCGTACAACAACCCCCTCTGACATCCTCCTTACCAATAAACTCCCCCTGTCAGCTCTAGTGACGCATATGCCCAACTGGATGGCCTCAACCTCTTAAAAATCAGATAACCCATGTCCAAACCCAAAATGGACTTGGGGGAGTTCTTTCTTACCCATAATGGGCATGGGTAGGTTCTATCTGACTCGAAACAAGCATGAACAGGTTCGGTATAACCCACAACAAGCCTGGGTAGGTTCTGAGGCTTATGGAAATTTTTTATATATCTAAAAATTAATTAATATTTTGGATTTAAAAAATAATAACAAATTTAATATTCAAAAATTAACTTAATTTTGAAATAAAATTAAATTAATTATGGTAATTAAGGAAGAAAAATTACTTGAATTAAAATAATATATTTATTTCATTTAATTACCCTAGACTTGAATTTAACTCAAATTTAATTTTATTACCCAATTATTTTTTCTTTCGATTGGTCTTGATTTTTGATGATATGTGCATCGTCTTTCTTCACTTAATATGTATAAGGTTTTGTGCATCCATTAGTATAATTCCATATGTATTTTGTGCTTCCCAAGACCACCTCGCATATGTGAGAGTATTTATGTATTATGATGATGACGTTATAAGACATGGACCATGCTAAGATAAAGTGGTATCCCACACAAGATATGGAAACATTGGATCGGGGTGCAAGCTATGATACGAGGCAACAATGAATCATGTATTATACCCCTAAGGTCACAGTTAATCCTCCTCCAATGGCCCGAAGGCCTTCATTTTTTATACCCCCAAGGTCACAGTTAATCTACTGAGTATAAATGGATCAAGAAATACCAAATGTTCCAGATCAATTGGGTAGTTTATTTAATTTATGCATAGTTTATTATTTTATGAATATTCATGTTTGCAGGAACACATAAAATAATAAATAAATAATGAATAAAAATGAAATGAATTTTTTTTATTAACGTATTATTTAGTTGTGAGTTTAATCACATAGTATGAACATATTTAATAGAAAATGATTACATTCGTCGATAAATAATAAAAAACCTCAAAGTAATATTAAGTTTTAATGCCTTCCATCGCTCAAATTTGAATAAAACTGGGTGTATGAGGTGCTCGTCAGCCCTAGTTAAGGGTGATTCATATTACTGGTGAGTTATTATAAGGGTGATGGGTCAACTAACTAAATATGGTAATAAGGAAGTATTCATAGATATATTTTTTCCACTTTAGAGGCAAGCATTGAGGGAATCAAGGTTACAGTTTTGAGAAGTTGGGACTTCACTCAACAGTTCAAGGAGCCATGAGTCAATGTGGTTGGCTAGCTTAGTGCCTTACTTGAAACACTCCGAGTAGTGTAATAGTCATAGCTTGAACTATGAGGGGAGGTTTTGGGGATTATTTCCACTAAAATACTAAAACGAAAGAGTATTTTGAATCTAGTAGTGAGGTCTACTAGAGTTTTATAAAATAGTGGGTGACATTTAATGATTTAATTAGAAATGTATAAAAGGTAATGAAGGTGAAATACTAACTGCTAAATCTCATTTTTCTAGATGAAATAGAAATCACTGCCACCAATACATTATCACTATGATCAATTATAGATAAAGAAAATATCTTGACCAACCATAACTTCTAGGAGTGGTATAGGAGCTTGTGCATAGTACTACGTAGAGAGAGGGATCTTTATGTGATGGATTAATCACTTCCTAGTGATCCCCCTTAGGGAGAAATCAAGGTGGGTAAATATAAATATAAGAATCATGCAGATGATTCACTAGATGTACAATGTATCATGTTGTCATCAGTGACTAGTTAATTTTAGAAAATGAATGAGGATGAAGATGCCTACAAAATTTTCACTCATCTACAAGAGTTATATTAAGAGAGAACAATTCAATAAATATATGAGATATTAAGTGCATTGTATAGGTGCAATCTAGAATAAGGAAATCAATTAGGACCTCATGTACTCACGATATTGGATACATAGAGAGACTTGAAACTCTTAGATTCAAACTGAACCAATAACTAAAAAATAATCTCATTCTTGCCTCTTTACCTCCAATATTTTTGACTTTTATTATTAACTATAACATGAATAACATGAAAACCCCGCTCCTATATATATTGGATTTAGTTCTCCAAGCTGATAAGAATATAAAGAATGTTAATTATTCAGTTCTTCTAGTGAACAAGAGGAGGAAGGGTTGGGCTAAGGGGTCTAAGGCTAAACCTAAACCGAAGACATTGATGCATTGTCCTTCCAAAAATCCAAAGATATAGAGGGAGGTAAATGATCATGAAGTTGTATGATTTTCATTTAGAAATAAAGTACACTAAAATAAGAATTACAAGGCTGAGAAAAAGAAGTCCAACAATGATTCTACCTCAGATATTTTTTTTATTGAATACAATTTATCTTTATCTACAAGTTGGTTATTGGATATAGCATGTGGCTCACACATCTGTATCCATATACAAAACCCAATTAGATTCTAGAATATTGAAAGGGGTGGGGTGGATCTTCGGGATACAAATGGTGTGATACTAGCAACCTTGGTAGTGGGAGGTTATCATCTGACTTTTGATGGTGGTTTGGTTATTGTATTAAATAATTGTTATTATGTTCCTTTAGTTACCAAAAACATAATATTAGTGTTGAGTTTAGACACTAAGGTATTTTATTTCAAGTTTGGAAATAAATTTTGTCTCTTTTATAATGATAATATATGTTATGGTATAACACATCTTAACAATGTATTGTATATACTTGAAATTGAAAACCCTGTAATGTAAATCAATGAAAAAACTAGAAAAAATGACTCATATAGAACTCACATATGGCACTTCGATCTTGGTCATGTAAATGAGAAGCATTTAAAAAAATTACATCAAGTAGGTTTTTCAAACTCAACTAATTTAAAACCCATGGATATATGCCATGCTTATTTACAAGGGAAAATGACTAATGCACCCTTCATTGGGAAAGTAGTAAGAGCCACTGAATTACTGGAATTGATTTATATTAACGCACGTGGTCTTTTTACAGTAGAGTTGAGGGGTATGTTTTTACACTTCATTACTTTTACTGATGACTATAGTAGATATAGTTATATATACTTAATGAGGTATAAGTCTGATTCCTTTCAGATTTTTAAGAAATATAAATGTGAAGTAAAAAAAAATATTGGTGATAGGATTAAGTCACTTTGCTCGAACCGAGGTGGAGAGTATCATAACTAAGCTTTCATTGATCACTTTAAAAAATTGGGTTATAGTATCCCAATTCACTCTTACTTATACACCTAGTGGAATGGTGTTAGTGAAAAGAGGAATCAAATCGTTCTTGACATGGTTAGATCAATGATGAGACATGCGACTCTTCCATTATCCTTTTCAGGATACGCATTTCTAATAGTGACATATACCCATAACCAAGCACCAACAAAACTACATATCGAATTCCATATGAGTTGTGGTATGGAAATAAATTCAATCTGTCATATATACATGTGTGGGGATGTGAGGCTTTTGTCAAGACAATACCCAGTGAAAAATTAGCATCCCAAATCACGAAGTGAATATTTATAGATTATCCTAAAGAATATAAAGGATATTACCTATAAAACCATTCAAATAGAAAAGAGATTGTGGCAATACATTCCATATTTCTAGAAAGGGAACACATTTCCAATGGAAATAGTGGTAGAAAGATAGACTTTGATGAAGTTAATGCTCCAAATGCACAATTTTTGGTACAAGAACTATCTACATGAGAGACTAGGAGATGAATATATCCCTGATACACAATTACTATGTAGGTAAACTTGAGAGGTTAGAGAACCAAAATGATATGGTTTTCTTATCACCAAGAGAGGTGAAACATTACTCCTAGAGAATGATGAACCTCTAACCTGCAAAGAGGTAGTAGAGGGAAAGGATGTTTCTAAATAGAAAGATTCCATGCATTATAAAATGGATTCTATGTATCAAAATAATGTTTGGATTTTGTTAAACCCTCCATCTAATGTAAAACACATTGGGTTTAAATGGGTATTTGATAAAAAGGTGGGCGTGTATGGTAAAGTCTATACCTATAAGGCATGAATGGTAGTGAAGGGTTTTAGGAAACATTAAGGCATAGACTATAACAAAACCTTCACACCAGTAGTGATATTGAAGTCCATCAGAATATTACTTACAATAGAATCCTTCAATGATTATAAGATTTAGAAATTGGACGTCAAAACTGCTTTTATAAATTAGAAGTTGGTCGAGGATGTCTATATGACTCAACCCAAAGGGTTTATTAAGTCAAATAGTGCCACTAAATTATGAAAGCTACAAAAATACATCTATGGGTTGAAGTAGGCATCACAATCATGAAATTTTCATTTTGATGGTTCCATAAGAGAATTTAGTTTCATCAATAATGAAAGTGATCCATGTTTTTATAAGAAGTTTAGTGGTAATTCCATTATTTTCCTTGTATTATATGTTGATGGCATATTAATTATGGTAAATTAAGTACAAGTCTTTCAATCAGTTAATACTTGGCTAAATGAATGTTTATCTGTGAAAGACTCATGTGAATTAGCCTACATCCTAGGGATCAAGATCTATCAACATAGATATAATAGGATGATTGGGATAAGTCAAAGTACATATATTTACAAGGTACTAAAAAGGTATAATATGGAAAAATCTAAGAGAGGGTTGTTACCAATGTCACATGGTACCAATCTCTCCAAAAAAAATGTGCCCACAAACATAGGAGGATATTGAAAGAATGAGTAGAACCCCTTATTCCTTAGTAATGGGATCTATCATGTATGTCATGATATATATTAGGTTTTACGTTTCATTTTCTTTAAGTATGGTGGGAAGATATCAAGATAATCTAGGAGAAATACATTGGGAAGCTATAAAAACTATCCTGAAGTAATTAATATGTACAAAGGATGTGTTCATGGTGTATGGAGGAGATGAAAAACTAGTAGTTAGGGGATACACTAATTCTAGTTTCTATATAGATTGTGATGATCTAAAATCTTAGCTAGGATATGTCTTTTGCTTGAATGGTTGTGCAATGAGATTGAGAAGCTCAAAGAAACTTATGGTCACTGACTCTACAGCAGAATCTGAGTATATTGTGACTTCTGATGCAGTTAAAGAAATTTTGATACGCAACTTTGCCTCAGACATTGGTGTTTTACCTAGTATTCTAGACTCTATTCTAGTTTATTGTGATAATACTATAGAAGTGGTGCTTTCCAAGGAGCCCAGGTCACACCAGAAAACAAAACATATACTTCAAAAGTTTCATCTCTTGAAGGATTTTACTCAAAGAGGTGAAGTCATAGTTAGCAGAGTATCCATAGAGGATAACATGGTAGACCCCCTAAAGCCACATCTCAGTGGAAACATGATTTTGACATGAGAGTTAGTGGGTTAAGACTAGTTAGTAGTTGGATCTAGTGAAAATGAGAGTGTTTTAAGTGGGTGACCTAGACCCAACTCATGTACGTACTTTTATTACCAGTATATATATACAATTTGATATACACATGTGTTTACCTTACCATAATAGTGTTTATATTTATGTGTCCACTATATTTATGATAATATCCTTAGATTTCATGTCATGTCAAAAAGTTATAGTAGTTATCATGCTATAATGAGAACCTAGAGATACCATTATAGTAATCCTAAAGTTATATCCTATAGTATAGATACATAATGTTGATAGGACACAAATAATGTCAGACCATCCATTTTTGGGCGATCATAATCATTGAGACTCTTTCTAATTAAGTTCTTACTTGATGATCTCGAGTAAATGAGATCATGAGGACAAACCCACCAATATGAAAACCACATGTTTCAAGTGTCATTGGTAGTTCATATCTATGAACATGTGTAATGATCTCATGAATTAAGATTATTGTCAGCATATACTATTTGATTACATACTTTGATATAATATGAAAACTATATGTCATAACAAGGTAGATTTCATTGGTTGTGTCATTAGTAGTATGAAATTTATTGAATAATCAAGATAGAAATTTTCAATTCTGAAAGGAATTTATATATCGAGCCTAGTTGATTAGGATGGTAGTACCTTCACTAAATTCATGACCATAGTTGAAGAAGGTAAGTCTGTTCAGTTAGGTTGATGAATAATAAAGTAAGAATAGATGATTAAATAAGGTGTGAATTCTGCTTTATGATATATCGAAAGATAAATATATTATATTACATGGCATGTGTTCATAGAAAATGTTGTTGTTTCTATGACTTTTCCTTATCTCCTTAGGTTCCTTGATGGGTTACTAAAATCTATTCATAGTCTGTGAATAATATTCACTGCTATTGAGATAAGGGCCTAAAGGTCCACATGCTTAGTGTATTCAAAATCTTGGCCTATTCTGATGAATATGAGTATAAGACATATTGGTTCCCACCACAGGGTATGATCTGTTTCAAATAATAAATGATCATCAGCGAATAAATAAATTCATTATTATTCTAGTAAAATAATTGAAGTTGAATTTATTTATTAAAATAATTCACAATATATTAAGTGAATACATAGAAAAATATTATACAAGTGAATATTATTTTAATATTCAAGGTTTTTTTTAATATTTTAGATAATTATGTGTCGAGTTAATGACTCGCTTTTATTAAATAATATATATTTATTTTATATTACAAGTAAGTGATAAAAATATAAATAATGTTATGATACAGTTAGTTGTTCATAACGTGTCATTTATGGATTATTTAGTAGGAATTATATATATGGGGGTGAGAAACCATTTTTAGGTGTTTAACCTCCACTGTATAAGAAAGAGGGAGCTCATTTCTGAGAGACTATTCATCCACTCGAATTTGAGAGCTCCTCTCTCCTCCTTCTCGCATCCTAGGGAGATAAATCCTCATTTCAAGATTTTAATCTTTGATCTACTTTGCGGATCAAAGGAATGAGATAATGGTGATCTCTAAGATGTCGAATGCATAATCAAACCTCTAAGATGGCACCTGTATTCCGATGATCAGCATTTCCATGGACTCTTGAAGCGTGTGTGGACAATCTAGAGGGATTCAACCTCGAATTCTTTGAGAAACAGTCACCGACGACGAGATGTTTTTGAACATGCCATTAATCTGAAAAAAAATAATTTATTTTAATATTTTTGTTAAATAAATGCATGTGAGATCCTCAGACCTTTACCAGGTCTCAAATATTTAGAGATGATGAAGCTACGTCGATCTGGCGATGAAAATTTTAAATCCCCATCCCACTTACTTCCACTGTGCACCCTGGTACCATTAGTTTGATCATGGTTCCATCACCTCTAGGATTTTAATAATAATATAAATATCATATATATTCATTATATACAAATTTAGAGTCATCCATAAATTTTAGACAAATAAAAATTAATTTCATCATTCATGGAGACAGTAGGTCATACGTATGCATGAACGTCGTTTTCATTTTTCAACAGATAGAATGATAGAAAGATAAATAATAATATATATATAGAATAATTATTATATCATATTAATAATATATATAATAATCAAATCTATCCTTATTACCATCCTTGAAAAATTAAAACAAATCACATCACTTCATGGAGGTGGTAGTCCACACGTACACATGAGTGATGCTATTGTTTTCCAAAAAATTGGAAGGTAAGAAGGTATATATGGTATTATAATTCTAGAAGTATAATTATGTCATAAATATCATATATATACATTAAATACATCATTATATCCAGTTGTGAGAGGTGGTGATGGAAAAATGAATTACATTGATTTGCGAGACAGTGGTCCACCGTACACACGATCGACAGTTTCGTTTATCATTTGATGGAAGATGATATGGATATAGGTTATTACATTAACATAATAACATTTAATTATATGGAAGATACTGGTTTTATTATTTTATCATAGTTGAAAAATATTTTAAGGAGGTAAAATAATAAATAAAATGAAAACATACGGTTAAGAATGATACCACTTCTTCGGACAACCTCTTTAGGTTTATACCAAAATCCTTCCTAATTAAGGGATTTATATAGGTATTGGATTAATCAAAAGTCTCTTGAAGTGTGGATAGGATAGTAGATGGGGTGTCCTTTTATAAGTGGAGGATATGACCCATTGGAATTTTTGAAAAGAATAAAATATATTAACATATTATTCACACCAAATAGATCTAAAATAGACCATTACAGAATATTAGATGATATAGGGTATAAATAAATCTATCCAATATAATTTAGACAAGTTTTTATTTTATTTTAACTCTTAACACTTTAGTTTAACCCTCTAGTAAACATGTTTTAACCTTAACCGTGGTAACATATTTTTATTATTTTTACTATTCATT
Organism: Viscum album; assembly: GCA_963277665.1. Classification (NCBI taxonomy): domain Eukaryota; kingdom Viridiplantae; phylum Streptophyta; class Magnoliopsida; order Santalales; family Viscaceae; genus Viscum; species Viscum album. The sequence goes on from OY728136.1 coordinate 874,921,458, forward strand.
ATGACTAAAAATTAAGTTCCCCCTATTAAATAATATTAATTATTCTAATTAAAAACATAGAATCTATTTTATCAAAATCAATTTATAGAAGTGGATGAATTTAATTTAAAATTAAACCTGTAGATGTGATGAAAATCCGCTTTCGAAGGAAAATGTTTTCTTAAGTATAAACAGTTTTTATATGAAAAATCAACATAAAATTGATTACAATGAACTAAATTGGGTTAATAATAATATAATTTTACTAATTTTACTTTTAAACCCATTTTAAAACAAAATTTAACTTTATAAATGCTTTCAACGAAAATATAATTTTTATTAAAAAATAGTATTTTTTATTATTCATTGAAAAATTAATCTTTTAAAAAAATTCAAAAATAATAACTCTAACGTAATTTTGAAAATTTTATTTAAAAAATTAATTTCATTTTTTTTCAAATAATTTTTTTAAAAGTGTAAAAAAATATTTTTTAAATAATTCCGGAAAACACGACGAAGTCGCTTCTTAGATAAATACAGTTTTTAAGCATAAAACTGTATTTATGCTTATCTCATACTTCGAAAAATATTAGATGAATGATAGAAAATTTTATTGAATATATAATATATAAATTTCATTAAAATAATTCACCAATATTGATCATTTTGATTTATTAAAATAAAAAAACGTTGTGCGAATAAAAATAGTTTTCCAGAAAAACATTTCTTTTAATTTCAAATGATTTTTATTTTAATTTCTAATCAATTGATAACCAATTAATTTATTTTATACATGTTTAAACCATATACTTTTAATAATTTAGTTATTCATATTCATACCCTCTAATTTAACAATTATGTTATAATGATACACTATATTATGGTTTATTTAGACTCGGGGTTTCATGTATCACAAGCCGTCAAAGAGATTAAATTTATTTAAAAAAAAAGAAACCATAAAATCTCAGGAAGATACAAGACCATCAGAAATTCATGTGTAGAAAATGCAGTGGAAAACTAAACCTTTGGAAGTTCACTTCTCTCTGACCAAGTGTATCAAAAGTAGGGAGTCAAAGCACCATACTTGCCGCATTAAGTTAAATTTGTATTCACTTTAGAAGAAAACACACAAACATTAAAATCAATGGAAAAAACAAGAAATAGAAGTGCATATAATTAAATGAACATAGGAAATTAATTTTCTTTGATAAAGTTGTCCTACATGCATGGAAGAAACACTATGGATTTCTTTTCATTCAACAGAAGTACAAAGATTGCATTCAGCTGAAAAAATCATCAGTCAGATTTCATTACATGGGATAAACTCTCTGTAAAACTCTAATGCACTATACATAATCAGGATTTACTTTATATGTGTATCATCTAAATTGTTCTCATAATTCCACACTTCCTTTTATAGGAAACCTAGGTGGTTATCTATGTCACATCTCCTTACCACACTCATGGAGTGCCTCTGTATGGAATATCACTATTAATTTTCAGTAACCTCATTGACCTTGACTACTTGAATTGGTAAAATTCTAGAGTCTTTATTCAAGATATTTCATTCTAGAGAGTTCTTTTAACATTATGGACCACCCTTTAATGACATCGGTTGAATGAACTATAGATGGTCTCGTTGTCGTTGAAGAGATGAACTATCAGTGTCTGTACATCGAGTCTATCCTTCTAACACAGACCATATTTCCGGTAAATGTAAATCTGGTGAATGAACTTTTGGTAACTAGAAACTAGGCTTTTCATTATAACAGTAACCACAAAATTTATCCACATGAACTGATGAAAAATCAAGCAAGTAAAAAAACTAAACAATATTGTTGGGGGGAAATAGATTTTTCCCAAGATAAAAACTTGATTGTGACAGAAAATGTGAGAATCTATGATTAAAAAAAATCACAAAAATAAAATCATAAAATAAATTGAGATGTAAATTTTTAATGTAGAAAAACCCTTCAATGTGGAGGATTAAAAACATGATGCAACTCTAAGAATTCCACTAATAATCAGAGAGTCGATAAAAATCCAAGTAAAAAAACTCTAAACTTGAATTATAGTGAGAGCATAGAAAACATGTGAAAAAAAACACACCCTGATATGACTTTGTATTTTCTTTGATAATCAACTATGACAAAACGTAACCCCTCGGAGATAAAAACTAAAAATGCGGCATCATTTTGACACCTTAAATAAGCTGTTGCACAACACAATTTGTCTATGCTCATTGGTGCCCATGCCCACTATTATTGACGCCCATGTATCTGCTCACTACAACACTACACACCATGTATCTATTCCTCTTTTACTCACACTATCCAACACCCTTACTGCTCTTTTTTTATAATAAAAGGATTCCCTAAAAAACATGTTTGTAGTGTTTAAAAAACAAATCCATGGGATAAGAAAAATATCCCCCCATTAAAATTCATGTGGTGCCAATGGGTGAGTTTGAAAAATTTGAACTCTATATTTTTCTCCTATGAATACCGGTTGAATCCCAACAATCTATCCCTTTATCCCATAAAAGTAAATTCCATCCAAAAAAATCATTTGGAAAGAAAACTGGTTGGTTTTTCATCAACTATCACCCTTTGCAAAAAAAAATATGACATCTCTCTTTTACATATTTACACTACTACAAATATGGTTTTTATTAGCGCTAAAAAAGGCCTTTAACAGTGCTAAAAAAGCGCTATTAATGCCGGCGAAGTTAAAGGGGGGGGTCCCCTTTATTAGTGCTCCAAAAAGTGCTGATAAAGACCCCTTTTTTCAGTGCTTTTTTTAGCGCTGATAAAAGTTAAAAAAAATTAAAAAAATTAAAAAAAATCTGTAAATCAGAGGGGGATTTTAACAGCGCTCCCCCCCCATTTATCAGCACCCCCGCCCCACCCACTTCCCCGCAAGCCCCAGCCACGATGCCCCAAGTTTTATCAGCGCTTGTAGACCCCTTTAACAGCACTATATCCCCCCCCAAATTCACCTGCGCGTGCCCCTACCTACCTCTACCAGGTTTTGAACTCTAGACCCCCCCCTCATGCGCTCTAAGCCTTTACCACTACTCTAATTTGATTTGTTCTCCAACTAGTGATATATTTATTTATATATATATATATATTTAGTTATATTTATTCATGTATTAATATAAATTTATATGGTTGTATTAATATATATATATATACATATATAGTTATATTTATATATTTATATATTTATTTGTATATTAATATATATATATAGTTAGTTATATTTATATATGTATATATGTATATATGTATATATGTATATATGTATATATGTATATATGTATATATGTATATATGTATATATGTATATATGTATATATGTATATATGTATATATTTATATATTTATTCATATATTAATATTAAGTTATATCTATTTATTTATATATATTTAGTTATATTTTTTATCCATATATTTAGTTGTATATTAATATATATTTATAAGATTAGTTTTCAATACAATTATAAAATATGTTTTGTTTTGTGTGTGTGTAAATAAATACATATATACAACACACACACACATATATATATGTGTGTGTGTGTGTGTGTGTTTCTATAAGTATAATTATACATATTTATATATATATATATATATAAATATATATGCATATACATATGTTAGAATATATATATATATATAATATCACTTTGTTAATATATAAACACACACAAATAGACACACACACATTATATAGGTACATATATAGTTAGATTAATATATAGGTATATAAATATTGATATATTGGTATTTTAAATAAAATGGATATTAGTTATTATTTAGATAAATCTAATATATTTTATATGTAAAAATGTTTAATTATTTATTTAAAAAATTAATTTTTATGTGTGAATATATAAAAAATATGTATATATTGTTATATATTTGATTATAAATAGCAGTACATTATAAAAAACAATAAAAGTTCAAAGACATATTATCAATATGAATGTAATACCTTGGAATAAATTTAGTCCCCACCAAAAAAATCCAATAATACCCCCCTTAAACGAGGCTGAAAATCCACAAAATGTTAAAAAATCGGGGTATCCAAACTAAAAACTCAGTTTTAGAGGCCTTCTGGGCCTTTTTTGGCCTATAAAGATGCGACAAAGGCTTTTCCTAGGTCACGAACATGTAGAGCTCGTCGCAGGCTTCGATTTGATATGTTGTAGAGCTCAAACGGACACTCGGATCAAAAGTTATGGCCGTTTGAAGTTCGAGTTGCGTTTTCAACATATTTTGGATCTTTTTTAAAAAAAATTATTTTTTTAGTCTTTAAATTGTTATTAAATGACTATTACTCCATAATAATTAGAAAATTATTAATTAAAAATATTTTTAAAATTTTTTTATGAGCCATTTTCACTAAATATCTTATATATTAACTCTAACTGTATATTTACACTTATCTAAAATATATTTAAAATTATATTTAAAAAATATATATTATATTTATATCAATATAACTATATCTATATATTTAAATATTAATATATATTTTTTCAATAATTTTTTTTGAAGCATACCCTAAAAGCGCTGATAAAGACCCCCTTTATCAGCGCTACTAAAAAAGCGCTGATAAAGGGTTACCCTTTAACAGCGCTAAAAAAAGCGTTGTTAAAGGGGGTACCTTTATCAGCGCTAAAAAAAGTGCTGATAAAGGGGTACTTTTATCAGTGATTTTTTTAGCGCTGATAAAGGTACCCTTTATCAGCGCTTTTTTAGCGCTGATAAAAGTACCCCCCTTTATCAGCGCTTTTTCGTTAGAGCTGGTAAAGGGTGGCGCCGGGAATGCCCAGTTTTGTGGTAGTGTTGAAAGAAACTTGAAATCTCCCCCTGTAAAAGAAATCCAAATGTCAAAGTCTTCATCATACTTATCTATGCACTATCCCACTAAACAAGACTATAACTAAAAACACCACCCCCCCCCCCCACCACCCATAATAGTGATCGCCATATAATTAGGAGTACCTGCATAAACTAATTGCTCCCTCTATTTACCATCCTCTGAGCAGTCTATAACTCTCAGCACATCACTTCGATCTTCGATTTTAATTCCTTTTTCACTGGTGGAACTATCTGAAGAAAAGGAATTGAGGTGTAATACTTGAAACACCCGACCTGACATGCTTCGGTTTCCAAAATTTCATCATCTTTATCGATGGTCTTTGACTCATATGAGATGATTGTTTGTGCCTCAAATATGATGAAGTCCTCTTAGGAACTACATTTTTTACTTCACTACACGACTTTACATCGGTCCTATAAATCATTTCAATCATTCTACCTCATGTATATACCATCAATCCTCTAGATATTGTCCATCTTCCATTGCCAAATAAACCCTTTAACCCGTCATTATCAAGAGTAGAAGCAGATAATAAATTATGGCGTATACTTGCCACATGTCTCACATCCCTCAACATTAATTTACAACCTGTATTCGCAGTGATACAAATATCACCAACACTAGTGACACCACCAAAAACTCTATTGCACATCTTCAATATACGAAAGTCACATTCTTCGTATGAATAAAACAATTCCCTCTTCGGTGTAATATGGTATAAAGCTGTTGAATCAATCACTCATTCGTTGTACAGATGTGACCTATGATAGTCAATGTTGAATGAAACTAAATCTCCATCACCCTATATAATACTTCTGCTGGTATCCTCAGAATCAATTTCATGTGTTTTATTTTCTTCCTTGAGCTTTTTCAAAGTATAACAATTTCTATGCACATGGATCCCCTTGTCGTAAAAGAATCTATTGACTTTTCTTCTTATCTTTGAATGACCTTTTTGATTACTGCATCCATCTGTCACAACCATAATATAACTATTACCCGAAGAATCGCCATCATTGGTCTTTATCGAGTCTTGTTCATCAACAATGATGAAATCACATCAACCAACTTAAAATTGTATTTCTCAAATAACAATGTGATGATGATATTATATGAATATGATAACGGACCCAAGAGAAGCAAAGCTTTGTCTTATTCTTCTATTTCAACAGGTATCGCATCGCCATTATCATCAATCTTGATCGCCACTGAAGACAGCTCCGTCAGAAGTTTGGTGAACTCATCCAGATAGTTACCTAAATCTCCATTCTCTAACATTCAAAAATGATGCAATCATTATTTAGATATAAACGATTTATGAGAGATTTTTATTTATACCTGCTTTCAAGCTTCACTCATATCTCCTCTAGATCTGTTAGATTCATCACCTCTTGTAGTGTATTATTTACCAAATACATCTGAATTGTGTTTTTCGCTAACTCTCTCATATCCTGCCAATTACCATCACTCATCTTCTTCGGATTCTCGAGTACCCAATGTGACGAGCGTATACATGTGATGTTGCAACTTTATGTTTAGTATATTCATTCACATATATTTCGATTTTTATTAGGAACATCATTGGTGGTGGCCTATTGAGTGTTATACTCACACCTTGCATGTGCATGGAGACCTTATATTGGCATGCTGATTGTGCGATGGTCCAAGTACGAGTTGATGATATGGGAGAGCTCATCGGGGTTATGGGGACATGTTTGAGCTGATATTGAGGAAAATAATCAGGTTTATGGGTCTTTGTTTTCGGTTTATTTTGTATTGTTTATAATTGACCGTTGGACGGTTTTGCATATATTATATGACTATATGGTTTTCATCTACATTTTTTTATGGCATGATTATAGTGTTATGGTTTTCTTTCTACTATAATTCCATATTTTGTACCCCTGATATTTTATTTGTTGTGGATGTTTCTATTTTTTGTCATTATTGTTCAAAGTGATACCATATGGTAGAGTATCCCTGTTAGAACCATGATCTTCTATGCATGATTTGGAGTATGGTTTGTGTTTGTTGTCAATCAGCAGTGGAAGTTCAGAATGTGTACCCGCAAAGAGATCATACAGTTCAAGCAGACAATGGTATTAAAGGTGGCGTCGTTTCCCAGTGTTTGCCAAATTTTTGGGCCTGAAAATCGACAAATGGAGAAAAGTGTTTTTGGCAAAGAGACTTGCGCGTCGTGTACTGGATGAAGAGGAAACTTGCATGCCATATGTTTTTCAAGATCATAAAATGGGAAAATGAAAAAGGGATAAGGGTCGCGCAAGTTTTGGGCTGGTCGCGCAAGTGATATGCGCGCCGTGAAGAGACTTGGGCACTGATTCCTAGGAAGACTGGAAACTTGCGCGCCTATTGTTTTTCAATATCATAACTTCAAAATATGGTAAAGGAAAGAAGGTCGTGCAAGTATTTGTGTAGGTCGCGCAAGTGAGTAGCGCGACAGAGGTTAGGGAGATGTGTTGTTCGCCAAGACTTGCGCGCCAAGGAGTGACTTGAGCGCCACTGCGCAGGGGATCCAGTTTGCCTATAAATAGAGGACCCCCCTCCTCATTTGTAACGAAGTTCAAGACTTAAATATTTTTCGAGCTCTCGTCGCGCAAGTGGTTGAGTTGTGCAAGTGGTTGTTGGGTCGCGCAAGTAGAGGTTGCGCGCCAATTGTTGGTTGCGCGACCAAGGCAGTTGGGGAGTTAAAGGTGCAACGTCGCGCAAGTGTGGTGTTGAAGGAGGCAGTGTCGCGCAAGTTGTTTGGTGTCACCTGCGCACCGATTTTGTACCGCGCAAGTGACTTGCGCGCCGGGATTGTGATTTGCGCGTCGGGCTTGGATAAGCACGTCGGGGTTGTTAAAGTTCATTTGTCCTTTTTTAGCTGCACAAAAGCTGGAAGATCACCCGGTACCCTCAGCGCAAAGTGGGATTCATCTTCTGGTGAGAGTTGGACTTCAACAGAGCATCTGCATATGACAGAGGATGCATTCTTATGCAATGATGACGAGACCTTCACGTCTATAAACTGAGTGGGACGTCACCAACGGCAGTGAGCCAGGGGGAGTCAACGGGAGTGACCTGAGGGAAGCAGTGAGCTATCCCTGAACCTTTGTAAAGGCAGTGAGCCTGGTATAGAGTGATTGTGCCCAAAACTTTGTAATCCACAGCTAGTGAAGATTAGTGGAATTTGGTACGACTGAAAACTTGTCGGTGTATGCTCCTTGGACGTAGCCCTTAGTGGTGAACCAAGTAAAAAGTGTTGTATCTTCTCTGTTCGTGTGAATGTTTTCTTTCTGATCATATTCATCATACAGGTTCAAAAAGTTCCTACCAACGTGGGAACAAGATCCATCACATTAAAAGAAAAAGTTGTCACCCCGATTCACCCCTCCCCTCTCAGGGTGTCCCTGGGTCATTCAATCCCCGTGTGTTTCGTCGAACCCTCGCTGCTAGTCAGTAGGCTCTGACATGCGAGGAGGCACGCCTAAGGTATGTAGTGCTCTGGTTCGGTCTTGGTTGGGGTGAATCGGGTCGATGACGTTGCATATGGGGTGGCTTATGTTGTATGTTATATGTTATGTTCTCGAATGTTGTGCGTCTGATGCATGATGTGCATGGTTTATTTCTTATACATATGAGATTGAGGATTATTGTGTGTTGAGTGTGGGATGCATATTGCATAGGTGGGACAATTCATTCACAAGCGCTAACACGTGCATGTGTACACCATAAAGAAGTGCTTATGGTCATCGTGGAAATTCCAATAGGTGTTGTATATATACCTATTGCATGTACACTGTGTTCATGTGTACGTGCATACTTTTTGTCATCATGTGGGAAAGGGTAATGACCTTATGAAAAATTATTGAGATATGGATACCAGATTGACATGGGGGGTGGAGAGTGTGCTAAGGGGCATAGCCAAGTTCCCTTATAATGGCTCAAACGCAATGCATTTTTCTTATTTCCCTTCTAAGTGCAATCAATTTAAGGGCAATCTTTCTTTTTGTATATGATTCGTGTGACACGTGATATGCATTTTGGATATGATTTTACCATGTATTTCATTATAAAGTCTTTTACCTTTTATAGTGATGATCGTGATGTGAACAACCTAATTTTTTCCTTTTAGAGCCTTTCAATATCTGAGTTTTTTTAGGTATCCCTTTATGATTTATATCGGTTTTGAAGAAAATCTAAGTTCAATGAACATATTTTAATGAGTGTTAATGACCGATAATGAGAGAATTGCATGTAATGTGACATCTATGACTTGGACTACTGGGTTATACTTGGGTTAGTCAATAAATCAAGCTAATTATAATCATTGAAGTAAAAAATAACCATAGGATTAAACCGGTTTTAACAATAAATTTTATTTACAATTTGTGACCATGAAAATTAGATGAGAGGTGACTCTAAGTCGGTCAGTTTCCATCCTTTTCTCCGAATCATCGATGGACCAACATCGTCTCCAATGCCCTGTATAACTGAAATATCCATTTTACGGTAGATGATGCCACGTTCACCATGAAAAAAATGGCCATTGGATTGAAAGAAAATAAAAAATGTGGTTGTCGGAATTTTTATATAAACCCATTTTTACCCTATGCTATTATTACTGTCATATAGCTAGAATACATCATAAAAAATTAAAAACATTAAAAAACATATAAAAAACGTATCAAAACGCATCAAAAAACAAAAACGTTGAATAATAAAATGATATTTAAAATGCTATCAAAACGCTATAAATTACAAAAAAAATAATAACATATAAAAAAAATATAAAAACGTTGATGTAAAAAAACATAAAATAAGTTGATACAAAACATAAACATATCAAAAACAAATATTAGATATAAAAACATTGATATAAATTACTAATTAAAACATATCAATTTATAAAAAAACAATAACATTGAAAAATATAAATTTTTTATAAATTAATATTTTTAAAAACATAACAATTTTTTATTTCTTAAATAATGTTGTAAATAAATATTAATCTTTGCAAGTTTAAAAAATATTTTTTATGAGAGAAATTTAAAATTTGTACTTAGAAAATTATAACAAAACATTATTACATTTAAAAGTTTTATAAAAATATTTTTTGGAAATAATAAAATTTTCACAAATAAAGAGAAACTCGTTATTTTATAAATGTATAAGCATTTTTATGCAGTAATTTTTTAATAGCATAAAAATAATATATTTTATAACGGAACTGAAAATAAAAAATACCAATTTGAAGAAAAACACACATTTTTATTTAAATGGAAAAATGTCAGTGAAGAATTTCCATTATAAAAAACAAAACAAATAAAAAATAAAAGGGGTAATGTAAATTAAATTTAAATAAATGTATTTATATTAAATGCAATTATATATAATGTGAATTAATTTTTTTACATGTATTTTATAAAAACAATATAATTTACCATTTAAAAATATATATAATATATGAATAAAAAAGTAAATAAAATTTATATATTTAGGAAAATTCATAATAAATGCACTTATAAGTTATATGACACATATTTTTTTACAAAATCTGTTTAAATAACAATTATAAATCCTTTAAGAGTTCCACTGGAAGTTCCAGTGGAAGTTTCACAAGACAACAAAAGTATATATTTATGAAACTAAAAAAAATATTAATAAAAATTAAATTTTAATAAATATATTTATATTAAATGAAATTTTATAAAATATATATTACATTTTTTACATATATTTTATAAAAACAATATAATTTACCATTTAAAAATATATATAGTACGTGAATAAAAATGTAAATAAAGTGTATATATTTAGGAAAATTCATAAAAAAATGCACTTATAAGTTATATTACATATATTTTTTTACAAAATCTGTGTAAATAACAATTATAAATCTATTAAGAGTTCCAGTAGAAGTTCCAGTGGAATTTCCAATTGAAGTTCTGATGGATGTTCCACAATACAACAAAAGTATATATTTATAAAACTATAGAATATATTAACAAAAATTAAATTTTAATAAATATATTTATATTAAATTCAATTATATATAATATATGTAATATATTTTATTCAACATCTATACTAATAAAAATTATAAATCTATTAAGAGGAAGTTCCAGTGGAAGTTTTAGTGGAAGTTCCAGTGGAAGTTCCAGTGGAAGTTCAAGTGGAAGTTCCACTGAAAATTCCAATTGAAGTTCCAATGGATGTCCCACAATACAACAAAAGTATATATTTATAAAGCTATAGAATATATTTTTAAAAATTAAATTTTAATAAATTTATTTATATTAAATGAAATTATATGCAATATATGTAATATATTTTATACAACATCATTACTAATAACAATTATAGATCTATTAAGAGGAAGTTTCAGAGGATGTTTCAATGGATGTTTCACAATACAACAAAAGTATATATTTATAAAACTATAGAATATATTAATAAAATTTAAATTTTAATAAATATATTTATATTAAATGAAATTATATATAATATATGGAATATATTTTATACAATATCTATACTAATAACAATTATAAATCTATTAAGAGGGAGTTTTAGTAGAAGTTTCAGTGGAAGTTTCAGTTGAATTTTCAATTGAAGTTCTAATGGATGTTCCACAATACAGCAAAAGTATATATTTATAAAACCATATAATATATTAATAAAAATAAAATTTTAATAAATATATTTATATTAAATTCAATTATATATAATATATGTAATATATTTTATTCAACATCTATACTAATAACAATTATAAATCTATTAAGAGGAAGTTTCAGTGGAAGTTTCAGTGGAAGTTCCAGTAGAAGTTCCAGTGGAATTTTCAAATGAAGTTCCAGTGGAATTTTCAATTGAAGTTCCAATGGATGTTTCACAATACAACAAAAATATATATTTATAAACTATATAATATATTAATAAAAATTAAATTTTAATTTTTTTTAAGGTTGGGGCCGAAACCTCATTTTATTATCAAAGCAAAGCAATTACCTCTTTTAACTGGGTAGAGGGAGACCCATAACATAGCTCGAAGGCCCAATGAGCATGTAGCCCATTACATAGCCCGTAGGCCCAATTTTTTGGCCCAAAGCCCATTCTGTGAATAGTACTGCTACAGTACCCGCCTACTACAGTGCCTGTACAGTAACTGCCACTGCTACAGTGCCCTACCACCGCTACAATGTTCTACCGCCGCTACAGTACCGTCGTTGCTACAGTACCTCCACTGCTCCAGTACTGTTACAGTACCTGCGCCCAAAAGGTTTTGAACCCCATTTTTCATGTAGGATTACGGGGTGCTTACAACTAAGCCAAACCCCAACTACATAATATATATATTTATATTAAATGAAATTATATATAATATAGATAATATATTTTATTCAACATCTGTATTAATACCAATTATAAATCTATTAAGAGGAAGTTTATGTGGAAGTTTCTGTGAAATTTTCAATTGATGTTCTAATGGATGTCCCACAATACAACAAAAGTATATATGTATAGAACTATAGAATATATTAATAAAAATTAAATTTTAATAAATATATTTATATTAAATGCAATTATATATAATATATGTAATATATTTTATTCAACATATATACTAGTAACAATTATAAATCTATTAAGAGGGAGTTTCAGTGGAAGTTCCAGTGGAAGTTTCGATGAAAGTTTCGGTGGAATTTTCAATTGAAGTTTCGATGAATGTTCCACAATACAACAAAAGTATATATTTATAAAACTATAGAATATATTAATAAAAATAAAATTTTAATAAATATATTTATATAAAATGCAATTATATATAATATATGTAATATATTTTATTCAACATCTATACTAATAACAATTATAAATCTATTAAGAGGAGGTTCTGGTGGAAGTTCCAATTGAAGTTCCAATGGATGTTTCGCAATACAACAAAAGTATATATTTATAAAACTATAGAATATATTAATAAAATTTAAATTTTAATAAATATATTTATATTAAATGCAATTATATATAATATATGTAATATATTTTATTCAACATCTATACTAATAACAATTATAGATCTATTAAGAGGAAGTTCCAGTGAAGTTCTAATGAATGTTCCAATAGAAGTTTCACAATACAATAAAAGTATAGATTTATAAAACCAAAAAATATATTAATAAATATTAAATTCTAATAAATATATTTATAATAAATGGAATGATATAAATATCTATTATCTTTGTTACATAATTTTTATAAATATTATATAATTTACCATTTAAGAATACATATTTTAGAAATTTACACCAATCTTCAATGAAAACTCTTTCACTAGATAACTCAAGTACTAAATTTATCACTGCAAATTTTTAATGTAATTTTTATTGAAGTTATTCAATGAAAATCTCTAGAGTAATTTTGCAGAAACGTTCTTTTAGAATTGTCATGAACATTTTTAGTTAAAAATTTATATGGATTTTTATTACTTAAACAATAGTTTTTTAACCTTTCAGAGAAACACGTTTCTCTAAATAAATAATTTTTTTTAAGATGATTGGTAAAATTTTAATAATTTAATTTGTCTAAAAAACAAATATTTCTTATACGTTTTAAAAAAATTGTATGGCTTTAAAAATATTAAAGAAAATTTATTAGTTTTAATCAAATAATTAAAAAAACTATTTTTTTAAAGATAAATTATTGTCTTTTATAAATGTCATAAAACCATTTTTTACACAAAAAAATTATTTCATTTACAATAATAATTGTATTTACAATACAATAAACTCAATATTTTTTTACGCATTTAAAAAACATTCTATGACTTTAATGATTTCAAATAAAATCTATTAATTTTCTCTTAAATGATTAAAAATCTTTTTTTTAACATAAACCTCACCCACACTATTACAATTCACGCTCTTCCCGGCATAGCCCGTTTCCCACCGGAGGTGTACAAAGCTTCGGGGGTCGAATGCGAATCGCAACCCGAGTGAGTAAAACTGGCCTCCCCACGCTGCCCTGCATTGTCGAGGCGGTAAGTCGCACGGCGCAGAATTACCTCGGCCGAAGCCTGCAACCAGTGAGAATCAAACTCCCGACTCCGAGGAACCAAGAGAACGACCCAACCAACTGACCCACATATTTATCACATGTTTTTTCAGTTCTTTTTTAAAAGCGTAACACAATTTTTTAAACAAAAAAAAATTCTTTCAATTAGAAATATGATTGGTTTTAAAATATAATTAACTCATTAATATTTAACGTGTTTTTAAAAAATGCACGTACTTAAAAATATTAACTAAAATATGTTGACTTTATTCAAATAATAAAAAAACTCAACACATATTATTTGGTCAATTTTAAGAAGTGAGTAATATATTTTTTATAGAGGACAAATATAATTTCATTTAAAAATATCTTCAGTTTAAAATGTATTATAATTCTTATTATTTGTTTAATACATAATATAATATTATCACCTATCTTGTCTTATTGGATAATCCATTATTTCGTGGGATTAGAGACCATAAAACCCCATCATCATGCATCAGAATGCCTACAACTGTAGTCCAAAAAACAAGCGTGTTTTTGTTCTGGTAAGTTCGAATCGCATCTCCGTCTTTTCAGTTCAGGCCTTCATCCATGGTAGAACCAAAAGACACGACTGGTTGTTCGATTGATGCAGGTTCTCTCCATTCAGCCTGTGCTACTTAGCTGAATTGCTCGCCCCTGAGATTTCTGATGGTTTTTTAAGCATGGAGATTGAAGCATCATTGACGATGTTTCAGTGATAGGAATAGAATGAACGGGCTTTTATTGTTACGGCGAGGCTATTTACTAATTTCCCAGTGAGGTTGAATTAAGAAGTGTCAACGGCGCCATTTGGCGTTAACTGATATTTGTGATGCATCAAACACATGAATTTAAGCTGGTCCAGTATTTTTGTGAATTATTGCTTTTCTGCGTGTGGGTGCGTGCGCATGTGTGTGAATGCTATAATTTTTGAAAACAACAGTGCATGCCTCTATGACTTGTTTCCCGTGGCTGAATTTACGTGTTGTCCACGCAAATATAAAAATATCCAGAACTTATTACTCCATTCTTTACCGGGTATCTCCTAATTTTGTTCACATAGGTTTCAATGGAAGCATCAGAGGAGAGTAAGCTATGCAACTGCATTATCAGCCTGGTCAGTTGGCTTTTAATTATTTATTTTTCTTGGTAATCATATAGGAGAGAGAAAATTACTGCAAATGCTGAGAACACTTGAATATCAACGCAGAGGAATAATCCTGTGAGGCGAAGAGAAAATGTTTTCATTGGTTGTGGGGCTGGATTTGGAGGAGACCGACCATTGGCAGCTCTAAAATTGCTTCAAAGGGTCGAAGAACTTAACTACCTTGTGCTTGAATGCCTAGCAGAGCGTACTCTCTCAGATCGTTACCAAGCGTTGTTGGCTGGTGGTGATGGCTATGATTCTCGAAGTATGCATGTTTTTTAATTCTTAATTACCAACACACAGTAGTTATTTAATATTCTGATTTCTGGCATTACTGGATTTCAATTTTAAATGCATCGGGAGTGTTGCACCTTTGCTGCATGTTCTTCTTTCTGCATCAAACTCCTAGGCAGCTAGCCTTTAATTCTGACTTAAGGTAATTCTACTTCATTCAGGATAATATGAGCTGCTTCTCAGTATGGGCAGAAGCATGGGGGTCATTTTTTTTTTATTTTTTTTTGTTTTTTTATCACATGCAAGCATCATTCATGTATCGTGAAGGCTAAACTAATAATGCTCGGTGCATAGAAAGGGGCATGTTTATTTAAAATTGTGCATATGTTGGCTTAATTTTATCATACCTTTATATTTTATAGCTAATTTTTTTAATCAAAAGCATTTTTCCAATCACTGTAAGATTTTTTTCAGGCTGAGAGGTTTCTCCTTTGTTACAGAGACCACCTCTCCAGTTGGAAGGGAGAACATATTCTAATAAGGGGTAGAATGGTCTTTTAAGGGTGAGTTTGTTAAGTTGTTAAGGGGGAAAGTTCTAGACCCCACTTGTGGGGCTGGAGAATAGTTATATAAGCAGGAGATTGGGGTGAGAAGGAGGGGGAAGAAAATATTGTATTCGGCCTTCTGGCTTGGGAATCGGCCAGACGAGGAGCACCTGCTCTCTCGAGGTGTCTTTCTTATTCTTCATTTGCTGTAGTTCTGTTGTAATTCTCTGTTCTGCTTCATAAATAAAGTAGTTTGTTCCTCTGACTCTATCATTTGGTCCGGTCTGCCGGATAATCTCGTCTGCCGGATAGGAAGGGAGCGTTGCTGTTTTGCGCTCAAAGCAAAGACACTGTTCTCACTCGTGTGCTGTGAATTCACAAGGCGGAGACGCTCACTACCGGATACTGCTCGCCTCTGTTGTTCGTTTTTGAGGAGTCGCCCCAGGTGCTGCAAAATTTTCATCTCGTTTTCATTTGCACCACTGCGCTCTGCCGGCGCGCACTGTGCGTTTCCACTCCGAATCGGTACGCTCGACTGAGACGAACGCTGCAGACGAACCGCACCGCGACCTATCGCATCTCGTCGTCCACCAATGACGACCCCGGGGACGCAGGAGCAGCGGCCTGACACAACGTGAGAATCACTTTCCCGACGACGCTCGACCTTCCGCTCGCACAAGAGGCAAGCGATCCTGGATATCCCGCTCGCGTCTGAGGAAGGGTGCACCACCGGTATCCGTTCCACTGTCATCGCCTCCCATCGAACTCGAAGGAGACGCGTTCGTGAAGGAAACACACTACCGGTTACGCCTCATCGCTCCGAGGGGGCGCTCAGCCGCATCATGTCAGACGGAGCACACCAAAGGAAGGCGCGCACTACCTAGAGTGCGCTCGGCCGCCGCGCGCACTAGCGCCTCGCGTTCTGAGCTCGGCTCAAGGCGGTTCTCCCGATCCAGTTCGCAGGGGTGACCCGATCACCAGTTCTTCTTTGGAAAAAAAAGCAAGCTCGGGGCGGCCCGATTTTCTGCTTCGGGAGGGAAACGCCGGAACAAAAAAGGGGTTGTTCGGGCACCACAACCTATGACAACTCAAATGTCGGAAATCTGGGGTTCACTGGCCCGGGTGACTAGAAGTCAGAAAAAATACTTACACAAAGAGTTTTTACCAGAATTTTCTGCCACCCATTCAGAGTCTTGGATCTCGCAAGGTGAGGAATATTTCTCTCGCTATCAAATGCCGGATCAGATGAAGGTGCCAATGACACACCTCTGCATGTCAGATATGTCTGCACTTTGGTTTTTAGTGGTTAAAGGACCTGCAATTATGTTCACTTGGACACATCTTAAAGCAACAATCCTTGAGGATTTTGGAGGCTCTGTCAGCGAACCCCCTGCCACTACATCCGAGGTCCTGCCACCGGTAACGCAGCTGTCCGCGTTACACTCCGAGGGGTCTACCGAACATGGGACGCACAACTGGATTACAGGGCTGACCAAAAATCCTGACAACACTCTCTCCAACTAGTTTGTGAGAGACTTACCGCATATTGAGGAGCCGGACACTTCGAAGTTCGTAATGCTGCAGCCCGAGCCGCAGCAGATTGAGCCGGCTCATACATGGGCTCTTGTTATTTTACCTTCTACGACACCGGTCACACCCGCGATGTCGGGTTGGGGTTCCCAGGTTCATACAGTTTTTATACACCAGACGTTGGGTGGTGCCAGCCATACTTCTGACCCAGTTCACTTCAGCACACATGGGGTCTTTCCGGCGGAAGGAGGGACATCATTACAGAAGGAGACTCCCTCAGCTTGATCTATCCAACACTGATTGATGGCGGTGGATGACGCATATGGGAGATTGCGTGGCGTGCATATGCATTACGGTCATCTTTTTCAGGACGACGACAGTTCGATCCTAAAGCAGCAGTGTTGTTCGGTTCTCCCCAAAGTACAAAAGCAGTGAGATGTATTTGGGAGATTGCTTGGCGTACCTGGGTAGCAGGACCACCCATCTCCAGTCTTGAGGACAAGACTGATTTCAAGGGTGATGAAATGATAGAGACGAGCTGTCCAGCCGGAAGGGAGAGAATATTCTAATAAGGGGTAGAATGGTCTTTTAAGGGTGAGTTTGTTAAGTTGTTAGGGGGGAAAGTTCTAGACCCCACTTTTGGGGCTGGAGAATAGTTATATAAGCAGTAGGTTGGGGTGAGGAGGGAGGGAAGAAAATATTGTATTCGGCCTTCTGGCTTGGGAATCGGCCTGCAGGATTGGGCGAGGAGCACCTGCTTTCTCGAGGTGTCTTTCTTCTTCTTCATCTGTTGTAGCTCTGCCGTAATTCTTTGTTCTGCTTCATAAATAAAGTAGTTTGTTCCTCTGGCTCTATCACTTTGTGTCTAGATGGTTGCGGATTCAGGATATAAAAAATAAAAAATGAAATGAAGTTGCTCTGCAAAGAAAGAAAAATGGAAAAGTTTGTGTATAAATGCCCCTCTCCCGTTTGTTGAAACATCGGAAGTATGTGTGCTAGGCCACCCTCTGTTAACGAACAATCTTGCCTACCCGTACCAGTAAGTTTCCGTTCAATAGCACTTATTATAAACTGTTTATTTAACTGATCACTTATGATAAGCAGTTTCATAAAATAAGTTGCGTTTGTTCGTTAATAGAAAAACACTTATTCCTTAAGGAATTTGGAAACTGTTAATCATTAACAATTATCATAAGTGATAAGAGCTATAATCAGTTTTCAGTAAGTGCTATCAAACTAAGCCTAATTGATAGGAAATCCAGGAAGAAACAGGATCTTCTATACAAACTCTCTAAGAATATGTACAAGTTCCCGCTGACCACTGGTTCCGGTAGGCAAACAACCACCACACACTCTTCTGGGAAGCTCATCTCCATAGGCCCTTGTCATGCAAGCTAACCCCTTTAACAACTCGACCCCCTCTTTCCCCCCCCACATGGCCCACCTTTTATAGAACTAATGATGGGTAGGCCAATTACAAGACTGCCCGGACAGTTAAGAAGCAACCCCATTCCCTACCTTATGACCCTCCCTCTGATAAGTAAAATGCCCGAGTGGCCTTGGTCGTCCACTATCGCACTCCCCATCCTCCTTATCATTGCGTACCCCTTGAAAGACCACATTGTCATCATGGTGTATGTTAGGGAACTGGGCCTTGATCTTTTCCGCTTCCTCCCAAGTTGCTTCATCAACGGAACGCCCGTGCCATTGAACCAACCACATAAGAGGCTTACCCTGAGTCTTGTCTGCTATCACCACGATAGGATATTCAGATTAAGCAAAAAATTCCCTTGGTAAAGCCTCTCCTGCACATTGGACCAATTGCAGCCTTGAGTTGGGAAACATGAAATACCGGGTGGATCTTACTGTCGGCAGGGAACCACAAGCTTAGTTGGCGTAATTTGACCCATGATACCGGGTGGCTCTGTAAGCTACAAAGCCCACTTTTCCTATGATAACAAAAGGCCCATGATACCGCACAACCAACTCAGGATTGATCTTAAAGTGAACCCCAAGCTTAGTTGGCGTAATTTGACCCCAACTAATTAGCCTTCATTAAGCGTCACCTGCCTCCGGTGCCGGTTAGCATATCACACCATAAGTTGCTGAGCGTGGTGAAGATTCACCCAAAGTTGTTTGAGAGCTTCATCCCTATCAATCAATGCTTCGACCGCCACCTCAACCGCAACTTGCCCCTTAGTGTAGAATATGTGGAGGTGCCCAACCATACACAGCTTCCAAAGGTGTTTTCCCAATATAAGTATGATATGATGTGTTATAGTGGAACTCTGCCCTAGACAACCAAGATGCCCATTGCTTTGGATGATCTGAAGAAAAACACCTTAGATAGGCTTCTAAGCAGCGGTTCACCACTTCGGTTTGTCCATCACTCTGCGGATGGTAGGAAGAACTCATTTTCAACACAGTGCCTTGCAACTTGAATAATTTCTGTCAGAAAAGACCGGTAAAGAGCGGATCACTATTGCTAACATTGGCACTAGGAAGACCATGCAACTTCACCATCTCCCTCACAAACACTTCGACAACCGACTTAGCAATATAAAGATGTTTGAGTAAAACGAAATGTGCATATTTGTATAGTTGGCCAACCGACACCAACACAACGTCATATCCTTGCGATTACCCGTAATAAAGTCCATTGAGACTTCTCCCCACACTAATTCCAGTAGAGGCAATGCCTGTAATAATCCGACCAGATTCATTGCCTTATATTTATTCCATTGGCACACCTCACAGGACCGGATAAAGTGTTAGTACATCCCGAATCATTCCCGTCCAGTAAACCCCATTGGCCAGGTGTTTGTATGTCTTTAAATACCCTGAATGTCCAGCGCGAGAAGAATGCTAATGCTGAAGCAATTTAGGTATCATTTCCGAGCCCCTAGGTATTACCAACTTGTTTTTATAAAATAAGAGGCCCCCACAAAATGAATACCCAGGTCTGGCTGTGTTGTCACCTTTCAAAGCTTGTATGATCACCTATAATTTATTATCTTGTTGAATTTCAGTTTTCACTAGTCTGCAAATCCAGCCAGCTAGGCTCAGAAACAACCATATGAAAACACCCCTTTTTTCCAATATTTCTTGACAAGGCACCTGCTGCGTTGTTCAACTTTCCCGGTTTATAGATTACCTCAAAATCATAGCCCAAAAGCTCGGCATTCCAACACTGCTAGTTCATCGACACCACCCTTTGGCTTAACAGATGTTTGATGCTCGGGTGATTTGTATAAACCACAAACTGTTGCCCCATAAGGTACTGCCTCCAATGTTGGATAAACAATACCAAAGCCATAGGTTCCTTCTCATACATTGACTTAACCAGATTTGAATCGGACAAGGCTTTGCTGAAATAAGCAAGGGGGCGCCCCTTCCACATCAACACTGCACCAGTGCACGCCCCTGACGCATCACATTCCACCACACACTCCTTAAAAAAACCTGGCATGGCAGTGAAGGAAGCAGTAGTCATACTTTGCTTAAGACTTTCAAAAGCATCTTGAGATGGCGGTGACAACGAATATCTATCCTTCTTGGTTAGCATGGTTAAGAGCCTAGCAATCTTCCCATAGTGTTTAATGAACTTCCTACAACACCCTGATAGGCCTAAAAAACCCCTGACCCTACTAACATTCTGTGGATGCTGCCACAATTTAACCACCTGCAATTTCTTAGGGTCCATGAAAACCCCATAAATTATATGCCCCAAGTACTCCACCGATTTCCTTTCAAATATACACTTTTTTTTGGTTAGCGAACAAAACATTCTCCTTCATAGTCTACAATACCTGGCGTAAAGCCTCCACGTGTTCCTCCCCGCTTGTACTGTAAATCAAAATATCATCAAAGCGTTAAACCGAATGACATAATAAGATACTCATAGTGCCCTTCACGAGCCTTGGAAGGCGTCTTCTCTATATCTTCTTCTCTCATCCATGAAAACCAGACTTCAAAATCAATTTTTGTGAAGTATGCTGCCTCGAAAAGCTCATCCATCAACTTTTCAATGATAGGAATGAGATACTTGCCTGGTACTGTTAGACGATTTAAAGCCTGGTAGTCAATACACATCCGCCAACCTCTATCTTTCTTCTTCACCAATATAATCGGGCTGAAGTATGGTCCAATTACTGTTAGACGATTTAAAGTCTGATAGTCAACACACATCCGCCAACCTCCATCTTTCTTCCTCACCAATATAATCGGGCTGAAGTATGGTCCAGTTTGACGCACGCCTATCGTGGGGCGTGGGAAAATAATTTTTAATTACTAAGTATAGTATAGTTAGTTAGCCCTTAGGTTATCTTTGAAAGAGGAGTGCACACAAAACGAGTTGTCACTTTTTGTCGCTTTTATGAAAAATTGGTTTTAATTGATTTTGAGAAATCGTAAGCAAAAAGCAGTTGGAATGATTGATTTTAAAACAGTTGAGAAAGATGGTAATCAGAGCGAGTTTGGCTAGACCTAGTGCTATGCTATCATTGTTTCCAATTTTTATCAATTCTTCTTCCGCTGGTAAGAAAAAGATTCTTCTAAGTGTCAATCGGCCTACCCTCCTTCCTGTATGTGCAGCGTCGTAGTGGGTCCTTTTGATAAATTAGGGCAACCCCCAACTGGGCATTGCTATTCCCTAATATTCAATAGTTCCTGCCACAATCCTGTGCACGTGCTGACGATCGCCGAACACTTACCACCCAACCCTGATCTGTTATGTAGTGAACATTTGAGAATTGGGTGGAGGGAGATATGGATCATTGACCAAGACAATTCAAATTAAATGTATCTGACCCGAACGCAAACACATTCAGAATTAAAAATTGAAATAAGAATAAAAATCGGTTGGCAGAAGAAAGAATTAATTTTATTTATTTAAATGCATAAACTCAAACATAGCAATTGGTCCAACCCCCCTTCCGATTACTCACAAAAACTACCTCTTCATGAATGGGGAAGTCGAGTTGATTCGGGAGAGGAGAGACATGACAAGAATGAAAAAAAAGTAAAAGAAAAGGAAAACATAGAAATAAATCTGCAGCTGACCGTCGTTCAGAGCTTCCCTCGCCCATCCACCCCTTTCTCAATCCCCATGGCCCTCCATTTATAGACTTAGGTCGCGCTGGGGATGTCATAAATGAAGCAATAAAATCATTCCGGGTCAATCTCGGGGTTGCACGACTGTCACGGGTCATAAATGAGCGGCGACGACATAAATTCTCGTATGTTTCTGCATTAGTTCTGAGGGTGTTACGTTGTGAATACTATTCACTATGTGAATGTTGCGGGGCTGAAGTTTTCACAGCATGTTTCACGCATTGACTTCACGTCCTATAATTCTTCAAGGTTCATGTTGTGAATGACATTCACGACGTGAATTTGTGTCTTTCCAGCAGGTTTTGCTCCGTTACATCCCGGTTCTTCATTTTCAATCTTTGACATTCACGACATGAATTTGTGTTTTTCCAGCAGGCTTTGCTCTGTTACATCCCGATTCTTTATTTTCAATCTTTGAATTCAGTCCTTGACATCTTCAATATTTCGGTGTCACGCCACCACTTCGCGGCGTGGCGCGAAGTGTCTTTAACTTGCTTATTTCTTTCTTTTTGTTCATTTTCCAAATGATTGCGGTATCTGCAATTGTTGCAGAAACGTCGGGAGCAATAAAGCGAAAAAATGATTCATAGAAGAGTAAAAGGGAAAAATAAAAGAAGAAAAAGATCTTGGGACACATAGATTTATGTGGTTCGGGAAATGATTCCCACGTCCACGGAGAGGCAAAATTTCACTATAGCCGAGAACACAAATTACACATAGTTTTTCAGAGTTCTCACATACAAAAATCCTAGCCCGAAATGTGCTATTAAGGACGGAACACTATTCCACCAACCGCACAGAAAGTCCGTTGTGCTACAGTGAAAGACGACTGAAAGTCTGCATCATTACAGTGTCGCGACCACCCAAGTTTAAAGTGCTACAGTGGCCGGTGGCTGGAAGTCCGCGGAGTTGCGGCCTGGTGCGTAGTATGAGCTAGAAGCATTCGGCCCAATCATCATCCAGAACGGACCGGGTTACACCAATCCAACAATCTCCCACTTGGAGCCTGATTCGCTATGTTGACCTGCTTCGATGCCACTGACTAAGACAACTTACTTGATCTGAGCTCCTTCTCTTGTTCACTCACTAATTGCGTGTTTTCCATTAACAACTTCAATTTCAAGCTGACGATTCATGAAATACAAATTGTTTTCCTTTTGTGCTCCTATTGTGTCCTTCCTTATTCTGCCTCTCATCCTCCGTTCATCAGTGGAGACTAACAGAGGCACAATAGTGCCTCAACTTCTGTATTACTATCAGCTTCGTCAACATGTCTGTCGGATTGTTGGTTCCACAAATCTTCTGCAATGTCAGCAACCCATCTTGTATTAAACCTCTGATGAAATGATACTTCAACTGAATGTGCTTTGTCCGGGCATGAAACACCGAGTTCTTTGCAAGATGTATGACACTCTGATTGTCACAGTGCAATACATCCTCCTCTCGGTTTCTTCCCAACTCATCCAAAAAGTTCTTCAACCAAACCATCTTCTTCGCAGCTTTTGGTACAACAATCTATTCTGCCTCTGTGGTGGACAAAGCCACCACCTTCTGCAATTGTGATATCCAGCTTACCGCAATTCCTCCACAGGTAAATACATAACCTGTGGTACTCCTGCTGTCGACGTCACCTCCAAGGTCAGCATCCACATACCTCTGCAATGATTTTTTTTCCAAAGCACAAAGATACTTCTTTGCTGCCTTTCAAATACCTCAGTATCCACTTCATAGCTTCCCAATGTTGCTTTCCAGGGTTTGCCATATACCTGCTCACAACTCCCACAACATGAGCAATGTCAAGTCGAGTGTAGACCATGACATGCATCAGACTTCCAACAACTGATGCGTATGAAACCTGTGCCATGTACTGAACCTCTTCTGCCATCTTCAGTGATTGCTCATTTGATAGTTTGAAATGGTCTGATAGGGGAATAGAGACCGGCTTTGCTTCCAGCATACTGAATCTTCTCAAAACCTTCCCAATGTAGTCAGCCTGTGATAACATCAAGGTTCCAGCTGCGCGGTCTCTCTTGATCTTCATCCCCAAGATCTTTCATTTTAAACTCCTTAGCCCTTTCAACTCATCAATTCTTTGCATACATGATCCTGCAATAAGTATGTCATCCACGTATAGAAGCAGTATAATATATTCATCACCAAAAAACTTGATGTAGCAACATTGATCCATGCCACATCGTTTGTATGCATTTTTAGTCATGAATGCATCGATTTTTTTGTTCCACTGCCAGGGTGCCTGCTTCAACCCATACCAGCTCTTTTGGAGTTTGCACAACAGGTATTCCTTCCCAGACTCAACATATTCCTCTGGCTGCTGCATATAGATGTCCTCCTCCAGATCTCCATGAAGGAAAACAGTCTTGACATCAAGCTGCTAAAGATGCGAGCCTTCTGACGCCACAATGGTAAGAACCACCCACATGGTGGTAAGCTTCACTACAGGTGAGAAAATTTCAGTGAAATCCACTCATTCCTTCCGTTGAAAACCTTTCACCACCAGCCTTGCTTTGTACCTCCTTTTTCCATCACGTTCTTCCTTGACTCGGTATACCCACTTGTTCTGCAATGCTTTCTTTCCTCTTGGCAGAGGTGTCAACTCCCAAGTGTTATCATGCAATGAGGAAATCTCCTCCTTCATAGCCAGCTCCCACTTGCTCATTCTTTTAACTACATTGTCTCTTCAAAACATTCTGGTTCTCCACCGCCAGTCAATAACAAATAATGTAAAGATGGTGAATACCTCTGCACATACCTTCTCACCCTTGCTGATCTCCTCAACTCCACTGGAGTAGTAGGTTCCACCGGTTTCAATGTCTCAGGCTCAGGTACACCTTCAAGCTCCACTTGCTCTTTGCATTCTGATTCTTTGTTCCCATTTTCATCTTCAGCTGCATGACGATCCTTGTACATGACACTTTCATTGAATATCACATTCTGGCTCCTGATGACCATCTTGTTGAGATCATCCTAAAAACGATAACCAAACTCATCAGCACCATAGCCAATGAAGAAGCATGGTTTGGACTTAACATAAAACTTGTCCCTTGCATTAACATCATAATGAACATATGCCAAACAGCCAAAAACTCATAAATGTGAGTCTTACCTCCTTACCAGACCAGAGCTCCTTGGGCAGACATTCTCCCATTGGTAGAAATGAACTCCTGTTAATGAGATATGTTGCCATGTTCACTGCATCAGCCCAAAAAATCTTGGGTAACCCCAAGTGCAGCCTCATGCTACTGACACGTTCATTCAGTGTCCTATTCATAATTTCAGTTACACCATTCTGTTGTGGTGTTCCTGGGATAGTCTTCTCCCACCGAGTTCCATTGTTGGAACAAAATTCTCTGAACTCCTGGCTGCCATTACTCTCCATCGTTGAAAGCATTTCAACTTTGATCTTGACTCATTCTCCACCATGGTCTTCCACTTCCGAAACATCTTAAACACATCATATTTTCTTTTCAGGAAGTAAACCCATACCTTTCTTGTTGAGTTGTCAATGAATGTCACATAATATTGTGACCCTCCAAGGGAAAGTATTGGTTCAGACTTCCAAACATCTGTGTGTACCAGGTTCAGCTTCCCAGCCTTCGATATTCTGCCTCCTTTTGCAAATGATACTTTCTTCTGTTTTCCAAAGATGCAATCTTCACATAAACCAACTTCCACCGACTTTAGCTTTGGTAACATTCCTTTTATCGCCAGCACCTTCATCCCCTATCCCCTTCTCACTCACGTGGCCTACCCTGTAGTGCCACATTTGTGAATCTCTGACAGAATTTATTGATGCAAGCATGTCCATGCTTGTTTCTGTCATGTTGTACATGGTATTACTCTTTGCTCCCCGAGCTATGACTATAGCTCCCTTGGTAATCTTTCAGGCACCACCAGTAAACATGGTACTGAACCCTGCATTATCAAGCTGCCCGACAGAAATAAGATTTCTTATTAAGCTAGGGATATATCTCACGTTTTTTAGAACCAGGAGACTCCCACTGTTGGTCTTGATTCGTGCATCACCCTTCCTCACGATCTGCAAGGGTTCATCATCAGCAAGATGTACCTTGCCGAAATTTTCAGAAACAAAATTGTTCAGGAAACCCTTCTCCGATGTGGAATGAAAAGAAGCCTCTGAATCTAAAATCCAAGACTCCATAGGGTTATTCATGCTCAGCAGCAGCACATCATTGGTTCCTTCAACTGTCGTGTTTGCTCCACTGGTTTCAGGTCCTTTTCGTTTTTCTCTGCAGTCTTTCTTGACGTGTCCTTTCTTCCCGCAAATCCAGCAGGTAGGACCGGTTCTCTTTGCCTTGTATCTGCTATTTCTTATTGACTTTGATTGTCCTTTACGATTGTCTCGTTGGGCATATCTTCCTCTTCCTTCAACGTTCAGAACAAAACCAGAGAATTTGCCTGATTCTCTTCTTCGGATATCCTCACTGAGGATCAGGTCCCGTACATCCTTCAGAACCAGCTTGGTATTCTCTGAAGAACTGCTCACAACTGTTACAGTCGCTTCCCAACTGTTAGGTAATGACGATAGTAAAATTAGTGCATATACCTCATCACCAAGCGCAATTTCCACCGAGGAGGCCGGTGTGGAGAGAGGCCGTCGGGAGAGAGCCGCAACGGCCGGAGGTGCGCGCAGGGAGCAGCGTGAAGAGGTGGGCGGCGGGCCGTTCGCGCCTGGACGAGGAGGGCGTCGGGAATCCGCGTAGGGCGGAGGGTGCCGTCGGAGAGGGTGGTGACCGAGAGTCCGCGTGGGGTGGGACTGATCGCGCCGGGACAGGGAGGCATAGGGTCGGTCCGTCGTCGCCGGGACTGCCAGGATGGAGCGCCGCAGGGGCCGTTGCACGCAGGGAGACGCTGTCGCGGGAGGACCTCCGATCGTGGGAGGAGGCAGCGCCGTGGGATGACGCAGCAGGAGGCGGGGTCGGGAGTTCGCCGAGGGCCGTCGTCGGGAGGGAGGCGGCGCTGGAGGGGCTGCGAGAGGAGAGGCCGACACGACGGATGCGGGAGCGCCGAGATTGAGCGTTGGGAGCGGGAGGGGCTGTACGCAACGGGGCCGAACGCGAAGCCGAAAGGCCGCGGGAGGGCAGAGCAGGGCTTTTGCGTCGGAGGTGGCTGGGATGTGCCGCGGAGGGGCGGAGCCGGGCGATGCGCAGAGGAGGCGGGGCCGGCGTCGCTGGGAAGCCGCAGGAGAGGCGGCGGCGGAGAGAGCAACGTCGTGGGAGGTAGGGGCGCCCGTCAGAAAAAAAAAGAGAGGCAGAGGAAAAATAAATTCCGAACGGGAAAAATATTAATTTCCCTCTGATACCATGTAGAAGATGAAATCTCCCTACCTCAAGTGCGGCGAAAACCTTCTTTTATAGATTGAGAAAAAGGAATACATGGATGAGTATTCCGATGTGGGACTCGGAAATACCCATAATAATAAAAACAGGGTTTAACAATCAACATCGGTGCCCCTTCTATACTTCCCTCCATCAACATCGACTTAACCCCTTTCACATGCGCCTTCTATTCTACAAAGACTGTCGTGCCCTGCATTTCCATTTTTCATAATCCATCGTTGTGATCACCAGTCAAACCCGTCTCGTCTTCTGCAGTTTCAGCCTCCGTTTCTACTTTAGTACTTGGCGCCACACATTCCCATACCATCAACTTAAATCCTTTTTCAGGACATCTATGTCCAGGTTGAAACCTTTGCCCACAAGCGTAGCACAATCCCTTCACCCTCATTTCTTCATACTCCACCCTGGATAAATTCCTTATTCCCTTCCACTTTGGTGCTAGTTCTCCTTTCTGTTCCCTGTAATTTCCACTTCTGGGGTAACCGGTTTCACTCCATTCGTGTTCGAGTTCCGACCCCGTCCACTTGATGCATTGCCCCTACCCCGCGGCTCTGGTTGTTTGATAATTCCTTGCCCAATCAATTCTCTTTCAACCCTCCTAGATCGCGTCAGCAAGCGCACCTTGTTCCGTGGCTCGTGAATCAACACATAACTCCCTATCTTTGGCCTCAATCCACCTATGAACAAACTCACATACCACCGATCTGTTAAATCAGGTATTCGCAGTGCCTCACGCTTGAACTCATCAATGCACTCATCCATAGACCCCTTCTGTCACAATCCCTTCAAGAAGATCACCGGATCATCCTCTTTTGCGTTTCTGTATTTGCCTAGAAGCTTCTCCTTGAGTTGCGTCTAGGTAAGTGCCAGCTTAATAGACTTCTAGATGATGATCCAGTATTGAATCATGCCGTCCATGCTCAATTGCGCCAACGGTAATTTCATATCTTCACGAATGCGCTGAATTGAAAAGTACGTTGTACATTTCTGCTCTAACGATCCATGTAACAGGATCCTCACCTGAGAAGGTAGGCATCTCCACCGGTTTAGTTATCGCGGGCATCGCCTCCCGCTCTGCATTGTGCATTCAATTTCCATTCTTTGCAACCTCCAGACTTTGATTCTCAACTTCCGCGTGTGCTGTCCTCAAGCCACTTCCTCATTCCTCTTCAATATCAGATTTCCCTTTCTGAACTCCTTGTACCAGACGCTCTGTCTGATTCATTCCCCGCCGAGACATAACCAACAATGTCTCACGCATTTGAATCTCAGAACGCTACAATGCAACCTCCTGCTGCTGCTGTCCTGCCTCCTGACACTGGTGTCCGACTTGCAACTCTGCAACTGAAGTTACAAGGCCAGTTATCGCCATTTCTAATCCGGCTACTCTGTTCTCCATCCTTGTGGAGAACAGCTGCCACACACTCTCCGGTAAGCTCACCTCCACAGGCTCTTGGCATGCAAGCCAACTCCCTTAACAACTCGACCCCTTCTCTACTCCCGCATGGCCTACCTTTTATAGAACTAATGATTGGTAGGCCAATTACAAGACTGCCCCTGGCAGTTAAGAAGCACCCCCGTTCCCTACCTTATGACTCCCCCTCCTCTGATAAGTAAAACGCACCGGTGGCCTTGGTTCTCCACTACCGCACTCTCCAACCTCCCTAATCACTAATGACCAAAGCAAATCCCTCAGCTAGGCTACTGATATAAGTTTAATTCAAGTCATTATATTTTCTCACTTTTGTTTTTCGTTTTTTAATTATTTCCTGCAATTATGCAGTTCAGGAGTGGATGCGTTTGCTTCTTCCTCTGGCCGTGTCAAAAGGAACTTGCATAATTACCAATATGGGTGCAAGTAAGAGGAGAAACGATCTCCTCCAACACTCTGAAACATTTTTTCTAATTTACATGGGGAGTCCTTTCCTAATGGTTTTTTATTGTCTTTGCTTCATTGTTCATAATTAAAATTTTGTCATTGATTTTTCTGGGAAGTCGATCCTCTTGGTGCTCAAGACAAGGTTTTGGAAATTGGTAGTAGCTTGGGACTGGGCTTAACCGTTGTGGTTGCTCATGAGATTGCTGTAACAAAATCAGGTAAATTGGCTATGAGCATGAGGACCATTGAAGTTTTTTGGGTTTTTTTATCAATATGCATGTCAAAATTTACAGGGATTTCTTTACTATCTGTTTTGATTTGCATGTCGGAAAATCTAACATTGTTTCATTTGTCTTTTGTACATATTCAGGTTCAGAAACCTCGACTGGGAAAACAGGTCTCTTGGATGGTGTAAGCATCTGGTTCTCTTTCCGTGATTCCTCTTTAATTAAGAATCCATTAAATGTTAATTTGGGCAAACAAATTTCCATGATTATTTTCATTTTGGGTAATGTAATTGCTTCAATTTATTTATATTATCGTTATTACTGTTTTTTGTTTTTTTATTTGGCGTATTCCCAAGTGATGAAATATTTTATCAAGAACGGTAGTGTCCTGCTCTTGATAAAAGACAATGTAGAATGGATGAATAGTGGAAAATAAGTGAAAACAACGGCTTGCTTTCTGGACTCACAACACTAAATAGAGAGTTCCTTACACGGGGAAAAGCTATTTCGTTTCAAATTCCTAGTTTTTTTTTTAAAGTCTCATTATTATTATATATATTTACTGGGCTGTGATCAAATCAAGAAATTAAAGTTCAATAAAAAAAATACTTGATAATCAACTCCTTACTTTAAAAAATACTATTATATTTGAAAAATGAAATGAAATTATTTATGTTAGCAATGTACATGTTGTTCCCCGCTGTTAGATTCAATATACCAGAGCTACGCACCTCTTGAATGCGGTCGGGACCCTTTATATATTACTACCTTCGATCTGATTTATAAGAAAAAATGTTAGTGGTTTAATGGTCTAAAATATTGAAAAATAATTTTCTTTTTAAAAAAATATAGGAAAATAATTTCTCATTATTTTTTTACCAAATATACCCTTTATCTTCTCTGCGCGCATCAATTCCAATACCATTGATGATAATTTTATATCTTTATTCAATTTTATATACGTGGCAATGCAAATTTGAGGTAAGTGTAGTTTTGTTTTTTTTATGATTAATGAACTCCGATATCCAGACTGCTTTGCCTTTTTTTCCTACTGCATTTAAAACTTCATTTTCCACGTTACCCATGCCTGGAAATACGTCCAGCATTTGCGATTCCAAAATCATCCATCATTGCATCTACTGTATGGGGGAAAAAAAAAATTCTCGCATGCAGTGTGTCTACAATAAGGATCAGACGTTGGTTCATGCAAGCAAGCATCATTGATGGGTTTTGCGGATATCATCCTCCATTTATTGACTGTACAAAAAAAGTGCCGCCAAATTTTTTTTTACGTGCAAAACAAACCCGCGTGCGGCGGGAGAGATGGGTTTGGCTGCACCGCACTGAAGATGGGCAAAGGGCCCCACTTTTGAGTACAGAATTAATTGAGATATAGGGAGTATTTTAAAATTTTGTTTTATATGCTCTAAACTTTTTATACAGGTGGAGATTTTTTTTTTGTGTGAAACATAAATTCAGGGGGAGATTTACTTTTGTCTTTATTTTCTATTCCTTTCAGGGGGAGATTTACATTATTATTTTTTATATAGAATGTGCTTTATAGTTTTATGTTTGCATTTGTTTAGGGGGAGTTTGAATGTATTTACATGCTGAAAGTTTTGGATTTACATGCAATCAGTAAAATCTGGAATCTATTTTTCAAATAACTTGTGTTTAATTTCTGTATATATTTGTTCATTATATAACTATTTAAAAAATTCCCATACATTCTATATGATGTTAACCTATTGATTAAACCTTTAGTTTTTGTAGAATGAGGAAACCCCCTTGCCTCCTTACCTCAAAGTGAGGCGGAGACATTCTTTTATAATGAATGATAAACTCCACATCGGACCACAAGTCCGATATGGGATACATACTCTAACACTCCCCCTCAAGCTAGGTGTACCTAGCTTGGACATATAATGAAAAGAAAGCAACAAAACAGACGCTAACACGCCCTCTCAAGCTGGACATGCCCAACTTGATTACAAAACAGACGAAATAAAAAAAAAAAAAGCTGCAAAGGCTGCTGCTCCCCCTCACGATCGAAGCTCCTGCGCAGGATGATGGAGGGATGATGTCGCGGACGCAGCAGATGAACCACACAGAGACCGGGTCGGTTGACGGAACGCCAGGACTGCCGCACTAGTGGGGCCGGTCGATGAAACGCCGGGAAATCCAAACTAGCACCGGGAAAACCGCACTCGCGGGGCCGGCGACGGGAGGTGGGGATTTCGCAGAATTGTTGCGGGGCTGACGGCGTCAACGGGCCCAAATCCTAGGTGGTCGAGCTACTGCGCCAGCGAATGGATGTGCCGGCGGACAGAGATGCGGCTGCCGGGAGTCGTCGGGAGATGCCGGCGAGGCGGGGATGCCGCAGGAGGTGCCGGAGAGCCGAAACTGAAGTTGGGCAGCCGCAGGGAGAAATTGGAGCCGGCTGGCTGCCGGAAGAGAAGAGCAGGAGGAGGCCAGCGAGGGAGCAGGAGGCTGGGAGGCGGCGCTGGAAGCCGGAGGAGGCCGCCGGTGTGGAGGGGCCGGCAGAACTAGAGGCGCCGACAGATATAGAGGCCGACTATCGGAGGAAGGCAGCTGGCGCTGGGAGTCATCCGACAGGGAGAGATCTGCCGGAAGAGAGTCGCACCGGGAGAGGGGGCCGCCGGGAGAGAGGGCCGCCTGGAGAGAGGGCCGCCTGGAGAGAGGGCCGCCGGGAGAGAGGCGTCGCCGGACAGGAGGGGGATCCGCCGGGGATGGAGGGAGCCGCGCGGATGGAGTCAAGCGTAGGAAGCCGAGAGTCGCGACGGGGAGGGCCTGCGCGTAGGTGGAGAGATCCGTGACAGGGAGGGAGGCCGCCGGGAGAGATGGGGAGGGCTGCGTCGGGATATAGACTAACAGTTTTCATAAAATCTTAATTTTTCTGATGTGGGATACCGACTCTAACAGTTTTCATAAAATCTTAATCTTTAAAAGATTTCTCTTTATTTTTCTGCATACACTTTTCACACATCCACCATTCTATTTCTTTTAATAGAGAATCATTTAATAATTTTAAACCATCAAATTCCACAATTAATATTTAATGACTGATAATTTTAATAAAGGCCTATCCACCGCTCCCCCTCTAGTCCTTCCACCATCATATCCGACCTAACACCTTGTTCCCGTCCAAGGAATCTCCCAAGGCAACTCTAAAACTACCCCCACACTATGGCATCCCGCCTTTTTATTACTTAAACTTTTCATTATATTGTATAAAACAAAGAATCTTTTAAAGTTTAGTTTTTTTTGGAAAAAAGGTACATAATACATGAAAACTTAAAACATTCTTTTAATCCATTTGAAAGACTTCATCAATGGTTCATCCTAAGTACAATTACTGCATCTCATAACTTGGGACATATATCATAGGAAAGGGTAAGCATAAGACCCAGTAAGAGAAACAAGGGAAACAATTTATATGTGATATTGAGGAAAATCAATAAGAACATGAAGAATATCATTATGGCATGAACAAGAGAACATGAGACATCATAAATAAAAGAACATTCATAACTTGGAAATGTGGCTACAACACTTAATTTAGACATTCATAAGCATATCATCAAGGTTAATCACCAAGTTGTCGTAAAAATTAACAAAGTTATTTACCAAGTTATCGTATAACACGTCATCTCTAGAGATTAAATTCTTTACCCTATGCATTGGAGCGTTATCAGGGCGTACCCTTTATATGTCTTAATTTTCATGTGACCCACATCGATTATAATAAATCATTCCATAAATAACCCGTGGAGAATAAAAGCAATGAGTTTCATATTAAAATCACGACGTTTCAAAAGTGTATTAAAAACATGACCATTATGTCATTTTAAACCCACAGAATGAGAATATGGGTTTTATATATGTCAAACCCAGAATCAAATAAATCATTTTACATATTGGTGAATACTCATGGAAAAGAAAGAGGTTTGGGTATTCAAAAAAAGAAAATAAAAAGAATTTTTTTGAGGAGAAAGAGAAATTTTGAAAAGTAAATTTGGCAGCATAACGACAAAACATGGTTTTAGAAAAGGGTAAAAAGTGAGGGGACAAAAGTCTCTCATTGATAAAACATAATTTGACAGTAATGGATTGAATAAAAAGGAAATAAGAGAGTTACCATAACATTTAAAAGACATACAAAAAGAGGTTCTTGAAACGAAGAGAAAAGAAGGATAATTCTCTTATCTTGAAAAGTAACTCCTAAAATTTAAGGATTGAGACCTTGGGGGCTCACCTTGAGAGGACTCCTTGGAAGGTAAAACTATTCGTGGAGGATGAATTGAGAGTGAAAGGAAATGGAGAAATGAGTGGGTATTTTTAACAAAAGTGGAAGATTTGTTTATTAATTTCCAAATATAGGCTTTGAAAACATAGGTTGTGGAAAATGCAAAGCCACGGGCTTGCCCATGGTATTTGTCTATGGTATTGGACACTTGAGATACCTTTTATGTTATTTTAATCCACAAGAGTCGACCATCCTTTTATATTACTTATTTTGGTAAGGAAAAATTAAGTTTACTCAAAATAACATTTTTAAAGTAGTTTCCATTTTAGAATTTGGAAATTAAATTATAGATTTGGAAATTGATTTAAATCTATTAAAATATTTGATATTAATAAAATAACATATTTTAGTTCATAGATTGTGGTTAATTAGTTATTTCATCATTATGACATAATTATGAAGTCATTAAAAACACCGAAAAACCCAAACTGTATTTTTACTATTCACAAAAAAATAACGTATTTTAAAAAATTCTCATAAATTCATCCTAACTTAATTTCGACGTGCTAATTTCAAAAATGATATTTATTTTATCAGAATAATTCTTTAAATATGAGAATTCTAACTTTTAAATATAAAAATCCTTATTTATTAAAAATAATAGCGGATTGAAAATGCATAGTAAAATTTATGGCACTTGAAAAAAAATCATTTTATCATTTATATTTAAATAAGAGTGTTTTTATCATACTATTTCATTAAAATAAGTATTATTCATAATATCTTAGTTTATTATTGTTGAACCCGGTTTATTATGTTTCTAGGTACAGGGTATTTCCGAGTCCCACATCAGATTACTCTACCTTGTAATCCTTTTAATCTATCTATAAAAGAATGTCTCCACCTCACGTTGAGGTAAGAGAAATTCACCTACTACATGGTATCAGAGGAAAAATCCTAATAATTTCCGCTGCCCTCATTCTTCCCGAAGGTCCCTCTAGGCGGCCTGCCGTCCTTCCCGACGGAATTCTCCCGCACGAGGCCCTCCCTCCCGTTCGAGCGACTTCCTCCTGCGCCCCTCTGTCCCGCCCTCCGCACGACTTCCTGGCTACGATCGGCCTCGCACTCTCGCGACACGTCTCGGCCCGCCTCTGACGCAGACGACCGACCCCGCTTTCCCGCGACGATCTCCCGGCCCCGCCCTCCGCGCGGCTTTCCGGTGTTGATCGACCCTGCCCTCCCGCGGCACGTCCCGACCCGCCTCTAACGCGGACGACCGACCCCCGCCCTCCCGCGATGATCTCTCGGTCCCACTCGTGTGTGGCCTCCCGGCTTCGCGACCAGCCCCCGCCCCCGCCTCCTGCGGCGATTTCCCGGCCTCGCCCGCTCGCGGCCTCTCGGCTTCACCTGGCCCCGCCTTCGACGCGGCCTCCCGACACCCGCCTCCCGTGGCGATCATCTGAATGTTGAGGCCTTCTGTGATGCTGACTATGCTGGTTGCCTTGCTACCGAAAGCCTACTTATGGGTTTGCTGTTTTCTTGGCAGGTAACCTCATCTCTTGGCGCAACAAGAAACATACTGTCGTCTCCAGATCTAGTGCTGAGTCTGAATACCTTTTCGATGACCACATTCACTACTGAGATCCTTTGGTTTTGTCATCTCCTCCATGAGTTTGACTTCCCACCGCAGACGTCTGCTCATATCTGGTGTGATAATCAGGCAGCCATGAAGATTGATTCTAATCCTGTCTTCCATGAACGAACAAAGCATATCGAGGTGGACTACCACTTTCTTCGTCATCACCTCGAGCAGCACCATGTCAGTTTCGGCCACATACCGACGACATATCAGCTTGTCGATATCTTCACCAAAGGCTTCTCAGGAGCTCATCTGGCCTCTCTCAGTACCAAGCTGGGTATCCACGACATCAGTGACCCAACTTGAGGGGGAGTGTATATAGTATTGTTCGATGTCGTCTTTCTCTTTTGTGTGACTCTTGGTCCAAGCTGGGCATGTCCAGTTTGAGGGGGAGTGTTGAACCCGGTTTATTATGTTTCCGGATAGAGGGTATTTCCGAGTCCCACATCGGATTACTCCACCTTGTAATCCTTTTAATCTATCTATAAAAGAATATCTCCATCTCACGTTGAGGTAAGAAGAATTCACCTACTACAATTATAAATATTTATATCTTTTCCGGAAAGTACAATTTCTGTCCAAAAAATCAATTTATCAAATTCCATCTCAATTTTATTAAGCAAAATTATTCTTAAAACTAAATGGATGGAATAACAATTTTATTTATACTGTAGAATTACACTTTAAGTAACTAGGATCTCGACACATAACCTCTTATTACACCCGCATACGCCCTAAGAGTAAGGTGTATAATGGTGGTAGTTTCGTGGGGTGCCTCGGCTAACATCGATCGTGTGGTAATCTCCACTAACTTGAACTTCTCCCGTAGACGATTTCGTTCAAACTTCATTTGTTGGAGCTCGGATTGAGTTTGGTCAAGGGTGGACCCAGTGATGATACCTTCCTCCCAAGCTCCGACAAATGAGTTTCAAACGACACGACTCTACTGGTTGAGGCCATCAATTCTTCTTTCTGTATCAATTATTCTTGGTCAAAATTTACTTATAAACACTAATTATAACGTTAAAATTATTATCAAGAGTATAGTTCTCAACAGTCATATTGACCAACGACTATATAACGGTCGAAATCCAAATGGTAACATTTCCCTTTATACTTTATTAAAGAGATGGTTTTGTTGTGTAAAATAAAAATACAACACACAATTTCAGGAAACGATTATTATTCAAAAAGTCTGGGTCATTACAACACTAGGGTCTTTTATAACAATATTTTTATGAGGCATTATTATGCCATTTCATCACTTCACATTTATTATTAGCATTAAGGATGACCCGTAAGCCACAATGCCAAAATTTTATTATACAAGCAGGTTGGTACTGAGTCAATTATTTAGTCATCAATTATCTATTCATATACAGAGCGACATCGCTCTGGACGATCCGTCTCAAGTGATTGAAGTTATAAGATCCGACTAACTAGAATGCCACCAAGAATCTATATGGGGAAACACCATTTAGATTGTTGTTGACACTTTAAACAACTGAATCCATTTAATATACACACCTCCAAGGGGTTAATTACTAAGGCGTGTAAAGATAATATCAACCTACGAGGGTCAAGTCATGCCAACATGGGTTCAGTTATATGGGTAGCCATTCCCAAGTTATAGAGGTAAACACTCTATAAGTTACAATTGACATCCCATTTAAGTGCGACCCATTAGTATTTAATTTATTAAAGATTTTAATGCACACCCTTATGGGGGTTTATTATATAGATATATAATGCTAAGATTGACCTACAAGGGTCGAATCGAGCACATCGGGATTCAGTTATACATGTTTTCATTTCCAAGTTATAGTGGAAACACCCTATAAGTTTCAATTTTCACACTGTTTAACTGACACCCATTATCAATAATTTGAATTTCTTAAAAAGAAAATCCAATCCCTTAACATTTTCAAGATTCTCATTATAGTTAATCATTAACTGTTTTATGACTATTCATTTCTTTAATTAATTTCAGGCTGGTTAGATAGAACGTCACCATCAAACTATACGAGAAATTTTCGTTTAGGTTGATGTAGACACTTTATTTAACCAACCATATGTTATGGTCGTACACAAGGCAAGCGATCACACAAGCAAGGTGTACAAGCAAACAAAGCATGCATGCTAATGGCATACGAATCCTCTTGATGGAATTAATATTTTCATATATTTTATACTGTATTTCAATGTTTATAATCCCACTATAGTGTTGTATTATGGGAAATTGTCACGTTTTTAGGTTTTAGTAGTATTTTGAGTTTAATTACAAAAATGGTCTAATTTTGGATTTGAACCGTTTTAATTTATTTCTGTATTTAAACCATAGTTTTTTCTACACTACTTGAAATTGTAAAATTCCTTTTTTTAGGCTTCAAGACATCTTGGAATTCATTTCATTCAATTGGACCCAAAGCTCAATCCATCATTTGAAGACCCCAAACCAGCTCACAATCCGGGTCTCGAAATTTGTGCACAGATCTGAATAGTTTTAAATATGGGCTTATATTTCACAATTTTCCGGCCTAATGAAGTTCAAATTAGTCATGGAGATAGAGGAGATCTAGGGGAACAACTTCATTAACTATTACCACGCCTGAATCTGCCTCTTTCTAGGTCATTAATGCATGGGAAGTTGAAGCTTTGGAATATGAACAGTCACCTGGCTAGGATAAATTTCCAGAGTAAATCAGCCATAACTTGTTCAATTCTTGTTCAATCATGCTGAATTTTTTTGGGTGCACGCCCAAGACAGATGGGAACAACTTCCCAGAAAAAACCATTCCCCAAATCGGCCATTTAATGTGTCAAAAATGCCTGAACTTTTGGCGGACAGAATTAGAGCCAAAAAAATTGCCCCTCCATCTATAAATTGTCACCTCCTCCCCCATTACAAAGGATAACCATTTTCAGGAGGCTGAGGTGGAGTTTTGTTTCTGTAATAGTTATTAATTTTTTTAATATATATTAGTTTAGTTTTCTTCTTCATATTCTTCCTTCTCTCATTTTTATGTGTTTCTCCCACCGTGTTCCCTTCTCAACTCCATTAAAAATAGAGAATTAACCTTGATGTTTGTTTGAGGGAGGGAATTGTGGTTTGATTGAGTTTTATTGTGCTTCATTTTCAATTTCATTATGAAATTTTGGGAATTTATGTGGTGGTTAAATTAATTACGCCGAGCGGTCTCCCCGTTTTCTCTGCCATCAGGTTATTCTTTTCGTTTATCAACATTATTCCCTTCACTATTTGTGTCGTGCATACGGTGGAGCATGACATAGATTGTGACAGTTAGCGAAGAGGTATTCTAGTCGACGTTTGGAAGAGCATTTCCTCGTATGCAGAAGTCTCAATATGGGGTGATGACAATTCAAATGAGAAGGTGAGGTGTGACAGGTCTTGATCACCTCATTGAGTTAAATATTGAGATCTCTTTTGAATAATGATTTCAATCACTATGACCTGAGAAACCAAATGTTACGAGAGTTAGAATGAAAAATGTCATTGCTATTATTATAAAAATTTCTCAATCTATGAATCATGTGAAGCTTCCAAATAATAAAAGGAGGTAACAAAGTTCTGTTGATTCCTTTATGAGGCAACGCCCATCTTCCTTTAGTGGTTCCATTGATTCACTAGTCATTGAGCAATAGATCAGTACCACTGAAAAGATATTTTTGTTCTCCAATATTTGGAAAATGAAAAAGTTATTTTGGATATCTATCATTTGGAAGGTTAAGTAGATCAATGGTGGACTCTTATCAATAATATGAGGCAGCATAAAGAAATTAAATCCATAGATTGGGTTGAGTTTAAAATTTTATTTTTCAATAAGTACTTTCCTTGTATTCTTCACATGCAAATGGAGAAAGAATTCCTTGAGCTAAAGTAGACGAATGATGAATCTGTTGGTACCTATGAGAAAAATTTTAACAAGAATTGTGAGGCATGCTTCTAGTATTATTATTCAACCTAAAAGTAAGGTTGATCAATTCTTAAGTGTCTTACAACCAAGTATTTGAAGGGAGTTATCCATAAGGGACTTTAGTAGTTA
Organism: Viscum album; assembly: GCA_963277665.1. Lineage (NCBI taxonomy): Eukaryota > Viridiplantae > Streptophyta > Magnoliopsida > Santalales > Viscaceae > Viscum > Viscum album. Next base: position 874,961,430 of record OY728136.1, read on the forward strand.
TGAATAAATCTTTCGATGTGCTATCAAGGTGAAAATAGAGGTTGGATTCAACCATTAATCTCCTGATTGTAATAAGAAAAAAAAGATGAAATTTAAAGGAAACTCTAAAAATTATGGATAGAATAAGATGAGCCTTACTTTATGCTCTAAGTGTGGAATGAAACATGGTGGAAATTATCTTAATGATACTGATAAATGTTTTAAATATGGAAAGGAAGGTCATATGACAATTGAATGTTGAAGCGATGGGAAAAATATAGCTAATGATGTGAATAGAGATAAAGCCCCACAGAATGAACCACCCATACTCTAGTGTTTCAAATGTAAGGAGTATGGGAATTATGCTAGTTAGTGATCAAATCCAAAGGTTAATGGTGATGATCGACGTCAGAAACCTCTTAAGCTAAGAGACAAAGGGAAATATTACGCGATCACTATTTCTGATGAGGGGTATGATAATGATGTGGTGAAAGGTACACTTACCATCCACTCTAAAACTACTAATATCTTATTTGAATTTCGATCTACCCACTATTTTATATATAAAGAATTTGATAATGGTATAAAAATTCCACCCCAACAATTAGATGTTGAATTAGTAGTGAAAACCCCTAATGGTATGATTATTGCATCTCAAATATATGATTCTTATTTAGTTGAATTTTGTGGGAATGTGCTTCCTACAAATCTTGTTATCCTCCTTCTAGTTGAATTTTATGTTATCTTAGGAAAGCATCGACTTTCTCTACATAAATCCCACATCAATTTCTGAGGAAGGTAAGTTATATTTGATATTATGAACCAACCTATGATCTTATATCAGTGAGATTATATATATGTACTTCATATGGAAGTCACATCCATTTTATGAGTCTTAATTTCTATTAAAATGGGGTGTTTATATCAAATGGTTGAAGAGAAACTCAACATTGTTGATATGCCTATATTTTGGGAGTTTTTTTGATGTATTTCCAAAATATTTTTTAGTCTTCCACCAAATCATGAAGTTGAGTTCTCTATAGAACTCATACATGATGCTACACCTATTTCAAAGGATCCATACATAATGTCATTAGTTGAGTTTCAGGAATTATAGAAGCAAATCCAGGTTAATATTGAGAAGGGATTTTTTCATCCAAGTGTGCCACCTTAGGGTGCACTGGTTATTTTTATTAAGAAGGGGGAAATACCCAAGAAAATATTCTGTATAAAGTATGGACATTGTGAATTTATAGTAACGCCATTTGGTCTTACTAATTCCCCCACTATCTTCATGGATTTAATGAATAGAGTATTTGGATATTACCTTGATCAGTTTGTGGTAGTATTTATAGAAGATATTCTTATATATTCAAAGAGAAAGGAAGATCATGATAATCACTTGATGATTATACTGAAGACCCTAAGGAAGGAGAAGTTTTATGAAAAATTTACACAGTGTGAATTTTAGATACAAATAGTTTCATTTTTAGGTCATATAATCTCAATAGAGTGTATATCGGTGTATCCATCAAAGATAGAAGTTATTGAACACTGGCCTAGACCAACCATTGTGACTGATATTAGAAGTTTTCTTGGGTTTACTGGATAATATTAGAGCTTTTTTGATAATTTTTCATGGTTATCTAATCCACTCACCAAGTTAAATTTCATGGGAGACAAGTTACTTTGGATAGATAAATGTGAGAAAAATTTATAGGAACTAAATAGAAGGTTATTTAGCACACTTGTTCTTACATTACCCTGTAGTGGAGAAAGGTTTTTGACCTTTAATGATACATCGAAGAAGGGTATGAGATTCATTATCATGCAGAATGATATAGTGATAACTTATGCCTCATGACAATTGAAGGTTCATGATAAAAATTACCTAACTCATGATTTGGAGTTAGCTAGAGATGATTAAAGATTATGACTACTCAATTCATTACTACCTTAGGAAAGCGAACAAGGTGGAAGAAGTTCTAAGTCAAAAGGATCATGCTAGCTTATCTATGATGAGGATAAAAAAAGATCCAATATTTATGGATTTGCAAAGAATGGATCTAGAAATCTTGAAGGAGGGAATCTTATCTTTCTCAAATGAGTGTTCAACTATCTATCTATGTGAGGATTAAGGAGGTGCAAAAGAAAGATGTAAAGTTGTAGAAGAAGGCGAGAAATGTTCCTGAGTTTAACCTTGATTATGATGAAATGATAAGGTTCAAGAATCATGTATGTGTTCCATCCATACCATATTTTAAGGAGCTGTTGGACGATGCTCATAGTTCATCATTATATATTCATCTTGGAAGTAAAAAGATGTATAGAGATCTAAAAGAGTATTTTTTTGGTGGGACAATATAAAGAGAGATATTGTTGAGTATATATCTCAGTGCTTGGTATGTTAGCAAGTTAAGACTGAGAGATAGATGTCTAAGGGGATGTTACAACCATTACCCATACTAGAATGGAAATGTGAAAACATAACCATGAATTTTGTCTTCAGACTCCCCAAAACATATAAGGGCCATAATTCTATTTGGGTTGTACATTACACCAAAATTTGTATTTAGTGATGGTTTTTTCACTTAACGGTGGTTTAAACCGCCACTAAATCATTATGCGGCGGTTTTGGAAAACCGTCGCAAAATCGTGTGTCGAGAAATAATTAGCGGTGATTTTTTAAAACCGCCATAGAATGATTTAGCAGCGGTTTTTTAGCAGCAGTTTAAACCGTCGCTAAATCGTTTTTAATTTTTTTTTTAAATTTTTTAATTTTTTAATTTTTTTTAATTTTTTTAATTAATTAATTAATTAATTATTTTTTTAATTATTTTTTTATTTTCGTAATTTATTTATTTTCGTAATTTATTTTTACCATGCTCATGTCCATCTCCATGCACAAGTCCACGTCTATGCACATGCCCATGCCATATATAGAAATTCTATGTTGGGTGAGATTTGAACCCCTTACCTCTTTCTTATTCTTCAAAGACTTTACCACTCCAGCAGACTCTTCATGTGGTCAATAAATCGAATTTAATATACTTATATATATATATATATATCCATATATTAATTGTAAAAACAAATAATACATAACAAATAGATACACACTAAATAATTATAAATCAATAATTATAAATCAATAATGATTAATCAATAATCACTAATTAATAATTAATAAATAGAATATAAATGCATAATAAATAAAGAAATATATAATATGGAAATAAATGGTAAATAAAAAAATAATAAATAATAAATAGTAAACAGTTAATAAAAAATAGTAAATAGTAAATAGTAAATAGTAACTTGTAAATAATAAATACTAAATACTAAATATATAATATATATAATATATAATATATAATATATAATATATAATACATAATACATAATACATAATATATAATATATAAAATATAAATTATAATAGATAAAATATAATAAATAATAAATAATAGATAATAGATAATATATAATATATAATATATAATATATAATATATAATATATAATATATAATATATAATCGATAATATATAATATATAATACATAATATAAAATACATAATACATAATATATAAAATATAATCGACAATATATAATACATAATACATAATACATAATATATAATACATAATATATAATACATAATATATAATATATAATATACAATACATAATACATAATACATAATACATAATACATAATACATAATACATAATACATAATATATAATATATAATATATAATAAATAGGAAATAATAAATAATAAATAATAAATAATAATTACTAATTACTAATTATTAATTAATAATTAATAATTAATAATTAATACTAATTAATAATTAATAATTAATAATTAATAATTAGTAATTAATAATAAATAATAAATAATAAATAATAATTGATCATTAGTAATTAATAATAAATAATAAATAATAAATAATAATTGATCATTAAGAATTAAGAATTAAGAATTTATATTTAAAAATTTATAAATAATTAATAAATTATTAAGAAATTATTAATAAATAAATAATAAATAATAAATAATTAATGAATATTGAATAAATAAATAAATAAATAATAAATGAATGAATGAATAGTAAATGAATAATAAACTAATAATAAATTAATATTTAGTAAATTAAAAATGAATTAATAGATAATAAATAATAAATAATAAATAATAAATAATAAATAATAAAGAATAAAGAATAAGGCATAAAGAATAAACAATAAAGAATAAATAAATAAATAAATAAATAAATAAATAAATAAATAAATAAATAAATAAATTGATAGATAAATAAATAAGAAATAATAAATAAGAAATAATAATTAATAATAACCAATAAAGAATAATTGATAATTAATAATTAATAATTATTAATTAATAATTAAAATTAAAAATTAAAAATTAAAAATTAAAAATTAAAAATTAAAAATTAAAAATTAAAAATTAAAAATTAAAAATTAAAAATTAAAAATTTAATAAATAATTAATAAATAATAAATAATAAATAAATAAATAATAAATAATAAATAATTAACAATTAACTAATAAATAATGAATAAAGAATAAATAAATAAATAAATAATAAATGAATAATAAACTAATAATAAAGAAATAATTAATAATTAATTAATAAATTAAAAATAAATTAATAATTAATGTGTACATAATAACTAAATAATAAATAAATAAATAAATTCATTTTAAATATTAATAAATAAATAAATAAATTTATGAATAAATAAATTGATAAATAAATAAATAAATAAATAAGTAATAAATAATAATAAATAAATAATAAATAAATAATAATAAATTAATTAATAAATAATTATTTAATAAATAAATAAATATTAAACAAACAAACAAACAAATAAATAACAAACAAACAAACAAACAAATAAATAAATAAATAATTATATAAATCATAAAACGTTAAGAACCTTTAAAAACCAAAAAAACATTAAAATGACCATAAATTCTGATCCAAAACTCTTTTTTCAGCGCCAAAACCAGTCAAATCGAAGATCATGAAATGAGCTTCGATATGATATGTGATACATACCGAATGTGCATCTGGATTGAAAGTTATAACCATTTGAATTTTAAAAAATTGGGGTCTGCAACCAAAACCTATGTTTCAGAGGCCTTCTGGGCCTTTCTGGTGGAATAAAAACAGGTACAATACTCAAAGAGTTGGTACTAAACCTAAATGGCATAGATCTCATTGCAGGTTTTGATTTGATATGTGGTAGAACCCAAATGGATACCCGGATTAAAAGTTATGACCATTTGAAGTTCGAATTCAATTTGCGACTTTTGAAATTTGAATATATTTTTTTCCTTTCATTATCACATTATTAAAATATCACTTGGTTTTAGCTCATTTGATAAGCTTCTATTTGACTGGATGTGGAGCTAAAATAGACTCTCGGATCAGAAGTTACGGTTATTTGATGTCGAAGTCTGTTTTTCAACTTATTGAAGATTTGTTTTGAGTTTAAAAATATTATTTACAAATAATTATAAATATTTAATAATTGAAACATTATAAATAATAAACTATATTTTATTATAAATAATAAATAATAAATAATAATTAATAAATGAATATTTTTTAAAATTTTGCGGCGATTTTGAAAAAACCGCCGCTAAAAAAAGTTTTTTTTTTTGAATTTTTTTTAAAACTTATAAAAAATATTTTAAAAACATTTAGCAGCAGTTTTGAAAACCATCGCAAAAAAAACCGTAGCTAAAACACTATTTTCTTGTAGTGGTAGTCGATCACCTTATGAATCCAGGACACTTCATTTTCATCTTATAAGACTTCTCTCTTGACCATCTTGCAAAAAATTTTATTAAGGAAGTGGTAAGGTTTCATGAAGTACCACATTCTATTGTATCTGATTGAGATCCTTAGTTTACATTGAAGTTATAGAAAAGTATTCAGTATGATTTGGATATAGAGTTAAGTTTTATTACTTCTTACATCCTCAGACAGATGGTTAGTCTGATAGAAACATTCAAACCCTAGATGATATACTGATATATTGTTCTATAGATTTCAAAGGTGGTTGGGATCAAAACCTTCATCCATTTGAGTTTTCTTACAACAATAACTTTCAATTGATAATTCAGATATATATTTATGAAACCCTATATGGAAATAAGTAAATAAATCCAATGTGTTGGGATAAATTTAGAAGCTACTGGGACTTGAGCTAGCTAAGGAAATAGAAGGGAAAGTCAGATCTATTCAACAACACATCAAGGCAGCTTAAAGTTGATAGAAAAGTTATGCTGACATTCGTCAGAGAGACCTAGAATTTGAAGTTGGTGAGATAGAGTTTCTATGAATTTCTCCATGTAATATTGTTATGAGATTTTATAATAAATTAAATTTGATCCCTAGGTATATTGTCCCCTTTGAGATTCTTGATCGAGTAGGGATAATTGCTTATTGTTTGGTGCCTCTATTGAACCTATCTTAAGTTCATGATGTGTTCTTTACATCTCTTATGAGGAAGTACATACCTAATCCATCACATGTATTTAACTCATAGGTATTAACATTATAGATTGATCTTTCTTATAAATAATAACCAATATAAATCTTGGATCATAGAGATAAAGTGCTACGAAACACAACTACTCACCTATTTAAAGTTTTATAGAGGAATCAGAAATTTGAAGAAGCTACATGGGAACCTAAGGATGTAATGAAATAGAGGTATCCTCATTTTCTTATAATGGAGTAATGAAATTTTGAGGGAGAAATTCATTTTAAGGGGGGTATAATGTAATACCCTGAGATTTTATGATTTATTTCTTTTAAAATAAATCAAATCTCTTCAATAGATTGCAATACACACAACTCCAAGTCTAAATGAACTTTAATATAGTATAATGTTATAACCTAGCTATTAAATTGAAAAGTATTAATAGAAATAACTAAATTATGAAAATTATTTAGTTTACTCATGTATAAAATAAATTCATTGGTTATCAATTAATTAGAAATGAAAATAAAAATCATTTAAAAGTAAAAGAAATTTTTTTCTGAAAAAAATATTTTTATGTGCGTAATGTGTTTTTATCTTAATTAATTAAATTAGTCAATATTGGTGATTTTTTAATAAAATTTATATATTATATATTTAATAAAATGTTTTATCATTCATCTAATATTTTTCTAGTCATGAGATAAGAATAAATCCAATTTTATGCTTAAAAACTGTAATGTTCTATAAAGCGGTTTTGTCGCGTTTTATGAACATATTTTAAAACTATTTTTTTTCCAATTTTAGAAAATATATTCAAAAAAATTAACTTCATTTTTGAAATCAAAATGTTAAAATTATCTTAGAGTGATTTTTTTGAGAATTTTCTGAAAATATTAATTTTTTGATGTATAGTAAAAGATACTGATTTTTATTAAAAATCATCTTTTCATTTAAAGAATTTATAAAGTTATATTTTATTTTAAAATAGTTTAAAAATAAAAACTAGTTTAATTATATTATTATTAATCCAATTTTGGTTATTGGAATCAATTTTATGGCGAGTTTTGATATAAAAAACTTTTTACACTTAATAAAACTTTTTCTTTGGAAAACCGATTTTCGTCACGTTTGCGTGTTTAGTTTTAAATTAATTTCCACATCTTATAATAACCGAATTTGATAAAACTTATTCAATATCTTTAATCAAAATAATTAATTTTAGGTAATAATTTTAACTTAATTTTTGTTAATAATGAATAATAAAAATAGTAAAAATCTATTACCACTGTTAATGTTAAAATAGGTTTACCAGGGGGTTAAACTAAAGAGATAAGGGTTAAAATAACCTAAAAACTTATCTAGTTTCTATTTTATTACCATATTTATACCCTATGTCATCTAATATTCTATATTGGTCCCCTTTGGATCCATTTTTTTGTGAATAAGACATTAATATATTTTAATCTTTTCAAAAATTACAAGCGGGTCCTCTCCCTCACTAATAAAAGGACACCCCCTCTACTCTCCTCTCCACTCTTAAAGATCATTTTGGTTTGTCCAATACCTACCCAAATCCATTCATTATATCCATACACATTACCTATATTATATGGTTTGATTTTAAAACTATCCTAGGAAGTATTTAGGTATAAACCTAAAAAGGTTGTTCGAAGAAGAGGTATAATCCTTAACTAGGAGTTTTCATTTTATTTCTTCTTCCACCTCCTTAAAATATTATTAAACTATACTGAATAAATAACACCAATATCTTCCATATAATTAGATGTTATCATGTTAATGTAATAACCTATATTCATCTCCTCTTCTATCCAATGGGAAATGAAACCGTCGATCGTGTGTATGGCGGACTACCACATCATAAACCAATGTAATTCATTTTCCATCACCACATCTCATGGATGAATATAATAAAGGATTTAATATATATATATATATATATATATTATATTTATGTCATAATTATACTCCTGAAATTATAATACCAAATATACCTTATTTCCTTTTAATTTGTAGGAAAACGATAATGTCACTCATGCGTATGTGTGTACTACCACCTCTACGAAGCGATGCGATTCATTTTTATTTTTTGTTTTTCATGGATAGTAATAAGGATGTATTTGATGAATATATATTATTTTTATGATATAATAATTATTCTTGAAAGTTAAATTATTATTTACCTTTATTTCATTCCATCCTTTGAAAAATGAAAATGACGTTCATGTGTACGTATGACCTATCATCTTTATGAATGGTGAAATTCAATTTATGAATGGTGAAATTAAATTTTCTATCTATAGATTTTATGGGTGACTATAAATATGTATATGATGAATATATATAATATTTATATAATTATTAACATCCTATAGGTGATGCAACCATGATCAAACTACAAGGACCAAAACTACCAAACCAAAACTTACATGAAAAACAAAGCAGTTATCACCCAAAATAGTGATTTTAATAAATAATTGTTAATAAATGAGTGATAAAAGGTTATAAGTAAATTATATATAGTATGATATTTATTATTTTGGTTTTATAATATATTTATACTAAATCTATATTTATTATATAGGAGGTTCGAACATGTACGAATGAAGTCAGGCCTAAGATAAGGGTTTTATGTTATAATCACATTGTTTATGATTAAGTTTTAAAATGATGAAATTTAAAGATATACCTCTCAATAAACTCATTAATTTTCTTATCCTTTGTTCATTTTTGTATAATACATGTTTTTCTTTAATTTCCATCTCTTTATATACTTAAGAGACCAAAATTATATTTTTAAGGAAAACCGACTTTATTTATTTCTTCGGTAGAAAAACCATTTTCTTCCATAACCATGTTTTCTAAAAATGTTTTCAAGATTCTTTTTAAAATTATCCTATGATTTTTTAAATTCATTTTTACCCATTTTTTACTTTTTACAAAATAGTTTAAAAGTAATCTTCTTATCGTTTTACGAATGAGGTAATTTTGAATTTTTAATGAAAATGTGAAAGGAATATTTGTTTTAACCTATATGTCATGAATGTAATTTCCTACCACAATTATTTCTCAATTATTTAAATATTACATTATAATTTTCCAAGTTTATTTTTAATAAAAATTTTTTTCTTTAATTTTTTTTAAAATTTTAGATTTTAAATAAGTGACTTTAAAGTAAAAAAGGATATTTTATTCAATAAATGTTCCAAGTTATATTTTAAAATCATTTTATATATAAGATGTAATCCTTTGAAATTTATTAATATTTACTGGGGATATGATACAATGATACCATTTTTATTATTTCTCTAGATGGTTTATGATTTTTAAGATAAGATGTTTATGAAACCCATTCCTTTTCCATGAGTTATGATATAATGAATTGGTGAAACATTTATGAAACCCATTTCTATTCCATGGGTTATGCCATGATGAATTCTTATCAATCCTTTTTATTTTCACAAGTTATTATACGATGATTTTTTATGATCTTATGGAGCATATCTATATGATTTTCTTCATGTGATGGGTGATCCCATAATTATATAGCCCTCCAATGCATTGGGTAAAAATGGATATCTTCTGAGATAAAAAGGACTAGAATGGGGAGTAAACCTAGTTCAGTAAGGGACTCTATCCACTATGATAGTCTTGGGAGAGAACCTTTACTACTATCATGATTTGACGAGTAAAACCAATCCACTATGATAGTCTTCTCAATGAGACTTGACCACTAAGGAAATAATTTTCTATACTTATATTTATACCAAAAATCTATGTCTTATGCCAACATTATATTATTATAGATCATGTTATTTGATTAATTTATGATTAATGTCTTATAAACTGCCAAAATTTATTCCATGACTCAATATTACGATCTATGATATACAGGGTATGGTTTTCAAATGTTATTTTCATGCTCTCATACCCTTATTATCATGTTATATTTATGAGATCATTGGAATCTATCTTGTTTAGACTTATCAAGCATCTAATATTACCCTTTATTATGTTTCCTTTAGATAGGTTATAAATAAAGGTATTAAGTATGACATGTCTAAGAAGGGTGCTAGTTATAAAGAGCTTAGTGGGAGATGATGTGGTTCACCTATGAACTAGTTGTTTATGTATCCAAGTTTCCAAAGATACTATACCTATATGATTATGGCATGGATCTTTATGTTATGTAATGAATGTTCATTTAATAATATGTGATATATATGTATGAAAATTATGGGTCTCTATAGGCCTGATGTGTTGAAATTATGGTGGTTTTATCAGAATCTCATATGATCAATTTTTTTTACTGACAAGTGGTATAAGAGAAAGGTAGTTCAATGCTCAGTCATCACACCAGTAGTAGCTCAATAATAGAGTTAGATGAAGGGAATATCTTGATCAATAAATTTTATGGAATATATTTTGGATTCTATAGGATTCAGATAAAATATTATCTCATACAAAAATATCTATAAGTATTATTGAAAGTCTTTAAGCTTGATACAATGGAGAAAACTAAATGATAAAATCTAGATAGAAATAAATTTTCACTGAAAAGAATGTCTTTGGAAATAAATGTTGCTTTCAACATTTAGAAGAACAAAACTACAATGAATGTCATGAAGGATTTGGAGGATATGTATGAAAAGCCAATGACTCTTAATAAAGTTTTCATGTTGTGGTGTTTGTTCATTTTAAGGTTGTCATAAGGAAAACCAACAACATATATTGTTAATGACTTCAATATGATTTGTGGGAATCTCAAATTTTTTAAGGTAACATTATTTGATGATATATTGGTACTGATCTTATCATATTCACTTATAGGAATATAGTATGTTATGGTTATTACGGTTAGCAACTCTAGCATAAAAAAATATTTTGTGTTTGATGATATCTGGAATTTGATCCTGAGTGAAGAGCTTAGAAATAGGAAAGTTCAAGGACCTAATAAAAGTGTTCTTAATACTAACATAAGAGGACAATCACCTCAATGGAAAGAATCCTATCATAATAAACATTATGATAATAATAATTGAGAAAGGTGTTGAAGAAAGTCAGCTGACCTAGGATATAAATACCGGAATTGTGGTAAGAAAGGGAATATCAAGAATAATCGAAAAATTATCAAGGAGAACACTGGAAAAAATCATCCTCCAATAGTTCAAATTACATTAGTTTACCAGAAGGGTGTAATAATTATTTGTTGAGTGTTAATACTTCGATGGAAGCTTGAGTGATTGACTCTGAAGAATATTTTCATTCAAATGGTGATCAAAGATGCATAGTCAATTATATATATGATAAGTTTGGGGAAGCTGATATAAGAGATAATGAAACCATATAAGTTTCTAGAAAAGGTAAGGTCAATATCCAGTTGAAGTATGAGAGATTCTTGAAACTATTAGAAGTTATCTACATCATTAGTTTATATATATTTCATATCTCTATTGGGAAACTTGATGAAGAAAGATATAGGACTAGATTTGAAAATAGGGTATGAAAGGTTACCTGAGGATCTATGATAGTTACATGAAGAGTAAAGAATGCGACTCTTCACTTGATTAGAAAATCAGATGGGGGTGTAGTTGTCAGAAGTATAACTTCTGAAGATCTAAAAGTTTGGCATTGTAGGTTCTATCACCTCAATGAGAAGAATATAAAAGTACTATAAAAAAAGGTATACTAAAACTTAATCACATGGAAATTGTAAATTGTGAAAGTTGCATGATGGGAAAACAAAAAGGGTGTGCTTCAATTTATATAGATGGGAGCCTAGGAATCAGAAATTGAAACTTGTTTACTTAGATATTAGACCTACCCCAATTCATTCCTATAAAGGTTCACTTTACTTTGTTACTTTCATTGATGATTCAATTGAAAAATTATATATTTAATTTTTGAAGAATAAGTATGATTTATTTCAAGTGTTTATTTAGTGGGAAGCCTTGGTAGAAAGGTAATTCATCCATATGATAAAGTACACCCATACAGACAATGATGGTGAGTTCAACAGACACAACTTCTAGAATTTTTTCTAAAATAAGGGAATAAGGAATGAAAAGGTAGTTCTTGGAACTCCACAAAAAAATGGAGTTCCTAAAATAATGAACATTAATTTGATAGAGAAAACTTAGAGTATGAGGTTTTACTCAAGAAGGCCTAAGGTGATTTGGGTGGAGGCACTTAGAACAATGGCATATCTCATCAACAAAAGTCTGGTATCAATAGTTGGGCAAGAACATACAGTGGCATTACGGTCTAGAAAAAAAATAAAATATTTATCATCTTAAGATATTCATTAGTTTATAATATATAGATGTAAATGTTAAGGATAGAGATAAACTTAAAGAAAAATCAAAAATGTGTTTTTTCACTGGATATAGAGATGAAAATTTTGGATATTTTTGCTGTGATAATGAGATGTGGCAAGTTATCAGGAGTAGATATGTTCTCTTTAATGAGAAAATTATATGAAAATTATGAATTTTTTTAGAGAAATATGTTAAGGAAAAATAAATTGTTGAATTCCAGGTTGATGGTTATAAGGTTACTAGAAGTTCACAACTTTCAGAGAACTCATACATGCATGTTGAAAGCACCAGAACTCCAAAAGAAAGGCCAGTGAAGATTAACAAAAAATTTCTATAGTGGATGAAGCTCAAGTGGTAGCACTAGAACTTCAGGCCCTAGTTATGAGAATACTAGAAGTTAAGGTATCATAATCTCATACACTAGTAGATAAAGTTATGTTGAGTGGTTAAAAATAGTCTATTCAGTTGAAGAGATTAACTATAATCAAGATACTGGTTCAAAGGTTTGGGGATGAAATGAATTCTCTACTTTTAACGGATGTTGTAGAACCCAAATTTCTAGAATAAGTGACATTTCTCAATAAATCAGAACAATTGAAGTTAACTATGAATAAATATATGACTTCATTGAAGTTTAATTTTTTTTGGAGATGGATAAACTTTCAAAAAGAAAAAAACACTAGAGAAAAAAATGAATTTATCCATTGAAATAAAATGTTTATGTAAAGAAGTGTTACAAAGCATGACTAGTAGTTAAAGGTTTTAAATAGAAGTAAGGAGTATATTTCTCATAAATATTCTCAATGGTAGTTAAATACTCTATCATCCGTATAGTACTAAGTATGATGGAATCAGAATATCTATACTTTGAGTAGATGGACATCAATACAACTTTCCTTCATGGTGGGTTAGAGGAATAAATTTACACAAAGAATCTGGTAGGTTTCACAAAAGAGGAGAACCGAAATTTGGTATGTAAATTGATAAAAATATTGTATAGATTAAAGCAATCACCATGACAGTGGGATCCAAAATTTGATGAATTTATTTCGGAGGAAGGGTCCAAGAGATGAAATGCATATCATTTTTATTATAGGAAGCAATGGGATGATGCGAAGTCTATTATATTTCTTTTTTATGTCGTTGAAATGTTGATGGTTGGATCATATGATATAAATATTTGTAAATTAAAGTGTAAGTTGTTTGAAAGTTTTGAAATGAAGGATTTTGGGCAGGTCAAGAAAATCTTTGGAATTAGGATTAAAAGGGGAAAGAAGGATGGAAAATTAGTGCTATCATAAAAATACTACATCAAAAATACCATTTAAAGGTTCAAAATGTCCAAATGTAAGTTAGTTCTTACTCCTCTTTCTAGACACGTAAAATTATCCAAATCATAAGAAAAAATAATGGAAGAAGAGCACCGATACATAGAGAGAGTGACACATTCTTCACTTATAGGAAGCTTAATGTATTATATTATTTACACTTTACCTTATATTTATTTCATAGTATAATTTTTAAGTCAATTTATGTCGAACATAGGTAAGGAACATTGGGAAGCCGTTAAGTGGATCCTTCAGTATTTGAAAGGAGTAGTAGATGAGGCTTTTTTGGGGAGGAAAACTTGTTTCATGTTTTTTTGACTTGGAATTCATTGTAGATTCATACAATTGAAACAAAACAACTAGATTTGTGTTTACCTATGTTTAAAAAATAATTATTTGAATTTAATGACTATAAAAATTCATTACTTTTAGTAAAACAATAGTTGTGTATGTAGTTGCAATGGAATCAGATAATGAGATGGTTTGAATGAAGCATTTTATAATGGAATTAAGAAGAAATAAATAATTATGGATTATTTTATGTGATAGACAAAGTGAGATAAACTTAGCTAGAAATATGGTTTTTCATGAAGGAACAAAGTACATTGACCTAAAGTACCACTTCATCAGAATCATGGTGGAGGAGAAAGTGTTAAATATCTAAAAGATCGTTAGTAGCCAAAATCCAAAAAATATGTTCATCCAAACATTATTCTAAGAAATTATAAGGCAATATCATGCCTTATTGGGTATTGAGTGAATGGAAGGAGATGAAGAAACACTGTTTATTATAGAAGGAAGTTTGTTTTGTTGGAGAGTTGTTAGAGTTTTCCCTAGAACAACTCTTCAAGTGGGAGATTGTTGGGATGCGAATCCTTGTTTATAGTAACCAAAATTCCATGCACCAGATTTACATTTATCATAAATAAAATAAATGGTAGGAGTATGTACCTAGTATATAGAAAACATAAATTCACCTATTTAGTGAAAACAAGACCATTGGCACCTATGAAATCAAAGGGCGGTCCAAAATGTTCTACAAACTCTCTAGAAGGAAGTCTATTGAATAAAGACTCTAGAAGTTTAATAATGTAAGTGGTTGAGGTTAATGAGGTTAATGGTAATCAATAATTACATTCCATATGGAGGTTATCCATGAATGTGGGAAGGTAGTGTGACCTGGATGATCGACTGAGTTTCCTATAAGAGGAACTGGGGACTGAAGAGAATAGTTGAGATGATACACATGTGTAGTACATCCTAATTATATACTGTGAATCAAATATTTACGGAGATTTAATCCTATGTAATGAAATTTTATTGACTATTTTTTCAGTTGAATGTAATATTTTTTACTTTAGTTAAATGAAAATAAATCCATGATGTTTTTCCCATGCACGTAGGACAACTTGTACGAATAATGTTAATCTCTTGGGTTCATTTCCTAATTTTATGTACTTATATTTATTGTTTTACCATTTCCTTGAATTTTTGTGTATTTTTTATGATGGTGTGTAAAAATTTGACTTAGTAGAGTGAGTAGGGTTCTTTGAATTCCTACTTTCAATACACTTAGTCAAAGGGAAGTCAACTTCCAAAGGCTTAGTTTTCCACTGATTTTTTTTTCACATAAACTTTTAGTGGTCTGATGTGTTGCAATTATGATGGTTCTACCAAAATCTTGGATGATCAAAGTTTTTTTCCCAATAAGTGGTATCTGAGAAAGGTTGTTCAGTGCTTAATCATCACATTGGTAATAACAAATTCATGGCATTAGATGAAGGGGAAATAATAATCAATAAATTTTATGAATTGAATTTTAGATTATGGAGGATGAAAATAGAGTATTATCTCATCTAGAAAGATATAGAAGTTCTTCTTAAATGTGTTAATCCTAATACAATAGAGAATGCAGAATGGGAAAAACTGGATAGAAATAATTTAACACTATTAAGGATCTTTATGGCATAAAATGTTGCTTTCAAAATTCAGGAGAAAAAAATATAATAGATATTATGAAGTCTTTGATGGATTGGTATGGAAATAAAATGAATCTTAACAATGTTTTAATTTTGAAACAATTGTTTAGATTAAGGTTTTTAGAAGGAATACCAATGTACAATCATGTGAATGAGTTCAATACAATTTGTGGGCAGCTCAAATCAGTAAAGGTAACATTAGCTAATTATTTATGGGTTATACTCTTATTATCTTTACTTACAAAAATCTATGATACTATGTTTACTATGACTAGTAACTCCGGTAAGTGTTTGATGATATCTAGAATTTGATCTTGAATAAGAAGCTTAAACAGTGACAAGTTCAAGGACTTACTGACAGTGCACTTAATACCAATAGGATAAGAAGATCACCTTAATGAAAGTAAGAATACTATAAGAAACATTCTGATAATATATTAGACCAACTTAAATTCATGCGTTTGATGCATAAAAAATATTAGTTAATACAAAATGGCGTCGTTAACACTTATTAATTCAACATCACCAGAAAATTAGTAAATATACTCACCATAAAAATAAAATCCCATTCATTTTATTCCAATCACTAAAACACCATCAATGATGTTTCAATATTCGTGCTTACAAAACCATTAGAAATCTCAGGGGAAATCAATTCAACTAAGTAGCATAAGATGAATGGAGATAACCTACATCAATCAAACAACCAATCATGTTTTTTGATTCTACCATGGATGACATGAAGTTGAAACAAATAAATATAAAACACACAATTTTCAACATTTCTGGAATGAAGGTAAGTCCTGAATTGAAAATACAGAGATACAATTCAAACTTACCATAAGAAAAGTTGATTTTTTAGACTACAGTTATATGACTTCTGATACATTGATGGTTTGGGAAAAAGGGAGAAAGTTGAATGGTGTGAATAGTATTACTTAGAGTACATCTCACCTAATTTTCATCATCAAAATTTTTAAATAAAATTTATTTTTAAAATCAATTTAATCCTATGATTATTTTTAATTTAATGATTATAATCTGTTTGATTTATTGACTAACCCAAGTATGGCTGAGTAGTCCAAACCATAGATTTCACATTACAGCATATGCAATTCTATCATTATCGATCATTAATAACTATTAACAGATGTTTATTGAAATTTTATTTTCATCAAAACATTATAAATCATAAAGGGATATATAAAAAAACTCATATGTTGAAAAGATATAAAATTAAATATTTATGTTGTTCACATCACGATCATCACTATAAAAGGTAAAATACTGAATACTAGAATACATGGTAAAATCATATCCAAAATGCATGTCACATGTCATGAAAATAATATACAAAAATAAATACCACCCTTCAATTTATCATACAAAAAAGAGAAATAAAAAAATGAATTGAGCCCCAAGACACTATAGGGGAACTTGGCCTTACCACTTAGTGTGCCCCCATATCCCATGCCAATCTAATATAATTTCTCAACCATTTTCTATAAGGTTATTTCCCTTTCCTGCATCATGACAAAAAAAGTATTCATGTACACATGTGCATAATGTAAATGCAATAGTTATATATACAACACTCATTAGAATTTCCTTAATGACCTTAAGCACTTATTTATGGTGTACACATGCATGTGTTAGTGCTTGTGAATGCAATTCCACACCCTCATAATATGAATCCCACACCCAATGCCCAATAATCCTCAGTCTCAAATGTATAAGAAATAAACCATGATCATTATGCCTTAGACACACAACATTCAAGAACATAACATATAAAAAACAACATAGGTTTCCCCATATGTAATGTCCCTAACCCAGATCACCCCAACCTTGACCAAACCAGAGCAGTACATACCTCAAGAATGCCTCCTAGCATGTCATAGGCTACCAATTAGCAGTGAGAGTTCGATACAACACATAGGGAGACTCTAACCTGTAATATTACTATGAATAATAACAAACAATAGAAACATATATAACATATATTACATTAGAGTTTATAATATGGGATTATAGTGTAAATAAAACCATGATAACACCATAATCATGCTATAAAAAAATGCACATGAAAATCATACAGTCATATAACACATGCAAAACCATTTAATGGTTGATTATAAATAGTAAAAAATAAACTGAAAATAAAGACTTAGAGATCTGAATACTATCCTTGATATCACCTCAAACCTATCCCCATAACCCTATTGAGCTCTCCTAGCTCATCAACCTATACTTAGGCCATATCCCAACCTTCATGCCAATATAAGGTCTGCATGCACCCCAAAATTCACGCATAGAGTGTGGTAATAACACTAATTTTTCCACTACCAATGGTTTACCTAATAAATATCAGTATATATGTTCATGAATATAATTAACAGAAAGCTATAACATTGCATGCATATGATTGTCGCACGACTAGGTGCTTGGAAAGTCACCCGACGATTGACTCATACTTTCTTCGGTCAATGCCAGTTATGGTATTTTTGTGGAACAACCACTATCAAGGATATTATAGTAAAAAACTATTTAAAATGATGCATTTATAACATCATTTATTTATATCTGAAATTATAATTGATTTTTCACATCTATTATTTAATAATCAATATAAAAACACACTGACAAAAGTTTTTTATGTTTTTTATTTAATAATTGGAATAAAAAACCTATTTTTAACATATATTATTAAATAATTTATATTTAAAATATTTAAAAACTATTAGAATTTTGGACACGACCTTTTATTTCATTTCAATCACTCAATATCTATCACATTTCTCTACTAAAGCAAGCCCTAACCTATCATTCGATGATCCTCCCAACTAAAAAACATTTTCCTTCACTGCCTGCTACTTCCCTTGACCTCTCTCCACCATTCTTGGTCTTAATCTACCCCTATCTTCAGTCTTTTGATGCATATTAGGTTAATTGTTTTATATTTTTTTACTCAGTTGATTTGTCACTGTTTTGTATAGATAAACTGTGTTGTCACAGTTGGGATATAAATATTGGTTTCAGGTTACTGGAAGCTCATACACCAGATTTTCATTTACTAAAAATATGGTTAGTTATAGGAGGATATAATTAGTGTATAGATAGTGGTATTTCATCTCTTCAGTGGAAGTGGGACCATAGGTAGTTTGTTCTATTGATGACATCAAACAATGGTCTATAATGTTCAGAAAAGTCTCTAGAAGTAAGTATCTTGAATAATTACTCTAGAAGTTTACATATTCAAGTGTTTGAGGTAAAAAAGGTTATTGGAAATCAATAGTGACATCCCATATAGAGTCTCTTCATGAATGTGGGAAGGCAGTGTACCTGGATAACCGAATGAGTTTGATATAAATGGAAGTGGAGACCAATGAGAACAATTTAAATGAGACACATATACAGTACATTCGGATTACATATAGTGCATCATAGTTTTATAGAGTTAATTCTCTATAATGAAATCTCACTAATAGTTTTTTAGTTGAATATAATCTTTGTACTTCCATTGAATAAAAATAAATCCACTATGTTTCTTCCATTCATTTAGGAAAACTTGTCCGAAGCACATTAATCTCCAATGTTCATTTCCCACTTTATGTATTTCCATTACATTTTTTCCATTGATTTGAATGTTTGTGTTTTTTCTACTAAGGTGTGTAAAAATTCAAATTAGTGTGGTGTGTAGGGTTCTTTTACTTACTACTTTTGGTATAATTAGTTTGAGGTAAGTGAATTTTTAGAGGTTTGATTTTTTACTATGTTTTCTGCACATGAACTTCTGGTGGTCTAACAAGTTGGAATTCCGATGGTTTTATTAGAAGCTTAGGAGATCAAAGTTTTTTACCAATAATTGGTATCAAATAAAGGTTATTTAGTTCCCAGACATCACACCAATAGTATCACCATCATGGCATCAAATGATGGGAAGATCCAAACGATAAATTCTATGGATTTTTTTGGATTTTATAGAATATAGATAAAGTATTATCTCATTTAGAATGATATATAATTATTAATGAAAGGTTATAAGGATGATATAATCGATAAGGAAAAATGATAAAGATGGATAAAAATACTTTGGCATTAATAAGAATGTCTATGGAATGAAGTGTTTCTTTAAACATTCAGGTGAAGAAGACTACAATAGACGTTATGAACGATTTGAAGGATATGTATGAAAAGAAAACAAATCATAACAAAGTTTCCATGTTATGACATTTTTTTATATGAATGTTTTTATAAGGAAAACTAGTATAAGATTATATGAATGGATTTAATATGATTTGTGGGCATCTCGAATCAGTTAAGGTAACATTATTTGATGATGTATGGGCACTACTCTTGGTATATTCACTTCCAAAATCTAGGATGCTATGATTAATGTGGTTAGTAACTCTAGTGGAAAAAGATATTTAGTGTTTAATGATAACCAAAAGTTGATCTTGAATGAGAAGCTTATACAAAGGCAAGTTTAAGGGTCTACCGATAGTGCACTTAATATTGTTGTAAGAGGAAGATCACCTCAATAAAAGAAAGCCCATCAAAATAAACATTATAATGATAAGTCTTGAGAAATGAGTTGAAGAAATTTGGTTGACCTAGGTCCTATATGATATAATTATGGGAATATAGGTCATATCAAGAAGAATTTCAAAATTCACAAGTAGAGAACTAGAAAAACATCACCCTCTAGTAGTTTAAATTCTGTTAGTTTACCAGAAGGGAGTAATAATTAATTAATGATTCCGAATACTCTAATAGAATCTCAGGTGATTGGATCCATAGAATATTTTTATTAAATTGGTGATCAAATATGCATAGTCAATTATGTATCTGAAAATTTTGGTAAATATCATATAGTAGATGATGAAGCCATGGAAGTTGTTAGAAAAGGTGTGGTCAATATCTAGATGAATAACAATAAATTATTGAAATGATCAGAAGTTTTACACATCCATGGTTTATGAAAAAATATTATATTCATTGGGAAACTTGATGAAGTAGGATATAGGACTAGTTTTAAAAGTGGTGTATGGAAGGTTACCCAAGAATATATGATAGTCACATGAGGAGTAAAGGATGAGACTCTTTACTTGAAAAAAAAAACTCAGATGGGGGTGGAATTTCTAGAAGTATAACTTCTAAAGATCTAAAAGTGTGTTATTGTAGGTTCTGTCACCTCAGTAAAAATAATATAAAAGTTCTATTGAAAAAAGGTACACTGAAACTTGAAAACATGGAAATTATAAATGTGAAAGTTGTGTGATAGTAAATTAGAAAAGGGTGTCCTTCAATTTATATAGATGGAATCCCAAGAACCAGAAATTGTAACTTGTTTACTCATATGTTTGGGTAACTACCCCTATTTAGTCCTATGTAGGTTCACTTTACTTCATTAATTTCATTGATAATTATACTAGAAAATTATGGATTTAATTTTTGAATAATAAGTTTGATGTATTTCAGGTGTTTATTTAGCAAAAATACTTGGTAGAAAGGGAATGTGGCTAGTAGCTGAAGTGAATCTGGATAGACAATGGTGGTGAGTACACCAGACACAAATTTTGTAAATTCTTCCAAAATAAGGGTATAAGGCATGAGAAAATGATACCTAGAACCCAATAAAAAAATGGAGTGGATAAAATAATAAACAATACTTTGATGGAGAAATCTTAGAGTATGAGGTTGTACTCAGGAATGACTAAGGCAATTTGGGTGGAGGCACTCAACACAATGATATATCTCATTAATAATAGCCCAATATTAGTAGTTGGGAAAGAAATTATAGATACATTATGGACTATAAATTTTTTTAAGTTCATCATCTTAATATCTTCAGTAGTTTATCATATATATATGTAAATTCTAAGGATAAAGATAAATATAAAGAAAAATCCAAAATGTGCCTTTTCATTAGGTATATAGATGAAAATTTTAGATATCCACTATAGGATAATGAGACACGATAAGTCATGATAAGTAGATATGTTCAATTTAATGAGAAAATTATGTGGAAAGATTAAAACTTTGTGGATAAATAAGTTGAAGAAAAATCAACTCTTGAAGTCTAGGTTGATCAGAGTAAGGTTACCAATTTTTTTCAAAATTTGGAGAACTCATATGTGAGTTTTGAAAGAACCAAAATTCTAGGAGAAAGGCTAGTGAAATATTATCTGGGAAGTTCTAGAGTGACTAAATCTCAAGTGGGATCCCTAGAATTTTGGTCTTCAGTTGTGAGAATATTGAAAGTTAAGGTATCCAAATCTCATACACTAATATAGATTTCAGTTGAGTAGTTAAAAACAACCAATTCAATTGAGGAGATTAACCAGAATTAAGAGACCAGTTTAAAGGTTTGGGTGTAAAATGAATCCTTTAATTTTAACAAATGTTGGAGAACCTGAATCTCTATAATAAGTGACATTTATTAGTGACCCAGAATAGTGGGAGTTAGATATGAATAAAGAGATAACTTTATTTAATTTCAACAGAACTTTGGAGATGACTAAGCTTCCAAAAGGGAAAAAATAAATGGAGAAAAAATGTGTCAATTGGTTAAAATAAGAATCTGATGGAATTAAGTGTTACAAATCATGAACGATAGTGAAAGTTTTTAAATAAAATGGGGGAGTTGATTTATTGGAAATATTCTCACCGATAGTTAAATATTATACCATCCTTACAATTCCAAGTATAGTGGAATTAAAATATATATACTTAGAGTAAATGTACATTAATATAGATTTCTTTCATAGAGGGTTGAAGGAATAAATTCTCATAAAGTATCCAGTAGGTTTCATGAAAGATGAGAAATGAAATTTGGTATATAAATTGAAGAAATTATTGTATGGGTTAAAGTAATCACCATAATAGTGTAATCATAAATTCAACCAATTTATGTCATAATAAGGGTTAAAAATATAAAATGTATATCATTAATATTATAGGAATCAATGGGATGATGAGAAGTTCATAATATTGTTTTTTATGATAATGAAATGCTTCTGGTTGGACCATATAATATAAATATTTGAAAATTGAAGTGTAAGTTGTTCAAAAGTTTCAAAATGAAGGATCTTGGGTAGGCCAATAAAATCATGGGAATAAGGATTAAAATGAACATAAAGGTTGGAACATTAGTTCTATCACAAAAATACTACATCCAAAAGATCATTTAAAGGTTTTAAATGATTGGATGTAAGTTAGTCACTACTCCTCTTGTCAAAAACTTTAAATTGTCCAAATCACAAGAATCAACAATAAAAGAAGATCACTGGTACATGGAGAGTGTGTTATACTATTCACATTTCATAAGCTTAATGTATGCTATGATTTGTACCCATCCAGATATTTATTTCATAGTGGGAGTTATAAGTCGATTTATATCAAAATTAGTTAAGGGAAATTGAGAATTCCTTAAGTGGATCCTTCAGTATTTTAAAGGAATATAATATGAGGCCTTTTGTTTTATGGAGGAAGACCTATTACATGGGTTTTTTGACTCGAACTTCATTATAGATTCAAACACTCACAACTATATTCATGTTTACATATAGAGGAATAATAGTTATTTGTATTTAACAACTATATAAGATCATTATTTTGAGGACAATAACAGTTGATCATGTAGTTTAAATAGAATTAGGGAAAGAGATGGTTTGGTTAAATAATTTTATGAATGAATTATAAATAAATTAGGAAAGAGGGATTATTTTTTTGATAGATAAAGTGAAATATACTTTGCTAAAAATCAAGTTTTCCATACAATAATGAATCACATCAACTAGAAGTACCACTTCATTAGAAACATGCTGGAGGAGAAAGTGTTAGATCTCAAAAAGATTACTGGTATCCAAAATCCAATCGACATGTTCAACAAAACATTAGTTCAAGAAAGTATGAGGCAACATCATGCCTTGGTGGGGCTTGGGTGAATGGAAGGAGATAAAGAAACATTGTTTATTGTAGAAAGAAGTTTTTTTATTAGAGAGTTTCTAAAGTTTTCCCTGGAACAATTCTTCAAGTGGGATATTATTGGGTTGTGAATCCCAGTTTCAGGTTAACAAAATTTCACACTCCATATTTACATTTACCAGAAATATAGTCAATGGAAGGAGGTTATACTTGGTGCATATACAATAACAATTCATCTCTTTAGTGATAATAGGAATATTAGTAATTTTTTCTATTGATGACATCAAAGAGTAGTTCAAGATGTTTGGTGAACTCTCTATAAGTAATTCTCTCAAATGAAGACTCTATAAGTTTACCGATGTAAGCAGTTAAGGTAAATGAGGTGTCTAGAACATTCCATAAAGAGTCTCTCTATAAAAGTGGGAAGGAAGTATGAACTGGATGATTGGTTGAGTTTCTTATAAAAGGAAGTGGGGACCAATGTAGAAAATTGATATGAGACACATGTATAGTATATACTGATTATATACTACACATAATTTTTTATAGAGAGTTAATCCTATGTAATTAAATCTTACCAACTGTTTTTTTAGTTGAATGTAGTATTTATATTTTCATTGAATAAAAATAAAGCCACAGTGTTTCTTCTATGCACATAGGAAAATTTTTCTGAATCATAATTTTGTCTATGTTTATTTCATGATTTATGTACTTTCATTTCTTGTTTATCTATTTCTTTGAATTTTTGTGTGTTTTCTACTAAGGTGTGTGTAAAGTTGACTTAGTGTGGTGAGTGGGGTGATTTGAATTCCTACTTCTGGTACACTTAGTTGAAGGGAAGTGAACTTATGAAGGTTTGGTTTTCTACTAAGTTTTCTATGCATGAAATTTTTGATGTGTAATGTGTATTAATTCTGGTGGTCTAATTAAAATCTTAGTTAATCATACTTTTTTCCAAATAAGTGGTATTATAATAAGGTTTTTCAGTGCTCAATCATCACATGGGTAGCATCACAGGCATGCTGTTATATGAAGGGAAGATATAGATCGATAAATTTAATGGAATGGATTTTGGATTTTAGAGGATGAATATAGAAGATTATCTCATCGAGAAAGATCTATAAGTATTGTTGAAAGGTGTTAAGGCTAATACAATAGATAAGTGAGAATGGAAAAACTAGATAGAAAGACTTCAGCGCTGGTAAGAATATCTCTAACATGGAATGCTTATTTCAACATTAAGGAAAAGAAAACTACAATATATATCATAAAGGTTGTGGAAGATATATATGAAAATACAATGAATATTAATAGAGTTTTCATGTTGTGGAATTTGTTAAGATTAATGGTTTTATAAGGAAGACCAATGACCAATCATGTGAATGATTTCAATATGATCTATGGGTATCTCAAATCAGTGAAGGTAACTTTAGATGATGATGTAAGGGTGATGCTCTTATTATCTTCCCTTATAAAAAGATAGGGTGCTATAGTTAGCATGATTAGTAACTCCAGTAGAAAACCAGATTTCATGTTTGATGATATCCATAATTTGATCCTAAATGAGGAGCTTAAATAGAGACAAGTTCAAGTAATTATCAACAACATGATTAATACTAATAGAATAAGATGATCATCACAAGAAATAAATCCCATTAGAAAAAACATTCTAATGATAAATCTCAATAAAGTAGTTGAATCAAGTCATATAGAACAAGTCCTACATACTATAATTGTGAGAAGAAAGGTCATATCAATAATAATTTCAAAATTTTCAAGGATAAAAAAAAACAAACATAAATCTCTAGTAGTTAAAATTCCATTAGTTTAATAAAAGGGAGAAACAATTACTTGTTGAGTATGAATACTCTGTTAGAATTTTGGGTTATTAACTATAGAGAATATTTTCATTCAACTAGTGATCAAAGGTTCATGGTCAATTATGAATATGAGAAGTTTTTGAAAGTTTATCTAGTGACTTATAAAAATGAATAATTTGTTAGAAAAGGTGAGGTCAACATTTGGATGAAGAATGAGGGATTATTGAAACTATTGAAAGTTCACCACGTCCCTAGTTTGTAGAAAAATATTATATATATTGGGAAACTAGATGAAGTGGGCCATGGAATTAGTTTTTAAAATGGGTTATGGAAGGTTACTTAAGGATTTATGATAATTTCATGAGTAAAGGATGAGACAATTTACTTGACCAGAAATTTAGATGGAGGTGTAGTTATCAGAAGTATAAATTTTTAAGATTCAAAAGTTTGGAACTATAGGTTCAGCCACCTCAGTGAGAAGAATATGAAAATCTATCAGAAATATGAATACTAAATCTTGATCACATACAAATTGAATAGTTTAAAAGTTATGTTATAGGAAATAAAATAAGGGTGTCCTTTAATTTATATGGAACGAAGCCTTATAATCATAAATTGGAACTTTTTCAATTAGATTTTTAGTGACCGAACCCTATTTAGTCTTATGAATGTTTAATTTAGTTTGTTACTTTCATTTATGATACTACTAAAAAATTATGGATTTAATTTTTGAAGCATAAGTCCTATGAGTTTCATTTGTTTATTTAGTGGAAAGATTTAGTGAAAAGGGAATACAGTTAGAAGTTGAGGTGTATTTAGAAAAACAATAGTGGTGAGTAAACTAGTCACAACTTCTGAAAATTATACCAAAAGAAGATAATAAGGAATGATAAGATAGTTTCTAAAACTACACAACATAATTAAGTGGATAAAATAATGAATGATACTGTAACATAAAAATATTGAAGTATAAGGTTTCACTCAGGAATGCCTAAAGCGATTTGGGGAGAGGCACTCAACACACCAACACATCTCATCACCAGAAGTCCGACATTGACAGTTGGGAAGGAAATTATAGATAAATTATGATCTAAAAAACAATTGGAGGTTCATTATATTAATATATTCAGTAGTTTAGAATATGAACCTATAAATTCTAACTTTAAGAAAAATCCAAAATATATTTTTTCATTGGATATGGAAAGGAAAATTTTTTATATCAGCAATGGGATAACGAGACGTGATAATTCATCTAGAGTAGATATGTTCTATTTAATGAGAAAATTATATGAAAATATAAAATCTTGATGGAGAAACAAGTTAAAGGAAAATAAAATATTGAGGTATAGGTTAATTAGAGAAAGGTTATCAGAAGTTCACTATTTTTTAGAGAACTCAAATGTGAGAGATAAGATCACTAGAAGCCCTAGAGAAATTACAACAAGAGATAAGATACAAATTTATAGAGTGGATGATGCTCGAGTGGGAGCACCAAAAGTTCAGGCTTCAATTGTGAGAGTACCAGATGTTCAAGTTTTAAAATCTTATACATCGGTAGATAGATTTTAGCCGATTAGTTTATATTATTTGATTTAATTTAGGAGATCAACCAGAATCAAGAGACTGGTTCAAAGGTTTTGGGTTGAAATGGATTCTCCACTTTTAATAGATGCTAGAGAAACCAAATTTCCAAAAGAAGAATCATTTCTTAGTGACTCAGAACAACAGAAGTTAGCTATGAATGAAGATATGATTTCATTTAAGTTCAACAAAACTTGGGATATGGTTGAAATTCTATAAGGGAAAAAAATCATTGAAGAAAAAAACGAGTTTATTGGTTGGAATAAGAATCCTATGGAAAGAATAATTACAAAGTATGGCTGATAATTAATTTTTTCAATAGAGGGAAGGAGTAAATTTATCAAAAATCATCTCACTAGCAGTTAAAAATTATACCATCCATACACTGCTAAGAATAGTGGAATCATAAGATCTATACATAGAGAAGATGGATGTTAAGATAGCTTTCAATCATGATGAGTTTGAGGAATAAATTTACATGAAGTAACTAGTAAGTTTCATAAAAGTTGAGAATAATAATTCAGTATATAAATTGAAGAAAATATTTTATGGATTAAAGAAAGAACCTTGATAGTGTAATTATAAATTTTATGGATTTATGTTAGAGGAAGGGTTAAATATATGTAATTTAGATCATTTTTGTTATAAGAAGATATGGGATGATGATAATTTCATCACATTTATTTTGTATGTAAATGACATGATGATGGTTAGACCAGATGATAGAAAGATTTAGAAATTGAAGTGTAAGTTGTCCAAAAGTTTTAAAATGAAGGACCTCAGGAAGGATAATAAAATCTTGGAAATGGGGATTGAAAGGGATAAGAAGGCTGGAACATTAGTACTATAAAAAAAGACAACATCTGAAAGATCATTAAAGGTTCATAATGATTGGATATAATTAAGTATATACTCATATTTTCAAACACTTCAAATTATTTAAATCATAGGCAACAATTGAAGAAGAATATGACTGGTATATGGAGATATTATTATACTCTTAAACTATTGAAATATTAATGAATGTTATGATTTGTACCTAACTATATATTTATTTCATGGTGGGAGATATATATAGATTTATATCAAACCTAGGTATGAAAAATTGAGAATCCATTAAGTGGATCATTCATTATTTTAAAGGAACATAACATGAGTCTCTTTGTTTTTGTGAGGAAGACCTGTTATAGGGTTTTATTAACTTAGAATTAATTAGTGATTCAAACACTAGAAATAGAATAACTATATTCATGTTTACCTATGGAGGAGAAGCAGCTAGTTGGATGTCACAACTATAGAATATCATTACTTTGAGTACATTGAAATATGAGTAAGTAGATATAACAAAATCAGGGAAGAAGATAGTTTAGTTAAAGCATTTGTTGAAGGAATTAAGAAAAATTCGGGAAGGAGGTAATATTTTATATGATAGATAAAGAATGATATAATTAGATAAAAGTCTATTTTTTCATGAAATAATGAATCACATAGACTTTAAGTACCACTTCATTAGAAAAATATTGTAGGAGAAAGTGTTAGATATCTGGAAGATCATCAGTATAAAAATATAGAGGAAATTTTCACCAAAACATTAGTTTAATAAAGTAAATGGTAGTCTCATGCCTCATTAAGACTTTGGTGAATAGAAGGAGATATAGAAACATTATTTACTATAGAATGAAGCTTGGTTTTCTTTAGATTTTTTGATGTTTTCCCTAAAAAAAGTCATCACGTTGGATATTATTGGGATGTGAAGCCTATTTTTAGGTTAATAAAAGTTTATTAATTGAATTAACATTTTCTAGAAATATGGTTAGAAATAGGAGGCTAGACTCAGTTCACATAAAATGATAGTTCATCTCTTCAGTGGCAGTAGGACTATCAGTTGTTCATTCTACCGATGACATCAAAGGAAGGTCTAGAATATTCGATGAACTCTCTAGAAGGAAGTATATTGAATAAAGACTCTATAATTTTATCGATACAAGAAGTTAAGGATAATTAGGATACTAAAAATTAGTAGTGACATTCCATATAGAGGGTCTCCATGAATGTGGGAAAGTGGTGTGACCTAGATGACCAGTTGAGTTTACTATAAAATGAAGTGGGGAATGGAGAGAACAATAGATATGAGACACATGTAAAATATATCTTGATTATTTATAGTGAATCAGGGTTTTTTAGAGAGTTAATCATCTATAATGAAAAATTATTGATTTTTTTTTCAATTGAATATAATCTTTATACTTCCATTTAATGAAAATAAATCCACATGGTTTCTCCCATGCATTTAGGATAACTCACCCGAATCAAATTAATATCTTATGTTTATTTCCTACTTTATGTACTTATGTTGTTTTTTCTATTTCTTTGAATGTTCATGTGTTTTTTTCTAAGATATCTGCAAAGTTGGCTTAGTGTATTGGGTTCATTGAATTACTACTTCTAGTGCACTTAATCGAAGGGAAGTGAACACCTAGAGGTTTAGTTTTCCACAACATTTTCTATGCATGAACTTATGATGGTTTGACACATTATAATTCTGGTGGTTCGATTGGAATCTCAATTAATCAATGTTTTTTCCCAATAGTCACCACAATTTTTTCTACAGCCTATTATTTTCATTTTAGTTTCAAGATTTTGTTTTAATTGATTATTTTAGGGTTTTTATGATTTTAAAATTTTTCAATTCAAGTAATTTCTATATTTTTATAATTTTCCTATTTTCTTTAGAAAAAAATAGTTTAAAAAATCCTCATTTATTCTAAAATTTCTTCTATGTAAAATGTTTCATCAATATTGGAACCTTCAATTTAAGAGTATAAATTGCAAAAAAGTCATGCTTTGTTCCTTTTCACCTTTTAATATTCATTCACCTTATTTCTAAAAACCTATTTGGTTCCAATATTTTTTTTCATTGGTCTCAAAACAAGTGCCAAAATTCCATTTTGCTTGATTCATCCATGTTCTTCATTCATTATTTTTAACCATTCATTCCTTTGACACCTCTTCAAAATTTATTATCTTAACAAGTGATATCAATATTGTTTTTAATATGATATTCATTCTTTTTGTTTGATCATATATTGAATTATTACCAAAAATGTTAAATTCGTCAATTTAATCCCACCAATTTTATTCTTTTGGTGTTTTATTGAATACAACTTCATTGAATTCATCATTCTCTTAAAAATCAACAAATAAATCAACACACTTGATTACTAAAATTTCTAGACAACAATTCTAAAAATCTCTTTTATTTTGACTTTATTAACTATTTTAATGAATATTTAAATCATATTCCATTATAGTAATATTTTTATAATATATCATATGGATTAAACTTTTATAAAGTATTTGTACACCATTAATTATTCAATATCTTTCTTCATATTTTAGATTAACTTAATATACTTCTCTATATTTTTATCATTATTTTTATTTTATTTAAAATTTTTATTTTTTATTGTTATTTATAAAAGTAAAATTAAATTTAAATTTCAAAATATAGTAACTTATATTCATTACTTAAGTTTTTATAGGTTATAAAAAAATCATAGTTGAATTACTACACGATGAGAGAGTGATAAATATAAGGAAGGGGTTGATTATTTTTCAAAATTTTACAATTTTTTTTTCTAAATAATGACCTTATATTCTGTTGATTCCTGAAATTCTTAAATATGAGAAAGTTTAAAAATAGATAAATCAGAGATCATTTAATTTTAAATGGTTTTAATCCAAGTTATATTCCTTGGGTTTTTCATTGTGAAATTGGGCATAATTCAAGATTTAATGATGGTGAAGATTTTCAAGATGATAATTTTGATCAAAATTAAGAAATGATTCATGATATTGAAGTGGGAAAAATTGAGAAAAACCTAATGATAGAGTTTCTATATGGTGATTTTGAAAAACTATTGTATCTAGGTTGTATAAAATTTATATTTTTATAAATTGTGTTAATATTGGTTAACTTGAAATCCAATAATGGATGGATTGATAAGAGTTTAATAGAGTTGCTACACATTTTTAAAGAAATAATTCTTGAAGACAACGATCTATAATATTTACATTATAATGAAAAAAAAATATTATGTTCAATGGGATTGGGGTATAAGAAGATACATGTCTATCCCAATGACTAAATTATGTATAAGAAGGAATATAAAGGTCTTTCAAAGTGTCCTTAATGAGATACATTATAATATAAGTTAAAAGGAAAAGAATAGGTTGATATATCATTTATAAAAAATACTAAGACTCTTACTAAGAAAATTTGGTATCTTCCTATAAATATTCATCTAAAATGTTTATTTAAAAATTAAAATAACACAAAAAATATTAAGATAACATGTAGATGAGTTAATATCTGATGAAAAATTATGTTTTCTAGCTGATTGACTAGAATGGAAGAAAATTGATCAACAATTTTTTATATTTGGAAATGAAGTTAGAAATATCATACTTGTACTATGTATAGATGGAATGAATCCATATTGAAGCCTTTATAGAAAACATAGTCTATGGCATATTTTGTTAGAAATTTACAACTTATATCATGAATTTTGTATGAAAAAGAAATATATCATATTGATTTTAATGATTTCTAGAACAAAATTATCTAGAAATGATATTAATGTTTACTTTTCAACATCAATTAATTATTTGAAACTATTATAGGAGGAAGGTATTAGAGTATATGATTCTTATAAAAATGAATATTTTAAATTTCATGCTACAATTATATTCACTTTAAATAACTTCTTATCATATGAAAATTTATTTGGGTATAGTGTTATGAGATATAAATCTTGTCTAGTTTGTAAAGAAGGGACTTCATGTTATTAGTTACAACATGGAAGACAAATAGTGTACATGGGTCATCAAAGGTTTTTTTCCATAGATCACTCTTATTAGAGATTAAAAAATCTATTAAATAGATCACATGAATTTGATATTTCTCCAAATCATTTAACAATCGATCGATATATTGATAGGGTGAAAAAAATTGATGTCACATTTTAAAAGGCACAAAGATTTAGTAATGATAAAAATATATGAAAAAATGATCAATATTTTTTATGATTCCATAATAGAGATATCATGAGGTCAAACATAACATTTATATGATACATGTTGATAAAAATATATGTTACAAGTTTTATTGGAATATTGTTAGATATTAAAGGTAAGACCAAGGATTGTTTAAATGCAAGATTAAAGTTACTTTAAATGGGAATACATTTAGAGTTATATCCCACCCCTAAATGAAAAAAAACATACTTAACTCCAAATTTTCATACATTATACTAGAGGAATAAGATCCATTTTTATTAGTGCCTCCATGATATCAAAGTGAATCAGTATTATTCTTCAAATTTGCATCACTAAAATATTTAAAGTTAAGGTTTATGAATCTCATGATAGAAAATTATATTACATGGAATACCGCCCCTCTGTATTAAACTGACTATCATAAAGGCATGATGTTTTTTTAATTCCATTTATAACAAAGTAATGGATCTAAATTCATTGAATAATTTAGAGAATGTTGCAGTCGATATACTTTGTCAACTAGAAATACACTTTCCACCATCTTTTTTTTGATATCATGGTATATTTAATGGTTCATTTGGTGTGAGAAATAAATCTTTTTGGTCCCATATATTTATGTTGTATGTATCCTTTTGAAAGGTATATGAAGATATTTAAGGAGTGTGTTAAGAATCCATTTTGAAAAAAAGCCTCTATTATAGAAAAGTATATTTCTGAGGAGGTGGTAGAGTTTTGTATATACTAATTATTTGTAGTAGTGTATGTCAATTTTCTTATATATCAACATGAATGAGTTAGTTTTGTGAGAAATGTGACATGTTTCTTGAAAATAAATTCACTAGTAGGTGAAAAAAAATAATATAGGCACATTTATACATCTTGAGTAACATAGATGATGTTCAGTTATATACAACATCACATATTAATGTGTTAAAACAATTTTATCTAAATAAGAAAGATATGTGGGTAGTAAATGAGAATAAAAAAAATTACTATGGTTTAAAGAGACTATGTTTAGTGTATTTAATATATCAGAAACATTGAGATGGTTAGTGAGTTACCCAAGTTTAAATGCGATAACATGGTTCAAGTATGACATTAAGGCTATACGTTTTATACAAAAGACCATGACAACTAAAGTGTAGTTAAAAATAATAGTGTATTGGTGTTCTCTAAAGCAATGTATTTTTCAAGTGAAAAAGGAAAAAACCCAATCTTTGTATCATGTTTATTTTATATAGTTATTGAAGATATATGGAGGATTTATTATATTAAATTTTGAGTTCCTGTGTTTAACTATTAGTTATTTGTCGGTAAGTACAGTGTTAAACATGATGAATTCATCATGGAACTAGTAGATTTGAGTAGATTAGAATAAAAAAATACCTCTTTTATCATGTCAATACATTCAAAACAAATTTTCTATGTTCTTGATCCATAAAATGTGTAGCGTTTTATTGTTTTTCAAGGAAGAAAACAATATTTTTATGATGAAAAAGTTGACAATGATGACGAATTATATGATATCACTACTTTCATGGAAATATTATTAGAGGATATTGATGACCATGACATAGACATGGTTTGTTCCATATAGAATGTTCATGAAAAAGGGATATGGGAAAACAATCCTTTTGTCATCTCCTAATATTACATGTACCATATATTTATTTAACATTTGATTTTTTTAATTTTTTAAAAGTTCAGGATTTATTATTTCTAAGTGTATTTTTTTATTTAAGTCAGATATTTTAATAAATATGATAAAATGTTTATTTGGTACTAAAAAATTCATTATATATAAATATTAACTTTTCATGACATTTTTATCATTTTAAATTTTACTTAAGTTTTTTATATGTCTATATCATGTCATGCCTGTAATTTTTCATCATTATTTTTTTATCACTTTGGTTAAATACTTTAACAAATATGATAAAAAAGTGTGTTTAGTTTTTAATATTTCCCAATTATTCAATTTTATATGGAACAATTGTATTGGTATGCACTTTTACTTAAGTTTTGTTTTCCTTTGCCTATATATTTTCATGTATGAAAAATATTGTTAGTATTTTTTATCATTGTAGTTAACTAATCCAATGAATATGATAAAAAATTAGTTTAGTTTTATTTGTATAATTTTCCAATTTTTATTCAATTTGATATGTAATAGTTGTATTTGTATAATCTTTCACTTATGTTTTTTTTTCTTATTTCTATATCATTTCACATCTCATAAATGTTCTCAATTTTTTTAGAATTTTTGTTAACTAATCTTAATGAATATGATAAAAAATGTTCTTATTTTAGTTTTGTTTGTATAATTTTTAAATTTTTATTTAATTTTATAAATAATAGTTGGATTTTTATAATCATTAACTATTTTTTTAATTTTATTTGTAAGATCATGTTAGATCAAATAACTAAGTCAACTCGATCTTCTAAGGAGGACCCTCCATATACTTTTTCTAAGGAGCATACTCATTCCTCCATAAAAGAGACTTATACTTATACAAGGAAATAGAAGGCTTCCAGGGTTGGTAAATGTGGTAGAACATGTTTACCAAAATTATCACTTGCTTATAGAAAATACCAGAGGAAATCTATCAATTTTGATGGTAATGGTAATTTTATAGGTCCAAATTTGAATCAATTTTAAGTGTTTTGTGGCTATGCAAGCTCAAGTTTTTTTTTATTTTTGATTGGAGAAATGTTAACCAAATGACACTAGATCATCTATGAGTGAACATTTTGGTAATATAATTTATTACTTATTATTTATCATGACATGTTTTTATTTATAGTAGTTTTTTTCTTTTTATCATATGATGTATGATTTACCTGGCACTAAAGAAGTTAGGAGGTGATGTTTATATTTTTCCATAAGGAGATGAAGGGATTTTAAATCAAAACTAAATCCATATTTCATTTTTGGTATAAAACAACAAGAAAATATGTGTGATATATATGGGTTTCTAGATGATGATACAAATAAGAAGTTTGTTGAAAATAGAGAACATGAATCATTTTTGGTAGGTGAAATGTAAACCGTTTGAATTGTTTTTTATATAATCACTAAAAATGATCATATTAATGATTTTTTTCCTTAATTAATAGGAACTGAGGTGATCGCATTAGTATTTCCAATCGAAAAATGCATACCCTCACACTTTATCTCATGGGGGTATCTATTTCTATAAGAACAAATGATTGCTGAAAAATTTAAAAAATTGAGATCCAAGTCTCTTGGATCCAGAAAGACTATCCACCCTCTCCCTAGTTAGACATGAAAAATAGAAAATGGATCAAATAATGAAAAAGATAACATATCTTACAGAAGAGTTTAAGTCTATAGCTAAAAATATTATAAGAAGTTATATAATTTATTTTTAATCTCTTTATATTTTTTAATTTAGTAATAAAATTTTCAAATATTATTTATATAAATCCCTTGAGGACCATAGAACTTAGGGGACCATCATACCCAAGTGTAGGATAAATATTTTGGTTATTATATTAATAAAACCAAAACACTCGAGTCTCATATGAGGATATGAGGTGGGTGTATCTATTAAAAAATTGTTCGGTTGTTCTTGAACTTCATCAAGAGAGGATACATATAAAGAAAAAACATATTCTTTAGGCGCTAAAGTTTAGAATATGAGAAAGATGATAT
Organism: Viscum album; assembly: GCA_963277665.1. Classification (NCBI taxonomy): domain Eukaryota; kingdom Viridiplantae; phylum Streptophyta; class Magnoliopsida; order Santalales; family Viscaceae; genus Viscum; species Viscum album. The sequence goes on from OY728136.1 coordinate 874,997,647, forward strand.
AAGATAAATTTATATCATTAATACAGTAAATGTTTTTAGAAATGAATAGATAGTTTCATACTATATATCCCAATCCTCCACCTCCTTCTGCACATCCCACTCATCCACCTCCACTCGTATACCCCGCTCCTCCGGCTCCTCCCCAGTTTTCACCAACTATGAGTTATATATTAAGGATCCCTAGTGTTATATTATACCATACGAGATCATAAATTATATTGAGGATACCATACAACATTAGTGGATTAATATGGATCAACTTATTGTAACATTATAAGATATTATAGATGCATTGGCTAGAGTATTGTTCCATAATGATGAGGTTTTTACAGTTAGATGAAGTGTCAGAAATTTTTTTACATTACCCATCTAGATTTTTCCGACAAATTACCATGGAGGCATACATAGATTATATCCTTTATTTTATATTGGTGTTATTTTTTTAATATATATATATATATATATATTATAGGAATACATTAAAGTTAAATACATGTTTTATAGAAAGTAGCCACATGTCGAGGACCCTTTAACTTCACATACTTCTTTTTCTGATGCAATTTTTATATTATTATAAAATTAAGTTATATTGTTGGATTTTTATGAGCCAATAATGAGTGATAAAATTTATGTGGGTGAAATTATATGTTGATAATTTGTAAGAGATATATCTTAGATCTTATAACTGTAGATATGTTAGGTCTAATAGTGATGTAATCTTTTTCCACGCAAGTCAATAAATATATTTTTTTCCAATTATATCAATTTGATCTAACTTAATACTTATGTTTTTTTTAATTAGTTATATTAATAATTTTTTATTCAATATGACATGACATCAGTGTATGGATTCATTGACCCAAAATTTATTCCTCCAATAATGAATATAATGCAGGATAAAGAGAGAATGAAATATGTTTCTAAAATATTCTAGAATAATTCAATTAAGTATAAAATTCTTCCTTATATTTATGGGTATAAAAAATATATTTTATAAACTATTATTTATATTAATTAAATAACTACTTAGATTATATTTTTGTATATCTATAGCCATTGGATACTATATATTATTTTTTATAAGAAAAGATAAATCACTAGTTATTATCTATACATGGTGACATGTGAGAAAACTTTGAATATGTATTAGAGAAGTAAGTTTGATTATTTTAATACTTATATATTATATTAATTTTTTATTTTATTTCATACATATAATTTTCAAATAGGGAATTGAAGCACTATAACTGATAAATAAGAAAGAGGGAAAAAAGATCAATTATGTGTGCGTAAAGGTGACTTCTTTTATAAGTACTATAATTTTAAAGATACTTACAATGTTATTTTCAATTGATAAATTATTTTGAAATAGAAATTTAATCATCAAGGAGTAGTTAAATGTGTTTATTATTTTTTGGGATTTATTTATTAAATAAATTAATCTAGGGAAGTTTTAGATTTCGACACAGTTATATTTTATTATAATTTTTCCTTTTATTTATCTTATCATTATATTGAGAATAAATTTTTAATGATTTCCTTTTAATTTGTATCTATTTTATGATCCTCACAATTATAATAGAAACATGTTAAATCATCCACAAGGTGCATGAATTGATTATTTTATGTGTTTGATTCACTTTTAGTTTATCTATCTATATTTATAATGTAGATTTTGAATTTTAAATTTGAAAATATAAATTTTCTACAATTTTAAAAAAGTTTTGATATAAATAGTTATTATAGAATTATACTAGATTTTGGTGCTATTTGATTCTGGTTTTTTCTAATTTTTGTTTCATTATTTCTTTTATTATAGTTTTTAAGAAGTTTATTTTTTTAATTTATAAAAAACTCATTTTTACATTATTTATCTTGATAACTAATGTAAAAAAGCAATTAAGTCAATTTTAAATGTCATTTATATGAAATAAATGACATGGAAAGTAAATCTATTTTTTATTTTGTGAAGGTTTTCTATATCAATTATCTTATAACCGACATGAAAGTTATTTTTTACATTGATTATATAAAATAACTGATGTAGAAAATAAACTCCCATATCATTTATAAGATAAATGATGTGGAAAGTCTCTATATTTTTCATTTTGGGAGGATTTTCAATGTTGGTTATTATTATAACTAATGTGGAAGTTGTTTTTTAATGTCAGTTAAAATAAATGATGTATAAGACTTATTTAAAACATCACTTACAATGAAATCACTTATATAACAATGTTAAAAAAAATAAAAAAATGACTTGAATTTTTTTTCTCTACTAGTGATAGTTCCCATTATGTGTAACAGATATCATTTATTGGGTGACAACACAACCAACCCACAAAAACATACCCACACCTAGGGGAAGTACATCCCACCTAACATACTCAAATATCTCGAGAGGTATAAATTCTAACCTATATCATAAGCATATTGGGAAGAATACATCTAACCCATGTCATAATCATCTTAGGAGGCATCACGTCTATATTGTGTCACAACTATCTCAGGAGGCATCACATCAAACTTGTATAACTATCATCTTAGGAAGAATCACATCCATCCTATATCCTATATAAGCATATCAGGTAGCATAATGTCTAACCCATATTACACCTATCTTAGGATTCATCACGTCTAACCTATATCATAACCATATCTAGAGGCATCACATCCAATCCATATAGCCATCATATCGGGAGGCATTACATCCAACCTGTATAACCATATTGAGAGGCATCACATCTAACTTGTATCTTAATTACCCAAATATTGGTTAGGTACCACTGAGGGGGGGGGGGACTAATGGTACACAATTTTTAAAAATTAGTTCTCTTTTAGTTCAACCTTTATGACTGCTTAAAGTCTTGATCCCTTATCTTGAATTCTTAGCCTCACCCTATATGTATTAGTAATAAATAGATTTCAACATATAAGGATTTTACAAGGTTTAGTCAAAAGAAATAATCCTTACCGCAACCGGTTATTCCCCTAGTTAAAAATTCATCTCTATATGTAGGGGATTACATCCAAAGAAAGTCTCATTCCCTTAAAAAATGATTCCCATAGTGTTCCCACTCTAGAGTCCCACTAGAGATTACAAGTTCCCACCTAAAAATGAAATCAATATATAGTCACATCATGTCTTCACATACTCCACAATATCACTAATTACTTACAATTCATTTCACGGTATGATTCATTGATAAAAATAACTCTATTGGATTTTAACTGTTTTTTCACTCCCTCAATATGCAACATTTCTCCACAAAAAAACCAAATCAACTGATATATTTGTTTGAAACTTCAATAACTTAAAAAAATAATTGTTAATTTACTAATATTGATTATTCTAAATTGATATTAAAATGATCTAGACCTTATAAATTCACTGAGTAATCGTGTATGAATGAACACTTCTGATTGAAATACTGCCTTGGTTTCAGTCTCAAATGTCTGGGAAGATATTCACCTTCTGATGATGAAGTCTTGGTCTTACTCAAATATGTGAAAATGATGCACATAATTTATTCAATATTATTTTATGAAAGATTAAACTTTCACAATATCAAATCAATTAATTTCAATCAACGCATTTCTTCTTTGTTTCTTAATTCACACATGTATATGCACATGAGGTCTCATAGGTTATACTATCTTCAAACACACATAACTATATTTGTGCATGTATTGTATTTCATGCACTGTATTAACTAAACTCCTTCATGAAAATATATGGTTAATGTATCCTCATTGATCCTATTTTCCTATTCACATACACTATAATAGGTATACAAAACTTCTTCTTCACACAACAAAGAATAGTTTTGTGAACCTTATTCTTTATGTAAGTGATGATCTTAAGTGTGTGGGTTCTTATTCTTCACAAAACTTATGTGGTTCATAGAATATATTAAACTCATTCACATAAGACTATATGTGAAGATCAAAAACAGTGGACACAAGATCTTATAATTCATTGTGAAACTATGAAGTTTTCATTGCTCTATTTATCTCTATAAAACAATATCCCTCTAGTATGAAAAACAATCGATATATCAGCCTCGATATGTAGGTATTTATAGGCAATGCACCACTACCTTGCACCACATTATCCCTCTATAAATAATCTATGTTAAAGATTTTTAATATCTCTAATTATTTTTCCTAGTTAAGGTTTTTTATAAACCACCTAATATCTCATCATTCATATTTTTGAATGTGGGTTTCCATATTAGAATTTCGTGGCACCAAAAAACATAGTGTCTCTTCCTTTGTAAATTAGGATCTTATTTTTATGATACTAGAATCACAGGCATGAGAAAATAATCATGTGCTTAACCATTTTTAGAAGCTCGAACTCAGAATATATTATAGATACATGAATGGCCTTTGAAACTTTGTTTTATATTTGGAAGTATCAACTTATTTGAAAAAAATTCATGCATATAAGACAAATATTACTTTCATGGACTTGGGATGATTGATAGAGTCTTTCTCTCATTTTATATCTCATTATGTCAGCATGATTATGTTTTTCCATAGATAAATCGATGATTGCTGATTCCCGAAGATGTTGCATGCGACAACCCTTGATAATTTGAGTAGGAAGAAAATGATGTAGAAGAAATTAAATATCCCAACATTATCTAATCAAATGGATTTATTATATTAGTATTTTTTAAATAAAAATGAACAATTTTTGATTAAGGGGAATCCCAAATTGGTATTTCATTTGATCTTACACTACTTAATAACAAATGTTGCGCTTCAGACCTCTCGAGCTGGCATTAGTGTCAGCACCCAGACACACCATAATACACACTGGGCTTTTACATGCCATGAATCCCTATGTAGGCACAACTACTCACCTACATAAATGCTCACCTGTGAACATTATTACTAGTCTTATGCCTCCACTATACTCCTTTACTCCCTTAATGCAGTCCCTGTGGGCACTATGCATCCTCACCTACCACCATGGTCAATTAAGGTTGGCTTGATTGCCCACAGTAGTAGTTTCATGGGTCCCTTGGATGGTATATGGATGGACCCTTTTTTGATAAAGTCCAATAAAAAATTTTATCCAAAAATTAACTCCATACCATATGAGACTCACAATAAAATTCCAATCCACTCAAATATAAATCTCCGGTTCTCAAAAGTATCAATTCTCTTCATCTCCAAACTCAAAGAAATTATCCTATTTATTTTTATCTTGGAATTAAATTATAAATTCAAAATTATCCAACATTAAAATACATTTACTTAATAATATGTAGAAAACAATTTTAAATCTCTAAATACCTCTTGTACATGTCTTTGATAATATGAAATATTTTAACAATCATCACGATTAACAAGAATAATTTCTAAAGTATAACATCTAATTATATTTGTTGAATCCATAAAAATACTCCAAATATAATCACTAGGATAAACAAATATTGAAATATTCTCACAAAAAAGTCAATGAACCCTATTAAAAACAAATACAAAGCACTTAAAGGCCCCTTTAATCTTCTCATTTGGATTCGTTGTCCATAGCACCAAACACCATCAAAGTTAGTATGCATTTTTTAATTTCTCACCCTTATTGAAAAAAATATAAATAATATATAGAGGATATATATTCTAATATACTTATCATTAATCATATTCTTCTCCCTTTATAATGATACCACATATTTTATTTTTAAAAGATACTTTATCTAGACAACTCTAAGTCTATGTGGGAAAAATTGGTGTAGAAAACAAGAGAGTATAACCAAGGTGGCCAATGATGTCCATAAACCAACACATATGTGATACCAATATCAAATAACTCTCACTTAATACCTTAGATATTCTTAGAAAATCAAATTATGAATAATATTTATCCTACACTCATATTAACAAACACATTAGAAAGTTCAAATGAAAAAACATATAACTCCCCCTTTTAACTCAATACCAACTATATTTTGATAACATTTTTTTTAAATTTTTTATATTCTAAATTTGAGAATTTATTCACAAATATGTTTAAGAATATCATATTCACTAATTTTTGAATATTTGATAGATTTAAATCATTTATCCACCCCCTAAAAGGATGTATCCATCTCCTTTAATTCCCTGCATGTTATTACAAAATCATATATATATATATATATATAAGGGAATAAGGAGGGACCTATTTATTCCCCATAAATAATAGTTATGATGAGAGTTTCCTCTCAATATTTCCTTTTCCTTCTTCCTTTTGATCTAAAATTGTGAATTAATTTTCTTTCTATTATTATCCTTCACTACTTGAATGTTTACATTATTCTAAAGAACAAGTTCCTTATATAAAGTGGTGTTGTCCATCTCATATTTCAATTAAATTTATTTTCCTTTTTCTTATGTTATCCACTTTATTATCTCTTTTGGGTTGGCTATATTGTCATGAAATTCTTCATCTCATTCCCACTTTGTCCAAACTTTTCACATAAATTATTTTGAATATCCAAATATTCACCAATAAATACCTTATTATGACATTAATCCTCTTATTTTGAAATCACCTACTCACCCTCACTAACTTCATCCATTTTAGATTTCTCTATTTGTTTAGTCAATTTTAGTTGATCTTGAAAAACTATTAAAAATCCATTCTTTGTATGTTTAGAATTTTTTGGGTGTCTCACATTTCTTCTCAGATGTAAATAGATTTCTCAATTTTTTCTTCTTAGTTTTATTACTTTTCATATTATAGAGAACCTATCCAAGTAATTTAGTTTTTCATACCTTAACTCTATGATCTTATAATCAATATATGCCACACACTTCTTCTAATAATTCATACCTGATTTGTATTGCTAGCTTGGATGAATTTCTTGCCACTACTTTATTTCTTTGATAATACATTCTCATCTATTCATTATAGACCCCCCTTGGTTCATACATGTTTCCTAGTAATGACATGTTATACCATCGAGATTATTATTTATGTTTATATTTTATACAACACCAAAAAAATCCCTTAAACAGTGATATTCCATTTTTTTGATAAACCTATCTAGAAAATTCATGCTTTATTCTTTATACATACCAAGGTTTCTTTTTCATAGAGGTAAATTGTATTCTTGGAATCTTTATTTCATCATTTTATGTGGTATAATACCTATTTCTTGACTTTTTTAGTCCATATAGATTAACCAGCACTGTTAGTGATATCATATCTATTTTTAAACTATTTTGGAGTAGATGTACCTTGCCTATGGGAACCCTTCACCTCACTATCTAGAGAGGACTTATATTTTACCTCAATATAATTTTTAAAGACTTAAATATTTTTGTTTAATTCATGCTAAGCTATTAGATACATTGATTGTGTCTCAAACAACTCTCCCTCCCCGTGAGTTAATTTTTTTTCTTTAAGATCACTCACCATCTTCTCAAGATCACCCACCTTCAATATACACTTATTATTCTCATAAAAAAAGATATTTATTTTATATCATTCTCCTATTTTTCAACAGCTATTTTTTTATATCCATTTTTAAACTTCCTCTTCTATTTCTTGAGTTGTCTATTTTTCTCAAGAGCAACTTCCAACCATTCTTTCATCCACCATTGCAGATCTATTCTTAATTATATATCACCATCCCTACCTGAATAATTATAGGATATTTCAATATGATTAAGGAAATTATTCCTATCTTATAAAGAACTACTAGATAAATAATTAGATTGTACATACTTGCTCATAACATTCATCTTTCTATTGATGGAATACTTCTTCTTCTTCTTATCCCTTTTCTATTTTTGAGGTTTCTCATTTTGTTCATTAGATTCTGATTCATCCATTTTCTTTTGGAAATTTATGGAAAAGTTTCCAATTCCATTACAGTTGTAGAAATTTAGTGGTTTATTTTCTTTTACTTTCCATTTATGATTTCTAATTCTCTTGAAATAAGATCAATAATTTCACTAAGTTCATAATCATCATCATCATCATCATTATCATCACTTGATTACTCAATTACCACTTATTTTAACTTTCCTTTTCTTATATCCTCAAAGGATATAAAATGTTTTATCTTATTTTTTAAATCCATAGTTTTTCTCATTTTATAATCTATGAGTATGTTATGTATATCATCCAATGAAATGTATTCCCTATCTTCCAATGATAAAACCTTTGGATCAAATGTGTCTAGTAAATTTCTAATAAGTTTCTTCAAAATTGTCGAATCTTATATATTCTCACCAAATACACATATATTACTCACTATATCATTGAATATAATGGAATAATAATCAATTTTTTAATCATATACCATTTTAATATCTCGAAACATTCTTATCTAGATTTTCAATTTAGCTTCTTTAAATTTAAGGTTTCCTTCATAACTGCTTCTGAGTTTATCCCATATTTCCTTGTTAGTTTAGATACCCATCACTTTAATGTATATATTTTCTAATAAATCTATTAGGATAAAATGTTGATCCTTTACATCAACTTTTAGATTTATCTTATCATCTTAAATCATGAAAAAATTCTCAATAATAAGTGGGAATCCCACTGTATCTCTTACTTCCATTCCAAGAGACAGGAGGAAAGGTAGTATCCTATTTCTATAGATATGACAGTTCTTTCCATAAAAATTAGATATTACTTAGCTATTCATTGAATTTAACTTTTACATTTCTTATTAAGTTTTCATATCTTTAGAGCTAAACTCCTCTAATACCAATTGAAGTACCCAAGGAAGGATTAGGTACCATTGAGGGGGAGGGGGGGGGGGGGTGAATCAGTGGTATATAGTTTTTACAAATTCTTTATCTTTTAATTAAACCCTTATGAATAATTAAAGTCTTGATAACACATATTTAATTCTTATCCTCAACTTGTATAAAATAGTAATAAATAGAGAATTACACATAAGGATTTTACATGGTTCATTCAAAATAGCCATTCCTTACTACAATCAATTATTCCACCATTTATATATTCTTCACTATATATAGCTATTTACATCTAGGGAAAGTCTCATTCCCATCAACACCGAGTTCCATAGTGATCCCACTTTAAAGTTCCACTAGAGATTACAAGTTCCCACTTATACAACAAATTAACACTGAGTCTCACTATGTCTTCTCCTACTCCATTAAATCAATGAAGACTTCCAATTATCTTAAAGTTATGATACATTGATAAAAATAACTATATTGAATTCTAACTTCTTTTTCAGCACCTTGATATGAAATATTTCTAAAAAATCAAACCAGATCACTTGATCTATTTGTGTACAACTTCAAGAACTTTAGAAACTGAATGTCAACTGCCTAATCTTTCTCACTATCCACTGATCTTCAAAAGATATGGTCATTATTAATTCAATGAGTACTCAAGTATTAATGAGAACTTATAATTTAAATACTTCCCTGATTTTAGTCTCAAATTCCTAATTAGATATTCTCCTTCAGATGATGAAGTCCTGAACTCACTCAAATGTGTATAAATGATGAACAAAATTTCTTCAATATTATTTTATATGAGATTAAAATTTAATAATATCAAATAAATTTTCTTCAAATTAACTTCAATATTCTCTATTTATTTTCACACAAATATATATTCCCATGAGGTATCATAGGTTATACTATCTTAAAACATACAAAATTGGATTTGTGCATGAATTTTATTTCATTCACTGTATTTATTAAACTCCTTCACAGAACTATATGGTTCGTAGATCATCATTAATCCGGTATTCTTATCCAAATGCACCAGAATAGGCACACTAAACTTCTTCTTTACACAACAACAGATAGTTGTATGAACCTTATTCTTCATTCAAGTGATGATCTTAAGTGTCAAAGTTATTTTTATTCACAAAATCTAGTGAGATTCATGGAATATCTCAACCTCCTTCACATAAGACTAGATGTGAAGATCACAAGGAGTGTATTTAGATCTTCTTATTTATGAAACTATGAAGTTCATGGTGCTCTATTTCCCTCTAGAAATAAGAGCTCTCAAGGAAGAATGAAAAATACTCTCTCGGCCTTGATATATTGGTATTTATAGAAAATTAACCACTACCTTGCACCACCTTATCCTCCAATATATAATCCATGTCAAGGTTTTTTAATATTTAAGATTATTTTTCTAATTCTATATTTTTTTATAAACCACCAAAGATCTTGGCATTCATATTTTTAAAAATAGGTTTACATCTACAAATTTCATGATGCTGAAAATTATGTCATCACTTATTTCATGCATTAGGATCCTCCTTCCATGATACTAGACTAATGTTCATGTGAAAATAATCATGTGCCTAACCATTTTTAGAATATCAACCTCAGAAAATATTATGAATGCATGAATGGCCTCTAGAACTTCATTTTTCATTTGATAGTGTCAAATTATTTGAAAAAAATATATTCATATAATATGATGATCAAATGCATGGCCTTGGGATGATCAAGTGAGTCTCGTTCTCATTTTTTATCTTATGATTTCAACATTATCATGGTTATCCATGACTTGATTGGTGATCACTACTACTAAAAGATGTCACATATAAAAACCCTAAAAAATTCAAGGAGGAATATGATGATGTGTAAGCAATCGGATGACTTAGGTTTATTTGATCAAATAGTCACGTTATATATATATATTTAATATGGATGAAAAATGTGCAGAAAATTGGAATCCTACATTGCTAGTTCATCCAATCCTAGGATCCTTAATAATAGATATCATGTCGCAGACTACTCTATTTGGACCTGGGGCTGGCACCCAGACATACCACAACACACCTAAGGATTCTACAGGCCATGCCTCCCCATGTAGTCCCACCCACCAACTTGCATGTGTTCTCACCCATGAAAATTCCTATGGTCCCTATGCATCCACCATTATCCTGTACTCTCTTCATTTAGTCTCTGTGGGTGCTATACATCCTCAACTTCTACCATAGATGGCTGGGGTTGACCTAATTTCCCACCTAGGTAGTGATTTCATGGGTCCCGTGGCTGGCCTATGGTTGGTACCTTTTTTTAATAAATGCCAACCAAAAAGTTTAGAAAAAAATTAACTCCATTTCATATGAGACTTACCACCTACCAATACATTCAAAAATAAATCTCCATTTCTCAAAAGTATTAATTCTATTCATCTCCAAACTCAATGAAATTATCCTATTTATTTTTATATTGGAATTAAATTATAAATTCCAAATTATTTAGCATCAAAATATCTCCACTTCATAATCTATAGAAAATAATGTGAAATCTACAAACACCTATTGTACATGTCTTTGGAATTAGGAATGGTTAAAAAATCATCACAATTAACAAGGAGAATTGCTCAAGTATAGAATCCAATGCTATTTGCTGAATTCATAACAATCATCTAAACATTATCACTAGGATCAACACATATTTACATTTTCTCACAACCAAGTCAATCAAAATTATTGAAAAAAAATACTAAACACTCAAAGGGAACTTTTGTATCATAAATATATCGAAGGATAGGTCGAATGGGCCCGTAAGGGGCACTGCGATTCTCGAAGGATCTCCCCGCCGCCGCCTCCTTCCCTCGGTTCTCGTCGACTCCTTCACTCAGATCCGGTGGCTCTGGGGTTTCCTTCGGCTCTACCATGCTTGTCTCTAGCTAGCTTGCCCGAGTCCTCTCGCGGGATAGGGTTTTCGCTGGAGGTGCGGTGCTGGTCGGAGTTCGAAGCTCAAAGCTCCGGTGTGGGTGGTTGGGGTTTTGCGGCGACTCTCGAGGTTGATAAGGATGGAGGCGACATGATCTGGGTTGCGGCGATGAGATCTGGGTTGCGGGATTCCGCTTCTTGCAATGATAAGGGTTTATTGGTTTGTGTTTTTCTTTCACTGAAGTGAGTTTTTATTTTCTGGTGCTGTATCTGGTGTTTTCTGGCTGGAGATGGTGATGTTCCCTGGTGGTTGCTGGCTTATGGCTACGGTGAGATTGACGGCGCTTCTGGTTCGATCTACGGGTGTAAGACCGATTCGTCTACGACATACTCTACGGAGCGCTCTGGACCCTTCCTGGTACGCGTCGGCATCTTCCGCAGTGGTCTGTTCTTGACCACGGGTGATGGTGTTGGGGACGTTGGTGCAGCTCATCTCCGTTCCGGTTATTTCGATTCCCCTACTGTTCTCTGGTGGGCGTGGTGAATGTGTGGCATGGATGTTGGTTTGTTTTTTCCCACTGTGTATCTGCCGGTGGAGATTTGTGGGATGCCGGAGGAATGACGGCTTTGCGGTGTCGTCAATTTTCCAGCGCCGGTGAACGGTGGCAGATGACGATGGAGGCTGTCGCTCGGCCCTCGTTTGGCGTGCGGGCTGAAGGTGACTAACGTTTCTGATTCGAGACACGAGGCCTGTCAGCATAGGGGTATCGGGTCGCGGCTCAAGGCGGATGAATTTGAATTTGAATAGGTTTTTGAAATTTGAAATTTGAAACTTGTAATGTGGTTCTGTGGTGATGCGGGATAAAGGATGGTGATGTTTGGGTACCGGCAACCCCTTAAACCGGCCATATGAAAATGCGAAAAAAATGATTGGCAGGAGGTATCATAAATATATCAAGTGAAATCAATTATAACCCATATAACCATCCCCTGAGGTATCAAAACCAACTCGTATAACCATCATCTCAAGAGTCATCATATACAACCCCTGTAATCATCTCAGGAGGCATCATTTCCAACCTGTATCATAACCATTATAGGAGGAATTATATACTACCTATGTAACCATCATATCTGGTGGAATCACATCCAACCCACATCATTCCATAAGGCTAGAAAATACCACCTGACAACCTCTCCTAGGGGAAACACATCCCACTAGAAATCATCCCTCAGGTCCAGTACATCCCACCTAGACAAAGTCACTATATACCACTAGCTCATAGAATATCCAAACCAGGGTGTCAAACATCATCTTAATCACTAGAAGGGTAACAATATTTTTCTGATATACATATCATAAGTAAGGATGGATGAGTGATCATTCAATCCTAGAACCTCACTAAACTTGATCGAAACCATGATTAATGGTTCATCACCTTAGGTATTGGTTTATCTAAATTAAACAAATCACTAGGCTATATATTCTCATGACATAGTACACCTAGGAACCATATAATAAGATCGATCCTTACCTAGTAATAGTTTGAATCCCATAAAAATTATTTACATCTCAGAGGTCATTTTATCATAAAAATCATCATACCAAAGTCTCATCACAAAGGCTAAATATTTACTTAGCCCAACGAAAACATAATTTTTCCACACAAAAGACAACACATGGATTCATTATAAATCTTAATACCCAAGTTATGGATAATAAAACCTCTCATGGTTCAATTCCCAAGGCATATAATCACTTTAAAAATGTTTCATTTCTATTGGTGACCATAAGTTTATCACATTAGGCCTAAGGGGCCTATCACTATATTGATAATCCATACCCATATCGTAAGAAGAAAAGTAACCATATTTGGATCCACTTTGGATAATCATCACATTACCATTAATTTTTTCATGTAATTTGGTTAGTCCCTTAATATTTCATATACTCACACCTAGTCCCCACACTAGGTGAGCATCACATGTCCACAAGACCACCCTAGGCCATTAGAGACTTCTCTCAAGATGAATAATCTCCTTAGTTTCTAACTGCATTTAAAATATGCCTCTCACAAGGATAACATATCCATAAATGACTATGTAGTATACACATAACATGTGAGGACTATCTAAAATTATAATTAAACTCATTAGCCTCAACTCACATTAGGGAAACTGCTCATAATTTCTAATTCGACTAACTCATTCTGGCTTACCCATGCTTACCATAAAAATAATATTTTTAATACATATAATAAGGTAATATTAAGCACCTCCTACCTTAATAAAAAATTTATCCCTTCAATAAATACTCGACCACCACTACCCAAGATTGTTTAAGCTCATACCGACCATCAACCCAATCTATGTGGCCATAACTCTAACAACATCCACTTTAATTAATTATAAAAAATTTATAATTAATTAATGTAATTAATCAATATTAATATGATTAAGAATAATCAAAGTATAGCTCATTGGGAGATGTATCATCATCAAAACCTCTTGCAAATAGGGGTGGATCACTCTCGACACAACCTTGAGACCACTTCCAACAAAATCCCCATCATCTTACATTATTCCATCAACCGATTAAATTCCAATTTATTATAAAACCAAAGAATAACTAGGGTAGTAGCTTACTAATAATGAAATAATATGTGAAAAACTATATTCATACTCTTAACATATCCTCTAGCCTATACCAAAAAACTACCTCTTGAATCAATGGGATTCCAACATGATTTTGTGGAATAATCATTAAATCCCTAATCCCAATTACATAAAATCAAGAGAATATGGATAAGATAATAGAGGAGGATGTATGTTGGAGAAAAATCACCTTAATTAATGTAATAATATATCATGGACACTGTGGATTCAAGGAGGAAAAATAAGAGAAAGGGAAGAAGAAGGGGGTAGATTCCCCTTCTCATAATCTGTCCTAAATGAAGACACCATGAGTGGAGATTAAAATAAAGGGGGAATAATTACCATGCTAACACTTTTTGTAATAATTAAACACAGGTGTTATTGGGTTCCTAATGCACCTAAACTATAATAAATGTTACCCAATAACCTAAATGGTATCAAGTGTAATTCCCCAACCCAAACCACTGGGTCCTATTCAGAGATCCACATGACCTCATTCATGCCTCCCCTTTCATAAGAGGCTGATGACTAATAATGAGGGTTTGAATACTGTTAGTGGGGAGACTATATCCTTAGTATCATGTCATATCTATACACAATAAATATATAAAAATATAATATAATAATCAAAGTAACATGAAAAAACTAAATACTCAAAATGTAATAACCTGTGTCACACAAGTCATAAAAATAAATAAACTGATCTTCTATTATGGAAAGCCAAAATAGTGTAAAAAGTGAAAATAGAAAAATAAATAAAACTTTTTTGGAATCCTCTAGAGTCTATCTCAATTCTTCTAACAGATCCATGCTCCATAACTCACCTATCTATCATGGGACCCTTTCCCTTACATAGATACCTATATATGATGTATGCAACCATATGGAGATGCATGTGCTGGGCGTGATAAATAAAACCCAGCAGGAAACCACTAATGTGTCTTTAAAAAATATGCATAGGTATAATAGGTTTATTCCATGAGAATAATAATTTTTAAAGTAATCATAACAGACTTACAATAATGTATCGAGTGGTAATGATCTAACCAAGATAAAAAAAACCCCTGGTATCACCTGGTTTGTATCTATGCCAGAATGATAATCAAGGAGATGTCAGAATTAATCTAAAATAGCAAGAATTACACTAAACATGTCTCATGATAGTCTCAAGTAATTGAGTTGGATCAAGCCTCCGGATCATCATATCCCAGTTCCATTATGGGCTAGGCCTTCAAGCCATCGTAACCTATCTATACCCTAGGTCATGCCTCCAAACCATCATGCCCTTAATGTCACTATCTCGAGTTAGGCCTCCAGGACATCATTCCCCTACCTTATGATTAGGTCATTCATCATCATTGTCACAATAAATGTGCACTCTCCCTTTAAGGTATAATCATATCATGATAGTCCACCTGTGAAAAGGTACTCTAGAAAAACTCATGGCACAAAGAATCATAAATGGGTCTCATGGGTTACACAAACACCCACATACATTCATAATCAAGAAAAATTAACAAGGTATGGAAACATAATAATTACACCAAGAAAAAAAAGTGTATATGATATCCCTAAATGGTAAAGAAATTCCTACCTCTAGGTTATTAATGAAGAACTACAAGTTTCATCAAGTTTAGAAAACCAAATCACATCGTACACCAACAAAGAATGAGATCACATATCAAGGATGCATAACTCAGGTTTTGGTTTGTTAAGAAAGAGGTTTACAATAGATACTCAATATTATTCCAAGTCAATAATGGTGGTTCTAGAATTACATACCTTAAGGAGTCTTCCAATGGAACCAATTTTGAGGTATGTCAAAGGAGAGGTCTCCAATTTACTAGATCTATTTTTTATTTGAGAATAAATCATGACTTAATTGAAAATTCTAGAAGAGAACCTTAGTTCTATCCATTTATCATTGATCCATCATCAATACATCAATAGAAAAGAGTTTAAAGATGTGATTCAAGAATAAGAAGATCTCAAGATGACTGATCTAAGGAATATTACCTTGAAATTCCCACCATTCTTGATATTTCTACCTTTGATCAAGGGATTTATTGTTGAAACACCGATATCTCCACCAATATACCAAATAATTATCAATGGATTAAGGTTATACCATTGATCTTCTACCAAGAATAGGTATAGTAAGATAATCTATAAACACTTACCTACAAAATACCCATTATCGAAGGTAGATCTCAATCTAATCAAGAAATGTTTTCAACATTCTAGATTCACCACCGATATATGAATTAAGGGATAATTTATTATTGTATAATCATAGGAACCACATATCCATCATAGATCCAAGATCATATCTCTAGGAAGAAGGATAATTTGGATTATATCTAAGAAGAAATCACTATTTTAGTACCACTATATAAGTCAAAGCTTGAATAATCAAGGGTAGATTAATTTTAGAGCTTTAGAGACAATAGGAGAGGTCTCAAATTCGAAATTGGTGCATTGGGGTTGGAATTGTCTAATAAGGAAAGGTTAAAATCACATGGAACTAAAATTCATAGGGTGAATTTAATGCACCCCCAGACTGGAAACACCGACAAGCTGGTGGCACCACCAGATGGTTAGTGGGATCTAAAAAATTCTACATACCTAGTGGAACCCAATGACTAGATGGTGGGTTTCATCAGATAGCCATTGGTAGCGTTCAAGCCACCAAGTGACCATGATTTCTCACACTCCTCCACCTTAAAAACCTGGATAACTTATCACTAAAAACCTAACTCTTAAACACCCATAATAGAGACAAAAATTTAGAGTAATAGAGTAATTTTTAAACTTAACATGTCATACATTGAATTAATGTGAGGATGTTACATCATGTCGGATCATTACAACACCTCAGGTGCACCTCCCAGTCTCTAAATGATAGATTAAATGCCAAGGGTTAAGTAACATGTTTGTGGGAAGTGGTTTTCCCCATTGGAATAAATACATAAACTCAGTAGGTTCCATGCCTGACTTATCATGGCCAATTATCCCCTAAAGACCTTGAAAAAAGAAGAAGGTTACATTGAAAGTATATAAAGAGTAAAATATACAGAATTCATGGAGCAACATGTACATGATGGATAAATTCCCTAAATCACCTATATTATAGTGTTTGATAGAGCATGTTTTATAGTAAGATTTATATGAAATCCAAGGCTTATCATATTCATTAGTTTTGGGTATATTTTAAATCATAATATATGATGTTATGATAATACCGGTCAAATGTTAAATAAATTAGAATTCAAATAATCACCCATATAAGTTATAATTAATATGATAATTTCATAAAAGAAAGGAATGGTCGAATATGGATTGTTTTAAGGCTATTAATGTAGCAACTGCATGAAATGAACTTTAATTATATGTTATAAACATATGAGTAAATTCATGGAGATCATTTAGTATCCTAGAAAGGCCTATATAAAGGCAGTCTCTATGTGATGGTGTAACATGAAATCTTTCCCAATCCTTGATCGAATCCTTCCTTCCCAAATCTATCTACCTTATACTCTCTTTATAAATTTAGATACTACTATATTGTGAGAGTGATAAGATTCCTAACCGTGTGATGAGTGTTTTGGTTTTAACCTGTGGATATGCCATAGATAAAGGAATCCAAAGGATTACCTTTAGTGTTCTTCATCAATTGCACGAGATAATAATAATGGAAGTAGTAGCTCATCAGTGTAAGGTATATATTTTAGTTTATTAAATTTAGATAGAATATGGTTTTAGGTATTCATTCATGGTATACATTGGATTTTATTTTTTATTATTGATTTCATTTCTTAGATTAAGTGTTAATTTATCCTAAGAAACCCAATAATAGTATTAAATAAATGGTTAAATATTTAATCAATTCCTGGGAACTCTGTAATGTCCCAAAATTTCTGTGTATTTTTTTTTTAATTATATGGAATTATTTTGAGACCGTGAAATTTGACGGCGTGTGATTCTGAGGCCCGTAGTGCCCGTAATGAACCGTCGAAGTTTTGTTAAAACATTAAATAACGCGCGTAAGTAGTTTTACTAAAAAAGTAGAATAACTCTTAAACAGTTACTTAGATCAGAAATCTGAGGGCACCATTACACTCAGGATGGAGGGTTTACCCTAAGAATGACTTAAGTTTAGTCAGCGTGGGCCTCCTGTGAGAAAACCCAAAAATGACATAACCATAAATAAAATAATTAAATAAAGTTATTTTATTTTTCAAATGCTTATAACTCACAAATGGTAACTCAGATTAAAAATCCAATACCACTGATGAACTCATGAGGGTATTCTTTCTTTATGCAGATACTAACATTGGCCGGCACGGGCCACCAGTGAAGATTAGTTTTTGGCCGTAAATAAAATAATTAAGTGACAATTATTTTATTGTAAAATTCATAACTTTTAAACCCTAACTCTAATTATAAATCCGAGAGTACCATTGGGTTCTTTGGGGCGTGTTTCACTTAGGAAAATCCTAAACTTGACTGGCATGGGTCGAGGGTGAGTGTTAATAATTTTCCGAACTTTTTTTCGGGTACGTTCAGTAAATGCTTGAGCGACATTTTCTAACTTTTGAACCGGTGCTCAGATTAAAAATCCTAGGGAACCATTGAATCTGCAGCACCGTGATTTTCTTAAGGGAGGATTCACTTCAACTGCAGTAGGTCCAAAGAAAAAGTTATATTTTGAGACTTTTAAAATAAGAATAAAAATAACTTAGTTAATTTTTATTTTCTTTCTTTTCCTCCAACAGACAAGTGGCAACGTGGGACCGACGACGTGTCAAGAAAATAAATGGCTTGACCTTTCACTCTAATTAACTGCACCGTTGGGGAATTAGGAAGGTTCCTAATTAATGGGCCTCCATTAATTCCACGAACGTTGCACACCCTCCCCCTCTTCTATTTATATGTAGCTTGGGGAGAGGTGTTGGCACTATTTCGCCAAGTAACAAAGTGCTGACAAAGTGCAGTGACACCAAACCCTTGGAGTATGGATCCAGTACCAACGGGAGGTTACGAGTGACACCAAAACCCCGAAACGGAGATCGATGATCGAGTGACTTCATTGGAGGCTACTTGCGGGGGACGACGAACACCGACCCACTTCCACAAGCATGCACTCACCATCGTTCTTGAGGTAGGGTTTTTTTTAATATGTTTGAATTTATTTTATTGATTCTTCATATCCTAAATTCATGACGATAATGGCCAAATGAACATGGCCATCGTCCCGCACATAAACCTTGATCCTCATTTTTTTATTCTTCATGCGTTCTTCAACGCCTAATATTTATTGACGCTAGAAACACGGAGTTTTGTTGAGTGCGATATATGGACACAGAGCCCTCGACACAAGGATCACGAATATGTGATCGTTTAATTTTTCGGTCTTGGAACGAAGCTGTAACGGCTCGTGGAAGGAGGCATCCAAATATTTATTGACGCTGGAAACACAGAGTTTTTCTGAGCACAATATATGGACGTGGAGCCCTCGACACAAGGATCATGAATATGTGATCGTTTAAGCATTACGTGTGTTTCAGCATCAGATACCCCTCAGGTTTCGAGGTGAGACCGATTCAAAGGTAGCTAAGGACTGGCTTGAGGAGGTGTTCGAGTTTCCACCTATCCAGGGTACCATTCGATCAGATGGTGGTCCTAGTCGAGAGCCTTCTACGTGGCTCAACAGGACGATGACATGGTTTAGGTTACCCTGATCTTGCGAATAGGTTACTTTTCAGTGGAAAATCTTGAGAAACTTCCTCAGAGAAGGGGGTATCTTTCCATAAAGAGATAAGGGATGATAGTTCCCTAGATATTCTACAGCTTCCGTAGATCAACATGTCGGTAGCTGAGTATTCATCGAGGCATACCGACCATCCCAGGTACTCGATGAATACAGTACGGTTTGTGCTTCAGGGCTCGAACCTCTGAGCATGTTGTGTTTAAGGACATATGAGCCAGCACTATACCTCTATGCATTCCGACCTATGTTAGGGTGATAGAGATAACCTTTGCGGTTGAATGTTCTTTGGCTGAGCAGATGCAACCAGTGAATGTTAGTAGTGGGAAAGCAGGAAACTAGCACCATTTTCAGAGACTTGGGTGTGTAAAAATGTTTTGGGAAGAAGAAGTGTTAGAGACAGATGAATATTCAGGGTTGCATACATGGAATCAGAGCTAGGATAGAAGTATGAGGTGGTGTACATTTTGATATCCTACAACCATCACTCCAATGTGGTCCCCATCAGGCTTAGGGAGCTGGAGGATAGGGAAAGGGAGTAGCTGCATGCGGTCAAGGAGTGTTACCCAAGGGCTCTAGGAGTGATTCGAGGTACGGTCTATGTCTACTACTAGCTGCCATATCAATAGACATAGGTACCAATCATTACTTCTTTCCAAGAATCCTATTCAAGAACTAGAGTTTCCAGTTAAGTCGTTGTCTTGACCCTCACTTCTGGAGATACCTTTGGGAGGAGACTTGATAATCACACTTACGCCGATGGTGTGATTTGACCCTTGATATGAGATTTTCGGTTGGAACCTATGGGTGGTAGCGTCGAGGCCTTACGACAATAGTTTGGGTATGGACTGGACACCCACAGTTCATACTCAGATTGACTGTATTAGGCTAAAAGGGTTGTGGTTTATCTACAACATTGGAAAGGGGTTTTTCTTGGTCGGCAAAAAAGGAAACCCTGGCATCACAGGATAAACTCATGCATAGGAGGGTGAATCCGACCACTCTTGAGTCGGCCAGGTATACCCTCATGGAAACATGAATTTTAAGTTTTCAGTTTCCAACAGGAGTGGAAGAGTGTGAGGACATATTTTAAAAATATGTTTCCAGGATTAACTCCCCGAAGGGAGAGGGACATCTTCTTTGGCTAGATAGTACCGAAGATTTGTACCCGACTTCTCCAGGGTTGTGGCACCCTTGTCATCTTTGGCAAAAAAGGAGGAGCCTTTACTATGGATGGAGAAGTGTCAGTAGAGCTTCCAGGAGCCGAGACAAAGACTGACAAGTAGAACTATGCTACCCATGACCTGGAGTTAGCATCAGTGGTCTTTGCGCTGAATGTGTGGTGACACTACTTGATAGGAAAATGTTTTATAGTCTACTCTGATCACAAGAGTCTCAGGTATATCCTCCCTCAGAAGGACCTAAACCTGAGATAGCGGAAATGGATAGAGTTCATCTAGGACTATGACTTTGAGATAGTCTATACTCCTGGGAAGGGAAACGTGGTATCAGATATACTCAGCAGGAGGTTTGGTCTGCAGTTGCTAAGTGAAGTGAAAGAGTAGCTAGCCGCGTTGCAGATATCCTTAGTGGATAGAGATGGAGTAGCATACCTCCAGTTTATGACAATCACACCCCCACTCCTTCAGCGAGTCAGGGAGGCGCAGCTTGGGGACACTGACTGCGAGGCTCGACGTGCTCGGATATCCTCAGGGTATGCACCTGATGGATTTTCTGAAGGCGGGGAGCACGTCGTCCTCTTCAGAGGACGCACCATGGTACCAGTGACGCTTTAGGAGGAGGTGTTGAGGAATATCCATACATCCCATTTAACAATACATCATGGAGTGGCATACCATCTATATCTTTCCCCACAGATGCACCGAGTGCATAATGATTTCCATGTGTCACAGCTGAGGAGATGCGTGGATGATCCATCACATGTTATCGACCATGACGAGATGGACTTAGACGATGAGATGACGTTTACAGAGGTTCCAGTAGAGATTGATAATTGACATGAGTGGGTACTTTGTGTGTGGTTGATACCTCTGGTATGCATTCTCTAATAACACAGGAACCTCTAGAAAAGAACATGGGAGTGGGAGGCTCAGTTTCATGTTCAATACCCCCCATTTGTTTCCTTCGTATATGTTGTGGCTTTTGGGGACGTAAATCCCTAAGTTGGGGAGAATGTAATGTCCTGGAATTTCCGTATAAATATATATTTTTAATTATATGGAATTATTTAGAGACCGCAAAATTTGACGGTGCGTGATTCCGAGGCCCGGAGTGCCCGGAATGAACCATCGAAGTTTTGTTAAAACTTTAAATAACGCGCGTAAGAAGTTTTCCTGAAAAAGTGGAATAAATATTAAATGGTTACTCGGATCAGAAATATGAGGGCACCGTTGCACTCAGGATGGCGGGTTTACCCTGGGCGTGACTTAAGTTTAGTCAGCGTGGGCCTCCTGTGAGAAAACCTGAAAATGACATAACCATAAATAAAATAATTAAATAAAGTTATTTTATTTTTCAAATGCTTATAACTCACAAATAGTAACTCAGATTAAAAATCTGAGACCACCGCTAAACTTGTGAGGGTATGATTTATTTAGGAA
The DNA here is from genome assembly GCA_963277665.1 of Viscum album. Lineage (NCBI taxonomy): Eukaryota > Viridiplantae > Streptophyta > Magnoliopsida > Santalales > Viscaceae > Viscum > Viscum album. The sequence continues at coordinate 875,020,332 of OY728136.1, forward strand.
GATACTAACATTGGCCGACGCGGGCCACCAGTGAATGTTAGTTTTTGGACGTAAATAAAATAATTAAGTGACGATTATTTTATTGTAAAATCCATAACTTTTAAACGGTAACTCATATTGGAAATATGAGAGTACCGTTGGGTTCATTGGGACGTGTTTCACTTAGGAAAAGCCTAACCTCGACTGGCGCGGATCGAGGGTGAGTGTTAATAATTTTTCAAACTTTTTTTCGGGTACGTTCAGTAAACGCTTGAGCGGTGTTTTCTAACTTTTGAACCGGTACTCAGATTAAAAATACGAGGGCACTGTTGAATTCGTAGAACCATGATTCACTTAAGGGAGGATTCACTTCGACCACAATATGTTCAGAGAAATAGTTATATTTTGAGACTTTTAAAAGAATAATAAAAATAACTTAGTTAATTTTTATTTTCTTTCTTTTCCTCCAAAGGACAAGTGGAAATGTGGGATCGACGACGTGTCAAGAAAATAAATGGATTGACGTTTCACTCTAAGTAACTGCACCATTGGGGAATTAGTAAGGTTCCTAATTAATGGGCCTCCATTAATTCCACGAACGTTGCACACCCTCCCCCTCTTCTATTTATATGGAGCTTAGGGAGAGGTGTTGGCAGTGCTTCACCAAGAAATGAAGTGTTGACAAAGTGCAGTGATGCCAAACCCTTGGAGGAAGGATATAGTACCAACGAGAGGTGAAGAGAGACACCGAAACCCCAAACTGGAGATCGACGATCGAACGACGTCGTTGGAGGCTACTTGAGGGGGACTGCGAGCACCGAACTGCTTCCACAAACACACGCTCATCATCATTCTTGAGGTATGGGTTTGTTTTTAATATGTTTTAATTTATTTTATTGATTCTTCATATCCTAAATTCAAGAAGATGTTGGCCAATCGAACATGGACATCATCCCCCACATAAACCTTACTCCTCTTCTTTTTATTTTTCATGCGTTATTCAATGCCTAATATTTATTGATGCTGGAAACACGGAGTTTTTATGAGCGCGATATATGGACGCAGAGCCCTCGACAAAAGGATCGCGAATATGCGATCGTTTAATTTTTCAGGCTTGGAACAAAGCCGCAACGGCTTACGGAAGGAGGCGGTCAAATATTTTTTGATGCTGGAAACACATAGTTTTTTATGAGCGCGATATATGGATGTGAAGCCATCGATATAAGGATCGCGAATATGCAATCGTTTAATTTTTCAGGTTTGGAATGAAGCCGCAATGGCTCATGGAAGAAATCGACGATTGACACCTGGTCGGCCGTGAGGAAGGTGGGGTGGCGCGCGTTCGCATCGTCGGTTGAGCAAGTGGATGCGGCCCATCAGCCGCGACAGAGAAGGGTAGCAGCCGACATCCAGACGGCCGCGTGGTAGAGCGGCAGTGTGCGACCACGCCACCGGTGGAGTATGAGGCCGCGGTGGAGGTCGAAAGGCGGTCAGCCTTCCGGCCGGCCGCAGTGGAGCACCGGCGCGCGACCGCGCCGCTGGGAGGAAGTCCGGCCGACCGCGCTAGACCAGGCGGGACCCCTATGATGGGTTCCACGTGCCACCCAGCCGAACGGTCCGATGGACCATTTGGGAGAAACCGGAAGGGGGGGTGCTCCCCCTTCAGCGCCAGCTCGGGAGGACCGCGCCAAGCGGGCCTCGCCACCGCGCTGCGTCACCGGGCTGGGCCGAGCCGCCCCCTTCGCAGGTCGGGCCGGACCATGGCCCAGCGGTCCGGGACCGCCGAGGCCGAGGCCATTCAGGCTGGACCCGGACTGGGTAGGTTAACCTGAACCGTGTCGGGTCGGGTCGGGTTGGTCTAACCGGGTCGGACCAAACCTGGGCCCATTTGGACCCAGTATTACTTTTTTTGGCCATAACCTGAGAACCAGACGTCCGTTTGACGAACCGTCTACGACACCAGAATCCTTGGATTGAGATGGTCCTTTTTGTATACTCCACTTGAGTTTGGATAAATTTGGAGTACGACTGGGTTGGATCGGACCCCAAATCCAACAAGGACCTTAGAGCGGAAATGATAATAACTTACAGACCGGTCGTCCGATTAACGCGCCATCTATTGAGTTAGGTCCCTTATAATGTGATAGAACTTTGGGATACTTCTTCGTGGAACTTCGGGGTGGCTGAGGTATGAACTATGTCTTGGGGAGTGGTTCTCCCAAGCGCGCTACGTACGGAACCCTACGACTGGCTGAGACTTGACGACTGCTGACCGTTTTGACTCAGAGTGACTCGACAAGCCCAGTGGGGAGTGCCTCTGTGTGACGCGGCAGACCCATAGTGGGGAGCGCCTCTGTGTGATGCTACAGACCCATGGTACTCGACAGGAGGAGTACCTCAGTAGACCACGAGGGGGATCGCCTCTGTGTGACGTGGCAGAGCCACGGCGGGGAGCGCCTCTGTGTGATGCGACAGACCCATAATACTTGACAGGAGGAGTACCTCAGCAGTTCAAGGTTATTGAGAAGCGCCTCTGTGTGATGGCAGGCCAACTATACTCGATAGAGGAGGATTTCTCCAGCATCCGAGGTGTTCAACGATGTGATTTGGGATGTTACTTGTTACTACCCTTAGAATAAATCCTAGTGTGAGCTGTCTTTACTTTGTGCTTGTGTTTGAGGTTATGCTATGTGATACTTCACCTTCTTGGTGTTACCTTTGTGGTATACTTCCCTCATTTATGAGATGAGTATAGCTTGATAACTTAGGTATATGTATGGCCATATACCTAAGTAGAGTTGGGATCTTTCTTTGTGGTCTTTCCTTTGTGGAACTCTAGGAGACCTACAGGGTCTCGAGGTCCCTACTGAGTATCGTTATACTCACCCTTGCACGGGATTCACCCACACCTTGTTGTGTCTTGTACAGACAACGTATGACATTGATCGAGGCTGAGGAATCCAGAACTGGACGGTGCTCAGAGGTGGACCATTTGGCGTGACGTGACGTGGAGGAGATAGACATATGAGGAGTGATGAGGAGGCGATATGTACCTACCCTTCAGGTAGGAACATCAGAGGATGACCCAATAGCTATTTTCCTTTTTCTTTCAGTTGTATTGTATTTTTAGTTGTATTTGTACCTTTACAGTTGGGATTATATTCTAGCCCCTTTTACTTTCAGCACTCTATTACTATAGTAGTTTACTTCACAGTTGCTTCTTGTTGTGTTCTTGGACCATGTGTTTGTACAGAATTAAAGGAAATTCCTTCCCATTTTAGGTAGTATTACTTTCAGTACTAGTCTCTATCCCCTGGCCTATGGAAGGCGGGCTTGGGGTAGTCACGACATGGGTCCTGGGGGATGGGTCGTGACAAAATCTTTCATTTTAATGGTAAAAAAGTGCAAATCTCTACTCAGGAGCACCGTTTTTGATGTAAAGAGTTTCATATCCCAAAGGGTTGGATAAATAAAGTGCTTTAATAGGCTCATATGGATGACACATTGGATATGTTCATATGAGGAATAGAGATTGTACAACTAAAAGTGGTATTAGAGATTTACCATGGATTTAGATTCATGAAATCATGTTATAAAATGAAGATTTGAATACTACTATAAAAATTTAGTGTTGTAGTATCGTTACAATAAAGGTGATTCCATATAGACTGAAGGGTTTAATGTTATCTAGGACATTACTATGATTTATCATTCATACACTAGTGCTCAATTTTTATTATCTGAGCAGCTTTTCATAGGCATCGAAAACCAATCCATCATAACATAGTTTAATCTGACATGGACCAACATGGATTAATCCTATGCAGATGTCAGTTGTGTGGGATTAATATCAAACAAGCCTTATCATTTTTGTTTTATTCTTACATGCATTATGATTTTCACCGCGTGAAATTATTTCTATATAGGGGATAACCCATTGAGTTAATTTCATGCAGTGCTTGTATTAATGGTACAAGATCCTAGTTGCACTGGTTTCAATCCTATTTAGACTATTTTAGAGCACAAAGTTAATCCCATGTGATATGTTTATCACTGGTTTTAATCTCACACAAACATATAATATGTTGTGACAACCTTGGTGCATGATATTAATCCTATGTAATCTATATAGCACAATGTTTAATATCACATAACATCTTATCATAAGTCATAGTTTCTAGTCTTTCTCACTCAACTTATGTAAGTCCCGTGCATTGATTTTATTTCAACATAGGATATACTATTTTATCATAGTGTATAATAGATACAACTTGTTTATATCATTAAAAATGATATAGAAAGTAAAAAATTATTTTTCTTAAATTTAATTTTTTTAATTTTTTTAAATGATCTATAATTTATTTATAAATTATGAAAAAATGTATTTTAGGATATTTATTAATTTATATAGGTATTTATATATTAATTAATTATAAATTTTTCATAACTAATTATTTAAATGTCTGTAAAATATTTAATAAATAAATATCCATAATATAAAAATTCAATATTGAAATACCTTTTTAAAAATTATATGGAACGACTGGTAATTTAGATATAAAATGATTATATGGGAATTATAATGTTAATATATAATTTTTTTTTAAATTGTAAAATAAGGAAAAAATATAAAAGAGTTTATATTTTATATTATGAATTGTTCATAACATCTAATTTGAATTGTTCTAATTAAAAACATTATTTGAGAATTTTTTTAAACCATATCAATAGGTGTTTTGATAATAAATATGATTAGGGTTTAAATAAAATTAAATATATGATATTTAGATTATATAAATTGTTTACATAATAGACCCAAAATATAAAATGATTATATTTTATATAAAATAAAAATGTTTAAGAGTAAATGTCATATAATGAATAATATTAGGAGTTTATATTGAGAATGAATATATATTGATTATATTTATTAATTATGGAAAGTCCATAAATCATGGCTAAGTTATAGTGTTTATAATTAGCTCTATTTATGAATTATTCATAAATAGTGTTCCTCATGTTTAAATTTATGAATTATTTATTTATTTAATTTATTACTATGATTATTATTATTGAATATAATTTTTATATTATGAATATTTGATGTATTATTTAGTTTAAAATGTTAAACCACTTCTATGAATTATCATAGATGCATCTAAGAAGTTACACACTAAGTATGATAATGAGTTTAGTTTTATTCAACCTTGAATTTGGTTTTCACTAGGTTATGATCTTGAATTAAGTAATTTATTATGATTTATATATATTTGATGTTAGAATTATGATAGAATTGAGATTTATCTTGAGTAAATTATCCCAATGTAGAGTGAATTTGGGTCAGAATGCACATTATCTTGGAGGATCATGCCTTTTCAAGAAAATTGGGTGTTAGTTCCACAGGGTCAAATACTATGAGGGGGGGGGGGGGGGGTGAATCAGGGTATGATAGATTAAAACTTTTCCCCTTTGGATATTGTTTCATTGTTTAACAAAACTCAATTCTATCTTCCTCCCATAGTAATATATGAACATATGTGAAATCATGCACATGACACAATTATTTTTACTTGGTTCTCCCTTACTGGGCTATGTCTAAGGGGTATACAACGACGATGTGCCAATGTACCAAATTCACTAAGGCTCACTGCCAATAATGAGTAAAATGTTCAGGATAGATATTCTATGCATAGGCTCACTACCTTCAAAATGTTTAGGGTCTTCTCACTGCATTCCCAAGGGTCACTCCCTACGCCTCTTTCTCTGGCTCACTACCGGTGGAAAGAGTCACCGTCTTCCTCTTCCTTTGCTCACTGGTCTTGGAAAGGAATCCACACATAGTTTATAGACTTGTAGGTCAAAAATAGTTTATGGAAATGTAGATCCCTTCATTTGAATGAATTCCTAAATCCTCAACTATAGTTAGATTCTCTGTTGAAGTTTCTTTTTCACCTGTAGATGAAGTCCACCTTTCCGAGTACTGCTAAGCACCAGACAATACTTTCGAAAACTGATTTGAATCTTTAAAAAGTTTCCTTGTGCAAATCATGAACCACAATCTTTTACTGTGTAATGAGTACTGGGTTTGGTATGCGGAACAACTCCTTCACGTACCATATCCGCTTCCGTGAACCTCCCTTCATCCACAAATTGCCTCCACATTCGCTATTGCGTACTGCCTCTGCAAAACTCCTCCTATCTGTGAACTTTTCTCTATCTGCGGACTGCCTCTGCGAATCGCCCTATGTCCGCGAATTGTTCTATGTTCACAGACTGACTTCACTAACCACCTATGTGCTGTACCTTCCTCTTCTACATACAGTGTCTTTTGCGGGATATAGTCTCCCACAAAAACCTTCGGTGAAATTTCTTCCGTGCGAACCACTTCATCCTTCATGGAATTATCCCTCACGAACTTCCTTCAGACTTTTTTGAATTCCCAAATCAAAAATATTTTCTCTAATGATATTATATCTCACTCTTAATCAGTGGGATTAACGCTTCTTATATAGGAAAATATATCCACAAAATATGCTAATCTAAGATTTACCAAATCTTCGATCCGACCTTCACCGCATACCGATCCTCCTGCCACTGTGAACCGTAAGTCTTCTATTAAATTATTTTTCATACATGGTTCACGTACTATCTTTTCACCTATGAGGTTGATATCCTCCGCAAATGACAAGCCCATCCACATACCACACCACCTTCCACTGTGAACCATTTTTGGTTTCACGAACCGCTCCCGCATACCGTTCCCACTGCCTGGTATGCAGTCGCGTACCCTTCCCAGACATAGTACACAATCCATGTTTCGGGCTCCGCGTTTCTCTTAATTTTCAAATTTTGTTCTCCATTCTTCACACCATTCAGTCCCATAAATAAATCCTTACATTTCCAAACACAAATTCTCGATTTTGAGGCCCAAAAATTCAGTAAAAACTGGGAAATTGCACCACCTTAAAAACCTATCTTTGGAAAACACCAACCATACTCATTTTCAGTAATCTGGATTTGTCAACAAACACAAACACACCCAAAACATACCAATAGGACACCTTGAGGGATTTTTGTCCAACAGTGGGGTTCGACTATCTATCTCTCTAGGATTACTCTTGATGGGATTTTTAATTTCATATAATTCTAAAACTTTACATGAAAGGGTTTTATATACCTTATTCACGGGATACATTTGGATATGTATGAATATAGTTGTCTTTTAAGTTGTGTTAGTAACATAATATATGATTAGTGTAAATGGTTATAAATCAATATGGTTTTAAAATATTAATTTTGTGGAAATAATAGGATTACAAACTAAATCACTGGAAGTATACATATGAGTAAAATGAAATACATGAGATAATATGGTGTGATTAAATCCTCTTTAATAATACTAAGCATTATATTTCTTTAAAAACAAACACATATCAAGACCTCGATCATCCTACTAGGTAATTTCTTACTAAATTTGGGTTCTCATGGATTATCTTGTGCAATAAATAGAGGATATGGATAAACCTAAGAGTTAGGTAGCCAAATACCACTGTGATCTTTGGGTTACACTTAGCTAGGAAACCCCCAAGAAGGATACTAGAGGAATAGAGTTGATATTGTATCTATATGATGAATTTGGTCAAAGGGTTTTCCACTCAAATATTCAATATTCATATATGATATGATTTAAAGATGACCTAACTAAATAACTAAGAGGTTATATGAACACTAAAGTGGACTCAATGATCATTAAAATATAGATCTTATACCACCAATGAATATAATGAATTTAAAATGGGCCATAATTTTAGTGGGATCACATTTAATAAAATTCCCTTATAAATGTTTATAAAACATGATACTCTTATGATAAAAATATTTTTTATAGATGAATAACATAATCATAATCAAACTTAACTTTAAGATTAATCCTTGAAAAGTAGAATCTTAATATAAGCAACTTATAAGACTAGTAACATAAGAAAAATTCATAAGTAAGAAAAATCTATGTGTTATTAAAACACCTTCCTAGATAAATGAAATGTTGAATCCATTAAATAGGTGAATCTAGATGCTTATGAGAAGAATAAATTGATTCAATTGAGGTTTTGTTAAGGATTGTTCTATACATATAATTCATTCTATTTTTATTGATATAAATGTTCCTATAATGTTAACAAGTTCATGAAGTGTTTAACATATTTTCTTATAGTGTTGAGGATAAATGAATTAGGCATGTGATGTGAAAATTCTAATACTATATCAATAGTACAAATGGTTGAAATTTCAAAACTAAATAAGAAAATTTAGTTGTAAATTACAAAATTGTTTCTTCTAGTATCCATTCAAGGTTATTAAAACCTATATTTATAAGGAAGGAGGAGTAATGTTTCCATATGATGAAATTATCCATGATACCTAAATGGGTTTGTGAAGCTTTATAGAATGCCTATGCGATGTATCGAAGTTATCAAAATTAATTCTTTGGTTTTGAAGGATATATGATACCAAATTTATACTTTAATTTTCTTAATGTACATGAGTTAAAAATAAAGGAAAGAATTTATAGATATTATAGTTTGTATTCAAGTGATGAAGCAAAGAGCTGTTACATTAAATATTTGAATGTATAGGAATATATCAAGCTTAGATGGTTCTAAGTAAATAATGCGTATCTTCATCTTATTTTTCTTATATGATGATAGAATTTGTCCATTAACAAAGAGTTATCATGAATAATATGTGATTTTACACATGGTTAATGATTCATCAGATTCTATAACATACTCGAGAAGGAGATATGGATAAAAATGTTTTATCTTGGATAAAATAGTTTATCCAGATGTTTGCTAAAATATTAGGAATTAAGATTACACTACCATTAGTGGCATATTTTAAAGAATAAATTCTTATTTTATTAAATTTGATTCAAAAAAATAGAATATCATATAATATATAGATGAAATAGTTTATTTGTTAAATATTAATACTAAGAGGAAATAAGTGGCATTTTATAACATAAAGGAGTTTGTTCATCTTAAAAAGATATTATAAATATAATATAGTGTATAAGAGTCCAATGTAAGTATTTTTGGAATTATAAAAGTTTAGAATTAACAAATAAAGGATTATACCGGTCAAAACTTAAAGTGAAATATCAATTTCAAGGAAAAAATTGATGGAAAGGGTTATTAGAATGATGATTATGTACTTAGAAAGAGTTATAAGTAGATAAAAAAAATTATTAACATCATAATGTTGGATTTTATGGGGTTAAGGATCTTAAATATGTTCAATTATTTGAACATTAGGAATATGATTCTTAATCCTCACCATTATTCAAAATAAATTACTTTATAGATGATACTCACTAAAGAATTTAGAGGGAGGGTTTTATCATATGGTCATATAGTGATGTGATAAGAATTACATAGAGATATAATGAGTTTAATAAAACCCCTAAAAATACAACAAACATAAGGATGATATGATAGTTTATCATATATGATATGTTAGATAGGTGATTATGTATGGTTTTCTTAAGTATTATTAAAGGAGTTTAAGAATATAAAATATATTATGTTATAAAAAAGGTAATTTATACTTATCATTCTTTAACATTGGATATATATATCATGAAGTGAAATAATAATTTACCTCTAAAATTATGTCTTTGATTTATCCCTAATCGATATTCATCATATATTATTATAGGTTATGATAAAATGTTAATATTAGAGTGAGTATGATTATTGTATCAGGCTAAAAAATATAATCATGAGGCACAAAAAAAGTTTATACACAAGATGAACCACTAAGTATATGACATCAAGTGTCATAGTTATTCCTTTGGTATACTAAAGGTGCATGTTTTTCATTTGGATTCCACAATACTTAAGGTTGGAAAGATACCTTGCACGAGAACCTTCATAATTTGTTACCATTATTACACAATCCTTGAGGGTAATCTAATCATGGGTGGTTGGGCATGTTATTGATCATGTCATCATCCGGAGCATAACCAAGATGGTATTTTTCCTCCCATATGATGAGTATGACATATGGACCCTACATTGAGACAGATTAAGGATGTATACAATTGTACCCAAATAGTATATATGATGTGATTATCTATTTGAGTGAGGGGAATATAATGTGCTAATCCATAACAACAAATGTCATGTGATGTATTCATTGACCTAAATATTATATACTCAGATAATCAGGAATATATGAGTAAGTTATATAGGATTGATGTACTATATGTCCCATGTTTACTTGATATCTTGGACAAAGGGATTATATGAAAATTTATTATTGTATATGATGTAGTTGGTAGATATAGGTATAGGAATATGTGTGTTTGATAGAGATCACACCAAATCCCTTTATAGATTTAGTAACACTAATGATATTCTATAGGATTATCTTTACTTACATTTATGGTTTGATAATTTATATTTATTGTTAGTTCCACAAAGGCTCATGGGGTTACACTTTGTGGTTGAATAAATGGGGATTGAGTTTTAATTAGAGATTTACTCTAAAAGTGTTTTAGGGTTAATACAAAAGGAGTTTTTGATGGGCATTCACAAGGTATTTCATACAATTTAATATAAGGTGAAGCTAATTATATCTTTCCAAAAGTTTTTTGGGAGTATCCAAAAGGAGTTTTGGATATAATTTTAAAAGTTATTGTATATGATACAATATAAGGTGAAATGAAAAAAAGTTTATGGGACATTAGTGGAAGTGGTAGATTGATGGAGATATTCCATAAAGCCTCTATATTGTAGTGTATGATATAGAATTTCATATAGTATGAATTGCATGAAATCCAAGGCTTATTGTATTACTTGGTATTGGGAATATCATAAATCAAAACATATGATGTTATGCTACTTCTAGTCAAATGTTAAATAAATTAGCATTCAAATAATCACCCAAATAATCCATCATTAATATAACTGTTTCATAAAATGAAAAATATGAAAAATATGGATTGTCTAAAGGTTACTAATATAGTAACTAAATTCCATTCCATTTACTCACATGTTATAAATATATGCGTAAATTCATGGGGATTAGGTAGTATCCTTGAAAGGCCTATATAAATTCAGCCACTATGGGATGGTTTGACATGAAAGCTTACCCATACATCATCCAAATCCCTAATTCCCAAAGCTCTCTACCCTATCCTATGTTTACAACTTGGGATTCTAGCATACCGTGAGAGTGAGAAGGGTCCGACCCATGAAATGGGTGATTTGATTTCAACCCTTGGATACACTATAGAGAGGGGAGTATGATGGATACCCTGTAGTGTTCTCCATAAAGCATATGGGTTGATCACAAAAAAATAGTAGTTTATTAGTGTAAGGTATTCACTCTAGTTACTTTATTTTATATAAAATGAAGTTTCAGGTATTCACACATGATATATCTTAGGTTTTATAGTTTCTTATTACTTTTATTACTTAAATTATGTGTTAATATATCCTATGAAAATAAACAGTACATACATAAAATATAAATCAAACAGGTCTAAACATCTAAAAGACACCCCGTGATAAGGGATATAGTAACAAATAACACACACATAAAATTTAGGTAAGATAAATGTGGACTAATGATAAAAAAGTGGCTACCCAGTGAAAGTTTCCCTTGACAGAACCCTATAAAAAACCTTTCCATCATCTCCTTGATCACCCCTCAAATGGTCCAAAATGGTACCAACCGATCTCTAAGACACTATACGCGACTAGCCCCCATAAGCAGGTGCTTTAATTTTTCTCAAATCTTACTCCATAGTACATTTACACATCCAAACAAGGTATATACAAGGTTTTAGTAAAATATACCTAGTAGGTAGTCACCACCCCACCTATAACATCCTATCATAAGCTATAGTATATATAGAAACAATCCAAAGAAAATAAATGTAATCAAAATATAATAAGTGTATAATATTGAGACATCATTAAAAAATAACTCCATAAATTGGGAGGTTTTTCTACCTTCTATACCTGTTATGAGCCACAAATCAGTTTCTAAGATGAGTGGGATAGGAAATCTTACAAACATTCCCACCAAATGATCATAAATTCTTTTAAGTATAATAATTATTCTAAAAAGTGATATATGTTCATGTATACTCGATTCAGGATAATCTTGTAGCTTGTCTCTTTGGGATTGGGTAAAGGGGTTTAAAAGAGTTAGGACATTTCAAGACCATCCCATATCATCAACCATTTTATCAACCCAAGTGTACCTGGACATTGTTTATTCTGATGCATATAACCCCTTTCTTGCTTTATTTTTGACCAATTAGTTACAATTATATGAAAAATATCATTAAATATGGAACCATAATGATATTATCATACTCACGTGAAACTATAGAATTTTATTTTATTTTAATTTGAGTTATTTGTATTTTAATAATTTTTGGAATTTGAATTTTGAAAATTTAACGGTTTTTAAGGGTCGTATGATTAGTACATACAGTTAGTAAATCATGTGGAAACTATGTGTTTTGCTCCATCACTTGATAGTACCATTTGGTACGGTTATCACATGATTAGTAAACCATGAAAGGCCCTATAGGAAACTGTGTGAGGTCACTTTGGTCTAAGCAGTGAGTGCCACATGGTTTTATAAACCGTGTGGGTAAGCTGTGCAGGTTACCCGAATTTTATTAACTTTTTATTTTTTTTCTTTTATTCCTTTATTTTTATTTCTTTTTTATTCCCACCCCCCTGTGCATCGTGTAACCCCCCTCATAGCTGAGCTCCCACTTGCATACCTCCCTCCCTATGGTCCACTCCTTCCTTTGATGTTTCATAATGAATCATCCACAATTCAAGGTCATAGCTCTTAGTTAAGAATCCATCCTACTCCTTCCAGGTTGCGCGACACCCCTGGATGAGATCTATTTCATGCATTCCTATCCCTCCTCCATCCTACTCTTATGTTTGATATTTTATCTCAGTTTCTTAGTGATCATTGGAAGGATCCCCAAGGCAAAGTATTCCTCTTCCCACTCTCCATGTTGCATTTTATACCTTCCCCTTTCTAAGTCGCATTTTCCAAACCCTAGGGTTCTGATATTGACCATTTTGGGGGGTTTTTGTGATTCTAGGTTTTGTCAAGGTTCCTTCTTCCATTTTTGGGTGTCCTCCATCAAAGGTGACACACTTCAAACTAAATGACATTAATTCCAGTTAGGTTTTCCCCAATTTTAGATTTTAATTTGTAGTACCATGATTTTCTTGTTTTTTAATTAATTTTTTAATTATTTAATATTATAATTTTTTTGATGGAGTGTTAGATAAAAAATTGGGTTTTCTCTGGGTTTTCATCAAAATCAGTGGGTTTCCCTATTTTAAAGAAGGGTTTAAATTTGTTTTTCACTTAAATAATGAATGAAAATGTTTATTCTAATACCTTATTGTCTCTTTAAAATATTATTTTAATCTATTAAAATTTTTTGCATTTTAAATTAATTCTTCAATTTTTTACTTGGAATTTCAAGTGGCACTTGAAATTATAAGTATCAATAAATTATTTAAAGTTTATCTTTGAATAAAACTTGGATTTTAAAAGTGTTTTGACCCCATTTTGGTCACATGAAAAATTAAAATAATTTTTAAAGGGATTTTATAAAAAGGGGGTTGATCTCCCAAATGAGTTTCAAGGGTTATTTTAAGTGCAATGGTTTAAGAAATGTTTTAAAATTATTATAAAATATCTCAACATCTTGAGTAGTTTTTGGAAGGCCCGCTTAGAAACTTTAAGTGGTTTTAAAAAGGGTGAATGCATGTGTAACCATCTTAAGTCCCATTTATTTTGATTGATTTTAATGGTGGATGGGTTATCAAGGCTTTTCCTTGAGAGGGAGTTGAAGGTGATGGTGGGTTTTTTATTATGCTTGGTGATGCTTGTAGTGTTCACTGTTTATTTTCTCTTCTTATTATTACCCATGAACTTTAATTCCTTTCTCACCCTTTATTTAATTTGGTCATGGAAACACATGTTCTAGGGTAGGATAACTTAGTTAATACATTATCCCTTTCCACTAGCCATGTTAGTGAAGTAAGTCTGGCGCCTCTTCCACCAGCCAGTAACATGATATTATATTCCACTAATTGAGGGAACAACCCTAATTAGTGATGTTAGTCTAGGTTACCTGGCCTTAATAACCATAAGGTAGATCCCATGAAACTTATTCCATTTATTTGGGGTTTTACTTATGGGATTTTTCTAACCTTATAGTATATCCCTAGTTTGATTATCATGTGTGGAACCTAAATTTGGTATCTTTCTCTTTTATTTTCTTCATCTATGACATGGTTCCCTTCTTCAATGACCTATTTATTTATGTAGTGTGTGTGGGTGTTTCTAAGGTATTTTAATAAATGATTTTAAGATATTTTTAAAATTAAAACAGGGTTATTTCATACTGAGTGTGAATTTTCTAAATAAATGTTTTAAAGTGATTGTTTTCATTTATGAATAATAAAGAGGAAAGCTTATAAAACTATTTTGAGATGTTATTGGTTTTAAATATAATTAAGTAACAAAAAACCATTTTCTATTATTATTTTTAAACTATCTTGAAATGTATATTTAATTAAAAATTAGACATGTGTCATGGAAATTGGTGACCTATTGAGTACTTTAATGCTCACACCTATACTATAGTTTCATGATTTTGTTCAGCTCCTAGCTTGGTTCCTAATTTTTCTTGGAGTGTTGATTGATATGGGGGATTGGGGTTAGTTATTTTTTTTATTTATCTCATTTTTCCAAGTGTGTATATTATATGATTTTTAGGACTTTCATTTATTTTTAAAGAATGACTAGCGAGGTGTGCCCTTTAAATGAGTTCTTTAGCACTTTCAGTTATGGTTATTGATTGATTTCATTATTTCATGTGGAGAATGTGTGATTTGGGATATTTAACATGTTGAGGGAGATTAGGGGATAATTGGAGGGTGATGAATAGGTGAAGGAGTTTGTGGGGGGGGGGGGTGGGGGTGGGCTAAGGGATTAGTCTATATCTGTTTATATCTACTATTTTCTTATTTTTTATGACCATCTAATATTTGGCATTGGTGTCCGACTTATGGATGGGTCATACTGAATTTTTCATAGAAATATGACATCAATTATACTTTTATTTAATTTAATTTATGGGGGAAATAATCCAAATTGATTAGTTTTAATGCCTTTTATGATTTTTATCAGCCCAAGGGATCACGGATTCCCCTTAAGTATGTCGTGGTTCGGTTTGGAAATTTGATGGATGGAAAAATCAGGATGCTCTGTGACAAATGTTATTAGAGTATAAGGTTATTCAGAGTGCCCTTTTTTATTTGGGAAAAAGGGTTGTGTGGATCTAGGTTGTCATAACTCTATAGGTACATGCATTGGAGAGTATTGTGAACTCTCTTTTGTTTAGAGCCTCGAGTTTCTATGGAATTATAGGATTAAGTATTGGTTTTTGATTTTTATTTTGATTAGGTTGATGTGTTTGTTATAAAAATGGTGTCTAAATTATTAATGAGTTGTAAGTGATTTGGGGGTTTTCTTGATCTTGGGGTGATGATGGATGGAGAACTCGAGATACATGACTAGACCTTTTGGCTAGACCAACCATGTGGATCTTGTGTGGATGGTTCTAAGGACTCCTATAAACCTGAAAGTATTTTTATATTTCATTTTGGAATTTTTATCATCCTATTTTGATTCCCAAGTCAGTATTAATGTGAATTATCACTTATTGTAATTAGGGAGGTGGGGTGGTATTGTTTTATGTTATTGTTAGGTAAAAAATGGTGTGTTATTATTTTCAAAAAAATGTTTGGTTTTAAAATTACTTTTGGTGGTTTGTTTTAAAAATTAATTTATTATTTATTAAAAAATTAAAAAGGTATTTTAAAAAATGAGATTGTTTTAATTATGGGTTTTAATAAAAATTATTTATAAAGAAATTTAATTTTCATGGAAATGTTTTTAAATGGACCCGTTTTATTTAAAGATGACTTTAAATGTTAATAAAACTCTAAAAATGTTTTTTTTGAATCAGGTGTGGTGTTTTAAAACTATTTATTGAAAGTTAGTTATTTTTAAGAAAAATTAGTTTAATGATGTGTGAATTGTGTGTTTTGTTTTAGGAAGTTTATTATTTTTAGATTTCACCCTTCATAAAGGGACTGTTGGGTGTGTGTTATGATATATGAATTGAGTTTATTCATGTATCATGCAATTTAATACATATATCCAATAGAGGTCAAGAAAAATGGTAGGAGGCATGTCTCTTAGGATGATCCCCTTGGTGATTCCTTCATCATTTAAAGAAGATTTCTTCCATTCCTAGTTTTATCCAGACTTTGAATATAGTGGTGGAATCAAAACCTTTTACTCTAAAACCCCATATTAGGGTCATTTTTTAGTGTATGCATGACCTATTTAAGCACCATCAGAATCCATAGATATTTTTTTTGAGTTGATCTTTTGGGTTAGTGTTTCTTTATTCAGTGTATTAGGAGTCAGTGAGAGATTTTGAGGTGTTTTGATCTAGTTCATGCATCAGGTGACACTTTGGGGGTACTTATAGAATGGTGGTTTTACATGTGCCTTATGGATTTCAGTTTCTTTCACTTGGAGTTGGTGTGTTTTTTTGTTTTATTAAGGTGGTTGTGATTCTTTATTGTGATATATACTTGTAGAGGTTGGTTTATTTATTGATTTAACATGGGAAGATTGTTATGTTGTGATTGAGTAGTTAGAACTTGTATCACTTTTTGTAAGAACCTAAGGGTGTTAGATATTTTTTGGATTTTCATGGGATGGTAATCATGTGGTTGAGGTCCTAGTCTAACCAAATAGAGCATGGTTCCCTGGGTCTAAGGCCCATGTTAGTTTTTTATGAGGTTTTTTGTGATTTTATTTTCCCTCTGAGTTATATGTTTTTGGTTCCTTGGCAGATGTTGAGTTTTATGAATGACTAAGGATTGTTGGGGTTCAATGGAATTGAGTATTCTTGGGATTTTTTTGGAATTGATGTTTTTATTTGATTTCCATATCAAGGTGTACATAATGGATGGTTTTTTCCATTTTACCATAATTCTAAAATGGTGGGGAGACTTATTTTAGGTCTCCGTTTTTGTGATATCTTGTTAGTTTGTGTTGTGTTTGAAGATATTTCATGATTTTGGGAGATTTGTTCAACTGTTTTTTGGACTTGGGATGGATATTTTTCCCTTGGGGCCATTTTTAGTGGCTCTATTTTGGTTCAATATCTCCTTATTTTTTCCCCTCACCACCCACATCATGAGTTGAATTAGACTGAATCCTCATTTTCCAACGCCTTCTATTTTGACCAAAGACTTTTTGGGAGAAGATTGTGGAATTGTGGGGATAATTTTCACATCCATGTGCGGTTGTATAATTTTATTTTATTTTAATTTTAGTCATTTTTATATTTCGTATTTTTTGGAATTTAAATTTTAAAAATTTAAAGGTTTTTAAGGGCTGCACAATTATCCCACATGGTTAATAAATAATGAAACAAATTTTAATTTGTATTTTTCACTTGACAGTACCAGTTTAAATGGTTAACACATGGTTAGTAAACTCTTTAGGGAACTATATGAAACTATATGAGACCATTTTGGTCTAGTTAGCGAGTGTCTCATGGTTTATGCATGGTTTGGAAAACCATGTGGATAAACTGTATGAGTTTCCCACATTTTTTAAGTTATTATTTTTTCCTTTTTTTCATCATTTCCTTTTTTTTCTTCTCCTCACCCTATTCATCATGCGACCCCCTAATGGTTGAGCTCCATCTTGTGTGACTCCCCTATGGTCTCCTCATTCCTTTGATGTTTCATCATAAATATTTCACAATTCAAGGTCAGAGCTCTTAGGTAAGAATCCCACCTCCTCCTCCTTGGTTTTGCGACGTCCCTATTCGAGACCCCCTTCACACTCACCTCTACCTAATCCCTCATCCTCTTCTATTAGTGATTTCATTTTGGTTTCTTGATGATTCTTACCCGTATCCTTAATGTAGAATCTTTATTTTCCCTCCTCTTTCTTTATTATCACATTTTCTCCATACCCCCTTTCTTCCCCTTGTTCATTTGAACCACAGGGTTATGAGTTTGACTAATTTTTGGATTTTTTGATTATATGATTCATGTGTATTACTTGTTCCATGTTTGGGTGTTTTACTTCAAAGGTGACACATTCCATACTATCTGCCATCTATTTCAGGTAGGTTTTCCCCATGTTTAGATTTTAATTTTTAGAACTATCATTTTATTGGTTTTTAATTAATTTTTTAATTATTTAATGTTAGTATTAATTATGTTTATTGAAATTTTAGAGATAAAATTGGGGTTTATTTGGGTTTTCATCAAAATAAGTGGGTTTAAATATTTTAAATAAGGGTTTAAATTTCATTGTATTTAAACCATGGATGATAGTGTTCAGTTTGATGTTTGATTATCTCCTAAAAATATTATTTGAAGATATTAAAAATGTATTGGATTTTCAAATTAAAATTTAACAGGTTTTTACTTTTAATTTCAAGTGGCACTTGAAATTCCAAGTATCAATATATTATTTAAAGGATGTATTTGAATAAATATTGGATTTTAAAAGTATTTTTACCCTGTCTGGGTTATAGGATAAATTAAAATAAGTTTTAAAGGGATTTTATAAAAATGATGTTGATCTCATAAATGATTTTTTGGGGTGATTTCAAGTGAAATGGTTTATGAAATATTTTATAAATGTTTTCACATTATTATAAAATATCTCGACATCCTGAGTAGTTTTTGAAAGTACTTCTTGGAACTTTTAAGTGGTTTCAAAATGGGGGCATTTGTGTGAAACCCTCTTAATCACCATTTTTTATTGATCTTTATGGTGGATGTGTAATTATGGATATTCCTTGAGAGGGATTTATAGTCAAGGTTGAGTTCTTTGTTATGGTTGGTGATGCTTGTAGTGCTCACTGTTTATTATCTTTGCTTATTATTAGTCATGATATTTGTTTTTATTACCATCCTTGATTTGATTTGGTCATGGGAAAATATTTTGTAACACCTTGAAAATTTAGTTTAAATTAATAATAATCTTTATAGTAATCTTAACATGCAACACCGAGCTTTAAGAAAATTGTGATACACTATAAAAATATTATTATTTTAATATTACTATTATAACACAACCGTTAAATTGACGAGTATGAATATTATTACCCACATAATGAAATATATTCATAATTTTCATACTCAATACAAATTTATTGATTAATTCTTTGGAAATTAACACTCAATATTTAGTAAAGTCAATTTATGTTCCAAAAATATGTTTTCTTTAAAAATGGGTTTTATTGCTTTTTTTGTGAGTGAAAATTATAATTAATTTCTACCACTTTTGAAAATTTATTTTATAAAAAGGAAATAAATTTTTTAAAAAATAATAAAATTATCTTAAGGTTATTTTTTTTGGGTATTTTGAAAAGATTAATTTTCTAGTGAATTGTAAAAAAATAACGATTTTATAGAAAACTGTCTTTTCCATTCATTTTTTTTACAAAGTACCATTTTGTTTTGAATTGATTTTAAAATTTAATTATTTAATTTTGAAAAAAAAAATATAATTAATTTTATTTTATTTGACATTATTCTGAACTTTGGTATGAAAATTGTTTTATACTTAAAAATGCATTTTTCTGGAAAATCATTTTTCACAGTGTTTTGTGGGTTTATTTTAAAATTAATTTGTTGAACTTATAGGTATTAAATTTGAAAAAATTTATTAAATATTTTTAATTATCATGTAATTTTTTTTAAATAGTTCTACTTTATTTTTGGTCATTATGAATAGAAACCATGGTAAATATTTTTCACCTTGGTATACATAAATCAGGTAATTAATGTTTGAAATAATGTTATAAGGATTTAGAAATATATATAACACCTAAATTATTTCTATTTTATGAGTTTAGTTTGAATATCCTCATTAAAATTCTAATATTTGGTAAATTAGTGATGTTTTTCTTTAATAATGACCTTAATATTATTTTAAGTAAAGAATAAATCTAAAATGTAACTCTCTTTATTTTAATAACTCTAGTATTTTTTCATAGGGATAAAAAGTGTTCATGTTTGTTTATAAATTATTATTTGAAATATTAAAGAATTTTTTTATCATGTTAATTTTTTTTAATTTTTAGTGATGAAATAATTACCTTAAATTCTTACGCAACACCGACATAGTTCTTATGAAAGTAGTATAAAAATTAAGTAAATAATTTTAAAAACCTAAAAAGTTATATTTTTTGGATTATTTATGGGTTTAATATAATTTTTTAGATAAATATAATGTTTTATTAATTTTTTAAAATTTTACATTCGATCTAAATTACTATTTTAATATTTTTTGAAATTCAATTATGTGAATAGTCCTAAAAATAACTTTAATGGAATTTTATGTTAAAAAATATTTTATTAAATGATTTAAAATTTATAAAAATATTATATTTATAAAATTTAATGGTATATGGTCTATAATTTCAACAATTTTCCACTTATTGTTCACTTTTCCTTTTATAGTAATTTTATTGACCCATAAAGAGCATAAAACTTTGATATCGCGGTAATCATCAAAAGGGTTAATGAGGGGGTTAAAACTAAGAGATAAGGGTTTAAACATTGCCTAAAATTATATAAATTTTATTTTATAAGATTATCTAGACATATATCTATAATATATTATAAATATATCATTTTAGAGCCACTTTAACATGAAAATTAATTTATATTAATTTAATACTTTAAGTAATTTTGAGGGTGACCCTCTCCTCTATTATATTAAGACACCACCTATCCTATATTTCTTACACTTATTAAGAAAATTATATAAAAAAACCTGAAAAAACTCTTATTAAATTCCTTATATACAATCTATATATTATATACTTTTTTAAATACCATCCCTGGGGTCCTTAAGGAGAGATCCAAAGGAGGTTCTTCAAAGAGGAGGTAATCATCTTAACTGAGCATTTTAATTTTTCTCATTATTCTACCTCCTTTAGTTCTATACTAACCATTTAAATATAAAAAAATTAGTATCTCTCATATACTAAGATGTTATTATGTTAATGGAATAACCTTATTCATTTCCTTTATCCATCAAATGAGAAATTAAAGTACCACTTGTGCCTATGTGTGGACTATCACCTCCATAAAGTGATACAATTAATTTTCCATCACTACCTCAAATGGATGTTTATAATGATGTATTTAATAAATATATATTATATTTATGATATTAATATTTTTTTTATAAAGTATAATTATTATTTACCTTTATTTCATTCCATTCATCAAAAAATGGAAACATCACTCGTATACACGTACAAATTACCATCTCCATGAATACCTACCTTTTATAGAAGGTTATAAATATTTATATAATGAATATATATGATATTTATATAATTATTAACATTTTTATATGATTTAACCATGATCAATATGCAATTATTGAAAATTATTAATCGAAACTTACATGAAAAACAAAACAGTTAACACACAAAAATGACGATTTTAATAAAAAAATATTGATAAATGGGTGTTGTAATGTTATAATTGGATCATATATGATATTATAAGTATGTATATGGTTTTTTATAGATTTATAAAAAATTTAAATTTATTATACATGAGTTTAGAGTGCTAACGAAGCTAGTTGGATGTATGGTAAGGGTTCTCTGTCTCAATATTGTTTTGTTGAGGCATGTTTTATGTTATGCATCTATATTATTTTATGAGGAATAAATAATACCCCTGGGACATGTTATATAATTAATATCCATATTTTTATGATATTTATAGTTTTATTTGAAGTTATTATTTCATGGGGCTTATGATTCAAAAGTTACCAAAGTGGTAATTATTTTACATTACAATCTATTTTTTACTAGGATTGTTTAAGATTAAGTTTTTGATGATGAAATTATATGATATTTATCTCCAAAATATTATTTATTTTATTATAATATAGTTATTTATGGTTATCACATGTATTACTTTAATTTTCTTCTCTTTAAGTATTCAATATACTGAAATAATGTTTTTAAGGAAAACTGACTTTTTTTACTTTTCGGTCAAGAATAATTTTCTTCCATGTCCATATTTTCTTTAAAATGATTTCAAGAATGTTTTTACTATTATACTATGATTTTTTGAATTCATTTTTAACCATGTTTAAATTTATATAATTTTTTTAAAAGGAATCTTCTGAACATTTTCTGAATGATATAAATTGGAATTTTTACCAAAAGTCTGAAATGAATATTTGTTTTAACACACATGACATGGATGAAATCTCCCACATTCATGAACACTCAATGATTTGAAGATTAATTTATAATTTTTCATAGTTATTTATGAATAAAATGTTTTCCTTAATATTTTTAAACTTTTTAAATTTTAAATAAGTGATTTCAAAATAAAAAGAGTATTTTCCTTAATAAATGTTATAATTATATTTTAAATGATTTTTTCATCTATGATAACATCCTTTGATGTTACATACGATTAACTAGGATATAATTCTATGATACCATACTAATTTTTTCTATATATGGTTTGTGGTTATAATGATGAAATATTTATGAAACTTTTTTTCTTTTCCATGGGTTAAGTTGCGACAGAATGATAAATGTTTTAACAATATTATGAAATAAATATGAATGGATTATGATTATGTGACATGTGGGTCCATTATATACCTATAATGAATTAGGTAAATATTAATGTTTTATGAGCTCAAAGGGTACTCAGGAAATTATCCCAAGCCCAAAATAGGGTACATAAGAAGTTATCCCAAGCCGAAAATAGGGAACACAAGAGGTTATCTCAAGCCCAAAGTAGGTACATGGGTGGTTATCCCAATCCTAACATGTGATTAATGTATTAGTGGGTACCCTTGTCATAATATTTCTATAATTATGATCATGCCACACTTTATGACACACTTTTATGACATGATCTTAATCCAATATTATTCTCTCATAACTCATGTTCTTTGATTTATTTATGATTAATGTCTTATGAACTTCTAAAATTTATGCCATGACTCATGATTATGATCCATGAATTATTGAGTATGGTATTCAAATGTTAATATTATGTTTTGAAACCATTATTATCATATTATGATTAAATGATAATTTAAATATCCCTTGTTTACCCTTACTAAGCATATAATCCCACTCTTTATTATATTTCATTTTCCACAAGATATGAACAAAGGTTTTAAGTATGATATGTATAAACTAGGTGATAGTTTTAAATAAATATGTGGTAGATGATGTATAAATTTTATGTACCGGTTTTTTTATCTATCTAACTTTAAAAAGACACTAAACCTTTATAGATTTGGTATGGATCATAATGATATGTAATGAATATTCATCTAATAAGATGTAATTTTTATGCATGAAATGTGTAGTCCATCTCATAGGTTCTAGGGTAGGATAACTTGGTTGGGATGAGATCCATTTCCACTAGCTATGCTAGTGAAGTAAGTTTGGCGCCTCTTCCACTTGCCAATGATGTGATACTATATTCCATTAATTGAGCACATGAACCTAGTTAATTACATTTACCTAGTCTTAGTAACCATAAGTTAGAGCCCATGAAACTTTTTCCATTGATTAGTGGTTTGACTTAGGAGATTACTCTTATAATATGCTATATCCCCTAGTTGATTTTCATGTGTGGCACTTGAATTTGGTTTCTTTATCTTTTATTTGCTATATCTATGACATTATTCCCCGTTTTATTGATCTATTTATTTATACAGTGTGTGTGGAAATTTATTAAGTATTTTAAGAAATGGTTTTAAATAAATATTTAAAATTAAAAGGGGTTATTTCATATGGTGTGTGTGTTTTCTAAATAAATGTTTTAAAGTGATTTTTTAATTTAAGAAAAATAAAGAAGAAATATTATAAAACCATTTTTGAGATGTTCTTGGTTTTAAATATAATAAGTAATAAAAACCTGCTTTATATTATTATTTTAAAACTATCTTAAAATGGTTATTTAATTAAAATCTAGACATGTGTAAAGGTGGGTGGTGGATCACCAAGTGTTTTTATGCTCATGCCTATACTACCTTTTAGTTTTAGGATTTTATTTATCTCATGGATCAGTTATTGACCACTCTTAGATCATTAATTAATATGGGGGATTGAGGTTAGTTATTGTTTTATTTATTGCATTTGGCTAAGTGTGCTTATTACATGATTTTGTAGGACTAAACTTAATTTTCATAGAATGACTGGACAAATGCGCCCTTTAAATGAGTTCTTTATTGATTTTAGTCATGGTTATTATTGGATTTAATTATTTCATGTAGAGACTAGGTGATTTGGGAGCCAAAACATGTTGAGGGATCTTGGGTGTGAGCGGAGGGTGCTATCTAGGAGAGGGAGTTTGGAGGGTG
Source organism: Viscum album (assembly GCA_963277665.1). Taxonomy (NCBI): domain Eukaryota; kingdom Viridiplantae; phylum Streptophyta; class Magnoliopsida; order Santalales; family Viscaceae; genus Viscum; species Viscum album. The sequence continues at coordinate 875,044,848 of OY728136.1, forward strand.
ATCCAAGTGATTAGTCTATATCTATTTATATCTAATGTTTTATTTTTTATTTATTCTTTCCCATCTGATATTTGGCATGGATGTTAGACTTATGGATTATTGATGTCAAATTTTTAGTATAAGTTTTTTGTCACTTATACTATGATTTAATTAACTTTATGGGATAAATCATACCCATCAATTACATGTGATGCCTTTAACACTTATTGTCAGCCTAAGGGGATCAGGAATGCCCTTTAGGTATATCATGATCTAGTTCAGGAATCCTATGGATGAATGGATTGGTATGGTCCACTAAAAAAGGTCTTAGTGGTGGTTTATTAGAAGTAGTTCTAATAACTGCCACAAAATAAATCATATTAAAAAACTTTTATAATATAGTGGTGGTTTCCTATAACTGTTGTTATATTTTTTTATTTTAACATTTTACGGAAGTTTTATTTAAACTGCTGCTAAACATTTTAAAAAACCTTAATTTTTACCCCCTCCTCCTATCTCCTTCCCCTCGCCCTGACCCTCCCCTCCCACGCCCCTCGACGACCCCAACCCTGACCTCCCCTTCTCCAGATGGTGACCACTGTGACCCCAACCCCCTATCGGCTACCGCCGTGACCCCGACCCCCTTCCAGTTACTGCCATGACCCCGACCCTCCCTACTCCCTTCTAGTGACTGCCATGACCATAAAACCCTCACTAGCAATGTCGTGACCCCAAACCCCTACTCCCTGCCATCAACCTCTATGACCCTAACCCCCTTCCAGTGACCACTGCAACCCCAACCCCCCCTTCTGAAAACTGCTGTGACCCCAACCCTCCCTTACGGATAATACTGTGACCCCAAACCCATTCTAGAAACCTCCGGGACCTTGAACCCCTACCAATGATCGCTGTGACCCTAACCCCCCTTCTGACAACCACTGTGACCCTGACCCTCCCTACTGGCTACTGCCATGACCCCAACCACCATGCCGGTGAATGCCGTGACCCCAAACCTCCTTTCCGACAACCATTGTTACCTCGAATCCCAGCCAATGACTACCATGACCCCAAACTCCCTGCCAACTATTTCCATGACCTCGACCCCCTATTGGTGACTTCTGTGACCCCTTCCCCTCTTGTCGGTGACCACCGTGACCCAACCCCCCTACCGGTGACTGCTGTGACCCCAACCCCCTACTCCTTAACGATAACCCCAAAGGCCTTTATTCCCATTTTTATGGTGACTGTGACCCTCAACATCTTTGAACGTACGATTGATTGAATTTTTCTAAGTGTTTTAATTAAATTATATAAAGTTTTTTCTAATTGAGTGTTATTTATGTTTTTAATTTTGAATTGAATCATTTTCATTAGGGGTTTCCATGGGTTAGGTTTGAGGGGATTTTGGATTTGACCTAAGAAAAATTAGTTGGGTTGGGTTGGACCACAACCATTTTTTTCTATGACTTGACCCGACCCGACCCTCGGTGGGTAGGATCCGGTTGGATTGGGTTAGTCAGGTTAGGAAAAAATGTTAAATAATAACAAAAAAATATAAAACTATTGATTAAATCAAAACTAAAATAATAACTAAAAATTATTATTGTTTGATAAATATAATGTAAATATAATTTAAATATAACGTTGTATAACATTATATAATGTAAATAAAACATTACATAACAAAAACTAATGGTATATTTATGTTATATAACATTATATTTTCATAAATAAAATGTTATATAATGTAAATATAACATTATATAATATGAATATAATATTATATAATGTCAATATAAAGTTATATAACTTAAACATAATGTAAATATAATGTAAATTAAATTTTATATTTATGTCATATGACCTTATTATTTATTATTAACTATTATTAATTATTATTAGTTAATATTTATTATTTATTATAGATTATTATTATTTATTATCAATTATTAGAAATTATTAAAAATTAATTATAAATTATTAATTATTTTTTAATAATTATTTATCAATCAATATTAATTTTTTATTTATTATATATTATATATATGTACATATAGTCAGGTTGGCAGGGTCGTGTTGGGTCAGAATTTTTCAACCCATGACCCGACTCGACCTGACCTCGACTGACCCAACCTAACCCAACCCAACCACACCCTAAGTGTAACCCGACCCAACCCGTTCGGGTCAGGTTGGGTTTGGACACCCCTAATTTTTATGATGAATTTGTGTTATGTTTAATCAAAACCCTACTCTGGTATATGAAGAAGTTGGGTGATATTTAATTTTGATTATACTTGTTTGATTAAACATTTATATATTTATATATGAATGTACATGGATAATAGTGACAATACAATACCTATGGATAAATGTTGGATTAATTTACCTCAAAACACCCCTCGAAATGCCTAGGGTTTTGGGAGAAATTTTAGATTATGCAATTACAAATCGATCAGTGGATGGTAAAATAAAATGTTCGTGTCCTGATTGTAAATTTAATCGATGGTTAAATAGATTCGAAGTATACGAGCATTTGATATTGAAACAATTTCATACTTGATATGTATGTTGGATTTGGAATGGTGAATCTAATGTTATGGAAATTAAAAATAGTGACAATACTGTCAACAAAACACAAACTGACCCACCAGAGGAGAATTCAGTCTGAAATTTGATAAATGACGCATTTGGATTTACAGGATACATTATCCAATATTTTAATAAATCAATATAACCTTTAGTTGATCTTGAGTAGGTTAATCTTTACCAAAACTTCAATGACCAAAAAAACAAGTTTTATGAATTAGTTGAAGATGGAAAACAAGAACTATATGAAGGGTGTTCCAAGTATTCAAAGTTGTCTTTTTCTAATTAAGTTGTATCATATCAAGTCTCTCTGTGGAATTATTGACAAGAAATGTCTATTATTTTAGAGTTTCTTCATGATTAATTTAGTAAAGCTAAGACCCCTACATCATTATATAATATGAAGAAAGTCATCAACAAACTTGGACTTGATTATAAAAAGATACATGCATTCCCTAATGATTTCATGCTTTATTGGGGGGAAGAGGCTGATAAAGAAGAATGCATAATATGTCATACAAGTAGATGGAAGTCAATGGAAAATAGTGAGAGTATAAATCAATGCAACCCATTAAAAAATATAAGAAAACTCCTAAAAAGTTATTGCATTACTTTTCTATGAAATCACGATTGCAAATATTATTCATGTCATCTAAGACTACACATGATATGAAGTGGCATGCTCGTTATAGTAATGATGGATTGATGAGACATCAAAAATATTCAACATCATGGAATTTTTTTGATTCATTATATCAATATTTTTATTTAGATCCTTAGAATGTATGTTAGGGATTGTCTTCTGATGGTTTTTAACCCTTTTGGTACTTTAAGTACTAATTATAGAATTTGGCTAGTTGTTTTGATCCCATATAATCTTCCTCTATGGATGTGTATGAAGAAGACTTATTTCATTATTTATATGATTATTCATATAAATTTTTTCTTAGAAGTGACATTGATGTATACCTTCAACCTCTAATCATAGAATTGTGATAATAATGGGATGATTTCATAGAAATATATGATGCTTAAATGAGAAAACTATTCAAATTCATGATGCTTTAATGTGGGAAATTAGTGAATTTCGTGAAATAGTAAATTTATCCAGTTGGAACACTCATACTGGTTTGACTTGTCCAATTTGTAATTTTGATTTTGAACCTCAACGATTAGCTCATATAAGAAAAGGGTGTTTTATGTGTCATCGTTGATTTCTTGATGCTTCTCATAAATTTAATTTTAACAAGACACAATTCAATAGAGATATACAATTGAGAAATATACTAAAGGTGTTATATAGTTTAGAAAGGTCGGGACAATTAATGAATGGCACTAAAGAATTTGGAAAGCGTAATTAGTTTAAAGAAGGGGGAAAAGGGTACAAGGTACAGTATCTGAAGTAGCTGAAACATAACAATGTAAGAAAAAGTGTCACACCCCGACCTGATTTATTTATTATTATTATTTTATTTATTGTTTTAATCATTATTTTGAGTTTTGGATGACTTTATCTGTTGCGCGGTCAATCTGCACTGCTAGAAGTAACTGCGCATTGCCCGCGCGGTTACCCGAATGGGTCGGAGTTATGGCGCGCGACCTGCACGTGGTTTATAAAGCTGTGCGACAAGCGTGAAGCTTAACCCTATAACTAGGTGGTACCAAGTGGCACGGTTCGGGTGCAGTTTGCTCAACCGCGCGTCTTATTGCAGGTGAATCACACAGTTAGTCAGTTCGAAATAAATACATAAATTAATTTGGCCGGTGAATGAAAATAAACAAATAAATAAATAAAGAAAGATAATTTGTATGAGATGATTTTTTTAATGGTTAGAAATAATAATAGTAATAATATTATGAATTCTAATATTATTATTATTATTGTGATTGTTATTATAATTATAAAGATTACGAATATTAATATTCTAATTATTATGTTATTAAATTTTTATTATTATGATTTGTATTTGTATTATTTTTATTATTAAGTTTGTTGGTATTGTTATTATTAGAATTATTATCAATTTAGTATTATTATTATTATTATTGATATAAGAAATGAAAAATAAAAAATAATAATAATAAGGAACCCTAAATCTACTCGGCGCCCCCCCTTTCCCCTTTCCCCTTTGCTGGCCGCGGGCCGCACCCCTCCCCCCCGTCCCCCCCTCTTCCCGCTGAGGCCTCGCCGCCGCCTCCCTGCACTGCCCGCTCACCGTCCGGCTGGCCGTGCCCCGACGCCCCTCTGCTTCTCCCCTCCGCCGGCGTCCCTCCGGCCGCACCCCCCAGTTTCGCCTCCTCCGTGCAACCGCACCCTCCCGACGGTGAATCCCGCACCCCCTTCCACCGACGCCCTCCGACCGCACCCCCGCGTGGCGGCCTCTTCCTCTCCCGCTCTGGCCAGCGGCGGTTGCCCGAACCCCTGCACAGTGACTCCGCCTTGTTTCGGCGTGACCTGAACCCCTACGCAGTGCCTCCGACTTGTTCTGGCGTGACCCGAACCTCTGCGCAGCACCTTCACCTTGTTCCAGCATGAACCGACCCTCTTCGCAGCACCTCCGCTTCCTATCTGGCACACAAAGTCCTCTCCTCTAGTATATTTCTATTTCAATTTTTGTGTTTTCTTCAATTTAACCATCTTTGATTTCTTAGTTTGTGATTCACGCTGTTTGCACGGTGTTTAGAGTGGGAAATTGACGTATCGGGACCCGTTGGTCAAGGTTCCGGCATCCGCCGCCAAGGGCGAGGTGGATGATATCAATTTTTCTTGCCGCCAATTTTATGGGTAAGGTTAATGCACCCACTATTTTGTTTTTCATCATCCAATTTTGTGTCTTATGTTGTTTTTGAGTCTCTGGTATTTATTTGGTTGTGCGTTGGTCCGTGCCGCACTAACTTTGGGGGTCGACTGTGTTGTCAAGGTGTGGAGATAATTTTTTCTAGTGCGTGCACTTTTGTGGGAGTGCGTGTACGTGAGCAGGTGGCGGTGTGATTTCGGAAGAATTGGATCGGCCAATTCTTTAAGGTAGGCGTTTCCAACCATTTCCCCTTTTGATTAAAACCCTAAGCACTTGAATGTTTTTAATTAAACCTTTTATATCGTTTTCATCTCTATTGTATTTATGAAAAGCATCTGACATAGTTATATTGTTGTTTTAAATTTCTGAAAGTGGATTTTAATGTTGGTTTATATGAAATGCATAGGTTCTTAGTAAAGTTAAATTAAGTGATTTGTGATGTGTTTGGTTGTAATTGATAGTGATTGTGTTTTGGAAATGTAGAATTGCTTTGGTGTGTTTTTTTAACAAAAAGATGAACCAATACATTGTTTTAGAAAAGATTTGGAAATGGTGGTTGGTTTGAAAGATGCATTTTTCTTCTATAAAGTGTTGTGAAAGAATTGGGTTTGGTTTTTCAATGCTAAAGTGTTTTATGAAAGATGGTTTCTAAGGTGATTCTTCAAAAAACTAGATGTGCCATTGGATGTTGGCACATCCATGGGAGCACTAGGTGCTCACATGGATGTGTCTCCAAATGAAAATGACACATTGACTCTATGTTTTCTTAAAACTAGGTTTCAGAGAAAATAATGTGTTATTTCAAAAGGAAATTTAAAGAAGTTGGACCTGTTGGATTTTGGTGTGAGTTAGATGGTCGTTTTGCTTAAAGGCCCGTTTGGATCTTCCAACTCAACTGTAATATTTGTGTTGACTCTTTGAAAAGAATGTGTTTTGGAAAAAATGTGAATGCCCGTTTGGAAACCTAATGTGTTTTAGAAGATGGTTTGAATGTTTATGTGATGTGACGGCCCGATTGGCACTTTGTTAATTTGAAATGTTTGAATGTGTGTTTGGGGGTGCTCCTATCTAGGGTAACCCTTTATGGGTGAACGCATAGGAAGCATCCGTGTTTGGGGTAGGAAAGTGCGGTGAGATGAGTCACACGTATGAGGGCCTCCCACTTACACAATATTATTAAAACTACCATGGGTTCCTGGGTGTCTTTTAGAGATCGAGTGACGGTTGCTGATCAAACCTGATTAAACGGGTTGGTACCCCCTGGATTTGTTGTTAGGCCAGGTAGGCTTTTCCACTGGATTAGTTAGTTAGGGAGGCCAGTTGGTTATAGACTTAGGAGCTTCACCATACACCGACAGGTGGTTCCGAAACCGAGTACGTCCAAGGGTCTTCTAGGGATATTTAGGATCTCCCATGGTTATTTCTTATATCTTCTTGTTTCCTTTTACTTGCACTTGGTTTCTAGAATTTACTTATTACCTCTTCTTCTTTTGCACAAATGTGATACACATGGATTTGAAATTCAGTTTTTAAGAAATACATTGTTTCGGGAAAAACAGTTTGTAGTGTGGGTTGGTTTTGAAATGGTAAATCAGGATCCTTTTTCCTTAAAATATAGAAACCCTATTTTCTATCTTTGTATGTGAAAACTAGTGTTTTTGGGTTTGTTTCTGGAAAGTGTTATTGGTTGGATTTTTTGGTTTACTTGGTCAACCCTACTGAGCATTTTTAATGCTCACGCCTATCCTATCTTTTCAGTTGTAGGTTTCCCTTGTTCAGGTTTTCTTGGCTGAGTTTCTCTTTTTGGGAGCAATGTTGGCCTTGGTTGGGAGGTGACCAAAGGTTCACATGGAGGTATGTTTACTGTTTAGTTTTTTTTTTCTTTCTGCTACTAGTTTTTATTTTTCTGTTTATCTTTTTCTCATGGGCCAAATCATTCCCAAATTTTAATTTTTGATGCCCGACACTAGTTGCTATCCCGGGGGGATCAAAAACGGCCCTCGGGACTTGCCGCGAACCGACTCAGGTGACCAGATTAGGGTCGACCCGGGATGGTTCGTGACAAAAAGAGTATATTTTTCAAACTTCCTTATTGGAATTTTAATTTAATATCTCATAATCTTAACATAATTCATATTGAGGAGAACATTTGTGAAATTTTAATTTTCACATTTCTTAATGAGATGGGTAAATCGAAGGATCACCTTAATGCTTATAATGATTTGGAGTCAATGAATATAAATCATGGTTTATGGGAAAATATGAATGAAAAGTATCCTTCAACTATTTTTACAATGAAAAAATGTGAGAAAGATATATTAATTCAAACTTTAAAGAATATAAAAGCACCAAATGTATATTTAAGTAACACATCAAGGTGAATTGACTTAAAACATCGAAAGTTACATGGATTTAAAAGTCATGGCTCACATATTATGATAGAGAAGTTATTTCTATTGGCATTGCGTAATACATTACCAGAAAAAGTAACTATAGTTATAGTTGAGTTTTTTACCTTTTTCATATAGATTTATGAAAAACTCTAAATCCAACTGAGCTCAATAAACTTCAAGAAATATTTTTTTAACACTTTTAAATTTGGAGATGTTATTTCCCCCTTTATTATTCATAGTCATGATTCATTTGACCATTAATTTGGTTGAAGAATCCAAACTTGGTGGACCAGTACACTATCGATGGATGTATCCAATTGATAGGTAAATTGATATTATTTTCATGTTCATTGGTGAGTCTAATTTTATCAAATTATTGCGTAATTTTTTTAATATGTTTCTTATTTTTTTCATCAGGTACTTAGGTCATTTGAAATCATATGTGAGGAATAAATCTCAAATAGAAGGATCTATTGTTGAAGATTACATAGACGAAGAGTGATTTACATTCTATTCTAGGTATTTGGATGGGATTGATACTAGATTCAATCATGTTGGACATACTAATGAAATCCCCACTAATTCTCATTCTGAAAACCAGTCATCGATATTTATAACTATTGGAAGACCAATTGGAAAGTGGTCATATATTACACTAACTGAATTGGAGTTACTACAAGAACATTGATACGTGCTATTCAATAATATTGTTGCAGAGCTATTTATTGAATAATTGCGATTGTAAAAAAAATGAGATGGAATTAAAAAAAGGTTTTAATAAGGATATTATCGAATCGTTAGACCATTGTGTAAGTATATACTCATATTCATATTATTAACATGTAGTTATTTTTCTATGTTAAAAGTAACACCTTATATTTTTTTTCTAGATATGAATATTGAAAATAAAGCTGAAATATGAACTTATTTGATGTTTTTGGATTGAGGTCCTCTAAGTCAGGCTAATAGATTCGATGCCTACAATATTCATGATTCAGGTTTCATATAATTTATCATGAATAAGACTTTAAAACTCAATATAGTGGTTTATTTACACTTATAGCGGTGGGATAATATAGAAAACTGAATAATATAATTGAATTAAACTATCATGGTTAGCTTTTAGTTGTATTATTCAAATAAAAGTGGGTGAACATTGATAGGGGTATAATGAAATATTTGTTACATTTTACTTTTGTCAACTTCTCTTGCTTTATCCATACCGGTGAGCATGCAGAGCATCATACATTTATCTCAGCTTCACATGAAAAGATGTTTTATTATATGGATGATGAAATACATAGAGTTTGGAGTGTTTTTGTACACTTAAATCAAAGAGACTTATATGATATGGGTAATGAAGATCAAATGGTACTTTGTGACAGCAAACCTCATCAACCACAAAATATTGAAATATTTTTCCTAACAATATTGAAACAATAGAACATGTAAGATATAGTGAAAATGAAGCACTCATTATAATAGATTTTGAAAACAATGAAGATAATGAAGATGAAGATAATTGAATGTATAAATTGGTAATGAAAATATATTACAATTTCTCATTGATAAGTGTTTTGTATATACATATAAAAATTGTTTGAATTTTTATTTTTATTTTTGTAAATTTTTTTAGTTTTTTATTTTTTATAAATTTAATATATATGAACCATTTGATTTGTAGTAATATTGAGATTTTTTTTTCAAAATCATAGCCAATCATCATCTCAAATCATGCCACCACTACCATCATCTTCTGTTCATCTAAGTGATTCACTTTTACTCGTGACTACTAGCGAGCTAGACATCTCCCAAAATACTATTGGTATCCCACAGTTTGATTAACCTTAAGTGATGGAGCAATTGTTCACCCCTCCATCTAGGGGATATTAGCAAGTTACCATTACTGGTATGTATGTCATTGTACAAAAATATATATATTTTATTAATTTTTTAATGCATTTGTCAAAAGATAAAAAAAATAAAGGATGTAAATATAAACTTGGAAGATGTATGGGACCTGAAGGAATTCAATATTATCGTTACATTTGATGAGTTAGAGGTGCCTATTGATGACACTATTTGAATTTATGGGCAGATTCTTAGGAAACTTGATTACAAGACGGTGAGATTTCCCATTAATTAAAAATATTGGAGGCATATTACTACATCTTGGAAAAATGAGGTCTTTGATACTCAAGTAAAGTTAATATTAATTTAATATTCTTTTATAACTAATTTAAAATAAATGAATGAATTGTAATATACTTATAAGGTGTTATGTTTTTTTTATTTATATATGTTTTTTCATTTTGATGTCCCTGACCCCATTTCACGCCCATGGACTTTGAAAAATTTGGGTAAGAAATAGAGATATTTTAATTCAATATTATGGAATGAGTTTAATGATATATCTACGAGCTCATGAAATGTGTATGATAAAGTACCTAAAGGCATTTCTCATAAGTAATGGAATTTGTTTTTTGATATTAAAAGAGGTGCATATCATGAGGTAATTGCATATTTTAAAATATCTTAATAACATAAGCATAATAAAATTATAACTTTTACTATTATTACTATTTTTTTATTAATTATCTAAAAAAATAATATTAATTGTGAGAAAAAGTCATTCCTCACATCACTGATTCTTAAAGTTTTTTCGAGAAAAAGAAAAATTATTGGTTTGTATTTTATTTATCATTATTTATATCATCTTATTATAAGTCAAGGTATTTTATAACTTGTTTATATATTTTTTATAAAGTCTAATGAATTAGGTTTCTCTTTTGGCTGAATAGATATGTGGTTTAAAGTGCATAGGAAACTTGATGATAGTATTGTAAATGACTACCAAAGATGTTGGAGTAAGTACTTTTCATTACCATTTCATGTTATTTAATTACTATACAAAGATAATAATGAAAAATATATTATAACAACAAAAAATACTCAAAACCAATTAAATGGGGACAAATACACGGATCAAACAATGCCAATTTGGCATCATTTTATACATCTAGCCGACCCCAATTAATTAGGTTTAAGGATTTTTTTTGTTATAATATATTTTGAAATATTATGTTTTTACAGTAATGAAATAACAAAAAATAGTAATAAAGAATTTAATAACTAGATAAAATTATAAATTTCAGATATTTTAAAAAATTATTGTTAATATTTTGGTATTAATAGGTTAAAATTCAAGAATTATAAAATATGAAACCTTCACAATCATCATCGGTTTCCTAGAACAATGCAGTTGTAATTGTTTTAGGGAAGGAGAATCCTATACATGTAAGAGGGATGGGTTCTGGGCCTACTCCATCAAATATCTTTGGTAGGACATCATAAGCAGTTACTACTACACCTAGTGGGGGTTCAAGTAGTGACATTGATTGAGAATCACAAAGAGAAATTTCAAGGTTGAAAGAAAAATTGTAAGAAAAATACTCTTATAGGAAAACAAAAGAGTAGTGACAGTCGATAATGAGAAATGATTTAGTTTATGTATTTCAATGGATGACCAACATGGTCCCCAAGAAAATTTCCAGCCTTATAGATTATCCTACTAAGGTAAATCATACATTTCATATATCATTCACACATTTGTAACGAAAACATACAACTTCCATAAATAAAACTAAAATGACACTTTTATATTGAAAACACATACTTCAAGTCATACTAACAACATATTATTCCAGATTGAAGTGTGGTTGATTTTTACATGTCAAAATTTAAGTATATATCGTTATCCTTAAGTTTGAATACAATTTGAGCTCGTTTTCTCGATTTTGAATCAATAAACAGTTTTCAAGGTACCAAAGCCTTTAAAAATGTGGTTCAGAGGGTCAAAACTTGGAAAGTGATATTTTATTTCCATGAAATTAGAGAAAAATAACTATGGATTGATTTTTTAAATATATAAATCGACATAACATCATTATGAGTTACTATTTTCCTGAGATTCCCATAAACTTGTTTTTAGTGTTTTAAAACACTAAAACCTGTGTGTAATAGTCCAAACCATAGAAAATGATCTTATATTAACTTGAAATCATGGGAAAACCACCGATGATTTTTTTTGTACGCTTAGAAAATAAGTCAATTCGACTTATGGTGTGGTCAGAATGCCTCAGCAAACATTTTTAAAGGTACCAAAGCCTTTAAAAAATGTGTCAGAGGGTCAAAAATAGGGAAAAACAGTATATTGCAATGAAATTATACGGAAACGACCATGGATTAATTTTTGAAATATAGTAACCAACAACACATCATTCTGAGTTACAGTTTTCCCAGGATGCCCATAAATGCGTTTTTAGTGTTTTAAAACACTAAAACGTGCGTGTAATGGTCCAAACCATAGAAAATGATATAATATTGACATGAAATCATGGAAAAACCACATTTTAATTATTCGTGATGTGTATTCATAGAGAACACCTCAATCTAACTTGTGGGGTGGTCAAAATGCCTTGATAAATAGTTTTTAAAGGTACCAAAGCCTTTAAAAATGCGTGTCGGAGGGTCAAAAATAGGAAAATGATGTTGTATTTTCATGAAATTAGAGGAAAAAAACCATAGATTTATTTTTAAAATTTAAGAACCAAAGGTATTTAATTACGAGTTATGTTTTTCCTAGGGTGACCGTAAACACATTTTTAGTGTTTTAAAACACTAAAATGTGTGTGTAATAGTCAAAACCATATAAAATGACCTCATATTGGCATCAAATAATCAAAAAATAGTCCTTTAATTATTTTTGATGTGTACATGTAGACAGAATTTCAATCTGATGTGTGGTGTGGTCAGAATTACTCAATAAATAGTTTTTAAAGGTACCAAAGCCTTTAAAAACATGTGTCGGGAGGTCAAAACTAGGAAAATGTAGTTTTATTACCATGAAATAATATTACAATGACCATAAATTTATTTTTAAAATGTATGAACTGATGAAATTTCATTCAGAGTTACGGTTTTCCTGGGGTACCTGTAAATGCATTTTTAGTATTTGAAAACACTAAAACATGCATGTAATGGTCCAAACCATAGAAAATGACCTCATATTGATGTTAAATAACGATAAAACTATTTTTGAGTTATTTTTGACATGTACATGTAGAAAAAACATCAATATGATGTGTGGTGTGGTTGGAATGACTCGGTAAATAGTTTTTAAGGATATTGAAGCCTTTAAAAACGTGTGTCTGGGGTTAAAAACCTAGAAAAAATGTCAGATTGCCATGAAATAAAAGGAAAAAAATAGTATACTAATTTTTAAAGTGTAGGAACAGACAACACATAATTCTAAGTTACAGTTTTCCCAAGATTCCTGTAAATGCATTTTTAGTGTTTTAAAGCACTAAAACGTGTGTGTAATGGTCCAAACCATAGAAAATGATCTCAGATTGATGTGAAATAATGGAAAAACTATATTTGAGTTATCTTTATGTGTATACATAGAAAAAACATCAATCTGACATGTGGTGTGTTTAAATGACTTGGTAAATAGTTTGTAAAGGTATTAAAGATTTTAAAACATGTGTTGGACAGTCAAAACTAGGATAACATTGTTGGTTTTCCATTAAATCATAGGAAGATGACCATATATTTATTTTTAAAATGTATGAATTTATAGAACATCATTATGAGTTATTATTTTCTTGGGATGCCCGTTAATGTGTTTTTAGTGTTTTAAAACACTAAAACATGCGTGCAATATTCCAAACCATAGTAAATGATCTTAGATTGATGTAACATCATGGTAAAACCACTGATAAATTATTTTCAAGATGTATGCATAGAAAACACATCAATACAATGTGCAGTGTGGTCATAATGACATAATAATTAGTTTTTAAAGGTTTTGAAGCCTTTAAAAACATGCGTCAGAGGATCAAAATCAGGAAAATGACATTGGATCGCCATGAAATCATAGTAAAATGACCATATATTGAGTTTTGAAATGTAGGAACTAATGAAACATCATTCCGAGTGATGGTTTTCCCGAGATGTCCATAAATGCATTTTTAGTGTTTTAAAACACTAAAACATGCATGTAATTGTCCAAAGCATAGAAAACGACCTCATATTGATGTGAAATCATGGGAAAAATACCTTTGATTTTTTTACATACACTCATAGAAAAAAATTCAATCTAATGTGTTGTGTGGTCGAAATGAATCGATAAATAGTTTTTAAAGGTACCGAAGCCTTTAAAAACATGAATCTGGGGATCAAAACTAGGAAAATGTTTTTTGATTTCCATAAAATCAGAGGAAAATAGTCATAGATTGATTTGTAAAATGTAGGAGTTTATGACATGTCATTCCAAGTTAAGGTTTTCCTAGGATTCCCGTAAGTGCATTTTTAGTATTTTAAAACACATAAACGTGCATGTAACAATAAAAAACATAGAAAAAAGCCTCATATTGACATTAAATCATGGTAAAACCACTTTTGAGAAATTTTTCACATGTATTCATAGTTAACACATCAATTCGATGTGTGGTGTGGTTGAAATGACTCGATAAATAGTTTCTAAATGTACTAAAGACTTTAAAAATATGTGTTAGTGGTCAAAACATGGAAAACAATCTCAGATAACCATGAAATCTAGGGAAAATAACTGTGTATTGATTTGTGAAATATAGGAATTGACGACATATCATTATTAGTAACTGTTCACCCTAGATGTCTGTAAACACATTTTTTGTGTTTTAAAACACAAAAACGTGCGTGTAACACTCAAAACCATTGAAAATGGTCTCATATTGATGTAAAATAATGGTAAAACCACCTTTGAGCTATTTTTGATGTGTACTCATAGATAGATTTGTGGTGTGGTCAGAATGACTTAGTAAACCGTTTTTAAAGCTATCAAAGCCTTTAAAAACGTGTGATAGGGGGTCAAAACCAGAAAAACAATGTCATATTGGATTGAAATTAGAGGAAAATGACCATTGATTTATTTTTGAAATGTAATAATAAACAACATTTCATTCTGATTTACAGGTTTCCCTATATGCCCGTAAATGGGTTTCTAGTGTTTTAAAACACATAAACGTGTGTTTAATAATCAAAACCATAGAAAATGACCTCAAATTGATGTGAAATCATGGGGAAACAACTTTTTTGTTATTTATGACATGCACACATAAACAACATGTCAATACAATATGTGTTGTGGTCAAAATGACTTGGTAAATAGTTTTTAAAGGTAACAAAGCCTTTAAAAATGTGTGTCTGGGGGGGGGGGGTCAAAATCTAGAAAACATAATCAGATTTACATGAAATAAAAAGACGATGACTGAAGATTGATTTTTGAAATATATGAACCAAAGTCACATCATTACAAGTTATAGTTTGACTGAGATGCCTATAAACACGTTTTTAGTGTTTTAAAACACTAAAATGTGTGTATAATAGTCAAAACCATAGAAAACAATCTTAGATTGATGTGAAATAATGGGGTAACCACTTTTGAGTTATTTTTGATATATGGTACATTCTTTCATATCAAAATATTTAAATTTTTTTTATTAAGTAAATTTCAAGCACACCTTACATCGATTTAAAAAATAATTATAATTTTATACACTGATCCCTTTTCAGTTTCAAGTGTTTAATCATATCATAAATAGGTAAGTTTATGTTTTAAAAGTATTTTTCATGATATATTATTTATTTTTTATTAAAATTTATTTTTTTATTAACAAAATAAAAATTTTTATGTGCAACATTCTAAATATATTTTGTGTCTTTTCTCTTTCTCATTTCTTTTATTAAACATTCTGGTTTTTATTTTAGATGATAGATGCTAACAGTAAGAAAGTTGTTGACTATTCTGATCAATGACATTCTTCAGAAGGTAGTCATGATAGTTCTTAGTTTTCATAGTAGGATTAAATTTTATTAATGATTCTACTATAATTTTTATTTATTATGTTTAGTTTTAATTTCTCTCTTCTTTTTCGTTATAGTTGATGAGATAATGTGGAGAAATATAGATTCAACAAAGGTCATGGAGTTGACGTATATTTTTCATGGGTTGTTGTTGGACATATTTTATATGTATATATTGATGACTAAGGTATGGGTTGACTGAGGATATCAATTCACTGAGGTCATGGTGATCGAGGTTCTATTGACTATGGATGTATGTATATATGACTGTTGATGTATTATGTATGATGTATGTATGGTGTATTAATCATGAATTTATGTTTTAGTTTATTACATGTCAAAGTTTTTTTATTTATATTTATTTATTAAATATTTTAAAAAATAAATTTAAGAGAAATATTTAGCGATGGTTTTTAAAAACCGTTACTAATTAAATTAATAAAAATATTAATTAGCGATGGTTGCTATTAACCGATACTAAACATAACCTATGATAAATATATTAGCAGTAGTTAGGTTTATCTTATATATTTTATTTTCAGGTTATTTTTTTAAAAAAACCACCACTAAATAAAATCAGAACCACCGCTAAATGCTCCAAAAATGACACACACATAAACCATGGATAAATGAAAAAATGACCACAAAAATGAATGATGACCATGAAATATGCAGTGGTTTTAGTAACTACAGCTAAACGATGAGGTAGTAGATTAAAAAACTGCTAGTAAAAGAAAAAACACCGCTAATGCCTACTTTTTTTAGTGGTAGGTGACAAATATCCACTTTTATCAAGCTAAAATACTATTCTAATATTAATGGAAAGTATATATTCAATACTACAATACCATGTTAATTCCATACTTATCATAGGAAACAAAATTTACATGCTTTGAAAGAAATTATCAAGGTCACCCAACCCTAAAAAGGGTTTTGAAATAATACATAAATAGTGAAAGGAAACATCAAATATAAAGGAATATCACCATTTTATATATCTTACACATTTTATATTTTGTTTACATGTTAATAAATTTAACCAACATTTAGTAAATATATGGTAAATCACATGGCCATGATAACATGAGAAAATGTAAAAACAAATATACAAACTACATATGATATTTATAAAGTAAGGTGTAAATGAATTTATTAATTTCAAACACCTCATTTATTATATATTCACTAGCCCCAAACAATTTCTAACCTAACTCTATGATAGTATGAGAGGGAGAATAGGTTCACCTATTAATTAGTTTTTATAAAGGATACCTAAGGTATAGGGAAAAAGATTTAGCCACTACTAATATTTTTGGACTAACTTAAAGCCATGTAATGATTAGGGATTAGGTGAATCTTGATAAAAAACATGAAATCA
The DNA here is from genome assembly GCA_963277665.1 of Viscum album. NCBI lineage: Eukaryota > Viridiplantae > Streptophyta > Magnoliopsida > Santalales > Viscaceae > Viscum > Viscum album. The sequence continues at coordinate 875,061,890 of OY728136.1, forward strand.
AGAAGGAAAACAATGGCTTTACCTTAAGATTTCCTAATATAACCCTTCATAACTGCCAAGATGTAATAATATTAGTGTTTTAGGAAGATCCAACAAGTCCTAGAGTTGTAAGAAAGTAGGAAAAACTAGATACCATCATTAAAACCTAAGAAAAAGGAGACTTAGGATGATCCATGAGCTCACCTTAATGAAAGGAAGCTTTTATAACCATCTAGAACACCTTGTATCAAGAATGGAGGAGGATATCTCTTGGTGAGAATAGAGGATGGGAGAGCACCTTCAAGGAAGCTAAAATGAGTAATTTACTAATTAAATACTAATCCTTAACTTCATTAGGGTTAATTTAATGAGGTGGAAGGATGAAAAAACCCTTTTTAATTTTTTTTGGACCATGTATTTACTGGGTACCTTATGGGGAACCATCAGGTACCCGTTAGACCTAATAGGATCCCCAGGCCCATGGAAGCTCCACCAGGTACTCGGTCTAGGTCCACCGGGTACTTAGTGCTCCCCAATACTAAGAGGTCTCCCTCTTTTCTCTTCCATATTTCTTAAATATACTTAATTCATCATTTAAACTATTTCTAACCTAAAACACATTCAAAAAGAGAATTAAATCTGGGTTTGAAGGAAAAATACCTGGTTGGGAAGGTCCAAGTATTTAAAAGCTCCCAAAAATCAAGTTTCTCATCCCTAAGAAGATTAAACTGACTAATTGAGGAAACAATATCAACCACTAAGTTTTTATTTTGTATTACCACTTCTATGTCTCATCTTAGTCCATGCTACAAATTTACTTAAACTAGAGGAATAATCTTTCCTCATAGCACCTTATTATTTTAGTCAATGATACATATCAAATTGTTCACATGGGATAAATCAACTCAATCTCAACATCATTATATTAAATCACATGTGATAGGTCAATAGCACACTTCCTAAGCTAGGTTACATAAAAGGTGTTATGCATGGAGTTGAATCTCATAGGTAGACCAAGATAACAAGGCACTTCTTTGACTAGGGATAATATCATAAAAGTATTGACATAACTAGGATTAGCTTACCCCATTTCCCTATACTTTGGTGACCTAATATTGGAGACACTCTAAGAAACACATGGTCACCCACCTTGAATTACATAGGTCATCTTCGCAGATCAATATAATGATTTTCCTAGCTTTGAGTGATTAAAAGAAGATTTCAGATTGATTTCACATGTTTTTTTTATTTCAAGAATAATATCTATCCCAATCATAGACTACTCACATATTATGTCTATAATAGAGGAGAACAACATGACCTTCCATATAATGCTTCATAAAGACCCATTTGGATAGATTATTAGTAATTATTATTTTAGGATAATTTAATTAGAGAGAGGTGATCCTACCACAAGCCTCTAAAATCAAGTATACATGCCCAAAGAATATCCTCTATAATATGAATAGTATACATAGAATAGAAATTGGTCTGTGAGTAGAAATTAGTTCTTAGTTTTTCCTAATAACCTAATGCTTGCTAAAAACCCTACCGGAAAAAGGATGTAAATTCAGGATCCTTGTTTGAGATGATACTCACAAGAACCCCATAAAACTTAATGATCTCTCTGATATATAATTTCCCCAATTCCTACATTTATAAATCCACTTGATATATAGGAATTGGGTTATCTCAGTTAGTCATTACACTATTACTCACACTATATCCTATCCCCAAGGAGATCGAGGAAGATTAGTCACAAAGTCTATCATGACCTCATCACATTTTATACTAGTTGGGGTAGTACTTAAAGAGAACCTCCCAACTTTTGATGTACTACTTTGACCCAATTATAGTTCATGCATCTAGAAATAAATCCCATGATGTCGCTCTTTAGCCTTGGACATCAGAATTGGTGCTAAATATCACAATGAATTTTTATGATTCCAGGGTTTACTAACCATATTGAAAGATTAAATTATTCCATGACTATATTCCTTAAGGAAGTGGGTACTACAATCCTACCATGTATATAAAATAAGGGATAACAATATTGATACCAATTATCAAGGATATTTATTCCATTGAGTCTTTTTTGAATAATGATACAATCCACATCATATACCCAGGAGTCTTTAACTCACTTCATGATGTATGAGATGAGATTAATGTGATATAAGTGTTCTCATCCATGATTCTAAACTACATATATGTGAATTTCAACCATAAGGGACATCAATTTCCACTACTATTTTTCCTCTTACATCCATTGAGGGAAAATCGCCCGGTTAAGAGAATCAACTATAATATTTCCATTACTTGGTGTATATTGGAAGTCAAAGTCAAAGTATTGTAGATATTCAAACCAACATCCCTGCCTCAGATTTAGATCCTGCTATGAAAAAATTTACTTGAGGCTCTTATGGTTAGTAAAACAAAAAATTTCTCACAAAATAGATAGTGCCTCCAGCACTTCAGTGCATGAAAAATTACAACTAACTCTAGATCATGGGTAGGGTAGTTATATTCATGATATTACAACTTCCTGGAACCATATGTCATTATCAATTGATCCTATAGAAGAACACATCCAAGGACAACAAAAGAATAATTATGGTACACCTTGAATTCGTCACCTGACTGAGGTAGTGTTAGCATTAGAGTCATATTTATCCTCTTATTAAACTCTTAGAAAACTTCATCACACCATTCAAACCATGAAAATTTTCCCCTCTTATTAATTACCACTATCATGGGGGTAGAGATCTTAGATAATTACCTGATAAATTAATGATAATATATCATGATCTTGAGAAATCTTCAAATCTAAAATACATTATAGGGTACTTTTTAAGACATAGTATACTCTACCTTATCAGGGTCTATAGAAATTCCATATTTTGATATCATGTGCTTGAGAAATTTTAATTCCTAAATCCAAAATGAAAACTTCAATAACTTTTTATATAGATGATTATTTTATAAGGTATCTAAGAAAATACAAATATATTAGCCATGTTATTTTAGAGATAAGGTCTTGGATACCCCATGTTGATGTTCTTATCCCGATGAATCCTTTTCCTCCAAGATTTTACAACTTAATTTTCAAATAATGTAACACAATTAGAGTTATAAAATACATGGAATCAATTTCAGATCAGTTATAAGTAGGGGATCAATGGTGAATTAGAATTCTATTTTTAGAGGTAAGTTTTAAAAATATTCATGAAAAACATCTAGATAGAGATACATAATGGGATGTAAAATCTAACACTTTATTTTTCACTACTCAAAGAATAAGACTTTCCATATCCGTTGTGATAGAACCATTTTGTTTCTAGTCAGGTCCCACTCTTATATCTTGGAATTACAACTCCTTGTAGAGAACATATTGAATACCATCTGGGTGTAAGAATGAAACCCTTATATGATAACAATAAATAGAGGCTCTAAACTAGGTTAACTAGTATTTATCAGAATTACTTCAAAAAATTTAATATCCAACACCATGAGATCCTAGAAATGCCCCTAAGATGCTACTACTAAGACACAAGATGGAACATTCATAGTCTACTCAATTATCTTCCCCAAATGGGTGTCAATGATCATATAAGAAGAGGGAAAATCTAATTTATGATTAATAAAAGACACTAGTTACCATTATACAAAAGAATGTTATGACCCTATATCAAATAAAGAGAAATCTAGAGTATAAGATACTAAGATATTACCTATCACAATAAAAGGCCCGACTCTCACATTAGTAGAGGAAGTATCCATCAGGGGTGTCCTAACATATCCCTCGAACTGACTCTAAGAAAGAAATACTTGCTCAAAATATTGTGTATCTTTCAAAAAACCCTGGTTATGGTGATAAACTCTTCGACCTGACTTCCACGATGGTGACCGACTGGACCCAGTAGAGTGTCCAGATGATGGAGCCTCTAAATCTTGGTTTGGATGAGATTAATGTTTGAAACATCTAGATGTTATAAACTGAAAAAACATCTAAAGGTTTCCATAATGAACACATGAATTCCATTTCTTCACATTAATGTTATAATTGAGATTGATATGACCCTGGCACCTATATTTATGACACTAAATATAAGGTATACCTAAACTAGGAGGTGATGGAACAATACCACGAATAACCTAGAATTATTTACACTAACTTACTCCACTCATTATCATTTAAAATTTCTAGATAAGGTATCCCCAATAGACTGTCCAGGAACTAGGCAACCAGAACTCAAGTGTCCCCTAGATCTTATCTCATCCAGAACAATTTTCTTTACTAAATTAGAGAATATGTTCAGGTTAATGAGTGTCACCCAAGTCTATATAGTTTCTTTCAATCCCCTTTTAGAGTGAAATTAATTATACTCTTAATCCCTACTCATATAAGGAGTAAAGTGTAGAAGGTACAGAAAAGTGGAGGAATAGTCCCTAACTAACATCAAACCATAATGAAGGCTTAGGAACTAATTCACCTTCACCTGTCACAGGGTATCTAGAAATAATTTTTCCAAGAAAATATTTTGAATCCCTATCTAGGTGAGGTGTTGATCTCTCATTTTCTTGAGCATCAGATCTCACCATCAATGTGATGACCCTTTTAACATGAAGCTAGCTAGTCAAACCTTATGATGCTCAGGTGTTTCAATACTTTCAAAGTTAAGGAAGAGATGATCGATCCATTCCTTTTCCTCTTACGGTAATAAATCACCCTGAAACATTAAAGGGTGGTGTAACTAAAATTCCCCCATAACATTAGAGGTGTAAGGATCCTTCCATACACCTCCTTAAATAGTGACATAAAGAATCTATATGGCCCCCTTCTGGACCTAAGGGTTAATAGAAGGCTGAGTTGGTGGTTCCTTCTCACCCCTTGTAGTGCATGATCATCCTCACATTTAATCAGAATGAGGTGGTCTTCTAGTTAGTATCCAACATAGACAAGTAGAGAAAAATATCAATACTTCCTACAAGGAACAACCTCAAGGATTTCACTGTATCATATAACTCAGGTGAAACCTTTCCCTCTATCCCTCACATTCATTTTCCAAAACTTTTTTTCACCTTAGAAATTATTTTAAAATAGTTTCACATGCTTGGAAGATCATATAAGAACAAATAAAAGCATACTTTAGACATGACATAAAAGAATTTAGTAACCCATATAAAATCAAGAAAACTATCAATCAAGGGAAATTAGATAGAATCTCATAGTAAACTACTTTTTAGCAATGAATATATGGTAAAAAACCATTTATTATTATTAATTTTTTGTTTATTTTAAGTTTTCACTTGGTTCTAATAGTAATATAATAAAAAAAGATAGTAAAAAAACAACGTGGCATAATATCTTACTTATTCCAATCTATTGATGTATATTATGTTTTATGAGACCGAAGAAATAGGAAAAATTAGGAAGGAAAAGAGAATTAAAGTTCCTAAAATACCCCTTATGACTCAACCTTCCACTATAATTATGTTGTCCATTCATAATTAAGAGTTACGTATCGAGTTTCAAAGGTCCCATTTCATGGTTACTCTCAACTCTCATACCCTAGAACTTTGTAAGTGGGATCTGATAGTATTTTGTAACAACCATGTCCTCATAACCCCAATATTATTGAGTTAGGTCTCTATAACACCTCAGGAACACCTCATAGTCACCAAATTATATATTAAAGACTTGGGGTTAATTAACATGCATGAGGAAGGTGTTTCCCCCTTGGAATAAAAATATAATCTCATAGAGGTCTATACCATACTTAACATGACCAACCAGCCCCTAAAGATCATGAAAAAAACAAGAAGGATACAACAGAAGTATATAACAAAGTAAAATTTAAATATTTCATGAAGTAACATGTAAATACAACAAACATACATAGAAAAATTATAAACATCCAGAGGAAACACTATGATAAGGGCCATATAAACAAATAATATACACATGATAATTAGGTAAGAAAAATGTGGCATAATAACCCCAAAAGTGGATTCCAAGTGTATGTTTATTATGATAAAACCTTGAGAACAACCTTTTCATAATCCCCATTCTCACCCTCAAAAAGATAAAAAATAATGCCACCAGAACCCCAAGACTCCATATTAGACAAGCTCCCACAAGGGGGTGCTTTACCTTTGTTTAGATCCTGATCTAGGGTATCTATACACTTTTAAAGAAGAAACATTTAGGGTGTGAGTAAAATTTACCTATTAGGTGTTCACTACCCCACCTCTAACATCTTATCATAATGAAAAGTGTATGTAGTTTTAGTTCAAATATAATGAATGTAGGTAAGATATAATCAATTCAAAATATAGTGGCATCAGTTAAAAATAATTCCCTAAATTAGAAGGTTCCATACCTACCATATTTTCTATGAGAGTTGGCTTGGTGTATAAGATGAGTGGGTTAAGAAATCTTGTATAAATTCACAATAAATGAGCATAAAGAAGTCTGGGTATAATAACTATTCTTTAAAGGGATAGGTGTAATGACCCAAACATTCATTAATAAAAATTACTCTCAATCTAATTAAATGTCTTATTACAGATATATAAAACCTATGCACTTCCCTTGGTTGTATGTTTTTGGATTTTAAAATACCATTAGGAATTGTGACCATTGATAATATAGCTATTAAACAGTGATCACATGATTGGTATAAATATGGAGATTTAACAAATCCAATTTACTCAGATAAAGGAAGTGATGACCTCATCTAGTATAATTGCTCCATACGAGGCTCATTTTTCAGAGCTTGGAAAGGAGGTGGCATTATTGGGCTTCGATCTTAACCAAGCCTAAGCTGAGCTTCAACATGTTAAGCTCGAGCGGAACCGCCTACAGGAGAAGTGAAATTTGATAGATATTACCACCCGAGTGATGTTATCCGAGCCATCCCAATAGTCTATCACCACCGCACACCTTACCCTTCGGTAAGAAGATATGTAAAAATACATCAACACTATGATTATGTACATTATTTTTTTATAGAGAGTATGCATTCATTTTTATTATTGTTACTTTGTAAACAATTTTTAAAGCACAAATAGTATTTTTAGTTAATATTCAATTAAGAAATCTATTTCGATGAATTAATGGATTTTTGAATTAAATAATATTTTAATGAAATATTATTACTAAATTACTTCTTATTAAATATAAATGATCATATAATTTTTATGAATACAATTGTAATTTTTATTAAGGTTTGAAAGCTATTTTTATCAAAACCCAAGAATTTTCGATAAATATTGGTTTTTATGTTAAAAGTAAAAATTCAAATATTTATAAAATTATTGAGATAAAATGAATATTATTTTTGGAATAAGGATGTAAAAATTATCAAACGTTTAATTTTTCATAATTTTCTGAGATAGTTGAATTTTTGGGTAAAAATTAAATACCGTTTAAATATATAGTGTGTTTTATGACATCATAATGACCCAATAGTTATGTAATAAAATACTATAAACATTATGTTCGGACAATATATGTTTTACCATTAAAATAATGTGATTTTAGGTTTGTTTGATTTATTTTACAAATCTTTAGTGGACCCTCCAAGACTTATAAAACATTTTAACTCTTTAAATTGATTTCCTTGAGAGTATGACTCACCTACACATAATCAAGCCTAATATTTTAAGAATTTAGGCCATTGGACTTATAAAATAATTTTTTATAATCCCCTTTGGAAAAAACCATGGGAAAAAACCATAGGTTGGTTTGTGGTTTTGATTAGTTTAATGTGTAGTGTCCAAAACCTAAATAATAAAGAATTCCCTCCCTTTTCCTATATAAAGCCACCCAAGCTCCCACTTCCTATTCACTCAAAGCCTTTAAATCTAGACCATCCTATAAAATCCTCTCTCTATAATCCTACCAAGGTTCCCCAAGCACCAAATAAGCCTCTCTCAAGCCTCTCCCAATCCTTTTGGATCACACTTCCAAGTAAGGGATTCCTTCCTTTATCATTTTATCTAAGTTTCTTAATATTGTTATGCCCTTTTATTTTAAATTATAAATGTAAGGTATGATTTAGAACCTCCCCCATAATTCCATCCTTATTTTTTAATGATTATAGTCCCATTTATCACTCATTAATGCCTTCCATGTACACCCGTTACCATGCCGAAATTCCGTAAGGGATTTCTTCCTTCCTCATTTTTGTCCAATTTTCTTTAAGTTGTTATGCCCTTTTATTTTCAATTAAAAATGTTGGGGTATGGTTTTGAACCTCCAACATAATTCTATATTTATTTTTTAATGGTGAGAGACCCATTTCTCTCTCACTAATTCCTCCCATGTACACCCGTTTCCATGCCAAAATTCTGTATAGAATTTATCTCTTCTCATTCACATTCAAGAAATTGTTTTGTATTATAAATATAAATTCCATTAAATTTTTTGGGAAATGTATCTATATGACCCCCTTACTTTCCATTTCATGTACATATGACGATACAACCCTTTTCTCTCTCATCAACCCTTTTTATGAATTCTTATGTCATGTCATTATGCTGCAGAAGTTGCACCGCGATTTTTCTCAAGACAAAGTCATTGTGTAGTGAATACCATACCCATTTCTCTATCAAGGGTATTCAAATTTATTCACATTTACTTATTCATTATATATTTTCATGTATTAATTACACATTCCTTTATCGTGGAATAAATGATGATGTTTAATGAAATGATGTTGTATGATCCACGTGGCACACTTATGCATGAAATGAAATGTTTAAGAAGGGTGCGCCCTGATAGTGCTCCAATGAATTAGGTAAAGAATAGTATTATTATACATCAAGTGCAATGAGGGTTTAATCATTCTCCATGTGTAATGATCCTTGGATCATTCTAATACCATGTTAAGTGTTGTTGCCACATTTCCATGTTATGATAATCATGTTATATCATGCCTTTATGTTCATGTATCTATTATGATCCTTTGTTATGCCTATTGCCTAACATGTACTTTATTCTTCATGTTATGCCTTGTTTACTCCCTTACTGAGATTTATAGTTCACCATTTTCTTATGCATGTCCTCAGGTAATCCCATGAAATGCTAAGTACGAGGGAATATAGTGGTCATGTAAATGAAGTTTTCAATAAAGATGTGTGTTTTATGTTTTAAGTTGTTATGTAATGTTCCTAAGACCCAAATACACTAGACCTATTGTTCTTCCATGTTGTATCAATTGAAGGTTTTGTGTAATAAATCTTGTTTAAGTGTATAATAAAGAGCAGGGTTGTTATAATTGGTATCAAAGGATAGGTTTAGTTATTTTTGGGATTAGGATTAGAAAACCCTAGTGAAATCCTTAGGGATAATAATAAGTATAATAAAAACATCCCTAGATTTTTGTGATTATTGAGTAAGTGGCTTATCAAGAAAACACGTCCCTATATGGATATGAGTAGGTATAGGTGGATTTAGAATAGATGTACTTAGGAGTGAAAACTCTGACAAGAAGTTTCAGGCTTGACCCAGGGTATCCTGGTACACGACAACGGGCCTTGCTGCACTCTTGGTTATGAAAATCCTGGGGGATATGCTTTGGTAAATTCACAAGCTTAGTATGAACCATTGTTAAGGGAATAAAAAAATTCCCCTAAGAATATATGTTGGGAATTAGATCATGGATAACATAGATTGAATCCTATAGATTCATAAGTTAAGGAAATAAAAGTTATTAATAAGTTATCCATTTTTGTCCTTGGATTACCCTTTATGTGTTACTCCTAACTTTCCTTTTATTCCTTCCAAATGGCCTGTAATAATAGGACTTAGGCTAAAAACTGATGTGAAGATCACTGTGATGACTATTCTAATGAGATGACCAATCTAATGGGAGCGGGAATTGCGAACTTTGTCACAATACTCTCTAATTTAACTCAAGATTTGAATAGAAACATTGGTCAAGAGGAACATTCACCCCCCCTAAGAAAGAACATGTCACAATCTAGAGCTTCATGAGACAAATGCCTCCTAATTTTAATGAATCATACAACCCCTCAACTACTGAACAATGGATCAAATCCATTTAAAAGATCTTATCCATCCTTAAATGTTCCGAACAAGAGAATTTTCTTCTGGATACTTATCATATGGAGGGTGAATCCGATCAATGGTGGACATTGATAAAAAATATGAAGCCTGAGGAGGAGATCAAGGAGTTGGAATGAAAGGATTTCCATAAAATTTTCTTCGAAAAATATTTTCCCCACACACTATAACTTAAGATGGAAAGGGACTTCATTTACCTCAAGAAAAAAATAAAAAATCCATCAGAACGTATGAGGAAAACTTCACAAGGCTTTCACAATACACCTCCAGCTTTGTCTTCACCCTCGAATGCAAGGTTGAACACTTCTTTGGTGGGATGAAACCTAGCCTACAGAAATATCTGGAAATCCGTGACTTCGATATCTATGAGGAAATTGTCCGATATGACCTCAAGGTTGAAATGGAGATTAAATAATCTCAGGGGTATCATGGGGATAAGAAACTTAATGTGGAATTAAATTCTGGAGGTCCGATGGATAAATCCAACGATGCTAAAAAAATCCAACACCCCACTTGCCAAAGGTGTGGAAAGAAGCACCCCAGAAATTGCCTAAAGGGGATGAGGAAATGATTTAGGTGTGGAAGAGAAGAGAACCTTATCATTAAATGATAACAAGAAAAACCCACAGTTGTGAAAAAGGAGAGGAATTCTCCGTTCGACCCTCAACTCATTGTTCATTGCTTCAAATGCAAAGAACCAGGGAACCTTGAAAATCAGTGCCCTAAGCCAAGGGTTTTCGGAGGCAACCAACAACCTCCAAGGCATCAAGGGTGAGAGTTTTCCATCACTACCACCGAAGTGAACCCTGATAACGAAGTGGTGATAGGCACTCTAGTTATTCATTCAAGAATAACGAACATACTTTTTGATTTTGGTTCTACTCATTATTTTTTATCCCAAAAGTTTAGTAGAACAATCCCAACACCACCAAAAATCATGGAAGTAAAGATATTAGCAAGTACGAAAAATGGGTCAATCATTTCATCCCATGAATATAACTCCTCCCCTATCATAATTTATGGATTGAAATTCCTGGAGAACCTCTTAATACTCCCTCTAATAGAATTTGATGCAATTATCAACATGTATTGACTTTCCTTATATAGAGGCAACATAAATTTTCGTGAGAGGGAAATCACTATCTATATGGAGAATCGATCCCCCGATTATATAAAAGTGAAAGGAGGAAGATGAATCTTATTTAGCACCATCATATCAAGTGTGGATATTACTTCCCTATGGGAAAATGTATCTGGATCAGATGATTAAGTCTAAGGAAGAAACCATCCATAAATACATGCCTATTGTGAGGGAATTCACTGAAGTGTTTCCCAAGGAATTTCCTGGTCTTCCTCCTAGAAGTGATGTTGAATTATCAATTGACCTTATACCTAGGGAATTTCCAATATCCAAGACTCTGTATAGAATGGATATTGTGGAGCTTGAGGAGATAAATAATCAACTACAGGAGAATCTGGATAAAGGGTTTATAAGCCCAAGTGCTTCACCATGGAGTGCACCAGTTCTCTTCTTCAAGAATAAGGATGGGTTAATGCGCCTTTGCATTTATTATCATAATCTCAAAAAAATCATGATAAATAACAAGTATCCTCTCCCATGAATTGATGACTTGTTCGATCAGCTACGTGGAGCACAATACTTTTCCAAGGTGGATTTTCGGTCAGGATATTACCAAGTAAGGGTGAAGAAGGAGGATCTCCCCAAGACTGATTTTCGTAAAAGGTATGGGAACTATGAATTCATATTAATTCTTTTAGGACTCACTAATGCTCTAGAAATATTTATGGACTTGATGAATAGAGTCTTTAGATATTACCATGACAAATTTGTGGTAGTATTTATAGAAGATATTCTAATATACTCAAAAACCAAGGAGGAGCATGAGGACCATCTAAGAACTGTACTAGAGACCTTGCGAAAGGAGAATCTCAATGCAAAGTACAATAAGTGTGAGTTCTGGTTGAAGGAGGTCTCATTCTGGGGCCATATAATCACAAGAAATAGGATATCTGTGGATCCCTCTAAGAAAGCTACAATTGAGATATGGACAAAGCCAACATTGGTAACGAATATCCGTTTCTTCCTAGGGTTATCTAGATATTATCGCTGATTTGTGAGAAATTTCTCATGACTGTACAACCCTCTTACCAAGATAACTTGGAAGGGAGTAAAGTTTTCTTGGAGTGATGAATGTGAAGAGAGCTTCAAGGAGTTGAAAAAGAGGCTTATCACTGCGCCTGTTCTCACACTACCCACAAGCGGAATTTTTTTTGTGGTATTCAGTGAATCTTAGAAGAAGGTCCTGAGTTGTGTGTTGATGCAAAATGAAAAAGTCATTACCTATGCTTTAATGCAATTTAAATTTCATGAGAAAAAATATCCAACACATGACCTGGAGTTGGCTGTAGTGATCTTCTCTTTGAAAATTTGGTGGCATTACCTATTTGGGGAGAAGTGTAAAATATAAACGGATTGCAAAAGCCTCAAGTATATATTCACATAGAAAGAGTTAAACATGCACCAACAACGATAGTTAGAGCTGATCAAATACTATGACTGCTCAATCCATTACCACCCCGGGAAAGCGAAAAAGGTGGTAGATGCTCTAAGTAGAAAGGACCCAGTGATTCTATCATTGATGAGAAATGAAAAGGATCCAATATTCTTAGATTTAATGAATATGTACATGAGAATCATAAAGAAGGTAACATAATCAATCCTTTCACAAATGATTGCTCAACCATCTATTTTGAAAAGGTTAAAGGGTGATCAAAAGGATGATGTGGGAATTTAAAAGAAGGTGGAAACTATTAGAAAAGAGAAATCCTTGGAGTTCAATGTCAATGAAGAAGGAGTTGTGAGATTTGGGTCAAGACTATGTGTTCTATTGAATCTGGAGTTAAAGAAGGAACTTTTGGATGACGCACATAGTTTAAATTTCTCCATTCACCTAGGAAACACAAAGATGTATCGAGATCTCTGAGAGCATTATTGGTGGGATAATATGAAGAAGGAGATTGCTGAGTATAAATCAAAGTACCTGGTATGTAAACAAGTGAAGACTAAGAGGAATAAGTATAAGGGGATTATGCAACCATTACCCATTCCAGCATGGAAATGGTAGAACATCACCATGTAATTTTTCACCGGACTTCTGAAGACATCCAAAGGAAACAATGCTATCTGGGTTGTTGTGGATAGTCTTACAAAGACTGAACATTTCATTCAAATTAGGGAGTATTTCTCACTAGATCAACTGGCATAGATATACATCAGAGATGTGGTAAGGCTGCATGGAGTACCACTATCAATTGTATCTGATCAAGATCCAAGATTCACCTCTAAGTTTTGTAAGAGTCTTCAACATGATCTAAATAATGAGATGAACTTCAGTATGGCTTATCATCCTCAAACTGATGGCCAATCTGAGAAGACTATCCAAACACTTGAGGACATGTTGAGAGCATGCTCAATGGACTTCAAAGGAGGATGGGATCAATATCTTCCTCTATTTGAGTTCACTTACAACAACAGTTTCCACTCAAGCATCCAAATGGCTCCTTATAAAGACTTTTATAGGAAGAGGTGCATAACACCAACATGTTAGGATGAAGTTACAGAGAAACAACTCCTAGGTTCGGAAATGGTTGAAAAAATGGTGGATAAGGTTAAGACCATCCAACAACAAATTAAAGCTGCTCAGAGTCGACAAAAGAACTATACTGATAATATTCGAAGAGACCTAGAGTTTTATGTCAGAGACATGGTATTCCTCTGCATATCACCATGGAAGAGAGTTATGAGATTTTTTAAGAATGGAAATCTTATTCCAAGTTACATCAACCCTTTTGAGATCTTTGATCGCTTTGGAGTAGTGACCTATTGACTAACACTCCCACCAAACCTATCTCAAGTACATGATGTATTCCATGTATCACTCTTGAGAAGTAAATACCTGACTCAACAAATATACTCAATCCAAATGTGGTAGCATTAGATAATTACCTCTCCTATGAAGAGAAGCCGATGAAGATCTTAGATCATAGAGAAAAAGTTCTACGAAATAAGAAAATGCCCCTTGTTAAGGTTTTGTGGCGAAACCAAAAGTTAGAAGAAGTGACGTGAGAATCGAATAAAGTGATGAAACAGAGTTACCCTCATCTATTTTAGTGTGGGAAAAGGAAATTTCAAGGGTGAAATTTCTTAAGAGGGGAATATTGTAATGACCCAAACATTCATTAATGAAAATTCCTCTTGATCTAATTAAATATATTATTACAAATATATAAAACTTATGAACTTCCTTGGTTTTATATTTTTGGATTTTAAAATACTGTTAGTCATTATGATCATTTCTAATATAACCGTTAAACAATGATCACATGATTAGTATAAATATAGGGCTTTAAAAAATCCAATTTACTCAGAAAAAGGAAGTGATGACCTCATCTAGTAGAACTGATCCATATAAAGCCCATTTGTTGGAGCTCGTAGAGGAGGTGGAATCATTGGGATTCACTCTTGACCAAGCCCAATCCGATCTTCAACATGTTAATCTCGAGTGGAACCGCCTACGGGCGAAGTGGAAGTTGATAGAGATTACCACCCAAGCAATGTTATCCGAGCCACCCCAAGAGTTTGTCACCATTGCACACCTTACCCTTCAGTCTTATGTGGGTGTTATAAGGGGTTATGTAACAAGACCTTAACACTATTATTATGGACATTATTTTTTTATAGAGAGTATACATTCATTTTTATTATTGTTACTTTGTAAATAGTTTTTAAAGCACAAATAGTATTTTTAGTTAATATTCAATTAAGAAATCTATTTTGATGAATTAATGGATTTTTTAATTAAATAATATTTTAATAAAATTTTCTTACTAAATTAATTTTTATTAAATATAAATTATCATATAATTTTTACGAATAAAATTATAATTTTTATTAAGGGTTGAAAGCTATTTTTTTCAAAACCCATGATTTTTTGATAAATGTAGGTTTTTATGTTAAAAGTAAAAATTCACATATTTAAGAAATTATTTAGATAAAATGAATATTATTTTTGGAATCAGGATGTGGAAATTATCCAATGGTGATTTTTTTATAATTTTCTGAGACAGTCGAGTTTTTGGGTAAAAATTAAATACTGTTTAAATATATAGTGTGCTTTATGACATCATAATGAACTAAAAGTGATGTAATAAAATAATATAAAAATTATGTTAGGACAATATATGTTTTACCATTAAAATAATGTGATTTTATGTTTGTTTGATTTATTTTACAAAGCTTTAGTGGACCCTCTAAAACTTATAAAACATTTTAACTTTTTAAATTGATTTTCTTGAGAGTGTGACTCACCACCACATAAGAAATCCTAATATTTTAAGAATTTAGGACATTGGACTTATGAAAAAATGTTTTTCACTACCCTTTTGTAAAAACCATGGTAAAAAACCATGGGTTGGTTTGTGGTTTTGATTAGTTTAATGTGTAGTGTCCAAAACCTAAATAATAAATAATTCCATCCCTTTTCCTATATAAACCCACCCAAGCTCCCACTTACTCTTCACTAAAAGCCTTTGTATCTCGACCAAAATCTTCCCTCCTCTATCTATAATCCTAACAAGGCACCCTAAGCTCCCAATAATCCTATCTCAAGCCTCTCCCAAGCCTTTTGGATCACAATTCCAAGTAAGGGATTCATTCCTTTCTCATTTTATCCAAGTTTCTTAATATTGTTATGCCCTTTTATTTTCAATTATAAATGTTGGGGTATGATTTATCACCTCCCCAAAACTTCCTTAATTATTTTTTAATGATTATATTATCCTTTATCTCTCATTAATTACTTCTATGTACACCCGTTACCATGCCAAAATTCCGTAAGGGATTTCTTCCTTTCTCATTTTTGTCCAATTTTCTTTAAGTTTTTATGCCCTTTTATTTTCAATTCAAAATGTTGGGTTATGGTTTCAAAACTCCTCCATACTCAACTATTTATGTTTTAATGATAATAGACCCATTTCTCTCTCATTAATTCCTCCCATGTACACCCGTTTCCATTGCAAAATTCCATAAGAAATTTCTCTCTTCTCATTCACATTCAAGAAATTGTTTTGTATTATAAATATAAATTCCATTAAATTTGTTGGGAAATGTATCTATATGACCCCCTTACTGCACATTTCATGTACATATGATGATACACCCATTTTCTCTCTCATAAACCTTTTTTATGAATTCTTATGTCACGCCGTTATGCTGCCGAAATTGCACCGTAATTTTTCTCAATCCAAAGTCATTGTGTAGTGAATACCATACCCATTTCTCTATAAAGGGTGTTAACATTTATGAAAATTTACTTATTGATTATATAGTTTCATGTATTAATTCCACATTCCTTTATTGTGGAATAAATGATGATGTTTAATGAAACCATGTTGTATGATCCATGTGGCACACTTATGCATGAAATGAAATGTTTAAGAAGGGTGCACCCTAATAGCGCTCTAATGCATTAGGTAAAGAATAGTATCATGATACGTCAAGTGAAATGAGGGTTTACTCATGCTAATTCAAGTTCAATGAGGGTTTACTCATGCTCCATGTGCAATGAGCCTTAGCTCATGCTAATACCATATTAAGTGTTGTTGCCACATTTCCATGTTACGGTAATCATGATATATCATGCCTTTATGTTCATGTATCTCTTATGATCCTTTGTTATGAATATTGACTAACATGTACTTTATTATTCATGTTATTCTTCGTTTAATCCATTACTGGGATTTATATCTCACCCTTTTCTTATGCATGTCCTCAGGTTTTCCCATGCAATGCTAAGTACGATGGAATGCATTGGTCATGTAAAGGAAGTTTTCAATAAAGATGTGTGTTTTATGTTTTAAGTTGTTATGTAATATTCCTAATCCACAAATACATTAGACCTATCGATCTTCCATATTGTATCAAGTGAAGGTTTTATGTAAGAAATCTTGTTTAAGTGTGTAATAAAGATCAGGGTTGTTATAATAGGGTTTTTGTATACTTAAATCAGGGTGATATTGCTTCCCATCCCTTTAGGATTGGGTAAATGGGTTTAAAAGAGTCGGGGTGTTGAAATCTTGTCCCATATCATCAACCAGTTTATCAACCTAGGTGTACATATTCACCCTTTATTCTGATCTATATCACCCCTTGTTAATTAATTTTTAACCAATTTATTACAATATCATTCTAGAATATTATTAAATATAAATCCATACTAATATACACTTTTATGGAGATGAAATAGGGTATGAAACTTAGTGGACACCATCCATGCAAGACTAAAATACCATGCTCATCATAGATAATAAAATCGATATGCTTATTAAGAAATTATTATGGTTACCTATCCCTAAAAAAAGGTCTAAAATCATACATAAATAGTGAAGAGCAATAAAAAGTAAAAGGATATATCTATATTTTATATGTCTGATACATTTTAAATTATATTTACATTCTAATGAATTTAAACCATATTTAACAAAGTAATGATAAAAAACATGGGCATGATAACATAGTAAAATGTAAACACAAATTATAAAAAAACTTATGATATTTATCAAGTGATGTGTAAAGGAATTTATTAAATACAAAACCTCATTTATTATATATTTACTCTACCCCAAATAATTTCCAACCCATATCTGTAAGAGTATGAGATGAAGAATAGTTCCATATAATGATTAGTTTGAATTAAATCTCCTTGTGGTCCATAGAAAAATATTTAGCCACTAATAGGATTTTTATACTAATTGAAAACCATGTAATAATTAGGGATTAGGTGAATCTCAACATGAAACACAAAATTAAGGATGAAAACTAACGATTTACCTTAAAATCACATGACCCATCCCTCTATAGCCACCAAACTGGAAGAATATTAACACTTTAGGATTATCCAACAATCCTTAGAGTCATAAGAGAATATGTCACACCTAATATGATCACATGAACCAAATAAAATTGAAATTTAGGGTTATCCATGGCCTCAACTTGATGAAAGTAAGCTTCTATAACCATCTAGAACCCCTTGGATCAAATATGGTAGAGGAGAAATCTTAGAGAGTTTAGAGGAGGGGAGAACACTTAAAATGGAGTGGATATGATGGATTTAGGAATAAAATTCAGAGCCTTATACTTATTAGGATTAATTTTTGGAGGTTAAAGGATAAAGAAACCCCTTTTCATGTATGTTTTCCTATTCATATATCGGGTACCCACTTAGACACCACCAAGTACTCATTAGACCCAATATGAGTCTTAGGCCACTAGATGCTCCACCGGGTACCCAATTGTCCCCATACCCAAGGGGTCTCCCTGTTTTATCTTCAATATCACTCACATATTATCCATTACTCACATAAATGTAATGTCTCGGTTCCGAGTGCTGCCCAAAGGTGACCCGTACTCGGTTGGTCACATGGCCTCAAGCGCATTTCCCCGAATGCCACAGGCTGCCGACTAGCAGTGAGGGCCTTGGGTGTGATAGTGGGTAAACTATGCCATCATTGGCAGAGTATACATAGTGTAATAACAAATAATAAATGTTAGCAGAAGAAATAATACCATACATCAAGTAAACAATGGAAGACTGAGAATAAATAAACTGGAGAACATATATAAATGATGCATGTCACATATGTTTAGGAAAACATCCAAACAAGTCACAATACTGGAAATACAGTACTAAACCAAAGTACAAAATAAAACAAATAAACTCCAGCAACATCAAAAGCCTTAGCTTGGTCCCATGCTCTCCTGATCCATAACAATCAAGTACTTGATGATGAAGGTCACTTTCCCTTATCTACACCTGCAACCATATAATCTGTTTGGGTCCAAAATCATGACCCAAACAGGGTGTGAGATGAATCTCAGTAGGAAAAAACCACAAGATCTATGCCTATCTATCAGTGAGTATATATATAGTAGGTAATAATGGAAATGTATCAAAGAAATTAGGGGTACACAAAAGTAACCAAATACTACAGTTTCCATTTACATTCATTAGCATTTAATGTTCATCATTCAAACAAGTATCACAAATAGGTATCTTAGAAGACTACCTAACAGGACCAAATCCAAGCTTGTGATTTGGCTTGGCAGATGTTTCACAAACTCTCAAAATTTACATTAAACCTCTGGGTAGCTCACACAGTCTAACCCCTCTATCCAAGTAATGCAATAAAAATGAAAAGACACTCTGAGGAAGCACTCATGGTCAATTACCCTTATGGTCTTTCCAGAATAAATAAAGACTCTCTGGGTAAGCACTCAAAATCAATTAACCCTATATTATCATAATTTAAACTATAGACACTCTGAGCTAGCACCCACCATTAATCCCCCCCGGGGTCTCATAGCGTGAAATATAATAGACACTCTGAGGAATCACTCAACGTCAATTCCCCCTGTGGCCTAACTACACCAGGTTCTCACAGCCCTATGCAATTCAATCCTGCATACGAGATATAAAGAAGCCCAAATAAATATCAACTACTACATGGATAAACAAATCCAATTCATATCACAAGAATTTAACAAGTAGAAAAAGTCAAACAGTTCTATCCTATCAAGCAAGGAAAGGAAACAAGGTCTGCCTCATAGGCGACCTAGAACAAACGACCCTAAATATCTAAATAAGGAAACATGCCAATGGGGTGTTTCTTAAATATAAAATTTCACATAATATCACATCAATAAACCCTCAATTCAAAAATCAATCTAATGCAGATAAACTAGGGTTCAATTTCCTTAACCCGAAATACCCGAAACATGGGTAATCAAAACTTTGGCATATAAAACTCAAAGGTAACCAACAAAAATAAAAAAACCACCTACCTTGATGATTCATGATGATAAATCTTGAAAGTCGAACCTTGAATTGGCCTAGAATGTCGTAGACCTACAAAAAAGGTCAAAAACGTTCAACCTTGAATAACTCGAGTGAGAGGAGAAATCAGGAGGAGAGGCTCTAGAAGAAGGAAGGACTCACCAGTGGGATTCCAATGCACACACCAGAGATTGAATCAAACTTTGGAAGGAGAAATGGAGGCTTGGAAAAAAATCAGCGATTTTGGATGCTCCTTCGTGAGGTACGACTAGAAGAAGACATTTCTGGGGATTAGACGCGACCCCGGTTTGATTATTCCATTAAAAGAAATAGTACACAATGTGTTCATTTAATATACACGCTCTGTACATGTCTCAACCAGCCCCCACTTTAGGCAATCTCTAGGTAACCTCACAAGATCGTGTACTCGGCCGTTACACGACCTATACATGGCTACCTACGGCAACCAGGTACACAACATGTACTCCTAAGTACACGATATGTACTTATAAAATTTCCAAATTCTTCGCTTTTCCTAAAAAACTCCCGAAACAAGATCCATACTTGAAAATAAGATTTGGGTTCTTAAAAACTTCTCCCCTTAAATGAATTCATCCCCAAATTTCCTTAACAAGGTGGAAAAGAAGAATCCTCGAACAGCTCCAGCCACTACGATCGCACATTAGTCTCGCTCTCCCAAGTCTTGTCCTGCACTCAATCGTACTGCCATAACACCCATACTAGAGGAACAGACTGACCATAAAGAACCTTCGCGCTTCGATCAATAATCCAGATAGGATTCTCCTAGAATAATGCGTCTACCTCTAACTCAACCTCCTTGGGTTGAAAAACATGAGACGGGTCTGAGAAGTAACACCGTAGCTGAGAAACGTAAAAGACGTCGTGCATATCCCGATACCTCTGAGGTAACTGCAACTGATAGAAAACTAGACTGACTCTCTCAAAAACCTCAAATGGACCGATATATCTTGGTAAAAGCTTCCCCGATCTCTTAATCCTCCTGTGTCCTAACCTCGATGCGACACACAAAGAAAACCTAATCTCCAACCTCGAACTCTAGAGGTCATCTCCATCAACCAGCATAAGACTTCTGCCGAGACTGTGCAGTATCCATCCTCTTCTGAATCAACTCCACCTACTCAGTGGTCTCTTGGACAAGATGAGGTCCCAGCATATCTACCTCTTCTGCTTCCAACCAACATAGGGGTGATCGACATGACCTACTGTACAAAGCCTCATAAGGTTCCATATGAATCATCACATGAAAACTGTTATTGTAGTCAAACTCCACCATAGGTATGTGATTCTCCCAAGAACCTTCAAAATCTAGGACACATGCTCAAATCATGTCCTCCAACACTTGAATTGTGCGCTCGAACTATCCATCTTTATAGGGATGGTAAGCTGTACTCAAAAGTACCTGTGTACCCAAATCCCTCTGTAGTCCCTGCCAGACACGAGAAGTAAAATGTGTGTCTCCTTCTGAAATGATAGAGTGTGGAACCCCATGAAACCGTACAATATCTCAGATGTACAACCTTCAGATCTCATCAACACTAAAGTTTTCCTTGACTGGTAAGAAGTGTGAAACCTTTGTGAGTTTGTCAATGACAACCCAAACCACATAATTCCCTCGAGGAGTTCTCGATAACCCTATCATTAAATCCATCGCGACATCATTCTACTTCCACTCAGGAATAAGTAACTGCTGTAAAATCCATGCCGGTTGTTGATGATCTGCCTTCATATGCTAATAGGTGGAACATCTCATAACAAAACTAGCAACATATCTCTTCATACCTGCCCACCAATACTGACAGTGTAAATCATGATACATCTTGGTGACACCAGGATGAACTGCCCATGTTGAGGAATGAAAATATCACAACAACTCCTCGTGTATATCTGATGAAACCCATACAAACCCATGAAAAAGCAAGATTTCATCCTTTTCTATGGTCCACCCAGGAGTAGGGTCCTCTCATGACACACTCTCCCATATGACTAGGCCTTCAGAGTCTTATAGTTGCCTCATTCACACCCGATCTAGTAGAGTAGAGGTAATAGATACAAAATAAAGAAACATCTACACCTGTATATTGTGCACCTCCAAATGCATCTTAGAGAATAGAACCATAAGCTTCAACCCACTACTGGCCTCCTGAACTACCTGTATCCGAGTCCTGCTGCTCAAAGCATCAACCACTATGTTTCCCTTCCCAGGCGTGTAAGTAAGCTCAAAGTCAAAAGACTGAAGGTACTCAACCCACCTTTGCTATCTCAAATTCAGATCATGCTAAGTAAATATATACTTGAGACTTTTTTGTTTAGTGAAAATCACAAAATTATATCCCAAAAGATAATGTACCCAACATCGTAAAACATTTAAAACTGCATCCAACACAAGATCGTGCATCGGGTAATTCCTCTCATATGGCCTCAACTACTGAGACCCATATTCAAAGACTCCTTCCCCTTGCATAATCACTACTCCTAGCCTGATACCTGATGCATCACAGTAAATGGTGTAAATCTTTCCCAGATCTGGAAAAACTAGTATCAATGCTGATGTCGACCTCCCTTTCAGCTCCTAAAAGACTGACTCACAAGAATCTGTCCATGAGTACTTCACACCCTTCTTATTTAGACCCTTTAGTGGTTCTTCTAAGTGTGAAAATTCCTATATAAAATGTCTTTAGTAACCATCCATCCCTAGAAAACTCCTTACCTCAAAGATGTTCTTTAGCTGCTCCCAGAAAACTACTGATCGCACTTTCTATGGGTCTACTGATACTCCTATATCTGAGATAAAATGACCCACGAAGTGAATCTGGTCTATCCAAAAGTGTCATTTTGAGAGCTTATCATATAACTGATGCTCTTTAAGTGTACTCAAAATGATCTCAACATGGTTGGAATGGTCATATCAAGTGTGAGAGTACACCAAGATATCATCCACAAAAACAACCACAAAGGAATCTAATTAAGGATGGAACACTCGGTTCATCAGTGCCATGAAAACTTCTAGCACGTTTGTGAGACCGAACGGCATAACCACATACTAGTATAGACCATACCTAATTTGAAAGGCTATAATAGGTATATCTGATGGTATAACAGGAAAATGATGATAACCAGATCTCAAGTAAATCTTAGAGAACACTCAGGCTTCTCGAAGCTGATCAAAGAGATCATTAATCCTCAGAAAGGGATATTGGTTCTTAACCATCAATTGGTTCAGCTTTCGATAATTCACAAAAAGTCTGAGGACACCATCTACCTTCTTTGAAAACAGGACAGATGAACCCCAAGGAGAAGTAATGGGTAGAATGAAACCCTTTTCCTGTAATTCCTCTAACTGCTTCTTGAGCTACTATAACTCTGGTGTAGCCATCCTATAAGGAGGAATGGACACTGGTGCCGCCCCTGGCACAAGATAAATAGAAAATTCAACCTCTCTTTCTGGAGGTAAACCTGAAAAGTCATCTGGAAAACAAACACTAGAGGAAAGTCCATCTGTGAAGTCCCCTGGTCATCCAGATATAAACTAGAAATCTGGGCTATATAACCTATCAACTTGTGATTTTCAGGTTTAGATCTGCTGGCCTAGACATCCCATTCTCCCTTATGTAGAAATAATCTGCCCTCTAGTGATGTAAAACTCACTCTACAAAGATATAAATCGACAAATTCCTGGAAGGTAACTAACCAGTTCATTCTGATAATGATGTCATATCCCATCATCTCTAAGACAAAAAGGTCCCAAAAAAAGTGAAACCCACCAACCTCAAGAGGGGAATCCTTGAACTAATTTACACTAGCCGTTATAAGCCCCAATGGAGTGTACAACGTCATGATATCAGTAGAAGTGAAGATACTGAGCCCAAGGCTCTCCACAACATGCACAAATATAAATCTATGGGAGGACCTTGTATTGAAAAGAGAAAAATCTAAAACTGAGGCAGAAAAAATCATACCTCTAAGCGTAGAGGGTCTATGATCCTACTCCTACTGAATCTTCTCCAGCAGAAAAGCCTGACTTATGCCGCAACCCTATGAAGATATCTTAGATCCCTGAGCTGATCCACCCTACGACTGTCGAAAACCCTGTGTCTGGCCACTGTGTCCATCACCACCACCTCGGAATGAATGTCCTGAAGAACTCCATCCGCCCGTCTGATGTGGAACTGGTGGTCCTTCTCTGGTATGAGGAGTCTAAACAGATCCACTCTCACTAGATGATGGAAGGAGGGCATTGCAGAAATGCTGAATATGTCCCATCTTTCTGTAATATCAGAACTCAAATGAGTCTCTTGGGAACTGAGGTTTCTTGTGTATGCTCTTCCCGCACTGGTAACACACCACCTGGTTACCTAAAGGAAAATACCACCTACTCGAATCTCTACATGTAGAATCAATAAGGAGCTTCCTACTATTAGTCAAAAGAGTACCAACTCTAGATACTGAACCACCCTGGCCCACATCTCCAGAATCCCTTTGGTTATGCTCGGTGATCTGTGCTTGGTTGACTATAAAAGATATGGAAGTCAACCTGAATATTTTCACCTAAGATCAGATGTCATTCCTGAGACCATCCTCAAAATTCCTCACCATAAATAACTCATCACCCCCAAAATGGATTTGAATCATTGCAGATCTGTGAAGCGAGAAGAATACTCCATGACTAAGAGAGTACCCTTCTCCAAACTCATTAACTCTTAGGCTCAGTCGGCCCTCAAGGTCTTCGGGTAGAAGTAGTCATAGAAGGTCCATTTGAACTCATCTCAAGACATAACTCACTGGCATCCTTCCTGTGATATCAAATCCCACAATCTCTTGGCAGAATCACATAGCATATATGTAGAGAGCTTCAACCTACTCTCTAGAGGTGTCTCAAGATAGTCGAAGATAGACAATATGGATTCTAACCATGAATCTGCAGCCCAAGGTCCTCCATCCCCTAAGAAGGTGGGAGGATGCTGCTGCTAAAAAACCAGCATCAAATTGGCCATAGATGGGGTAGGATTCGGTGCTCCTTGGAAGGTACGAATCATCCCCATGATGCCTTCGAAGAAATTTGCATCATAACCTATGTCCGGAATGATGGCTGGTGCCATGAAGGGCATGGAAGGAGGGTCTGTTGGTAGTCCTTGGTCTACCATTTCCAGTGTCTGATCATCACCCCAAACCTGGCGTACAACCAGAGGATGTCTCGGTGCCACGACTCTATAAGGTCAAGCATATACCTTAGTTCAAGATTATTAATGAATTAAACTTAGAATTTCAAGAAAGGAACAGGAGAAGAAAACAATCATGTTTTTCAAAAAAGGGTTACACAACATGTAAACCCTCCACACGGTGTGTTCCCTTAGGTTTTAACATGGGTGTGTACCTCTGCCAAACCTGGTTATGTATCACCCATACACATGGCATGTTACTCCTATGACAAGATGTGCAATTGAATCATCCCCCCCACCTGAGTTTCTCTACACAACTAAACACACGGTTCTCTCCTAGGTAACACTACACGACATGTTCACCCTAGACATGGAATTTACCCCTTAAGTTCTAACCACCTGTGTCATTAGTCACACGGTCGGAGACATGGTCGACTATACATGACATGTAAGAACAGGACATGGCATGTACAACCTAAGTTTTATCCACCCATGTCGTTAGTCACACAACTAGATACATGGTCTCTACAACACGACGTGTACTCCCAGTACACGACGTGTTCCACCAAACATTTACCAACCCCGTGTCTCTGCCCACACAATTAGACACTTGGTTAAAGACTACAAAACATGTACATATAGTACATGGTGTGTACTTAAAGAAAAATTGTTTCTTTCAGAATAGAAGAACACATGGCGTGTGTTCATAACACCACACACCATGTTGTCTGGGTTTCCGGATAGTAGGCCTCTGAAACTTTTGCAGAACCCTTAAAAACTTAAAATTTATCCAAGGAATGATACATTTCGACCCGTGAGAGCCCATAATCCCACGAATCAAAGTTTTTCATCTATATTAATATCATAATTTGACAAAATTCAACTAAATTTCATACATGATCCACCAAATTCCGATCCAAGAGGGACCATAAAACCTCAAAAACCAAAGTTTGGAATCCATCCAAATGAAACATTACATATTTCGATACCCTATCAAAATTGCATGTATTCTATCAAATCATATATTATAACATCATTCATATATATCACAACATCTATCACAATAGTATGCAATCGTTAATGCACCTTAAATGGCATGACAAGAATGCATGACATGTGATCCCTATAAAGTGCCTATATGATGAATGGTATGGAATACCCTCATATCATCGGGTTTCAATATAAATAGAACCACAATGATATAAATAATAATATCACAAAACATGTGAATAACCCAATGGTGAAATCAAATCAACTGTAATAATTGCAAAACTAGAAAAATTACAATATTCGAGGTAACTTGGATTTCCCTGTACACGGGTTAGCTACTCCTGGGCACATCTTATTACCAACTACCTATTCCTTCCTATACCTGCCTATAGTCTCCAAAAAGTAATACAAAGTAGAAAAGAACATCTTTTGATACCACTTTGTAATGTTCCAGTTCTAAGTGCCTCCCAAAGTTTCCCCGTACCCGGTTGGTCACATGACCTCAAGTGAATTTACCCGAATGCCAGAGGCTTCCAACTAGCAGTGAGGCCCTTGAGTGTGATAGTGGTGAAACCATTCCCTAATTGGTAGAGTATTCATATCAGAATAACAAATAATAAATGGCAGCGGAAGCAATAATACCATACATCAAGTAAACAACGGAAGATTGAGAATAAATAAACAACTAGAGCACATATATAAATGATTCATGTCACATATGTCTAGGAAAGAATCAAAACAAGTCACATTGCTGGAAATACAGTACTAAACCAAAGTAAAAAATAAAACAAATAAACTCCAGCAACATCACAAGACTCATCTTTGTCTCATGCTCTCCAGCTCCACAACAATCAAGTAGCTGATGACGAATGGCGCTTTCCCTTATCTACACCTACAACCATATAATCTGTTTGGGTCCAAAATAATGACCCAAACAGGGTGTGAGACGAATCCTAGTTGGAAACCACCACAAGATTCATGCCTATTTATTAGTGAGTATATACATAACAGGTAATAATGGAAATGCAACAAAGAAACTATGGGTACACAAAAGTAACCAAATCCTACAGTTTCCATTTACATTCATTAACATTTAATGCTCATCATTCAATAAAGTATCATAAACAGGTATCTTAGAAGGCTACCTAACAAGACCGAATCCAAGCTTGTGCTTTGGCATGGTTGACGCATAAAAAATACTCAATATTTACATTAACCCTCTAGGTAGCTCACACAGTCTAACCCCTTTGGCCAAGTAATGTAATAAAAATGAAAAGACACTCTGAGGAAGAACTCACCATAAATCCCCCCTATGGTATTTCCAGACTAGCTACAGACTCTCTAAGGAAGCACTCAATGTCAATTCTCCATGTGGTATCATAACTTAAACTATAGAAACTCTAAGGGAGCACTCACTGTCAACCCCCCCTGCGGTCTCGTAGCGTGAAATATAACAAACACTCTGAGGAAGAACTCAAAGTCAATTCCCCCTGTGGTCTAACTACACCAGGTTCTCATAGAACTGTGCAATTAAATTGTGCATAAGTGATATCAAGTATCCCAAAGTAATCTCAACTACTATGTAGATAAATAAATCCAATGAATATCACAAGCATTTAACAAGCAGCAAAAGTCAAATAGTTCCATCCTATCAAGCAAGGAAAGGAAACAAGGTCTACCTCATAGGCGACCTGGACCAAATGGACATAAACATATAAATAGGGAAACACTCCCATGGTGTGTTCCTTAAACAAGAAATTTCACATAATATTACATCAAAAAACCCTCAATAAAATAATCAATCTAAGTCAAATAATCTAGGGTTCAATTTCCTTAACCTAAAATACCCGAAACATGGGTAATCATCACTTTGGTATATAAAACTCAAAGACAACCAACGAAAGGAAACAAACCACCTACCTCGACGATGCATGATGATCACTCTTTAACGTCGACCCTTGAATCGGCCTAGAACATCGTATATATACAAAAAGTTTGAAAACGTTCAACCTTGAATAACTCGAGAGAGAGGATAAATCAGGAGGAGAGGCTCTAGAAGAAGGAAGGACTCACCGGAGGGATTCCAACGCACCCACCGGAGATTGAATCGTAATTTGGACTGAGAAATAGTGGCTTGGAGAAAATCAGTGATTTGGATACTCCTTTGCAAGGTACGACCACAAGAAGACGTTTCTTGGGATTAGATACGACCCTGGTCCGATTAGTCAATTAAAAGAAAAATTACATAACATGTTCATTTAATGTACACTCCGTGTACATGCCTTAACCGGACCCCACTTTTTGTGGTCTTTAGGTCACCTCACACGGCCGTGTACTCGGCCATTACATGGCCAGTACACGGCTACCCATGGAAACCAGGTACACGGTGTGTACTCCTAATTACACGATGTGTAATTATGAAATTTCCAACTTCTTCCCTTTTCCTCAAAAACTCTTGAAAACAAGATCCATACCTGAAAAGAAGATATGAGTTCTTATAATAAACTCCATAAAACATAAAACATATCCAAAAGGAGATTTAAAATATGGGGTTTAAGGAGAAATACATAGTTGGGAAGGTCACAGACTTTACATGCACTGGTCACCAGGTGGCCTCATCTAGGCCCACTTCCCCTAGAACCCTCACTGAGTACCCAGTGCCACCCAACTGGGTACTTGGTGGCTCACTATAGTCACTGAACTATATTGTTTAAAATCCTAAACCCCTAAAACTCACTATATATCCTTTCCACTTGAGACAACACCTTAGAAACTTCCTCTTAAACATTTAAAACATATTAACCAATTCCAATTCTTGAAATAAATAATTTTTTTAAATGTATCTAATTCTGTTTTTATTGGAACCTAAATTTTCTCTGACTCTACCAACACATTTTAGTCCTAGTTTTTATAACCTTCTCATCGTAACAATTCTCGAACCTAAAAATTCTATGCATAAATTTTTTATGAACCACATCAATCATTGAAAATAGATACTTGATTCAATTAATTATCTCTTGTTAGTATGGTCATTTTACTATCAAGAAATAACCATTGAAACCTCCAAACATCAAATACACATCTTACTTTGGCTCATTACAGACATTTTTCATTCATAAAATGATGTGAATTTCTTTGTATCTAAATCATCACACTTGATCATGTGAGAAATAATCTAGATGATAACCCACCACAATAACTCTCACCACCAACCTAATGAAACACACATCACAATGCTGAATAATTCCAAAAACTCCATGATGATGAATAACACCTGGTGGTATTCATGAATTACTAATTTTCTGATGTAATTCTTATGATGGATTCCACTGGTCAACACAAGACTATTTTTTAATATGTGTTACACCTAAGTAACCACTAACTATTCTCATTATAAATCATAGTCCCACACATAATATTATAATTATAATATAAAGCCTAACTGCTTCACAAATGTCTTAGTATTTCCTTAGAATTATCACCATTCCACAGACCCAATCACCCAATCTATCAATTTCCCAAAACTCATACCTAAATATTACACCAGTATATAACCCACGACCCATAATTTTCAATTACTGAATATATTGAACTGATAAAACCATCATCAAACATTAATACAAAACTAAAACAACCTCTAGGTTGAGTCTACCAATACATCACCCTTGACATTTACTAATATTCTCTTAAAAAATGCTCCACACTAAGACTATCTATGGTGATCTCCCCACCATAGGATTTTCCTACCACAAAAATGAAAGCATAAACCTACCCAAATCACACTATTAGTTTAATGTTTATACTAATGAGCCTTACACATACTATCTTGATAGAACCATATCAAAATCCTCACTCTAGGTTCAATACTACCTTGGTACTCCATAACACCATTTAACACATCACATATTCGATTCATTTTAATGAAACTAAACCTTGATTTATATAACTCATGGTGCATGAACTTTCTCAATACTATAAGACACTCACAACCCAACATTCTGTAGACCACACATTTCCTCACTAGAAACTCGCACCCTCATCGGTTCCCAAATCATCAGTCATAACTCAGTTCATAAGATCCTAATATTCAACAACACCGAAACATCCCCAAAGAAACCCCATACTATAAATAATTAATGATATAACATCAAGTTCTAAAACCTTTTTTCCTTTTTCTAAAACAAAATAGAGTTCCTCACACCTTTCCACAACTATAACATACCAGATCAAAACCCAAGGGTGATCATTCTACCTTTCCCCAAGTATTCAGGGATATTGAGGAGTCTTAAAACCCATAAAAAAAATAAGAGAAACTCCCAATGTCCTACCCCCCATATAGGTATCGAGGGAATGAATATGGATATCCCAAAGTGTCCTAATATATACTATGGGAAGGCATCATATATAATCATTATGAATCGATAATGTCACCATGACATCACACTATGAGCCTCATGACCTATATACACACTCTCCCTAACCCCGAGAGTTTCCAAAATCTATCCAGAAGCCTAGCCCATATTCCATCCAAGGTTGGATATGCCTAACCAAACACCAATCTCATGGACCCATGGATGATCTTAGGTCACACTATTCTACATACATCATAAATCACATAACCATTACTCACTTATCCCCAAAGCAAGATAGAATCTAACAAACCTATAATGACCAATACTTTTCATACATAAATATTACATATTAATAGAAAAATATTCATTAAAATAACATAACTATCCATGAAAAAAATCATTTAGGTCTACTTCCTTTAGAAACCTGGATACATAAATAACTAGTTCATAAGTGAACTACATCATCTCCCACTAATTTGTTCACAACTATCAAACTTATTATAGATATAATATAGAATACCTTTATTCATAACTCATTGAAAGGAAACATAAGAAAGGGTGAGCTTAGATGATTAGTAAGGGTAAATAAGGGAAATAAACATAACATGAGCATAAGGTTATGAGATCATTAGAATAACGATTGAAAACTATATCCTCTATATCATAGATCATAAACAAAAGTCATGGAATAAATAATGGTAGTTCGTAAGACATGAATAATAATGGAATCAAAGAATATGATCCATATGGTAATAACACTGGCAGAAGACTTAGATTTGTTCTATAAATATAATATTAGAAAAAATTATGTAAAGGATACCCACCAAGACATTCATAACATGTTAGACTTGGGATAACCACCCATGTACCTATTTTGGGCTTGGAATAACCTCATATGTACCCTATTTTTGGGTCTTGGGATAACCTCCCATGTACCAACTTTTTGGGCTTGGGATAACCTCTTATGTACCCTCTTTTTGGCTTGCGATAACCACCCATGTAACCTTTAAGCTCATAAAACATTAATCATTACCCAATACATTGGAGGGAGATGTGGTCCCACCCATCATATAATCCATACATTTGTGCTCCAAAATATCATAAAAAATTCATCATATCATAACCCATAGAAATTAAATGGTTTTCATAAACATTTCATCATAGCATATCCCATAGAAACGAAATGTGTTTCATAATCAAATCATAAATTCATCATAGCATAACCTATAAAAAATGAATGAGTTTTATAAATATCCATTCATCATAATCATAAACATAAAACATAAAAATAAAGAATAAGTATGGTACCATTGGATCATATCCCCAGTAAAACATAAGCAACACAAAAGTTTGTTGTCATTGATGAATAAAAATTACATAAAAATATTATTAAAATATTCTTGAGGAAAATATATTTTCCATTTTGAAAATACTTATTTAAAAAATAATTATTTATCAAATGATAAAAAAAATTTCTTTGAAATTAACCTTGAAAACTTGTAAATGAAGCTTTAAATCATTGGATGGTTACAACAATGGAAAATAATGTTCATTCTGTACATGTTAAAATGAATATTCCTTTCACATTTTCAGTAAAAAGTCAAGAGATCCTTATTTGGAAAATGAAAAGAAGATTCATTTTAATCCATTTTGTAAAAAATCAAAAATAAGTAAATATTCTTTAAAAAATCATTTGATAATAGTAAAAAAATTCTTTAAAACATTTTTAGAAAACATGGACATGAAAGAAAAAGGGTTTTTGATAGAAGAGATAAATAAATTTGGTTTTTTCTTAAAAAATTATTTTGAAATATTGAGTACATAAAGAGAACAAAATGAAAGTAAAACATTTAATTTGAATAAATAACCATAGGATAAGAAAATTCATGAGTTTATTGATAGGTGGATCATAATATCTCATCATTGGAAGCATAATAATAAACAACCCCAATAAAAAATGAGATTATAACATCAACAATTATCACTTTGGTAACCTTTGAATCATAACAAACATGAAAGAAATAACCTTATATGGACATTTAAATAACTATAAAATTCATAAAAAGTATAATAAAGTACATTCATGTGTATTATATACACCACACAAAATAAAAAAGTGTTTCATATGACATGTTTATTACATAAATTAAAGTGAGGCAAAAATCCCTTACCTTAATTCTTGATTTACTTCATACACATTAAAAAATAATATATAATAAATATAGGTTTATTATAAATATATTATAGAACCATAATAATATGTATCATACCTATATGATTTACTTATAACCTTTTATTACCCATTTGTTAACAATTCCTTATTAAAACCATGTTTTGGGTAATAACTGCTTTGTTTTTTCATGCATTCTTTGATCATGTATTTTTGGTCCTTTTAATTTGATTATGGTTATATAATATATATAATGTTAACCATGATATAAATATCACATATATTTATTATATATGTATTTATAGTAATCCATTAAGGTTATATAGAAAATGAATTACACTATTTATGGAGATAGTAGGCTGTTCATACGCATAAATGCTATTTCCATTTTCTCAATGGATGGAATGAAGGAAAATTAAATATTAATTAACCTTTAAAGAATAATTATTATTTCATATATATCATTTATATTATTAAAATTCATCCTTATTAAAATCCATGTAAAAATAAAATAAAAAACGCTTCACACTGCTTTATGGAGGCAGTAATCCATACGTACGTACAGGCGATGTTATTGTTTTCCAGTGAGTTAGAAGGTAAAAAAGTAAATGTGATATTATAATTAAATAATAAAAATAATTTTATAAAAATAATATAAAAAAATTAAATCCATCATTATTTCCATCCCTAAGAGGTGGTGATAGAAAATGAATTACATCGGTTCGCGAGATAGTAGCCTCCGTACACATGATCGACAGTTTCGTTTCCCACTTGATGGAAGAGGAGATAGATATAGGTAATTAAATTAACATAATAAAATATAAGTATATGTGATATGATGAATCTATTATATTAAAATGTTTGAAGAATATTTTAAGTATTTAGAGGAAAAAATAAACAAAAACGCATGGTTAAGGACTATACCTCTTATTTGGAGAGCTCCTTTAGGTTTACATATAAAGGATTATTAGGAGGGTTTAATAATAAAAATAAGGACTATAGTATATGGGGAGGTAATTAATGAATGTATTTGTTTATATATTACAAAAAAGGTTTTTTAAGTGTTTATAGGAGAGGATAGGGGGTTCCCTTTTATAAATGGGGGAAATGATACACTTATAATTTTTGAAAAGAAAAAGGTGTAACAACATTTTAAACATTTATAAAGGTTAAAAAATGGATCATTATAAAAATTAGATGATATAAGGTATAAATATGTACATTAAATGTGATTTAGAAAAGTTTCTAGGCCATTTTTAACTATCTTTTTTATTTAAACCCCTGTAAATCTATTTTAACCTTAACCATAATAATTAATTTTTACTATTTTTACTATTCATTTTGACCAAAATTTAAGCTGAAATTATTATATAATATTAATTATTATGTTTTCAAATATTTAATCCATTTTTATAAATTCCATTCATATAAGTGGAAAATTTTAGTTGAACAATTAACCAATAGATGCAATGAAAAAGTAATTTTTTAAAGAGAAAATTTTCATAAGTATAGAAAGTTTTAATATCAAAATTCAATATTAAATTGATTAAAATGATATAAATTAGATTAATAAATATATAATTGAATTATTTATACTTTTAAAACCATCTTCAACTAAAATTTATCTTGTAAATGCTTTAAATGAAATAATAATTTTTAATAAAAATAAATAATTTTTTACTACTCGTCGAAAAATTAATCTTTGTAGAAAATTCAAAAAAATAAACTCAAAGACTATTTTTACATGTAGGTTTAAAAAATTAAGTATATTTTGTAAAATAAATTTTCTAAAAGTGGAAAAATTAATTTTATTATTTTTCCCAAAAAGAAATAAAAACATTTTTATTGAGAAAATAGAATTTTCAAAACATCTAAAACTTTACTAAAAATTAAGTACCTTTTTATCAATATGATTTATTTATATAAAACCATTATAATTAATTTTTACAATTTGGTTATTATTATTCATAACACCAAGTTTAATGACTGGGTTATAAATTTCATTTTTAAATAATAATATTAATAGTATATCGGGGTTCATTAAAACTCAATGTTGTGTGTAATGCAAGTTATCGAAGAAATTAAATTTATTCAAAAAAAATATTTCATAGAAACATGGGGTGTTACATTATGAACCCATTAAAATTAAATTTAACCTCTAAATTTATCACTTCGATACAAAAAATGAGGATACTTCTACCTCATCATATCCTCAGGTTCCCACATAGCTTCTTCAAATTGGTGGTTTCACCACAAAAATTTGACCAGGTGAGTGGTCTTGTTTCATAGCACTTTTTATTTATGATCCAAAATCTATAAAGATTGTTATT
The DNA here is from genome assembly GCA_963277665.1 of Viscum album. Lineage (NCBI taxonomy): Eukaryota > Viridiplantae > Streptophyta > Magnoliopsida > Santalales > Viscaceae > Viscum > Viscum album. The sequence goes on from OY728136.1 coordinate 875,096,913, forward strand.
CATAGTAAATATCATGTTCCATAAGTATGATCTATGATTTTAGTACATGTGAATAATCAAATATGTACTTCCTCAAGAGAGATACATAGAACACATCGTGGACTTGAGAGAGGTTTGGTGGAAGTGGAAAGTGATAAGAAACCATCCCTACTCAATCAATAATCTCAGAAAGACCAATATACATAGAGATAAAATTTTCTTTCTTCCAAATGTCATAAAATTATTCCATATAGAAATCCACAAAAAATACCTTCTCATCTACTCAAAATTCTAGATCACACTAATGATTATCAACATAACCTTTTTATCAACTCTAAGTTTCCTTGATGTGATATTGAATGGATATAACTTTATATTTCATTTAATCAACTATATAAGGTCCCAATAGCTTTATTTCCCCAAATTCATCCCAACACATTGGGGTCTATACTTTTCTCCATAGAAGGATTCATAAGGAGCCATCAGAATGCTCTAGTGAAAGCCATTATTGTATGAAAACTCAACCAGAGGAAGGTGATGATACCAAACACCTTTAAAATACATATAAAAAGTTATAAACATATCCTTAAGGGTTTTAATTGTTATATTAGAATGAATATCTTTTTTAGGATAATACACAATGTTGAAACTCATCTCTATATCAAGATATTACTGAAGAATTCTCTAGAACTTTGAGGTAAACCTCATATCTCGATAAGATATAATGGAATGTAGTACTATATAAAACCTCATAAATTAATCAATATATATTCTAAAAATATAATATAGAGAAAAATATTCTCTTATAGTGATGAAGTGTGATGAATTTTTATTGATATTGAATACAAACCATATAACATTATTCCCTTTAGATGTTTTGTGATGTCTGATGATAAAATCCATAATAATGTTTTCCCATTTCTATTCTGGTATGGGTAATGGTTGTAAAAAAACATTAAAATTTTATTTATTAACCATAACTTTTTGAAATACCATTCACTAAGATACATATTCGGCAATATCTCTATTTATTCTATCATATTAGAAATACTCTTTTAGATCTCTAAACATCTTTTTTACTTCCAAGATGAATTGAGAATGAAGAACCGTGATCTTTCTCTAATAGATCTTTCTTAAAATCCAGTATGGATGGAAAACATAAATGGTTTTTAAACCTTATAATTACATTATAATGAAGGTTAAACTCAATAAATTTTTTACCTTATTCTAAAACTCCATATCTTCCTTCCATGCCAATTTAATCATTAGTTAGATAGATAGTTCAACACTCATTTGAGAGAGATAATATTTCTACCCTTAATTTATGATTTATAGATATATAAAATCCATAAATATTGGATATTTTGTGATCCTAATCTTAGATAATATAGAATTATCATTTTGACCCAAAGCATTGACCACCTTGTTCACTTTCTTAGGGTGGTAATATATTGAGCAATCATAATTTTTAATCAGATCCAACAATATTCTCTAGTGCATCTTCAACTCCATCCATGTGAATATATACTTTAAAATTTTATGATTAGTATATATATCAAACTCTTATTCATAAAGACAATGCCTCTATATTTTGAATGAAACAATTACCATAGCTAACTCCAAATCATGAGTTGGGTAATTTTTCTCATGAACCTTCAATTATCTCAAGGCATAAGATATCACTATATAATTCTAAATAAGAATGCATCCCGATACATTAATTGATGAATCACTATAGATTAGATACCCTTATCTGCTATAGGGTAATGTAAGCATAAGTGATCTGAATAATATTATTTTCATTTCCTTGAAGTTTTCCTCACATTCATCTATCGAGAGTAACTTAGTGCCATTCTGAGTTAACATGTAAGTAGATTGGACATCCATGAGAGATTTTCCAAAAACCATTAATAATATCCATCCAAACCAAGAAAAATTTAGATCTCAATCACCATGGTAGGTCTATTCCAACATTTAATTACCTCCATATTTTATGGATCCACCTATATACCCTTGTTTGAGATTATATGACCCAAAAAATGAAACCTTTTACAGCTAAAATTAACAATTTGTAAATTTTACATATTGTTTTTAATTCATTAGGGTCTTCAATAAAATTCTCAAGTGATCTTCATGATATTCCTTTCTCATTGAATATATAAGAATATCATCTATAAAGACTACCAAAAACTTATAAAGTAAATCTTTAAATACTCTATTCATTAAATCAATGAAGATATCATGGGTATTAGTGAAAAAATGGAATCACTATATATTCATAGTTCCTATACCTTGTACGGAATGCTGTATTTGGTATATCATCCTTTCTAAACCTCAATTGATGATATCCAGAATTAAATTCAATCTTAGAAAGTTATTGAGCTCAATGTAGTTGGTAAAAAAATAATCAATACAAGGTAGAGGATACTTGTTCTTGATTTTGATCTTGTTCAGTTCTTGATAATAAGTGTAGAGTCACATTGATCCATATTTATTCTTTAAAAAATGATTGGTGCTCCCCAAGGTGACACACATGGTTGAATAAATACATTATCAAGATTATTCTGGAGTTACTTCTTTAATTCTTGTAACTCAATCAAGGACATTCTATAGGAAGTATTTTAAATAGGTTTGGCACCAGGTATGAGTTATATTGAGAACTTAACTTCATGATTCAATGGAAGACTAGGAAACTATTCTATAAAGACATCAATAAACTCTTGAACAATTTGAATATCATTGATATTGAGTTTCTACCCAACCATATGAGATAAATACCCCTTTTAAATAGGAATCAAGACCCATACAATGGATGTAATTTCCATTGGAAGTTCATATTTATCATTTCAATGATATACGATCATAGGGTGGTTTTAAATATAAAACATTAATTCACTTACTTGGAAATTGATGTAGGATTTATATAGATAAAGCCAATATATGACTAATATAACATCAAATTCAACCAGAGGGAGAATAACAAGAATTTCAGGAATCACATTCCCACAAACTTAAATGGAGATGATTTGTAGACTTGAGATGTGATCAGAATACCATTAGGTACTTTCATTTATAATTCAATATCTAATAATTAAGGATAATTATTAACATTCCAAGATACTTTTCATGATATAAGGTAATTTATATAACTAATTCTTAAATAATATACTTCAATATTTGAGAATACCTATAACCACCCTAACTTCATTGTTCTATCTTCAATCCCTTTCTTAAACCAAGATGGCCAGCATGACCATGAAGAATCATTAATCATAGTGATTAATCATGAAAAATAATTCATTGGATATCTAAATCCTGAAACCTTCTTTTCAATCTATGAAACCCTATGTTTAACCTAGGTTATTCATTGTTATCATATATTAAAATCCTTTATGATGGTTTGTAAAGAGTTTTTGAATTTCTAAAACATATACCTCAGGAGTGTCAAACCAAGCATGTAGTAAGACCCATTGTTATGCACTAGGCAAAAATCCAATCAAATCCCAATACACCCTTTTCAGAGTTATCACCCCTAGATACAACTATGACAAAGCCACATCTAACTATAGTATCTATATAAGGATATAATTGTTTGGAAACTATTCTCTCCACCCCTCACCAAAATTCTAGGATATTTTACTATACATAGACTTATCTTTATAGTTCTCAATAAAATTTTCTCATTATAATTTTTAAAGGTTTAACTAAACCTTTCTTTAATACCAACTATAGATACTAATAATTTTCACACATAAATATTAAATCTTAGTAGAATAATATTCATTACATAACATAACAATCCATGCTATAATTGTTTTGGTCTAGTGCCTTTGGAAACTTGGATACATTAAAAAATGATTCATAAGTGAACTACATCATCTCCAACTAAGTTCATCATAACTAGAACCCTTCTTATATATATCATACATAATAACTTTCTTCATAACTTTTTAAAAGGAACATAATAAAGGGTGAGCATAGATTCTCATTAAGGGTAAACAAGGGAGATAAACATAACATGAGCATAAGGGTATGATATCATGAGAATAAAATTTTAAAACCACACCCTGCATAACATAGATCATAAACATGAGTCATAGAATAAATATTGTTAGTTCATAAGACATGAATCATAATGAAATCAAAGAAGATGATCCATGAGGGAATAAAATTATCATAAGATTTAGATTTGTGTCATACACATAAGCATAGAAAATCATTTTTCAAGGCTACCCACCAAGGCATTCATAACATTTTAGGCTTGGGATAACCAACCATGTACCTACTTCTAGATTGGGATAACCTATCATGTACCCTCTTTTTTAGGCTTGGGATAACCTCCCATATGCTCACTTTTTTAGTCTTGGGATAACCACCAGTGTACCGTCTTTCGGGTTTGGGATAACCTCTCGTGTACCCTTTGAGATCAAAAAACATTAATCACTACCCAATGCATTAGAGGGATATATAGGTCCAACCCATCACATAATCTATAAATTTGTGTGCCACAAGACCAGAAAATATTCATCATATAATAACCCATAGAAAGGAAATGGGTTTCATAAACATTTCCCAATAGAATAACCCATAAAAAGGAAATGGGTTTTATAATAATCTCATCAATTCATCATAGCACAACCCATGGAAAAGGAACAGGTTTCATAAAAACATCTTCATCATAATCATAAAAATAAACCATCAAAATAAAGAATATGGATGGTACCATTGGATCAAATACCTAGTAAAATATAATCATCACCAAATTTTGTTGTCATTTATGAATATAAATTCTATAAAAATATCACTAAATAATTTATGAGGAAAATATATTTTCCATTTTGAAAACACTTCTTTAAAATATGAAATTTTCTCAAATTTTAAAGGAAAAATTTTCTTTGAAAATAACCTTGTAAATTTGTAGAGTAATATTTAAATCATTGATCATTCGTAATGGTGCAAAATACTACTCATTTCGTATATGTTAAAATGAAGATTCCTTTCACATTTTTAGTAAAAATAAAAGAGAGAATTTTTTAGAAAATGAAAAAAACATTCCTTTAAAAAAATCATAAAAATTCAATAATGGGTGAAAATTTATTTAACGAATCATTGGATAATAGTTAAAACCCTTTTTAAAACTTTTTTTAGAAAACATAGACATGGAGGAAAAAGGGTCTTCAAATGATGAGAGAAATAAATTCAATTATTCCTTAAAAATATTCTTTTGAAATATTGAGTACATAGAGGAAAATTAAAGGAAAACAATAATTTCAAGAAATAACTATAGGAGAATAAAATTAATGTGTTTTTTGAGAGGTATATCATAATATCTCATCATTGTAAGCATAATCATAGATAACCCCAATAAACAATGATACTGTAACATCAACACTTACCAATTTGGAAACCTTTGAATCATAATCCCAATGAAATAAAAAACCTTATATATACATGTAAATCCAAATAAAATTCATAATAATAATCATAAAATATATTTATTTTAATTATATGAATCACACAAAAGAAACAAGTGGTGAATATGACATATGTCTCATAGAAATAAAAGTGAGACAAAAATCCATTACCTTAAGTCTCGAATTCCTTCATACAAATTAAAAAATCTTGTATAATAAATATAGGTTTATTATAAATATATTATGGAACCATAATAATACATATCATAACATCTATTATTTACTTATAAACTTTTATTACCTTTTTATTTAATAATTCCTTGTCAAAATCACATTTCAGGTAATAACTGCTTCGTTTATCATGTATGTTTTGGTATGGTATTTTTGGTCCTTTTACTTTGATCATGGTTATATAATATCCAAAATGGTAAAAATAATATAAATATAATAAAAATTCATTATATATGTATTTATAGTAATCCATTAAAGTTATATATAAAATGAATTACACTGTTCATGGATATAGTAGGATGTACGTACGCATGAACACTATTTCCATTTATTCAATGGATGGAATGAAAGATAAGTAAATATTAATTCAACTTTAAAGAATCATTATTATTTCATATATATAATTTATATTAATTAAATACATACTTATTACTATCCATGTAAAAGTAAAATAAAAAACGTTTCACATCTCTTCGTGGAGGCGGTTTTCCATATATATGCATGAGTGATGTTATAATTTTCTAGAAGGTTGGAAGTTAAGAAAGTATACGTGAAATTATAATTCAAGAAGTGAAATAATTTCATAAATATAATATATAAATATTAAATACATTATTATTTCCATTTATGAGAGTTCACTACTGGAATTCTCTTTAATTGCGACGAACTATTTGCGACGGGATCCCATCGCAAATAGGCTTTAGCGACGGGGTTCCATTGCAAATAGCCCGTTGCAGAAAATGCTGTCGCAAATACAATTATTTGCGATGGGACCGTCACAAAAAAGTTTATTTGTGATGGGAATCTTTCCCATCTCAAATAAACTACTGACTATTTTTATTATATATACATAAATGTTTTCACAATGGGCCCGTCGCAACAAATTATTTGCGACGAGCTTACTTACCCGTCACAAATATGTTTTTAAAAATATTTAGTTAGGCTATTTGCGACGGGGTCCCATCGCAAAAGGCTCCATCACAAATAATAAATTAATTTAAAAAAAATAAAATTTAATAATATTACGATTGATGAAAAAATAATAATAATATTATTAAAACTATAAAAAAATAAAAAATATTAAAATTCTCAATATTGACAAAAAATTATAAAAAAATAAAAAAATATTAAAAATTAAATTATGTAATATTTTCACCAATATAAAAGATAGAAAATGTAAATAATCCATATTACAATTTTAATTCAAATGTTTGTAACATAAAAAATTCACTAGGGGGGGTCGTCTAGAAGAGGTGGAGGAGCTAAAGGAGCTGGTGGAGGAAAATCGATCCCTAAACTATGATTCAAACATCACATGTACTCCATCTGCTCCTGATTCTACTGCTACCATCGACGGATCTGCTCCTCGTAATGCTGCTCCTGCTACTGCTTCCGCCGACACATCTCTTCTTGTTGCTTCTGCAAAGTCTCTATATGTTCAGCCTGAGCTTTCAACTGCTCCTGATACTGTGAAGCAGAAGATAATGCCTCTCCACAAGCTCCACTCGAGCTGGATGCCGTCATCGCAGCAGTACCATAATAAGTACCAGGAGTCAAATGAGAGCCGATGCCAACTACTCTGCCCTTCTCAAAGCCATACCGAGTCGCCTGCATCCATGCCGCCTCATCGAAATGGTGAGCACTGGTCCGCAGTAGTACCATAACAGTGTTTTAACCAAAGAAAATATCTGATCAAAACAGTTTTTTGACATTGCATTATCTGATTTAATAGCCATAAATTTTACAACTGCTTCTAATTTCCTTATCTTGCAACCAGGATATAATGCATCCTCAACAGACCTCAACAACTCATAAAATTCGGATGGTTCCAACTCAGGAGTTAAATCAACATCATCGTGAGTTTCTATTTGTTGCACAGATGGACCTGCAACATCATGTACTAATTTTTGAAATCGTGATAGAACCAGAATCAAGTTATTAGAATCATCTCTGTAACAGCGTTCACCATGTTGATACCAAAAAACATAATCTGGTTGAAAACCAAACCGCAAGAGATGTCCCCCAACTTTATCAAATGTGTCAAACATTCTCAGAGCACATTTTTTACAAGGAAAATTAATTGTACCTTCTGAAACATATTCTGGTTTGATAATGCAAATGCTAAGAAAGCTTCAACACCCTCAATATAGACAGGATTTAAACCAGAACCATTTGAATTTCTGCGTTGATTTATCCAAGTTCGATCATCTAATAATGACTGATGTCGACTTCCTTGTTCTATATTTTTCTACATAAAGTATAAAATCATCACTGTTTTTGAATAGTTTGAAATTATAAAAACACTATCTGAAAAATAAGATAAATAATTTCAACTACTTAATAATTATCATTAATTAAGGACGACACAATTTCCAGTGGATTGACGACTACTCTTTTTTCTGACAGCTCATTTAATTGCATCTTTCTCACACTTATTATTACTAATTTAACAATACTTAGCAATACTTAGGAAAAGGAAAACTGCTTGAATAATGAAAGGAAATTTGGTAATCATCGTTGTGGAGATGATTACAATTTTTCCCTTCATTATCCAAGCAGATTTTGTTTACTAATTATTACTAATTATTACTAATACTAATTACTCCTAATTACTCCTAATTAAACCTAATTACTCCTAATTAGTCTCAATTACTCCTAATTACTATTAATTATTCCTAATTAGAACTAATTACTCCTAATTAGAACTAATTACTCCGAATTAGAACTAATTACTCCTAATTATTGCTAATTACTCCTAATTATTGCTAATTAATCCTAATTATTGCTAATTACTCCTAATTATTTCTAATTACTCTTAATTATTTCTAATTACTCTTAATTATTGCTAATTACTCCTAATTATTGCTAATTACTCCTAATTATGGCTAATTACTCCTAATTATTTCTAATTACTCCTAATTATTTCTAATTATTGCTAATTATTTCTAATTATTGCTAATTATTGCTAATTATTTCTAATTATAACTAATTATTGCTAATTATAACTAATTATTGCTAATTATAACTAATTATTGCTAATTATAACTAATTATTGCTAATTATAACTAATTATTGCTAATTATAACTAATTATTGCTAATTATATCTAATTATACCTAATTATATCTAATTATACCTAATTATATCTAATTATATCTAATTATATCTATTTATTACTAATTACTACTAATTATTACTAATTATTACTATTTATTACTAATTTCTACTATTTACTACTAATTATTACTAATTATTACTAATTATTAATATTTATTACTAATTATTCCTATTTATTCCTAATTATTCCTAATTATTCCTAATTATTCCTAATTATTCCTAATTATTCCTAATTATTCCTAATTATTCCTAATTATTCCGAATTATTACTAATTATATCTAATTATTACTAATTATATCTAATTATTACTAATTATATCTAATTATTACTAATTATATCTAATTATTACTAATTATATCTAATTATTACTAATTATATCTAATTATTACTAATTATATCTAATTATTACTAATTATATCTAATTATATCTAATTATATCTAATAATATCTAATTATTACTAATTATTCCTAATTATTCCTAATTATTCTCAATTATTCCTAATTATTTATAATTATTCCTAATTATTCCTAATTATTCCTAATTATTACTAATTTTTCCTAATTATTACTAATTATATCTAATTATTACTAATTATAACTATTTATTACTAATTATATCAAATCATTACTAATTATATCTAATTATTACTAATTATATCTAATTATTACTAATTATAACTAATTATTACTAATTATTCCTAATTATTCCTAATTATTCCTAATTATTCCTAATTATTACTAATTATAGCTAATTATTACTAATTATAGCCAATTATTACTAATTATTCCTAATTATATCTAATTATTACTAATTATATCTAATTATTACTAATTATATCTAATTATTACTAATTATATCTAATTATTACTAATTATATCTAATTATTAACAATTATATCTAATTATATCTAATTATTACTAATTATATCTAATTATTACTAATTATATCTAATTATTACTAATTATATCTAATTATTACTAATTATATCTAATTATTACTAATTATATCTAATTATTACTAATTATATCTAATTATTACTAATTATATCTAATTATTACAAATTATATCTAATTATTACAAATTATAACTATTTATTAGAAATTATAACTATTTATTACTAATTATAACTAATTATTACTAATTATTACTAATTATTCCTAATTATTCCTAATTATTCCAAATTATTTCTAATTATTTCTAATTATTACTAATTATTACTAATTATTCCTAATTATTCCAAATTATTTGTAATTATTACTAATTATATCTAATTATTACTAATTATATCTAATTATTACTAATCATATCTAATTATATCTAATTATTACTAATTATATCTAATTATATCTAATTATTACTAATTATATATAATTATTAATAATTATATCTAATTATTAATAATTATATCCAATTATATCTAATTATTACTAATTATATCTAATTATTACTAATTATATCTAATTATTACTAATTATATCTAATTATTACTAATTATATCTAATTATATCTAATTATTACTAATTATATCTAATTATTACTAATTATATCTAATTATTACTAATTATATCTAATTATTACTAATTATATCTAATTATTACTAATTATATCTAATTATTACTAATTATATCTAATTATTACTAATTATATCTAATTATTACCAATTATATCTAATTATTACTAATTATATCTTTTTATTGCTAATTATATCTATTTATTCCTAATTATATCTAATTAATATTAATTATAACTAATTATTTATAATTATTACTAACAATATCAATTACTTAGTAAAACTAAATATAATTAAAAATCAATTGAAATCTAATTAAATTAGAACTCATAAATAACAATTAAAATTAACATAAAAAATAAAATAAATCTAAAAAAAATAAATACCTTAAACTTTGATATTCTGAAGATATTGACGCCCTCTGATTGCTCTTAAATAAAAAAACTTCAACGGAAAAAAAATTTATCTTAGAAACTGAAGAATGAAGAGAGAGAAAGAGCAATATCTGAATGATTTGAAAAAAAAACGAATGGGGGTATATATAGGTTAGATTAGTTGTGGCGAGATTATTTGCGACGGGAAGCCCGTCGCAAATGGTGGTATTTGCGACGGGTCCCGTCTCAATTACCCTCACCCGTATTAATTACAGTCGGCGGTTAAAAGGTTATTTGCGACGGGACCGGTCACAAATAGTGCCTGCCGACAGTCTTTTTGCGACGGGACGACATCCCGTCGCAAAAAGTTATTGACCGCCGCCGGGTATTTGCGACGGGTCCCGTCGCAAATAACCCCGCGCGATTTGGCGCGCAAGTCATGCGCAAGTCGCCCCATACTTTTTGCGACGGGTAACATCTCCCCGTCGCAAATATTTTTCACGCGGTTTGGCGCGCAAGCCGCGCCAAACTATTTGCGACAGGAGACGAAACTCCGTCGCAAATAATTAGTTATTTGCGACCGGTGCTTCCCCCCATCGCAAATAGCTTCCTGGACTGGGTATTTGCGACGAGATTTATTCCCGTCGCAAATAGCGATTTTTCCCGTAGTGGTTGGTGATGGAAAATGTATTACATTGGTTCATGAGGTGATAGTCTGCCGTACACACGATCGAAAGTTTCATTTCCCAGTTGATAGAAGAGGAGATAGATGTAAGAAATTCCATTAAAATGATATTATATTAGTATATGGTAGAAATTTATGTTATTATATCATCATGTTTGAATAATATTTTAAGGAGTTAGAAGAAGAAATAAAATGAAAACACATGGTTAAGGACTATACCTCTTCTTTGGAGTACCCCTTTAGGTTTACACCTAAAGCCATATTAGGAGGGTTTAATAATAAAAAAAAAATCCTATATGATGTTTTTAGGGAATTAATTAATGTATTTGGTTAGGTTTTGGTTGAAGCAAAGAGTTTTGTAAGTGTGTAGAGGAGAGGAGAGGGGGTACCCTTTTATAAATGGGGAAAAGGATACACTTTGAATTTTTGAAAAGAAAAAGGTTTAACAACATTTTAAACCTTCCAAAAGGATCAAAAATGGATAATTATAGAACCTTAGATGATATAAGGTCTAAATATATCAATAAAATGGGATTTGGACAATTGTTTAGGTCATTTTACCCCTTATATTTTTAGTTTAACCCCCGATAAACCCATTTTAACCTTAATTACGGTAATTAATTTTTACTATTCATTTTGAACAAAAATTAAGTTAAAATTATTATATAATATTAATTATTATGATTTAAAATACAGAATACATTTTTCAAAATTCCATTTATAGGCAAAATTTAATTTAAAATTAAAACCATAGATGCGATGAAAAAGTGGTTTTCCAAGGAGAAAATTTTCATAAGTATAGAAAGTTTTAATATCAAAATTCAATATGAAATTAATTTCAATGAACTAAATTGGATTAATAAATATATAATTGAAATAATTTTACTTTTAAAACCATATTAAAATAAAATAAATCTTATAAAATCTTTAAACAAAAATGAATTTTTTATTAAAAATCAGTATTTTTACTATTCATCGAAAAATTATTGTTTGCATAAAATTCAAAAAAAATTCACTCATAGATAATTTTTAAATTTAGATTTAGAAAATTAATTCTATTTTATTAATTAATTTTTATAGAATTGGAAAAAATAACTTTTATTATTTGTTCACAAAAAGAAATAAAAATATTTTTTGGGAAAATAGTATTTTTGAAACATATAAAGACTTTACTAAAAATCAGTTACTTTTTATCAGTATGATTTATTTATATAAAACCATTATACTTAATTTTTTAAATGTGGTTATTCATATTCATAATTCCAAGTTTAATGACTAGTCGATAATAGTCATGTTTAAATAATAATATTAATAGTATATCACAGTTCATTAAAACTCAGTGCTAAATGTAACACAATATATCAAAGAAATTAAAATTATTCAAAATATATATTTAATAAAAAATCCCGGTGTTACAAAAACACTTCCAATAGCACAAAAATACCATTGTTTTTTTATTGAAATCTTATGCACGAGTAGGTGTACACGCTTATACTGCTCTTCTAAACCAATCATCTCAGCCAACCATGAGACATATATTGATATCCTAGGCACACTTTCCTAATAAATAACTAACCATCCCCTTAATCATGTTAATTACCTATAATATGAATAACTTTTCGGGAGGTGAAGTATAATTTAGTTCACCAGAAGTCCATTCATTAGAATGAAATTTACCAGAATTTTTTGAATTGAATTATGGATGGAATCAATGCGTAGAAAACAAAAATAATATCTCTTTGTAGGTAGTAGAACTATTTAAAGTTCACATCTTTTAATGGATTTATGATGAAGCGTTGGAGGTCCAGAGGTTCAATGAGTAGGGGGTTATTGGGTAGGTACTCCAATAGAGGTAGTCATGATTTATTAACAATGATTTCAGGGGAGCAGGTTTTTATCATTGATAAGATGAGACTTATTATATATGAAACAAACCAAGTTTAAAAAAAATGAAACTAAGATCGATAGTATATACGACACACAACACCGAGCCTAAACAAACCATGAAATATTATTATTTAAATATGACCATTATAACCTAGCCATTAAATTGGTGGGTATGAATGATATTAACCACTTTATGATATATATATATATAATGGTACTAATCAATATAAATGTACTGATACATTCTTATTAAGTAGTCACTCAATTTTCTAAAAAGGCATTTTATTTTTCAAAAAATATGTTTTCTTCAATTTTTTTCTTTTTGTGAGAAAATATTATTAATAATTTCTTGAATATTTAGAAAATTTATTTGATAAAATTAAATTAATTTTTTAAATTAGAATATAAAAATTAAATTAGAGTGAAATTTTGAGATTTTTCTACAATTATTGTTTTTTCTGTGAATATTGAAAACTACTGATTTTCCAAATACTATCATTTATTTTAATTAAATAAAATAATTTTAAAGTACCATTATATTTTGGATTTGGTATTAAAGTTAAATATTAAACACTTTATTTATAATAATATAATTAATTTCTTTTGAGTTAGTAATTTTCATGATTTTGGTATAAGTATATTTTTATGCTTAAAAACAGAGTTTTCTGGAAATTTTTTTAAGTGCATAAAGTTTATTCATTTTAATAAATTAAAATAACCCCTATTAAGGAAATGTTTAAATTAAATTTATAGATTATATATCTATATATATTAATTTAAACACATATAATGATTATTACTAGTCATAAAGTTAATGTATGATCATCTTATGCTTGAAAAATACATTTCTTGAAAAACTGATTTTTTCGACGCATTTACGGGTTTAATTTTAAATTAAATTCTGAAAATTATATGATTTTAATTTTTTAAAAATGATTAAATATTTTTAATCATAATAATAAATTTTAGGTAATATGGTCAACTTAATTTTTGGTCATTATGATTAGTAACTGTAGTAAATATTTATTTCCACGATAAAAGTAAAATGGGTTAATTAAGGTTAAAAATTACATGATAAATACTAAAAATGACCATAAAACTTACCTAAATTTTATTTTATGAATATATTTCATCCATATTCATCCAATAATATAATATATGACCTTTTATTGTCATATTTACATGATTGTGACCTTTATATTACTTTATATAAAGAAAAGTAAAAAGTATAACTTTATTACTTTTATTTTTTATAATATTTTTTGATAGGGATTAAAACAAACTATGTTTAGTTATAAATATTAATTTTAAATATAAGCAATTTTTATTCATCATGGTAATTTATTTATATTTTTTAGTGATTAAATAATTTCCTTAAATTCTTACACAACGCCGGCATAACGATTATTTAATTAAAAGGAAAATAAAACAAAAGTTTTTAAAAACATTGAAAGTAATATAAATTGAATTAATTATTGTGTTACATGAATTTTCGTAGATATTTATAATATTTTTGGGAAGTTTTATAGGTATATATTTAAATAACATCCTAACGTTTATGTTATTAAAGTTAAATTAAATAAATAGTGTCAAAATTGACATTAGTGATATTTTATAATAAATAATATTTTATTAAATGATTTAAAATTTATAAAAATAATATATTCAGGAAAGTGGTTATTATATAGTTTAAATATAAAAAATGGTCCAATTATGTGCAAATTTTCCTTTTATAGTAACTATCTTGACCCCTAAAGAGTAAAAAACTAGTTACTATAGGTGAAAACTAAAATGGTAAAAGTGAGTAACCATAGAAGTTAAGGAATGACATGTTTAAAACATGTTTCTATGTGTATTAGAGGTTTTTTTAGACCTTATATTAACTAAAATACATTATTTTTTAATTTTTTAGGCACTTGGTTTGAGAGTGACTCCCCATTATTGAATAGTTTTGGGTATTTATAAAAATGTCACTACTTCTCACTTATAAAAGAGAACCTCCTCTCCTTTTTTATTCACACTTAAAAAGTCTTTTTTTTTCCAGAAAATACCTATAAAAATAATTTACTTAAATCCATAATAATTTCAAAGAGTCTATTTTTTTATCATAGAACCATCCTAGGAAATATTTTGGTGTAAACCTTAATAGGTTGTCTAAGAAGTGCTATAGTTCTCAATCTAGTGTTTTCGTTTTATTTATTCTTCTACCTACCTAAGATATTATTCAACCATGATGATATAATAAAATAAATATATACCATATACTTATATGTTATTATGTCCATTACACAACCTATATCTATCTAATCTACTATTAAATGGGAAACAAATCCACCGTTCATCTGTATGGCGGACCACCGCCTCGTGAACCGATATAGTTATTTTTCCATAATTTCCTCTTATAGATGGTTGTAATAATGGATTTAATATATATATATATATATATTATTCATGAAATATTTATCATTATTAAAATATAATATATCATTAAATTTCTTACCTTTTTATTTATGAAAAAATGATAACGTTGTTCATGCGTATGTGTGGACTACAGCCTCCATGAAGTGATGTGATTTTTTTTCATCTCCACATCACAATGAAGATATATATAAGTATATTTAAAGAAAAAAAATGTTATTTATGATATTATTATCATTATTTAAAGTTAAAATAATACTTACATTATTTAAATAATGATCGTTGAAAAATGAAAATGTTACTCATGCGTACGTACGACCTACCGTTTCCATGATTTTAATGTAGTTCATTTTTCATAACCATTTTTTTATGATTGGTTATGAAGTATAATTGATGTATAAAAATGATAATTATGTCATGATTATTATTTTTTAGATAATGTAATAATGAACTCTTTGACCATAGTCAATATACCAAAGTCATTTTTGATATATGAGTTGAATATCATCAAAACGTCCAATATGAACTTAATTAATTATGTAAATGATTATAACATGGAAAATAAAATGAATAATTAAATTTAAAAAGGTTATTAATAAATTAAATAATTAACATATGTTTTTTAATTAAAAATATTAAGAATGTACATGATGAGTCAGACTCAAGGTAAGAGACACTTTACTTTAATAACCTTATTTTTAAATGTTTTAAAGATTTATTTTCTAAATATTTCTCTTCCATATCCATATTATTAAAAATAATTTATGGATGTATTTATATGGAAATAAAATAATTATAAATAAAATTTTATGAGAATTTTTACTTTCTTTAAAAAATTTTCAAAAGGAGTATTTTTAATTATTTTATACGGAATATTTTGACTCTATTTACAAAAGACAAAAGGAATCATCTATTTTAACATATTCGGAGAAAATGAATTTTTCCACTGCTATAAAAATTATTTGATTTTCGTATTCCCTGATAATATTCCATTTTTTCTTCAAATGAAACCCTCTTTCCCTATGATTTGAGTATTTTAAAAAAGGTTTTTAAAATGGAATAGATATTTCATTATCCAAAAAATTTTACTTATTGGTGAAAATAATATTTTTATGAGTATAATGATGAAAATGTAATTTTATATATTTTATGATTATGTTGTGGTTATTGGAAATTGTTTATTATTATTATTGGTTACATTATAAACTAAGGATGGGTGGTTACATTATTAACTAAGGATGTGTGGTTCCATTATAAACTAAGGATGGGTGGGTCTGTGATAACCCTCAATGGGTATGAAGTCGATTGTATGGTTATTCTATTTTTAAAAGTGACTGTAAGAGAGATATGAAAATTATGTCCCAAGTTAGGTAAATGTTTTATCTATTCTTTATATGGGTTTTTAAAAGAATCTTATGATATCTCAAGGTAATATAATTATCTTATGTTTAAAGAAAAGTATATGCTACTTTTTATGGGTAAAAAGTATATATTTTTGAAAAATATTTTTATCAGTTTTTCATGACTGAAAAGAAACATTTATGAGTTTTATTTTTTCCTTTAATATTTCTTATGAAATGGTTTATGAAAATATTTGGGTAGATAAGTTGATATCCTGGATAATAAAATGTTTATTTTGAACCCTAAAGTTTATTTTGAATCAGAAAATTCTTGTATATATTCATGGACTAACAAGTTTCTTAATTTATTTATTTTTATGTACCTTACTGAGATTTTGGTTCTTATCCCACTTTTTAACATTTTTTCACATGGTTTAAGGATGGTTAAGGGAAAATAAGAAGTCAAGTTGAAAGTCATGAATATTTTTCATGAAAAGAAATCATGTTTTATTTTAAAAGTTTTTTATTATGGAAAAAATAGATACTAATTAGAGGTGACCAATTTTTAAAATATAGTCTTTTCATGTATGAGTGATGAAATAATTCTCAAAATCTATAAACCTAAAAAAATGCTCAAAATGAAATAAATTGAATTATTGAATAAAACTCAATATTATATAATGTTTAACATTGGGTCACAATATTTGGTATCAAAGGAAAGGTTTAGATAAATTTAGAGGCTAGGATGTTATTTGATAATAAGTTATAAATCCTATATAACCACAAAGTTTAGTATACTAGGAATAATTATGGTTATTTTGGATAAATATAAATAGTTTAAGATAACATGGTTAAGGATATCTTAGTGTTATCCTCCTTATAAGATGGTTTATTATGATTTTAATGATATGATCACACTAAACTTTTTGGTTTTAGTAAATTGATGGATCCAGAAAGAACTGAAATAAAAATGGATGTGAGTGAAAATGTGGTGGTTGTCTATATGAGAAACCAAAAAGAATAGGATTTTTAGTGAAAACTCTTATGGTTATTCTTAACCAGATATCACAATTTATGATTAACAAAATAAACCTAGGTGATTTTCTCAACACATCAAATAAGATATAAATGATGATCTATGGAAGTTTAGGTGGTAAAGGTTATAAAGGTAAAAATATTCAATGACCTATGTGTTGAGAATTTGGGAAAAATTACCCATTAAAATGTCTTAAAATAACTATAATATGTTTTGTATGTGGTAAAAGAGGGAACAAAAAAATAATCTACCAATGAAAAAGAAGGTATACAGTTAACACTATGAGGGGAAATTAATTTCTTTCTAAATTATCAATTTAATGTTTCAAATGAGTGGAGTATGGGAATTATAAAAATCTATTTCCTAAGTGTAAATTTCAAGAACAAGATCAACAATACCATTTAATTAATTGTTTAGTACAACTTAATGCCATTATTGTTGAAGATAAGGAAAGTGAAAATGAAATATTAAAGGTATAGATTATATATTGGATTATGTTTTGATATTGTATAATCTTAGGACATGAATTAATTTTTTATAGGAATAATTAAGGAATAATATGGAAAAACATTGTTAATGGATTATGAAAAACATTGAAATATTAAGGTGTCTACATATAAGGATTCAATAGTTATGATGTAGTGGTAGATTTAAGGACGATCATAAGTTTAAAAGCGCTGATACTATTTTGATATTTTATGTGGTGGGAGTGATTTGGATACATTTATTGAGTTTTTATATATGTTTGAAGTATATATAACCCTTGAGTTTAACATGTGAAAAATTTATTTGATGAGGAATGGTCTATCCATTTTTTGGAAAAATGTTAAAAGTTATTTATGAACTTTAGGGTTTATATGATCTTTGATGATTAAGGTTATTTTTGCGGATGTTCATCATATTTTTTGGAATATTATAAGAATTATATTGATATAGTTTTTGTAAAAAATACAATCTATAAATGCCATGGGGCTTGAATGTACTACCGAAGGGAGATAAGGGTGAAACACCTACCACTGTCCTACGAGATGTCTTGGTTAGTATAAAATTTATTTTTTAATGGTGTGAAAAATAAATATTAATTTGATTTTGGGAACATATTTATTATTATATAAATGAACATGGGATTGAAAAATTATTTTTCGACTAGGTGATTAATGTTATTTCAGAAAAAGTTCACTATTTTGGGAGCCTTATACGATTTAGGTAAATAGAAAATTATAGGATTTTATTTGAGGAATAAATAGTGAATTATATTTTAGAAGCATATATGATTTTAATGTGTCTTTATAGTTATTTAGGTTATTTATGTAAATTATTATCATATCTTGGAGATTATATGATTATGGAATATACTTTTTTTGGTATGAGACTTAAAAAGTGATTAATTTTATTTAGAGATAAATGTTAAAATTATCCTAGAATAATATGTGATTAATTAATATTAATCTTAGAGTTTCAATATTAGTCTAGAATATTTTAAGAATTTAACAGTTAGTTATTTATCAAATGTTATAAGTTGAACATTGGGTGTTATTATTGAGGCTTTAGGGATTAATATCATATTTCTTTATATGAAGTTTTTTTTTCATTTTGGGAATTATCTTACCTTGTGCTCACCATTTTGGTTTTGAATAATGTTTAAAGATAGGAGGAATAAATTTTTATATTTTTTTGGAATTATTTGATACATTATAAGTTGATTTTAGTGCTTTAGATATAAAAAATTCATCTTGGATACTCATTGTTTGGAGTAATTATGAGATTGTGGTAGAAATTTATAAAATTATACTTATCAAGTAAGTATATTTTCCTTATGTTATTAATATAGATAGTAATAGACTTCATAAACTTTACAAAAAGGATCTTCAAACAATTTTTTTCCTATTACATTCATTTCTTATGAATCAATGGCCTTTTCTATACCTCTTTGGTTTATGGTTTTGTGGTCGTTAACTTTCTTTGGATCATTCACTTTCTTATGTTCAATAATATATATCACTCTCCATAATTATTTAAACTTTGTTCATTTATTCCATGTATATATATTCAATTACCACTAATGTTTTATTTCTTGGAAACCTAGTTATGTATTATTCTATATGAACTTCATACATTCCTTTTCCCTATATTTAAGAGGAAGTTTTATTAACCCTTATTACGATGCAGGATTTCAATAAAGGTATTTTAAACTAATTTTTTTTGATTAACAAGATCAAGTTAAAAATATAAATATACAATTTATTTGGGTGGTGGGGTAATGCAACATGCTGAGATTTTTAAAAATTGAAACTAAGATCAATAGGATATACAATATGTAACACTGAGCCTAAATGAACCATAAAATATTACTATTTTAATACAATTATTATAACCTAGCCGTTAAATTGGAAGGTATGAATATGATTAAATAATTTATGAAATATATATAATTTTTATACTAAATATAAATATATCGATAAATTATTAATAATTAATCACTCAATTTTTAATAAAGAAAATTTATTCTTCAGAAAATATGTTTTTTTCAAAAATGATTTTTATTGATTTTTTTTGCGAGAAAATATTATAGATAATTTATTGAAGATTTAGGAAATGTATTTGGTAAAATGAAATTAATTTTTGAGTTCATTATATCAAAATTAACAAAGGTTGAATTTTTCTGATTTTTAAGAAATGATTTATTTTTAAGTGAGTAGTGAAAATTACCCATTTTCAAATACTGTCATTTCTTTTAATGAAATCAAGTAAATTAAATATACTATTATATTTTGGTTTTTTTTTATTAAAGTTACATATTAAATATTTTATTTATAATAATCTAATTAATTCCTTTTGAATCATTAATTTTCATGACTTTGGCATAAGTTTATTTTTATGCCTAAAACGTAGTTTTCTGAAAATTGTTTTAAGTGCATAAAGTTTATCCATTTTAATTAATTAAAATAATCCCTAATAAGGAAAGTTTAAAAAAATTATATTATATATATACATATTAATTTAAATTCATATAATGATTATGACTAGTCATATAGTTAATGTAAGATCATCTTATGTTTGAAAAATACATTTATTAAAAAATTGATTTTTTGACGCATTTGCGAGTTTAATTTTAAATTAAAATTTTAAACTTATATGAATTGAATTTTATAAAATGAAATAAATATTTTTAATTATTATAATTAATATCAGGAAATAATTTCAACTTAATTTTTGGGCAATATGAATATTAACCATAGTAAATATTTGTTGCTATAGTAAATGTAAAATGGCTTAATTAAGGTTAAAAATAATATGATAAGAAATATAAATGACCATAAAACTTGAATAAAATTAATTTTATGATTATATTTAGTCCACATTCATAAAATAATCAAATATATCACATTTTTTAATATGTCCATGATTGTGACCATTATATTAATTTATATAAAGAAAACTAAAAAATGTCACTTTCTTGCTTTTAATTTCTATAATATTTTGTGATAGGAATAAAATAAACCTATGTTAAGTTATAAATATTAATTTTAAGTATAAGTTATTTTTATCTATCATGATAATTTATTTCTACTTTTTAACGACTAAACTATTGCCTTAAATGCTTACACAATGTTGACATAGTGATTATTTAATTAAAAAGAAAATAAAATGAATGATTTTAAAAATATTAAAAGTAATATAAAGTAAATGAATTATTATTTTCCATAAATTTTTTATATATTTATAATTTTTTTGTTAAGTTTGAAAGGTATATATTCAAATTAAATCCTTATCTTGATGTTTTTAATGTCAAATTAAATAAATAGTGTCAAAATTGATACTAATGATATTTTATAATAAATAATATTTTATTAAATGATTTAAAATTTATAAAAATCCTATATTCGGACAAGTTATTAGGATATGATTTAAAATATCAGCCATGGTCCAATAATGTGCCCATTTTCTTTTTATAGTAACTATCTTAACCCCTAAAGAGTAAAAAAACTAGTTACCATAGGTAAAAACTAAAATGGTAAAAGTGAGTAATCTTAGAGGTTAAAGAATAAAATGTTTAATTTTTTTTTATTTTTTTTGGTTTTGGTTTGGATAGAACATATCTTCCATCCACTACATTATTTTTTAATTTTTTAGGCACTTGGTTTGAGAGTGACTTCCCATTATTAAATAGTTTTGAGTATTTACAGAACTGTCACTCCTTCTCACTTATAAAAGGGAAACTCCTATAATTTTTATTTAAACTTAAAAATACTTTTGGTTCATCCAAAAACTTCCCAAAAAACTTATTCACATCCCTCTCCACGTCTTATAGGCCCTTTTTATCAGAAAATAATACTAAGAAATATTTTAGTGTAAACCTTACGAGGTTGTCTAAGAAGAAGTATAGTTATTAATCAAGAATTTTCATTTTATTTATTCTTATACATAATTCAAATATTATTCAAACATGATGATATAATAACATTATTATCTCCCATATAATTATATGTTATAATGTTAATGATATAACACATATCTATCTCCTCTTCCATTAAATGAGAAATGAAACTATCGTTTGTGTGTATGGAGAACAAATTCCTTGAAAATCGATACAGTTAGTTTTAAATAATCATATATTATGGATGTTTGTAATGATGTAATTAATGTATCATTTACTTTATTACCTTTACATTCAATAAAAAACAATAACTTCTTTCATGCGTACGTGTGGACTACCACCTCCATAAAGCTATGTGATTCATTTTTCATCACCACATCACATGGATGATATATATAAGTATATTTAAAGAAATAAAATGATATTTATGATATTATGATCATTATGGAAATATAAATTAATAATTACCTTCTTTTCTTAATGATATTTGAAAAATGAAAATGCTACTCATGCGTACGTACAACCTACCATCTCCATGATTGCAACATAGTTAATTTTTCATAACCACATTTTATGGTTGGTTTTAAAAGTATAGTTGATGTATAAAAATTATAATTATATCATTATTATTATTTTGGAGATTATGGAACAATTACCTATTTTATCATAGTCAACCTACCGAATTCATTTTGGACATATGAGTTGAATATCTTCAAAACGTCCGATATGAACTTAATTGATTAAGTAAATGATTATAACATGGAAAATAAAAGGAATAATGAACTTGGAAAAGGTTCTTAAGAAATTAAATAATTAACATAATTTTATTATTTTGGAATATAAAGAACATACATGATGATTAAAACTCAAGGTAAGGGACACTTTACTCTTTAAACCTCATTTTTCAATGTTTTAAATATTTATTTTCTAAATCTTTATCTTCCATATGAATATTCTTAAAAATATATATTGGATGTATTTATATAGACATAAAATAATTATAAAAGAAAATTCACATATATTTTTAATTTATTTTAATGTTTTTCAAAAGGAATCTTTTTATGTATTTTATACAGAACATTTTGACTTTCTTTACAAAAGACAAAAGAAATGTTCAATTTTAACGTATACGGTGACAACAAATTTTCCCACCTCCATATACATTATTTTATTTTTGGAGTCCTTTATAATATTTCATGTTTTATTCAAAGAAATACCCTTCTTACCTAAATTAAAGTATTTTAATTTTTTTAAAATAGAATGGATATTTCAATATCAAAAAAGCTTTCTTATGGGTGAAAATAATAATTTATGAGTATAGTGATGAAAATGAAAGATTCCATGTTTTATGATTATATTATAGTTATTGGGAATTGTTTATGATGATGTGTGGTTCCATTATAAATTAAGGATGGGTGGTTATGTTATTAACCATGGACGAGTGATTCCATTATAAACCAAGGATAGGTGGGTCTATGATATCCCTCTAATGCATTTAGTATGGAAGTTGACCATATGGTTATTCCATTTGAAAGAGTAATTGGAAGAGTGATATGTAAATGATTTACTAATTTACCTACATGTTTTATCTACGATTTTTATGGGTTTTTTACATAAATATTATGATTTATCAAGGTAATATATTTATCTTATGTTTAAAGGAAAGTATATGCTACTTATTAAGGGTGAAAAGTATAAATTTGTGAAAAAGTTTTTATGATTTTTTCTTGATATAAAATAAACCTTTATGACTTTTATTTTATGATTAATATTTCTTATTAAATGGTTTATGAAAATATTTTGGTAGAGAAGGTGATTCCATGGGTAATAAAATGTTTATTTTGAACCCAAAAGTTTATTTTTAAATGGAATTTTTTTGTAAGTATTCATGGAATAATAGGGTTATTTATTTATTTATTTTTATTAAACTTACTAAGATTTTTTTGATCATACCACGTTTTAAATTGTTTTTTATAGGGTTTAAGGATGGGTTAGGGAAAATAAAAAGTCAAATAGAAAGTCATAAAGATTTTTACTTAACAAAAATCATGTTTTATTTTAAAAGTTTTATATTATGGTAAAAATAGATATTGATTAGAAGTGTCAAATTTTTAAATTATGGTTTTTTCATATATGAGTTACGAACTAATTATCTAAAACTCTAAACCCAAAAATATCTTCAAAAATTAAAGAAAGTAAATTCATGACTAAAACTCATGATTATGTAATGTTTAAGGATAAATCCTTATAATATAAGTGCATGGGACCTCAATGCTAAGTATGTTTTATTAAGAGATTATTGAAATTAATTATGAATATTACTTGTACTTAGTAATATTTTTTAAATCTCTTATATTTTTATTTTTTTATTATATTAGAAGTTTATCAATGGTGTTTCGACTATGCATATAGGAAACATTGTCTAAAGAATGAAAATTATTATGTTCTTATGTTTGTTTTTTATATTTTAAATTTTTTTGTTTGGTATGCTCTCTAAAGTAATGTTTTTTGGTTAATAGGGTGCATGATCTTCCTACTTTGGGTACACTCAGTTGAGGTAGTGTTTCTAGATGATCGAGCTATTCAGTGATCTTCATCCAGTAGGGTACTTCCATTGGTCAAAATGGGAATCCTCCAGTGGTTTTATTAAATTTTGTGGAAAGGGTATGATTCCTAACAAGTGGTATGATAGTAGGTTTTTTTTGTTTTGGTTAGGTAATAAACACACTTACCTTGATAGAATTTTGTTTTTAGTGGGAGATCACTATCATTAAAAACAATTCCATCGAATAATGGAAAGTTACAGGTTGATATTTTTTATGGAATAAATTTTGGCTTCTAGAATATGTATATGGAAGTTTATATAATTCATAAAGACTTGTATAGTACACCTACTAGTGTTTATCCAAATAAAAAGTAGAAGTTGTAATGGTAACAGATGAAGGAAAAGGAACTAGCACTGGTGAGGATGTTGTTAGCACAAAATGTTTCCTTCAAAATATTGGAAAATAAAACAACAACAGAGGTGATGAAGGAATTTTTATATATATATGAGATACCTAAGATAATGAAAAAAGTGTTCATGATGCGATAACTATCCATATTAAGGTTTTCAGAAGGAAAACCAGTGCCATATCATGTGAATGGCTTTAACATGATCTGCAAGCAGCTCAAATCATTGAAGGCAACTTTCACGAATGATGTGTGGGTGATTCTTATGCTATACTAACTTCTAGAGATATGGGATTCAATGGAAACTTATTCTAGTAATTATACTAGAAAGATCAATTTTGGGTTTAAGGATATGCATAATCTGATCCAAAATTAGCAACTTAAGTGGAAAGAAGTTCAAGAACTGTACAGTAATGATCTCAATGCTAATAAGTGTGAAAAATAGACTCAATATAATAACAATCATAAGAAATAATTTAAAGATAATCCATAGTATAAGAGTTGAGGAAAGTCATATATCAATGGTACTATACATTGGAAGTGTGTAGAAATAGTACACTTCAAGAAGAAATGCATGAGTTGCAAGAAAATATCCAGAATAACATCAACTTATGGAATATCAAATTATGTTGGTATAATGTAATGAGGTAATTTTTTTCTTAGTGTTATTATTATGGATTCATGTGTGATTTAATAGAGATAATCATTCTATTTTATGAGATAATATATATTCATTGAAAATTTTGAGTTTGAATGTTCTGAAAAAAAACATTTTGCAGATGATGAAGCATTATAGATTGTAGGAAAATGGGTTGTGAATATCCAGATGAAGAATAGAAGTTTCTTTAAAATAAAAGAATTTATATATATCCTAGGTCTATATAATAACCCAATTTACATTGGTTAACTTGATAAATTAGGCTACGAGACTAGATTTTAAAATGGAGTGTGGAAAGTGACTTGATGATCCATTTTTTTGAAAAAGGAGTAAAGTATCAGATGATATATCTGATTGGAAGAAAAAATGCAATTAAAATGGATGAAATTACATCATCATAAGATTTGGTGGTTTGGAACTGTAGGCTCAGTTATCTTAGTGATAATAACATGATGGTTCTTATGGATATAGGCATACTAAATCTTGATCAAAATGAAATTTAATTGTGTGAAAGTATTGTTCTAGGAAAATAGAGGAGGTATTCCTTAAAATTTGATGAATAGAAGTCCAGATCTTAAAAGTTAGAAATTATTCATATAGATATTTGGGAATATAAACTATTTCTTCCTTAGGTGGTTCTCATTAATTTATATTTTTTATTAACGATTCCATGATTAATGTATGGTTTTAATTTCTAAATCAAAAGTCTGATGTATTTCAGTATTTCATTTAATTAAATTACATGGTGGAAAGGGAGTGTGATATTATTTAAAATAACCATGTTCCAAAAATTGTGGTGAATACAATAGATACATCATTCAAAACTTCTAAAAGAATAAGGGAATAAGTTATGAAAAGAAGATTCCCAAAAAACCACAACATAATAACATGGATAAAAGAATGAATCCAACATTTATAGAGATATATAGAAGCATGAGGTTTTTCTATGGAATTTATAAGATAATTTGGGTAGAATCACTAAACATAGAAACATACTTTTTCAACATATTTCCTACATCGATGGTTGGGAAATAAATTATGAAGGAGCTATGGTCTAGTAAATGATCAGAATTTGGACACCTCAAAGTCTTTAGAAGTTTAGCATATGTACTTATTTATTATAAGGATTGACACAAGCTTAATAAAAACTACAAATCATGTTTTTTCATTAGTTATGGTGATGAGAAATTTAGTTTCTAGCTATGGGATGAAGACAATAGATAAGTCATTAGGAGTTGAGATTTTCACTTCAAGGTAGGGGTTCTGTAGAAGGATACGAACTTGGAAATGAAGAAAGTTAAGGAGGATAAATTAACTATTAAAGTTCAAGTTGAACTAATTAAGAATACTATAAGGGTTGAAAAAATATATAACTTAGATGTAATCACTAGAATTATAGAGGTAAGGCTAGTGGAATATGTGCTATAAAGTTCAATAAATGGATAAAGATCGAGTTAGAGCATAAAAAGTTAGGTCATTGAAATATAGAGTAGAGTTGAGAATTATAGTGCAACTAAATAATTTAAGTAGACAAAACAGGTCCAAAATACCTATTTAGAGGTTTGGGGTTGACATAAAATTCTTAATATTAATGAATATAGAAGAACCAGAGGTCCTAGATAAATCATCAAAACTTAATTAGGCCAAATAGTATAAGTTAACAATGAATAAATAAATGTCATCTTTTAAGTCTAATAAAATTTGGGAGTACAATGAATTACTATAAGGGAATAAGGAACTTTAGAATAAGTGGGGTTTTGATTTAAATAAGTGGATAATGGAAAGAAAAAAAATCAAGGTGTAGTTACTCATAAGGGGATTTAAATCGAAGGATGGAGTTGATTTCTTGCAAATTTTCTCACTGAAAATTAAACATAAATTTTTTAGATGGTGCTGGGCATGGTAGAATCAATATATTTTTACATAAAATAGATGGATGTAAATATATCCTTTCTTCATGGTGAGTTAGATGAATAAATTTAAATGAGATAACTTGTTGGTTTCATGGAATAAGGGAATAAGACTTTAGTTTATAAGTTAAAGAAAATTCATGAAGAAAGAACCAAGATTGTGGAATTATAATTTTGGTGGATTTATATTAGATAAAGGTTTATAGAGGTGAAATTTAGATCATTTATGTTACCATAAGTATTCAAATTTTAGGACATCCATCATACTAATTTTATATATTAATGACATGTTATTGGTGGGTCTAGATGTTTCTTGTATTTAGGAGATGAATCATAAGTTAACTAGAAGATTTGAAATGAAGGATATCTAACAAGACAAGAAATTATTGGGGATTATAATTGAGAGGGATATAAAGGATTTTTTTTTTGTTTCCATGACATAGGTAATAAATCTATAAGACCATCAATTTTTTTGGATAATCAGATGCAATCCAGTCTCAAATACTCTTTCCATTCACTTCAAATTGGCTAAAAGGTAATTTAAGAAGATAATTGGTACATGGAGAAAGATCCAAATGAATCAATAGTTAGATGTCTAATGTATACATTGCTTTTTACTTAGTCGAATATTTTTTTCAATGGTATTAGTAATCCAATTCATATCGCATCTAGGAGAGGAAAATTGGGAGGATATGAAATGGACCATCCATTACTTGAAAGGAACACAAGATATAACATGGAGTTTTGAGATGGATGACCCTTTATATGAATATATTGATACTAATTTTTCT
Source organism: Viscum album (assembly GCA_963277665.1). Lineage (NCBI taxonomy): Eukaryota > Viridiplantae > Streptophyta > Magnoliopsida > Santalales > Viscaceae > Viscum > Viscum album. Next base: position 875,125,594 of record OY728136.1, read on the forward strand.
GGTGATTTAGAAACTTTGAAGTTCTCAATAGGTTTTGTGTTTACATTTAGAGGAACAAATATAAGTTGGATTTCACAGCTGCATACAATTTTTTACTTTAAGTTTAATGTAAGAAGAGTATGTGGTTACAAAAGAAGTAGGAAAGGAAATATTTTAGTTCATGGGATTGCTGTTGTATATCAAAAGAATTCAAGAAGGTAGAGTTTTATTCTAGAATAATCTGAGTGTAATCCATTTTTCTTTAAATTTGATTTTCCATGAAAGGATAAATCATATTGGATTAAAGTATCATTCCATTCAGAACATGCTGGAGGATAAGGAGATGGAGCTATGGAAGATAGCCTAAATCCAAAATCTAGTGGACATGTTCACCAAGTTGATATTTAAATAATTTTTAAGGGAGAATCACAACTCAGTGGGACTTTGGTGAATGAAATGAGGGCGAAGAAACACTATATGATATTAAAAATGGTTTTCCAAAGTATTGTGGAGTTTCTGGATATTCCCTGAAATAAGTCATTAAGTGGGATATTATTGGGAGATAAATTCTATTTTAGTTCATAAAATTTTCATTCATCAAAAATACATTTACTAGAATTTCATGTATTAGATAATGGTTGGACTTGGTGTGTAGACAAAGACAGTAAGATCCCTCTAGGGGAAGTAAGACCATTAAAAGTTTGTATATTTCGATGGAGTTATGGTGAAGTAGTAAATGTACATAATTTTAGTGAGTAGGGGGTTAATGGGTAGGTTCTCTAGCTGAGGAATTCATGATTTTTTTACTATGATTTTAAGGGGGTAGGTTTAACTTGTTGAACAGATGGAACTTTTTATATAAGTTAATGAGACCTATATAATGATCCATACCTCAATCAACCCATAATTACATGATTTATAACTAGTGTTTAAATTTATTAATTTTATAGGATCTTTTCAGTATAGGGTTTTAGAGAATTAGGTAAAACATTACATGAAAAAGTGTACATTTCTCACAGTGTCTATTTTCCCACAAAAAAGTTCTTTATAAAGACACTTTCTTCGTTCAAGGAAACTTAGATAACTATAACTTTGAATTTATTAATGTTTCTAACCATACTTAAGCCTTTTTAAAAATATTTGAAAGTATGGGATGATAAAAACAAATCCCAATAAGGAATATAAAAGAAAATAAACATGTTATCCCATTTATAAATATGAAAAATCTATAAGAACGTGTTTCTTTTCCATAATAAACATTTGAACTAAAATATCCATTTAATTTTATATGAAAACAACTTAATTTCTCAATAGATTTCATAGAAAATTTCATATGAAATCATAAAGTAAAAATAATAAACATAAGGTTTTCTTGGAAAAAATGAATACTTATGAATTACTTTCCTTTAAAAGAAATCCTTTCACTTTTTTTTAAAAAAGTCATAAAATTTCCTTAAAAACATAATATCATTTTACTACCTTTTAAATTCAAAATATTTCCTTTATAAAAACCATTGAAATCATATCATGTAGGTACCTTGGGACATTTTCCTTACATTAAACATTATAATAACCCATATAATGGAATCAACTAACTAGATAACTCCTATATCACTTATGAGTAACCTATCATTGGTAATATTTGTCACATTACCAAATACATTAGAGAGATATTATGTGATTACCCATCATTAGAGATGTATCAGGCTCACCCTTCATTCATATAAAATGTACACAAACTTTATCATGAATAAAATAAATTTATATTATCATTTAATTATTAAAATAATTTGAATTAGAATTCAATCCAATAAGAAATAATAATTTTAGATATCTCATAAAAATTATAATAAATTTCCATTTCCTTTGAAAATATTTTTAAAACTAAAAATTCTAAGAATATTGAGAGAAAGATTTTATTTGAAAATAATCATGGAAAATTGTGAAGGATTATTGATAACAAATAATGGAAATGATAGCAAGAAAATTCTGTTAAGTTGTATACATTAACAAAAAATTCTTTCTTCACTTATGTAAAAATTTGAAAATAAACCATATGGAAAATATTGAAAAGATTTCTTTTTAATCATTTGTAAATAAAGTAAAAAAATAATTGATAACAAACTTTATCAACCTTCAAATATTAATTAAAAATATTATTAAATAATTTAAAAGAATATGGATATGAAAAATAAAGAGTTAAAAACATTTAAATTATTATTTAAAAGGGGAATCCCTTACCTAGAGTCCCGACTCGTATCATTCATATGTCCACCCTCCTGAGTACATTCGTTTTGAGGTCGTTTGGTTTATAAGTCCAAAATGACATTAATAAGTTTATTATATTCAAATAGATCATGGTTCCATCCTCTACATAATATTTATCCTGAAAAAATTATTATTTTTATGAATTAAAAACATTTTTATGACTATTCATGGAATTTTTACATGAAAAATGAAATATTTTGTATCATGGAGGCGGTACTTCACACGCACACACGACCAATGATTCCATTTTTCTACTGGATGGAAAATAAATATGGTTTATAATATTTTAATTTTCCAAAACCATAATTATGTTATAAATTTCATATTTATTCATTATTTTTATCCTTATGACCAACCATATGAGTCAATAACAAAAAATTAATCACATCCCTTCGTGAAGGTGGTATTCCATACATACACACGAGCAAATTTTTTAATTTACAATGGAAAGAAAGGGTAAGAATTTAAGTAATATATTATATTTATGAAATCATAAAGACTTCATAAATATATTATATATTCATTAATTATATATTTATAACCAGAAATGTGAGGCGACATTGGAAAATGAAACACATCGCTTCATTAAAGTGGTAGTCCACAAGTACACATGAGTAATGTTTTCATTTCCCATAGGATGGAAAATATATTAAAAATTGTTATTCCATAAACATATTTTTTTTTCATATTAATAATATATTTTTTTCATTATTTTATTGTGGTTAGAATATATTTTAAGGAGACAAAATACAAAATAGACTTGAAATATATCAGTTAGGACTTATACCTCATCCTTGGATATCTCCCTCTGACCTACACCTTAAGAATTAAAGGATTTTCCTTTTTAAAATAATAATACCTCTAATATATTAGTATAGATGTTGTGATGTTATTTTTGTTGGAATTGGTTGATCTAAAAGGCTCAAGTGGTGTGAATAATAGAGGAGAGGGGTTTCTCTTTTATAAGTGGGAGGAGTGGCACTCTTGTAAATACTTTAAAATTTAAATTAATTATAAATTCCATTCTCAAGGAAAGTGGATAAAATTTAATAAAATTTTGAATCCAATATATATTAAGGATGAAATACACTCAACCAATCCCATTCAACCAAGTTTTAGATATATTTTACGTCCTATCTCATAGTTTAACCCTTATGTTAACCCCTTTAACCTTTACCATGGTGAAAAAGTTTTACCATTGAAACTATTCATCATGAATATAAATTAAATTGAACATATTAAATAATATAAAACTTATAATTTAAAACATGAAATTCATTTATCAATATTCTATTTGTATAAGTGGAAAAAATTAATTTTAATATATGTTCACAAAATACAATGAAAAACAGTTTTTAGAAAAATGTCATTTTTAAGTATAAAAATATTTTTATACCAAAATAAAATAAAACATTAATTAATATGGAATTATTTGGATTATATTTAATAAAATTTTAATTATTTAACTTTAAAATAAATACAAAACCAAATGGTTCTTTGTAAATACTTGAAAAGAATTGACGGTTTTTATAAATAATCGGTATTTTCAACTATTCACTCAAAAATCAATCTTTTTAGAAAAATTCAAACAATTCACCCTAAGATAATTTTGATACATTAAATCTAAAAATTAAGTTCATTATATCGATTTAAAACTCTAAAATTTAGAAATTTAATTTTAAATAAAACTATATATTTCATAGAAAACATTCCAGCTAGAATAAAACCATTTATTTTTTGATTAAAAAATCATATAAAATCATCATATTAAAATATATTTATAAACATTAATAATACATGAAATTGATTTATTATTAAAATTTCCTAAGTTTTTATATTCATCCCTCTTTTAGAAATTTATCCTAATAATTTGATTCATTACTTAAAAAAGTGAGAGTATTTTTACCTCATACATTTTTCTGATTCTCCTATTGATTTTTCAATCATGTAATTCTTTTATAAAACCATAACTAGGTGAATCACCTTCTTTTACTGCACCTGCGCTTTTTGATCCAAAATATGAACTAGTTTTTCTTTATAATATATATTCTCCTCAAATAGTATCATTTAAGGGATCAAAAAATGAGATACACCAGGTATATAATTCCTTAACAAAGAAACATGAAATACACCATGTAACAAAGATAAAATCAGAGGTAAGGATACCCAATAAGAAACTAATCTCACTTTATCCAAAAAATCATAGGACCCAATGAATCATAGGATTTACTTTTATTTTTTTACCAAAACACATTACACCTTTAAAAGGAGATATTTTAAGAAAGACATGGTCACATACCTCAAAAAAGGCCTTTCCTTGAGTTATATGCATAAATATTTTTCCTGTTCTATGCTGCACTTATGTGGTGATGAATAATATTTACTTTCTTACCCATATCTTATACCAATTCTGGTCTCAACTATTTCATTGCACCTCATTCCTCTCAAAATGACAGATCCTGACACTGTTTTCCATATAATTCCTCAAAAGGTTCCATTTTTATACTTGAATGAAAACAATAATTATAAGAAAATTTAACTAAAGAAAGATGCTGATCCCAAATTTCTTGGTAATATAATGAGTAATATAAAATCATATACTTTAAATTTTATATTGCACACTATGATTTTCCATCATATTAAGGATAAAATGTTGTACTAAAATTTAATTTAGTACCCATCTACTTCTAAAGTCCTTTCCAACAATTTGATGCAAACCTAGGGTTACGATCAAATATAATTGATATAGGAACTCCATGTAACCTAACCATCTCTTTAAAATAAAGTTGTAAAATATTATATAAATACATAATATATCAAGTTGGCATAAAATGTGAAGATTTAGTCAAATGATCAACAATAACCCAAATCACATTATTACCTCAAGATGTCTTGAATAATCCCACCATGAAATCCATGGATATATTCTCCCAAATCTATTCTGGAACTGAAAAAGGCTGAAGTATCAATTTTTTTAGTTTTTATTAAACTTTAACCTGATGAAAAGTTAAAAATGTTAGTGTAAAATCAAATATATCCTTTTTCATACATTTCCTCAAAAAAAATCCTAAATGTATCTGTAGATCTTGGTGATGTTGGGATAAAACAAACAAAGATTAGTGAGCTTTACTTAACAATTTATTCTTCAAATGGGAATCAATTAGAACACATAACCTCTTTCCAATTCTAATATCAATTTATTTATCAATATTAAACATATAAAACATTCCCCTTTTGACTAATTCTACCCTTTCTTGAAAACCATGATCTTCCTTCTGAGTCTTCTTAACTATGTTTGACAAAGATATCTGCATTGATACCTGATCCAAAAGGAAGGAGTTTCTTTATAAAAAATTTCTAGGACAAAATTTATTAAATCATCAACTAAAGGATCATATTCTAAACATATCAAAGTCAATGATGCATTATTTTTTCAAATCAAGGAATTAATTACATTATTTTATTTACTTGGATGATAGTGAATTGTGCAATCATAATCCTTAATCAATTCTATCCAACTTATTTTCCACATGTTCAACTATTTTTGAGTGAATATATATTTTAAACTTTTATGATTTGTATATATTTCACATTTCTACCCATATAGTTAATGCCTCTGAATATTTTAATAAAAAATACTATTTCTAGTTCAAGGTCACATGTATGAGAATTATTCTCATAGAGTTTAAATTGACGATATGAATACATGATAAAATATAAATTATTTATTAATACAAAACCAAATCCCTTCAAATAAGAATCATTTTAATTAACAAACTCCCAATTTCTAGATAAAAAGGATAACATAGGATTTTTAATTAATATTCTTTTTAATTCTTGTAAATATTCACGACATTCCTTTATTTAGATAGATTTTACTCCTTTTTGAGTTAACTTAGTTAGCAAGATATATAATCGAGAAAAGTTTTCAACAAAATATCTATAATAACCTGAAAATCACAGAAAAATTTGAACTTAGTAACATTTATAGGCCTTTTACACTTTTCCACCACTTTGGTTTTAACAGGATCAATAGTTATTCCATATTTAGAAATAATATTCCAAATGAATGAAATTTATTATAACCAAAATTCACATTTAATAAATTTTCTATAAAAAATATTTTATTTTAAAGTATGTATAACAATTATTGTATATTTTTTATGATATTCATATATTTTAGAGTATACTAGAATATATATAATAAACACCCCTAAAAATTTATCCAAATACACATGGAACACTCTATTCATTAGATCCATAAATATAGTAGGTGTTTTTGTTAACCTGAAATAAATAATCAAAAACTCATAATAGCTATACCTAGTCTAAAATAACATATTCATAATGTCCTCTTAATTAAATTTTTAGATGATGGTAGATGGATCTGAGATTAATCTTCAAAAAATACTATACTCCATAGAGGTGATCAAACAAGCCATCAATATGAGGAAAATAATACTTATTCTTAATAGTGATGTTATTCAGTGCTCTATAATCAATGAATAGTATCATGAAACCATCCTTATTTTTAATAAATAGAATATGATAACCTTAATGTGAAGTAATAGGAAAGATTAATCCATTATTAATAAATTCTTATAACTACCTTTTCAATTCTAACTCAACAGAAGCCATTAGATAGAGAGGTTTTTAAATTGTATTAGAATCATGAACTAATTCAATAATAAATCCGACCGATCAATTGGGAATAAAAAAAATAAAATCATCCATAAATACATCTAGATATTTATTTACTACTAGCACATAACTAATTTGAACATTTCCTTTCTTCTCAACATTATGTGCAAGATAAATTCTACTTACATATTTTATCTGTTTATGAGATTCTTGATTTGTTATCAAAGGTATGAATTCATTCATATATAAAAATGGAAACTCATTCTAAAAAATATATTTTTTATCTCTATAATATACCTTAATATGATAAACTAAAATAAAATTCATTTCTAGAATAACATAAAACTTTAAAATGGGAGAGACAACATGGTTTTCTAGAAAAACCATTCCAAAGATGATAATAGGAATATTTTTATAAATTATTTTTACCTTTATAATACCCCAAGAGTTTTTACTAAGAGTATTAAATTTATATCTTAAAATGGTATTTCTATTTTACTTGTAAATTTCCTAGATATAAGAGAATACATGGATCCTGAATCAAAAAAGACATTGGCATAGTTTGAATAAACAAGTAATGAACCTTTAACCACTTAATTTGAGGGTCCTTCATCTACTGTAGTAGTAGAAAAATACTTTTATAAACCTTTTTATTTTCAATATTGATGATTCCCACCTTGAGTAACTAACTTCCTAAATACATTATCATAATTTACCAACTCATGGTAATTAAAATCTTTTACTATCTACTTTTCATTACTGGTCTGACCATTACCATTGCTATTTTCTTTTCAGTCATGAGCTATGTGTCCAAGATTTATACATTAGTAACACTTACTAGATATTATAATAAATTCTAAAAAATGATTATTTCTACTCTAATCACAAGAGGGTAATTGAATTTTTTTACCTTCAGGTTTCTTTGATGAATTATTACCCATTTCCCACCACCTGGATCACTTCTTATCCTTATTGTTGTAAAAGTACTGAAAATCCATCTCGACTTTCTTAGAACACCATATAATTTTCTCATAACTTATGAGCTCATGAGTAACCAGAGACCTTTGTAAACTTGGATTCAATCTAGATTAAAATCAAACAATTTTACCATCATGGTCCAGAATGATTTTTGGTGCATACCATACCAATATAATAAAAATAACATCATAGGCAGAAACAAAGTCATACTCTTCTTTATTAAACTCTAGTAATTTCCTTTTTATTATAATTCAAATAATATTAGGACAATAATTTTCAAGGAAGATATATTTAAATACCGTCCATTCTGTAGAATCAATTCCTTCATTTTTCTTAGTGTTCTTAATAAAAGACCACCATTGATGAACTTTTCCTTTAAAATTATAAATAGAAAAGTTTAAAATCTATTATTCTAAATATCCTAGAACTTTAAATATATTATCCAAAATGTTAATCCATACTTCAGCTTTCACTATGTCCTAGGATCCACCAAAATCCAAAAGGCCTTGTTTCATTAAATGATTTACAATTAATATATTCTTCTATGGATAATCTATCTACTCTATTTCATTGGTACCTCCATTTATAATCTACAACAACTAAGTTAACATATATATGAACTACTTTGTTTTAATTCCAACCATTACAGGTTGATGGTTTAGAAGGATATTATCCTCTTGATTACTTTATACCTCAATTTCCATGTTTATTCTGTGGAAAACCATTCTTAAGAGACAAATATTAGATGCATAAACATGGAAATATTCAAAACATACCTCATTATAAAACAACTATATAGTATAATATATTTTAAGTGTCTTTTAATATCACCTTAACCTCTAAAGTTATCTAAACCTTCTCTCTAATACCAACTATAATGGCCCATACCTTAATCAACCCATAATTACTTGATTTATAACAAGGGTTTCACTTTATTACATTTCCAGGATATTTTTGGTATATGTTTTTAGAAAATTAGGTAAAAAATTATATAAAAAGTTTACATTTTTAAATAGTGTTCATTTTCCCCAAAAACAAGTTCTTTATAAAGACACACTTGCTTCATTCAATGTTACTCCCATAACTTGAACTCTGATGTTATTAACATTTCTAAGAATATTTAAGCCTTGTGAAAAACCTTTGAAAATTTGGGATGAGAAAAAAAATCAATAATGTAAATAAAATAAAAAAACATTTTATTCCATTTATAAACTTGAAAAATCCATAATAAAAATTTCATTTTCCATAAAAAACCTTTGATCTCAAATATCTATTTACTTTTCCATGAAAACTACTTAATTTATCAATATCTTTCATAGAACATTTTATTTGAAATAATAAAGGTATAATTAAAAACATAAGGTTTTATTGTAAAACATTAATACGAATGAATATATTTCCTTGAAAAACAATCCTTTCACTTTTTTTTAAAAAAAATCATAAAATTTCCTTAAAAACATAAGATCGTCTTCTTACCTTTTGAAATCAAAATATTTTCTTTAAAAATTGTTATAGGCATATCATGTAGGTTTATTGGGATATTATATCTATATAAACCCATAAAATAACCCTTAAAATGGTATCATCTAACTGGATTATTCTTATATATCTTATGAGTAACACATCACTGGTAAACTCCGTCACTTTACCCAATGCATTAGAGTGATATAATGGGCTCACCCATTGTTAGAGTTATATCAAGTTCACCCATCATTCATATAAATTGTTTAAGAATCATAGAATTAATAAAACAAATATATATTGAACTTTAACTATTAAACTCATTTAAATTTTCATTTAATCCCATAAGTAATAAAATTTTTATATATCTCATAAAAATGAGAAGAAATTTTCAATTCCATAGAAAATATTTTTAAAACTAAAATTTCCTAGAATATTTAGAGAAATATTTTATTTGAAAATAAATATGTAAAATTTTAAAGTAATATAGATAATGAATGATGGATATGATGAAATTAATGGGTGATCAAGTCGTATATGTTAAAAAAATATTATTTTTGTAATTTTGTTAAAAGTAAAAAATAACCCATACAGAAAATATTGAAAATATTCTTTTTATTTATTTGTATATAAAGTAAAAAAATTGATAATAACCTTTATCAATATTTTAATATCAATTAAAAAAATATTGAAACATTTTAAAGGACATGAATATGGATAATAAATAGCTTAAGACATTCAAAACAATGTTTAAAAATAAAATACCTTACCACAAGACCCGACTCATAACATTCGTATGTATACCCTCATGAATAATAAAATTATATTAGTTTTTTTAATTTATTAATAAATTTTTTAATTTTTATTACATTATCATTATTCACTTTACTTCATTTTTACCAGGTTTTATTTATTTACTAAAATGGTTAAGTTCACATTGGATGTTTTGAGGACATTCAATTTATAAGTCCAAAATGATATCGGTAGGTTGACTAAGGTCAAAGGGATAATGGTTACATCATATATAGAATATTAATAATTAAAAAATACTATTTTTATACATTAAAAATATTTTTATAACCATACATGTAAGGTGGGAATGGAAAATGAAATACGTTGTATCATGGATGTGGTATTTCACACGTACACATAAGCAGCGTTTCCATTTTTCTACCGGATGAAAGAGAAATAAGGTATATGATATTTTAATTTTATTAAATAATAATTATGTTATAAATTTAATATTTATTCCTTAATTCAATACTTGAGACCAACTATTTTAGGCGATAATGAAAAAATAATTACATCGCTACATGGAGGTGGTATTCCACACATATGCATGGGCGACATTGTCAATTCACAATAGATGGAAAGTGAAATAAGGTAAGTAATATATTATCTTTTCCATAATCATATTAATTTCATAAAAATATTATATATTCCTTAACTCTATCTTTATAACCATCATTGTGAGGCGGTGATGGAAAATGAAACACATTTCTTCTTGGAGTTGGTAGTCTACACGTACGCACAAGCAATTTTTTCATTTCCCACAGGATGGAAAAAATATAGAAAAGAGTTGTTACATCAGAATAATAAAATTTAATCATAAATAATATACTTATTTAATTATTTTATATTGCTTATATAATGTTTTAAGGATGTATAATAAAAAATAAACTTGAAATAGGTTGGTTAAGACTTATTCCTCATCCTTGGATATCTCCCTTTAAATTACACATTAAGCCTTCTCAGATTGGTCTTTTGAGAATAAAAATACCTCTAAGACATGGGTAAGGATTCTGGTAATGTATTTAGGTAGGTATTATTTTATATAAAATAATCAATTGGTGTAAAAAAGATAGGAAAGGGGGTGACCTTTTATAAGTGAGGGGGTGAATCTACTGTAAATACTTAAAAATTTAAATTAATTATAAATATATTCATCAAATAAATGGATTAAATTTATTCAAATTTATAAGAAAATATATATAAATGTATAAATAAATTAAACAAATCACATTAAAGAAAGTTTTATAGTTATTTTATCATGTGTCTCTTAGTTTAAACCCTGTTAACCCTTTTAACCTTTAATGGGGTGAAAAAGTTTTACCATGGTAACTATTAATTATGAATAAAAATGAAATTGAAAAAATAACCAAATTTTAACCTATTAATTAAAAATATTAAGTTCATTTTTAAATATTAAATATTTATAAATTTCATTAATTAATTCCAATATATGTGTACAAAACGCAATAAAAAACATTTTTTAGAAAAATGCCATTTTTAAGCATAAAAATATTTCTATACCAAAATAAAATATAATAATGATTCCTATATAATTATTTGGATTATTTTTAATAAAATGGTACTTATTTAACTTTAAAAACAATCCAAAAACAAATGGGAATTTGTAATTAATTTAAAATAAATGACATTTTTTATAAAAAATCGGCATTTTTCACTATTTACCTAAAAATTAATCTTGTCAGAAAAATAAAAAAATGATCCTTATGCTTGTTTTAATATTATGAATCCAAAAAAAAAATTTAATTTTATCAATTTAGAAATATAAAATTTTAAAATTTAATTTTTAAACGAAACCCTATATTTCATGGAAAATATTTCAGCTTGAATAAAACCATTTCTTTTCGGAATAAAAAATTATATAAAATTTTCATATTAAAATATATTTATGAAAATTAATAATATATAAAAATGATTTATTATTAAAATTACCTATTTTTTCAAAAACTCAATTCTAATTATGTTGGATTAATAGATTGGAGCAGTGGATTTGAAAGATTAATTGTACTTAGAAATCTATTTTAAATTTTTTGTATTTGTATTTATGACTATAATGGATGGGAAGAAGTGGTGTTTCTCCCATGCACACATGATTTTTTAAAGTAGGTAAATTCTTATGTTATTCTATTTTTTTGTTTGTTTTTCTATTTCTTGTTGTGTATGCTCACCTGGTTCGACTTTGTTTAGTGAGTGGTGTGCATAGTATTACTAATTCTAATAAACTTAGTAAAAGGATCCCTTTTGGATGACTAGGTTCCACTACGCATCATATGGAGATATTCTCTTAGTGGGGTACTTTTTCTAGTCATAGTGGGAATCCTCTGGTGTTTTTATCGAAATTTTTGGCAGTGGTAAGATTCCCAACAACACCAACCATGCTTCCCAATCTATACATACCTAAGGAATCCATCATGCTTAAATAAAAACATGATAACACATCACTCATGTGTTGTCCTAATCTAATGAAGCATCTATCCATAATACCATATATAAGGCATCTATTTGTCTGTTCTAGTCCCTTTTTTATTGGAATCCAACATAACATCACAATCATCATGAGTAATAATAGGTAAGGAATCCTATTATTCTAGTAAGATACTTGAATCACTAATATCTTGATTCGAAACTCATTATCACCATACCCTCCATCCTAGCCTATATACCATATCCAATTAATTTCAAATACTAAAAATTAGATCCCTTGATCCGACTCAAATATATTAAGTAAAATCATAATCCATCAACCCTATTCTGGGACCTCATCAATATCAGGTATCCTTATACCCATACCAACTACCCACTCTAGGGGATAATCTCAATTAGGTACCCATATACTAGAATACCCCTTTGATGATAGATATCACATCTATGCACATATTGAAAATATTTCCCAATATCCATTCATATCTAGAAATTCATAACCATAAAGTTTGATTAAGTATTGAGAGGACCAGTTTGGTATACACCTAACACTAAGAGGGGGGGGGGGTGAATCATTGTTGGGGACTTTTTAATTCAATTGAAACTTTTTATCCCTGTACCTCTTAGAACTATTAGAATCTTGATTCTCTTATTCTATTTTCCTTGTCTCATGCAAGTATATGAAATCAGTAAAGATTTCACATGATATTTTTACAAAGTTCACTACTCAATAAGAGTATCTAGTCCTTGGTATGGTCTAAAATAATCCTGAACACACAAAAACTAGAAAAAAAATCCTTTGTATGTGGTTACAATGAGTAGGATATACCCTTACACTAGTGTGGCACTATTAAAACAATCAAATAGTGTGTGTTTTACAACACATGGATGGATCTTTATACTTCCTCCCAAGACATCATTCTCATTATTAAGGGTTTGTAACACCAATAAAGTCTTCCACCCATTGAGACCTTTTGGATGACACAATACTCCTTTGATCTTTCTCTCTTCACTTGTTACTTTCTTAACACCATGCAAGTAACTCTTCTTACCTTTTCCCAATAGAAAACCAAAAGCTCCAAAATCTTATTCTTCTTCTATTAGTTACAATAATATGAATGTGTTTTGGAATTATGAACATAATTCTCTCTGACCCAAATTATAATTAGATGATATCAATTTGGTCACCAGATATTCATATCTTCTTATCACTTTCCTCTTCAGTTCAAGACCAACTGCATTGAGATCTCTTCTTCTAATTATTGATGTAATCCCAACATTCCTTTGTGATTATTAAATCAATGAATATTAGATCAACTTAGCATCATAAAAATTTATTTCTCCTGAATAATAATCAATCTTTAAGTGGGAACACTTTATTCTTATTTGACACACAATAATGTGCAATTGTGTAGAAGTGTCTTGATCTCTCTTTCTTCTTCACAACGCACGACTAGGGTATAAACACCTATCACATGTATGCAATATTTCTCTTTCGTGAACTTTACTCTATTATCTACAAAATCTCTTGAACTTTGTAACACAATCTATTCACGGACAATATTTCCTTCCGCATACAATGTTTCCTTTCACTGATAGCCTTTCCTTCCACGAACCACCTATTAATCTGTGGACCGTATCCTCTTCTGTGGACCATTTATTCTTATGTGGACTACCACTTATTTCATGGACTGCCTCTGCTTCACGGAAAATTGATGCCCTATATACTGTCGATACTCTGTGAACACCCATGATCCACAGAATACCTTTGCTTCATGGGTTGCCTTTTATTATATGGACCACTGCTACTTCACAGACAGCTGATTCCCCTATGAACTATGGATTCTTCACAGATAACCTCTTTGCTCCGAAAACTACCTTTATTCCATAGATTAACCTTACTTTATTAACTCACTCCCCTCCAAAACCCCTTTATATTTTTTGTGAGTTACAATTCCCCATAAAACTCCTTTTGTGTATTAAATTCACGGAATGTATTCTTCACTTTTGTAGAATTTATTCCCTGATAAATATTCTAGACTTAGCCAAATTCTTCCACCAATGATGATCTATTATAATAAAATTTATTCTCACTTAATTATGGGATTAATATCCTTAATATAGGTAAATAAATCCATAAATCACACTAATATTATTTAATCAAATTTTCAATGTGGTACCGTCTTCATAACAGACTGTGCTCCTTCTATGAATTGTTTTTCCCTCCACGGTCTGCGTAACCCATTTCTTTCCTCACGAAGGCCAATTAAATTTACCAATGAATCACCAACTCTCATCCAAAAATTACATCCTTGACCACAAACTTTAATCCTCCTGTGAACTGAGAACCTATCACGAACCATTTTCCCTATGTGGTCCGCCTACCGTACTTCGCGGTCCGTATAGCACTCTTATGCAGAACTTCTTCCTTTTCTAGTTTTTCTTCCCCACTCCGCATACCTTCTATATAGTCCATGAACTATCCTTCATAGTCTGAAAACTATAATATACTTTTTAGAATATATTCCTTTTCCAAAAACAAACTCCCGATTTTGAGGTCCAAAAAGTTGGCAAACAATGGGAAACGACACCACCTTAAAAATCTACTTCGAAAAAACTCCGACCATACTGATTTGTGGTCATATGATACATCATTAAAGCTTCAACCATCTTCTTCCAAACTTAAATTCATTCTAAAACCTATCTATTTCATTCACCACAAACACTATCTTTCATGATATTTAATCTTTGATTGATCACCTTTAGCATCATCGGATTTTTCAAGGAAATTATTGTAACTTCCCTATATTATAGTAACAACTTGATTTCCAATCAAACCTAAAAATGATTGGCAATATATTTTCTCCACCTTTCCTTTATAAGGATTTCATCACAAGTTCTCCAAATAACTTATGACATTTGTGAAATAAAAATCAAAAAATCATCATCATATTTCACTAGGATAATTATTCAACCATGACATGCAATGTCATCAAATGAATCTATAACAATTATCCAGGAATCACCTTGAAATTCAAAGTCTTCAAACCATTCACATGTTTATTGGAATATCATGACTTTAAGACTTCATCCAAGATCCATTAATTTTGGAACTACTTCATTATATTGACTGAAATTGGATCTTCTTATATCATTGGACACTATTGAAAACCAAGGATAATTAGTTGACAATAAATACAATCCATACACAAAGTGGGATCCAAAATACCCCCCTTTGTTATTGTAGGAAATACCTTCAATGTTATTTCCAAATGAATTTTTCAACATGTGGATCATTATCTCCTCTCTTACCTTTACTTTTCAAACTTTCATTTCACTTTCTCTCTTCCTTATTGACAAGAAATAAAAAGTTCATGGAAAAAGGTTATCAGTACATACTTAAACAATATTCCATCCATCATTTCACTCTAAGTCTACTTTAACTATTCTCAGTGTAGAAAGCAAGAGGTTTTGTTTTGGACAAACAAAGTTTTACATTACCAACTGATCATGATACCTTATAAAATGAGAGATCATATACTTGTCTTCAAATATTATTCACTTTCATTCCAAGATGAAATTACTAAATGTGAGATTGATATTATTAATAAAAATCAACCTGAAACACCTGCACTCACTTCAACAAATGGATCAAAAACATTCTTGTGCAATAGGCAGGATTAGTAACCTTGGGGAAATTCCATTCTTCTTATGTCACTAAATAATTCAATTACTACGCATTTGTAAAAAGTTTGTTATTTTTAATGACCAATGATGAGATATTAAGAGAAATACCTTTTCCAATGACATGATCTTCAATAAATTTATTGAATAATTAGATTTTATACTAATTGAAATAAAAATTCGATAAGATCCTTCATTTGTATCCCCTTCAAGGGAAACACTTCTAATCATCTTCGTAATGGTGGATCTCATCATGAATTGATTTCAAGAAATTCTAGTATGGAGAATACACCAGAATGGGTTTTCATCTTGTGAGAGTCCATATTGGGAAAATTTCACAACTTTATCAAGGATGATCTTCTAAAAAATTTATTCTTCAGAATTTCATGAAATAAGATCAAACCAAGAAAAAATCTTCTTTATCCAGAATTTCTAGAATAAAACATCACCTTCTTCATCTTCATAAAACATTATCCTTCATCATTTTAATATTTTAATATCAATTGAGAAATCATTCAAGGATGGTAACTTCTTTATCTTTGTAATCAATAATTGACAGCAATCACTACTTCTCAAGTTCTCCCCACGAGATCCCAAATCACCTTAAATTACCTGTATTATAAACAAAAATACAATACAAAAAGTTTTAATGGAATAATGTGGATCTATCTTGATTCATTAATATGAACAGTGAGGTTGATATTTTTTTCTCAACTAAATTTCTTTACTTGATCCAGTCTTCATGCCTGCACATCTGAACTTATATTCTAATTTATGTTGAGGCAACATAGATCTCTTCATATCCTATTCTACTTTTTGTAGTTAACTTTTCTTCTTAAAAACTTTCATGGATGATCCATCATTAATCCTATTTAGTATTTCTTCTTGTTCTGGTAATAAGCTTAAATAAAATTTTGCAATGTGTCCAGATTTCTTACATCTCTCACATAGAACTTATTTAACACAAGAAATTATTTTTGTTTTCAACCTATCATTCAAATTTTCTTTATTATGTGGAATATTTTCATTTTCTCTTGCACTAGCCTTAGCTTGTGCATCTTCAACATACCTCATTCTTTCCAAGTCTTTAGGCCAAATGACTAACATGTCATTAGGAATCGTGGTATAAAGTTTGGATCTTCCACATGGATTCTTATGAGTTTCATCCCTCTTGGTAGTTCTTTAAGATGTGCCACCCTTCAAATTATTGGATTTAGAATCCAAGATCTTATCACTATTCTTACTTGAAATATTCTTAGGGGAATTTGTCTTCACAATATTCTTTTAATTTCTTCCCAAAGTTACTTCTTTATTCCAAGTCAAATATTTCCGTCTTATTTCATTATAAACTTTGGATACATGTTGTTATAAGAATGTACTAAGATTTTGACCACTACCATTGTATACACCATAGATGTTATGAAGCATTCTAAATCTGTTTGCAGTATACAGATGCTTCTGGACCTATGGATGCTTCCTATTATTATTTGGATTCCCCCTTGACATAGGATTCCTTTGTTCTTTTAAATTTTGAGTATTGTACCAAAAATTTAATTCAATATTGCCAAATCTATTGCAGCACTAACATCGAACCACAAATCTTGATTTCATGATATCCTAGGTATGAGATTGTTGGGTATTCTTCATGATTTTTTGTTCTCTTTATGGGTAACCACTATTTAAATTATTCTTCGTATCCAACCTATAAATGATGGTAGGTATCTTATCACCTTTATTTATCCATAATTTTTTAGAATTTGTCTTCATACTTTCACTATTTATGGAAAAAAAATTAGAAACATTAGTACAAGATGGTATGGATGGTACCATTTTCAACTCAACTGCTTGCAACAAATTATTGAATGAAGTCATGATCTTATTATCACGTTTTGGAGTTATTTTGATAGAAGAATCCTCTAATGAATATTGAGTACCAGTAGAAATGGATTCCTTATTTTTTGAAGACTCACTATGTGTCTTCTCAAAATTTTCCAACTGAGTTTCCAAATCTAGACATTTCACATTGAGGATGATTTTCTGATCTTCAATCATAATCATCTTCATTTTACAAGTCTTATTTATTCTTTCTAATTCATCTTCATGCAGCTTAACTTTGTTATGAATCAAAGAGTCAAGTTCCTTGATCTTTTTAGATATTTAGTCCAACTATAAACCCTTTACATCAGTGCTATTTTTCAATTTTCCTTAAAGTGCATGGATCATTTCATTTAGAGTCCTTTTGACTATATATTTATCTTCAAATTTTTAAGCAATTTTGAGGAGATTATTTCAAATTCCCTATTCGTTGATTCAATGGTTCCAAACTGTCTGTAGAGCTTTAAACATTCAATAATTTTTTCTTGAAATCCCTTTTACAAAACATCAATTTATCCTTCTAGGTGGGTGATATCTTATTTCATACATGGAAAGACTCCCCAAACAAGGGATTCTATTTCTTTAGGAATACCATGTAGAATAACTCTTAATCTATCAACTGATAACTCTTGATAAGTTGTAGATAGATCATTATCACCACTTGTGCTAGAATTTTCATCTTCAGGAATGACTTTAAATGTACTAAAACATACCTCTTTATCACTAGAGGTATGAAGGTTATCCATCTTCTTGGTGGAAAATTGATCCACTTTCTCATTACTTTCCATGTCTAAAATATCTTTATTATCAGCAAGGCATGGAGAAATAAATACTTACTCTTATTTTGATAAGAGGGAATTCTTCTTCATCTTTATATTATCTTTATTTTTCCTGTTCATCACTGTCTTGGTAGATATATACTTTTGATCAAATTTAACTGAATCTTCACCAAAAATGCACTTCATTGTTGAGTTGGGAAAGAAAATTAAGTCTTCAAAAGAGAATAGCTTCATTTTAGAGAATTGAATAATGGTGAACCTTGATGCTAATACTAATTTAGAGGACCAGTTTGGGATACACCTAACACTGAGAGTGGGGGTGAATTAGTGTTGGGAAATTTTTAATCCAATTGAGACTCTTTTATCCCTATACCTCTTAGACCTATTAAGATCTTTAATCTATTATTATCTTTTCCCTTTCACATGCAAGTACATGAAAGTAATAAATATGACACATGATATTTTTACAAGGTTCACAAATCAATAAGAGTAGATAATACTTGGCATGGTCATAAATAATCCTGACCACACAACCACTAGAGAAAAATACTTTGTATGTGGTTACAACGAGTAGGATATACCCTTACACCCATGTGGAAATATGAAAGAAATCCATTAGAGTATGTTTTACAACACTTGGCTGGATCTTTATACTACCTCCCAAGATAGTCTTATCTTTAATAATAGTTTGTAACACTAATAAATTCTTCCACCTATTGGTACCTGTTGGATGCCATAATACTACTTTGATCTTCCTCTCTTCACTTGTTACTTTCTTAGTAACATACAATTAACTCTTCTTACCTCTTCCCATTAGAAAACCAAAAGCTATACAATATTCTTCTTCTATCATTCACAATAATATGAATGTGTTGCGGAAGGATGAACATAATTATCTCTAACCTAAATTATAATAATATGATACCAATTTGGTCAGCAGATCGTTATATCTTCTTTTCTATTTCATTTTCAGTGTAAGACCAACTACACAAAGATATATTATTCTAATTCTTACCAGAATCACAAAATTCCTTTGTGATTATTAAATAAATTAAGATCAGATCAACTTAGAATCATCAAAATTGATATACCCTGAATAATAATCAATATTTAAGTGGAAAAAAATTATTCTTCTTGTAAACAATATAATGTGAAATTGTGTAGCAGTTTCTTGATCTCTCTTTCTTCTTCACAAAGCATGATGAGGGTGTAAAAACCTATCACATGTATGCAATATTTATCTTTAGTGAACTGTCCTATATTCTCTGTAAACTCCCTTGAACCGCATAATTAAATTACTTCATGAAAAACCTTTCCTTCCACATATAATGTTTCCTTTCACGGACAACCTTTCCTTCTATAGAACGCCTCTTCTTCCGTGAACCATCTCCTATTCTGCATACCGTTTCTTCTTATACGGACTACCACTTATTCCATAGACTACCTCTACTTCACGAAAAACTAATGCTCCACATACTGTAAATTCTCTATAGACCACCCCTTCTCCACAGACAAACTTTTCTTCATGAGCCGCCTTTTCTTCCGAGAACCACTTCTGCTTTGAGGATGACTGATTCCCTAAGAACTACAGATGCTTTACAGACAAAATCTTTGCTCCGTGAACTGAATTCATTCAAAGGACTCCCCTCACTCCACATAATAACTCCCCTCCATGATTTTATTCCCATGTTATGATAAATTCTTTTTGAGAGAATCATATTCCAACAGCAAGGATGAAATTTTTGTAAGGCAGGTAGAATGTAAAACCCAATATTTCAATATGTAATTATCCATAAAATAATAATATGTTCAATATCATGTACCACATGGAACATCAAGCTTAAACGAACCTCGATATACTTGAGAAATATTATTATTTAAATATGATCATTATAACCAAGCTATTGGTTTAAAGTATATGAATAGGAATAAACATATTATGAAATATATGTATAAAAGATTTCTTAATAAAAATTTTCCAATTATTGAATGAGAAATAAGAACTCAGTTTTAAATAAAATCTTATTAATTTATCAGAGATATTTTTTTAGAAAACTATTTTATAAACACAAAATATTTTTATTAAAATAAATTAAGTTAATGATAATAGATGAATGTTTTTAATGAAATTTATAGATAATAATTTTAATAAAATAAATTAACATTCATCTAATGGTGGTTATTGGAAAAGGAATGTATATAAATTCATTTTATACTACAAAAATACATTTTCTTGAGAAATATTTTTTTATTTCGTTTTGCATGTGGATATCATGATTAATTTATGATACTTTAAGAAATAATGTTTTATAAAATGGAATTTTTTTAAATCATCATTTAAAAACAATTTTATGATAAAAGTTTGGTATTTTTCTAAAAAGGATGATTTTTTTGATGAATAGTATAAAATACCAATTTTACAAAAACTATCATTTATTTACTTTTAATAATAGTAATTTCAATATAACATTTGGTTTTGGATTTTTATTTAATTTCAAATAGGTTTAATTTTATTCAAAATTATCCAATTTATTATATGGGAATCAAAATTATACTTTATTTTGGTATAAAATCATTTTTATTCTTAAAATAATAATTTTTCTAAAAACGGTTTCATTGCACTTCACACAATTATATTAAAATTAAATTGTTCTAATTAAAGAAAGTATATTATATAAAAGTTATTTAATATTTCAAATAATCATATTCAAATTATGAATTATGGACCATTTCATTTATAGTCATAGTGAATAGTGACGATGGTAAAAATTTATCACCACAGAAATGGGTAAAATAAGTTATAAAGGTTGAAATTATGGGATAAGGATTGAAAATATCTCAATAAATTTACTTAATCACATTTTATTCTTTTATTTAATCCACCATCATCATAATTTGATTTCACTTTCTTGTGATTATGACCTTTATATTATTTTAAGTAAAGAGTAATTACAAAATGTCACTCTCTCTCACTTATTATGTTGTCATAATTTGGATATAAATAAAAATTATATATGAATTAATATATTTGATAAAATTTATGAATAATAAATTATATTTATGATATTTATTTTAATTTTTATATATGGTATAATTACCTTGAAATCTTACACAATGCCGACACAAATCTTGTGCAAATATTAAAAAAACAAGTAAATTATTTTAAGAACATTAAAAGTAATATGTATTGGATGAATTATGATTTTAAAAAATTTATTAGATAATAATAATATATAAGTTTTAGTGAAAGATTTTATATTATAATTCCATTTTTTTCCTGATTTCGTTAATATCAAATTTTGCGAATAGTCATGAAAAATGACTTTAAATGGTATTTAATGTTTAAAAAATTATTTTTAAATAACTAGAAAATCATAAAAATCCTATATTAAATCAAATTAATGTAAAATTTTCAGTCCTTAAATTAATGGTTAATGTTAAATTTTTTATTTTTAAATTTACTTTCATGACCATTAATGATTGAAAAATGTGTTACAACGGTTAAGGATAAATAGGGTTAATGAGGGGGTTAAAAAGACAAGGTTTAAAAGAAAACTTAAACATGTATAAATTTTATTTGTTTAATTTATATAGAACTTATATAAATTATATTTGAATATATATAACTTTATTTTCATTTTACGTGAGTTAGAAACATAATATATATTAATATTTCATGTATTTCAAGATTTCCACCCTCCTCACTTATAAAAGGGAACCTCCTCACCTCTCTTCATTACAAATATTGAGACATTTAGTTTGGAAAATATCTGATAAAATACCTTACTATATTACTTATCCACTTTATATAGCTTCTGGTATTTCCCTAAGGCTATCTTAATAATCCTTAAGGTGTAATCCAAACATGGATTTTCAAAGAAGATGTATAATTCTTAACTGATTTTTTTTCATTTTATTTATTATTCTACCTCCTTAAATTATATCCTAACCAAGATAAAATAATAATAAATTATATTAAATATAATTAAATATTATTATAATTATTTCAAGACCATTATTTATCTCCTTTTCCATCCTATAAGAAATGAAAAAGTTGTTTTTGAATACATTTGGAGTACCACCTCCACAAAGCTACGTGTTTCATTTTTCATCACTGCCTCACAAAGATGGTAATTATAATGGATTTAATGATTATATATTATATTCATGAAATAATTATGATTATGGATAGATAATATATTACTTACCATCTTACCCTTCCACCCGTTAAAAATAGATTAGGCCACTCATGCGTACATGTAAAATACCACCTCTATGAGGAAATGTGATTCAATTTTCATGCACACCTTTCATGGATGATTATAAAATTATAATTAATGTATAAAAATGATTTTATATCATGATTAATATTCTATATATGATTTAACCATAATATCTTTGACAATGGTTTACCTACTAATGTTTTTTTGGATTATGAAATGAACATCCTCAAAATATTCAATGTAAACTGATTTAGTAACTATATAAGTCATGATAATAAAATAAATAAAAGGAATAATGATAATGGAATAAATATTAAAAATATATTAATAATGTTTAAAACTAATATAATTTTATTATTCAAGAGTTATATATTATAAAAAATGATTCATTACACAAGGTATGAGATTTTACTCTAAAACCTTGTTTTAAAGTTTTCATTTCAAAATATTTCTCTTCCATGTAGATGATCATAAAATGTTTCAATAAAGTTATTAATTTTGTTTAAAATATTTTTAAAGGTCATTTTCAACTACTTTTTACTTTATTTATAAATTATTAATATTAATATTTTCAAATGTTTTCCATACAACTCACTTTTTAATTTTTACAAATGTATGAAAATAATGTTCTATTTTAACGTATAAAACATCAATAAATTTTCCCACCACCATTAATATTATTTTATTTGGAGAATTATTTACAATTTTCCATGGTTATTTTCAAATAAATACATTTTCTCAATATTCTAGAAATTTTTATTTAAACTATTATCAAAATAAAATGATATTTTTCTCATGTTTTCAAAGAAAGGTTTGTATATTATTTTAAATATATTTTCATCAATTTGAGCATCCTTTTATTATTTGTATTATTAAATAGATATATAATCTAGTGAAACCACACACCTTATTTCCTTTGATGGTTTATAACCATATTTTTCTATTTATTGACTGGGGAAAATATTGACATTTCGTATGCTATTTTTTCAATAGGAATATTTATGTTGATTATGTATTATGTTATTATTCATTTATTTCATATTATGAATGAATTAGACTTATTAAGTGACTAGAAGGGACCATTTTAGACCCTAGATGCATCAGTAGGTCTGACGAGACAAACTACCTAGAGTATTTAGTGTACACTAACCTAATTATTTACAATGTCTTTGAAAAAGGCCATAATAGTATGTTTATAACTAATTGACACAAGGACTTGATGGTATTATTATGATGTTTGACATTATTCAGTCTATCATTATGAAAAAATATATTTTTATCCATGTGATTATTTATATTTTTATCCTTAGATATAGATCATGTTCTAGTTGTTGATGGTTTTTGTGGAAATATTTGGATCTCATAAGATAAGAAAATGAAATTTTATTTAAAATATTATTTATGATCTTATATGGTTAAAAGGTTAGTTTTCAAGGATTTTTTTTATTTTTTCAGGAAACCCTCCAGAATTATGACTTTTCCTTTATTCTTTCATATGAAATGTTTTATGAAAAAATTGGTCAAAAAGATTATTTCAAGAGTAAGTGATTATTTAAAACTCAATGTTTATTATGAGTAAAAAAACATCCTTATGAGTTTTCATGAATTTTGAATAGATTAATTAGTTTCCTTTATTTTATATAATTTTTGAGATTTTTTCTCATTTAATGCTTTCAAATGTTTTTCACAGGGCTTAAGGATGAGTATGAACTATATCAAGAACTATATTTCCATTATGGGGACTAGTATTAAAATAAGAAAACATTATTTGAATGAAAAATGATTTTAAATTTAGGAATCCTTTTTTTGTGAAATAAAATGGACATTGAGTAGAAGTGTCCACTTTGTCTTATAAGGATTTTATATGCAAGAGTTTTCACTAATTTTCTAAAATTATAAAATAAAAAACTCTTAAAATGTATTAATTTTCAACCCTTGATATAAATCAAGTAATTATGGGTTTTTTAGTTATAGTGTTTTACATGTCATGTTGATCAAATTCACAACATAATATATGATATGTACTTTGTGGTACATGCCATGTACATGTTGTAATGAATTACACCACTATGATTCTATGGTATGGGAGAAAATCAGATTTTAGTGGAGTGGAGCTATATATATTTGAAAAATTTAGAATGATTATTGGGGGAAATAATATTTTAGATGAATTTAAATTATTAAATTTGTTGTTTTGGAGGTGGGGATATGGATAAAAAGACTTAAATAGTTATTTTTTAGAATCTATATAATTAAAACTAAATTATTAGGTAGTAAAAGAAACCACCAAAAGGATTTTAGGGTTTCATTGGAAACTCGATGGGGTGCCCTGGGATTTTCATGGAGGCCTAGACCCCCACTTCAAGTGGAGGAAATTTTATTCACTATAGACTAATTTTTTTAAAATTAGACACCTTTTCTTGTCTCTCTTGTTTGACCTACAACAGTACGAATCTCTCCTCATTTATTTTTCACTTTTTGGTCATCCCTTTATGTAAGAAAATTAAGTATCAGTTTATCCTATCAATACATGGTGTGAACTCCTCTTTATCCTTCTTTTACCCTTATTTATCCTCCCTCCTCCATTCTTGTTTCATCCAGGGTAAGGATTGGGGTGTGATTTTAATGAATCATGGTAAAATCACCACATAATGATGGAGATTTTTTGTTCAATGGATAGATGATCCTCTATAATGATAAAATCATATGTATGTTCACCATTTTGTGTAAGGTTCATTTCATAGTGATTTTTTTTTTAATTTTTATCAATTTTGAGTGAAATTTATTAATGAATAAAAATAATAATTTAAAGATTTATCTTATAAAGGAACTAAGAGTTTTATATGGGAAATTTTGACTCCATTTCATGGGATTATAGTGATGTGGTATTTCTCGATGAGTTTTATTGGACTATGTCAATTTTTGAATTAATTATTAAATTAATTGGAATTGTTTAAAATTAATAAATTATCCATTTTAATGAGTTAATGGATCATGAACATTAACAATGAATGAAATGATCTGGGAAAAATATATAATGTTGTTTAAGGTAGGTAGTTCATATTATTTTCTTCTTTTATATGTAATTTAATATGTTGTGTGATGTATAAGTGGGATAAGTAGGCATGAATGATATAGTTTAGAGCTGATGAGACATAAGGTTCTAGAAAATAGGTAAAACCTTTAAATTAAGTGGTGGAAATTATTCACACATTCCATTATGTTTAAGATTCATTCCATGAATCTTTTAATTTATGATCCATGAGTTAAATTGGGAAAATAATGCATAACCACTAAAATTATTTTTAGCATTCATTTTTCCATGAAGACCATGAGATGATCCATACATGGAAAGCATGGGTCCATTAAAAGACAAAGGTGTTTATCATTCAATTAAAATGGGATCCCATGTGTCACATGATTTATCAAAAGGAATGGATATTCTTTAAAAAAATTTCCAAATCTATTAGAATGGTGGTGAGAACCTCCTATCAGGATTAGTCTAAAAAATATGTCAATCGTTGAAGTAAAAAATACCCATGTAACTCTTGTTAATTGTGCTCAAAAAAGTTTCCAACACTTATAAAAATATTTTGAATCATTTGTGAAAAATAAAGTTAGAATGAGCCATAATTGTTTCCCTAATCCAGTGGCATGGTTTTGAGGTCCTCTAATCTGGAGTAGGCAAAACATTTTATCAATCAATAAAGACACTATTTCCCATGAAACTCTTGTACATTGTTATAAAAAAGGTTTCCAACAATTTAATAAAAATATTGAGAATAATTTATGATAAATAAGGTTATAATGGACCAAAAATATCTAAAATATTGAAAAATAATAAAAGATAATGAAATTTGGATATGTAAAAATCTTTTTGAATAATTTTAACTAAGGAATTTTATGATAAGAGCCTTGGATAAGGTGTTACACATTTCCTATAAAATGGTTAATTAGATATCATTTTGTGAATGATGATGAATATGATAAATCTCCTAGATAAATGGTTATGTCTAAATATTTTTATTTAATTCTATTTGTGTGAAGGTATAACCTTATCCACGTCACCATAATTTTACTATAAAAATGATGGACTATTCCCATTTATAAGAGGATTCTTGAGACTTAACACTTAAATATAGTCAAAATTCATGACACTATGATATAATATTTTCCTATTTATAAAATTGTCTCATGTGTTATATAATAATTTCAAATCTAATATGTACCGAGATTAAGGTTTATCACACTCCAAGGTCATGGATTAGTGAACAAGGTTACTTTACATATAAATAGATAGTTAAAATTCCCCATTAAACACATCAAAAAGTGAAGTAAAAAGTTGAAGATTCATGACCCAAGGAATATCTTAGGATTAACACCACACAAGTTAACTGATCTCCAAAGGGGAATAAATCCCCATATGTGATATAAGAATCAAAACCTAAGGGAGAGTAGAGAAGATGAGTGGATTTTTAAATTCCAAAGGTCTAATTTATTATACCATAAATAGATAATCCTTTTCTAAGGTTTAATATTTAGTCTTTTGTGAAGGTCACCCTTTTAGGAAGATTTCAAAATAGTCCCAACAAAGGGTATCTATTCATTGAACCCTGTAATCCAAGGAGTTTTCACCAATGTTCTAGAAACCTTTGTCAAAACTTTTGATGTTCCAAGAACTCAACCATCTACAAGGTCACCTACCTTGGATAATCCTTCACATTTAACTAAATTGAACTTTCTAACCTTAATGGATTTATTTATCAAAGATTTAAACCTCAATAGGGCAGCTTCTTCAATGTTTTTAGCTTCAAAACCACTCTCACAATCAATGATCAAAGTTTGAACAAACAATTGAATATAATTACCCATCTGACTAGAGCAACTTATGTCAATTTTATTGACTATCCCTAAAATATTGAGTTGCTAATGTATACATCACACTCATGATATTTAAATTTTTCATATGGATAATATTCAATCATTTTAGGGGGTGTGGTTCCCAATACATTTTGGGTAGATTTTGTGTAAGAACCATTTATATTACATGCATATACATCCTTATCCCACATTTTTTTGTATGAAATGACGCACATCATTCCAATATATTAATGGACTTCCTAATTCATTATTACTTCAATGTAAGTCCCACATCTATCCAAATGGTCTCCACCTTCTATATATATAAAAAATGAGTTTCTCTCATGTAATCCCCAACCAACGACCCCCCTTTCTACCTATTTTCTATGAGAAAGGGTGATTTCAAGTGTCGTCCTAACATAATTCCCACATTGATCCTAGTTTCATGACCTTAAACTATTAGAAAAGTAATCCTTTTCTTAAAACCATAAAATAAATTATATATGGTCTAACCTAAATGACCTTAAATTACATGGAGTATTCCTTACAACACTACCTTAAACTATATAGCATACCATCATTCCTGTATGTGGTTAAACTATATGACATACCATTCCTACATGGATTTAAATTATATTTGTGCTTTTTTCTTAGCCTAAAATTGAAATCAATATTTTTCAAGGATGAGTGGAATGTCTTTTCATATGTATTTTAAATGAAACCCCAAACTACATGGGTTATAATTATTATGAAAGGTATATGTAGGAAACCATCTAGAGGTTAAATCCAAACATTTTTATAGAAACCCCTCCTTAAACCTTCTTGAATAACTTTAAATTATATATCTAATTCCTACATAACTTTAGTTTTAGTAAAAACACCCTTCCTAATATGATAAATATGATATAATCTATAAACTAAGAAGAGAATGAATTATTTTTTTGTGGTGTTGTCCTAAATAAATTTGTGTCAATTAGTCCCTTTCATCAAAGGTAATTGGTATTATTATTAAGAAGGATTTCATGAATATTAATAAATATATAAGAGAGTTTTGGATTAGATAAAAATATAATTTTTGGGATATTTTGACGTCCCATCCCCTCAATTGATAAATTTTTACATATATCATCTCAAACTAGAAAGTGGAGGTAATTTTGAAAATAAAAAATAATAAACCTAATGTGAAATATTTTACCCTTTGAAAAAGAATGATTAATCACATTACTTTATTTATGTTTCTACATTAATTTGTTATTTTTTTTGAATCCTATTAAATCTAATTGGTTTCTTAATTTAATGAATATTGAAGTTTTATTATCCCTAACCAGCTTGGTGGAAATCCAATGGTGAAAAAAGTTATTTTGATAAAAAAATCATGAGGTATTCCTACAAACTCATGTTATTATTACTGATGTAACCACCTTAGATTATAGGAACTTATATCCCTTATCCCCAATATAATACCTTCATAAAAATATGGTAATAATGTTGGTATAAAATTATATTCATTACATTGGGATCTTTACCCTGATGACTACTAAAGAAAAACTTAAGGGGTTGAAGCTATTATGGATGTCACTACATTGGTTGGATAGTAAAGGGAAGGTGACCCACCATATTGAAATTAAACTATTGTCAAAGTCTCTATTTGGATAAATTCAATGATTCCCTATATTAATTGGATAAAGTCAATAAGGAATTTACATATATACATGTTTTTTCTTGGTATTCACCCTGGAGGGATCCTATAAATCATAACCATCACTACTATCATACAACCCCAACTTACCCAATGATTACTATATCAGTATCTACCATTACCATCTAGGACCATAAACTAGGAAGGAGGTGTCATTGAGGGTAGGAAACTATCATCACCCAAGAATAGGTTGATTTTCCTACCACTACTGGGACCCCCAAGGTTTGAAACCAAATCCCAATGGAAACCCCAGAAGAGTTTAAGGTCATACAAAGTTAGAGACCCTAACCTCTTATAGATGTGATTTGAAAGTCCCACATGCTAAAGTGTCCTATTATAGGTATATTAATCACCATGGAGGTCCTCCCTACACTAAATAAGAATAATTACCTGGAGTTCCTACCTATGGTGATATATACAATAACTATTATAGTGGACCTCAAAAAAATATTCTGATCATCCATTGTATATTCCCTCCGCATGATAAAGATGAAAAATACCATGGTGGTACTCCTCTTAGTTATTCCAGTAATAAATATTATGTAATTACACCCTATAATATCTCGATCAACCGATATAAAGGTCCTCCCCATGCTAATGAAGAATCTAAAAACCATACTAATTTTACAATTAACTATAATGTATTTCCTCTTCATGATGATAAATCAAACAAGAAAAGAGTCCCTCCCCATAACAAAGAACCTAATAACCATGGAATTCCTCCACATGGTAATATATTTGGAGGTGCTTCTCATGATGATATAATAACAACCACATTAGTCCTCACTATGCTGATAAAGATAAAAACCATAGAATCCCTCCCCATACTGGTGCTATAATTAACCATTGTTTAGGTTTTCCCCACAATGAAGAATAAAACCAACATGGAGGTCCTCAAAGTGTTTAACAATCTATAAACTGTGGAGGATCCCCTTGACAATCCCTATTAAGGTCCCCTCTATTATGAAAAAAAAATCAATCTTATCATAGGCCCTCCCAATTCTGATTAATATTGAAACAATTGAGGTCCTCCCCATGGTAATATAATAATTAACCACCATAAAAGTCCTTCCTATGAAAAAGAATAAAATGAACATAGTGGTTATCCTCATTCTAATTAATCTAACAACTATAGAGTTAATCCCCATGGTAACTATCACATAGGTCCTCCCCATAATGAAATATCTAGTTAAAATGTATTTCCTCCCTATAATGAATATTCTAACCACCATGGAGGTACTCCCCATGGTAATTATCATGTGATACAATTGGGGGGAATCTCAATGTCATATATTTTGAAATAGTTTCCCAAATTCAAGTGGTATGGTTATACCAAAGGAAGAGATTCATTCCATCCCTAAGGACCTTTGAAAATGAATTTTAATATAAATTGAGAGTTAGTAATACAATCCATGTGACTTAGAGCCTAAGGAGTTAAACTTTCACTTGTAAAATATCTATATTATAGTGAGAACACCCTCATACCAAGATATGATCATGAAACCATAAGTGTTATTACTAGATACCACACCATTTTCTGATAATAATTATTTAAATTGATAAATTCATCAAAACAATGATCACCATTATTACCTTTGTGAGGACATTTGGGCTTATAAAAAGTTAAAGATACACGAGATGCTCTATCCACACTTGATAAAGTGGCTAGAAACTAGCCAAATATGGAAGTATAACTAGAAAAGACTTTAGATGAAGATAGGGACGAATCTAATGATATATGGTAGGATATGGTTAGTGATAAAATACTAGGTATATACTAGACACTTATTGTATATAATACACAATATCATCAATGAGAATTAAATATCATGCATTTGTTATAACTTATAGAAAATGTCCAATTTACCTAGTTGCTGATGCATATTATTTTCTAGGTATTTGAGCCACATAAAAATGAATAATTATTTTGTTTGATATATTGATGTTGTTTCACTTATTATAACATATAGTACTAAATCTAATAGGAAACAATAATTCATTCAACACACTTTTATGAATGAACTTAGAGTGATTCACAACATAATTGAAGTGGCTTCCACCCACATACACATAAAAAAATGTAGGTGGTATGAAATGATATAGTTTATCCCATTATTAATAATTAATGGGAACATAATAGCTTAAAAATATTACCCTACTTGGGGCCATAAAATTAAATAACATTCCAGTTTATCACTATTGGGGACATGTCAACTTTGAGACATGGTAATACTAACTAGTTTTCTCTGCATAACTATACCTTCTCCCAAGAATTAAAGAGACATGTATAGTGAGATCGATCAATTGATAAAATATTCCATGAAAATAATAAATTGGAAAATAGGTATTAGTCTTGATGTGGTCATAACTTATGAATATAAGGAAAACCTTTATGTTAGGTTTCCCTCAATCAACATTAGAAAAAACCTGGGTGAGTCAATTAGAAAAATGTACACTAATTTCAAAAATCATTAAAATAAGATCCCAAGAATAAAAAAACATCAAAAAGTATAGGTGTAACCTTGGAACATAGGATTGAAGAATTTTACCCCTAATTTTGTATCCTCTACCATAAACCAAGCATAAATATGTCACAATAATTGGTGTGCCTCCTCCAAGAAGATCATTATTTGAAAGACTAGGGGTGACACCACAGATATCCAGTGAGATAACTCTACCACCCAGTTTACTTTTGGTAGATGTTTTAGGGAGATCACTTAGAATTTCATTCCATGATGATCCACCTAATTTACATTAAAAAGTGTGTCAGTATAACAAGGTAAAACTCTATAACATATACAAAGCTATAAGTCCTTTAAAAAGGTTGTCCACAAAGGATAATTATGATTATTATCTTGATGGATCCTCCAAAATAGAAGAATATATATATTTAATATATGTATATGATTACTTGGGACAAATTCGGGTTTTATTAGTGAGTACCATCATTATTGGATCTACTGATTCCTCAAAAACATGATTCTAAAAACTAGATAGTTATCAATAATGTATCTGTGTAAAACATATATCATATCAAGGTATGTGAAGAATGAATTTATACCCAGAACCAAAGGTAGATCCAAGAACTAGGGTCTCCACTTGAAAATATATTTATAACTACCAATAATACTATTTACAAGGTAAATGATATTTCCATATTATCCTCTCACCATCTACTCAAAGTTATTGATGTTCTCACTATAAATGAAAAAATATAACAGTTGAGAAATGTAATAGAAAACCTAAAAAAATTAATATTACATTTATAAGAGGGAATATGCCTATTGAGAGAATGAGAGGGTTTCTAATTTAACTTATTTTTGGAAGCACTTTACATATTCTCTATATATTTATCTCCCAAAAGAGTACTTATTAAATATTTTTTTGGAGAACTTGAAATACAATTTGGATACTATGAAAATCATATAGAAATAACCTGGTGGATTTCAGGTGTTCACTTAATTGGAACAACATTTGAAAAAAGCTATTAGTTGTACAAAAAATATCAACAGGCACCCTAATACATGTAAAAAGGCTTGGAAAGGAAGAGGTGGAAATCGTCACTCTTAAAAATGGAGTGGTATTGACTCCAAAACCTAAAGAAATTAGGTTCTAGATAGAATTAGATCTTAGAAATAAAAAATAATAATATAAAAACCATAATCCAAATATAAGAGACATACATAAAGAATAAGTATGTTGTGGATTAAAGAGTAGGGAAAAAACCAATTCTTTTCATTCAGTACAAGTTCTATAATATTTCTTTTTTTCCCTAGAAAACAACTTGACCACACTACTAAAGTTCAAGAAGTCACATGAATTTTTTCTAAGTTATTGTCCCAATTATTGTTTTTATCATTTAATTTTGGGCCATATAATCCATTATTATTAGATTACCTACAAATTGGTCAATAGTTCTTATGAAATCCTTAGGGAATACCTGAATTAGCCAGTTGAAACCCCAATTACCACTGTAATTCCTAGAGTATCACCCTCAACTTCCCAATATTCTAAAAACAAGTATAATAGATACTAATAAGGAAAAAATAGGAGGAAGGTCTTTCTCAAGTACCCAAACCAGTCTAGATTCCCATAGATCTTATACCTATAATATTAGGAGGTCAGGCACCACCTTTCTAAAGAAAAAAATCAACTAACAAAAAACCTCAGTTTTCATCTATCAACATCATCTAGATGATATACATATATACTAATTTGGAGAATTTTTTATGAATCTAGATCTCCCAAAAACTCTTATAGAAGTATTCGAGGTATATGAAGACACACTCTAGGTGAAAACAACAACTAGTGAGTCATTCTAAACCATATAATTCATGTAATTGAAATAATAAGAAAAGTTATTCAATGTGATTAAAAATAGTGAAAATCCAACCCAATACTCTTAGAAACTTACCTTAATCTAATTTAATTGGTGGATCAATTAGCTGAAAGAAAACCATCCAACTAGGGATTGAGTAGAGACTAGTTTTCCTAGACTATATGTAGTTGGGGCACCATTATACCAAATCCTTAATAATCATCATAATAATCAACTTATCACTCCATGACTAAAGCCTAAGAAAAAACACATGGTCAGATACAAAAGATCTTCGACTAAAAATAAAATATGTTAAAACACATCTACTTTATTAATGAACAAATTTCAATATTGGATACCATTCGTCTATCCAAATAGTTTAAGGGATCCCTTATTGTAGCTTTGTTAAATCCTTATAAGTTTGAAACTGAAGTGGTTATCACTGGGGGATAATTTTCTAATAATGGATTTTGAAAATATGACATAGTCATTTCCTTTATGAAATAAGATCAATAAATAACCATATAAGGTTATATAAAATCCTTATATATGTTTAAAAAAATCAATGATGTTGAGATAAATTTATACATGGTGGTTAATGGTTTCAAGATCAACCTCATTATAGACCAAACGCTCCACCACTTAGAATATAAGGAAGATAATTTGGGTCCTTCCTTTATGATAATTTAGGGTTCTGAAGAGAGAGAACAAAATCCATTAGGGGACATAAGGTGGAAAAATTAATTTGGGGATCTAATTTCTGATACCGATTTCATGATTGTTCATAATGATACCAAATTTAATGCCCTAATAAGAAGGGAATGAATTAATTTCCACATGAAAATACCTTATTTATATAATCAATTCCTGAAGTATTCTATCAGTAAAAAAATAATAGTGATTTATAGATATAACTCTCTTTTCAACTCATAAAAATATAAATACATTGATGCTAGATACTATAAGAGGAAAAGGAATAAACTATAAATAGAAAATAAAACATAGGTGGTAACACCAAATGGATTAGAGTTATCCCTAACTATTCCCTAGAATTATTTAAAGGAGGGTTTATTATTTCCCATTAATTATATTAAATCAGTAAACCCAGATCTGGGGAAATACCTCATCCTTCTAGTCGAAGGAAATAACCCTAGAATAAATCCATCTCCTATGAAGAATAAACATATGTATCTTTTGAAATATCTCTATTTATAGAATTAATAAAGGGACACCCAATTTGAATTTTGCACATTGACCTTGTCTTAGAGTTCATCTATCAGAATTCAAGTTTGACTGAAACTTAATCAACACAAACAATGAATTTTTATTAAATAAGAGTTCTTAATAAGTAGAGGATGTGGGGTAAGGGTATATCCACCACCATTAAAATGGACTCAGTGGGACCGAAGACTATTTATCCATTTCAGATGATCATTCCCCTAATAAAGGGGATAAAAACTCTATGAAACAATATAGGGCTCAAAAGTGTGATCGATTCTTTTCTACTCTTAATACTAATAAGGAAGATCTTAAAAATAAATATCCTAACATTGAATATGGAATAACTACCACTATTAACAAGAACATGAAAGTGAATTTAGCCATTAAAGAAGAACCAAAATCTAATTTAATCAGTTTGATGATGAATCCTAATGAGCAAGAATAGTTATTCATGTTCCTAAAATAATGGAAAGGTGTTTTTTGGAGTTATACTAAGATGACGGGGTTGAGACCTCAAGTTTTAATCTATTTACCAGATTTACTAGTTAATCAGTATTGTTACAACAAAGAAATAAAAAGGTTGCATCCATATCATAATTAAATAGTGGAATATGAAGTGGATAATCTAATAAAATACCAATAAATCTGGGAGGTTTATTACCCCATTTTGTTAGAAAATATTATTCCCTTCAAGAATAATAATGGACATATCAATGTTTATATCAAATTTTGGGACCTTTAACATCTCTTACCAATAGATGATTTCCCTATCTTGATTACATAATTGATGATTTATGTAATAATAGTCTTTCATACTTCATCTTTCCTAGATGGTTACTTTCATTATAACTAAATTTTAATAGCCTATAAGGATTAGGAATCCATATCCTTTAGATCAACATAATTATTTAACTAATACCAAGTTATTACCTTTGGTTTAAAAAATGTTAGATTAAATTATCAAAGGGAAATGAATCATATCTTTAATCTTCTGTTAAAGAATATTTTATAATGTTTTGTGAATGATCTGATAGTCAAGTCGTGTTGGCATCCTGAACAATTCTCTAATATCAAGGTGGTGTTTCCCAAACACTAGTTTCACAATTTAATGACGAACTTTCTGAAGTTCACATTAGGGTTAACTTTAAGGAAATTTATTATATTTATAGTATATCACAAAGAAATCAAGGTCAATATTGAAAAAAAAGGTAATCCCCATGATTATACCTCTTTAGAACATTTGATAATTGAGAAGACTCTAGGGATGCCTCACCTACATATGAAATTTCATTAAAAATCATGCTATAAGATGTTTAATTTTCACAAAGTTAATTAAAAAAGGTGAAAATTATAAGTAGGACTAAAACTTATAGAGATTGTTTGAAAATATTAAGAACTATTTGTTACATCCTTCCATCTCAGTGTCATCTGTGGAAGAGAAACCACTCAATGTATATGTGGAAGCCTCAAAATAATCCATTAAAACCCTCATTTCCTAAAATAATGACAAGTGTTAAGAAAATATTTTTTTATTACCTTAGTTAAATGATGTTATAGTTTAAGGGGAGGTATACCCATTTTGATAAAATTTTTACCACTTTAATTTTTATATTTAAAATCTCTATCATTATCTATAACATCATAAAGTTTATCTGGTTTCCTATATTTACCATTTAATGTAAATACTCAATTGAACCGTTATGATATGGTATGTCATCCTCATATGTTTGTCATCCAGTTTGTTATCCAAAATGAAACCAAAGGAAAATAACTAACTAACTTTATAGTGGCATACCCAACCCCAATGTAATTATAGTTTCGAGTTAAAAAAGAATATGTTTTAGGTATTCAGTCAATTTTTGTGATATTGATTTATATGGGGAAGTAAAATAGTGATATAAAACATGTTGTATCATCATTTTTGACATTCTTTTTCAACTTGGAAGGAGTAGTTTCAAATTAGTTTATGTGGGTAAACCAAAACACATCATGGTTGACTCTAACATGCCATGGTTTTTCATGAAATGATAATTCAAGTGTTTTTAATTATATGGACTAGTGTGTTCCATGTGGAATAATCTAACCCAAACCTTAATGTATCTTAAATATATCAAAGGTTATGTAAAGCTGTTGAGTGATCTGGATGCTCAAATTGAAGTATGACTTAATGTGGAAGTTGAAATAGAAGTTATGTTTTAGAATTTTAATTTCAAAACTCAAAAAGGTAAATAGTTTTAAATGTTTTATGAATGGTTTTCATGAATTTTATAGATTAAGAGTGTATAAGAGTATCATAAGAGATAATAAAAAGAATAATAGAGAACTAGGAAGAAGTGAGTGAGAAATGTACACACCAGTTTATATGTTTGAAGAGGGGATCCTCACAAATTTTATATGTGTTAAAGAAGTATAAGGATCCATAAAAATTTTCTTGATTTAAAGAAGTATTAGGTCACTTTATTGTTTTGGTAATTGATAAAATCAATAATAAGGAAGGAAAGGCCCATACCTTATTGAATAAATAATACAACATTGCAATAAGATAAATTTAATGCATAATACCTATCATCTTGTGTTGGAAAAATTTTATTGTTTGTTCTTGTATTTACAAGTTCATAGATAAACATAACTTATTATATTTCACATGGTTATTATAGTAGAATGTATTTTCTTAGGTGATTTTGGGTCATGTTAATGATTTAGTCATTCTTTTTTAACTGTGAACCTTGTACATCATGTTTTCTTTTGTTGATTTATTTTACTTAGTGTGTTTGAGTTATAATAAGATGATTAATCACTCTATCAAGTAACATAGGTTGTTTGTGAAGAAATCATAAAAGGTAAAGTAGAATATTTTTCACTAATTCACCCCCTTTAAGTGAACCACAACCATATTTGGTCCATTCAACTAGTATTGAATCTTGTATATTTCATTATTTGAAAATCAAAAGGAGTTAGGAGATTTATCTTCTAAAGCAATTTTATATTAATTGATTTTGGAATTTTCACTCTCTTTTGGAATCAAGTAAATGTTTTAGTTTTTAATTGAAGTTTTATTTTGATTTTTTATATCTATCATTGATAATATTAATTTAATGAAAAATAAAGGAGTTCCCATATTTGATGGGACAAATTATTTTTTTGGAATGATAGAATACTTCTATACTTATTATCATTGGATATGGATATTATTAACATTATAACTGATGTTTTCACACCCATTACATAAGGTTATGTGATGACTCAATATTATTGAAAGAACCTTGAGATTTATGGTCATGTAAGGAATGATATATTAGTGTCACTTTTAATAAAGGAATTCCTAAATGTTATGAGGATCAAGGAAGTGAAAGGAATTTGGGACAAACTATAGAATATTCATGAAGGAAATGTTCTAGTGAAAAAAAC
The DNA here is from genome assembly GCA_963277665.1 of Viscum album. Lineage (NCBI taxonomy): Eukaryota > Viridiplantae > Streptophyta > Magnoliopsida > Santalales > Viscaceae > Viscum > Viscum album. The sequence continues at coordinate 875,164,219 of OY728136.1, forward strand.
ATTAAAATTTTTATGTCCAATATGAACACATTCATATATATGAAGGATACATAGTAGATGATTACTTTACTAGAGATAATAATATTTTGATCTATATTGTTTTTTTGAGAAACTCTTGAAGATTAAAAAATCATTAAGAAGTTTCTTCATATCTTACTATACATGTTTTATGTAAGATTTTAAACTATTGAACATAATTATCTGAATCCATTTTCATTGGATAACTTTAATAGCGTTTTAGTTATATATTTGATGATAAAAGGTGATTATTTCAAGAATAGAAGTAAAGTAAAGAAAGAAAAATCTTTCAAATCCCTAAATAATGAGAAAAATTATAAGAAGGTCAAAGAAGACGACGAATATTCACATTTCAATGAACATTTTGATGTAAATGTTTACAAGATTAAGTCACTCATATAAAGAAGTGTTTAAAAGGGAAAAGGTATATATCATGAGAAATTACCATTGAAGTGGTTTTATTATAGAGGAATTCGAAATTTTGATAAAAATTGTACAAATATTGAGGAATATTAATGTTAAGAAAATAATGTTTCATCAGATATGTTTGATATAAAGAATACATCAAAATTACTCAAGATTAAGTCTTTATCTAATATAAATATGTATAACTCATCAGAATTTTAAAAGAGAAGTTTTTATTCAAAGTTGGATGAATAATAGAGCAATGTTAGTGAAAGTAAATGTGATTCATAACACAATGATAATAGTGAGAAATTTTTTATTTATAAGGTTCATAAAGGATCAAAATACAATAATAAAGATTAAGAAAAGTACTTACATGAAATTTCAATGAAGAAGTCTAGGAATTTGAAAAAGGGAACTTATCATGAGAAATATGAGGTAATAATTATTTAATCATAAAAGGGATGAATTATTTATACAAAGTATATCATTATGATAGAGATAATTATGGATTCTAAACTAATATAGGTTAGAATACATTAATTTTAGGAATGAATGTTATGAATTCAAGTGATGAAGAAAACTTAGAAGAAGAATAAGAAATCCTATCAAGTGATGGTAGAGAGATTTATAACGAAAAGGAACATGAATATTAAATTAAGGTCATAATAAATAATATTATTAGAGATTTATATGATAAAATTATATCTAAGAAGAAAGATATAGATTATCTCAAAGTGGAATTGATGGAAAAGGAAAATCAAATGAAGAAATTCATGTATGTTTTTTAGAATTTCAATCATAGAGAGAAAGACTGGTCAATTAAAGAGAAGGGCATTATAACTAAAGTGATAATTTGATATTGTATCAGTAAAAAATATCTCAACCGATGATAAAGAATTATATTTTAATTATTGAAGAGAATTATGTATCCTAATTAGATAAGAAAATAGTGATGAAATACATATAAAAGAAGACAATTCAAAATTTTATTTTTCATAGAAAGTTTGATTTTAAAGAAAATAATTCTTTTTTTTATAAATATAAATTTTTATGAATTTTTTTATAATTATGAGGAATATATATAGAGTTTCCTAATTTTATGTTTCATCAAATTAAAGTCAGAAAATATTTTAAAATGACGACTTTTAAAAGAGTGTTGTTTAGTGATATATTGGTCATTTAGTGAGAATATTGTATTTTTATGGTCATTTATAGTTTTGTAGAGGATACAAGAACATGAAGAGATGTTTATGGTTTAAATAAAGTAAATTTTATCTTATGATAAGACATTTATTCCACTCATATAGGTGGATATGTCCCTTATAAATGAAATAATCCAGGCATGATGTTATTCAATAACAAAGTGTCAAGTTAAAGAATTATTTTAATGGATTTCATGAAGTACGTGGAAGATGTGACAAAATAGGTCAAATTATTTAGGACTTTCTCATTATATTATTAGATCTAATATTCAATAATATCATCTAGGTATATTTTATAAGAGAGATAAAAGAATGATTTTTTTGAAGAAAGAGATGCCTCTTAAAAAGACAAAGGAAGTGAATGTGAAGTCATTAGAGGTAATTAAATCTAATATAGATGAAAAATGAATCTAATAAAGAAGAGTGAAAAATTGGTATTAAGTTAAATGTATTGAATAATTATGAATGTATAAATATACGAGGAAGATATTTTAATTTCAAGTTAGCATTATAAAAATTATAAAAAGGAAGGCGAAGTGAAGTATAACAAGAAATAAGAGCCTTTTACATTTTATCTTGATGAAGTTGAGAAGAATAAATGTTAACCTAATATAAAATAATAATTAAAGAATAATCTAGCTGATCAAAGGTATTTTTTTAAAAGGTTGAGTTTTATACTTAGACATGGAGGTTGAAGAATAATATTTAGTCTTCACAATTTAAGGGCTAAGGTATGGTGCTTTCATCCCCTCTCTCACTTGTTAATTGGATCTTTGTTTTCAAAGGATAAGAAAGATAACAAAATAAATACATAGGAATATATTTTTTCTAATGGAGAATAAATTTCTTAAGTGTATGTATATATTTATGGGGAGTTTTTTTTTTCAAAAGTGGAAAATAGTGAGTTTAGCGTACATATATGGTCTATGTGAAGTTGTGAGTTCACTATATGTGTAGAGTTTATAAACAATTTTGATGTGTTTATTGAGTATTGTACATGGGATGTATTGAAAAATATATAGGAAAAATTTTATTGGTAAGATAAGGATATGATTGATAAGAAGTGAATAATGAGAGAAGTTAATAATGAGATAATTTTAGAAGTAAATGTGAGTTACTCTTATGGAAAAAATTGTTACTGTTATTTGTTATTCATGTTTCCAACACAAAGTACAATAACACAGAATTAAAATGATTGATTAATGATTGAGTAAAAGGTTTGAGGTTTATTTATATTTATTTTTTGATAATAAAATCCAAAGGGGGGATTTTTGTAACTGAGAAAATGTTTGAGGAGTCTATTGTACTATAGGATATGTTTGATATAATGGGGGGTATTATTGGTTGAAGAAGATGAAGTGTATGTGATTTATGATATTGGTTTTTTTATCATAAATATGTAAAATGAAATTTAAATATAGATGAATTTAATTGTTTTGAATAGGTGAAGAGTGTTTTAAGGTTCATCAAGTTATGGTGGAAAAGATATAATAAGAATGGAGTGGAGTTTTTAGATAAAAGATGTTCAAGGATAAATTAAACCAAACAAACCATGTTTTTTAGAAAACCATTCCATGGTTCTTTTATTTTGAAAATAGATTGTTATGTGTTGAGGAAAAATTCATAGTGATGATAATGGTTCATGAATATTTTTCTTTAAATCTATGGATATCATAGGGAATCAAACCATTTCATGGTTTGATGAAATTAGCTATAGTATATGAAGGAAATTATCTTTTTTCAAGAGGAAAATTTCATAATAATGTACCATGTTGAAGAAAAATAAGAATTAATTATGGTTTTAATCTAAACAATAAAAATGACCATATGAACACATCATGGTTTTCTTATCGAGGTTGTGGTTTTGTCTTAGAAGGTCATGGTTCTTAAAACTATGTGATGTTTGTGATCATGGTTTACAAGGAGGATCTAATTAGTGATATAAAATATCATGGTTAATCCTTTTTTACTATGGTTTTCAACTTAAAATGAGTGGTTTCAAATAATTTGAATGAAAACATGTCAAGGTTCACCCCAATATTCTATAGTATTCTAGATGGAATACTCCAACCCATCCATAAATATTTCATAAACATATGAAAGGATATGTAAAGGTATTGAGTTATTTGAAGGATCAAATTGAAGCAATATTTGAAGTGGAATTTAATATGGTAGTGATGAATTTGAATTTGAATTTAAAAATTCAAAATAGAAAATGGTGATATATGTTACAAAGGTTAATTTGATGAATTTAAAAAAATTAAGAATGTATAAGAGCAGTTAAATAGAGAAGTATAAAAAGAAAAGAGAAGGGGGAATAAGTGTGTGATAAGAGTTTACAATAGTTTATGTGATTGAATAGGGAATCATCAAACCTTTGATATGTACTGAATAATTATAATGATCCTCATCAAATATTATTATTTGAAGAAGTTCAAGAGAACTAGACATTTTCAAGAGATGATAAAATCAACAAGTTAGAAGGAAATATCACTACCTTTTTATGAAATAATATAATATTGTAATAAGATATATTCATTATAGAATATTTATCATATTGGGTGGGGAAAATGTATTTTTTATTCTTATATTTATGAGTTAATGGATAAAACCTACTCATTATAGCCCACACAATGATTTTAATAGATTGTATATTCTTAGGTGATTTCAGATCATTCCAAGGAAGTAACCATTTTTCTGAATGGTGAACCTTAAAAATGACATGTTTTTTCTTTTATTTGGTGTTTGTGGGTTATATAAATGTGATCAATCAATTTAACAATTGATGGAGTTTTATTTTGAATAAATCATAAAATATAACATGGAAATTTGTTTATTTATTCACACACATCATAGTAGAACCTCACTATATAAGGACCATTCAGATATGTACTTTAATGGTGTATCCTAAAGTAAAACTAGGAAAAGTATAGAGGATCCAAAGTTAAATAGGGTTATCTTGGGTGTCATATTCATCTTTAAAAAAGTTACTATGGACACACTCTTTCCTTATTTTTAAGGGTTCCACTAACATTTAGGTGTAATGCCAAATATTATCACAAATATGAAATTTTCCTTACTGAAAATGATTACTTATCTTAGTGTTAAATGAAATATAGAATTAGTGATTACAAAAATAAATGGGGGAATATGTTATTAATTAGGATAAGTTAGTTCCCCTAATTTATTATATTAGAAAGTTTATGGTGTTATTTCTCATTGTTCTGGTTATGTATTATTTCCCATAGATATATAATGCCTATGAAGATATGTTATCCAACACATTCACCACTCTCAAAAACCTTGTTCAGGACAAAAAAACCATTCATATTGCATAATGATGAGTGGGAATTTATTTCAACAAAAAGGAGTTAGAAGACGGGGATTATATTTCCACTAGTTTAGATTAGGAAGTATAGCGACATAGGATTTTCATACATGTATATTACATATTTTTAGATGAATATTCATTATAGTACACAAACACATTCATGAGTAATGTAATAGTTTATTTCCTTTTAAAACTTGGAACAAAATATTCTAATATGATGAATGATATTCAACATCTCCCATAAAGATCTTACCCTTTAGTATTTTTCATAAAAACACCATACTTAAAACTTTTCTTCATAACCCGAGGAAAGGAAACATAAGAAATTGTGAGTTCAAATGACCAGTAAGGGTAAATGAGGAAGATACATAATCATAACATGAGCATAAGGGTATTAGAACATGAAAATAGCATTATAAATCCATAACCTATGTATCAAAGATTCTAAAATTGAATCATGATATAAATATTAGTAGTTTATAAGATAATAATCATAAGGAAATAAAATAACATAACATTGGCATAAGACATAGATTTTTGATATACACACAAGCACATAAAATATTATTTCAAGGATACCCACAAAGAAATTAATAAAATGTTAGGCTTGGGTCAGCCACCCATGTACATACTTCGGGATTGGGATGACCGACCATGTACCCTCTTTTACGAGCTTGGAATGGCTACCTATGTAACCTCTGAGCGTATAGAGAATTTATCTTCATCCAATGCATTGGAGGTAGATATAGGTCCCACCAATCACATAATAAAAACAATATTTATATATACCAAATGTCATAAAAATTCATTATATAATAAATCATTAAATGAAATGGGTATCATAAACATTTCATCATATCATAACCTATGGAAAAGAGATAGGTTTCATAATCATATCATCATAGCATAACCTATAAAAAGAAATGGGTTTCATAAGAAACATTTCATCAAAACATAAAACATTCAGAAAAATAATAAGAATATAATACTTATATCATATCCCTAGTAACTCATAGATAACCTAAAATAATTTCAACTTATATTAAAAATAATTTTGAAAGACAACTTGGGGCATTTCCTGAGGAAAATAGCTTTTCTTTAAAAATAAAATTTTAAAATGATAAAAATTATGAATTTTTTTCGTTCAAAATAACCTTGAAAACATATAAATCAATCTTTTAAAATTCATTTAAAACATTTTATGAGTAAAATATCATTTCCTATTTTAAAAATTATTTTTAAAACATAAAATATTTTGAAAACCTTTTCCTTTGAAAATAAACTTGAAAACTTATAAACGAATATTTGAAAATATTTTAAATAATTTTTTGAAAAATAATTTTTTAAAATTATTTTCCTTGAAAATTATATTTAAATATTATTGAAATTATTTTAAAAACATTTTTTATAAAACATTTTTTCGAATAAAATAGATATCCTGTTGAAGAGAGAAGTAAGGTCGGATTTTCTTAAAAAAAATTTCTTAATTATATTAAGTTCCAAAGAGTGGAAAAATGGTAACATTAATTTTTTATATCATTAATAACCATAGGAGAAGAAAATTAATGATAATTTTTGAGATATGTATCATAATATTTCATCAATGGAATAATAATCATAAACAATCCTGATAAACGATGAGATTGTAGCAATAGCCTATTACCACTTTGGTAACTTTGAATCATAATACCAATGAAAGAATAATATTACATGAAGCTAAAAATATAATTAGAATAATTATATTCATGATATAACATGTAAAATGGGTTTTATATACACCTCATAAAATAATATAGGTGCATAACATAACATGTGTCTCAAAGAAGGAAAATTGAGACAAAATTCCCTAAACTGATTTGTAACTTTTAAATCGTAAACCCTATGCAAGAGAGATCCTAAAATGTATATTTAAATAAAAATAAAATTTAAGAGAATAATCAAAAAATAAATTCATAGTTATTATATACACCAAATATAATAAATAGTCTATGAATATAGAATGTGTCTCACAAAAGTAAAAAGTGAGACGAAAATCCCTTACCTTAGGTCTTGATTTCCATCGTACTCATTCAAAATTACTATATAATAAATATATGTTCATTATAAATATATTAAATAACAATATTAATACATATATATATATATCACATCATATATGATTTTATTATGACATTTTATTCCTTGTTTATTAACAATTCCATGTTAAAGTTACGTTTCGGGTAATAACCGCTTTGTTTTTCGTATAAGTTTTAATTTGAATTATTTTTGGTCCTCTTAGTTTTATCATGATTCCATAATATAAAAAATTATATAAATATTAAATTTATATTCAGTATATATATATTTAGAGTAACTCATGCAATTTAGTGATAGGAAATGAAATACATGGTTTATGGATATGGTATGCCGTACGTATGCATGAACACTATTTTTATCATTTTCTTGTTTGGTTGAAAGAAATAAAAATAAATGAAATATATTATAATTAAATAATCATATTTATTTCATATATATCAATTTTTTACTAAAATAGTCCTTAATACAATCCATGTATAATAGGAAAAAATCACATCTGTCACGAACCAACCCGGGTCGACCCTGAACCGGTCACCCGAGCCGGACCATGGCATGGCCCGAGAGGTATTCCTGATCCTCCCGGGCTGGCGACAAGCACCAGGGAATCAAAGAGAGCAAGAGGGAACTATTTCACCCAAAGAAAATAAATAAAGAAGTGAAAATAAAATAGAACAACACAAAGTAAATAAACAACACGAAAAGAAAGAACGACCAACAACAACAACTAACCTAACCACGACCAAAATTCCTTACGACTCCGAGAGTGGCTCACCAATCCACAACCAAATCTCACCCACAACGAGAGATCTCAAGTCAACCTGCAATAGAAACTAAAAACAGGAAAACACTATAGGTGTGAGTATTAAAACTCAGTAGGTAGGCTCGACTAATTCTATTCCCAATGCACATACCATTAAATAAAGAATTTATCAATTACAGGTTTGAACTAAATTATATAAAATATTGGTTTTCACACACACTTTCATTTCTAAAACAAGTAACAGTCCATTTCCCTTTTTAATTTAAGAACAAGTTTAGTGTTTGGAAGAAACAGATGCATCGCATTTTAAAACACTTTTGAGAACAATTTAGAAATCCAAATTTTTGTTGTTGGTCAAGTGGAAAACCACACACAACACACAACACACACTAAGGGCAATGGAAAAAGTGGCACATGGGGCCATCAACCGAACTAGACCTCTCAATCGTCCGCCACATACAAATAAACACTAAAAGAAACATGGGTCGAACCTAGGAGATCGTGAACAATCCAGAACATACTATACATTTGACTCATCCTAAAGGCATGCCCTAAGTCGATGACGTCATAACGCCCATAATACTACCCGGTATAGCCCTGCATGGCCTATCCGAGGGGCCCAATCCCCATAGCAGAAATAACTCAGTATTCCCCTACTATGGGGACACTAGCCAGTGCGTGGTCTAAACTAGTGCAGCAATCGTTCTCAGAAGATTCACTCACTATGCCAGGTTCCCATGTCAACACATATAATAAAAGAGGGGTGAATAAAAAATGTCAAACAATCAGTCACGATGCACAAACATAACATACATCTCATGCAATCAACGCACACCAAAGATCACCCCTGAATGGGTTTTCTAAAATAATTTATTTTTATTAAAGTGCCAAGCGGGCCTTCACCAATTTTAAAGCAAAACCTAATTTCTCGAGAAAACCCAAAACACTTGTTCAAAAGAAATCATTTATTTTTAAAACTATAAGTACATTTGAAATTCCATGGATTATGTTTAAAGTCCAAATGGGTATTCTTTCAAGACTGGGTGTCCGCTCGTCAAGAAAATGTTTCAAGTGTTTGATATAAAATAAACGGATCTTTTCACACCAGATAATCATTTAAAAATTAATTATCTTATATTATTTCTCATTCATTAAAAATTAATAAAACAACAAGAAATTAATAAATTCTAAATCTAAAGGTAAGTGCAGTGGGGGACCTACCTCGACTCGCATACCAGTCACGACGACACGACACGCCTCTCACGGGCATGCAAGAACACACAAGCTGACGATCGTAGGACCGTGGAAAAACCTTGTCAACGCGCTGCAACCACAATGATAAATAAAATACCTAAACATGGACTTAAAACAATACAAATGAACAACCAGTGCAAAAGAAATGCCTTGAAATGTTTTTAAAACACGAATCGCACCACCTACAATATTTACTAAACCACTATAAAATTTATGAAAAAAATTCAAAAAGTAACTTGCAACTTTACACAAACTAAACTCATTCAAAAACACGATTTTGATCAAAAACAGACCCAATTCCTACTAAAACAAAAACGCACCACTTGAATGGTTAGATAAACCAATTGCACAATTTATATAAAAAAACAATTAAACAACTCATGAATAGTTTCCATAAAAACGCATCTTAATTCACATGAACATGTTATAAGATATAAAACCCAAACTAAGTTCATTTAAAAAAAACTAAAATTCACAGCAAACTCATTAATCACAAATGTGCCAAATTAATTATCCAAATGAAGAAACAAAACTAACCTCACCCACGTGCGCAGGCACGCTCAAACAGCATGGTCATGCAAAAAAGAAAAATGGTCGGCACGGGGAATGAGTGGCCAAACAAAAGGTTCACATGGCGGTGCACTACAAAATCAGAGGTGCGCTTGGTCATAGGTGCATGTGACGACAGAAAAGGAGGTCCTGAGGTCGAATAGCTTTGCGCTGGCCAAAAAGGGGGTGTGTCGGAGACAACCGGAGGGCATGGGCTTTCCGGATAGAGAAGTGTCCGGTAGGGGAGTTGCTGACCGAAAAAGGGAGGTCACTGGGGTTTCAAGTAGGAGGGCCGTGACGGGAAATGGGGATAGCGACTCGGAAAAGGGAAACGCTGGAAGGTGGTTGTATGCGACAAAAAGGTCCACCAGGAGTAGGGGCAATGGAAAGAGGGAACCGCAAGGGGGGTACGTCGTGGGGTTAATGGAGAAGGAGGATACTGGAAAGCAGGTGCCAGAGGGGAAAGTGGTTGTGCGCTGGTCGGCAGGCCCGGGGGTGCAGAAGATTTGCACGCTGCGTGAAGGAGGGTAAATGGTGGCTGGTGCGCAGCGTCTGAAGGGGATCAGAGCACTGCGACTTCGAACGAGGAAGACCTGGGCCCATCCGGGGCAAGGAGGAGGGAGACAGGGCACTACGGGGGGGGGGGGGGGGGGGGTGGGGGTTGGTGAACTGGGGCACCAACAACGAAGTAGGAGGGATGTTTAAGGGAAGATGGCGGGTGGATGCGGTAGCAAGGGGAACCGGCGGGACCTAAGCAAGGTGGATGGAGGGTGTGCGACGACTGAAGGGTGTGGGGAGGTGGAGGCTGGTGGTCTATAGGGGTGTAGAGACCAGGAAGTGAACCAGGGGGCGGCCCACAGAAGAGGGAGGGCACTGAAACGCGCATGGCAGGAGGCGGAGGGGTGTGGGAGGAAACATGGGGTGGCTGCGACACGGTGCAAGAGGTAACTGGTGAGAGGCAGAGCGGGCTGGTTGGGCAAGCAGTGTCTCGGTCAATGTAGGAGGTAGAGCAGGGTGGCGGTGCACAGAAGGGGGGGAGAAAAAAAGAGACCCGCTAGGGTTCGAAAGGAGATAAGGGGAAAAAATAATAAAGGAAAAGAGAAAAAAACAAAAACAAAACAAACTAAGAAAAATAATAATAATATTATCCATAATAATAATAATAATAATAATAATAATAATAATAATCCTTAATCATTATAAATAATAATACTAATATGAACATTGAAAATTATATCGATAGAAATATAAATAATAATAATACCCAATTCACTTTAATAATAATAATAAAATCATTTACAATAATAAAATTTTGAATAACAAAATAAATTAGAAAAGTCTCTCATTTTAATTTTCCGCAGACAGGTGGATCATGATGATGTCGGGGCGAAGCCGTGCGGGGTATCCAAAATGCGCTATGCCCGGGCACCCAATGACATCAGCTAAAAAACACACACTTTTTAACATAATTCAAAATTTTTTTATCCAGGACTCAACCCGAATCGAAAAAAAAATTAAAAGTCAAAGAAAATTATAAAATAAAATAAAAGATGGAGCGGGGTGTGACAACATTGCTTCGTGGGGCGAGAGTCCACCGTATACAAGAACGATGTTATCGTATTCCCAAAAATGGGAAGCATGAAGGCATGTGTGATATTAAAATTAAAGAATCATAAAAACATCATAAATATAATATATATCATATATAAATAGTATTTTCATCATTATGACCAACCTTGAAATGTGGTAATGGAAAAACAAATGACATCACTTCGTGAGGCGATAGTCCACCGTACACACGAATGATGATTTTCATAACCCATTTTATAGAAGTGTGTGTGGTTTAAGGTTGTAAAATAAAAATAAAAATATATAAGTATATGGAAGATACCAATGTTATTATATAATCATGGTATAATAGAAATTGGAGGAGGTGGTTAAGGAAATAAAATAAAAAGGCTTTGAGAAGAACATTACCTCTTCTTTAGGTATCCTCATTAGGTTTGAACTAAAACCATAAAAGGTTTGATTTTTTTCCAAAAATAAGGATTTTAGGATGAGGTGATATAATTTTGGAAGTGATTTTTGTAGGTTTTGTTCAATGTAAATGGCTTGAGAGGTGTGAAGAATAAGGGAGAGTGAGTTCCCATTTATAGTTGAGGAGGTGTGACATTCTTGTAAATGCTCAAAAGTATTCACTAGTGGGAGGTATCCATTACCTCATGTGGCTCAAAAATTGAATAATAATTTATTGGATAGTTTATTTTTACTAGAAACACCTCCAACACACAAAAATTATTTCATTTTTATAATTTTTTCCCTTAACTTATATGTTTCACTACTTTTACAATTTCAGTTTTTATTAAGGTAATTAATTTTCTAACCTAGGTAATTTATTCATTAAGACCAAATTAAATTGATATTTATTAGATAATTTATACCGATTGATTATAATTATTATATTTAATTTATAAAATAAAAATCCTATGTGTGTTGGAAATTAATTTTAACAGAAGCGTAAGTAATGCACAAAAACACTACTTTAACCCTAACCACACTAACAATGTTTTTACTATTTATGGGTTCATATCTTCATTATAAATGGTAAATTGTTCATAAATGGAAAATGTTTTATATCTATTAAAATTTAAAAATAACTTATCAGATGATATTATTTTTATTAATTTTAAATTATTTAATACAATATCATTAATTATAAAATAACATGAATGTCAATTTTGACATTATTTATTTAATTTAAATTTTAAAAATATCAAGACAAGGTTGAAATTTTAATATATTAAGTTAAAACCTATGTAAAATTATATATTCATCTACAGAATTAATTTAATACAATAATTCATTCAATTTACCTCACTTTTAATATTTTTAGTATCACATATTTTGGTTAATTATTAAATAAATTATTATTATGTTGGAATTTCTTAAACATTTTAAGTAAATAATTAATATCTAAAAATTAAAGATAAATTATTATTATGAAAAAAAATAATTTATATTTCAAAATAATATGTATAACCTAACAAATTTTATTTTTCTTTCTATCCCAAATCTTTATAAATATTAAAGGCAAGGAAGGTTCTTTTTTTTTTGTCTTTTTATTTACATAACTTATTATATAAGTCACTTTTATGTAATAATATCCCAATAACTCAGAAAAATAGATAATAAGGCTTTAATGGTTTAAATATTTCCATAAAATTGGTGTTGTATAAGTTTGTAGATTATTTTACACCTTATATTCTCAGTTTAACCACTAAGTAGACTCGTTTTTACCTTAATCTCTATAATTAATTTTAACTATTTTCACTAATCACTTAGGTAAAAAAAATTAATTTTTACTTATTAGAAATTAGAAGTTATGATAATTCCAAATATTGAATCTATTTTTCCAAATTAAAGTCACATAAATATCATAATTTAATTTAAAATTAATACTGCTGGTGTGATGAGAAATCAGGTTTTTAAAGGGAAAATGTTCAAAAGTTTGAAATGTTTTTATATCTAAATTAAATATGAAACTGATTCTAATAAAATAATTTTTATTAATTGAAATAAAATTTTTCTAATTTTACTTTAAACAAATTAAAAATATAATTCATCCTTATTAATTATTTAAATGAAAAGGTAGTTCAATTAAAATTCGGTATTTTTTACTATTCATCAAAAAATCAAACTTCTCATAAACACAAAAAATTTTCCCTAAGATAATTTTGGTATTGATATTTAAAAAATGAATTTTATTTTTTAAAATAAATTTTAAAAAATTGGTAAAATTTAATTTTAAATTATGTGTGCCAAGAACGATTAACCCATCTTTTAGAAAATATGCTGCTTTTGAGAAAAAATTTCTTTTTTCTTTGAAATAATTTTTATTTTATTTATAATCAATAGATAACTAATAAAAATTTAAAAACTATATATCTTCATAATTTATTTAATCATATTCATTCCCTCCATTTTAACTAATAGACAACAACTATCATATTATGTAATAATATTAATAGTATATTATAGTTCAGTAAAACTTGATCTTGTGTGTAACAAAAACTATCGAAGGAACTCAGTGTTGTGTGTAACACAAGACAAAATTAGTGTTTCATGTAACTCAAGTTAAAATATGTGTTTCATGTAGTGAAATATTAACTTGGTGTTTCACAAAAATAAATTTTAACTTGGTGTAGCATGCAATGCAATCCATCAAAGAATTTTAGTTTTTTCAAAAAAAATAATTCATAAAAACTCAGGGTGTTATAGGAAGGATCCCCATACATAAAATTTGTAATGATATGTTTCTTTAAAGGTTTTTAAATTGAATATAAATTTGAATTTTTGGTCTCGGAGCATGGGATATTGCAAGAATTGAGACTCATATTAGGATTCTGAGGGTTATAACCCCATATAAAGATGTTTTTGGATATGGATTGTGGGATGTGAGGAATTTTATGTGATAATATGAGTTTTGGGGTAGGTATGGGGTGGTCTTTCCACAAATTCTACTATTGGTGATAGATCATTCCACAACTAGGGTCATTTCGGCATGGATTGTGTCATGTGGTGAATTTTGATAAAGGAAAAAACCTATGCGGGTAACCATGCCATAGAGAGGGTGGATACACAATGATGCATGGATGTGTGAGGGTATTTTGGAAATTAAAATATCTTATGTATGGGGTTCATACTATGGACTCCCACCTTTTTATTATATAACTTTTCATTACATTCTACTAAGAGAGGATCTTTAAAATTTTAGTGTCATGGAAATAAGGCAAATAATACATGAAAAATTAAAACATTATTCTATTAAAATTGAAAGGATTATTCAAGGTTAATCCAAATTACATTAATTACATATCATAACCTAGGGACTTACATTGAAGGATATGTTGAGGAGAAGGCCTAGTAAGGGAAAACAAGTGAAACAATTTACTTGTGATCTTAAAGAATATCAATAAGAACTTGATGAAACACATAAAATAATGAGAAAGAGGCCTATAATAATACTAATAACATGAAAAATAACTTTTAAATTTGGATAAAACATTTAATTGAGTTATTCATAAACATATCCCCAAGGTTTATCACTGAGGTGTCATAAATATTACCAAGGTTATTCACTAAGGTTTCGTAAAACTTATCATCTATAGAGATTAAATTGTTGACCAATGCTTTGGAGTGATATCAAGGAAAACCCTTAATATGTATTAATTAATGTGAACCACATATATCTTAATAAAACATCTCATAAATAACCTATGAATAATGAAAGAAACGAGTTTCATTTCGAAATCATAGTGTTTTATTAAGTGCTTAAAAGAAAGATCCTTTTGTCATTTTAAAACCACAGAAAAGGAAGGTGGGTTTCATATATGTTAATACCTGAATTAAATAGATAATTTTGAAATATATGTGTATAAATCTATGGAATAAATATGTTTGGGTATTCACAAAATAATATAAAATATTTTCTTGATAAAAAGAGAGAAATTTTGAGATGAAAATCCGGCAGCATAACAGGTATGAAAAATGGTTTTAGATTACATTAAAAAGAGAGGGTACAAGGGTCTACCATTATTAAATTACTCTTAATAAATTAAAGGTATGGAATAAAATGGTTTTAATAACATAGTATAGAAATTTTAAATACATACCACATAAAAAGGAAACATGAAAGGAAAAGAGAAGTTGAGAGTTCCCTTACCTTGAAGAGTGACTCCAAAAACTCGAAGATCGGGACCCTGGGGGCTTGAGGAAAACTTGGGATGACTACTTGGGAGGTAAGAATATGAGAAATTGGTAGTGTATGAATTTATAATTAATTTAAACTAATGAATGGGTGGTTATTTATAGAAAAAGTGAGGGAGTTTTTTTTTATTAATTTCTGAGAACACCTCAGTAGTGGTATTTGAAAAACCATGGGATTTACCATGGTATTTTCCCATGGTATTGGACACTAGGGACACATATTAAATCATTATAATCCAAAATTGTCAATTAGAGTTTTATATTACTCATTAAATCATTATGATATAGTTATGATGTCATTAAACATACTGAAAACTGAAAAACTATGTGTTTACTATTCACAAAAAATTTAACTATTTCAAAAAATTCACAAAAAATCACCCTAACCATTTATTGATTTTTATAATTCAGAAATAAAATTCATTTTATGAAAATGAATTTTCTTTTAAATCATTATATTAATTATAAATTTTTAAATAAACATTTATGTTTTATAAAAATACTAATAATTAACTAATAATTTCTAAAACATCATTTTTACTTATACTATGATATAATTATATCACATTACCATTTGAGATGCCTAAATTATATTTATACTTCTTTAGGTGAGTCTACTATTCCATTTTTCATATTACTATTCATAAGGGTAACATTACAATTCAAAAGGGTCAAGTTACTATTTACCAAATTAAGTTGATCCTATCTAACTCTAAATATCTTTATAATCGCAACCATGTATATATAGTTTTCAAAAATCATTTCACAGAATCAACTATTTGAAGTATAATAATTATTTAAGAACAAAAATGCGGTATTTTTCACTATTTACCTAAAATATGAAACATTTTAGAAAACTACTAAGAGTTCACCCTAAATTAAGTTTGACATTTGAAATTCAAAAATTTTGTTTATTTTACCATAATAAGTCTATAAGCATGAGAAATATTTGAAAAGTACCATCTTTACCTGTAAAATCAATTTATCAAATTTTTCTTAATTAAACATATATTTTATTATGAAAAACTATTCTTAAAACAAAAATGATGGAATAAGAATTTTATTAAAAAAAGGGATTAAAATTTAAGTGACTAAGGCCTGGACACATAACCCCTTATAACACCCACATACAACCTAAGGGTAAGGTGTGCGATGGTGATAGACTCTTGGGGAAGCTCAGATAACATCACCTTAGTGGTAATCTCCACTAACTTGAACTTCTACCATATGTGATTTTGTTCAAGCTTAACATGTTGAAGCTCAGCTTGGGCTTGGTCCAGAGTGAAGCCTAGTGATGCTACCTACTTCCCAAGGTCTGACAAATGGACTTCATATGAACCAATTCTATTGGATGAGGCCATATAATCTTATTTATGAATTAATTAACCATTATCATTTCTATTTATAACCAATAATCATAATGTTAAGATTATTTTTTCTAATGGTTATATTGAACAATGTTCATAATTGACCAACGATCATATAACTGTAAACACATGATGGTCACATTAAAATATACTTACTTCATTATTAATGAGACATAGTTTTGTTGTGTAAAATAATATAACACCCATTTTCTAGAAACAATTATTATTAAAAAGTTCGGGTCGTTACATTCCCCCCCTTAAGAAATTTCATCCTTGAAATTTCAACTCATTCTCTTAGTTTAGAAAAGGCGAGGGTACTTCTGCCTCATTGTTTCCTTCAGTTCCAATGATACTTCTTCATATTTGTGGTTCCTCCATAATAATTTAATTATGTGGGTATTAATATTGCATAGAACCTTGTATCTATGGTACAATATATCCACCAGATTCTTTTCATAAGAGAGGTCATGTTCCCTTTGTACCACCTAAAGATTCAATACATGTGAAGGGTTAGGTATGTACTTCCTCAAGCGAGATATGTTGAAAACATCATGAACTTGTGATGGATTTAGAGGAAGTGTAAGCTGATATGCCACTGCTTCTATGCGATCAAGGATTTTATAGGGGCCAATGTACCTAGGGATGATCTTCCCTTTCTTTCCAAAATGCATTACTATCTTCCAAGGTGAATTTCCAAGGAAGACTTTGTCACCAACATCAAAATCCAAGTCCCTTCGACCATTGTCAGTATAACTCTTCTACCAACTATGAGAAGCCTTTATGTGTTTTTGGATGGCATGAACCTTTTCTGTAATCTCTTGCATGAGATCAGGCATAAGAAGCTTTCTTTCACTAGCTTCATCCCAACAAGTAGGATTTATACATCACTTTCCATATAGAGCTTCATAGGGTTCTATTTGAATACTCGAATGAAAGTTTTTGTTGTATGGGAACTCAACTAATGGGATATTTTGATCCCATACGCCATTAAATTCCTTAAAACATGTTCTCAACATATCCTCGAGTGTGTGAAATTTCATTTTAGATTGACCATCAGTTTGGGGGTGATAGGATGTACTAAAATTTAATTCGGTACCCAGCACATGTTGAAGACTTCTTTATAATTTTAATGTGAAACTTGGATCATGATCAGATATGATAGAAAGTGGAATTCCATGCAGCCTTACCACTTCATGTATATCTTAGAAAGTTGTTCAAGAGAGAAATCTTCCTAAATAGAGATAAAGTGGGCAGTCTTAGTGAGATGATCCACTATAACCCATATTGAATTGATTCCTTTGGAAGCTTTCGGGAGACCAGTGAAAAAATCCACAATGATATTGTCCCAATTCCATGATGGTATGGGTAGTGTTTGTAATACCCCATTAGGTATTTGTCACTCTTCCTTCACTTGTTGACACTCCAAGAACCTTGTAGTGTATTCAACAATCTCCCTTTTCATGTAATCCCTCCAATAATGATCATGAAGGTCCCGATAAATTTTTGTACTTCTATGATGTAAAGAGAAAGTAGATCTATGAACTTCATCCATCAGTTTCTTCTTCATTTCTGGAATAGATAAAACACATACCCTTGTATGAAATTTTAGTACACCCTCTTGATCAATATTGATCTCAGGAAACTTTCCATTCTTCACAGCCTCTATATTTTTCTACAATAAAGTATCTTCTCTTTGATATTTCTTAATATTCTATAGTAATGATGGTTGAGAAATCATTTAGGATAGGGTTGGTGACGTACCTTATAAAGACCCATACATTACATACATTGTTAATACATTAAAATTGAATCATGTTTATTATAACATATAACAAAACCATGAAAGGACTGTATAAGTATAAAGTCTTTAGAAACTGGGAAACATAAAAAACTGGTTCATAAATCATCTACACTATCTCCATTTTATTTTATCATAACTAGAGTCCCTTTTGGAATATCTTACGTAATATCCTTCTTCCTGACCTGGGGAAATGAAAACATACAAAAGGGTGAGCTCAAATGCTTAGTAAGGGTAAAAAAAGAAATATCAATCACATCATATTCATAAGAACATATCATTTTGGAAATATTAACCTGAAAAAGAGATCATAATTTCATAACATGGGATAAATCATAGTAGTGAAATGTAATCCCAATAATCATAAATTAAAACATGAATCTTTGTGGCATACACACATAATCATAGAAAATCATTTCTTAGTAGTCAAGACTCATTGCCAAGACTATCTTAGTGGACAATGTCCATTTCTGAACTGAGTTCACTCCTCGTTTCAGTCCTGTTTCACTGAACCGGTTTAACCTGCCATTCCAGCCATGTCTTTCTCATGAGATATAAATCTTTACCCAATGAATTGGAGGGAGATATAGGTCCCACCCATCTCATAATGAAACCATTATTATGTGTGCCACAAAATCATAAATCATACATCATATCATAACCCATGTAATAAAAATGGGAATCTTAAACATCATTCCATCATAACATAATCCATATAAGATAAAAGGACAACATAAAAATAATTCCATCATAACATAATCAAATCAATGTAAAAATAGGGATAGAAACAGAACCCTATATTATCTTATATGGAAAATAATTTTGATAAAACACTTGAACTTAATTATTGAGGAAAATATCCTTTCTACTTCAAAAACATTTTCCTTTCTTAAAATGTCATATAATTTTAAAGTAAAAGAAGTTGATTAAAAATAAACTTGAAAACTTGTAAAGGAAGCTTCATGGAAATAATGTTCTCTGAAATCATAAAAATCCATTTATGCCGTATAAGTTAAAAAACATTCTTCTCATTCTTTGGCCGGAAAAGTCAAAAAGTTCCTCGTACGAAAAATGACAAAAGATTCCTTTCATATCTTTTACTAAAAACTGAACGAAGGGTAAAATTGGATTTAAACAATTTTAGGAGGATAGAAATAATATTACATATTGAAGAAACATGGATGTGGATGATAAATATTCCCCAGTAAATTCTGAAATATAAACAATCTCGGATAAAAATTGAGATTGCGAGATTTTCCATTACCTTAGGTCTGATTTGATTTGTAAGTGTCCGAACATCCTGTATAATGATTTAAATAATTTCATTGACTTATTCCAGAATCATAATTATTTTTATGATATCATATATGGTCATATTCAAATTGGTACTTGTTATTCGAGTGTTTATTACTTTTTGTTCTTATGAGTGTTTTGTCGAATAAATTATTATTATTCTTTTAGGTTATAGATACCTCATTTACAGAATGGTATTAGTGTAATATATATCATATTTATTTATTCAATTCATTTATATAATCATTAAGCATTGAAGATCATGTAAAACGAGTTGCATCACATCGTGGAGACGGTAGGCCGTATGTACGCACGAGCGATGATATCGTTCCCATGATTATGGAATTGTATTGAAGTGTATGTATACTATTTCAGAATCAATATCACTTTACAATAATCATATATTGTTATTCTTTACACCATTATACCCATCCAAGTATGGTGGTGGTGGAAAACAGATTACACCACGGCGTGGAGACGGTATTCCGTACGTACGCACGCGCGATGATTTCATTTTCCGTAGGATGGATAGATGGTGAAATAGGGTTGTTTCATAATTATAATAACATATCAGTATATTAGTGATACTAATGTTATTACTTCATAATTAAAAAACTAAAGAAGAATAAGTAGAAGAAGAAATAAAGTTGAAAGAATCGGTAACGGACATTACCTCTTCTTTGAAGTGCCTCTTCTTAACCTTCTCTTAGGGCACTAAAGATGGTATTTGAATAATTCTAGGACCTCTAGGATGTTTCTAGGGATGTGGAGAATAGAAATTGGTAGGGTTTGTACGATATTGAAGGCTCAAAGTCGTGTGAGGAAGAGAGGGATGAGGTGCCCTTTTATAAGGGAGGAGAGGGGCACTTTAGGAAAACTTAAAATATTATTTTATTATAAAGTCATATTCGGTTTTTAATAGCTCCAAATTGATTTATTTATAATATATGACAGGGATGGGTAGAAATACTCTCATCCAATAGAATTTAGACAAGTTTAAGTTACCATTTTATCCTTATCATTTAGATTTAACTCTAAGTTAAATAATTTAACTTTTACCGTGTCTTTTTGTTTTATTACACTATATGGTTAATAAACTTACTATAACAAGAAAAACGAACCCCAAGTTGTTTATTATTAATATATATAACCTTATCTAAGTCATTTGGCCGAACCTTATATTTTTAGGAATAAAATAACAACAAATAATATAATATTTGTTTTAAAAACTATTTTATGTCAATTTTGACACTATTTGGTAATTGATTTTTGTGAAAATCATAACAGCATGATTAGTTCTAAAAAAGTTAATTAAATAAATACTAACATGTCATATTAACCTAGAAAATTATTGGAATTCATAAAAAGTCTCAAATTACATTTATTTGGGTATTTATAACATCAATTATGTTAATATTTCATTAATAAGATAATTACTGTATAATCATTGTGTCATAAATAAATTAAATTATTTAATGTATAAAATTTATAAATAAAATACCATTATGTATTAAATATTTTTATCTTTCTAATTAATATTTATAATAGAATTTATCTTATGTATAACCCTATATTAAAAATGATTTACTTATTAAACTTTAATTTTAACTATTTTAACCCTTCTTTAAATAAATTAATAATAAATGTCCTAATCTAATCCAAGTGGACCTAAATGGTCATATTTTATTCCTAAGGTTGTTTTTGGTCGAATTACACTTATCCAATAGAATTCGGACATGTGTTAGGGTAATAATAATATCATTTTTACCCTTAATTACCCTATTTACTTTTAACCGTGGTAAAAAAAGTAAAAAGTTACTATTCACAAAAAATTATTTTCATCTCATTGAACCACATTTTAGTCCTTAATATTGACCGTGCCTCTCGGATTTTCGAAATTCCACTCACAGAAGCGGTAAAATTAAGTTTTATGTAAATTTTCAAATTCTCCTAGGAGGTGGGTAAAAGATGGTGAAAAGTTCAATAAAATTTTTATATTTCTAAAATTATTATAAAATGAATCCAATGAATTAATTTGAACTTATATAGGTATTATGTATCAATTTTCACCTAAAATAAATTTAAATAAAATAAATAATTATTTAAATAAAAAGTCGGTTTTTAAATAGTAACCCAGTGTTTTCACTATTCATCAAAAATTGAAAGTTTTCAGAAAAATACCAAAATTTTACCCTAGGATAATTTCGATATTCCGAGTCCAAAAATGAAGTCCATTTTGAAAGATAAAATTTACAAAATTTCAAAAAGTTGGTATTACTATTCATAACGGTTAGTTTTAATAATATTTTAATAGTGTATCGTTGTTAAGTGAAACTCGGTATTGCGTACGACGCAAGCTATCGAGGAAGGTCGCGATTGCGTGTAAAGAAAGCCAAGATAGTGTTGTGTGTAGTGAAATATTCCTTTGATGATGTATATAACAACAAAACATTTCTCATAAAAATCTCAGATGTTACATTCTACCCCCCTTAAAATGAATTTCTCCCTCGAAATTTGTCACTTTGTAACAAATAGATGAGGATACCTCTCCCTCATCATATCTTCAAGCTCCCATGTAGCTTATTCTAATTGGTGGTTCCTCCATAAAACTTTCACCAATCTAGTGGTCTTGTTC
Organism: Viscum album; assembly: GCA_963277665.1. Lineage (NCBI taxonomy): Eukaryota > Viridiplantae > Streptophyta > Magnoliopsida > Santalales > Viscaceae > Viscum > Viscum album. The sequence goes on from OY728136.1 coordinate 875,186,676, forward strand.
CGTAGGAATTTTTCGCTACGATCCAGAATCTCTATCGGCTGTTCTTCATAAGAAAGATCTTGCTCCAGCGGTATAACTTCTGAGCTGAGTACATGTGAAGGATCATGTATGTACTTTCTCAGGAGAGATACATGGAACAAATCATGAACTTGAGAGAGATTCGGTGGAAGCGCCAATCGGTAAGCTACCTTCCCAACACGATCCAGTATTTTGAAAGGACCGATATACCTAGGGCTCAGCTTTCCCTTCTTTCCAAATCTCATTACTCTCTTCCAAGGAGATATTCGTAAGAACACTTTATCACCCACTTCAAACTCTAGGTCTTTTCTTCAGTTGTCGGCATAACTTTTTTGTCGACTCTGAGCTGATCTTATGTGTTGCTGAATAGATCGGACCTTTTCTGCCATCTCATCAACAAGATCAGGTCCTAATAGCTTTCTTTCCCCAACTTCATCCCAGCAAGGTGGAGTTCGACATTTCTTTCCATAGAGAGCTTCATAAGGAGCCATCTGAATACTGGAGTGAAAGCTATTATTATAAGAAAATTCCACCAAAGGTAGGTGTTGATCCCAACCACCTTTGAAATCCATAGAGAAAGCTCTCAACATGTCTTCTAGAGTTTGAATTGTCCTCTCAAACTGACCGTCTGTCTGAGGATGGTAAGCAGTGCTGAAACTCAACTATGTATCTAGAGCATGCTGAAGACTTTGCCAGAATTTCGAGGTAAACCTTGGACCCCGATCATATATAATGGAAAGTGTTACTCCATTAAATCTTACCACTTCCTTCACATATATCCTGGAAAGCTAATCCAGAGAGAAATCCTCTATAATAGCAATGAAGTGTGCAGACTTTGTAAGACGATCAATTATGACCCAGATAACATTATTGCCTTTGGATGTTTTAGTAATTCCGGTGACAAAGTCCATAGTGATGTTTTCCCATTTACATTCGGGTATGGGTAATGGTTGTAACATCCCCTTAGACTTCTGTCTCTCAGCTTTAACTTGCTGACAAACGAAGCATCGAGAGGCATATTCAGCAAAATCTCTTTTCATTCCATCCCACCAGAAGTACTCTTTCAGGTCCCTATACATCTTCTTGCTTCCAAGATGGATAGATAATGAAGAACTATGAGCCTCATCTAGAAGCTCCTTCTTTAATTCTGGGATGGGAGGAACACAAAACCGATTCCTGAACTTTATTATCCCATCACAATCAAGGTTGAATTCAGGAACATTTCTCACCTTCTTTTGTAACTCTACATCTTCTTTTTGTGCCTCTTTAATCTTCACATGTATAGATGGTTGAACATTCATTTGAGAAAGATACGATTTTTCCCCTTCCATTATAATTCCAAGATCCATCCTTTGTAAATCCATAAATATTTGATCTTTTGTGATCCTCATCATGGATAAACTGGCATGGTATTGTAGACTTGATGCGTCTGCCACCTTGTTTTCTTTCCCAGGTTGGTAATGAATTGAGTAGTCATAATCCTTAATCATCTCCAACCATCTTCTTTGGCGCATATTCAACTCCTTTTGTGTGAAAATATACTTTAAAATTTTATGATCAGTATAAATATCACACCTTCCTCCATAAAGATAATGCCTCCAAATCTTTAATGCAAATATTACTGCAGCTAATTCCAAATTATGAGTTGGGTAATTTTGCTCATGAATTTTCAACTGTCGTGAGGCATAAGCTATCACCATATCATTTTTCATTATAACACACCCTATCCCCTTCTTGGATGCATCATTGTAGATCACAAACCTTTCTCCACTACAAGGCAGTGTGAGCATAGGTGCACTGGATAATATTCTTTTTAACTCCTTTAAATTCTCTTCATATTCCTCTGTCCAAACAAAATTAACACCTTTCCGAGTCAATTTGGTGAGTGGGTTAGATAATAGTGAAAACTATTTCACAAAATGTCGATAATATCCAGCCAAACCAAGAAAACTTTGGATCTCAGTTACTGTTGTTGGTCTCGAACATCTTTCGATAACCTCTGTCTTTGCTGGATCCACAGATATCCCCTCTTTTGAGATTATGTGACCCAAAAATGCAAGTTTTTGAAGCCAAAATTCACACTTGGTAAATTTGGAATAAATCTTATCCTTTATCTGGGTCTTAAATACAATTCTCAAGTGATCTTCATGTTCTTCCTTGCTCTTTGAATAGACAAGAATATCGTCTATAAAGACTACCACAAACTGATCAAGATAGTCTCTAAAGAATCTATTCATCATATCCATGAATATAGCAGGGGCATTAGTAAGACCAAATGGCATCACTATAAATTCATAGTGTCCATACCTTGTACGGAAAGCCGTCTTTGGTATATCCTCCCTTTTGACCCTTAATTGATGATACCCTAAACGAAGATCAATCATGGAAAAGTATTGAGCTCCACGTAGTTGGTCAAATAATCCATCAATGCGTGGGAGAGGATATTTGTTCTTGATAGTGATCTTGTTAAGTTATAGATAATCAATGCAGAGTCTCATTGATACATCTTTCTTCTTAACAAACAGAATAGGTGCTCCCCAAGGTGACGCACTAGGGCGTATGAATCCTTTATCAAGATTCTCTTGGAGTTTCTTCTTCAATTCCTCCAACTCAATTGGGTCCATTCAATAAGGTGTCTTTGAAATAGGTAAAGCACCCAGTACGAGTTCTATTGAAAACTCAAATTCATGATTTGGTGGAAGACCAGGCAATTCATCTGGAAAGACATCATCAATCTCCCGTAAAATAGGCATATTCTTAATCGCGAGTTTCTCACCAACCATTTGAGATAAATAACCTTCATTTAGTGGAATCAAGACCCATAAGATGAAAGAAATTTCCACTAGAAGGTTATGTTCATCCTTTCATCGATAGACGATCATAGATTGATCTGGAATATGAAATGTGACTTCCCTTCTTTGGAAATTGATATGAGATCCATATAAAGAAATCCAATCCATGACAAGAATCATATTAAATTACACTATAGGAAGGATCACAAGATTTTCAGGAAGCACTTTCCCACAAACTTCAATCAGAGAAGAATTATAAACTTTTGATGCGACTGTTGTGCCATTAGGGGTTGTCACAGATAACTCAACATCTAATTGTTGAGGTAATACGACGATACCCTTAGAAAATTATTCAGAAATAAAAGAGTGGGTGGATCCAGAATGAAATAAAACATTTTCTACTTTAGAGTGGATGATAAGTGTACCTTTCACCACTTCGTTCTCATACTCCACATCGCTGATAGAAATTGCATGTGACTTTCCTTTGTCTTTAGCCTTAAGAGTTTGTTGACGTCGATCATCATCAACAACCCTTGGATTTGGGCATTGATTGGCATAATTCCCCATTTACTCGCACTTGTAACATTAAAGTGTAGGAGGTGCACACTGTGTATCCATTTCTTTGTTCGCATCACTAGACATCTTCTTCCCATCATTGCGGCATTCAAATGCCCGATGACCTTCTTTTCCACATTTGAAACATTTACTTGTCCCTTTAAGACAACTCCCTCCATGTTTCTTTCCACACTTTGAGAATAAGGGAAAACTCATCTTCTTTTCAGTGTGCTCTTTAGATTTTCCTTTGAATTCCATTTTCCTCTTCTTATCAAATGCATATGACAGATGGGTTACTCCAATATCCATCTCAACCTTGAGAGTATATCGAACGATTTCCTCGTAGCTATTGAAGTCCATTATGACTAACTCCCTTAGAAGACTTGGTTTTAAGCCACTAAAGAATCGATCGATCTTACTCTCAGGTTGGATAATAATACCAGAAGCATACCTTGCAAGTCTTGTAAAATTTGCTTCGTAGGTACCAACAGATTCATCATCCTTTTGCTTTAGTTCAAGAAACTCTTTCTCCATCTTTGTTCGAAGAATACGAGGGAAGTACTTATTAAAAAATAAGTTCTTGAACTCTTCCCATTCCATGGATTCAATTTCATCCCTTTGCCTCATATTATTGATAAGATTCCACCATTGATCAGCTTCACCTTCCAAGCGATAAACTTCTAAGATGACTTTATCATGTTCAGAACATTGAAGAACTGAAAATATCTTTTCATTGGTACTGATCCATTGTTCAGCCACTAATGGATCAGTAGACCCGCTGAATGAGGGTGCACACTGCATCATGAAGGATTCAATAGAATGTTGATCCTTCCTTTGCTCGTTTGGAGGTCCTGCATGATTCATAGCTTGAGAAAGTTGTGTGAGCATGGCTATAAGATTTTGCATTCCAGCTCCCATAATGTTTGGTTGCTCAGGGGGACAATCATTGCATTGCCCGTCACATTCCGTATTAACATGGTTCCTTCGGGTTCCAACCATTGACTAAAACCAAGAAGAATACTGTGAGCAACACTAATTATAATAGGAAAACCACATAATCAAGAATAAAATTTTACACTTAAGGTCTTATCATAGGTTATTCATGGCCATTTCTAAAATAGTAAGATTGTGTTCTATGCTTAGATATATCCTTAGGGTTCTTACTAAGGCTTTCACATCCTAGTTTCCAAAGGTTGACTATACCTTTCCTCTGATACCAACTATAACGACCCATAATTTACATACATTTTTAATACTTAAAAATTGAAGCATGCTTATTACAACATATAAAAAAACCATGAAAGGACCGTATAGGTATAGAGTCTTTAGAAACTGGTAAACATAAACAACTGGTTCATAAATCATCTACACTGTCTCCCTTTTATTTTATCATATATAGAGTCCCTTTTGGCATATCTTACTTAATATCATTATTCCTGACCTGGGGAAATGAAAAAATACAAAAGGGTGAGCTAAAATTCTCAATAAGGGTAAACAAAATAAATATCAATCACATCATATTCATAAGAACATATCATTTTGGAAATCTTAACCTGAAAAAGAGATCATAATTTCATAACATGGGATAAATCATAGTAGTGAAATGTAATCCCAATAATCATAACTTAAAACATGAATCTTTGTGGAATACACACATAATCATAGAAAATCATTTCTTAGTAGTCAAGACTCATTTCCAAGACTATCTTAGTGGACAATTTCCATTTCTGAACCGAGTTCACTCCTCGTTTCAGTCCTGTTTTACTGAACCGGTTTAACCTACCATTCCAGCCATGTCTATCTCATGAAATATAAATCTTTACGCAATGCATTATAGGGAGATATAGGTACCAACCATCTCATAATGAAACCATTCTTATGTGTTTCACAAAATCATAAATCATACATCATAGCATAACCCATGTAATAAAAATGGGAATCTTAAACATCATGCCATCATAACATAATCCATATAAGATAAAAGGAAATAATAAAAATAATTCCATCATAACATAATCAAATAAATGTAAAAATAGGGTTAGAAACATTACCCTATATTATCTTAGATGGAAAATAATTTTTATAAAACACTTGAACTTCATTCTTGAGGAAAATATCCTTTCTACTTCAAAAAAATTTTCATTTCTTAAAATGTCATATAATTTTAAAGTAAAAGAAGTTGATTAAAAATAAACTTGAAAACTTGTAAATAAATATTCAAGGAAATAATGTTCTATGAAATCATAAAAATCCATTCATTCCGTATAAGTTAAAAAAACATTCTTCTCGTACTTTGGCTGAAAAAGTCAAAAAGTGCCTCGTACGAAAAATGAAAAAAGATTCCTTTCATATCTTTTACTAAAAACTGAAAGAAGGGTAAAATTGGATTTAAAAAATTGTAGGAGGATAGAAATAATATTACATATTGAAGAAACATGGATGTGGATGATAAATATTCCCCAGTAAATTCTGAAATATAAACAATCTTGGATAAAAATTAAGATTGCGAGATTTTCCCTTACCTTAGGTCTGATTTGCTTCGTAAGTGTCCGAACCTCCTGTATAATGATTTAAATAATTTCATTGAATTATTCCAGAATCATAATTATTTTTATGATATCATATATGGTCATATTCTTAGCTTCTTATTAGTAATATTTCATTGCTACTTGTTATTCGGGTGTTTATTACATTTTGTTCTTATGCGTGTTTTGTCGAATAAATTCTTATTCTTATTTTAGGTTATAGATACCTCATTTAAAGAATGGTATTAGTGTAATATATATCATATTTATTCATTCAATTCATTTATATAATCATTAATCATTGAAAATCATGTAAAATGAGTCGCATCACATCGTGGAGATGGTAGGCCGTACGTACGCACGAGCGATGATATCATTCCCATGATAGTGGAATTGTATTGAAGTATATGTATACTATTTCAGAATCAATATCACTTTAAAATAATCATATATTGTTATTTTCTACACCATTATACCCATCCAAGTATGGTGGTGGTGGAAAACAGATTACACTACGGCGTGGAGACGGTATTCCATACGTACGTACGCACGGTGATTTCATTTTCCGTTGGATGGATAGATGGTGAAATAAGGTTGTTTCATAATTATAATAACATATCAGTATATGAGTGATACTGATGTTATTACTTCATAATGAAACAACTAAATAAGAAGAAGTAGAAGAAGAAATACAGTTGAAAGAATCGGTAACGGACATTACCTCTTCTTTGAAGCGCCTCTTCTTAACCTCCTCTTAGGGCACTAAAGATGGTCTTTGAAGAAGACCAGGACCTCTAGAATGTTTATAGGGAAGTGGAGAAGAGAAATTGTTAGGGTTTGTCCGAGCTTTAAGGCTCAAAGTGGTGTGAGTAAGAGAGGGAGGAGGTGCCCTTTTATAAGGGAGGAGAGGGGCACCTTAGGAAAACTTAAAATATTATTTTATTATAAAGTCATATTCGGTTTTTAATAGCTCTAAATTAATTTATTTCAAAGATAAGGTGGGGATGGATCGAAATAATCTCATCAAATATAATTTAGACAAGTTTAGGTTACTATTTTATCCTTATCATTTATATTTAACTCTAAGTTAAATAATTTAACTTTTACCGTGTCTTTTTGTCTTCTTACACTATATGGTTAATAAACTTACTATAACAAGACAAACGAACCCCAAGTTGTTTATTATTAATATATATAACCTTATATAATTCATTTGGAAGAACCTTAGATTTTTAGGAATAAAATAACAACAAAAAATATAATATTTTTTTAAAAAAACTATTTTATGTCTATTTTGAAACTATTTGGTAATTGATTTTTGTGAAACTCATAACAACATGATTAGTTCGAAAAAAGTTAATTAAATCAATACTAACATGTCATAGTAACCTATAAAATTATTGTAATTCATAAAAAGTCTCAAATTACATTTATTTGGGTATTTATAACATCAATTATGTTAATATTTCATTAATAATATAATTATTGCATCATCATTGTGTCATAAATAAATTGAATTATTTAATGTCTAAAAATTATAAATAAAATACCATTATGTATGAAATATTTTTATATTTATAATAAATATTTATAATCGAATTTATCTTATGTATAACCCTATATTAAAAATAATTTACTTATTAAACTTTGATTTTAACTATTTTAACCCTTCTTTAAATAAATTAATAATAAATGTCTTAATCTAATAAAAGTGGACCTAAATGGTCATATTTTATTCCTAAGGTTGTTTTTGGTCGAATTAAACTTATCCAATAGAATTTGGACATGTGTTAGGGTAATAATAATATCATTTTACCCTTAATTACCCTATTTACTTTTAACCGTGGTAAAAAAAAGTAAAAAGTTACTATTCACCAAAAATTATTTTAATCTCATTGAACCACATTTTAGTCCTTGATATTAACCATGTATCTCGGATTTTTGAAATTCCACTCACAGAAGCGGTAAAATTAAGTTTTATGTAAATTTGCAAATACTCCTAGGAGGTGGGTAAAAGACGGTGAAAAGTTCAATAAAATTTTTATATTTCTAAAATTATTATAAAATGAATCCAATGAATTAATTTGAACTTATATAGGTATTATGCATCAATTTTTACCTAAAATAAATTTAAATAAAATAAATAATTATTTAAATAAAAAGTCGGTTTTTAAATAGTAACCTAGTGTTTTCACTATTCATTAAAAATTGAAAGTTTTTAGAAAAATACCAAAATTTCACCCTAGGCTAATTTTGATATTCTGAATCCAAAAATGAAGTCCATTTTGAAATATTTTAATAGTATATATTTGTTAAGTGAAACTCGGTATTGCGTACGACACAAGCTATCGAGGAAGGTCACGATTGCGTGTAAAGCAAGCCAAGCTAGTGTTGTGTGTAGTGAAAGATTCCTTTGATGATGTATATAACAAAAAAACATTTCTCATAAAAATCTCGGATGTTACATACCTTCCCTTAAAATTCCCATGTCTAGTTTTACTAGGTCTTTGATCAAAGGATCTCTTTAAATCCTCATCATTTCCATCACGACATGGTCTTTCCTACTTAATGCATTAAAGACTTTTTTTCTCTTCTAGCGTGATAATGAATTGAACAATCAAAATCTTTAATAAGTTCCAACCATCTCCTCTATCTCACATTCAATTCATTTTTCATGAAAATATATTTAAGACTTTGATGGTCTGTGTATATATCACATTTCTCCCCATAAAGATTGTTCCTCCATATCTTAAAAGTAAAAAAACTGAAACTAGCTCTAGATCATGCATAGGATAGTTCTTCTCATGAGGCTTCAACTATCGAGATTCATAAGCAATCACCTTATAATTTTTCATGAGGACGCACCTAGTCCTTTTTAGAGATTAATTGATAAAAATAACGAATACCTCTTCAATAATGGGTATAGTTAACACGAGTGTAATAAGCAATCTCTTCTTCATCTTTTGGAAGCTTTCCTCACACTCCTTTGTCCAGATGAACATAACCCATTTTGAGTTAACTTGTTCAGTGGATTAGAATTTTGTGAAATGTTTTTCAAAAACTCCTATAATATACTTCTAAACCAAGGAAACTATGAATCTTAGTTACTTTTGTAGGATTAGGACACTCCTCCATAACCTTTATCTTGGCTTAGACAACTGGGATTCCTTCATTGGTTACAATGATCCCCAAGAAAGAAAATTTTTGTAACCAAAATTCACATTTTTTGAACTTTCCAAATAGTCTCTCCTTCCTTAGTGTCTGCAATACAACCCTTAGATTATCCTCATGATCCTCATGAATTTTGAAATAAATTATAATATCATCAATAAAAACTGCCACAAAGTAATCAAGGTAGTCCTTAAATACTCTATTCATAAAATCAATAAAAATATCAGGAGTATTAGTCAAGATGAAAGGAATAATAACAAACTCATAATTCCAATATCTTGATAGGAAGGTGGTATTTAGAATATATTCTTTATTCACACTCAATTGATGATAACCAAATCAAATATCAATCTTAGAGAAGAATTGATCCCCATGAAGCTGGCCAAATAAATCATAAATTCTTATAAGAGGTTACTTATTCTTTACTATGATCCTATTAAGTTCTATGTAGTCAATGAATATCTTCATTGATCCATCCTTATTATTCAAAAAGAGAACACATGCTCCCCATGGAGACACACTTGTTTAGATAAACCCCTACTCCAAAAGATATTGGAGTTACTTCTTAAATTCCTACAGCTCCACATTTTCCATTCTATATGGGGTTTTTGAAGTCATCTTGGAACCATACATGAGTTCAATAGAGTACTCTACCTCTATTTCTAGTGGATTCCCAGGTAACTCCTTAGTAAATATGTCAATATATTCCTGAACTATGGGAACATTTTCTATTATTATACTTTCAACACCTTCTTCATCTTCATTGATAAAATCCATAAATAAGGCTACAGGTGGTGCTTCTAGACAAAGATCAAGTTGAGATATATCTCCTTTAAAGATAACTATAGGCAGTCCACTCAAGACTACTAATATTTCCTTGCTTCTATATTTGATCTTAGCATTATAATTTTAGATCCAATCCATCCCTAGTATAGTGTCGAATTCTAGCATGGGAATGAATACTAGATTTGTGATAATATTATGCTATCAAAAATAAATACTATTGTTTCTATAAAATGATGATGCTTGGATAATCCCAATAGTATTCTTGACTGATAACTATAATTCTATAAGTTTAGGAATTGATTTTATATTATTTGAAAACTTGGAGGGAAAAAAGGAATGCGTAAAACCAGAATCAAACAAAGTACTTTCTAGATTTGATATAATAATGAGAGTACCTTCCACTACATCATTTGGAGCTTAAAATTAATCCATTATGATATAAAAATCATGAACTTTCTCCCTTAGCCTATTTTGAGGTTGATGGTGATTCCCTTACACTACCCTCAGATTTGGAAATTGATTGGAAAAGTGACCAAGCTATCCACACTTGAAGCATTGGACTTTAGGCAGGGCCTGAACCATCTTCCCTTTTTCATCAGTGTCGAGAATTTAAGGCTTCACCTCACTATGACAGTTCCAAGAAATATGTCCTTTTATTCAACACTTGTAACATTCCCCACTCCCAAGTAGGCAGTTCCACAAATGCTTCTTCCCACATTTATTGCATAAGGAAAGTTGCAATTTCTTTCCTCATCTTACTTGGTCAATGCTCCTAACTAAGTTTGGCTCCAAATATATCTTCTTTTCATTTGATTTGTGAGACCACTACATCTCACTAAACTCTATTTCAACCTTAATAGCTCTCCGTATGATTTACTCATAACTATCATAGTATCAGTTGGATAAATTATTCCATAGATGAGGTCTTAGTCCATAGAAGAATCTATCAACTTTCCCATTAGAATCCATGAAAAAGATAGAGGTATAAAAGTAAAGTCTTGTGAATTTCATATCATAGATTCCAATAGATTAATTCTAATTCTACTTCAGTTCAAGTAATTCCTTCTCCATTTTCATTCTCATCAAATGAGAAAAATAATTATTATATAAGAATCCACCGAACTCTTCCCACACCATATAATAAATCTCCACTATTGGCCTCATGTTTTTAATCAATTCCCACCACTGATCAGTTTCTCCCTCTAAATGGTAAACAACCAAAGTGACTTTATCTTGTTCTAAACAATTAAGTACAAAAAAGATATTTTCTATAGAGATTATCCACTATTATATAATCAATGGGTTAGTAGATCCATTTAAATATGGTGGTCATTGACATATAAAGGACTCGATGGAAAGTTGTTCCCTTCATGGTGAAACCGGTCTCTCATCTTGATTCAAGTTATTTCACATAACTTGAGTTAGTTGATTCATCATTCTCACGAAGGTTTAAATTCTAGCTTCCATCGAAGGGCCTTCAGTGCATGTTCTATTGCTCTCCACATTTACATGGTTCCTCATATTTCCCTCTATTTTCTAAAATAATAAAACCTTAGTGAGTAACATGTTTCATTTAAAAAACTTATAATTCTAAAGGAACTTTTATGTCATATAACATCATTCTCAAACATGTTATTTATTAAAAATAATAAAATTTTCTATAAATCCTTCATAATTATTCATAAAAATATTGTGATTAACTAAGAATATCCCCTAAGAGTGTCAAACTAAGAGTGTAACAGGTCCCATTGTCGTGCACCTGTTCCTATTTGAGTCTAGTTAAAAGTGGTGTTTTTAGTTTTTACCCCTAGATACATCTATTCCAGAGCCACATACACTTGTTCATATCCAGACAAGGATTTATTTGTTCATAATATTTCACCAAAATACCAGGAAGTTTCCCTATATTTAAAATTTTCTCTAGGATTATTCCCAATGTTTTAAAATCCTAATTTACACAGATAACTAAACCTTCCATTGATACCAACTGTGTCATCCTTCCTTTTTATTACATAACTTTTTATTACATTTTAGAAATAGAGGATCTTTAAAAGCTTAGTGTCTTGGAAACAAGGTACATAATATATTAAAACATAAAGCATTATTCTAGTAAAATTTAAAGGTTTATTCAAGGTTTATCCTAAGTAAATTTTTGCATCTCATAACCTAGGGACATACATCAAAGGATAGGGTGAGAAGAAGGCCCAGTAAGGGAAAACAAGTGAAACAATTTACTTGTGATCTTGGGGAATTTCAATAAGAACTTAATGAAATACATAAAGGCATGATAAAGAGGAATATAATAATAATAATAAAATGAATAATAAGTATTAAATTTGGGTACAACATTTAATCCATTCATTCATAAACATATCACCAAGGTTTATCACCGAGGTGTCATAAAAATTACCAAGGTTAGTCACTAAGGTATTGTAAAACTTGTCATCTCTAGAGATTAAATTCTTAACCAATGCATTAGAGAGATATTAGGGAACACTCTTAATATTTATTAATTAAATTGAGAGACATATATCTTAATAAAACATCTCACAAATAACCAGTGGAGAATAAAATAAATGAGTTTCATTTCAAAATAGTGGTGTTTTAGAAAGTACTTAAAAACATGATCCTTTTGTATTTTTAAATCCAAAGAAAAGGAAGGAAAATTTATTGTATGTTAATACCATAATTAAATAGATAATTTTTACATCTATGTGCATAACCTAGGATAAGAAATTTGTTTGGGTATTCATAAAATAAAATAAAAAAATTTCATGACAAAAACAGAGAAATTTTGAGACGAAAATCCGACAACCTAATGGGTATGGAACATGATTTTAAAAAACATTAAAAAGAGAGGAGAAAATGGTAATCCATTCATAAATTAATCTTAATATATTAAATGTATGGAATAAAATGTGTAGAATAACATGGTATGGAAATTTAAAATATATACCACATAAAAAGGAAACATGAAAGGAAAAGATAAGTTGAGAGTTCCCTTAGCCTGAAGAGTGACTCATAAAACTCAAAGATAGGGTCCTTGGGGGATTTAAGAAACCTTTATAGGACTACTTGGGATGTAAAAATATCATAAATTCATGGTGTATGAATTTGGAATGAAATCAAACAAAGTAATGGGTGGGTATTTATAGCTAAAGTGAGAGATGTTTTTATTAATTTCGGAGGACACCTCAGTAGTCGTATTTGCAAAACCATGGGATTTACCATGGTATATTCCCATGGTATTGGAAAATTGGGACACCTATTAAAATATTATAATTCATAATATGTTACCATAACTTTATATTACACATTACATAATTATGACATAGTTATGATGTCATTAAACATACCAAAAACTCAAAACTGCATGTTTATTATTTATCAAAAAATCAACTATTTCATTAAAATTCCAAAAATTCACTCTGAAAATTTTTCGATGTGTATAATTCAATAATTAACTCCATTTTATGAAAATAAATTTTCTTTTAAATCATTATATTAATTATAAAATTTTAAAGAAACATTTATGTTTTATAAAAAATACTAATACATAACTAATAATTTCTAAAACATATATTTACTTATACTATGATATAATTATATAAAATTACCATTTAAGATTCTTAAATTATATTTATACATCCTTAGGTGATGTTAATATTCCATTGGTCATATTAATATTCATTAGGGTAACATTACTATTCCAAATGGTCAAGTTACTATCCACCAAATTATGTTGATCCTAGCAGACTTTAAATATCTTACTAATTACAACCATATATGTCCATTTTTTGAAAATCATTTCCTAAAATCAATTATTTAAAGTATAATAATTATTTAAATGAAAAATGCATCATTTTTTCACTATTCATCAAAAATATGAAACTTCTTAAAAAAATACTAAAAATTCACCCTAGATTAATTTTGACATTTAAAATTCAAAAATGATGTTTATTTTACCATAATAAATCTCTATGCATGAGAAATATCTGAAAAGTAATATTTTTAACTGTAAAATCAACTTATCAAATTTTTCTCAATTAAACATATATTTTATTAAGAAAAAAAATTATTAAAATAGAAATGGTGAAATAAAAATTTAATTAAAACAAAAGGATTAAAATTTAAGTGAATAAAACCTTGAAACATAACCCTTTATAACACCCACATACAACCTAAGGGTAAGGTGTGCAATGGTGATAGACTCTTGGGGAAGATCAGATAACATTGCCCGAGTGGTAATATCCACTAACTTGAACTTATTACATAGGTGTTTTCGTTTAAGATTAACATGTTGAAGCTCGGATCAGGCTTTCTCCATAGTGAATCCCAATGATGCGACCTCCTTCCTGAGCTCCAAAAAATGGGCTTTGAACAACCCAATTCTACTGGATGAGGCCATCGACTCTTCTTTCTATATTAATTAACCATTATCATTTATATTTATACCTAATAATCATAATGTTAAGAGTATTGTTTCCAACAGTCATATTAACCAATGGTTATATAATGGTCGAAAACTGATGGTCACCTTAAAATATACTTACTTCATCATTAATGAGATATAATTTTGTTGTGTAAAATAATATAACACACATTTTTTAAAAACAATTATTATTAAAAATCTTGTTTCATTACACATACCATGGTGAAGGGATCTATGTTGTAAAGGAGAAAAAATTACATATGACTCTATGATATTTTTCTTTTTGAAGGAGACCACAATGCAGTCTAAGGAGTTTTTCTACAAAGGGTGCTCATAGGAGTGTTTTGAGCCACATAATAAGGGGATATTCCATAAGCGACGATCGAGGGGGAATAATTTCCTCCTAGGGGAGGCACTATTCCATAGAGTATTCAAAAGAGTTAGGACCATTAGGCTAACACTAAAGGTGGGATATTCCATGGAGCCCAAGATACACCATTTCCAAAGAATGAGGGTGGGCCTTTACACCACAACCTAATAGGTTTCATCTGAAGGAAACCTCAGGTAAGGGGATCTATACTGTGGCCTCTATGGATACACCACAAATGATATTATAACCTATTTTTTAAAATGTTCAGAGTCATATTTTTGGGGTTTTACCCACTTTTTGTTGTAAAGGTAAGAGGTTCTTAGGGAGAGGCTATTTGACTGGCTCCCCTGGTTCTCCTCCATTTTAGCCTTCTTAGGAAGGAGTGTTCTTTATAGAATTACATGGAGGTTTAAGGTGAGTCTATTTATATATTTAATTCCATTATTTGTTTCCTTAACCACTTCTAATTGGTGAATATTTGGTTTAGGGTTTCAGAGAAATTATTCCACTGAAGGTTATGAGAATCATTTCGCTTAATGGGGATTTTTGTGGGATGGATAGAGGAAGTCCCAAGAGGATGGCCATACACTGTTTCTATTTATTTAACTATAGGTATATTTCCCTATGATTTTTATAGGTTATTTGGGAAAATTAGATTTAATTACCCATCAACTCAGGTGAGTGATTTTGGGATTTTGTGTGGCTTAGGTTTAGTTGTAAGTTAGGATTTGACATGCCATATCACATGGTTTCAACACTATTATGGAATCAAGTGGGTTTTATGTGATTATTCATTATTTAATTGATTTTAATAATTAATTATAAATAATTATAATTGATTATTTAGTATTTTTTGGTGTGATATGGGAGATGGGGTGTTGATACTAGCTCAAATGAGGCATGAACGAGCTTAGTGATAATGAGAAATCTATGTATGAGGTTGGTTGTCCCTAAATATCTTCCTAAGGTTTATTCGTTATGTTTATTTTTATGTGATATGTAGTCTCACCACTTAGGTGAAAACGAAATATAAATTAAAATGAATTGTTTTCTTTAAATTCATATGAAATTAACAGTGTCATTGGTCATGATAGAACCTTGATTTTAGTATGATCCCTTAGGTACTGATTGTTAAGGTATTAACTGTACATGTGTTATTTATGAAAAATGGACCTGAAGAGGTATAAATTAAATGAAATTAATGAACATAGTGGAATTGGATAATGGGTGGCTATGTGCCTTCTATGTCTGGATTGGGTGCTCTAGTGACGTTATGGAAAATGGAATCTCTTGGTGACTATGTCTCTAAGGGGAAAAGACGTTGATTGGGTTTTTAGAATCCTGATGTATGTATCAAATCTAGGATGAGATGTGTATATAATAGAAAAGGATCTATAACTAGTTGGTCATGCATGAGAGGATTGTGAATTATATATATGGGTGAGACTATCGTATGTCTCACGTATGATAGGGAACACCCTCCCAAGGGTGTATTAGAGCCCTAAAAAGTTCCATGAGTAGGATAAGTGTCACACTGTGACCTTAATTTTCTCATTGTCTTCTTTATTTATTTATTTATATTTTTTCACTTGAGTTCTAGGTTGAATTTTCTTAAAAATTGTATGTTTTTAAGTTTTAGTATAGGGTGAACTATAAGTACTAACTGTTCAGTTGACCATGAGATACCTACAATCCTTTAATATTCTAGATTTTAATAGTTATAAAATGGGTTTATTAACCATTTGGAAAAACCATACTGGTTCTCATATGTGTCTATTGGATGGCACATGGTTGAAACATAATTTGGAATACTACATATAAAAAATTTCTAAAACTTTAAATACCCCTTATACCCCTCCCTGTTTCAATCCATAAACCAATACCTCTCACATAATCCAAATAAGGTTCCCTAGGGGTGGATTTCTCCTCCTAACTCTTTTAATTTTGGGGCTCCTTATTCAATTCTTGGAAACCTCCTCATGGTTTGGGCTTCTCATTATATCTTTTCACCTCTCTTTATCTTTTTTTATTTTTTTTTCTTATCATGGGTTGGTCCTTTCTAGACCCTAGGTGAATAATGGTTCTAATTTCTTATGGTTTGGGTTATTAGTGTGTGAAAACTTATTCTTGAACCTTTCTCTCTCTATTCTTGAAGGATTCGTAGTGTCTATTCTTAACCTAGGTAGCTGTTTCTGTGCCTTTCATTTTTTTCATTACATTTCCAGATATTCTTTTTTTATAAAATTTTTACTTTAAATTATGTATAATATGCTTATTATTAAATTCCTAAGTGTTTTTTTTCAAATGGGGGGTTTTGATTTAAGAAGGTATGTTTCAATTTCAAGAGGATTTCCCTAGATTATTCTTTGGAATTCATTTTAAAAGGGATTTAAGTGTCTATTTCTAAGTGTTTTTATGATTTTTATAGATTTTATTATCTATGGTGATTTTATAATTATTTAATGATGTTTTTTACTATTGTTTTATAGTTTACATAGTCTTAGAGGATTTAAAATATGGATTTCCCTCATTGGTTTCAAATGCCTTTCCAAATGTCATATAGTTCTAAATTGGTTTATGTATATATATACATACGTATGTATTCATATATACAAATATATATATATATTTACACCTAATCTTTATATTTATAATTATTAATTTGAAAACTGAAGGTCCGTTTGGATCTTCAGAAATGGAATTTCAAATGGGAATTATTTGGAAATACATTTTCAAGGTGAATTTTGAAAACACCTAATTAGTTTCAAAATTCAAGGCTCAATTACAAAATTTTAAAAATGGTTTTCTTTCAAAGTGGATAAAACCCTAAAAAAATCCCCATGGACCTATGTTTGGAATTAATCTACAATGAATGTGATTTTTTCCATGGGTTAGAATTGGGAGGCCCTAGGGAGGAGTGTGTGTGAGGATGGGTTAAGGTCTGTGATTGGCATGGTTTACCCTATAATCTATTATTAGTGTGTGATTATCATAGAAAACATACTTAATATCACTTTATTACTATTATCTTGGTGATTATAGGTGTCCTGGTGAGAGATTACGAGACAATTACTATTTATTCCTGATAAGATAGACTCGACCCCCATGGTATCAAAGGACATAGGGAAGTGCCACCAGTGAGTCTATAGTAAAGCAGTTGGTTGGTTATAGAGTAGGGATACATTGATGTGATAAGAAATGATTCTTCCTGAAAATTTTTAAGATCATATCACTATAATTTTAGGTGTTAACCAGTATTAATACATCTCACCTTGTATTTTATTACTATACTTGACGACTGCTCAGTTTTTTTCATTCATTTTTATGTTTCAATATTCTTCTTTCAAATTTTATTTATGTTCTTGATCTTTCACATGCTTATTGGATCAAATTATTGTATTTTTATGAAAAAAGGTTCCTAAATGGTTTTTGGTAGGCATACTTTAAAATTGGGTTTTAAAAATAAAGGCTATCTCATTGATTTTCAAGCATTTCTCAGGTTTTTAATTGAAAGAGGGGTTTTAAAAGAATTATTTTAAATTGATTTTAAAAGTTTTAGAAAATATGCTTGTAAATTATTGTATTTAAAACCAATGTCTTTGGAATTATTTATAAAATTAAAGCATAGAATCTATGTTTATTACATACTAGGATGTTTTTCCTCACATCCTATATAAAACACTCAATGTCTATAGATTGAGTGGGTCTCTTATAGGTTCAGGTTTAGATTCTAAGGAAGCTATGAATTGTGGAATTCTCTTGTTTGGATGATCACTATGTATTTTTTATGGGTTTTTGGATGGATTATGACCAAGTTTCCACATGGAAATTAGTCTTGTATTTTTGGGATTTTATTTTGTGCTATAACTATATCAACTAGCTCATATTTTTATTGTACCTTGTTTTTGGTTTTTCCTAAGTTTATTATGGGATATATATTGTTTATGTTTATGCTTAATTTGTTTTGGTATTTTTTGCATCTGTTTAATTTGTTTAGTATGAACATCCAATGTTTATATAAACTATTCCAAATTTTAGATAGAATTTCATTTCTTATAAAATTTTACTTATTGGGTGAAATCATTCCCAAAAAGTTATATTGATTACATAGAATTTATTTCCAGTCAGTAGTGATTGGGGACACACCTCAAGTTTGTCATTGGATATCTTAGGTGCCTGATATTGGGGTTCCCCAGAGATGGTTCATGAAAAAAATGGTATTAGATCCTAGGTTCTTAATATATCTTTGTTTCTTAAAGCACCTGTATTATTTGTGATTTATAGTATATAAAGATAGAATCATCAGTTCTCAGGTGGTAGGTCATGGGTGGGTGATTAATCACCAATGTTAATAATGAAACCTGATTTACCATGAGATTTCAGGATTTTATTATTTATTCATACCTTCTTTAGTTATTTTTATTTATTATTTTTTGTTTTAACTGATGATGTTTTAATTCTCATGAGTATGTCATATGCTGTTTTGATATTTTTTTTAAGATTTGGGAAGAATGTGGGAGTAAACTAGAGGTAGAGTATTATTTTAATTGTATTAGTAAATTGTGTAGAGTCTGTGTTCATGGTCTTGTGAGTCTTTTAGTGGAGCTTTCATGGGTGGTGCATGGTATACCATACCATGAATATCCACTAAACCCCTTTAATTTTGTATTCATTAATTTTCTCGGTTTCTTTTGTGTTAAGTGTGGTTTTTAGGAATGATTGAAGAGGGATTTTATGATGATTTGATGATAATACGATGGATTTCATTAATATTTATAAAGAAAATGTGATTTAAAAGAATGATTTTTTAGATTTATAAAGCGGTTTCCTAAATGGATTTTAAAATAAATGGGATGTTTTGGATTTGTAAAATGATTTTGGTAATGAACATTGAATTAATTTTTTTATGTAAGACATCATGTTCTTGAAAGGGGTTTAGGGATAAATTTTTAAATTTTAGTTAAGTGGTTCTTTTTAAAAATTTGGTTAACATTTGACAATGTGAGTCCTTTGGTTTTGGTGGGATGGAATTTAATTTTTTATTTATTTGAGTTTCTTATTTTTTATTGTTATTTAGATCATTATACCAAAAAATTATTGAGGAATCATGGACTATCTGTATCATGGGGTGTTCCTAAGCTTAGTGTCTCGCAGGACTCGGTTGTGTTTCTTTAAGATGTCAACCCTAACCATACTCTAGGTAGAGTGGTAGATCCATTCCTTCCTTAGTTTTTGATTATATTTAATTATTAAAAAGGACCTCAAGAGGATATGGAATGGGTAAAAAAATTAAACTCATCTTCAATCCCCCGAATACTCTTAAAGATTCATGAGTAAAGATCGTCTTGGATATTTTAAAAGGACCAAGTCTAGAATGGTGGAGGACTATTGTTTCATTTCATATTTTGAGTGATATTTATTCAGTATTATTTATCTATAGATTTATTCAGTGGAATTTACTTGATAATGTGTAATTGGAAATGGAGATTAAACTCATGGACCTCTAGAAAAGTGATAAGTCGATGAAATTTTATGTTGCCTATTTCAACTAGTTGATTCCTTTCTCTACCAAGTTGGTGTTTGAGGAATCATAGAAGGTTCCTATTTTTATGAGGGGTATTTTTTTAGACCTCCATTCTATAATGCCTCCATTTTATCCAACTTAACTTGATGATGTTGTTAATAAATATATGATGGTATAAGTTTTCTCTGGGGGGAACCCAATAGGGGAAGTGACACTATTACTTTTAATATTAGTGAAGGCTCAACATCTTGTGAGAATATGAAGAAGGATGAATCTAAGTTGAAGAACTAAGATGTATTAAGAGGATATAATTTTTGTTTCAACCCTATGGTGAATAATCATTCACCAGTATTCCATCAGTGTGGTCAGTCATTGAATGTTATTATATCTTTTCAGAGAGTCCCAAAGATCTAATATAGCTATGGTCACTTGATCCATATTTTAATTTTTTATAAATTCAACTATTATTTAAGGAAATTTTCTTATTTTTATCTTGAGTCTCGATGGGTTTTTAGCCTATCCTTTTTTGAGTAACTCCATTCTATTTATTTTACCCCTTATAAATCTTTATATTTTATTGATTTTCATATTGTTTTGGGTCATTCATCCCTTACATCATTATATAGATATTACTTTTTTTCTTGATGAAATTATGGTTAGGTAATAGGTTTGGTGTTTTTTGGATTTCTCACTCAAAGAGGCTAGGTGGTGTTTTGGGGTTTTCACTCTAGGATTGTTAGTCTTGTTTGTTCCGCCATACTAAGAGGAAGTCTAATATGATGTGAATACCTGCTAATGGTCTCAAACTCCAAATCGCTCCCTTATTTTCATCCTTAGATATTCTTTTGTCTGTGTGGTGATTCATTATATATTATATTTCCTCCTTATGGCATCGTCTCTAATCTATAATTATGTCAATTGTCTTATAGGATTTGAACTCTACTCATCATCTAGGACTTCAATGAATTTATTAGGAAAAAAATTGTTATAGTGGTCATAATTTATACACCCCAAACTTCAATTTCCTTATTATTTTATTTTAATTATTTATTTGTATCTTTTATCTCCAGTTATTATTCAAATTTCATTGGAAATTTTTAGTTTTTACATTTTAGTATAGGTCACACAATGAGTGCACAATTAGTATTAACCATGTGGTTGATCATGGAAAAAATGTAGTACTTTGATAGTAGATATTTTCATGTTTGGTACATGGTTTTATTAAGCATGTTTTCGAACCATATGGGTGAAAAAATGTTTCTAGTGAAGGGTACATGGTTGTCACATGATTCGACACCCTGCGTGGCCAAACATTGCATCTTGACCATAATTTTTAAAATTTGAATTATCTATTATACCCCTCCCCATTTTATTCCCTAAACTAGTCCCTCTAATCCCTCTCACATGATCCAAATGAGGCATTTTTTTTTGGATTCAACCTCCCTTACCCTTGTGATTTTAGGGATCCTTTTATTATTTATGATTTTCTCTTAGTTTTGGACTCCTTTTCTCTCTTCTTTCGTCTCCTTATCCTCCAATGGACCGAAGGCCTTTATTTTTTATTGATTTTTGATAATCCACATTTTAAGGGGTGAGGTGGAACCCTTAAAAGGCCCTTAGGCATAAGTATTACATGACTTGTAGGCCTTAGAGTAATTCATTGCCCGTAGGCTTCAAACATTACGTACAACCCAGACTAACTACTTGGAACTGCTCCCCCTAGCATCTTCATCGTGAAATCATCTCTCCACCTTCGCATGACTGTTCAGATAGTCATTACCTTGCATGCATAGGCTTGTCCCAATGGAAGGTGACATACCCTCTCATTATTACAATCCGTTTAGCTTTCTACTGTGGTGAAATCTCCTTTCCCATCCTCCTTGTAGAGCTTGTTCCTTGTAGGTTGTCTGGTTTTTCATCTGCACTTAAGGTGGCCTGAAGGCCTTGAGGTGGCCCGAAGGCCTTACTGACATGAAGGCCTGGGAGTACGGAAGGCCTTAAAGGACTCTAGGACCAAATCGGTGTCCCGAAGGCCCAAACGGGGGCATATTCCCAGCTGCTACAGTGCTAAACAATGCCTACTATAGTTCCCGCTACAGTACTGCACAATTCCCGCTACAATACCTCCTTATCTTGTTTCTTATTTTCCTCTTACTATGGGTTGGTATTATATGAAACCTAGGTGAGTTATGGTTCTAATGTATTATGTTTTGGGTTACTAGGGTGTTAGTACTTTGTCTTAAACTTTTATATCTATATTCTCGAAGGATTCACATCGTCTAAGCTTGGACTAGGTAGGTGTTTCCATGTGCTTCTTTATTTCCTTTATATTTTATGTGAATCTTGTATTTTATAACATATGTTTCCTTAAAATTATTTATTCTATGTATATAATTAAATTTATAAGTGCTATTTTCAAATTGGGGTTGATATTTAAGAAGTGGTGTTTCAATTTCAAGAGGATTTTTATGGGTTTTTCTTGGGAATTCATCTAAAAATGGATTTAGGTGTTCGTTTTGAAGTGTTTATATGATTTTTTTAATTTAATTATTTATGGTGATTGTATAATAATTCAATAATGATTTGTCCTATTAATTTATGGCTTCTATAAACTAGGTTTATTTAAAATATGGGTGTCCCTCCTTGGTTTCATATTCATTTCCAAATGTCACATGATTCTAAATTTGTTTATGTATATATATACATATGTATGAGTGTATAAATACATAAATATATATATTTCCACCTAATATATATATACTTATAATTATTAATTTGGAAACCAAAGGTTTGTTTGGAACTTGAGAAATGGGATTTGAAATGAGAAAGATTTGGAAATTAATTTTCAAGGAGACTTTTGAAAACAACTAATTAGTTTCAAAATACAAGGCCTGATTAGCACTTTGTACAAATGATTTTCTTTAAAAGTGAAAAAAAACACTTTAACTAAATCCCCATGGACATCTATTTTTAATGAATTGGTGATGGATTTTAATTTTTATTATTTACATGGGTTAGAATTCAGAGGATTTAGGAGGATTGTGTGAGAGGGTGGGTTGAGGTCTGTGATTGAAATGGTTTTCCTTGTACTATATTATTAGCATGTGCCTATCATGGAACTCGTCCTTCCTCACTATTTATTACTATGATAATAGGGATACTAGGAATCTTAGTGATAGATTAAGAGACAATTATAATTCAGTCCTGATTAGATGGACCATATCCCCCAGGGTATTGATGTCCATGGGAGAGTTCCACCCGTTGAGGCTAGATTAGAGAAACAAGTTGGTTATAGACCAGGAATGAATCGATAGTATGAAATTTGATTCCACAAAAATACTTCTAGTATTTTCTCATTGTATGTTTTATAGTTTCCCATGATTTATACATTTTACCTTGTCTTTTATTACTATACATGATGGTTGCTTTGTTTTTTTTCATTTATTTTCATATATCTATTTCATAATACAAATTTGTATTTATATGATTGATTTATCAAATGTGTATTGTATTAAATTTATATATTTTTAATTAAAAAGAGTCCCAAATGGTTGTTTGAAAGCACACTTTAAAATATGGGTTTTAAAATAAAATCTATATCATTGATTTTTCAAGTATTTATATAGTTTTTAATTAAAAGAGAGGTTTTAAAGGAACACTTACGAATTGATTTTAAAAGTGATGGAAAATCTAATTTTAATTTATTGTTTTTAAAACTAGTGTATATGGAATTTTAAAAAAAATGAAATCATGGAATATATGATGATAATATACTAGGTTGTTTATGTACACACCTTAATTACACCACTTAGTGTTTATAGACCAAGTGTCTCTCCTAAAAGTTCATGTTTAGGTTATCTAGAATCTTTAGCTTATGAAATTATCTAGGTGGGTGATCATGTAGTAGTCATGTTGGTTATGTAGATTTATGGGGGAAAATTGATCATAAGGAGATAAATCTAGTATTTTTGGGTCTTTATTTTGTGTTGTAGTTATATCATCCCACTCAACTTTTTTTTCACACCTCAGTTATGGTTTAGATTAAGTTTATTATGGGTTAGATGTTGTTTTTATTTATTATTCATTTGGTTTGGTAATGTTTTCATCTGTATAATTTTTTTTAACATGGACGTATAATATTTGGATGCACTAGGAAAGATTATAATTAGAATTACACTGGTTATCAAATGTTACATATTAGGTGAAACCATTCCCATAATGTTCTATTGATTCCATAACACTTGTAACGACATATAATTTTATCAAGGGAATTTCAAATTCTTATTATATAAATGTGTCATATTTAGTAATTTAGTATTATATAAATCACATGAAACACATAATGAAAACTAGAAACATTTTATTATTTTTACTTGGATATTAAATTTAGATTATAAATATAGACACAAGAATTTAAAGTATTACAATCAGATAAAAAATAAAAAATAATATATCTAAAATATGAAAATTTAGATTAACTTAATCCCCTAGAATGATCTCACCCACGAACAACACTATAGAAATGAAGAAGAAATTTATAAATGAAATATTCATTCTGAAAATAAAAATATATATAACCTTAAAATAATATGTAATTGAATGAATAATTAATGAAATATGAGATATTTATAGAAGGTAAGGAACCCATAGGACCATTACAAATCTTACTATCAAAATAGTAATACGACCATTGGAAAAGTAATATGAAAATTATGTATAATAAATTGATCATTAGAATAATATAATCTCCCATGTAAGTGTAAGATAATATTTTGGTATCTTATAAAATTAAAATATGACATATTTATATCTTGATAAAATTAAATATATTTTTTTAAAATGATTAAACAAGTGTTTGATTTTTTGTAAAACCTTTATGTTTTATTTTAATTTTTATAACATATATAAGGTTTTGAAATAAAATTTATTTCCTTAAAATCTATTTATAAAATAATATTAAGTTTCATTATAATAATATTTCAATTTTATGACACCATAAATAAGTTTTCAAAGGGTCAGACAAATGATCATAATATTAACATTGATATATTTTAAATAAATAAGGATTTTATTTACAAAATAAAATTTTCATATTTAGAAAATTATTTTTATAAAATTTATTTAATTTTTGGAATCTACAAGTCTAAAAATGGACAGTGTGGTTTTTTTAATATTTTTTAAAAATAGTTGAATTTTTTGTGAATAATGAAATAAGACAAAATATGATATTTAACATTATAAGGTAAATACATGATTATTTTAATAAGGATTGATTTAATAAACCATTTTTTTGAACTCACATGCACTATTTAATATATATAGTCATAATATTCATCACTATTGGCAGTTTTGAGTGAAAATAATAAACTAATGAATATAATATTCAAAAAGCACCAATCTCCTCCCCTTATAAATACCACCCTCACCTTCTCCTCTCCTCACACCTTATAAGCCTTGGAATATTACCCAAACCCTTTCCATATATCTACTAAAATCTCTCCCCATGTCACTAAAATCTTTTTTCCCTTAAAATACTAATCCCAAGGTGCCGTAAGTGGAAGCCTAAGTGGAGACATCCAAACGAGAAGATAATACCCTCAACTGAGCCTTTTATTTTTTCTTCCTCCTCATCCCCCAAAAAAAATCCATCCAACATGAAATAATGAATCAAGTATCATTAATATACTATATTTTTATTTTTTAATGTAATATCTATTGTCCAACCTCTTCGCATTTCATTCTAAAATGAAAATGTTGTTCACAATATGGTTGGCTCACTACCTCCATGAGAAACATACTTCATTTTTAACTACTAACTTCAAGGATGGTTATAGAAATAATATCATGGTTAAATATGATTACAATAAGTATATTATTACTTATTTTTTGTTTTTTAATGAATTAATAATCTTTGAATTAAATAAAACAAATCTAGTTCATGATTGTCAATAAAACCACCTAAATGAACTAACTGTACAATGATAACATTTATATTAAATCAATCATTACTATATCAGAATACATTGGAATATTTAATAAAATTTAAATTTATATAAAGAAATTAATATCATTTCATTTCTATTCTTGAGTTATAGTCCCATTTTATAATAATTTTTATAATTTTTCACAAATTAGTTTGATCTTGGAACCATGAAATGAACGACCTTGGTATAGTTGAAACTGAATTGATATATCAATTATATGACTCTAAAATAACATAAAATCTTGATAATGAATTAAATATATTAAATTAAGGTTCTCAATAATTTATTTAATAAATATAATTTGATTATTCAGGATGTTAAGTCAAGTGAAAAACTAATCTAGACACGTGTAAGGGATATCTTCGAACCACCCTATTTTCTTTAGGTTATGATTTATCTCCATTTACCTTGATATATCTCTACATTATTATTATTTAATTATTTTATATTATGTATATATTTATAAAACATATATACCTAGTTTAATTATCCTTTCCTTAATGGTTATATACATGTTTTAAAATTTCTCTTCTCAATTTATTTTGTTAAGAAGAGCCGATTAAAGGGAACTTCTCTATTTTTTTTCCTCATTTCAAGAACCAATCAATGAAATGTTCTAAACCTTAAATGGTTTCTAAACACAATAATTTTATTATGTAAAACCAACTTAGATCATTTTTGGTTTTTATGGGGATTATTATGACCTTACCCTATTTAATGATCCTTTACCAATTTTTCCTAAAACCCCACTTAAAATAAATATTTCAAAAATTATTTCTCTATTACTTTTTTTGTATTCAATTCACTAGGAATTAATTTTAATTTAATACTAATATTTATTTATTTATTAATTTATAATAATTATTTAATCTCTTCTTTCATGTAATCCACTATGATATTCCATTTGGATATGTAATAAGACATTATTACGCAACTCATTTCCTTTCCATGGGTTTTTATGCTTATAAAATATATATGATTTACTTACTTGGAACACAAATGCATGTACCTATTATGTTTGGTTCACCTAGATAGTAATATAATGTGTTGGGTAATGTTTATGTTGCATGAGATGATATGTATAGGGTTGTGGAGTAAACCTAGTCCATGATGGGACTCTATCCACTATGTGATGATGTCTTGAAGGTTAGCCTTAACTTATTCTTATGTCATGTTTATGTTGTTTAAACATTCATATGTTTCCATGATATTATGATTCATTGTTATTTATTTAATTATACAACATGATTAAGCATGATCCTTTTCTTTTATGATATCATATTATTCCTTTAAAATCATATGTTATGCTTCATTATCATGATTATTCCCTTAATATGCTTTATAGATCAACCCTTTTATTTATGTATTCCACAAGCTATCCTATACAATTTTATGAGATCATAGGGATTTAAGATCTCATTATAGATATTAAAATAAATATGTTTTATTTTATTTTCATTTTGATGTTTTATATACCTAGTCTTATAAAGACACTAGGCCTCTCAGTTCGTAGGTTGCATTGATTTTATATTTATGTTAAAAATAATATAATGATATATATAATGTACTTGAGTCATTATAGTTGGTATAAAAGTAAGGTATAGTTATTTTTAGGGATTAGGAAAATAATACATTTGCAAAAAACATAGGTATAAGTCAAGTATAGGAAAGTATCTCGAAATTTTTGTGTCAAGTATAGGAAAATTTATTGAAATTTTAGTGAAGTATTGAAAAAGTGGTTTCTAAGAAATTATATCCTTTTTGAGTACTAGAAGTGAATGTGACTCTATAATATATTTACCTATGGGTAATAAACTCAAAAGGTCTCATTGTATATTAACTCAACACATACCTGGTGTATGAAAAAGATACCTTACTACACAGATGGTTTGACACTCTAGAGTGATATGTTTTGGAAAATTCACAAACTCTTTATGAACCATCATGAAGAAAATGAATAAATTGTTACGTTAGAAAACCTAATAGGAAAATGACCATGGATAACCTAGATTTAAACCTAGAGACTCATAAGTTTGGATATACATGTCATTTATAAGTTATTCCCTCTAAGTTCATAATTTCCATTTTACATGTTTTTAGTTTGAGTATTTTGATCTTTAATTTTATTTAATTTATTTTAGATAATGGTGGGAAATAGGAGGAACCATGAAAATAAACAATGTGATAGGCAATGTGATGATTTCACTAATGAGATGTCTAACCTGATGGGAGTGGGAGATAAGAACCTCATAGCAGTACTGGATCAACTAAATCTAGTTATGAATAATAACTTGAATCATGTGGAATTCCCCCTTATCCTAAGAAACATCAAGTTACAGTTGAGTCCTTCATGCGACAAATTCCTCCTACATTAATTGTATCTTTTTATCCTCTTATCATAGAACATTGGATTAAAACCATTGAAAATATATTCCTTTTCCTCCAATTATCATAATAATAGAAAGTTGTACTAGCCTTTTATCACTTATAGGGAGAATACAATTAGTGGTGGACAATGATCAAGAACATGAAACCTAAAGAGGAAATTGAATCCATGAAATGGTAAGGATTCAAAAAAATATTTTTTAATAAATATTTTCCATAAAATATAAATCTTAAAATGGAAAGTGAGTTTATTAGACCAAAGAAAAAGGAAGACGATTCTATCATGCCTTATAAGGAAAACATTACAAGGATTGTAATTATGCCTATGGATTTATCATCAACATTAAAAGTAAGGTAGACCACATATTTAGTGTATTAAATCAGATTATATGAAAATATTTATTGATTCTAGACTTTGATAACTATGAATATATTTTTCATTGTGCCCTTAAGGTTGATATATAGATTAGAGACTCTCATTGGTCTCATGTGGATGGAGATAAAAGGTGTAAAATGGAGTTTTATTTAGGAGGATCAAATGATAAATCCCATAGAGGAAAGAAAAATGTGGGGAGAATCATCCCAGAAACAATCTCAAGAGAGCATAGAGATTATTAAAGTGTGTAACAGAAGGGATTCAGGCTAATTAATGTCTAAGAAAGATGAATAATTACACTAATGTTATGGAAGAAAATAATGTTTATATTAGTACTCAAATCGTGGCCCAATGTTTCAATTATAAGGAAAACAAACATTATTTAAGACAATTCTCTAAGATAATGGTTGTCTGAGATAATCAATGATAAAAACCTCCATATTCTAGAGAGAGAGGAAGGGAATATGCAATCACTACTATTTAGGTGGATCCTAACAATGATTTAGTGACATGTATGTTGGTTATTCATTCATGAATATCGAATGTACTATTTTATTATGGTTCTAAACACTCTTTCCTTTCATGTAATTTTAGTAGAACTATTTAGACACCACCTAAAAACATGGAGGTTGAGTTATCTGTGAGAATATAAAATAGCGAAATTATTACATCCCCCATATACAACTCCTTCCCTGCCAATGTTTGTGGACTAAACCTCCCAAAAAATATTGTCATACTACATTTAGTGGAATTTGATTCTATATTGAGAATGGATTGACTATCCTTATATAAATATAACATCAACCTTTAGAAGAGGGAAACACTCTTCACATCTCGATCCATTATCTAATTTTGGTTATGTATAAGGATAAAGATAAATATCCTATGGAATGTTCTTCTAAATCATGGATATCATTGACTTATGAGAAAACATATCTTTCTCAAATGATTGAGACAAAGGATAGAATCATGATTAAATACATGCCTATTGTGATTTACTACACTGATGTATTCCCTGAAGAGTTTCCTAGTCATCCTACTAATCGAGAGGTTGATTTCTCAATTGAACTTATACCTATATCTCTTCCCATATCCAATACTCCCTATAAAATGAACACCATTTAATTTGACTAATTGAAGATGAAGTTACAAGAGGATCTGGATAAGGGTTTTATATACCTGATTTATTTACTATGGTGTACACCAATACTATTTTTCATGAATAAGAATGGGTTAATTATACTCTGAATTGATTAACATGAACTCAACAAAATCATGATAAGGAAAAATTATCCCCTACCTTAGATTGATTTTTTTTTTGATCAGCTACATGGGGACTGGTGTTAATTTAAGGTGGGCCTTAGATCGAGATATCACCAATTAAAGAAAAATAAGGAAGATATTTTCAAGACTACCTTTTGAATAAGGTATGAACACTATGAGTTCATATTGATTCCCTTTAGACTCATTAATTCTATAATAATTTTCATGGACTTGATGAATAGAGTCTTCATAGATTAACATTAAATTTTTTGTGGTAGTAATTATAGATGACATTTTTGTATCCTATAAAATTAATAAGGAATATGAGAAGAATTTAAATACTATGATTAAGACTTTGTGATAGGAGAGTATATATGTAAAGTATAGTAAATGTGAGTTTTGGATAGAGGAAATATCCTGCTTAGGGAATTTTATCACCAGAAAAGGGATATCTATGGACCATTCTAAGAAAAAGTTATTTGAGGAGTGTCCTAGAACAAAATATGTAATATATAACCATAGTTTACTTAGATATACTGGGTATAATTTATTATTTTTTAAAAACTTATCATGTTTATCAAACATGCTAACCAAGATGACTTGGAAGGGATTAAATTTTTTATGGACTAATGAATGTGATGCATGCTTCATGGAGTTAAAAATAGGATTATTACTACACTGATCCTTATTATACCCTCAAGTGGGGAACTATTAATGGTTTATGAAGATGCTTTAAAAAAGGGCTTGGGTTCTGTACTAATGCAAAATGAAAAAGTTATAGCCTACACCTCAAGGTAATTGAAAGTTCATGAGCAGAGTTATGAAATGCGTGATCTGAAGTTAGACACATTAATATTCACATTTAAAATTTAGTGAGATCAATCTTTTAGGACCTAAAATGGTCTAAGAAATGGTAGATTAGGTCAATACTATTCAACCATACAACAAAGATACTCAAAGTTGATAGAATAGCTATGCTAACAATCATTGACAATTCTTGGAGTTTGATGTTAGATACAAAGTGTTACTATACATATCTATATAGATGGGAGTCATGAGATTTGGGAAGAAGGGAAAGATAATTCCTAGGTATATCATCCCCTTTGAGATTATCAATCACACTAGAGTTGTGGCATATCGACTAACACTCCCACTGAAATTGTTTTAACTATATGAAATGTTCAATGTATCCCTCTTTAGGACGTACATACCTAATCCATCACATGTACTCAATCCATTGGTGGTTTATTTGGAGAATTATCTCTTCATGAAGAGTAACCAATGAAGATATTTTACCATTGAGACATAATTATCAAAAAAAAACTCACCTAGTCAAGGTATTGTAGTGGAATTAATAGCATGAGGAGTTGACATTGGAACCAGAGGAAGAAATGAAGCAGAAGTACCCTCACCTATTTTTATCTCTATATGTAAAATGAAATTTCAAGGTTTATATTTATTAAAGGGGGATGAATTAAATGAACCAAAATTTTATCAATGGTATTCCCCTTTCTTATTATATAAATGTGTCAAACATAGTAATTTAGTATTACATAAAGAACATGAAAAACATAATGAAAATAAGAAAAAATTAATTATTTTGACTTGTAAATTAAATTTAGGGAATAAATATAGCAATAATAATTTAAGGTATTATAGTGGGATAACGAATAGAAAATAAGATAACTATAATATGAAAACTTGGATCTACTCGATCCATTAGAATGATTTAACTCATGAACAATACCATAGAAATTAAGTAGAATATTAGTAATGAAATATTCATTTTGAAAATGAAAATATTTATACCCTTGATATAAAATATAATTTAATGAAGAATTAATGAAATATGAGGTATTTATAGAAGTTAAATAGTTCATATGATCATTACAAATATGACCATTGGAATAGTTTTCTGGCTATTAGAATAGTAATATGACCATTGAAATAGAAATCTAACCATTCTGTATAGTAACCCGACCGTTATAATAGTATCCTTGTGATGTACCAGATTTTTTTGTTGTATTATTTAATTTTTATGGGAATTATTTCGAGACCAGGATCTGACACGGCGTGCAGTTCCGAGGCCCAGTGATCCCGGAACAAATGTTTGAATTTAATTTAAAAATGAAATTATGCGCGCGTACAATTTTCCTGAAAAAGTGGAATAACTCCCGAACGAGTGCTCGGATCAGAAATCTGAGGGCACCGTTGCGTTCAGAATAGTGATTTTACCTTAGGCAGGGCCTAAATTTGGCCGAAACAGGTTGGTGGTGAAATCTGGTTTTTGGACGCCACAGTGATAAAATATTTAATAAAATATTTTATTCCTACAATAAGATCTTTTAAAATCTTATATCTTTATCCTCTTTAAAAATAGGCTTAGGCTAGGGGCCAGGGTTACAACCCCATAACTCTGAAAACCCTTGGCGGCTCTGGAGGAAACCCCCAACGTGGCGGAAGCGACGTTCTTGACGAGTTTCGATGTCGACGACAACACGACGAGCGGATCTTCACCGGCAAATGTGGAAAATCCAGGTAGGGCGTTGTTTTGATTTTCCATTCCCCGTTCTTGGTTTCCTATGACGAACGCAGACTAATCCAAGAACAGATTAGCCTACGAATTGATCATATTTGCGGGATGGGATTTTTCGGGGATTTTGGGGATGTGATTCTTGATATTATTTTGGTTTTGTTCAACCTTCTAACGGCGACGGACCAAGATCCACACGAACATCGATTGAGGTTCGTCCCTCTCGATTTGTTGTGTTCTTCTTCCCCAAATTCTCGTGTTCTTTGTGAGCATTCTTCACGTTCTTCAAAGGGAAATGAACAACGGATCGTTGCGCATCCATTCCGCGACGCAACAATCCCAAATTGAAGGATCAACACCGCAACAGTCTTGTGGAAGTGCGACGACGGTTTCGGTGGATGGATCGAAGTGGATCGGAAAAAATCGTTCTTCGGAAGATTTTCGATCGGATGGCCGGAATCGGATTTTGGAGGAGATTGAAGACCTGAAACCCAAGGATTTGGATTCACGAGGACGAGGCGACCCTACATCTAGAGTTTCGCGGAGAACGGACGACAGAATCGAGATCCGGAGAATCGGGCGAGGCGCGCGGAGGAAGACACAGTTTCTAGGATTTTCCCGACTACACGCCGTGTAACATGGGATACATGGCATGTGTTTGTCGATAGGGTTACCTGGCATGTACTTCGAGAGTAAACGGACACGGGCAGGGTACACGGCCATGGACACTCCGTGTATAACCCTCCCCGGCCAGATTCACGGGATACCCCGTGTACTGGTACACGGGCAGGCGGCACGGACACGGGCAGAGCCCGTGTACGGGCACATGGCCAGCGTACATGGAGCGAGCCCAGGCGCTCGAACACGACGTGTGTTTTCTTCTACACGCCGTGTAGTTGCTTTCGATAAGACGAGTGACACGGGCCGTTTACACAGGCAGAACCCGGTGTCAAGGAACACGACGTGTATTTTTCTACACGCCATGTAGTTTGGTTTTGCATGGCTTGAATAAAGGACAAGGGCTGTTTACACGGGTAGTACCCGGGGTCAAGGAACACGGCATGTAACCATACTACACTCCGTGTAACCTTTTCTTCATGGCTTGAGCCACTTGTCTTCTGTGACTTGTACTAGTTCTTAGGGTTCGTACCCTTTGTAATCCCCTGAAGGTTCTGGTATCAACTCATTCATGCAGTATGATCCCTTCAGCAGAACTTCCCGAATGTAGTTGTTGGAATCCCCTTTATGAGGCTTAGAGCCAGATCCTCTATTCATTAATGGGACCCTAGGTAGAGTTCTTGGTATCGGCGTGACCAACTTCACCCGGGCGCCAATCCTCTACTTAGCGGAATAGCTCAGACTGAGTTGTTGGAATCACCCCATGTCTTGGTTGTGATCCTCATCTGAGCATCTTGTTCCCTAGGTACTTGTGGAGTGTGTTCTCCCGGAACGATTACTTTGTATCTCTCTCTTCAGACCTAGGAGTTTGTCGTCCCGATGGTATGCTTAGTGGAAATATTCGAGCTGGATCCTAGTGGCGGTATCGCGATGGTCGTTAGTGTATGGGTATATCTGGATATTCTTGTTTTTTTTTCGGTAGACATATACTGTGTAGAGATGACTGTACTTTTATTTATGGCATTTTCCTCTGTTGTATTTTCCTTTGTGGTTTCGAGGTGTCCTACTGGGTATTTTTATACTCACCCCTACACGGGATTTGCCCGCACGTGTCGTGTCTTATGCAGACGAGCGAGCCTTTGACAGGATTCTAGGCGGACCAGGACCGGACGGTGCTTAGTGAGATCAGGCAGGACGAGGTGTGTGCCTTCGGCAACAGGTTGCAGTCCCAATACCTCTTTCCATAGGTTGGACTTGTTGCAGACTTTCTCTTGGTGGGATTGTACTTTTGACCCAAGGTTTTACTTTAATGTACTTTACTTTCCTGTCATACTCTATGGTTGAGTTTTAGTGTATGCATGCATCTTTTCCTTTTAGTAGTTTTTACTTTTCATCTTTGTGGGCTTGGAGATGTGTGTGCATGTGTACAGGTTTATAGGCAATGCCTCCCATGTTAGTAGCATGCCTACTCGGTGCTAGTCACCAGCCCCTGGCCTATTGGAGGCGAGCTTGGGGAGTTGCGGCTCGGGCCCCATTGGGACGGGTTGTGATAGAGTGGTATCAGAGGATGGTCGGTTCTACCTTAGGACCGAGAGTCAGTGAGTTGGTTCGGGGCAACAATGTTAAGTGTTTCGAGTTCGGATCTCAGGCTAGGGACCCCAGTGTTGGTGCGACGTCCGACGTATCCATACACCAGGACTATGATAACTTGATTTTCAACCTGGAACATGAAAACACTAGTTTCATGGGAAAAAATAATGGTACATGCATCATATAGAAATGGTTTGTTGTTTCCATGTCCTTCTTGAGTCAGCTCTCCAGATATACTCACTGACTGTGATACATCTTGTTTTTTGAACAAGATGCCTCTGCGACGCGCACCCGCTATGATCCAGTAGCTCGATCATGGGGATGACCCCCTCAGTGATGAAGCTTCGATACAGGGACTAGATCCCCCGGTTCTACCACCAGGTGGCATGCCAGTTGTTCTGCCCCTTGTGGAGCAGCGTTTAGTGCCTGCTGTACCAGTGGAGGAGGAGCGCAGGCTGAGCGCACTCCACGAGTTTCAGAGACGGAGACCCGTCAGGTTTCGAGGTGAGCCTGACCCTCAGGCAGCAGAGGACTGGCTTGAGGTAGTGACCAGAGTCTTCCATTTAGTTAGGACACCAGCAGACCAGATGGTGATCCTGGCAGCGAGCCTTCTGCAGGGCTCGGCAGGGCGATGGTGGAGTTTGGTCATCCAGACTCATGACGAGGCAAATCTTGCATGGTCAGAGTTTGAACATCTCTTCGGAGAGGATATTTCACCGGTTACCCTAATAGAAGTGCGTATACAGGAGCTTCTTCAGCTCTAGTAGGGAACCATGTCAGTGGCTGACTATTCATCGAGGTTTACCGACCTCTTGCGGTACTCGATGGATATGGTTAGAGATCAGTACTTCAGAGCTCAGACTTTTGGGCAGGGCTTGCACAGAGATATCTGAGCTAGCATCATCCCTATGATCATTCCTACTTATGCTGGAGTGCTCGAGCGGGCTTTGGTGGTCGAGAGATTCCTGGCAGAGCAGGGACAACCGACAGTTTCCAGTAGTGGGTGAGTTGGAGCAGAGACCTCGGCGACAGGGAGTCGACATCAGGGACCCAGGCATGGGAGACATTTCCAGAGAAGATCCCAGGATAGGGGATCATCCGTGCATGGTTCACAGGGCGCTTCCAGCCATCCTTGAGAGAGGCGATGTTACTCATGTGACGGTAGGGGGCATCTTGCCCGAGATTTCCCAACCCACCGTACTCCTGACACGGGAGTAGTGGATGGACCACCGAGGTAGAGGCAACGTGTGGAGCAGGCAGATCCGTGAGGTGGAGGATGTGGCAGAGGAGCTGGGAGAGCAGCTGGAGGTGGTTGGCGTTTCAACCCTTTACCTCCACCACCCCAGGAGGTCCACCCCGGGCACAGGGAGCTGGTGGACAGAGACAGGGACAACTGCAGGTGGTAGAGGCTTATGACCCAGGTACTCTCGTAATGATTAGAGGAACTATCTGTGTCTTTTCTACCTTGGATGCCGTATTTATAGACACATGTGCTAGTCATTCCTTTCTGGCTGCTTATCTTGTTTGATACCTTGAGATTCCAGTTGAGCCATTGACTCGACCCTTACGCTTGGAAACACCGACTGGAGAAGATTCAGAGATCACACACCTTTGCAGGCAGTGTGACCTAACCCTTGGAGGCGAGAGTTTCGGTTGGAACCTCTTGGTGATAGCGTCGAGGCCTTATGATGTAATTCTTGGCATGGATTGGTTATCCATAGTTCATGCCCAGATTGATTGTTTTAGGCGAAGGTTACGGTGTGTCCACAGTGATGGAACGAGGTTCTCTTTTGTCAGTGAAAGAGAGACCCAGGCAGCGCAGGATGGACTCGTGCATAGGAGGGAACAACCGAGTTCACATCATCTTGGTAGCCTAGCCCTTGGCGTGGCAGATGTTGCGAGTTTCCAGTTTCCAGCAGTGGTGGATGAGTACGAGGATGTCTTTCCGGAGGATGTCCCCAGGTTACCTCCCTGATGGGAGATAGATTTCTGTATTGAGTTGCAACCTGGGACAACCCCGATATCAGCATCAGCTTATCGGATGGCTCCTACAGAGCTTCGTGAGCTGAGGATGCAACTGTATGACTTGCAGAAGAAGGGATTTGTGAGACCCAGCGTTTCACCCTGGGCGGCCCCAGTACTGTTTTCCAAGAAGGCGGACGGGAGCTTGAGGCTGTGTGTGGATTACCAGCACTTAAATCAGGTAACCGTGAAGAACCGGTATCCACTGCCAAGGATCGACGACCTCTTCGACCAGTTGAGAGGGGCACGATGGTTCTCAAAGGTTGATCTAAGATTAGGCTATCACCAGTTGAAAGTGTGGAAAGAGGATATACCGAAGAAAGCTTTTAGATGTCGCTATGGTCACTATGAGTACTTGGTGATGCCCTTCGGAATGACGAATTCCCCAGCAGTGTTCATGGGACTCATGAACTGGATCTTTCAGCCTTACCTAGACCGGTTTGTGGTGGTCTTCATCGATGATATCCTTGTATACTTTGCGTCCTAGGAGGATCATGCGAGACACCTAAGGATGGTTCTGAACACACTCCGAGATCACCAGTTGTATGGGAAACTCTCGAAGTGTCAGTTCTGGTTACAGGAGGTCCACTTTCTGGGAGACATTATCTCAGCGGATGGTGTAGTAGTGGACCCTGCAAAGGTGGAGGCAGTGCTAGCATGGGAGCCACCCCAGAGTGTGACAGAGGTGCGGAGTTTCCTTGGGTTGACAGGCTACTATCGGAGATTCATCCATGATTTCTCCAGGATTGCAGCACCCATGACAGCTTTGAACCGAAATGGACAGCCTTTTTCGTGGACTTAGAAATTCCATCAGGCTTTCCAGCAGCTGAGACAGAGTCTGACGAGTGCCCCAAACTTGAGATTACCGGATGATGGTGTTGAGTACGTAGTGTTCTGCGACGCATCAGGAACTGGTCTTGGTTGTGTCCTGATGCAGAGGCAAGTGGTTATTGCCTATGGCTCACGTTAGTTGAGGCCACACGAGCAGAACTACAAAACCCATGATCTTGAGTTGGTAGCGGTAGTCTTCACATTAAAGATGTGGCGGCACTACCTGATGGGCGAGCGGTTTACCATCTACTCTGATCACAAGAGTCTCAGATATATCTTTTCTCAGAAGGATCTGAATTTTAGGCAGAGGTGATGGCTTGAGTTCCTCCAGGATTACGACTTTGAGATCGTTTATACTCCTGGGAAGGGGAATGTGGTGGCATATTCTCTCAGTAGGAAATCCAGTTCGTAGTTGCTGGATAAGGCGACAAGGTAGTTGGCCTCTTTGCAGTTGTCCTTCATGGATGGAGAAGAGGGATCTTACCTCCAGTCGATGATTGTTACCCCACCACTCTTACAGCGACTCAGGGAATCACAGTGTGAGGATGCTAGCTGTGAGACTCTACGTGCTCAGATATCCGCAGGTGATGATGCTAATGGATATTCAGAAGGAGGGGACCACGTTGTCCTTTTCAGAGGACACACGGTAGTACCAGTGACGTTGCGGGAGGAGGTTCTGAGGGAGTTCCATACATCCCCTTTGGCGGTACATCTGGGCGTGGAAAAGATGTACCAGGACCTCCGGCGTCAGTTATGGTGGTCAGGGATGAAGAAGACTGTGGCAGAGTTTGTTTCTCGGTGCCTTACTTGTTAGCAAGTAAAGGCTGATCACCAGGTGCCAGCACGTTTGACTCAGCCCCTTGAGGTGTCAGAGTGGAAGTGGGATGGGATATCCATGGACTTCGTGACAGGTTTACCACGCACGTCCAGGGGACACGATGCCATCTGGGTGATCGTTGATCGACTCACCAAGTCGGCCCACTTCCTAGCCATACGGGAGCAGAGTTCGGTAGAGAGCTTGGGACGCCTCTATGTGCAAGATATAGTTCGGCTTCATGGAGTTCCATCCACGATCGTCTCAGATCATGATGCCCATTTCACATCCCGATTGTGGAAGGGATTTTAGGAAGCTTTTGGGACTCAGTTACGCTTGAGCACATCGTTTCATCCCCAGACTAATGGTCCGACAGAGCGGACCATCCAGGTCCTGGAGGATATGCTACGATCTTGCATAATTGACTTCGATCATAGCTGGGAGGATCACCTACCACTGGTGGAATTTTATTACAACAACATTTATAATTCCACTATTAGTATGACACTATTCGAGGCTCCATACGGGCGACCTTGCAGGTCGCCACTTTGCTGGACTGACTCGGGAGAGTCAGCACTCATGGGCCCAGAGATGGTGAGAGCTACTATAGAGAAGGTGCAGGTCATCCAGGAACGGATGAAGACTACACAGAGTTGGAAAAAGTCTTATGCCGACCGGAGGCGGAGGCCTTTGGAGTTCGAGGAGGGAGACCATGTGTTCCTTCGGGTCTCACCTCGACGGGGATTGCGGAGATTTGACCGAGGTGGAAAGCTATCTCTGAGGTTCTTTGGACCTTTCCAGGTTTTGAGTAGAGTTAGTGAGGTGGCGTATCGCTTGGCTTTACCTCCTCAGATGGACCAGGTACACAACGTCTTCCATGTGTCGCAGCTACGGAGGTACGTGCATGATCCATCGCACGTCATCGACTGGGGTGAGCTGGACATCGACGATGGAGAGACCTTTGCTGAGTACCCAGTGGAGATCAAGGATCGGCAGGAGAAGATCCTTTGTGGATGAGCTATTCCCTTGGTGTGTGTCTGGTGGTAGCACGGGAATCTCCAGGAGAGCACGTGGGAGCGGGAGGCTCAGATTCGCGTGTAGTACCCACATCTTTTTGAGTAGCCCATGTTTTGGCTTTTCGGGGACGTAAAATCCCTAAGGTGGGTGTGACGTAATGTCCTGGATTTTTTCATTGTATTATTTAATTTTTATGGGAATTATTTTCAAACCAGGCTCTGACACGGCGTGCAGTTCCGAGGCCCAGTGAGCTCGGAACAAATGTTTGAATTTAATTTAATAATTAAATTATGCACGCGTACAGTTTTCCTGAAAAAGTGGAATAACTCACGAATGAGTGCTTAGATCATAAATATGAGGGCACCGTTGCATTCAGAACAGTGATTTTACCTTAGGCGAGGCCTAACTTCGGCTGGCGCAGGTTGGTGGTGAAATCTGGTTTTTGGACGCCACAGTGATAAAATATTTAATAAAAATATTTTATTCCTGCAATAAGATCTTTTAAAATCTTATATCTTTATCCTCTTTAAAAAGAGGCTTAGGCCAGGGGCCAGGGTTACAACCCCATAACTCTGAAAACCCTTGGTGGCTCTGGAGGAAACCCCCAACGTGGCGGCAGTGACGTTCTTGACGGGTTTCGACGGCGACGACGACGCGGAGAGCAGATCTTCACCGGCAAATGTGGAAAATCCAGGTAGGGCGTTGTTTTGATTTTACATTCCCCGTTCTTGGTTTCCTACGATGAACGCGGACTAATCCACGAACAGATTAGCCTGCGGATCGATCTTATTTGCGGGATGGGATTTTGCAGGGATTTTGGGGATGTAATTCTTGATATTATTTTGGTTTTGTTCAACCTTCTAACGGTGACGGACCAAGATCGACACGAACATCGATCGAGGTTCGTCCCTCTCGATTTGTTGTGTTCTTCTTCCCCAAATTCTCGCGTTCTTTGTGAGCGTTCTTCACGTTTTTCATGGGGCGATGAACAACGGATCTTTGCGCATCCGTTCTGCGATGCAACGATCCCAAATTGAAGGATCAACACCGCAACAGTCTTGCGGAGGTGCGACGACGGTTTCGGCGGACAGATCGAAGCGGATCGGAATAAATCATTCTTCGGATGATTTCCGATCGGATGGCCAGAATCAGATTTTGGAGGATATTGAAGACCCGAAACCCACATATTTGGCTTCACGAGGACGAGGCGACCCTACATCTGGAGTTTCGAAGAGAATGGATGACAGAATCGAGATCCGGAGAATCGGCCGAGGCGCATGGAGGAAGACACAGTTTCATGGATTTTCCCGACTACACGCTGTGTAGCATGGGATACACGGCGTGTGTTCGTCGGTAGGGTTACCCGGCGTGTACTCCGAGAGTACACGGACACGGGCAGGGTACACAGCCATGGACATGCCGTGTATAACCCTCCCCGGCCAGACCCGACCAGATTCACGGGATACCCCGTGTACTGGTACACGGGCAGGCGGCACAAACACGGGCATAGACCGTGTACGGGCACATGGCCAGCGTACACAGAGCGAGCCCAGGCACTCGAACACGGTGTGTGTTTTATTCTACACGCCATGTAGTTGCTTTCGACAAGACGAGTGACACGGGCTGTTTACACAGGCAGAACCCGGTGTCAAGGAACACGACATGTATTTTTCTACATGCCGTGTAGTTTGGTTTTGCACGGATTGAATAAAGGACACGGGCCGTTTACACGGGCAGTACCCAGGGTCAAGTAACATGGCGTGTAACCATACTACACGCTGTGTAACTTTTTATTCATGGCTTGAGCCACTTGTCTTCGGTGACTTGGACTAGTTCTTAGGGTTCGTACCCTTTGTAATCCATTGAAGGTTCTGGTATCAACTCATTCATGCAGTATGATCCCTTCAGCAGAACTTCCCGAATAGAGTTGTTGTAATCCCCTCTATGAGACTTAGATCCGGATCCTCTATTCATTCATGGGACCCTGGGTAGAGTTCTTGGGATTTACGTGACCAAATTCACCCAGGCGTCCATCCTCTACTTAGCGGAATAACTCAGACTAAGTTGTCAGAATCACCCCATGTCTTGGTTTTGATCCTCATCTGAGCATCTTGTTCCCCAGGTACTGTGGAGTGTGTTCTCCCAGAATGAGTACTTTTTATCTCTCTCTTCAGACCTAGGAGTTTGTCCTCCCGATGGTATGCTTAGTGGAAATCTTCGAGCTGGATCCTAGTGGCGGTATCACGATGGTTGTTAGTGTATGGGTATATCTGGATATTATTGTTATTTGTTCGGTAGACATATACTGTGTAGAGCTGACTGTACTTTTATTTGTGGCATTTTCCTCTGTTGTATTTTCTTTTGTGGTTTCGGGGTGTCCTACTGGGTATTGTTATACTCACCCCTACATGGGCTTTTCCCGCACGTGTCATGTCTTGTGCAGACGAGCGAGACTTTGACAGGATTCTAGGTGGACCAGGACCGGACGGTGCTTAGTGAGATCAGGCAGGCCGAGGTGTGTGCCTTCGACAATAGGTTGCAGTCCCAATACCTCTTTCCACAGGTTGGACTTGTTGCAGACATTCTCTTAGTGGGCTTGTACTTTTGGCCCAAGGTTTTACTTTACTGTACTTTACTTTCCTGTCA
Source organism: Viscum album (assembly GCA_963277665.1). Lineage (NCBI taxonomy): Eukaryota > Viridiplantae > Streptophyta > Magnoliopsida > Santalales > Viscaceae > Viscum > Viscum album. The sequence continues at coordinate 875,228,928 of OY728136.1, forward strand.
TACTCTGTGGTTGAGTTTTAGTGTATGCATGAATCTTTTCCTTTTAGTAGTTTTTACTTTTCATCTTTGTGGGCTTGGAGATGTGTGTGCGTGTGTACAGGTTTATAGGCAATGCCTCCCATGTTAGTAGCATGCCTACTCGGTGCTACTCACCAGCCCCTGGCCTATTGGAGGCGGGCTTGGGAAGTTGCGGCTCAGGCCCCACTGGGATGGATCGTGACAATCCTCAGCTATGTAAATGAGAAATAATATTTAGGTATCTTATAAAATAAAAATATTACCTATTATATCATGATACAAATAAATAAATGTGTTAAAAATGATAAAATAAGTGTTTTTATTTTTATAAAACATATTTTTATAAAAAATATAAAATTTCAAAATAAAATTTAGTTTCATAAAATTTGTTTATGAAATTATATTAAGTTTCACTATAATAATAATTTAATTTTATGATACCAAAAATAATTTTTTAAAAGGTTAGAGAAATGATCATAATATTTAAATTAGTATTTTTCAAATAAATAAGAATTTCATTTAAAAATTAAAATTACCATATTTATAAAATTATTTTCATAAAATGGATTTATTTTTTGGAATCTATACCTCAAAAAGTGGTTAGGGTTATTTTTTGGTATCTTTCTAAAATTGTTGAATTTTTGGTGAATAATGAAATACATCAGAATACGATATTTAACATTATAAGATAAATACATAATTAATTGCATACATGGTGATGTAAGAAACCATTAGTTAAAAATCACATTAAATATTTATTTTATATAGTTAAAAGATTCATCACTATTGGTAATATTGATCCAAAAATAATAAACTAATGAATATAATATTCAAAAAATACCCCTCTCCTCCCCTTATAAATACCTCCCCTCACCAATCCTTCTCCTCACACCTTATATGCCTTTTTTCTTACCAAAAAACAACAAAAATATCTTATAATATCTCTCCCACCGCCTTAAAATATTTTTTCTCTTAAAATACCAATCCCAAGGTGTCTTAAGTGGAAGCCTAAGAGAAGATTTACAAAGGAGATGGGAATACTCTAAACTGAGTTTTTTTATTTTTTTCTTCCTAATTATCCTCCAAAAAAATTCCATAAAACATGGAATAATGAACCAAATATCAATAATATGCTAGAATTTTATTAGTTAAATGTAATTTACATTATCCATGCTCTTATTGTTTCATTTTAAAATGAAAACATTGTTCACAATATGGTTTATTCCCCACCTCCATGAACAACATACTTTGTTTTTCTCCACCTCCTTAAAGGCTAGTTATAAAAATATTATTATTGTTAAATATGATAATAATAATTTTATAATAACTTAATTAATTTTATTTAATGTATTAATAATATTTCAATTAAATAAAATGAGTCTAGATCAGAATGGTCAGTAAAACCACCTAAATAAACCAACCACATAATGATAACGTTTATACTAAATGAATTATCCCTATGTCATAACACATATGAATATTTAGGACCATTTAAATTTTTGTAAGTGTATGAATATCATTTCATTTCACTTCTATAGTTATAGTCCCATTTTATAAGAACTTAAATAATTATCCTAAAATTAACCTGATATGGGAACCATGAAACAAATGAACATGGGATAATATATGATGAAATGATATCTCAATTAAATGATTCTACACTAGCATAAACACTTGTTAATAAATATAATATTTTAAAATATGGTTCTAAATAATGTATTTAATAAATATAATTTTATTATTTAATATGTTAAGTGAACGTGTAGAATGAATCCGAAGATGTGGTAAGGGATCTCTCCAAACCACCCTATTTTTTGGGTTATGATTTATATTTATTTACCTCACTTTCTCTATATATTATTATTATTTAATTATTCTATATTATGTATATATGTCCCACAAATATATAACTAGTTTAATGCACCTTTACTTTATGGGGATATACATGTTTTAAAGGATCCCTTTTAAATTTCTTTCATTAATCATGACCGATTAAAGATAACTTCTATGTTTTCTTTCCTCATTTAAAGTATCACTCAATGAAATGTTTTTAAAATTAGTTTTTTTCTAAAAAATTTATTTTGTTTTTGAAATCCATCTTAGTTAATTTCTATTTTTATGGAAATTATTATTCCCTTATCCCATTTAATGATTCTTTACCCCGTTTTCCTAAAACACCACTTAAAAATAATACTTCCAAAATTATTCCTACACTAATTTTTATGTCTTCAATTCACATGGAATTCATTTACATTAAAAATGATTCTTTATTTATCTACGAATGTCCAAGAAATATTTTATAAATTCTTTCATGTAATTCACCATGACATGCCATTAGGCTATGTTATAAGACATGATTATGTAACCCATTTCCTTTCCATGGGTTTTTATGATGGTTATTACATATGTATGATTTTCTTATTGGATACATATACACGTACATGTTATGATGGGTGAAACCAGATATTTATCCTATGAATTGGGTAATGTTTATGTCTCATGAGACGATATGTATGAGATTAGGGAGTAAAAAAAATCTATGATGGGACTCTATCCACAATGTGATATTTCTTCTTGCGGTTATCCTTGACTTATGATTATGCCATGTTTTATGTTTTTTCAACATTCATATGTTGAAATTATCTTATGATTCCATGTTCTTTATTTAATTCTTCCATATGATTACTCAAGAAACTTTTCTTTTATGATACCATGTTATGCCTTTTGACTCATATGTTATGCTTCATTATCATGCTTATTCCCTAACTCAGATTTATACCTCACTCATTTTATCTATGTATTCCCCAAGTTATCTTATATAGTTTAAGAAGATCAAAGGGATTTAGAATATCTTTATTAAGATTAAAATAAATATATTTTATTTTAGTTTTATTTTAATGTTTTATGTACCTAATCTTCCAAATAGACTAGGCCTATCGATCCTTAGGATGTTCTTATTTGTTATTTATATTAAAAATAATTTAATGATATGTTTAAAAGACTTGGGTATCTATAGAACTAGTTTCTAGTTTGGGGAGATCAGGGAAATTCCCCCAGTATGTTACATGCCACCTCGACTATTAGATCTAGGATAGCCCAGAGTTGGTTCCTAATAATAATACCTGTGAGGCTTGATGAGGTATGACATTGGATTTTCTAAAGGTGATGGGTTGAGAGATATTCTGAGAGAGATATGGAATAAGAACCATGTGAGGGTCTTGAGAGAAATTTTATTACTTGGTATAGTATTTCCAAGGTTCTTAGTATGAGATATCCTGAGATAGTATATGGTGAGATAGACTGAGTTGTGATACTGAATTTTTATGAGAGTTAGGGATGTCCTATTAAGGATAGGGTCAAATAGATCATATGGGTTATGAGAACACCATGGGGTATTATATATGGATTGGTGTTGCTGAGTGGGGACCGAGATGAGTGTGAAAGAACATAGTGGATACTATATGGGTGAGATGAATGCTGACGGGTTTGACGTGATGAGCTTTTGTGATTGGGGAAGTCTTGAGGGGATCATCCTGGGATGCTGATTAGATGAGGAGATATTCCTTTTGTCATGGATATAGGTCTCAAGTGACATGTATAAGTTTTGGGCATGAGAGGCCTGCCTAGGAGATGCATTTATAGTTCAGATGAGTAGCCAACCTAGGGGACTGATATAGTATATATGAAGTTATATGGAGAGAGTATACATCCAAGTGTTTAGGATATATGATTCTAGAGTGGGGTGATATTACCCTAGATGTAATGGTTTCAGTTAGGGTATGTAAACCCTCGAGTGGATGGTATGTGGTTCCAGGGTGGCGAAACATTCCCATATGATGTGATGGTTTTGGGTAGAGGATGTAACCCATTAGGTGGATGATATTTTATGGTTATGGGTTGGGGATGGTAACCCTATATTGGATGAGGTATGATGGTTTTAGGTAGGGGTTAAGACCCCTTGAGTGGATGATATGGGATGGTTCTGGGTAAAGGACGTGACCCTATGAGTGGATGGTATGTGATTCATGGATAAAGAATTATTCCCTCACGATGTGATGGTTCTGGGTAGGGGATATGACCCCATATTTGGATAACATCTGGTGGTTTTGGGTAGGGTATGTTACCCCTTAGTAGGATGACATGCAATGGTTCTGAGTAGAGGATGGGACCCTGGGTGGATGATGTATGAACTATTTCCATAGAGGGGTTCTATTCTCCTATGATGGTATTATGGGTGAGTCACCAATCCCCCTCCATATATATATATATAGAAATAAAAAAACACACACACATTGTCATTTTTGATTCTTGAGTGGATGTATTTCCCCCTGAGGGGTATGATTTATTCTTAGAGACATCTGACACTATCCAAAGAAGGTATGGGAAATTTTAGGAGTAAATTTAGAACTTTAGGATTGACAATTGTTATTTAATATTCTTACATGATTTATTTATTATTTTGAAAATATCAGATTGTGTATAAACTAAATTTACTAGTTATGTTAAGGAAACCATTAGTGGTGGCCCACTAAGTTTTAATCACACCCTGCTTGGGAAACCCTAGCATGTTGGTACCCAATGAGACATCATATTCATAGGTTTGGGTAGGGAAGAGGCATAGTGTTGTATGTATATTCTAGATAGCTTGGATGAGTTAGTATATGAGGCTCAAGGATGGTAGTCGATCCTACTTGAATTTTATTTCTTTCGTTTTTTTAATATGTGATTGACCCACTGGGTGATTAGTTGTGATGTATTATTATATGAAAACATTGATTTTTTTATAGCATGATTTTTTTATTAGATTTTACATACTTTGATTATTAGTATGGATATTTTTTGGTTATTTTATCTGTTTTTTACTCTGATATATGGGTATAGTCTTCCCATGATAATACCATTGACCCTTACTACTAGTCGTCATCCTCTATTATATGAGGATATTTTAATGAGGCCTTGTAGCACTCTGATTAAGACACTGATGAGTGTTCTCTGGTTTATGTCCTTATCAAAGTTTATTCTATTTTGTATTAATATTTTGGATTTTATTAATAGGGAATAAGAATACATCATATCTTGTAATGGACCTCGAGCTGGGGTATCATGAACCCTTTTTCTTTGGGAATCCTAGGTTACCAAGGTTAAATGATTGTTATTTTTGGTTTCTAGTGTTACTTTAGAGATATTAATTCAAGTGATGTGTTTATTTTAGATTGTTATTGTTATTTTGGTACTTTTCTCATAACAAAAATATGAATCTATTTATGTATCATATTTAGCATATATGATTCAGATGGGATTTTTGTACCTGGGTGTTATTTATTTCACTGAATATAATGGGTTCAGTATTTTAATGTGTTAATAACAAATTATATGGTGTTTTCCTATATAACTTGTTGGTCGTATTCTAATTACTTGAACCATGGTATTTCCTTATGATGGAATGTCATGTGGATATTATAGTGAGATTTTTTTCCTATGATGATGACTATACATTCCCTCCATGTAAAGGATGTTTAGTGACCCTTGGTGGGTCAGTATAGGCATTTTATGTCTTGAAGCTATTTTTGAATGTGGGAATAGGTTAAATTTCTTAAATTTTCAACAACAACCTATATGGTATTTTCTTATAAATCTTCTTGGTGGTATTCTACTTAACTATACCATATGAGTATGGTTTACCTGATATGAACCATCATAGGATATTTTAATTATATATTATGGATGTTATCTTGATACTAGAGGGGGTAGTAGGGTGTATAGATTCACAAAACGTATTTATTCCCTAGAGTGATTATTTTAATTAGAATATGATTCTTGATATGTATATATGACTTCCCTAGAGTTAGTGAGTTGGTATGTGATTTTCCTTATGGATTTAAATACTCAAGTGAGTGTAGAGGAGGGGATTTGGGATTAATTGGACTCTCTTGATGTAAATAAATTGAAGTGATTTTAATATTGAGATTAGGTTTTGGGAGGAAAAATCAGTTGGATACCTATAATTATTGATTTTAGGTGCGATTCTTTATGGGTTATGGATCAAGTTCCCAGATGGTTAGATCTAGGATGGATAAATCATGGGAATATTCTGGAATGAATCCCTAATGGTAGGTGATTGTGAGGTTAGAATTGACATGAGGGAAATATTGAGATTTTTGGAAAGAGGGAAGAAATGTGTTTTTGTTCCCATGAGACAAGCTGATGTATTGAGAACAACCAACCCAGACTAGTTTGTCTCATAAGACCAACTGATGTATTGAGGGGATATAACAAACCCTACCAATCATATACTAAGTCTAATCCATTCATTATATGAAATAAATGAATAAAATCATAATAAATAATCACCATAAGCATTTTTATTAAAAAATATAGCATACAAAATGTTATTATTTTCCCTAGTTAATAAATAGAACAACACGATCATAAGCCATTAAGGTAAGTAATTTGGATGGTATAATTAGCGTATATCCCTAGTAAATCATAATAATCATCAATTCATATTGAAATAAATGAAAATATTTTTCAAATAAAATTTGAACCTTTATTATAAAACATGATAAAAATATTCTTTCAATTTGATAACATTTTAAATATTTTTTTAGAATATTGAGAAAATGACTATATTTTAAAATAACCATGGATACTTGTAAATGAAACTTTAAAGAAAAGAATGGTCATGGGGTGGAAAAAAAAATTCATGCTATATATGTTAAAAGACTTTTAAAAATTTAGAATTGAGTCATATGAAAAACATTTGAAAAGATTCATTTTAATCATCTTTGAATAAAATCGCATGTATTGACTCTTTTTTTCTATTGAAAACCTTAAAAGTTTTTTCATAGTTAGGCACATAATCGATGTGGAATTATAGGCCCCATGATAGAAAAATATTAAAATATTAAAATGTTTAAATATAATATGTCATGTTCATGTAGTTAAGAAAAAATATTGGAATATATCCTAAATGAAGTCTCATATGTGAACACCAAGAATTCCATTAAATTTATAAAGCAGATTTTAACCTATTAAAAATATAATTTTTATCTATATAAGAAATTTTAGTATAGTGTAGTCATTAGTAGATAATTTATAAAATAAATAAATTTAATTAATAGACTTATCTATTTATTCATTTATTATATAATTTAATGTTAAACCTAGTAATCACTCTATAAAAACCCCTTTATATCCAATCTCTAGGGTCAGCCTCATAACCTTAGGATGTTTAGAGAATGGGATAATAAATACTATAAAAAAATTGATAATCATAAAAATGTGGATTGAGATCGATGACCAAGATATCGCGGGGCTTATCATCAATAATATTTTTTTGGATCTCACCAATAATATCGACACAAAATAAATCTTTTCCAGTGATCGATCTAACTATTAAGAAAAGATTTTGTTTTTTTGTTTAATAACCATTTTTAATTATCATGAATATCACAAATTAATTTTCTAGAATTAATTCATGGATCGATCATCATTTCATAGAATATTATTTTTTTATTCATAGGATTATGAATTGTGGATTTATTTCTTTGAACCCTTTTCTATCCCTTATTCTTCAATTAATGATGTTGTCCAAGACTAACATGACCAATGTTTGTTTCCACAATTTTTTATTTTATAGATTTATCCCTCAATTATTTTAACCTTTGAAGTGCATTGTGTTGCATTTGTTGTCAATGAGGCATGAAGTTGTCTTGGAATGAATGGATGTCAAGGAGTCAAGATGTGAATGTCAAAGGATGTGATGGTGATGGTGATGAAGGAGAATGGCCATGGTACCAAAATGCATGTCACTTAGGAGATTCACTAAGTGACTTAGGAGATGATGGTTTGAAACATTCTCTAAGAAAATCTGACGATTGTTGAGCTGTTCTTTAAGTTCCAAGAACTTGTATCAACTGGATACAATGTCACAACATGATTAGAAGACCATGCATTGTCTTCACAATGCATGAGGAGATGAAGAGAGCCATCCACAACTTCTAAGTGGATGAAGTGAGCTGAAGAAGAACATGTACTAATCCTTAGTGCATGACAATGTGAATGTGATCCAACTTGACCTCTAATTGGATCATTGAAGAACATTGAAGAATTATTTGATTCAGGAGCTTCGGTTGATGGAGAACCTTCAAAGAATTCACTCCTAAGTAATGAATACATGTTGAAGATAATGGAGGAATTTCAAATGAAGAAGAAGAGAGGAAGAAGGAGAAATAAGAATGAGATGGCTTGGAAGATTTGGCATTTTACACTTGGGAGTACTTTGTTTTTATACAAAGCATTATTCTGTCCTTTGCCAAAAAATAGGCCACCAAGGGCCAGCCTTAAGGGTTCAACCCCCAAGGTACATGTGGGCCTAAGGCGCCACGCCCAAGGGGGGATCCCATGTGGCCAGCCCGAGAGGCAGAGGGGGCCGTGTATAAGCCCCGAGCTACGCGGTGGTGAAGTCCGCGCAGCGCGCGCGCCCGAAGGCACGCATAGTGGGCGCCAGTGGCGCGCCCGAGTGGCAGGAGTGGGCGCAGAGCGCGCCCGCAGGGAGAACACGGTGCGGGGCGGCACCGTGGAGGGAGGAGATTCAATTGAGTGTGCTGGGGGAGCGGCATGTTGATAAGCCGCGAGAAAACCTCTCGCCGTTTCGATGTGGGACGCGGATTTTTTCCGCGGGAGTAATCCTGGCCGCACGATCAATCGCGCGCCAGATCTCGGCCGCACAACTGATCCGCGGCGAGGCGATCAGATCCAGGCCGCCCGATGTATCTCCATCGCCGCATCCAACGGCCGTGGCTTCATCTCCTTCCTCCAGCCATGCCGAAGCCACCCGCGAGCAGCCGCTGAACCAGAGCCCTCCGAGCACCAGTTTTCGAGCTCCCGGCCATCATTGTTCGATCCAAAGACTCCATTGAGATCGTCTAAGCACAATGAATACATCCATGCAATAAAATGGGCCTGCATGCACGAAATGGAGAATCTGATGTTCGGCCGAGGCAAACCGAAGGTGCCGAGGCTTCGGTGAGTTCGTGCCTTTGCATGAATTAGGTTTCAACAGAGGCCGTGCATGCGTTATAAATCGCATGCACGTGAAGGAGAAAAATAAAGGAAGAACCCGCGTCAAACTGAGAATGAAAAACAAGATTTGAAAAGATTTTTTAAAGATCCGAAGATCTCGGGTGTTTGAAGTTATTTCACGCGGATCATGTGAGGCATCCCTCTGCCTATAAAAAGAGAGGCCGAGGCATTCTAAATGCTTGCTGATGCGCTGAAAGTTTTAAGAGAGTCCCGCGAAGCCTCTGCCTCGCGAAGTAGAAGCCCCGCGCAAATTATTTGCACGGCTGTTGTCCCGGTGCCACCCGAGGCCCGAAGTGTTCCCTGCGCGCCTCTCTTGCGCGACAGGAAGGAGCCGAGCCGCATATTTGCGCGCTCGAGTCTCTTGCTCCCTCTCTGCCCGCACCCTTGCGCGGCAGGAGGAAGATCCCGCGGGTTTTGCACTTGCGCGCCCCGCGGGTAGGAGGTCTTGCGTGGCCTTTGTGCACCCAAGTGCTTGCGCGGCTCTTACCTTGTGCACTCAAGCCTTGTGTAGCTGTTGAAGACAAGTGAAGGCCGAGACCCTTTTGCTTATGTGCCAAGTGAAGGAAGAGCTCCTCGGGCAGTAGATGTGTCAAGTGGAGAAGAACCCGAGGGGCTTAGTGCTTATGTGCAAAAACAGAAGAGGACCCGTAGCCTTGTGTGTGTGCAAGAAGAGAAGGGGTCGTGGGCAGTGTGTGTGCAAATAGTGGAGGAAGACCGAGCCCTTGCACCCTTTGAGTGCCAAGTGGAGAAGAAGAACCCGAGGCCAAGGCTTTGAGCCTTGTGTGCAAAAAGAATAAGAAGAGGCCGTAGCCCTTGTTGGGTATGCACACTTGAAGATTAAAAGAGAAAGAACAAATTGTGTGTGCAAAGGAAGTGAAAGGCCGTAGCCTTGTGTGGGTGAAGTGAAGACCACACCTTAGTGTGTGTGTGCTAAATTGAAGAACCACCTATGGGTTAAGTGTGTGCAACAACAATAAAAACACACTTTAAGTGTGTGCATTTGAAGAGGCCGAGGGCTGTGACCTTGTGTGTGCATACCTTGAAGAACAAACTAAAAGAACACTAAAGTGAGTGTGTGCAACAAGAAGAGGAGAATAGGCCAAGTCTAAAGTGTGTGCAAAGTGAAGAATTTGTGTGTGCAAATTAAAGAAGTGGCCGAACCTAATGTGTGCACTAAAAGTGTATACACATTAGAAGAAGAAGAAGGAGTGACCCACACTAAAGTAGAACACACTTTAAGTGTGTAAACACATTGAACAAAAAGTGTGAAGTTCAAGTGAGAAGGTGTGTGCTTAAAAGAATTACACCCTTTGTGGGTCTACTGCACCAAGAGGAAGAAAAGGAGAGTGCATGCATGCATGCATGCATGTGCACACGTGAACAGTGCTAAATCAGTGGTGTGCATCTGAGGAGTCCAAGACTTGAAGATCTTGAAGAGTTGCCATGCACTCAGTGCATGATGTTGAAGTGAACTGAGACTGAGCCAGACTGAAGTTAAAGAGATTGGTTGTCTGAGTTTTCAGTAGATTGAGAAGACCCTGATCATCACAAGTGATCAGAGGTACAGAGCAAGGCCAGCAGTCTTTATCCCAGACTGCTGAGGATACTTGAAGAACTTAAAGTGAAGAAGAGCTACTTGTGTGACTCGAGGAGCCAAGAGAAGACCCTGTGGGACTCAGGGAGAAGAAGTCTTCAGTGGGATTCTGGAGCAGGCCAGTGGGACTCTGGTAACACTGTGGGACGCAGTATAAAGACCCTCCTGTGGGACTCAGGAGAGATACGGTGGGAAGCTGTATCGACCATTGTAATACTAACAGATTATAATGGGAGAATCCATGCTTGGAGAGCATGGCAAGGATGTAGGCCTTTGGTGCCGAACCTTGTAAATCCTTGTGTCCTGTGCCTTTTCATTACTGCATTATCCGGGAAAGGTTGAGAGATACAAGAAGAGTGGATCGAGGCTTTAACCAGCCATAGAGGTTTAATTGATAAAGAATCAATTAGTAAAAAGTTTTAAGGGATCACTGATTCACCCCCTCCCCCTCTCAGTGATTCACACTGATCTGGGCACTTCAATTGGTATCAGAGGGAGGTTCCCTCTAAAAGATCCAAGGGAGTCTTTATGAAGTGCAGATTTGAGGAAACGAGCAACCAGCCTCAAATGGAGATATCTGCCAAGACTCAGAAAAATAGAAAGAAGAAACAGGCCAAGAAGATGAAGAAAGCCTGTCCTAGCTGTGATGAAGTTGAAATAATGAATGATCTTCAGAGTGCACTCAAATATCTTCAGAAGACAGTTCCCATGGAAGTGGCAAAGTGTATAGCTACAGGCATCCATGATCTTCATGAAGAAAAATCACAGTTAGAAGAAGAAGCCAATGCTATGGAAGATCAGCTGGCTAAAAGGGTTGGCATAACCAACACTCTCAGAAAGCTGGTAAATGCCAAAGATGAAACAGTATCTCTTTGCAATGAAAGATATGAAGACACTACTGAAGAATTGCAAAGAAGCCTTTCTGAGAAAGAAATATTTTTTATAATGATCAAAGATGTTTTTCATGCACTGGAAAAGAGACACAGAGTTTCAATGGTTGTCAAAGATGCTCAACTTGAAGACAAAGCAAAAAGGGTAAAGGAGCTTGACAATTCATTGCTTGAACTGAAGACAGTGCATGATTACCAGATGAATCAACTGGTGGAGAATTGGGAAGGAAGTCTAAGAACTGTTGAGGATGAGAAGAACTCCCTTAACATGAAATGCTTAGAATTGGAGGTGATATTGACAAATCAGCAATCACCCAAAGCCAAAGCCTCCCAGTCAACTGGAAGAAGACATGTTGCTACTCAAGTATGCATTGAGCAGGATGATTCTAAAAGAAAGACATCCTCTAGTGAAAGTGCAACAACTTCTAAAAAGAAGGTACCATCCATACCATCTTGTACTCATACTTCTAAAAGTGTTTCTACTAAAAGTGCAGGATGGAAGAATGATTCCAAACAAGTATGGATGAAGAAAATGAAGAAGCAGAGCTCTCCTGAAGCAGCACAACAATTCAAGACAAGAACCCAACAATCAAAAGGACTGAAGAGGTCAAGATTTGTGGGTCAGTGTTGGTGTTGTAACAGGTATGGGCATTGTGCAAAGGATTGTTGGTACAATCCACTGAATGCCAAAGCACAGAGGAAGCCCATGCCAAGGGGGAGCAAGCCAGAGGAAAAGAAGCAACATCCACAGGTCCAGAGACATCTGTTTACTGCAAATAGATTTGGATTACTTGACAACATCTGGGATGATTGCAAAAGTGGTCAAATAGATACATGTCAATCTCCAACTGTATCCAGAGCTCAAAAGAAGAAAAGATCACTGAACCTGGCTAAGAGAGATTCCTTGGGAAGCAAGCAGAAGAAAGTGGAAGATGCTCCCAAGAAGAGTTTGAAGAATGAAGAGAAGTCCTTGGAATTCAAATCCAAGAAGGGTGATGCATCCAGAAGGACCACCAAGAAATGCTTCTACTGTGGGAAGAAAGGTCATATCATGGATCTTTGTAAAGAAGCCATGAAATTCAATAGAGGCAGACTGAACTCAAACAGACAATCAATTCAGAAGAAGCAGAAGGGATTGGTTGAAAACAAGTTGCCTAAGAAAGGTAGCTTGACAGCATCAAAAGAACCATGTGGAACTTCCAGAACTGGGGCCACTCTTCCAAATGATTTACTAGTCATATGGCCAAATCAGTTGCAACTTGCCAAAGATCTGCAGAGAGCTGAAGATGAAGTTCTGGCAATTGCTAAGGAAAAAGGGAAGAATAAGGTTTCACATGAAGATGTTTTGAGAACCACACCAGCACAATCATCAATGAAGATCAAATGTGCAAGTGTGAAGACTGGTGAAAGTGGGACATCTCGGTTGAGAGAATCTTCTCAACCTTGTTGTTCACATTGATGAACCAAGGAGGTTCCATCTTATTCCCTTATACTTTTGGTATTTACATGTTCTAACATTGCAGGGAATTGAAGATGACGATCATTCTCATCTGGAGGATGGTTTGGACAGAATGGAGTGCACCCCTTGAGGGGGAGCAAATCTAAAGAAGATGATGTTCTAAAAATTAATATCATCTTGAGAAAGTGAAGGTATTCCAATCATACTTTCATCCCTTGTTTCTTAATTGAGTTTATCTTGTCAATTAAGGGGGAGTATGGATTGAAGACAAATGGATGAAAGGGGGAGCTTTATCTTTGCACCTGAACTTTCTAATGAGTTTTGTGAAGCATGTACAGGATTTAGAAAATTCATTGTTATATCTGAAAAATTTCAAGCCCCTAAGCATGATCTCACATGTACAGTGAATTTTGGACAGCTTTGAATTCCTTGGTCATATCACTCTTGTTTTCTACACCGGGTTAGCCCAAGTAGACTTAGAGCTGATTTACTAAAGGTTCTTTGCTAAAGAGAACATGTGACATCATCCCTCTCTTAGTGTTTTTCAAGAAAATACTTTTTAAAGGGAGGAAGAGATATTTTGAAGAGAACCACACCACACCTTTGCATTTGATTGCCAATAAGGGGGAGAAAATATTGGCACACATATTGACCCATTCATATGTGCTGATGGAGTGTATTGACAACAAATACAAAGGGGGAGATTGAAGTGCATTGTGTTGCATTTGTTGTCAATGAGGCATGAAGTTGTCTTGGAATGAATGGATGTCAAGGAGTCAAGATGTGAATGTCAAAGGATGTGATGGTGATGGTGATGAAGGAGAATGGCCATGGTACCAAAATGCATGTCACTTAGGAGATTCACTAAGTGACTTAGGAGATGATGGTTTGAAACATTCTCTAAGAAAATCTGACGATTGTTGAGCTGTTCTTTAAGTTCCAAGAACTTGTATCAACTGGATACAATGTCACAACATGATTAGAAGACCATGCATTGTCTTCACAATGCATGAGGAGATGAAGAGAGCCATCCACAACTTCTAAGTGGATGAAGTGAGCTGAAGAAGAACATGTACTAATCCTTAGTGCATGACAATGTGAATGTGATCCAACTTGACCTCTAATTGGATCATTGAAGAACATTGAAGAATTATTTGATTCAAGAGCTTCGGTTGATGGAGAACCTTCAAAGAATTCACTCCTAAGTAATGAATACATGTTGAAGATAATGGAGGAATTTCAAATGAAGAAGAAGAGAGGAAGAAGGAGAAATAAGAATGAGATGGCTTGGAAGATTTGGCATTTTACACTTGGGAGTACTTTGTTTTTATACAAAGCATTATTCTGTCCTTTGCCAAAAAATAGGCCACCAAGGGCCAGCCTTAAGGGTTCAACCCCCAAGGCACATGTGGGCCTAAGGCGCCACGCCCAAGGGGGGATCCCATGTGGCCAGCCCGAGAGGCAGAGGGGGCCGTGTATAAGCCCCAAGCTACGCGGTGGTGAAGTCCGCGCAGCGCGCGCGCCCGAAGGCACGCATAGTGGGCGCCAGTGGCGCGCCCGAGTGGCAGGAGTGGGCGCAGAGCGCGCCCGCAGGGAGAACACGGTGCAGGGCGGCACCGTGGAGGGAGGAGATTCAATTGAGTGTGCTGGGGGAGCGGCATGTTGATAAGCCGCGAGAAAACCTCTCGCCGTTTCGATGTGGGACGCGGATTTTTTCCGCGGGAGTAATCCTGGCCGCACGATCAATCGCGCGCCAGATCTCGGCCGCACAACTGATCCGCGGCGAGGCGATCAGATCCAGGCCGCCCGATGTATCTCCATCGCCGCATCCAACGGCCGTGGCTTCATCTCCTTCCTCCAGCCATGCCGAAGCCACCCGCGAGCAGCCGCTGAACCAGAGCCCTCCGAGCACCAGTTTTCGAGCTCCCGGCCATCATTGTTCGATCCAAAGACTCCATTGAGATCGTCTAAGCACACTGAATACATCCATGCAATAAAATGGGCCTGCATGCACGAAATGGAGAATCTGATGTTCGGCCGAGGCAAACCGAAGGTGCCGAGGCTTCGGTGAGTTCGTGCCTTTGCATGAATTAGGTTTCAACAGAGGCCGTGCATGCGTTATAAATCGCATGCACGTGAAGGAGAAAAATAAAGGAAGAACCCGCGTCAAACCGAGAATGAAAAACAAGATTTGAAAAGATTTTTTAAAGATCCGAAGATCTCAGGTGTTTGAAGTTATTTCACGCGGATCATGTGAGGCATCCCTCTGCCTATAAAAAGAGAGGCCGAGGCATTCTAAATGCTTACTGATGCGCTGAAAGTTTTAAGAGAGTCCCGCGAAGCCTCTGCCTCGCGAAGTAGAAGCCCCGCGCAAATTATTTGCGCGGCTGTTGTCCCGGTGCCACCCGAGGCCCGAAGTGTTCCCTGCGCGCCTCTCTTGCGCGACAGGAAGGAGCCGAGCCGCATATTTGCGCGCTCGAGTCTCTTGCTCCCTCTCTGCCCGCACCCTTGCGCGGCAGGAGGAAGATCCCGCGGGTTTTGCACTTGCGCGCCCCGCGGGTAGGAGGTCTTGCGCGGCCTTTGTGCACCCAAGTGCTTGCGCGGCTCTTACCTTGTGCACTCAAGCCTTGTGTGGCTGTTGAAGACAAGTGAAGGCCAAGACCCTTTTGCTTATGTGCCAAGTGAAGGAAGATCTCCTCGGGCAGTAGATGTGTCAAGTGGAGAAGAACCCGAGGGGCTTAGTGCTTATGTGCAAAAACAGAAGAGGACCCGTAGCCTTGTGTGTGTGCAAGAAGATAAGGGGCCGTGGGCAGTGTGTGTGCAAATAGTGGAGGAAGGCCGAGCCCTTGCACCCTTTGAGTGCCAAGTGGAGAAGAAGAACCCGAGGCCAAGGCTTTGAGCCTTGTGTGCAAAAAGAATAAGAAGAGGCCGTAGCCCTTGTTGGGTATGCACACTTGAAGATTAAAAGAGAAAGAACAAATTGTGTGTGCAAAGGAAGTGAAAGGCCGTAGCCTTGTGTGGGTGAAGTGAAGACCACACCTTAGTGTGTGTGTGCTAAATTGAAGAACCACCTATGGGTTAAGTGTGTGCAACAACAATAAAAACACACTTTAAGTGTGTGCATTTGAAGAGGCCGAGGGCTGTGACCTTGTGTGTGCATACCTTGAAGAACAAACTAAAAGAACACTAAAGTGAGTGTGTGCAACAAGAAGAGGAGAATAGGCCAAGTCTAAAGTGTGTGCAAAGTGAAGAATTTGTGTGTGCAAATTAAAGAAGTGGCCGAACCTAATGTGTGCACTAAAAGTGTATACACATTAGAAGAAGAAGAAGGAGTGACCCACACTAAAGTAGAACACACTTTAAGTGTGTAAACACATTGAACAAAAAGTGTGAAGTTCAAGTGAGAAGGTGTGTGCTTAAAAGAATTACACCCTTTGTGGGTCTACTGCACCAAGAGGAAGAAAAGGAGAGTGCATGCATGCATGCATGCACGTGCACACGTGAACAGTGCTAAATCAGTGGTGTGCATCTGAGGAGTCCAAGACTTGAAGATCTTGAAGAGTTGCCATGCACTCAGTGCATGATGTTGAAGTGAACTGAGACTGAGCCAGACTGAAGTTAAAGAGATTGGTTGTCTGAGTTTTCAGTAGATTGAGAAGACCCTGATCATCACAAGTGATCAGAGGTACAGAGCAAGGCCAGCAGTCTTTATCCCAGACTGCTGAGGATACTTGAAGAACTTAAAGTGAAGAAGAGCTACTCGTGTGACTCGAGGAGCCAAGAGAAGACCCTGTGGGACTCAGGGAGAAGAAGTCTTCAGTGGGATTCTGGAGCAGGCCAGTGGGACTCTGGTAACACTGTGGGACGCAGTATAAAGACCCTCCTGTGGGACTCAGGAGAGATACGGTGGGAAGCTGTATCGACCATTGTAATACTAACAGATTATAATGGGAGAATCCATGCTTGGAGAGCATGGCAAGGATGTAGGCCTTTGGTGCCGAACCTTGTAAATCCTTGTGTCCTGTGCCTTTTCATTACTGCATTATCCGGGAAAGGTTGAGAGATACAAGAAGAGTGGATCGAGGCTTTAACCAGCCATAGAGGTTTAATTGATAAAGAATCAATTAGTAAAAAGTTTTAAGGGATCACTGATTCACCCCCTCCCCCTCTCAGTGATTCACACTGATCTGGGCACTTCAACCTTTATAAATGATGTTTTATTAGAAAGTGATTTTAAAAGTTCCCATAACCATTTTCATGTGATAATATTAGTGTTCCATAGATCATTGTTGTAGGTTTGACATTGTTGTTTTCAGTGTATAGGAGGATCAATGAGGATGAAAGAGACCCAAGATGGGATTGAGGATGATAGTGTTTGCATTATGGGTTATGTAGAGAAATGAGAATCTATGGGAATTGTGATTCTAGAGAATGGTTACTAGTAAATCATTTTATAGTAATGTAGAATACATGACCAATGATATTAGTGTCTGTTTTAGATGGGAGTTGGAGAAAATTCATCAGTGGAGGTGGTAAGGTGTGTAACATGTGAAGATCTATTTTTTTTTGAAAATTTTGATCTATATGGAATATATTTTTGAAGAACACATGATGTGTGTACCCCTCAATGTGGTTATAGGGTTTCAGGATGAGAAAAATATCACACAGACATGTGTCACATCCACACACCGTGTACCCCTATACCATCAACTCGATGTATACTAGATTATGTGACCATAACCCTAGTAAACCATCTCATTGTTTACCACTAAGAGTAAATAGGAACAACTAGATAAATAGGCTCAAGAACATGGCCCAATATCTATACATCGTGTATAGTAATAACATGACATGTATTTAGAGAAAAATCAAGTCTTGTGAGATAGTAGAACATAGATAGAATGATACATAGAGACACACAATTTTTATCCTATTGGACACATTGTGTAATTACAAATAACTTATAAAATTTCATTTAAGAATATATTTTCTCATTTTAATCCTAGGGAGAGTTAGGTATCTCCCCCGATGTGACAAGTTTCCTCCTAAAGAGTTTAATTTTTACCATGTGAGTGTGAGTGGGCCATGTATCATCTACCTATTGGATTTAGATAGAGTTATGTATTTCAAACACATTACTGAGGAAAATATCTTCTATCCATGAAGTATAATTTTGACCATATATAGATCTCATATTGTAGGTTCCGGGCGCAGTGGAAACACATTTTGTGGGTTTTCCCAACATTGATTTTAGCGTTAACAACGATCAATCTGAGATTCGTCACGATGTAAAATGCTAGATCTTCATAATAGAATGAAGAATGAAAAAAAGAGGGAATCCCAGAACCATAGAGATAGGATCATCACATGTTAGTTATAATTAATTTAATTAATTGACAAGAATTACCTTGATGGAATTATTTCTTCGTTGATGTCTCCGGTCACAATCCAATGTGATCCGTCATTGTGTCATAGAATCCAAGTGTAGGATTTCTCTAGCGGTGATCCACACATGCTCCACATATCTCTGGATGTCGCCGAAGGGATCTCTGGGTGCTAGCGTGGAATAACCTTCACTTGTGATGTACGCCTTCGATCGCCTTGATCCGGTGGTGGTGGATATCTCTCAGTCTTGAGAGCGTTCTTGGAGGAAGGAGTTATTTCGGTCTTTAGAGAACTCTCCAGAAGTGTTGTGCACAACGATTCACTGAAAAGTGTTGAGGTTGTGAGGATATTTATAATCGGGTTTAAGGTTACAGAGTTATGACAATAAATAAACGAGTTACGCATTTTATTTATTTCATTAACTCTTATTGAAAAAACCCCATGTCGAATCATTAATTCCTTGACATGCGCCCATGCTGATTATAATAAATATAATTTAATAAAAAAATATTATTTCTTCAAAATCACGATTGGAAAAACTACACGGCATGTAATCATTAATACATGGTGTGTACTTGTTTTTCCAAAATGAAAACTACATGATGTGTAATCATTAATACACAGCGTGTACTTGTTTTTCATTTCCTTTCCAAAATGAAAACTAAATGGCATGTACATTCAATGTACACGACATGTATATCTTGTTTTTAATTTTAGTCTTCCTCCAACATTAAAACGATTTAGTATTCCTTGAATAATTATTAAACCACCTACGGGAATAATCTTTATTCTACTTGAGATACATGGATACACTTAGTGTGTAACCCTCTAGGCCTATTTCTCGTTAGCATTAGGTGGGCTTGACTAAAGTCCAAGATTACTGTCTAGAAATGGGTCAAGGCACCAAAGATAAATAAGTTGACGCCGCACTGACGTGTCACCTCATATGAATGCTTACCATGTAATGTAATCCCTTTTTCTCGATATCTATAATCAAGTGGGTTGAATGCTAGTGCCATCAACCCATGTGGTCAATTATTCTTTCTTTTACTTCTCAGAATTGAAATTTCCAATTCCTCACCATGGCCATGGATTTATTTAGGCTATATCAATTTTATCAAAGGGCTTGAGATATCTACTTCTGTTATAGAATAGAAGGGACAAATCCTTTCTCGCATTATCTATTAATGCAGCATTACTCGTGATGCACCCAATGTATCCTACCTTGATATGAACAGTGTTTCATCACAGTTTTCATCAATACATCTAAGTGCACGAGTTGTAATACCCATTAATAATAATCTTAAATTCTAAGGACAAATACACACATCCACAGATAGTAACATCCAAATAAAATGTGGATTTCTTACTGGAGGGTCTCGTTCTCATAATATCCTCTTGGATATTACCAAGGGCACACACCATGAGAAGGTGCCTCAAAGTTTTATGAGTCCTCACCCTTAATGGCCTATATTATTTGTGTCCCTCAAATAACATCATCCTTCCATAGAACATATATTCAAGAATAGTGTTATGGCACTTCCGGGTTCTCTTCATAGAAAGGATCCGCTATGACTCTTTAATGCAATAGCTATCATTAAGAAATTATCACATGCGTTGTCACGTAGAAGAAAAATCAATATGTGATAAGGTATTTATTAATGAATAAAGTACAAAGTAGTTGGTTCTAGGCCACCAACTCCAACAGACTCCCACTTGGACTAGAGAAAACTGCTAACAACCTTTAACCCACTAGCTCTCACATGATATTCAAGCTTTTGCTGAGATAGGACTTTAGTCATGGGGTCCACCACGTTCTCTTCCATGGACAATCTTCTCACTACAACATCATCCCTTTGATAGAAATCCCTCAATAGGTAATACTTCTGGAGTATGTGCTTTGTCCGTTGATGTGACCTTGGTTCTTTTGCAAGAGCCACCACTGTAGTATTTCCACAATACAATTTAATGGGATCTTTACTGCTAGGCACCACATCAATCTCCTAGACATTGTTTCGAATACAGATGGATTCCTTGGCTACATCAAAAGCCGCTATATATTTGGACTCCACTTTATAATTGGCGACAACTGGCTGCTTTGAACTCTTCCAGCTCACAGCTCATCCATTGAGACATAAAACATATCCAGATTGAAACTTCAGATCATTATGATCTGTCTGAAACCCAACATCATCATACTCTCAGATGACAAGTTCCTCGTCTCCTCTATACACTAGGAATATATCATTAGTTATTCTCTGATACTTAAGGATAATCTTAACAGTAATCCAATGCTTTTCTCCTGAATCTTCTTGATATCTACCTACTATTCTCAGTGCATAGGCAACATCATGCTTGGTACATAACATATCATAAATGATGGATCCTATAGCCGAAGCATATGGGATCTTACTCATTATATCTTTCTCTTGTTGTGTCTGAGGAAACATTTTCTTAGAAAGATGTAGGCCATGTGACACTGGAATCAATCCTCTATTAGATTGTTCCATACTAAATCTCTTTATTATATGGTCAAAGTATATACCCTGACTTAGTCCAAACAGCCTCTTGGATCTATCACGAATGATCTTGGTCCCTAGAATGTAGTCTGCTTCACTCAAGTCCTTCATGTAGAAACACTTGTTCAACCATGCATTAACTAACTGTAAGACTGATACATCGTTTCCAATAAGCAATATATCATCAACATATAATACTAGGATAACGATCACATTACTATTAAAACTCTTATAAACACATGGCTGACATTCATTCTTAATGAAACCAAATTCCTTTATGGATTCATCAAATCGAATGTTCCATGACCTGGATGCTTGATTTAATCCATAAATGGATTTCTGCAACTTTGAAACCCGTTTGGCTTCACCTGGTCTCACAAACCCTTCTGGTTGTGTCATATAGACAACTTCCTAAAGGTTCTTGTTAAGGAATGCTGTTTTGACATCCATTTTCTAAATATCATAGTCATGGTAAGCTACTATGGAAAGTATGATTCTTATGGATTTAAACATGGAAACTGGCGAGAAGGTTTCATCATATTCAATTCCTTGGCACTGTCTGAATCCTTTATCAACTAGCCTTTCTTTATAGGTGCTAACTTGACCTTCCATGTCCAGTTTTCTCTTGAATACCCATTTGTATCCAACATGCTTTACATCAACTGGCTCATTGACCAGAACCCAGACTTGGTTCTGATACATGGAATCCATCTCAGAATTCATATCTTCTAGCCATCTTGCTTCTTCTGAGCTTTCTACTGCTTCCTTATAGGAGAGAGTTTCATCATTGTCCGAAAATAATGATTCACCATCCTCAGTGACTAGGAAACCAAATATCTCTTTTTCCCTTACCTCTCTTGAGATCCTACGCAGTACTTGTGTTTATGGAACCTCTTCCACAGGGATATGTGGAACTTGTTCCTATACCAAATCCTATGTATCTTGAGCATCAACTTCATCGAAGTCAATCTTGATCCCACTATCCATTTTTAGGATGTGCTCCCTCTCAAGAAAGATGGATTGTTTGGCGAAAATCACTTTCTTGTCTAAAGGGTTATATAGGTAATATCCTTTCATTTCACTGGGATATCCTATAAAGATACACCTCATTCCCCGAGGTGCTAGTTTGTTTCCTGAGAAGGCCTTAATAAATTTCTTGCATCCCCATACATGTGTATGTGACAAAATGGGTTTCTTTCCATTCCATAACTCGGAGGTAATTCCATTTTTTGCCTTAGTTGGTACTCAGTTTAATGTGTATGCTGTAGTTTTTAATTCATATCCCCAAAAGGATAATGGAAGATCTACATGACTCATCATCGACCTCAACATGTCCAACAAGGTGCGGTTCCTCCTTTCACTAACACCATTCCACTGTGGTGTATAAGGAGGAGTGAGCTGAGATAGGATCCCAGACTCCCATAGAATATCGATGAACTCTTGGTTCATATATTCTCCACCTCGATCTGATCGAACATCATTTTTGAATTCCTTAAATCTATCTAAGGACTCTGACTTATACCTCTTTAAGTATAAAAATCCATATCTACTCAAATCATCATTAAAAGTAACGAAGTAATAATATCCACCTCTAGAGTCTACTGGAAATGGTCCACATACATCCTCATGCACCAATCTTAGAAGCTCTGTGGATATTTCACCATGTACACCGAAATGTGGCTTGGTCATTTTACCTTATAAACAAGAGTGACATCTATCAAGTGGTTTTAGCTCAGTAGAGTCTAAATAGCCATCTTGGTAGATCTTTGTCAAGCACTTCTCATTTACATGATCGAGACGGTGATTCCACAACTGGGTGATGTATGAGTCATGTGAGTTTTTTTCGTTATCGATTGCCAACACTTGGTTTTCGTAATATAAAACATAAAAACCATTATTTAAATGTTCCATACCATAACATATGTTGTTCTTATAAAAGAGACAACCCTTATTTCCAAAATTAAAAATAAATCCATCCATATCCAAAAAAGATACAGAAATTATGTTCTTGGTAACACTAGGAACATAATAACAGTTATGTAAAACCAAAATCATCTCAGTCGACAATGAGAGATGGTAATCACCAATAGTCAATGCAGCTAGCCTTGCGCCATTGGCATCTCAAAGATCCACCTATCCTCTAGAAATATTTCTAAATATACTTGGTTCTTGAATTTGAATACAGATGTGATCCCCCCAAGATGTTTCTAATACCCAATGTGTAGAAATAGAAAGATTACACTCTATAATGAACGCACCTTTAGCATCCCCACACTTATGGGTGTAGTTCCTCTTCCAGTGGACTTACTTTCCACATGAAAAACACACCGCCTCTTATTCCATGCCCTACCTCTGGATCTTCCCCTTCTTGGATGGATGGTTCTCGGGGGCTTTAGACCGTTTATAAGTCTTTGTCCCATTTTCCTTGTCCTTCCTTTGCTTATTCACCATAAGGAATGCGGATTTGTCACGCCCCATGTTCTTATCTACCTGGAGAATCAAGGTTAGATGTTTTGATAGACTCTTCTCATTCCTACTCATGTTATAATTGACAATGAATCTAGAGATGGTCTTAGGCAGTGATGATAGGATGAGATATGTATGTAACTCATCTGAGAATTTAATCCATAAGATGTCCAGACATTCAATGTAGCCAATAAGATTGACTACATGAGGCCCAGCTAGCACAGACTCTCCAAGATTAGTTGTAAACAAAGCATTGGAGATCTCATATCTCTCTTGTCTTGCCTTCTCTTGGTAGATTTACTTAAGGTGAGACATCATTCTATAAATTTCCATGTTTTCATATTGCTTCAAGATCTCATTAGACATGGTCAATAGCATGAAACACTGGACATATGTGGAATCATTCATATGTTTTGCATAGAGATATATTTCCTCATCACTGGCCTCTTTCCCATGCTCAACTAGAATAGGCTCTTCTAGCATATACAATTTCCTTCCGTGGAAAAGGATGACACGTAAAATCCTCTGCCACTCTTGGAAATTGGTGTTGTTGAGAAGGTTTTCCTTCTCGAGTATGGTTCACAATGATATTTTTGAAGTCATTTTTTCTTGTCGTTTCTATAAATTAAGATGAGAAAAGGTTTAGTACTTTATTATAAAACCGAGACAAACATATAAATTAATACTTATTAGTCTCCCACTATTTTATCGAAATCCAATAGCCCTCACCATTTACTTTAGAATATTCTATTGTCTGAATGTTCTAGTGGACATGATCCATATTTCCTTTCGCATTACCCCAACTAGGGTTGGTCAAGAAACTTGAAGGGTTTTAGGTAGGCATTCCAAATTCCAACTGCATTAACTCGCAGCTCCTTGATCTGCTGAGTGGAATCTCCAATCCTGAAATCCTTTTATTTTGGATTTCCTCAACCTTTGATTCTTGGTCACACCAAGTCCTACTATGGTAATCAACCCTTGATGCGAACCAAGTCAAGTCAACCCAAAACCTTGAATTAGAATTCCCCGATAATTGAAAGCACAACAACTAGGGTTGGTCAAGTACTTTGAACTATGGTTCGATTCTAACCAAGATTATGGAAGGCTATATCGACTTAATATTTCTTTGAGAGATTTTATCCTTATAGGTAAATTTACATTTTATTTTCTCTGATTACATGCTTTTTAATAATAAGTGGGATATACTTAAGTGATTAACCATGTCTAAGATAATATTTATGCATAAGCCGATCTTATTTTAGTTCCATATTGCATGCTTGTTTAATTCATTAATTTTTTGATTATGACAACACACCCACAATAAATAAACCATGAAACTGACAGAAATAAAATAAATGGTATGATCATGAGCTTGTTCTATTGGTTAGTTTATATAGCAGTTGATAAACTAACCCAAGACCTAGGGGAGAAACACCTTGAACCTTTCGGGTTCGTGTTTACAACTTTACACCTATCCGCCATTGTATCTCCTTGGTTTCACCTTGGCTCCTGACTTGAGCTGCCTCTACTAGCTTGGGAGCTCCGTCCATTACATATGCATTTATCTCACACACAGGTGAGGGGTAAAATGGGTTTTTACATAAAATAATACTTGGGTGCACATGACCTACATATTAATGAGGAGAAGGCTCTCATGCCAACAAATTTAATTTAAATAAATAAATTAAAAGAAACCATTCACATACAAAGGTCTTGGTCTAGCTCATGATCATCCACACATGCAATTATATTTACGCATAAATAAGACTAGCATTCAATTTTTTAATCGTTCTTGATTAAGATAAATCATTCTCGAATCAATTAATTATTTTTAATTAATCAATCCTTTTATCTTAAAACCTTTTCCAAATTTCCTTGAGATTCTCATCCATCATAATTTTAAACAAATACATTCATTTAAAATTATCTTTGTACGTAACTTGTACCTTGGAGGAAACCTGGTGAATTCCCGTTCATTACGCAGATGTTAAATTAAACACATATATATAAAACACCTATCACGTGTTGTGCCCCAGCTTTAAGCCTGCACTATGGTATATGTCTCAAAGACTTGTATAATATAATAAGAAATTTTAATAAATCTGCCTAATTTGGATGAGTACACGGTGTGTAATTTTGTTCACCTTCCATCCAAAGTTCACGCCTGGGGACATGGCGTGTAGATGTACTTAGGAAATTTTGGAGTACACGGTGTGTTCAGTGGGACATGCGTTGTGTAGTTTCTGCGTTAAACGGTTTCCAGCCGGGAAATCCGTGTACGGAGTACATGGTCCAAGCCTAACCTGAAGGGACTACACACTGTGTTCAGTTGGACCACACGACGTGTAATCTAGAAACCATGTGCCACATGTTCCTGGTCAACACATGGTGTCATAAATGACTTAGATAGGATCCAATACATGGCCTGATTTGGTGGATCAGTCAATGCATTGAACCTAGACTACACGGTGTGTACTTACGAATAAACGCCGTGTATTCTGGTGTTATATGGCCAGAAACGTTTGGAACCTTCGGATGAGATCCTCTATTTTATTTTATTAAAAATTAAAAGAAAAATTCGTTTCTTGATGGTGAATGAGAAATGATAGAGGAGGAACAGATCTCTAGATTCATATTTAAAGAACAATTAACTTGAATTGATACAACTAAATTATTAAATGCGTAAATCACCAACGAAAAAACAAAATAACTATAATCAATGATACGACCGCTTTTATACAACTTTTAGGTTTCGGGCATAACGGAAGCGCATTTTTTGGGTTTTACCAACTTTGATTTTAGCGTTAACAACGATTAATTTCGAGATTCGTCACGATGTAAAACGCCGGATCTTAAGAATATAACGAAGAACAAAAAAAAAAGAGGGAATCTCATAACCATAGAGATAAGATCATCATATGTTGGTTATAATTAATTTAATTAATTGACAAGAATTACCTTGAAGGAATTATTTCTTCATTAATGTCTCCTGTCACGATCCGATGTGATCTTTCATTGCGTCGTAGGATCCAAGTGTACAATTCCTCTAGTGGTGATCCACATGTGCTCCATGTATCTATGGATGTCACCGAAGGGATCTCTAGGTTCTAGCGCAGAAGAACCTTTGCTTGCGATGTTCTCCTTCGACCGCCTTGATCTGGTGGTTGTGGATCTCTCTCGGTCTTGAGAGAGTTCTTGGAGGAAGGATTTCTTTCAGACATGAGATAACTCTCTAGAATTGTAGTTCACAACGATTCACTGAAAAGTGTTTTGCTATTTGAAAAACTACATGGCATTTAATCATTAATACACGGTGTGTACTTGTTTTTCCAAAATGAAAACTACATGACATGTAATCATTAATACACGACGTGTACTTGTTTTTCATTTCATTTCCAAAATGAAAACTACACACTGTGTACATTCAATGTACACGACGTGTATATCTTGTTTTTCTTTTTATTCTTCCTCCAAAATTAAAACTATTTAGGCTTCCTTGAATAATTATTAAACCACCTATGGGAATAATCTTTATTCTACTTGAGATACATCGATACACTTAGTGTGTGACCCTCTAGGACTCTTTCTCGTTTTCATTAGGTGGGCTTGCCTAAAGTCCAAGATTACTGTCTAGAAAGGGGTCAAGGCACCCAAGAGAAAGATGTTGATGCCGCACTGATGTGTCACCTCATATGAATGCTTACCGTGTAATGTAATCCCTTTGTCTCGATATCTCTAATAAAGCGGGTTGCATGCTAGTGCCATCAACCCATGTGCTCGATTATTCTTTCTTTGACTTCCCAAAATTGAAATTTCCCATTCCACACCATAGACATGGATTTATTTAGGCTAGATAAATTCCATAAAAGGGCCTAATATATCTACTTATATTATGGAATAGAAGGGACAAATCCTTTCTCTTAATATCTATTAATACAATATTACTCGTGACGCACCCAACGTATCCTACCTCGCTGCGAACAGTGTGTCTTCATAGTTTTAGTCAACACATCTAAGTGCGTGAGTTTTAATACCCATTAATAATAATCTTAAATTCTAAGGACCAATACACATGAAGATAGGAACATCCAATGATACTATGAAATGTGGAGTTCCTACTAGCGGGTTTCATTCTCATAATATCCTCCTGGATATTACCAAGGGCGCACACCATGAGAAGGTACCTCAAGATTTTATGAGTCCTCAACCCTAATGGCCTATATTTTTTGTGTCCCTCAAATAATATCTTCCGTCCATAGAACATATATTCAAGAACAATGTTATGGAAATTTCATGTTCTCATCATAGCAGGGATCCGCTATGACCCTTTAATGAAACAACTGTGCTTAGGACATTATCACATGAATTTTCACGCAGAAGAAAAATCAATATGCGATAAGGTATTTATTAATGAATAAATTAAAAAGTAGTTGGTTCTAGTGCAGTAACTACAACACATATATGAGAGGGATTTTCCATTGGAGTCTGGTATTTGAGCCAATTTTAGTGGGTAGGGATCCTCCAATTTTATTGAGGGAAGATACCAGGAAGAATTATCGAGGCATCAGAAACTAAGATCAATAATAACTATATAAATGTGACTGGTTGAGAAATACTATACTTTGAGTCTTGAGTACATCTGATGGGAATATATGGTTCATCTTCTTTACGATATTTCCTTGTGAACCCTCTATTTTTTGATATAAACTGATTGACTCTCTATTGATGTTTTATGCTTTGGGATTTCAAGGAATCCTAATGGGTATGTATATAATAAATTCTACATGGGTTCTGTCCACACATGTTGTGTAATATTAAGAAGATGAAATCTTTGATATAGTCCTAGGTAGAACCGTAGTAGGTGGAGCATAGTGGTTTTATTTAGCAAGGACAGCTAGTGGGCAGATTTTTCTTTTTGATACAAGCACCCTTATTGTAGGGTGGACCTTATATCTAGTTTTTGGGCCTATATTTTCCCTTATATGAACTATTTACCTTCTATTATACACTGAAATGGGATATTAGTAATTAATGCATGTATAGTGTTCCTACCAATAGTTTAACTTAATACATTACTTGGTGTATGTAGAAATGTTTTCTGTATACATGTATTTTAGGCTAATAACTCCCATGCGTGTGATATTTCTACTCAGTTCTAGTCTCTATCCCATGACCTATTACATGTGTAATTTGGGTGACACACTCATATTACCACTATCTAGGTGATTCCTGGTGGGTTGGATTATCTTAGAGTGGTATAAAATTATAGATTGTGTTATGACTAGAGTTATGAGATAGTCTACTAATGAGGATTGGTTTGGAATTATTGAAATAATGTTGAGGTTTATTGAATTCAACTATTAGGCCAGGTAACATTAAGATGTTTTGGTGACTGACATATCCATACATGAGGACTTTTCTAACATTCTTATTGACTAGGAACACGGGGACACCGATTATAGGGTAAATGATGGTACATGCATCATATATGAACGAATTGTGGTTTCCATGTGCTTCTTCACTTATCTCCCAAGTTATTCTCATTTACCATGGTGTATCTCGAATATTTAAGGATTATTTAATAATGAAAACTATAACATATAACACATTGATATCATGATGACGACTTACCTAGAGATGAGGCCTCAGTGCTAGTACCTAATCATGATATGACCCTTACAGGTGGGTAGAGAGTGGTGCCTACACCTATTGAACAACATGATAACCCTCCAATATTTTAGGTAGATTCTCCCCATCATGTTCATAAATAGTTAGTCTCATTAGTACCATAATATGATGCACATAAGTTGACCAAGATTCCAATTTTTCTAAGTTAGAGACCACCTGGGTTTTGGGGTGATCGATACCCCTAGGCAGTAGTGGAATGGATAGAGTCTATGGAATGAGTATTAATCATGGTTAGGACCCCTCATGACCAGATTTTGGTTTTGGAAATGAGCCTTATCTAGGGCTCAAACGAGTGATGGTGGAGTCCGATGACCCAGATGCATGATGAAGCAACCCTCTCTTGGATGGATTTTGAGAATCTCTTCATATAGAAGCACTTTATGGCGACCTTTTAAGAAGTACATATTTGGAGATTCTAGAGCATTAACAATGTGGCATAAAAGTCATATATTATGCAATGAGGTTTACTTATCTCCCATGAAACTCATTAGATATGGATCATGATAGACACTTCCAGGATCAAAAATTTTCGCGCGAGCTTCACTGATATGTTAGAGATGGAGTTGAATCCCATTTTATTCCTTCACATATTGGGGTACTAGTTAAATACCTAGTGGTAGAGATATTTTTGTATGAGGGTAAACAAGTGGTATGAGGATCTAGTAGCCTCTATGAGCTAGATTTCTTAGCTATAGAGGATGATAATGTTCTTTGGGTCATGACACTCGAGGGGTCGACATATTCTGATTCAGGTTTAGGGATCATTAGCTTAGGGTTCTTAGAGATGTTCCATATCACCTATATAAAGGTGATTCTACTCCTATTATGGGAAATTACTTCTTACACAGGACTATGTGACCCCCTAGGTATCATCATAGAAGAATGCAGTATATGTTCTGTAGAGGAAGAGGTAGTGGTGTGAGCTGGGCGATCCACTAGGAGTCAAATGTGGCAAAGGAGTTGGGAGAGTTTTTGGTGAAGACCAGTGTTATGATCCACTAACACCACCACTGCTACCTCTAGAAGGTTCACTAGGCTCATATATTTGGTGGAATACGATGAGGAAAACTACACTTATTAGAGTCTTATGATCCTGAGGCTCTAGACATGGTTTGAGCTAAAATATGTTTATTCTCTACTTTATCCTCAATTTTGATAGGTATGGGAATGAGACATTCTTTTATTAAATCATCCCTTGTTCATGAATTAGAGATTACATTTTATCCTCTATATCAACCCTTGTCGATATAGACTCCTACTAGAGAGATTTAGTGATTACACACTTCGTCCAATAGTGTGACTTGACTATCAGAGGAGAGAGATTTTCATGGGATATCATCATTTCTTTAATGAGACCATATGAAGTCATTATAGGTTGGATTCAGATCTTCATAGTCCATGCATAGATTGATTTTTATTGATATAGGATTCAGTTTTCTTGGGTTGATGGGATGATATTTTCCTTCCATAGCGAGAAGTAATCATAGGTAAATCAGGCTGAGATCATTTGCTGGAGGATATATCCTATTACTCATAAATTTGATATTATGACCCTTGTAGAAGTAGAAACTAAAATATTCTAGTTCCATGTAGTGGTGTAGGAGTATGATGACATATTTCATAAAGATTTAATGAGCTTTCCTCTCCATAAAGAGACTGTATTCTAAATAGAATTTCACTTAGGGAATACCTTTATATTTATATAAACATATTATATGGACCCTATTGAGCTGCAGGAGATGAGGGTGTAGTTATATGAGTTATAGAGTAGCGGATTTATAAAATCTAGGGTATCCCCTTGGGTATCACTGGTGTTGTTTTAAAAGAAGAAAGATTAGATTTTGTGGTTATTCATTGATTATCATTGACTGAACTGGGTGACTATCAAGAATAATTATCCACTACCTAGGATTAATGACCTATTAAACTAGCTAAAAGGGGTAAAATGGTTCTAGAAGATTGACCTTTGTTTGGGTTATTACCAGCTCCATGTTTGAGGGTAGGATATATTGAAGATGAAATTCCGTTATCGCAATAATCACTATGAGTAAATAGTGATGCCCTTTAGCATGATGAATTCTCCAATTGTGTTTGGGGGACTCATGAATTGAATTTTCAATCCTTTTCTAGATTAGTTTCTGGTGGTCTTCCTTGATGAAATCCTTGTGTACTCAACATTAGAGGAAGGGAATTTGAGACATTTGGGGATGGACCTAGATATACTCCGAGTGAACTAGTTTAATTGGAATCTCTTAAAGTGACAGTTATATATTTGAGAGTTCTACTTCTTGGGAAATTTTATCTTAGAGTAGGGACTATCGGTGGACCTAGTAAAGATTTAGACAGTACTATATCGATTGCCACACTAAAGTGCGATCGAGGTGTGAATATTCATTGGTTTGGTTGGCTATTACCATATATTCAAGATAAATTTCTCTAGAGTTGTAGAAACCTTGATTTATTTAACCCAAAATGGGTATACTTTTATGTGGGAAGATAAATTTCATTATGATTTTAAGGAGTTGTGTTAGTGTTTGGAGAGTTTTCCATCTTGAAACTTCCAGAGGAGGTAGTCGAGTATGTGGTGTTCTTCAATGCCTTTAGAACTATGCTTGGATGTATTTTGATTTAGAGGTATAAAATGACTTCTTATAAGACCCAAAAATTGAGACCCCATGATAATAATTACATGACCAATGATTTGTAACTATAAATAGTATTTTTCACCCCTAAAGACTAGATGAGATTATCTTATGGGAGAGTGATTGATCATCTATTCTGATCATAAGAGTCTTGGGTATATATTATCTTAAAAAGTCATCATCCTAAGGAACAGATGATAGCAGGAGTTCCCACAAGGTAATGAATTTTAGAGATTCTATTCTCCTAGGAATGTAAAAATGGTGGTAGATTCTCTTAATAAGAAATCATGTTCATAGTTGCATAGAAAAGAATCAAATCATATTCCCTCATTACAATTGTCCTATATGGGAAATAGTGGAGTATAATTCCTTCAATCAATGGTTATTACCCCTCCATTTCTTTAGAGAATCATGGAGTCACAACTTTGAGATATTTATTGTGAAGTTTTTTGTGACCATATTTTCAGAGGACATGCTCTTAATGGATTTTCTGAATGTGGAGAGCACATAATACTTTTAGAGGATAGATGATGTTTCCATTCATGATGTGGGAGGACATTCTGAGGTAGTTTCATACATTTACTTTAATATTTTATCTAGTAGTGGAAAATATGTACCTATACTTTTAACATCATTTTGGTGGCCCAGGATGAAGAGGAGTGTTATTGAGTTTATCTCTCAATGCCTCACCTGCGAGTAGGTGAAGCGAGAGAACTATGTACCAAATAATTTGGCCCAAACCCCTATGGTGATTAAGTGGAAGTGGGATGGAATATCTATGGATTTTGAGAAGATAATTTCATAATTAGTTAGAGATTAAAATCCAATATAGGTGATTATTGAATGAATCACCAATTCAAACCACATCCTTTCCATTCAAGAGTGAAGTTCAGTTGATAACTTGGGAAGCTTGTATGTTCAAGAGATACTTAAACTTCATGGAGTTCCCATAATTATTGTTTCATACCATGATTATGACTTCATGTCTCAGTTTTTTATAGGATTAGATGAGGATTTCAGGACTTAGTCACAAACGAGCATGACGTTCCACCCATAGAAGGAAGACCAGATAAAGCACACCATTTAGGTCATAGAGGACATGCTATGAGCTTGTGTGTTATAGTTTTTATGATGTTGAGAGGATTATATACCCTTTATAAAGTTTACATACAATAATAGCTACCATTCCACTATTGGCATCTCACCATTTTATGAGATGTATTGGAGGCCCTAATGGTCACCATTATTCTGGTCAGAGAAGGGATAATATGAACTTATAGACCTAGATTTGGTGTGATAAATGAAAAAGAATGTACAGATTATCCAAGAATATATGATTACTACCCTGAGCTATTATAAGTCTTATGAGAACCAATGATAAAGGAATTTAGAGTTTAATGGGGGATACCATTTGTTTATAAAGGTCTCAGATCACTGAGGATAATGGAGATTTGGCCAAGGTGAACATTTATCTATGAGGTTCATCGACCCTTTTAAAATACTATACAGGGTTGGTGAGGTGGTATACTTCTTATCATTACCACTACAGTTAGACCGGGTGCATGGCGTATTCCTTACATCACAAGTGAGGAGATACATTTAAGACCTATTAAACGTCATTGAATGGGGTGAGATAATATTGAGGATGGATTTACCTTTATAGATTACCCAAAGTGATAGATAATTGGTGTGAGAAGTTCCTATTTCGGTGATTGATTCCCTTGGTGAGTGTTCTTTGATAATACGAGAACATCTAAGAGAGATCATCAGAGCAGAAGAACTGGATGCGAGCTTAGTATCCTTACCTGTTTGAGTCAAATTATTCTCTTATAGATGAAAATACCTAAAGGTGGGATAATTTAACGAGTATATTTCTGTTTTTTCCATTTTTTCGAATATTTTAAATAATATTTTTGGAGATAAGCACAAATTCATTGAGGAATTATAGGCCCTACGAGGGTACAACATTGATATATTAAGAATATTAAATACAATATGTCACATGAGTACAATTTTTTAGAAATAATGTAACATATCTTAAATGGGGTCTCATATGGGAAAACCAAGAGTTACATTAAATATGGAATATAGGTTTTACCCAATGGATAACATAATTTTTTTTAGTATCAGGCATTTTGATAGAGTGCAGTCACTAGCAGATAATAGAAAAAATAAATAAATAAATAAATAAATTGAATTAATTAATTTATTTGTTTATTCATTTAATATTAGATTTACTGTTAACCCAAAAATAACTCTATAAGAACCCCATTATATCTAATATACATGGATAGCTACATAACCCTAGGATATTGAGAGAGGGGAATCATCACCATGGGGAAAAAATTTGATGATCAGACAAAGGCGGATCAAGATCGATGATTAAGACACCATAGGTATTGTCATCGAAAGTTATGTTTTTGTATATCTCTAATGATTTTGATATGGAATAATTATTGATCAGTGATCAATCCAACCATCATATAAGGATTTTGATTCTCTTAGTATAATACATGTTTTTTATTATCATGACAAACATGAATTAAATTATCTAGAATTAATTCCTGGATTAATCATCATTACATAGACCATTATTTTTTTAAACCTGATATTAAGATTTATTTATTTATTTATTTGAACCTACTTTCAATCGATAATTATTCCAATGCCGATTTTTTACAAGCCTAATATTTCCAACATTGGTTTCCTCAATTTTGTGTTTTATGTATTTCTCCTTCAGTTCTTTGACTATTCATCACCGAAATCCGGTTGACTATTGATTCAACTAGTTCAGGGAACCCTTTTCATTATGTGATCATTTTTAGGGTTTCAAAGATCATTGTTTTAGGTTTAAAATCACTGTTTTTCCCATTTTAGAGGATTAATGAGGATTATGATGACCCGATAAGGAATTAAGGATAATGGTGTTCACATCATAGTCCGTGTAGAGCAATGGGAATACATAGGGATTGTGATTTTGGCCAATATTGATTAGTGAATCATTTTATAGAAATATAATATATATGATAGATGATACAAGTAACTGTTTTGAATGGGAATTATAGAAAATTAATTGGTGGAGGTGGTAAAGGTGGGTGATTCATGAAGATATGGAATTTCTAAAAAATTACAAAATACAGAGTGTGTAGTTCATAAGAACACACACCGTCTAGAATCTTCCATGCAGTGATATAGTTATTTTTCTAAGAAAAATATCACACAAATGTGTACCATATCCACAATCCATATACCCCTATATTTTTAGATCAGTGCATACCAGAGTACACTCAAAGACCTCGAGTAACCCCTCACCCCATGTACTACCGAGAGTACATAAGCACGAGTAAAGACATGTGCTTGAGTACTTGGACCAATATCTATACATATTTAATGGTAATAACATTACATTTATATAGATAATAACATACCATAGGAGATTGAAGAACACTGATAGAACATGAGTTAGTGAAACATGTTGTGTACCCTATTGGGCACACCGTGTACTTCCATAGAACTTAGAAAATTTTATCTAGGTGAAAATTTTACTTTCTTAATCCCTCAAAAGAGTCTGGTATCTCACTTGATGGGATATTTTCCTTCCTAAAGAGTAAAATTTGATCTATGTTTGTGTGAGAGGGGTGTGGATCCTCTACCTATGGTCTTCAGATAGAGTTAGGTATTTCACCCACATTACTGGGACATGGATCCTTTATCTATGAAGTATAATTTCACCCATATATAGAGATCATATGGGATAGGTATCCTCCACTATGTTCTAGTATTTCATCCACTTTTTATAGGGTTGAGATCCTCCAACATTATGTTAGGTAAGGGACTATGGATAATTCTTTAGGATTCAGAAACTAATATCTAGTATGACTATATATTTTTGGATGGATAAGACAAACTATATTCTAAGGCTTGAGTAATTATGATGAGCATATCTAGGTTATATTCTTTGTGATATTTACTTATGTACCCTTTATTATGTGATATGAGATGACTGGATCTCTATTGATGTTTTAATTATTTTGATTTCAAGGAATCCTACTTCATATGTATATACTCACCCTTGCTTGGGATATTCCAACACATGTCGTCTCTTATGTATATGAAAGAACCTTTGACAGAGTCCTAGGTAGACCAAGTGAAAGTGGATCATAGTGGTTATGTGTAGGGGGGATAACTAGAGAGTGGGGTTTTCTTTGGGTGATAGACACCCTTATTTCAAGTTGGACCTTAAATATGGTTATTAGACCTATATTTTCCATTTTATACTTTGTTTACCTTCTGTTATACCATGATGTGGGATATTAACAGTTCATACATTCATAGAGTTATTTATAATAACTTAATTTACTTCATTACTTGGTGTATATGGATATATGTGTGTGTGTGTGTATTTGTACTTTAGTCTAAGTTCTCTAATGTGTGTGATATGCCTACTCGATGCTAGTATCTATCCCTTGACCTATTAGAGGCGGTCTTGGGGTGTCACACTTGGTTAATTCCTATCATGCGGACCCCAATGGGTCAGGTCATGAAATAGAAAGTAGTTTAAAATTATTGTTAACAATATTTGAAATATGGATAAGATTATTCTTGAAATAATTTTTGAACATAGACATGGTGGTTAAATATTTTGAAAGGAAAACTTTAGAATATGATTTTAAAGGAAAATCAACTACCTCTTGTGCCAATTTATTTTGTAAATTTTATAACTCCCGAATAATAAACTTTTATCAGTTTTATACTTGATTAAAAAACCTTTAAAGGTTTATTACATTATAATTAGATCAATTATCTCATTCATTAATATGAATTTATTAGTTACTAAATCAGTTAAGTTTACATCAGTTATTTTGAGGATGTTCATTTAATAATCCTAAAACAACATCGATAGGTTGAACATGGTTAAATAAGGTATGGTTTAATCATAAAAATAATATTAATAATGAAATAGTTATAAATTTTATACATTAAATACAAATTTAGAATCATCTATGAAAGGCATACATGAAAAATGAGTAACATATCTTCACGAGCGATGTTTTCATTTTTTAATGGGTGGAAGGGTAAGAAATTGAAAAATATATTATATTTATAGAATCATAATTATTTCATGAATATCATATATATTCAATAAATCCATCATTATAATAATCCTAGTGAGTCAGTGATGAAAAAAACACATCTCTTTGTGGAGGTGGTTGTCCACACGTACTCACAAATGATGTTTTCATTTCCCATTTGATTGAATAGGAAATTAATAAGGGGTTTTTACATCCTCATAATAAAGTTAATGTATATTTAATATATTTATGTTATTATATCAGAATGGTTAGGGAAAATTGGCTGAGTTATAAGAATAAATAAAGTGAAAGAACTCAATTAATATTTATATATCTTATTTTGAAATCATCCTTTAGCTTACAAATTAATCCTTTTTAGGATGGTATTAGGGTAAGACCATAAGATATATAAATTTTATAAGGAATATAGGAATTTATTTGAGTAGATATTAGATGAACTAAGTGTATCATGAGGTGTGAGGAAGAGAGGATTGTGGGTTCTCTTTTATAAGTGAGGTGGGTGGAAATCTTTTAAATACATGAAATATTAATATATAATATGATTCTAACTCATGTAAAATATAATAAAAGTAGAATATATTAAAATATAATTTATATAAGGTCTAAATAAATTCTAAAAATAAAATTTATTCAAGTTCAGGTTTCATTTTAATCTTATCTTTTGGTTTAACCGTCTCATTAACCATGTTTAACCTTAACCGCTATAACACATTTTTCAATATTTATGGGTCATGAAAGTAGTTTTAAAAATAAAATGTGGAAAATAAATGAATAATTCATGATATTGAATATTTTTTCCCATTTATTTTATTTAATATTGGATTATTATGATTTTATAATGATTTAAAAATAATTTTTAGACATTAAATACCATTTAATGTCATTTTTAGGACTATTCAAAAAATTTGACATTGAAGACTTAAATACAACAAATGAATTAAAATAAAAACTCTTTAACCATCATATAAACATTATAATTATCTAATACATTCATGTAACTCCATAATTCATCCAAAAAATATTATTTTTATCGTTTTTAAATAATTTACCTTTTCTTTTTCTGATGATTACACAATCGTTGCGTCGGTGTTGCGTAAGCGTTCAAGGTAATTATACCATCTATAAAAATTAAAAATAAATTATTATCAGAAATATAGTTTATTAATCATATATTTTACCATATATTTTTATTAATGTATCATTTTTATCTATATCCAAATCATGAAAACATAAGAATTGAGAGAGAGTGGCATTTTGTAATTACTATTTACTTAAAATAATATAAAGGTCATAATCACAATTAAGTGGAATAAAATTGAAATATTTTATAATTTATGATTATTATGGATGAAATAAATACATATAATGAAATTAATCCTAGTTTTTTTTATATATTTTCAATCCTTATCCCATAATTTCAATATTGATTAACCCGTTATACCCTTTACTATAGTGATAAACTTATACCATAGTTACTATTAATTAAAATTGAGAATGAAATGGAACTTATTACAAAATTTTGAATACAATTATTTAAAATATGGAATATATTTTATATGATTTAATTTATAGAATTGGTAAAAATATAATTCTAATATATGTTCAGAAAGTGCAACAAAAAATAGCTTTTAAGAAAATATATGTTTTAAGCATAAAAATGATTTTATTCCAAAAGTCAAGTATAATATTGATTCATATTGAATTGGTTGGATTATTTTTAATATAATTAAACTTATGTGAATATAAAAAATCCAAAACAAAATTCAATATCAAAATTACTTTGATTGAAAGCAAGGAAATGAGAGTTTTTAGAAAATCTGTATTCTTTTACCATTCATCCAAAAATTAGCCTTTTTCAAAAATTCCCCAAAAAAATATTAATATTATTTTAACAGTATGATTTAAAAAATAATTACAATTTTATAAAATATAATTTCTAAATTTTTTATAAATTAATAATGATACCCATTCACAAAAATAAATAAAAACCATTTTTGAAGAAACTAGATTTTTGAAGTGTATAATGAATTTATAATCATTCTTTATCAAGTAACTCTAATTATATGAATGATAAATTATTTTATTAAATATATTATTTATAAATTTCGTTAAAAAAAATTGATTAAATTAATTTATTTTGATAAAAATACTTTGCGCATATGAAATTTTTTTCTTGAAATGTCAATTTTAATTATATTATATATTTTTTTAAAATTGAGTTATTATTTATTAGGAATTAGTTAGAATATTTTTATTAATATTTTTTTTATTTTGTAATAAGGTTATTCATATTCACAAATTCCAAACCAATGGTTAGGTTATAATGATCTTATTTAAATAATAATATTTCAATAGTATATTGTGGTTTTTTAAAATTAGTGTTGATAGTGGTACACACTATTGAACATAATATTATTTAATACAGAATTATATATTAAAATATTAGTATACTATATTATTAATCTCAAAAAAAATTCTTCCCCACAATTTGAATTTTATTATCTCAAAATGAATTTATCAAAATATAGAAATAAAATCATATATATATATATATATTTTATCATGAACTTTAATTTATTCATAAAGAAAAAAAACATATTATGCATGTACCTATATAGGGATAATACTTTAAATAACTATAAGAAAATCTCTTCATTGCGGTGGTTTAAACCGCCTCTAAAAATCATTTCATTTTTTTCCAGGAAAAACACTGCGAAAACCACTCAAATCACAGCGAAATGGTAATGAAAAATGAGAAATTTTTAGTGGCGGTTCAAACCACAGCTACAAAAATACAAAATTTTTCACAATAACCACCCCAAAATCAAAATAAGCACTTCTAAAATTTTACCGTTCATGTATGTAGTGGCGGTTGTAACCGCCACCCATAGTAAGATACCAAATTATAACGGTGGTTTGAACTGCTGCCAAATAAGGTCCATTCACATAGAGGCGGTTTAAACCGCCACTAAAGGTAAATTTAAAATAAAAAAATGATGCATATTCTGTTTCCCTAGCCTCAGTCCCCTAAAAACATGTAAACATGTAATCCCGAAAATTTTAAACATCCAAACATGCATTCCTTCAAACTGGAAATCATTCATCCAACATACATTAAAACTAATTATTTCTTAAAAAACAAAACTGAAACCTATAAGAATGAAAACATGGAATCCTCATACCTATATACAAGAATCCTACAACTTTATATACCATTAAACATGATATATCCATGCTTAAAATCCTATAATATTACAAACTTATTTATTGAAAACAAAAAATGTGCAAACATCCAACCATTAGCCTAAAAATAAAAACATATGAAATCATCAAATTTCAAAGCCTACAACCTGAAAACATGAATCATAATAAATATGAAATCTATAAATTTTAAAATATGAAAACAAGATAAGATATTTCTATAAATTTTATAAACTATAATTCATGTGAACATATGACTTTAAAATATGTAAAAAACATCTTATAAACATAAAAAAATGAAAAGTGAAAAACTGAACACTGGAAATGTATAAAAATTGAAACCATGAAATCCAATAAAACATTAACTTAAAAAATTTTATAAACCATTAAATAAAAAAAAGACAAAAATATGTAACTAGAAACCTACAAACCTAAAAACCTGAAAAACATTAAATGTAATACTTACAAAATTGGAAACTTAGAAACTAGAAACTTCTAATGAGAAACACCGAAGTCATTAAACCCATAGCTTTCAAACCTCTATACTATCAATCTATATTCCTATGAAACTAAAAAACTTTTAACATCCAAATTTTCAACTAAAAGGCCCCCTAAACTACATAACTATAAACACACATTATCGTATCTTATCAACAAGAGTCTAGGCCACATCCTTGATCCATGGTGCAACTATTACTAAAAAGGTATAACCACTAAAAACTCAACCATTATCCACTATGTTGAAGCCATTATCTCTATGATAAACTTATGATGATTTTATAAATAGAACAAAAAACCTCCTCCTGATTCTCTACACCATAGATATAATAACCTAGATATTTTTAAACATATTTTTATATGATTCATAAATATAAATATCCATTAATACAACATAAGGATTGTAAATTCCTAGTGTCTTTGGAAGACTGAGTTAATAATACATAAAAGGAAACAAGATAAATAAAGAAAAATATAGGTTATTAAAATGTTTGGTGACTACTCTATGCCACACATGATACATATACAAATACTATTACCGACACCCTCTCTACTAATCACTGTCCGATGATGAACATAGCACGTCACCCTCTCCACCTCTACCTCTACTTCCTGCTACCGACACCTATAAGAACATTATATTGAAAATAAAATACTGTTGAAAATTTATATTTAAACATAAAACCAATAAATGTATAAAAACTAAATGATTTTGAATTTTTTTGATTTACTTTCTCACCACCAGTCGATGCAATACCACCAGGGACAGATCCAGTCATCTTCTGATATAAATTAATCAACGATTTTTTCAAAGCAGATATCTGAGTCCTTTTTTCCTAAACTGTGTTTTGTAGAGAAAAAATCTCTCTCTGAGCATCTTAGGGTATGAACTGACTACAACTAGGAGTAGATGCAGTTGAAATCCCTGGTGACCTGCCAAAGACCTTAGATGGTACGGGTCCCAAACCCATCCCACACACTCGACCAGGATGCTCCTTTTTAGGGACTTTACGAACTGGGTCATCATGGGAGACTGAGTAGGACTACGTGTGATTGGAATCCTAAGGTTCTTTAATTTTTACCTATAAATAAAATATCAAACATATAATAAACAATATATATTAATATAGTGACAACTGATAATAAGTTATTATAATGAAAAATTTGTTCATACCCCCACATCTTTGGCAGGCTCGTTAGCAAAACTTCCATTAGTTTTTTTGTGAACATCTAAACACAATTCTGTTTGGGATTCCTAGTGCCCTAAATTCTATGACTGCATTAAAAAAATATAAATCAATAATTTAATATATTAAAAAAATAATATTGTGTTATAAATATTTAAACTAATGAAATTATTACCAGAGTTGATCTGATTCTAGAAAAGCTCTTTGACCCCATAGTGTGAGGGATGACTTACTTAGCCTAGCTTGATGCATTATTCCTATAAATATCATGAAATAAATAAAATGTAATTTAATAGTAATGTATTCAATTTCATCTCCTTTTCATACATGTATAAATGTAAAATTAGATTAATATAATAATATATATTTAAATACCATATGTTTCTCATCACAATGTCTGTCAACAAATACTTTCCATTTCTCTTTGGGTATCCCATCTGGTATCTTGTTATACATATATTGGGTGGTCAATGAATTATCATTGACATCTCTCCACAATCTCCCTTTAATGTCTTTCCATTTCTTACCTAGATTTTTTAAAACCAACTTTCATGCTAGCACATCAGCAACTGTAAAGTTGAATAACATCTATAGACAGAAATTCATTTTGATAATATTATAATGTAATAACATAATGACATTCAATTACACTATAATGTATTAAAATTACCTTTATTTGGGAATCAAAAACATCATTTTTCCAAGTTGAAGGCATATTCCTCCAATCATCATACGTAATAGGAAGAGAAAGTGGCTTCGCGGCCAGCTGGCCTAGAATATGGCCAAGAAATATTGCAGCATCATCTGTAGGGACCTCATAATAATCGAATGGGACAACAATATTCTCTCTGGTCATATTCCATACATCTAAAATTTTCATATTTTTCTCTATAATTTCATTGTTTCCATCTTTTATGAATACATAGT
Organism: Viscum album; assembly: GCA_963277665.1. Lineage (NCBI taxonomy): Eukaryota > Viridiplantae > Streptophyta > Magnoliopsida > Santalales > Viscaceae > Viscum > Viscum album. The sequence continues at coordinate 875,271,579 of OY728136.1, forward strand.
TAGTATAAAAAAAGTTCAATTAATTTATTCTTATCAAAATTTGTACCTATAGTAGTCACCCTCCAGTATCCCCATAAAGAACTAGAATTGGTGACTCACTCCCTCAATCCTGAGGATTCTGAAAGGGAAGTCGATGACTAAGCAGCTGAAGGGATGCTCATAGAGGGTGTGAGAGATTGTGAAGGGGGAGATGGTGCAGGGGAAAAGCGGATGATGTCTCAGATGATGTAGAGAGGGAGAAAAATGGATTTTAATCTATCAATTTAGTTTATGAAATAGTGTAATGATTCCTACTTGGAATTCCTATCATTTAATCAAATAAAATTAAGTTCAGAATATATATTTTAAAAAATTTATGAAGAAAAAAATTATAAATGATAACAGATGCACAAAACTAACAAAAATATATATATATAATAGTTGAAATAAATTTTGGAATTTTAATTATTTCCATAATGGTTGAGTTAATAACACCTTTATTAAATTCAAGGCATGGAACTCATAGATATTTATTTACCCAATTCATGTCCTACTACTTTAATAAATTCAATTTCATCCTCCTCTCAATAAATTAAAGTCTTAAACTCAATTTAGTGGAAGAAAATTTGAGAAGTATAAAATGGTTTTTTGTTTGAGGAAGAGGTAAATGTGTTCATGAGGAATGTTTATTTTTAGTCCTGTGGAACAGAGGATATTGTGTCATTAAATGTGAATGGGAAAGATGTGATGGATTCATCAGTGGATTTGTTTGTGATTCTTCATTTTACCCATGAAGGGAAGTAAAAATTTAGTTCTAAATTGGTTGATACATGTATTGTAGGACCAAAATAGGTTTTTAAATTCATGTTTAGAACCTCTTACTTTGAGAAGAATCGAGTTAAGGATTTAGAGCCTGAGTGGAAGGTTCTGTGTAAGTTTGTTAAAACTATGATATCCTATAGAGATTGATAAATAGAGAAATTATTATTTCAGGACATGTATGTTATATAGATATTGATCAATAATCTAAAGATGAACCTTACAAGATACATGATGTGGTTTATGCATCATTGTTTCAAAGGAAAATAAAAAATGAATGACTATTGTATGTTGATCGACCTGGTTTTAAAGAAAAAAATAAGTGGATATAAATTAGAGAGATGTAGTAAAATTCCATAAGACTAATACAATATTTTTCATGATATTGGAGAATATTAGATAATACTAAGAAACCAATTCAAACTATTTGAATCAAGTAGGCCAGGAAGGTGTGGCTCAGGGGGTATCCATCTCAAACCTCACCACCTAGGGATGTAGCACCTCCTGAGATGGTGACTAATTGGGAGGTGCAGTATTTAGAAGTGGATAGAGAAAATACTTAGTTACCATAGGTCAATCCTATAGTGTATGTGGTTGGTCAGAGTCATGGATTTGGAGTAATTTAATCCCATCAAGGAGTTCATTATGTTTATCTAGTTGTTGAGAAACTATTTTAGTTCTTTAAGAAAGTCCAATTGAGATGGTTCCTAGTGTTTGAGTTGTTGAAAGAAGACCTAGAGATAAATTTGATCATCTGTCAGTATATCCAATTATTCTTGGACCACCTGCTGGTGGAGATAAAGTTGTTGATGTGGGTATGGAGACTATTGACCATTCTTATACAACCCATTTTTCATGACCACCTCTACTGTAAAAGGATTCACCATCAGTGAGTAAAAGATTAAATAGTTCTAAAATGAAATATTTTTCGTCTACCTTGTTAACTGAATTTGATAATGTCATAATAGATTATAATAAATTGAAATAGGATATGAGATCATCAAAGGATGATATCAAGGAACTCAAGGTGAATTCTATTTATATCCTTTTTAAAATATTCAAAAACAACATTTGTATTTATGAGGAATCAGTCATTGAAAGTAATGCCAATTTATTCAAGATACATTAAGGGATATATTTCATAACACTCTATATGGGAATATAATTCACAAAATCTAGTTTTTAGAAATGAAATTTCCGAATTATATTTTATTCCAAATGAAAATAAAAAGGGAAACTAAATTAGTTTGATGAAAAATAAATAACCATAAATTATATAATAATTAAACCATTTTGAATAATTTTTTTCATATAATAAATTAATAGTGTAGTTATTTTATAATGAATTATATGGATAATCCCACCTAAAATCATTAAACATAAATACAATGGTTTATATTCTAGTCATGATGGAAAGATAAACCATTAAACCACCATAATGATCCCTCAAATAATGAAACCTACAAAGAAATTATATTATTGGAAAATCCCTAGAGGCTACATCCATATTAGTGGAATAGAATATTGAAATTTTGATGATAAAGAAGATTGATAAAGGGAGGAAGATGTGTTTTTTAAATTTACTTTAGTGTTATCCACAAGGGTAAAGATAATCCATTAATGAAACCAAACAAAAAGGGTTGAAACGAAGGGGATATTCTTGAGTTTCCTAGAATTGTTCAATAAGGATGAAGATACTTTAATTGTTTTTTAAATTGAGAAAGGTAAAAAAGAAGAAATAAATAGTTTTAAATTTGAATCATGCACACTATTTAGTCATATGGTTTTGGGAAAATGTAACCCACCATGCAATGTTATTATTTAGAAGTTTTCACTAACATGGTTAGGAGACACAATTACTCCTAATAATAGAAAACCCATATTTATCCAATACACTAATATTTCACCCTAATTAGGATTATAACACATTTTAACTCCTGAATAAGTTTTAACCCTATACTAATAATTAACATTAAATCATTCTATATAAGAATAGTCAGTCAAATTGCTGATAACCACATGCACGCCGTGTGACATAATATTTTACCAATATTTTGAATATTCCAAACTCGAAATTATCTAATTTAATAAAAATAAATAATGAAATAAAATAATATGAATATGTTACATTAGGGAATCATATGAAAGAACATAAATTCTTTAATATAATGTATCATGAGCTATAGATCATGTGTGGAGAATATGGGTGGGTTATAAGATGAATTACTTATGTTATGAAAATCTTAGATCAATTGAAATACATTAGGACTATATACATGAATATGGTAATTTTATAAATTGGTTATCTTCCTATAATTATGTTACTGTATAGAATACGAACTCAAGTGGAGGATTCGAGGGGCGCTGAAGTGACGACGAGGCATGGAGAGGGCGACAAGGGTGACATTCGGTGGCGACGGGGTCGGTAGGGCTTGGAGTCAGCGGTGTCGAGTGGGGGGGGGGTAAGGGGTGTCAGGGGGGAGTGTCATGGGTATGAAAATATTTAATGGTTTAGAGGCAGTTTTTTAGAACCTACCACTAAATAATTTTAAAAACATTTAGTGGAGGTTTACTAAGTTGTCTCTAAAGAACCACCGCTAAATTGTCAGTTTTGTGTAGTGAAATGAGTTTATGAAAACATACCATGGTAGATGAGTGTCACTTTACACATAAGACTCAATAGATTTTTCTTTTGTTTTCTTGATTTTTAGAAATTATTTTACTATTGGGATAAAATATATAATAAAAATTTACTTATTTGATTTCATCCTATTATGTAAGAATGATTTTATCTTTTGATTTGAATCATAATTATCATGATGATTTTTCAAGACCAAAACACTAAATTCATCCTCTAATGGATCAAAATATCAATAAAAGGATAAAACCTTTTCTCCTTTTCCTATTTATTAATAAAAAATAAAAATGGTTAGAAAATATCCAATATGAATAATCATACATATAAATAATACATTAATCTTGAAATCCTCAAAAATAACACCCAAATTTCAACTTAAATCATTTCATGAGTAATTGTCCTTAAAACTCTTCAAAATATTCCAGACCACGTTGAAAACCCAAAAATCAGAAATATTTGATAACATATTCTTTCAATATTAATTTAAAATTTATCTCCAAACTACATTAATCACTCATGAAATCACATAACAAAAATGTATATTCACTAATCATATAATCTCTAAAATATTCTAATTTTTCCCCTAAATAACCTTAATCATCATAAAGCCACCATATAATTATACATTCCTACAAAAGATAACCCAACCTTCATTCTTAAAATAAAATCCCATTTTAGAAAAAAATATTTCCATTTAACTTAATTATATAATGCTCCTAATACAAAAAATTTATTCAAATATAACATTAATAAATTAGTCACCAAATGAATTTTTTATCCCATGCTTATCTATATCATAAACCATATGTTATAAAAATATAATAACCCTTTTATCCAATTAACAATAATTACCTTAGAATCAAAAATTATATTAACACTAAAGATTATCAATACCTTTAAAATTATGTCCAAAAAATCTAAAATAATCATTCCTAAAAGAAACATTTCAATAAAATACATATAAACCCTAAAATATTTATTCCCATAAATTTATCCAAAAACACCCTTAATCATCTTAAAATCCCATCACATAATAATTATAAAGGTTTATAAATTCCTTTAAACTTATGATTATAATTAGACTCACTAACTCATGATAATAACTAAAATTATTAAAAGTTTCTCATATGAATCATCATAACCTCTAAAGTTATCTAAACATTTACTTTGATACCAACTATAAGACCTCATAACTTAAAAAACCCACAATTACATGGTTTATAATAAGGATTTCACTTTATTAAATTTTAAGTATGTTTTCATTTTAGGGTTCTAAAGAATTAGTAAAAACCCTTAAATATCAAACCATTACAATAAAAAGTGGACACTTCTACTCAATGTCCATTTTATTCCACAAAAGGTATTCCCAAATTTAAATTCAAATATCATTCAAAACATATTGACTTATTTTAATATGGGTCCTCATAATGAATAGATAATCCTTGATATAGTTCCTACTCATCCTTATGCCCATTGATTTTTTTTAAAATGTGGAAGGGGAAAAAAGATCAGTAGGGGATATAAAAATAAAGTAAATCTATTAATCCATTTTAAATTCATGAAAACCCATAATGATGTTTTCATTTTCTCATAATAAACTTTGAGTTAAAAATAATCACTTACTTACTCATGAAATCAGCCTTTTCCCCATAGTTTTTCATAAAGCATCTCATAGGAAATCATGAATGAAAATTAATAATTCATAAGGGTTTCTTCAAAACACATGAAACCTTTTCCTTGAGAATGTTTTTACACATAAGAGATAATAAATAATCTTTTACATCAATGTTCATTTTCTTATCTTATGAAATGAAAATATTTCCATAAAAACTATAAAAAAGTGACTAAAAACTAAATAAAAGGATCAAAATATAAATATTCACATGGATAACAATAACTGATTTCATAAGGATGGAATTCATAATTCTGAACATCATAAAAATATAGTTAAATCATTATTCTAAGATATCATAAACATATCGTTAAGGCCTCATGCCAGGATATTATAAATAATTGGGTAGACATACACCACATACCCAAAATAATTTTTCTCATGAGGTCCACCAATGAATATAGGGGATATAACATGCCCCAATCACCACTTACTAAGTCTAATGCATTCATCATATGAAATAAGTTAATAAAAATATAATACATAATCAACATAAATATTTGTGTTGAAAAACTAGAATATGAAATGTCAATATTTTCCCCAATAAATAAATAGATAAACATGATCATAATACATCCAGGTAAATATTCTATATGGTATCATTAGATCATATCCACATTAAATCATAAGAATAATCAATTTATTTTTATATATATGAAAATATATTTAAAATAAAATTCAAAACTTTCTTTGAAAACATGAGAAAATCACCCTTTCCTTTTGATCACATTTTTAAAAAAATTTCAAGACTATTGAGAAAATTAATTTCATTGAAAATAAAATTGGAAACTTATTAATGATGATTCAAAGTAAATAATGTTCATGGAGGTGAGAAAATATATTCATCCCATTTACATTAAAAGAGAACATTATTTTCACACTTTTTTAAAAACTCAAAAAGATTCATACGAAAAACATTTCAAAAGATTCCTTTTAATATATTGTCAATAAATTTAAAAGTAGTTGAAAACGAAATTTAAAAATATTCTAAACATAAATAAGAATAATCATGCACCATTTAATGAACATGGACACATAGGATAGATATTTTGAATTGAAATATTTAAAAGATGATTTTCAAATAAAATCACTTACCTCATGTCTCGAATGATTTTTTACATTCACTAAATACTGATTAATAAAATCATATTTGTTTTATAATTGATTATTAACCCTTTTTTTATTTATTTAATAATCATTATTCCAATTTTTCATTTTGTACCATGAGTTATTTAGTTACTAATATGATTATGTTTACATTAGATGTTTTGAAGATGTTCAGTTCATAATTAGAAAAGAACTTTGGTAGGTTAAACATGATCAACGGGGTTATAGTTACATAATCTATAAAATATTAATAAAAGAAAATTATCATGTTTATATATTAAATAAAATTGTATAATGATCCATTAAATAGAGACATGAAAAATTAATCACATCACTTTGTAGTGGTGATAGTCCATGAATACACATGAGAAACATTACCATTTTTAATAGGATAAAGGGTAAGAAGGTAGGTAATAAGTTATATTTAAATATACATATTTTTATGGATATCATATATATTTACTAAATATAAAATAATAACTATAATTGTGATGCAGTGATGAAAAATCACATCACTTTGTGGAGGTGGTATTCCACACATACACATAAGTGATTTCTTTATTTCCCATTGGACCAAAAAAGAGATGAATAAGGGTAGTTCCATTATAATAATAACATTTTATTATATAGAATATATTGATGTGATTATATGATTATATTTAGGAAAAAATTTAATGAGGTAGAAAAATAAATAAAATTAAAGAGCTTGATTAAGAGTTATACATATTCATTGGAAATACTCCTTTATCTTAAACCTTAAGCCTTCATAGAATGGTATTAGGGGAATAAAGAAGAAATAATATGTATAGAAGGAATTTAGTAATGTATTTGAGTTTATATTGTCCAAACTAAATGGATCATGAGGCGTGATGAAGATAGGAGAGGAGGAGCCCTTTTATAAGTGAGGTGGGTGGTAATCTTGTAAGTAAATGAAATATTATTATATAATATGTGTATAACTCTTGTAAAATGGATCCATAGTTATATTTATTTGAACATAATGAGTTTATGATAAAATTAAAATAAAATAATAATTTTTTATAAGTTTCAGTGTCATTTTATACCTTATCTTTTGGTTCAACCCCCTTATTAACCAAATTTAACCTTAACCATTGTAACACATTTTTCAATCTTTAATGCCCATTAAAGTAATTTTAAAAATTACAAGTTGAAAATAAATACACTATCAATGATATTATCAATAATTTCCCATCAATATAAGTTAATATTTATTATTATTATTATTTAATGATTTAAAAATAATTTTTAAACATTAAATACCATATAAAGTCATTTTCAAGAGACTATTCAAAAAATTTAACTTTAAAGAAATAAATAAAAAATGGGATTTGATTAAAAACTCTTTCACAATCACTTATACATTATAATTACATAATAAATTAATGAAACACCATAATTTATCAAAAAATATTACTTTTATTATTTTTAAAATAAATTTATTTCTTTTTATATTACTTGCACACACACTGGGTCGGCGTTACATAATCATTTAATGTAATTATAACATCTCTAAAAATTAAAAATGAATTACTATAATAAATATAATTTATTATTCATCAATTTTATCATATATATTTTTTCACATATCATTTTTATCTGTATCTAAATCATGAAAACATAATAAGTAAGAGTGAGTGGCATTTTGTAAAGGTCATAATCATAAGAACGCGACATTAAATTGAAATATTTTCAAAGTTATGATAATTATGAATGAAATAAAGACATATAATAATATTAAGTGAAGTTTTTGGGATAATTTAAATCCCTATCTCATAATTTGAACCTCAATTAACCTATTTTACCCACCATAGTTATTATTCATTATGACTAAAAATGAAATAGACCTTATTATATAATTTAAATACGATGATTGAATACATGGGATCCATTTCCTATGATTTAATTTAAATAATTGATAAAAATTAATTTTAAATTTTTTTCACAAAGTTTGATGAAATTTTTTTTTTTAGAAAAATACTTATTTTAGGCTAAAAATGAATTTACACAAAAATAAAATATAATGTAAATTCACATGGAATTAATTAGATTATATTTAATAAAATTAAATTTATATGACTTTTAAAAATAAAAAAACCAAATGTAAAATTGATATTACTTTGATTAAAATTAAAGAAATTATTTTTTTACAAAATTAGTATTTTTTTTTATTCAACCAAAAATTGGTCTTTTCAGAAAATCCAAAAAAATATCTTAAGATTATTTTTACATGATGATTTGAAAAATTATGGCCATTTTATAAAATAAAATTTCTAAAATTTCCATAAATTAATCATGATATATTTTAAAAAATGTTAATAAAAACTCTTATTTGGTTTTGAAGTATAAAATGAATTTATACTCATTCATTATCTTGTAAGCCCCATTAGATGAACATTAGTTTATTTTATTAAATATAAAATCTATAAATTTAATTAAAAACATTCATCTATAATTATTAAATTAATTTATTTTGATAAAAAATATTTGTACATATAAGATAGTTTTCTAAAAAAAATATATCTTTTAATCTTATATGGTTTTATTTAAAATAATGTTCTTATTTCCTAAGAATTAATTGGTGTATTTTTATTAAGAAAACATTTCTACATATATTTCATAATATGATTATTCATATTCGTACCCACCAAACCAATGTCTAGGTTATAATGGTCATATTTAAATAATAATAATTCTATAGTATATCACGGTTTGTTTAAGCTCGGTGTTGCATGTGGTATACACGATCAAACATAGTATTATTTAAAGGATAATTACATATTGAAATATTGAGCTGTTATACTTGTCTTTAAATTATATGAAATGATGCTTGGATCTACTATCTTGGGCCCACATATAACCATTGTTCACCTTTCTCCCCCTTTTCATTTCCCTTGTATTAAGTCCTTATTAATTCAGACCAAGTTAAAATCACATTTCGTACATCATAGTCTAATTTTCAACAAACCCTTTGTTTTTTATGTTAATTTTCATTGATCAGATTATCTAATATATAAAGGAATAAATTTAGTATATTATAAACTCCTTTTAAACACTTCCTTCTCCATATAATATAAAATATTATTTGATTTCTTGTATTATCAATAATTATCTATGACTATTTGTAAGGAGTATTTCGAATATAAAAGAAACCCCTTTGGCATGGTAAAAACACATGATACCATAATAAAGACCATGAATATCCATATAAGGGAATATATATTTTTTCTAAATAAAAGGTCCTCTAAATCCATATACATTTTCCAATACTTTAGTGGAACCCTTTATTCAAACATGGCCAAAATTCACCCTCAATAACTTATATAAAATTATGGTAATGAACCCACTATTAAAAAATTGTTAGTTATTTTCATAGCCCAACCATTATCATTTTATCATATCCAATTGAAACATTTAAATTCCTGATTTACCTCATCCAAAATTCTCAGGTTCAAATGAATTGGAAATATCTTTATCTTTTATTCCTATATGTATTATGAAATATATTTAAAAAACTAGTGTCTGATTGATGTTTAGATTTATTTATTTTTCTCATATTATGTTAAGGTTAATATCCTCTATTTTCTCCTTTGTTATTCACTCCAGTGTTAAATTCACTCTTCATTCATGTCAGGTAAACTTTATTCTCATAAGGTAGATAACCCTACTATTTTAAATCACACACTATGTCATAAGAATATAAGCTATGTGATGCTTTAGTCTATGAATAATGGCCTTAAACTAAGATTTATAATTTTTTTAATCCTTATGGCCTCAAATTATAGGTTTATTACCCATACACCAAAAAAGGTCTTTCACAATGGTGTTACTCATCATTCATATTGGTTTGGTTTTATTAACATCAGTTGAACTACATCATCCCGAGGATGCTTAATTTTCATTGAAAATGATCCATGTCATAAGATCATATACTACATGTCATTTTTTTCTTGATATCTATGACCATAAACTATGATACATCCATTTTTTGGTCTATTTTTTTAAACCTTAAACTAAAATTTATTTTCTAGTCCAAATTAAAAGTATTTAAACTAAATAGGAAATTCCAAAAAACTTTTTAGGCTGAAAGTATGTAAAGGGAATCCTAAAAAATTTCAACTCTCTAATAATGAAGCATTACACTTTACGACTTAGTAAAAATTTTGAGCATAAAAGGAAAGTGGATTAAAGTTTGTAGGACCCATATATGGCCATTTAAAATGTCAAGCTATGTGCACTAGGGTTGATAATCTAGAAAAAATTAGAGTATATAGTGTTCTTAATATGAATTTATTATGATAGTATACTAAACAAATAGTTGTGTAACATTGGGGGTGCTTGGAATCTTCTTGGATATATCCCCATTTTCACTAAATCTACTTAATTATTCCATCTTCCTTGAGATTATTTCATGTTCTTATCCCAATAGAGCAAACTTATTTCATAGTGATGGAATATGAACTCCCATATATCCCATCTATATTTGTCCAAGTGAACATATCTCAGTGAAAATCACCCCTTTTCCATACCTTATATTGATGGACTAACCTTTTTTCATGTTTATAACACTTTATAACCCATATGGATTACCTATATCTATTTGAGAGTGCATAAACTAGAGGAAATTATCCATTTTTATCCCTTATATGATTATACAAACCTTAGTTAATGATGATGGAACATGAAACCTCAATATGTCCCACCTCTATCTATTTGGGAGCACATTTAATAAGGGAAATAATCCTTTTTATCCATTATTTAAATGAATTAACCTCAATTCATGATGATGGGACATGATTCCCCCATATGGAATATTCATATCCACCAAAGTTCACATGTTCTAGTTGAATTAAAACCTTTATCTTTTATCTTATATATTAAACTCAGTTTATGATGATGGAATATACACCCCCACATAGTCGGATCATATCTGTCCAAGATCGAAAATCAGGAAAATAATCAATATTTTAAAACTTCCCATCATTATATCAGTTATTTTTAATCATGATTTATGAAATTCAATACTTCTCATATTAAACTGTATTTAGTTAATTTTAGTGCTACCACTATGTGTTATATATAATATAAAGGTGAATTACAGTAAGAATATAAAAATTATTATTTATTTTTTAATACTGAATGGTTAGCCTATCATTTCTTCCAGAACATCATGTGTCTCACTCACATAGACACTCATATATGGTTATGAATTATTTTGAATAAAAAAACTTGAGTCAAGATTCACCACTTATTTATCCTCTTATTATAGAGTTATTTATAGGAACTTGGTGAAAATAGATTCATAATCAAACATGTCATAGTCCATTGATGATACATCATTTTCATTAACCTTTGTAATATAGATCAAAAGGGTCTTTATAACTTCCAAATGCACAAAAATGTATCAATGTACTCTGTTTTCCCTTATAATAGTATTGTTTTATTCTAATAAATGTGATTCTAATCTAAGGGATATTTTTGTCACAAAATTTTCTTTTAGTATGAACTTTTCCATAGAAACCATAAAATGATCCATACATGGATAATATGAGTCAATTTAAATAGAAAGGAGTTTCTCACTCAATTTAAATAGGACCCCCATATTATATGTGATTTATTACACACCATGGAATAGATATTCTTAAAAAACATTACACAATATAGAGTAATGGTGGTGAGAACCTCTTATCTAATGTAAGAAAAGGATTCCATAAATCATTAAAGTAATTACCAACTATTCCATTCTTGGTCATGGTGATTAAAAAATGTCCAAAAATTTTATTGAAATATCATTAATCATTTATGACAAAGTAGACAATAATTTTCAAATACTACTAAAAATATTGGTTATATCTATGGTTAAAAACCCTTTCTATAGCCGATAAAACCATGGTTATACATTATAGTCATAGTTTACCCACTGGTGGAAAATACCTCCTTCTTTATAATCATATAACCATGGTTTTAGAGAACCATGTATATAGGTGACATATTTACAAGAGTTTTTATCCATGGTAATAGGTTTTTATATTAATTCTATTTCCATAGTTCTAGAACCATGGAACTAGTGAAAATAAAAAGAAGTCACAATTAAGTTTTTCACCCATAGTATCATAGAATATGAGTAAATCCTTAAGCACTGGATTTATGTACACTTTATTATTATTAGTTATATTATTATTTACTTATTACTTAGTATACATTATAAAATATAAAATATTAATTATATATATTATTATTAATATTATTATATATTTAAAAAATGTGCAAGGCCCATTTCCATGGTTCTCCAAATCATGGAAATAACAATTCATATTTCCACCCAATTTATATGGTTTTGAGAGAACTATGTTAATATGATGGGTATTTTTGGACCTATTGATATGATTCTCTAAACCCTGACAATATCCCCTATATTGCCACATTTTTATCAAACGATGATAGCATCTCCATTTTATAGTATTGGAAAGTCAAAAAATATTATATTAAGAAAAAAGATGGTTAAATTTAAAAATGTATAAATATTTTAGAAAAATATAATCTAAGGAGGTGTGCATTAATATCCCTAGAAAAGGTTCCATACATTATCTATAAATAGGTTGACTGGATTTTATTTGGATGATAATGATGAAGTGTCTAAAGACCTGAGCTAAAGTATTATGAACTAAGATATTTTTCTTGGGTTATGTATGTAAATTTCAAGCCTTATCTATGTCACCATACTTTGCCTATAAATATATTGTTCAGTTCCCATTTTTATATTAATGCTTGAGATTTACCACTCAATGAAAGACAACATCCAAGGCTTGGTGAACATACACATTGCTAAGGTCTAACCTTAATAAAAGTATGTAACAACAAGGTAAAAAATTAGTGAATACTTAGCTTGAGGCTCAATGCATACCAATGTCATGGTTGGATAATCAATGATCCTTTTCCTATAAATATATGGGTTGAATTCCCCATTATAAAAAAAGGTGTATAGAAGGAGGATGTTGAAGAGTCAAGAACCAAAAGAGATCATAAACATAGTTTTATAAAAGTAATCCAAGATCCAATGGATAATAAAATCTTATAGGTGATTTATGAAAAAATAAGGAATATGGGAGGAAATGGGTTAATTTGTTCCATATGAATGTTTTGTTTATAATACCTTATTGATAAATTTTTTTCCAAGGATTAAAATTTATGACTTGGTGAAGGTCATAATTTTAGAAATATTTCAAAAGATTCTCAATGAAAGGTATCTATTACATGTTACCTATAATCCAAGGAGACTTCTCAAATGTTCTAATAATCTCCACTAACCCCATTTTATTCACTAATATCTAAACATTTTTGAAGGTCATCTACCTTGGTAAATCCTTCCAATTTTTCCCAAGTGGAATTTCTAACCTTAATTTCTTAATTTCATTAATGTTTTATCCTACATAGGGTATCTTCTATAAGGTATTTTATTTTATACCCCACCTCCTTTGATAAGGCTACATGGCCTCAGTGGTCTAGGTTTACCTATGTATAGGAATATCATAGCCCATCCAACCAATGTCACCCACCATTATCATGTTCATAAACTATCCCCAAAAATATTGGGATACTTATGTATTTGTATAGGTGATTAGGTGAGGTATTTTGGGTATAATAATGGCCTAATTATGTGTATTTATGTATGTTTGGGGTGATGGAGTGATTTTAAGAGTTTTAGAGTTAGGTTTTAGGAGAGGATATTAGAAAAGGAGGAATATTAAAGTGAGAAGATTCCCACCAGAATCTCATTAGGAGGCCATTAGAGTTCTAGTGGCCAAGGTAGTGGCCACAATTCCATCCACTGGAACCTTGGTTGGGGGGGGGGTATCATGACCCGAGTGGGTTCCATTGGAGTTTTGGTGAGATCTACTGCAGTTCCAATGGGATGATGTAAGATTTTTCATAATTTTTTTGATTAATTTAAAGTTATTAATGAGGAAGGGAGATCCCATTCAACCCAGAATGTCCAGACCCCCTCCCTCTCTCATTTGTCTCCTAAAAGGGGATATTATCCTCAATTATTGACTATTATTCATTCTATATATTACTAGGTGTTATCATGGGTAATAATCGTTGTCCATCTTTGATAATTTTGGGTTTATCACCATTGTAGGTATTTTATACTAATATTTATGTTTTAGGGAATTTTCTCTAGATTTTCATTTTTTTACTCTTTAGGTTAAATTAGGACATGCAATCTGACTTCTAATATCCTTATAGTACCATGTATTTGGTACCTAAATATTATACTCTTTATATGAGTTTATGTATCGTGTGATTTGAGGGTACGAGGAGGGTCATGTGTGTGATCGAGAATAGAACCACTTTTTTTCTGTGGTTTGTGGGGGATATCTATGGGTGTTATTGTGTGGTAAATGACTAGAGATTTTCCATGTATGTGTATTTGTTTATTTATAGCTTTGGGTATCACTTGAAAAGTTTTCACATATTGTAGAGTGATCATTCATGGGATGTGTTGCCCGATGGGGTTTCTTGGGAACATGATGGATGTGACTTGTGTGTCTATATGGCGACATGGGTTGTAGATGTGGTATGTGGGTGATATACCATTAAATGATGGTGGGATGATGTGGGTTTTCTAGCTTTTTTTCCATTAGATATTGGTGATTTTTATCATAATTGGGATAAGTTTGTTGGGGTTGTGTGCACATAGAGGGACCCATCGGGTGGTATTGACTACCAGGTGATTGGTGGTATCAACCATAAATGAGTATCTTAGGGTGATACTATTAATCAAAAGTCTATAGGAGGATGGATAAACCATATATTTCAAGAAAATTTCACTATAGGAAAAATAGTTTTTTACAATGGGTTATTCATGAAAAATGGGTACCCATCACAAATAATAAAAAATATCGACTTATTTAGGGAAGATAAATAATTCTATCACAAATATCTCCAGTTCTCAAGTTATTTTCAATGAAATTATTATTCTATCAGAAATATTATTAGAGGAAATTCATTCCATATTGAGAGAAAATACCATTTGTAATGAAGGACATCATTATATCATAAATAATCTTATTTTACAAAAAAACTAGTGTGATAGATTAACAATTCCATCACAAGTGATGTTACTTGTGATGAACAATTATATTTATCAAAAATAATTTTATGAAAGAGTTAATAAAAACTAAATATTTTGGGTTAAATTCGTTAGGTTTAGAATATGATGGAATATGTTCTAGAGGGTGTTAAGAGAGTAAAGTTTTTTTATATAAAATGATTTATTATCAAAATCAACTAACAGAGTTAATTTACAATAGAAAATAAAAAGAGAATACATGAAATTTTTATAGTAGTTTAGTCCAATGTGAATCTACTCGACTATTATACCTATCTAAACTTTGAGAGATATTTTGGAAATTATACTAATTTCTTATGGGTAATCATAACCCAATTACACATATAATTTTATACAAAGTGGATAGATAACCACATTGACCCACTGAATTTGGAATGGGTAGTCACAAACTAATTACAATATTGAATTTAGAGTATGAGAGACACAACTTGAACAATTATAGCTTTATAATCATGGATTCCAAACCTGAAGAAAGAAATAATGATTTTGAAGTTAAAATCATAAATAGATTGTGTGATTGCATATGTGAGAAAATTAAAGTAGTGTTACAAAAACAAGAAACTTAGAAGAAATAGATATAAGATAAACAAGAGAAGCACATGCATTGGTTTTGGAGTAATAGATCTATTTGTTTCATTAGGGAAATAATTTTCGAAATTTTTTTGGTTAAACACTTGAGAGATCATCTAAAAGTTGAAACAATGATCACACATAACTTCTCTTAATTTTACAACACTTTAAAAATTAAAATATTTTTTATTAAGGGAATGGTAATGAGACCAAGTTATTTTTAATGATATTTTATGTATACCAAGCCTACTTGGCCTCCCTTTAAATAGATAATTGAAAATACTAACAAAACACCTTCCATGGGTAATATAATTCAAAACAATAATAATAGTTCAAAAACAATCACAATAAATATCCCAAATAGAGAAATTAATTTCTATAAAAATCCATTGTGATAGTTATTCAAAAAATATTTGAATAAATTAAAAATAATCTACATAAAAATCTGTTAAAAAATATTTAGAATCATCTGCTAAATATATCTTTAAATTAACCGATCAAATATATCCTTCAAAATAACATTAAAAAATTGAATTTAAAATTTGAAAAAAATAATTTAGATTAATGAAACATCATTTTAAAAAATAAATTTTAATAAATATAAAAAAATAAATTAGAAATCAATCAACGCAAAAAATATATTCAAGAAAAATAAATATTATGTTTTCAAATGTGAACTTCCAGTACTCTCATCATATTAAATAAAAATTTTATGTTTCAATATAAATAATTTTAAATAACAAAAAATAAATTTTAATGGGTTCAAAATAATTAATATAAGTTTTTTAAATAATTAAATTAATTAAAACCCTAAAAATAAATAAATAGTAAAATAAAAATATCAAAAATACTAAAAATAAAGTATCATATAAATATATTGAAATAATTTAAAAAAATTAATTAAATTTTAGTCATGGTAGTTGAATGATAGAACCTAGATATTATGGTACCACATGGTCAACATTCATGGTTTCAATCTGTAAGAACTCAAAACTTATTTTCAGGTATGGATTTTTTTCAGGAGTTTTTCAGAAAAAGGCGAGTTTTGGGACATTTTAGAAGTACACATTGTGTAATTGGGAGTACACTCCGGGTACTAGGTTGTTGTGTACTGGCCGTGTAACGGCCAAGACATGGTCGTGTGAGGTGTTCTAGAGACCTCCAAAAGTGGGGGCTAGTTGAGGCATATACACAGCTTATAAATTAAATGAACATATTGTGTACTTTTTTTTTGATTAAAAGGACCATGGTCTCATATAATTGCCAAATTCATCTTCCTCTGGCCTTGGTTCGTCCAGGATTGGCTGAGCATGAAAAATATTCTCCAAGGCACCATTTCTCCATCTGAGGTCTGATTTGAACTCTGGAGGGTGCGTTAAAATCCTATCAGTGATTCCTTCCTTCTTATTGAATCTCTCCTCCTAATTTCTCCTGTCTCTGGAGTTATTCAAGGTTGAGATTTTTTGACGTTTTTATAGATCTACATTGTTCTAGGCCGATTCAAGGTCCGACATTCGAGAGTGTTCTTCATACAACGTCGATTTAGGCGGTTTGTTTCCTTTCATTGTTTTTCTTTGAGTATTATATGCCAAAGTTCTGATTACCCATGTTTTGCGTATTTTGGGTTAAGGAAATTGAACCCTATTTTATTTTCCTTAGATTTATTTCTAAATTTAGGGTTGTTTTTGTGATATTAAGTGAAATTTCATGTTTAAGGTACACCGCATGGGTGTGTTTCCTTGTTTAAATGTTTAGGGCCATTTGGTCTAGGTTGCCTATGAGGAAGAGCTTGTTTCCTTTCCTTGCTTAATATGATGGAACTGTTTGGATTTTTCTTCTTGTTAAATGCTTGTGATATTCATTGAAATTGTTTATTCATGCAGTAGTAGAGATTACTTTGGACTGCTTGATATCATTTATGAACGATTGAATTACACAGGGCTGTGAGAACCAGATGTAGTTGGACCACTTGGGGAATTGACGTTGAGTGCTTTCTCATAGTGTCTATTATATTTTCACTATGAGACCACAGGGGGGATTTATGGTGAGTGCTCACTCAGAGTGTATATAGTTTATATTACAGGACCACATGGTGAATTGACATTGAGTGCTTCCCTAGATATTTCGTAGTTATTCTGGAAATACCATATGGGGAATTGACAGTGAGTGCTTCCTCAGAGTGTATTTTCCTTTTATTGAATTTTTGGCCAGAGGGGTTAGAATGTGTGAGCTACCCAGAGAGTGAATGTAAATATTGAATGTTTGTGATGTTCCTGCCAAGCCAAAGAACAAGCTTGTATTCATTCCTATTAGGTAGTCTTCTGAGATACCTGTTTTTGATACTTTATTAAATGATGAACATTAAATGGTAATGAATGTAAATGAAAACAGTAGGATTTGGTTACTTTTGTGTACTCCTTGTTTCTTTGCTTCAATTCCATCATTACCTAATATATATTCTCACTGATAGTTAGCCACAG
This sequence comes from Viscum album, assembly GCA_963277665.1. Lineage (NCBI taxonomy): Eukaryota > Viridiplantae > Streptophyta > Magnoliopsida > Santalales > Viscaceae > Viscum > Viscum album. Next base: position 875,289,995 of record OY728136.1, read on the forward strand.
ATCTTGTGGTGGTTGCCTACTAGGATACGTCTCACACCCTGTTTAGGTCATGGTTTTTGACCCAAAAAAATTATATGGTTGTAGTTATAGATAAGGTCATGTTCCTTTCATCATCAGTTACTTGATTGATGTGAAGATGGAGAGAATGGGACCAAGATGAGGCCTACGATGCTTCTAGAGTTTACTTGTTTTCTTTTGTACTTCGTTTTAGTACTGTATTTCCAGCATTGTGACATGTTTGGATGGTTTTCTAAAAATATGTGACATGAATCATTTATATATGTGATCCAATTGTTTATTTAATTCAGTCTTCCACTGTTTTCTTATTGTATGGTATTACTGTTTCTTCTACTAGTTATTATTTGTTATTCTGTTGTTCATACTCTTCCAATGAGGGCATAGTTTCCCCACTATTACACCCAAGACCCTCGCTGCTAGTATAAACTCCAGGTATCCTTCTATTTGGGAAGAAAATGTTTTTATTAAGTACACTTTGTTTAATTTTTGTACATGATGTGTAGTCCTTATCAGTGTGACCAAACGTGTGGGTAGGGACATGGGTTGGAAAAATCTTTATTTGAACACGCAGTGTACTAGGAATACTGTTCGTGTTTTGTTGATCTGTGTATCTAGACATGTTACCAACAACACGGGTGGATAAAACTTAGGTTGTACACACCGTTTCCTATTCTTACATACCATGTAGAGTCAACCGTGTCACCAACCGTGTGACTAAAAACAAGGGTGGTTATAACTTAAGGGGTACACACCGTGTCTAAGGTGAACATGCTATGTAGTTTTACCCAGGAAAGAACCACATATTTAGCTGTGTAGAGGAACTCAGGTAGTGGAAAATTATTCATGTACACACCGTGTTTCAAAGAGAACATTCCGTGTCTATGGGTGATACACAACCAGGTTTGGTAGAGGTACACTCTATGTTAAAAGAATAAGAGAACACACCGTGTAGGGATTATACATGTCATGTACCCCTATTTTTTAAAACTTGATTTTTTTCTTATCCTTCTCTTTTCTTGCACTTCCAAGTTTCAGTCATTGATAATATTGAACCGAGGTGTGCACTTTACATTGTAGAGTTATTCCACCAAGATATTCTCTGGTTGTAATCTAGATATAGAAAAAATGATCAGACACTAGAAATGGTAGATTAGGAACTACCAGATGATCCTCCCGTCATGCCCGTCTTGGAACCAATAGTTATAACGGGAACATGTGATGATGCACAGTTCTGAGAAGGCTTCATGAGGATGATGCAGAACTTCTAGGGAGCACCACATCCTGCCCCACCTATGGCGGAATTGACATGGGGTTTTTAGCAGCAACATCCTCCCAATTTCTTAGGGGATGGGGGACCTCAAGCTACAGAGTCATGGTTAGAATCCATGCTATCTATCATCAAGCATCTTGAGACACCTTTAGAGAGGAAGGTGAAGATCGCTACGTACATGCTATGTGATTACTTCAAGAGATGGTGGGATGTTATCTCACAGGAGGGACTACAACGAGTTATGGATTGGGATGAGTTCTAGCTGACCTTGAATGACTAATTGTACCTAAATACCTTGAGGGATGAATGATCCCAAGAGTTCATGAGTTTGGAGAAGGGTACTCTCTCAGTAATGGAGTATTATTCTATCTTCACAGAGCTGCAAAACTTTACACCCATTTCGGAGGGTGATGAGTTATTTCTCGTGAGAAAGTTCGAGGATGGTCTCAGGCATGAAATCCAATCCCAGGTTAAAATCTACTGGTTGACTTCCATATCTTCTATAGTCAACCAGGAAATGATCACCGAGCGCAACCTGAGGGATTTTGGAGCTGTGGGATAGGGTGGTTCAGCATCCAGAGTTTTTACTCTCCCAACTGATAGCTGGAAGTACCGAAGGGAGTCTACAAATGGAGATCCGAGTAGGCGGTATTTTCTTTCAGGTATCTAGGTGGTTTGATACTAGTGCAGAAAGGGCAGACATAAGAAACTATAATTCCCAAGAGACCCAGTTGAGTGCTGATATTGTGTAAATATATGAAATCTTCATCATTTAACCAACACCATCCTTCTAGCAGCTAGTGAGGGAGGATCTGTTTCAGCTCCTCATACTAAAACTAGACCAACAGCTTCACATCAGACTTGGGGCTAGTGTTATTCAGTCCATTCAAGCCGAGGTGGTGGTCGTGGCCACATTGGTTAGACACAAGGTTTTTGATAGTTTCATGGTGGATCAACTCAGGGATCTCAGATAGATTCATAGGGCCATAGCGTAGGTCGGGATTTTGCGGTGGAGCATATCTAGTAGGAGCAGGATCCTAGAACCTCTACATTCAATGGTATAATTTTGGTATCCTTAGTTTTAGTATCTTTTCTTTTCAATATAGGGGACTCCCATAGATTTATATTTGTTCCTTTTGTGGAGAGCCTTGGGATCTATATCTTTACTTATACTAATATCAGGACATTGGAAACTCTGTTGGGGATTATAATGGTTGGTGTACATCAGTGCAAGGAGTGACCTATTGAGGTTGGAGGGTTTTACTTCTTATGGGACCTCTATGTATTAGAGATGAGGAGCTATGATGTCATTCTCATAATGGACTGGTTAGTTACCTTCCAAGAAATTATCGATTTCTGTCACCGTAGGGTGAGTTTCAAATCACCATAGGGAATATTGTTTCTACATAAGGGAGAATGAGATGTCCATGCAAATAGAGCTGGACTGGAGCATCATGGGTTGAGAGGTGTTACAACACAGATTTCTAGTCTGTATCTTGATGACTAGGGGACTTCACAGATGGACTTTCCTCCAGTAGTTTATTGTTTCAGGGATGTCCTTTTAGACAAATTTTTAGGTTTTCCTCCTAAGATAGAGGTATACTTTTATATTGAGGTTGTTCCATGAGCATCACCGATGTCCATTCCTCCTTATTGTATGGCTACGCTAGATTTACAGGAAATCAAGAAGTAGTTAGAGGAGTTGCAGGAAAATGGTTTCATCTGACCCAGTACTTCTCCTTGGGGTTCGCCTATCCTATTCGCGAAGAAGGAAGACAGTTCCCTTAGACTTTGCGTGGATTATCGGAAGCTAAACCAATTGACGATCAAGAACCGATATCCCTTGCCAAGTATTGATGATCTCTTTGACCAGCTTCGAGGAGCCTGGACATTCTCTAAGATTTACTTGAGATCTGGTTATCATTAGTTTCACGTTAGACCATCAGATATACCTATTACAGACTTTCGTAGCATGTATGGTCTATAATAGTATGTGGTTATGCTGTTCGATCTCACAAATGCGCCGATAGTTTTCATGGAACTGATGAACTGAGTTTTCCATCCTTTCTTGGATTATTTTGTGGTAGTCTTCTTGGACGATATCTTGGTGTACTATCACACTCGACACGACCATGCTAAACATCTTGAGATCATTTTGAGTACACTGATGGAACATTAGTTGTATTCTAAGCTCTAAAAATGCCACTTTTTGATGGACCATAATCACTTCTTGGGTCACGTTATCTTAGAGACAGAAGTATCAGTAGACCTAGATAAAGTGAGAGGAGCAGTTTCTTGGGAGGATCCAAAGAAAAATATTTGAGGTAAAAAGTTTTCTAGGGATGTATAGTTACTAAAAAAATTTTATATAGGAATTTTCATGCTTAACAGCGCCACTAACGGGCCTGATTAAGAAGGGAACAATGTACTTGTGGACATATTCCCGTGATTCAACCTTTCAAGAACTGAAAGAGAGATTGACTTCAACACCAATACTAATTTTTCTAGAGACGGGTAAGAGTTACACCATATACTATGATGCATAAGGTATCAGGATGAGTGTAGTTCTTATGCAAGGTGAAGGAGTCGTTGCGTATGAGTCTTGAAAGTTTAGGCCACATGAGAGGAATTACCCAACGCACGATCTCGATTTGGCTGTAGTTGTTCATGCCTTTCACTGTTGGAGACATGACCTTCTGGGAGATAATTTTGTGGTGTTCACTAACCAAAAAAGTCTCAAGTACATATTTACTTAGCGTGATCTGAATTTGAGACAGTGAAGGTGGGTTGGGTACCTTCAGTCCTTTTAATTTGATCTTGCCTACACGATTGGGAAAGGTAATGCAGTGGATGATGTGTTGAGCAGGAGGACTCATATACATGCAGTTTAAGAGGCCAAAAGTGAGTGGAAGCTTATGGATATGTTCTCTGAGATGCATTTGGAGGTGCATGGAATATAGGGGTATACGTTTATTTATTGTTTACCTGTTACCTCTACTCTTCTGGATCGAGTGTGAACGAGGCAGCTATCAGATCCTGAGGGCCTAGTCTTATGGGAGCGCATGTCAGGAGAGGATCCTACTCCTGGGTGGACCATAGGAGAGGATGTGGAATTACGTTTTCATGGACATGTATGGGTGTTAGTAGACACACGCGAGGAGATGTTGTGGGATTTTCATTCCTCAGTTTGGGTAGTTCATCCTGGTCTAACCAAGATGTATCGAGATTTACAATGTTAGTATTTACGGCTAGGTATGAAGAAGGATGTTGCTGGTTTTTTTATGAGATGTTCCACATGTCAGCATTTGAAGGCATATAATAAGTTACTAGTGGGGATTTTACAGCAGTTACCCATTCCCGAGTGGAAGTGTAATGATGTCACGATGGATTTTGTGACAGGGTTACAAAGATTTCCTCGACGGAATAATGCAGTTTGGGTTATCATTGACAGACTCATGAATGTTGCACACTTCTTACCGATCAAGGAGACATTTAGTGTTGATGAGATTGGAATTTTTTACATTCGAGATATTTTACACTTTCATGGGGTTTTTCACTCTATCGTTTCAGACAGAGATGCTCGTTTTACTTCTTGTGTCTGTCAGGGATTATAGAGGGCTTTGGGTACACAGGTAGTTCTGAGTACATCTTACCATCCCTAGATAGATGGACAATATGAGCACACAGTTTAGGTGTTATAGGACATGCTTAGAGCATGCGTTCAAGGTTTTGGAGGTTCTTGGGAGAATCACAGACCTCTAGTGAAGTTTACCTACAATAATAGATTTCAGGAAACTATTTAGATGGAACCTTATGAGGCTTTGTATGGTCGGCCATGCCGATCACCCCTATGTTGGATGGAAGCAGGAGAGGCAGCTATGATGGGACCTCGTCTTGTCTAGGAGACCACTGAACATGTGGAGTTGATTCTAAAGAGGATGGCTACTGCACAGTCTCAACATAATTCTTATACTGATAAACATAGATGACCTTTGAAGTTCGAGGTCAGATATCAAGTTTTCCTACGTGTCACACCGAGGTTGGGACACAGGAGAATTAGGAGACAAGGGAATATTTCATCGAGATATGTCAGGACGTTTGAGGTTTTGGAGAGAGTCGGGTCATTTTCCTATTGTTGCAGTTACCTCAGATGTACTGGTCTATGCACGACGTCTTCCACGTTTCTCATCTATGGCATTAATTATTAGACCCATCTCATGTCTTTCAACTTGGGTAGGTTGAGTTGGAGGTGGATTCATCATTTGAGAAGCATCCTATCTAGATTGTTGATCGAAGTGTGAAGGTTATCTGTGGCCGATCTATTCCTCTGGTACGAGTGTTGTGGCAACACAATTGAGTGTGGTACGAGACTTTGGAGAGGTAGACCAATGTGTGATCGCAGTGGTTAGAGTTGTTCGAGGATTATTCTTCACCCCTTTGTTAGGGAAATTTGAAGATGAATTTATTTAAGGAGGAAATTTGGTAAGAACTCAGATTTTCCTTTCAAGTATGGATCTTGTTTTTTAGTGTTTTTGAAAAAAAGGGGAGTTTTTTGAAATTTTATAAGTACACACCATTTAATTGGGAGTAAATGTCATGTACCAGGTTACCACAAGTTGCTGTGTACTGACTGTGTAACGGCTGAGACATGGCTATGTGAGGTGTCCTGGAGACCACCTAAATCGGGGGCTGGTTGAGGCATGTACACGATGTGTACATTAAATGAACACACTATGTAATTTTTTTTTGATTAAACGGAATGGGGTCACATATAATCTCTATATTCATATTCTTCTGGACTTGGTTTGTCCAGGAGCGATTAAGAGTGACAAATCTTTTACGAGACACTATTTCTCTATCTAAGGTCTGATTCAAACTCCAATGGGTGCAATGGAATATGACCTGTGAGTCCTTCCTTCTTCTTGAATCTATCCTCATGATTTATCCTATCTCTTGAGTTATTCAAGGTTGACAGTTTTTTGATGTTTTTGTAGATATATGTAGTTCTAGGATGATTCAAGGGCTAAATTTTGAGAGTGTTATTTGTATAACGTCAAGGTAGGTGGTTTTTTGCCTTTAGTTGTTGGTCTTTGAGTATTATATGTCAAAGTGCTGATTTCCCATGTTTCAGGTATTTCAGGGTAAAGAAATTGAACCATATTTTATCTGCCTTAGATTGATTGCTAAATTTTGGATTGTTGTTGTGATATTTTGTGAAATTTCATGTTTAAGGAACACCCCATGGGTGCATTTCCTTGTTTGAATGTTTAGGGTCGTTTGGTCTAGGTTGCCTATGAGGCATACCTTATTTCCTTGCCTTTATTTATAGGATGGTACTGTTTTACTTTTTCTTCTTGTTAAATTCTTGTGATATGCATTGGAATTGTTTAGCCATGTAGTAGTCGATATTTCTTTGGACTACTTGATATCATTTACCTATGATTTAATTAAACAGGACTGTGAGAACCTGATGTAGTTAGACCACAAGAGGAATTGACGTTGAGTTCTTCCTCATAGTGTCTATAATATTTTCACTACGAGACCACATGGGGGATTGACAGTGAGTGCTCCCTCAGAGTGTCTATAGTTTACATTATGAGAACACAGGTGGGAATGACATTTAGTGCTTCCCCAGAGAGTCTGTAGTTATTATAGAAAGACTATATGGAGAATTGATGGTGAGTGCTTCCTCAAAGTTTCTTTTCCTTTTATTGATTTTTTTACAAAGGGGTTAGATTGTGTGAGTTACCCATAAGGTTAATGTAAATATTGAATGTTTGTGACACGTATGATAAGCCAAAGAACAAGCTTGGAATGGGTCCTATTAGGTAGTCTTATAAGATACCTGTTTGTGATACTTGATTAAAATATGAACATTAAATGCTAATTAATGTAAATTGAAACTGTAGGATTTGGTTACTTTTGTGTAATGATAGTTTCTTTGCTGAATTTCCATTATTACCTTCTATATATACTCACTGAATGTTATGCACATATCTTGTGGTATTTTCTTACTGGGATTCATCTCATACCCTATTTGGGTCATGATTTTGACCTAAAAAGATTATATGGTTGCATGTATAGATAAGGGCAAGCACCCTTTGTTATCAGGTACTTGATTGCTATGGAGCTAGAGAGCATGAGAGAAAGATGAAGCTCATGATGCTACTGGATTTTACTTGTTTTCATTTGTACTTTGGTTTAGTACTGTATTTTCAGAATTGTGACATGTTTGGATGCTTTCTTAGACATATGTGACATGAATCATTTATATATGTGCTCCATTTTTTATTTACTTCAGTCTTCCATTGTTTACTTGTTGTATGGTATTACTGCTTCCTCTACTAGTTATTATTTATCATTACACTATGCATACTCTACCAATGAGGGCATAGTTTCTTCCCTATCACACCCAAGGACCTCGCTACTAGTCGATAGCCTCTGGCGTTTAGAGAAATATACTTGAGGCCATGTGACCAACTGGGTAGGAGGCACCTTTTGGTAGCACCCGGAACAGGGACATTACACAATCCATGGTAGGATCTCATGGTTATAGTCTACGACAACAGATGATGGCTGCTTGTCATTGTCAAGATTTCACCTTATGATAGCAGAAAAATAATGGTAATATGAGTTCAATTATTACGATCACAAAATAATAATCATGGTAGATAAACAATGCACACTGTCAAATTATGGATATTTATAGTATTGTAAGGAATTATTCATTATGGTCACATGTATCATTCCTCACAGTTAAATAAAAACAACTCATGTTAAAAAAAACTTCATGGAAGGAGAAGATTGACTGATTTAACATGATATAAAAAATAAGGTCACACTTCTCATGGAGGTAGATAAATTTTTGGGCATGGTAATAAAAAATGTAAAGATTATAAACACTAGAAATTACTTTTAATTTAGATTAATGAACACATAAATAAATTAAAATTAACAAACTACAAAAATAAATTAAAAAATTATAGAATGTGAGATAAAAAATAATATGATAAATTATAATTACTCATTTGATAGACATTAAAAATTACAATAATAATAATAAAATAATGATAAATTTAAACATCCTTATTTTTTTTTTAATTTTCAAAACACACTTCAAAATCATATTGACAGACAGTCAACATTACAAATCTCCCATAAAAATATTAAACAATATCCCACTTTTTGAAAATTACAAAATAGAAAAATATTTTTTAAAATATTTTTCAAATAATTCTCCCCTATTTTGAAATTTATCAAAGAGAAACTAAAATGATAAAATTTCGTTAAATAAATCAATTTAGTTAAAAAATCATCATTTATAATAAAACATACCCTTAATTTAATAATTAAGGGAAAATATGAAAGCATATTATATATTTAAAAGTGTCAATATCACCCTACAAGAATGAATATACAAACAATGTATATATATTAGTATATTTTCAACTCTATATTTAGATTTTTTCCATATAATAAACAATGTAATAAATTATAAAGAATAAAACATACCAAGTTCAAATTTTATTTTATCAAATATATGAGAATCCAAAGATTTAGTAAAAATATCAACAAGATGATTTTTTCATGAAATATTATAAAACAATATCACCTTTATTTACATAGTTTTGAATAAAATGAAAATTAATGTCTATATGATTAGTTATAGAATGAATTAAAGGGTTCTTTGAGATAGAAGTTGAAATTGAATTATCATAATAAATAGGAATCTTTTCAAAAATTAAAATCAAAGTCAGACAAAGACTATTTAATCCATAAAGATTGAGAGAAATAATATTTAATAAATATATTTTCAATTTAAATAGTTGATAAAGTAATATAATTTTATTTATTTTAATTCCAACAAACTATATTCTTACTATGAAAGTGACACATACCTAAGGTACTTTTTCTATCAAGTCTGCATCCTCCAAAATCATAGTCAGAGTAACTAATTAAATCAAAACTATTATGTCAATCATAAAATAATCCATAACTAATAGTTAATTTAAAACTTATAATAATACAATTAACATATTTTAGGTGAGATTACTTAAGATCATATTGGAATTTGGAACACAAATAAAAACTAAACCATATATCAAATCTAGAAGTAGTTAAATACAACAAACTACCAATCGTGTCACTAAAAAATTTAGAATCAATATATTTACTAGAAGTATCATAGTATAACTTAAAAATATTACTCATAGTAATTTTAAAATGTTTTTCAAGAATTGATACTATAATGGTTAACCAAATCTTTAGCATATTTGGATTGGTTCAAAAATATACCATTATTTATTTGAAAAATTTGAATTCCTGAAAAGAATTTGAAATCTCCAATAAGACTCATATCAAACTCATTATCTATAAAATTTCAAAACTCTTTTCAAATAAAATAATTTATAGATCCAAATAAAATATAATAAACATAAATTTAAGTAATTAAAGTATCATTTGAAATCCTTTTAATAAAAAACCAGAATATACTTTTCCTTTAGTAAAAAAATTTTCAAAAAAAAACAAGTAAGTAAATCATGCCAAGAATGAGGTGATTTTTTAAGGCCATATAAATTATTTTATAACTTAAAAAAGTGATTAGAAATTTATTATTTTTGAAACATGGGGGGTGAGAAAAAACTTATTAAAAAATCATTTAAAAATGTACTTTTCAAATGAATTTAAAATAACTTCAAACCATGAAAAGTTGAAAAAGAAAAGAAAATTTTATTAAATTCTATAAATAAATTCAACACATTCACCAAAATCCATAACTTCTTCTTGACAATAACATCAAGAAAAATGAATAGTTTTATTATTAATAACCTGTCTAGATTCATCGATCTTATTTCTAAAAATAAATCTAGTTAAAATAATTTCTTTATCGATAGGGGTTCAACTAAAGAGAAATAAATATTATAAGAAAATTTATTAATATCATCATTCATAGAAACATTCTAATAGAATCATTTAAAGCATGACAAAAATTATTTGAAAAAAATGATAAATAAAAGAATAATTAACAAAAAATTTCAAAATAATATGTCTATTTTTAATAACAGAATAAATTTTACCAATAACATTTCCAATAAGATGATCTATATGAATCTTCCAAGATCGTAGATCATACCTAGAATGAGTGTGCTCCACCTAAATTGATTCATTTCTATATTTTATTTTTTCTTCTCCAAAATTAAAATATACTAAACTCGTCATCAAGAAAATCCAAATCAAAATTCAATTTCACATTATTTTATCAATCATAGCACAAATTAATTCTTTAATAATCATTATTCTTTTATTATAAAATCTACATGTAACATCCTATATCAGCTCACTCTAGGAATGGTAACTAGACCAGTTCTCCTCTAGACCACATGCACACCCCCTCATATGCTAGAGGCTTCCAACTAGTAGTGGGGTCTATGGTGATATTGTGAAGAGACCATAAATTGTTGTCATAGTGTGCAACAAAAAATAAATAAACAAAACATCATACACATACATAATCATTATTTTAACACCCCAAGATTCCACAGTACACTTCTCTTTGAATAATACAATAGGTTTCACTTTATGCATCTTCGAGTCCTAATACACCACAACCAATCAAACTAGCCATTTAAAAAGCAATTATGAATAGTAATACCCACTATTTGAAATTTTATAAATTTTATTCTTCAAAATGGGCTTAATTTTTGGATTCAGAATATCAAAATTAGATTAGGGTAAATTTTTGGTGTTTTTCTGAAAACTTTCAATTTTTGATGAATAGTGAAAAACACTGTGTTATTGTTTAAAACCAACTTTTTGTTTAAATAATTTTTTTCCATTTTAAATTTATTTTAAATTAAAAATAGATACATAATACCTATATTAGTCAGATGTAATTAATTGAAGTCATTTTATAAAAATATTAGATATATAAAATTTTATTGAACTTTTTACCGTATTTTACCCATTCTAGGCACATTTGAAAATTTTCATAAAACATAATTTTACTGATTCTGTGAATTGAATTTAAAAAATTTGATAGAAACTATAGTCATTTATAAGTAATATGTGGTTCAATAAGATGGACATAATTTTTGGTGAATAGTAACTTTTGAATTTTATTTAACACGGTTAAAAGTAAATAGGGTATTTAAAGGTAAAAATGATATTGTAATTACCCAAAAACATGTCCTAATTAAATTGGATAAGTTTAATTCGACCAAAATCAACCTTAGTACAAAAATATGATCCTTTATGATCCACTTGGATTAGATTAGGACATTTATTAGATTTTATTTAAAGAAGAGTTAAAATTGTTAAATTCAAATTTTATTAACTAAACCATTTTTAATATATAGTTATACATAAGATAAATTAGAATATAAATATTAATTAGAAATATAAAATGATTTCCTACATCATTTTATTTTATTTATAATTTTTAGACATTAAATAATTAAATTTATTAATGACACAATGATGATGTAGTACTTACCTTATTAATGAAAGATTAAAATAATTGATTTTTTAAATATCAAAATAAATGAAAATTGAGAATTTTGATGCCATAAAAGAATTTTATAAGTGTATATGACATGTTAGGGTTTATTAAATTTATTTTTTCTAAGTAATAAACATGTTATGACTTTCACAAAAACCAAACACAAAATAGTTTCAAAATTGACATAAATGAGTTTTTAAAACAAATACTATTTTTTGAATGATATAATATTACTAAAAATATATGTTTTAGGAAAAGGACTTAAATATTGTTATATATGTCATTAATTAACCACTTGAGGTTCTCTTGTAATTTTATAGTAAGTTATTAACCATATAGAGTAAGAATACAAGAAGACATGATAAGAGTTAAACTATTTAACTAAGGGTTAAATATAAAAGATAAGGTTAATATGGAGGCCTAAACTTGTATAAAAACTATTTTTGAGTGTATTTAGACCAATACCCACCTTATCCTGGAAATAAATTCATTTTGAGCTATTGGAAACCGAAAATTATTTTATAATAAAATAATATTTCAAGGTTTTCCTAAAGTGCCACTCAACTCTCTTATAATAGTGTACTTCCCCTTCTCTTAAATTCACACCTACAAAGCCATTTGGCTCAGCTAAAACCTGATCAAATATACTCCCAACTACCCTAAATTAAACATAGAGGTATTAATTTGATCATAAAGCCAACCTAATGATACCTTTTGTTCAAATAAAAAGGAAGCACCTGAAGAAGAGGTAATTATTTCATCACCTCTTTCAAAGTTCTTTTCTTCTTCCACTTCCTATTTCTTTGTTGTTTATATACCAAATTAATAACCCCAATACCTTATATATACTATGATGTTATTATAAATATGGTACAACCAAATTCATTATTCTACCCATCCTATGAATGACAGAGTCATCAAACGTGTGTACGTACAACTTACTGTCTCCACGTCGTGGTGTAGTTTGTTATTCAACACTTCATTATTTGGATGATTATAATAATGAGTATAATTGATTTAAATAATAAATATAACATGTTAATGATTCTTTATATATAATATAAAATCCAATTACATAAGATTTCACCACTAATATAATGATACTATCGCTCGTGCGTACGAACGACTTACCGTCTCCACGACACGATGAGATTTCCTTCCCCATCGTAAAAATTCAAGAATAATTTACCTTTGATTATTAAAAATAATGTTTAATAACATAATATAATTATGGATATGAATCATATAAATCCTATCCATAACAAAAATGACTTATGTAACAAAACATATAAAGGAAAATGAATCAGTTAACACCCGAAACAATGATACTACTGAAATATTATTAACAAAGAAATATTACAGGATCATATATGATTTCATATTTATGTATTTTGTTCTTATATAATTTCATAACAATGATTTAACCATTATATAGGAGGTTAAAATACCATCTACTAAGGAAAAGTACAATGTAAGGGTTAATTTTACAATCTCTTTAATATCCAAAGTTGTTTATTCGTAAGTAAATACTAGGACTTCTTTATCATCCACAACTGTGTTTCTTAAACATGTATTTGAAAACATTTTTAATATTTCCTAGACTATGGGTTAATTTCATTTATACCATTTTTTAATTTTTTATAAAATATTTTGGAATTAATCTTTCTTTCGTTTTCCAAACAAGGTACTTTATGACCTTTTCGACAAAATTAAGGAAATATTATTTTTTTTAAATTATATGATGGGTGCAGCTATTTTCCACCACTATAAAACCTTTGAAGCTTCCCTTAAAATATTATAATAATATTTTCAAAATATATGTTTTCCTTTTAAATTATTTCAAGTAGAAAGATATATTTTACTCAAATAGTTTTTGGATTGATTTCATCTATGTCAACATACTTTGTTGAATTTTTCGCTTGTATAAAGTTGATTTATTATGATAAAATATTCCATATTGTGTTGAATGTTTTGTGATATATTTTACTATCAATGTTATAATTTTATACCATTCATGGTTTATGTTTTAAGTATTAACATTTCATATACTAGTTTTATTATGAATGTTTATGTTATGTTTCAACCATTACATATGAGGAATGCATTGGACGTAGTAAGTGATGGACATAGCCCGCTATAGACCTTAGATGCATCGGTAGATCTCATGAGAAAAACTAGTGTCTTGTAAAAAGGACTTGAAAATAATTATATTTGTTGTCTTGGCATGAGGCCTAGACTATTTGGTTATGATGTCTGACATTATTCATTCCATCATTATGAGATTAGCTATTGATATTACATGTGATTATTCATCTAGTAGAATATCCATGTGAATAAGTAAATGGAATTATTTGATTTATCATTTCCATATTATACTGAATTTTATGTTTAAAAGTATTGTGTTATAGTCTTATACATTGGATTAAATGTTTGTGCTTATTTATGATAGTTTCTGCTATGTTATTATCCTTACTGAGGATCTGATCTCACCCCTTTCTTATGTTTTATTTTTTCCCGGGATGTGAAGAAGTATATTTTGATTAACCTGCAGGGATAGGCTAAGGGATATGAGTGTGTTCAAAGGAGACACATTGTTTTTTATTTTTCATTTCATAATGTAATGTAAAACTTATGTATGTATCTAGTACTTCCAAGGCTAATAAAATCATCGGTATTTTGGGACATGATCTCTTGTGATCATGCCAATGTTATGTAATAATGAACTGAATATAGGTAACTGGGGTTGGGGCATTATAGTTGGTATCAAAGGAAGTTTATTAGAAACCTTGGAAACTAGATTTAGAAAAAATATGATTAGATAACATTACCCTAAGATTGAATTTGAGGATTAGTATAGAAGAACATAAAAAATTATTGGTAATGTAGATATTATGTGGGTTTTCCAAGAAATACATCCCTGTCTGGATACTACAAGTGGATGTGGTTCTAGAACAGATGTACCTAGGAGTTAAAACTCAGACAAGGAGTTTTGGTCTTGACCTAGGGTATCCTGGCACACAAAAACGAGCCTTACTAGGAACTTAGTTTGACACTCCAAGGGATATTCTTAGGATAATTCACATATTATCTTCAAACCATTATGAAGGATTTATGAGTAAATACATCCCCAAAGATTTTTTTTATGATTATGGATAATATACATGAACTTTTCAATTTATGTTAAGTATTTTATAGGGTTGGAATTATGTATTTCAATTCATAAATTGATATAGTGTATTACATTGTTTAGAAATGGCCCCTAGTGTAAGGAATGGAAAATGTATCAATGCACATAATCCATATAGTAATTTACCTCCTATTCAAGATAATTATAGTTTAGGTGGTGATGCAATTAGTACTGAATAACTTATAACCACACTAGGAAAACTCACTCAGGTTATGAATAATAACCTTACCCATATGGAGCACGCTGATCCACAACGCAGAGGATCAATGATAGACTGATTAATGAGGAAACAACCACCAACATTTAGTGGGACTAAAAATCCATTTTTAGCTGAGTAATGGATAAGTTCTTTAGAGAAAATATTTCATGCTTTGGGGAGTAGCGAAAGGGAAAAAGTTTTCATGGTAGTTTATCGCATCACAGGAGATGGAGATCAATGGTGGTCATTAATTCAAAACAAAAAGGATTATGAAGAAGTATCAAATATGTAATGGAGGGAGTTTAAAGATACTTTCTTAGAAAAATTCTTTCCTCATGAACATTGAGCAGATATAGAAAGGCAATTTTTGTGTTTCAGGCAAAAGGAGGATAAAAATGTCACAAATTATGAGGATAACTTTACAAGGTTATAAAGGAATGTTGAAGATTATATACATATCCGAAGAAGTAATATTGATCAATTATTTGATGGGTTGAAACCATTTCTCCTTCGAGTATTAGTATCACAATACTTATCTTCGAATGAATATATAGTCGCATCTGCTATCAAGGCATAAAAGGAATTCTATAAGTCTTATGACTTCAACGAAAATAAAAAGAAGAAGAGATATGCTGACCACTCTGGAAAAGGAAATAAGGGGAATAAGGGAAAAGTTGAATTTCCACCCTATAGTAAATGTGGTAAGAAACACCCTGGTAATTACCCTAAAGGAGATGGGAGTTTGTTACAAGTGTGGAGAAAAGGCCACTAAGATTATTATTGTAAGGGGAAGAAAGAGGATATCAATGATGAATGATAAAACTTTAAAGAAATAGGGAATTATTTAAATTATTTTCATAAGCGTCAAGGAAACTTACCTCAAAAAATGACAAGGGATCAAGGCCAAGCTTATGCGATCACAACTGTAGAGGTTGAAGTTCTGAATGAATTGGTGGAAGATACTTTAATAGTTTCCTCAAAATTATCCAATTCATTATTTGATTCTGGATCATCGCATTCTTTTATATCTTCCCAATTTTCAAAGAAAATTAGATATTTACAATTTGAATTAATAAGGGAATTTTCAGTCAAAACTCTTAAGGGAAGTATCATTGCCACAATGTTTTGTGAATCAGTTACCATTACAGCATATAAACATGCTTTATCTGCTGATCTCATTATCATCCCCATGATTAAATTTGATATAATCCTCAGTATGGATTGGATTTTGGACGATGATGCGGAAATTTGTTGTAAGAAGAAGGATGTTACAATTTTTGATGATGATAAGGAATCCCTTATATTTAGAGCAGAAACATCACCATCTGATTCTCATCAAGATAAACCCCTAGTAGCTCTACTAAATTAAATTATTGGGGAGGAAGAGAGTGAAATAAATATGGTTGAGGAAAGGAATGTTCAAATAGAGTATGTACCTATTGTACAAGAATATGTTGATATGTTTCCATAGGATTTACCTGGACATCCTCCAGAACAATAAATTGAGTTTTCCATTGACTTAATTAATGGTTCAAGGCCCATATTGAAGACCCATTATAGAATGGCCACTGTGGAATTAGTGGAAATAAAGAAATAACTAGAGTAATTAAGTAATAAAGGATTTATTTTCCCTAGTGTTTCTCTATGTGAATCCCTTGTTATTTTTGTTAAGAAGAAATATGGATCTATGAGGTTGTGCATTGACTACATAGATATCAATGCTATAACAATAAAGAACAAGTATCTACTACCTCACATTGATGATTTATTCGATCAACTTCATAGAGCTCAATATTTTTCAAAGATTGACCTTTGATCTGGATATCATCAGTTGTGTGTGAAGAATGAATACATTCCAAAGACAACATTTCGAACCAGATATGGGCATTATGATTTTACAGTAATGCCTTTTCGACTGACTATTACACCTTATATTTTCATGGATGTAATGAATATAGTTTTCAATGAATATATTGATAACTTTGTAGTGGTATTTATTGATTATATCTTGGTATACTCCAAAATCTACGAAGATCATGAAAATCACTTGTGTACTTTTCTAAAGACTCTTAGAAGAAATAAATTATATTGGATGTTTAAAAAGTGGGAATTTTGGCTTCAAGAGGTTTCTTTTCTTGTCTATATTGTCTCTATGGATGGAATCTTTGTTGATTCTTCAAATACAATAAAAATCCAAGAATGGTCAGCACCGACGAGTATAAATGAGGTACAGAATTTTATTGGTTCAACAAGATATTATCAGCATTTCATCCAGAGTTTTTTCCGATTGGATAACCCATTAACCAAGATCACACGTAAAGGGGTTAAATTTGTTTTTTCAAAAGTGTGTGAAGAATGTTTTGAAGAATTTAATAGAATATTAGTCAATGTTCTTATCTTGAATCTACCATCGGGGAATGATGGGTTTGTTATTTATAGTGATGCTTCAAAGAAATGACTTGGTTGTATCCTTATGCAGAATGATAGAGTTATTGCCTATACATCACAAAAACAAAAAATTCATGAACAAAACTACCCTACTCATGATATTGAAATAACAACTGTAATATTTTCTCTGAAGATATGGAGGAATTATCTCTATGGTGAAAAATGTGAGATATATACGGATCACAAGAGTTTGAATTATATTTCTTACTGAACGAACTCAACATGAGGAAAAGGAGATGGCTCGAACTACTCAAGGATTATGATTTCACAATACACTACCACCCGAGGAAGGAAAATAAGGTGGCAGATGATTTGAGGAGAAATGATCATGGAGTTCTAAAAAAGATGAGAGTTTAAAGGGATCCTATGTTCATGGATCTAGTAAAGATGGATATGGGAATAACCATGGAAGGTGAAACATCAATACTTTTTCAAATGGTTTCCAAACCATATTTACTAGAAAGGATAAAAATTTCTTAGACTGATGATAAGGTGTTTTAAAAGAAAATTAAAGATGTGAGTGATGAGAGATTGATTGACTTTGTATATGAAGACAGAACTTTGAAATTTGGGAATAAGCTTTGTGTTCCTAATATACCTGATATAAAAAAGGAATTGTTGGATGATTCTCATAGCTCCAATTTCTCTATACACCCTGGTAGCACTAAGATGTACAAATATTTGAAGGAACATTTTTGGTGGGACAATATGAATAGAGATATTGCTGATTATGTGTCAAGATGTATGGTTTGTCAATAGGGTAAGTCTGGAAGACAAAATCTTAGAGCGGTCATGCAACCTCTTCCTATACCTGAGTGGAAATGGGATGATATTATGATGGATTTTGTCATGGTGATACCAAAGAATCATATATGGAATGATGCAATATGGATCATTGTTGATCGTCTTACCAAGTTATCACATTTTCATGCTATAAGAGAAGATTTACCACTTGAACGTTTAGCAAGAATATATATTAATGAAGTTGTATGACTTCATGGTGTACCCCTATCAATTTTTTCTGATCGTGATCCCCATTTTACATCAATATTCTAGAAAATTCTTCAGAAATACCTAGATACTGAACTTCGTTTAAGAACTGCCTACCACCCTCAAACTGATGGACAATCTGAATGAACTATTAAAACCTTAGAAGACATGTTGAGATCTTTCTCACTTGATATTCAAGGTATGCAGGATCAGTATTTACCTCTGGTAGAATTTTTCTATAACAATAGCTTCTATTCAAGTATTTAGATGGCACCACATGAAGCTTTATATGGAAAGAGATTCCGCACACCAACTTGTTGGGAAGATGTTGGTGAAAGAAAACTCATAGGCCCAGAACCTATTGAGGAAATAATGGAAAATGTAAAGATTATCCAAACCAACATCAAATCAGATCAAAGTAGGAAAAATATCTATGCTGATAATAGAAGGAAGGATTTTGGAATTTCAAGTATAAGATCATGTTTTCTTGAAGGTACCTCCATGGAAGGGTGCTATACGGTTTGGAAAGAAGGGTAAATTAAGTCCCAGGTACATCATACCTTTTGAAATTATAGAATGAATTGGAGTTCTATATTATCATTTGGCAATGCCTCCAAGTCTCTCCAAAGTTTATGATGTGTTCCACGTATCACTTTTGAGGAAATACATACATAACCCAACACATGTACTCACCTATGAAGAAATAGAAATGGAACCTGATCTGTCTTTTTGTGAATAGACTATTAGGATTCTTGATACCAGAGAACAAGTGTTGAGAAACCAGATGACTCATCTGGTAAAAGTTCTTTGGAGAAACCATAAAATGGAAGAGGAAACGTGAGAACCTGAGGAACTTATGATGAAGAACCACCTGAATCTTTTTATGCAGTAATATTCTATAAATTTCGAAGAAAACATTATTTGAAGGAGGGAATAATGTAACACCCCAAGCTTCCATGGTAAGCTTCTCTTTGAATAATACAATATATTGCACTGTACACATCTTCGAGTCTTATCACACCATGACCAATCAAACTAGCCATTTAAATAGAAGTTATGAATTGTAATACCCACTATTTGAAATTTTATTAAATTTATTTTTCAAAATGGACTTCATTTTTGGATTCTAAATATCAAAATTATCTTAGGGTGAGTTTTTTGAATTTTTTTGAAAAAATTTAATTTTTGATGAATAGTGAAAAACACTGCATTATTGTTTAAAACCGACCATTTATTTAAATAATTATTTTTAATTTAAATTTATTTTAAAGTTAAAATCGATACATAATACCAATATTAGTCTGATTTAATTCATTGAAGTCATTTTATAATAAGATTAGATATATAAAATTTTATGGAACTTTTTATTGTCTTTTACCCACCTTCTAGGCACATTTCCAAATTTGCATAAAATATAATTTTACCGCTTCTATGAATTGAATTTCAAAAATTTGACAGACATAGTTTTCATCAGTAAGTAAAATGTTGTTCAATAGGATGAAAATATTTTTTGGTGAATAGTAACTTTTGAATTTTATTTACCCTGGTTAAAAGTAAATAAGGTAATTAAATGTTATAGTGATATTATAATTACCCCAAAACATGTCCTAATTCTATTGGATAAGTTTATTTATACCTAAATCAAACTTAGGAAAAAATATGATCCTTTTTGATCCACTTGGATTATATTAGGAAATTTATTATATTTTATTTAAAGAAGAATTAAAAGTGTTAAATTCAAATTTTATTAACTAAAACATTTTTAATATAGAGTTATACATAAGATAAATCTGACTATAAATATTAATTAGATATATAAAAATATTTCCTACATCATGGTATTTCATTTATAATTTTTAGACATTAAATAATTAAATTTATTTATGACATAATGATGATGTAGTAATTACCTTATTAATGAAGGATTAAAATAATTGATTTTATAAATATCAAAATAAATGTAAATTGAGACTTTTTATGCCATCCGAGAATTTTATAGGTGAATATTACATGTCATAGTAGATTTAATGGATTGTTTTCGAAGTAATAAACTTTTTATGACTTTCACAAAAACCAAATACTAAATAGTGTCAAAACTGACGTAAATGAGTTTTTAAAACAAATACTATTTTATTAAATGATATAATATTCCTAAAAATATAATTTTCGGTCAAAGGACCTAAATAATGTTATATATGTCATTAATTAACCACTTTAGGTTCCCTTGGAATTTTATAGTAAGCTTATTAACTATATAGTGTAAGAATACAAGAAGACATGGTAAGAGTTAAACTATTTAACTAAGGGTTAAATCTAAAAGATAAGGTTAATATGGTGACCTAAACTTGTCTAAAACCAGTATTTTGAGAGGTTTTAGACCCATAACAACCTTATACTCGAAATAAATTCATTTCAAGCTATTAGAAATAGAGAATAATTTTATAATAAAATAATATTTCAATGTTTTCCTAAAGTTCCCCTCACCTCTCTTATAAAAGGGCACTACCCTTATCTTAAATTCACACCTAAAAATCCATTTTGATCGGCCAAAACCTAATAAAATCTCCTCCCAACTACCCCCACTTTAACCTATAGGCCTTACTTTGATCACAAATCTAACCTAAGGATCCATTTTGTTCAAATCAAAAGGAATCAATGAAGAAGAGGTAATTATTTCATCACCTCTTTAAATATTCTTTTCTTCTTCTACTTTCTCTTTATTTTTTGTTTACATACCAAAATAATGAATCCAGTACCTTATACATACTATGATGTTATTATAAATATGGTACAACCATATTCATTATTCTAGCAATCCTATGAATGAAAAAGTCACCATACGTGCGTACGTACGACTTACCGTCTCCACGTCGTCGTGTAGTTTGTTATTCAACACTTTATTATTTGGATGGGTATAATAATGAGTATAATTGATGTAAATAATAAATATAACATGTTAATGGTTCTATATATATAATATACCATCCAATTGCATATGATTTCACCACTAATAGAATGATATTTTCACTCGTATGTACGTACGACTTATCGTCTCCACGACGTAATGAGATTTCATTCCCCATTGTAACCATTCAAGAATAATTTCCATTTGATGATTAAAAATTATTTTTAAGAACTTAATATCATTATGGATATTAATAAAATATATCCTATCCATAACAAACATGACTTATGTAACAAAACATATAAAGGAAAATGAATTATATAACACCCGAAACAATGAAACTACTGAAATATTATTAACAAAGCAATATTAGAGGATCATATATGATATCATATTTATGTATGTGGTTATTTTATAATTTAATAACAATTATTTAACCATTATAAATCAGGTTAACATACCTTCTACTAAGGAAAAGTACAAGGTAAGGGTTAATTTTACAATCTCTTTAATATACGAGGTTATTTATTTATAAGTATCTACTAAGACTTCTTTATCATCCACATACATGTTTCTTAAAAATGTATTTCAAAACATTTTTACTATTTACTAGAATTTGGTTTAATGTCATTTGTAACATTTTTTTAATTTTTATAAAATGTTTTGGAAGGAATCCTTCCATCATTTTCCAAACAAGGTACTTTATTACCATTCTGACAAAATTATGGAAAGAATGTTTTTTTAACTTATACGATGGGTGCAGCTATTTTACTCTATTATAAGACCTTCTAATCTTACGTTAAAATATTATAATAATATTTTAAAAATAAATGTTTTCATTTTAAATTATTTCATGTAGAAAGATATATTTCACTCAAACAGTTCTTTGATTGATTTTATCTATGTCAACATCCTTTGTTGGATTTTATGCTTGTTTGAAGTTGATTTATTATGACACAATCTTCCATATTGTATTGAAGGTTTCATGATATGTTTGAATATGGATGTTATATTTTTATACCATTCATGGTTTATGGTTTAAGTATTAACATTTCTCATGTTAGTTTTAATAAGAATGTTTATGTTATGTTTCAGCCTTTTCATATGAGGAACAAATTAGACATAGTAAGTGACGGGAGTGTAGAGACCCAAAGATTGACGTACATGGACATTAAATTACTTTTTCAGAATACTTAATACATATCAAAAATAGACACACAAGGACCATAATAGTTTAGTGTCTTTGGAAACTCGGAATATAAACTTCTAATCATGTTGAAATATCTTCAACAACTCCTATAACAATCTTCCCCTTTTTGTTTCCTTACCTAAAAAATTTCTTTATTTCCTGGGTAAAATAAAACATAAAAAGGGTGAGCTCAAATGCTCAGTAAGGGAAAAAATAGATAACATAAAACAATCCATAAACATTTGGAAGCAAAAACATGAACATGAAATTTAAACATCAAAATATTGAGCAAAGACATAAATCGTGGAAGTACGTAAGGCATATATCATAATGGAACATCAACCATGATAAAATATAATGTAAATAAAAAAAGTAATTGTGGAAACCATTCAGCACATGTTATTATTTCCATAGTAGCCAAGGAATTGCTGCCAAGACCATCTTAGTGGACAAAGTCCCTTTCTGAATCGAGTTCACTCCTCGCTCCAGTCCTGTAACACTGAACCAGATTAACTTACCGTTCCAGCCATGTCTATCTCATGAGATATAAATCTTTACCCAATACATTGGAGGGAGATATAGGTCCCACCCATCTCATAATGAAATCATTCTTACTTGTGCCACAAAATAAACATACATCATTCATAATAACCCAATAAATAAAATGGGTTTCATAAACATCATCCCATAATAACAAAATCCATATAAAAGAAATTGACATCATTTCATAATAAGGAAAGTGAAACCATGCAAATCATAGATACATTATACTTGAAACATACACATATGAAATAATTTCATCTTAGATGAAAAATGGTTTTGATAAAACACTTGAAATGAATTCTTGAGGAAAATATCCTTTCTTCTTCAAAATTTTCTTTTCACAAAATGTCATGAAATTTTAAAAGAAAAGGATTTTGTTGAAAATAGTCATGAAATATTTTGGAGGAAACTTCATGAAAATAAGGCTTTATAAAACCGTAAAAATCCGTTCGTGCCGTATAAGTTAAAAATAACATTCTCCTCGTACTTTTGTCGGAAAAGTCAAAAAGTACCTCGTATGGTAAAAAAAGATTCCTTACATACAATGTAGTAAAATTAAAAAATGGGAAAAAAGGACTTTAAACATACATGAAAAAAGTGTTAGATAACATGGACTTGGATGATAATAATAGCCCCAGTAAATACTTACGTATAAGCAATCTCGGATAAAAATGAGATTTCTAAAATTATCCCTTACCTTAGGTCCGATATGCTTCGTACGTATCCAAACCTCCTGTATAATGATTTAAATAATGTCATTGACTTATTACAGAATCATATTCACTGTTATGATATCATATATGGTTCACTTATGACTTTATATTACCCGTTCTTTTGTAAATTCCATGTTAAAGAGCGTTTTGGGTAAAATCATTTCATTTGTCGTCCGTGTTTTGACTTGTAATTATTCATATGATTACTTAGATCAGGATTACTTAATTCCAGAATATAAAACATGATTTATATATAATATATATTCAGAATATACATATATATAATAGATCGATAAATGGAAAGAAATACACCGTTCATGGAGACAGTAGGCCGTACGTACGCATGAACGTTGTTTTCATTTCCTCATTGAATTGAATGGAATTAATTGGATGACATACATATATATATACATAAATCCAGTAGCATTATTATTTAATATATTTCATTATTATTCATTATATAAACTTTGTGATCATTCATGTATGGTTAACATGGAGAATGAATCTCATCGCATTGTGGAGATGGTAGTCCGTACGTACGCACGAGCGATGATATCATTCCCATAATTATTGAAGAGAATTGGAGTGGATGGTATAATATATCTGAATCAGTATGATGTTATAATAACTATATATAGTTATTCTTTACACCATTATACCCATCCATGTAAGGTGTTGGTGGAAAAACATATTTCACCACGGCGTGGAGACGGTATTCCGTATGTAAGAACGCTTGGTGATTTCGTTTTCCATAGGATGGATAGATGGTGAAATAGGGTTGTTTCATAATTATAATAACATATAAGTATATGAGTTATACTGATGTTATTACTTCATAATGAAACAACTAAAGAAGAAGAAGTGGAAGAAGAAATAGAGTTGAAAGAATCGGTAACGGACATTACCTCTTCTTTGAAGCGCCTCTTTGAGACCTCCTCTTAGGGCACTAAAATTGGTCTTTGAAGAAGACCAGAACCTCTAGGATGTTTATATTGAACTGGATAAGAGAATTTTTCAGGGGTTGGATGAGCATGAAGGCTCAATTTGGTGTGAGGAAGAGAGGGAGGAGGTGCCCTTTTATAAGGGAGGAGAGGGGAACCTTTGGAAAAACAAAAAATATTATTTTATTATAAAGTCATATTCGGTTTTTAATAGATCCAAATTAAGTTATTTAAAAGCTAATGTGGGGATGGGTCGAAATAATCTCATACAATAGAATTTAGACAATTTTTGGCTTCTATTTTAACCTTATCATTTAGATTTAACCTTAAGTTAAATAATTTTACTTTTACTGTGTCTTCTTGTTTTCTTACACTATAAGGTTAATAAACTCACTATAACAAGCCAAAATAACCCCAAGTTGTTTATTATTAATATATATAACATTATCTAAGTAATTTGGACGAACCTTAGATTTTTAGGAATAAAATAAAAATTAATAATATAATATTTGTTTTAAAAACTATTTTATGTTAATTTTGACACTATTTGGTAATTGTTTTTTGTGAAACTTATAACAGAATGATTAGTTCGAAAAAAATTAACTAAATCAATACTAACATGTCATATTAACCTATAATTTTTTTTAATTCATAAAAAGTCTCAAATTCCATTTATTTGGGTATTTATAACATCAATTATGTCAATATTTCATTAATATGATAATTACTGCCTCATCTTTGTGTCATAAATAAATTAAATAATTTAATGTCTAAAAATTATAAATAAAATACCATTATGTAGGAAATAGTTTTATATTTCTAATGAATATTTATAGTAGAATTTATCTTATGTATAACACTATATTAAAAATGATTTACTTATTAAACTTTGATTTTAACTATTTTAACCCTTCTTTAAATAAATTAATATTAAATGTCCTAATCTAATCCAAGTGGGCCTAAATGGTCATATTTTATTACTAAGACTGTTTTTGGTCGAATTAAACTTATCAAATGGAATTAGGACATGTGTTACGGTAATAATAATATCATTTTACCCTTAATTATCCTATTTACTTTTAACCGTGGTAAATAAAAGTAAAAAGTTACTATTCACAAAAAAATATTTTCATCTCATTGAACCACATTTTAGTCCTTGATATTAACCATGTCTCTCATATTTTTTAAATTCCACTCACAGAAGCGGTAAAATTATGTTTTATGAAAAATTCAGTTTTTTAACTACCACTTAGTGGTTTCACTATTCATCAAAAAATGAAAGTTTCCAGAAAAATACCAAAAATTAGGCCTAACCTATATTTGATATTATGAATTCAAAAATGATGTCTATTTTACCAAATTCAAAACATATCAGTTGCATTAATTAATTTAAAAATTAATTCCCGTAGTCAAAACAAATAGTGTGTTTTAAAGAAACAATAACTATCAAAAGATTGATACTTGTTTATATCCAATTTCAAAGTAAAATTGATTCCAATGACCAACATTGGATTAAATGGTAAAAATATATTCTAATTAAACTTTAAAAACAACTAAAAAGATAATCTAACCATATAAATTATTGCGATGAAAAAAGTTGTTTTTAACTAAAATATAGCGTGGTTTTACTATTCATTAAAATATGAAAGTTATCAGAATAATATGAAAAAATTATCCAAAGTAAATTTTTATATCCTGATTCCAAAGAATAATTTTATTTTGTCAAATTGAACTTATAGACATGTCAAAAACAAGATTTATGGTGGGTGTGCCATCAAAAGGCGGCAAAACTACATTTTTTAAAAAATACTTATTTTACTCGAAAAATTGATTTTGTTCTTATAACATGTTTTAGAAAATGTGTAAGATGAATAATAATGTTATAAAATTTAAAATTTTAGTTGATAATATTCATAACGGCTAGTTCATAATAATATTATAACCATATATCGTTGTTTAGTGAAACCTGGTATTGCGTACAACACACGCTATCGAGGAAAGTCGTGATTGCGTGTAATGCAAGCCAAGTCAGGGTTGCGTGTTGTGCAAGAATCCTCCATTGTTTTGTATAACAGAATCCAACCATATTTCATTTATACATTGACTATATATATATATTTATATATATACACTCAATGTTTCGTAGAATAACTACTATCAAAATTGTGTGTAACATGATCCATGAATAGTGTTGTGTATACTGCAAGCTCATACGGTGTTGCATGTAGCGCAAGTTAATATTGTTTTAGCATACAACACAATACATCAATGATATTAAAGGAATATTTTTCATAAAATCTATAGGTGTTACATTCTACCCCCCTTAAAATGAATTCCCACCCCCCCCCCCCCCCGAAATTCATCGGGGTTATAAATGGTTTATTACAGGAGAGTTTCATTCATAGAAACCCACATCGTAAAAAGGAATACTAAGACTTCATTTAAAAAAAATAATGTTATAAACATAACGGATACCCAAATAACTCATCACTGGGTTTCCATATAGGAGAACATAGGTGAAAATATGGATATGGAGGAGAAATCTGACCATCATGTTCTGATGGAGAGTGGTAGAGAACATGGCTATGAAAAATACATCAATCACAAAGCCATAGATTTGTGATGATCTAAGGTACCATCTGATTCATCGGATATAAGGGCACTAGGACAAAATTTTTGGTTTTCAAGATCATTACCCTAAAGTTGATGAAATTGGAATTAGAAGAAATACTTTCATGATTTTGGTACAGTCTCACCGTTGGTCGTTCTTTGGACAATTTCCACTTCAAATCTTAAAGAAATGAAGTTGAATTTCTTATTCGTGAAGTTTTAGCAGATCATGCGATAGAATGATGGGTCATTCCATCTGTCTCAAACAAAGGGTTATAAAAGTTATCAAAAATACATAAGTCCATCTATAGTGAGATTAATCATATATGGTTCCTAAAATGGACTTATACTTGATATATCATACTTCTTAATATAATAAAACTAGTTTATACTAAACAGGGACTTCCTGTAGGCCAGTGGTTGGTGATAAAGGCCAGTCACACTTCGGTTGTGGGTTCGATTCCCATAGCCTTGCCCGACGCGATGGGCTGTCGCCCATCCTGCAGGTTGTCCTTTTTCTAAAACTACATTACTATAACATCACATAAATAATATCGAAAAAACTTCTATCCTTAAACAATACTAACTTATGTCAAACATAATCCATTCTAATTTTTAGGCTTATCCATAATACTGAAGTCCACTCTCATATTATAGTGAAAACGATAACTGGAGATTTCATATAACAAGCATGTTAATACCATCATTGATCCCCATATATCATAAGATATGTCTTGTTGGTCATATTCCAAACATTCAAAGGCCTTAATCATGTATTCTCTTAAAAAATGAATACCCATTGAATCTTAGTGAAAACATGAGTGATGTCAAAAGTTAACTGTTTGCACATACCAAAACACCAAAATTCTATATACTCAAACCATGATATAACTATTTTCTTATATCTGTCATGAGCTCATTAATACTGTCAAACATTTCATTTTCTCCTTATCCCTTCATTATGCGCATATCATCTTTTTTCCAAAAATATCTCAATCACTTTCCATGGTTACCGGTACCATAAAATTATTGATAACCACAATAGACCAATACATAAATATTCCAATATTCCACAATACTATATACACCATTATTTTGGAATCTCATTACATAAACACTTAATCATTCCACCAAATCGTTTTCATATTCAACATCTCCAATAGTGATCGCATGTGACTTCCCTTTATCCTTTTCCTTAAGTGGTTGCTCATGTCGATCATCAGTAACCCTTGGATTAGGGCATTATTTAGCATAATGCCCCATTTCCTTTCACTTGAAGCATTGAAGTGTTGGTGGTGCATTCTCTGCAGTATTTTCTTTATTCAAATCATTAGAAACCCTTTTTTTCATTACTTCGACACTCAGCTGCTCGATGACCTTATTTTCCACACTTAAAACATTTTCTAGTCCCTTTAAGACAATCTCCACCATGCTTCTTTCCACACTTTGAGCATAAGGAAACATTCATCTTCTTTTCACCATTATTCTGAGATTTCTCCATGAACTCCATATTTCGTTTCTTGTCACAACCATGAGATGGATATGTAACACCAACTTCCATTTCTACCTTGATAGCACAACACACAATTTCTTCATAGCTACTGAAGTCTCTTATAGCTAATTCCCTTCTAAGACTTGGTTTTAAGACACTGAAGAATCGATCAACTTTACTTTTAGGTTGGATGATAAAGCTAGATTCATACCTTGCAAGCCTTGTAAAATTCGCTTCGTATACACCAATAGATTCATCATCCTTTTTCTTTAGTTCAATAAACTCCTTCTCCATCTTTGTTCCAAGAATACGAGGGAAGTAATTAATGAAAAATAAGTTCTTGACCTCGTCCCATTCCATGGACTCAATTTCATCTCTTGGCCTCATATTCTTGATAATATTCCACCATTGATCAGATTCACCTTCCAAATGATATACTGCTAAGATGACTTCATCATGTTCAGAACATTGAAGAACTGAAATTATCTTTTCAGTGGTACTGATCCACTGTTCAGCAACAAGTGGATCAGAAGACCCACTGAAAGAATGTGGACGTTGCCTCATAAATGACTCAATAGAATATTGTTCCTTTATCTACTCATTAGGAAGTCCAGAATAATTCATAGCTTGTGTAAGTATAACAATAATATTTTGCACTCCATCTCCCATAACATTTGTTTGTTCAGGATGACAATCATTGCATTGTCCATTGCATTGATCAACATAGTTCCTTCGGGTTCCAGCCATCGTCTAAAACCCAAAAATAATAGTGTGAGAGGAAAAAATCATTCTAGGAAAAACAACATAATAAAGGGGGAGTACCTTTAATATTTAACATCTTAGATTTAATTCTAAGATCGTTACCGTAATTCTAGGAATATAACATATACTTATACTTAACCTTTGGGACATCCCTAGACATACCTTATAAATATCTCTAGGGATCTCACTATAGTTCTCGCATCCTAGTTTCCAAAGGTTGACTAAACCTTTCCTCTGATACCAACTGTAGAGACCCAAATCTTGACATACATAGACATTAAATTACTTTTGCAGAATACTTAATACATATCAAAAACAGACACACAAGGACCATAATAGTTTATTGTCTTTGGAAACTCGGAATATAAAATTCTAATCATGTTGAAATATCTTCAACAACTCCCATAACGATCTTCCCCTTTTTGTTTCCTTACCTAAAAACTTTCTTTATTTCCTAGGGAAAATAAAACATAAAAAGGGTGAGCTCAAATGCTCAGTAAGGGAAAACATAGATAACATAAAACAATCCATAAACATTTGGAAGCAAAAACATGAACATGAAATTTAAACATCAAAATCTTGAGCAAAGACAGAAATTGTTGAAGTACGTAAGGAATATATCATAATGGAACATAAACCATGATAAAATATAATGGAAATAAAACATGTAATTGTGGAAACCATTCAGCACATGTTATCATTTTCGTAGTAGCCAAGGAATTGTTGCCAAGACCATCTTAGTGGACAAAGTCCCTTTCTGAATCGAGTTCACTCCTTGCTCCAGTCCTGTAACACTGAACCAGATTAACTTACCGTTCCAGCCATGTCTATCTCATGAGATATAAATCTATACCTAATGCATTGGAGGGAGATATAGGTCCCACCCATCTCATAATGAAATCATTCTTACTTGTGCCACAAAATAAACATACATCATTCATAATAACCCAATAAATAAAATGGGTTTCATAAACATCATCCCATAATGACATAATCCATATAAAAGAAATTGACATCATTTCATAATAAGGAAAGTGAAACCATGTAAATCATAGAGACATTATACTTGAAACATACACATATGAAATAATTTCATCTTAGATGAAAAATGGTTTTGATAAAACACTTGAAATGAATTCTTGAGGAAAATATCCTTTCTTCTTCAAAATTTTCTTTTCACAAAATGTCATGAAATTTTAAAAGAAAAGGATTTTTTTGAAAATAGTCATGAAATATTTTGGAGGAAGCTTCATGAAAATAAGGCTTTATAAAAACGTAAAAATCCATTCGTGCCGTATAAGTTAAAAATAACATTATCCTCGTACTTTTGTCAGAAAAGTCAAAAAGTACCTCGTATGGTAAAAAAAGATTCCTTACATACAATGTAGTAAAAGTAAAAAATGGGTAAAAAGGACTTTAAACATACATGAAAACAATTTTAGATAACATAGACTTGGATGATAATAATATCCCCAGTAAATACTTACGTATAAGCTATCTCGGATAAAAATGAGATTTGCAAAATTATCCCTTACCTTAGGTCCGATATGATTCGTACGTATCCGAACCTCCTGTATAATGATTTAAATAATGTCATTGACTTATTACAGAATCACATTCATTGTTATGATATCATATATGGTTCACTTATGACTTTATATTACCCGTTATTTTGTAAATTCCATGTTAAAGAGCATTTTGGGTAAAATCGTTTCATTTGTCGTTCGTGTTTTGACTTGTAATTATTCATATGATTACTTAGATCACGATTACATAATTCCAGAATATAAAAAATGATTTATATATAATATATATTCATAATATACATATATATAATAGATCGATAAATGGAAAGAAATACACCATTCATGGAGACGGTAGGCCGTACGTACGCATGAACGTTGTTTTTGTTTCCTCATTGAATTGAATGGAATTAATTGGATGACATACATATATATATAAATAAATTCATTAGCATTATTATTTAATATATTTCATTATTATTCATTATATAAAATTTATGATCATTCATGTATGGTTAACATGGAGAATGAATCTCATCACGTCGTGGAGACGGTAGTCCGTACGTACGCACGAGCGATGATATCATTCCCATAATTATTGAATAGAATTAGAGTGGATGGTATAATATATCAGAATCATTATGATTTTATAATAACTATATATAGTTATTCTTTACACCATTATAACCATCCATGTAAGTTGTTGGTGGAAAAACAGATTTCACCACGGCGTGGAGACGGTATTCCGTACTTACGCACGCGTGGTGATTTCGTTTTCCTTAGGATGGATAGATGGTGAAATAGGGTTTTTTCATACTTATAATAAAATATAAGTATATGAGTTATACTGATGTTATTACTTCATAATGAAACAACTAAAGAAGAAGTAGTGGAAGAAGAAATAGAGTTGAAGGAATCGGTAACAGAAATTACCTCTTCTTTGAAGCGCCTCTTCGAGACCTCCTCTTAGGGAACTAAAATTGGTATTTGAAGAAGACCAGAGCCTCTAGGATGTTTATATTGAAGTGTATAAGAGAATTTTTCATGTTTTGGCCGAACTTGAAGGCTCAATGTTGTGTGAGGAAGAGAGGGAGGAGGTGCCCTTTTATAAGGGAGGAGAGGGGCACCTTTGGAAAAACAAAAAAATATTATTTTATTATAAAGTCATATTCGGTTTTTAATAGCTCCAAATTGAGTTATTTCGAATCTAAGGTGGGGATGGGTCAAAATTCTCTCATAAAATAGAATTTATACAATTTTAGGTTTCTATTTTAACCTTATCATTTAGATTTATCCTTAAGTTAAATAATTTTATTTTTACCGTGTCTTCTTGTTTTCTTACACTATAAGGTTAATAAACTTACTATAACAAGCCAAAAGAACCCCAAGTTGTTTATTATTAATATATATAACATTATCTATGTCATATTTTCTAACCTTATATTTTTAGGAATAAAATAAAAATTAATAATATAATATTTGTTTTAAAAACTATTTTATGTCAATTTTGACACTATTTGGTAATTGATTTTTGTGAAAATCATAACAGAATGATTAGTTCGAAAGAAGTTAACTAAATCAATATTAAAAAGTCATATTAACCTAGAAAATTAGTGTAATTCCTAAAAAGTCTCAAATTACATTTATTTGGGTATTTGTAAAATCAATTATGTCAATATTTCATTAATAAGATAATTACTGCATCATCTTTGTGTCATAAATAAATTAAATTATTTAATGTCTAAAAATTATAAATAAAATACCATTATGTATTAAATAGTTTTATCTTTTTAATGAATATTTATAGTAGAATTTATCTTATGTATAACCCTATATTAAAAATGATTTACTTATTAAACTTTGATTTTAACTATTTTAACCCTTCTTTAAATAAATTAATATTAAATGTCCTAATCTAATCCAAGTGGGACTAAATGGTCATATTTTATTCTTAAGGTTGTTTTTGGTCGAATTAAACTTATCCAATCGAATTAGGACATGTGTTAGGGTAATAATAATATCATTTTACCCTTAATTATCCTATTTACTTTTAACCGTGGTAAATAAAAGTAAAAAGTTACTATTCACCAAAAAATATTTTCATCTCATTGAACCATATTTTAGTCCTTTATATTAACCGTGTGTCTTGGATTTTCGAAATTCCACTCACAGAAACGGTAAAATTATGTTTTATGAAAAATTCAGTTTTTTAACTACCACTTAGTGGTTTCACTATTCATCAAAAAATGAAAGTTTCCAGAAAAATACCAAAAATTATCCCTAAGATATATTTGATATTATGAATTCAAAAATTATGTCTATTTTACCAAATTCAAAACATATCAGTTGAATTAATTAATTTAAAAATTAATTCCCATCGTCAAAATAAATAGCGTGTTTTTATGAAACAATAACTATCAAAAGATTAATACATCTTTATATCCAATTTCAATGTGAAATGAATTCCAATGACCAAAATTGGATTAAATGGTAAAAATATATTCTAATTACACTTTAAAACCAATTAAAAAGATAATCTAACAATATAAATTATTGCGATGAAAAAGTTTTTAATTAAAATATAGCGTGTTTTTACTATTCATTAAAATATGAAAGTTATCAGAATAATATTAAAAATTTATCCAAAGTAAATTTTTATATCCTGATTCCAAAGAATAATTTTATTTTGTCAAATTGAACTTATAGACATGTCAAAAACAAGATTTAAGGTGGGTGCTCCATCAAAAGGCGACAAAACTACATTTTTTGAAAAATACTTATTTTACTCGAAAAATTGATTTTGTTCTCATACCATGTTTTAGAAAATGTGTAAGATGAATAATAATGTTATAAAATTCAAAATTTAGTTGATACTATTCATAACGGCTAGTTCATAATAATATTATAACTACATATCGTTGTTTAGTGAAACCTGGTATTTCGTACAACACACGCTATCAAGGAAAGTCGCGATTGCGTGTAATGCAAGCCAAGTCAGGGTTGCGTGTTGTGAAAGAATCCTCCATTGTTTCGTATAACAGAATCCAACCATATTACATTTATACATTGAATATATATATATTTATATATATACACTCAATGTTTCGTAGAATAACTACTATCAAAATTGTGTGTAACATGATCCAGGAATAGTGTTGTGTATACTGCATGCTAATAAGGTGTTGCGTGTAGCGCAAGGTAATCTTGTTGTAGCATAAAACACAATACATCAATGATATTAAAATAATATTTTTCATAAAATCTCAGGGTGTTACATTCTACCCCCCTTAAAATGAATTTCCCCCCGAAATTCGTCGGGGTTATAAATGGTTTATTACACGAGAGTTTCATTCATAGAAACCCACATCGTAAAAAGGAATACTAAAACATCATTTTAAAAAAAGGATGTTAGAAACATAACGGATACCCAAATAACTCATCACTGGGTTTCCACATAGGAGAACATAGGTGAAAATATGGATATGGAGGAGAAATCTGACCGTCATGTTCTGATGGAGAGTGGTAGAGAACATGTCTATGAAAAATCCATGAATCACAAAGCCATAGATTTGTGATGATCTAAGGTACCATCTGATTTATCGGATATAAGGGCACTAGGACAACATTTTTGGTTTTCAAGATCATTACCCTAAAGTTGATGAAATTGGAATTAGAAGAAATACTTTCATGATTTTGGTACAGTCTCACCGTTGGTTGTTCTTTGGACAATTTCCACTTCATCTCTAAAAGAAATGAAGTTGAATTTGTCATTCATGAAGTGTTAGGAGATCATGTGATAGAATGATGGGTCATTCCATCTGTCTCAAACAAAGGGTTATAAAAGTTATCAAAAATACATAAGTCCATCTATAGTGAGATTAATCATATATGGTTCCTAAAATGGACTTATACTTCATATATCATACTGCTTAATATAATAAAACTAGTTTCTACTAAACAGAGACTTCCTGTAGGCCAGTGGTAGGCGATAAAGGCCAGTCACACTTCGGTTGTGGGTTCGATTCCCATAGCCTTTCCCGACGCGATGGGCTGTCGCCCGTCCTGCAGGTTGTCCTTTTTCTAAAACTACATTACTATAACATCCCATAAATAATATCAAAAAAACTTCTATCCTTAAACAATACTAACTTATGTCCAACATAATCCATTCAAATCTTTAGGCTTATCCATAATACTACAGTCCACTCTCATATTATAGTGAAAATGATTACCAGATATTTCATATAACAAGCATGTTAATACCATCATGATCCCCATATATCATAAGATATGTCTTTTTGGTCACATTCCAAACATTCGAAGGCCTCAATCATGTATTCTCTTGAAAAATGAATACCCATTGAATCTTAGTGAAAACATGAGTGCTGTCAAAAGTTAACTCTTTCCACATACCAAAACCCCAAAATTCTATATACTCAAACCATGATATAACTATTTCCTTATATCTGTCATGAGCTCATGAATACGGTCAAACATTTCATTTTCTCCTTATCCCTTCATTATGTGCATATCAACTTTTTTGCAAAAATATCTCAATCACTTTCCATGGTTACCGGTACCATAAAATTATTGATAACCACCATAGACCAATACATAAATATTCCAATATTCCACGATACTATATACAACATTATTTTGGAATCCCATTACATAAACACTTAATCATTACACCACATCGTTTTCATATTCAACATCGCCAATAATGATTGCATGTGACTTCCCTTTTTCCTTTTCCTTAAGTGGTTCCTCATGTCGATCATCACTAAACCTTGGATTAGGGCATTTATTAGCATAATGCTGCAATTCCTTGCACTTGAAGCATTGAAGTGTTGATGGTGCATTCTCTGTAGTCTTTTCTTTATTCACATCATTAGCAACCCTTTTTTCATTACTTTGACACTCAGCTTCTCGATGACCTTATTTTCCACACTTAAAACATTTTCTAGCCCCTTTAAGACAATCTCCACCATGCTTCTTTCCACACTTTGATCATAAGGAAACATTCATCTTCATTTCACCATTATTCTGAGATTTCTCCTTGAATGCCATCTTTCGTTTCTTGTCAAAACCATGAGATGGATATGTAACACCAACTTTCATTTCTACCTTGATAGTACAATGCACAATTTCTTCATAGCTACTGAAGTCTCTTATAGCTAATTCCCTTCGAAGACTTGGTTTTAATCCACTGAAGAATCGATCAACTTTACTTTTAGGTTGGATGATAAATCTAGATGCATAACTTGCAAGCCTTGTAAAATTAGCTTCGTATACACCAACCGATTCATCATCCTTTTTCTTTAGTTCAATAAACTCCTTCTCCATCTTTGTTCGAAGAATATGAGGGAAGTACTTAATGAAAAATAAGTTCTTGACCTCTTCCCATTCCATGGACTCAATTTCATCTCTTGGCCTCGTATTCTTGATAAGATTCCACCATTGATCATCTTCACCTTCCAAACGATATACTGCAAAGATGTCCTTATCATGTTCAGAACATTGAAGAACTGAAAATATATTTTCAGTGGTACTGATCCACTGTTCAGCAACAAGTGGATCAGAAGACCCACTGAAAGAAGGTGGACGTTGCCTCATAAATGACTCAATAGAATATTGTTCCCTTATCTACTGATTAGGAAGTCCAGAATGATTCATAGCTTGTGTAAGTATAACAATAATATTTTTCACTCCATCTCCCATAACATTTGTTTGTTCAGGAGGACAATCATTGCATTGTCCATTTCATTGATCAACACGATTCCTTCGGGTTCCATCCATCGTCTAAAACCCAAAAAGAATAGTGTGAGAGGCAAAACTAATTCTAGGGAAAAAACATAATAAAGGGGGAGTACCTTCAATATCTAACATCTTAGATTTAATTCTAATATCGTTACCGTAATTCTAGGAATATAACCTGTACTTATACATAACCTTTGGGACATCCCTAGACATACCTTATAAATATATCTAGGGATCTCACTATAGTTCTCGCATCCTAGTTTCCAAAGGTTGAATAAACCTTTCCTCTGATACCAACTGTAGAGACCCGAAGCTTGACGTACATGGACATTAAATTACTTTTGCAGAATACTTAATACATATCAAAAACTGACACACAAGGACCGTAATAGTTTAGTGTCTTTGGAAACTCGGAATATAAACTTCTAATCATATTGAAATATCTTCAACAACTCCCATAACGATCTTCCCATTTTTGTTTCCTTACCTAAAACCTTTATTTATTTCCTGGGGAAAATAAAACATAAAAAGGGTGAGCTCAAATGCTCAGTAAGGGAAAACATAGATAACATAAAACAATCCATAAACATTTGGAAGTAAAAACATGATCATGAAATTTATACATCAAAATCTTGAGCAAAGACATAAATTGTGGAAGTACGTAAGGAATATATCATAATGGAACATAAAACATGATAAAATATAATGGAAATAAAACATGTAATTGTGGCAACCATTCATCACATGTTATGATTTCCATAGTAGCCAAGTCATTGCTTCTAAGACCATATTAGTGGACAAAGTCCCTTTCTGAATCGAGTTCACTCATCGTTCCAGTCCTGTAGAACTGAACCAGATTAACTTACCATTCCAGCCATGTTTATCTCATGAGATATAAATATTTACCCAATAAATTAGAGGGAGATATAGGTCCCACCCATCTCATAATGAAATCATTCTTACTTTTTCCACAAAATAAACATACATCATTCATAATAACCCAATAAATAAAATGGGTTTCATAAACATCATCCATAATTACATAATCCATATAAAAGAAATGGATATAATTTCATAATAAGGAAAGTGAAACCATTTAAATCATAGAGACATTATACTTGAAACATACACATATGAAATAATTTCATCTTAGATGAAAAATGGTTTTGATAAAACACTTGAAATGAATTCTTGAAGAAAATATCCTTTCTTCTTCAAAATTTTCTTTTCACAAAATGTCATGAAATTTTAAAAGAAAAGTATTTTGTTGAAAATAGTCATGAAATATTTTGGAGGAAGCTTCATGAAAATAAGGCTTTATAAAACTGTAAAAATCTGTTCGTGCCATATAAGTTAAAAATAACATTCTCCTCGTACTTTTGTTGGAAAAGTCAAAAAGTACCTCGTATGGTAAAAAAAGATTCCTTAAATACAATGTAGTAAAAGTCAAAAATGGGTAAAAAGGACTTTAAACATACATGAAAACACTTTTAGATAGCATGGATTTGGATGATAATAATAACCCCAGTAAATACTTACGTATAAGCAATCTCGGATAAAAATGAGACTTGCAAAATTATCCCTTACCTTCGGTCTGATATGCTTCGTACGTATCTGAACCTACTATACAATTATTTAAATAATGTCATTGACTTATTACAGAATTATATTCATCGTTATGATATCATAAATGGTTCACTTATGACTTTATATTACCCGTTCTTTTGTAAATTCCAAGTTAAAGAGCGTTTTGGGTAAAATCGTTTCATTTGTTGTCCGTGTTTTGACTTGTAATTATTCATATGATTACTTAGATCACGATTACATAATTCCATAATATAAAACATGATTTATATATAATATATATTCAGAATATACATATATATAATAGATCGATAAATGGAAAGAAATACACCGTTCATGGAGACGATAGGCCGTACGTACGCATGAACGTTGTTTTCGTTTCCTCATTGAATTGAATGGAATTAATTGGATGACATATATATATATATATACATAAATCCATTAGAATTATTATTTAATATATTTAGTTGTTATTCATTATATAAACTTTATGATCATTCATGTATGGTTAACATGGAGAATGAATCTCATCACGTCGTGGAGACGGTAGTCCATACGTACGCACGAGCGATGATATCATTTCCATAATTATTGAATAGATTTGGAGTGGATGGTATAATATATCAGAATCATTATGATGATATAATAACTATATATAGTTATTCTTTACACCATTATACCCATCCATGTAAGGTGTTGGTGGAAAAACAGATTTCACCACGGCGTGGAGACGGTATTCCGTACGTACGCACGCGTGGTGATTTTGTTTTCCATAGGATGGATAGATGGTGAAATAGGGTTGTTTCACAATTATAATAAAATATAAGTATATGAGTTATACTTATGTTATTACTTCATAATGAAACAACTAAATAAGAAGAAGTGGAAGAAGAAATAGAGTTGAAAGAATCGGTAACGGACATTACCTCTTCTTTGAAGCGCCTCTTTGAGACCTCCTCTTAGGGCACTAAAATTGGTATTTGAAGAAGACCAGAGACTCTAGGATGTTTATATTGAAGTGGAGAAGAGAATTTGGCAGGGGTTGGCCGAGATTGAAGGATCAATGTGGTGTGAGGAAGAGAGGGAGGAGGATCCCTTCTATAAGGGAGGAGAGGGGCACCTATGGAAAAACTAAAAATATTATTTTATTATAAAGTCATATTCGGTTTTTAATAGCTCCAAATTGAGTTATTTAGAATATAAGGTGGGTATGGGTCTAAATCCTCTCATACAATAGAATTTATACAAGTTTAGGTTTCTATTTTAACCTTATCATTTAGATTTATCCTTAAGTTAAATAATTTTACTTTTACCGTGTATTCTTGTTTTCTTACACTATAAGGTTAATAAACTTACTATAATAAGACAAAAGAACCCCAAGTTGTTTATTATTAATATATATAACATTATATAAGTCATTTGGCCTAAACTTAGATTTTTAGGAATAAAATAAAAATTAATAATATAATATTTGTTTTAAAAACTATTTTATGTCAATTTTGACACTATTTGGTAATTGATATTTGTGAAAATCATAACAGAATGATTAGTTCGAAAACAGTTAACTAAATAAATATTAACATAAAATATTAACCTAGAAAATTAGTTTAATTCATAAAAAGTCTCAAATTACATTAATTTGGGTATTTATAACATCAATTATGTCAATATTTCATTAATAAGATAATTACTGCATCATCTTTGTGTCATAAATAAATTAAATTATTTAATGTCTAAAAATTATAAATAAAATACCATTATTTAGGAAATAGTTTTATCTTTCTAATGAATATTTATAGTAGAATTTATCTTATGTATAAACCTATATTAAAAATTGTTTACTTATTAAACTTTGATTTTAACTATTTTAACCCTTCTTTAAATAAATTAATATTAAATGTCCTAATCTAATCCAAGTGGGTCTAAATGGTCATATTTTATTCCTAAAGTTGTTTTTGGTCGAATTAAACTTATCCAATAGAATTAGGACATGAGTTAGGGTAATAATAATATCATTTTTACCCTTAATTATCCTATTTACTTTTAACCGTGGTAAATAAAAGTAAAAAGTTACTATTCACCAAAAAATATTTTCATCTCATTGAACCATATTTTAGTCCTTTATATTAACCGTGTCTCTCGGATATTCTAAATTCCACTCACAGAAGTGGTAAAATTATGTTTTATGAAAAATTCAGTTTTTTAACTACGACTTAGTGGTTTCACTATTCATCAAAAAATGAAAGTTTCCAGAAAAATACCAAAAATTATCCCTAAGCTATATTTGATATTATGAATTCAAAAATGATGTCGATTTTACCAAATTCAAAACATATAAGTTGAATTAATTAATTTAAAAATTAATTTCCGTCGTCAAAACAAATAGCGTGTTTTTAAGAAACAATAACTATCAAAAGATTGATACTTGTTTATATCCAATTTCAAAGTGAAACTAATTCCAATGACCAACATTGGATTAAATGGTAAAAATATATTTTAATTACACTTTAAAACCAATTAAAAAGATAATCTAACGATATAAATTATTGTGATGAAAAAGTTGTTTTTAATTAAAATATAGCGTGTTTTTACTATTCATTAAAATATGAAAGTTATCAGAATAATATTAAAAATTTATCCAAAGTAAATTTTTATATCCTGATTCCAAAGAATAATTTTATTTTGTCAAATTGAACTTATAGACATGTCAAAAACAAGATTTAAGGTGGGTGCGCCATCAAAAGGCGGCAAAACTACATTTTTTGAAAAATACTTATTTTACTCGAAAAATTGATTTTGTTCTCATACCATGTTCTAGAAAATGTGTAAGATGAATAATAATGTTATAAAATTCAAAATTTAGTTGATACTATTCATAACGTCTAGTTCATAATAATATTATAACTATATATCGTTGTTTAGTGAAACTTGGTATTGCGTACAACACACGCTATTGAGGAAAGTCGCGATTGCGTGTAATGCAAGACAAGTCAGGGTTGCGTGTTGTGCAAGAATCCTTCGTTGTTTCGTATAATAGAATCCAACCATATTTCATTTATACATTGAATATATATATATATTTATATATATACACTCAAT
Organism: Viscum album; assembly: GCA_963277665.1. Lineage (NCBI taxonomy): Eukaryota > Viridiplantae > Streptophyta > Magnoliopsida > Santalales > Viscaceae > Viscum > Viscum album. Next base: position 875,331,726 of record OY728136.1, read on the forward strand.
GTTTCGTAGAATAACTACTATCAAAATTGTGTGTAACATGATCCAGGAATAGTGTTGTGTATACTGTAAGCTCATACGGTGTTGTGTGTAGCGCAAGGTAATCTTATTGTAGCATACAACACAATACATCAATGATATTAAAAGAATATTTTTCATAAAATCTCGGGGTGTTACAGGGAGGGGCCCGCTATAGCCCCTCGATGCATCGGTAGGTCGCATGAGACAAACTAGTGTCTTGGCACAAGGCTTTTAAAAAATTTATATTTGTAGTCTTGGAACGAGGCCTTGACTATGTGGTTATGATGTATGAAATTATGCATTCCATCATTATTACATTAGCTATTGATATTACATGTGATTATTCGTTTAGTAGAATATCCATGTGAATAAGTAAATGGAAATATTTGATTTTGATTTTCTATATTATGCTGATGTTTATGTTTAAAAGACTTGTGTTATAGTCTTATACATTGTATTAAATGTTTATTCTTATTTATGATAGTTTCCGCTGTAATATTATCCTTACTGAGTATCTGGTATCACCACTTATGTTTTATTTTTTCCCCGGATGTGAAGAAGTATATTATGATTGACATATAAGGATAGGCTAATGGATATTAGTGTGTTAAAATGATACACAATGTTGTTTATTTTTCATTTCATAATGTAATGTAAAACTTATGTATGTATCTAGTACATCCAAGGATACTAAATGGATTATTCTTTCAGGACTTGATCTCTTGTGATCATGAAAATATTATGTAATAATACACCAACTCTGGGTAACTAGTGTCAGAGAATTACACTTATAGTATGAATAAATAGTAACTAAAACATAAACATGTTGTAATAAAATAAAATGATGCATAAAAACTCAAGTATTCAAGATTATAAAAGGCAACTGATTTCCCACCAATCCAATCACATATATACTATAAAAAATGAAAATTAATGCACAAGTATCCTCTATAACTTTGAGCCCAAATTACATACCTGGTATCCATGCATCCCAATCCGCACAAGCCTGATCCCAAGTCTCCACTCAAGTATATCCTCTCGATCATGAAATCATGGGCTTCCTACCTATCCATTATGTATCCCATTCTCAACAAAAAAGTGGATGTTATGTCTGTATGCACCCCGAGGTGCATATACAAGGGGTGCGAAATGAATCTTAGTTGACCACCACCAACTGTGAACCTATAACCTAATATTGTAAGTGCTTGCTCATGTATTATTCCCATCCCATCTAAGGAATAACTAGAATAAAAATAAATAAATAAAACCACTATTAATCCTTAGGTCCAAGACCTTGGTAGACCGTACCTACTTCAACCAATTATATGGTGTCTTTAAGATTTTCATTTCAACTATACCGTCCCAGTAATACATGCTATCCAATTCCATGGTGGTTCCAACCAATCCTCATGATTATGCAGACACATCCCACGTCAGTACAAACATACAAGATCCATGTTCATGAATAATTTAATCACTAACCTCCAACTCCATGGAGGCTCCTATCCATATCCTTATGACTCTAGAGTACTATCCCATGGTAGTCTAAAAATTTGATTCCAAATCCATGGAAACTTTAACAGCGAGTTCCAAATTTAAGAAAGATCCAATCACCAAGATCCATGTCCATGGCCACTTCCATCCATATAAAGATTAATCTGGGGTACCATCACTTGGTACTCCAAATATTTGGACTAAAAATCTATAGAATTAACTATTTATATCCAAACACCTCTAATTAATCATCCCATGGTTTTCAAAAAATCTGAGATCCAAATCCATGGTAGCTCTCATTCATAAGTTTAGATCCTAATCATGGAAGTCAAAATAGTTTGCTCAGATATAAATCATGGAATCCCAACATATAAAATCATCCATAAGGTAATAAACTAATTTTATAAAGAAAAACATACACAGGGATGGCAAAACTCCCACACCCACACCATTACCTCATTCCTATTTGGATTACACATTTGTTTGGGTTCGCATGGGACACTTGTAACTATAACTACCCAAACAAAAACACCCTCTTAGGTTCATTATATAAATAATGAACCCACTCAATTTCTATAGGATATCAATTAGAAATATTATTCCCTCTTAGGATCCACTATCACAGACTAGTCTCTCAGGACAATTCCTTACACTCATAGAAGTCATTATTTCTGGAAGTTTCAACACATAACCAGCCTCTTGGACTCAATGGGAAAGCCACTTAAACATTATTATAGGAATATGTATCATGGAAAAAATTAGTTACAAGGTCCCCTCTAAGTTTGTATATTCACCCAACCCAAACCCAGTCCAGCCTAAGGTTATCCACCTAGGATAAATCTCTACTAAGGGAGAAGGTGTTATCACTGCCAACCAATATGTCTCCTTGAGTAGAAACCTGGTTTCACTTACCAAGGACTGTACCATGCTAATATCAATAAAAAAACTAGGTGATCCCATGCCATATCCTATAATCCTTCTCGTGACCCTTATTTGTGTCTCAACCCACACCCCACTCAGGAGACCTCTAGATTCAATTACTAGATGAATAACCTCCCCATCATAGTTTTATTAACCAAAATAGTCTCTTAAAATTCATACAAAAACGTATCTCATCATCACATTATACATGGAAAGATATTTTGATTATACTCCTTTTGATTCCATTTCCATCTTCAGAGTGAAAAATCTTCCTAAATTCCTAAAATCTAACAATACACAATGTGTGTATATGATTTCACGATGTGTACTATAAAAGCAACACTTGGGTGTGTATCTTACCCATAATTGGCATGTAAATCCTAGGTAAATGGTGTGTATCAACCCCAAATAGTGTGTAACCTACATGTTTACTAGGCCATGTGGCTCACATAATCTCTATCCAAGTGCTACATATGGCCTCTGGCCATATACCACACCTGGGGTCTGGATGTGTACACTACATGACCATGTTCCTCCACATGGGGCATTTTTTAGAGTAATTTTATACACCCTAGGTAAACCTACACATCATGTACACTTGGTTTACCTTCTATGTAGTCATCTAATTTAACCCTAACACAAAATAAAGAACACACGAGATGTGTTCTTGAAAGCCACATGCTGTGTAATTGGGTTTATGACCATGTTATAATGAAACATCAAATTTATTGTGTTTTTAAATTTACTTATAGCCTAGGTAAGACCACATATTTTTCTCAAGTATAATAAATGAGTTTAGAGTGTGTATTTACAATATTTTTTTCAAAATAAAACTGAAAATGGGGGGGGGGGGGGTTGAAAATAGTTTTAAAATGAAATGAATTAATTTAAAGAGTTTAATAGTTAAAAATGCAAGTGGATTTTGAAAAATATATGATAATTATGTGATATTTTCTAAGTAACAAAACCTAATGAATAGTTCATTGCTCATAATTTTTTTTAGGATTTGGTGAAATCGTTTAGTTGAAGGTGAACCAAGATCTTTGTTATCCACAAAGCCTCTAAAAAATTCACATAAGGATAAACATTGACATAGACATCATGTATCCAAGTTAGAATTTATTATAAATATTGAAGTTATTTCAAGGAAAACTGAAATATAAAATGTTTGGGAATAGGATTCATATGTTGTCCAATTGGAACAACCCAAGTTACACACTAGAAATTACACACCGATCGATTATAAAATAAAAGTTTTTTAATTAAATGAATCAAAAAAAGTTAAGATAAATCTAAAATAAAAATTAAAAACCCAAATATAAACCAAAACAGTAGATAATTATGTTTCATAACTCCCTCTTCATGTGTGTAGCTACCTTTTAATTATCATTCATAATTTAGACTTCTATCAAGAGGAGGAGGAAGATCATGTGGAACTTCACCTCCATACTTAATATCTTCTTGAGGATTGGGAAATTAAAAAACTCCAAGGTGAAGGTAAGACTAATTTGGAACTAAAAAATGGAATAAATTTACCCCTTATTCTAGCTTTTAAATTTGGTTCCCAATGTTCACTTTTATAGAAAAAATAGGTGGTGGTTTTGGACAACTAAATTTCTATATACCACTTGTATCTTAAATTTTAATTGGTAAAAACCATATATTGTATTTGAAACCAACATATTGAATATTACTGTGTAATATTTCATATAATTATACATTTACAATGGGATATATTGTCAAAATACTAAACAAAACTTTTGACTTCAATAAAATTCAGTTCCTTATACAGATCAATTCGGTTTGGACACCAGATGGATTAATTGGTATTGGGTGTCTTGAGATGAATTGCATAGAAATATTTTTTGGATCATAACAATTTTTTTTATTCCAAATGGATTCATGGATTATCCAAAGTGATAATTTTAGTTCATATTATTTCTTGGACTCGTGCACAGTCTGGCCTATTTTGCTTGAATTTCATCATGGGATCTCCAAATCACCTCCTCATACATTGTAATCACCAAAAAAAGTAAAATTTACCATTTTATAATTGATAAAAATTAAATAATTTAATTAAATTTGAAGTGAAATTTGTAATTATATTTTCAAGTTTTAATAAAAAAACTAGTTTAACATAGTGGTGTAGGGGTGAAATAAAATAGTGAATCATGATACGGTCACATCCCCACACTTAAATATTTTTACTCCTGGGAAAAGTCACATTTCTAAAAATGATGCATAGATATATTCCCAACTTCATAAAGATTTATATTTCAATTGAAATTTAATTCTTCATAGTAATGTGACAAAAGAAAAAACCCTACCAATGAGTTATTCTTAGTGATCATGGAAAAAGATGTCTCAGAAATTGTATCAGAATGATATTCAAGGAGATGTATGATACCGATCTACACAAGGAATTTAAAAGTCAACCAGTTCACTACATGTGTGTGAGAAAAAAATTTCATGATATTATTTCCACTTTATATCCAACAAATATAGGTTATTTTATCAAAATTGTCTTTTTTGATTCTTTCCACTAAACCTTCCCTATATTCTTTGAAATCAAATTTCAAGACCCGCTCACTTAAAAATACCTAAAAGATAGAACTCAAACTCAAAAACTATATTTACCCATATTTTTTACATTTCATAACTCCCCTATTTTTTTATTTTTTATTATTTTTTTGTTGTTTTTTGGGTGTACAATAGTTAGATACCAGGTATACACATGTAGATCAATATGGTATAGTAATAAAATAGATCAAATAAGGAAAAAATAAATGAAAAAAATCCTTTTTTAAAACTAATAAACATGAACCTAACATACATTTAACTTATATTATGTAAGAAAATTTTCACACCTTACAGTTGAGTGGAATGTGGTGTGGAGATATTAAGTGAAATTATTAACCCATAAACTACTCACATAGAGGGTATCAATCATCTAAATGGTTTCACAGGGATAAAACCATTTATATCATTGAAAAACCCAATTTAATAAAAAATCACACTTCAATGTTAAATTAATTCTAAAACTCACATTCCCTTAGTGAATGAAGTTTTCTTTAAATGCTAAAAAAACTTGAAATATGGAAATTCATCATACATTTTCAATAATTACCAAGATTATTTTTGAATAAAAAATATTATACTAACATAAAAGAGAACAAAAAATTGGGGAAAGTGAAAATACCATGAAATGATAAAAAAAGAGAAAAATAAAAAATATAATGAAAATTATAATTAACTTAGGAAAGTGAGTAAAATTTAAAATACTATGTAACCTCAAAAAAATAGAAAAATAAAGAAATATGATAAAAATTACAAACTAAATCAGAAATGTATCCACTACCCCACACTCAGAGTGTAATGTTTCCTCATGGAAATAAAATAGAATGTGGGAAAGAAGTAAACCTGGTAGGTGTTACTGGTAGGCTGCTTCTTGAAGGTAGTGTTCTTCCACAGGGGACTCCAGAATGGGTTTGTGAAAGTTATTCAATAACTTCCCATTAATATTGAATGTTTTTTTTGTTTTTTTTTTCATTTTGAACTCATAAAATACCAAATGGATAGATTTTAGTAACAATATATGTGCCGAACTAGCTGGAATGAAGCTTACCTGGATGAAACTTCAACATTGCACTGAAATGGAGGACCTTCTGCCCAATGTGGAATTGATGGTGAAAGACGATACCATCATGGAAGACCTTTTTTCTCTCTTTATAGACTCATGATTACTTATATGATTCTATTTGTATTTCATACATCTCCTGAATATGCAACTTCATGTACCCACCTACATATGAGAGGTTCATATTACATTTTTTAACAACCCAATATGAACATTGGTATACCTATGCATGGAGGTAAAAAGCCCTTAAAAAGAAAATCCTATATGGAGAAATTACTATTAATATTTTAAAATATGTATTTTATTCCCAAAGCACATCATCCAAGTGTAAATTCCAATCCTTCCTATTGGGTTGTACCATTTGTTTCTAGATTTTCTTAACTTCCTGATTTGAAATTTCTTCTTGTGTGTTAGTTTGGGGGTGATATGAAGTTGATACTTTATGTACAACCCCATAATTATGGATAATTAATTTTCTTGTTTATATTAAAAAAATGTGAATCTTGATCACTAATGATGAATCTTTGAAAACCAAACATCCTAAAAATCTGTGATCTCACAAAAACGACAACCACTCAAGAGTCATCAATCCATGTAGACTTTGGTTCCACCCATTTAGATACATATTCAATATCCAATATGATTTATACAAAGGCAAATGAATTTGGAAAATTCTCCATGATGTTAATGCCCCATGCATTGAAGATCTTACAAAATAACTTGGGGTTTTGGAGAATTTCATACCACTTGGAGATATTCCCTATGAATTGACATCATGTGCATGAATTACAGAACTGATGAGGATATCTATACAATTTTGGCCAATAAATTCTATATTCAAGGTACTTTCAAGCTCTACATTAAGAGATAAAGTGGACCCCACATGGAAAAGTGTGGTAGAATCTCAAAATAATGGTGGAATCATGGTCATGTACACACGAACGAACAACCTAGTCACTAAAAATTCTCCACAAGTATGGTTCATTATAAATGTATCATCATTACTCATTCTTATTCCTTTGGTATTATGAAGTGACAAAATTTTTAAGGACCCTAGATTCTGTCAAAAAAATTCACAGTGTCCACATACGAAGGGGTAAGGCCTACTACATCATAAATTTACTCATCAGGGAACAATTATCCAATGGGGAGAGATGGTTCAACCTAGTGATCTAATGGGGGTGTAACCCTACTAATGAGTCCAGCTGCAACATTTTACACTCTTCTATTATATCGAATATCTAGGTCAAACTTCTGGAAGAGGAGTATCCAACATATGAGGTGGGCCTTAGATTTGGGTTTTTTAATTAGAAATATAAGGGTAGCGTGATCAAAAAACATAATTACTTTTGACCTAAGAATATATAAATGAAATTAATATAAGAAAAACAAAATATAAAAAAGTTATTTTTTAGTTATCATGTCGTTTAGTTAGGAAATTTGAAGGGTATATGAGGCATACACAATGATATGAGGATCCCTCTCAACCCTTTGTGATAAAACTTACCCAACTGTAGAGTTAGAGGCATAAAAAATATGTTTGAAGTGGAGTTCCTACCCTGGTGGTTGGATGATGGGAGGTGATGTGAGACTCCTTTTTAGTGAATTAAATGAATCCTAATAATTTTTATCAAAAAAAATCAAAATATTTTTGTAACAATAAAGATAAGGGAAGTAAAATATTAGTAGAGTCTTTAATGAATCAGTGGTAAAAACTAGCATGACCCATGAAAGATCACACCTCATAAAAAAATTATATATAGAAGGGAGGAAATTATTTCAATTTTGAATTACCAAATCGAATTCCCTTACTTGAAATAAAATTCCCTAGAATTATCCCCTGCACTACCATGAAATGGAATTTATCATAATTTAATATGAGATCTTTTTTAATGTAGAAACTAAGGATAAGACCTATGTGTTCTAATCAATCATAAAAGGAATAGCCATAAACTTTGAAATCATGAAAATAAACCTCAATAAAATTCTCATAGTACTTAGAAAATATACTCAACATAAAATTATGAAAATTAACAGGAGCATTACAGAGACCAAATGGAATCCTCCTATATGAAAATGTCTAAAATGGATAGGTAAATATTGTCTTTTCTTGATTCTTTGGGGCGATATAGATTTGAAAATTACCTGAATATCCATCAAGGAAACAATAATGGGACTTAACACCCAATATTTATAATATTTTTTCATTGAAATGTAGAGGAAAGTGGTCCTTTATGTGGATTGATTTAGTCAAAATTAGTCAATATAGACTGACCAACTATTTTTCACACATGCTGGAACTAATTCATTAATTTAATTTGACACTACTGTTATTCCATTTCTCTTAGGAAAAATTTTCATTAGGCTAACCCATTTACTATAAGATATGGGATATATAATCCCAACAACTTGTAATTTACTAACTTTCAATTTTACCACTTTAAGGAGGGTGGGATTTAACCAATTTTGATCTTGAATTATGAGATTGTCCTCATCATCTAAAAGTATATAGTGCATGAAAATAGATGGCCTAATATCTATAATATTGAACAATGTATATCCTATCACCTTTTTCTACTCTCTCAAAAGGTCTAGCAGTTTTTATTCATGCTCTGGAGATAGGTTGTTAGCAATAATAATATGAAATTGGTAAATACACTCAAGATAAGAATATTTTCAATTATATATAAGTGGTTATAATTCCAATACCGATGATTTTTGGATTAAGGGAAGTAATTTAGGGGGAGTGAGGTCAATGAAACTGCCTATATTCTCATATTTATTCTCTATGAAAATAAAATCAATGGAAATTTGATTTTTAGAATCATCGACCATCATGGGTACCTAAAAATAAACACACTCATTAATTAAAATAAAAAATTTACACTTTTCCAAACCCACATGACACTCAAAATATGAATAATAACCCAAATAATTAAAGAGTAAAAAGAGAAAAATGAATCAAAGTATGGATTAAGGAGAGAATTTTGTTTTCTATGTCATCTTAGAGAACTTCCATCGAATAGATAGAAATAATGTAGTTCTCTTCAAAATATTGTTTTATAGCATCAAGGATATTGAAACCTACCTTTTCTCTCCTAAACTCCATTGAATAAATACCATTATGAACATTGATGATTATATTTACTATTTTAAGGAAAGGTATTATATGAATGAAAGGATCATGTCCTTAGGTCTAATTATCTTTGATCTCAAGATTGTATATGTCTGCATGCAAGATGGGATTATTTAAATGCATGATGATGCCCTTGATCACTTCTATTGGGTGTGTTGTGCTCCGATTGGCATGTTTCATGATGATTTCCACTATTCAATTCTCTCCAACCTATAGATAAGTATACAAATATTGAGGGATAACATTAATCTAAGCACGAAAATCAATAATTTCATCAAAAAAATAGTCTCCCCTATGGTGTAGGGTATCGTAAAAGTGCCCAGATCCTTTCATTTGGTAGGAATAGATAGTTGTATCAAGGATGATAAATTCCATCCAAGGTTGACTATCTCATTCCACTTCAGTCATTATCTATGGTTGAAAAGTTCTTTGAGAAAGAGATTTTTTTTAACTATATCAAAGAGATGAATTTTAACTTTTACCTTTTTAAATTTATCCACGATCTCTTTATCAATTTTGATAATAAAAAATTTTATTAGATTTATAGAATATTTAGGTAGAGGTAAAATGAATGGATTCTTTAGGGTAATCCTCATTGATAAAAGTTTTATGTTTTTTTTAATTTTTCATCACGTGAAAATTTTAAGAGTAGAGAAAGAGGGTTTTTAGGAGGAGGACATACCTGATGTTTTGAATCAATGGTAGGAGAAAGTTTTTTACCATTGTGAATTGATATTAAAAATACAGTACCTTTGTCTTTGGTATTAGAAATAGGTTGGTATGGTAGTAATCCATACAATTGAATTTTGATTTCCCCCACTGAGTTGGAAAGTTTGGCTAATTTATTTTTTAGGACTTGTATGGCTGATTGGATGGTTTTTTGGAATAGGAGATTATTTGCACCCATTTTTTTCATCATGTCATCAAGGTTGGGTATGGGTTTTGTAGTGTTTTTTAGAAACTCCTTTATGGAAATTGAGGATTTATGGGTGGTGGTGGAGGATGAATACTATTCCTTAAGTGGTTCTAGGATTTTTGTGGTTGGTTTAAATACCCAATTGCCTGTAGGATTGGTTTTCTTTCCACCCAGAGTTGGATTAAGAGTATGGTTCTTTCTTAACAGGTTGGTTATAGGGAAGTCCTAGGACTATTACCTCACTACTCTCAAAAGGGTCTCTCAATTGAGGGAATTAGTCCAAATAATGTGTATCAGTGGTGTAGATACCATAATGAATTAAAGGAGGAGGTTGAGATTTCCCTTGGAAAAAATCAAGTTGTTAGAGTAGGGTACTTACCTCTTCAAACTCTGTTTCCACCTTTTTCTTGAATTCGTAACTTTTTACCTAATGGAAACCTTTGACAGGAACATTGGACCATATTCCAAACTATTGAGTGCTTTATTTCATGGTTTAAATGAGACTCCTTATAGGGATTGGGGTCTTGTACACTAGGTAATTGCCTAAAGAATAATCAATCTTGTCATGATCAATTGGAATTAAACCATTATGAAAGCATTATATTAAAATTTTATCTCTTATTTGATAGTGTAGATAACTTGAACAAATCCTTTTAAAACATTCCCAATATTCATGAAGTGTTTAACATTTATATTGTCTTATTTCAAAAATATATTTCCTTATTATTTTAGTTCTAGATTTTTGGTTTATTTTTTGAGTAAAATGTGTTTCATGTTAGCCCAACCTCTAATTACAGAGTTAACATAGCATAAATAGTCTTTTTTATTATATTATAAAGAGAATGGTAATTCGTTAACCTTAAAAAATATTCATCCAAATTATCAGGTTTTAAAATTGAACATAAAATATGGAATTACTTTAAGTTATTATGCGATTATTCTCCTTCTAATACATGAAATTTTGGTAATAAGTGAATGATCCAATATTTTATTTAAAAATTAGGCTATTCACCTTATATTTGAATGTATTAAGGTTGGGTCTTTATATCAGGTGACGCTAGTTATTTTAATGTTTAGTTATATTCATCCATATTATGAATGTTTATTTTAGTATTGATGTTGGTTTCTGAAGAAGAAGAAGGATTGAGAAGTGTGTCAATGTTTTTTTTCTTCCTCCTTCTAGGGATCGTTCGGTGCTTCTTTGTGTCGATGATGTAATATCCTCTCCGATTCATGTTCAAAATTAATTAGTTACTTCAATGAATATTGCATCATGAACAAGGTCTAAAAATGGATGATTTTATAAAAAAAAATACAAAAAGTTAAGGAAGAAAATAGGTACAAAAATATTTACAAAATACAAAATGTTTTCCAAAAATACACACACTAAAATCAAAAGTACTCCACAAAAAATATGCTAAAATTTGACTGTGTTATCATTAAATGTTAAATTAATTATGTTTTTAATGTTTATTTATATTATAGGGAATAACATAGGTCATATATAAATGATAATTGATTATTTTAGAGTGTGTATTTCCAATATTTTTTTGAAAAGAAAACTGAAAATATGGGGTTTTTGAAAATTATTTAAAAATAAAATGACTTAGTTTAAAGAGTTGAATAGTTGAAAATACATGTGGATTTTGAAAAATATATGATAATTATGTGATAATTAAAAAGTTACTACAGAACTTGAAAAATTCCTTGTTATTAATTGATTATTAGGTTTTGGTGTAATCCTTGGGTTAAGGGTTATCTAAGATCTTGGCTACCCACAAAGCCTCCAAAACAATGCACATAGGACTAAACATTGACATAAAAATGATGTATCCAAGTTACATAATTTTATAATGATTTAAGTTATTTTAAGGATCACTTAATTCTCAAATTTCTGGGATGGAGTGGGATTATTATTTAGTCTTATAAGAACAACACAAGTTACACACTATAAATTACACACTGGTCAATTGTGGAAAAAAATTATTTCAATTAAATGCATCAAAATAGGTTAAGATACATATACAAGAATTATTAAAGACCCAAATATACCCAAAAAAGTATATAATTAGGTACTATAAATCCATCTTCAAGTGTTTATCTCCATTGTAATGATCACCCACTATTTATCCTACCATCAAGAGGTTGAGGAAGATTGTGTGTAACTTATCCTTAATCCTTTATATCACCTTGAGGATATTGGGAATTAGATAATCCAAGGAAAATATAGGTCTCATTTGGAAATATAAAATGGTAGAACTTTACTCCTTGTACAAGCTTTCAATTGAGGTTCCCAAGGTTCCCTTCTATACCCAAAATGGGAGGTGGTTTTGGGCACCTCTATTTCAAGATACCAATAATATCTTGTTCATGGACTAGTAAATGAAATTATCTTAACTTTGAAAAAAATATAAGAGTTTTTAAAGACCTCTTAATTATCACAATGTAAAATTTGGTGTCTATTGGATATCTAGAATGGGAGAAATTTTCAAAATTTCTTTTTTTTGACTTCGATCAAATTCGGTTCCCTCGGAAGATTAGTTTTATTGGTCCAACATTTGGAGGAATTGGGACTGGGTTTATTGAGAGGAGTTATAGAAAACTAAATTTTGTATCATAACACAAAATTTAATCCTAAATGGATCCATGATTTGTAAAAATGATAATTTTAGTCCACATGTGTACTTGGGCTCTTGCACAGTTTGGATTATTTTGCTTGAATTTCATCATGGGCTCTCCATGTCACTTCCTTCTACAATGTAATAAACAAAACAAGTAAAATTTCCATTTTTAATAGTGATAAAAATTAAATAATTGAATCAAATGCAAAGTGAAATTTGTTATTATATATTTATTTTTCAATAAAAATTATTTTAATACAATGGTGTAATGGTGAAATAAAATAGTGAATCGTGGTGCAATAAGTTTACCAAACAGAAACCCTTTATGATTCACTCAAAACCCCCATTTAGCCCAAAATAACCCCAAATAGACCCACATGGGATCTATAAAAGCCTATATATGGATTTAAAATATAAAATAAATAAATAAATGGTTATTAGGGATAAAAAATAAAAACACATCCTATATCTGGTCAAAATCTATCAAAGATTCACCCATATTCGTACTTTATAGTTACCGCATGGTGATCCAATGCAACCAAGCTCCATGGGGGAACCTCACTTCTTCAATATCAAACTCTCTCCCCCCTCTATATATCTCTCCCTATATACCTCCCTCTCTTTTTCATGAAAAAGAGAGTTCCCATGGGGGTGTACATGATAAAAAGAGTGGAGGATATGAGAAAAAGAAAAATGAATGAAATAGAAAGTGAAAGAAAAAAAGAAAAATCGTCCTTGGCCCTAGTGCTCAACATGAGTTAATGACTCAGCTAGACAAATCCCCATATTTTGGATGCAACCTTAGAGTCAGGATCTCAATCTGATGCTCCATTCAAAATATATCCTTGAAAAAAACATGAATAAATAAATTAGTATTTAATTAATTAAATATTAAATATTCCATCAAAATTTAAGCATATTAGAAATCCACAAAAATCCCAACATAGGATAAACACCCTATTTTGAGGCCAACAGGATGGTCAAAAAATATTTCTAAGATCATATTGTAGTGTGAAATAACCATTTCATCCCTTGCTAGAATATGAAACCAATATTTCAAATTTCCCATCGTACTCAAAATCTAAAAAAATGTGGGGTTTTACAATCTCCCAACTATAGAATTTCTTATCCTTTAGAATATTTAGTTGTTTTACAACCACAAATCCTGGATCATCTCAGTCATTAATTTAACATCATCTTATTATGTTCTACTCTATGATGAAAATTGAGTTTCCACTTCACAACTTAATATATGAGGTGTACAACCCACCAATGGTCAAACCACAAATTGACTTTATTTTCCATCATCACTAGGTTCATGGTGCTCCCCACCATATAAATCATACCATAACAGATAATTTAGATCCAAGTAACTCCTCTCTATCATAATTACCTATATAAACACATCCTTAATGATCCTTTAACACACTCGATGCAGTTCCCACTACATCCTCAACACTACACATATAAGGTAAATATAATTATGATTGATCTAATACCCCCACAAAACTTTTATACTATTAATAAGACTACCAAAACAAAATTCCAATATGTGCATCCCATACCTCATCCACCATCGAACATTATGGTTAGATATGGCCAAAACTTCTAATACCTGAGTGACGATATGGAAACATGGACCAATAATTCTTGGATTACTATAAATGGTAACCTATACTCTAAAAAAACAGATTAAAATTAAGTTCAATTCTTCTAATGGCCTATATTGAACTCCCCTCCATAAGGATTTTCTTACACCACTCGTATAGAATTGACCACAACATGTCTAACAGAACTACACCACTCGGGTTTCCTCAAGACCTTAAAAAATCCAACTAAACCACACACAACCCATTCAAAAAAACCACGAAGCAACAAAAATCACACAAAATAAACATGAAAATGACCTCATAAAATAATTATTTATCCCAAAAATCCACACTAATCACTATTATCCTCCCCAAGGAAGTATGATTATCTATAAACATCTCACATAAACTCATGCTCACATGATCCATGAACCAAGAACCTAGGATACTGCACCAAAAACCACTTGTCAAACTCTTCACACAAGTCTGTTCCAAAAACTAAAACTCCCTTGATACTCCTCAAAACTAGGCATAATGTAGAGACCCGAAGCTTGACGTACATTGACATTACATTACATTTGCGGAATACTTAGTACATAACAAAAACACACACACAAGGATCGTAATAGTTTAGTGTCTTTGGAAACTCGGAATATAATCTTCTAATCATGGTGAAAGATCTTCAAAATCTCCCATAAAGATCTTCTTTTTTTACCTAAAACCTTTCTTTATATCCAGGGGGAAATGAAAACATAAAAGGGTGATCTCAAATGCTCATTAAGGGTAAACAAAAGAAATATCAATCACATCATATACATAAGCACATAACTTTTGGAAATCTTAACCTTCAAAAGAGATCATAATTTCATAACATTGGGTAAATCATGGCAGTGAAATGTAATCACAATAATCATAACTTAAAACATGAAACTTTGTTTCATTCACACATAATCATAGAGAATCATTTCTTGTTAGTCAAGACTCATTGCCAAGACTATCTTAGTGGACAAAGTCCCTTTCTGAACCGAGTCACCCTCGTTTCAGTCCTGTTTCACTGAACCGGTATAACCTACCGTTCCAGCCATGTCTATCTCATGAGATATAAAATCTTTACCCAATTCATTGGAGGGAGATATAGGTCCCACCCATCTCATAATGATACCATTCTTATGTGTGCCACAAAATCATAAATCATACATCATTACATAACCCATGTAATAAAAATGGGAATCTTAAACATCGTGACATAATAAAACAATTCATATAAGATAAAGGAATTCATAAAAATAATTCCATCACAACATAATCAAATCAATGTAATAATAGGGATAAAAACAGAACCCTTTATTATCTTAGATGGAAGATAATTTTGATAAAACACTTGAACTCCATTCTTGAGGAAAATATCCTTTCTACTTCAAAAACATTTATCCTTTCATAACATGTCATAAAATTTTAAACTAAAAGAAGTTGATTAAAAATAAACTTGAAAACTTTTAAAGGAATCTTCTTGGAAATAATGTTTTAAAAATCCATTCATGTCGTATAAGTTAAAAAAACATTCTTCGCGTACTTTTGTCGGAAAAGTCAAAAAGTACCTCGTACGAAAAATGACAAAAGATTCCTTTCATATAATTTACTAAAAACTCACCGAATGGTAAAATTGGATTTAAAAAATTTTAGGTGGATGGAAATAATATTACATATTGAGGAACATGGATGTGGATGATAAAATACACCCCAGAAAATTTCAAAGTATAAACAATCTCGGAAAAAAATGAGATTGTGATATTTCCCTTACCTTAGGTCTGATTTGCTTCGTAAGTGTCCGAACCTCCTATATAATGATTTAAATAATGTCATTGACTTATTCCATAATCATACTAATTGTCATGATATCATATATGGTTCACTTATGACTTTATTTTACCCGTTCTTTTGTAAATTCCATGTTAAAGAGCGTTTTGGGTAAAATCGTTTCATTTGTCGTCCGTGTTTTGACTTGTAATTATTCATATGATTACATAGATCATGATTAATTAATTCCAGAATATAAAACATGATTTATATATAATATATATTCAGAATATACATATATATAATAAATCAGTAAATGGAAAGAAATACACCGTTCATGGAGACGGTAGGCCGTACGTACGCATGAACGCTGTTTTCGTTTCCTTATTGAGTTGAATGGAATTAAGTAGATGACATACATATGTAGACACATAAATCCAGTATCATTATTATGTCATATATTTCATGATTACTTATTATATGTACTTTATAATCATTCATGAATGGTTAAAGTGGAGAATGAATCTCATCACGTCGTGGAGACGGTAGTCCGTACGTACGCACGGGCGATGATATCATTTTCATGATTATTGAATTGAATTGGAGTGGATGATACAATATATCAGAATCAGTATGATGTTATAATAAATATGTATAGTTATTCTTTACACCATTATACCCATCCATGTAAGGTGTTGGTAGAAAAACAGATTACACCACGGCGTGGAGACGGTATTCCGTACGTACGCACGCGCGATGATTTTGTTTTCCGTAGGATGGATAGAAGGTGAAATGGGGTTGTTTCATATTTATAATAAAAAATCAGTATATTAGTGATACTGATGTTATTACTTTATAATGAAACAACTAAAGAAGAATAAGTTGAAGAAGAAAGAAGCTTGAAAGAATCGGGAGAAGAAATTACCTCTTCTTCGATACGCCTCTTTGAAACCTCCTCTTAGGGCACTAAGATTAGTCTTTAAAGAAGACCAGAACCTCTAGGATGTTTCTAGGTAAGTGGAGAAGATAATTTTGCAGGGTTTGGCCGAGATTGAAGGCTCAAATTGGTGTGATGAGGAGAGGGAGGATGTTCCCTTTTATAAGGGAGGAGAGGGGCACCTTTGGAATTCTCAAAAATATTAATTTATAATAAATCTAACCCCACATAAAAACCTCCAAAAATGACTCATATTAGAATATTAGATGAGATAGGGTTGTAATCTCATCAACCAATAATATTTAGACATGTTTGGATCTTATTTTAAACCTTATCATTTTGATTTATCCTTATTTAATCTATTTAAGTTTATTTGTGGTAATAAAATTATAAATTTTAAATTATAACAAATAATTAATTATTTGTTGTTAATTTTCCATAATTGTTTAATTTATAACATTATAGACCATATAAATTTAAATTTATAATTTTCAAATATTTTTGTGATTTTTAAACAATTTTATAATATGTTATTTTTATAAAATAACAATAGTGTCAATTTTGACACTATTCATTTATTTGAATTTAAATAAAATATATACAGAATATATGTTCGAACTAAAAGCTTTAATATATTAATAAAAGGTCATATGTATCTATAAAAATAGTGAATCACATTAAATAGTTCATATAATATTTATTTTATTATTTTTAAAACCATTTATTTGGTTTATGTCTTAATAAAATAATTACTACATCATTTTTGTATAATTATTTAATATACATATTTTTTAAATAAAAATTTAAAATAAAATCCTATGATTAAGATAAATATATTGCCTTTCAAAATAATACTTTTACTCGAATTTATCATCTTAAAATCACAATATTTTTAAATTGTTATATTTATTAAATTATGAAGGTGACAACTTTGGCATCATTTAAAATAAATAAATATAAGTGTCATAATTGCTTTTATAAGACTCCAAATGGTCACATATTAGACCATTGGATGATTATAGTTTAAATTTACATGGCCAATAAGTTTTGGTCAGGGTTTTGTGCCTTTTATGGTCACTATTAGTTTAATAAAAACTATATTCTTGATTTTTCACTATATAAAGAATTTCTGCATCACTATTGTGTCACAATTAATGATAATTATATAATCCCAAAAAACTCTAAATAAATTATCATGATATAGATACTTTTGTTAGCTTTCTGGATACTATTCATGTTCGAAGTTTTATGATGTTTATCACTAAGTTAAAATCATTATACTTATAAGATTTAAGAGAGTGACATGTTGTCACTTTCTTTGGTTTTAATAATAATTAAATTATTTTCATGGTCAAAAGTACATAAAATGAATCTAATCCGACCCTTAGTTGATATGGGTTTACTGTTAGCCATCAAATAGAATTTTGTCATGTGTTAGGGTAATTTTATAATATTATATTTACCATTAATTAACCGATTTACCTTTAACTATGGTAAATAAAATTTACCGTAGTTACTATTCATAATTCCCAAAAATAAAAAGTAGCCTATTAACATAATTTGGACCCACTTATTCCAAATATGGAATCCATTTTTTAAAATTCAATACACAGAAGTTGCAGAAATTAAATTAAAATTAATCCCGTTGTCGAATAAAAATGGGTTTTTGTTTAAAACATTGCAAAAGATTGAATTGATTTAACCTACGAATTCAAGGTAAAATAAATGATAATGACATACATTATATTAAATGGTAAAAATATATTCTATTTATACTTTAAAACCATTCAATATTACAATTTAATCACATAAGATATTACGATGAAAAAAGTTGTTTTTAATTAAAATATAGCGTGTTTTTACTATTCATTAAAATTTGAAAGTTACCAGAATAATATGAAAAATTTATCCAAAGTAAATTTTTATTTCTTGATTCCAAAGAATAATTTTATTTTGTCAAATTGAACTTATAAACATGTCAAAAACTATATTTAAAGTGGGTGCGCCATCAAAAGGCAGCAAAACTGCATTTTTTGAAAAATACTTATTTTACCCGAAAAATTTATTTTGTTCTTATACCATGTTCTAGAAAATGTGTAAGATGAATAATAATGTTATAAAATTCAAAATTTAGTTAATACCATTCATAACGGCTAGTTCATGACAATATTATAATAATATATCATTGTTTATTAAAACCTAGTATTGCGTACAACACACACTATCGAGGAAGGTCGTGATTGCGTGTAATGAAAGCCAAGTCAGGGTTGCGTGTTATGAAAGAATACTTCGTTGTTTCGTATAACAGAATCCAACCATATTTCATTTATACATTGAATATATATATATATACTCAATGTTGAGTAGAATAACTATTATCAAAATTGTGTGTAACACGATCCAAGAATAGTGTTGCGTATACTGCAAGCTAATACGGTGTTGCGCATAGCGCAAGGTAATCTTGGTGTAGAATACAACACAAGACATTAATGAAATTAAATGAATATTTTTCATAAAATCTCGGGCTGTTACACATAACTCATAATAAAGGATTTACCACATGCTTATCCACTATCCGACTCCATTCTAAGCCACGAGCTTCCTCCCACTCTCTCACCGTAGAAAATATAATTTCATTAAAAATTGGTTTAGGAACCTGAACAATCATTCTATTAAAATTCAATCCAAACACCATGAAACTCAAGGTACGTCACATTAACTAGCACTAGAAAGAGAGATTATTACCATAAAAAAGAAAACCAAGGCATCACCATGTCTATAACATAACCCAGATTGTTCCTCACATGTATTATCTCATAGCCTAAAGAACCCACTTGTGATTCCTATTTCTAAATAACTCACAAGATCAGGTTAGCCGATAACTTAGTTTTAATCATAATAAAACTATGAACTAACCCACTAGGGTCCCAATTGTATCTTAAGGGGTCATTAAGGTCTCCCAGCAATCCCCTACACCGTGTCTCATTGATGGTCAAATCTCACTGGAAACACCTCTCTGTTCCTATCTCAAATAACCCATGACATAAAACATTCCCAACCACACACCCATTAGTTTCCTGAGCTATCACTTTCCAATACATTAGCCTTATAGGTCACTGATTCTCATCGAGCATCCACCCATGATACTACTCCCTTGAGAATCCAAACTCTTTGGCCAACATTCCCACAACCAATGGAAAAATACTAGAAAATCCATACCAAATAACCAAAAACATGAGGTTTAGTTGGATAGAATTCCATTACAAGATATATGGTAAAAACCATATATTTTGTTACTATAAATTTAAATGACCAAACCTTGGGTAGCTACCCTCTCTGAGTATCTTCATATCATACTTCTCCTTGGAGGATCTGGGCTAATCTCATAGGCATACACACAAACAACCAAAATATCCCTATAATGATCCATATCATATAGAACACAATCTCTCAGTTTATTAAGTAGAGTTACATTCCAATATATATAGGAAAAAACATATAAGTTGATGCTGAAAATTTAAATAATCAAACTCAAGAAATAAAAACCCACTAGGGGTTTCCCAATATGGAACCCCATGCCTCACTAACCTAATAGGGTCACCTCATGTCCCACACACCATGGGACCTTGCGAAAGTTGTTGAAAATTGTATCACCATAGATCCACAAAACCTAAAATCTAAAGAAAATTCATACACATATCGGTCTAACAAAGTAGAATTTCACTAAGTACTTATATGGTAAAACATCATATGAGTAGTTGATGTCACATTAAATAGTTAAACCTCACATCAGTGATAAAATAACACATAGGAATGTATATATTTCATGTGAACCCTACATGACTAATCATGATGCATGAGACCGCTCTTGCCTCTATGGTCCAAGTGTCAAATCCAGAACTGGTCTCTTGATAATGGGACAAGATCCATAGATCCAATGAAAATAATAAATCTCAAACATAATTTTCCTCATAAGAAGTGAAAATAATATACAACTATAACATCATAGATACAAAACATCCATCCCATACCTAGAAATCTATAATTCCAACTAGAAAAGGTGTTCTTGATGCACCATCCCGATATTATCCTAGGATTAGAAAAATTACTATATCTACATGATACCATATACCATATAATAGTATAAATAAAAATAATTGATCTAATACCACTTTATATCATCTCAACTCAACTCAATCTAAGAATAGTAACATGATTGTTTCTCTGTGAGGCCTCCGTCACACCTCCTCATACTCTAGAGGACTCTAATTAGCATAAAAAGCCTAAGGTGGAACTATAAGGAGACCATACCTATAAGGCCCCATCCTTAAACCTTACTTAATCTTGAGTTATTTCAAGAGTACACGTTGAGGATCTTTTCAGGTTTAGAGTTTTAGAGAATTAGATCATAAATCATGCATTACACTCCACATTTAAAAAAAGTGGTTACATAAAAGATAATACTCATTTTCCCATCAACAGAAACACATTTAAAATAAAACATGGATTCTTTCTTGACACTTCCTTGACACTATCATCACATCATGTACCTTTCCCTTGACCTGTGAAAAAGATTTCAAAAACTTGGGATGAGCATAAAAAGTTCAGTAAGGGATATAAAAATACGTAAAGGAAACATTAGTACATGTATGCATAAGAATCAATGAAATCATACTTTAATAATAAAACATAATCAAATTAACATACCTCATGAAATCATAATATTTATGAATAAATCATAAAAAACATAATACATAGAGGTAACTTGAGGCATTCATAACATTCTTACATAGTTATTAACCCTCATGGTTACGTATTGAAATACCCACCATAGTATATTCCTTAAATCTCTTCGGAGAAAACTTATCATTTAACTACTTTGCGTTACCCAATTCATTGAAGAGCTATATCGGGCCCACCCGCCCTTAGTTTATCGTAGAACCACCTGTCTTCATAAACAATGCCCAAGAACCATAACATAATCGTACCACATAAAACATGAATAAAGGAAACATAACATTTCCACATCTCAATCAAAAGATATCAATAACACATTGATATAATAAAAACATTATCAAAACCATTTTAAATACCAAAATAAAATAAAAGTAAAACATTGTATTTATTCTTCATTAAAAAAAAGTTATGGCTTGTAGAGGAAGCCGAAACTCAAATAATAGTCACGGCGGCAGAGAAGTCGTTGTCGCCGCATACGTACAACAAAAAAACATTACCTTTTTTCATTTAGTAAAAACTTCATATAAAAAAGATTCCTTTTGAATAAACGTAAAAGTCAAAGGGGTTTATACACCGTATAAAATAAAGTTGTGTATAAAACAAAATATGCCTCAATGAAAGGAGATTGAGACGAAGTCCCTTACCTCGGGTCTGACTTGACTCAATCATTATTTAACCTCCTGAATAATAAACTTGAGTTAATTTATAATTTCTTAAGAACCTTTTTCAAGTTCATTATTCATTTTATATCACTCATTACCATGTTATGAACACTATGTAATTATTTAAGTTAATAATGGTCGTTTTGTCGATCATTGGTACTTGAGTCAAAAATAAAATCTTTATAATTACATTTTGTTCATGTATACATTATATCTAGAATTATATTCATGATGTAGATATCATATATATAATATATATTGAGTATATACATGCATTTATATTATTACATAACATTTCGAGGTAAGAAATGAAATGCACCGTTCATGGAGACGGTAAGCCGTACGTACGCATGGACCCTACTTTCATTTATATTTCATATTTTATGGAATGGAATCATAATGATATAAAGGTATATTATAATTCGAGTATAATATCATATATAATATCATTAACTCCATCCTTTATATGTCCCACATATGAAATTAACGAATCAAATCACTTTGAGGGGGCGGTAGTCCGCACTTCCTAAAATGAAGATATCATGTTTACCCAAAATGGAAACCATAAAGGTATGACATAAATGAAAAATACAGAATCTTAAGGAAAACATAAAAATATTATATATCATATATAAATATAGTGACATATTAATGGCCACCTTTGAAGGTGTTAGAAGAATATTGAACAATCATCGTTTCATGAGGCATAAATTCTCCATCCACAGAAATAGTATGTTCTTTAACCATTAGATGTAGGTGTGTGTAAGTGTAGCTAGAATAAATCTTATAACAACATCCTAGTATATTGAAGATACTGGGGTTGTTACAAAATAAATGAATAAAAAGAGTTTAGGGGGTTGGAGAAGCAAAATAAAACAAAAGAACATTAGAGAAGTCTTTACCTTTTTATCGGGTAACTCCTCTTGGTTTGAACCAAAAGGGTTTCTTGAAGAGATTTCTGCCTAAGGTAAGGCTTCTAGGATTAATAGAGGTATTTGGAGAGATAAAATGAGTAGATCTTTGCCGAGCCAATGGATTTATAAGTGTGGGTAAGGAGGTAGGGGTGGGGGCCTTTTATAAGAGGAGAGGAGGGGCACTCTTGGAATGTTATAAAATGTTACTTTATATTGAAATGTGTTTCAGATTTAAAAGGTACCACATTGATATATTTAAAGGATAAGGTGATAAGGGTTCGAAATATACTCATCCAATAGGTTTTTGACATGTGTAAGTCTTATATTTTACATTATCTTTTCCTTTTATTTAAATCGTTCATTAATGAGGTAATCGTTGCATCATCATGATGTCATAAATAATTTAATTTACGTAATGTCTAAAAATTATAAAAAAAATACTATGATGTAGGAAATATTTTTAACATTCCAATGCATATTTATATTCTAAGATATCATTTATGTAGACGAAATTAATTTTTTTTACTTAGATGTTACATACTTTGTTATATTTAACTTTCTTTAAAAATAAAAAGATAAAAAGTCATTATCACACAAAAGTGATTCCATGGGGTCCCTAAGTTTGTCACAAAGCATCCCATGGTAGTCCATGACACAAAAAGTAGCATTAGGACACATGTTGGGGTCATTTTTTATTATTATGATGTTATTTTATTATCCTTAACTACCCGATTACTAATTAATCACGATAATTAAAGATAATTACCGTCGTTACTATTCATAATGTCAAAAAAAGGGTCTTAATTAAATAATTTGGACCTTATGATTCCAAATATGGAATCAATTTTAACAAATTCCAAACATAGAAATTGCAATAGTTAATTTAAAAATAATTCCCGTTGTCAAAACAAATAGCGGGTTTTTTTGAAACAATATCTATGAAAAGTTTGGAACTTGTTTATGCCCAATTTCAAAGTGAAATTAATCCCAATGACCACCATTGGATTAAATGGTAAAAATATATTCTATTTTAACTTTAAAACCAATTAAAAAAAATAATATAACCATATAATTAAACTTGATGAAAAAGCAGTTTTGATGTAAAATGCAGTATTTTTCACTATTCATTAAAAAATGAACATTGTCAGAAATATACCAAAAATTTATCCAAAGTCAATTTCAATGTACCAATCATAAATAATAAGTTTATTTTGACAAATAAATCATATAAAATTGTCAAAAGTTTGATTTAAAAATGGTTTTCCATCAAAAGGAAGTAAAACAATCTTTTAAAAATATTGGTGTATTGCATGCTTAAGGTTGAATTTATTCTCATTTTAAGCCTCTAAAACACTATCTAATTCATAAATAGACATATATAAGAATATATATTATTCATTACTTACTTGGGATGTTACTTCCTTACACATTTTAGAAAATTGTGTCCCCGCAATTTATTTACTTATCGAATAAGTGGAGGTATTTATCCCTCATTGCATTTTCAGATTCCCATGTTACCTCTTCAATCATGTGGTTTTTCCACAAAACCTTTATGTGATGAATCACCTTATTCCGCAACACTTTCTCCCTGTGGTCAAGAATTTGGACAGGTTGTTCCTCATAAGATAGGTTCTCTTCCAACTGAACTACCTTTGGACCCAAAACATGAGATGGATCTGGCATGTACTTCATTAACATTAAAACATGAGAAAAATTGTGTACCTGAGATAAAATCGGAGGTAAAGCCACTTGATATGCAACTGTTCCAACTCTCTCCAGAATTTCATATGGTCCAATGAACCTTGGACTTAGTTTTCCTTTCTTACCAAATCGCATCACACTTTTCCATGGTGATATTTTGAGAAAAACATGATCACCTACCTAAAAAGAGAGATCCTTCCTCCTGTTGTCTGCATAACTCTTCTGCCTGCTCTGAGCTATTCTCATGTGTCTCTGTATTAGCTGAACTTTTTCTGCCAACTCTTCTACCAATTCCGGTCCCATCAACTTCCTTTCACCCACTTCATCCCAGAAAGCTGGAGTTCGACACCGCTTCCCATATAATGCCTCAAATAGTGCCATTTGTATACTGGAATGAAAACTGTTATTATAAGAAAACTCAACCAAATAAAGATGTTGGTCCCAACTTCCCTGATAATCCATTGAACAAGCACGTAGCATATCCTCCAAAGTCTGAATCGTTTATTCTGACTGTCCATCTGATTGAGGATGAAAAGCTATACTAAAATTTAATTCAGTACCCAACAACTTATGAAGGCCTTTCCAAAAGTTAAAAGTAAACCTGGGATCAAGATCAGATATGATGGAGAGGGGAACTCCATGTAACCTGACTATCTCTTTAAGATACAAATGAGAAATTTTATCTAGGGAAAAAGTATCTCGTATAACAAGGAAATGAGCAGATTTAGTCAAGCGACCAACAATAACCCAAATTGCATTATTACCTCGAGGTGTCTTTGGAAATACCACAACGAAGTCCATGGATATATTATCCCATTTCCACTCTGGTACTGGTGAAGGTTGAAGCATCCCTTTCGATAACTACCGCTCTACTTTAACCTATTGACAAGTCAAAAACTTCATAGTAAAATCAATAATATCTCTTTTAATTCTGTCCCACCAGTAATACTCTCGAAGATCTCTATACATCTTAGTACTTATAGGATAAACTGAAAATGGAGAACTGTGAGCTTCACATAACAACTATAACTTCAACTATGAATCACAAGGCACACATAATATCTTCCCAAATATCAAAACACAATCATTATCAATGTTGAATTCAGGCAACTTACCCTTCTGAACCAGCTCTACCTTTTTCTGCAACTCACTGTCTTGCTTCTATGCTTGCTTAATTCTATCTAATAGAGAATATTTCACTGATACCTGAAACAAAACAGAAGGGCATCCTGCACCAACAACTTCTATGCCATATTTCATCAAATCCTTAACCAAAGGATCACATTCCAAACGCAACATTGTTAAAGAAGCATTACTTTTTCGACTCAAAGCATCAGCCACTTTATTTGCTTTTCCCAGATGGTAATAAATTGTACAATAATAATCCTTGATTAATTCTATCCATCTCCTCTTTCTCATGTTCAATTCTTTCTGAGTGAATATATACTTTAAAATTTTGTGATCAGTATATATTTCACACTTTACACCATAAAAATGATGCCTCCAAAATTTTAGAGAGAAAACAACAGCAGCTAATTCCAAATCATGTGTAGGGTAATTTACCTCATGCATTTTCAAGTGACATGAAACATAACCAATTACCTGATCATTCTGTATTAGGACACAACCAAGTACTTTTAATGAAGTATCACTGTAGATAACAAACTCCCCATTCCTGGAAGGTAGTACCAAAACTGGAGCATTCACCAATCTTCTTTTCAGTTCCTGAAATCAATCATCACATTATTTTGTCCAAATAAAATTAACCCCCTTCCAAGTTAGCTTAGTCATTGGAAGAGATAACTAAGAAAAATTTCTAACAAACCTTCAGTAATAGCCTGCCAAACCAAGAGAACTATGAATCTTGATTACATTGGTGGGTCTTGGACATTCTTCTACAACCTTTGTTTTTACTGGATCAATAATTATCCCATCTTTAGAAACAATGTGACCAAGGAAAGAAATTTATTGCAACCAGAACTCACACTTGCTGAATTTCCCATTCAATTTCTTTTCTTTTAGGGTTTTCAAAATAACCCTTAAATGACTTTCATGATCCTCTTTAATTTTAGAAAACACCAAAATATCATCAATGAAAACAACCACAAACTTATCCAAGAACTCATGGAAAATTCTATTCATAAGGTCCATGAATATAGAAGGTGCATTGGTTAGACCAAAAGGCATTACTAAAAATTCATAATGGCCATACCTTGTACGAAACACGGTCTTCAGAATATCTTCTTCCCTTTCCTTCAACTGATGGTACCCCAATCTCAGGTCAATCTTTGAAAAATAATGAGCTCCCTGGAGCTGATCAAACAAATCATCGATATGAGGCAAAGGATATTTGTTCTTAATAGTGATGTTATTCAAGTCTCTATAATCAATTCAAAGTCTCATTGAACCATATTTCTTTTTAAAAAATAAAACAGGAGCACCCCATGGTGATGTGCTAGGTCGAATGAAATATTTCTCTAATAAATCTTGCAATTTCTCCTTCAACTCTAAAAGTTCAATTTGAGCCATTCGATAAGAGGGTTTTGAAATTGGCTTAGAATCAAGAACTAAGTCAATTGTAAATTCAACATCCCGATCTGGTATTATTCCAGGAAACTCATCAGGAAAAACATCAGGATACTTATTTACCACTGGCACATCATTAATCTGAACAGTTCCTTTGTTTTCAACAATATATGCAAGGTAACATTCATTTCCATCTTTTAAAAGTCTCTCAACCTCTTGATATGTTATCAAAAGTAAGGGTTCATTCTTGAACACAAACTGAAAGTCTTTCTGAAAAGAAACTTCTTTAGATCTACAATCAATCTTAACATGGTAAATAGAGAGCCAATCCATACCCTGGATAACATCAAACTCTACTAGAGGTAAAACAATAAGGTTTGCAGGTAGGTTCTTTCCACAGATAAGGATAGGAAGATTCTTATAAATTATTTTTTCCTAAACATTTCTCCCAGGTGTTTTTACCACAAGTTCATGAGTCATTTCTTGAGATGGTATTCCCATTTTACAAGAAAAGTTTTCAGAGATGAAAGAATGTGTAGACCCTAAATCAAACAACACACTGGCATAATATGAAAAAACAAAGTACCTGATACCACTTCATTTGATGGCCCAACATCTGCTGAAGTAGTTTTAAAAGATTTCACCACCCCCTTCTGCTTGTAGTCTAACTTCTTCCAATCACTCGAGCTCTTTTTCGGAAAGTCGTTTGTATAGTGACCCATCTCATTGCACTTAAAAAGTTTCACTAACTATAAATCAAATTTGGTCTTACCATCACCCTGATCTTTTTCAGTGCAATCACGATCCTTATGTCCCATCTTACCACATCGGTCGCACTTTACAGAATTCAAGAGACATTCCCCAGCATGCCTTTTACCACATTTATCACAAACTAGAAACTTAGTTTTCTTACCATTAGACCCTTTTGAATAATTCATCCCTTTCTCCTTCCACCTTGGTCTCTTCTTCTATTAGTTTTTATAGAACACTTGATCATCGGAAAACTCCATATCCACCTTCTAAGCACATCGAAAAATCTTTTCATAACTTTTGAACTCACGAGAATCCAATTCCCTTCGATATTTTGGCTTTAATCCTGATTAAAAACAATTGATTTTACTATCAAGGTCTCGGATAAAATTTAAAGCATACCTTGCCAATCGAGTGAACCTTTCTTCATAAGAATCCACTGATTCATCCTATTTCCTCAATTCCAAGAATTGTTTTTCCATCCTGAGTCGAACAGCCTTAGGAAAATACTTCTCAAGAAACATACCTTTGAATTCATCTCAGTCGAGAGCATCAATCTCATCATCATCCCTGATATTTTTAACCATCGACCACCACTGATCTGCTTCAACCTCCAAATGGTAAATAGAAAGACTAACCTTTTGATTGTATGAACACCCCATGAAATCAAAAATCTTCTCCAGTTCTTTAATCCACCATTTAGCTAAGAACAGGGTCAAATGATCCTCTGAATGATGGGGGATTTTTCCTCATGAAATGTTCCACCACTGACATGTTCCTCTGCGGTTGATCTAGAAGATCTTGTGCATGGATACCACCACTATTTATCGCTTGAGTCAATTTCACCATTACTGCAACAAACTGTTCAGTTCCAATTCCGAACATCTCAGGATGCTGATTCGGAAGGTCATTTCCTTCTGTATTCCTTCCTAGCACTGATTCCCTATTTCCTCTGCAGAAAACCATTCTAAAAAAACATGTCTTAGATGAAGCAACATGGTAATATTCAAATGCTATATCATTTCAATTTGACCATAAAAAAAATATTTTTCGATTATCATTTAATAGAATTCTAACTACTAAAGTTATCTAAACTGACCTCTGATACCAACTATAAGGCCCCATCCTTAAACCTTACTTAATCTTGAGTTATTTCAAGAGTACACGTTGAGGATATTTTCAGGTTTAGAGTTTTATAGAATTATATCATAAATCATGAATTACACTCCAAATTTAAACAAAGTGGTTACATAAAAGATAATAATCATTTTTCCCATCAACAGAAACATATTTAAAATAAAACATGGATTCTTTCTTGACACTTCCTTGACACTATCATCACATCATGTACCTTTCCCTTGACTTGTGAAAAACATTTCAAAAACTTGGGATGAGCCTAAAAATCTCAGTAAGGGATATAAAAATATGTAAAGGAAACATTAGTACATGTATGCATAAGAATCAATGAAATCATACTTTACTCATAAAACATAAGCACATTAACATACCTCATGAAATCATAAGATGTATGAATAACTCATAAAAAACATAATACATTGAGGTATCTTGAGGAATTCATAACATTCTTACATAGGGAGTAACCCTCATGGTTACGTACTGGAATACCCACCACAGTATATTCCCTAAATCTCTTCGGAGAAACCTTAGAATTTAACTCCTTTGCATTACCCAATGCATTGGAGAGCTATATCGGGCTCACCCGCCCTTATTTTATCATGGAACCACCCGTCTTCAGAAAAAATTCCCAAGAACCATAACGTAATCGTACCACATAAAACATGCATAAAGGAAACATAACATTTCCACATTTCAATCACAAGATCTCAATAACACATCGATATAATAAAAACATTACCAAAACCATTTTCAATACCAAAATAAAAGAAAAGTAAAACATGGTATTTATTTTTCATTTAATAAAAGTTATGGCTTGTAGAGGAAACCGAAACTCAAATAATAGTCACGACGGTAGAGAAGTCGTTGTCGCTGCATACGTACAAAAAAAAACATTCCCTTTTGTCATTTAGTAAATGCTTCGTATAAAAAATATTCCTTTTGAATAAATTTAAAAGTCAAAGGGGTTTATACACCATATAAAAGAAAGTTGTGTATAAAACAAAATATGCCTCAATGAAATGAGATTGAGACGAAGTCCCTTAACTCGGGTCGAACTTGACTCGATCGTTCTTTAACCTCCTGAATAACAAACTTGAGTTAATTTCTACTTGCTTAAGAACCTTTTTCAAGTTCATTATTCCTTTTATATCAATCATTACCATGTTATGAACACTATGTAATTATTTAAGTTAATAATGGTCGTTTTGTCGATCATTGGTACTTGAGTCAAAAATAAACTCTTTATAATTACAAGTTGTTCATGTATCCATTATATCCAGAATTATATTCATGATGTAGATATAATATATATAATATATATCCAGTATATAAATGCATTTATAATATTACATAACATTTAGAGGTAATAAATTAAATGCACCGTTCATGGAGACGGTAAGCCGTGCGTATGCATGAACGCTACTTTCATTTCTATTTCGTATTTTATGGAATGGAATCATAATTATATAAAGGTATATTATAATTCCAGTATAATATCATATATAATATCATTAAATCCATCCGTTATACGTCCCACATATGGCATTAACGAATCAAATCACTTTAAGGGGGCGTTAGTCCACACTTCCTAAAATGAAGATATCACGTTTACCCATAATGGAAACCATAAAGGTATGACATAAATGAAAAACACAGAAGATTAAGGAAAACATAAACATATTATATATCATATATAAATATAGTGACATCTTAATGGCCCCCTTTTAAGGTGTTAGAAGAATATTGAACAATCATCGTTTCGTGAGGCAAAAATTCTTCATCCAGGGAAAGAGTATGTTCTTTAACCATTAGATGTAGGTGTGTGTAAGTGTAGCTCGAATAATTCTTCTAAAAAAAATTCTAGTTTATTTAAGATACGGGTTTTGTTACAAAATAAATTAATAAAAAGATTTTAGGGGGTTGGAGAAGCAAAATAAAACAAAAGAACATTAGATAAGTCTTTACCTTTAAATCGGGTAACTCCTCTTAGTTTGAACCAAAAGGGTTTCTTGAAGAACCTTCTACCTAAGGTAAGGATTCTAGGATGAAGAGAGGGATGTGGATAGATAAAATGATCAGATCTTGGCTGAGCCAATGGCTTGAGAATTGTGGGTAAGGAGGTAGAGGTGGGGGTGTTTTATAAGAGGAGAGGAGGGGCACTCTTGGAATGTTATAAAATGTTACTTTATATTGAAATGTGTTTCGGATTTAAAAGGTCAAAAATTGATATATTTAGATGATAAGGTGATAAGGGTTCGAAATATACTCATCTAATAGGTTTTTTACAAGTTTAAGTCTTATATTTAACATTATGTTTTCATTTTATTTAAATCGTTCATTAATGAGGTAATCATTGCCTCATCATGATGTCAAAATTAATTTAATTTATTTAATGTCTAAAAATTATAAAAAAAATACTATGATGTAGGAAATATTTTTATATTTCAAATGAATATTTATAGTCTAAGATATCATTTATTTAGACAAAATTAAAATTGTTTTACTTAGGTGTTACATACTTTGTTATATTTAACTTTCTTTAAAAATAAAATGATAAAAAGTCATTATCACACAAAAGTGATTTCGTGGGGTCCCTAAGTTTGGTAAAAGGAATCCCATGGTCGGCCATGACACAAAAAGTAGAATTAGGGCACATTTTGGGGTCATTTTTTATTATTATGATATTATTTTATTATCCTTAACTACCTGATTACTAATTAATCACGATAATTAAAGATAATTACAGTCATTACTATTCATAATGTCAAAAAAAGGGTCTTAATTACATAATTTTGACCTTATGATTCCAAATATGGAATCCATTTTACCAAATTCCAAACTTATAAATTGGAATAGTTAATTTAAAAATAATTTCCGTTGTCAAAACAAATAGCGGATTGTTTTGAAACAATATCTATGAAAAGTTTGGCACTTGTTTATGCCCAATTACAAGGTGAAATTAGTACCAATGACCACCATTGGATTAAATGGTAAAAATATATTCTATTTACACTTTAAAAACTATTAAAAAGATAATCTAACCATATAATTAAATTAGATGAAAAAGCAGTTTTGATGTAAAATGCAGTATTTTTCACTATTCATTAAAAAATGAACATTGTCAGAAAAATACCAAATATTTATCCAAAGTAAATTTAAATGTCCCAATCATAAATAATAAGTTTACCTTGAAAAATAGATCTTATAAAATTATCAAAAGTTTGATTTAAAAATGGTTTGCCATCAAAAGGCAGTAAAACAATCTTTTAAAAATATTAGTGTATTCCATGCTAAAGATTGAATTTATTCTCATTTTAAGACTCTAAAACTCCATCTAATTCATAAATAGAAATATATAAGAATATATATTATTCATTACTTACTGGGGATG
Source organism: Viscum album (assembly GCA_963277665.1). Lineage (NCBI taxonomy): Eukaryota > Viridiplantae > Streptophyta > Magnoliopsida > Santalales > Viscaceae > Viscum > Viscum album. Next base: position 875,364,610 of record OY728136.1, read on the forward strand.
TTATAATACCTTTATGTTTGAGTGTACAATCACATATAAATTAACCAAAAATCATAGAAATACATAAGAATCAAAGTACTCATAAATAATAATTGAAATATAAATGAGTTATAAAAAAAATAAAATGATGCCTACATAGATGAAAAGTAAATCTCACATACAAAAAATGATCACCCATTGAGTGGATCATATATACAAGATAAGAAAAAGAAAGTAAATGTATATAACTCCTTTACAAATCTAATACCAAACTATATTTTGGGTCTTTATGACTATTGAGTTGAACTATCCTGATCCCAAGTCCATACAGGAGTGACTCCACTCACTAATATAATCATGGTAATACATCGTATCCACTGTGAACTCCGTGATCACCCTGAAAGTTGATGTCATGTCTGCATACATGCTGAGGTGACCATAAAGGGTGTGAGAAATGAACCTCAGTAGGACACCCCCAACAGTGAATCTATAACTTAATGTCATAAGTGAATGCCCATTCAATATTCCCATACTAATATAGGAATGACTAGAATAAAAATAAATAAATAAAACTAACATCAATTCTTGAGTCCAAGACCTCGAGCGACCATACCTTTTTTAAGCCAGTGTGATGATGTCTTTGAGCACACTTTTTTGACCATACTAACCCAAAAACACGTGGGATTAAAATACATGGTAGCCCTAATCAATCTTCATGACTATAGAGACCCATCCCATGAAATTATAAATATTCAAGATCCAAGTACATGGTAGCTCCAATAATTGATATCCAAGTCCATGTAACCTCTAATCACTAAGATATATGTCTATAGAAGCTCCCATCCATATCCTCATGAATATTAGTAACATCCCATGATAGTCAAAACATTAGAGATCCAAATACAGTGAAGAACTAACATAATGCTACAAATCCATGAAATATCTTATCTGTATCCACCCAAATCCGGGGACTCATCCCATAGAATTCAAAAAATCCGAGCTCTAAATCCATGGAAGCTCCCATATCTATGTCCAGCTCTAAATAATGGTAGCCACGATCATATTATCATCTCTAAATAATGTCTTACCAAATGTATCACTTCATCCTTGAGTGTTTAAATCAAGTGAATAGATAAATACATACCAAGGGTTGGTCGAACTCCCACACCCATATCTATTACCTTAGCCCCATCGAGCTTACACATCAGTGTGACTTCTAAGGTGACACCCACAACCATCACTACCCAAACACATATATATCTTCTTAGGTTTAATATATCAATGGGGAACCTACTTGATCCTATAGGTCATCACATAAGTATATTACTCCCTCTTGGTATCCTCTATAATTGACTAGTCTCTTGGGCCAACACCTTACACCTAGGGAAGTCACATTTTCTAATAGTGTCAACACATAAATGGACTCTTGGACTTAAGGGTATAGACACTTAAAAACCAATCTAGTGAGATGGATCGTATCCCATTTCAGTTAAAAAGTACCATTTAGTTGGTCCACTCACCCAACCCCAACCTAGTCTAGTCTAAGGACGTCCACCTAGGCTAAGTAATTATTAAGAAAAAAAGTGTGATCAATCCGAACCAATCCATATCTTCACGTAAAAACCCAATCCTACTAACTAGGAATTATCCAATGCTACCATCAACCATAGACCTTGGGGATCCAATTCCATTTCCTCTAATCATTCCCATGACTGTCATCTGGGTCTCATCGCACATCTCACTCAAGAGACATATGAATTCAATTACTAGAGGAATAACTTCACTATCAAAAATTTTTCTCCCAAAATTGTCTGTTAGAAGTCCTAAAAACCCAAACATTATCTAATAATCATATTATAAATTAATAAGTACTCATACTGGACTCCTTTTGATTCTATTTCTAGCTTCAGGGTCTAAAATCATCTAAAATATTTCAAAGGGAATAGTACAGGACATGTACTCCCAAAGCCATGCCTTGGCATTTTCCTCAGCCATACAATGTGTAATGACTCAGATTTTTCCGATTCTATTTTTAGAAAATTCTAGGGAAAATTACAAGACCAATTGCTGAGATGGCGTGTGATTCCGAGGCCCGGTGTTCCCAGAATGATACGTCAAAAAATGTTTTGTTTTTAAATAGCACACATGAGAGGTTTTCCTAAAAATGTAGAATAAATTCTAAACATGTACCTGAATTAGAAATATAAGGGAACTGTTGATATTAGAGTAGTGGATTTACCCTAGGACTAACTTAAATTTATTCGGTGCTGTTCTTCTGTGAAAAAACCAGAAAATAAAGTAACTGTAAATAAAATAATTAAATATATTTATTTTTTAAAAATTAAAATAACTCATAAATGGTATCTCGGATTGGAAATCTAAGACCATTGTTGAGTTCATAATGGGGTATTTTACTTAACAAATCCTAACTTTAATCAATGCGGGTCGATTATGAAAGTTAATTTTTGGAACCTGTTTAACGCTGAATTGCATTTAATGCTGAAACATGTTTTCCTTCTCTAATTGTTGATAGGGACACATGATTGGGAGAATAATACTAGAGAATTTGTGTGGGGAACTAGATAAGATCGTTGGATAAATCCTCTCATTGGAGAATGGTAGACGAAGATGAGATGACTAATTGAGGATCAAGGATCCGAGATTGAGGATCAAGGAACGATGATGACACAGTCTCTCTTCGTCAATGATCAAACTGAATCTGGGTAGGGGTTTATTTATTCATTATTCCTTTTACTGTTCTTGTTTCCAATGAAAAATGTGAACCAACCCACAAACAGGTTGGACCGAAGTTTTATCGTTATTGCGGGATGGTTAAAATGCGGGATTAAAGGGGGTGAATCCCATTAAATATTATTTTCTTTCTTCTTCATAATCCTGCTGACATGAACGGACCAAGGCTGACAAGAACAAGGCCAATGTATGTTGTAATGGTGTTCTTGTTCTTTATTCTCTTATAGTTATTACGTTCTTTGTTGGAGGACCTTCATGGTCATGGCATGTTTTTTTGGGTGGTTCTAAACATGCACAGACCCCTAGAGTGACGATAAGAAGATTTGGATCCCACAATAGTGAAGAAGGTGAACTAAGAATCACAAAGGTATTCCATGTTCGAAAAATGGGCCACCATGAAGTTGTAAGAGGTCCAAATAAGTGGAGATAGTGGTGGTGGCATGCATCAGTGATGGGAATCTATGGACAGGGTGGGCCGTGGTGGTACGGACCGAAGATGCAGCAGAATGTTGAGTCAGATTGGCTGACTCTCGATCTTGTGGACCATGTACAGGAGGAGCATACGGTTCAACGACTATCCACATGAGTTGGTAGGGATGCGAAAGCTGTCATGTGTGGGTAGATCTAACTGGCATGTGTTCGAGAAGGTTGGGCCCACCAAACGGTCCGGAAGGCCCAAATGGGGCAGCCCTGGTCGAACCGAACCCGGACCCAATTAGGACCTTTTTACAAAAAAGTGTCGTAACTTTCAAACGGAAGGTCCATTTGACGATCCATCTGCAGAGTTAAAACCCTTGAGACGAGACGATCCTTTTGAGATGTCTTGGTGGGTTTTTGGTTGGAATATCAAGGGTTGGTAGTGTTATATTTGTCTTTCCTATGAGGGATAGATACATGATATCAATCCAATTATAGAAGTTGATAGTAGAGATTGAGTTTTTATCCTTTGTATTTCTTATGAAGGTTCGATGAATGATCCCATTCCTATCATAGAGGATAACCCATGTTCCAATGTGGGTTGTCTCAACCCATCTTTGACAGTGACTCAGCGGGCTGAAGCATGTATCACACTGAGAGGCCCGATCGATCCCCAATTCTCTTCATGGTACCTTAGATAGGGTTTATGGAGAATGTGTGACCAATATTTATACAGGAACCTATCCCCTATCTAGGATGTTGTTTCTAGTAGAGACATGAGTCCCCCAGTTATCCCTAGGTGCATGACCCCCTATCTGTGTATCAAGATCAGATTCTTTCCTTTATGACCTGTCTTGACCAGTATTCTTCAGGTAGTTCTTAATGTGTTCTCTTTGGGTAGGGCCCAAATTAGTGGGACATATTTTCAAGGGTCTATTATGACACCATATCTTGAGGAGTGAGTTCTCCCAGAATGAGCGTGCCTTGAGCATAATCCTGGGACCAAGGATTGGATATGATATCGAGACTCCTTGTCTTAGTGAGACCATATGTCATAGGGAACTTCATGACCTATCGAGACCAGATGTTCTCTCGGATAATTTTTGTATAATTGTTCTATGTGCTTACTATAAGATAGATCGAGGAGTGAGATCTCCCTAAATCGATCATGATATGAGTGAAACCATATGGATGGTAGTGGATGAGACCTTGAGTATTATAATCCTTTACGAGTATACTTGGATGTTCTTATTATATGTGTTTTTAACAAATACCTATATTGAGATGAATGTTTATTCTTTTTCGTGTTTCTTATGTGGTATTTTACTTTGTGTTTTGAGGTTCCCTACTAAGTATTATTTTACACACCCCTACATGGGCTTTTTCAGCACATGTTCTATCTTGTGAAGATGGTGAAATCTTTGTTGGTGGTTCTAGGTAGACCAGGACCAGGCATGGCCTAGTGTGATCAGATAGACTGAGGTGTGTTTTGGTGGTTTATAGACATCATTCTAGTGTCGTACCTTTCAGTTGGATTAGTTGGGGTTTTGTGCGAATGAGCTTCAGTACTTGTTTTACAGACTCTTTCTTTTTAGAGGGATTGTATTCTGGACAATTTGTAATTTACTTCTTTTCTTTCTATCGTACTCTGTTATTGGGCTGTAGTGTTATGCATGCATTTTATTAACTTAGTGTTTTTACTTTCTAGAATCTTTTGTCTTGGAGTTGTGTGCGTGTGTACAAGTTATTAGGAAAATTCCTCCCATTTTTGGGATAAGCCTACTCAGTGATAGTCTCTAGCCTCTGGACTATTAAAAGGCGGTCTTGAGTTAGTCTTGGAATGGGATCCGGGGGATGGGTCATGATATAGTGGTATTAGAACAATCATTTTATCTTTAGGACCGGGATTCTGTGAGGTTGGTTTGGGGAAATAATGTTAAGTGTTTTGAGTTCATCTTTTAGCCCAGTGACTCTAGTGTTGGTATGGTGGCCAATGTATCCATACATCAGGACCCTGGATACCTACTTTATGACTTGGTACATGAAAAAACTAGTTGTAGGTAAAAATAAAGGTACATGCATCAAATAGAAATGAGTTGTGTTTTCCATATTCTTCTTGAGTCAGCTCACCATGTATACTCTTTAAACTTTGATACATCTTGTTTTTCCTCAGGATGTGTTCACGATTCCAGCTGGTGAGGTTTCCGCAGGATGATCGGGAGTTTGACCTAATGCTCGATGAGGCCTCCTTGATGGGATCCAGTCATAGAGTAATTTTTATTCAGGATATTTAGTAGGTGATGGTTTCTCCTAATGATCTGTTAGAAGACCCATCTCCAACAGTCCAGGTGGATGCAACTTTCTATGTTGAGTCTTGGATGGCTCTTTTGGAACTACATGATGATACATAGTGTTTGAACATGGATTATAGGATTTTAAGGAAGTAATTTCCTATGATGCATTGACATCATGACCTATCAATAATAGGTGCGGGACGTAATCCACCTAACTAGAGGATTTGTTGGAAGTTACTGGGGCGTTCTAGTTCCCGAAAAGACAGGATGTTCAATACTTATTGTAAAAGGGGGAATCTCTCATGAGATTTTCCCACCATTCATGATGTATTCAGAGAGGCATTTGATGAACCACCAAGGAAGAGGCAACAAAAAGAGAAAATAGATCCATCGAGCGGTGGATGTGGAAGGAGAGATGGGGAAGTAGTAGGAGGTGGATAACATTTTTACTTGTTACCACCACCACCTATAGGTGGTCCATACCAGACTAACGGAGCTAGATAAAAAGGGAGGAGATAGTTGCAGGATGTTAAGGATTATTACCCCAGGACTCCAGGAATGTTTCAAGGTATAATCTGTGTCTTTCTACATTAGCTGGAGCATTGATAGACATTTTTACTAGTGATTTCCTTTCCTGCCAATTTTCTTGTTTGATACATAGATATTTTGGTTAAACTGTTGATTTGACCCTTATGTATAGAGGCATATAATAGAGGAGACTTGATAATACCACCCTAATTCTAATAGTTTAGCCTAACTCTTAAAGGAAAATTTTTCAATTGGGATATCTTGGTAGTGGTCTCGAGGCCTTACGATGTCATTATCGGTATAGAATAAATCCACAGTTCATGATTAGATTGAATATTTTAGGAAAAAGGGTTTGGTTAATTTGTTGTGATGGAACTAGATATCCCTCTATCAATAAGTAGAAAATCCTTGCAGCTCTTAATGGACTTAGACAGAGGAGGGTGCAACTGATTTCTATTCAGTTGGCTAGACCGACCCTTAATACAGTGGATGTTATGAGTCCTCAAGTTTCTTGTAATAGTGGCGGTGTATAAGGAATTATTCCTTGAATATTTCATAGGTTTACCTCTCCACTGATAGGTTGACTTCTTCATTGGTCTACACCCCGAGGTGGTACCAATATTTATGCCAGTATATTAGATGTCTCCCAAAGAGATTCTTGAGTTGGGGGTGTAGATAGGGGACTTGTAGAATAAGGGCTTAGTAAGACCAAATGTTTCATCATGGGAAGACCCACCTGATCTTCATTGGTGACATCATTGTGTACTCGGTATCTAAGTAGGAGAATGAAAGACACTTAAGAATTGTCCTGGACACACTATGAGAGCAACCACTTCGAGAGAATCTCTTGAGGTGTTAGTTATGGATTTAGAGGGTCCCTTTTTCTAAGGCAGGTCATATCAAAGGCCATAGTTATAATGAATCCAGTTAATTATTAGACCACATGAGTAGAACAATGTGACCCATGCTCTTGAGTTAGTATTAGTAGTTTTCTTATTTAATATGTGGCGATACTACCTGATGGGCAAGATATTCGTCATCTATATCGACCATAAGATTCTCAAGTATGTATTATCTTAGAAGGACCGGGTCTTGAGATAGAGGAATTTCAAAGAGTTCCTCCAGGAATATTCCATAGATTTTTTCTATACTCTAGGGAAGGGGAATTTGGAAGTATATGCTCTCAACAAGAATCAAGCTAGTAGTTATTGAACAAGGCATTAGAGCGGTTAGCCTCATGGCGGTTATCCTTTGTGAACAAAGATGGAGATACTTATCTCGATTTGCTGGTTGTTATCCCTCTAATTTGAAAATATGTCAAGGTGGTACAACTTGATGATATTGACTATGAGTCTTTAAGTGCTCAGTTTTCCACTGGGAATACCCTTGATGGATACTCTAAAGGTGTGGAGTACGTCATTCATTTTAGAGGAAGAACATTTGTAAAAGTGGCCGCCTAGAGTGGATAGATGCATAGGGATATGAATGTGGGTGTCAAGGAGGAAACCGGGGATGATGGAATGGGTTGAAGCTGGGCTTAAATATTGAGAAAAAAGTTGAACGCTTGTTTGAATCAGTTTCATAGTTTGTCAACTCACCGTGTCAAGACCCTTATTCTAGGTAGGGTTTACTCCTTATCTTTATTGGGGTACTAGTAAAGAAGTGGGAAGGAATATTTGTGGACTTTGTGATGGGTTTAACATGTATGTATAGGATACACGATACCATCTGTGTGATCATTGACCAACTCATCGAGTTGGCCCAGTTCCTAATTACGCAGGAGCAGAGTTTAGTAGAGAGCTTGGGATTCCTCTACTTAAAAGATATAGTTAAACTCCATAAAGTTTCATCAATGATTATTTCTGATTGTAATTATCTCTTTAAATCCCAATTATGGAAGGTATTGTAGGAGGATATTATAGAGAATATACGGATCATCTATGAGTAGATGAAGAATGCGCAAAGCCATCCAATGTTTATGCTGATAGATGGTGGAGACCTTTGGAGTTCAAGGAAGGAGACCATGTATTCCGTTAGATCTCACCTCAACGAGGGTTAAAAATATTTTTTGGGGGGTGTTAAGTTATATTTGAGTTTAATAGTCCCTCTTTCAGGTACTACATGTAGTATGAGAGCTAACATACTGCTTGGCTCTACCCTGTCATAGGACCGGGTACACAACATCTTCCACGTGTCGTAGCTGAGGAGATTCATGCATAAACCTTTTCATGTAATAATCTAGGGTGAAATGTACATAGACATTGGAGTGACATGGGATGAGTACCTAATGAAGATCATGGATCCTTCATGGATGATATTTTCCCTTGGTGTCTGTCTGCAAGCTGCGTGAGGATCTTAAGAAGAGCACATAGGGGTGGGAGGCTCAGATTTGTGCTCTGTACTCTCACCTTTTGTTGTAGTAGACCTTATTTTTATTTTTGAGGATGTAAAGCCTTAAGGTGGAGAGAATATAATGACATAGATTTTATCAGTTCTATTTTAAGAAAATTCTTGGAAAAATTACGAGACAAGGTGATGAGACAACATGCGATTATGAGGCCCAGTATGCCCAGAACGATCCGTAAAAAAATGATTTGTTTTTAAATAGAACACATTATCAGTTTTCCTAAAAAGTAGAATAAGTTCTAAATGGGTTCCCGTATTAGAAATATAAGGGTACTGTTGATCTCAGAGTAGTGGATTTACCCTAGGTGTGACTTAAATTTAGTTGGCGTGGTTTTTCTATGGAAAACCTGAAAAGGACATAATCATAAATAAAATAATTAAATAAAATGATTTTATTTTAAAATCCTAATAAATCATAAATGGTAAATCAGATCAGAAATATAAGACCATTGTTGAGTTCATAATGGGGTGTTTTCCTTAGGTGGATCCTAACATCGACCAGTGCGGGTCGACTGTGAAAGTTAATTTTTAGATGTTTTAAGAATAAAATGATTTGAAAGTCTTATTTTATTTTTAATGTTTCAATTTAACATAACAAAACTGTGATGCAATGACATAGAAATACTGCAACACATTGAAACAACAATGATGAAATGTGTTTAATGATGATATTAATTTAATGATAAAACCAATTTTCCTTCTCTAAATTTTGACAATGACATAGGGTTGAGTGAATGATCCTGGAGAATTTCCCTGGGAGAACTGAAGAAGAGAATTCATGAAATACTCTTATTGGAGAATGGTGGATGATGATGAGATGAAAAATCAAGGATCGATGATTGAGGATCAAGGATCAATGATCGAATAATGATGCTGATGCAATCTCTCTTTTTCAATGATCAAACCAAATCCAAGTAGGGGGTTTATTTCTTTGTGATTCCTTTCCTCGTTCTTGTTTCCAACGACGAACATAGAGCAAACCATGAATAGGTTGATCCGTGGTTCGATCGTTATTGCTGGATGGTTAAAATTCAGGATTAAATTGGGTGAATCTCATTAAATATTATTTTGTTTCTTCTTCATAATCCTTCTGACATTAATGGATGAAGGCCAACATGAACAAAGACAAGGTCTATTATAAGGGTGTTATTGTGCTCTCTTCTATCCCCTTTTTTACATTCTTCGTCGGCGGAAACTCATGGTCGCGACATGTTTTTCTGGGTGGTTCTGAATGTGGTCAGACTCCTAGAGTGACAACAAGAATATTTGGAGCCCACATCAGTGAAGATGATGACCAAAGGATCATGAAGATATTCTTAGTTTGAAAAACAGGCCCACAAGGCGATGGTGGCGGCCCGCAGAAGGGAAGCCACCAAAGACGACATGCAACGACACGACCACCCGACAGTAGGAAGCCTCCAAATCGTTTGCCGGTGGAGAAGGGGTCTACAACGGTGAGACCATGGGTGGAAATGGGAATCTGTGGCTAGGGAAGTCCATGATGGTGCGAACCAGTGATACGGCATGACACCAAGTCTGACCGGAAAGCACACAATCCCATAGACCACGTGCGGGAGGAGCAGCCGGCTTGATGGCCAGCCACATCTAGGTGGACCAAACCGACCCATGTTCTAGCAGGACGGGCTGGAGCTAGAAAGTAGGGTCAACCTGGAGGTTCGGGTCGGTGGACCCCAGGTCAGGTCGTGGTCAGGTCGGTCCAACCAGGTTGGACCGGACCAAGACCCTACCAGACCCTTTTTACAAAAGGGGATATATTTCAAAGGGAAGGTCTATTTGACAATCCATCTACGACATTGGGACCAATTCAATGAGGAGTTCCTTTTGAGATGGATTCGTGGGTTTTGGTTGGACCAGTAGGGGATGGTAGTATTATATTTATCTTTCCTATTAAGAATCGATGCAGGATCTCAATCTCGTAATAGAGGGTAATAGTAGTGATTGATTTTGTACCCTTGGTCTATCCTATGAAGGTTAGATTAAGGATCCTGTTCCTATCATAGAGGATGACCAATGTTCTTAATTGTGTTTTCTTAGCCCATCTTTTATAGTGACTCAGCGGGCTCGAGCATGTATCACACTGAGAGGCCCATTTGATCCTAAATTCTATTTGTGGTACCTTAGATAGGGTTTTTGGAGAAGGTGTGACCAATATTTACACGGGAACCTATCCCCTATCTAAAATTATGTTTCCAATAGGTCCATGAGTCCCCCAGTGATCCCTGGGTGCAGGACCCCCTATCTATGTATTGAGATCAGATTATTTCTTTCATGACTTGACCTGACCAGTGTTCTTCGGGTAGTTCTCAGCGTGTTATCTTAGGGTGGGTCCCAAATTAGAGGGAACTCTTTGTTAGGGTCTTCGATGGATTCTTAGATTGAGGATTTAGTTCTCCCAAACCGAGAATTTCTTGAGTATAATCCTATGACCAAGGATTGGATGTGATATCGAGACTCCTTGTCTTAGCAAGACCAGATGTATTAGGGAACTTAGTGATTTATTGAGACTATATGTTCTCTCAGATAATTTTGGTAGAATTTTTCTATGTTGTTACTATCAGATTGCTTGAGGAGTGATATCTCCTGGAATCGAACATGCAATGAGCAGAACCATATGGCTGGTAGTGGATGAGACATTGAGTCTTGGAATAATTTATGAGTATACCTGGATGTTATTGTCAAATGTTTTGTTGACATATACCTGTGTTGGGTTGACTGTTTCTTCTTAATGTTGTTTCCTTTGTGTTTGGGGTGACCTACCAAGTATTATTTACTCAACCCTGCACGGGCTTTGTCCATACGTGTCGTGTCTTTTGAAGATGGTCAATTCTTTAATGATGTTCCAGGCAGATTAGAACTAGGTGGGGCCTAGTGTGATTAGATAGACTAAGGTGTGTTCAGATGGCTTACAGATAGCAGTCCAGTGCCATATATTATAGTTGGATCATGTGTGGTTTTCTGGGGACAAGCTTCAGTGCATGTGTTACAAAAGCCTTCTTTTTGTTGCGCTTGTATTCTAGACCGATTTTACTTTACTACTTTGCATTATGTCGTACTCTGTTGTTGGGTTATAGTGGTATGCATACATTTTCATTAGATAGTATTTTCACTTTCTAAAATATTTGTCTTGTATTTTTGTGCATGTGTACAGGTTATTAGGAAAATTCCTCCCATTTGTAGGATAAGCCTACTCGGCGCTAGTTTCTAGCCCCTGGCCTATTGGAGGCGGGCTTGGGGTAGTCATGGAATGGGCCCCAGGGGACGAGTCGTGACACTTGGTGTGTAAAACCTAGGTACATGATGTGTCTTAGCACCAAAAGAAATGTAAAAAACATGGTTTCCAGGTCATGTGGTTCACACGATCTCTAAACAAGTGTTTCACATAGTATTTAACCATATATCATACAAGGGGTATGGCTGTGTACCATACACAAACATGTTCCCCCACATGGGGTTTCTGGATGAGTACTTAGACACACTCCAGGTCGATCTACAAGATGAGTCCACCTGGAATACATTCCTTATAGTCATCTCCTTCAATTATCAACCAAAATGGATAATATACAACATGTGTTCTTGAAAACCACACACTGTGTAGTCAGGTTTCCTGAATAGAAACCTTTTTGATCCACTTGAAACCCCAATTTTTTCCAAAATAACCCCAAATAGATCTCAATGGGATCCATAGAAACTCATAAATGGGTTTAAAATTGAAAATAAAAAACTATATAAGGATCAAGGATAAAAACTCAAAATATGGCCAACTTGTGGGAAGAATCTCCTGAAGCTTCACTCATATCCACACCCCATAGTTGTCGAATACCGATATAGTGTAACCCAAGCTCCATAGAAATTCCCCACTTATTACATCCCTCCATCTCTACCTCTTCCAATCTCCATCGAGATAAGGCGAGTCCCAAGGGGAGGTGTATGTGGGAAGCAAAGGGGAGTATAGAAGAAAGAGAGAAAAGAAATAAAGAAATAGAAAAAGAAAAAGAAAAGAAAACGGGGACCAAACCCAACACTCGATGCAATATTATAACCCACCTAGGTAAAACACCCCATTCTAAAAGAAAACTCAGAATCAAAATATAAATCCAATGATCCATTCAAAATATATCACTGAATTAACATGCATGAATAAATTAATATTTAATTAATTAAATATTAAATATCCCATTGAACTTCAAACGTGTCAGAAATCCAAAAAACTTATTCCATAGGGAAAAAACCTATTCAAGGGACAACAGATTTGTTAGAATATATTTCCAAGATCATATAATAGGTTAAAAGACCATTTTAACCCTTATAATAATCCAAATCAAAAAATTAAAATTTATGCTCATTCGCAAAATAAAAAAACATAGTTTTAAAATCTCCCCACTATAACACTTATCATCATAAAGAATATTCATTGATCATCCAACCACACATCCCAACCCTCCTCAATCATTAATTTATTATCAACTCGTTGTGTTATACTCTAAAATGACAACTGAGTTTCCTATGCACAACTCCAAACACAAGGCGTACAACCCAAAAAAGTTCAAGACACCTATTTCCACCATTTTACATCATCACTAGGTTTATGTTTCTACCCACCATTGAAATAAATATATAATAGTTGATTCTAATCCATGGAACACACCACGATTATAATAGTTTACCAAAACATATTCTTATCAACCCACTAGCCTTCTTGATGTAGTTCCCATTGCATCCTTGACCCAACCCACAGAAGGGCCATGTCACTAAAAATTATCTGATAATCCCCCACATAAGAATATCATTTTTTCACACCACCAAACCAAATTCCATATATCTTAATCCCATTCCCTATCCACCACTGAAAATCATGGATGGATGTGGCCATAAATGCTCATACTCAAGCACCAACATGAAAAAATAAACCACTCATTCCTAGATCACCAAGAATGGAAACCTCTGCACTCAACAAACCACTTAAAATTAAAATCATTTCCTAAAATTTCCAATGATGTGCTCCCCACTATAATGACTACCTTACACCCCTCCTCGAGTGTTGACCACAATTAGTCCAACTTAGCTACACTAATCTAGTTTCACCAAGACTCGAACAAATAAAATAGATCCACACATGACCCATTCAAAAAAACTACAAACCAGTCAACATCGCACAAAAGAAACATGAACATGACCTCATGAAACAAGTATTTTTCAAAACAAAATCTATTCCAAACACCACTCTTCTCCTCAAGGTAGAGTGATTCTATAAAAACATTTCACATGAACTCATGCTCACATGAACCACAACCTAAGAACCTAGGATAAAACGCATAAAACCATTGACTTTTATCCTCACACAAGCCAATTCCAACAAATTGGGGCACACTTAGCACTAACCATTAATACAGGGAATAACTCCTCTTCCATGCTTAACTACATTCTTAGTCATCATATGGAACCATTCCACCCCATGAGAATCCACCCATAATCTTACTGTACAATAACACATTTCATTAAAAATTGGGTTATTGACTTGAATAGTCCTTCCCTTCAAAACTAGTCTAAACACCACAACACTCCAGAAGACTCAAATTCCCATGCACTGCCACTCATGGTGATTAACACCCAAAATAAAAAAGGCATAACCATACTTATACCACAACCCTGATGGTTATTAATACATACCATCTCATAGCTTAAAGAAACAACCCATGATTTATATTTATGAAGAAATCATAATCCCAGGATACCCCTAACTTGGATTACCATTATAAGAAAACAAAGCACTAGCTCACTACAGTCCCAGTCATATTTTAGGGGTAACTATAGTCTCCCACATATCTTATATACTTGGTCTCATAAAGAGTCATGTATCATTGGAAACACCTATTTGATCCCATCTCAAATAGCCCATGATATCAAACATGCCCAACCGCCCACCCATGGGTATCACATACATAAACATTGGCATCACATTCTAAGTCATCAGCCAACCAGGGCATAGATTCTCACTATCTATCCACCTACGAGTCTTCTCCCTAAAGAATCCAAACTCTTTGATCACCACCACCACATCCTACAATATCATCCTAGATGATCCATACCAAGGAAAAACAAATACAAGGTTTACTTAGATAAAATTTCATTCCAAATTATATGGGAGAAGACAATATAGGTTATTACTAGAACATTAAATAACCAAACCTAGGATACCTACCCTCGATGATAATCTTCACATCATATTTCTATTTATAGGATCTAGTATCATCTCATAGGCACATACACACACAAACTATATCTCCCTACAATGATCTATATCCTACAAACCCCCATCACCTGGTTGAGTTAAGTAGAGTTCCATTACAATTTATATGTGAAAACACTATATAAGCTAGTATAGGAATTTTAAATATCAATAATCAAGAAATAAAAACAAACTATGGGTTTCACATAAAGGCACCATGTGTCTCACTAACCTAATAGGGCCACTTAATGTCCCATACACTGAGGGACCATGTCATTGCAATCAAAAAGAATCTCACTATAGATCCACATTACCTGCCATTAGAAAAAAATACATATATATTTTAGTCTACATGAGTAGAATTCCACTAAGTACTTATATAGTAAAGCACCGTATGAGTTGTTTTAGAAACATTAAACATGTGAACCTTATTTCTGTGATACAATCACAAACATGTAAGAATATATATCATGTGAACCATACATGTTTAATCATGATGCATGAGTTACCTCCTGCCTTTATGGGATAAGAGTAAAATATATAATTGGTATCTTTAAAACGAGATAAGACTATAACATCACTAATCTAAAACATCTATCCCATACCTAGAAACCTGGACTTCCTATTGGAATAGGTGTTTATGATGCACCAACCCAGTATCCATCACAGGCTCTGATACATTCCTATATCTCCTAGATACTATATCCAAAATAGAAATACAAATAAAAAATGTCTTTGATACAACCTTTTAATATCCCGACTTGGATCACTCTAGGAACAGTAACTAGTCTAGTTTTCCATGAGACCCAGGAGAGCCTCCTCATATGAAAGAGGCTTCCAACTAGCAGTAGGGGTATAAGGTGGTACTATGAGGTGAATATAACCCAATGATAGAGTTTTTAGTCACATATAAATAATCCAAACATCATAAACATTCATAAGAATCATATTATGAATAAATGATATTGGAACTTGAGAAATGCTATAGTAAAAGAAAATGATACATACAGACCAAAAAGTCAAGCTCATATACAACAAATAATCACCCATTTGGATTATCACATATATAAGTTAACAAAAAAGGAAAATAAATTTACAAGGCTCCTCTATAACTCCAATCCTAACGTACATACTTGGTCTCCATGAATCTCGAACTGTACCAACCTGATCCCTAGTATCCACACAAGTAGCTCCGCTTGATCATGCAATACTTGGCCTCCACTATATCCATTGTTCATACCATGGAGAACCTGAAAGAATATTCTAGGTTTTTACACAAATCAAGGTGAATATTTAAGGGGTGAGAAATAAATCTCAGCAAGACACCCCAAATGGTGAACCTATAACCAACTATCATAAGTGCATGATCTTGTAGTATGCCTAGCCTAGAAGTGGAATAACTTGAATAAAAATAAAAAAATAAACCCACTATCAATCCTCAGGTTCAAGACCCCAATTGACCACACCTTCTTTATGATAGTGGTGGGGAATCTATGATAATATCAGGTTTATAGTTCCAACCCAATAACATCGAAGCTCCAAACCCATGGTAGCCCTAACCAATCCTCATGATTCCAAGGACCCATTCCATGATAGTTCAAACATCCGAGATCCAAGTCCACAGAAGATCCATTCAAAAAGGTCCAAGTCCATGGAAGCTCCCATACATATCCTCATAACTCTTGGGTACCACCCATGGTAGTCTAAACATTTGAGATCTAAATCCATAACAACTACAAAACTGAGATTAAAATCCAAGGAAGCACCAATCATTGAGTACCAATTTTGTGGTAGCTCCCATCCATATCCACATGAATAAGGGGTAATATAATATGATAGTATAAACATTTGAGCTCTAAATAAATGAAGGATCCTTTTTATTTCAACATAACTTTGTGGACCCATCCCATGATTATCCATACATCCAACTCCAAATCCATGGAAGATCCCATATATATGTCTAGATACAAATCATGGAAACCATAACCAGATGATTTAATCCAAATAATGGTATCCCAACCATATCACATCAACCCCTAGGGTTTAAACAAAGTCTATAAATAAATAAATACGAAGGGTTGGATGAACTCCTACACCCATCATCATCACCTAAACCCCATTGAGCTTACACATCAATTTAAGTTCTAAGGTGAAACCTACAACTATCACTTACCAAACATATGCACCCACATAGAGTTAGTCCATCAATGGGGCACCACTCAATTCCTCTAGGTCATCACATAAGTGAAGACATACCTCTTGGGATCCTTGGTCATAGAATAGTCTCTCGGGACAATGCCCTACACTCTGGGAAGTCATGATTCCAATAGTGTCAACACATAAATGACCACTTGGATTCAAGGGGAATGCCACATAAACATTGGTCTAGGTAGATGGATCATAGAAAAATTATATCCATTGTATTACATGGTTGGTCCACTCACCCAACCCAAACCCACTCCATCATAAGGTCATCCACCTAAGCTAAGTCACTGTTGAAGGAAAATGTGTGATCACTCCCAACCAATCCATATCCTCAAGTCACTACATAGTTTCTCTAACCAAGGACTATCCCATGCTATAATAAATCAAGAAAATTGTCAATATTATTAAAAATCCTCCAATTATTCTCATGAATCTTATCTTGGTATCATCCCACATTCCACTCATGAGACCTCTAGATTCAATTTCTATAAGAAGAACCTCTCCATCATAATTTTCACACATAGAATTATCTATTTTAAGCACTCCAAAAACAAAAAAGATATCATAATAATGTTATATATATATATATATAAAATACTGAAATTGGACTCCTTTGAGTTCATTTATAACTTCAATGTGATAAATCATCCAAAATATCTAAAATGGAATAATATACAGTGTATACATCTGAGTGCACGATGTGTACTCTCAAATCCATACCTGGGCATGTTCTTTATCCAGACTTGGTTTGTAAAACCTAGGTACATAGTGTGTATCATTAATACATGGCATGTGACCCACATAGTTACTAGGCCGTTTGGCTCACATGGTCCCTAGCTAAGTTTTACACCCTACCTCTGGCCATATACCATACCTAGGGTCTTGTCGTAACCTACATGTGTTTTATGGAATACATGTTTGTGTAGTTATCTCCTTCAACCCTATACCAAAATGAAGAACATAAGAAATTAATTTTTTAAAACCACATGCTGTGTAGTTGGGTTTCTCGAATGGAAACCCTTTGTGATCCACATAAAAACCATTATTCAACCCAAAATAACTCCAAATCAATATACATGGGGTCCCTATAAATTCATATATGTAATTAAAATTGAAAAATGAACAACTATATAGTTATTGGGGATAAAAACCCAAGACACAACCTACCTCTAGGTAGAATCCACTGAATCTTCATCCGTATCTATGATCTGCAGTTCACACACAATGATCTGATGTGACCCGAGCTCTGTGGTGACACCTACCTTCTGCCCTCCCTCCATAAAACTAAATATCCCTTTTCATCTATATTTATTGGATGTGAAAAGGTTAATACCTAAGGAGATTATGTTAAAAGAAAAGGGTAGGAGTGGAGAAAAAGAAAAAGGAAAAAAATAAAAATAAAAATAAAAATAAAAATAAAAATAAAAGGGCCCAACCTTGGAGCCTGATATGAGTATTTGGCATTCCTAGGAGAAACCCCCATTATGAAATCAACCATAGAGTTAGAATCTCAATATGATTCTCTATACAAAAGATACCCCTTAATGAACATGCAAAAATAAATTAATATTTAACTAATTAAATATTAAATATTTCACTGAAATTCACAAGACTCAAAAATAAACCAAACTTTTTCCTTAGGGTAACCAACCTATTAGAAGGCCAATAAAGTGGCTATAAAATATTTTTTAAATCATATGATATGGGAAAATGACTATTTACCCCTCACTAGCACCAAAAACAAAAAAGTCAAATTTTCACTAATTCTCAAAATCAAAATAAAACATAAGATTTTACACTATAATACATAAAATTATCTGAATAACGAAGAAAAATATGTTCATAACTCTTAGCATAAAATTTATCTAAATTTACCTTCAAATTATAAATAAATAACTTATATAAAAAAACTCTAAAATAACTAAATTTAGGCTTTTATCCTTAAAAAACTCATACCTATTTTTCTTCAAAAATGGTATAATAATAATTCTCTTTGAAATATAACAAGTAGTAAATATAGTTTCATCCCAAAAAATCTTAGAAAATCATATTCAGTTAATATGTTTTGGTCATTTTAATAAGAGTTCTATTTTTCAATTCTATAACTCCATTTTGTAGTAATATTCTAGGTTTAAAAAAATTATGATAATAACCAATGTTTTAACAAAAAAATCAAAATAAAAATTATGAAATTTAATACTTTTATCACTAAAAATTGAAACAATCATACAAACATTTTCATTTTGCACAAAATTACAAAAACCTGTAAATATAGATAAAGTATCATTCTTATGAGAAAGGAAATAAAGCCATGAAAATCTACCATAATTATTAAAAATAACTAAACTATATTTCTTTTCTCTAGGGATATAAATTAGAGTGGGAAAAAATAAATCAAGATGTAATAATTATAGAGGTTTTTTTAATACTTATATAATTGAAAAGTCTAAATGAAACTTAATAATGTTTCCCTTTCATGAAGGCATCACAAAAATGAAGTAGTTATTTATTCATTGTAAGTAACTGTATCATGCTCCCATGTTTACAGAGATTATGCATCTTTATAAAATTAACATGACATGATATACATTGCTAAATAATTCCATCAGTCATTATAACATTCAAACTCTTTGCATGTTGAAATGTTAGTTCAGTAAAATCAATAGTATGAATATATTAATTTTGGTTAGCATAAAATAATAAAGAATCATCCCAAAAAATAAAAAACTTATCTTTTTAAAATTTAACCTCTATTATATCAAAAACTAATTGATATGTAATAATTAAATTATGTTTTAAACCTTAAACATAAAAAATTTAGAAATTAAAGTAGAATTAGAAATACCAAATCTACCAAATCATTTTACTTTTCCATTGGAATTATCTCTAAATTTAATAATACCTATATACCATCTATTTTATTAGATAAAAATTTATTTATCTCTAGTAATACTACTATATAATACACTATCCATGTACCATATATCATTCTTGAGACATCCAAGGAATTTTTCCTAAAAAAATCGATCACTTGAAAGTTTGGGTACCCAAGTTACTTTGGTTCCATTCAGATTAGTAAAAAACAAATTAGGTACCCACACATATTTTAAATAAATATTGTAAGTTACTATAGATAGAAAAGATTTATAAATACACACCTTCATTAATCTCATACTATTTAATCTAAGAGAACAATCATTTTTATAGTATCCTTTCATACCATAAAGAAAACATATAACTGTAGAAGCACACCCATTTTTTCTTTTCAAAAAATGATTTTGATATATATGGTGTAATATCCTATCATATAAAATACCATATTTATTTATATTTATTTTATTCAATGAAATAAATTTACTATACTTTTCAAGATCTTGAATAAAATCTGACAAAATTTTCATAAGACTTTTAACTTCCTTTTTTTAAAATTTTCATTCAACCTATGAGAAGATTTGAAATAATCATAAACATTAAAATGAGAAGCAGAAGAAATATTACTTAATTTTTCATTTTATTATAAAATCACTTTGTTTTCAGAAACAAATTTCACATTATTTTCTTTATGATTATTATATAAATTAGTATATTTAAAATCAAATTTTCTCATTATTTTAATTTCTTCATTTAACTTAGAAGAATTATGATTCTCAGAATCATAATTAGAATTCAAATAACTATAATAAAATATAGAGTCACTAATATTATTCATGGTTACTTTAAATCACATATTAATATATTCTTTCTCATTTATATATTCTTTACTAATATCATATTCTTTGGTAAAAATCATGCTAGTTTCTGATTCTTCTTTTCTCATTCATTTTTATTTTTATTTATTCTTTAATTTTGGGAATCTAGGATTGATATTACCTTTTTTTATTCACTCAAAACAAGTAACATCTAAAATATTATAATTAGTATTACCTTTAGTTTCTATCTTATTTTTATCCTTTTGAGAGTTCCTTCTTAATCATTTCGCAAGTCTTTTATTTTTTTCATTATTTTATAGACACCAGTTGTAATGTGAGCCATATCTTCTTTTCTACTATCTTTTAGTTCATAATCATAAGATTTAGTAGATACAAAATTAATAGATTTAAATTCTACACCTTTATTGTTTTAAGTATCATAATTAATGGGTTTCTTCATTTCTAGTTCATACTGAAGCAGTGATCTAATCAACTCATTAAGAGTGTACTATTTGAAGTTATTTTTTTCATCAATGAAATCCTTATTAGCATGCCATTACTTTGGTATATTTTATGGAACTTATTCAAAATTTAATATATTTTTCAATTTTTCTCCAAGTTAGGCCATTCCATTTATAATGGCTATGAATCAGAAGAACATCTGGTCCACTATTTCGTCTTCACCCATATTTAAGTCTTGATACTCAGCTCAAAGAATTATGAGATTAGTTTGAATCAACTTTTCTATGCCAAAGTTAGTAACTTATAGAGTATTTGATATCTCATGTGTTTTCCTACATATATAAACATGACTTAATAACTATGGTTAATAAAACAATATATGATATTCATAACTTTATTCTTAAAAACATATTTGGTAGCATCACTTCCCATATGAGTATTAAGTTCAAAATTAGGTAACCTATATGGTTTTACTATTACTATCCAATTATCAATATTCAATTCCATAAGGAATTATTTTACTCATGTTCAAAAATATCCATAATATATTCCTTCAAAATGTGGGGGTACATTGGAACATGTTCCTACTATCTTAATGATTTTACCTTCGACTATGAAGTGTAGGATAGGGTTAGCATAATAAAATATAAAATAATAAATTCCACTAGAGATAATGCTCTGAATGTGAAGTATCATATATAAAGTACAAAATCAAAAATCCAAAATGGACTTGGATCTGATAAAAATTATTAGGTCGTAAAGATGATGGAATATGGTCTACAGGGGTGAATATGCCAACTAATTTTTTTTAAAGAAAATGAGAAATCATCAAAACTAAATAATAGAGTTATTTTGTAGTGGAAAACAAAAAGATAAAACATATATATT
Source organism: Viscum album (assembly GCA_963277665.1). Classification (NCBI taxonomy): domain Eukaryota; kingdom Viridiplantae; phylum Streptophyta; class Magnoliopsida; order Santalales; family Viscaceae; genus Viscum; species Viscum album. The sequence goes on from OY728136.1 coordinate 875,386,476, forward strand.
TTATAGTATCTTAGTCAAAATTGTACCTACTCTACTCTTACACCTCTTTACTCCATTAGAGATATGTTTTGCACTATAATTTTTTTAAAGGGGAATAAAAACTCGATCAAAAATATCATTTTCTATAAAGTGGGGGGATAACCACACTGACATACTAAAATTTGCATGAGATGTAACAACCCAATTAAAACAATAACTTTAGAAAATGTGAGTAACAAACCAAATAGTCCTAAAACTATAATATGAGAGTTTAAACCTAAAGAAATAAATAATTATTTTTAATGTATAAGAATTATCATAAATTATGATCATTGGTATGAGAGATATGAAGTAGGTCTACAGACAAAAGAAACCAATATGAAATAGAGAGAATATGAAATAGATAATCACATGTACTACTTATTAAGTAATAGATCAATTAATCACTTAAAGGAAATAATAGTCTAAGATGTTTTGGTTCAACATTTGAGAGATCGTTCAGAAGATGAAACAATGATGACACAAACCTTTATAAAATTATACAAAATTTTGAAAAATAATAGACTTGTGTCTGAGGGAATAGTAATGCGTCCAAGTTGTAATCAATGATGTTTGATGTATACCGAGCCTACTCAAACTTCCTTTAGATAGATAACTACAAAGACTAACAAAACACATTCCATGGGTAATACATTTCAAAATAATTATAAAAGTTCCAAAATAATAATAAAAAATATCTCAGATATAGAAATTAGTTTCCATAAAAATCATCCAGATGGTTGCTAAAAAAATATTTAAATAAATTTAAAACAATCCTCTTAAATATAGTTCAAACAATGTTTGAAATTATCCACTAAAATTATCACAAAATTAACTGGTCAAAGATATACTTTAAAAGACCATAAGAAAATTATATTTAAAATTGAAAAAAATTAATTCAAATTAATGAAACTACATATTAATTTTTTTGAATAGCTACAAAATAATAAATTATGAATCAATAAATCCAAAATTATATTCAAGAATTTTTTTTTGTTTGAAAACATGAAACCCCAGTACTCTCATAAAATTGTTGAACAGTTTTAATTTTCAATATATCAATTTTAAATATTTGAAAATAAATTTTAATGTTCTCAAAATAATTAATATAAATTTTTGAAATAAAAAAATTAGTGATAAAACTTAAAACAAACATAAAGTAAAATAAAAGTGTAAAAAAATACTAAAATAGAGTATACTATAAATATATCCAGATATTAAATTTTAAAATATAATTTAATTAACTTTTAGACATGGTTGTGTAATGATAGAACTTGGATACGGTGGTACATAATAGTTAGAGTTCATGGTCTCAATCCATGACTGCATCTCACGATCACAGTCCGCGATCATAGATCACAGTCATGGTCGGACCTTACGGTAGCACACAACTCATTGTTGTTGGAGTTACCTTCTTTCAGTTTTAGAAAAAAAACTCATGGTTGATGAGCAATACACACAGTCGAAGCATAATTGTTCATGGTAGCATAAGTAAGTATTTATAATGGTCTCAAACATCTTTCCTCATGATTAGATAAAATAACTCATGGTCTAAGAAATCTTCACAGAAGGGGAAGGTCAAATGCTTTCACACTATTTGGAAAATATAGTCATACTTCTCATAGTGGCAGATAAATATGTGGGCATGGTAATAGATAAATTTTACATAATTTAAACATTAAAAATTATATTGAATTAAAATAAATAAATAATAAATAAATAATAATTAATAAATATATAAAAACATAATAAAACTTTATCGGATGTGAGATAAAAAATTCCATGAGTTATTAGAATTAATTTTTTGATAAGCATTTAAAAATTGAAATAATAATAATAAAATAACTATAAATATAAAAACCATGAGATTTTTTAATTTTTAAAACACACTTAAAAATAAAATTGAGAAACACTCAACATTAATAATCTCCCCAAACAATCTCCAATATCCTTTTTGATGGATATCTAGATATATCGTAAATGTATTTTTGATTACCTCCATTACTTTTTATGGTAGGAAGTATTCGTGATGAATTCCATCATAAATAGTCTATAAAAAATTATATAACCTATATATATCCCCAACCAACATGCCCTCCATCACTCTTAACTTCAAAAATCCTCTTCACTTCTCTCAAGTTTCTCTGTTGCATACATTTAAAATTTTGTAGGAAATTTTTTAGAAGCGCATCAACATCTCTATTCCAGTACAAGTGTTAGTTTTAATATATTTATTTTAAAAAAAATTAATCATTAGTTTATTTACATTATTATATATTAGGAATAAATTTTAATAATTATTCATAAATATGAATAATTATTATCATTAATTTACAATAATTATAAAAAATAGTAATAATTATAAATAATTAGTTACAATTAGAAATAATTACCAACGATTAGTAATAATTATTGTTTTAATAATTATGAATAATTAATAAAATTTAGCACAGATTCATAATAATTTTAAATAATTAGACGTGGTGTCCAAGGGTTGGATTGGATCATGTTTGGAAAAATTTTGTAACCAACCTAATCAAAACTTTTCGGGTCAGGTTGGGTTGGGTCATGGCTATTTGACTAGGTAATGAAAAATGAATGTATAAAAAAAATAAATCTCTAAAAATATTGATTAAATTAAAACTAACCAAATTTTGAACACTTAAAATCTTCCAAATTATAATTAAAAAACAATCCCCATCAACTTCAATTCAATGATATAAAAAAATTTTCTTAAAAAAATAAGAAATACATCATCGCAAGGAGAACCCAAGGAAGAGTAAATAAAACAGGGTTTGGTTGGGTGATTATTTTAGCAACCTATGACCTGAATCGACCCGACATGGTCAGGTAAGGATGGGTTGATCAGGTTGTTTGTGGTTTTAACACCACTAATAATTTGTGATAATTTGTTATAATTATTGACAATTAGTGATAATTAGTAATAGTTAGTCATAATTAACAATTATTATTTATAGTTAGTAATAATTATTGAAAATTAATAAAAATTAGTAATAACTTTTAATATGTAGTAATATTTATCAATAGTTAGTAATAATTATCAATAATTAGTAATAATTATAAATAATTAGTTATAATTATCAATGATTAGTAAAAATTACTAATAATTAGTAATAATTAGTAGTACTTAGTAATAATTCGTAATAATTACCAGTAATTTTTAATAATTACCACTAATTGGTAATAATTACCAGTCATTCATAATAATTAGTAATTATTATGAATAGATAATAATTATTATCAATAATTTGTGATTATTATCAATAATTTATAATAACTTGAAATAATTAGCACTAATTCATAATAATTACCAATAATTGGTTTTAATTACTAGTAATTCATAATAATTACCAGAAATTCACAATAACTGCCTATAATTATTAATAAGTACTGTTAATTAATAATAATTATTGGTTATTAGTAAAAATTACTAACAATTCATAATAATTACTGATAATTAGAAATAATTACACGTAATTTGTAATAATGACGTGAAATTAGTAATAGTGACTGGTAATTAGTAATAATTATAGATAATTATTATTAATTAGTAATAATTACCAGTAATGACCAATAATTAGTAATAATTACAAGTAATGACTGGTAATTAGGAATTATTATGAATAATTATGAATAACTATAAATAATTATCAGTAATTAGTAATACCTAGCAAGTTAGTCAGAGGTAAGAGCCTCTGACCATATATAAAATAAAATGAAAAAGATTATTGTCATACAATCATACAATCATCCATAACCAAAACCAGAGCCAATCAGAAAAGAGAACCTACATATCATACTAACCATAGTCCTCACCATATCCATAGACATCCTCCACAATAGCTAATTCCCACTCCGAGTTTATTTCATATTGCTTCAAAACCTTGGCATACTTCCTTCTAAGATCCATTTTCTCCACTGAGATTTGCACCTTACATGGTTGTTTGTTGACGTGACCCTTCTTAGCGGTAGGGATATCCCCTCTTTCCTTCCTAGATGATGACCTGGTCGATACTAGCTTCGGTAGGTATGAATATTCCTTCCTTGGACTCTTCTTTGGTGGAGCAGTCACATCACCTTCACTTTCGGACATCTTATTCCATCCACCTTGAAAAATATCACTATATGAAGGTATTATGGTACCTCCACCATTATATTTATCACTATCAAAGATATTCCCCAATTTATCAGTGATATTCATAGGAACAAAACTCTTACAACAAACATCTTTCTTTCCCAAGATGTCATCTGAGGTTTTCAGAGACTCTCCTCCAGTCTGAGAGAGCTTATTATGACCAATCACAACAAGGAAATGAGGGTTCAACTCACTGAAAACGCCACCAAGTGACCCCTTTCTTGGGATATTCACTACAACACTTTACTACTTATTAAGACCCTCAAGATCCTGCGGATCAGCTATCACAATGAGTGACTCCTCCTGCTCTAACCCTTCATGTCTATTACCAGAAGAGGCCCAACCAGATGGGGCATGATTATCCTTATCTAGTCCTCTTTCTTCATCTATCATATTGCCAGAGATTGGCTGCACTTGGCATAAATTATCAGCATCCTCCAGCAAAGGCAGACCTCCAGCACCAAGATCACCTTTGAGATAGTCAAAAACCTCCTTCACTGTTGGATGCAGGGGCTCCCGCACCCCCTTCACTGCACAAACATGCGTATTCACCTCGATGATTGTATCTTTCCATGCCTCTTTCTCCATGTTTGTAGCATCCAGTGCATCATCAAGGGAAGGAGTCCCTATGTGGTTACCCCGATCAGCAATGCCAGTGCCGGCACTCACAACGCACTCCGTATCCCTATCCTCGAACACACCCCCTCACACATTCAAAGGGTCTGCTGGCTTACCCATAACTAGAATTGGAGCCGATACAGAAGCATCAACACTAATATTACATCGCGTTTCCATTGACTGGGAGAATCCATTCTTTCCTCCACTGTGACAAACCAAATCAGTATGACCAAATCTATAGCTGTGCAAACAATAGTGCATCCATGACTCGAAGAGGACTTCTTGATTCCAACGGAATTACTTGTTGTCTGTGATCCAAAAACGATTCACCGGTGTCCTTGAGACATCATCCTCCACACAAATCCGCGGAAAAATCGGGTGACACATAGACTCGGTTAGGTGGTCGGAACATAAATAACGGCCAATCAAATTTCCGATTGCACATAAAATAGAGGGATTTTGGAAGGACAGAGGTAATTCAGGGAGACTTACCCACGTCGCGATTGTCGATGGATCTCTCTGCATATGAAAATCGAAGCTCCAATGAAATAGGTAGAAGGAAAATCCCTTGCATATTCGAGGGACCCTGGACTAGGCAGTACTCAAACCCCCCTCCGACCCAAATCAGATCATGATATGCCTCCGATCAAGCAGACTGAAAACTGAGTGTTCCTGAAGCTCCCAAGAATCAGAGACAAAACGCTCGAACTCATCAACCGATGGGCGCTGAGGAAGAAATCGGTCGACAATGGTGAGCTTGCAAAGGTTCGCAACACCATTAATCTCCGTCGGGAGAAGGGGAAGCTGTTGTGCCTCCTAGAAAAGATCTAGAACCTTCGGGGCGAGCTAAATCCTAGGAAAAGGCAGATGAAAATCAGGATGAGCGTGCAGAGAGAAAGGCCTACCCTGCTCATGCGGAAGCGGTCATGCAACTCCCCCCTCCGATTGAGAGGGGGGAGCAGAACGAAGCTGCATCTGAGCTAGGTTATCATCGCGGAGGAAGCCGAAGATGCAGCCGCGAGCCTTCTCTAATTAGTAATAATTTAAAATACTTACAAATAATTACTAATATTTTTTCATAATTATTAATAATTATTAATAATTACCAATAATTAGATATAATTACTAGTAATTAGTGAAAATTACTAATAATTTGTAATTATTATGAGTAATTAAGAATTATTATGATTAATTTTGAAAAATTAACAATAATTGTCAACAATTAATAAGTAATAATTACCATTAATTGCTAATAATTGAAAATAACTATTTATAATTAGAAATAATAGCTAATAATTAGAAATGAATATAGGTAATTAGAAATAAATACTGATAATTAGCCGTAACTAATAATAATTAGAAATAACTATTGATAATTATCTATAATCACTGGTAATTATAAATAACTGCTGGTATTTAATAATAATTACCAGTAATTAATAATAATTAGTAATTGTTAATAGTAATTAGTAATAATTACAAGTAATTACAAATAATTATAATTAATTAGTAATAATTACCCATAATTAGTATTAATTACCATTTTGACCAATAATTAGTGATAATTTCCATTAATTAAAAATAATTAAAAATAATTAAAAATAATTAATATTAATTACCAATAATTAGGATTAATTATCAATAATTAGAAATAAATACCAATGCGTAGAAATAATTACCAATAATAAGAAATAATTACCAATAATTACTCGTAATTATTAATAATTAGTAATTACCTATAATTTTTAAGAATTATAAGTATTTATCATTTTTCCTTTTTTCTATATTATTCATATATCATCTTTACCTTATATCAGATTAATCATAATCAATATTTCTAATTACTCTAATTTTTAGAAAATGATGAAATTTAGAAGAGAACAATACTTTTTATTACAAGATCATGATTAGATAAATAATTTTTTAAATGCAAACAGTTCAAGTATAAATCTTATATAAATTTTTGGTGCTGAATTTTTTTTTCATTTACGTCATATAATTTAGAATTTATTTGAGGAGGGACAACTAATTGCTGATGTAAGAAATGTGATCTAAGGATATTTGAAATATTTGATAGTGTTTGGGTTCATATATTACGTTTTTGTTTTCAAAAAGGTTATGTTTTTTGGTATCAAAATGGTGAACCTGATTTTGGATAAGATACAATTAATTTCGTGCTAGATCCATCATAGTTTCAAAATTTAATATATGAGGTTTCTGGACCATCTTTCTAAGAGAAAAAACTCATAATGATAGTTGAAACTCTGAGTTGGAACCATATCAATTTTATAAGTTACTAAAATCTACTAAGGAGAAATTATATCCTAATTGCAAGATAAGAAAATTTGAAGATATTACAAAATTTATCTATATTAAACAAGATAATGAAATGTTAAATAGTTGTCTCAATCAAATATTTTCCAAGGTTAAATCCGTGATACCTAAGGGAAACACATAAACCAAAAATTTCTATAAAAGTAAGAGGCTGGTCTGTAATTTCGGTCTTAGTTATCAAAATATCCATGTTTGTTCAAATAATTGTATCTTATGTAATAATGAATATGAGTTGTTTTTTAATTGTATTAATTTTGGATAATCGAGGTATAAAGAGGTACAATAAGGAAAATCCATATTTGTTTCAATTAAAAAGTTTATGTATTTATAACTTACAATTAGATTGTAGTATTTATTTATGTCTCACAACCGAACCTTATTGATGACATGACAAAAATATAATCTTTCTATCAATAAAATATTAAATCATCATTGTGACGATGATTCATGGAATCATTTTGATCAGGCGCATATTTCATTTACTTCAGAACCTCATAACATGTTATTGGGTCTTTTTATTAATGGTTTCTACTGATTCAGTTCTTATGGTAGCCAATATTCTTATTGGTCTATTTTTATAATCATGTATAACTTTCCTCTATTATTGTTGATGAAAAAACCATATATCATTTTTACATTACTAATTCTAGGAAATAAAAAAAATATTAATTCTTATTTGAATACATTTATTGAATAGTTAAATTTAATGTGGAGTAATGGTGAAAGTACATATGATGTAGTTGAAAAACAAAATGTCATAATGAAAGATGAATTAATGCGTAAAATTAGCGACTTTCCAGCATATGAAATGTTATTTGGATAGAGTACACATGGTCCAAAATCATTTCCATACTGTATAATTGAAAATAAATCATTAATGATTATTAGTAGAAGAAAAGATTTTATTTCTGACCATCATCACATATTCTTCTTGCTTTCTATCTTTTTTGAAAGAACAAAAGTAATTTTATAAAATGTATAATTGAAAAAAATTGAACTCCAATAATGTTCTCTTGCATTTATATAAAATATATTGTATCTTTATTACCCCCAATTATCTTTGGACCTAATTTAAACTGATAAACAATAGATGACTTTGGGAAAGATCAAAATTCAATAAATTAATGTTTTTTGGACTTTCCATATCAATATGATTTTTTATTCCATCACTTGTAAGATGTTTTTCAAATTGAGAATACTATTTTGATAACATATTTTATACAGTTTTGTACACAACTAGTAATACTAAAGATAATGTGATGTCATGATTAGATATTACCCATATTGTAGGAATCTAGAACTTAAGTGATTTGAAAATGACATACCAAAAAATTTAATATATCCCAAATAAGATTATGCACTTTCTAAATAAATTTATCTATGATTATATCAATTGATTTCATATCTGACATTACCATATGGTTATGTATCCAAATTGGATCTTTGTTTAAAAAATGGTCATATTATAATTTTAAAAATTCATGGTTTTTATGTTATAATGGAAAAATTTATATCTATTAGAATTAGAGGGTTGTTGAATTATTTTTTTTGGGATGTGCTAATAGAAATATAAAATTTTATCAAAGTCATTTTTCTGTTGAAGATAGATTGGGACGCACTAAGTAGGCTGCAACAAGATGTTGTCTTATTTTTATATAAATTGAAAAAAAATCCATTAAATTAATTTGATTCTATATAACATTCAATTTTAAATTTTCTATATGAAGTAAATTATAGAGGACAAATACAATTTTTAGGAATGTACCTATATTACTGATTCATGTAGAAATTGAAGAAAAAATGATGTAACAAAGCATTAATTGAAGGGTCAATTGAAAAAACATACTTTCAAGAGTAAATTTTTAATTTATTCTCTTATTATTTTTAATCTGAATATCCATGAAGCCATAATCAGATGATTTGTAATGAGAGAAATTTTTATGATGAAATGGATCATCAATTCTCAGTATTTAATTGGTAGGAACATATTTTTAGTGAAGTTTATTAACGCTGGATTTCAGATGATGAACAATACAAATATCCTACAAATTTTCCACTCAATTAATAATAAATCTCATGATTTTTATATTGAGTGATACTTTCACTTATCTTTATATTTTTTAAAGTAAATTAATATTATTGAATTTATATATTATATGATGATCATGTTAAGAAGCTATTCACACAAATTACAGTAGCTTCACATTAAGAACACTGATAACATAATTTTTCCTATTAGTTTCATGGAATGATAAAGTAAATTTTTTATGGTTAAATATATGAAATAAATTTATTATTTGGTATATTATAAATATTTTTATTTCCCCATGAATGAAAACATGTAGTTAAACTTGATAATCAATTTTTTTATTAAGTGGCCCACCATCAAAATCAGTTAAATCTTATACTTCATATATGGTTAATGGATTTTTATTTCATACATGTACATATAGTAAATAAAAATAATAATAAATAATGGTTTTTTCTAGAAAGGTTCTTAACATAAATAAATTCAATTAGAATTATAAGGCATGTAGAATGAAATAATTAAGTTATGTTCTTTGGGACAATATTATGTCACAATGTTTAAATTCCATTAGTTTGATACTGATAGAGGGTTACACAACCATACATGATATGAAATAATTGAAACTAAATATAGAAGATTTCTTATTGTAAATGAACCATTTATACTAGATCATCAATAATATCAAATTTATTATGAGTATTATAATTCTTCTTCAATAGATTTAATTGACTAGTAGAGTAATAAAAATGAAATCATGTGAAAATAATTTTATAGAAAATGAAATTGATTGTGTTTAAGTGTATTAAATTGAAAATTTTCAAGAGAATTCACAAAATAAATCTTTTACTTGAGGATATACATATATAGACAATGAAAACCTACAGTTACAGGTTAATGGTGCTGATAATACTGATGATATAACCCATGAATTTAAAATATAAAGGGGTGATGAAGAAGAAGATCATATAGAAATTAATGATACTATGTATAAAGACAAATTTTTTTACACCAATAAATATGAATATTAAGATCAAAATGAATAATTACATTATTAAATACTTGTTATAGCCATAATTAATATATACTATCTATTTTTAATTCTTTGTATATAATATTATTTGTGTGTTTTAGATGACTGGAGAAGATACAGATGAGTTGTTTTGTGACCTAATAGATGTTGAATTTCCTTTTAGAGACTCTTTTTTCTCCTTTTATGACTTTGGAATATTTCTTGAAATATTTTCAAAGTCATGTGTTGAGACAACACACGATTCCAATGCCCAATGATCCTAGAATTAATTTTATAAAATATAGAATATATTTTATATCACACATGCAAAATATTTCAGAAAGAATATAATATCTCATGAATATAGTACTTGATCAGAAATATAAGGCCACAATATAATCCAGATCATAGAATTTACCATAAGCGTGATCTAAAGTTTCTCTACATTGGACGTTCAGATGAGGCAGCCATTGGCAGGTGTGTTTAAATTAAAATAAATGATTAATTTATTTATTTTAATTTAATTTAACTAAATCTAATCCCCAATAAATATTTTTTTTATAAAATTTATCCAAGTTTAGTCACATAATCCTGGGTGGTTTTTTATAGGAGGTTCTACTATTTTTTTATTGGTGGATCTAGATCACACGACGACCAATGATTAGATCAAGGTGGATCGATAGGAAGTGGATGTAGTAGATCATCCTCATCACTGGAAAATGTGTTATTCACCAATGATCAATCCAATATTGAGGTAGGGATTTTCAATTGTGGTTTTACACCCCTTTTATTAAATATTTGAATCATGGATTGTTATCTACTTTTTATTATGAGTTTACACACCCATGGCATGTTATTTTTGGAAATAATAATTTCTTCATTCAATTTTGATTAATCTCATTCCATTATTTCAACCACTTATATCCTTTATTATCATTTTTTTCCAATAAAACTTGGAAAATTATTGATACATCTTCGTTTGGTTGCTTTTCCCTGACCGTTCTTCGTGTTCTTCACGATTGGCCCACAGTTTCATGGTTTGACCCCATCGGGCAGGTTCAAGCTCGATCAAACACCCATAATCATCATAAAATCACATAAGATGAATGAGTTGGTGTTTTTATGATGAATCATGATGGATTTCGGGTGGTACTTTATTCATATGGGTTCTAAGAATGGCAACAAGCAACGCGAGATGCAAGGGACATGTGGTTTCTGAGCAGTGAAGTGACATATGGAGCTAAAAGGGTTCAAATTGATGGATTCTATCCACTTTTGATAAACTAGGCTTAGATGGCCCCAGATCTGGGACTCTCAGTGTGATTATAGGTGGAAACGGTGGTGGTGGAGGTGCAATGATGAGGCTTGAAGGAAGTTGGACTTTTAGAGAAAATAACAACTACATGATGTGTACTGGGAAGAACACATGCCGTGTAGTGACCCGATCATAGTGTCTTGGGTATCGGAGTGAGTTATATATCACATGTTGTATAAGACCACCACACACCATGTAACCTAATAATGGAATCCTGATGTGTACTTCCAGAGTACATGGATATGATCACGACGAACCACATTTTGTGTTATAGAACATGGATAGTGTATATGGGAATTGTTAGGGTCACGTGGTTAGGAATCAGGTGGATGATTCATTAAATGAAATACCATTAAATGTTTTTTAGTACTACATAGTCAGTGATCACTGCGTTGGAAAAGAAAAATCTAGGTAAAGGAGTAGGTCCACACCCCATGTGGACCCCTTACATTCTATGTAATTCTTTATAATATTATACCTCCCATATGTTTTTAACTTAAATTTTGTCCCATGAATATTCTATCTTGAGTTTTTCCTTGTAAATAGTGATGGTGGCCTTTTTAGTGGATTTTTATATACGATTTGAGATTTTATGAGTGTGATTCTTCTTTAGGCAGTGTTCAACTGTGATAGTGATCATACCAGATCATCATAGAGGGGTTTTAGTTGGAAACCATTACTCTACCTACTGAGTGGTACCCCCTTATAGACTAGGAAATGGGTCCTCTACCTACTGAGTGGTAACCTATTATGGATTATGGTGTGGGTCCTCTATCTATCTTCTGAGTGGTAACCCCTTATAGACTAGGGTGTGGGTCCTCTACCTACCGAGTGGTTCTCCCCTTATATACTAGGGTGTGGTTCCTCAATATACTAAGTGGTACCCCCTTACAGACTCGTGTATGGATCCTCTACCTAATGTTTGGTACCCACCTTACGGACTAGGGAATGAGTCATCTACCTACTAAGTGGTACCCATTATAGAAAAGGGCACGAGTCCTCTACCTATTAGGTGGTAACTTCATTACACACAAGGGAATGGATCCTCTATCTACCTACTGACTGTTACCCCCTTATAAAATAGGGAGTGTGTCCTCTACTTACCGAGTGGTACCCCACTACAGACTAGGGTGTGGGTTCTCTACATATTGAGTGGTGCCCCTAATTAACTAGTGAATCGGTCATGTACCTATGAATTGGTACCCCCTTACAGAATAGGGAATATGTCCTATACTTTGAGGTTACACATCCTTAACCATACGACACAATGGCATGGTGTGGGTCCTTCACATGGTTACTTATATGGATAGACATGCAAGATATTGGGCATCAATGATGGAAATTTGGAACTGTTGTTAGACTCATCATCTTAGGTTGGTATGTGAGATAGAGATCCCATTTCTTTCTCATATGAGTTTCTTATGAGAATATATATATATATATATATATATATATTTGTGTCACTGAGTTTCATTTTCCCTCTTGCTTTAGGATTTAGTTGACTACTTCTATCATGTATTATATTTCTCCCTCTTTAGTTTTTAGGGAATCCTACTGGGTATGTATATACTCAAACCAACATGGGATTTTATCACATGTGAAATGACTTATGTAGCTGACAGATAGATCTGTAGTTTAATTAGTAGATCTTAGGGATACTCAGAGGAATTTGAACGTGTATGGTGGTTAGGTCTTAGAGATCTAGATCCAAGTTCTCTCAGATTTACTTTTCCAGTTTTTTAGGTTGGGGAATCTATTTTGGTTGAGCATGTATTTCTCCCACTTAATTTTCAAATAGTACTATCACACTCTTTGAATTCTGTAGAGGTTATTACAATCATTTTTGTTATCTAGATGTTCTATCTTTTATTATTATTCATCTTAAAATCTTCATGGAGATGGTTGGGTTCTTGGGTACTGATACTTTAGAAAAAGGCCTTGCATTTTAGTTATGCCTTTCGATGCTTGTATCGAGCCTTTTGCCTATGTAGGTGGGATTAGGGTAATTATAGATTGAGCCCTACCAGGTTGGGTCTTGACAGATTGGTATCAGAGGTGGTTCGACCTTGGGATGATGTTAAGAGTTTTTACCCTGATGAGGTTTGGTTGAGAACTTATGAAAATGGTGTTAAAGTGTCTCATGTTTATATTTCAGGCCAAGAAACCATGTGTTGGTGTGGTGGATGACATATTCATTCACCAAGACTTAGAATGCCTATTTTTTGACTCGGAATACCAAGAAATAAGTTGTAGGGAACAATAATATGCACATCATATAAGATTTAGTACTTTGATTGTCCTTATTGAGTCAGCTCTGTATATAGATATTCTCATTGACCATGTTATTTATTGACTCTTACAGAATATTTCTATGAAAACATCTAGAAATATTTTCATTGTATGGTTGAGAGTATGAATCGAGGATAGATGATGAATCCTTTAGGGATCTTAATCATGAGGATTTCATTCTTCAAGATGGTCAGTAGTCGGTTCTTTCTCTCGTTTATCAGTTCATGGTCCCAGCCCTAGTGGTTTAAGTGGATTCATCATGTAATACTGAGTCATGGATGGATATTATGATTCTACATAATTATGAATAGGATTTGAGATCATATCATTTGCTTTCAATTCATGGATTTCATAGGGTGTAGATTCAGAAGGACCCACCAATAATAGGCATTTGACGCAAGTCACATTATAGGAGGCAAAATCATTAATAGAGACCTTGGGGATAACTCAGTCAACCAAGGAATGATTGCTTCTATTCTTGTAATTGGTATGGACATCTCACAAGAGATTTTCCTACCCATCATGCTACAATTATATAGGTGGTTGACAAACCATCTAGGCAGAGGTAACAGCAGGAATAGGGAGGTTAATGTGGTGGAAGACATGATGGAGGAGCTGGGGGAGTGGTAAGAGGTTGTTATCACTTTGGTTTGATGATACTACAACCACCCAAATATGTACCAGTCAAATATTAGGGAACTATTTTTCAAGATCTTAGATATCTGCATGCACTAGATATTCTTTACCCAGAGGCTCTGAGAGTATTTCAAGTTACAATATTTGTTCCTTCTACTTCTATTGTATCACTTTTAGACATATTTATGATCCAATATTTTTCCTCATTTTTTAAATTATTTTTTAGGGATACCTGGGGAATCTGTATATACCTAGGTTTTTGATGTTTGGAATAAATTTATACATGAATATAATAAAAACAACTCCCTCACTGAGACACATTCTGGATACGTGATCCAAAATTCTTCAAGAGATTCAATGCTTCCCAAAGTGAATAATATTGAGGTGTGTTCAATACCTTCATTTGAATTTTTTTTGAGGTACTTTTGATGTGATAAGGTGTTATAGAAATCCCTGGTTGTGCTAAATTTGATAGAAATGGAAAGGATGAGTTCCAAGTAGTAGGATCTCGTAGAGGGTTTGAGTGCGATTTGATGTACGATGCGTGTCCTCACTACCCTAGTTACAGTTTTCACATGGAGTCATGAGACACTTATCCCAAATAATATAACTTGTTCATGACATATTTATACTAGGGGATCCTTTTGTCTTTAACCTTGTGTTTGAGGATCCCATAGGGAGGTTCAATGATCACATTCTTCTACTGATAGTGTGACCTAACTCTGGGAGGAGAGAGAGAGAGAGAGCCTTGTGTGGAATCTATTTGTAGTGGAAGTGATACCCTATATTGTTTTCCTCAGTATGGTATGTTTTACTAACTTCCATAATTAGTTTCTACCCATGATTATAGTAGTGCTTTTGATTTTTTGGGATGGAGTTTTCTTCCTTTGATTAGGAGTGATCCCTGACAGAATATGATGAGCTCTTGTGCATAAGGTTATGAAGGACATCATATTAGTTGGATTGTAATACCTTTGGAGCATTGGATTCTATGATCATTTTTTCCTATAGTGGTGGTGGATTATGGGGAAGTACTTCCTAGGTACATTTTGGGTTTATCTCCATAATGAGAGTTGGGTTTATATAAGGACTGACACTAGGGATCAACATTAATTTTTATGACAACACATCAGATGGAACCTGTTGAACTTCATAAGCTGAAGGTGCAGTCATGAATTTATAGATATAGGGTTTTTTTATGATTTGGTGTGTTCTAATGGGTATCATAAAGTTGTTTTTTATAGGAGAATCAGTTATTGAGTTTTACTATAATTTGGTGTCACTTGACCCGAGTGACTTGAAGAAGATTATCCACTCCTAAGAATCTTTTAGTTCTTTGACATGTTTTTTGGGGAGAAGTGGTTCTAAATATTTTACCTTGAGATAGGTTATCACAAACTCTAGTTTTGGAGTAGGATATACTAAGATTGGATTTCCAAATCCTCTATAGTTTTTTATCATGTAGTGATATGATTTGGTGAGTTATATTCCACAAAAAATTATGAGACTTAAGGACTAGATACTTAGCCCTTTATAGAACAACTCATAGTAGTCTTATTCTATGACATCCATGTGTGGTATGTGTATGAGTTAGAGCACGTGATACACCTGAGGATAGTTCGGTTTACCCTTAGTTGATATTCGTTACCCCTCTACTTCTTCTGAGAGTTAGGAAGGAAAAAATCAAAGATATTGGATTTGAGATGTTGTGACTAGATATCCATTGGATATGTTCTTTATGGATTGTCCAAAGGTGTGGATCTAATCATTCTTATTCAATTATGGATGGTGACACTGATCACACTGAAGAAGGAGGTGATGAGAAGTTTGTTTTACCTTAACAATACATTGGGTAGAGGTGAGGATGTACCGGGATCAATTAGCATCAGATGGGAAGCCAAGAGATTTGTAGAATGTTTTCAAGATGTACTCTTATTGTCTAAACTATCAGAGTGGGATGTCCAATAGAGCTTTGTATAGATTTCGAGACACTTTTTCATTCATGAAGCAATTATTATTCCTATAATTTCCTCGAAAATCATTATAGACTATAGTTATTACATCATGAAATGATTTGGGAGAGAATGAAGGATTTATTTCGGGACTCAATTGTAGTTGAGAATAGTGTTTTACCCAGTTAGATGGCCAATTTAAGTGAATTATTTAGGTTATGGTAAACATTCATCAGGATCATATGTTGGTTTGGGTCCATAGATTGGTGGACCATATACCTTCATTGGGGTTTACATATCATAATGATTATTACTCCACCATCAGTGGAGAAACTTTTAGAATCCATGTATGAAAGACCTTGTGGGTTTTTATCTTATAGGTTGGAGATAGTGGATGAAAACACATGGGCCCTAGATTTGGTTCTAGTGATGGTGGTCAGACCATAGTTCATCAAGGGGTAGATGAGGAATACTCAAGAATGTCCTGAGTTCTTTACAGACAAATAAATAAGGCCTTTGGATTTTGAGAGTTGAGAAGCTTTATCCAGGGTGATATGCAATCTTCAGGGTTCACAGGCTTTATCGTTTTCCCACTATTGGGTTGGGTTAGTGAGGTGGTGTACCACTTAACCTTGTTACCACAGTAGTTTTGGTTGTTTGGTTTTCTCCAAATGTCACAACTAATTATTTATACACATGAATCATTGTGTGCTATCAACTTGGGTAAGTTGGGTCATGAGAGTGGAGATCCCTTTTTCATGGAGCTAGTGACATTGATAAATAATAGAGAAAGAAAATTAGTGGGAATTTTTTTTCCATGGGTGTATGTTTTTTGGCATCACATGAAACTGTCAGGGGAGCTCATGGGAGTGGGGGACCTAGTTGAGAGCTTAGTATCTCCACTATTTTGTTGAGTTTTTTCTTTTCAGGGATGAAAATAATTGTATAAGGGAATAATGTAGAGAATATTTTTTCACTTTGTAAGAATTTGGAATATGTTTAGAAATATTTTAGGAGCTAGGAAATGATATGGCTTGGGATTATCAGGTCTAATTAGCTTGGAATTAATTCTATAAATATATTAAATATATTTTATATCATGAGAACATAATTTATCCAAAATAATGGAATATATAATGAATGGATTCTCAGATAAAAATTCTGATATGATGGTTGAATTTGAAGCACATGGTTTACCTCAATCACGCTGTAAAGTTGTTCGGTGTATGAAATTCAGATGAGGCAGTCGTTGGTTGGTGTTTTTAAATTAAAATAACTGATTAATTAATTTATTTTAATTTAAATGAACTAAATATAATCCTATATAAATATTTCATTATTAAATTTCACTTGGGTTTGTCGTATAACCTTATGAGGTTTTTGAGAGGATGTTCCATAATTATTTGTTGGAAGATAATGATCAGATGACCATTGATGATCAAGTCACCGTGGATCAATAGGAAATGGATGAAAAAAATCATTCCCACTACTGGTGGACCCGTTATTCCCCAATGATTGATCCAATATCGATGAAGGGATCATAAACTGTGGGTTTCTTCCACTTTGATTAAATATTTGATGCATGGATTATAATCTTCTTTTGATTCTACGTTTGCAAACCCATCGCATGATCCCCATTGAAAGAATAATTTTTTTATTCAACTGTGATTATTCCCCTACTATTATTTCCCCATTTTATATCCAATTATCAAAATTTCTTCCAATAAATCTTGTATAATGATTGATACACCTTATATCTTATGATTTTCCTCCAATGTTCTTCACATTCTTCACTACTGGCCTACGTGGTCATGGTTTGACATCACCGGACGGGTTCGAGCATGATTAAACCCCCAGAATCATGGAAGATGTGCACATGAAGAATGGATTTCTATTTTCTTGGATGAATTCGGATGTATTATGGGTCTTAATTCATTGATATGGGTTATATGAATTGAAACAAGTGATGTGAGACACACGTGACATGTGATGGATCAACGACGGAGAAACCGATGAAGTCGTCTAGGGTTCAAGTGGACGAATTCCAATCAATGGGGAATGATAGGGAATAGATGTACCTAGATCTTGGAACCCTAGAATTATCTATGGTGAAAATGATTTTTTTGGATGCATAATGATGACGTGTGAAGAAAGATAGAATTTCTGTGAAAATACTGACTACATAACGTGTATTGGGAAGAACACACATCGTGTACTGACCCAACCATGAAGGCTAGGGTTTTGGGTGAGTTAAATATCATAAACCATGTGGGACTCCAACACTCAATGTGACCTAGTGTTGGTAACTTTATATGTACTTTGAGAGTATACAAACAAAAAATGTCTAGGAACATGCCGTGTGCTGGAACATGGCCAATGTACAAATGCACAACCAGGATCACACGGGCAGGCCCTAGGGGTTGATACATATTGAGAAGTAACATTACTTACCGTGTAGTACTACATAGTCATTGATTTTTGTGTTCAATACTACACATATTCCCTTTAACAGCACACAAATCATCTTTTAACAGTGCTAAAAAAGTGTTGTTAATTGCAGCGATGATATAGGGGGTACCCTTGATCAGCACTAAAAATGTGATGATAAGTGGGGGACTTTATCCATGCTAAAAAAGTTCTAATAAAGAAACCACTTTATTACTGCTAAAAATACCACAGATAAAGTCCTATCCACCTTCAATATGTTGTTAATATAAAAGCACTCCCAGAATCAAAAACCTATAATTTCAAATTCTATATACAACCTATAATTTCAAATAATGATATAATTTCAAACAATCATATCTACATTTAATTTAATTCATCAATAAAAAAATGTCCATCCATGGTATATACAAAAAACATTTCAATTTACATTTCAAACAATTTTTTATATAATTACATTTAAAATTATCCAACAAACATTCTAAAACATTAATATTTCATATTTTAACGTCCATGATCACCTCTAAAAAATGTCCTCCCATGGTATCAATTTCCAAACATATCATCTCAACCTGAGAAAAATATTCTATCTATATAATAAAAAAAATATTATGTTAGTAATACTATAAAGAAATTAATTAAACATTAATATGAAATAATAAATTAATAAAATGTCAATATTTAATAAAAATGGAACCTTTGGAGTTATACCGATTATACTATGCATAATATTGAGGTGGGGTTGATTCTTACACGTCATAAATGAGTTATGGATCATTTTCCTAAAATATCAAAACAATACAAATGCGTTTTCTCGGTTTTGAATATGTCACTTGTTCTTTTACTAAAAATAAGGTTAATTTTAAATGATGAAACATTTGGAGTTATAACAGTCACACCGTGCATCAGATTGATGTGAAACTAATTCCTACCTATCACAAATTACTTATGGATCATTTTCCTAAAGTATCAAAACAATATGAATTCATTTGTTCTATTTTCATTATGTCGGTTGTGTTTTTTTACTAAAATGTCATTTCAAAGTGGAAACATGCATTATGAGTCATAACGGCTGCATCTTGAATCAGTTTGATATGATAATACTTCATACACATCAAATATGACTTATGAATCATCATTATAAATTATCAATACAATAAGATCCTATTTTCTTGTTTATCAGTGAGTTACATGTTTTGAACTAAAATGTCAATTTTAAACTGATAACAAACACTTTTAGTCATACCAAATTCACCATGCATCAGATTGAGGTATGGTTGAATTCTACATGTCAAAAATTTCTAATGTATCATTTTCCTAAAGTATTAAAACAATCTGAATTCCTTTTCATGGTTTTCAGTATGTCACTTGTTGTTTTTACTTAAATTAATGTCAATATTAAATAAAAAGAGACACTTTGAGTTATACCAGCCACAATATGTGTCTTATTGAGGTTTTAATGATTCCTAATCATTAAAAATGACTAATAGATCATTTTTATAAAATATGAAAATAATATGAATATTTTTTTTTGGTTTTCAATATGCCACTTATTTTTTTTACTTAAATTAATGTCATTTTTAAGTAAAAAGAGACACTTCGAGTTATAAAGGCAACACCATGCATCTTATTGAGGTGAATCTTATTAATACATGTAAAAAATGACTAATATTTCATTTTTATAAAATATCAAAATAATCTGAATTCGTTTTTTCAGTTTTTAGTTTGTCACTTGTTGGTTTTACTTAAATTAATGTCAATTTTAAATAAAAAGATACACTTTAAGTTATAATGGACACACCATGAAATGTATTGAGTTGAATATGATTATTACATGTCAAAAATGTCTTATATATAATTTCCCTAAAACATTAAAACAATTTGAATGCGTTTTTTGGGTTTCAGTACGTCACTTGTTGTTTTCGCTTAAATTAATGTCAATTTTAAATAAAAAGATAAACTTTGAGTTATACTAGACACACCGTATATCGTATTGAGGTGAAACTGATTCATACATCTAAAAAATGATTAATATATCATATTACAAACATATCAAATAAATCCAAATGTGTTTGATCAGTTTTTAATATGTTAGTTGTGATTTTTTACTAAAATGTCATTTCAAAATGGAAACATGAATTTTGAGTCATACTGGTAACATCATGAATCATATTGAGGTGTGGTTAGATCCTAAATGCCAAAAATGATTTATGGATCATTTTTATAAAATATCAAAATAATCAAAATATGTTTTCTACGTTTTAAGTATGTCACTTGTTCTTTTACTAAAATTAATGTAAATTTTAAATAATGACACATTTAGAGTTATAACAGTAACACTGTGCATAATATTGAGGTGACAATTATTATTACTTATAAAAAATTACTGATATATAGTTTTCCAAATGTATCAAGACAATCCGAATGTATTTTCTCAGTTTTCAGTATGTATGTTGTGCTTTTTTATTAAAATGTCATTTCAAACTAGAAACATGCATTATGAGTCATACCAATTCCATCATGAGTCAGTTTGATGTGAACTTCTTCATACACATCACAAATGAATTATCAATTGTTTTCCAAAATTATTAATAAAATTAGAGTGTGTTTTCTTGGTCTTCAGAGAGTGATATGTTTTGAATTAAAATGTCAATTTTGAACTGATAATGGAAACTTTTAGTCATACCGCTCACATCATGTTTCATATTGAGTTTTCGTTGATTCTTACAGGTCACAAATGACTCTTGTATCATTTTCCTAAAATATCAAAGCAATATGAATGATTTTTCTCAGTTTTTAGGATGTCAGTTGTTGTTTTTACTTAAATTAATGTCAATTTTAAATAAAAAGAGATGCTTAGAGTTATACCAGCCACACCATGCATCATATTTAGGTATGGATGATTACTACACATAATAAATGACATATATATCATTTTACTAAAATATCAAAATCATAAAAATGTGTTTCTAAGTTTCCAGTAGGCCACTTGTTGTTTTTACTTAAATTGATGTCAATTTAAAATAAAAAGAGACACTTTGAGTTATACTAACCACACTGTGCATCTTATTGAGGTGAAAATGATTCTTACACATCTTAAATTACTTATAGGTCACTTTACTAAAGTATCAAAAAAATCCATATGTGTTTTATCAGTTTTAATTATGTCACTTGTTTTTTTTACTAAAAGTAATGTCAATTTAAAATAAAAAGAGACAATTTGAGTGATACCGATCACTTGTTATTTTTTCTTGGTTTTGAGTAGGAAAGTTTCTCTAATACCATCTATATTGACCCATACATTTCATACATATATATTACATATTATTAGATTAATATTATTTACCTAACATAATGATTCTTTCCAGAATAGTTTAGTTCTATTTCTTTTGGAAACATGGAACCATAAAAAACTTTTCATAAGAGTGCCTCAATAAGTTTTTATTTATTAGCAACCTTTTTATAAATATAATTTATAAAACCATTAATAATAACCTATGGATATAAAACATAATAAATGGTGATCATATATGCTTAATAAGTGTAAAAAAGGGTGATACCAATTATCATATAAGGAAATTAACTTACAAATAGTAGCTAAAATGATGACAAAATTAATTAATTACATAAAAAATACACTTTGAGTAATACCGCCCACATTGCGAGTTACCATGATTTCAATTTTATTTCTTTGTCAAAATGGAAGCACTTAATTGTTGACATTTATCACTTTCCTTTATGTTCCCTCCACCACCTTTGAAGGAAAGTGATAAATGTCAACAATACATGGGTGACAAGGTTTTAAGGGAGACTAAGCCTATGGAATACATTGTTTATATGAGTAGTCAAAATTTTAGTTTAGAATATGTTAATGTAGTAGAGAAAAAATAATATTATTAGGAAAAATATATTATATTTAAAAAAACTTTACATTCTCATTGAATTCTGAGTTGTAGCCTTGAAGTTCAATCTCTCACGAGCATGATCGGTTTTTAACAAACCACCCCAACTCAAACAAAGAATCCACCTATATAAGAAAACAACTATTATGTGAGTAATACTAAAATGAATTAAATTAAACATAAATATGAAAAAATCCTCTATTTCTATGGAAGTAACATCTTCATGATATTTATGTACATTCTTCTATCAGGTATGCTGCCCATTCGTTTTTGAGAACATCTATATCATCTTGTAAATATGAGTGTTTTTCAACAGTCATAGTAGTAATGAAAAAATATAAATACATAAGGGATTTATAAATATTTTAAATTAAATATTAATTATCTCCAAAAATACCTCTTTATGGATGCTAGTTTTCTCATGGAATATGATCTCTCTCTTTAATTTAAAAACACAATAACCACAATATTTTCTATTCATTTGTTTTAGACACTAAAGAAATGTTGATTAGAATAAGTAATTTGTTTTGATATGTGTTTGGATAGTGAAATATTATTATATATACTCTTATAGTTATCCAATCATAGAACTTTTATTTTTTCTTTTCCTTATCCTCAAGCCTCAATCTTTATTTTTCATCATAATCATACATTAACTTATCATAATAAAATCCTAATTAAAAGATAATATAAATTATATAACTTGATGTTTTGTTCTAAAATTTTGTATGTAGTGTTTTACTTATTGAAAAAATCCATCACATGTGGATGATTTGTTGGGTACCCATGCATTGAATCCAAGAAATAAATCATTGGAGAATCCAAATTTACCATAATGATCATCGAGTGCTTCCTAAAAACACAAAAAGGAATAAGTAATAAAATAAATTAAAATATATTTGATTTGATTAAATTGTATAGTTTTACCCCCACATAATTTTTATTGAATAGATTCTATCATATGAAAATTTTCTTTGAAATGATTTGATAAGACCTACCACTATTTCATCATTTTTTTCTATCTATTTCTTTTTATATTGTAGAAGGTATGTGAGGATTAATGAGTCAAAAAAAAAGTTCATGTAAAAATACGCTCAATTGTTTTTAATATATACCTCTACCAAAAATATGAAATATATTTAGTCATAATTAAAACAATATATCATCTTTTTGAAAATGTAATCATGAAAACATACCTCATGTATACATTTACAATTGATATACCTAGCTAATTATAGTCATGGATTTCACTTACACTCTCAACACCAATGAAGTCTTGATATTTCTCTCTATACAAATTTTCTTCAAAATATAATATGTGATTACAACCATATTTTAACTTTTTATCCACATAAACCTTCGATGATAGTAAATTTAGATATAGAACATGCAGGGTAATGGTGCTTTCGGTAGATTTCTTCAACCAGTTAGTCGATCATTTAAATGGTTTTGATGAGGCCTTTTATTTCACCCCCTTATCTTTGTCCATATGTAATAACATTCATTGGTTTATACCTTTTTTCATTAATTTTTAAAGGTTTATCTTGAAAAGTAAACTGGAAATGAATACCTCCTTATTCACATATGTTTTTACAAGATGTGATGTCCATGTAATGAATGTTCAATTTTTTTGACCATATGAATATATTTCTCATCAATCAGAATAGTATCTCAACGCTCAACTCATGGGCTATGCTAATTGAAAATCTTACATGACCTTCTATAAGTGGTCTATTGAGTAGCATGTCTTTTTGAATATTGAGCACAATATATATCGCTACAAGGCGATGGGTGGGTGTTTGTAGATATAAATCACATTCATTATCACCCTGTAGAATATCAGTACAAGAAAGATATCAGTTTATGTTTGATTCATATTTCATAGAAACTTTTATTATAACTTTGATTACCTTGGTTAAGAAATCTCTTTGAGGGGAATGGATTTCCTTATAGCTAGTGGTGGGGGGGATCTCAACATTGTGGATGTTGTTGAGTTGTTTCTTCTCTTTCCTCCCCCCATTAAAGTTTCCATCATCTCTCTATACCATTGGAATTCTTCTTCAAGGGTATATATTATTTATCTCATTTTTTTTATTAATTTAATTTGATCCTCCTCTTTTTTTCTCAAAATATGATAGAGGTTTCACCCCAAAACTCGCACCTTTGATGTGACCATACTGTTCCAGCTTCTTTAAGGCCACTGATAGTATGTGTTAATCTAGTATTGGTTTTTATGATTCCTATGACCATGTAAAATAGAAAATATATAGAAATAAGTTATCATTACTATTTAATAGTGGTTTAAATAATAATAATAGTTATTATTATGTAATACTTACACATGTTTCATACACTTTTTTGTGTGTTTTCATCTATTAGTAGCCCATCCTTATTTACACATTCCTATTTCCATAGTACATGGTGTGGGATGGCAGTAGCTTTGGATTTAGAGTCATCAATATTTATATATACAGAGCAACATAATTATGGTATTGTTTCATGTCACATAAAAGTATTATGGTAGATTTAAAATACGTATCAATTTTTTTCAAGTGAAGCATACCCCATCCTTACTTTACGGTAGGGGTATGCTGGGTTTTCTCTTTATTACTTATTTCCAGCACTCAGTTTCTATTTCATAAATAAAAAATTTTCAATCGAAGTGATGAATAAACTTATTATCAAAAAATATATTAATGGACACAATGTACCTAAAAAGAAACATCTACATGACGGATAATAAACACATCCCATGCTTCTTGGGTTATTAGGTGTGCATAGATAGGTGGTGGGTGTGGGTTTATTTTCCCTTCAGCATCTTTAAGATGATCACTTGTTAGAATTTTGAGAAATCCACTATGAATCCTTTAAAAAAGAATTAATACATATTTATTTTGGGAGTTATCTCTTATAAATGAACTCTGAAATAGATGATAACAAGTAATTTAATGTTTAGTTATTTTATTTTTTCGTACAATAAATAAATGATATCATAAGGTTACTGTAATCTCTTCCCAGATCAGTGTATTAAGCCCAGTCACAACATGTTGCCAAAAATGTACATCAATCGGAACACATTTCTGAGTGAAGACTCTAATATAAATACTAAACATGGATTTTTTGGGGTTAACATGATGGCCCCATGCATTCCATCTGACCTTAAATTTAATAACTTTCACTTTTTCCTCGATGATTTTTTCTAACACCATCAAACTACGATACTCATATTTTTTATGTGTCTTTGGTCCTTCATCGCATACCATTTCCCGAGAATCAAAATCATCAATAAGTTCCTCAAGAGTGGTAGCATCAGTATGTGTATATAGTCATTGTACCTCTCCAATGGGAGCAACAACAAGTTCATAAACTTGTTGTTCCTCAGGAATGGGAACACTATCATGTGCAAAAGGTTGTTCCTCTGCACTTTGAGGAACAATATATTGAGAGACCTATTGTTCCTTGGGATTGTGAGAACCACCATGTGAGAAATTAATTATCCATATAATTGTTTTAACAATTAATTTAGAGTACATAAATGCTGAATAAAATGGATAATAATATGAGGTAACATGATGTATATTACAAAAAAAGTAACTTGATTATTGAAATCTTATTATTTTTTAAATGATAAAGGGATTTGAACACTCTATCGATGATACAAATCCCTTTATTGTGGTCTCCTAAGACATAAAAAACATTTTATACATTGGAACCTCTAAAAAATGATTACGTCATCCCAATGAAAGGTTCGTCCTTAGTTGAATTTTCATCTAAACCTTCAGTGGTTTTGGTCGACAAAAAAACAATTGACCACTTTCGGTTTGTGGGATCTAGAACATAAAATACTTGTACTACCTATGATTCCATTATAAATGGTTCGTCCTTGTACAATTTTATATTGAAATAAACTTTAACAAACACCAATTCATCTATTCTAACAAAACCTCTATTATCAACCAACTTTTATTGAAAATCAGTAGTTATAATTTTGTATAATCCAAGTCCTATATTTTTTTGGTGATTCCAAATTATGTCATATTCACGTAAATTGGTTTTCTGTCCTTTGTAACAAAAATATGCATCACTACATCCATGAGTGTAACTCCACTATTCTTCATGGTAATATCTTCATCATTATCATTTGTATAGAATGTATAAACATTAATTACATAACCATTATAAGGCAATACATACACACTTAGTCATCTGGCTAGCCATCGAAGCCATTATAAAATTGAATCCATAATTTCAGTTGACTTCTTTAAAATATGGTCCCAAAACCATCATACAAACTGTTGATTATGTGTATTTGATATCCATATTTCATCCCTTGATGGATTATAATTCTTAATAATTTATTTTTGGGTTTCAACATATGGGTAAACCTCCAAACTATTATGAAAAATGTAAAGCTGGGACTGATCTTGATCTATAATATTGATTGTGATAACATATATTCCAGAAAATACTTCACCTGCAAGCCACCCAGTGTGACAAGATTTCTGTAGACCAATGATTTCCACAGTGGACATGTATTCAGTCTATAATTAAATGGCTTCCTCAATAATATATTTCTCTACAATACTAAACTCTATCCGACTTTAATTTTTGACATACCCTTTCAAGATATTCATATATCATTCAATGGGGGTACATTCATCTATAGTGTACAAGACCATATTGTAAAATGTATCTCACCATGCCGAGAACCTTCTAAAATATTATATGATCTACAATTGGAGAGAAAATCTAATTAAAATATAATTCTTCTAATTACTTAAATACATTTACCCTTTCCATGGTGTTATTATTGATCTACTTGTCTTATCTATATAATATAATGGGTTTCCTAATTCTATAAAAATATAAACATAAAATATTATGGAAAAACTACATTTCAAATGTACTTTGAAAACTATTAATAAAATCATAGTTTAAATCCCATTAAAAAAACCAATCTTTTACAAAAATTCCTCTTTAAAATAACACACCCTTTTTAAATTAAACCAATCAGTTCAAAACACTCTTCCACAAAACCCCAATTTCTTTTTTTAAAAATTTTAATGAAACTTCATGACCCAACAACATTAATCACTTAAAATGAGTGAAAACCCTCTATATTTTACAAATTTTCATTTAAAACTTCACACACCCATTATTAAAATGAAACCATCATTACATAAGCTTTTCCAAACATTATCATCCCTTTATGAAATCTAATCAGGTGAGTTGAAAAACACTTGGCATGAAACCTAAGTCCATGAAAAGTGTTTAATCATTTTAAATCTATTTAAAACCCAAAAAGGTTATGTTTAAAAAATATAAATTTTTAAGAAAAATTTCAAAACACTTGAATTTTTACTCACACTACAGTGAGGCCAATAGTCAGCCTATGTTGAATCCTAAAAAATTGAAAATCCACCTAATATACCCACACATTCCTCATTAGGAACACTCATATAGACTATGAAAACAATACAACTAGGGTAAATTAGATAGTTCTTGAGATAACTAGTATAGTATACATATGGACCAATTTATTAATTCTTAGGGTTCCCATACAACCAAGAAAGTGGAAGTGAGAAACAAAAAACCAATTATCATCACACGAATAAATATAATGTATCAGTTTTCCTAATTCTATAAAAATATAAACATAAAATATTATTGAAAAACTACATTTCATATGTCCTTTGAAAACTATTTATAAAATCACATTTGAAATCCCATTAAAAAACCAACCATTTACACAAATTCCGCTTTAAAATAACACACCCATTTTAAAATAAACTAATCAATTACAAACACTCTTCCACAAAACCATAATTCCTTTTTTTAAATCATTCAAGGAGTCTTCATGACCCAAAAGTATTAATCATCTAAAATGAATGACAACCCTCTATATTTTTTTTAAAAAATAATTTAAACTTGACACACCCCTTGTTAAAATGAAATTAGAATTAAATACACTTTCAAAATAGTCACATACCTTTTTGAAAGCCAATCGGGTGAGTTGAAAAATAGTTTTCATACAACCAAAGTCCATGTCAAGTGTTTAAATCATTTTAAAGCTATTTAAAACCAAAACAATCATATGTTTAACACATAAATTTTTTTAAAAAACATTTCAAAACACTTGAATCGTTTTAAAAGAGAAACTTAGGAATTTTCACAATGTCAAAATCCAAAGACAAGCACTTTATAAAATATACAGATGACATAGTTGAGTCCTACTAGCTTGAAACACAATTATGTTCAGTATCAACATTTATTTTGAAATTATGAATTGATTTAGTGATCATACATCATGGATTATGGAAAAAATATTTAGTTTTATTCTTCTTATTTTATTTATTGAGAATTTAAGGGTGACTGTCTACAATAGATTCATGAAGGGTAATGTGTTAGTTAATTCGACTGACCACACAATCTGATCATGAGGAGAAGAAAAGTCTAATGGAGGAGACACACAAGAGGGTGGGACCTAATGAACATGGTTAGTAGAATCATATATCAAAATATAGGAATTAGATTACTACCATGAAAAAGATATGTATCAAAATAAATTAGGTTAAATCAAGGGAAAAAATACTAAGAATATAGGAATTGAAATTTAATAAGAGAATTAGTATCCAAGAGGGGAAGAAGGAAATTTATCAATGATGTTGAGCACTAATGGTGGATGTGTAGTAGAGGGATGGATCAAGGAGTATGATTCCTTCATAGTCGAATGAGGAACCAACTATGAAATATGTCCTACATCTTGATAGTGGATTTTTTGGAATATAAAAAAAATTCCAAAACAATTCCAAAGGATTGCATGAAAAAGTTAAATTTATCACAAAAACACTCTTTCCAACTTAGATCACACCCACAAACTCAGAGAACATCCCTAGTCTGGATTCACATTCTCTAGGGAGACTCTAGTTAGGGTGTGAGTCCAAAAAAGTGTAGCATAAATATATGGTCTCTCATATGGGTACCAAGGTTCTCCATGACCAATAAAAGAGGTGAGTGAGATGTCATGTAACAAGGATCACAATAGGGATCCACCATGAAATCAATGTGAACAATTATATTTCCAAAACAATTTAAAGCACCAATAGAGCCTTTTAACAAAGAATAATTTTTTTTAATCAATACCCTTAATGTTTTGAAATACTAAAACTATCAAACTTTTTAAAATAATCCATTTTAGGTTAATCTTTGAATAATTCCAAAAAACATTTTCAAATAATAAAAACATATACCAAACAATTTGAAAATTTAATGAATCAAATTATCTTTATTAAAATAATAATTTTCACTTTGAAAATAAAATCCACCAAGGTTGTAAAATAATCTAATTTATTTGAAAACAAGGGATTAATTTCAAATATAAAACCATCCATTACAATACAATTTTCATCAAAAGGAACATTTTAATCTTCAAAAGGATCAAACCATGTTTAACTAAATTCAAATGGAAAAAATATGAATTCCAAAAACACATGAATAAAAAGAAGTATAAATTTTATATAAACACCTACTTGGAAAATATTGGATAAAAAAATGAATCTGAAATGAGTCCTCTCCTTGCTTTAGTTGCTTAAACACCCTTACCTATGGATTCTCTACAATAAAATTGTTATCAACTAAAATTGTCTTCTAAGCATCATAGGATAGTTGAGCCAAAATATATCAATATTTTAGGAATTAATAATAATGTGAAATAATGGAATACCCATGGATGTGGTAGGGTTCAGTAGCGGCAGAGTCGGGGTAGGTGGCAGTGGTGGAAGTGGAGGCTATAGAGGGGTTCACAGTGAAGGTGGGTTCATGGTGGAGGAGGGTTCAAAACGAAAGTGGGGTTCGACGTCCAATGGACTTGTGTTCATGGAAAAAATGTGTTCGTGGTGGAGGAGGGTCCACAATAGAGGTGGGTCTTCGGTAGAGGATGGTCCACAGTAGAGGAGTCTTTGTGATGGAGGAGTGGTCACAACAGAGGAGCAGTCACAACATAGAAGTGTTTGAAAAGGAGGAGGTTTCGCAGTAAAGGATGGGTCGATGGCGACATAGATGAGGTCGGGGCAGAGGAGCAGTTGGCCGTGTAGGGGTCGACTTCCGTGATAGATTGAGGTGTGCGAAAGAAGGAAGGGACTGCTTGGGTTTATTTATAAAAGAGGATGAACCTTTTATTAGTGTTAGCTAAAATGCACTGATAAAGGAATGTTTTATCAGTGCTAAAATACAAAGTGCTGATAAAACATGCCTTTATCAGTTCTTTTTTAGCACTGATTAGGATGTGCCTTCATTAGCGCTAAAAAAACACTAATAAAAGGTATCTTTAGCCATGCTAAAATTTTAGCACTGATAAAGACCCATCTTTATAAGCGCTAAAAAAGCAGTGATAAAACTATAATGATGATAAATTATTTATATTTTTATATATATTTAAAAAATTATATGTATAATTAATAAATATATATTCATTTATAAGTATAAATTTATATTAAATAAATTTATTATATTTATAATTATATATAATTAATATCATTATTTTAGTTTTACAATTATTTAAATATATCTATATTTATTTAGAATTATAATTGTAAATATATCTATTTTATTTAGAATTATAATTATAAATATCTGTAATTTTTATAAATATTTGTATATATTTATAAATATATTTTTTAATTTAATATATTTTTTAATTGAATATATTTATTATAATATTAAATTTATTTAAATATTAATATATATTTATTTAAATAATTATGAAATAAATATATATTTATTACATATATATATTAATTATTTACATAAATATATATATATATATATATATATATATTTATTTAAGTACTTATGAAATTAAAATAAATATATCAATTATATATAGTCATAAATATAAATAAATATGTATATATATAGTTAAATACTTATGAAATTAAAATAAATATATTAATTATATATATATTTTTTATAATTGTATAATCATTTTAATAAATATAAATTTATATTTAAATAATTATAAAATTATAATAAATATAATTATAATAAATATTTTTATTATATTTATAATTATAATTATAAATGAAGATATATTTATTTATAGTCATATATATATATATATAAATACTTATTAAATTAAAATAAATATATTAATTAAATATATTTTTTATAATTTCATAATTATTTAAATAAATATATATTTAAATTTAAATAATTATAAAATTATAATAAACATATATAATAAATATATTTATTTTAACTTCATAAGTATTTAAATAAATAAATAAATAAATAAATGTATATTTATGACTATATATATATATTTATAATTATAATTATAAATATAATAAATATATTTATTATAATTTCATAATTATTTAAATATAAATATATATTTATTTAAATAATTATGAAATTATAAAAAATATATATTATTAATATATTTATTTTAATTTCATAAGTATTTAAATATATATATATATTTATTTATATTTATGAATATATAATTAATAGATTTATTTTAATTTCATAAGTATTTAAATATATATATAAATCTATATATTTATATTTATGACTATAATTAATATATATATATATATATATATTTATAATAATAATTATAGATACAATAAATATATTTATTATAATTTTATAGTTATCTACATATATATTATTTATAATTATAAATACAAATATTTGTATATATGTATAAATATTATTATATATTTATAAATTTATTTCTATAATTATATATATTTATAAAATTATAATTATTATAAATTTATTTATCATGATTTTAAGTATTTATACGAACATAATAGCTTCATGGGAACATGAATGAATCACATACACTGAGTAAAGTATAGATCATAAAAAATGAGTCATCATATATATATGGACATCATGAATAGAAATGAGGTGTAATGTATAAATGAATTTTCATGATGAATACATAACATATGAACATTAATTATATTCACACATCAATCAATCAAATCCATTAAAAACATATATTTATTTAAATATATATATATATATATATTCATTTACATTTATAAAAATAAATATACATATTTAAGAAGTATTTATATATAATTATAAATATAAATATGTCAAGATTGTTTATATATAATTATAAATATATATATTTAAAAGTATTTATATATATATAAATATAATTATATAAATATAATAAATATAAAAAATATAACAACTATAATAACTATATTTATTACTTATTGAAATTTATTATATATATATTTGAAGTACAAAAAAATATATATTAATTACAAACATGCATTTTTTATATAATGTATACAAATAAAATTATTTTTGAATATATATATATAATAATGATTTTATATAAATTAAGAATATTTTTTATTAAAAACTTTAATCTTTGCTAAAAATATCTCTGATAAAGCCCCCCTTTTATCAGCGCTTTCTGCTTAGCGGTGATAAAACCAGACGCATCCCTTGCTCTGATTTGTGGTAGTGGTTAGAGAGGACACATATAGGTAGAGGAGTGGGTCTACACCCTGTGTAGACCCCTTACACACTATATACTTATTGAGAAACTTCTACCTCTCATATCTTCTTGGTTTTGACTCTGGTTTTGGCATGCGAGTATCCCATCTTGAGGGTTTCTTCACATTGAACATGATGGTGCCTTTCTTAGTGGATCTTAACGTATGATGAGAGATGATATGTGCATGATGCTTCATTAAGCAGTGCTCTACAAC
Source organism: Viscum album (assembly GCA_963277665.1). Classification (NCBI taxonomy): domain Eukaryota; kingdom Viridiplantae; phylum Streptophyta; class Magnoliopsida; order Santalales; family Viscaceae; genus Viscum; species Viscum album. The sequence goes on from OY728136.1 coordinate 875,419,918, forward strand.
AAAAATGGGTGGGCATGATCACTAGAGTGGGGTTAGGGTTGGAAACCCCCTCTGCTACTTATTGAGAGGTACCCCCTTATAGACTTGGGCATAGGTCCTCTACCTACTCAGTGTTACCCCCACTTACAACTAGGGTGTGGGTTATCTACCTACTGAGTGGTACCCCCCTTACAAACTAGGGCATGGGTCCTCTATCTATCTACTAAGTGGTACCCCACTACAGACTAGGGCTTGGGTCATCTCCCTACTGAGTGACACCCCCTTATGGACTTGGGCATGGTTCCTCTACCTACAAGTGTTACCCCTTATGAACCAGGGCATGGGTCCTCTACCTACTAAGTGGTACCCCCTTATAAACTAGGTAATGAGTCCTCTACTTACTAAGTGGTACCCCCTTATAGACTAGGGTGTGGGTCCATTACATTCAGAGTGGTACCCCCCTTACACACTAGGGTATGGGTCCACTATCCACCGACTAAGTGGTACCCCCTTATAAATTAGGTAATGGTTACTCTACATATTGTGTGGTACCCCCTCATGGACTAGGTAGTGGGTCATCCACATATTAATTAGTACCCCTATATAGAATAGGCATGGGTCCTCTACCTATGGAATGGTACCCCCTTACAGACTAGGGTGTGGGTCCTCCACTTGGAGGTTTTGCCTCATCGACTGTGCAACACAGTCGAGAGCTGAGGGTCCTCCACATGTTTACTTTTACATATAAACACACAAGATGTTGGGAAACAATGATGGACCTTTATAATTGATGAAAAAATCATAATCCTTGGATGGGTTGTGATATAGATATCCCCTTTCTTTCTCATATGGGTTTCTTAAGAGAATATATATATATATATATATATATATATATATATATATGTCATTTGGTTTTTCTATCCCTCTTTCTTTGGGGTTTAGTTGAATACTTGTTTTGTGTCTTTTATTTATCCCTCTTCAGTTTTTGGGGCATCCTTATGGGTATGTATATACTCACCCCTACATGGGATTTGCCCACACATGTCTTGTCTTATGCAGATGAAATAAAGATCGATGGATAAATCAGTTGAGGTTAGGGATACTCATGGACATTTGAACCTGTTTAGTGGTTGGGTATTAGAGTTCTAGATCCGGGCTCTATCAGCTTTGGTTTTCTAGTTTTTCTCATGTTGTGTCATTTGTTCTAGTTGGGTGTGTAATTTTCACCTTTACTTTTTTTATTTCACTATCACACTCTTTGTATTCCCTAGAGGTTATTACATGTATTCTTTGTTCTCTAGATATTCTATCTTTTATTTTTATTCCTCTACAATTATTCATGTATATGGTTGGGTGTTTTCATATAGGTACTTTATAAAAATTACTCCGATTTTATTTATTCCTTTCGATGCTTGTTGCCAACCCTTGGCCTATGGAGGTAGGCTTGGGGTAGTTGTGGCTCGAGCCCCATCAGGTCGGGTCATGACAATCATGGTGATCAGCCTGCTGACCCTTCATCGGACCCACATGTTCTTTCCACTACATTACTGACTATGAGGGGTTATATTCTAGACATATTAATGATTCATGACCATATTATCAAGAATAAGCTGCCTCTTTATTTCAATCAATGCTTTGAAAGTTATATTCCGATGTTAATTTTAATTAAGTTTCATTAATTTATTTATATACTTACTGTCTTATTATATTTTCTATTTTTTTCTACATTTTTTCACATATAGATGTTGAAAAAGAGGGTGTGATTCTACAAAATTATTTTTTTGGACTATGGTTGGCATGGGTGTAGATTCCAATTGATATTTGTGATCACATTTCTGATCACTAGACGATGTATAAATTATATTATTTATTTTGAAAGTAATTTAATTATTACATTTATATTATTAATTATTTATAGGGTTTATAGTATCTCATCAATGATATCATGAGATCCTCCATCTGGGAGCCATGAGAGATTTTTGTACATGAATATTATCATTAGTTTTTAAACAATCTAAGGAAGAGAGTACTAGAGAGAGTTGGAGTCAGAATTTTTTATCAGTCTTGATGTAGTCAACACTATATTGCATCTTATCCTAGCTTTGGGATGTATTTTTCTCCTACTGAATAAAAGTGATTTTTCATAGGATATCATCATCTAGTAAATAAAATTGAGGGAGATATTATGTTACACACATAGTCAGTAGGCGTACCTTTAGTATTCTTCGATTACATATGATAAGTAATTTTATTTAATAATTTATATAAAAATTAAATGTAATATGTTTAGTTTATATTTATATAGGAATTTGACCATCCCAGTGTTAAAAAATTCAATATTTTTTAAGAATATGTACACCGATCATACCACTAGAGAGATTACTGGTGACCAACAATGACATATTATAGTTAATGTATTTTTAAAATTTTTCAAAATTAACTTAAATTAATATATTAAATATTTTAATTTATAATTTCATTTAAATGAGGCATATAAGGTTTTAAATTCTCATACACATGCGATTTGGTCCAGGACTGAGGGCCAAGACATCTATGAGTTAGGTTTTGATGAGACAAGTTGGATGTGGGTGACCCACTAAAGTATCGAGAAAGGCCGAGTGATTTGTATTGGATCTAGATTAACACATTCCAATTATTATGACACTTCTGTGAGGACATAATCTAACTCAAGGAGAGATCATACATAATTATAATAATATATTGAGTATAATGATAGGTTTAAAGCTTAGAATGAGGTTATATAGATCATGCATATAGAGAAATAGGAGCAACATCGATAAAAAGAAGAGTGTTGATTGTAGAAGTAGAAAGATGAGTAGATAATGTAGTATAGATTATGACTTGCAAACAATTTAGAGATATACTTCCATCCATCAGATCCTCCATCCAATACTTTTCTTCCATTGTGATCATTGATATTTTATTAAAAACGTATTATGTTAATTTTTGGATGGAAATATTATCTTTTAAATGGTTATTAAATTTTATATGAAAAAGTTTATATATTTATTTTTTTAATTTCGTTTAGATTAATTTTTTTTAGTTTTTAGTTTTTTCATGATTGAATTGTATTTATATTTAAAAAGGTTATTTTCAACAGATATTCATTTCAATCAAAAATAATTATTTATAATTGAAATTCAATTTTATTGATAATAATAATTTTTTATATTTTTCATTGGGTATGATATGCATAAAAAACTATTTATGATAGAAAAAAATATCTTCCACAAACCAAAGCATTTTCAATGCCATTTTCCGATATGGGATAATTGCAATAGATTCCTGTCACAATTTCCTATTTATTATGGGAATCCAACATGATTAAATCATCAAAAATAATTCAAAATATTGTATTGTGAGGGTTGGTTATTATCACTGACTTGGGTGTGGCTCTCACCATATGTGTCGGTTTTGTCAAATAAAATGACTTGGGCATGAGAAATAAAGAATTATCTTTGGTTTATTGATTTGAGACTCATTGTAATTCTATTGTTTCGGCTCATTTGAATAGATTTGGGTTGAGGGATTTGAGTTTTCTCTAGGTGGGTACAAACCATGGGTGTATTATCCCACTTTGGCATTGGCCATAATAGAAAGGGTTATCACCATGTATTGAGAAGCTAAGTGTGGATCATTATATGTTTATAGTATTGATTAATATACCATTCAATTTTCATAAATCCATATATTTATGGATATTATCCAGGTAAATTGTTGGTGGTGGCCAACCGAGTTCATACTGACACCCTACACGGGCCCTCCGAGGCATGTGAAGACTTCATGACTCATGAAACAAGAATTTTTATGGTCCCTGTAACCCATCTATAGCTAGATAGAGGTGAAGTGGACGAAAAAGTGAGATATTGGTTTATTTTATATATGAATTAGGTGGACATTCAGTTCCATGTTGGTGTTGGTTCTCGTTATTTTGAATATATATATATATATATCATTTCCCTATGGGTGATTCATTTTAGTTTATTATAGATATTTTGAACTCATATATATTAAATTTTAAAACAACTCCATATGATATTAGTTTCATGTGTGCCATTTATTTTTAATTATGGTCTATTTTTAGTCTTCCATTTTTGTTGAAATTATTTATATAGAGGGTATAATCACCCCATTATCACCTATTAGACCCTCACTACTAGTTAGTAGTATCTAGAATATATGAAAGGATGACTAATGTATATTAATATCAAGTTTGGGTGTCATTTGGGTAATCCTGGTTGGGGATGAAATAAAGTGTCATCAAAGTGAGGTTTTATATTTTTATTTGGGTTTGGTTGGTGGATATTTGTGAATTTTTTAAGACTTAGAGCATCTACCATATTGTGTGACCGGAAAACACAAGTATGGGATAAAGTGTGATTATCTAGGGGAGTGATGATTTTTTTAGATGATTTATTTGATTCATATATAAATGAAGTTTTAAGTTATTAATTTATGTTCATTGACTATTCGTACTGAGAAGTAAGAGGTGGTAACCATGCATCATGTTAGACACAATGGGATCACGTGATGTGCATGTGTCAGATTATAACTGTTATTATAGTTATGTAAAGTGTTTTATCCAATTAAATTGTAAACAACAAGTTATATGTGATGTTGCAAACCTTTCATAGAAAAATACTCAATGGGATGGGTGAATATTTTCCTTTAAAAAAATTCTCTAAGTAAAAATTATTTCTTTATGTTGGTTTAAAATCGTTATTTTTCTTTTAATTAGTTAATATAGTGTAAATATATTGTAAAGTAAAGAGAAACATACAAAAAAAATATAATGTTTTATTTCTACAATCAACATCCTCTAGTCCACTCCATTAATATCCATAGTAGGGTTGATCATTTTATTCATTTACTTTTCCTATGGATCATAAAACCGAGTACAAGAAGTTGACACATAATACATTTATTTTACCATCCTTATAGTCTACTCAATGTGTATCTCAAAATTAAGTACAAGTAATTGACACTTGACACCATAATTAAATATAAGTAGCTGAAAATTCATCCAAAAAAGGACAAAAAACTATCAATCACAATATAAATATATGAGTTTCTAAAATGAAAAAGTTCAACATACACCTGAATCTAAAATTGATAGTAGATGAATCATATTTAAAAAATAATTCTTCAAAATGTATAAAATATGAATAGATTCTCAATGTAGATAAATCTTTAATGAATAAAATAGTAAAAACAAACAATTTCCAAGGCATCGTATGCTTCATTTTTCCTATTATTATATTTCTCACTTTTTCTTCTTCTCTTTCTCTCTGTCGTAAAATATTATAAATCAAAACTAATAAAATAAGTTTTCTAAAAGAAATAAATCAATTTTATCTTATTATTTATATCATGTGTATGTATATCTCTATGTGTGTATATCTTTGTTCGATCTTCCAAAATGTATATATATATATAATACAAAAGAAAGCATAGACATCGAATTATTATTCTATAAATAATTTGAAATGAAATAGTCAAAGAATTCTATAATATCCTCCATTAAAATAGTAGTAACCTTCACAGTCACTATATTTTTCTATCTCTTTGATAATAATTTCCAAATAACCAAGACAAAGTGATCCAAAATATTCTTCATGAAAAAAATATATCCATTATAATATATCTTCCTTTGATAACAATCTAATTCATAGTTGAAAAATATTATTTATGATATATGTTGGAAAACTTCCAAATCATTTACATATTTACAATATTTTAACATTGGACTAATCCCATAAATCATACGATAACTGTGACCATTAAATTTTAAATTTGAATAAATACAGTGTTTTTTAATTTTTTTCTTCCTAGAATATGATAAATAATCCAATCATAATATGTGATAGATAATTCTTCATGTAGTGAATACAAATAATTTTATCTTATATTTTTTTTTCTAAACATAAAATCATAATATCTATACATAAGAGTCCTTGAATTAGAAAAATACATACTTTGATTAGATTTTGATATTGCATAAAATTATATCTTCACTTCATAAATAATATTTAAAAATCACCACATTTTCAAAAGTTTAATATATAAGATTCAATCTTCTCAATGTGAATCATACATAAAATTCATAGGATTTCACAATTCTTCACATATGTACTTATACATTAAAGTATTATATTGAAATATAGGAGTCTTTTCCCATATCACTGTAATACATAATTTTCAAGAACATATCCAAATTATATATCTTTTAATTTATTTGTACATAATATAATATATCCATGTGTAAGAATTTTTACACAGCTAAATTTTCACTTCTATCCTAACATAATGTTTTCTTCCAACCTTCATAAGAATACAAAATATATTTTCCAAATACATATGAATGTGTAATATTATATACTTGGAAAAATTATTCAACATAAAAAGTGTGAGAAATAGAATAATGATTTAGGAATAATAATTCATAACAAAAATATAAAACATAATAATAGATAAAGGATAAATCTATTAATTTAGTGATATATAAATAAATGAATAAAAAATATAACATAGATAAATAAAACATATAAAATAAAGTGATGGATTGAGTGAATATAAAAACATAAATAAAGTGGCAAGTATACACTGAATATTCTACCCCTTTTTGATAATTACATAACCCAAAAACATTAATCAGAATATCCCATATTTGGTAAGGATATAAAATATAAGAGTAGTGTAGGGGATAAAATAGAATCCACACACTCTTTTCCTAGCATAAAATAATATTCTCAATAGGGACATGAAAAATTAAAAACAAAAACTTCTTCCCCATTAATAAATAAAAAAGTAAAAAAAATTCATGATTTAAATAATTAAGAATGAATAAATAGAATAATCATGTTTTAACTGTACTATAATTTTCACTTTAGATACCAACTATCATGGAAAAAATTAAATAAAATAATATAAAATCATGCTTCAAATAGTTGAGAAATAAAAAAATAAATATAATTCTCATGTGTGAAAATAAATATTTTAAAAATAATATCTCCCCAAAAAGAGTAAACAAATGATAAAGTAGTGAAGGAACCCGTTAATATAAGCATATTACTATTAGAAAAAATGTGACAATGAAAGATTCATTTTGTAAAAAGGTAGGTTAATTAATATCAAGTGAACTCCTCCTATATATGAAATTTAACTACAAATATCCACAAAATAAGTTAAATATTTTCAAATATTTAAATAAAATATTTGTAATGAATTAAATAAGTAAATAATAGGTTACAACATGAAAATAAAATAAAATAGTTAACTCATATTAAAGATAAATCATCCATAAACTAAGAATAAGTATTTCAAAGATAATTAGTGAAATAAATAAAAAGAATTAAAAAAATAAAAATTGTTAAGGAACATGTCATGTACATTACAAATATACAATAATACACAGTAAATGTAAAAAATATAATATATCAATTTAAACTATCATTCCATCACATGAAATATTAATTAAGTACAACACATGTTCGTAAAATAAATGATAAATTCATAAACACATTTTTACTAATAACTTACAAATAATTTAATGCTAATATACTGGAAAATAAAACTATAAACAATATGTATATGGACCAAAAGTAAATAAAATAAAATTAATTAATCATTTTAAATAATTAACCAATAAATATAATAAAAAAATATATGATCAAAATAAAAAATAAACTATAAAATAATCCCCACTATATCAAATAGTTTGTTTACATTGAAAATTTATAAAAAAATTTAATATAAGTAAATGAAATACTTCTTGGAAAGATTTAACCACAAGTACAGTGAAATCCCTTTGTGTAAAATGACTACGAATAAGGATTCATAAAACTTCATCACAAAATATTTCAATGATTATTGTTTCTGAGAATTTCATAACAGCCAACATGTTGTAAGCACTTTCAGTTTCCCTGCATTACTAGTTTCCAAAGGTGGAAAAATTACATCACTTTAATTGGTTATGTCATCTATATGATCAAAAATAAATGATGGGATGCTAGTTCTAATTTCAATAGATTCCACATTAGATCTTGTCACATAGTCTAGGTCTCCCTCATAGATTTAAGTCATGTTCATTATTCTCATTCCATGTTCCATCTTGAGGTGGGCACATGTTAATTACGTTGATTCTATCGCAACACGGTTGTAACATTCAGACAATGGAGGTAGTAACGTTGGGCATTTTGGGAATTTCTTCACATTGGGTAGGTTGGGTGCCTATAAATTCTTCCCCTATTTGGAGGGAATCTCATATGTGAGGCATCTTAGGAATGAAACATAAGGAATCCTATGTCGGTCATGAGGTAATTGATTCAGGGGGTGTACATCTCTTGAGGATTTTTACCACATACATCCCTTGTTTATTAAATTGGGCAGGTATTCTAGATCAGGTCACAAGTTTGACATCTTGTAGAGATGGATTGGTCAAATATTTTATGTCTTATGGGGGAATATGGGGGAGTGTATCCCTAAGGGGAAGATTTAACACTTGGTATTTTATGGAGTACGTCCCCCTAGGTAGAATATTTCACACTTGGATTTGATGGAGTGTGTCCCGCAAGGGAGAAGATTTCACACTTGGGATTGTGGAGTTTTCCCCCCCAAGGGGGAAGATTTTTCACTTGTATGGTGAAGTGTTTTCACCCATGGGGGAATATTTCATGAGTGGATTTGATGGAGTGTGTTCCCTAATGGGGAATATTTCACACTTGGATTTAATGGAGTTTTTACCCCCAAGGCTGATGATTTCACAATTGTATTTGATAGAGTGTGTCCCTAGAGGGGAAATATTTCACACTAGGGGTTTTCAGGATTGGAACTCATAGAGATGTCCTCTTTACCCTATCAGTAAACAAGGATCAAAATTGTAGTAGTTCTACACTATAGTTTAAGGTCACGTGATAGTATTATTCCATATAGTTTAACATCATTCAGTAAGGATGCTCATGATATGGAAGGAGTTTCAATGAGGGATGGTGAGGGGATTACACATGAAATTTGTCAAGGGGTGTTGGTAGAAGGTTGATATACCATGAAGGGGGACTAGATTGTTCTATATGTAGGGTGAAATATCATTGAAGGGGAGTGGATTCCCATAATGATCATACATTTAAAATATTATTCTCATCACATGGGGTAAGGATATTATTTTATCTCATGTTTTGTGGAAGTTTTTGTGTATTTAAACATCATAAAACTAGGATATGGAACTAGAAAATTTTACATCATGCAGATCAGATGTGGATGGTGGTTAAAAACTTAAGGTGATCATGTCAAGGCGAGAGGAAGATTTATAAAAAGTACTCTCTACTAATATAGGTAATCTGTTTCCCTCAGTGACACCACCTTTAGGTATTTCATGTTTGCTACTCATGCAACTCTAGGTAGATCATAACATAGAAACTACCATAGAGGATTGAAAATCAAGAGTCCATATGTTTTAGAGCTTATGATTAGGAGAAAATAGAATTAGGGTACCTATGATTAGAAGAAATAGGTATGTTGAAGGCCCAAAACACACATGTAACAATGTGGGTGAAAAAAATAGTATGTGGTAGCGATCACATGGAGACTTGGGGTGATGTTGAACTGGTCATGGATTGGTATTGGGAACCTAGGCACTCAACATTCATGAAAGGGTATTAGTTAAAATGAGGCAACGTGGAGAGGCTAGGTGGATGGGTTTTTCAAAAGTTGGGGTTTCATTAATGTTCGAAGATACGTGAAGGTCGGGGATCTCACAAAGGATAGGGTTCTCATAAAAGTGTATGTTTCATGAAATAGGGTGACCCAACCCCAGAGTAATTTTTTGGTTCCCATGGGGTTAGTTTCATGAAGGATAATTATCTCATGAAAATCCATGAAACAAAAGGGGATTTATTTTTATTTGAAATCCATGTACCTTGACAAAAGTAATATATACCATGGGTTTTGGTTCTAAAAAACCCATAGAAGGTATTTTCACAAAAGATGCCACCTTTGGAGGTCTATCTCTTCTTTTTTCTGGAAAAGCTTCTGAGTATCACAAATTTAGAGATTTTCTAGGAAGATTAAAGGTATAATCCAATTAAAATCGAACATAGGGGGTATTTATAATCTTTGTGGAGGAAAGGGCATCCATTTCAAGAAATATTAAGGCTCTCCCAAAAGATTATGAGCTTCACGAAGTGATACAAATCCACAAAATGGAGTAATGTTGCCCAAATGTTACCGTCAAAGATCAGTTCTGGTGTAAAAATATGTGAAATGGATATTTGTAACCTTGAATTATGTTACATGAAGGTTACCATCAAATCTCTACGTGTTTGGGAACTTTCTTAAGCTGCATCCATTCATAAATGTGTATAACTTCACAAATCTAATCCCTTTATAGGATTTTGGCCCATTTTTGCCTGAAATCACTTTGAAATGGTTGTTCCTTCCTTGAACTCTCCCATGACATGCATATTTTAGTGTGAAACCCCCATAATAGGATATAAAAAGTAAGAGGAGGGTTTAATTATGAGCTAAAATTGGCAAAAAATACTGATTAGAAAGCCCTATTCACGAAACTCAGTTTATCCATACACCTACAAATAGGGTAGGGGGTCCCTTAGTGGACCATGAGCTTTCCATGAAAGATAGGTTGGTTCTCTATTTTCAAAAAACTAAAGACTATAAAGATATTTTTGCGATCTCAATCCTCACTACTCGTGAAACTCACCTCTCCCAAAATCCACGATTCCATGAAAAAATGACCAAAAACTTCCAACTATCATGAAACCAATCACTATAAGAAAACCTCTATGAAACAACTTCTGCAAAAAAGATTTTAAAACTTTTAAAGTCTTGAACAATGGTTTCAAAGGGTAAAAATGTTGCATCAACTTTTCAAGAGGAAATTGATGGGAACCTCATGATTGAAGATATAATCTAGAGCATGTTGGATTATAAAACACTCATAGCACTACTAATGGAGGATTTTTAGGAATACCCAATATGAAAGAAGCTATCAATAGATGTTTTTAGGATGAGGGATGATGTGTTCATCACTTGTACCAATTTTTATTTTCCTTCCTACTAGGTTTGGATAAATCCTAGACATCATTAGTGGAATAGGTCTGTTGGAGGTCACATCATGAAGGATCGTGTGTCTCTCACTACCCACACACTATGGAATCATGTAAAAAACATCAATGCAGAGGTGTTAGAGGTAGAGGAATCTCCCCCTTAGCATGATATGATTATCAAGGTGAGCTTGGGGAACCCTTTCAAGGAGAGAAAAGAAGGTTAAAACCTATTCCAAGGTTGAAATTTCATGGATGAATGGGCTTAAGTATACTGGTCATGCTAGTACTTCCATGAGATTGAGAGATTGATGAAGGTAGTAAGGATTTATGAGGAAGAATGGTCTTCATAGTTCCACCTCTTTGTTAACATGGATATCATGCCGGTGCTTCTGAGAAGGTGGTAATTAGGTACTAACACATTTCATGTTCACCACAGGGAGGCCGACATCAACTTGTGGGATCTTTACTAGATTTATAGGATCCCGATTCATGGGCCAGATATAATGAATTCTTCCCCATAGAGAATGTATGGGAGTAACATGAGAGTATTCCAGCCATAGTGAGTGTGTTTATATGCTTGGTGAAGGGGATAAGAGAACACAAAATGGGGATAATGGACAACCTGTTCAAGAAGTGGTTAAATTATTTTTTGAAAAAACCCATGAAAATGATACCTAGGAGGCCACTTCAATTCCCAAGGGCATTCTAGTAAGGAAAGAGAACTCATACTAGATAATTTTAGAGGTAATACAATGATATTTTTAGTGATACAACATGAATCCTAAGGATTATGTGGTCAAGCTAGTAGAATTCATCACCACACTAATCTACTGGTGGATACTCGTTGTGTGGGACACACACATGGGGGTTCATCTGATCACCTTCAACATGGGGGTGATGCTGGTAATGGGGAAACGAGTCAACCTAATGGTTTTGATGATGGAAAATCTATATAATGTGTTTTAACACATCAACCAGGGAATGACCCCCATCTGTGTGTGTCAGACCTTACATTTCTTGTATGGTTTGGTAGATGCACACATGGAGGATATGAATATCTAAACACAATATCCCCACCCAACATAAAATTATGGTTGCCGATTCTAAATATCAACTGGATTATACCTCTCAACTTGGTCTAAGTGAATGTGTTTTTTATGGATTAGGCTAGTGGACCACTTTATCTTCCACTAATTCCCCCTAACCATGAGGATAGTAACTAATGACAACATGGAGACTATTGAGTAGTGGTCATACATCCTGACCTTTTGAGGCGAGGTAATGGTGGTGAGGGTTGAATTCTAGGTAATATGCTATCCATATACCCCACATTGCTTTATGAGGAAACTTTGATGCCTCTAGAAGTTGACCTTGAGGGTGTTCATGAGAGTATACAATGAATTCATACCCTCAGTCCTTCAATAGATATGGTTCATGTTTGAGCGTGAATATGGGAGGGGCAGAAATGAACTGCCATGACCCATTGCTGCCTATAGTATGAACCACAATTATGCACTGATATGGGAGAACACATATCGTAGGGAAATTATGGGGTGGTGAACTACTCAAAATGAAAACAAGGAACCCCAGAACTATGAGGTCAAGGACGAGTGGTAGTCAGGGACCACCTTGGAGTCAATGTCAGTCTAGTTGGTAGATAAACAACTACAGAAATGAAAATTCCCGATCCTACACAAGTAGAAGTCACAGGGAGGTGATAAGAAACATGTTAGACACTCCTGGGTAAGTGGATGGGGGAGAAATTTAGACCTTTTGGGGTAGCCTTGAGGGAACACATTCAAGGATCATGGAAGCAATTTCACTGTACATATGTCCCTAGTGATTTTGTCTATCCTGATGCCCGGGGGAGTTGGGGAATCTATAGGCAAATTACCACTCTACACAAGATATGATAGTGCCTCAACATAGAAGGGATATTTCTCACCATGTTGGGTAATGCAAGGGTCGACTTATAATCCCCCTAAGTTGAGGTGATGCAATAAATAATGGATCTAGAGGACGTGGTCTACTCTTGGGGAACTACACATCCCTTGACCAATTGAGTGAAGGTGTTTTCAAGAATAACCTCTTTTACAGACCTCTCAGTATGTGGGCTAGCTATTCATTTACCACTAAAAGATGGTTCAGAGGAGGAATCATAGGGAAACTATTCCTATCATGAGTCTCTTAGGGATGGAGGCCCTGCCATTGATAAGGTAAATCCTATAATATTTTACCTTGAATACAACCCATCCTTTAAAATCACTTCCTAACTACTTTTTTATTTGTGTAGGAACTGACATGCATAGAGGAGGGGTTTGTTCACAATATACCTCTGATAGAGAATGCGAGAGCCCCGACCCTTGAGGGTTTGATCATGGGTAATCTCCCTAATATTTCAACTACATGTAGCCAATCATCATCTGAAGTACTACATGCAATTGAGGTAATTACAACTGGTGGAATTCCCTCTCATGGGGTATTTCCCATCATTATCCCCAAGATACTCTTCAAGATATACCATTCATGTAATCCATTTCCCATTTCTGCCTTTCATTCAAAAATTTCCATCTCATAAGTCATTCTCAACTAAGCCAATTTCTTAAATGGAAGTTTAAACCCTTTTTAGAGATTATCTAGCTATAACGATGCTTGATCCTAGAGTAGTAACAATGGATAAGGCCATTCCATTGATGGATGTGGTTGAGGAGGTTATGGTGGTTGAATATTTTATAGATGTTCCACATAAGGATTATTTTGGAGTTGAATACTTGATAGATGAGGAAGATATCATGTTGGAAATCGAGGTAATTAGGGGAGCTATGTTGGCTAAATCTATCCTTGAGGCACTGTCAGCAGAAACTAATGAAGATGAGGCCTCAATGAAGGTGGTTGAGATCATTCCACCAATAGAGGTGGTTAAGGAGGATGTGATGGATGAGCATTCCACTAAGGTGCTACAAGAGGTAGATGAGGATCCCACTATAGATTATGGGTATGGAGAGGATTTTCTTCCCCTATACTTAGGGATTATATCACCTGAGGGAATTTCTTTGGATGAATCAACCACTGATGTGTTGGTGGTATTCCTTCCATACGATCCAACACCACATGAGGACTTTGAGGATTTTGGATTAGATGTTGTTGAGATTAATGTAGTAATTCAATTAAATGCATAGAAGAATGTGTGGAATTTCATCACTCTCACTCCACTGGTTTATCTACAAAATAAGGTGGGATCCCTCTTCCATTGGCTATTTTTCTTAGAGACTAGTGGGGTGGATTCAAGTGACCTCCATGCACAATCTTGGGACATCATAATTGAACATTAATGTGTTGATTGGTAGAAGTTCAATGCATCCTAGAATAAGAATATGTATGAGGGAACTATGGATCTCAAGGATGCTGAAGAGGGGATCAATTGATTAGAATGGAATGTGTAGAAGCATGTGGCCATCATCATTTGTTAAGAAGAGATCATTGGCCAACTGAGGGTTGAGATGTTGCTGGTTGAGGACAAGGAAATAAAGGTGTCATCTCTATTTTCTAAGTGTTGATATGAGGAGGATTGGGTGAGAATCAAGGTTTAATAACTTCACCCAGTCTTTATGGATAAGGCAGTCGATTTGGTGGAGTGGCAGTGGACTCTGGAGGCTACTTAATGGAGACTAGTTGATCCAAATATCTTAGTCACTGGGTTTAATCCTTATTTAAATTTATCTTATCTAAAAATAATAGAGTGGATTAAATATATGTATGACCCTCCCAAACATTGGATAATTTATTTTAAATTATTTATGTTATTTAAAAGGTTTTCTTTTACTACATCTTGATCATATTAACAAGATAACCAATAAAGAATTGTTAATCCCACACGTATCATGCTTGGTCTAGGAAAAAGGGGAAACAAAATATATCTCATTTATATGAGATTACAAGAAAAGTGTTGAAAACTTGGGGTATAAGCATCTTTATTGACCACTCGGAGGGTCTTGAATGAGAATGTTCTATTTGGAGTGTGATACTCTCCAAAAAGTTGACTTGCTTTCTCAACGTGTGGCAGTGCATGAATGGAGTGATGCCAAGGGAATTGAATTAAACCCAAATAAATGGGTGATGAAGAGCATGAATCAAGATTTCTAGGATTTAGAACATGTAGGGGGTAGAGTGATTATAGAGGAAAACTACAGATCATGTTTTAAAAATAGAATATGTTATTATTTTACCGAGGATGGGGACAAACAAATACAGGTTGACCATTGGCTATTTTTTAAACACAAGACTTATCTAAAAATGTTTTCAGAAGTATTTTGGGGCACGTTCCCATGATGGTAGGTGAGCCATTATATCCAGGCACTATACCATTAAGGGGTCCAGTTCATATATGGAAGATGACGGGGATCCAAATCAAGGAGGGAACAAAGTGTGGAGTTGAAATTATGGAATGTTTAAATGGAGTTCAAAACTATTGGAATTATTCCACCCTGGATTTTGAGCTCATTGGTAAGGTGTATCGGTCTAAACAAAGTCTATAATCAACTTCCAAGGGTAGTATCATCTTAGATGTTGGGTGATAGTCAATAAATATGAATGATGCAGTAGGTTACCTACACTAAAGAGGTAATGGGGCTTCTTAGGTAAGGTCATGTGTTGAGTCTAAGTTTAATATAATGTAATGAGGATTATGGACACACGTTTTAACATCATTAATTGATTATGATGTACCAAATAGTTTAATATCATGTGATTAGGATATTTTTAGCACAATTTAGCATTTTTTAACCAAGACATGTGAACTATTATTAATAACACCTTCCTAACCAAGGTGGTAGGGTGAATGAAAGGGTAACATAATAGGGGTTCTCCCTAGAGAAGATCATGAGGAAAATGATCTTAATATTTAGATATAACTTTTTCATAAACTAAGGGGTTTAGTGAGCACAACTTGGTTTTTACTGGGGTCCACAGTGGGTCCCAGATGGATTTTTTCCTATAATTTTTATCCAATTATTTTTCCCAAGTCACATGAGTTACATGTAGGGGGATTTTTTCTCTTTATTAGGTTTCCTCTACATGTTTTCAACCTAAGAGACGTGCGTGCCTCTTGCCTTTGATAGTTTAAAGTTATACCTGTCAGTACAATAAGTTGAAAATAGTTTGGTGTCATAATTTTTAGACAATGACTCCAAGTTTAATGTCATAGATCATGGACTATAGTGTTGTAAATAATTTAAGGTCATAATTCTTAGACGTAAGAGGATCCTAGTTTATGTTCTTAGATTTTGGACAAGTTGTATATACTTTATGGTCATAATTCTAATACCATTGGTGAGTGAATCTTAATGGAGTGTGAATATAACAGAAGGGAGGTGACTCGATGTGAATCGAGAGCTAAAGAATCATAGTGCTAGATGATATAATCTGAAGATAGATTTCATATAGTTTAAATTCATGATGCTTGGACTTGGGATCCTAGTTTAAGGTCATAGAGTTCAGACTAGTGGGTGAGAATCCATGTGTACCAAAATTCCATGATAAAACCCCCTCACATCCCCAAAACTCGTGTGATCCATGCTCGATGAGATAAATAAAGAGAGGTACGAAGTACCTATTGTTTGACGGGGAGAAAAAAAGGGGAAAAGTGACCAAAAAGAATTGGAAGGGTAGATCATGAATTTAAAGGCCTGGATAATAAGAGGGGAATAATAAAAAGTTGAGGAAAAAATATTAACCTTGTTCAAAACACATGTTCTATACTTGTGCTAGTTTAGGATGGGGAAAATAAATGTGGGATCAACCATTCACCGGGTTTGAAACCTGGGAGACATTATCTATTACCATGGATCCTCCAAGGTGTGATCCCAAAATGGTAGGCAATCCAGTGTTCCTAGGAACCATTACTATTAGGGATCCCATTCAGACTGGGAGGGTGATTTTTATCCAAATCGAAGAAAGTATGAAGCGTGGAAGTGGAAGTGGAGAATGTCTTGTAGGAAATATTGAGTACCATGGGAGATATTTTTTTACATTATCAAACATGCTACAAAAATGTGCCAATAAGATAGAATCAAGAATTTCCCAAAGGGTAAATATCCCAAAATGGGTTGATGGTAGGGCTGGTCCCTGAATGAGATATTATAGCATCACTATGTATCCCATGAGAATAGGAATCAATCCATACGAAGTTCTGTAAGGCGCCATGGTAGGAGAATTGAATCAGATGGGAAAAATCATCTATGGAGAGGATATAAAATCATCTCATATTATAAGGCATATCAGTTTTATACTAGGTAAGGCTACAGTTTAATGTCATGTACTAAGATGTTGTCTTTTGGTCATCCCTTATTTATCAGTGAGGAATCATAATTTTATATGGGGTAAGGCTACAGTTTAACACCATGTGTTGAGGATGTTGGTTATTGGTCATCCCATATTTATCATATGAGGCATCCTAGTTTTATACTCAGTAAGATTTTTTGTTCATCTCATAATTTTTATATGAGGAATCCCAGTTTTATATGGTGTAAGGCTATAGTTTACCATCATGTGATGGGGAAATTGGGTTTTCAGTTTAAATTCATACAATTCAGACTATATTTACTACTCATTTAAGTTCATATATCTTAGACCATTGGAGAATATACTACTTTAAAGTCGTAGAGTTAGGAATGAAGGGGAACAGGTGTCCTAATGAGGCATGTATGGAATTAAATAGTGCTAACCAAATGTGAAAAGAGGGATACATAGACCCTCTTCCACACAAAACCTGAAAACCCATACCCAAGTTGATGACATGAAGTTGGGGAAGGAAAGACCTTGTAATGAGTCGATGATGGGGGATGGACCCAAGAAATGATATTCAGACATCACTACATATCCAATAAGAATGGAAATCAAGCTACACAATGTTTTAGAATATGGTGTGGTTGGAGACCGATTCTAGTAGGGGGTTTTCCTCTCAAGTGTGGATACTAAATCAATTCATATTTTTGATATGAATCATTATAAATTTATATGGGGCAAGGATACTGTTTAACTTTTTGTGATGAGGATGTTGGTGGGGCTTACACATTGCACCGACCAATATTTTCTTCCCCATGTTAGGTCATGAGAGAATGTAAAATTGATAATGGGTCAAAGAATATGATTGAGTCTTACACCTAAATATGCGGCCCATAAGGGAATTTTGGGGTGATAATTCCATGGGTAATGGGTGGTTTTTTAGTGAATTTGTAGCTGGTACAAAATACAGAATATCTAGGGGAAATTACTATCCCATGTGAATGTGAATCAATCCACATGTAGTTTAAAACACATGGGGGAATTATCTTTCTGAAAAACCATATATTAATAAAAAATGTGAATAAGTGGTGGATGGACATTGTTTATTTCCCTATTTTTTCGATAAGGAGTTCGTATTTATAGGATTATTGGGTGGTACCTAAGATTTTTAACTTGATGTGAAGGAGGGTCCAAAAAGTCCCCACACTACACAATAAAATCACGAAACCATTTGTGTGTAGTTTAAGGTCATAAGGTTTCAATTATAAAAAATTGGGAAAAAGTTCAAAGACATGATTCTGGGACTAAGGGTGTGTTTTTTAAGGGTATTTTCATTGAACAAAAGAGGTAGAACTCGACATCAAAGGAGGGCATACAGGCCGTTTACCAATAATTACCTTGAAAAAAACTACACATAGTTTAAGGTCATAATGATTAGAACATAAGTGGGGCTTAGGGGACAAATGGTTTATTATGAACTAGTTATTAGGATTAACGATAGGGGTTCTAGGTGTCACTGATAATCCATTAGAAATTGGAATCATGCCACCCATTGTTATGGGACACAGAGAGGTATGAGAATAACACCAGATGCGGGGGAATATTCTCTAATGGGGGAATTAAGGTATCCCAAGGTTTTCATGGGGTATCCCATTCTTATGAAATGGGGTAAGTCTATATTTTATCATTGTGTGCTGAAGAAATTGTTTTTTTGGTCATCTCAAACTTAGTATGTGGGGAATCCTGTGTATATCACATATGGTAATACTATAGTTTAATGTTTTTCATTGAGGAAATTTAGATTTTATTTTTAATGTTGTGCATATTGGACTATGTTTTATACTAGTTTAGGGTCATAGAGCTTGGATCATGAGGGATGCAAATAGTTTAAGGTCATAATTCTTGGACTATGAATCATAGTTTATGGTCATAAAGTTTGGACCATGACTCTTAGTTTATAGTCATAGAGTTTGAACCATGAATCCTAGTTTAAGGTATTAAATTTTAAACCATGACTCCAAGTTTATGGTTTTATAGTTTAGACCATGAATTCTTCACGTGAAGTACTTATTAAGAAACATGGAATTGGTGGGAGGTGTGATACACTCTCTGACCATGGTGAATAAGAAGTATGCTTCATTGGAATATACCTTATGGATAATTTAAGGTAATTCCCATTTGTGATATAACTTTAGTGAATTTTTTCCTAGTATCATAAACATTTTGAGAGTGAGTACCATGTAACCATAGAGGAAAGAGCAAAGGAAAATCTTCTTGTTGAATGCTCTCACTATCCTGTTCTGGCGCCTCTCTAAGTTATACAAGGCCTGAAGTTTATTTTCCTTGAGGGAGACCAACTCATCTAAATATAATTTTTACATTATATCTTGATTTATCTAATCATAAAAACCCATTTAGAATGATGAAAACTGAACCTCAACCGGTAAGACTTCTTCGGTTCCACACATTAGGGAGTATGAGGTTGCCTATGTAGAATTTCAAGTTATCATCTAATAGGATCAAAGGGAATTGATGATCTTTTTGATCCAAATAGTTTTGTTTTGGACAACCATTTTTTGAAAAAATTTAGAGTGGATCTTATTGAATTCCTCAATCTTCCCATTTTCCTATTCCTAGTAGTGAGAAGTATGGTTGGAATGAATGTTTTACTTGGGGTATAATTTCTTCATCTTAGCATCCCAAAATTTTGTGATATTTCCTATGAGAATAGAATGAGAAACTCAAAATTGATGAATGATGTGGGATATCATGAACTTAATCATAGACCAGGTCTTGACTTATTTGATGGTAAATGCCTATTAATATTTGAAAAATAAGTTGTGGTCAAAATTAACCATACCTATCGATTTTTTGCTGGTGGGTATGGTCCCACAACATTGAGTCCCCAAACTCTAAAGGGATAGGTGTATTTGATAGTGTATATAAGATTTAGATGTTAATGCACAAAGATATCATAGATCTAAAATGTATAAAACCTCTTGGTGAACTCAATTTATCCATAAACCGTGGTGGGATAGGTGTAGACTAAACTCTAAATTTGGTGGTAGAGTTCTAGTCCTACTTACTGGGAACCACATGATTTAACATGGATGTACTGTATAACCTCAGGTATCTCATATCTTTAGTTGAAATGGAGGATAGTTACATCAAACCCATGATTTTAGAGGGTTTGTTAAAGGTGATTCCCACTATGGAGGGTAAACTATGCTGCAAACTGGAAGATTTTCTCATTCTTGGCTCAGTCTGGTGTGAGAATTCCATAATGGAGATACTCAAAGAGAAGATTCATCCAATTGGGTATTTTTGTGACTATGGAAGGATTTTTGGATCTTGGTGCAAAGGTTCTAGTAGCCAACTAATTAACCTATTAGTTTCCATCATCTGAGGTGGTAGGAGTGATAAAATTATGGTGTTCCACATGAATTACTAGGTCATCCTGGTCGGGTTCTACAAGAGATGTGGACATGCCTACCAAATCATCAACTTGATTATTCTACAATCAAGGAACATGGTATAACGTTGGCTTGGAAGGTAACTAGTCCATCAACTAATAAGTACGTTATAGAAGGGGCATAATCTCTTACATTTTAATGATTTAATCACTCTTGATATATTTGATTACAAACTATGAGTCTCCCTTCTTGTGTAAAAATGGTAAATCAATCTCAAGGGCCAACTCAAGACCCATAATAATGGCTTGGTACTCTTCCTGGTTGTTGGTGAATCCTTATGACAATAGGAACAAGTATGGAAGGATGCCCTGAATGGGATTGATAAAAAGGATTCCCAAGCCTACCTTATTAATCATAAGGTCATTGAGCATTCTACTAGTCAGGCTCTAGGAGGCACCAACGAAATGAATGTACCAACATGGTAAAACCCGATCCACTAATAGAATAGCTTCATTATAGAACTCAAAATATATGATAAGTTATTCAGGGGATGGATGTGAATCTAGGAAGTCTTCTAATTCTTGGACTTTTACGACCTTTTTCAGAAAAAACCAGATGTCGAACTACTGGAGGATCACCACCTATCACACCAATAGTCCCATCAATATGGGGTGATTGAGGATATAATTTAGAGAATCTACTCGATAAACATGGTGTATCTCATGATTCTAAAAATAATTTCATAACTTCTTCACTACAAAAACTAGTTAAATAAATTTTCTTGATGGGGGACTATTTGGTCTCTATATTGAGGAGCATGTAGAAGAGATAGTATATGCTATTTTATCTACCATCATTTTTATAAGCTAAAATGGTGCTGAGGGACTACTCCAAAGTGGTCGAATAGAGGACCAATGGATTTCCTAAGATCAGTGCCATTAGAACCAATGGTTTCATCAGGTATTTTATTTCCCTAAAGGATTTCTATCACTCTTCATCCCATTGGTAAATGATTATCTTTTTCATGAGCCTCGAGAAGGGATTACACTTACTATCCCATTTTACAATAAACCAATGTATGTAGGCGAAGTGGCCTTGGTGACCTTCAAACTCTTGAATATTTCTTATGTGAGTCATTTTATTGATATCCTTGATTTTATTTGGGCTAATATCTATGCATATCTATCTTATGAAAAAGTTGATAAATTTTCCAATGGTGACCCCAAAATGCACACTTCAGAGGGTTCATCTTCTAGTGTCGGGAGCAGAGGAAGACAAAAACTTTATCAAGGGCCTTGATATGGTCGTGAAACTAGATATATTTGACCAATATATCATCCACATATCATTCCACTAGGGTCCAAATAATTGTATTGAACATGTGGTGTATGGATCACTATTAAGTGGCTTCAACATTCTTCAAATCGAAAGGAATCACTTGATAGCATAACATTCCTTAGCGCACACTAGAGGCTGTGGAATCCTAATCCTTAAAGGATATTTAGATTTTATTATATCTATAATATCTTTCCATGAATGAGAGGATCTAGAACTTAGTCCTATCATTAATCAATAACTCAATCAATGGAAGGGGAAAATCATCCTTCAAGAAAAGGTGGTTAACGTCCCAGAAGTTGATATAAAATATGATATTCACATTCTTCTTACTGACTGGTAAAATGTTGTCTAAATACCTAGGTTATTGGAATTCATTGACAAAGTTAACTTTAATAATATTTTTAAAAAGGCCTCAACCATAGATTAATGAGAGGGGTGTATCTTTCAAAGAGTCTAATTGAACCCACAATGACCTGTTGGGAGGAAACAGCGATGACCAAAAACCTAAGGGTCTAACCATGGGATATCATCATAGATCCAAGTGAATACATTTAATTTTTGTATTATGTAGGCTACATACTATTTCCTCTCATATAGGGACATGGATGCACCAATTAGAGTCATAATTGGATCTTCCTTGGTACCAAGGTTCACGTACTTTAACTCATAAAAAGTAGTGGAGACACCATCTTTATTTTAGGAGGGGCATCTTCCAAATAATATTCAACATCCGATACAAGAAGATAATAGGGAGGAGGTGGATCTTCCAGGATATTCAACCCAGGGGGAGCACTAGAACCTACTCTGGAGGATATAAAATACTTGCTAAGGGGTTCCCATTCTATTAATATTGTTGTGATAACAGCTGATAAGACAATTTTTTATGTTTTATAGCTTTATGATCTACTCTTTATATTGAAGAAATATTAATGTTTCAACCTTTGTTGTGTCCACCATGATTTTTTGAACATGTGGGAATTCCATTGATCAGTGTACATGGGGCTAACTATTAATGCCTAGCTAGGATCAAATGTATCACTGAGAGGGGGAGGGGTGAATCAATGATATATTTTCATTTAAGTTTCCTTTATTTTGAAACAATATTCTCATCCAGTTAAATATTTATAACTTTCTTTAAAACAAAAAAAATCACACATCCATAGGAACAAAAGTATTTACAAGGTTCACTACCCAACAAGAGTAGCTACAACCTTGCCATGGTTTGGAAACAATACAATACCACACAATCCACTATAAAAAAATCTGTTTTGTGTAGATACAAACAAGAATGATATACCCTTAAACTTGTGTAGTAGTATGATCAATACAATTGTTCATGAGATTTATTAGCAAAAATGATGTAAAATAAGTATATGTAACATGTAATGAAACCTTCACCAGTTGGATCAAAAACATGTTACTATACTAACTTATAAACATCCATTATAAAAACATTCAAATAAAAATTTTACACTTTCCTACCCACCAGATGGTAGAAATAACTTTTTTGGACTTTGTTATGAAATCTCAGTCTAATTTCTGAGTCTGATTCCTAGTTTAATTTTTCAACTCGATTTCTTAGGCCTATTGGTCAGTCTGGAAAATATAAGTTTGCAAAAATACCTCAGAAACAATTTAGAACCACTTATTATTTCCCCATAAAATTTCATATGATTTTTAAATACAGAAATAAAAATATGCCTAAATACTAGGGAAACAATTCTGAACTACTTCCTTATCAACCTGGGAAACTGTTAGTCTAATGTCTCTATCTAATGACCCATTCTGATCTGAGAAACTCTAACCACTTAATTTATTATATCTATGAAACTTACTCATTAATGTTTTGTCTAGAAATATTTTATCTCTACACCATACTAAATTATCCATCTGTTTTCACATGTGAACAATGTTCTAATCCATTATAATGTAAAGAGAACTTCCTTCCTTTATAGGTGTTCCAAAAGAGGTTTTGGTGGAAATATAAAATGTTTTCCTAGTCAACCAAATTTCCCAAAACTTGAATTCATACTTCAATTTGGCTCCATCTTTTACTTCTTTAACTCTTCTTGATTCTTCTCAAAACTTATCGAATATTCTGAAAGCTTCAGCTTGTCTCAAACATCATAAACATTGTTTATTCCGATACAAAGGCCATTTGGATTTTATTTATTATGATAGAAACATATTAGAACTGAAGATTCACATTATGCTGAAAACATTGGTAATGAAAAAATTTCCTCATTACATTGTTATAAACAAACTATAAGAAATAAAATATTTTGAATCTCTATACCAACTAAAAAAAACTAACTTTGAAAACATTCTACCATAAATAGAGTCTCAACATATAAATTACTCAAAAACTACCTTCAACAAACACTTCTGTAAAACTTTTAAAATAATTTTCCTTTTCTTATTTTACTCAGACTGATGCTTATGTGTTTGATGGAGATATCAGTATCAGCCTACGTATGATGGACCAGTCCTTGTCTCAATTCGATGTATCAGTGTAAACTATAGTATGATGAATCCACACCACTTATTTTCTGATAACTCTTGACCTAATTAGAAAATAGGCAAGACCCCTTTTTTCTTGACCTAATTGTAAATAAAAATCATTTATTTTTCCCTTTAACTAGATGAGTAAGTTAAAAAACTTATTTTATGAAATTGTTTGATAACATTATTGATCTAAATCTGATTGATCAGTCTATCATCTTGTACAGTTCTTCAATACCAAAAACTACTACTTTATTATCAGTCCTAAAAAACTCCACATATAAATCTGTGTCAAAAAACTTTTCTACCTCTGATGGATCAGTGGCATACCACATCCTATGGACCAGTATCCGCATCAACTAATTTATTTTTCATAATATGGTACAAATAAACTTCTATTATTCACCAAATTATTTCCATGAATATTTTTTTCTTGTGTCTTATTATTATAACTGAAAATAAATATCTTTATCTTCTCATGTTTCAAACAAAACTTCCTAGCCATCAATAAATTTTTGCGTTTGCTGATCTCACATCGATGAACTGTAACTAGAAAACTTGAATTCTTAGGATTATTATTTCCATAAAATTTTACTTGTAATCATAAATTAATCATGAATTTGTGAATATTCATATCAAAAAATCATCATCTGACGTATATTGGAAATTTTATATTACTTTCCTTTCTTTCAGCATCTTCTATCTTTCCATCTAAACCTCAAACCGATTGGCGTAATATTTTATCCCACTTATTCATCATAAGGATTGGAACATAAGTTTCCCAAAAAACTTATGATATATGAGAACTCTAATATTACTGAGAATATTCATATTTAGTATAGATACGTTGATAATCTAATACATTTTACCATATGGATTAAAACTTTCTTTCTCGACCTAATGTGAGTCCAAAATATAACTTCATCCACAAACCTTCTTCAGAATAGAAAACCATAACTATGAGAATTTCTTACCAAAATTGTTTCCAATATTCTAATTATTATGATAAATTTAATCTCTATAATCAAATCACCCAAACTTTAAAAAGTAATTTTATTCCCTTTTCAAGATAAAAAAATAAAAAAACAATATCACAAACTTATTTTAGCATCAAAAAACACATTCATCCAACTTGGTCCTAATAATATCACCATTTTTATTTTATTTTCAACCAAGATTTATAAATCAATGAAATTTGTAACCTCAAGAAAAGATCAGTTATCAACAATTACAATACTACATTAGATAACTCATTGTAGGAAACAAGAATCATTGAATGGAAAACCATGATTTCCAAAAGTAGTGACTCATGAAATTTCTTCAACTTTCCAATTTTCCTTATTTTATTTCTTATATTCTTTATTTACTCCTTCCACTTAACTATTAACAAAAGTTTCCAATAACCACTCCAAATAAATATTAGAACAGTCCACACATGTACATGTTGAGTTCATATCTCACACACAACTCCCCCTATATATATGCTTCCTTAAAAGGTTTAGAAAAAATGAATAGACAGATTTATGAAAAATTTATCCCTTATAAAACCCTATCCAAAAAAATTTGATAGAGGGGAAAATAGAAATACCTAAACCCTAGAGAGAAATAGGTTGGAAGACTATGTTCAACCTCATCTTGAAAAATGGTTCCTTCAGTAAAGGTTTTGTGAATATGTCGGAAACTTTTTCCGATATAGGAACATACTCCAACTTCAATTTATTATCCTCCACATGTTCTTTGATGAAATTATATTTTATATCAATATTTTTTGAACATGAATGTTATAGGATATTTATTATAATTTTGATGGAAATTTTATGATCATAACCCAAGATCAAGGGAAATATTTTGTGTTGAAGAAACCTACTCAACTTAATCCATTTTAAGAGTTACTAATTTTTTTCTTTGTATGAAAAGTTAATCAAAATTTCCCTAAAAATAAAACTCCACGATATGTGGATCTTAAAATATTAAAACATCCTGCCCAATCAATATCTGTGTAACTAATCATGTCAATACTTTATAAGATGCTATATTAGATTACAAAATATATTGTTCCTTTCATATATCTATGAATTCTTTTCACAGACAATAAGTGTGATTATTTTGGAGAAATTTGGAATCTTTAACAAAAGGTAACAAAATAAATAATGTCTAGTCTTGATGAAGTCAAACATAACAAATTTTAAATCATCTTATGAAACTCTTTATAGATAACTTCCATACCTTCTACATCTTTAGTCCTCTTGGTTCAAATTGAATTTAGTGTTGAAATAGTTTTTTAATTTTCCACGCTGAACTTCTTAAGAAGTTCCTTTGAATACTTTTCTTTAGAGAGAAATATTTGTTTCAACTTTTTTAATATTTGTAACCAAATAAAGTATTTCATATATCCTAGCATGGAAATATTAAAAAAAAATTTCATCCCTTCAACAAAACTTTCACAATTTATTTCATCATTCCATGAAAAGATAATTTCATCAACATAACCAATTAAAATAAAGGAAAAATCACTACTTTTTTTGATGTATAGATTACTATCAAGAATTTATTTCTTAAAAATAATATTTCTTAAGAAGGTTCCAATTTTTAATACCATTCTTTTATAGCTTACTTTTGACCGTACAATTATTTATTCAACTTACACACACAACTTTCATCCTTCTCAAAAATAATCCACAAGGTTTATTAAAATAAAATTATTTATCAAGCTCTCCATTTATAAATTACAACTTCACATCCATCTAAAATATTTTGTAACATCATTTTGCAATAATAGGAATAAATATTATAATTTTTTCTAACCTTTCGACCAAAGAAAAATTCTAATCAAATTCAATGCTCTCTATTTATGATTAACCATTGTAAACTAATATTTGTTTGTTTCTTATCACCTCACCATCATCATTTATCTTATTTTGAAAAACCAACTTTGTACCGATAATTTTTTTTTCCATTTGTCTTAGGTAAGATTTCCCAAGTATCATTATTTTCAATATGATCCAACTCTTCATTCATAACTTGGATCAATTCGAGATGCTGAAAATATTCCTTCACAATTTTCAACACAACTTTTTTATAAAAATAAGTATGTATAATAAATTTTTATGTTATTCTTGTTTAATCCTTTTGATTTTGATCAATAATTATGTTTTGAGCTTCCACCAGCTTTCTCAGCCTAGGATGACATGTTTGAGATTATTCATCATCAATACAAATAGCTGAGTCGCATTCTTATACTTGTGTTGGATTAAATTTTTTTGAATCCTTATCATAAATCTTAACAAAAATTATTTCATCATGCTCATCTTCTTTATCTACACGAGTGTGTTCAGAATCTTCCTTAGCTTTTTCAATAACTTTCACATCAACTGGGTGAAATAATCGTCATATCTCTTTGTTGAAACATCTATATCCTCCTCTATATAGAGAATATCCAAGAATGATTCCATCTTCACCTATATGATAAAAAATCCCAAGGATTACACCATTTTTCATTATGATGTCTGGAGTCCCAAAAACTATTAGGTTTTTAAAACATGGATTTTTTTCATAAAACATTTCATAAGGAGTCATATCAGAACCTAGAATTTATAAACATTAGTTCTAGATATAAACAAATATACTCATGGCTTGCCTCCAAAAGTAATGAGAGATACCATGTTCAAATAACATAGTTCTCCCCATTTCAACCAAAATTCTATTCTTCCTTTCAGAAACACCATTTTATTATGGTGTGTAAGGTGATATGAACACATGCCAAAATACATGTTTATCAAATAACTTTTGAACTCTATTATTATATTCGCTCCCATTTTCCACTTTCAACTTCTTCATACAATACCCTCATTCCTTCTCAACTTTTGTCTTGAAACGTTTAAACATATTTATAGAATCTAACTTATGTTTAAAAATACATAACACAAGTAATGTGAGAAAAATAATCCATAAAAGTAATTAAGTAATTACCACCATGATTTTATGGTTTACTCATTTCCCACAAATATTAAAGTGGATAAGTTCTCAAGGTTGAATTGAAAAAATATTAAATTTCTTACGTACGTAGTTTTTATCTTTCCTTTCTAGAAAATTGTGCAACACCACTCTCTTCTTATTAACATGTTAGGAATAAAACATTCACTTTTTTTATTTTATAACTTGGTCAGGTTTCTCTAACACATATGTCCCAATCTTTTATTCCACAACTGATTTTATTCCATCTTTCTTAAATAACATATGTTATGAACTTCTCCAGCATGAAACAATTTTTATTTTATTCATTGTAATATGGTAAAACATTTTCTATCTTCCTCACTATTTACAATAGAACCATATTTTCTGAAAACAACTTTATTACTCTCATTAAAATGTTTTGAGAAACATAAAAAGTTGTATTTCAACCTGTAAAAAAATAGGGATATATTGGATTTCAAATTTACTTCCACAATAATAGTGGATCCAAAAACTTTAATTATGAGGGATTCATTATTTCCAAATGTCACTATTTCTTTATTTGAAGTATTTCACATTCAAAATTTTTTTTAAGTCTCCGGTCATTTGAGAAGAACACCCACTATCAAATATCCAAGGTCATTATAATTTTGAAATTTTTAGAGAAGTGTCAGCAACAAGATTTTTTTATTTCCATTTTTATTTCTTCAAATTAATCTTATTATAAACCTTTTTTATTTTGGTAATAAAAAATGACATCCTTTTTCAAGATATTCAAGTTTTCCAAACATCTCAAAAACTATTCCCAAATTTTGGAATCTATTTTCAACTTTCAATACATTATTCTCATATTTAGTTTTTTGAGAGGATTGAATCCCAATTTATATTTTCCTTATATAACTTATAGAGTAGTTGTATTTTTTTTATTAAACCAAAAAATATTTAATTTATGACCAAATCCACCACAATACCAATAGTATCTATTGAAATAATACTTTACTCTATAACTTCTATACTATCTGGAATTGTGAACATGTTTCTCAACAACCTTATTATATTTATTATCAAAACTTTTTTGACCACTATCCTTTATGTTATCACCCATAATTTTATTTTTCAATAAAGATTAATTTCTATATTTATTAGAATCATAAATGGTAGAAATTTTTTCAAACTCAAGTTTTTTAGAAACTTTTGACATCTCAACTTTGTTGGTTTTGACCACATACATGAGCTTCCTAGATTTATTCTTCTTAGAAAAAATTTCAACTTTTTTCTTAACCATTTTAGGTCACTTATGATCCTTATTAGGTTCACACTTTCAAGAACCTTCCCAAAATTAAAACATAGAGTTATTAAAACTTTTAACTCCCTACTCACCTTTAGAATGTTTTTGAACAAGTTATTAATCTTATTCCCTTTCCATTAAATTTAAATCAAAATTTTTATTCCAATTATTTTATTTCTAAAGAGACTTATTCAGACTATCAATCTCTTCATGTTACTTATCTCTATTTTCCAGAAAACACACTTGATTTTTTTCTTTATAACTTCACTTCTTCAAATTCTTGAATTTTTTTTCAAGTATAACAATATTTCTCATAAATTCTTTCAATTATCTCTCTAGATGATATTCCAGAATAGTATCTTCTTATTTAGAACTACTAATTCTAAATACTTCTACATTAATAGTTGAAATAAAAATATTTTATTAAGAAAATTTAGTAAAAAAATTTAGATTCAACTTCACTATCTTAATCTTCATCATCATTAGAGAAAAAGATTCTCATTTAGGATTTAAAGAACTTGTTATCCTTTCCCTTTGAAAAAGTTTTAGAATTATCACCATGTTTCTTCCAAGAACATCACAACCTTCTATCATCTCCATCACTATTGTCTTCAATATTTATTTAGGGTAAATTTGCAGTAATGGTCCCAATAACTCCAAATTTAAAATATTTCAAGGGAAGTTTCTTTTTATAATTTCCTATACTACTTTTAACATTTTTAGAAAACAAGGACAAAGAATCTTCATAATTGTTAGATACCTCATTTTCATCTTCAAAATCACCATCTTCTTCTTCTTTAAGAATATTCTTAGACATTCCTTTTTTGGTAGCCTTGATGGACATTTCTCGATCAATTTTTACCTTTTATAACTTTATATATCACCAAATAATAAGTAATTATTGTACTATAATGGTCACATAGAGATAGAGTTTTGGGATATATATATTCCAAAGATAAAAATTTAGCATCAAACTTTTCAAGAATAATTATAGAGATATTTTAAACAATAGTTGAATCTTACATGTTTTCACCAAGAAATATTATGGTTATCACAATATCATTCACCCTTGTAAAGAAGTCACCAATAGATTCATACTCACCCATTTTTAGATCTTCATACTTCAGCCTCTATATTTTTAACTTTATTTTCTTCACCTTTGTATTTCCTTCATAAATGTTGTTCAACTTTTCTTGGATACCTTTGGTAGTACTAAATCCCTTAACTCTTAGAAACTCACTTTTAGAAAGTGATGAGGGTAAATAAATTCTTAGATCTTCTATCATTCAGAATATTCTTATTATCCATAGATGGGAGAGGAACTTTATCATCAATAGGAGAAAATCCATCTGTAGAAGCATAAAAAACATCTTAACTAAGAGAAATAAGATAAGGATACATTCTATATTTCCATATATGATAGTTCTTTCCATTGAAGACCAAAATACCATTATGGTTCACACAATTAAGTTTTTCCATAACAAATTCTCATCAAAAACATCAGAAAAGTGTAAACAAAGGGAACCTTTGATTTGATACTAATTAATAATTCAAAGCCAGGATCAATGTATCACTTAGAGGGGGAGGGGGTAAATCAGGGATATCTTTTTATTTTAAGTTTTATTTCTTTTTAAACAACCATCAATTCTTATTAATTATTTATCACTTTTAGGAGAACAGAATAATCAAACATCCACAGGAACATAAGTATTTATGAGGTCCACTACTCAACAAACGTAGCTGCAACCTTAACATGGTTTGGAAAAACACAGTATCATAAAATACACTATAATACAATCTTTTTTTTCATGGATACAATAAATTAGGATATAATCTTACACTTTTTATGAACTATAATCAATACAATAGTGCATGTGTGTTTCTTAGAAAAAATGATATAAAACCAGTTTGTGTAACAAGTAATGAAACCTTCACCAGTTGGTTCAAAAATATGTTATTCTGGTTCCTGATCAAATTACATTAGAAAACCATCAAATCATAATTATTCACTTTCACACCCAATAACAGGTTGAAACAAACTTTCTGGAGATGGTTAAGAAAACTCAATATGATGGATCAGTTTGACTCCCAACCCTATTGTTTAGTCTGATTTCCTAGTCTAATTAATTATTCTAAAAAATTTAAGTTTTCAGGAATACCTCAAAAAAAATTATGAACAACTTATTCTTTCCCTAAAAATATGCATCTAATTTCCCACTCTATAAATATAACAATGCTAAAATACTACTAAAACATTTTTTAATTTATTCTTTCTTAGTATAGAAAACTATTACTATGATGAATATTTCCAATAACCCAGTTTGATCTAATAAACTCTAACCACTTACTTTCTTATATCCTAAAAACATCATAAAAAATGGTCTATAGGAAAACTTCTTCTCTATACACCTTCAACACTTCTTCCTCTTCTTCTACACTTGAAAAATGTTATCATCTTCTAGAATGCACAATGTACTCTATTCCTTTTATAGGTGAACCAAAAGTAGTTTGGGAAATAATCCAAAAAGTTATCCCACTTAACCAAATTTCATAAAAAATGAATATCCATTTTATTTTGGCTCCATATTTGACTTCTTTATCTCTTCTTATTTATTCTCGAAACATCTCAAATATTCTCAATGATTCACCTTGTCTTTAACTTTTTAACCTTTATCTAGTCTGATAACAAGGTCATTCTGATTGTATTCTTTATGATGGAAACATATCAAAACTGAAGATTCCCTTTATGATGAAAACATATGTAAGCTAGAAGACTCCTCATTAAATTTCTCTATACCAACTCTAAGAAATAACACATTAGAATCTCCAAAAAAACTAAAAACCAAAAAACATTGAAAAAATTATTACATAAACATGGTATTAGCTTTTGAGGCCTTCAAAAAATACCTTCAACATACAATTCCACAAATATCTTCAACCAATTCTCATTTTCTCCTCTTCCTTAGACTAATAATTCTGTGCTAGATGAAGTTATCAGTATTTTCCTAAGTCTAATCGATCGACCTCTATCTCACTTTGATGTCTTATTTTCAACTATATTACGATGAATCAACACAAATTATTGTTTGATAACTCTTGACTGAATTGAAAAATAGATTCGAGATATTTTTTCTCTTGGACCAATTGTAAATAACCAACATTTCTTATACCCTTTTCCAAGATGAGTAAGATAAAGCACTTGTTTTATGAAAATGGTTGATTATGTAATTGATATTCATATGATTTATTTGTATTTGATCTCATCCAGTTATTTGGTCCCAATAACACCCACTTTCTTATCGGTCCTGAAAAAATTCTCAAATAAATACGTGTCAAAAAAAAATTTCTTCCCTCAATGAATCAATGGAATACTACATCCGATAGACCAATATCAGTAACAACTACTTTACTTTTCTTAATATTGTACAAGAAAACATCCAACATTCAGTAACATATTTCTCCAAATATTTTTTTCTTATGGATTATAGTCCTGACTAAAAACTAGTGTCTTCATCTTCTCACATTTCAAACAACACTTCCCATCCTTAAAATAGTTTCTATGTCCCATGATCTCACACTAATGAGCTACAACCAGAAAATATTAATTCATAGATTTTATAATTTCACAAAATCCTTCTTTTAATCATGACTTCCTCGTGACTTTGATAAAATTAATACCAAAAAATCATCTTATGAAATTAATTGGAAGGTTTATATTACTTTCTATCATTTCAGCATCTTATGTCTTTCCAACCAGACCTCAAACTGATTGGAATCATATTTTCTCCATCTTATTCTTTTTAAGGCTTTCATTAAATGAATCAGAAACAACATATGATATATGAGAACTAAATGATCATAAAATTATTGTTATATTTTTAAGGATACAATGAGACTTTGATATATTTCCTCATAACAATTAACACTTACTTTTTGAACATAATGTGAGTCCAAAACAAAACTTCATCCACAAAATTTCTTCAAAATAGAAAATTAGAATAGTGAGACCTTATTATCAAAAAAATTATGATATTATGATTATGATGCTCCCTTTCATCCATATCATCTAATCAATAAAACTTTACAAAGAAATCTGATTTCAATTTCTTGATAATAAGACACAAAAAAACATCAAAAACCAATTTCAGTATCGATTTTTTTCTTCCAACATGATCCTAACATGAACTTATCAGTACTTTAATGGAGTAGGGTATTGTGGTATTAGTCAGGAATATCCACTGTATATGTATTAGGTAATATAAAAGCACTCATTTTTCTTGGAGATAATGAAACACCCCCCAAGTATTGTTTTGTGGCATCTAACCGATGGATTTAAAGAACAAAGTTTTCCTTCAATTATACCCATGGAATGACTTTAGTGGTCGTTAGATCATTAGGGGAATTTATGTGATCAAACCTATCAATATGAACCCCATTTCCAACCCTTTTTTTGTGTACAACATCTATATAGTAGGCCATATAGGAGCCAAATAGAGATGCATCACCCTAGAGTTACCCTATTTGACCATTAAGGGAGTACTTGAGGCACATGTGATATGAATATGGGAACAATACATGCTTATGAAGACAAGTTATTCCTAGTATCATGTTTTAAGAAATATGCTATGAGACTACCATAAATTCAGTTTTTGATATTCGACTACATAAATGAGTCTTCAAATGAATTTTTTCATGTTTATTTTACTCACTCCTATCATACCTTTAAATTTTCAAGTTGGATGGAGTCAAATATACATATGTAAGTCGCAGATTATAAACATCTAGGTTGGGATGGGGTTGATCCCAGAGTTAGTATCTTCTTGGAAGTGGTAAATTTACACTTTATTAAAATGACCTATGATATAAAGTTGGTGTATGTTCCCTTGAATGGAGATTTCCTTAACATATCTAGAAAATGTGATAATGGTTCAACATTACTCATGCTCATCCTTCACTGTATAGTAAGCCTCAGTGGTAGCTGCCTCAACCTCGAACTTAATGTGTCTCTTCAAGGATTAGATAAGGGCCTCTCACATTTACTTTAACAAGAGGAGTTCCTCAATAATCTAAATCCTTATGGGTATGATAGAGAGGTGATTTAAAACATCATATTTTCTTTCTGAAGGAATATTTTTTCCCATATAGGGATGTTCTTTAGAAGTGCCATAGTTGATGTCATTGGTGGAATAGGTGGAGCTTAGAATGTACTAAATATATTATACTGGTGAATATATAGATTTTTTTGAGAAATTCAAAGCTTAGTGTTGGTCAGTTGAGTGCTGATTAACTGAGGTTGAGCCCTGGATGGAGATAGTTGACCATGGTGCAACTGCGAGTGAGTTGCATGATCAAATAATATAGTTGGTTGTGGATTCATAACTTATGGAACATATCAGGAGGGATCTTCTAGATTACCTTTATGTAAAGATTGATTCCTAGTTTTAGTATCATGAAAATCTTGGTTTGAAGTGCTAACATGTGCATTCTGATAGCCCATATGTCCTCTACATATCCTTCGATGTCATTATCCATAGGCAGTTGAGGGGTTGACATGAAATTCCTCACCCTCAAGATTTGTTAAGAATTAGATAGTTTTATGGAATTCACATATGTATAATATTGATCCTCATCAGTGGGATAGTCTAGGGATGGGTTGAACCTTTGTGTATCTCCCAACTTGGGAGGAATTAATGAAGTTGCTGAGTGTGTGAGTTGTATTTAGAAACAATGAAGGAATCTTATTTCCCTTGTTCCATCAACATGTATTCCTTTTAGATCTAGAAGGTTGTGACATAGATGTTGAGGAATCAATCATAGGTGGAATGAAAACCACATGGTGTTCTATATTTCATAAATGGGTATGAAATGATACTATGAGCATGAGGAACTCCCTTGCGAGCCAACCATTCATCATACTTCTGCATCCCATGGTTGGGGCCTATTTCAACTCATTGGAATATTCAATTTCAATGTTGGGGTAAGTGAAAAAAATGTGTCACCTATTCTAGGGAATTACACAATTTGACTAAGCCACAATCCACTTGTCCATTAAGCCAATATTTGAACAAAAATAATTATTTGATGGTGTGTTTGAGGATCTGATGATATAGGAAATGGTCGGTGTGGCTAGTGAGTCCAACCTCATGGGGTCTCCTTCATTCTATTAAATTTACGATTTAACTTTCTAGGGTATAGATGAAATATATATGGACCTACAAATCCCTGAAGAAATATGTATTGTTTTTTCGTTCCACAAAAGGGATCTTGGGAGCATGGACCTAATGTGGGGTGAAGGCCATGTTCTCTCATCGATACGATTATATTTGGTGAGGCTGTGTCTAGTAGGGATTCAATGGGAAATTAATTTTCTAGAGAGTCTCATCTACTAATGGGGAAAATAGGTGCACCATATTAAGAACCTCTCTATTCATAGTTTTGATTGTCTCTTCTTCTACAGGCCTTCCTGCAAGAGTTTGACGGGGAAATGGGAATGACTATTTGTCTAGTTAACTACAAGGATTTATCGAGACATTGAAGCTTTTCATAGAACTCCCAAAATATTAATAGTTAGTTTAGGGAGATGTGGGTACGAACTAGATCATTCCATATATTCCATATGATCATCGTGAGAAGATGTTCATGAGACATTAGCATGTCGAGTGAATATGTGTGTCCCTTCCATCGGGAAGTAAAGTTGTCAACTCAATCATAGAGTCTCTATTTTTATTTTAAGAGGTTGGATTTTATTATCTAATGTGATTTAGTGTTTAATTGGCAATGAAACTATTTACAAAGGTCCTACCAACCAGTAATAGACCCAATGGGTAGTGTACTATTCTAGATGAACTCATGCCTTTCTTGATTCTAGCTGAAGAATCAAATAATTGTGACTTTCTACTACTCTAGATTTCCCAACATTGATCCCCACCTTGAGGTTATGTTTACCAGATACTATAGTGGGTCACCCATCCAATTAAACAGGGTGAATATAGGTTTTCAAACTCAAGGGGCACTCGAACATGGTCTACCCAAGCGAAGTATGAATTTCCTTCAAGTGGGATTTCAACCTGTAGTTTTTCCGAAGTCTTAAGGCCGATAATGAGGGAAACCATCGCATAGTTATGGTGAGGATTTATGGAAATCAATGAATTGAGAGGGTCATATAATCAGGTAGAATAATGACCTTGATCATGAGGTGGATACTCACACTTCTTAGGTTGGGTTGACAACTCATTTATAGGTCATTTTATATATCCCCCAGCTTCGAACCTGACAGGGTGCATTTGGAATCTAAATTTGGATTAGGGCATCGAATAAGGAGGAATGGGTTCCCCATTGGAGGAGATATGAGTTCACTTATGATGTTGTTAGAGTTTGGGGGCTTCTCAGCAATAAGCTTAGTGGTTATCCTTTTATAACCCTCAATCTATTGAAGAAAAACAATTATCCTGGGGTACAACTCTACTATTATGAAAACCTCATAGGTGTCTAATAGCTCAAAATTTCCCATAACTTTTATAAAGTACTGAAGGGAATACAATAATTTCTCATTGGGGGGACTCTTGAGGCCCAATGACCACCCCGAATGACAAGTATGGAAGCCTATCAAGGGGAATTCCCTATACTATGCCACCCCTTGAGGAATATTTTCCTTATCATGTCCTGTGTTGGTGGGCATATTCTTTCAAACCTCTAGATGTTATATGGTGACCACATTTTCTTTGGTAGTAGTTATACATTAATAGTAACTACTGATGGATGGGATATATTTTCGGTCCTATCGCTATCATAGAATCAGTTAAAATGGAGGGAAACATAATACCGTTAACCTTTGATCTTCACATATCGAGACACCTCTTCCATGACCTGATGAAGCACATTAATAAACATAACATAGGTTTACTGGAGAGTTTGGTGGTATCCATATGAATCTAGATGATGAGCTACCAGGAATTCCATGATCTCACCCTTGTTGCACTATTGGTGAATGACATCAAGGTGATTTTAGCTTCCTGAGTAATCCAGATAACGGAGTTGAATATGGTGGATTTTATCCCAAATAATCTAGATAAAATAAACTATCTGGTCCATGGTGATTGAATCTAAGATGATAAAATATAGAGCTATAGGTGTCCAGAACATAACTGATAGTGGGTTGGTGGCCAAAATCTCCCACATGTCCTCTTTCTCACTTCCAAGGGGATGATCGTGCTCCTAGTCGGCCCAAGTCTTGATTGGTAGAGGTCAATATAAGTGTTGAAACACCTACATAGATTTTTTTTTCTAATCTACATAAAGAGGAGGCACTATGTAGGTCAAATACCCACTACATTCTAGAACATCTCTGAAAGGATGATCCAAACTCAAGATCATATCCATATAGGATGGGGTATCTACCACTTCTTCATTTTTGAGAGTGACATCATTACCTTTAATCTCAACAGAGTGATCTCCATCATATAGGGGCAATAATCTAAACCCTTTCATATCTAAAACTTATTGTGTGGAGGTATAGAGGAGGGAAACTAATGATTATTGAGATAGTTGCAATCTGAGTCCTTGGAAGGAGGCTAGAACATCATCCTCCTATAGGTATATTCATAGGAATATAGGCATCTTGTAGATGTTTGATTTCAGGATCGTAATACTCAATTAATGGGATTCTTCCCCAGAATATGGTAGTGGGGGTAAAGTTCCCCTCATTGAGTCATCCATCACTTCAAAATCAAAGAGGTATATGATGGAATGATCCTTCCAAGGGTTCTACCTCTAATAGAGTGATACTTATTGATGCGAGGATTACTAAGAGTCACCCGAGTTTCCTTTATGGGTTGTATACTATTATATAGGAATGAACCCCACGAAATCTGTTCACCCTCCTTCCATAGGATCATTTTTCAATTTAGGACATTTCTTCAGTATGGGTATGAATTCTATGATAGTTGATGGTGGTGTAGGGAGGACCTCCACACTAGTTGATAATTTCATGGGGAGGACCTCCATACCTATTAGTGGTGGTTAAGGGAGGACATATGCACATATTTTCCTCATCACTGGATGGCCAATAATGGATGCTGTTGTTGTGAGAAACAAATAGATTCAACTTGACCTGTCTAAGAAGTAGTTGGGGTATCGATCCATGGTGGGAGTTTATGGATCCCCATTCTCTTGTTAGGGAGATGTGATGGGATATGTTAGTGGTGGTAGGGGCTAATGGAGATAAATAAGATTCATCCTATCAAGAATGGTAATGGGGTTGACTACAGTGTTTACATAAAGCGTTGTGGAATGGGACTAGTCAAATAGGGATGGATTCAAATTGTTCTTCAACCTATGGAACTGATCAGTGTTGTTGTTGATGAGGCCTGGTGGGAGCCATATTGGGAAGATCCTGAGCGGTTTTCACTAGAGGTATGGATTAAAAATCCCTTTCCTCATTGAAATAGGTGATAGATCTATCAGATTAATCTAGGGAGAGGGTCCCAAAGTTGTTCACCTTTGGGATGAAGGTTATTCTCCCCGACATGACGGTCGTGGGTGGTAATTTTAGTGAAGTGATGATAGATCAAGGTCTCAGAAGTCTATATCCCTTGTGGGAATGACCCCTTTCTACTCATTCTAATGAAACAGGGTGTCGATCACCATCCTCTAGATGATTTCATTGGGTGATATAGGGTGTGGGAACCCTCTAGATGAAAGTGCAGTGGCTGTCATGGTAAGTGTACAGTTGGGTGGTATTTCCACACGAAATTTATCCTTGACCTTGTGCCTATGGAATTATGTCACTGATTTCCTATAACTTGAGTCATATAAGGTATGCAGATTCATCCATAAATACATATATAATGAAAGAAATTCAAAATTCCCTAATTTTGTTCATTATTTCTAAAATAGAGTAGGGATCCAAACTGATGATTTCGTAGACCAAGGATGCCCAACATTATTTACCCCAAGTTGTAAGAGAGTTTCATGCTAGGCCCACCACTTTCTTGGTGGGACCTAACATTGAATATCTAGTTCTGGTGATATGAAAATTTTATGGTTCCCCAAATACTACTAGTTCCCATAGTTGGAGGAGAATAGTTTCATGTCAGGTTCACCATTTTTTTATGATACTTTCATTGGGGACAGCGTATCACACACGCTTCCTATTGACCCACATTCTCACTTTCCAAAGGTATACAACTTCCATCACATTAATCAATGATGAATAATACTTGATCAAAACAAAATGATGGGATTCCAGTTCCTTCTTTCATGTATTCCTCTTTGGATCTCATCATCTTGTTTGGGTCTCCCTCATAGATTTATGTATTGTTTATGAAACTCATTATCAGACCCATCTCAAGG
The DNA here is from genome assembly GCA_963277665.1 of Viscum album. Classification (NCBI taxonomy): domain Eukaryota; kingdom Viridiplantae; phylum Streptophyta; class Magnoliopsida; order Santalales; family Viscaceae; genus Viscum; species Viscum album. The sequence continues at coordinate 875,460,102 of OY728136.1, forward strand.
TGGATTATAGTTAATTATTCATATTCTATCTCAACATGGCATCAACCATTGGTCATGGGATGTAGTAAAATGTTTAACATTGGGCATGTTTGGACAATGGGTAGGTTGGACACCTAAAATTTATTTGAATTTTCAGAGGGCATATCATGTGTGAGGTAACTTAGGAATGGAACACATGGAATCCTGTGTCAGTCATGAGGTAATTGACACAGGGGCATAAGTATTTGAGAATTTTTATTCCATGCATCCAATATTTATTTTATGTTGTATGGATTCTGGATCAATTAACAAGTTTATCTTCTTGTCGATATGGATTGGTCACAGATTTATTGTATTGTGGGGATAGGTGGTGAATTGTGTCTCTAGGGGGGGGGATTTAGCACTTGGTATTTGATGGAGTGTTCCACCTAGGGAGAATATTTCACAATTGGATTTTATATAGTGTTTCCCCCAAGTTGAATTATTTCACACATGTGTGGTTCTGTATCTCCTTGGTTTCCTCTACTATTTCATCATTATCTTTCATGAACGATGCCATTTTGGTCGGGTTTGATGGATTCCATGATGTTTTGGACCGCATTGGTGGCTTCGAGGAAGGAAGGTATACTGGGGTGGTCTTTTGGTTTGTTCTCCCAAGTGGGGAGTGCTCTCATCTATGGGAACCATGCACCCGAAACCACTGTGTCGTCTCTTGTGGCTTTGTCAGTGAAGATTCCTCTATCTCCCATCCTCTTTCGATGGTGTATTGCTTATAGGTCACAATCATCCAAGATTCATATCTTATCCTTATCCTCTATTGATTCTATTATAGGTTATTCTCTCCATTTTTGGCTCTAGAATGGTTTGGTTACTTTTTGTTGGCATCTATCATGGTTCCCTACTCTGATGAACCCTTCTCTAGCTTTTGGAGTGTCATCATCCATGGTCATCGGCACACAGTCATGAGATATGGCGATGCGATGGGTGACACAAGCAGTGTGAATGGAAGAAATGGGATAGTTCTACTGGGTATGATGTGTTCCCTCAGGTGTTTAATGGGATTTTAGGTTGGCCTAGATTTGTTTTGGTTCTCACTAAACCATAAAGTTACTTTTATTTTACAATACAAAAAAAATGTTTGGTGGATTTGATAGAGTGTGTCCCCCCATGGGGGAAGATTTCAGACTTGGATTTTATGGAGTGTGTCCCTCAAGGGGGAATATTTTACACTTGGATTCAATGGAGTGCGTCCTCATGGGAGAAATATTTCACAATCGAGGTTGTTAGGATTGAACCTCTTATAGGCATCCTAAGTACCCTTTTAGTAAACCGGGTTCAAAACCCATATAGTTCAATGCCATAATTTAATCTCACGTGATTTGATTGGTACATTTAGTTTAACATCATCTGTTAGGATTCTCATGTTGTGGAAGGAGAATAAACAAGGTATTGTGTGGGTATTTTTCATGAAATATTCCCAAGGGTTCTGGAAGAAGAGTGACATCCCATGAAGGGAGACCTAGGGGTACTGGAAGTAGGGTCACTTCCCATATAAGGGGAGGAGTGGCATCACATGACGGTCGTACATGGGGCATGCCATGCTTATCGCATGGGGTACGGATATAGTTTTTTGTAATGTTCTAAGGTTGTTGTTGTGTAGTTTAATGTCATACAACTAGGACATTGGGTTGGTAAGTTATACATAATGGAGCTTAGATATGGATGAGGCTTACACCCTATGGGGGGGTATGTCAATGAAAGTTGAAGATACAAAAAGAACTCTATACCGAGATTGGTAAGCCTTTTACCTTAGTGATTCTACCTTTAGGGATTATTTTTTTAGTGCTCATGCGACTCTAGGTGGATCATGTCATAAACACTACTATGGAGGAATGTCAATTAGGAGGAAAGATGTTGGGGGTTCCTATTATTAAGATTAAAAGGAATTAGGGTACCTTTTCTTAAAAGAAATAGGTAGGGTGAAGGTCTAGTACACACATGAAGAAATATGGGTGGACACAAGAGTAGGTTATACTGATAAAAAAAACAAGGGTTGTGGTTTAACCATCACTAGATTGGTTTGGGGGACCTAGGAACTCCACTTTCATGATTGGGTATTGGCTGAAAGGAGGAACCATTGAGAGTCCTAGAGGATGGGTTTCATAAATTTTAGGGTTTCACGAATGTTTGAGGCTTCACGAAGGACACAAGTCTTACAAAGGTTAGTGGTCTCAAAAAATAGTATGTTTCATGAAACAGGGTGACCCTTCCATGGAGTAAATTCTTGGTTTCATGGGGTTGGATTTGTTAAGGGTAATTTTCTCATGAAATAACAGGAGCCACACAAGGATATTTTATTACATGAAGGCTTTGTAACATCATGGAATGTATCTGTACCATGGGCGGAGGTTCTCAAAAACCAATGGGATGTGGTTTTTAAAAAGATAGATAACTATAGAGGCCCATCTATTCTACCTATAATGAATATTCTGAGTATCACAAACTCATAGATTATATCATAATTTGAATGGTCACACCCCCTTGATAGTCAGAAAAAGAGGGTATTTATAGGATTAGTAGAGGAAAGGGAATTTATTTCATGAAAGATGGAGGATTTTTCAAAATATTATGTGAGCTTCATGAATTGATAGAGATAGGAGAACGAGAGTGTTGCTATGTTAAGGTTAGCATCAAATCTCCACACCAAAGATGACATCCATGATATTAATCTCTATGAACTAGAATTATGTTGCATAGAAGTTACCATCAAATCTATGTGTGTCCAAGGACTTCTGTGAGCTCTATCTATTTGTGAAGGTGTATTCCTTGATGAATCCAATCCCATAAGTGTTTTTGGGTCGTTTGGGCCTAAATTCACTTAAAACCGGTTGTCCCTTCTTCAAAATTTCCCATGACATGAATATTTTGGAATCAATAATCATGAAATTCATCATTTTAATAAGATATAAAATTGAAAATTCCTACATAAATTTATCATCAACTATATATAAAAATTTATTATTGAAGTTATTATTGATTATTCGTAAAAAATATAAAACACAAATATTTTTTGGTACCCATTTGATTTTGGTTCAATTATTGTTATAATCAAAATATTAGGTAACCAAATATTCTTATCTTGAATATGGATACCTTCTTTGAAATGAGATAAAAATTTAGATGTAGGCATGCTTAATATCAAATAATTGAATTTTTTTGAACTAATAATAATTATAATAATTTCCAAAAATAACATAATGAAACTATCTAACAGTAAACATGATTTTACCTTTCTAACTTCTCATAAAATAATTCCTATAATGCTTTGGTTATTCACCATTGCTTCCAATTCCAATTTTACTACTATTTCCATTTAACATTAACTTTTATTTTGTTAAGGTAATATTCCATTTTAGTAAAATAACCAGTAGTATTTTCAATGAATCAAATTCATCCAATAAATCATTAATTTTACTATCATCCTAAGTATAAAAAGATTCAACTTTATAAAATTTAGATTTTAATTCGAAAATATATTTTATATAAATTAACTTTTCTTATAAGAACATAATCAATATTTTTTTTGATATTTCTACATGATTTTTTTAGAGCATCATATTTATCTTCATTAATGAAACAAGGCTCATTATGTTCCCTAAATGAATAATTTTCATATTTAAAAATTGATTGTACCTCTTCAGTATGATCCATAATACATATATTTAACTTTTCATTCAAATTAATATCTTTAGAGATATAATTAGATTCATCAATAAAATCATAACTAATAGATTCTTCATAAGAAGTGTCAAAATATATTTCTTTATCAATTATATCATACTTTGAATTCAGAAATTTAAGAGAATAATTTTATTTCTTAACTAACTTGTGATCATCAGCTTATGCATGCATCTTATCTTCATAAGTAATAATGATATTTTCCCATATATCATGAGCAGTATCACATTGGTAAACTCTATTTAATTCATTTAGTCCTAATCCAAAAATTATAGACTTATAGTAAATAATAGTAATCTTCTTGTTTAGTGCTCTATAATTCTGGTAAACCAGTTAGAATCATATAGGGTTTCAACACATTAATATGAACTTTAAAACTATGATTATTAAAATAGATAACCCTTATATATTTCTAGAAATAATAATTATCAAAATTAAAATAATGATATATAATCGTTAACATTCCATTTTTCAGATCAGTCATTTAAACTTGTTATGGTTGAAGGGATATAAAATCATTGAAAAAGAAGGTTTTTATCACTACAGAGGATCCACGTGTCTAGATACAATAACACTTTTTTGTGTTAAGAAGAAGTGTAGTATATCTTTAAGCTTAAACTATGGAATTTAGAGATTACAAGAGACCAGCTCTGATATCACTTGTTTCTATAAAGAATAAGAGTAATATATATTCAAGATTCAACTATTAAATGTAGAGATTCCAAGAAAAAAACTTCGATACCACTTTTTTTCCAAAGGTTGTCGTAGGAAAACACTCCATATTTGGTGGGGAGGGGGTGAATGGAGTAATTTAGAAAATATATCATTGAATTAAACATCCCTTTTTAAGTTGGTTTGACCCACAATATTTTTATACTAGTTCATGGACACAATTAACATCTCCTAGTCCACTATATCATCACCAAATATAATATTGATGCTTTTATTCATATTATTTTTATAGGGAAGTCACAACTGAGTTCAAGTAAAACAAATTTAGTATACGTCTTTTACTGGGATTTTATATCATTTTTACTAGGGAACGTACAACTATGTACAATTAGTTGACAGTTCAATCCATAGCTAAGTAGAAGTAGTTTAAACTTCACCCATAGTTTATTACACGAATTTGACACTTATAATAGAAATATATGAGGTGTAAAAGTGAAAATAGAATAATATATATTTTACCCTCTATCTGACAGTACATGAATCTTTTAAAAAAAGTCTTCAAGTTGTACTAATTATGAAGATATCCTTATTTTAGATTAATCTTTGATAAATGATCAATAAATAACAAACAATTTTCAAGGATGAAAAAGCTTCCTTCTTCTCCTTCTTCAACTTCTCCCTTTTCTTCCTTTTCAACTTTTATTTTTCATAAAACAAAATATAACAATATTAAGAGAATTATTTATTTTGAAAATTAATTAAATTATATATTATTTATTATATCATATTTATGTATATTTATCTATGTGTGTTTATAAAATTAATCTACTATAATGAATATATTTATAAAATGAAAATAATTTTATCCATTTAATTTTCCTTCCATTAATATTTTGAAATGAAATAGTCTTAGTATTTTATAATTTACTCCCTTAAAATAATAGTAACCATAATTGAAATTGTATTATTCAATATCTATGATAAAAAAATTTGAATAACCATGTTAAAGTGATCAGAAATATTTTCTATGAAAACAACATATATCTATTGTGGAATATTTTCCATTAATAAAGAACTACTTCATAGTTGAATAATATTCTTTGATATATCCATTGAACAACTTCAAAATCATTTCCATAATTTCAACATTTAAACATTTGACTAATCCCATTAATCACATGATAAAAAAACTTTAAATTTAATAATTTGAATAAATATACTATTTCATGATTTATTATTTATATCATTCGATACATAATCCAATTATAATAGGTGATAGATAATTTCTTCATGCTGGGTATACATAAAAGTCATTCTTCTGAAACCTTTTCTAAACATACCTTCTAAATATCAATATTTTTATCAATATATAAGAGTCTTTATCTTTGAGAAATAATAACCCTTATTTTCTTCTGAAAATACAGTAAAATTAATCTTAAATTCAAATAAAATACATAAAGGTCATCTCCTTTACAAAAAAGTGATATATAAGAGACAATCCTCTCCGTGTAAAGGATGTGTAAAATTCATACACTTAGTCGACACTTAACATCTGAACTCATATGTAAAAATAATATCTAGAAATATAAGAGTATTTTCCTGTATCACTATAATATTTAAATCTCATATACTTAGCCAAATTCTATATTTCATAAATTTTTAAATCTAATTAATTCATAATATATATTCCTTTGTAAAAATATCAATATGTAAAATATTTCCACAAATTTTGATGACATGTAATATCTTTAATCCACTATATAGGATATTTCTTATCTTTCAATGATAAATAATATTTTATAATCAGTCTGATCTAAGTACATAATATAATGACTCCATGCATAATAAATTTTAATTTTCAAAATTTTTTACTTCCATCCAAATATAATTTTTTCTTTCCAAATTATTTAGAATACATAAGATATTTTTATAACTCCACATGAGCCCATAGTATTATTTAATTGAAAAAATTATTGAATATAAATCTATATAAAATTTTTTATAATTATTGAATAATAAAGAATAATAAATAAATGTTAAATCATTAAACCAAGTGAGATAAAAATAAAGATAATAAAAAAAAGTGTGATTGATTAATAAAACAAATAAAATAAAGTAAGGTATTAAATAATTATCAAAACATAAATAATGTTGAAATAGATACTAAAAAATATAGTGTTTACCTATATATAATATTGGTGGTTTTGGATGGTATGATATCTGGGTACATATTGGGATGTTTTTGGGATATTGGGATGTCCTACCTATTACAGATTTACAATATTTGAGTTGTTATATATGTATTGAGAATGATATTTGGTTTTTAGGGAAATTATACCACAAAATACTCCATTGAAGAATTAGGAGGGTAGGGATGTGGTGCTATCATTTCATGATCCAGGTGAGGTCTCTTGAAAAAAGATGAGAATGCACCACATGTAAAGGTTTTGAGGAAGTCCAGGTAGCTGGAATAGATATTTAAGTTTAGATAACTATTAAATTATCAATTGATGGTGATTATAATATGGGTTATTTATATTATTAAATGAGGGAATCTAGGGGTTGAGCCATTCCTATTATATTTAAAAATGTAGTTATGGTATTAGCATCCTCCTTTATTTTAGGAAGAGGAAAAAATCTAGGTTAGAGAGTTTTAAATAGAGTAAATAAAAACTATATTTGATCAAATAGATATGCCTAATTGGTGAAAGGTGATTATGGATACATATATTCTTAGGGGACTATTGAAACACTAGTGATACATGAAAGTGAAGTCAGGTAGATATAAGGGGGTGTCTTGGAAAGTCTTTTAAATGAGATTCCTAGATAACTTTTACCCAAGATACAGAAGGTATATCAGGCTTGTGAGATTATACATTTAATGCAAGGTGATTCATTTAGTGGGTTATGATACTAATTTAAAATATATATTTATATCTTACACTAATTTTATCATGATATTAGATCACTTACATGTAAAGATAAGAGTAATTTTACACACTATTAGGGAATATGTGAATATATAATGGTTGGACTCATTTTTTGAGGCAGTGAACCTATCCTTGATAGAGGATAATAATTTGACTAATGGGTTGCGACCAAACATGGGGTAGGTGGTTATGATACATGAATACATAAATAAATATATTAGGAAAACGAATATGGTGTTTATATTAGGGTATCATCTTTGTTTCATCAGGGTAGGTTACATTAAAATTTTATAAGTATGAGAAGAAATTACACATTTAAACATAGTGTGATTAACTACCCACGAAGTGTCAGTATTGTGGGAACATGGGACATATTTAGAGGTTATATATGATAATATATTATCCATTTATAGGTTGCAGATATATTTATAATTAGTTACTTAAAGAATTACCAATTGTAGTGCAATGAGTTAGTAGATGGAGTTTGTATTCCTACTTAGGATATGGTATAAGACATGGTTATTATTTATGATGGAAGTTGTTTACATATAGTATAACTCAACAGGGAGGATATGAATCAGGAGGACAATTTAATTGGATCGATTTGAGACTTTATAAGGATGATAGAGATCCATTAATAGTTATTCGTATGCTATAATTACAATGGTTATAGTTTTTCATTATTGGTATGGTGCACAATGTGGATGATTTCTAATTGAATAAATCAAGGGATATTTAAGGTATGGGAATCATGAATATTTTATATTTACCATGTTTCAATAGAATATATTTTTGGAATTAAAAACTATGCTCCGGTATGATATCATGGTTATACCGAGTAGCTTGATTATGGTGATATTAAGGAGACAATTCCTATGTTGGGGAGTGCTATTGTTTGTAGAGACTCATTATCAAATCCAATTCATTATATCCTAAAGGATATATTTTTAAACTTATATTCTTGATCATGAATTAGGTTTACATATGTGAAATTCTAGTATAAGTAGACTGGTTCATATTCCATGTTTTATAACCAGGTTGACAAGTTGTAGTGTCTAGATGATGGAAGTGCAGAAATTATAACTCATATTAGAATCACATTGATAGGGTTACCTAAAATGTTCTTGGTAGTTATTCAAAATGTCAACATATTAATAACTAGAAATATTCATGAAAATTACTTACACAGTTCACTATAATTCAGTGTTTAAGGTATTTTTACCTATAGTAAATTTGAGGTTTCTAGGACCAATTGTGGGTCCCATGTAAATTTTGAAAGGTTGTAAAATTGGTTGACCAGATGGGCATCATGATAAGTAGGTGGGGGTAGGACCACTAGTATGTTTATCTTTAATAGATTTAGTATATGTTGACATTTTTATTGTGATTTCAATATTTTATTCTTCCATTACATGAAATGATGCCACAATTCACTCATACAGATGTTTGACTAAAGTCCAAAACAACCAAAAATCTCTTATTATTGTTCCATGTTTTTTTATTTACCCTTGTGTTTTTTTTTCTGGTATTTGTATTTTTATTCAGTGTGGGAGGATTTCAATATGGTATAGTGAATGGGGTATGGTTTTACTTCTCAATTTTGGTACATCAAGTTAATTAGATTCATCTACCTCTAAACGTTTCAGACTTTATTCCATATTTTAAGTTCCATTAGTTAGCTTCTAGATATGGTGGTTTAGAATACTAATAAGTGGTATCAGATCTTGTGGCTCAACAATTCTCTACACACTTAGTAAAACATTCTTTAGATAATTTTCATATCACTATGATTTCTTATTTCTATTCGAGTCAACTATTTCGAATGGAATGACATCAAAAGTATGGATGGTCTAAATAAAACAATTTTTTGGGAAAGTCTTTGGTTTCTGGAGGACGTAGATATAGGAATATCTATTTTAGAAGGACCTTGAGGTTTTATAGAAAGGTTTAAAATCATAAGTAATGGAAAAAATGGAATGGGATATACTTTATAGGAAGGAACTTGTAATGATATGGATGTCACTGGAAGGAAAGTTTTCCTATAACATTTGAGAGGTGAAAACAATAGTGGAGCTGATGAAGGCCCTAATAGATATGTATGCTAATCCAAAATAAGTGAACACAATGTTCATGATGTGGAGTTTATTCAAAATTATAATTTCATAATAAATACCACTAGTTTATCATTTCAATGACTTTAATACGATTTAGATCCATCTTTAATTAGTTCAATTAATGTTTATAAAAGATATGTGAGATTTGTTGTTGATGTCATAACTTCTAGAATTATGGGATGAAATGGTGAATACCATAAGAAATTCCTTTGGAAAGACTACTTAAGTGTTTAAGGAAGTTTATGATCTCATTCTAAATGAAGAGACCAAACAAAAATAATTCTAGGAACCTTCTGAAACCAATCTTAGTGTGGAAGTTAGTGGAAATTTCATTCAACAGAAAGGTTAGAAGAAATCAGAAGATATATCAATGGAAAAAAGTTGAGGTAAGAAAAAAATTTCAAGACCCACAAATTATAATTTAAGTAATAATGGGAACCTGAAGAAATATTTCAGGGATCATAATGTGAATTTTATAAGGGGTGATTCTATAATTTCCTATTACAAAAACACCGCTTCAAAAGGTGAGATAAGTTTACTATTGAGGAAATATTTCATAGAATCATGGATAATTTATTCTAGGGATTAATTCCATTATTATTATAAGAGAGTATTAATGGTAAATTATTATTATGTAAGGTTTAACAAGATCCATCTAGTTAGTAATAAAACTCTCATTATCATGGGGAAGGTCAATGTAAAGATCTAAATTTCAAACAAAAGATTCTTAGAGTTTAAAAAAGTTTAAAACATAGTAGATTTATAGAAGTTATAATTTTCTTTGGCAAACTAGATGAAGTTGGTTTTTGAATAATATTTATAGATGGAGTATAGAACATTTCTTTGGGTTCTATGGTTATGTTCAGTGGTTTTAAAGATGATATGTTGTAACTGAGAAGAAGATTAGATGGAGGGAAAGTTTATAGAATGAAAACATATAAAATTCTAGAGTTGTGAAGTTGTAGTATTAGTAAAATAAGTGATAATAACATGTTATAATTAGTGGATATGTGTATAAATAATCTTGGTCACAAAGATTTTAGATATTTTTATTTTTTTACTCTGAAAGTAGAAAAAGGTGTTAATTATAAAAAATGTAAGGACACATAAGTCTTAGATGATAAAGATACATATTGATGTTTATGAGATTATGTTATATTATTCTTATACTTTTCCTTCAATATTTGTTATATTAATTGATTTTTCAAAAAGTAATGTACGAGTTTACTTCATTTAGGACAAATATGAGGTTTTTAGAGTGTTTGTTTGATGGAGATCCATGAAAAAAGAGAAAAAATTAGCTTAAGTGATTAAGGAATGTTAATAGTAGATAATATAATATTATTAAATTCAAAAGGTTTAATATATAAAAGTAATCAAGTTTGAGAAGATTATTCCTACAATATACAAACATAATGGTGTAGTGGATTCGATGAAATGGACATTGAGTGAGAAGGATCAGAGCATGATAAACAATTCTAGAATTCCCAAGGATTTTTGGGAATAAATAGTCAATTGTACATATTATAATAGAAATATATGTACTTAAACACTATTTGATTAAGGGATTATGGAAGAACTATGGTCTAAAAAAATAATGACAGTTTCCCACATGATTTTTTTGGAGTTTCACATATTCCCATGTTCATGTTGAGTATCTAGAAATTCTTGAATAAAAGTCCCAGTAATATTTATTTTTTGGGTATGTTAATGAAATTTTTTGATTTAATCTTTGTGATAATGAAAATTTGAAGATATTTAGAGGATTTTTTTCTCTTCAATGAGAAGGTATTGTGGAATGGCCAAAACATGGTGGAAGATGGAGTTGAGAACAAATAATCAAATAACCACATAAAATTTTATTTGAATGGAAGTTCTAGAAATTCAAAAGTTCAATAAGGTTTAGATTTTAGGGAATGTATAGAAGTATCATCATAGTTTATAGGAAGTACAAGAATGAATGGGAACTCTGGACTCTTAGTTAAAGGCTCAAGAAGGTCAAATTCTGAAAGAATTGATTCTAGAAAGAGCATAAAAATTGGTTGAGTTATGGGGGTCTACCAAGATCAATTTAATAGTTAATATGTTTAAAACTAATTTTTAAGAATTTATTGTTAATAATGAGGATATATAGATAAATAGGAAGAAGTATAAAGCCTCATTTTTATGTCTTTTTCTTCTTTGGCTTTTGGATCTTGTTAAGACCTTTGTGCTTGTTTGGTTATCAATGTGTCATTGTAATGTGTTTCTCCTTTTCCCAGTCTTCAAAAGGAGATATTTCTTTGTTAAATCAAAGGGTTTTATCCCCTCATTTCATAAAAAAATAAACCTAGGAGTTAATAGATAAACCACAGGTGAAGAAAAAACTAAATAACCAATGGATTTTTTTAAGGGGGATGTGAATTGTATATGGAGTTAAAAGTCTAGGATATTTATCAATTGGTTTTATTATAAGGAAGGAGTGGACTTCCCTAATATTTTTTCAAGCAATTTCAAAAAGACAAATGTCCAGATGGTGTTAAGTTTTTTTTCTTCCAAAATTCTTCATTTGTAACATATATATGCGAATATGGAATTTATTAATGTATATTTAGAGGATTAAATATAAAGGAAGTACCCATATGGGTTTATGGATCAATGGAATGTGGTCCTGGTGTTTTATTCTTACACTATTCTCTGAATGATGGCCTAGGGTTTAAGTTGAAAACATGTCCTTATGAAATGAAACAAGAACAACAGAAATGGCACTGAATGTTCAATGAATTTATGGATGAGAAGGGATTTGTAAAAAGAAATACGGATCATTGTTTCTATTTAAATGTGTTCAAGGATGTGGGGTTCATCATCAATCTCTTGTAAATGAATGACATTCTCCTAATAGGTGTGGATGTGATACTAATTCAAGGGATCAATGATGGTTTGTATAGAAGGTTTTGGATAATAAATCTTGGGGAATCCAAGATGATTTTAGAGATGTGGTTTGAAAAAGATAAAATAACCACAACATTTTTTACCTCAGAATAAATAAATCCTAAAGGTCATCAAAAGGATCTGAATGACTGGATGTAAACCCGTGTCAAACCCATTAGCCAGAAACATCATGTTTTGCTGATAAAAAACTTCTAAAATGGAATATGAAGTTATGTTCATGGGAAGAGTTCCATTTATATCAATATATGTAATCATGATGTAAACCATGGTTTTTACGCCTAACATTACACATATTGTGGTAGTTATCAATCATTTTATGAAAACTATAATAAAGAAGAATTTAGAATTCATAAAGTGGATTATCCTTTATATAAATGTTTTAGAAGATGTATCCTTGTATTTTTTAATAGATGATACATTATGTGGATATTCTAATTTGTACATTTGAGGTTAAATGGATGCACATAATACTATCACAAGCTTTATTGTTACCTTTAGAAGTATATTACTAAGATAGATTTCAAGGTTTTATCCCATTGTTTCACTATCAAAAATGAAATAAGAGTATGTGGATATCATATAATTAGAAAATTAATTGATTTAGATAAAGTTTTTAATATATGAAACTAGAAGGAGTTAGGAATGTGGGTAACTATTCTTTGAAAGTTAGAGAATAATTCATTTAGATAAAAGTCCAATGTTTCACTCATGTAAGAAACACAATATGTTTATATATCATTTATTATGAACGATTTCAGAGTATGAGGTGTTAGGTTGGTTTATTTTCAGAATAATTCAGAATATTGATGAAATATTTACAAAGGTTTTAGTATGGGAAAGTCTAGGGAAACATTGTTCCTCACTGATACTTGGGTGACTAGAAGGTAGAAGGGAGGCACAAACTATTTCTATAAAAGATGGAATGATTATAATTTTCCTATGTTTTGGTGGTTTCCTTAAATCCTTGAATGTAGTATTCAAGTGGTAGGTTTTTAGATTTTGTGAAGAATCTTTCATAATTGGGATTATTTAAGTTTTGAAAGAGAGATTTTGGATCTTGGGATTCAGATCATCAAGGAGGATTATGATGGTAGATTTCCAATAGAGGTAGGCTAGTCTAAATATCATATTCCCAAATAAGGTGTAAAAGTTTCCATGTATGGAATATAGAATCATTCAAGTTATATATTATGTAAAAATCACTCTAATAGAGTTATGTAAGGTGTTATTGGTAGTTTTAAAAAGGGTCTATGTATGAATCATCAAAGGATTGTATGAGAATGACTTGCACAATTCACCATAAGTCAATAGTTGATATATATAAACCTATATTAAATCAATTATTTTCAATTACAACAGTGGTCCCCCCATGAAATATGCAGTGCTATGGAACTGGTTGACTGGTTGGAACCCATTATAAATAGGTGTCGTGATACCATTTGTATGTGTTACTTGATTTGATATAATATCAGTTTACTAGGCTGATTGTGATTGTAATCATTTATTCTTTAATAAAATTAATGGAAGCATAATTTTTCTCCGGTTTTTATAGTACTAATGTCTATACCGTGTAAAACCTTTTCTTATCACTCATTGTTTTCTTTTTTGTTTTCCTCTTGTATGCGTATTTATATAAGTTTTTTTTCTTGAGTGTGTGAGGGTGTTGATACAGTCTAGTGATTAGGACATATTTTTTCCTCCTTGTTCAAGTAAATAAAGTTCATGGGATTCATTTTACTCTATATGTTTTGGAATTTATTCCACATTTGAACTTCTAGTGGTTTGATTTTGGTTTTTGTGGTTTCAAATCCCAATAGGAAGTTTCTATATATAAAATTGATCTCTACAAGTTTCTTGCCTATAGTGATCATGAATAGATGAGTGATTTCAATACCACCTCAAATTTTTGAGGGTATTATGAGTAGGAATCATGGGTTTCTATTTTTTTGGGTCAGTGTGTGAGTAAAGAAAGATCTAGGATGAGTCATTTTATAGTTGGGAGGTTATGATGGTATGTATAACTCCCTGATATTTTGGGAAATATTTTTTTCAAATAAATTTAATATCTTTGATATTTTTCATTAAACACAATAAATATTTAATATTTAATTACACACAACACTAACTTTTTCTTATGTTACACGATACATGAAGTTTGACTTAAGTTACACACATCACCGAGTTTAAACGAATCACGAAAAACTGTTAAAATATTGTTATTTAATATGATAGTTATCACCTAGACATTGGAATGGTGGGTATGAAAAGGATTAACTAAATTATGAAAATATATATTATAGAAATTTATATAAAGTGAATTATTTTAATACTAATTTATTATAAATAAAAATAAGAACAATTTGAAAATAAAGGAAACCTTTTTCTGGAAAATAATTTTTATGCACAAAAATGTGTTTTACAAAATTAAATTAACCAAATAAATATGGGTGAATTATTTTAATGAAATTTATATAATATACATTCAATAATATGTTTAATACTCATCTTATTTTTTTAGACAAGAGATAAGAAGAAATCCAATTTTACACTTAAAAACTATATCTTTATAAAAACCAATTTTGTCAACATTTTCACACTTATAATATAATTAATTTATGAAAATTTTAGAAATTTAATTTTATAAAATAAAAATAATTTTTTAAATCACCACATCAAAATTATCTTAGTAATATTTGTTGATGATTTTTGAAAAGATAATTTTTTTGATGAATAGTGAAAAATACTTGTTTTTTTAAGAATTGTTATTTCCTTTAAATGTTTTTAAAAATTTAAATTTGTGTAAAGATAGTTGTAAAAGTAAACTTACTTCAATTATAAATCTATTAATCTATGTTAGTTAAATATAATTAATTTCATATTGAATATTGATATAAAAACATTGAAAATTTTTGAATATTTTCTCTTTTAAAACCTACTTTCCGGTCGTGTCTGTGAGATTAATTTTAAATAAAATTTAACACTTATATGAATTGAATTTAGAAAAATGGATTAAATATTTCTAATAATATTAATTTATATTATATAATAAGGTTAAATTAATTTTTTACCATTATTAATAGTGAAATAATAAAAATTAATTACCGCAGTTAAGGTAAAAATGAGTTTAACTTGGGATAAACTAAAAAGATGAGGGTTAAAAATGACCCTACACATGTATAAATCTAATTTAATGGAAATATTTTGATTTTATACATCTTAATTTATAATCTATGATGATTTTTATGCTTTTCCATGTGAATTTCTTTATCATTTTGGATTATTTTGGGAAATTTCTAAGTTGCTTCCAAGTGGGTTCTGTTCCACCAGTTATAAAATACCACCACCATCAATAAATTATTCACTCTTATAAAGATATGTATTTATAAAAAAACATACAAAAATACCACCCAAAAAATCCTTATACATGTTCTAGATCTTCTGATCCTCCCAAAATACCAACACGATAGTCCTTAATAAGAGATCTAAAGGAGGTAATTCTAAGCGAAGGTAGTTATCTCCACTAAACTTATTATTTGTATTTATTATTATTACACCTACATTTATGTATTAATATTTAAAACATAATAAAAACAGTATCTCTTATATTTTTTATGTTATTATATTAATGTAATAACCTATATTCATCTCATGTCAACCAAATAGAAAATTAAACCGCCGATCATCTGTACGGAAAGCTAACACCTCATGATCTGATGCAGTTTTTTCCATAACAAAGTTTAAAGGATGGTTATAATGATATATGTTACATATTTATATTATATTTTTTAAAATAATTTTATTTTGGAATTATAATATCAAATATACCTTCTTACTTTCAATTCTACGGGGGATACGATAATGTCACTCGTGTGTATGGTGGACTACAACCTCACGAAGCGATGTGATTCATTTTATCTTACTCTTTACATGAAAGGAAGTAATGAAAAATTTAATAAATATAAATTATATATATTAAATAATAATAATAATTTAATGGTAATATATTATTTATCTTTCTTTCTTTTAACCCATTGAGAAAATGGAAATAATGTTCATGCGCACATACAGTCTACCGTCTCCATGAACGATGCATTTAAATTTTTATATATAAAATTAATTGTTTACTATATATATATAATGAATATATATGATATTTATATCATATAAATAATTTTTTCTCTGATGTTACCATTATTAAATTAAAATAACCAAAAATACCAAATCAAAACATACACAAAAAGAAAAAATAATTAACACCCAAAAATTGATTTTAACAATGAATTGTTAATAAATGGGTGATAAATGGTCATAAGTAAATAATATATGGGATTATATATATGATTATGATTCTATAATATATGTATAATAAACATATATTTATTATAAATGAGTTTCTAATGTGTATAAAATAATTAGAGACTTATGTTATGAAATTTCTATCTCACTTTTTACTTCTATGAGACACATTCCATATTCACCATCTGTTTATTTTATTTGGTGTTTATAATCACCATTAATGTATTTTATGATTTTTAACATAAAAAATATTTTCATTTCAATTTCCATTTAAGTATCTATCTTTCATATGTTTTACAATTAAAATTTAACAAAGTGATATGGTTTTTATAATAAAATTTCATTGTTTGTCAATATTATTCATGTTTATGATTCAAATGTTGAAATATTATGATCTATCTCTAAATAAACTCATTATTTTTCTTATACTATGGTTATTTCATGAGAATATATTGTTTCTGTTAATTTCACTCTCATTATGTACTCAATAGTTAAAAATAATGTTCTTAAGAAAAATCATCTTTATTTCTCTCTTCAGCTAAAAACATCTTTTCCATCCAAAAACATAATTTCTAATTTTTTTTTAAAAAATGTTCTTAAAATTATTAAAATTACTTATTAAATACATTTTTAACCATGTTTTAATTTTTAATTTTTTGGGAAAACAATCTTCATACCATTTTCCAAATAATTCCAATTTGTATTTTTCTAAAAATTTTAAAGGATGTTTGTTTTAAAGTGTATAACATGAATGGTATTTTCAACTGTCATAAAAAATAAATGTTTTGAATATTACTTTACAATTTTCAAAGTTTATTTTAAAATAAAATGATTTTTTAAATGTTTTATGTTTTTAAAAATTATTTTCAAAGTGGAAATAATATTTTCCTCAAGAAATGTTTTAAAAGATTTTTAATGATTTCTTTATAAGATTTCAAGGTTATTTTCAAAGAAAAGGATTTTTAAAATGTTTTATTTTTAAAAAATGTACCTTTAATGAAGAGTTATTTTCCACAAAAAATGTTTCAATTGATCTTTCAAAATCATTTTCTATATAAGATGAGATCCTTTGATGATAATTATGCTTTACTAGGGATATGATCTAAGGACAACATTATTATTCTTTTTATGGATGGTTTCTTCTAATGATGAAAAGATGTTTATGGGACCCGTTTCTTTTCCATGGGTTATACCATTATAAAATTCTTATGAAACCCACTTCTTTTAATGGGTTATGCTATGATTAAATGATTATGAAAAATTTATCTATTCCATTGGTTATGATGTGATGAAATGTCTATGAAACCCATTTCGTTTTTAGGGTTATGATATGAAAAATGTTTTATTAACTTGTAGCACAAATACATTTTATTTTCATGATATAATGTGTGGGACCAATATCTCTATTCAATTCATTGGGTAAATATTTATATATCATGATATATACAAGACTAGAATGGGGAGTGAACCCAATCTAGTAAGGGTATTTTTCATCTATGATGGTCTTAGGAGTGAACCTTGACTTCTATGATGGTTTTCGGAGTAAACCCATTCCACTATAAGAAACAGGTGCATCCTAATCCACTATGGGAAATAAGGAAATCCTGATCCATATTGGGAAATATGTGATGATTTTTGATCCACTATGTTGATGATCCTAGTAGTTAACCTTAAAATATGAAATGTTTTTCAATATTTATTATGGTTCGACACTTTTATGACAGGAGATTGTAGATCATGATTGGTTTGTGATGATCTATCAGTCTTATGGTCCATGTTTATGTAAATGATAACGTTTTATTAAACGAATCATGTTTATAACCTATTACATATTATTTATGAACTTCTTAATTCATGTTCATAATCAAAAAAACTTATGATTATATTATTATTTCATATGATCATAGATTTATATCTATTATGTTTACCCTTACTGAGAATATGATCTCACCCTTTCTTGTTTGTCCTTCCCCGGGTTATAAATAATTGTTTAGGTAGGGTATTCTTAAGAGGAGTAATATATTATAATATCTTTGTGGTAGATATTAAATATATTTCATAAAATAAAAAATTTTGTGAATCTAGTATCCAACGACACTGTACCTTTACGATCCATAGTTTCATGTTTGTGTCATGTAATGAATATTCATCCAAAAAGACGATGTATCTATGTAACAGAAGTTTGGGTCACTATATTTTATATCATAGGATGGGTTTAGTTAACCATTTAAAAATAGTATGAGAAACAAATATTGATATCCATAGGGATATTTCTATGGATATGTATAGGGATATGTTTAAGGAAAATTCAATGTATAGGAAAATTTCCTAGAATTTTGGTAAAGGATAAAGAGATTGGTTTCCAAGAAATTAAATCCCTGTATACATACTACAATTGTATGTGGCTTGAGCATAGAGGTACCTAGGGGTAGTAACTCACAAAATGGTGTATTGAGCTAGAATAGATCGTCACCTGGTGCATGAGAACGAGCCTTGTTTCACACCTAGTATTAAACTCCTAGGGGATATGCTTTAGAAATTAAAAAACTCTTTATGAACCATCCTGATGTATTTTAATAATGACCATGAATGAACTAGGTTAACCCTAAGGTTTCATAGATTGAAATTATGGTGTCATGATTTAGACAACCTATAATGTATTTTTCATGATCATGTGGTGTACCAATATGAATATTGTTACTCACACTATTATTTTTGGTTTTAGTGAATGGTAGGAACTAGAAAGAATTGGGTTAAAATTTAATGTGATAGACAATGTGTTGATGAGAAACCAAATGGGATAATGACTAGAGGGAAGGATATAGTGATTATTCCTAATCATTTATCATGATATATTATTAAAATCTTACACCATAACCAACTCTTGAACTCACCAGAGAAGAGAAGGATCGAGTTTGTTGAGATTTTGGTAAGTGGAAACTCTAGAGTAAAGACATCTTGATTTCCAATATGTACATAATGTGGGAAGAATCACTTCGAGTAATGTCTAAACGAAATAAGAATATGTTTTATGTGTTGGTAAGAAGGAAACAAAGTAAGAAATATCTAAGGGAAAAGGAAAAGATTAATTAATGAAATGGATGGTAATATTGGTCTCCCTAAAGTATTATCAATTATTAAAATTTTTAAATGGTGAAAGTATGGGTATTATAAAAATTGATGTCCTAGGGGGAAATATCATAAAGTGAGTCAAAAAGGTGGTATGAGTAATGGTTATACTATTAATGTTAAAGAAACTACAAATGAAATATGAAAGGAGAGAGGTATTTAGAAATAATATTACTAAGCCTAGTTAATGGTTTAATAATGAATTTGAATTATTGATGTTTTTTTGTATTGGAATTAATGAATTATGAAATATATAAGGATTGTTCAGTATATTCTTTTCATTAAGGAATTGAAATAATATATTGGATGGTGCTGATGAACTATAAAAGTAATTTAATAGTAATGTGATATTTTACAAAAGATACATAATTAAGGGTATATATACCTTAATATGATACATATGTTGATATAATGAGGTTTAGATAAATATATGATTGATATAGATAAAGAAAAATGGATAGTATCGATGACCTTGGAACTGATTAATGATTTTTGGATAAACTGGTATATAATATCCTTCATGGTGTTTACAACATTTTTGGATTTATGGAATACGTCCATTAATATATATTTTATTTAAGGAATAAGGAAATATGGATGATTTCAATAATTTTTTTATGGTAATTTAGGTTATTACCATGTTTCAAAAGAATAAATGATCAAGTTATTCACATGTTTTGTATGTGATAATTAAGAGACACTTATTATTTTTTGGAGGATTAATGATAAGTTCATTTTTGAAATTTAGTGATATTGTTTCTAAATTTTTAGATTTTAATCTTATGGAAGGGTCATAAGGTTAACCATTTATTAAATGTTTTATGTTTAACTTTTGATGAGGTTTTAGAGATTAATGTATTAAATCACCATATAAAGATTTAATCATATTGGATTAATATCTCTAACCATTTTGTTATAATAAGAGATAAAAGGAATGAATTATCATTCTATTATGGATCTTGTGATCTATTAGTACTTTAGGAATAAAAAATTAATTTTCATTTATAGGAATAACAGATGATGTGAAAACTGATATAAGAATAACCAAAGGATGAAATTGTTCTCTTAGGATCCTGATGTATTTCATGTATCACTCCAAAATAATTAAATACCCAATCCATCACATGTTCTAAACTCATAGGTCCTATTGATGGGGAAAAATATTTCTTATGAGGAACAATCAATAAAGATTCTAGATTGAATAGAGAAAATTATACTAAAAAATAAAACTCACCAAGTCAATGTTTTGTGGTGAAACCACTAGCTTTATGAGTCTTCATAGAAACCTATTGATGCAATGAGGCATAAGTATTCTCATTTATCGGTACCAAAGTGATGAATTTTGAATATAAAATTCATTTTAAGAGGGTAGAATGTAACACATTGAGATTTTAGAAATTTTTTTTTTAATGAATGTAATATTTTTCATATTTTTGAATTACACACAACACTGTTTTATGATTTCATTACCCAAAACACTGATTTTATCTTCCATTACACACAACATCAAGTTTATCTTGCATTACACACAACACCGAGTTTAAACAAAATGTGACATACAATTAAAATAATATTATTTAATATGATAGTTATCACCTAGTCATTGGAATGGAGGGTATGAATAGGATTAAATAAATTATAAAAATCTATGGCTTACAAAAATATATAAAAAGAATTATTTTATTACCAATTAATTATAAATGAATCTAATAACCATTTGAAAATAATGGAAATCTTTTTATAGAAAACTATTTTTATGCACAGAAATGTGTTTTAGAACAATAAATTATCAAAATCCCTTTTGGTGAATTATTTTAATTAAATTTATATTTTATATAATCATTCTAAGGTTTAACATTCATCTTATGTGTTTTCTGTACAATAGATAAGAATAAATCCAATTTTATGCTTAAAAACAGTATCTCTCTAAAAAGAAATTTTGTTTCCTTTTTCACACTTATAATAAGATTGATTTGTGAAAATTTTAGAAATATTATTTGATAAAATAAAATTTATTTTTTAAATAATCCAATCAGAATTATCTTAAAGTGATTTTTTGATAATTTTCTTAAAAGATATTTTTTATTAATATTTAAAAATAATAGTTTTTTAGTAATAATTTTCATTTCATTAAAATATTTTAAAAAAATATAAATTTTTTAAAGATATTATTAAAATTAAAATTATTAAAATTATAAATATATTAATTTAATTTATGTCCTTAAAATAAATCTCATATTGAATTTTTATACAAAAAACTGTGAACTTTTGAACATTTTCTCTTTGAAAACCAACTTTCTCATCGCGTCTATGAGATTAATTTTAAATTAAATTTTGATAGTTTTATGAAATTAATTTAGAAAAACAGATTCCACATTTTGAATAATAATAAGCTATATTATCTAATAAGTTCAATTTAAATTTTTACGATTTTGAATAGTGAAAAAATAAAAATTAATTACCGTTGTTAATGTGAAAATGTGTTTTTTTGGGTGGGGGTGGTTAAAAGAAAAATAAAATTTTCTTAAAAATGACCCAAAACATGTATAAATCAAAAAATTATGGCCATATTTTTCATTTTAAAATTACCAATATAGAATATGGGTCCACATGAAATTCTTTTTCTTATGAACCACTTTATTATTTTGGATTATTTTGGGAAATTTACAAGTAGTTTCCAAGGGTGTTCCTTTCCCCGACTTATAAAAAGACACCACCACCCTTCATCTATATACACTTTCCATGAAATATAGCTCATAAAAACCCTAAAAATCACATTAAAAAAAATACTTATTCAGGTTATAGAGCTTCTGGTCCTTTCAAAAGACAAACACTAGGGTCCTTAATAAGAGATCCAACGGTTGTTCTTCTAAGCGAAGGTAATTGTATTCACTAAGATCCTTGTTTTTCTTTATTATTTTTTCACCATAAAATATATATTAAAAATTCAAATATAATAAAATCAGTATATTATATATACTAAGATTCTATTATGTTAATGTAATAAACTATATCCATCTTTACTTCCATCAAAAGGAAAATGAAATCGTCGATCGTGTGCACGGAAGACTACCGCCTCACAAACCGATGTAGATTGTTTTTCATAACCACCTTTCAGGGATAGATATAATGATGAATTTAAGGTATTTATATGATATTAATTATATTACTATACTTATAAAATTATTATATCAAATATAACATCTTACCTTATATTATGCGTGGTATACGATAATGTCACTCATGTCTACGGTGGACTATTGCCTCACAATGCGATGTGATTCGTTTTCACATAATCTTTATATGGAAGAAAGTAATGATAAATTAAATAAATATAAATTATATATGTGATATGATAATGATTTTTTAATTTTAATATATTTTTTCCCCTCTTTTCCTTTAAATTGTCTAGAAAATGGAAACAGTGTTCATGCATACATACGACCTACCGTCTCCATGAACAGTATATTTCATTTTATATCTCTATATTTAATGGATTACTCTAAATAAATATATATTTAATATATATGATATTTATATCATACATATATATATTATGGAACCGTGAACAAATTAAAATTATAGATTATACCAAATAAAAACTTTCATGAATAGCAAAGTAGTTATCACCCAAAACTTGAATTTAACAAAGAATTATTACTAAATGGGTGATAAAAGGTCAAAATTAAATCACATATAGTATTATATATATAAATATGGTTATTTAATATATGTATAATGAACTTATATTTATTATAAAATAGGGTCAAATTTTTACAAAAGAAGTTGGGAGTTATTGTAAGGGATTTCAGTGACACGTTTTACTTCTATGAGGGATATGCCATATTCACCACATATTTTTTTGTGGTGTATATAATTCCCATGAATTTATTTTATGATTAATAACCTAAAAATTATTTGTATTTAAATATTAATTTTATTATCTCTATTTTCTGGGGCTTATGATTCAAAGTTACCAATGTGGTTAGGGTTTTATAATACAATCTCATCCTTTATCGGGATTGTTTATGTTTATAATTATGATAAAATAATATGAAATGTTTCTCTAGGAACTCATTTATTTTATTATACTTTAGTTATTTTTTTTATAATACATGTTTTCCATTCATTCTTATCTCTTCATATACTCAAGAGTTAAAAATAATGCTTTGAAGAAAATTCTTCATTATTTATCTCTCCGGTCAAATACCCCTTTTTCATAAAAAACCGTCTTTTCTATTTTTTTTGAATTCTTAAAATGATTTACTAAATAAAATTTTACACATGTTTTAAATTTTAATTTATTTTGAAAATAATGTTCTTGTCATTTTCAAAAAAATTCCTACTTGGATTTTAGAAAAAAATGTGAAAGAAATATTTGTTTTAAAGTGCACGACATGAATAATATTTTCCACCATCATGATAAATCATTGTTTTAAAGATTACTTTATAAGTTTAAAATTTTATTTTATAAGAAAAGTATTTTGAAAAGTATTTATGTTTTTAAATTTTTTATTAGTGTGGAAATAATATTTTCCTCAAGAAATGTTTTAAAATATTTTTATAGATTCTATTATAAGTTTTAAAGGTTATTTTCTAGGAAATGGATTTCAAAAATATTTTTTTTTTTAAAAATTTATTTTCAAAGAAAAGTTATTTTCCTTGAGAAATGTTCAAATTGATATTTTAAAATCATTTTCCATCTAATATGACATCCTTTGATGTTAATTATTCTTTATGGGGGATATGATCCCAAGATACCATTCTTATTATTTCTCTGTATGGTTTATTTTTATTATGACACAATGTCTAGAAAACCCCTTTCTCTTCCATGATTATACCATGATAAACTGCTTATAAACCCTGCTTTTTCATGGGTTATACTATTAAAAAATGATTAAATTATTATTAAACATGTATCATTTACACATTTTATGATATGATGAAATGTTTATAAACCCCATTTCATTTCAAGGGTTATTATATGAAAAATGTTTATAATATCATGGCACACATACATATGATTTTAATTATGTGATGGGTGGGACCTATATATCCCTCTAATGATTTGGGTAAGGATTCATATCTCATGAGATAGAAAAGAATGGAAAGGAGAGTGAACCTAGTTTAGTAATGGAATTTCTACATTATGATGGTCTTGGGCGTAAAACATGACTACTATAATGGTTTGTGGACTGAACTCATTCCACTATAAGAAATTGGTGTGTCATCATCCACTGTGGGAAACTGGTGTTCCCTGATCCACAGTGGGAAATAGGCATTGAGTCCTAATAAACTATGTTTATAGTCTTGGTAGTTAACCTCTATATATGAAATGATTTTCAATATTTATAATGGAGGGTAATTTTTTGGCATGATATTATAGTTCATGATTGATTTATTATGATTTATCACTCTTATGGGACATGTTTTTGGAAATGATATAGTTTTATTACATGACTCATGTTTATGATCTATGATAGGTTGGGTATAAAATTTGTATGTGATGTTCATGATCATATACCCTTATGATTATATTATTATTTCATACGACCATAGATTGATATCTCTTATGTTTACCCTTATATATCATCTAAGCTCACCCTTTCTTATGTTTCCTTCCCCAAGTTAGGAATAAAGGTTTTAGTAGGGCATGGATAAGAGTAGAACTATGTGGGATGATATTTATAGTAGATGTTGAATATATTTCATGAAATAAAAATATTTTGTTTCTAGTCTCCATGGAAACTATACCTTTATGATCCATGGGTGTTTTTTTTGCAATTTAATGATTATTCATCCAAAAAAGATGTAATATATATGTATGGGAAGTTTGGTTTTCTATAGTCTGGGTGTTTAGGTAAAGTATTTTGGGTCTAAAACTAAACAAATTAGGTGTATTTTGATCTATTTAGGGTGTTTTAGTGATTATAAGGGGAACAATGTTTGGTTTTGGGAAAGGGGGTAGGTGATGGAGGAATTTTCAACTAAGAATATACATAATGGAACACGAATATGAGTCCATTGGAGATATAATGGCCCTTAAAATAGAAACCTTCCATACAACCAAAACCTATGTGGATAGGAACTGGGACCGTGGTGGGTGACACCAGAGTTTTTATTGAATCCATCATAGTTACGATGGTCACATAATGGATGTTTTTAAAATATATTTTAGTTAATTAGTTAATTAATTAAGATTTATAAATGATGAAGGGGTTCCATTCGACTGAGAATAACTTGTCCACCCCCACAATCATTTCTCCTTTCTAAAGGGGTATTATCTCTGGTTGTTGGAAATTATTCATGGTTCTTATATTAATGATTTATCACAAGTAAGGATACTCGCCTCCCTTCGACTAATTCTAGTTTTTTTTCATTATTGCGGAGGTCTTCAACTAAAATTTCAACATTAGGATTTTTTATGGACTCTCAATTTCTTCCTCCATTGTTCAAATTAGGACCTAGAATCATATGAGTAGTATCTTTCTGGTACCATGTATGAGGTTCCTATATATTTCCTCTGTTTATATGATTTTATTCATTGTGTGATTTTTTGGCATGGGTAGGATCGTGCATGTGACCAAGAACAAAATAACTTATAGTTTTCATGGTCAAAGGTAGATAAATTAGTGTAACATGATGTTGGTAATTAAATATGATAAGTTCTATATGGGTTATTATTTTTTGGATGCTTCAGGGATTTCTTGAAAATTTATTCATGTTTGGGAGTTATTGTTCATGGGATGTATTTATTGATTGTATTGTGTGGGAACATGATGAGTGTGGGTTGAATATATATATGTGAAGATGTGGTTTTTTTTGGAATCTTATTAGGTTTATATCTCATATAGGATGGTGTGGTGATGATGATTCTCTCGGTTATAGCCACAATATATTACTGATTCCTCTCACCATGAGGTTATGGCTGCTAGGTTTGTGTGGACATAGATGGACCCATAAGGTGTCATTGACCACTGTGTGGTTGGTAGTACCCATCATAGATTAGTGGCTTAGGATAATGATGTTTTAATCAAAATATTGGATTAGGTATATACCATAGTTGGTAATGGGAACTGATGGATTATTGTGATCACTGAATGGGGTGAAGTGCTCCACATTTGTGAAGATTTTTTCAATGCTGATGAGCCAAGAATAGAAATTGTTGTATGGTATTTGTGTATTTTATGTGAGACTTATGGGAATTCCATTGGGTGGGATTGGTTAAGAAGATTTGGTTGGAGGGATTTATGTTTCCTAGGGGTGTGTATAGACCATGGGTGCACCATCATAGTCTTATTTTGGATAGACCATGTAGGGTTATCATTATATCATAAAGATTAAATAGTAGATTATGTTATATATATTTGATTTCTTTTCATATATTTCATTTTTTAAACCCATATATATAGGAATATTATCTAGGACACATGTAAGATTAAGGGTGTTGTGAGTGGTGCGTAGCTAGATAAAGGTAAAATGTATACATATGTAAAATATTGATATATTTTAGAGCTAAACTCGATGGATCCTTGGTGAAATGTTGGTTTTGGTTCGTGTTATTCTGGAAAAATATTTATATGATTGGGTTATGGGTGATCCAATTTTCCTTTTCACATCTCATGTGACATTGTAGATATTAATTTTATATGGCATGTCATATGTTATTAGTTTTATGTGTGATTTTTATTTTTAAATATGGTTTATTTTTTATTCTTCCACCGTTGTTGTATCAATTTACATAGAGGGTATAGTCTCCCCAAAATCACCTATATTCTCCCCAAAATCACCACTTAGACCCTCAATTCTATTAAAAAACATCTAGAATATGGGGAGGCATTACTGAAGTTTATAAATATTAGGTTTGGGTTCCATTTTAGGTGGTTCATATTGAGTATAATAATAATATGTACTATTCCTTCTCATATTATATACATTCCTTATCTGGATGACATTTAATTTTCTTAGATGGAGTGGTTCCCAATGCACTTTGGTCATCCTTTGTAATACACCTAACCATATTATACACATTTATGTGAAAATATCACTTTTCTTGATAGAACTACTATATCTTCAACTAGTATATTGATGGAATTCATAATTTAGGCATTCTTTGTTATAGGTCCCACCTCACTCCAAATAGTCTCCACCACTTATAGATCTATATATAACTTGAGATACTCTTGAATAATCCCAAACCAAAACCACTCTTTTCTATTTATCTTTTATGGGAATGAGTTATTAAAAGGATTTTCCTTATAAAATTATCCCATTGGTCCTATTTAAATGACTTGAAATAATATTAAATTAGTCCTTATATTAAGACCAAAAATTTCAAACTGTATTGTCTATACCTCATGAACTAAAACTATATAGATTTATCCTTACAACAAGAACATAAATGGTATGTCTTATCATCCTTCTAACATGATGTTAAAAAACATGGAATTCTATGTCTGCATTAATTTAAACTATATATTGTGTATTCTTTAGTAACCGTAAACTATAATCAATATTAAATAATAGATAATTTCATTCCCTCACAAAGCACTTTAAACGATGAAATAGATCTATATGGGTTTTGATTCCCTCGACATGAATATGTATGAATCCTTCTAGCGGTCCAATTCCAACATTGTTACAACATCCCCAACCAAGACCTTACCAAATGGATTTAAATCATAGATCAACATGCTATATAAATTTAACAATAGAATAATCACCCTTACCCATGTGTTAAATAAGAGATACATTGTGCAATAAAAATACGATGAATTAATATTATATAGTTTATTCCTAAATTATTCAGTTCCAATCCATCTATTCCATCAAAGGTGACCTGTATTGTTATTGGAAATTATTTCAATAATATAATTAAAATTTTAGGAGTCATAGACTATAATGAGTTGAAATCCCATCCTATCAATAGCTACATTTTTACTTATAGCATATTAAAATTGGGGGTGATTGAAATGTTGGAATAATAACCTATGATGGGTTTCCAACCTTGAGTTATGAAAAAGAGATCTACTATGGTCTCATGAGATGATGGGCGACACTTTTTGGGGAGTGGTGAACCACATGTGGATAAATGATTGGGTTTCTCAAGTATTCCATTTATGAATTGTTCATACATGAAGTGGTAATCTAATAATTGGACTATGATTATTGTTTAAGTACTTATTAATAATAGTATGGTAATAAAAAAAATTCTATAGAGTGTAGACTAGTTAGTTAGACTCCTGATGATTGGTTCATCTTGGGGGACCATTTATAGGTAATGTTACAAATGTGTTTTGATGATGGTATTTATTTCCAATTAAAAAACTAACTATTATTATGTGTTGGGTGATATAGGAATATACTAATTAAAAAATAGGTTAAAATTTTTATATATAGATTTTAAGAGGATATCTTTGACTATAAATTCCTTTAAGGATCATTCTTATATTGTAAAAGGTTATTGAATCGGGAGATTATGATACTTCCCATAAATAGATGGAAAAATAAGACTAATATGTTACTCGGTTGTTTATAATAAACCTATAAATATGATGATCATAGATATGAACCTATAATGATTTAATGACAATAATCTACAGGATAAAGAGAGTAGTATCAAAAATATTTTCTTAATGAGTGAGAGAGGATATCTATGATTGATAAAGAGTGAAGCTTCTAAGGTGAAGAAAAATATTGTCTAGAAGAGTGAGAAACCTTCCACTTTTTATCAAGCCTAAAGTCTACATTATATATTTATTAAAAAACTTGAATGATTATTTTTTTTAATATTTGAGAAATGTAGGGAAACTTAGATAAGTGTTGTAATAGATAAGAATTATTAAAGTACTATTAATTTTGGAAAAATGATGAAAGGATATAATAATGTAATTGAGGTAGTAGAGCTTTATTGGAATAAAAAAATAAGAGTAAAAATATTCTACAATATTATTAAGGGATTGTGATGAAGAATTTTTAGAGGCTTTAATTTATTCCCAAATTCATTTATGTTTTTTTTGGGATTCGATGGAGTGGTTGGAGCAGCCTTAAGAATTTTTTGAGGAAGTAATGGGTAAATTTAGAGTCACAAAATATTGAAGAAATTTGAAATGTAATATGTACACAATAATACCCTTTAATTTATACTAATTATGTATGAATACATCTTTGGATATATAAGGGTTGTCCATATGTTAAATACCGGGGATTTGACAATGTAATTGTGTCACTGTGATATATAAGAGTGAGATTCTTAATTTATAAGTGTTTACCATAATTTTTATATTGGAAATTATAAAAGTAGATAGTCACAATATGATATAAAATGTTAGTTTCTAAATAAATATAGATTATCATAGTTCATAGAAAGATACATAACTGATCTCATAGGAAAATTGAGATTCTAGGAAATTATAGAGCTGTACTATGATACAAAAGATAAATTTTATTAGTATGTAATGGTATCAAAAGAAATATATTTGGGTCCTCATAGTTGAAAATTAGAAAATTATCAGACTTTATGTTATACAGAATATATCTTCTATTACGTAAAAAATTAGAAAATTATCAGACTTTATATTATACAGAATATGTCTTCTATTACATAAAAATTAAAAGGCATGCTTAATAACTTTACAACTCATAATAGTGATATATAAGAAACTCCATTTCATATATATGGTTTTTGAGTTATGAAAAATGAAATGATTCTAGAGTGTAATGCAGTTGATGTTGTGTTTAAATTAAAAGTTTAAATATCATAATTATGTGATTGTGAAGGGATTCAATCCAAGAAAAATATAACTATTGAAGACATAAATTGATAAATAAGTCTATTTCATGATGAGGGTTTCCAAAACACAAGGGTTTCTTTGAAAGATCATGCATACATAGATTAATAAGAAAGATGATTTTGTATAAGTAAGATGGAAATGAAATAATGAGATTTCAGGATACATTTGAATAATATTTTTTGTCTTCAAATATGAATATTTGCAACTAATTATAGTGATCAATCTGGATCCTTTATTAGGTGGTATTTTTAATGGATTAAAATTAAGAATAATGATTCAAAAATTTGAGGAATGTTTTATATATTAAAATTATATAATTAATATTCAAAACATTTTTAGAAAAAATAAAGAATAAATGAATTAGGAGTGTGATAAGTGAGAAAAAAATTGAGAGAACTCATATTGTAGTTTTATACTGAATTTGTATCAAATAGATAAAGAGTGAAAGAAGAACTTGTTATTACATTTTAGAGAAGACCTAGAGTATCAAATAATGAAATAGAAAGTTTTTGATGAAATTTAGTGAGATAATATCCTTTGAATTAATGAACAAGAATAATTTAAGAAGAAAAATGAAGATGATTAGGTATTACTGATACATACACTATTATCATCGAAGGCCGAAGAGAATAAATAATAAGAATAAGGAAAATAAAACTCTCACCCTATGCTATTCATATATCATTGAAGAAAATAAATAAGAAGAAGAGGGTTGAGGAAGGTTGAAAATGATTCTACCCGATCTAGATTATGCGTGTCAAGTCACATGAAGAAGAAGAATATTATGTGAAATATCCTACCATATACTTGTGTTAATTATTCTAAATTTGACTTTTATGTTCACAGTACATGTGAATGTTACTGTATCATAAGATAGAGTGGCATTAAAAGTCATTTTATGAGGAAAAAGATCTCATCATTTTATGTAGGTAAATCTTAGAGTATTTTGAAGAGATTTATCTAGAGTCTATTAGGAGGGTTTTCATAGATTGTATGGATCTAGTATAATCTAATATAATGTAGTTAATTGATTATATATATTTTAGGAGAATGATACTATAACACGATAATGTTGGGTGAAGGATGAAACCTTCCCTCCCATCATAACTGTTGAGTCAAAGATAATACCTTCTCACTGTTTTTTAATCACTACAACTAATTAGTGATAAAATCCATGTATGCGATTGGATTATAACATAGCAAGGAGTAGATATCCCCTGTGGGATAAAAAGTTTAAAAATACTATGTGTTCAATTCCTTTTTTATTTTTCTCATTGGATGTGGTGTTGTCTGTAGGGAATGAAAAATTATATCTATACATCTTAAACTAGGAAGAGGTTTGAATATTAAAAAGGGAAAATAACAGCTTAAAAAAATTATCTATAATGTTCATGTTGATTCAGACCTCTTAGAGTGACTACACAATATACTGGGAACTTCAGTAGGAATAGTCTGAGTTGAACATCATATTATAATTCACCACTTATGGTGTGAATCATGAGGTGATTGTGAACCAATATTATAAAAATAATATTATTTTTCATATGATAATGAGTGATAAACTACTAATGGTTGAGTATGATGTTGAATAATAGAATAAAAGTTTATTTCAATACCTTAGACATGGTTGTGTTGAGTTTTGGCATAAATCCATGTCATTTGATAGACAATCAAAGAGTATTGCAAGATGTGAATAGGATGGTTGAGCTCCAAGTTAAGTGTATTGGGAAACTTGATACAGTTGGTGTAATGTTTAATATTTGATAAGAGTTGGGTAATTAGTATGCTAGGATATAAAAAAAGTTAGGACTGATGGGTTATTAGTGTGTGATTTAGGGTTTTGGGTAGGGAGTTCCACCTGATTATGTTATTATCTTAGAATTTTATTATTTATGTGTGATTTCTATAATTCATGAATATTTTTTATTGTTTAATTTAATTTAATTATTAATTTATTTTTTTTATTTTCTATAATATTCTTTTATATACTTAATTTATGTGTAATAATGTTTTTAAAATGTTTTTTGAAAAAGAAATATTTTTTTATAATTTTGAATAAAGATTTTACCTTTATAAAAAATGTTTGTTTTTTAGGTATTTGAAAGCTGTAAATAGAAAGTGATTTTAAGGGGAATTGTTTAAAAAACCTGTTAGTGGATAACCATCCCTTAGCAAGGTACAATAAACTGAGCCGCCTCAAAGTGAAGTTAGACATGAACCCATGAAAGATAAGATAAACCAAGATTAACGAGGGGAAACACCATTACATGGCCAAGAATCACCATCAACACACTCCTAGATCTAATAAGATCCACCATAATGAAATTATGAGGATTAAGATTCAATGTATTTGATAATTGATCCCCCACCCAAACTATGAAAAGAGATCAATTCATTCATTCATTTAATGTGATACAAAATATAAATAATTTGAATATAATCCAAAAAATAGAATGAAGAACATGTTTAACAATATGAATTCGATACAAAATATGATTCATGAAAAACCCATGCATATAGATATGGAATCACATGTTTCACATCCAAAAAAAATTACACTATTAATGCACAATCGAAAAAAATAAAAGTGATACAATCCTTGCACTATTTAGGGAAGAAATAAAATAGTGAGACCACATGTCTTCAGCTTCTTAAAGAGGGTGTTTTGATGAAAATTTAGCTAAGGATTTGGGTTCAGAGTTCTTTAAATTTTTGGGTTTGGATGACTATGAGCGGTATCAATGGATGGATCTTGGACCTATTATGATGTACCTGGTGGCTGGAAGAACTACTGGATGAAGAATCTACTATGTTTCATTTAGGTTCTTTTAAATTTTTATATCCACTGATTAAAAGCATGTGGGTGAAAGTTTCAGGTGCCAAGTAATGTAATCAAAGATGGAATGTGTATAGTTAATTATTATTTCATCTTCTATTTTTTGATAGGTTTTTTGCATTCACAATATCTTTGTCATTTCTTTCATCTTATCATTGCATGGTTATTGATACATGGATGAAATTTTACGAATTAAATGATTCAACTAATTATATTTTCATAGTACATGACCATTGTATTATTTTATAATAATCATATTTAAACAAGGTAATAGTTAAGTTAATTTAATAATCACCCTGAGTATTTGAACATACCAAAGGGGAATCATTGAATTAGATGTAGAACACAATGTTTAAATGTTCCTTCCAACCTATCTCTGACAAAAATCATGGGTAAACCAATTTAACTTCGTACTTCACTGAGAACAAAAACATGGGAATTAAAAATCATATAATGTTATCTCATATTTTATTTCAAACTAATATACTTTTATTTTCAATCTCAATCGATCACTTAAAATTCTAAAAATAGAATCAATCCATGTTATGGGTTTGATACTTAGACATTCAATTTAATATATCCATTTAATATTTAATAGTTTTATTTGAGTCACTTATAAATTTATAAATTTGGGTTAGCCCCTTAAGAACTAAAATCACCCCATTGATGATCAAATTTCTTCAAATTCTTCTGGTGATGGTTTCCTAGTAGATTTGGGATATTTTAGTATTTTTATTATCTTGTTTTTTATTTTTCTTTATCACACTTCGTGTGTACATTGAGTTCCTTTCTAGAAAATTTTATACATAACCATTCCACTCGTTTAGGTGAAAATTTTATTCTTGAGTATATCCCCAAGATCAAAGGGAGTCTAAGATAAAAAAATAATGTTGAAGAAGAGATGGACTAAGTTGAAAAGAACAAGGTGTATTCAGAGGTGTATGATAAGGAGAATAAGGGATGCGATATATCAAGGTCTATGAAAGGCTTTATAACGATGGGTTGAAACCAAGAATCATGGTACAACCTATGGTAGAGAACCATTTTTTAGTTCCAGAAAACAATTATCACAATGATCTCTAACTAAATATAATTCTCTGGGCTACCACATAATGATCTGAATTCACATCTAGTGAGTATTATAGATCTCTATGATACATTGTAATCACAAAACTTTTCTAGTGATGAAATTAGATTATTCTTATTTATATTTTCATTAATGGAAAGTATAATGACTCCAAATTTTATATTTAATACATTTAAATATTTTAAAAAATATTTTCAAAGTAATTTGCATAGTCGGTGTAGACTTTGGATCCCTATGGCGGCTCATTATTGATATATTAAAAATATTAAATATAATACATCACATGAAATTTGTTTTTTAGAAAAATGGATTATATTATGAATGGTCTCTTGTATGATAAAATAAATACTTTCTTTAAATATATAATATGGGTTATACCCTTCGTGTGAAATAAATTTTGTATGAAAAAATTTCATTTAAGTACAATCATTGGTGAAATAATAGTCAAATAAATAAATTAAATAAATAATTTTCTATTAATTTTATGAAACATAATCCTCCTCTATTTAGGAAATATTATAGAAATATCATAGGGTTGGAAGCATAACCATAATATTTTTTGTAGTAGAACACTGGAAGAGGACTTCATGATTGTAGATTGATGGCGATTGGAGGTGGGAATTGTTAGAACTGAGGATGACAATAATGAATTCTTAAACTTCAATTCCGGGAGATTAATATTCTTCCAACGATTGATCCAATCGGAGGTATGTATTTTCATTTTGTATAATTGATTCCTTGTTTTTTTATTTTATATTATAAACATGAATTATTTATTTCATAAATTACATCATGGATCATTCTTATTGAAATTTCATTAATTAATTTTATTCATATATTTTGGAATTTTTGATTTAGTCGAAACCCCATTGGTTACTCATTTATCCAATAATTACATTGTCCAAGTCTAACAAGGGTGATGTTGGTTTCCACATTTTTGTGTTTTTTTATTTTCTCCCTTCATTATTTGAACACTCATCACCTATATTTCAATTTTTCAGTTATTCTACTATACCTATTAATCCATTTCGAAATGAGTTTCATTCCAAAGGTTCTAAAAGTAATTTTTACATTATCAACACCAAGAATTATAGAAAAATTAAAGATCAACTTTGATGATTGATGAAATGGTGATAAAGCAATTCCATATTTATAAGTTATGTCATGTGAGTAGTTCATGCTATGGTGGTATTCGATTTAAAAGAAGAGTGTGGCTGAAATCCATCCATTGGCATCATTATAGGATTAGTAAATGTGGTTCGTGGGCATTTTGACTGATATTTTCAGGGGATGCAGGTAAGTATGTGGAAATATAATAAAAATATGAAAATATAGAGAAATTATGATATTTATATTGTGTAGTTCGAATGAAGAAACACCATGGATCACACTAAGAATGACGAATAAGGTTTTAAGTGAAGTTAAGTATCACATATCATATTCTATTTCCACACACCATGTGACCCCCTAGGTGAGACATCTCAATATTTTCTATTTAGATTTTAGATACATGGACACAAACATAGGTACAATACATGTGTGTGGGAAAAGTATATGGATACAAGCATAAACATAAGTCGGAGTACCTGGTTGACCCCTGCATGTTGTGTATGACTCCAAAATACCGTATATATTGAGAAGAATATGATGCATGAGATGGAAGAACATGAGAAAAATTTAGCTTAGTGAGACACATTGTGTATACTATGGGACTCATTGTGTAATTTCAAAAAACTTGGGAAATTTCATATAGATGTGGATTTTCTACTCTTTATCACCAGGGAGAGTTGAGTTTCTCACTTGATGGATATAGATCCTACTAAAGTGTAGAATACCTCCCATATAAGCATAAGTGGGGAATGTATCATTGATCTTTGAGATTCACATAGAGTATGGTATTTCACCTATATTACCAGGGCATGGATATTCTATCTTTGAATTAGAATTTCTTTCATTTATATAGATAATGATGGAGAGGCATTCTCCACTGGTGTTTTTTATTTAATATACATTTATGGGATAGGGATCTTCTAGTGTTATCAAAGGGAAGGGACTATGAAGATTACTAGAGACTATATAAAGAAAAATATGGGATGACAATATACATGCTTCTGGTAGAGATAGACCATACTCTGAGGATTGAGTACCTCCTATGAGTGTATATGAGTTATCTCTTTATCATACTTAGTTATGCATCCTCTATTTTGTGATATGTGCTGAATCAATCCCTACTTTTGATTTATGCTATGGTATTTCAGGGAGTCCTGCTGAGTATTTATAAACTCACCCGTACATGGGATCTTATCACATGATCCATGTCTTATATAGAAAATAGTCCCTTTTAAATAGTCTTAGAAGGGCCAGTAGTGGGTGGAGCATAGTGATTTTGTGTATTGGAGATAGCTAGAGAGCGTATTTTTCCTTTGGAGATAGATACTATTGTTTTCCGGTTGGATCTCACATCTAATTTTGGGGGTTATATTTACCCCTTTATTCTTTTCTAACCTACGTTATAATTCTATATAGGATACTTTTAGTTCATGAATGCATTGTGTTCTTAACAGCTGTTAAATCTATTATACTACTTAGTGGTTGTGATATGCGTGCCTGTATACAGTTACATTAGGCTAAGGTACTAGTGCAAAAAACGTTTAACATGTCAGCGTTTTTCATGTTAGTTCTATATTACTGACATAAAAAGATGGAAAATTTTTTCTATCACGTCGGTTATAAAATAACCGACCTGATAAACCGACAATAATCAATTTTTTACGTCGGTTATTTTATAAATGACGTAAAAAATACCGAGATAAGATATATCACGCCAGTTATTTTATAACTGACATGACAGATCGAATCTGGGCACTTTATCATGTTAGTTATTTTATAATCGACATGATAAATCAAATCTCGTTGATTTATCACGTCGGTTATAAAATAACCGGCGTGATAAATATTTTCTACGTCGGTTATTAAATAAATGATGTCATAAACATTAAAAAAAATATTTTATCACGTCGGTTATTAAATAACTGATGTGATAATGCTTTTAAATGATATAGAGTGCCCCGTATTGTGTTATTCTATTTTCTTTGATCGGGCAACCTGCGAATCATCTCTCTCACGCGGAAAACCTAGAAAAAATTCTTGGAAGTCGTGCCCTCCAACCTCTTTTTTCCAACACCACTAATCATCTTTATCATCACTAGATCTATTAGGTCGACTCAAAACACTCAAGTAATCCCCACATGCCTCAGTCTCATTTTTTATTTTTTGCGATGCCCTAGACTTATGTTTTGAGATGTTATTTTTCTATCTTTTTTCTTGCTATCATGGTAAGTGTTGTAGTGTTCTTTTATACCATGCTAATTTTTTTTTCTGGTAAAATAAACCATGGGTGTTATATCATGCAATTTCTTTGATTTTTATT
Organism: Viscum album; assembly: GCA_963277665.1. Taxonomy (NCBI): domain Eukaryota; kingdom Viridiplantae; phylum Streptophyta; class Magnoliopsida; order Santalales; family Viscaceae; genus Viscum; species Viscum album. The sequence continues at coordinate 875,498,037 of OY728136.1, forward strand.
TCTACAGTGTGTGTTCTATCATGTGTGTGTTCATGTACTTTCATGTGTGTGTGTGGGGGGGGGGCTATCCAAGGGGGTGGTGGAGTTCAGGGGTGTCCAAGAAGGTGGGGGTGAGGGGGCTGTCTAAGTGGGTGGGGGTGTCCAGGGGGTGGGGGTGGTGTCCAGAGGGTGAGAGGGCAGTCCAGGGGGGGCTGTCCAGGGGGGGGGGGTGTCCAGGGGGTGTCCAAGGGAGTGGGGGTGGTGTCTAGGGGTTAGGGGTCTTTCCAAGGGGGTAGGGGTGCCCAGGGGGTGGGGGTGGTGTCTAGGGGGTGAGGAGGTTGTCCATGGGGCGGGGGCTATCCAATGGGGTGGTGGTGTTCAGGGGGTGTCCAACGGGGTGGGGGTGGTGTCCAGGGGGGGTATCTAAGGGGGTAGGCATGTCCAGGGGGTGGGCGTGGTGTCCAGGGGGTGAGGGGGTTGTCTGGGGTGGGGGGGGGTGTCTAGGGGGTGTGGGGGCTGCCCAAGAGGGTAGGGGTGTCCAGGGGGGTGAGGGTGTTGTCCAAGGGGGTGGTGGTGTCCAGGGGGTGTCCAAGGGGATGTGGGTGGTGTCCAGGGGGTGAGGGGGCTGTCCAAGGGGTGGGGGGGGGGGGGGGTGGGGTGGTGTCTATGGGGTGAGGGGATTGTCCAAGGGGGTGGGGGTGTCCAAGGGGGTGGGGTGGTGTCAAGTGGGTGGGGTGGTGTCCAAGGTGTTAGGGGTGTCCAAGGGGGTGGGGGTGTCTAGGGGGTGAGGGGGATGTCCAAGTGGGTAGGGGGTGTCCAGGGGTGTGTGGAGGGGGGTATTGCTACCCAAGGGGGTAGGGGATGTCCATGGGGGTGTGGGTGTCCGGGGGGGGGTGTCTAGGGGGTAGGGGGGATGTCCATGGGAGTGGGGGTGTCCAGGGGGTGGGGGTGTCCATGGGGTGAGGGGGTTGTCCAAGGGGGTGGGGGTGTCCAAGGGGGTGGGGGTGTTCAGGGGGGGTGAGGGGGCTATCCAAGGGGATAGGGGTGTCCATGGGGTGTGTGTATGTGGGGGGTGTCCAGTGGTTGAGAGAGATGTCCAAGGGGGTATGGGGTGTCCAGGGGGTTGGGGGGTCTGGGGGGTGGGGGTTGTCCTGGGGGTTGGGGGATGTCCATGGGGATGGGGGTGTCCCGGGGGGTCATGGGGCTATCCAAGGGGGTAGGGGTGTCTGGGGGGGGGGGTGTCTAGGGGGTTGGGGGGCTGTCCATGGGTGTGGGGGTGTCTAGGGGGTGGGGGTGTCTAGGGGGGTGGTGTCCAGGGAGGTAAGGGGGCTATCCAAGGGGGTGGGGTTGTCCAAGGGGATGGGGGTGTCCAATGGGGGGGGGGGGTGGTGTCCAGGGGGTGTTGTCCAAGGGGGTATTGGTGTACAAGGTGGTGGGGGTGTCTAGGGGGTGAGGGGGTTGTCCAAGGGGGTAGGGGGTGTCGAGGGGGTGGGGGTGTCCGTGGGGTGGGGGTGGTTGTCCCTAGGGTTTGGGGGGCTATCCATCGGGGTGGGGTGTCCAAGGGGGTAGTGTCCAGGGGTGAGGGGGATATCCAAGGGTGTAGGGGGTTGGACAACCCCCTCACCCCTGGAAACCACCCCCTGGACACCCCAACCCCTAGACACACCCACCCCATGGACACCCCACCACTTGGAGAACCCCCCCCCCCAAAGACACCCCCACCCCCTGAACACCCCCACTCTCTTGGACACCCCACCCCTATGAATAGCCCCCCCAACCCCCTGGATAGCCCCCACCCCCTAAAAACCCCCAACCCCAGGGAAACCCCCACCCCCTTGGACAACCCCCTCACCCACACGGACACCCCCACCCTGGACAGCACCCCACCCCCATGGACACCCCTACCCCCTTCGACATCCCCTACCCCATTGGACAATCCCATCACCCCCAGAAACCACCCCCACCCCCATGTACACCCACTACCCCTCTGGACAACCCCCACCCCCGTTGCAATAGATTATATACTAGAGAGTGTATGCCAATGGTTCTTGAAACGTTGGTACACTTATATCCCAACAGTTTACATGAAACCGTTGGAATAGATTATATGTCGGAAAACATGTATACGAACAGTTCTTGAACTATTGGTATAGGGATATTGTAACAGCCATCATGCCAACAATGTGGGGGGGGGGATGTCCAAGGGTGTGGGGGCTGTCCAGGGGGGTGTGGGGGTGTGTCTCGGGGTGGGGGTTTTCAGGGGGTGGGGGGTTGTACAGGGGGTGGGAGGGTGTCCAGGGGGTGGGGGTGTCTAGGGGGTGGGGGTGTCCAGGGGGTTGGAGGGTGTCTAGGAGGGTGGGGGATGTCCAGGGGGGGGTGTTCAAGGTGTACAAGGTTTCCAGGGGGTGGGGGTGTCTAGGGGGTGGGATGGTTTCTAGGATGGAGAGGGGGCTGTAGAGGGGGTGGGAGATGTCCAGGAGGGTGGGGGATGTCCAAGGGTGGGGGATGTCTAGGGGTGGGAGGGTGTCCAGGGGGTGGGGGTGTCTATGAGGGTGGGGTCTATCCAGGTGGTGGGCACTGTCTAGGGGGGTGGGGTCTTTTCAGGGGGTGGCGGGGGGGGGGGGGGGGGTTTCATGGGCGTGGGAGGGTGTCCCGGGGGTGGGGGATGTCCAGGGGTAGGGGGTTTCTAGGGGGTGGGTGGGTGTCCAGGGGTTGGGGGCTTTCCATGGGGGGTGGGGTGGTGTCTAGGGGGTGGGAGGGATATCCAGGGGGTGGGGGGGCTGTCCGGGGGGGGGGGGTGTCCAAGGGGTGGGGGTGTCCAGGGGGTGGGGGTTGTCCATGGGGGTGGGGGTCCAAGGGGTGGGGGTGTCCAGGGGAGTGAGCGGGTGTCCCGGAGGGTGGGGGGCTATCTAGGGGGTGGGGGTGTCTAGGCTGTCTAGGGGGTGGGGTGTCCAGGGGGTGGGAGGGTGTCCGAGGGTGGGGGGGGGGCTGTCCAGGGGTTGGGGGTGTCCAGTGGGCTTGGGGGGGGGGGGGTCCAGGGGTGGGGGGTTTCCAGGGGTGTGGGAGGGTGTCCATGGGGGGATGTTGAGTGGGGTGGGGGTGTCCAGGGGGTGGGGGCTATTCGGGAGGTTTTTAGGGGTGGGGGTGTCCTTGTGGGTGGGAGGGTGTCCAGGGGGTGGGGCTGTCCAGGGTGTGGGGGATTTCCAGGAGGGTGGGGGATATCCAGGGGATGGGGGGGGTGTTGTCCAGGTGGGTGGGAGGGTGTCCATGGTTGTGGGGGTTTCCATGGGGGTGGGGGTGTACATGGGGTGGGAGGGTGTCTAGGAGGGTGGGGGTTGTCCAGGGGGTGGGTGATGTCCAGGGGTGGGGGATATCCAGGGGGTGGGGGTGGTTTTCCTGGGTGGTGGGTGGGTGTCCAAGGGGTGGGAGGGTGTCTAGGTGGTGGGAGGGTGTCCAAGGGTTAGGGGGCTATCCAGTGGGGGGGGGGGGTTTCCAAGAGGTGGGATGGTGTCCAGGAGGGTGAGGGGGCTATCCAGGGTGGTGGGAGGGTGTCTACGAGGTGGGAGGGCTGTCCAATGGGAGGGGGCTATCCAGGGGGGGTTCTAAGGGTGGGAGGGTGTCTAGGGGGTGGGAGGGTGTCCAGGAGGGTGGGGGATATCCAGGGGTGGGGGATGTCTAGTGGTGGGGGGATATCCAGGGGTTCCATGGGTGTGAGGGTGTCTAGGGGGGTGTGAGGGTATACAGGGGGTGGGAGGGTGTCCAGGGAGGGTGGGGGGGATGTCCAGTGGGGCGGGGGGGGGGGGGATATCCATGGGGGTAGGGTATGTCCAAGGGGTTTTAGGTTTTTTAGTTTACATTGTATGTTTCAAATGTTATGTATGTGAATGTTTGATTTTTCTTTGGTTCTTCTTGTTTTGGTCTACTTGTGATGTTTTTTTGTATGTATTCTAGTCTGGTATTGGTCCAGTTTTAGTCAATTTTCTGCTTGTTTTAGGTCTTCTTTGGCAGGTCGTTGTAATGGTTGAATGGTTTTATTAAAAAAAATTGGTTTTTACATCGGTTATTTTATAACTGACCTAAAAAATGCATTATAATGGGTGTTTACGTCAGTTTTTTTAAAACCGACGTATCAAATGCATGGGAATGGATTTTTACATCAGTTATTTAATAACCGATGTAATAAATTCATTAGAATAGTTTTTTACGTCGGTTATTTTATAAACTATGTAGTACATATGTTTTCACATCGATTAAATAATAAACGACATGAATAAATGCTTTGTAGACTGGTTTATCATGTCGGTTATGAAAATAATCGATGTGATAATCTTGTTTTTCACTTTGGTTTTTCAATAACCGACGTGAAAAAATGCTTCAGAGGTGAAAATTATTACATCAGTTTTTAATAACCGACGTAATAAAGTATATACCACGTTGTTTATTTCAAAACCGATGTAATAAATCACGACTCCAATGTTTTTTCCACGCCAGTTTTTGAGGAACCTAAGTGAAAAAACGCATCATATTTATGGTTTTTACATTGGTTTTAAAATAAATGACGTAAAAAAAATATTTATAACATCTCCTGTAATATCTTCAACAAAAAACTTGCGTAAAAAAATAAATAATAACCAACTTAAGAAACATTTTCTGCACTAGTGAGGCCTCCCTTGTGTGTGATATTACCACTGGACACTAGTTGTTAGAACCTAGCCTATTGGAGGTAGTCTTAGGGTGTCTAAATCAGCTTAATACCAAGAATGAAACCTTTGGTATCTTGGGTCATGACATAGTGGTCTTAGATCTTAGGGTATCTTAGGATCGAAGTTTGTAGTCAGTATATCCATGAGGATTGGTTTGGGACAATTACTGTAATGTCTACATGTATCGAGTTTGTATTTTAGGCCAGAGAAACAGGTGATGGTATAAGGACCAATGTATCCAAAAACCAGGACTCTGATAGCCTATTTATAGACTTGATACGCGAGGACACTGGTTACTAGGAAAACAATGGTATATGAATCATATAGGAATGGGTTGTGGTTCCCATTTCCTTTTGGAGTCATCTCCCTATATATGTTCATTGATCGTGGTGTATCTTGACTAATGTTGGATGCCCCCACCTTGATATCTAGCTCATATACTAAAATGAGATCATGAATATGACCTTCCTAGTTGTGGGGGCTTAGTAATGGGACTTTATTATAAGATGACCCCTTCAGATTGATGGCAAGTGTCCCCCTATTCCCATTGTGTAGAAAATTGAACTACCTCCAATGGTTAGGTGGATTCTCCCTTTCAGGTTGAGTAGTTATTGGTCCCAATAGTATTGGAAAGTGACGCATACATGTTGATTGTGCTTCATGAGTTTCATAGGTAAAGACCAACAATTTTTCAGGGTGATACATACCACCAGGTGGTAGGGGACTTGTTAGAGTTTGTGGTTTCGGTTTTACTACTAGTTAGGGCACTTTTGAATAAAATGGTGTTTTAAATGGTGATATTTTTACTAGGATAGCCAAAGAGATGGTGGAGTCTAGTTATCTTAATGCATGGAATGGAAACACTATATTGGATAGAGTTTGAGAATAAATTTATAAAAGATTAATTAATAGTAACCTTGTGGGCAGTGGTATTCAAGATCATATAGAGCATCAGTAGGGCAGTATGATAGTAAAAAAATTATATAGTGAAGTTTACCATTCTCTCATAGCACTCTATGGATATGGTTTGTAATTTATACTTCTAGGATCAAACCTTTATGTGTGTTATTTTTTTATATGATAGAGCAGAGTGATATCCCTCTATATTTCATTATATACTGGAGTACTAGAGTGAGCCCTTATGGTACATAGATTCTTGGTAGAGAGTCAGTAGGTGGATATAGGAGTTAGTATCCACCATGAGGTGGAGCCATCAACTGTAGGAGGATTAAAACCTGATTTAGGGTCACAACACTTGATTTTCACGAATATTATATCTCAAACCAATGTATTAGTGGATATTGGGTCGCATAGAGTTCCAAATAGAAATGGGAAAGGAGATTTTACTCTTATGATGGGTGAGGGAAACTCATGCGGGACTGTCTGATGCATTGATCCACAATATAAAAGAAAAAAATAAGATGAACCACTGAGGAAGAGGTAGTGGTTTGAGTAACTTGATATATATGGATGAGTATGTGTAAGAGGAGCTAAGATATATGGAGGTATAGGTTAGCATTATATCTTCTACCACCCTAACCCCTCCAGGTTGTCTGTGTTAGGATCCAGGAGATGGTGTATAGGGAAAAAGATAGAGAAAAGTGGTAGAGGCTTATGACCCTATGGTTTATGGAATGGTTTAAGGTATGATATGGTTTTGATTTAACATGGAATTAGTTTTTATAGACATAGTCATGTGTTATTATTTTCTTATGGCATCCCTTGTTTTGGAATTTGATACTCTAACACAGCCTGTAGAATCAACCTTACATCCAAATACTTTTACTGGAGGGGATTCGATGATTACACACTGCTTCCAATAGTTTCACCTCACTCTTAAAGTATGTAACTTCACATGTGATCTCTTTATATCCATGATGAGACCTTATGATGTCATTCTAGGTATAGACCATATATATGTAGTGTGTGCATAGAATGACTATTTTAGGTGGATGATGTGGTGTGTATGAGTAAATTTGAATAGATTTTCCTTCATTGGAGGGAAATAATATTAAGAAGAGAACGATACGATCATATATTATAGGATAGATTAGATTATCCATAATTTGGATAGAATGACTCTTGGAGCCTCATACATTACGAGCTTCCAGTTTCCTTCAATGGTGGAAGATTACGAGGACGTATTCTCCGAGGATATATTGGGGTTACTTTCCTTTATGGAGACTAACTTTTATATAGAATAACACTCCAGGACTTCCCCAATATCTAAAACAACATTTAATATGACCCCTTTAGAGCTGTGAGAGTACAGGGTTCTTTTTAAGGATCTATAGAGGAAAGGATTCATCAGACCCAATGTGTCCCAGAAGGTACCCCCAATGTTGTATCTAGGAAGGAGGATGAGAACTTGAGGTTCTGAATAGGTTATCATCACCTGAATTAGGTAAATATAAAGAATAAGTATCCAATTCTAAATAATATATGACCTCTTTGACAAGATGAATGGGGAAACGTGGTTCACAAATATTGACATCAGTTTCAGCTATCACAAGCTATAAGTTTGATAGGAATATGTACCAAAAATGTATTTTTTGAGGGATCTATGTTCTCTATGAGTATTTTTGATGCCCTTAAGTATGAAGAACATACCTTTGTGTTCATTGGACTCATCAATTGGATCTTTGATCCCTTCTTAGACTGGTTTATGTAAGTATTCAAGGATAACATCCTCATGTACATAGAGGTATGAAGCTTAAATGGATTATAATACTATTATTAGGGTTTCATACACAATTTCTCTAGTATTATGAAAATTAAAATAGCCTTGTCTTAAAAGGGAATAATTTATTGTGGATGAAGAAGTGTCAGTAGGATTTTCAAGACCTATAGTATAGGTTGAAGTGGACCCCCATTTGAGACTACCAAAGGAGGGTATAGAGTATATAGTTATCTAAGTTGCCAATAGATACGAGCTTGTATGGATTCTGATGAAGAGGAAGGTAGTTATTTCTTATGGGTACTAAAATCTGATACCTTATGATCAAAATTACAAAACCAATGATTTGGATATAGAAGAAGTAGTTTTCTCATTTAATATTTGTGAAACTATCTTATGGGAGAGAAATTCATCATTCATTCTATCTATAAGATTCTCATGTTTATCTTATCCTAGAAATATCTTAACCATAGGTAGAGATGATGAAGAGAGTTATTGCATGTCTATGAATTTGAGATAGACTTTACTCCCAGGAAAGGGAATAGGGTAGTATATTCTCTTAGTAAGAAATCAATTTTTTAATTTTTGAACGAGGTAGCAGAGAAGTTGGACTCATTATAGTTGTCCTTTTTAGAAAAGGGAAGAGAAACATAAACTCAATTAACCATTTTTACCTTTTAATTTCATCATCCTATCAGGGAGACACAATTTGGAGATATCTATTGTGAGTAATAATGTGGCTAGATTTCCACAAGACACGATTCTAATGTATTTTTTGAAGATGGGGAGCATTTAATCATTTTTTATGGAATAATAATTGTAATGATAAATTTTCAAGAAAAGTTTATATTGGAGTTTCATACCACTAGTGGTATATCTAGGATTTGATAAGATGTAATAGTACCTTTATCATCAGTTTTGGTGTCCAAGGATGAAGCATAGTTTTTTTATTTTATCTCTTAATTCCTCACTTTTTAGAAGTCAAAGGCCGAGCATCAAGTACTAGAATGTTTAGTCCATAACCACGAGGTTACAAAGTATAAATGGGATGGTATATCTATGTATTTTATGATAGGTCTTCCATGATCAACTCAAGTATATGAAACAATTTTGGTGATCCTTGAAAAAATCCCAAAGTGATCCCACTTCCTAGATATCTAAGAGTAGAGTTTTTTGGATTGTTTGGGTTTCCTATACATGTAAGAGAGTTCCCAAATTCATATAGTTACATCAATGATTATTATGGACCATGATTATCATTTCATGTCTCTATTATGGAGATTAATATAGGATTATGTTGGGGATCAGTTAGGGATGATCATGAAATTTCACCCTTAGATAGATGACCATACTGAGAAGATAATTCAAGTCCTGGAAGACATACTATGATATTGCGTGTTATTTTTTGGATGAAGTTGGGAGGATCCTATACCCTTTGTAGAGTTTTCATACAATAAAAACTAAAATTCTACAATCAGAATGAAATTATTTGAGTCCTTGTATGGGAGACCCTTTAGGTCACCATTGTGCTGGTCAGAGCTGGGAGAATTGGAACTTGTGGGCCCAAAGATGATGAGAGTAGTGACATAGACTATGCAGATAATCCAAGAATCAATATGGGATTCCCAGATATATTATAAGTCTTATAAAACAAATTATGGAGGCCTCTAGAGTTTGAAGAGGGATACCATGTATTCTTAAAGCTATTACCTCGTCAAGGATTTTAGATTTTTGGTTGGGGCAGAAATTTATCTTTGAGGTTCATCAACCCTTTCCAGACACTACATAGGGTTTAAGAGATGGAATACTACAAAAATTGACCAACATATTTAGATTGGGTGAATGATGTTTTATAAGTGTCATATCTAAGGATATATGTGTGTTATCCATCACACATTATTGAATAATGATAGTTGGCCATTAAGGATGAAGCTACATTTTAGAGTACATAGTGGTAATTGAATATTGGTAGGAGAAGATCCTTCTTGGGGTGAGGGATTCCCTTGTGTATATTCATTTGCGGCATGGGAACCTCTAGGAGATCTTGTGGGAGCATGAAATCTAGATACAAGTTCAGTACCCTCGCCCATTTTAGTAGTTTTTAATTTTTCAAGATAAAAATGTCAATAGTTATAGAGAATGTAATGAGCCCATTTTTTTTTCGTTTAATACTATTTGAAATTTTAAATATTTTTTTTTCAGAGTTATACACAAATTCATAGTATATTTCCATTCCTTAGGGAGGATCAATACTGATATGATAAAAATATTAATTATAATATATCAAATACACTCAGTTTTCTCAAGAAAAATAAGATACATTTTGAATGATGTATCATATTGAAAAACTGTGACCACCTTTACATATTTAATGTGGGCTACACCCTAGGTGTGACATTAATATTTTATACATTTTATGTTTAATTTAGTTGTAGTCAAAAGAAAAATAATAAATTAATATATTTATTGAATAATTAACTTTTGATTAATAATATGAAATATAATCTTCCTCTGTTTAAGAAATGTTATAGCCACATCCTAGGGTTGGCTGCATAACCCTAGATCATTAGTAGAGGAGAATATTGGTGGAAGACTATAAGATTATTGACCGATGATGACCAGAGGTGGGAATTTATGGAGTCTATGGAAAACATAAATAATTCTTAAACATCAAATTTTTTGGATAAATTATAATCCAATGATCGATCCAATTTGAGGTATGTATTTTTCTTTTTTTGTTTTTATTCCGTATTCCTGATTTTCATTCTTATATTTATCAAATTTTGTTTTTTTGAAACCCCAATGATCCCTTATTATTCATTTAACGATTTTGTCTAATCCCAACATACTAGATATTTGTTTCGTTTCTTTTGTGTTTTGTTCATTTCTTTGTCTATTATTAGAATTATCTTCATTGGTATTTCAATTGGATGGTTATTTGACTATATCTGGGAACTCGTTTTCATCCACATTTTATTCCCATGGTTCCATATATAATTATTTTTGGTATAAACACCACATATTATGTCGTGATGGATAATTTATTATGATAACAGAACTGATGGTGATCTAAGGATTCAAGATTTATGGGCTGCGATATGCAATTGGTGCACAATATAAAGAGAGTCAATTTTTGAGAAAAGTGTGGTTGTAATCCATCCATTGGTGATGGTATGGGATCGAAAAATTTGGGTATGTGTGTTTCATCCAATATTTTTTATGGATGTGGTAGTTAAGGTGAAGAATTTGGAAATACAACACATTTCTATAAATCAAAAGAAATTATGATATACATGACATGTTGTTTCGACAAAAAAATGTCACATATCATTATAAGAGTGGTAGATAGAGTTTTGGATGAATATAAGTATCATAAAATGTGTTCTTTTTTCAGACATCATGTGACTTCCTAGGATAGTAGATTAGAATGTATCATTCGAAGAACATGAGCACAAACACTATAACACTCCTAGTTTTTATAAACTATTTTCATCTTCTCCGTTGGTCGTTCGATATCTATATGCAGTGGGAACCTTCCACCACAGCGATTTGGATTCAACTTCCCATCCTTCCGCTGCCTTTCCAGAATCCAGCGTTACTCCCTTCGATAGGTAACTCCATAGGACATTTTCTATGTGTTGATCGACAGACTTCCTCTCTGAAGAACCTGATTGTGGAACAGTTATGTGTTGAAATGGGTCACTCTCGTCCACCTCCCAAACTTTTGTGGATTGTGATTGAGGGGAAGTATAGTTATTTCCAACCGATTGTCTAAGATTCATGGACTAAACTTTTCTCTTACTACAATAGATAGGGTCATAGTATTATTGAATGCTAGAATAAGGATCTTGGTTCTGATGAGGTCGACCCCATGGGTCTGTTTGTTGGGCCCGGTTATCAGGAGGATGCTCCAGGAGGATGCTCCAGGGGATTCTTGCATGGAGGGACCTATGGATGTCTAGGATATGGGGGAACCTATCTCCTTGGGTGAGGACCAATATAGGTAGGGTCCATTGGGAATAGGCCAGGGATACTCTTCAGTAGCAGTCAAGAAAGGTGGTTCAGAGGTTTTAGAGACACTTGTCTCAGAGGTGTTTTAATGACTACGTCGTGATCTGGGTGCAAGAAGCTCAGGCGACGACATGCAGGGGTGAGAGGCTTTGAATGAGTAGAGTCCCCTTCTTACGGTTGAAGATCAAGTTAGACAAAGGTTGGGGTAGGAAGTGCGGGAGGTCCTCTGGGATTCTCCACATGTATCTCAGGAGGATACTCCAAAAACAACTGATGATGCTATCCTGAAGTTTGATAATAAGTGTCATGGTTCCAATGAGGCCTCACAACACCTGGATTTGGAAGACAGTCCCAACCTTTTCCAATATACGAGTCGTGGTCTTGAGAAGATAGGATTCCTGAATAACACAAAGAAGGCCCTATAGTCCTCCTTTTATACTGATAAGATTTTAGTAGGGGGCTAATTGAGACCTCCCAAAACCGGTATACAATTATAGGTGAAGAACACTACCTTAACAGTGAGGAAGCTGTAGGGGTGGATCACAGTTAGGACCCATTAGTTGATGCAGAAATATCCCAATAGAAAATGGTCAAGGATTCAGACTTTGATCAGCCCATGGAACTGACCATAGAGGAGTACTATTTTAGATACTCTATATGGAAGGGAAAGAACAAAATCATGGATTCATGTGGCTTTATTTTGAACAACCGGAGGGCGTGTAGAAGGAAGGATTACTCCAACCTCCCTATCCCTCCTATTACTAGATCTTCTAATAAGGGAAAATTGTTGCCGAAGGCCTCTACAATGGTTGGAAGCTCAACCCTGAACAAGTCCAAAGACCTTGTCCAACAGGAGGCGACCACTATCTCGAAGGACATGGTTCTAATAGGATGTGAGGTTTCTTCCCTAGCTTCTTCTACAAGTGGTGTGTAGTTGAGTGGTCGAATGCATCAGTGCGGAGTAGGTTCCAAAGATGACTCCCAGTTCCAGATGGTCTCTATGAAGGAACATAGGGATCTACTCATGCATTCAGACAAGGAAATGTTTGAGGAAACTTTGGGCATCAAAGCTTTAAAGAAGATGAGACCGATCCAGGTGGCCACTACAAAGTAGAAAGGTGAGTGGGCTGATAAGAAGGCACACATTCTACTTAGAGGCTTCAACATGGGGAAGATTAGAAATGTGAGTCGGCTGATAAGAAGTCACGCATTCTAAAAAGTAGAAAGGTGAGTGGGCTGATAAGATTGAATGATTTTTTTTATTAAAAGGGTGTATCTCAAGTTTGGGGAGTATATTTTTATATGGGATCATTAGATCCTTGATATGTTAGGATTTGACCTAATTTTGGGTATGGACTGGTTAGTGGCATATCGGTCCCACATAGGTTGTTAGCATAAGAGGGTGAAATTTATGTCAGATAAGGGTGACAAATACATCCACCATGGGGAGTGGGATATTGAGGAAGGATGTATAGGGATAGGTCATTATCAACTTGGGAGATTACTACCCAGGATACTAGTCTATTGCTTGATAATACAGGTTTAAAAAAATACTTATTTCCACCATTAGTGGACATGTTTTAGGATGTGTTTCATGAAAACTTCTTAGGGCTTCCACCTAAGAGAGATTTGGATTTTAATATTGAGATCAGGTAGAGAGCTGAGGCAGTTTCTATTACACCTTATAGAATGGCACCGATAGAGCTTCAAGAGCTCAAGAATCAGCTAGAGGAGTTTATGGATTAGGGTTTTATCCACTCAAGTACATCACCTTGGAGAACTACAATTTTGGTTTATAATATGTATGGTGGGATTTTATGCTTGTTTATTGACTATTGGAAGTCGAATTAGTTGACTATGAAGAACTGATATCCTCTACCATGTATCAATGGTCACTTTGATTAGTTGAGGGGAGATTGTGACTTCTCAAATATCATCATGACATATGGGTATCATCAGTTGAGAGTTTTACATTCTAATATAACTCAAAAAACATTTATATGTAGGCATGGCCTATAATAGTTATTTGAAATTATGTTTGGGTTGAAGAATGATCCTGATGTCTTTATGACCTTGATGAAAAAAAATTTCTAGTTGTACCTAGATCAGTTTTTGGTTGTGTATTTGGATGATATCTAGGTGTACTAAAGGAATCATGGTGACCATTCCCAATATCTTGACATTGTCCTGAGTACACTGAGATAGAATAGTCTATATGCCAATAAATCTATGTGATAATTCTAGAATGATCAGATACACTTCTTGGGTCACATCATCTCAGATAAAGGTGTGTCTCTGGGCCAAGAGAAGGTTTAAGAAGTTGGTTCATGGTAGAAGCCCAAGAATTTTTTCAATATCAATATATTTCTAGGGTTAGATAGATATTATCATAGGTTAATAAAATAATTTTCCTATTTGGTAGCACCTCTTTTGGGCTTGAGTAATAAGGGATTAAAAATTGAATGGCATAGAACATGTGATAATTGTATCTAGGAGCTGTAGAATCATTTGAAAATGGAACCAATCTTAATCCTACCCTATCCAAGTGAGGGGTATATGGTGTTTTTTATTCTTCTTGGATAGGTATTGGATTATTGTTGATGTAGGGAGGTTGAGTTGTGATTTAAGGGTCTTTAATGTGGATTCTACATGAACTGATATACCTTATGCATGAACTCAAGTTGGCAGTAGTGGTTTATGATTTGAAGTGTTGGTTGTATTATTTTATGGATGAGAAGTTTATTGTGTATACTTATCATAAGATCTAAAATTATATCTTCTCTCAAGGATATTTGAATATATGGAAGTGGATATGGGTTGAGTATATAAAATCATTCGACTTGGATCTAGCATATACACCCAAGAAAGGAAATAGTGTTGATGAATCTTTAAGCAGGAAAACTCAGAATCAGACAGTTCAGGAGTCCAGTGCAGAGAGGAAGATGATGACTTTACTGATGGAGATGCATGTTGTTGTTCAGGAGAGTCCGGATTAGATGAATATCATATCATTTTTAGTAGAGTATACACTTTTTATATTGATTAGATATAGATAGTATTATGATTCAGAATGTTTGACCTTTAAAGAAAGCTGTGAATATGGGGGGTCACCTTCCCACTAGATAATAGATTGCGATAAAATCATCTATATCAGGAATCAGGTTGTTGTGCTTATGAGTAGGAAGGAGGAACTGATGCATGAGTTTCATGCCATGAAGTGGGAGGTACACCCATTAGTGACCAAAATTTACAGTGACCAACAATGATAGTTTTTGTAGCCAAGCATTAAAAAGGAGATAATAGGTTTCAGGACACGATGCTACACCAGTCAAAAAGTGACGGCTGAGTATCAATGACTGGGTGGTTTTATACAAATGTTTCTCATTATGTAATGGAAGTGTGATGAATTGAACTTGGATTTTGTGGTGGGTCTCTCAAGGAAACCTTATAAGAATGATGATATTTGGGTGATTATGGAATGATTGAAAAAGGTATCATATTTCTTACTAATGTGGGAAACATTCTCAGTGGATCAACTAAGAGAATTGTATATTTGGGAGATAGTCTATCTTCACAAGGTGACATAGACTATTATTTCAAAATGTGAATCTAGTTTTACTTCACACTTCTGGCGAGGCCTATAGAAGGCACTTGGTTGGAATTTTTTATTGATTATGGATTTCTACTGATAGACATATGGGTAGTCGTAGTGTACTATACAGTTGCATGCGAATATTCTTCAAGCATGTTCCCTATACTTTTGTGGGTTTTGGGAGAAGTGCCTATTTTTTGTGAAGTTCACATATAATTACAGTTTTCATGAAACTATTCAGATGTCACCAAATGAGACACTTTATGGTAGGCCATGTAGATCACCTCTACGCTGGATAGAGGCATGTCAGTCAGAATTGCTGGGACTAAGTCTTGTGTAGGATACATCAAAGCAGGTTCAGTTAATTTTGAGGCATATGTCTACGAATCAAAGTAGATATAAGTCATATGTTGATATAAAATTATGAACCCTAGAGTTTTCAAAGGGTGATGGTATATTACATTGGGCTTTCAACTAGATTGTGTCACTACAGAATATAGAGATAGGAAAATTTAGAACCCATGTTTTTTGGACTATTTGAGGTTATAGAGAGAATCAGGCTGGGGTCATATTGATTGGATTTTCCACATAGGTATAGTTCTATGAATGATGTTTTCCATGTGTTAAAAATTTGGTGGTATCAACCTGAACCTTCTCATGTGATCAATCTGGATGATGTTGAACTTGAGATAGATGTGTCATTTTAGGAGAATCTAATGCGTGTTGGATTGTAGTGATAAAGTGTTATAGGGAAATACCATGCTAATATTTCATGTATTTTGGAAACAAGGCTGTGTTCATAATGAAAAAATGGGATAGAGACGCATATATGCAGGCTCAGTGGACAAATCTTTTTGAGTTGGAATCTTAGATATGCTTGGGAATATAGCTTGGGGACGATCTGTTATAAGGTGGGGAGATTTTAAGATCCCAAAATTTTTTGGAGAAGTATCAAAAAAAAATTGGGCACTCTTTTTCATAGTTTTGATTACATTTTGTTCGGGTTTTACCTTGTGGTTTGTTTGGTTGAAAATTGGAAATCTCGGAAGGAGGATAGAAATTAAAGAGTTTTCCCAAATCATGAACCCTGGAATAACAAATCATGGAACCCCAGATAGAGGGGGATTTCATGGTTGGAAAATGGTTTTTTAAACCACATGCCCTGTTAGGAGAAACCGTTCACCCCCTAGAAGACGCACAAGATTAAGGTTCACTATTTAGAAAACTATGCACCCCTGCCCAAAAAAAACCATGCATGACATTTTAATTAATTTGAAAATTAGTTTTTAAAATAATCGAACACCAAAATTAACCCCAAATCAACCCCCACCCAACCCCTAACGTTTATCTCAATTTAAGAGGCTCCAATTAAAATTATAAAGGCATTTAAATCCTTTCTTCGTGATTCAAAGCCCGGATTGGAGATCTGTATCAGCAGGGTATGTGGTTTTTTCCCATTTAGATATCTATCTATCTATCACTCCTCTTCTCATATAAAACAGGATTGTTTATTTATTATTTGATCTAGATCTCGATCTATTATTTAAATATCTTTATTTTTTTAATATTAGATCATAGTTAAATCAAGATATCATTCTTCATCATTGTTCCACAAAAATTAGAGAGTTCTGTTGGAAAGTGTTTATCATCAATAGTTAGGTATGTGGTCTATTATTAAAATACAAAAGTCTTGATTCTAATTATGTGTATGAAATTTTGGAATTACTATTTTTTATTTTCAATTGAGTTTCTTAATTTGAAATAATAAATTTGTTGAATTAATTAATTGAGGAATTGTGAAATTGGGGATGTTGAGATTATGAATTGAATAAATAATTTTGTGAATTAATTATGGGATATAGAGATTTTTAATTGATTAATTGATTATAAAGTGAATTATGGGATATTAGGATTTTTAATTTTCTAATAAATTGTTTAATTACTTAATATATATTTTCATACCTATAAAATTATTGACTTGATTAATTAATTATTGAATTAATTAATGGAATGATGTGCATATGAATTTTTGTAATTAGATTAATTACGTTTTGAATTAATTAATATATGTTGTGATAATGGAATGTGATGGGAAGGATAATGCCTATTAACCTTGATTCAAGTGATATATGTGAAAATTTGAGACATTTTATTAATGAGATATTCTTGTGTGGGAAATGACCTTCTATGTCAAGATTCTATTGTGATAAATTGAAATTCGTGTTTAGGATAAGGCCCACTATGTAACATCCCAGGTAAATAAAGAATATAAAATTTTCATATTTACTAATATTCTTGAATTAAATATTCATTTTACTTGAAAGGGGATGCTATGTTTGATGGCTTACCCGATATAGATCAACAGGTTTCTTTGAAATCTTACGTTGCACACTAATAATTTATTATTATTATTTTAAATGGTAGTTAACGCCTAGATGATGTATTGGTACAAATGAATAGAACTAACTAAAATATGATTATACATGTTTGTTAAATGTTTTTACATTTATCCAATAAAATTAGAGGCTTAAAATGTTAATGAATCCAATTTTAAGCACAAATACTCTAATATTCTTTAAAAGGTCGATTTACCACTTTTTGATGGAGAACCCTTTTTAAATCTAGTTTTTGTCACTTATATATGTTATATATGAAAAAATAAAATTCTTATTTAGAATTAGAACATCAAAATTTACTTTGGGTAAATTTTTGGTATTTTTCTGATAAGATTCATTTTTTAATGATTAGTGAAAAATACTGTATTTTAATTCAAATATTCCTTTTAATATAATTTATTTATATGGTTAGATTATCTTTTTAATTAGTTTCATAGTTTAATTATATTATATTTTTACCATTTAATCCAATTTTGGTCATTGGAAGCAATTTCACTCTGAAATTGGACATAATCAAATGTTAATCTTTTGATAGTTAATATTTCTTAAAAACACACTTTTTATTTTGACAACGAGAATTAATTTTAAATTAATTAATACAACTTCTATGTTTTTAATTTGGTAAAATATACATAATTTTTGAGTTTGTAAAATCAATTATATCTTAGGCTGAATTTTTGGTATTTTTCTGAAAAATGTCAAATTTTGATGAATAGTGAAACCACTAAGTAGTAGTTAAAAAAATCGACTTTTTCATTTAAATGAATTTTTACCACTTCTGTGAATTGAATTTTAAAAATATGACGTACATTATTATTATTAATAAGTAAAATTCGGTTCAATAAGATGAAAATAATTTTTGGTGAATAGTTGGTTTTGACTTTTTTTACCACAGTTAAAGGTAAATTGGTTAATTTAAGTTAAAAATAATATTAAATTAATATAAATTTACCTTAACACTTGTCCTAAACTTATTGGATGAGTTATTTCCAACCAAAACAATACTTGGGTGAGACTTTTGGTCTTTTAAAGCCACATGGGTAAGATAATGATATTAATAACTTTTTTTATGTAAAAATAAAAATATCATAAACATGTATTGTTTTTATAAAAAAAATTAATGTGGGGTTATATAATTGATATATTTGACTATAAATATTCATTAGAAATCTAAATTGTTTTTCTACATCATGGTATTTTTTTTATAATTTTTAGACATCAAATAAATTAAATTATTTATGACACAATAATGATGAAGTGTTTACCTCATTAATAAAAGATTTAAATAAATAAGATTATAAAGATTAAAATAATATCCAAAACCTGTATAATTATTATTGGATGATTTTATTTCGACCATGAGTCATCTTAACTTAGACTTTAATAAGTTTTGTACATTTATAAACCAAAAATCATTTTATAATAAAATAATATTTTCACACTTTCCTAAAGAGCCCCTCCTCCCCCTTATAAAAAGCCCTCACCTCTAACTAATTCCTCACTCCTCTAAAGCCCCTTGGCTCATCCAAACTCTACCAAATTAAGCTACCTACATCCCTATCCTTATCTTATAATCCTTACCTTAGGAATAAGGAACTTCAAGAAACCCTTTTGATTCATACCAAAGGGAGTTACCCAAATTATAGGTAACAGTTTCACTTAAATTCTTTTCTTTTATTTTACTTCTCCAACCCCTAAAAATATTTTTATTCCTTTATTTTATAACAACACCAGTATCCTCAATATACTTGGATGTTTTTCTGAGAATTATTTTAACTATACTTACAGACACCTCCATCTAGTGGATAAAGAAGATACTGTTTCTCTGGATGACAAACTAACGCCTCACGAAACGATGATTGTTCAATTATCTCCTACCACATCTCGTGGTGGCCATTAAGATATAACTGTATTTATATATGATATATATTATTTTTATGTTTTCTTTATTCTTATGTATTTTCCATTCATAGAGAACCTTTATGGTTTCCATTATGGGTAAACGCGATAATTTCATTTGAGGAAGTGCGGACTACCGCCCCCTCAAAGTGATATGACTCGTTTATACCATACGTGGGATGTATAAAGGATGGAGTTAATGATATTATATATATATATATATATATGATATTATACTGTAATTATAATATACCTATGTATAATTATGTTTTTATTCCATTAAATATGAAATAGAAATGAAAGCAGCGTTCATGTGTATGTACGACTTACCATCTCCATGAATGGTGCATTTCATTTGTTACCTGAAAATTTTATTTAATATTATAAATAAATGTATATACTGGATATATATGATATATATTATATCTAAATCATGAATATAATTCTGGATATAATGATCTTTTGACCCCATCAACAACTTTTAATTATAAGAAGTTCATTTTTGACTCAAGTACAAAATATCGTCAAAACGACCGTTATTAACTAAAATGATTACATAATGTTTATAACATGGTAATAAGTGATATAATAGGAATAATAAAGTTGAAAAAGGTTCTTCAGAAAGTATTAATTAAATTTAGTTTATTATTTAGGAGATTAAAGAATTAACGGGTCAAGTCAGACACGAGGTAAGAGATTTCTTATCTCACTTGTAATTCCGTGACATATCCATTGTTCGCCACTTATTTATTTCATGTGGTGTATTGTATAATGAATTTTGATATATATATTATCATGATTATAATTATATTCATGGTATTCTGTGATTCATTTGGTAGTTATTAACTTTTCGTCATACAACTCAATTGATTACAACGTGGTAAAGGGTTTCATCTCACTTTTTATTCCCGTGAGATTCATGCTATATTTTCCACTATTTCATTTTGTGTGGTGTATGTACTTACCATGATTGTACTCTTTGTGTAATATAATTTCATTTATGGATATTTACAAATTCATTGTATGATTATTCTTTCATGTGTCATATGTTTCGTAACTTACCAAATCGGTAAAGGAACCTTTCACCCTCCTCTTTTTAAAAGACTTATTTTTTGGTATGTCTTTTAATTTACATCTTATTATGTTAGGATATGTTCTTATATATCCTTATTTATGTAAATTTTATTTCCAAGTTATGAGATACCATTTTCTCTCTCATCTACTCATTTTATAAAATTTATAGTGACGCCATTAGGCTGTCGGATTTTTGCAAAGGAACTTCTTTACCCATTTTCAATTCTTTGGGTTAAACTTGTACTTCTTGAATATGTCGTCCTATGAATATGTGTGAATGACCATTTATTGTTTTACACTTAATATCCAATTATATTGGGTGCATTCTTATTTTTCACACATAATTATGTAATTTATTTATTCTTAATCAAAGGATACCATCTTTATAAGGGATTCCGTCTCAATTTCCATTCCATTGAGACTTCATTGTTGTTATGTGCCAATTAACTTTGATATGGTGTATATACTATCCTTTGGAATATTATATCATAAATACTTTTATTCTCATGATATTATAAATTTTTTATTAAATTTTATTCCCTAATTTTTTATATTCAAGCATCTCTCATTTGGTTAAGAACTCCTTAACGGGAATATTGTTTCAAATATTTATTCTTATAAATAGTTCTCATTAATGTAAATGTTTTAAAAATGGTTTGAAGGATTTATTTATATGGGTATTAATGTTTTATTATGTTAATTCCTTTAAAATATTCAAAGTGGCATGAGACACTTTGATTCAAAAATCTAGTTATTAAATGGTTTTGAAAATGGTTTGATAAAGCATTGATTTTGTCGATATCTTGAAATGATATATTGTGATTGCAAATGATACGTTAATAGTGAAATGTTTATATTTAAAATATTTTATGTGCTATGATTTTATAATGGTACTTGGAAATTTTATGGGTGGTTATGTGATTAACCAAATGATGGGTGGTGTCATGATAAACCAGGACGGGTGGTTACGTTATAACCTCAAATTAATTGGGTATGTAAGTCAGCCGTATGGATATTCCATTTAGTGATATGTGTTGAAGTAGACCGTATGGTTATTCCATTTAATTATGTTTATCTCCCAAGTTACCTTTATATTCTATGTGTTCTTTATATGGGTTTTATGGTAATAGTTTGGTAACAAAATGGTAAGCAATGATATTTTATTCAGTGAAGAGTATTTACTACTTAATAAAGGTGAAAAGTATTACTTATGATAAAGTATTCATGGTTTACTTGTTGTTTTGAAAAACTAACAGTTTTCCTTCTTTGTGTATCCTTTACTGAGATTTTTATTCTCATCCCATGTTTTTAAAATGTTTTCCATAGGACTTAAAGATGAATGGAGTCAAGGATGGGATCAAGGAAAAGTCATGATGTCTAAAACATTGGAACTACACAAGTTTCTTTTTAAGAGTTTATATTTTATGAAAAAATGGATACTGAGTAGTAGTGTCTACATGTAATTTTCAAGTTGATATGTAATAGTTATGGCCTAATTCTCTAAAACTCTAAACCTGAAAAGATCCTCAATGTGAATTATTCATTTAATTCAAGATTATGTAATATTTTAAGGCTGGGTCTTTATAGTTGGTATCAAACGTTGGTTTAGACAACTTTTGGGATTATGAGTTTTCGGTAAACACATGGTTAGTCCCTATTTCTATTATTTTAGTTAAATCCTTGTTTTATAACTTTTTCAGATCAAGGAAAGTTGATTAAAAATGGAAGGAGAGGGATCACAAACTACTTTCCTATCTCTTTTGGATGACATGCTTGCAATAATTATTGCAAAGTCATGTTCGGATGATTGTGAAACTTTTTCTAGCATAAACTCGCTTATAAGAAGTTATTTGAGATATCAAACACCTCCACTATACCTCGATATCATCGTGGATCATGGGTTGTATTTAATCAAATCCTATTTTCAAAATACTCTCATATTTTCAAGAAAGGTAAATATTATCAAGGAATTTTCAAATATTTTACCTTATCACAAGATTTTGAAGCATATTATGATTTTGAAAAAGGTCCTGAAGAAGGAGACCCTTGCGTGACCTATTTATATTTTCTTTTAAATTATAGTCTTTAAGAACATACTTATGGTATTTTAAAAGGGCCATTGATTGAAAGTTTCAACTCAAACTAAGTCCGACTATTTTATACAAAGAAAGTTTTATCAGATGTTTTGAATATATTTGTTATACGTGATTATTTTCCGAAACTATTTTTCTATGAACACCCATATCACCCATGTTGTAAAAGGTGTATTTGGATGAAGGAATCAAATTATTTTGAAAGATCTATAAATTATTTTTTCAATTAATGGACCTTCTAACTGCATGAACAAGATGATTATGAAACCATATGGACACCATGATCAAGGTATGATGTTCTTTCTTTTGGGAATATTTTTATTTTATATTATGGAGGTGAAAAAAATGGCAATATATAAGATTTTGAGGTCTTAATGTATTGTGATGAAAATAAAAGGTATAAGAAAACCTTTGAGGTTAAAACATGTTAGGGTTATTTTTGAGTTTCATAAAAAGGAAAACCCATAATATGGGTGGCAACCCGTCACGTCTGGTAAGGCCGTAGGAATTAAACCCAAAATTGAAGGGCGAAAAGGGCACATCACCTACCACTATCCTACATGAAGTACCTATTTAGTACAACTTATTATTTTTAGTTAAATGATTTTATGGATCAAGAATAAGTTGATTTTGGAAACTTATGTTTTTCAAGTGTATATCCTTAATATAGGAAGATTATTTGGTGATTAAGTGATAAATGTTATTTTGTAAGATGTTCTCTCTTTTTGGGAACATTATATGCTTAAGGGAAATAGAATACTATGGTATCTCATTTGTGGAGTAATGGTTGAAATTTTATTTGGGAAGAATCTATGTTATTATTGTGGACATAAGGTGATTTGGGTTATTTATGGAAATGAGTAACCTATCATAGAGAATATGTGATAAGGTTATTTATTTCTCAGTATGAGACTTTAAGAGTAACTGATGTTATTTGGAGATAAATGTTAAGATTTATCTTGGAAGACTATGTGATTAAATCCTTCTACGATTTGGGTTACAATATTAGTTTGGATTACTTTAAAGAATTATATAGATAGTTTTTTATTGAATAATATTTTTTGAACTTCAGGTATTCTTTGAAAATTTTTGGAGATTAAGAGTAATTTTTCTTTTTGTAAAAGATTATCCTTTTTGGAGATTATCAAATCTTGTACCAACCATTTTGGTTTTGTTTAATGTCTAAAGACGTGGTAAATATATAGTTCATCTTTTTTGGATTATATAATTCTCTAGAAGTTTATTATAGCACTTTTAATGTGAACAATTCATATTGAATACCCATTGATTAGAGAAAAGATGAGTTTGTGGTAGAATTTTATTAAAGGATGAAACTATATATGACAAGTAAGTATATTTCCTTATGATCTTAGTCAAGTTATTAATAAAATTATTTAAGTATTTGAAAATGATCTTGAATAAAAAAATGTTATATGATCTCTTTTATCATCATACCTTTACCAAACCACAAATTTATGGTATTGTGGTGGTTAAATTTCTGTGATCAAGTTCTCTATCACTCTCTATTAATATATGAGAGTTAGTTTCTCTTCCATATCCATGTTTTCATGGAATCCTAGTATATATTATCTAAGGTGACCTTTTTACTTATCTTCATTTATTTTAATGTGATATTTTTATTTCATTTTTTTCCAATGCAAGGCTTTCAATGAAGTTTCCGAGACCAATTTTAAAATTGTGAGGAAGCAATTCCCAAAAGGGGGGAAGGATGTAACATCTGAGGTAAAAAAAGAATATAACATTTTCATATTTACTAATATTTTTGAATTAAATATTAATTTTACTTTAAAGGGGATGCTATTCTTGAGGGATTACCCAATACGCAACAATAGGTTTCTTTGAAATCTTACATTGCACACTAATAATTTATTATTATTATTTTAAATGGCAGTTAACGCCTATCCGTTGTATTGGTAGAATGGAATAAAACTAACTAAAATATTATTATACATGTTTGTTAAATGTTTTTAAATTTATCAAATGAAATTTAGAGGCTTAAAATGTGAATGAATCCAATTTTAAACACAAATACTCTAATATTCTTTAAAAGGCAGATTTACCACCTTTTAATGGAGAACCCTTTTTAAATTTTGTTTTTGTAACTTTTATATGTTATATTTTAAAAAATAAAATTCTTCTTTAGAATCGGGACATCCAAATTTAATTTGGGTAAATTTTTGGTATTTTTCTGATAAGATTAATTTTATAACGAATTGTAAAAATACTGTATTTTAATTCAAACATCCCTTTTAATATAATTTATTTATTTGGTTATATAATATTTTTAATTGGTTTCAAAGTGTAATTAGATTATATTTTTACCATTTAATCCAATTTTGTTCATTGGAAGCGATTTCACTTTGAAATTGGACATAATCAACAGTCAATCTTTTGATAATTATTGTTTCTCAAATACATGTTTTTTGTTTTGACAATGAGAATTAATTTTAAATTAAATAATTGAAATTATATGTTTTGAATGTGGTAAAATAGACATCATTTTTGAGTTCGGAATATCAAATATATCTTATGCTGATTTTTTTGGTATTTTTATGGAAAACATCAATTTTTTATGAATAGTGAAACCACTAAGTAGTAGTAAAAAACTAATTTTTTCATTTAAATGAATTTTTACTACTTCTATTAATTGAATTTTCAAAATCCTACATTCATGGTTGTCATTAATAAGTAAAATGTGGTTCAATAAGATGAAAATAATTGTTGGTGAATAGTAACTTTTGACTTTTTTTTACCATGGTTAAAGGTAAATAGGATAATTCAAGGTAAAAATAATATGAAAATAATATAAAATTACTTTAAAATTGGTCCTAACCTTATTTTATAATTAATTTCTGACCAAGAAAATCCTTGGGTGATACTTTTGGATTTTTAAATCCACTTGGGTAAGATAATCATATTAATAACCTTTTTTTATGTAAAAATAAAAATATCATAAACATGTATTGTTTTTCTAAAACAATTTTAATGTGGGGTTATATAATTTTTATATTTGACTATAAATATTCATTAGAAAGATAAAAATATTTTCTACATCATGGTATTTTTTTATAATTTTTAGACATCAAATAAATTAAATTATTTATAACATAATAATGATTCAGTGTTTATCTCATTAATAAATGATTTAAATAAATAAGATTATAAAGACTAAAATAATATAAAAACCTGTCTAGTTTATATTTTATGATTTTATTTCGACCATGAGTCATCTTATCTTCGACTTTACTAGGTTCTAGACATTTAGAAACCGAAAATCATTATATAATAAAATAACATTTTCACACTTTCCTAATGAGACCCTCCTCCCCCTTATAAAAATACCTCACTTCTAACTAATTCCTCACACCTATCAAGACACTTGTCTCATCAAAACTCTTCCCAATTAAGTTACCTACATCCCTCTCCTCCTCTTAGAATCCTTACCTTATGCAGAAGGAACTTCAAGAAGCCCTTTTGATTCATACCAAAGAGAGTTACCCAAATTAATGGTAATGGTTTATCTTAAATTCTATTCTTTTATTTCAATTTTCAAAACCCTAAACTTTTTTTTATTCCTGTCTTTTATAAAAAAACCGATATCCTAAATTTAATAGGATGTTTTTATGATATGTATTCTAACTACACTTACACACACCTCCATCTAATGGGTAAAGAACATATTGTTTATGTGGATGGAAAACTAACGTCTCACGAAACGATGATTGTTCGATTATCTCCTATCGCCTCTCATGGTGGCCATTAAAATGAAACATTATTTATATATTATATATATTATTTTTATGTTTTCCTTATTCTTCTTTACTTTCCATTTATAGCGGACCTTTATGGTTTCCATTATGGGTAAACGTGATAATTTCATTTGAGGAAGTGCAGACTACCGCCCCCTCAAAGTTATATGACTAGTTCATACCATACGTGGGACGTATAAAGGACGGATTTACTGATATTATATATATTATATATACTGGAATTATAATATATCTATGTATCATTATGTTTTTATTCCATTAAATATGAAATAAAAATTAAAGCAGCGTTCATGCGTACGTACGGCTTACCGTCTCCATGAATGATGCATTTCATTTCTTACCTCCAAATGCTATGTACTATTATAAATACATGTATATACTAGATATATATGATATATATGATATATATTATATATAAATCATTAATATCATTCTGGATATATCGAATGTTTGACCACATGAACAACTTGTAATTATAAGAAGTTCATTTTTGACTCAAGTACCAAATATCATCAAACCGACCATTATTAACTTAAATGATTACATAATGTTTATAACATGGTAAAAAGTGATATAATAGTAATAATAAAGTTGAAAAGGTTCTTAAGAAATTATTAATTATCTTTAGTTTATTATTCATGAGATTAAATAACAAACGGGTCAAGTCGGACATGAGGTAAGGGATTTCTTTTCTCAGTTTTAATTTGGTGAGTTTCCATTGTTCGCAACTTATTTATTGAATGTGGTTTATTATGTACTTACTTTTGATATATATATTATCATGATTATAATTATATTCATGGTATTTTGTGATTCATTTGGTTTTTATTAACATTTGGTCATACAACTCAATTTATTACAATGTGGTAAAGGGTTTCATCTCACTTTTTATTCCCATGAGATTCATGCTATAATTTCCACTATTTCCTTTTTTGTGGTGTATTTACTACCTATTATTTTAATATTTGTGTAATATAATTTCATTTATGGGTATTTACATCTTAATTTTATGATCCTTCTTTCATGTGGTGTATGTTTCGTAACTTACCAAATCGGTAAGGGAACCTTTCACCCTCATCTTTTTAAAAGACTTCTTTTTGTTATGTCTTTTAATTAACATATTATTTTTTAGGATATGCTCTTATATATCATTATTTATTTAAATTTTATTTCCAAGTGATGAGATACCATTTTCTCTCTAATCAACTCTTTTTATAAATTTTATAGTGACGACGTTAGGCTGTCGAATTTTTGCAAGGGAACTTCATAACCCAATTTCAATTCTTTGGGTTAAACTTGTACTTATTGAATATGTCAACCTATGAATATGTGTGAATGACATCTGATTGTTTTACACTTAATATCCACTTATATTGGGTGTATTATTATTTTTCAACCATAATTATGTAATTAATTTATCCTTAATCAAAGGATACTATCTTTATAAGGGATTTCATATCAATTTACATTCCATTGATAATTCATTGTTTTTATGCACAAATTCACTCTGATATGGTGTATATACTATCCTTTGGAATATTATATTATGAATACCTTTATTCTCATGATATTATAAAGTTTTTATTAAATGTTATTCTTCAATTATTGGTATTCAAGTATCCCTCATTTGGTTAAAAACTCCTTGACAAGAATATTGTATTAAATATTTATTCTTTTCAATTGTTCTCATTAATGTCCATGTTTTAAAAATGGTTTTAATGATTTATTTTTATGAACATTAATGTTTTAATATGTTAATTCCTTTAAAATATTCAAAGTGGTATGTGACACTATGATTCAAAAATCTCTTTATTAAATGATTTTGAAAATGGTTTGATAAAGAATTGATTTTGTTGATACCTTGAAATGATATATTTTGATTGCAAATGAAATGATAATAGTGAAATGTTTATATTTACAATAATTTATGTTCAATGATTTTATAATGGTACTTGGAAATTTGACGGGTAGTTTCATGATTAACAAATGATGGGTGGTGCCATGATAAAACAGGATGGGTGGTTACATTATAACCTCCAATGCATTGGGTATGGAAGTCGGCTGTATGGCTATTCCATTTAGTGATATGTGTGGAAGTCGACCGTATGGTTATTCCATTTAAGTATGTTTATGTCCAAAGTTACCTTTATATGCTATGTGTTCTTTATATGGGGTTTATGGTAATATTTTTGTTATAAAAGGGCAAGCAATGATATTTCATTCAGTGAAGTGTATTTACTACTTCATAAATGTGGAAAGTATTACTTATGATAAAGTATTCATGGTTTAATTTTTGTTTTGAAAAAATAACAGTTTCCTTCTTTGTGTATCCCTTACTGAACTTTTTATGCTCATCCCAAGTTATTGAAATGTTTTCCACAAGACTCTAATATGAATATAGTCAATGATGGGATTAAGGAAAATTCATGTTGTATAAAACATTGGAACTAGGCAAGTTTATTTTTAAGAGTTTATATTTTATGAAAAAATGGATACTGAGTAGTAGTGTCTACATATAATTTTCAAGTTGATATGTAATAGTTATGGCCCAATTCTCTAAATATCTAATCCTGAAAACATCCTCAATGTGAATTATTTATTTAATTAAAGATTATGTAATGTTTTAAGGTTGGGTCCTTATGAACTATGTCAATATAACATAGTGATAAATTGATTAATGAGTGTGGGACATGGTCTATTACATCAAAAGGACACTTGTGTGATTGCTTGATTAATTATTGGTTGAAACAATCTACTAAATCAAAATTCCATGGGTCCTAGGCATGGTGACCAAGGCCCAAAATATTGAATGAGGCCATGGTTATAATTTTTTTTATTATAAATTGAAATGAATTGGATAATGAATTACATTATATTATAATGAATTATAAATTAAATTTGTGATGTGGTTCTGACTCTATCATGGGCCTAAGAAAGTATTGAGATTCAAATGTCATTAGGAACCCAATGTATATGTGGTTAAATAAAGGATAATTGAATAAATTTAACTTTTTTTACTTTATTTATTTTATTTTATTCTTTATAAAACGTAATATATTGTTATAGAAAAGATTTTTTTAGACACTGTTGGTTTTGGTCAACTAAGTTGTACTTACTCCCTACTTAGGCTGCCTGATCAGTACCCAAATATACTTAATGTTTGTAGTACAGTTTAAGGGAAAAGGACCTATGTTAGATTGTTGATTTGGGATGGAGCATGGATGTGGGAACCAAATGTGGTTCAGGACCCACTTGGGAGTTATCAGTTTCTTTACTTTTGGGTTTTCTTTTTGACACTTGACACGTACTATGGAATATCTACTGTTCAGTTTTGATATTTCATTTCCTATTTTGGTTAACATGTGATACTAATATTGTTATAGTTATGGTTATATCATTTGGTTATTTGGTATTTTTTAATTTTTTCATTATTACACTACATTGATAAAGAGGGTATAGTATCCTCATGATCAATATTAGACCCTAGATACTAGTTGAAAGCCTCGAGCATACGAGGAGGCTCACCTGAGTTCATGTAACAATCCTTCTTAGGGAACCAGCATGTGGCACATGACTTATGACATTACAATAGTATATCCATCAAAGATATAGGCCTTTTAATGTAATCCTAGACTAACCATGGTGACTTAGATCCTTAGTTTTCTTGGTTTAGTTGGATATTATTGATGGTTTTTAGAAAATTTCTCATGAAAATATTATCCTTTGACCCAGCAAACTCAAAATGGAGCTATGTTCCTTTGGACATATTATTGTGAAGAAACATTCAAGGAATTGAATAGAAGGTTAGTTAGCGCACATGTTCTTATAATAACCTATAGTAAAGAAGGGGTTTTAATCTATAGTGATGCATACAAGAAGTGATTAGTATGTGTTATTATGAATAATAACATAGTTATATTTCATGACTCATGGTAATTAATGATTCATAAGAAAAATTACCCTACCCATGATTTGGAGTAAGCTGCAGTATTTTTTGCATTAAAGAGGCATTATCTTTATAGGGAAAAGTTTGATATATATATACTAATAATAAAAGGTTGAAGTATATATTCACATATAACCAGATGAACATGTATCAGAGAAGATGGTTAATTCTAATAAAGGATTATGACTGCTCAATACATTACTAACCTAGGAAACAAAACAAGGTGACCGATGGTTTGAATCAAAAGGACCATGCCAGCTTATCCATGATGAGGATAAAAAATGATCCAATATTTATGGATTTTCAATGGATTGGTCTAGAAATAGTGAATAAAGGGGGAAAATATTATATTTATCAATTTAATGTTCAAGTATCTCTCTATGTAATGATTAAAGATTCAAAAAGGAATATATAGAGCTAAAAAAAGGTTATAGATGTTTTTGAGTTTAACCTTTATCATGATGGAATGATAAGTCTATAGAACCATGTATGAATTCCATCCATAATAGATTTGAAGAAGGATTTTTTAGAGGAAGCTCATATTTCTTCATTATCTATTTATCTAGGAAGTACATAGATTTATATAGTTTTGAAGGAATACTTCTAGTGTGATGGAATAAAGAGGGATATCAAAAAGTTTTTATCTCGGTGCTCAATATGTTAATAAGTTAAAGTTGAAATAGAAAAGTATAAAGGGATATTACATTCATTACCCATAAAAGAATGAAAATGGAAGAAAATTACTATGGATTTTGTCATTGGACTCCCTAAAACCTCTATAGGGTATAATGTTATATGGGTGGTAGTCAATCACATTACTAAGTTATCATAATTCATCGCTATCAAAGTAGACTTATCTTTGGATAAATATTATAGGATATACATTAGGGTTGTGGAATGGTTTCGTAGATTACCACAATCCATTACATCTGATTGAGATTCACGATTTACCTCAAAATTTTGGAAAATTATTCAGTAAGCCCTTGATATAGAATTTAGTTTCATCACTTATTACCATCCTTAGACAAATGGATAGTCTGAAAGAACAATTCAAACCATATATTATTAGTTTAAATATTTTTCATTATATTTAAAAGGTGACTTGGATCATCACATTCCTCTAGTTGAGTTTTCTAATAACAACATATTTCATTGAAGTATTCATATATATCCTTATGAATGCCTCTATAGAATAAAATATAAAGCTCCAATGTGATGAAATGAAGTTGGAGAATGAAAGATATTGGGACCTGAGATTGCTGATGAAAGAATAGAGAATATTGGATCTATTTAGTAGCATACCAAGGAATATTAGAGTTGATAGAAAAGTTATAATTAAAATCATCAATGTGAAATTGAATTTTAATTTTGATAAAATTTGTTTATAATAATATCTCTATAGAAGAAGGTTATGAGATTCAGGAAGAAATAGAAACTAATCCTTAGGTATATAAGTCCCTTTAAATTTCTTTATTATTTCTAGATGGTATCCTATCACTTGGCGATTACACAAAAAATATATCAATTACATGATGTGTTCTATGTATCTCTCTAAAATAAGTACATACCTGGCCCTTAATTTGTACTGAAATCTGAGGTCATACCACTAGAAACATATCATTCTTATGAGGAACAACCAGTTGAAATTATGGATCGTACAATGAAGGTTCTATGAAACAAGACCACTCACCTGGTCAAAATTTTGTGGAAATAACACTATTTTGAGTAAGATATGTTGGAACTTGAGGATATGATAAGGCATAATTATACTCATTTTTTGAGTCATATTGACGAATTTTTTAGGGTGAAATTTATTTTAAGAGGTGTAGAATGTAACACCCTGAGTTTTTATAAACTCTATTTTTTTCAAATAATGTTTTTTGATGGATTTAATTTCATGATAAACCATGTTAGGATTTTGTTACACACTACACCAAGTTAAGCTTTCTCTACATATAACACCAACTTAGCTTTCATTACACACAACACTGAGTTTCTACGAAATAACAATTTATTATTATAATTATTTAAACAATATATTTACAACTCAGCTATTAAACATAGTAATATGAATAGTAATAACTACTTTTTAAATATTATTTATAATATTTCTATGAAAATAAAAAATATTGAAAATAAAATTCAATTTTTTTGGAAAAGACTTTATATGTTTGGAAAATATTATTTTCTCAAAACATTTCTTTTTTTATGGATTT
This sequence comes from Viscum album, assembly GCA_963277665.1. Lineage (NCBI taxonomy): Eukaryota > Viridiplantae > Streptophyta > Magnoliopsida > Santalales > Viscaceae > Viscum > Viscum album. Next base: position 875,530,414 of record OY728136.1, read on the forward strand.
TTGTCAATAATAATAAAATTAATTTTTTATACTTTTAGAAATTTTATTTGATAAAATAAACTACGTTTTTTAATTCATAACGTAAAAAATTAGCTTTGGTTAATTTTTTTTATGAAATATTTCATTTTTGGATGAAGAGTGAAAAATACTGAATTTTAATTGAAAACTACATTTTCATATAATTAATTTATATAGATGGATTATATTTTAATTTTGTTTTAAATTATAATTATTTAAATTATAAATAAAGAAATTCAATTTTGGTCATGGGTGTCAATTTCACATTGAAATAGGAGATAAAAACATTAAAACTTTTGAAAAATTTCAGTTTAAAAACTCACTTTCTCCTCTCATCTATAGAATTAACATTCAATTAATTTATGTCACTTATATGAATTGAATTTAGAAAAATGGAATATATATTTTTAATCAGGGTAATTTATATGTGCTAATATGTTCAACTTAATTTTTTCACTAAAGTGATTAGTGAAACCAATTAAAATTAATTACAATGATTAAAGTAAAAAAAAAAATTCCTTAGTGGTTAAACTGAAAACATAAGGTGTCAAAATGACATTATATTTGTAAAAACCCCATTTTATATCCATATAAATAATATAACCCAACTTTTATTAAAAAATGGTTCATTATTGGAGGCACATTATGTAAGGGAGACCTCCAATATGTGTTTGCTATTTTGGTCTTTACAAGTTTTCCACTAACCTCCCTTATAAAAGGCCACCACCTATCCCCCTCTCTTCAAACCTATCAAGCCATTTTTTTCATAAAAAACCTAACCAAATAAAATAAAAAATTTCCTCCCTTCATATTATAAGCTTCACTTTGGGAATAAATCTATATAAGGAAGTCCTTTGGGGAAAACCGAAAAGAGATACCCGAAGAAGAGGTAACATTCAACAATGAACATTTTTGTTTTATTTCTTCCTCAAAAATCTTAATTTCTTCTCATATAATAATTATATAATAAAGAAGAATATTAAATATACTAATATGTTATTATGTTATGGTTACTACCTAAAACTTCGTATACTTTCATAAAATGCGATACACAATCATCGTTTGTGTGTAAGATAGACTACCGATACGCGAACCGATGCTGTTCACTCTTCCATTACCACTTTTAATGGTTGGGAATAATGATGGATTTATAGTTTATGTATGATATTTATTGATTTTATGATTTTATTATTATTCATTAATAATTTTATCATATATACCATCATTCTTTCTATTTTTTGAGAATGCGACAATGTCATTAATGTGTATGGAAGACTACCACCTCGTGAAGCGATTTGATTCATTCACGCTTTACATAGAATGTATTAATAGTGGTATAGGTAAAAATATGTGATATATATATGAAATAAAAAGTATTTTTAATGATAATATATCATATAATTTACTTTCTTTTTATCCATAATGAAAAATGGAAACAACGTTCATGCATACGTATAACCCTTCGTCTCTATGAACGATGTATTTTATTTCCTATTTCTGTATTTTATATATTATTATAAGTACATATATAATGAATATATATATGATATATATATATATATTGGTTATAATTTTTTATATAATTAAATCATGATTAATTTAATATGATCAAGAATATAAAAAATAAAAACTTATACAAAAAACATAGTGGTTATTACCCGAAACGTATTTCTAACTTGGAATTGTTAATAAATTAGTAATAAAAGGTAAAAATAAAATCATAAATGGTATTATATAGATTTATATGTTTATATTATAGATGTATATTAAACTTATTTTTATTACAAAGGAGGTTTGAATGAGTATGATGGGAGTTAATACTTATGGTAAGGGATTTCCATGTCACTTTTTTTTCTGTGAGACACAAGCAATGTTCACCACCTATTTCTTGTATGTGGTGTACATAAAACCCATGGACGTATTTTATGAGTATTATACTAATAAATATTTTGATTTATATATCCATTTTGGTATATATCGTTAATGAGGTTTACCGACCAAAGTGGTAATGGAAATTTTGTCTCAATTTTCTTTCGTCGAGGCATACGTTATGTTACCCACATATATTATTTAATGATTTATATATAAAGACCATTTTAAATTTAATATCATTAATTGTTTCATTCTCATGATATTTTATGTTTCATGTAATTTCCTTTTATTATGGGGATTATGATTCAAATTTTCAAAAGTGGAAAGATTTTATTGCTACAATCTCATCGATTATCATGATTATTTATGATTATGCTTCAACTGATGAAATATTATGATCCATATCTCAATAAATACAATTAAATATATACTCCTATGGTTATAAATTACATATTAATTTAATGGTACCATTATTGTACTATTTGGTACTTAATATAATTAATAATTTTTTAAAGAAAATCTGGCTTTATTTCTCTCTTCGATAAAAGTATGTTTTTTCTCAAAACCCAAGGAATATTATTTATTTTTATGATAAAGGGACTTTTCTATACTTTTTATGGTATAGAATGAATTTTCAACACATACAAACTTATCTATTATCATGAACATCATTTATTTAAAGCTTCCTTTTCGATTTTACAATATTATTTTTAAATAAAAATGTTTTCACTAGTATTCTATAAAATCAAATTTTAATCTTTTTTTCAAAGAAAAAGGAATTCAATTTTATTTTTGATGTTTTAAAAGAATTTTAAAATAAGAAAAGATATTATCCTCAAAAAATGTTTTAAATGACGTTTTAAAATTATTTACCATCCAAAATGACAATGGTTGGGGTTACTCATGCCTTACCAGGTATATTATCCAAGAGTGTCATTTGTATTCTTTCTCTTAATGGTTTATGTTTTAATGGAATGATGTTTATGAAACCCATTTATCTTCCATATTTTATATGATTGTGAAACATTCTTCTTTTCATGGTTTATCTGATGACCAAATCATCATGAAACCTTTCTCTTTTACACAGTTTAAGAAATGATGAAACAATTATGACACCCATTTCATTTCATGGGTTGTGATATGATGTTTATGAAACACATTTCTTTTTATGGGTCATGATATGATGAATATTTTATTTTCTTGTGGAAAACGTATGTATGATTTCATTATGGGATGGGTGGGACTTATATCTCTCTCTACAATAAATTTTGTAATTATTTATATCTCATGATATTGACATGGATGAAATGGGGAGTGAACCTGGATTAATAGAGAACTTTTTCTGCTATGATGGTCTTGGGAGTGAATCTTGACTATTGATATGGGTAGGGGAGTGAACACATTCCACTAAGATATCCTTGTAATTTATCATTGACTACTATGGAATTAATTTTATATGTTTATGTTTCTACCACAATTCCAGGTCTTATTCATATATTTTTTCTTCAAGGATTATTTTCTTGATTACATTATGATTTGGGTCTACTGAACTACCAATATTTATGTCATGACTCCGAATTATGATAATTAATATGAAGGGAATGATGCTATAATTTTATGATCATATTCTCATATCCTTATCCTCATGATTATTGTTATACATCTCCCTCGATTACCCTTACTGAGCTTCTAATTTGACCCTTTCTTATGTTTACATTCCCTAGGTTATGAAGATATGTGTTATGTATTATGTTTCTAAGAATGGTTCAAGTCATGGTGAACCTATTGGGATATAATTTAGCTCACTTATGTACTATTGTTTATGTTTCCACATTTCCAAAGGAACCAAAATAATACAATATTTGGGTGTGTTTTTGTGTAATGTATTAAATATTCTGTAAAAATGATGTAATGTCTTCGTATGAGAATCATGGGTCTCTATAGATAGTATTCTAGAATAAGTTTTGCTATCCTTTAGAAACTAGTATAAGAAAACCTTAGTGATATTGCTAAGGACATGTCTTTAGGGATAAGTATAAGTATTAGTCAATCTATAGTAAAATGCTATGTTATTTTGGTAAAGGACATAGTGAGTGGTTTCCTAGTAATACATATTTTTCTAGATACTAATGGTGGATGTGGCTCCAAAACAGATGAAACTAGGGGGAACAATAACAAAAACACTATATTGAGCTAGAATCGTCTGGAAACTGGTGAATGAAGATGAGCCTTGCTGTACAGCTGATCTGACACTCTTGAGGGATATTCTATAGGAATTCACAAACTCTTAAAAACAATCATAATGGATTAATATATAATTTTACTATTAATGATCTAGGATAAACCTATGGTGTCAATGAAGCCAATGGATGAAACCCGAGGGAACCTCATCAATGCTGAGTGTGATGTGAAATGCAGTGATCATCCTTCTGAGTATCCAAATGTTATGAGAGATGAAATGAAAAACCTCATTTTTATTCTCACAAAACTTTTTCATGATATGAATCATGAAGAACTTCTAAATTATAAAATGAGGGAACAATGTTATGTTGATTCTTTAATATAGAAACATCCACCTTATTTTAGTGGGTCTTCTGATCCACTAGTTTTTGAATAACAGATCAACACCACTGTAAATATATTTTTTATTCTTCAGTGTTTGAAACATTAATAAGTCATTTTTTCTATTTATCATTTAGAGGGAGAAGAAGACCAATGGTGGACTCTAATCAAGAATGCGAGGCACCAAGATGAAATTGAATCCATAGATTGGGATGATTTCACGTACTTATTTTTTAATATGTAATTTCCTCATGTTATTCATAAAAATATTGAGAAGGAGTTCCTTGTGTTTAATAAAAGGTATGATTAATCTGTTGGTACCAATGAGGATAATTTTACAAGACATGTGAGGTATGCTTTTGGTATCATCAACCAACTTAAAAGTTAGGTTGATAGATTCTTTAGAATATTAAAACCAAGTCTTAGAAGTTCATTTTCCATAAGTCACTTTAGTAGTTGTGAATAATTTATTCATTGTGTTGTCAAGGTGGAAATGAATGTTGGTGTTACGTATCAATATCATGCATTTGAAATGAAAAGAAATATGGAGTACAAAAAAATCTAAAAAACATGGAGAGAATAAGATGATATTTACTTTTTGAATAATGTGTGGGAATACGCATGGAGGAAATTTGCATAAGTGGTCTGATAAATATTTTAAGTGTGGAAGGGAAGTTCATCAATCATTTGACTGCTAAAGTGATGGGAAGAAGCTAGCTAACAATGTGAAAAGAGAGAATTCTATATATAATGTACCTCCCACACATCAGTGATTCTAGTGTAAGGATAAAAAAGATTATGATAACCAGTGACCAAAACGGTGGTTTAATGATGATGATCGACATTTTAAACCTCTTAATCCAAGGGATAAGGGAAAATATCATGCTATCATTATTTATAAAGAGGGGTGTGATAATGACACGGTGAATGGTAGAATTACCATCCACTATAGAATTTCTAAAGTCTTATTTGAATCTGGATCTACCAACTATTTCATATCTAATGAATTTTCTAAGCGTATTAGGATTCCAACCAAATGATTATATTTGGAATTATCAATGAAAAACCATAATGGTATGATGATCAAATCTCAAGTCTACAACTCCTCTCTAGTTGATGTTGGTGGGAATGTACTTCTTTAAAATCTTATCATTCATCCTCTGGATTAATTTGGGGTCATCTTAGGCATGGATTGACATTCTCTACATAAATACCACATCAATCATCAGGTAAGGTAATTAACATTTTATATTACAAACCAACATGTGATCTCATATCAATATGATTATATATATGAACTTCTGATGGAGATTACATCTAGTGTATGTGTCTTAATTCCCATGTAGAAGACATGTTTATCTCTAATGGTTGGGGAGAAACATGACATAGATGATATGAAAATTTTTCAAAAAAATGGATGTCTTTTTGGAAGAGTTTCTAAGACTTCCACAAAAACATGAAGTTGAGTTCACAATAGAACTCATACCTAGTACCACACCAGTTTCAAATAATCTCTATATAATGGATCTAATTGAGTTGAAATAATTGAATAAGAAACTCCAAGAAAAACTTGAAAAGATATTAATTTTTATAAGTGTGTCACTATGGGGTGGACCTATTATTTTTGTGAAAAAGGAATATTGATAAATGTGACTCTGCATTGATTATTTGGAGTTGAATAGTGTCATGATCAAGAACAACTATCCTCTACCTCATATTGATTACTTGCTTGATCAACTGTGCAGAGATCAATACTTTTCCAAGAATAAAATTCTCTTTAAAAAACATTAATTGAGGTTTATCAATATGGATATACCCAAGATAAAATTCCATAAAATATATGGACACTATGAATATATAGTTATTCATTTTGGTCTTACTAGGTTCCCTGCTATCTTCATGGATGTGATGAATAGAGTCTCTAGAGATTACTTTGATCAGTTTTTGGTAGTCTTTATAGATGAAAATCTTTAAATTCTAAAAGTGAAAGGAATATAATTAAGACCACTCAATAATTGTACTAAATACCATAAGGAATGATCAAATGTATGAAAATTTACAAAGTTTTAATTTTAGTGGCAAAGGGTTTAATTTTTGGGCCATATAATCACAAGAGAGGGTATAATAATATATCTATTAAATAAAGAGGCTATTGAATGTTGGGATATATGAACCATAGTGACTTAGATATGTATTCTTCTAGGATTATCTAGATATTATCAATGGTTTTTGTAGAATTTCTCATGACTATCTAATCTTCTAGCTAGGTTAACTTAGAAGGGAGCCAAGTTACTCTGGATAGATGAATATGAGGAAACTTTAAGGAAACTGAAGTGAAGGTTAGTCAGTTCACATGTTATTACATTACCCTATGGTGATAAAGGGTTTGAAATCTATAGTGACGAATCCAAGAATGGATTGGGATGTGTTCTTATGCATAATAACACAATTATAGATTATTTTTTGTGACAATTGAAGATTCATGAGAAAAATTAACCAACTCATGATTTGGAGTTAGCTATGTAATTTTCACATTAAAGATATGGTGAAATTATATTTATGGATAAAAGTGTGATATATATATTTATTGATTATAACAATTTGAAGTATTAATTCACATATAAGGATTTTAACATACGCCAAAAAGTATGGTTATAGCTGATAAAGGATTATGACTACTCAATACATTACCACCCTAGGAAAGTGAAAAAAGTGGATGATGATTTGAGATGAAATAATCTTGATATCTTATCTATGATGAGGATAGAAAAATATTTAATATTTCTATATTTTCAAAGGATGGATCTAGAAATCCCGAAGGATGGGGAAAAATCTTCACCTGCTCAATTGAATGTTCAATCATATATCCAAGTGAATATTAAGGAGGTAAAAAAGTAATAAATATAGATGTAAAAGAATGTTAGAAATGTCCCAAATATTAACCTTGATTATGATGGAATAATATGGTTCATGAAGTGTGTATGCCTTCCTTCCATAAAATATTTGAAGGTGTTGTTAGAGGGTGCTCATTGTTCTTCATTCTCTATTAATCCTGAAAGTATGAAGATTTATAGATATTTGAAAGAATACTTATAGTGGGATGACATGAGGAGGGATATTGCTAAGTTTGAATCTTGGTGGTTGGTATGTCAGCAACTGAAGGTTGAAAGACCAAAGTCTTAGGGGATGTTACATCCATTAACCATACCAGAATGTAAATGGATGAACATTACGTTTTATTTTTTCATTGCACTACCCAAAACCTATATAGGATATAATTCTATATGGGCAGTATTCTATCATCTTACTAAGTCAACATACATCATCCCTATTAGAGAAGACATATATCAGGATTATCTTGCCAGGATATACAATAAGGAAGTGGTAAGGATGAATGGAATACCACATTTTATTATGTTATATTAGGATTTGAGGTTTACCTAAAAGTTCTAGAAATTTCTTCAGAAATTCCTTGATACATAATTTTTTTTAAGTACTACTTATCATCCTCATAAAAATTACCAATATAAAAGAATAACTCAAACCCTAGAAGATATGTTGAGATCTTACTTTTTAGATTTTAAATGATATTGGGATCAATACCTTACTTTGATTGAGTTTTATTATAATAATATCTTTTACTCAATCATTCAGATGGATCCTTATGAAGCCCTATATAGAATGAAATTTATAGCTCCAATGTTATGGAATGATGTTAGAGAATCAAATCTATTGGGACTTGATATCGTTAAAGAAACAACAGATAAGGTTAGAGCCATTCAATATTATATCACATAAGATCATAGTTGGTGGAAAAGTTATGATGATAATCATCAAAGTGATCTAGAATTTGAATTTGGTGATTTTTTTTATAGGAATATCTCCAGTGAAGAAGTTTATGATATCTAAGAAGAAAGGGAAACTAAGCCCTTAGTATATTAGTCCCTTTGAAATTGATGATCATATCAGGGAGGTAGCCTATCTCTTGGTTCTTACACCAAAATATCTCAAGTAAATGATGTGTTCCATGCATCTCTCATGAAGAATTGAATATCAATCCCTTCAAATGTACTGAACTCAGAGGTCATAACACATGAGAATGATCTTTCTTATAAGGAATAACCTGTTGAAATTGCAGATCATACAGAGAATGTTATATGAAACAATACCTCTCAACTGGTCAATGTTTTTTTTGGAAAAACCACTAGTTTGAGGAGTCTATATTAGAACATTATGATACAATGAGGCATAATTATCCCCATTTATTTTTATTAGAGTGGAGAATTTTGAGGGAAAAAATCATTTTAAGGGGGGTAGAATATAACAACTACGGTTTTTATGAACACTTTTTTTCAAATAAATTAAATTTCTTTTCTGTATTTCATTACATGATACACTATGTTATTATTTCATTATACTCTACACCATGTTATGATTTCTCTACACATAACATCGGATTATATTGTGTTACACACCACACTGAGTTTGTTACAACCCTTCCCCTGGGGCCTATGTTGTGACTACCCCAAACCTTCCTTCCATAGGCTAGGGGCTGGTGACTAACAACCCAAAGACATATACCCAAAAAGGGAAGGCATTAACTTTAAACATGTACACACAAAAACAACCCATACAGTGAAAAGTAAATATGAAACTGGGATAACAACAAAAATTATGTCACACGAGGAAGAAACCACACAAGTAATGGTGCAACTGAAAGGAAAAAGGGGATAGAATACAAACCCAACTGAAAAGGAAATTACAGTAAAAGGAAGTAAAATATCCATAGCTCATCTTCTAAAGATCCGACCTAAATGGTAGGTACAGATCACTGTTGGATGTCGTTGAAGTGTACTGCATCTATAGATCCACTTCTGAGAACCACCTAGCCCTGGCTCTCCAAGACCCTAGTAAAAGATGTATGTCATCTGCACAATACATAACAAGTGCAGGTGAAGCCTATGCAGGGGTGAGCATAACAATACTTAGTAGAGACCCCGAGACCAACTTGGGTTTAACAAAAATCAATAAAGGAAATCAAAAAATATATATACAGATATTAGAGTCCTTAGAGTCAACAAATCCCATAGTTGAAAACACTGAACATCAATCACTGTAAAGAAACTCATCCTGGATGAGTCCTTTAAGATAGCTAGGTCACATGGACCTATTCAGTAGCTGAGTCATGATGTCTCAATAATAGCTGAGTCATGCAACCTCATTGGGTAGCTGAGTCACAGTGTCTCATTGGTTGCTGAGTCACAGTGTCTCGCGGGGTTGCTGAGTCACGAAGTCTCCCTGGTAGCTGAGTCACATAGTCTTGCTGGGTAGATGAGTCACGCAGTCTCGCTGGTAGCTGAGCCACAGAGTCTCATTGGGTTGGTGATTCACGAAGTCTCTCTGATAGATGAGTCCCATATTCTCACTAGGTAGCTGAGTCACAAAGCCTCACTGGTTCAACTTCCATGAAATCTTACTTAGTGGATTTCATAAGGACTGCCCTATCACTTGGGTCCCAACACCACCGACGGTGCATCAAACAGACACACGGTCTGGGAGATACGTCCCTATTTTGTAAACCAGAGTCGGTTGCATCTGATCATGGTCCGACTGGTTTGGACCAACATGACTTGGGGTCCTACATGAACCGATCCTCCCTATTTATCACATTGGTTGGGTCCATTGGGCCTTAATGGACCTGTCCGAGGTTGGCCATGGGTCTAGTCTGCTTGGTCACCTAGTGACCAAAAATTCATCTGGCCCATCCCGCACTGGAGGGCCATTCTCTTTTCTGAGCCTGGACCACTGTGCGGCATAGCTTTCTCTCGTCGCTCCGGTACACTAAAGAATACTAGCTCAAATGTTTAGTCGGGCCGCTTGGGTGGCTCGGTCCGGTGGCTTAGACCGACTCGGCCGGTTCAGTTGGGGCATGTGCAGCTATAATTCCAACTGCCCCCTTGTCCACATGTGGCCTGTAGGGAGTGGGCTGCACCTTCTATGTGGTTCCATTCTAGTGACACATCAAGCTAGTTTCCGTAACTGATGGCTGGCGACCTCCTTCACCTCGACGCACACCATGTCTGGTCGGTGAGATTCAGCTGCTTCATCCCGCACGCGGTGCCCGGGGTGTCGTCACCTCCCGCCGGCGGCACCTTCTGCTGGTCTTTCAAGACCCGTCCCTTGGGTTCCTTGCCGTCACTACCCCAAGCCTGCCTTATATAGGCCAGGGGATGGAGACTATCACCAAAAAGGCATAGACCCAAAGGGGAAGACATTGCCTTTAAACCAGTACACACACACACACAACCTATACTGTGGAAAGTAAAGCTGAAACTAGGATACCAACAACAAGTATGTCCCACGAGGAAGAAACCAAACAAGTAAACATGAAAGTAAAAGAAAAAAGGGGCCAGAATATAAACCCAAATAAAAAGTACAGTATAAGGAAGTATAAGCTTCAGAGTTTGTCCGCCAATAATCGTTCCAGAAGGGTATGTAAAACTCACTATCAGATGTTTCTGAAGCATACTGCATCTGTAGATCCACCTTTGAGCACCACCTAGCCCTGTCTCTCCAAGACCACTTTCACAGCTGTTTGTTTTCTACACAAGATACAATACGTGCGGGTGAGGCCTGTGTAGGGGTGAGCATAACAATACCCAGTAGGGACCCTGAGACTAAATTGGGTCTCATAGAAATCCAAAAAGGAAATCACAAAAGAATGTAAAAATATTAGGGTCATTATATCCAACATGACACAAGTATAACATAAAGTGTTGATAAAAAACCCAATGGTTGAAAACACCAAACACCAATCACTACAAAGGAACTCGTCCCCGATGAGTCCTTTCAGATAGCTAGGTCGCCTTGACCTATTCATTAGGTGAGTCACGAATTCTCACTGATAGCAGTGTTACAAAGCCACATTGGGTAGCAGAGTCATGGAATATCGCTGGTAGCTGAGTCAAAGAGTCTCGATGGGTAGATCAGTCATGAAGTTCGACTACTAGCTGAGTCACAGTGTCTCGTTGGGTAGTTGAGTCACAGAGTCTCATTGATAGCTAAGTCATAGATTCTCACTGGGTAGATGAGTCACGAAGTATCGCTGATAGCTGTGTCATGAAATCTCGTAGGGTAGATGATTCACAAGGTCTCGTTGGGTCAGCATCCATGAAATATTACTTTGAGTATTTTACTAGGACAGCCCTGTAACATGGGTCCCAACGCTGTAGATGATGCTTCAATCAGGAACACAGTCTGGGAGACACGTCCCATTTTGTAAATAGGGGCTGGTTGCGTCCTGGGCCGGCCCGACTAGTTTGGACTGACCCGGAGAACTCGTCATGGGGTCCCACATGACCCCATCTTTTCTGTCTCGCCCATTGGCATAGCCCACTGGGCCTTAATGGACCCGACTGAGGTTGGCTGTGGGTCTGGTCCGCTTGGTCACCTAGTGACCCGAAATTTATCTGGCCCGACACTAATTGGCATGCCAGTCTCTTTTCCTAGCTTGAGCCACCGCATGACCTGGCTTTATCCCATCGGCCTGGTTTACTAAACTGGACAAGCTCAAAAGTTTAGTAGTGATGCTAGCCCAGCTCTGCCGGTCCATTTGGGGCGTGTGCGGCCAGTCAACCGATCGCCCCCTTGTCTGCACATCGCCCTAAGGGAGTGGGATGCTCCTCCTACGTGGTGCCAAGGTGGAGCCACAACGTGCACTGAGTGAAACTAGTCCGCTAGTGTGGCCAGCGAGAGCTGGGTGCTTCTTCCCACACACAAAACTAAGAGGGGCGCCGCCAGCGGCTGTCGTCGTGCCCGTGTTCCCATGCCAGTGGCACCTTCCGCAGGCCATCGAGTCCACTCTGGTGGTCCGATCGCAGATCTATCTATGTATTTGGGCCTATGAGGTAGCATCTATCACTACCAAATTCTCAGATTCACCTTGACACCATTTCGTGGATGCGGCCACAAAGAACGCAAAAGAAGAGGGGTTCGGGCCTTGTTCGTTTCGGCCCGCACCCTCCACATTTGAAGTTTAAAAACATAGGTGCATCTTGGGATCATAGTTCAATCAACAATAATTTAATCCCAGTATAAAAAAACAAGAAGAAAACCCTCCTTCCAGAACAAAAAATCATTGGATCAATTTTTTTAGGGGTTGATCCGCGTTCGTTGTTTTTAGAATGAAGAAGGGGATAATCAAAACAACAAAGACCCCTACTAGGTTTGAGGATATGTCGCTGACAAGTGATCAAGCTCCAAGCCATCGTCGATCCTTACTCAATTAACATTATTTTTCATTCTTCTTATCTCAGATTTGTCCCACCAGAATTTGTCAATAGTATTCGTTGTCATCAGATAGAGGTAGAGAGAGAGTGAGATAGAGGTTCCATGTTCACCAAATAATTTCCCATCATTGTTTCCCAACACTGGATCCTTGTTTAATTAAAGTAAAGAGATGGGCTGTGCATCACCACACTGTCTCATTAATGAGGTTCATTAATGATTCAACACTACCTTGTTACTGCACCGCAACACTAACTGGTCGTTGCATCGTAGTGGAATCAATTTGAATAAAATAAACATTTTAGTTTATTTTATTTTTCTCTAAAATTGAAAAATTAACATTTTTGTCTAACCCTTTATAGTTGAAGTTCGGTCCATTATAGGAAAATATCATCATTCTGAATTCAACAGTGCCCTCATATTTTTGATCCGATCACCGGTTCAAATTTTAGAAAAACCCGCTCACACGATTACTTAACAAACTTTAAAAAAAGTTCTAAAATATTTTTTGGCCTCTACGGGCCTCAGAATCATGTTCTGTCTCATACCCCGGTTTCAAAATAATTCCATGTAATTGAAAAAAATTACATCAAAAAATAAAAGACCTTATATTCACGCCAACTTAGGTCTTTATATACCCAAAATCCAAAACAAAGGCTTGTCAAATAAATGGGGGGGGGTACTGAGAAAAAATATGAGCCTCCCGCTACCATGTGTTCTCTTAGAGGTTCATGGGCTTCCACCAAACACACACCAGAGGAATCGACCATCCACAAAGGACCTACTCCTGTCGATCCTCTATCTCCACTGAGAACTCCGCAAACGTCGCCCCATCGTCAATGTCCAGCATGCCCCAGTCGATGAAGCGCGATGGATCATGCACGTATCTCCTCAGTTTCGACACATGGAAAACATCATTCACCTAGTGAATCATTGGGAAAGAGCTAGGCGGTATGCCACCACACCACCTCTTCTCATAATCTGAAAAGTTTCAATAAACCTCGGAGATAACTTCTTTCCCTGACCAAATCTCCAAAATCCCCATCGCGGAGAGACCTAAAGGAAAAAATAGTCTCCCTCCTCGAACTCCAAGGGCATCCATCTCCTATCATCATATGATTTCTGTCTATTATGTGCAGTCCACATCCACTCTTGGATGATCTTCACCTTCACAGTGGTTGCTCGTACCTACTCTGGACCCCTGTGTGATGACTCCCCTAGGTTTGTTCAGCATAGAGGTGATCTGCATGGTCGTCCATACAAAGAATAAAATAGAACCATTCCAATGGTGGAGTGGTATCTTTTGTTGTGTGAAAACTCCACCAGTGGTAGGTAGTCCCTCCAACTGTATTCAAAATCTAGGACACAAGCATGAAGCATGTCTTTCAAGGTCAATATGGTCTTCTCTGCCTGACCATTTCTCTAGGGGTGAAAAGTTGTGATGAAGCGTAGATGAGTCCCAAAAACCTCCTCTAATACATTACAAAACTAGAATGTAAAACAATTTTAACGGTCTTAGATGATTTTCAAAGGCACCCCATGAAGCCCCACTATCTCCTAAACGTAGAGGCGTCCCAATACCTCTACTAATCCCTACTTCCAGATGGGTAGGAAGTGAGCCAAATTAGTGAGTCGATAAACAATCACCCAGATATAATCATGGCCCATGGAAGTGAGTGGTGACCCCATCAAAAAGTCAATAGAGATACCACCCACTTCCATTCTGGTACCTCAAGTGGTTGTGATAATCTTGCGGGGACCTAATGCTCGACCTTCACTTGATGACAAGTGGGACATTGTAAAACGAACTCTGCCACCACTTTCTTCATCCCTGGGCACCAGTACTGATGTTACAGGTCCTGGTAAATATTCACCACACCAGGATGTACAACCAAAGGGGATGTATGTAACTAAATAAACACCTCCTCCCATAACATCACCAATACTACGGTGCATCCTTTGTAAAGGATGACTTGCTCCCCACCTATCGAAAATCCATCAGGAGCATATCCTGAGGATAACTAATCATGTCGGGCCTTGCGGTCCACATCCCCAAGTTGTTCCTCCCTAACTCACTGTAAGAGTGGAGGAGTGACAGTCATCGAATGAAGGTAAGCTGCTCCATTTCCATCCACAAAGGATATCTATATCGCAGCTAGCTACTCTTTCACCTCACTCAACAGCGGTAAACAAGAACTCCCGCTGAGCGCGTCTGCCACCACATTCCCCTTCCCAAGAGTGTTGACTATCTCAAATTCATAGTCATCAAGGAACTCTATCCATCTCCATTGTCTCATGTTTAGGTCCTTATGTGAGAAGATATATCTGAGAATCTTGTGGTCGGAGTAGATGTTAAACCGTTCACCCATAAAGTAGTGCCACCACATCTTCAAGGTGAAGACCACCGTTGCTAACTCTAGGTCATGGGTCGCATAGTTCTACTCATGCATCCTTAACTTCCATGAGCCATAGTAGATCACTACTCTCACCTACATCAGGAAACAACCCATTCTGGACCTTGATGTGTCATAGAAGACTACATACCCAACACCCTCTTCTTGTAGTCTCAAGATGGGGGCAATTGTCAGTCTCCGCCTCATCTTCTAGAAACTCTGCTGGAACTTATACATCCATACCAAGGGATGTATCTTCTTTTTCGAAGCTGACAAGGGTGATAATACTGTAGAAAATTTTGTTACACACCTCTAGTAGTATCCATCCAACACCAAGAAACTTTTCACCTCAGTAACACTCTTGGGTGACTCCCAAGAAAGCATTGACTCAATCTTATCTGGATCCACTACAACTCTAGCCTCTGAGATGATGTTTCCTAGAAAGTGGAATTCTCGAATCCAGAACCGGCACATTGAGAGCTTACCATAAATCCGGTGCTATCAGAGTGTATCCAGAACTATTCGCAGGTGTGTAGCGTGCTCCTTCTCCAACACCGAGTACACCAAGATGTTATCAATGAATACCACCACAAAATGATTGAGGTAAGGTTGAAATATCCTATTCATGAGTCCCATGAACACTGCTATGGCATTGGTCATGCCGAAGGGCATCACCAAGAACTCATATTGGCCATACCGGTAATGAAATATTGTCTTTGGTACGTCCTCATCCCATACCCGAAGCTGATAATATCAAAACCTGAGGTTTATCTTTGAGAGGCATGTTTCTCCCTTCATCTAATCAAAGTGGACATCAATCCTCGGTAGTGGATAATTGTTCTTCATGGTCACTTCATTTAGGCACCATAAGTCCACACATAGCGTCAATTCCCCATCTTCCTTCTTTCAAACCAACAATGGGGATGCCCATGGTGAAACGCTGGGTCTCATGAAGTCCTTCTCCCGCAAGTCCTCCAGTTGTACCCTCAATTCAAAAAGCTCCACGAGATCCATCCGATATTCTTATGAGGATATCTATTCCATCCCTAGGTATAGATCGATGTATAAGTATACCTCCCTTTGAGGAGGTTGTCCTAGAACATCCTCAGGAAAGAAATCCTCATACTCATCCACCACTATAGGATATCTCAGACTCCTCTAATCTATTGCACCAAGGGTGAGGCAGGCAACTAGTGAGTGATTAGATTCACCCTTATCTGAGAAATCCCAACCTATTCTGTAGAAGTTCACTTATCTTCGGTGAAGGAAAATATATTCCTATCCTCACGGACACACCAGAGATTGTTCCTAATACAATCAATCTAAACATAAACTCTAGATAACCAGTCCATACCGAAGATAACGTTGTAAGGCCTCGAGGCCTCTACTAAGAGATCCTAGATGAAGCTCTTGCCTTCTAGAGTACGATCACACTGCTGGAACCAGTGTGTGATCATTGAATCCCCTCCTGTAAGAGTCTCTAATCGTAAGGATCGAGAAAATGGCTCCACTGGAATCTCCGAGCATCAAAAAAGGTATCTTGAGAGGAAAGAGTGATTGGAAGCTATTTTTATAAGAACTAAAGATAAAGTGGAGTATACACAGATCATAGCACTAATAATCTCTAGAGCACCATGATCCTAGGCTTCCATCACCTAAAGCTATCCCCACCCTTGTCCACCTGCTCCTAGTGCTCGTGGTGGACCGCATGGGGGTGGTGGTGGTAGTACCTTGTATCTCCTCCCACCGCTTGCCACCCAACCTACTCCTCTACCACGTCATCCTCCTTGTGGACCACCTTTTTTTTACTCTCTTCTTCTTCTTTTCTGGTCCCTTGACCACCTTCTGATCATCTATATGGTAGTTCGGGCAGTCTCGAGCTATGTGCCCCTACCCGCCACACATAAATCACAACCTGTTCCTCGGCTGGTGTCCGCTACCAGTGGGGCATCTCACTACTGATCTAGTATCATGATTTTATCCCATGGAGGGTCTGGTCCTCTTGTACCCATGTGTTAGCTATTGGTTTTCGGATGCCGAGGACTCCGCTACCTACCGTACGGTGGTAGCTCTCATGGTTAGTGTAGGTTTTGTTAGGAAGTTATCTACTGGAAGAGATCGCTCCAGCACCACATCCCACATAGGGATGCTGAGGGGGATCATCGATTCTATGATCTCTTGTCTGATCCCATACTCAAAGGTTTAGTCCTTGAATAAAGGGTCCCGCACCATATCAGAAGAGTGTCAGGAAAGGTATGTGGATCTCACAGAGTACTCAGCCTTGGTCAGGCTACCCTGCTATAAGTGGAGAAGCTACTGTATGCGTACAGAGCACAAGGTCTCAGGGAAAAAATCCTCACTGAAAATATAACTGAAGTCTACCTAGGTTAGGGTATCCTCATTGGGTATCTATAATGTAAATCTCCACCATCTCCCTACCATGCCCTGTATATGGATAGCAGCTAGAACCTCGATCTGGTCTGAAGGTGTCCTCACCAGGTGAAAAACTCACCTAAATACCTCTAGCCAATCCTCAGTTTCCTAAGGATCTGTCTCGCCAATAAACTTTGGAGGCCTCTACTATTGGAACTCATGCAACACACTCAGTCGGTGTGCATCCTCTGCTGGTAAGGCTGGTAGAAAATGCTACTCGATGGGTGGTGGTACCTCTAGTACACCACCTGGGGGTTCCATCTCAGGAACCAGTCCCTGTACCGATTCCTTGTCGCTCAGTGAAACATCATTGGGATCCTGTACCGGGATCCTAGATAGCTGTCTATGTGGAGGCATCCTTAGAGAAATCCAGATGAACCACAGTAAGTTAATTGTACATGGTGAGTTGACTCTGACTCAAAGAGATCATGAAAAACATTTTAAAGATGCAAGAAACTAGTGTTTTCATGCACCAAGTCAGAAATAAGAATTCAGGGTTATGGTATATGGATACATTAGTAACCACACCAAAATTGGACTCTTCGAATATGAAATTTGAACTCGAAACATTTAAAACTGTTTCCAAAGTAAAACACCAACTTGTGGTCTTTGAGGTAGAACTGACCACCTATGATACCACTCTTTCATGACCCATCCCCCAGGACCCATGTTGTGACTACCCCAAGCTCACCCTCCATAGGCCAGGGGCTGGTGACTAGCACCAAAATGGAATATCCCCAAAAGGTATGGAATTGCCTTTAAACCTGTACACACACATAACTGATACTGTGGAAATTAATGTTTAAA
This sequence comes from Viscum album, assembly GCA_963277665.1. Taxonomy (NCBI): domain Eukaryota; kingdom Viridiplantae; phylum Streptophyta; class Magnoliopsida; order Santalales; family Viscaceae; genus Viscum; species Viscum album. Next base: position 875,548,785 of record OY728136.1, read on the forward strand.
CTGGGATACCAACAACAAGTATGTCACATGAGGAATCAACCACCCAAGTAAAGTTGAAACTGAAAGGGAAAAGGGGCCATAATAAAACCCAACTGGAAAGTAATGTACAGTAAAAGGAAGTACAATATCAAAAGGTATTCCTCCAAGGATCCTACATAAAGTTTATTTACAACTCAATGTTAGATGTCATTGAAGAATATTGCGTCTATAGATCCACCTCCGAGCACCACCTGGACCTGGCTCTCCAAGACCCCAACGAAAGACCTCCGTTGTCTGCAGAGGAAACAACATGTGTAGGTGAAGCCCATGCATGGGTGAGCATAAAAATACTCAGTAAGAACCTCGAGAAAAACTCAGGTCTCACAGAAATCCTTAGAGGAAATCACAAAATAATGTACAAAGATTAATTTAATTAGAGTCATCTCGACATAGGTATAACTTCAAGTGTTGATTGAAAAACCAATATTTGAAAACATTGAACATAAATCACTGTAAATGCAATATTCCTCGATGAGTCCATTAGGATAGCTAGGTATCCTAGACCTATTTAGTAGCTGAGTCAGGAAGTCTGACTGATAGCTGAGTCACGAAGCCTTGCGGGGTAACTGAGTCATGAAGTCTCACTGGTAGCTGAGTCACAGAGTCTTTTTGGGTAGTTGATTCATGGATTATTGCTTCTATATGAGTCATGGAGTCTCACTGGGTAGCTGAGTCATGAATTCTAACTGATCGCTGAGTCACAGAGTCTTACTGGGTAGCTGAGTCACACAGTCTTGCTGATAGCTCAGTCATGGAGTCTTGTTGGGTATTTGAGTCACGAAGCCTCACTGGGTCAACTTCCACGAAATCTTACATAGCTTATATCATAAGGACTACTCGATCATGTGGTTACAAATGCCGCAGTCATATCTTCAATCAGACGCACGGTCTGGGAGATGCATCCCTTTTTGTAAATAGGGGATTGTTCCATCCGGGCCTGGTCTGACTTATTTGGTCCGACCCGACCAACCTGATCCGAGGTCCCACATGACCCGATCATGTCCTTCTGGACCATTGTTCTGGACCACTGGGACTTACTGAACCCAGCTGAGGTTGTCCATGGTTCCAATCTGCTTGGTCACCCAGTGACCTAAAATTTATCCGGCCTGACCAGTATAGGCAGGCCTTTCTCTTTTCCTAGCCTGGCCCGCTGCATGGCCCGAAATTATTTCATCATCCCAGTTTTCTAAATCGGACCGACTCGACAGTTTAACTAGGCCGCTCGGGCGTCCTGGTCAACTGTCCTAGCTCGGTCTGACCCGATGGTCCAATCGGTCTGGTTGGGGCATGCGCGGCCGGTCAGCCGGCCACCCTGCTGTCCACACATGGCCCAATGGGAGCGGGCCACTCCTCCTACATGACACCAGGTTAGTGTCATGTCCACCCATCCTCCAAGGTCGATGGGCTATAGCCTCCTTCACTATGGCACACATGGAGCATGGCACCTCTGCCAGTGCGACTGGTGAGATCCAGCTGCTTCGTCCCGCATGCGGTGCCTACGGTGGCGCCACTATAGGCCACCACCACACTGGTGGAGCCATACATTCAGTACCTTATGTAGGCCACCGAGTCCACTCTGGTGGTCCGATCACAGATCCATCTGCTCCTTCAGGCCTCTCAGGTCACCTTCATTACTGCAATGACCTAAGATTCACCTTACCTCTATTTTGAAGATGCCACCATGAAGAACGCACAAGTGGAGGGGCTTGGGTATTGTTTGTGTTGGAGCATGACCACCGTGTTAAAAGTTTAAAAACAAAAGGGATGTTTGGGACCATAGTTCCATCAACAATAATTTAATCCTAGTATAGAAAACCACAGAATATCACCCTCCCGCAAGAACACATGATCCACAGATCAATTTTTTCGTGGGTTGATCTTTGTTCGTTGTTTTTTGAATGAAGAACGGGAAAATAAAAACAAAAAAGTCCCCTACCTAGTTTAAGGACCCATCATTAATGAGGGATGATTCTCTGAGATGTTGTTTATCCTCTCTCTATTAGCGTTCTTCATCATTTTTCATCTCTCAAATATCTCCCACTAGCATTCGTCAATAGCATTCATCGACATATTCAGAGAGAGAGAGATAGGTTCCATGTTTGTTAGAGAATTTACCAACATTTTATACCAACTTTGGATCCTTGTTTAATTAAAGCATGGTGAGATGCTGTGTATCACCACACTATCTCATTAATGAGGTTCATTAATGATTCAACGTCGCCTCATCGCTGCACCACTCTGTTGACTGGTCATTCCGTTGCAACAAAAATAGTTTGAATAAAATAAACTCTTAAATTTATTTTATTTTTCACTAAAAGTCTTAAAATTAATGTTTCTGTCTGAACTTTTCCAGTCAAAGTTAGGTCATTTCTAAGAGAATCCTGACATTATAAATTCAACGGTGCCCTCATATTTGGGATCCGGGCACTGGTTCAAAAGTTAGAAAAACCCCCTCGCACGATTAATTAATGTACTTTAAAAAAAGTCTTAAAATACATTCCAGCCTCTCTGATCCTTAGAACCACATGTCGTATTAGATCCTAGTTTCAAAATAATTCCATGTAATTAAAAAAAATTACATGAAAAAATATGGTACATTACAGAGTTTCTACGAAATAACATTTTATTATTATAATTATTTAAACAAGTTAGTTATAAACTAGCCATTAAACACAGTAATATGAGTAGTAATAACTAATTTTCAAATATTATTTTATAATGGTTTTATATAAATATATCATATTTATTATAAAATACATAATATTTGGTAATTTATTTTTATGTTTTGAAAATTCTATTTTCTCAGAAAAGCTTCTTTGTATACCTTTTTGTGAAAAATAATAAAATTAATTTTTGGAATATTTAGAAACTTAATTTTATAAAGTAAACTTCATTTTGTAATTCATATTGTAAAAATTATTTTAGGTTGAATTTTTTAGATTTTCTAAAATATTTAATTGTTGGATTAATAAGAAAATATATTGAATTTTAATTGAAAACTTTTTTTTCGTCTAATATATTTATATAGTTGAATTATTTTTTAATTTGGATTTAAAGCATAATTAGTTTAATTATATATAAATATTTCCATTTAAGGTCATTGAAATCATCTTCATATTTAAATTGGATATAATTTTTTTAAACTTTTGAACATTTTCACTTTGAAAACCCATTGTCTTTTCTCGTTTACGATATTAATTTTAAATTAATTTATGCCACATATATGAATTAAATTTGTAAAAATGGATTAAATATTTTGAATCCTAATAATTTATAATTTCTAATAATTTAAACTTTTTTTACCAATTTTTTAGTGAATGTATTTAAAGTTATTTATAACGATTAAGGTAAAAACAAGATTACTTAGTGGTTAAAATTAATATATATGTTGTAAAAATGACCCTAAATTAGTCCAAAAAACTTTTTGTGGCCATTTTTAGACCATAAAACCTATTTTAATTAAAAATATCATTATTTTAGGCACATTATGTAAGGGGTTCCTCCCAATAGTGTTTACCTTTTTGGTATTTACGTTTTTTCCACTAACCTCCCTTATAAAAGTCCACCACCTATCCCACTCTCTTCACACCTTTAAAGTCCTTTTTTTCATACAAAATATACTCAAATAAACTGCCAATTTTTTTCCCTTCATCCTATAAGTATCACTTTTGGATGAAATCCAACCAAGGAAGTCCTTTGGTTCAAACATAAATGGGATACCCAAAGAAGAGGAAATGTTATTCAATGAATGTTTTTGTTTTATTTTTTCCCATAAAACTATTCATTTATTTTTTATTATGCCTAGATAATATCCTAAGTATCTTAATTATAATAATCTATTATTAAATTATGGTTACAACCTAAATTTTCACTCACTTCCATCAAATGGGATACACAGCCATCATTCGTGTGTACGACAGACTACCGCCTTGCGATCAAATATCGTTAGTTCTTCCATTACAACTTTTTAATGTTCGGAATAAAGATAGATTTACAGTTTATATATAATATTTATTATTTTAATGATGTTATTATGATTTTTTAATTTTTTTTATCACACATCACTTTATGATTTCCATTTCTTGGGAATACTATAATGTTGTTCATGTGTACGACGGATTACCGCCTCGCGAAGCGATGTGATTCATTCATCCATTACATGAATTGTATTAAGGATGATATAAATAAAAATATGTGATATATATATGAAATAATAATGATTATCTAATAATAATATATCATATAACTTTCATTATTTAAATCTTTTAAGAAAAATTGAAACAATGTTCATGCGTATGTATATCCTACCATATCCGTGAATGGATTTCATTTCATATTTATATCTTTTATAGATTTTTATAAATAAATAAATACATAATATATATATATATATATGATATTTTATAATGGTTTTCATTCGGTATATTATGAAATCATTATTAATTTATGAGGATCAAGAATATAAAAAATCAAAACTTACACAAAAAACAAAGTGGATATTATCCGAAACGTAGAATTAATTTAGAATTTTTAATAAAAATTTAATAAAACGTCATAATTAAATAATATATTGTATTATATAGGTGAATATGTTTCGTTTATATATTTATAATAAAATTATATTTATTATATAGTATTTTTGATTGAGTATGATGAGATTCAAGAATTAAGGTAAGGGATTTCCATCACACTTTTATTTTCCATGAGACGCAAGATTTGGTCACAACCTATTTATTGTATGTGGTGTGTATACTTACCATGAATTTATTTTATGATTATTATATGGAGAATTATATTGATTAAAATATCCATTTGATGATATCTCTTTCATGAGGTTTACGGTAAAAATGTTACCAAAGCGGTAAGGGTTTTTTTTTCTCAATTTGTCTTCTTTGAGACATACATTATGCTATACACATATATTCTTTCATGAGGTGTGAATAATGACCATTTTACATTTAATATAATGAATTTTTTCATCCTCATAATATTTTATGGTTCATGTAATTTTATTCTCTCATGGTTATTTTGATTCAATGTAACAATGTGGAAATAATTTATTGCTATAATCTCATCATTTATCGGGCTTGTTTATGATTATGATTCAATTGATGAATTCTTATGATCCATATCCCAAAAAATATCATGAAATTTCTTGTCATATGGTTACTAATTATATCTTCATGTAATGGTGCCATTTTCCACTCTTTGGTACTAAATATAATTAAGAAACTATTTTTAAGAAAATCCAACATTATTTATCTCTTCAGTCAAGAATATATATTTTATTTGAAAATAATGTTTTCCTAAAAATGTTTTAAAAACTGTTCTAATATTTTCCAATTATTTTTAAAATACATTTTTACCCATATTTTACATTTTTTACTAATGGATTTAAAAATAATATTCTTGACCTCTACACACCGTGTATGACACAAACATGTTGTGTATATTGAGAAGAAATTATTGTATGATATAGGAGAACATAGGTAGAATTAGAATTAGTGATAAACATTATTTATCTTATGTTACACACCATATACTTTTATGGAACCTAGAAATGTTTTTTTAGATGTCAGTTTTCCCCTCTTAATCCCTTGGGAGAGCCAGTTATTTCACTATAATATCCCTACCTTTTTAGAGATTCATCATACTGATTTTTTGGAAATACATTATTCTTTTTTGAGTATATATTGGTTGGTTTTTTGTTTGGGATTATTTAGGGTGAAAAATGAGAATTTTGGAAGGAAAAGGTACAATTCCCAATTGGTGCATGATTTTCTAAAACCGTGCACCTACCCCTAGAAAATCGTGCATCCATAAGAAGAGGGGGATTATTTGGTTTCCACACAATTTATCAAACCATGTACCATATTAGGAGAAACTGTGCACCCTGAAGGAGGGGAACATGGATTGGGAAACAGTGTTCCCCTACACATGAAATCATTCATGTAGGTTTTTAATTATCGAAAAAATTAATAAAAATTTTCGAACCCTGGTATTAAGTAAAATTTTAACTAGATCAACCCTAAACCAATTCCTCTGAATTTTGAATCACCAGGGAGGGTTACTTGGACCCTCAAATGTCATTCTTGATGAATCTAATATACAATTGTTAGATCTTCTATCAAATGGTATGTGTTTTATTCCCCATTTTTATTCCTCTATATCCTGCATCTCTTTCTAGAAAAGAAGAATTTTTTATCCCTCATTAGAAATAGTTTATATCTATATTTTCATGGATCTAATCCATTTGATGTTTATTTTATGATTTGGTCATAGATCATTCATTATTTTGTTATTTTGATAGTTCCACTTCTATTTGGGTATTTTTAGTCTGGAGAATATCCATCAATGGCCTTGTGGTAGGTGGTATAATTATCAATTCCCAATGTCTTGATTTTAATTATGTGTATGTAATTGTGGATTCACAATTTCCACTCTTGGAAATTTCTTATTGAATTGAATTAATTAATTGGTAATTAATTAATGGATTTATGAATATGATGGAATGATGGGATTATGGAATTTGATGATTATTGTGATTATGAATTGTTTTATAATGGTAATTAATGGATGGTTGGATTAACATCTAATGGTTAATGATTTATATGATTAAATTTTGATAAATGTTTTAATGGTGAATTGTTCATATTATGCCACAATTTTAATGTGATTAAACTTGATTGAATCATTAATTTAAATGTTACAGCTTGATGTGAATGTTTGTTAATAAGGTTAATGATTCTTAACCTTAATATATTTATGGAATATGTGATATATGTGATAATGAGTGTGGGACAAGGACTGATGCTCCAAATAACCATATGTGATAATAATGAATGTTGGATAGAAGAAGATGCTTTAAATATTTATATGTGATAAAAATGAGGTGTGGGAAATGGCATGATCCTCCAAATACCCATGGGGTTATGTAAATGACATTCTAGACCCAAAACATTAGAATTACAATAGAGTTCTTAGTATCCCCGATATGAAATTAGACTTAAATGAGAGATTAAAGCCATAATATAATGAATTGTGATTCCCTATGTGATATGATTTAGACTCCAGCATAGGAAAAAGTAAGTATTGTTGGTTCGAGTGTCATCGTCAAATCATGGATTTATGTTGTTAATTAAAGAATAATTTATTTGTGGAAATTTTTTACTTTATCAATTTTATTATTTTATTTATTCAACTACATGCACTTTTAAGACTAGATATTGTTTTGGACACCATTGGGGGTGTCCTAATAAGTTTTAATCACACCCTACTTGGGATTCCTTATTATAATCTGAATAGTATTTATGTTTTCTAGATAAGATAAGTCCAGGATCCCTATATTAGAATGATGATTTGGGATGAATCATTGATAAGGGAATTAGACATGGGTTTGGGACCCGCTTAAAGAGTTTTCAGTATATTCTTATTTTTTCTTTTCATATTGACACTCGACCCATATATGACATGAAATATCTACTATTTTGGGTTGGATATTAATTTCCTATTCTGGTTCATCGTGTGATACTAGTTTTCTTTGGTTATGACTGTATTCTTGTTATTAGTTATTATCATTTAGTCAGTGTTTATTTATTTCCGTTGTTGTTCTAATATGATAAAGAGGGTATAGTCTCCCCATGTTTTATATTAGTCCCTCATTGCTGGTTGGTATCATCTAGTGTATGAGGAGATGCGTTTGAGTTCATGTAACTGATTGGCTCAGGGAATCAGTCTGTGTCGCCTAGGTCGAGATGTTACCAAGTGGTATTATAGACCAGTTTTGTTTTCTTTTATTTCATCATACTATTTGGAAAAGGTAGGTAGGATACTAAGAAGATTTGTTCCCTGGTAATTATATTGTCCATGGGAGTATCTTACACATGTATGAGGGAAAACCCAATTACCCAGGGTGGATTATTTTTATTGATGTCTGCTATTACAGTTGGATGTTATTTCACCTTTGGTTATGAAATTGTTGTGTGATGTTATAAATGATTTCTATGATTTTATTTTGTGGCCCTGTATGGAAGGAGAGTTGTGTATAAATGAATCATTATAGGCACTAAGGAATTATTATAACATTCATCATTTTATGCAGACATGAAAAATATGGTTTTGGGTGAGTTGTTTAAATGAAAATGCTTTTCATACTTGTTAAGATGAAATGAAAATGATCCTAGTATGAAATTTTCAATTGTAAATGATTATAAATATAGAAAATGATATTGATAAATGGTTTTATAATGAGAAACTTTAATTATGAAAATGTTTACCCAATGTTATCCATGACCTATATGAGGGATTATTGAGGGTAATGATGGTTCGTCGGTTTTGACCACGTGGTGGGGTATGAGGGGATCACATGTTAAGACTTTATGTGAATCCATATTACATAAATGTGATAATATTTTATATTGTGTCCCAAGACCTTTGTTTCGAATGGTAGATATATGCCTCCATTACTGTGGTTATTGATAGTATGATAGAGAATATGGATGGAAATGATCCTCCATGAGTGGAATCAGAGGCCCCCATAGTTTCGGGTGAAGGGATGGGAGAGAACATCCATGAGAACTTTTATCACTTTAAGCAATTTATGGAAAGATACCCAGGGTGGGTTGTGAAGAGTATGTCAGATTTCATATAAGAGTTATAGTTGTATCAACCTACAACATTCACTAGATAGGGTGGACCAAAGGAAGATTATTTTTGGATTTAGTCTGTCCAGATGATTCCTGACAACTTGAAGACTCCTATTGAGAAAAAAAGTAAAATTGGGTACTTACATGTTACATGGTTAAGAAAAGAATTGTTGGAACATCTAGACGCATGATTTACAACTAGAGAATATGGACTGGAAAGAATTTGAAAATAATTTCTTAAATCTATTGTACCCTGATATGATTTGGTAGGAGAGGGAAGTTGGGTTTATGATGAAAACCCATGGGGTATACTTGTGATGGACTACACTGGTCGCTTTTCTGATTTGAATAACTTTGTTCCTGTGTTGGTGGGAGATAAGGAAACTAGAACAAAACGATTTATAGATGGGATTAAATGTGAGATAAAGTCCCAGGTTAACATATTTAGGCCGAAGAAGTTTTCTTAAATGGTGAATCCTGATCTCATATATAAGGGGAACCTGAAGGAGTCTTTAAGTGAAGGACATGTGGTTTCTTCTATATGAACAGGTGGTACATCTTTTCAATGTTGGAAGCATCATTATGAGAACATTAACTATGTAAGTGGAAACAAAATCATCCATGGTTAAGAAATAGTTACTCAGGACATTACCTGAGTGATCTTCTACCTGTGCGGTAGGTCATGTTACTTATGTAGAAAGTTCCCTTAACCACCAGTAGAGTGTCAGACATGCAGCAGGATGTGACATCTACAAGGGTTCTGTTGGAAACCACGATAGGTGGGTAACGATGGATGATCTAGGTATAATCAAAGTGCTAGAAGGAGGTATTATACCCCATATCAGGATAGAATTTGGAGTTCTTCTGGTCATGGATGTTGAGGTAGTGAGTGTGGTATGTTAGGTCAAGAGCTCCCATATTAGGAGAGTGGTGAAGATAAAAGGAATTAGACTTCAACATAGGGAATAGGGGTAGGATAATAACATACTATTCAGCATAGACTTTTTGATAGAGAGGATGGACCATTGATTATCAGTTACTATTCTGACAACTTCTATGCTCACTAGTGCATTATTTTATATAAGATCATCTGATTATTTTATATCTACACAACTTTTGAATGGTTTGAGTCAGACGGTGGGGTTTTTGATTTGGGTTATGAGGATTGATAAACTGTTGGGAGTACGGTCGAGTTACATTTATTTATTCAAGCGGTGTTCTCTCGAGGATGGGTGTGTCACTTCTGTTGGGATCTTTACAAACTTTACATTTATGGATTTGACATGATTTTTGGTTTGTACTAGTTGGTAGAGTACTGAGACCATATTGATTTTTACCATAGGATAGTGACATTTATGTATCCTGAGGGTAATAATTTTGTTCATTGTGGAGAGTGGGATATCAAGTGGGTCCATACAGGGCCAGTTCCTCAGAAATTGTTGGAGATCACTTCCCAAGTTACAAGTCTTCTGCTAGATGAAGGGGGTGTGAATCAAGAAGTCTTTCCTCCCATGGTAGACCGCTTCCATAAAACATTTCCGAAGGACTTTTCAAGACTTCCACCTTTAAGATATGTTGAGTTTACTATTTAGTTCTTTCTTGGAACTGAGCCAGTTTTCATTCCACCTTATATAATAGAACCAGGGGAGATTCAATAGCTTAAGAATCAAATAGATGAGCTGACGGATAAGGGATTTATCCATCCTAGTATGTCACATTGGGGTCCTACATCCATTTTTTCTAAGAAGAATGATGAAACATTGCATTTATGTGTTGATTATTGAAAGTTGAGTTCGATGAAAGTGAATAACTGGTATCCTCTTCTATGTATTGATGATCATTTTACTAGTTGAGAGGAGTTTGTGTTTTCTCTAAGATTGAATTAATATCGAGGTATCATCATCTGAGATTTATACCATCTAATATACCACATATAACTTTCAGAATTAGGTAGGGACTTCATGTGTTTATTGTGATTCCATACAGGTTGATGAACACTCATGTAGTTTTTATAGCCCTAATGAATGGATTTTTCCAACCTTACCTGGATTATTTTGTTCAGTATTGGAAAAATGGATTATTGCAATGTGTCATTTATAACGGGGTCCCGTCACAAATGACCAATTTCGGAAAATGACATCGCAAATATTTTTTTTGTGACGGACCGTCGCAGAAACATATTATTTTTGATGGGCCAGCTACCCTTTGTAAATATCCTCCTTATTTTTAATCAGTTGCGACGGACCATCATAATTATTAATTGCAATGGTCTTTCACAATTAGTCCTTGAAATATAAAAAAAATAATTCCTTTTCCGACGGACCATCGCAATTAGTATTTGCGATGGTCCCTCGCAAATAGTAAAAAAATTAAAAATTAAAATAATATTAATAATAATATATAATTAATATAAATAAAATAAAAATATTAAAATTAATAGAATAAAATTATTTATTAAATAATAAATGTAATATATTATTAATATAAATAAAATAAAAATAATATTATTAATAGAATAAAATTCATTATAAAATAATTAATGAATAAAATAATAAATAAAATATGAAAAATTAAATAAGTAATAAAAATTATAATTTTTTAGATAATATAACTCACACACTATTTAAAACATTAAATAGTTAATACTTAAAAAAATACATTCAAATATTTCATCATAAAATAAAAATACATATCACTGAGGGGGAGGGTCTTTTGGAGGAGTTGGTGGAGGGTACTCCATCCCTAAACTGTGAGTCAAATGTCACATGTACTCCATCTCCTGCTCCTACCACCATTGACATCTCATCCGACATCTTCTAATGTTGTTTTTGCTACTACTATCAAGGAAATTCTTCATACTACTGCTACTGCCACTGACGCATCTCCTCCTGCTCCATAGGCAGTCACTATAAGCTCACTCTGAGCTCGCAGCTACTCCTCATACTATATATGAGATGATGATGACTCTCTGTGAGCTCCTCTCAAGCTAGACGCCAACATCGCAGAGGTTCCCTAAAAATCCCAAGGGGTCACTCGAGAGCCGATACCAAGAACTCGACCTTTCTTGAAGCCATACTAGGTCTCCTGCATCCATGCTGCCTCACCAAATGGGGGGGGGGCATTGGTCTGACCATCGGTCTCTGCTTGACTCTCAACATCTGTCTAAGATGTCATAGCATGATATAACTCCTTTAATTTCAATTTAAAATTAAAATAGTTAAAATATTATTTATAGTTAAATTTAAAACTCAAAAAACTTATACTGACCATAATCTGATGCTGGCAATCACCTCTAATCTCCCCCACTAGCTGGATCATTGTACATCCACCTATAAATATCACACTCCATAATATCGGGCTATGCGACTGCCTATATGAATATAAAATAAATTGTTTACATTTAAAGTTATATAAAATATTTTAAAAAAAATGTACTTACCATGTGCTCCATATGTATACTGAATGTACGACTCCCAGCTCGATGTGTCACCTCCTGTCTCCCCCGATTTTGCTGACCTACTGATAATCTACATTGAAACTGCATACTCAACCAGTGTTTACATAATCCATCACAAACCTGAGATGAAATATAATCAGGTCAGTGGACACGACATATATTATAAAACTCCTGAACTTCTTATTTATCCATTTCTTTCCTTTTCAAATTGTGCAAAAAATGAGTGCAACACAGATGCATAGCTCCCTGCTAGGCCTTCCAAATAGCGTCACACATGCTCTCGTCAATGGGCTACCATAAACACAATAGATAATTTATTATATCTTTTTATTAATTAAATTAATTTTAAAATATATATTTTTTATTTACATACCATCCAATGATCAAACATGCGCTACTGAACATCAATGGGAATCTGATCCCATGACACTCATGCATCAGAAAAATAATTGTGCAATATAGTGATCCCCTATCCAACTGTAAGAACCTAGATCTTCTTTTCAAGTATGTTTTCCTTTTCCTGGTGTTTTTAAGAAAAAGTGTAATTTATGGAAATTCCTTAAGTACACACCGTGTACTTTATACGTATATGTCGTATACTCGGTTACCATGGGTAGTCATGTGCTGGCCATGTAGCGGCTATGCACACAGCCATGGGTGGTGACCTGGAGGCCACCTAAAGAGGGGCCTAGTAAGGGAAAGTACACACCGTGTACTTCTAAAGTACACAATGTGTACTTTATTTTTTCATTAAACGGACCAGGGTCGTGTCTAATGGACAGAAAGCACTTATTCTTCGCCTTCTTCATCTGAGAGTTTCTGTATGACACATATCTTCACTGAGACCCTGATCGATAATCCGTTCTCTTAATAGACCACCATTGATTGCATTGGGATCACCACAGTAAGCTCTTCCTTCTTCTAGAGATTCGTTTTCTGATTCATCCTCTTTCAAGAGTTATCCCCGATTTAGAATTTTTAGAGTTTTTTAGATCTACAGTGTTCTTGGGTGATTCAAGGCTTTTATTTCACGTATAACAATCCTACAAAACCGAGGTAGGTGGTTTGTGCCTTTCCATAGTTAGTATTTGAGTTATATCTGCAAAAGTGCACAATACCCTCATTTAGGGTATTGCGTGCTTATGGTTTTTAGCCCTGCTATTGCCTGCTATGCCTAGTTTGTTTGGATAGAAGTTAATTATTGATAATAGGATTGTCTTTGCTAAGATATGGATGTTTTCCCCTTGTTTTCTTATTTTGACTATTTGGTCTAGCCTTCCCTGTTAGTCTGTTGCCCTATTTTTTCCATGCCTAATATTGTTAGGATGGAGTGATTATTAACTTACATGCTATGATATGATTTAGTTGTTTATCCAAGTAGTTATTGGGGTGTAATTTGGCTGTTTATTATCATATGTGTACGATTTCATTACACGGGGCTGCGAGAGGCTACTGTAGTGAGACTATAGGGGAAAATGACATTGAGAGATTTTCCAAAGTGTCTGTTATAATTATTACACTGTGAGATCGTAGGGGGTATTGAAATTGAGTGCTCTCTCAAAGTGTCTATAGATACGTTACAAGACCACATGAGGAATTTACATTGAGTTATTCCTTATAGTGTCTATAGTTTACCTCTAAAAGACTATAGGGGGAATTGACGGTGAGTGATTTCTTATAGAGTCTTTGGTTATACGAGAGTATAGGGGTAATTAACAACGAGTTCTTCCTCAGAGAGTCTCCACTTTATGCATCTTGTGATTGAACCAGAGGGGTTAGGCTGTGAGAAATTTCCCAGAGGGTTGCTTGTATTTTTTTTGGTTGCTTAAAATGTTAAATGTAAATTTAATTCTATTTGAACTGTAGGATTATTTACTTTTAAGTACATCCTTGTTTACTACTTTCCTTTAGACAATTTCCTGCCATATACATTCATTGATTATTAGGCACAGATCTTTGGTTGGTTGCCTACTGGGATTAGTCTCACAACCTATTTGGGTCATGATTTTGGGCCCAAACAAATTATATTGCTACAAGTATAGATAAGGGAAATCACCCTTCTACATCAGGTACTTGATTGCTGAGGAGGTGGGGAGCATGGGACTAAGCTGAGGCTTGCGATGCCGAGGAGTTGTTTACTGGGTTTCCTTTCGTACTTTGGTTTAGTCCTATATTTCATCATTGTGACCTATTTTTTTGTTTTCCTAGACATATGTATCATGCATCATTATATATATGTTCTCCAGTTGTTTATTTATTTTCAGTCTTCTACTGTTTACTATTTTATGATTTTATTACTACTTCCTCTATTGTATTTCTGTTTTACTTCTACTAAGTTACTCTGCTAATGAGGTAATAGCTTCCCCACTATCACACCCAAGGCCCTCACTGCTAGTCGGCAGCCTCTGGAATTCAGGGAAATGCGTTTTAGGCCATGTGACCAACCGGGTATGGGGCACCTCTGGGCGGCTTCCGGAACTGGGATGTTACAAAGTGGTATCAAAGGGTATTATTTTCTTCTTGACTTACTATTTGGGGCCTATAGTTAGGGATAGGATGGAATAGGTACTTGGTAATAAGCTGTTCCAGAGAGTAGCTAACCCATGTACAGGGAAAATCCAATTTACCTCATTTATTGCTATTTTTATGGTTTTTCAATTTTACAGTTGATTTGATTGCGCCATTGGGTGATTCACATGTTTTGTGATGTTATTATTGATGTTATTGAGGTTCTATTTCTACTGCAACCTGATGAGATGAGGGTATTATATCTCATGCATCATATAGGCACTTGCTAGAACTCACATGTCATGCATTCTTTCCATGCCATTTAGGGTTCATTAACGATTTCATGTTGTTGTGATAGATATTATGCTAGATATTCATGTTGTTGTGATAGATTCCTTGATAGAATACCTGCTTTTTTATAGAGTGTTGTATTGTATATGTTTTCGTTTGAATGAACGCCAAACTTTGGTTCTTGAGGTGTTATTGGACCTCGTGGACCAGAATTTGGTGGATCATTTCACTTTTATCCTTGTTTATGAAATTTATAAAATGCCAAGATTTGATTCGCACGCAGGGAGTATGGGCCCTCACAGATCAGAATTTGGCCTCTTAATGTTCGTTTTCATTGTTTTCTGGGCTTCTGGTGTAGTTTCTGAGGCTTATTGTCCAAAAAACCTAGAATACACAGTGTGTAATGTTGAACACACGCCGTGTGTCCTTCTGTTCGGGAAGGAACTGTTTTTCTTAAGTACACATTGTGTAGTCCCTAACTGTGTCTCAGACTGTGTGGGTAGTGACATGGGGTTAGGAAATCTCTAGTGAGACATGCCATGTACTGGATGTACACGCCGTGTTGTAGAACCATGTAACTGACCGTGTGACTAACAACATAGGTCGGTTTATTCTTTTCTAATACACGTCGTGTCCACCTAGAACGCGCCATGTAGTGTAACCCAAGTATCTGACGGTGTCACTAAGAACACGGGTTGGTGAAATCTCTCAAGTACATGCCATGTATTTCTAGAACACGTCGTGTAGAGTCGACCTAGTACCCGGCTGTGTATCTAAAACACGGGTTGGTGAAATCTTCCAAGTACACACTATGTCTAGCATGAACACACCATGTAGTCTTGTTTAGTATAACCATGTGGGTTAGTCGTGCAGAAGGACTCAGGCATGTGAAGAGGATTCAAGTACACACCGTGTGTTTGGGTAACATGCCGTGTATATGGAGTGTTACACGACTAGTTTTGGCAGAAGTACACGCCCATGTAAAGGCTTAAGGGAACATGTCGTGTATCCATGTTTTGAAAAAATAATTGAATGATTTATTTCTCCTATTGCTTTCTCACACTTCTAGTTTTCAGTCCTTGATAATATAGATCTAAGGTGTGAGCTTGACCTTGCAGATTCATTCCACTAAGATGTCCTCTGGTTGTACGCCAGTTACAGGGTAGTGATCAGACAGTAGACACGGCTGATTAGGGACAACCAGCAGATCCTCCAGTTGTTCCAGTCTTGGAACCAGTAGTTATACCTGATACATGTTTTGATGCACAGTTCAGAGAGGGATTTATGAGGATGATTCAGACCTTCCAGGGAGCACCACCTCCTACCCCATCGATGGAAGAATTTATGTAGGTCTTTCAGCAGTGGAATCATCCCACTTTTTCAGGGGATGGAGGACCCCAGGCTGGAGAGTCATGGCTATAAGCCATGCTAACGATCTTCGAGCATCTAGAGATTCCACCAGAGAAGAGGTTTAAGCTCGCTACATATATGCTTCAGTATTCTTCCAAGAGATTGTGGGATGTGATCTCAGAGGATGGATGCCAACGGATTATGTCTTGGGAGGAGTTTCAGTACACCTTATATGATTACTTCTACCCAGAGACCTTGAGGGCCGATCGAGCCTAAGAGTTCATGAGATTTTAGCAGGGTACACTTTCTGTTATGGAATATTACTCTCGCTTTATAGATCTATAGTGCTTTACACCCTTTCTAGGAGAGATGAGTTTTTCCTTGCACGGAAGTTTGATGATGGTATCAAGAAGGACATTCAGGCTCAGGTGAACATCTTCAAGTTAACCTCCATCACTTCTATTGTCAACCAGGCGCTGATCACGGAGCGCAATCTGATGGATTCTAGAGCTCTGGGCTAGGGCCATTCAGCATCCAAAGTTAGTGATTCTCCAGCCGATAGTAGGAATCACCACAGGGAGACTATATGTGGAGATCTGAGTAGGCAGGATGGACCTTCAGGTAGCCATGTGGTATGCTAATTGTGTGGAAAGGTCAGGAATACGAGGCCACATTGCCCGAGAGACCCAGTGGAGGGCCAATCATGAGGCAATATGGGTCATCTTCAGTGCTTCTATCAGATCTTCTCACCAGTAGCTGGTGACATGGGTTCTTCTATGACTCCTCATTCAGAAGCAGTGCCACTAGTTTCTACTTATTCAGGGAAATGGAGTTCTTCCTGCCATTCAAGCTGAGGTGGAGGTCACGGTCGTGGTAGTTAGTCACCAAGCATGTAGCGACAACAGGGTGGATCAGCTCAGAGTGGTCAGGCGGGGTCACAGGGCCGCGGTACATGAAATTTTTTTTAGTGGAGTAGACCCAGCATAAGCAGAATCCCATACCCTCTACAGTTCGAGGTACAATCCTAGTTGCCTCGGTTTTATCTTCTTCTCTTCTCGATACAGGGGCTTCCCATAGATTTATATTTTTTTTGTTGTTGTGGAGAACCTTGGTCTCTGTATCTTTTCTTCTGTTGATATCTTGATTCCAGACACTCTGTTGGGGACTAGAATGGCTAGTATACATCAGTGAAAGGAGTGCCCTCTTGAGGTTGGTGGGTGTCACTTCTTATGGGACCTCTATGTCTTAGAGATGACATGATATAATTTCATTTTCTAAATGGACTGGTTAGTTCCCTTTTAGGCTGTTGTCGATTTCTATCGTCGTAGGGTGAGTTTCATATCACTAGAAGGAGGATCGTTTCTTCATAAGGGAGAATAGGATGTCTAGGAGAGCAGAGCGGGACCCGGGCATCATGGGTTAGGAGGAGTTACAGACCAGATTTCTAGCCTATATTTGGATGACGAGGGTACTTCATAGATGGACTTTACTCTAGTGGTAGATCATTTCAGGGATGTCTTTCCAGAGGAATTTTCAGGTTTGACTATGAAGCGAGAGGTGGAATTTTCTATTGATCTTATTCCAAGAGCATCACCGGTGTCCATTCCTCCTTATAAGATGGATACACCTGAGTTACAAGAGATCAATAAGAAATTGGAGGAGTTGTAAGAAAATGGTTTCATCTAACCCTGTACATCTCCTTGGGGTTTTCCTATCCGGTTTGCGAATAAGGACGAGGGTACCCTCATACTTTGTCTGGATTATCAGAAGTTGAACCAGTTGACAGTGAAGAATCAATATCACTTCCTGAGGATTGATGATCTCTTTGATCATATTCTAGGATCTCGGGTGGTCTCTAAGATTTACTTGAGGTCCAATTATCATTAGTTGTGCATTAGACCATATGATATACCTATTTCAACCTTCCAGAGCATGTATGGTATAAACGAGTATGTGGTTATGCCGTTCGGTCTCACGAGCGTGCCTGCATTTTTCATGGCAATGATGAACCGAGTGTTCCATCCATACTTGTATTCTTTTGTGGTTATCTTCATGGACGATATCTTGGTGTACTCTCACACTCAACACAACCATGCCACACATCTGGAGATCCTTTTGAGTGCACTGAGAGAGCATCAGTTATATGATAAGCTCTCAAAATGGCACTTTTGGATGGACCATATTCACTTCTTGGGTCATGTTATCACATAGACTAGAGTATTAGTAGACCTAGAGAAAGTGAGAGCAGTAGTTTCCTAGGATCATCCAAAGAACGTATTTTAGGTACGATGTTTTCTATTGTTGGATGGATACTACATAATCTTCATATAGGTCTTTTCACGCTTATCAATGCCACTGACGAGCCTGACTAAGAAAGGTGAAAAGTTCTTGTGGTCAGAATCTTGTGAGTCAACCTTTCATGAGATGAAAGGTAGGTGGACTTCAGCACTGATACTAGTTTTTCCAAAGTCATGAAAGAGCTATACCATTTACTGTTATGCTTTAGGAATCAGGCTGGGAGCTGTGCTTATGCAGGGAGAACGAGTCTTTGCATACAGGTCTTGGCAGTTGAGGCCACATGAGAGGAATTACCCGACGCATGATCTTGAGTTAGCTATAGTTGTTTATGCCTTATGCTATTAGAGACATTATCTTCTGGGAGATCATTTTGTGGTGTTCATTGACCACAAAAGTATCAAGTACATTTTTACTTAGTGTGACTTTAATTTGAGATAGCAAAGATGGGTTGAGTACCTTTAGTCCTTTGACATTGAGCTTGCCTATACGCCTCAGAAAGGTAACAGAGTGGATGATGCGCTGAGCATGAGGACTCAGATAAATGCAGTTTAGGAGGCCAACAGTGAGTGGCACCTTGTGGATCTGTTCTATGAGATTCATTTTTATGTGCACGATAGATATGAGCATACGTTTCTTTATTCTATAGTTGTTACCTATACTTTTCTTGATTGAGTGTGAATGAGGTAGCTATCAGATTCAGAAGGCCTAGTCACACGGGAAAGCGTGTCAGGAGAGGACCCTATTCCTGGATGGACCATAGGTAAGGATGAGATCTTGATTTTTCACGGGCGTGTATGGGTTTCAGTAGACATATGCGAGGAGATGATGTGGGACTTTCATTACTCAGTTTGGGATGTTCATCCTGGAATCACCAAAATTCATCATGATTTACACCATCAGTATTGGTGGCCGAGCATGAAGAGAGATGTTGCTAGTTTTGTCATGATGTGTTCCACCTGTCAGCAGGTGAAGGCAGAGCATCATCAACCAACATGGATTTTTCAGCAATTACCCATTCCCGAGTGGAAGTGGAATGATGTTTCGATGGATTTCATGATAGGGTTACCGAGATCGCCTTGAGGGAATGATGCAGTTTGGGTTGTCATTGACAGATACATGAAGGTTTCTCACTTCTTTCTGATCAGAATGACCTTTAGTGTTGATGAGCTAGGAAGGTTGTACATCCGAGAGATTGTATGTCGACATGGAGTTGCATACTCCATTGTTTCAGAAAGGGATGCACGTTTTACTTATCGGGTCTGGAAGGGGATTAAGAAGGATTTGGGCACACAGGTACTATTGAGTACAACTTAAAACCCCCAGACAGATGTCCAGTACGAGCGTACGATTCAGGTAATTGAGGACATGCTTCGAGCATGCATCCTGAATTTTGGAGGTTCTTGGGAGAAAGACATATCTCTTAAAGAGTTTTCCTACAATAATAGTTTTAAAGAAACTATTCAGATGGAACCTTATGAGGCTTTGTATGGTAGGCCATGCTGATCACCATTGTGTTGACTAGAGGTAGGAGAGGAGGCTATGTTGGGACCTCATCTTGTCCAGGAGACCACAAAGTAGATATAGTTGATTCAAAAGATGATTGCTACTGCACAGTCTTGACATAAGTCTTATACTGATCAATAGAGATGACCCCTAGAGTTTAAGGTCGGACATCAGGTTTTCCTGTGTGTCACACTGAGTTTGGGACAAAGGAGGATTAAGAGACAGGGTAAGCTTTCCCCGAGATACATCGGGCTGTTTGAGGTGTTGGAGAGAGTTGGGTCGATTGCCTATCAGTTGCAGTTACCTCAGAGGTACCGGGATATGAATGAGGTCTTCCACGTTTCTTAGCTTCTGCGATACTTCTTAGACCCATATCATGTTTTTCAATCCAAGGAGGTTGAGTTATAGGTGGATGCCTCATTTGAGGAGCATCTTATCCGGATTGTTTATTGATGTGCGAAGGTTCTACATGGCTGGTTTGTTCCTATGGTTTGAGTTATATGACAGCACAGGCGAGTACAAGACGAGACTTGAGAGAGGGAGACTGATGTACGATAATAGTGGCTGAAGCTTTTCGAGGATTATTCTTCTACATCGCCTTACTAGGTAAATTCAGGGATGGATTTTTTTAAGGGGGAATTTTGTAAGAACCCGAATTTAATTTTTAGGTATGTTTTCCTTTTCCTGGTGTTTTTAATAAAAAGAATAATTTCTAGAAATTTATTAAGTACACGTCATGTAATTTATAAGTACACACCATGTACTTTCTTTTCTTTCATTAAAGGGACTGGGGTCACGTCTAATGGACAGAAAGCACTTCTTCTTTGCCTTCTTCATCCAAGAGCGTCCATACGACACAGATCTTATGCTGAGCCCCCGATCGAGCATCCGTTCTCCGAATCAGCCATCACTAATTGCGTTGGGATTTCCATGTCAATATATTCCTTCTTCTAGATCTTCGTTTCCTGATTCCTCCTCTTTCAAGAGTTATCCTTGGTTGAGCGCTTTTAGCAGTTTTTAGAACTATGGTGTTCTTATGATATTCAAGGATTGAGGTTTATGTATAAAGATCCTACAACACCAAGGTAGGTGGTTTGTGCCTTTCTGTAGTTAGTCTTTGAGTTATATGTGTAAAAGTTCCCAACATCCTCATTCGGTGTATTACATGTTTATGGTTTTTAGCCCTACCATTTCCTGCTATGCCTAGTTTGTTTTGATAGAGGTTAATTGTTGAGAATAGGGTTATCTTTTCTAAGCTATGGATGTTTTTCCCATGTTTGTTTGTTTTGGCCGTTTGGTCTAGCCTTGCTTGTTAGGCTGTTGACTTGTTTTTTCCATGCCTAGTATTTTTAGGATGGAGTGTTTATTAACTAACATGATATTATATGATGTAGTTATTTAGCTATGTAGTTTTTGGGGTTTACATTGGTTGATGATTATTGTATGTGTATGATTACTTTACATGGGGCTGCGGGAACCAGTTTTAGTGAGACGGTAGGGGATATTTATGTTGAGGGTTTTCCCATAGTGTATGTTATAATTATCATGCAGCAAGACCATAGAGGAGATTGACGTTGAGTGCGTCCTTAGAGTGTCTATAGATATGTTATGAGACCACACGAGGAATTTACATTGAGTGATTCCTCAGAGTGTCTGTAGTTTACTGCTAAAAGACTACAGAGGGACATGACAGTGAGTGCTTCCTCAGAGAGTATTTGGTTATATGAGACTATAGGGGGAATTGATGATGAGTGCTTCCTCAGAGAGTCTTCACATTATGAATCTTGTGATTGAACCAGAGGGGTTGGGCTATAAGAACGTTCAAAGAGGGTTTCTTGTATTTGTTTTTGGTTGGTTAAATTGTTAAATGTAAATTGAATGCTATTTGAACTTTAGGATTGTTTACTTTTGAGTACTTCCTTGTTTACTGCTTTCTTTTAGCCTATTTCCTGCCATATACATTCACTGACTATTAGTCATAGATCTTTGGGTGGTTTCCTACTGGGATTAATCTCACACTTTATTTGGGTCATGTTTTTGGGCCCAAACATATTATATTGTTTCTAGTATAAAAAAGTGCAAGTTCCCTTCAATACCAGGTACTTGATTGCTGAGGAGCTGGGGAGCATGGGACCAAGACGAGGCTTGCGATACTGAGGAGTTTTTTTTACGTTTTTTCCTTTTGTACATTGTCTATATTCCAACATTGTGACTTGTTTGGCTGTTTTCCTAGACATATGTATCATGCATCATTATATATATGTTCTCTAGTTTTTTATTTATTTTCAGTCTTTCACTGTTTACTGTTGTATGGTTTGATTACTTCTTCTGCTATTGTATATCTGTTTTACTTCTACAATGTTACTCTGCCAATGAGGGCATAGTTTCCCCACTATCAAACCCAAGGTCCTTGCTTCTTGTCGGCAGCCTATGGCATTCGGGGAAATGCGCTTGAGGCCACGTGACCAACCGGGTACAAGGCACCACTAGGTGGCTTCCGAAACTAGGATGTTACACAAACAACTATATGCATAATAATGTGAAAAAAATAATTAATCGAACAATTAGAATATAAATAAATTAATGAAAACTAAATAAAATTCATAGGTAAACATACCTCTCCATGTGTGGATCGAACCCGATATGTGGACATCACTCGGGTATAGGGTCTAGAATCATCAGTTGGGTAAGACCACACCCCTTCCGAGTGCCCCCCTGAATGCCAATAGTTTGAGGGTCGGCTGATCTGACTTCCTACGTGTCCGAAGGTAGGTCACCCTCCTACAAAATACAAAATAGATTTTCATCCATATGAAATAAAAAATCATTATTATTAGAAAAAATTGGAAATAAATATTATATATAAATAAATATTATATATGATTATAACCAGTATTTAACCATGTAAATGTTCATATTCATCCTCATCATCATAACTGTCTATATAAATGTCTTCATCTTTCACCTCAACATCATCAATTTCTATATTAGTTTTAGTTTCATCATCTTTTTTCATTTAAGATTTAGTTGCAACATCATTAAAATCATCATCACCGTAGACCCTTAACTGTGGGTTATCATAAATGATATTCATGTCTCTTGGTGTAAAATATGGATTCATATCAGTCTCTTGAAAAATTTAAATTCCTTGCATTTCAGAAGAACCACATTAACTTTCAATAAATTGATTCTCTCAATATTTAATTTTTATTATGCTCTAAAAATCACCAAACTCCCTTGAAGTAGCACAATAATTTTCATAATAAATATGAAGTGCCCGATGAGACAATAAAAATGGTTCATTTACTGCAAGAAGACTTTTATATTTAATATCAATGATTCCATGGATCAGATGAACATGTAATCCTCTCTCAGTATCCAACCACTGACATTTCAACATCATTACGTAATATTTTCCCCTATAACACACTTCAATGATTTCATCCAATATGTCGTAAAAGTCAACATCAGTTTCTCTATGATGAAATCCTCTCAAACAAACACCACTATTGATTGTTTTTTATTCCCCATATGCACATGTATGAAATCGATAACCATTCACCACATATGCATTATAAGATTTAACCATTTTGGATTGTGTGTTACTCAATATAGACAATCAATTATCAATTTTATCTCCATGTTGAGATACTTGAAAAGTTATAAAACAATTATCATCATAACATGTATTAAATTGATTTTTTATGTGAAATAAAAAATAATTTACGTTACAAGTTTTTGAAACCAGTATGGATTTTTTTGGTGATGTTCTTCAAGCGCAGCTCCTGTAATTTGCAGAAACTATTTCTTGATTTGATTATCATGTAAACTAGAAATAAAATAATATTAATGCGATGTTATAAAAATTATAGAATAAGTGATAGAATCACTAATAGTATGAATTGTGTCATATATTTACAGTTCAGAAGAATATATTTATGAGCTCTGTGATGTTCATTATCTAAAATCCATCATTCATGGACAGTAATGATGCCATGTTTGGGCTGATTGAAAACTGATAATTTATTTATCATGTCATCATCAAAATTTCCCTCATTACAGTTCATGGAATTTTGTTTTTAGGGATATTAATATTGAAATTAATGAGAGCATAAAAAAAGAAATTTCCTCTTGAAAATAATCTTATGAAATTGATCCTTCAACTGATGCTTTGTAATGTACTTTTTTTTCAATTTCTTCATGCATCTCTCAAATGGGTACATCCATCAAACCTCCATGGGACCTCTACATTTTGTTTCATATAGAAAATGTAATATCAAATGTTCCATTGAACAAAACAGATGTGGCCAGAAGATTTTTTCCGGTTTACATAAAATTAAAACGACATATTCTTGTAGTTTGATTATGACATCGTAGTTTTTCATCGATGAAAAATGTATTGAAAAAAATATTATATGTCTATTAGCAGATCCCAAATAATTGGATTTAACAGACCTCTTAATCTATTTTTTATAATTCTTTCCATTAAAACATGACAATTATGAATTTTCAATCCAGTAATATGACCATTTTAGAAACATATAACCAAATTAGAAGTATGACCATCTGGAAGTCTCAAATCTGAAATCCACTGAAAAAATAATAAACGACTCTTTGGATAATGTATAAGCTTATTTTGGATTCATTAACTTCTGTGATCTGACATTTTCATATAGTTCAAGTTATGGTCACTTTCAAATTTGGGAAAGATCTAATCATGCCTTTAAGTTTTATTTAGTCTTACCTGGTGTATCCACAACGGTGTGAAATAAATTATCAAAACATTTCTTCTCAATATGCATCACATCCAATATGTGATGAACCAAAAAATCAGGCCAATATAGAAATCCCGAAAAATTCTCTGTTTTATCCAATTGTTCTCTTTTCCAAACCCATAAATTTTATGTTAGTTTATTGTTGGTCCAAATGTGATGGGAGGTAATGAAGAGACAATTTATTTTAACTCTATAAATGAGATCATTCTTGGAGACCCATCTTTTTAAACTGTTCCTTTTTTTAAATATTATTTGTTTCTTCAAAAAGGATGATTGGCTAGAAGAAATCTGCGATGACAGTAAAAAAATAAGGTTTTTTTTCATTGATGAGAATAAATTCTTTGTTATCTCTCATAGAACAAGGAAATTATTTGGGACCATGTGTACTCCATCAAGATAACATGACATATGCTGGGAAGTCACTAATTGTCCACATCAATGCAGATTTTAGTAGGAAGTTTTGTTTTGCAGCGACATCATATGTACTGACACCATTACTCCACAATGAATTTAACTCACCAATCAATAGATTCTAATAAAAATCGATATTCTTTTTTGGATGACATAGAATAATAAGGTTAGAAAGATATATGGATCCTTCATCAACATCTATGGAGGTAAATTATACAGAGTTATGAAGATAGTCCAACATGAACACTGACTATCGTAAAAACTGAACGGACAGAAACCATCAGTTGAAAGACCTAATAAAATGTTTCAGGCTTCTAAAGAAAACTATAGATACACTTGGTCAAAATATTTCCATGAATCTCCATCAAAGGGATGATTAAAACTTTTACTGGTTGAAATGTTGGTTTTGTGCCATGGCATCAATGATGCTATGTTTTGCGACATAAATAAAAGCTTCAATCTAGGTGTGAGTGGGAAATATCTCAATTGTTTTACAGGAAAAAATCAAGACTTCCCATGTTGAGATTCTTTATACCTTGATTGTACACATGTAGGATAACTATCGAACAAATCATTTTCACCATAATATAAGATGCAGTCATTTGAACATGAATGAATCATTTGATAACCAAGACCTAAATTATGAACAAGCCTATTTATCTCATAGAAATTTGAAGGCAAAATATTTCCTTTGGGTTGTAGTGTTTTTAACAAAAATAATATCCGATCAGAACAACTATTTGAAATTCCATTATCTGATTTAATTTCTATAAATTTTGCAACTACTTCAAACTTTTGTATCTTGCAACCATGATATAAGGCATCCTCATCATACCGCAACAACTCATATAAATGAGATGGTTCTAAATCAATAGTTAAATCAATATCATCCTAAGTTTCAATTTGTTGAGTAGATGGACCTACCACATCATATACTATCTTTTGAAACTGTGCTAAATTTGGAACAAAATTATTATTATCTTCTATAGAACCGCGTTCACCATGTTGATACCAAAAAATGTAATCTTGTTGAAAACCAAAATGCAATAAATGACTTCCAATGTTTTCAAATGTTTCATACATCCTAAGAGTACATTTTTTACAAGGAAACTTAATTATTCCTTCTAAAACAAATTTTGGTTTCGATGATGCAAATGATAGGATAGATTGAACACTATCAATATATACAAGATTTAAACCAAAACCGTTTGAATTCCTACACTGAGTTATCCAAGCACGATCATGTAATAATGACTGTTGTTGACTTCATTGTTCCATATTTTTCTAAAAAATATGAAATAATTAGTTATTTTGTATAATTAGGTATAAGATAAACACTATCCAAAAAAGATAATACAATTAAATTTTCTTTTCTAGAAATTTTTAATATTTTCAATTTTTATAGTTATTTATACTATTTTTTAAACTTTTATACTAATATACACTCATTTATAAAATTTTATACTAATTACCACTAATTATTATTAATTTCAGGTATTTTTTACTAATTATTATTAATTATCGGTGGCATAATTTCCAACGGATTGGAGGTAGCTCTTTTGCCTAACGACTCATCCCCTTGCAACTTTTTGTGACTAAAATCACTATAAAAGTCTACTCCAAGGTATGAATATCCATTTTCGTCTGCACGAGGATGGAGAGCAGGGAGGCCTCACTGTGATTCTATCCATGCTCTCATGCATATGAAAATGAATATTCATACGTCATAGTCGACTAATTATAATGATTTCAATCGTAGAAAGTTGCAATGGGGGAGTCATTGGGAAAAAGAGCATATTTGGTTCGATGACTCAACGCCTTGCAACTTTCTCCAACTTAAATCACCATGAAAAATCTACTCCGATGTATGTTTGAGAAGATTTTTCATATTGATTTCAGGGGAAGAAAGTTGTAAGGAGCTGAGGCATTGATCAAAAGGAATACTGCCAATCTGCTGGAAATTGTGCCAGTTTATCAATATACATGGATTTATTATGATTTATTCATAATTATTCATAATTATTCCTTAATATTCCTAATTATTCTTAATTATTTCAAATTATTCCTATTTTTTCCTAAATATTTCAAATTATTCCTAATTATTTCTAATTATTCCTATTTATTCCTATTTATTCTGATTTATTCTGATTTATTCTTATTTATTCCTAATTATTCCTATTTATTATTATTTATTCTTGTTTATTCCAACTTATTCTTATTTATTCATATTTATTCATATTTATTGTTATTTATTACTATTTATTACTAATTATAACAAATTGTTACTAATTATTACTATTTATTACAATTTATTACACTTTATTAGTATTTATTAGTAATTATTATTAATTATTACTAATTGTTACTATTTATTACTATTTATTACTATTTATTACTATTTATTACTAACTATTACTAATTATTACTAATTATTAATATTTATTAATATTTATTCCTATTTATTACTATTTATTCCAATTTATTCCAATTTATTCCAATTTATTCCAATTTATTACTAATTATTACTAATTATTACTAAATATTACTAATTATTCTTAATTATTCCTAATTATTAATTATTCCTAATTATTCATAATTACTACTAATTATTCCTAATTATTCATAATTATTACTAATTAGTACTAATAATTTCTAATAATTTCTATATATTTCTATATATTTTTATCTATTACTATTTATTGATATTAATTACCATTAATTACTATTCATTATTATTTATTACTAATTATTACTAATTAATACTATTTATTGCTATCAATTACTATTTATTTCTATTTATTACAATTTATTACAATTCATTACAATGTATTACAATTTATTAGTAATTATTACAATTTATTACTAATTATTACAATTTGTTTCTAATTACTAAAATTTATTATACATTATTACTAATTATTACTATTTATTACTATTTATTTCTATTTATTACTAATTATTACTAATTATTTTTAATTATTACTAATTATTACAATTTTTGGCTAATTAACACTTAGATATAACTATTAATAAAAAAATACTAAAAAAATATCTAATTCTAATTAAATTAATTTCCATTTAATTAACAAAAATTATAAGTAACTTAAATAAAAATAAATTGACCAAACCAGAAAAAATAGACAAATACCTTAAAACTGATGCTTTCTGAGTATTAAAGTCCCAAATAATGCTCTCATTTGAAAGTTTAAACTACAAAAAAAATTAGAAGAAAATTTTTCGGTAGAGATAGATAGAGATGTTGAGTAAAGAGTGAAATGAGAGAAAAAATAGATAGGGGTATATATTGGTTAGTTTATTTGTGATAGAGGGTATTTGTGACGGGCCCCATCGCAAATACCTTTGCCCGCATTAATTACAGTGGGTCGTTAAAAATGTATTTGTGACGGGGCCCATCCCAAATACCACCTGCCGACAATGTATTTGCGATGAGGTAATTATCCCATCACAAATACTAAAAACAACTGCCAACTATTTACAACGGGAATAGGAACCCATTGCAAATAGCCTTACCCACAGTTTGGTGCGTATTTCTCACCAAACCATTTGCGACGGGCGGTAAGACCCCATCGCAAATAACCCCTTTCAATGGTTTATTTGTGACGATCCCTTGACCCATCACAAATACCATTTTTTCCCGTAGTGGTTGTTGATTTTGTGAATGAAATGTGGGTGTGCTCCTAGACTCCGGAAAATCATGCCCCACCTCTTCACATCGTCCTGAGTACATTGAGAGATAATCAGATATGCATAAAGTTCTATTAGTGTGAATTCTAGATTGATCAGGTACATTTCTCGGGTTACATCATCTTGAAGGAAGGTGTGTCAGTCAACCCATATAAGGTGCATACGGTCGTTTCTTGGGAATAGCCCAAGAATGTTTTTGATATCCACACCTTTCTAGGTTTAGTGAGATACTATCAATGGTTCATCTAGGACTTTTCATACTTGGAAGCACAAATACCATGCTTTACCAAGAAGGAATTTGAATTTTAATGGTCTAAATCATGTGAGAATGCTTTCTAGAAGTTTAAGAAGAGTTTGAAAACCGCTCCAATTTTGATCCTACCCACCACATGTGAGGAGTATACAATGTTTTGTGATGCATCTGGGATAGTACATGGAGTAGTGTTGATATAGGGAGGTCTATTTTTGGAATACAGGTCTTAATAGATGGGACTACATGAATGAAATTACCCTATGCATGAACTCGAGTTAGCAGAAGTGGTTTGTGAATTGAAGTGTTAGTGGCATTATTTTTTTTTCAAAACATTTACTATGTATATAGACCACAATAGATAAATGTATATATATATATATATATATATATATTCTAACAATGAAATTTGAATCTATAGAAGTAGAGGTGGGTTGATTATACACATCTATTTGATTTCGAGCTAGAATATATGCCCAGGAAACGATACAATTTTGCTGATTCTTTGAGCAAGAAAACATAGAATCGAACAATTCAAGAGTCTAAATCTAAGAATAAGATGATGACATTGTTGAATGAGGTGCATATTATGTTCATTGAGGGCCCTAAGAAACTGATCCTTATCCCAGTATTAGTGGAATCCACAGTTTTGAGCCAAATCTGGGAGAGGCAGTATGAGGATCTAGAGTGTTTGACCTTGATGGAAATCTCTGATGGTGGGGAGTCACCTTCAAATTAGACCATAAATGAGGATGATACCATCTATGTCAGGAACTAGATTTTTTTACCTATGATTATGTGGGAGAAACTGATGTGTGAGTTTAATTCCTTGAAGTGGGTGGTGTTTTTAGGTTTAACCAAAATGTTATGTGACATATGTTGACTTTATTGGTGTTCAGGTATGAAAAAAAAAATTGTAGGGTTGTGAAACAATGATACACTTGTCAATAGGTGAAGGCTGAGCATCAATTACTGGGGGGGGGGTTATTATATCCATTTACTATTCCATAATAGAAGTGGAATGACATTACCATGCTCTTCATGTTGGGTCTCTCAAGGAAGACTCATAACAATGATTCTACTTGGGTGATTTTGGATCGATTGATGAAATTTGAACATTTCATTCCTATCTGGGATACTTTCTTACTGGATTAGTTAGGGTAAATGTATTTTCAAGAGATAAAACATCGTCATGAAGTGACATAGAGTATATTTTTAGACCATTACTCACATTTCACTTCATGATTTTGGAAATTATTTCAGAAGGTTCTTGGTACATAGGTATTTGTATGTACGGATTTTTACCTATAGACATTTGGGAATTTGGAAGGTACTATACAAGCCTTGGAGGATGTACTATGTGAGTGTGTTCTAGAATTTTGTGGTTCTTGGGAGAAACACTTAGCACTCATTGATTTTGATGATAACAACAGTTATCAGGAGACTATTAATTTTTCAGTATATGAGTCTCTTTATGGTAGTCCATACAGATCACCTCTATACTTGATGGAGGTAGGTGAGTTAGAATAGTTGGGACCAAGTCTTGTTCAGGAAACTACAGATCATGATCAGTTTATTCAGAAACATATGTATACAGCTCAGAGTAGATAGAAGTCGTATGCTAAAAGATGTCGATAACCCCTTGAGTTTAAAGTGGGTGATCATGTGTTCCTTCAGGTGTCACCTAGATTGGGTCACCATAGGATTTAGAGACATGGAATGTTTGAACCCATGATTTTTGGATAGTTTGAGGTTGTGGAGAGGACTGAATTGATGGAATATCGATTGGATCTTCCACAGATGTATATTTATATGAATGATGGTTTTCATGTTTCATAACTGTAGTGTTATCACCCTGAACCTTATCTTGTGATCTGTGTTTATGATATTGATATTGAGACTAATGCATCCTTTGAGGAGCATCAGATACATGTTATGGATCACAGTGATAAACTGTTGTAGGGAAAGACCATGCTGATAGTTCAAGTATTGTTGAAACATGGTTGTGTTTAGGATGAAACATGGGAGAGTGAAGAAGATATGCAGGCTTAGTGTCTTGATCTTTTTACCTTATAATCTTAAAGATGTTTGGGAGTACATATCAAGGATGATCTATTATAATGTTGGAAGATTTCTAGATTTGGACCATTCCATAAATACCTCATATTAATTTTCAGGTACTATTTTACCCTTATTTTCAGTATATATTGGTTGGGTTTTTTTGGGGTTGTTTCGATTGAAAATTGAGAATTTTTTAAGTAATAGTCGAAGTGCATTTTTGGAACACAGTTTTTCTAAACCATGCACCTAACCCCAACAAACCATGAAAACCCAAGAAGAGGGGGATTGCACGATTGGTGAACAATTTTTCATTCTGTGTGCTATTTTAGGAGAAACCATGAACCCCTAAGGAGGGGCTCATGGTTAGGGAACACTGTTTGGAAAACACTCCACCCCTTCCCAGGAAACCATGCACAATAGTTTTTAATTATCAAAAAAATTATTAAAAAATATCCTACCCTTGGATTGACCCTAAAACAATTCCTCTGAATTTTTAATCTCTCGAGAGGGTTCCGAGGCACAATAAACCCCATTATTGACAAATTTAACATCTAATAGAAGGATCATCTCTCATCCAGTGTGATTATTTTCCCCATTTGGATTCCTATCTAGCCTATCTCTCTTTCTAGATAAAGAGTAATGTTTCATCCCCCATTGGCTATGGTTTAGATCCTGGTTTTCATGGTTCTAATATGTTTGATCTTGATCTTAGGATTCGGTCTTAGATATATATTTCCATTTTGATTTTGACCATTACTATTAAATTTTGTGGATTTTTGATTTTTTGAACATCTGTCAACAACCTTGTGGTATGTTGTAAAATTATCAATTACCAAAATCTTGATTTGAATTCTGTGTACATAATTGTGGAATATCAATTTCCATATTTAGAAATTGTTTCATGAATTGAATTAATTAACCAGTTAATTAACTAATGGGTTTATGAAATTTATGGAATGATGGGGTTAATGAATTGGATGATTAATGTGATTATGAATTGGTTGATAATAGTAATTAAGGGATGGTTGGCTTAACCATGAAGGGTTAATGGTTTATATTATTAAATTTTTATAAGTGGTCTAATGGTGAATTTTTATTATTATTACATATTTTTAAAGTGACAAAACTAGATTGAATTGTTCATTTAAATGGTAGAACTTGATGAAAATGTCTGTTAAGAAGGTTAATTATGATTAGACATGATATATATGTAATATGTGATATATGTGATAATGGGTGTGGGATATATGTGATAATGAGTGTTGGGAAAGAAATAATTCTTGAAATAGCCATATGTGATATCAAAAAGTGTGGGATAGGGACTAATACTCCAAATAGTCATTTTTATAACAATGAGTTTTGGGATAGGGAATGATGCTCCAAATAACCACATGGTGTTAGACATGGCATTCTAAGACCCAGATATTAGCATTGAACAAGAGTTCCAAGTATCCCTAATATGAAATTGGAAATAAATGATTGATTAGAGCTATGCTATAATGAATTTTGATTCAGTATGTTATATGGTTCTGAATCTAGCATACGTCAAAGTTGATATTGTTGGTTCAAGTGTCATCATAAACTTGGGGATTTATGTGGTTAATTAAAGAATAATTTAATTATGGAAATTGTTTACTTTATCCCTGTTATTTTATTATTTATACAATTGAATACACAATTATAGGCTAGACATTGTTTTATAAACTATTGGTGGTGGACTACTATGTTTTGATCACACCCTACTCAGGATTCTTGATAGGTTCCCGAATAGACTACAAGTTTCTAGGTTAAGATAAGGTAAATATCCCTTTGTTAGATGGCTGATTTGGGATAGAGAATAGATGAGGGAACCATAGATGGTGTTGAGACCCTTTTGGGTAATTTTTAGTGTGTCTTTATTGTGGTTTTCTGTAGTGACACTTCGCACATATATGTTATGAAAGATCATTTTTTTGGTTTTGATATATTTTACTATTCTAGTTCATAATGTGATACTAGTTTGTTTTGGTTATAGTATTATTCTAGTTATTGTTTATTATCATTTGGTTACTATTTATATATTTTTATTTTTGTTCTAAATACCAATATTGTTTTGATAATCTAGGAAAATGATCCCTGAGTCATTTGTGATGTGTAGGTGTCAATAACACACCAATACGTTGCACAATGTGGCTAGTATGACTCCAAGTGTGTCTTTTTTATTTAAAATCGACTTTAATTTAAGTGAAAAAGAACAAGTGACAAACTAAAAACCAATAAAATACATTCATATTGTTTTTATACTTTAGG
This sequence comes from Viscum album, assembly GCA_963277665.1. NCBI lineage: Eukaryota > Viridiplantae > Streptophyta > Magnoliopsida > Santalales > Viscaceae > Viscum > Viscum album. The sequence goes on from OY728136.1 coordinate 875,582,367, forward strand.
AAAATGATCCATGAGTTATTTTTTATGTGTAGGAATCAACCACACCTCAATATAACATACATTGTGACCGGTAAGACTAAAAGTGTCCGTTATTAGTATAAAATTGACATTTTAGTTCAAAATGTTTCACTCACTAAAAACCATGAAAATGAACATAGACTGTCTTGATAATTTAGTAAAACATTTAATAAATCATTTTTTGATGAGTATGAAGTACTCTCATGTTAAACCAATGCAAGATGCGACCAATATGAATCAAAATGTGTGTTTCTAGTTTGAAATTACATTTTAGTAAAAAGAAAAACTAACATACTTAAAACCTTGAAAACATAGTAAGGTTGTTTTGAAAATTTAGGAAAATGATATATATATGCCATTTTTGAGGTGTAGGAATCAACTAAACCTCAATATGATGCATGGTATGGCCATTAGAACTCAAACTGTCTTTTTTAATTTAAAATTTCCATTAGTTTTAGTAAAAAGAACAAGTGATATATTAAAAACATAGAAAATGAATTCATATTATTTTGATAAATTAATAAAATTATCCTTGAGTCATTTGTGATGTGTAGAAGTCAACCAAACCTCAATAAGATTCATAGTGTGACTAGTATGACTCAAAGTGTATTTTTTATTTAAAACTGATATTAATTTAAGTAAAAAGAAAATGTGACATATTGAAAACTAGGAAAACACATTTTGATTGTTTTGATACTTTAGTATAGTGATCCATGAGTAATTTTTGTCATATAAGAATAAACCACACATAAACCCGACGCATGTTGTAACAGGAATGACTACAAGTGTCCATTATCAGTTTAAAATTGACATTTTAGTTCAAAACATGTCACTCAAATGAAATCCAAGAAAACATGTTCCGATTGTATTCATAATTAAAAAAAATTATATGTTATTTTTTAAATGTATGTACCAGTCTCACTTCATACTGATGCATGATGCGACCGGTATGATTAAAAATGTGTGTTTCCAGTTTGAAATGACATTTTAGTAAAAAAAGAAAAGTAACATACTAAAAACTAATCAATTTTTTTTTGTTTTGATAACTTAGTAAAATGACCTATAATTAATTTGTGACATGTAAGAATCAACCAAACCTCAATATGATGTATTATGTGGCCAGTATAACTCAAAGTGTCTGTTTTTATTTTAAATTGAGATTAATTTTTGTAAAAAGAAAAAATGAAATATCCAAACCCAAGAATTCTCATTTGGATTGTTTTTAGAATTTAGTAAAATTATCGATGAGACATTTTTGATTTGTAGGAGTCAAACTCACCTTAATACGATGCATGGTAAGACTGATATGAATCCCGATGTGTCTTTTTATTTAAAATTGACATTAATTTAAGTAAAAAGCATTGGTAACATACTGAAAACCGAGAAAACACATTCTTATTGTTTTCATACTATAGGATAATAACCCATGAGTAATTTTTCATGTGTAGGAGTTAATAAAACCTAAATCCAAGGCATGGTGTGACCCCTATGACTAAAAGTGTTCATTATCATTTTAAAATTTACATTTTAGTTCAAAACATGTCACTCACTGAAAACCAATAAAATATGCTCCGATTATCTTGATAATTTAGGAAAGATATTCGTAAGTCATTTGTGACATGTATAATGTATTATCACATCAAACTAACATATGATGATACTGTTATGAATCATAATGTGTGTTTCCAGTTTGAAATGGCATTTTAGTAAAATAATCAAACATACTGAAAACTGAGAAAACACATTTAAATTTTTTGGTTCTTTATGTATGCGATCTATAAGTCATATCTAATGTGTAATAATATATTTCATCCTCAATATGATTCACGGTGTGGCTGGTATAACTTAATGGTTCTCTTTTTTTTTAAAAAAAAATTGACATTAAATTTATTAAAAAGAAAAAGTGAAATACTAAAATTTGAGAAAATGTATTCATATTGTTTTGATAGTTTTGGAAAATGTTCTATAAGTCATTTTTTATTTTACAACTGAACCAAACCACAATATGATTCACGATGTGACTTTTATAACACCAAGTGAGTATTTTTATTTAAAAGTAATAATAATTTAAGTAAAAAAGAAGAAGAGACATACTGAAAACCAAGAAAACACATTCAGATTATTTTGATACTTTAAATAATGTGATCCATGAGTCATTTTTGACATGTTGGAATCAACCACTCCTCAATATAACACACAGTGTGACCTATAGGACTAAAATTGTCCATCATTAGTTTAAAATTGACATTTAGATAAAAAATTATCACTCATTGAAAACCAAGAGAATGCACTTTGATTGTATGGATAATTTAGGACAGTGATTGATATGTTATTTTTGATATGTATGAAGTAGTCTCAAATAAAACTGTCACACGATGCAACCTATTTGACTCAGAATGCATGTTTCTAGTATGAAATGAAATTTTAGTAAATAAAAACAAATCTGACATACTGAAAACTGGGATAATACATTTAGATTGTTTTGATACTCTAGGATAATGACTCATCAGTAATTTTTGATGTGTAGGAATTATCTGAACCTCAACCCGATTCAAAGTGTTACCAATATAACTCTAAATGTGTCTTTATTTAAAAATGACATTAATTATAGTAAAAGAAAAAGTGACATACTCAAAAATAGGAAAACACATTTTTATTGTTTTTTTATTTTATAAAAACCATCCATAACTCATTTTTAACATGTAAGAATCAACCCCACATTAATAAAATGTATGGTGTGACTCCTATAACTCGAAATGTGTCTTATTTATTAAAAAATTACATTTTATTAATGTATTATTTCATATTAATGTTTAATTTATTTCATTATAGTATAACTAAAATAATATTTGTATTCATATATTGGCAGATTTTTTTCTTGGATTGAGATGATTTTTTTAGCAATTGATACCATGAGCATACATTTTTGAGAGGGGATCACATGAATCAAAAGATGAAACATTAATGTTTTTAAATGTTTGTTGGATAATTGTAAATGTAATTATATAATTTTTTTTTGAAATGTATATATAAGTGTTTTTTTTGTAGATACCATGAGAGGATATTTTTGAATTCACAATTTTAATTAAATATATACAGAATTTGTTGAAATTACTGGTTTTTTCTAGGTGTGCTCTTATATTAAGAGCACATTGTAGCCAACTAGGACTTTATTAGTGTTTTTAGCATGGATAAAGGACACCCTTTATCATCACTGTGATTAAAAACACTTTTTAGTGTTATTAAAATATGTTTTTCGCACTGTTAATGGGAATATGTGTATTAGTGTGTACATATTAAAATTTTTAAGTAATCATTTAGGAATAGTTCATGATAGTTGCATGATTTTAGGAAAATTATGTCTAAATTAAGTAATATATTGCCTAATTTAATAGTCACATTGATTAGTTTCCCAAAAAAGGGTACATATTTAAATATGAAGAAAAAAAAGATCAAGGGTTACCGTAGACCTATATTAAACAAAAATCATGGATAGACCAATGGAATTTTTTTCTTTACTGAACACAAAAACTTGGGAATTACAAAGATCATTATATTATCTTTGATTTTATTTCTATCCAATTTTATTTCATTCTTAATCTCAATCAATCACTTAAAATTCATAAAATATACTTTATACATATCATGGGTTTGACTCCCAACCATGTAATTTACTACATTCATTTAATTAGTAATAGTTTTGTTTAATTCATTTATAAATTTCTATATTTGATTTAACTCCATAAGAAAATATGATTCCCCATAGGTGATCGATGTGATAAAATATTCACTATCCAGGGGATGGAAAATGTTATACTGATTCTATTAAGATGACATTATTTGATTGTATGAGACTATATCTCAGCCTATTCTATCGTGATATTGTAACACCCCAAGATTTCATAGTGTGTTATTTCTTCAAAATAATTCAATAACTTGCACTACACGCAACACCGAGTTCAAGCGCACCATTACTTACCAAACAAGCCATTCAAAAAAGGTTATGAATAGTATTAACTAAATTTTAAACTTTATATAATCCTTATAATTTTAGAATCCATATTATGAGTTTCTTAGACATAATGTAAGAACAAATTCATCTTCAGTATTGTAGTTTTACCAACTTTTAATAGTGAACCCTTTTTAAATAAAATATTTTAAACTTTTTGACTAAATGGGGACATCAAAAAATTTAAAATAAAACATCCCAAGCTTCCACGGTACGCTTTCCTTTGAATAAAACAGTAGCGTGTGTTGTACGCAACTTCGAGTTTTAACACACACCACAACCGATCAAACTAGCCGTTATGAATAGTAATACTTAATTTTTTGAAATTATATATATTTTATATTTCAAAATGGACTTCATTTTTGGATTCGGAATATCAAATTTATCCTAAGGTGAAATTTTGGTACTTTTCGGATAACTTTCATATTTTGATGAATAGTAAAAATTACTAAATTTTAATTAAAAACAACTTTTTTAATCAAAATAATTAATAGTGATAAATTATGAATTTTAGTGGTTTTAAAGTATATTTAGAATATATTTTTACCATTTAATATAATTTTGGTCATTGGAGATAATTTTACAATTAAACCGAACATAAACAAGTGTCAATCTTTTGATAGTTATTATCTCTTAAAAACACGCTTTTTGTTTTGACAGCGGGAATTAATTTTAAATTAATTTCTGCCACTTCTGTGTTTTGAATTTAGAAAAATGGATTCAATATTTGAAATCAGTATGTTCAAATTGTGTAAATAGGTAACTTTTATTTTTAGACATTTTGAATAATTACTGCGGTAAATATTTTATTTACCATGGTTAAGGGTAAATCCGGTAAATAAGGGTTAAAAAATAATATTATAATAATACTAAATTACCCTAAAACGTGTCTTAACCCTATTGGTTGATACATGGTCGACCATGGGCATCTTTGGGTCAATTTTGGGACCCCATTGATCCACTTGTAAGTGATAATGACACTTTATTTTAATTAAGTTAAAATGAATACAAAAATGGCATAAGCTTACATCTTTTAAGAGAACAATTTTTACATAGGGTTATACATGTTGGATTTTCGATTATAAATATTCATTAGAAAGATAAAACGATTTCCTACATAATGATATTTTATTTATAATTTTTAGACATCAAATAATTTAAATTATTAATGACACAATAATGATGCAATGTTTACCTCATTAATAAATCATTTAAATAAATAAGATTATAATGATTAAAATATTATCTAAAACCTGTCCAATTCTTATTGGTTGATGTTATTTAGAATATGAGTCATCTTATCTTTGACCTCAATGATTTTTGGACCATTATAAACCGAATATAATTATATTATAACGTAATACTTTCACTCTTTCCTAAAGAGCCCCTCCTCTCCCTTATAAAAGGAGACCACTTATACTCATTCCTCACACCTCTCAAGCCACTTGGCTCGTCCAAACTCTTCCCAACTAAGCTCCCCAAATCCCTCTCCTCCTCCTTGAAGCTTCCCCTTAGGAAGAAAGCATTTCAAGAAGTCCTTTGGTTCCAACCAAAGTGAGTTACCTAAATTAAAGGTAACATTTTCTCTTAAATTATTTTCAATTATTTTGCTTCTCCAACCCCCCAAAAGCTTTTTATTTCCTTCCTTTTGTAACAACACCAGTATCCACAATATACTAGGATGTTGTTATAAGAAGGATTCAAACTACACATTCACACAACTCCATCTAATGGATGATGAACATAATGTTTCTGTGGATGGCAAACTAACGCCTCACGAAACGATGATTGTTCAAATACATCTTACCGCCTCTCATGGTGGCCATTAGGATGGCACTGTAATTAAATATGATATTAATGATATATATTTTATATATAAGCTTCTGTAATTCCATTTTATTTCATACAATTATTCGTTTCATGTTGTATATACATACGATAATTTCATTTGAGGAAGTGCGGACTACCGCCCCCTTAAAATGATATGACTCGTTCATACCACACATGGAACGTATAAAGGATGGTGTTAATGAACTTAAGTAACATATATAAAATATTATATTTTACTGGAATAGTAATATGCCTATGTATCATTTGGATTCGATTCTTTTAAAATAAAAATTAAATGGAAGTAGCATTCGTGCGTACGTACGGACTACCGTCTCCACGAACGCGATGAGATTCATTCTCCATCATATCCATTCAAGTATAATTATCATTTGATGATTTAAAAATGATGTTTAAGGACTTGATACCATTCTGGATATGAATAATATACATCCCATTAATAACGAATATGGCTCACATAACAAAGAATGTAAAGTAAAATGAACCCGTTAACACCTGAAACGACGATAATTCTAAGATATTATTAACAAATAAATGTTAAAAGATCATATATGATATCATATTAAAGTAGCTGATTCTTGTATTATTCAATAAAAATTATTTCAACATTATATAGGAGGTAAACCTACCATCGACCAAGGAAAAAGTACAAAGTAAGGGATTCTCTTATCTCACTTTCAATTCCGTGAGATTTCCATTGTTCGCTACTAAATTATTGAAAGTGGTGTATTGTGTACTTCCATTTGATATATATTATCATGATTCACTTTATATTCATTTTATTCTGTAAATCATTTGGTGGTTGTTAACTTTTGGCCATGCGACTCAGTTGATTAACGTGGTAAGGGATTCTCTTATCTCACTTTCAATTCCGTGAGATTTCCATTGTTCGCTACTAAATTATTGAAAGTGGTGTATTGTGTACTTCCATTTGATATATATTATCATGATTCACTTTATATTCATGTTATTCTGTAAATCATTTGGTGGTTATTAACTTTTGGTCATGCGACTCAGTTTATTAACGTGGTAAGGGATTCTCTTATCTCACTTTCAATTCCGTGAGATTTCCATTGTTCGCTACTAAATTATTGAAAGTGGTGTATTGTGTACTTCCATTTGATATATATTATCATGATTCACTTTATATTCATGTTATTCTGTAAATCATATGGTGGTTATTAACTTTTGGCCATGCGACTCAGTTGATTAACGTGGTAAGGGGTTTCTTGTCTCACTTTTAATTCCGTGAGAATTCCATTGATCACCACTTAATTATTGCATGTGGTGTATGTGTACTACCCATGATTGTATTCATTGTGTAATATACTTTATTTTATTGGTATTTACATCATCATGGTATGATCTTTCTTTCATGGGTGTTTGTTTCTTAAGTTACCTAATCAATAAGGGAATTTGAGATTTCAATTTCCACTCATTTGGCTTTACGCATATTTCATTGATTATATTACCCCAAGATTATGTGTGGAATCACTATTCATTTGATTATGTCATAATTTCCACTCCCCTTCCTGTGGATATACTTTTAATACACATAATCACTCCATTGAAAATTCTCAAGTCATTGATATGAATTTGATAAGAGTAATTTTAACTCTTTCACCATTTGTTGAGTTAAACATCCAATTCGTTGGTGTTGTTTTTACAGGAATATGTGTGAATATACTTTTATTGTTTTACACTGAATATCCAATCATATTTAGTGTATTTATATTTTTCACACATTATTATGTTGTTGATTTATCCTTAACCTAAGGATATGGCCTTTATGAGAGATTTCATCTCAACTTACATTCCATTGAGACTTCTTTGTTGATATACACCAAATCACTTTTATGTGGTGTATATAATGTACTTTGACATAGTATATCATGAATTCCCTTTATTCTCATGATATTACAATGTTTTGATTACCTCAATTATTTTCATTCAAGTGTCTCTCTTTTGGTTAGAATCTCTAACTAAAATACCATTTTTAAATGTTTTAAAGACTTATTCATCTAAATCTTTCTCATTAATGTCCATGTTTTAAAAATGGTTTTAAGGATTTATTTATATGGACATTAAAGTTTAGATATTAAAAATCCTTTTAAAGGGTTTCAAAGTGGTATGGGACACTTTGATTCAAAAATCTATTTTTAAATGGCTTCTTGACAAATAGTGTGACTTTTAAATGTTTTCAAGAAAAGGGGGATATTTCTCTCAAATAGTTTTGATGATTATTTTCATCTATGTCAACATCCTTCATTATTCATGATTGAGGTTAATGTGATACAATACAATCTTTCATATTGTATCAAATGAGTTATATTTGACTGTGGATGTTCTATTTTTATACCATTCATGGTTTGTGGTTAAAGTATTGACATTTCGTATGCTAGTTTTAATACGAATGTTTATTTTATGCTTAAACCTATTCATATGAGGAATGCATTGGACTTAATAAGTGACGGGTGGAGCCCGCTATAGCTCCTCGATGCATCGGTAGGTCTCATGAGACAAACTAGTGTCTTGGCACAAGGCCTTGACAAAATCTTATTTGTAGTCTTGGCACGAGGCCTTGGCTATGTGGTTATGATAGTCTGGAATTATGCATTCCATCATTATGAAAGTGGTTATTGATATTGCATGTGATCATTCGACTAGTAGAATATCCATGTGAGTAAGTAAATGGCATTATTTCATTTTACCTTTGCCATTTTATGCTGAAGTTCAAGTTTCAAAGGCTTTTGTTTTAGTTATAAATTGCCTTAAGTGTTTATGCTTATTTATGAAAGCTTCTGCTATAATGTTATCCTTACTGAGCATCCGAGCTCACCCCTTTCAATGTTTTATTTTTTTTCCAGGATTATGAAGAAGTAATTTATGAATGACCTGCAGGGATAGTATGAGGGGATATGAAGACAAGATTTTTTTGTTATGATGTAATGTAAAAATTTATGGATGTATCTAGTTATTCCAAGGCTACTAAACTAATCGGTCTTTCGAGACTTGATCTTTATCATGATCACGCCAATGTTATGTAATAATGCACCGACTCTGGGTAACTAGGGTCGGGGCGTTACAGTTGGTATCAGAGGAAGTTTAGTACAAACCTTGGTAGCTAGATTTAGATAAACTCTGATTAGAGCACGTAGACCTAAGATGAACTTTGAGGATTAGTATAAAAGAACTTCCTAGAATTTTGGTATTGTAGAGATTTTGTGAGTTTTCCGAGCAATACATCCCTGTCTGGATACGAGCAGGTAGAGGCGGCTCTGGCACAGATGTACCTAGGGGTAAAACCCGAAAACACCGCTTTGAGCTAGACTCGAACGGGAACTGGTGCACGACAACGGGCCTTGCTGCACTCTTGGTTACGACACTCCCGGGGGATATGCTTAGGATAATTTACATTTTCTTTACAAACCGATTTAAGTAATATATACATAAGATGAGAGTAAATGACCTTGGTTAATCCTAATATGTTTCAAATTGAGAATATGGTGACATTTTAATCTCTAAATTATTTTACGACTACTATTACTCACACAATGCTTTCTGGTTTTAGTCAATGGCTGGATTCCAAGGAAGTCATAGTGACTTTGAGAATGATGTACAAGGTGGGAACGGTGGTGGAAATGAGCAACAAAATGGAATGTTGATAGGCGTAAAATATATCGTCTTTATGACAAATCAGTTTTCCAAAAATATGATCAATAACATATATATTAACCAACCCCAAGACTCAACAAGGAAGAGAAAGGTGATAAATGATAAGATCTCCAGCAATGGAGACCATGGAGAAAAGAAACCTCAATTTTCATCATGCAGGAATTGTGGAAAGAGACACCCAGGAAAGTGTCTCAATGGGACAACGAAATGTTTTACGTGCGGGAAGGAAGGACATAAAGTGAAGAATTGCCGAAGAAAAATGAAGAGTACTATGGAAGAAGATAAAAATGGTCCCAAGAGTCCATTTACAGTCATTTGTCGTAAATGTAGGGGACCTGGCCATTACCCGAGTGAATGTCCTATTTTATAGGATATTTTCTTGCTCAAAGAAGAATCTATGCAAAAATAAATGGTTGGAGAAAAATTTAAAAAGTATTAGCACTCCTTGTTGATGGGTTTACTTTGGAATAATTTTCTCTTGTATTTGTAACCCCTCAGTTTGCCATGTGAGAATGATATTTGAGGAATAATTGTCTCTTCTCTTGTGGATATAGGTATAAATAACCATTTGGTTTTATATGATCATTGGGGTTTGAAAAAATGATAAGTTATTATAATTTGGGATGAAAATGCAAAGTATGATATAACATTTGTGGTTAAATTATGTTATTTTGAAAAATTTATCTCATTTTGGTAATATTGTAGAATATAGTTTTTGAAAAAGGACAACACGTAGACCGTGTGACAACCCGTCGCGTCGGACAAAGCTGTGGGAATCGAACCCACAACCAAAGTGCGATTTGGATTTATCGCCTACCACTGGACTACGTGAAGTCCCTGGTTAGTATGACTATTTTTTTTGTTAAATGATTTTATTGATCAATAATAAGATGATTTGGGTTCTTATGTCTTATCAAATGAATACCCTTGGTATAGGAAAATGATTTGGTAATTAAGTGATAAATGTTATTTTGGAAGATGTTCGTTTTGTTAGGAACACTATATGCCCAAGGAAAATAGAATACAATGAGGTTTCATTTGTAGAGTAATGGTGGATTTTTATCTACATTTTTATTGTTGATTTATAGTGATTTGGGTTATTTATGGAAATGATTAACCTATAACAGAGAATATGTGATGATGTTAATTACTTTTAAGTATGTGACTTTAAGAGTATTTGATGTCATTTGGAGATACAATGTAACATGGGAGACTACATAATCAAATTCTTCTATGTTTTGGATTTCAATATTAGTTTGGATTATATTAAAGGATTTTAAGGACAATTGGTTATTGAATGGTATCTATTTAACTTTGGGGTATTGTTGGTTTAATTTTAGAAATTAAGATTAGTGCATATTTATCTCAATGAATATCCTTTTGGGGGATCATTAGATCATTCACTAACCATTTTGGTTTTGATTAATCTTCAAAGACAATGTAAATATATGGTTTATCCTGCATGGATCATGTGATTCTATAGAAGTTTATTCTAGATCTTCCAGTGTGACCAAGTCTTCTTGAATACTCATCGTTTAAAAAAAATTGAGTTATTGGTGGAAATTTATTAAAGAATGAAAATCTACTTAAAATTTAAGTATATCTCATAATGTTCTTAGTCAATATCATAAATGAATTCCTCTTCCTTATGTAATGTAACTTTTAAAAAAAAATGTTGTCCTTGATGGTACCTTAAATCATCACTAATTTATGGCTTTGGGATTGTTGGCCTTTTCATAGCCATGTTCTCTACCACTCTCCATCAGATAATTGATGGTTAGATTTCTTCTCCATATCCATATTTTCCTACATGGAACCCTAGTATGTGTTATTTTTGGTAATCTTCATACTTTCCACTCTTTATTTTAAATAGAGGCCTCATTAATTCATTTTTCGATGTGGTATTTCAACTAAGATATTTTGAAATGTCAAAAATGTGTGATCCCAATACCCTATATTTTGTTGAACCGATGGTACTTCAAATCATCATAGATTGATGAGTTTAAGGACCTCAATTTTATACTTGTTTGTGATTGATGACCTCAACCACTACCTATAAATATTTACGTTTTTCCTCCAATTATATGTCTCTAATTGCCACCAATGTTCTCCTAATCGAGATCATAATTTGGTGGTGACCCTTTCATTTCTCTTTTCCTCATATTAAGACTAAATTTTAGTAAACCAATTTCCGATGTGGGTTTTCCCACAAATATATTTTCTATTTTCAACCTTTTATTTTCTAAGAACAATTTTAAATTGCGAGGACGCAATTTATTGAAGGAGGGGAGAATGTAACACCCCAAGATTTCATAGTGTGTTATTTCTTCAAAATAATTCAATAACTTGCACTACACGCAACACCGAGTTCAAGCGCACCATGACTTACCAAACAAGCCGTTCAAAAAAGGTTATGAATAGTATTAACTAAATTTTAAACTTTATATAATCCTTATAATTTTAGAATCCATATTATGAGTTTCTTAGACATAATGTAAGAACAAATTCATCTTCAGTATTGTAGTTTTACCAACTTTTAATAGTGAACCCTTTTTAAATAAAATATTTTAAACTTTTTGACTAAATGGGGACATCAAAAAATTTAAAATAAAACATCCCAAGCTTCCACGGCACGCTTTCCTTTGAATAAAACAGTAGCGTGTGTTGTACGCAACTTCGAGTTTTAACACACACCACAACCGATCAAACTAGCCGTTATGAATAGTAATACTTAATTTTTTGAAATTATATATATTTTATATTTCAAAATGGACTTCATTTTTGGATTCGGAATATCAAATTTAGCCTAAGGTGAAATTTTGGTACTTTTCGGATAACTTTCATATTTTGATGAATAGTAAAAATTACTAAATTTTAATTAAAAACAATTTTTTTAATCAAAATAATTAATAGTGATAAATTATGAATTTGAGTGGGTTTAAAGTATATTTAGAATATATTTTTACCATTTAATATAATTTTGGTCATTGGACATAATTTTACAATTAAACCGAACATAAACAAGTGTCAATCTTTTGATAGTTATTATCTCTTAAAAACACGCTTTTTGTTTTGACAGCGGGAATTAATTTTAAATTAATTTCTTCCACTTCTGTGTTTTGAATTTAGAAAAATGGATTCCATATTTGGAATCAGTATGTTCAAATTGTGTAAATAGGTAACTTTTATTTTTAGACATTTTGAATAATTACTGCGGTAAATATTTTATTTACCATGGTTAAGGGTAAATCCGGTAAATAAGGGTTAAAAAATAATATTATAATAATACTAAATTACCCTAAAACGTGTCTTAACCCTATTGGTTGATACATGGTCGACCATGGGCATCTTTGGGTCAATTTTGGGACCCCATTGATCCACTTGTAAGTGATAATGACACTTTATTTTAATTAAGTTAAAATGAATACAAAAATGGCATAAGCTTACATCTTTTAAAAGAACAATTTTTACATAGGGTTATACATGTTGGATTTTCGATTATAAATATTCATTAGAAATCTAAAAAGATTTCCTACATAATGATATTTTATTTATAATTTTTAGACATCAAATAATTTAAATTATTAATGACACAATAATGATGCAATGTTTACCTCATTAATAAATCATTTAAATAAATAAGATTATAATGATTAAAATATTATCTAAAACCTGTCCAATTCTTATTGGTTGATGTTATTTAGAATATGAGTCATCGTATCTTCGACCTCAATGATTTTTGGACCATTATAAACCGAATATAATTATATTATAAAGTAATACTTTCACTCTTTCCTAAAGATCCCCTCCTCTCCCTTATAAAAGGAGACCACTTATACTCATTCCTCACACCTCTCAAGCCACTTGGCTCGTCCAAACTCTGCCCAAATAAGCTCCCCAAATCCCTCTCCTCCTCCTTGAAGCTTCTCCTTAGGCAGAAATCATTTCAAGAAGTCCTTTGGTTCCAACCAAAGTGAGTTACCTAAATTAAAGGTAACATTTTCTATTAAATTATTTTCAATTATTTTGCTTCTCCAACCCCCCAAAATCTTTTTATTTCCTTTCTTTTGTAACAACACCAGTATCCACAATATACTAGGATGTTTTTATAAGAAGGATTCAAACTACACATTCACACAACTCCATCTAATGGATGATGAACATAATGTTTCTGTGGATGGCAAACTAACGCCTCATGAAACGATGATTGTTCAAATACATCTTACCGCCTCTCATGGTGGCCATTAGGTTGGAACTGTAATTAAATATGATATTAATGATATATATTTTATATATAAGCTTCTGTAATTCCATTTTATTTCATATAATTATTCGTTTCATGTTGTATATACATACGATAATTTCATTTGAGGAAGTACGGACTACCGCCCCCTTAAAATGATATGACTCGTTCATACCACACATGGAACGTATAAAGGATGGTGTTAATGAACTTAAGTAACATATATAAAATATTATATTTTACTGGAATAGTAATATACCTATGTATCATTTGGATTCGATTCTTTTAAAATAAAAATTAAATGGAAGTAGCATTCGTGCGTACGTACGGACTACCGTCTCCACGAACGCGATGAGATTCATTCTCCATCGTATCCATTCAAGTATAATTATCATTTGATGATTTAAAAATGATGTTTAAGGACTTTATACCATTCTGGATATGAATAATATACATCCCATTAATAACGAATATGGCTCACATAACAAAGAATGTAAAGTAAAATGAACCCGTTAACACCTGAAATGACGATAATTCTAAGATATTATTAACAAATCAATGTTAAAAGATCATATATGATATCATATTAAAGTAACTGATTCTTGTATTATTCAATAACAATTATTTCACCATTATACAGGAGGTAAACCTACCATCGACCAAGGAAAAAGTACAAAGTAAGGGATTCTCTTATCTCACTTTCAATTCCGTGAGATTTCCATTGTTCGCTACTAAATTATTGAAAGTGGTGTATTGTGTACTTACATTTGATATATATTATCATGATTCACTATATATTCATGTTATTCTGTAAATCATTTGGTGGTTATTAACTTTTGGCCATGCGACTCAGTTGATTAACGTGGTAAGGGATTCTCTTATCTCACTTTCAATTCCGTGAGATTTCCATTGTTCGCTACTAAATTATTGAAAGTGGTGTATTGTGTACTTCCATTTGATATATATTATCATGATTCAATTTATATTCATGTTATTCTGTAAATCATTTGGTGGTTATTAACTTTTGGCCATGCGACTCAGTTGATTAACGTGGTAAGGGATTCTCTTATCTCACTTTCAATTCCGTGAGATTTCCATTGTTCGCTACTAAATTATTGAAAGTGGTGTATTGTGTACTTACATTTGATATATATTATCATTATTCACTTTATATTCATGTTATTATGTAAATCATTTGGTGGTTATTAACTTTTGTCCATGCGACTCAGTTGATTAACGTGGTAAGGGGTTTCTTGTCTCACTTTTAATTCCGTGAGAATTCCATTGATCACCACTTAATTATTGCATGTGGTGTATGTGTACTACCCATGATTGTATTCATTGTGTAATATACTTTATTTTATTGGTATTTACATTATCATGGTATGATATTTCTTTCATGGGTGTTTGTTTCTTAAGTTACCTAATCAATAAGGGAATTTGAGATTTCAATTTCCACTCATTTGGATTTACGCATATTTCATTGATTATATTACCCCAAGATTATGTGTGGAATCACTATTCATTTGATTATGTCATAATTTCCACTCCCCTTCCTGTGGATATACTTTTGATACACATAATCACTCCATTGAAAATTCTCAAGTCATTGATATGAATTTGATAAGAGTAATTTTAACTCTTTCACCATTTGTTGAGTTAAACATCCAATTAGTTGGTGTTGTTTTTACAGGAATATGTGTGAATATACTTTGATTGTTTTACACTGAATATCCAATCATATTTAGTGTATTTATATTTTTCACACATAATTATGTTGTTGATTTATCCTTAACCTAAGGATATGGCCTTTATGAGAGATTTCATCTCAACTTACATTCCATTGAGACTTCTTTGTTGATATACACCAAATCACATTTATGTGGTTTATATAATGTACTTTGACATAGTATATCATGAATTCCCTTTATTCTCATGATATTACAAAGTTTTGATTACCTCAATTATTTTCATTCAAGTGTCTCTCTTTTGGTTAGAATCTCTAACTAAAATACCATTTTTAAATGTTTTAAAGACTTATTCATCTAAATCTTTCTCATTAATGTCCATGTTTTAAAAATGGTTTTAAGGATTTATTTATATGGACATTAAAGTTTAGATATTAAAAATCCTTTTAAAAGGTTTCAAATTGGTATGGGACACTTTGATTCAAAAATCTATTTTTAAATGGCTTCTTGACAAATAGTGTGACTTTTAAATGTTTTCAAGAAAAGGGGGATATTTCTCTCAAATAGTTTTGATGATTATTTTCATCTATGTCAACATCCTTCATTATTCATGATTGAGGTTAATGTGATACAATACAATCTTCCATATTGTATCAAATGAGTTATATTTGACTGTGGATGTTCTATTTTTATACCATTCATGGTTTGTGGTTAAAGTATTGACATTTCGTATGCTAGTTTTAATACGAATGTTTATTTTATGCTTAAACCTATTCATATGAGGAATGCATTGGACTTAATAAGTGACGGGTGGAGCCCGCTATAGCTCCTCGATGCATCGGTAGGTCTCATGAGACAAACTAGTGTCTTGGCACAAGGCCTTGACAAAATCTTATTTGTAGTCTTGGCACGAGGCCTTGGCTATGTGGTTATGATAGTCTGGCATTATGAATTCCATCATTATGAAAGTGGTTATTGATATTCCATGTGATCATTCGACTAGTAGAATATCCATGTGAGTAAGTAAATGGCATTATTTCATTTTACCTTTTCCATTTTATGATGAAGTTCAAGTTTCAAAGGCTTTTGTTTTAGTTATAAATTGCCTTAAGTGTTTATGCTTATTTATGAAAGCTTCTGCTATAATGTTATCCTTACTGAGCATCCGAGCTCACCCCTTTCAATGTTTTATTTTTTTTCCAGGATTATGAATAAGTAATTTATGAATGACATGCAGGGATAGTATGAGCAGATATGAAGACAAGATGTTTTTTTCTATGATGTAATGTAAAAATTTATGGATGTATCTAGTTATTCCAAGGCTACTAAACTAATCGGTCTTTCGAGACTTGATCTTTCTCATGATCACGCTAATGTTATGTAATAATGCACCGACTCTGGGTAACTAGGGTCGGGGCGTTACAGATATGATATGGGTTTGACATAGACCACCTGAAGACTCTATATTTACTAATTATGGACACATGACACTTGATAAATCCCAATTTTTTTAATGTTAGATTCAATAAAAAAAATTATAGTCTCTCATGATGGACATCGGCCACTCGATATGTTTTAATTTTTTAAGCTCTATATAGGCCTATAGATGACTCCCAATTTTTTTGGCTGAACCTAAGTTACCCAATGAATTCCAGATTTCTCAAGATAGATATAGGCCACTCAATGACTATTAATTTTCTCTATTATGGGGAAGGTATCATGATGGCTCTCAATTTTACCTTTTTTGAAACTAACCACTTGATAAATCCTAGTGTAGAAGATTTAGATGCATGCTAGCTGATGATCACCAGTCCTGATGGGTTGGACGTAGGCCACCCAAGGATTTCTAGTTGGATGGGAGACGTCTATGTAGAACTAATATTATAATATTTCCATACATTATGTGGAAATATTTCCCTTTTTTTAGATACTTTATCAAGTAATCACCATCACTAGATTAAATAGGTAAGTTCAAGATTCATTGTAGCTTATTAAGCACCTAATAAATAAACATGTTTTATATATGGTGTGTGTTTCTAGTTTTCATATTATACTATATGTACCCTTGTATATATGTTAGATTATATTAGGGACCTATTAGTGGTGTCCTAATAAATTTTATACTCACACTTTGTCTGTGAAACTCAGTCGAGATGAAAAACATATAGTTAGAATTTAGATTAGTAAAGGGACCTAAAATTAGTGATTGGGGACGGAAATTTTGGTGGGGATGTAGGGATAGTGATGAGGTAATGTTAAGGATTATTGAAAGTGTCTCCTATATTTATTTTATCCCTTTTTTACATTCTTACTCTATAAAAAACCCACTAACTGATTTATTTTATGATTTATGACTATTGTATAACATGGGTTCATTTTATTATTCCATGGTATATTATTTTATTTATTGGTGTTATTCCAATGAAAATACATATTTTCTTTAGGTTGACATATGTTTGTATAAGTCTATGTTATTTTATAATTTATTATGCTTGTGATATTATGGGTACAGTCTCTTCATGTTATATTATCTGGCCCTAACCATTAGCTAGGTAGCCATTAGTGTATAAGGAGGAATTCTTAAGGTCATTTGGAATTAATCTCAAGTTGATAGATAGGTGACTAGACTATGAAATTATACACATGGAATGAAATTATTCTTATGTCATTTCATAATGGTTTGGTGCATGAGAAACATGTCATGTACCACCTACGTCCATGGTAGTACACACCATGTAATATTTTAATTTAAAAAAATGTTTTAATACTTTTTTAAAATGAAATTGAGATTTAAGAAAACATGTTCTCAATGAAAATATATTTGAAAAATGAATAATTAAAATTTAATTTAGGAATTTTAAACATTATAATTACTATTGAGAAAATTCTAGTAGTTATTTTATCATTTCATGGAGAATTATCATAAGTTATACTGACCTATGATTGTTTGGATTTATTTTATTCAATGTTAAAAATAGTACGAGTTAATTATTATTATTATTATTATTATTAAATAAAAATTTTAATATTTTTGAACCACCGCTCTATTTTTATAATAAAATTGTCTCTCTTTCCATGGATTATTTAATGTAACCCCTCATTCATTATTCATCTCACTCATATGTGAGTAAGTTACCACTTAGAGGAGGAAATTCAAGTAGTGAGGTAATATTAATCTAATAAAGAATAATTAAAAGATAATGGTGGATTTAGTAACTCAAGTGAAGTTAGACTGAAGGAGTTTTATCCTATAGTCTAGGTTGATTTTTCACCTCATAGTAAACAAAAAAATATAAAAAATATCATGACTATTTAATAATGATTTCATATTTCCTTAGTAAATTATTAATTCATGAGGTGACATATATGAAATTAATTAATATTAATGTTTGGATAAAATTATATTTTTATTTTTATTTTTTTATATTTCATGGTTAATAATTTATGTAAGTTTTATCATAGAGTATTAAAAAACCATTTTTAGATAAAACTATATTTATTATGAAAAAATAATTAAAAAATCCATCAATAAAAATTTAAGTCAAATATGACCTCATTACTTAAGTTGGAATAAAAGAACTGATTTTTGTTCTTAAATATCAATGATCTAGGGAATTTATATATATTTAGTAGTTTTACTAAAAGTAATGGGATATATTAACCAAATTGACAACCAGAAAATTGAAAATAGATTAATATTTATAATTTTGAGGAAAAATTATAAAAAATACAAGTATAGTGTTTATAGTTTAAGGATTCCACTAAAAAAATAGAGGTGTTTCAAGTTAATGTAATTTGGTAAATTAAAGACTACCTAAATACATTCTTGTAGTAGTGTGGATAAAATATGTGCAACAAGAAGGGAAATATTGATCATTGACTATTATAATATCCTCGTGAAAAGATAGTATAAACCCAATGGTGAGAGATATTGGGTTTTGATGAAATAATGTTAAATATAAATGATTAGTCAATCATTACTTGGTAATAGAGATAAGGTATCAATCTGATATATGTTTTTTTATATTTCTGAAAGCAACAACATGAGCTCATTATCATTATGATTAATTTTGATAAAGGAAACATACTTATAGTCACTAATTTCAAGGAGTGAAATAATAAATTGCACAAAATACATTTAAAATAAATTAGATAATACATTTTTCATTCATTTCTACTTATTGAGACACCTCATAGATACATTAAGGTGTCTAAGGATGTCTACAAGAGGAAAAAAGAGCATGAATTGGATGTCCAATGTATCATATTATCATTAATAAACCGTGAGATCCAAAAATATTTTCAATACATATATCTTTACATTATGTTGTTTAATCTCCATGAGTTTTTTATAACAATTTATAGGCATGAAAATTATAGGATCTCCACTATACTCTTAATGTGAGATTTTAGAGAATAAATCTAGATTAGTCTTATATACTTAAGATTATAGGGAACATTGATAGATTCAAATTTTAAGGGATCAATTTAGATAAATATTTATTTATAATTATCATAATTTTATCCTTATATTCATGTTTACATAGTTTCTTTATTAACTTTAACTTGAATAATATTGATAATAACCTTATAGATATTTTATATTTGATCTACCATGTTGATGATGACAAAAGGAAAGAAAAATATATAATCCTTATGGTGATAAAAATACGGGAAATTAAAAATGGCCAATATTAGAATCAAAGCCATAGAAACCATTAAAAAATTATACTATAAAGCCAAAAATACCTTGATAATCTAATGTGAAAGAGGTTATTTGATTTTAATATGGTAAGAAAGGCGACCTAAAGTAGAATTACAATATGATGAAGATAAATAAAGGGAAATATTCTACTTTTGGTATACTCATCATTTATTATAATATTTATTTTACTATATCATGGGTATTAGATAAAACTTATCGATCACAAATTTGTATCCAAACATAGAAAATATGTAGGTTTATAAATATTTCAAGAGATAAATATTATATTCAAGCTGTTAAAGGAAAAAGTATTTTAGTATTTGATATAAATTATTATCCTCTAAGTTTCTTAGAGGATTGAATATTTCATTTGAAAAATATTATTGTTTAGTGTGAAATTCAAAGAATATTATTTCTATGTAGTGTTTATTTTTTTATTTCATGTTTGGAAATAAAAGTTATTTCTTGTATAAAATATATATGTCACGATTGAAACATTTAGATGATAGTTTATATATACTTGAATTAGAAAATATTATATTGAGAATAAATAACTAATGTAAATCACAAGACTCATATAACACCTAGTTATGGAGTTATCAAATAGTTCATGTAAACCTAATGTGTTTGAAAAATTCATATCATGAAGGGTATTTGTAATATTTTAAGTTAAAACCACTGGATAATAATCACACTTGTTTAGAAAAAAAATGACCAAGGAGAATTTTAATATTAAAGGTGAAAGTTCCATATATCTTATGAAATTAGTTTATATATACATATTGAAACTTTAAAGTATAAAATAGAGGTATATTTTCATATTTTATTAGTTTTATCAATGACATCAGTATCCCTTTAATAAATTTAAGGAATATTAAAGTGAATTAGATAATACACTTAGTAAAAAGACAAATAAACTTGGATAAAACTAAGATGGAATATATTAACAAAGAATTATTTGATTCTTTGAATGATCATAACATTATAACTCAACTCACCTCTCTTTACCCAATTTAATAGATTAGTGTTAGTGAAAGGAGGAGTCACAACCTATTAGAAATGGTGAGATTAATGATAATTCATGAAAGTAATTTTTTATCCTTTTGTGGATATGAATTGAAAATAGTGATATAAACACATAACCATGTTCCAACCAGGGGAATTTATGAGATCTTACATACGTTATGGTATGGGAAGAATCCCAATCATTCATATAATCATATATGAGTATACAAATAATTTATTAATAAAAATGCTAAAAAAATCATCATGAGGTAAACAGTGTGTATTGCCCCCATAAAAGACTAACCTATAATACTAATTGGTACTATCCATGTACAAAAGGTCCACAATTATTTATGATAGAAAACAAGATATAACTCCATAATTAATAATTCCTGGATCAAAATAGGGATGGGTGACCTCCAAATAAGTTTTCTAGGGTGTGTGTTTGTGAATAAAACACACAATGAAAGTACTTGTATTTTCATGTAGGGATGATCGTGATTCTGATAAGAGATAATTTTGGTATGTGTGAGAGAAGATAGATATAATTACATGGGTTCTCAAGGTAGCTGGTGGTTCCTGATGGGTCATAACCTGATGAACATATGGGATGGTGGGGGTACCTCTGTTGGTAGATGGGGACCAAGTCTAATGGAATAGAACCTTTTTTTAAATCCACTTAATGTATAATCATTTAAATTTAACCTCTAGAAAATACATCTAGAATAATGGACCCTTGAGAAGGACTATCATGTCCTCAGTGTACTAGAAGATCAAAATACTTTACACCCTACTCACCACACTAATCCATGCTCATACACAATCAAACGAATAATATAATTACAAAAATTCAATCAAGAAGAAATTAAATGATAGAGGAAAGGGAATAAAAGTATTTATGGTTTCGAAATGAGGCTTATATATATGATAGAAACACCATTACCACTTCCATTACAATCAATGTTTTCAATAATTACAACCACTTTTTCTAATTTACCAAATTAGATCACATATTAGAAAAAATAATTGAATCCGGTTATCCCACAGATACTAGTGGTACCAATTACTTATATTAAGTTTCTTTTGATCATATTATTGCCCTGACCTCCTAAAGACATGAATGAACCACCATTTAACACAGTGAATTTTGTTATCCTGTTGTGATAAAAAAATGACCATTTTAACCAGCGATCATTGAAATATTACCTAACCATTTTCTATAAAACTATAAATATTGAAATTATAAATTCTACTAAACAACTACAGATGAAATTGGACACCACAAATTCCCATTAAATGATACTATTATGTGATCAAATTCAATCATTTGAGGGTTTTTTTATTACCAAAAACCCCAAGACTACGTTATTGTTTAGTTTTATTCTTATTGGTAGATGGACTAAATACTTCAAAATATGATTCATATCATAAGAATATCCCACTTGAATAATTCATGAAGTAACCATTGGAAACCCTCTAATACTTTAGAAAAAATAACTCTTCCACTTCTGCAAAAATAACAGTCAATTTTACCCACATCATTCTATTCACCCAAATCCCATTAAGGCATAGTGTTGCCCAAGAATTTATTAGAATAAAACCTTAGTTAATATTTCTACTAGGTTCTGATTCCCGGTTATCTTTTATAACTCTAAAACTCTATCATCCATCAGTTAATAAATGAAATGGTATTTTAGGTCATTATGTTTCATCCATGAGTGAAACACTAGATTCCAAGCCAAAATTACTGCACTATAATTACCACAGAACAAAAATCCACACACTTTAATCATACTAAAATCCCTTAACAAGGGAAACAACCATACAAATTTCTTCCTTTCCGCTATTATAGCCATATACATAGCTCTTTTATGGAAAAAGTAACCACCATTTTTCCTTCAGTGAAGAAAAACTAGTTATGCACTTCTATGTTTCTGAATCCCCAACAAAGTTATAATTGATGTAACCATACATTGGATAGTCATTCCAAAAATAAGGTTTTATCTTATGATCCCTTAAATAATTGGATGATCCACTTCACAACATCCCAGTATTCTCTTTCCAGATTCTACAAGAAACAAAACACCACTCCCACTAAACATGTCATGCAATATCGAATACAAATAATAGTGTACAATAAAAAATGAAGAAAATGGAACTTTTAAAATGTACTAAACCTCATCTCCTATTTTTTCACCTTCTCTTTATAAAACCTGAAGTGTTTGAAAAATGGATCTGAGACTAGCTTACACCAAGATGTTTTAAACTTCTTGATGATATTCATGATGTAGCCCCTCAAGGATAAATAGAATTTCATGCATCCACTATCTCACTAAATATATATTCCTAATATTTTCTTAGTCGTTTAGAGATATTTAAACTTGAATATTCGAGAAAATTATTGAATTAGAATTTGAATCCTCTTAATTTTTGGTCCAGCCATCAACATATCATCCAAGTGCAAGAGAAGTATGATGAAACTTCCATAATCCCATGAACTTTTGTAGGAACAGTGATCCATAATCCACTGAGTGAAATATTCTATAACCATAAAAGAATAAAATTTATGATTCCACTAAAATACTGCATACATTAAAATGTAGAGGATTCTTTTAATCGTAGACACCTATCCTTCATTATTTTAATCCATAAAAACCATAAATTAATTTATGTATATATTTTACTCTAAGTCACTATGAATAAATTATTTCTTTACATCCATATGCTCTATTTGTATATTTTCAGAAGATAACATGATCAACACTATATAGATGATAGAATTATTAACTACGGGTGATAAAATCTTTTAAACTTAAATTATTTCATTTTTTGTAATCATTTTACCAATAAATATTCATTATATTAGTTTATTACTTTTAAAGGAACACCCACTTATTCTCTGGTGTTCAATTCCCTTTTGGTTTCTCAATCAGATATCATGTTCTATTAAAAACTAATGAACACATTTATTTTTTATAATGATGAATACCACTATCTAGAGTCACTAAGAATGATCACCTGTTCTGATATTTCAAGTTCTCTTCTATCTATTAAATGTTGAAAGTTCATGTCTATCCTAAATCATTAGACTATCCACTTGAATTTTGAATAACTTTTCAACTAAACATATTATTATTCTGTTTTAGGTTCTCCAATTTCATGTGATTTAACATTTTTTTCATCTTATTATGATTCTATAACTTCCATTTCTTTCCCTAATATTTTTGAATACCAAAATAATTCAAGTATTTTCTCTACTAGTATAACTTTAATAATTCCAACACTAACATATAAATTCTATGAATGTTGTTTCGGTCAGTTATCTCAATCTAGATCAACTTGGACTTGGTTAGTTGATTCCTTTCTCTCAAACTCCTTCTCAAACTATTTATTATCCTTACATATAACCTTCTCATTGAATATAAAATCCTAGATATTTAATATATTTAATTTAATTTCATTCTAAATATAGGAATAAATTTTTTGATCACTATATCCATTAAAGAAATTGTTCTTAAACGTTTACTCAGTTTTTTCCATGTCCTTTGTATCAACATGGATATAAGAGATTCTATAAAAAATTATAATGTATCTAAATTTTCTTCATCTTTTAGAGAACAATTGTTCCAAAAATTCATGTTCCAATGGAGTGGATGGACTTATTTTAACCAGGTATGTGACAATGTTAACTTATTTGACCATAATTGACTTGGGTATTGTTCAGTGTACCTGTATACATTGTTCCCTTAAATGTAAAATTCACTCACCTAGCCACCCCAATCTTTTGCGGGTTTCTAGTCACAATCTTCTATATACCTATATTCTTATTATGGGACATGTTTTGAAAGTTCATTCCACATTACTCACAACCATTTTCATGTATTATACATTTTAACATTCAAATAGTTTCCCTATCCACCATGGAATTACATTGAATGAATGGAACAAATACATTAGAATTATTATTAGAAAATTAAACCCATACTTCATGTGCTACATCATAAATTAATTTCACAAAGTAAAGTGAATCACCAAAATATTGAACTGGTTAGGACTTGACATATCTAAGTGAACCATCACTATATTCTTAGGTTTAGGCTTCCATCCATTCAAGTTGAATGATTCCATTTTTTTATTCTAAAGTATACAAATATCACAACATCAGATATTTCATTGATTTATTTTTAACATTATTTTTACCATTAATTTTTTTTTATTTTTCTCACTAAGGAGTCTATATTTGAAATTACACACTTTTAGAATATTTGAATTTGTCTCAGTAGAAATTATATCTCCATCTGAGATTCTTATAGGATATAGGGTACAACCATTTACTTATCATGGTACTAACATGAATCCTTGAGTAATATTACAAACTCAATTGGTGATGGTAGTTCTATATCCTAGATATTAATGTTTTCCTATGGAAATTATTTTCTTTTATAGCACAAGTATGTGTCGGAATTTCAGTTGGAAGAATCTTACATTCTTCATCTGAACATTGATATAATATTTTCCCATGAATTCTAAAGAATCATAGTCTATAAAATGTTACTTTCTGAACTTATAGGATAGATAATTTTTCGTGTACCATTTCATTATTATTGAGTGAAGTTCTATACTCGAGTAAATCACCCATGAAACCACTTGGGTGTAAAAAGGTGTCCCCTATGAAAGAACTTGTGGCACAACAGAAGCATTAAATAACGCACAATTTAAAATTTTGGGTTTGGATTCATTTTAATAACATATAATACACTTAACCCCCTGCCTGGATTTCTAAATGGACTATTTTTAATTCAATTTAAGTTTGAAAAATACAATAAAATGAAAGCTTAAACCATACCTCATTTGTTTGAAGTCATCAGTTTGATTCGCTCGCTATCGATGTGTCATGGATATAACATTACAAAATAATTTTCCAATAGAATATCCACATGTTCTCTATAATTCCAGGATCATCTATCTACATTTCCTAGGTGCTAACACGGGAAATAAAAGAGCTTTACAATGTCACATTGATCACTTGAAGAATGCATACTTGATCGAGAAAGCAGGATCAATCTGACCTTAGTCTTCTTCAAAAATCTATCTCCAAGAACTTGAGTGGAGAAGAGAAGATATTTTATCTCTCTAAATTCGTGATAATGGTGGAGTGTATAATTCAGAAGGCTAAAATAAGCTTTTATACTTATGTTATCCTTTCTAAAATTTAACTTTGGTCCCTGGAAAGTAATTACCTTCATTTTAGACCTTTGCAAACATGTATTACTTAATAAAATTGTCCTAAATGTCAAAAATATTTTATCACTTACTTGTAACACTATAGAATGTTACTTGATTACATATGAACCATCAACTCATCCCGTATTCTCTCCAAATAATTTTACAAACCTTGAACATCCAATATTCATTTTAAAAATTATATTATTATCAAATTCAGTTTTATGAGCAAAAAACTTGTGAATACACTAAGAAATAAACTAAATAATCATTATTATAAACTTGAATAATATAATTGAATTAGTTTTAATTGTGATTATTTATACTCGGACATTAATAGACCGCCACACATGGGACCCACTTCATCCTAAAATACTATTCATTATAATAAAAGGAACATGTGGATAAACTAAGTGTGTGACCCTCTAGGAAATTATCTAAATAGTAGTGATTCCAACCCATAGAAAAAATGAGGAGTTTAGAAACCCATCACAGCCCCTAAGGAGATAAGGAATGTCATAGCTACGACTTCCTCCTTCGAACACTAACTATGTAATATAATATCTTTGTCTGTTGACATGTCAAAAATTAGGATGCACACTCATGTCATCATACTTTTATTTCATTATATATCTCATGACCATAATGGATGAATTTACCTTATAGTACCATGATAATGGATTTGTGAAGGTACTATCATCCTGGTCAACCTGGGCCCATGAGATATCTCTTCCTAAACTCAGAAGCGACAAAATCTATCTTGATCATTAAACCAATGAAATACCACCAATGACGCACCCAACACAAACTACCTCACCACGATTGAATTATCATTGTATTCTCCTTGCATCAAAGTACAAGATCAAATAGAACACACTGATAATGATCTAAATTCTGGAGACCAATGCACATGTTCATAGATAGTAATAACCAATGACACCCGAAACATGTGGTGTTCTTATTGGTGGGTCTGTCCTCATGATTTCACTACTAGAGATCACCAAGTGTTAACTTCATGAGAATAAGTCTCAATTATTAGGATCCCCAACACCTGATATTCAAACATCATATGTGTCCTGTCAGTATGATGTATCTAGAATATAACACATATATATTTAATATTACAGTCATAGTATCTCAAGGTTCTCATCATAGATGGGAAATGCTATAACCTTTTGATACGAAAAATTATCTAAGGACATTACCTTGTAAATAGTGGATGAAAAACTATCAATACTATTATGGTAATAATTAAAAAACACATGTATATATTAGTCTTTATACACGTAATGGTAATCATAAGTAATGTTCATGTTGGGTCTAGGCCACCCAATATTACAACACTCCCACTTTCATTAGAGACAAATTTCTAACTATCCTTGTTATCTATCACATGATTAAGATCATGTTTCTACTAATATATAGATTTATTCAGGGGCCTGCAACGTTTCCACTACCTGGATATTCTATTATGTGTGACTTCATCCCCTTGAGTAAAACTCATCAACATATGTAAACCCCGGGTATATTCTTTTTTTACAATATCTAAACATGAGATATTAGATAGTAAGTGTATCATAATATACATTATGATAATACTCTACTTACTAGGTATGATTCCAAGAACTAGAATAAAAACATTGCATATTTTACACTGCTTCTTAGTTGCATCAGAAGATAAGAAAAACTCGGAATTTATAGATATGGATACCACCAACTTGAATGATACTTTCTTGCTCATTAACATAGCCTGACTACAATATTAGATCACACTAATCCAAGGAAGACTAGTTTGTATCCCCTCAAAACTAGTATCCATTCCTATCCAGTGATCAGGTATATGTCCATTGTACTATCTCAAGTACAATCATATTGTTATGAATACTTCTCTTTCATTTCTCTTGGTTACAAATGATATTTTTATACTATAAAGTATATCTTGGAAATATCAATTCTTGTACAGATCATGGAATATGTGATTAATCCATTGAAAATTCATAGGAAATTTAAATCATCATGTTAATATCCTCTTATGTCCTTGAAATTTAAACCTAGAGAGATATATTTCAAGTGACATTCGTAACAATTCTCTCTCAAATTGTTCCATATTTTATTTTAATACCGTGTTAGTATATATACGATTGACATGGTCTAAGAAAACATTAGATCTACCTTAGTAAATCTCATTCCCAATAACTCTTGTTGCTACTTTAAGTCAATATATGGAGAGTTATTTTACATTTTTTTATTAACTAACTGTAAGACCAAAAGTAGTTTTCCATATTTTAACAAACATATTTTACTTGGAATACTATGCTTCTCCCACTAACCTTTGGTAGACACATAAAAAAGATTCATTCCTAATGAATATTCTATGATCTATTTGCTTAATTTAATCCTAAACTAAATTTTAGTAACTTTCACACCTATTGGAATTCTATGATGTTACCATCCTTATATGGTTGCATCATATAGAAATCTACCACAATTGGTGGCCTTGACATCCAATGCTAAAATAAATGATCATTGAAATTTTCTACGACATGTAAAATTATAATGGATTTAGCCATAACGATTTGGTATTACCAATAAAGCCTTTTTGTACTATGCTTGTACCATCCATGTTTTGTTTCACTTGAATACCCATTGAAGTATTAAAATTAGTAACCCTCCTACACTGTGATACATGGAATCAATTATAGAATTTTAATCAGTCTTATCAATCTCATCTTATT
Source organism: Viscum album (assembly GCA_963277665.1). NCBI lineage: Eukaryota > Viridiplantae > Streptophyta > Magnoliopsida > Santalales > Viscaceae > Viscum > Viscum album. The sequence continues at coordinate 875,611,516 of OY728136.1, forward strand.
TCCATATATTACTTTCTCATAGGGATAATTTTTTTCAATGAATAATATATCACCAACTATGGTGAATTTAAAATATTTACCATGGTCTTATCCATCATACACAGTATTTGTCTCTAGAAAATTTCTCTTCCACACACTCTTATGGAACCAATTCATAAGTCAACCATTTGGGCATCTCTAGTATTGACTTCAACCAAGTCTATCTTTCACCCACTATCTAAAATAGAGATGTGAAACCATTTATATAAATATAGTCTATAAATTTACTATATCTTTTCTATCAAAGGAATTTTTGTAATATCCTTAAAATAAATTAGGATGATTACTATAGATACACATAGTGTTTTTTCCGAATGCATGTTTGTTTATTTCTTAACAAACTCTTCACATCTCAAAACAAGTTCTTATGACATAATGAATTTCCATCATACATTAATTCATATGATATCCATTTTTCATGATATTTGACATATGGTTATGTGATAACATCATTATTTTTGAGTCATGTCTTTAAATATGGAAGTATTTACAATGCATGAGTTTTAACATTGATGCATCTTTTACTTACATCATGACACTGATGTGTATAAATAATTGTGCATTTAGGAATTTCTTCACACTACATTTAATTGATCAATGTTAACATGTAAATCTCATCATCAATCCTTCTTATTATCATCAAAATTCGATGTGTATAAGGTAATGTGTGTTTAGGAATAACTCAACACTACATTATATTAATTAATGAATGCTTGGTCAAGATATTCTTTGATAGACTACATGAAACCTCTCATATCTTCTAACTAGGCATATGGTATACTTTACTTTTACATTCCATAAATGATTAAAGGAATCATATGAAGTATACTTACCACTATCTTAACCTTGGTATTGTTCGCACCCTCTAGTTGCACTAGTTCTAAAATCTTTGTGGCTTACCATTATTTCTAAAGTTTCTTTGTCCAACACTAAGATCATAAGTCTATCGATAGTACCTAAGGTCTTTAAATCCAAATATTCACAAACCATACTGGTTATATCCTTGAAAACTATTAATATTTTCTTAAAAAAAATTATTTTTTCTACAATTGGGTTTATTAGTCTTACATTTTATATTCACCATGTATTGCCAATGATTCATGTATCACTGAACAATGACTTTAGTATTCAACATAAAAAAGTCATTATGAAACTGGAACAATATCTCCTTGTGTCCAATGGATACATGATATTAATATTTTTGGTGATACTCCAAATTTTCAACTAGAATCAATAAACATGGAAATATAGAAGTTGTGTACTTATCACTAATGATTTAGGAATCACATTCTCTTAGATTCTTGTAGAAATTACCTTAATTCTAGAAATGTTTCTTTACATACTTGTTTACTGTATATAAATACACATATATCAAAATAATATTGTATTCAATACCCAAAAATTAAAACTAAACAATTATTTATAATTGATGAATATCCATAAAAAATAAGCGATTACTTGTTCCCTCAATTTAGTTCATTACATTTTAAATTCCACAGATATATTTCATGATATAATAAACAAATAATATTTTGTTTAATACCTCTTTCATTAAAGGATGTTCCATAGGTTCTTTTGACTTCACACTTGTCATTGGTGTTTTCACCTTGTCTTTAAACTTGTTCACCATAAGAGCAAAATATTGAACTCTATTTATGTTATTATTATTTGGAAAACCTTACCCAGAAGGTAATAAATATTTTTATCCATTCTATTCATTTTGTAATCTTAAATGAAACTAGATAAAATGGTTGAAATTTATATTAGAATAGGATTTATTGAAAGATCAAGATCCACCTTCCAATTTACACAATTCCAGTGTAATATTTACCTATTCATATCTGTGCTTTGGTTTCTCCTTGAAAACTTCTTGGAGATAATACAACATGTAAAATCATCTATGTCATGATATTATATCAAAAAATCACATCAGGTATTGATTATAGAATTTTGAAATAATCATTATATACGTCAAACATGGGTCTTTCATAATAATTTTTACAATCTTGATTCACGAGCTAACTTAACATGTATTTGGGGACTCCAACAACTTGAATTTATGATATTGTAGTACATTGCACAAGAAACTATACTACTATTGGAAATTCACATTGGATAGAACATTAACTTTATCCATTATTTTTTACATTGTACTTGTGGTATTTTTAATTTTTTTACAAAAATAAAATCTAGTAAATTGTACATTTATCTTGATTTCTATTAGACATTTTCAAATTATTAATTTTAAATGTCTCCCACTGTCTTATAAAATTATAGGAACCCACTATATTAAAATTATAATACTCCATCACATGAGTATTCTAGTGTCAAGGTTCCTTGAACCTCTCCTCATAGTCTACAAGATTTGGTTATGCCCCTACTTATAGAGTCCAAGGTAGGAACTAGTCTGGCCAACCACATTAACTCGCGGCTCCTTGTTCTATTGAGTAGAGTCCCATCTCCTATAAATAATTTCTTTTCATTGTTCAAATATTTTCCTCTAAAGTTGAAACAAGATAGTTTTTGATATCCCATAATTTCCTACTTTAGTTAAGTTGACCGGCCAATCTCATAAGAACTCCCTGGTAGTAGGAGGCACCTTTAACTTTGGCTGACCGAGTACCGCATACACCCGATTTTGTTCAAATTTTAGTGTTATAATTAATTTAAGGACTTATTATTGTGTTTCAGGGATTTGGTAATTTAAAATCGGCGAATGAAATCTTTTTTTATTTAGCATGCTTTTTCTATGTGACCACACTCACAACATAACCATGATTTTAAATCGAAAACATTCACCGCATATGTTCATTTTATCTTTTTCATGCTTGTTTTTTATTATATGATGTGATCACACATAATAAATACACATTCAAAAATAAAAAACCATTAACATGATAAAAATAAATAAATAAGGACATGATCATGATCCATTAACTATTGTTTAATATATTTAGTGAATAATGTATTAACCGAGACCCTAGGTGAATTCCTTAAGTCGATACCTGACTTAAATTGATGCACCCACAACTCCCATGAATTTCACTTGTTTGTTCTATGTCGGATCTCAACTTGAACCACATCTCCATGAAATCCTAGGATATTTACAATGTATACTCACACATAGGTGAGAGGATTTTGGGATGTGAAATTACATTTTTAACAATTAAATGTGGACATGTATGCCCTTATACAAATTAATGATGGAGGTATGATGCACATATATTAAAAATAAAATTATTATTACATTTTATAAAACGTAAATGAAATAATTAAATTAAATAAATAATAAACCAAACATGCATGGGTTGGTCTCAAATCATGATCAGTCAACATGCAATTATATTGCATAAGGGAAAATTAAATTTTCTAAAATTCAATTCAAATGTATTTTTAATGCACTAAATTCAGTTAAACATTTTAATTAATTATCAATATGTCCCACAATACCTAAAATAATTTTATTAAATCCCAAACAACTAAATTTAATTTTTGATTTTTTTTTCTGGTCAATTTGGACCTAATAAAGATCCTATAAAATTAATATATGACTAGTGATGGGTTAAAAGGGTCAAGCCAGTCATACCTGGACTAAATTGGTCTAGCCCAATATGGGGTATCCATTTAAAGGATATATTAAATATATATATATATATATAATATAAAATGATAAAATGCCACCAACACAATATTTGTTCCTTAAATAAATAAATAAATATATATATATATATAATCAAGATTCCAGGAGAAGCATTGAATAAGATTCCATGGGAATATTTTTATGTCTAATTAAATAAGCTTCCATGAGAAGCTTGAAACTAGCTTCCCTGGGATTGTTTTCCCATTCAATTAAACAAGCTTCCATGAGAATATTTAAACTACCATCCATGGAAGCGTTGTATTTTAAATTAAAGAAGATTCCATGAGAAGCATGAAATGGGATTCCATGGGAAGCCTTTTCATTTTAATTAAATAATAATCCATGGGAATATTTAACTATATTCCATTGGAAGATTTTCCATTTTAATTAATCAAGCTTCCATGGGAAGCCTTAAGCTGACATCCATGGGAAGCTTTGTCCTTTTAATTAAACAAGATTCTATGAGAATATTGTATTAGAAATGAACTACCCAAACTGGTTCAATTTTTTTTTCATACCATGGAACGTGCTTACATCGCACTATAGATAATGATTTTTCATAATGGTATCCATTAAAAGGAAGAAAAAAAATTAAAAAACTGATATTCGTAGCAACCATTTGCCAAATACCATCAATATTAGATCAGCCATATCTTGGAGATGTAAACTCATATCAATGAATTGTTAGTTTTATTGGGACCTTATTGAATACCTTTTTCTAAATCATATAATATTTAATTGAAATTTCAATTGATTCAACTTAAATAATTACACATTCCATTTGATACCAATTGAAGGAACACAGGGTGTAGTGGAAGCATTAAATAACACACAATTTAAAATTTTTGGTTTGGATTCATGTTAATAACATATAATCCACTTAAAACCTTTACCAAATTTCTAAACAAATCCCGTGTAATTCAATTTAATCAAGAAAAATACAATCAAATGAATGCTTAAATCATACCTCATTCGTTTGAAGTCATTGGTTTGATTCTCTCACCGTCGATGTGTTGTGGATATAAGATTCCAAAATAGACGTTCACTAGATTGTATACACATACTCCACAATTCCAAGATCATCGATCTACATTTCCCAGGTTTTATCATGGGAAGTCGAATATTTTTATGACGTTCCTTCGATCGCCTGAAGAACACCAACTCGGTCAAGAAAGAAAGATCGATCCGACCTTGTTCTTTATCCAGAATCTCTCTCTAATAACTTGAGAGGATAGGAGAAGAGATTGTATCTATCTAAATTCTTTCAAATTGGGGATCTTAAAATTCAAGAGGCTAAAATGAGCTTTTATACAATGTTTATACTTTCCAAAATTCCACTTTAGTCTCTAGAATGTAATAACATTAATTTTAGACCTTTTCATACATGTATGGCTTAATAAAATTTTAATAAATATAACAAATATTTTATAACTTGTAACACTATATAATGTTACTTGATAAAATACGAACCATTAACTTGGAATGTAATCTCTCCAAATAATTTAGTGAACCATGAACACCCAATGTTCGTTCAAAAAATTATCTTTTTCTCGTAATCACTTTTATGATCAGAAAACTTGTAAATAAATTGAGAAATAAATTCAATACTAATTATTCTCAACTTGAGTAATTGTTTTTAATTGCAATTAGTTTAACATGGACTTTCACCAGCCCCTGCACATGGGGCCCACTTCATCCTAAACTCATATTCATTAGAATAGTTGGAACTTGTGGATACACTATATGTACGACCATCTGAGTTCTTATCTCAATATTAGTGATTCAAACCCATGGACCAAGAGTAGAGTATAGAAACCCGTCATAGACCATAAATAGATAAGTAATGATATAACTATGAATTCATATTAATAACACCAATTGCATAATATAATCTCTATGCCTTGTGATATCTCATTAGGAAGGATGCACACTCGTATCATCATACTTTTATTGCTTCAAATATTTCTTGACCTTTCTGGATGAATTTACCTTCTAGTACCATGACCCCTGATTTATGAAGGGACTACCATCTGGGTCAATTTGAGCCAACGAGATATCTATTCCTCAGCTTAGAAGCAACAAAATATTTCCTGATTATTCATCCAATCCCCTACCACTAATGTTCCACCCAATACAAACTACCTCGCCATGATTTAATTATCATGGTTTTCACCTTGCATCAAAGTACACGATAAAATAGCACCCACTGATAATGATCTCATGTCTGGAGATAAATATATATGTTCATAGATAAGAACAACCAATGACACCCAAAACATGTGGTGTTCTTTTTGGAGGGTATATCATCATGATTTCAATACTAGAGATAACCAAGTGTGAACTTCATGAGAAGAAGTCTCATTGCTTACGAGCCCCCCATAACCTGATAGTAAAAAATCATATTTGTCCTCTCATTATGATGTATTTAAACCATATGAAATATATATTTATGATTATGGTCACAATATCTTGAGGTTCTCGTTATAGCTGGAAACTACTATCACCTTTTGATAAGACACATAATCTAAGGACATTACCATGTAAATAGTGGATGAAAAACTATCAACAATATTATGGTAAGAATTAAATAAACACATGTATATATAAATATTTATACATGTAATGGTAATCAAAAGTATTATTCATGTTGGGTCTAGGGAAACCACTATTAAAATATCCTCCCTTAGGTATAATTAAGGAAATTAAATTTCTAGAATATATCCTTCTAGAATTATCCTTCAAATGTATGCAATATTCTTATAATGCCCTCTTTTCCCACACCACCATCATATTCGACTAGAACTAGTTAATTTTCCTTGGATTATATTGATAGAGATGTTATTTGATTATTTCCTATGAATTCTTCCTTGAGTTAAGAAACCCCTTCTTTAATCATTTAGCATGGTTCCAACAGTTTGTTGAATCTACTTTTATATGAGTTTTATTAATCTGATATAGTTTTTAACATCCTAAAAACCACTTCTATTTTTATATAATAATTAATTAATTCCATTACCATCACATACCATTACTATAGTAGTCATGATAGTTTTATAATACCCTATACATCATATAAAAACATCAAATTCATTATTTGAGTTTCCCTCATATAATTATGAATTCATTCATGTGATCTACCATAGTTTTACTTTCAGATGAACTCATTTTGAACAACCTACACATCATGAACACATTGTTTAGTGTCATCAACTTCTCATGTAAGTTTTTTGGGGCATTAATCAACTCAACCATGGACTTCACTTCATAGTTGTTAAATGATACATTGTATTCCAATAACATCCTCACCAACCTATGTGTCTTCCTTTCTAACCATTCCAATTTAGCTTATTCCATATTTTATATATTAAACCCAACCAATTTAATCATTAGATCATTTTGAATGAGACAATATTCCATATATAATGTTAATAACCTAAAATATATTCCCAAAAAATTATCTATCTATACCATTCCATATTCTAAATCCATACCTTTTGATAATAGTAAATATATACTAAAACCAAAAAGGTAATATCATGGAAGGAGGGTGAGTGTTACGTAAGTTTCCATAGAGTGAAAATTAGTTATCAATAGATGTTATCATCTAGTCGATACACACCATGTAATAGAACCTCCATAAGAAATCCCATAACCTTAATGTACCACATGATAAGAAGTCCTTTCACCATTACTGTAAGGTCCCCGACCCCAGTAGCCCAGAGTCAGAGCCTTACTTTATTAAATCGGTATCACTAAAGGAATCACACCCTGAAAAACCGAATAAATTAGTAGTTTTGGAAAACCAAATACATACATAATTATTATTATACAACTTTGAAATAAAATGCAATATATAAATTCAATTGGAAATATCCATAACTCATAGATTATCCCTACAAGTCATTCATAATATTAATCTTTGCATTCTTGGAAAAAACAGACATATGAAAGGGTTGAGAGAAGGTTCTCAGTAAGGGTAAATAGTACAACAAAATAATATGTAATTAGGCATGGTGAATAAATAAAAGTAAAAATTCCATGAAAATATAATCTTAAGTATAGTATGATAGCAATAAAAGTTGGGTAAATAATTCCATAATAAAACATAACCATGGATATTCTACTAGTTTAATAATCACATTGAATATCAATTACTAGGTTCATAATGATGGAAATGGAAAATTATGGATATTTAAAACATGCCTTCAAGGCTTCAGGCCATGAATATATTATTTTCACGGCTTCATGCCAAGAATCAAAGAAATGGGAAAGGCCTCGGCCATTACCAAATCTAGTTTGTCTAATAAGAACTACCGATGAATTGAGGGGATATATCATGCCCCACATGACATTTACTATGAATAATACATTCCAAATATTGAAGGTGTGAGATATAATCCATATATACATTCATATTAAAACTAACTTATGAAATGTAAATAACTTTCCCCAATCAGTAAACATAAATACTAACCATTCAGGGTAATATGGTGAATGATATCAAGATAGTACATCAACACTAAATATAACCATAAAAAATTAAATAAAAATATTATATATGTTATTATAGAATATTAAACCCAATTAATCATAATAATCAACAAGAGTGTTGAAATAGATGAAAATACTCTTATAAAATTATCTAGTAATTTTTGGTAGAAATAATCATTTACTTTTCAAAGAAGATTTATTTTGGAAAAATATTTGTATAAAACCATAAGTGAACTAAGATTTTTTTTTCATAATAAAATGATTTATTTTATAAAAAAAATTGTGGATGAAATTGGATTATATAGTGTACTTGAAAATAGGTAACAATTTGAGAAGTTCCCTTGAATCAGGCTTGTTTATCGGGAAGAATTGAGAAGGGAACCATGTAAAACATCTATTATCCCATCTAGAATAAAGAAATGATATGATAATATTATTTTAGAATATATATATATATATTAAGATAATTATATAAAAATAATGAATAACCTCATTGGTGTATAGTGGAAGAAATCATAACCCAAATGAAAATGGAGGTTCGGGAAGAAAACCATTACCACTTTGTAATCAATCGAACCATATGCACTATAAAATTAATGATCATAAAATAATACATTTAATAACATATATATAAATATATTAATGATATGGAACATAAATGGGTAGTATAAATACACCACATACAGTAAATAAGTGGTGAATAATGGATATCTCACGGAAATAATAGTGAGATGGCAAACCCCTTACCGTATGTCTGAATGTGTTCTTCTCTTGAACTTAATGTACTAGATAATAAAATTAAATCCATTAATTAATTAATTAAGAACTATTTATACATGTATTTTATTTATTATACCTTTTTTATGTTCTTTTACGGTCTTTTTATGAGTTATAAGATACAATTTTATTTCTCGGGAGCTCTCGTTTCTTTGGTTTTCATGATCGGTATACTTGTATATGAGTATGGAAGTTCATGAAAAATGGGTATAATTCATCAGAATTGAATTTATATGATACTAAAAAAAATATAAGTGTAAATGGTTATATATATAATTTGGTTATATGGTATCATGATAAGTCATTCGATAATACATTTAGTGATAATTGTTTACATTATTACGGTAGTTATTGATCATAAAGAACTCATTTTATTTTATCATATAGTAATATGTAAATATATCACATATAGAACATAATAAAGGTTAGAAGAAATATATTATATTCTATTTTAACCATAAAAATTGATTTGTTATCATCCTTTAATGAGAAATTGAAGAAGGAAAATATGTCGTCCATGAAGGTTGTAAATTAGCACCTCACAGATGATGATTTCGTTTTTAAAATAATAGAGAGAGAGAAAGGAGTTTTATGATTGTTATTACATTAACATGATATAATTAAAATATATATTTGATAATTTAACTATCATTATCATTTTAATAGAGGAGGTGATGATATAATAATAAAATAAAAGAACTTGAAATGAAATTAAAATGAAAAGGAAGAGGATTTTACCTCTTGAATACTCCTCCTTGAGAACCTCTTTAAGGGAATTGGTTTTTTTATTTTGATGTGGCCCTAAGATTTTGGACATGGGGGAGAGGATTTGGTATAATATTGGGCTGGAATTTGATATTTATAAAGTATTGGAATGTGTTAGGAGAAGAGATGGTGAGGGGTGGTATTTATAGTAGAGGAGAGGGACAGTTTCTCTATATTTTATTCATTATTTTATTATTTTTCTCAAGAAAATAAATTGTGTTGATCATTGTGACGAATTTCAGTAATATGTTCATGTTAGTTCAAAACAATGGTTCTTACATCATTCATGATTATAGGAATAGTGCATTTAACTTATAAGGTAAAATTATACTAAATTACCGTATTTTACTATTCACTAAAAATTAAACTATTTTAGAAAAATCCAAAAAATTCACCCTAACTATTTTTCAATGTGTAAAATCCAAAAATTAAAATCATTTTATGAAAATAGTTTCCTAAATATGATAAATTTAATTTTTAATTAAAACCATCCTTTACCCAAAAATAAAGATTTTAAATATATAACGGATTTTATAACACTTTCAAAAATTAACTAAGGACTCATAAAATTATCCTAAAATCATATGAAAAAAAATATTCGTTTATGAAATTTTTTTATCAAAAATGATTTTATTTTAAATGATTTTGTTAATTATAAAATTGTAATTAAATATTTATGACACAGAAAAATACCAACACTTAATAATTTTTAAAATATTCATTTACCTATACTATGATATAGTTATATCATACTTTCAATTAATAGATTCCAAAATTTAATTTATATATTCATGGGTGAGTTTACTATTCATTTGAACAGTTTAATATTCATTAGGGTCATATTACTAGTCATTTGGGAATCATTACTATTCAACAGGGTCAAGTTACTATACACCAAAAAATTATGTTGATTATATTAGACTCTAAATATATTAATTATCGCAAAATTGTATGTCTGTTTTTCAAAATTCAATCCACTGAAGCGGTGAGATTAGGTTTTATGGCTTTGTTATAACTATCTTGTCTAAAAAAAGTATTGTTTCGTAGATACTCAGTGTAGTGTGCAATACATTTTATATTAAATTTATTTGTAAATCCTTGGGATGTTACATTATCCAATCCTTCAATAAATTTCATCCTCACAATTTTCAATTTCCCTCAAAAAGTTAAAGGATGACACTTGAAAATTCCTTTATGGGAAACCTACATAGAAAATGGGGATAATAAAATATACTCTTAATTAGAGGGAAAAGGAAATGTGAAGGTCACCACCAAATTACTCTTTCAAATAGGAGGAGATTTTTAGAAAGTGAAAACAAGGACATATTTTCCCCAAAACCACATAATGTTTCTATTATTGTAAAATACCAAACATATGAATACCTTGATCACCATTAAAAACATATAAAATATTGATGCTTCCAATTATTTAAAGAAGAACTGTAATAAAACATAATTCATGAATCTAAAAAACAAATGATTTAATTATTACACTTCAACTATAGTAACAAAATAAGCCTGGACTTGATCCCTTTTATCCTTTGGGTTATATTCCCTTGGCGCTTAGAGAATTAATTTTCATAGTTCCCCATATCCTTATAGTGAAAGCATTGGACATTATAAAATTCAATATTTTCCTTGAAATCCTGATCATGGTGGGATTTTCATAACACTAGAAGAAAAATCATTTTCCTTTAAAGAATTTGCCAAGTTTTTTTTCTTCTGTATGTTTCACATGTTGGGAAATACATCTTTTCCTTATTCCCTTTATCTGTATTTTTCTCCATCATCCTCTTTTTCTCTTGTTTACCTTTAGAACCATAATACTTGGAGAATTCTTTCTCTGTCTTGATATCTCAAGATATATATCCTCATATGATGAGAATGTTTTGGAGACAAATTACCTTCATATAATTGGCTTAAGAGTATCAAATAAACGGTCAATCTTTTACCTTATATTATGTATGTAATCGACAACATGCCTTTTTAATCCTAAAAATTTGGATTCATTCATGGAAACATTCTCTTCATCCTTTTAACTCATATTGAAAAAGTTTCTTTCTATATCTAATCATTATTCTCAAGGAAAATGTTTTTCTAGGAATATTTACCTAAAATCCCTCCATTCCATACTTGTAATTTATTCCTCATCCTTTGTGTTTTAGATTAGTGACCACCATTGATCTGTATCTCCCGATAGATGATAAACTACCGTGACAACCTTTTCCCTTTCATTACTTCCCAAAGAGAGAAATATCTTCTCCAAGGAACTTATCCACTACTCATCTACAAATGGGTTTGTATTCCCATTGAGGTTGTGGTCGCATGAAGTGGTATAACATTTCTCCTCCACATTGTAGATTAAGAAGTTCTATACAGGTATGGTTATTGTTCATAACATGAGTCAGCTGTCCCAGTATAATTATAAGTTTCTTATCAATACTTGCAGATCCAATATCGACATAATTATCTTACAAAGGAGGGAAATACCTACATTGGATACATGAATTGAAAATTTTTCCATTCCTTTCACTAGTCCCCATTTATAAATAATGGAATACACTATATTAGGTTTTGAATTTTAATGTATAATCTCAAAATATCAAAACAATTAAGATAAATTGAATTTTTATGAATAGTTAATCTTGTAATCATAAAAATGGTTTCCTTAGGGATATATTTACTTTTAAATCCTTCATAATGGTTTGTAAATAAAATTTTACTTATCCTAAGATTATCCCCAATGAGTGTCAAACCAAGTGTGCAATAAGGCCCATTATTGTGTGCCAGGTTACCCCGATTCAGGCTCGTGACACCTTTTTAGAGTTGTTACTATTAGGTACATCTGTTCCAGAACCATGTCCACTTGTAGTATCCAAACAAGGATGTATTTCTATGAATATACACATAATCACCACCTCCCCAAAATTGTAGCATTTTTCTCATATTCTTATCCTCAATGTCTATCTTAGGGATATATTCCCTATTTTATGTTTTCAAAATCTAATTTCTAAGGTTTCTACTAAACTTCCTCTGATACCAAATATAAGGTCCTCGACCCCAGTAACCTTGATTCAGTGCCATACACTACTACATTTGTATGATTAAAAAAAATCACATCATGAAGGACCAAATATTTTAATAGTTTTTGAAAACCATATATATACATAATTGTTACAATACAACTTTGAAAGAAAGTACAATATATAAATTAGATTAGAAGCATCCATAACTCCTAGATTATCCCTGCAAGTCATTCATAATATTCATCTTCCCATCCAAGGGAAAAATAAAACATAAGGGGTGAGATTAGGTTCTAAATAAGGGTAAATAGTTTAATGGAAGCATAAGGAATAAGGCGTGGTGAATAAATAGAAGTACACATTTCATTAAATTATAATCTTGGCCATAATATAGAAGGAATAAAAGCAGATTAAATAATTCAATAATAAAACCTAACCATTGATATTCTACTAGTAGAATAATAAAATTGAATATCAATTACTCGTACCATAAAGATATAAATGCATAATGATGGATATCTAAAACATACCGTAAAGGCTTCATTCTACGAATCTATTATTTTCAATGCTTCATGCCAAGAATAAAAAAAATGGGAAAGGCCTCGACCAACACCACATATAGTTTTTCTCAGGAGACCTACCGATGCATTGTGGGGCTATAGCGGCCCCCATATGACACATACAATTTCCAATGAATTTCTAATATGGAATGTGTGAAAAATAATTATCATATAGATTCATATTGAATGTAACTTATTAAATGTAAATAAATTTCCCCAATCAGTAAACATAAGTACTAACTATTCAGAGTAATATGGTGAATGGTATCAAGATAGAAAATCCATAGCCAAACCAATAATAAACCAACTAATAAAATATGGTAGATGATATCATAAAATATTAATAACAATTAAACATAATAATCAACAATATTATTGACATAGACAAAAATAATCTTATAAAATCATTGATTAATTTTTGGGAGAAATACTCTTTTACTTTGAAAAGAAGAGTTTTTTTGGAAAAATATTTTCATAAAACAAGAAGTTAACTAATATAGTTTTTTCATAATAGATTTAGTTATTTTAGAAATATAATGATGGCTGAAATCAGATTATATAGTGCACTTGAAAGTAGGAAAGAATTTGAGAACATCCCTTGAATTATGATTGTTTTTTTAAGAAGTTGGAAAAGGGAACCCTGTAAAACATTTATTATCCCATTTAGAATGATAAATTCCAATTGAAATATGATTTTGGAACATATATATATATATATATATTATTTATGATAATTATATACAAATAATGAAGAATTTATTTGGTGTATAGTGGGTTAAATCATAAACCAAATGAAAATGGAGGTTTGGGAAGAACTCCCTTATCACTTTGTAATCAATCAAACCATATGCCCCATAAAATTTGTGATCATAAAATAATACATTTAATACCATGAAGATAAATATATTCATGATGTAGAACATACATTTGGAATATAAATACACCACATACAAGAAATAAGTGGTGAATAATGGAAATCTCACGAAAACTAAAGTGATATGAGAAACCCCTTACCTTATGTACGAATGTGTTCTTCAATTAACCTAAATGTCATGGATACTCAAATTAAATCCATTAGTTAATTTATTCAGAAAATTTTATACGTTTATTTTATTTATTATAATTTTATGATGTTCTTTAATAGTATTTTTGATGAGTTATAAGATACAATTTTGATGTTCATGAGTGCTCATTTCCATTGTTTTCATGAACAATATATTTGTATATGAGTATGGAAATTCATGTGGAATGGGTATAATTCTATAAAATTCAATATATATAATATTAATGAACATCTAGAAGCTTAAATGATTATATATAGCATTTTTTATATCATATGTGGATGAATAATTAGATAATACATTTAGTGATAATCGTTTACATTATTACGGTAGTTATTGATCATAACGAATTGTTTTTGTTTTATCGTTTAGTATTATGTAAATATGTTACTTCTAGAAAATAATTTTTTAATACATATATTATAGTCTGTTTAACCATAAAAATGGATTCATTACTTGCCTTAATGAATAAATTGAATAATGAAAATCCATCATCCATGAAGGTTGTAAATTGGCAACTCACAGAGAATGATTTAATTGTTAAAATGAGAGAGATAGAAAAAGGAATTTGATGAAATATATTCAATTAAAATGATATAATTATAGTATATAGATGATACTAGAGTTATCATGATCATTTTACAGAGTATTATAGGAGATAATAATAAAATATGATAATTTTAAGATAAATTAAAAGTAAAAGGAAGAGGATTTTACCTCTTGAATACTCATCCTTGTGAACCTCCTTAAAGGGATTGGATTCTATATTTTATATGAGACCAAGAGATCCTGGATGTGGGGGAAAGTCTTAGGGAGAATATTTGGGAGACATATTAAAAGTATTAAATCTTGGAAAGTGTGAATATAATAGGTGGTTAGGGGTGGTATTTATAGTGGAAGGGAGGGGTGATTTCTCATTATGTTATTCATTATTTTGTTATTTTTTAAAAGACAATAAATAGTATTGATTCTTATGAATAATTATATTAATAAGTTCATATGAGTTCAATAAATGGGTTATTACAACATTAATGATGTTATTAATAGTTTTTTAACATATAATGTATAAATACCCGGAATTACCATATTTTACTATTCACCAAAAATTCAACTATTTTAGAAAAATACCAAAAATTCACCCTAACTAGTTTTTGGTGTGTATAATCCAAAAATAAACTCCATTTTATTAAAATATATTTCTAAATATGATAATTTTCTTTAATGAAAACCATCATTAACTCAAAAAATATAGATTTTAAATCTATAACTGATTTTATAACACTTTCGAAAAGTAACTATGGTCTCATAAAATTATCCTAAAATAATATGAAAAAAATAATGGTTTATGAATAAATTGTAGAAAAATGAATTTTATTTTAATTTTTTTTATAAATTATTAATTTGTAATTAAATATTTATGACTCAGAAAAATATTTACACTAAATAATTTTTAAAATATTCATTTACATATACAATGATATAATTATAGAACACTTTCATATATAGAATTCATAACTTTTATTTATACTTTCAAGGATGATTTTACTATTCATTTGGTCGGTTTACTATTTATAAGTGTCATATTTCTATTCATAAGGGTCACATTACTATTCGAAAAGGTCAAGTTACTATTCACCAAAAAAAATTAAGTTGTTAATATCTGACTCTAAATATCTTATTGATCATAAAAATGTATGTTAGTTTTTCATAATTTAGTTCAAAGAAGCAATAAAATTAGGTGAATTTCTAGGTTATAACTATCTTATTTGAAAAAGTGTTGTTTTGAAGAGACTCAATGTTGTCTGCATTATATTCTATATTAAATTTATTTTTAAATCCTTGGGGTATTACAATAATAATTGTACCAAGTTTTCCTTACACAAATTCAGGACAAATATTACATAAAAATTATTCAAGATGGTAGTAATTAAATAATAAAGTAAATAACAAAGGAGTTTATGTGTTTTAGAGAGTAGACTAATATCCATGAGATAAAAAAATTTCATTCTTTTCTATTACATTCAAAAGTTATAAGAATAAAAATAATTTTTTCTAAGATATTAAATTAGATCATTAGATACAAGAAATTATTCAATCACAATGTACCGTTGTTTCTAATGGAAACTCCTGATATGACACCACCACAGAGTTGGAGTCAATGCAAACTTATTTTCCAAATGAAGGTGGCCACTAAGACTTTTCCAGCAACACCCTAGAATGCGCATTAGTCAAAAGGATTGTATTTTTGGATCATACATATCTTTTTAGGGGTAATTGTGGTTTATTTTGGTAAAATATTATATATTTAATATGTATTTAATAAATCCTTCCCAAATCCATGCACAGAACTGGTTACCCTCATTATAGTGATGGATTACAAAAATATTGATGAGAATTCTTATTATGTTTCAAAGGTTTTCAATTGATTTAAATATATGTATATATCATAGTTTCTCCACCGATGGATCCATATGCATGCATGATAGATTTTCTATAAATTCTTTATTAATTAATGATACATAGTTTTAAAATACCATGTCTTAAAAACATATATCCGGGTCCTCTAGAAATTATTACCATCTAGGGACGCAGTGATAATTCATGGTGTTGGGATCTGTCTCATGAATGAGCTTCCCATGTATCCAAATAAAATGAACTGGAACCTACGCAGTCTGATTCCATTAAATTGGATATGTTATAATTATTAAAGTTTATGCAATGAGGACCATTTATAAGAAGTTTAAAGTTATAAAAAGTTTAATTTTAGGTGATATATACCTAATAATGGTTGGTGTGGGACTTATACATGATATTCACTCTTTTTTTGTCCTCAAGGAAAATATACCCAAATGAATATGGATTTGCTGGTTTTTAGGAGGGAATATGGAACTTCATCTAGGGAATGATTTCATCGATAATATATACCATTGAGATAGTTAATTGAGACCAAAGGGAAGAGAACCATCAAATAGGATATGTAATCATTAGGAATATGGCCTAAAGAGGATGGTTTTATACTGAATATGGCCTTGGTGGAATGATGGATATGTTTTCATGGAATATAGCCCAACAAGGTAGGGCGTAAGTCACATCATGATGAATATGTCCATATAAGGATGGATATGAAATATTGATGGGTTTGAGCCTTGAGGAGGTTTCCTATTTGTCCTAGTTAATAGTAATAAAATCCCATGTAGTTAGTGTTACACAATTTAAGGTTTCATGGTAAGACCATAAAATTTAGTTAAACAGTATGACTTAAGGACTTCTATGTTATAAAGGGGTGAAAATGAGGAAGAAGTGTGGCATACGCATAAAAAGTCCTTGATATGTCATTATTTGAGAATATAACCCCTCAAAGGAATATAGATCATGTGTAATATGAACCATTGGGGAATATTTCACATAGGATATATATACATGAATATGTGTTGGAGCTTACACATCAGAGAATCCCTTGTTCTTCTTATTAAAGAAATATAAAGATAAGATCATTAATGTGGTAATGTTGGATTGATTCTTATACCTAGGGATGATTCCCATATTCTATACCCAATTTTTTACTTATGTGAAGGTGGAGAGAGATATATTTAGGGATTAACCATAGGATATGGCCAATGGTGTTTATAGTATTTGCGAGAGAATGAGTAGAGATTATGCATGGATATGTTCTACACTGATGTTGGTGTTCCAATATCATTTATATCTCAAGTTGATGGAATCATAAATGATAATACAACTAGGTATTACACATATAAAATAATACCATAGAATATAGTTCCCTGATTAGAATCTATATCCCAAATGAGAAATTTGGTCCAAAAGATACCTCTCCAGTATCATCTTTGTTAGGACCTTCGTTATCAACGGAATCCATGATTGTGATTAAATATAGGTTTTTACCTATATGTTATGAAGATTCCTAATCATCCTTTTATTATGAGAGTAAATGATCTAAGGTGGTCACTTTGGCATTCCCAATGTCTTGATCATGTTTATTATGTGGTTTTGGAAGAGGCTTTTATCTATCATTTTTGGGGTTTTGACTTTAAAAAATGGGTACCTTCAAGGTAATTTGATTTAGAATGGAATAGGTTAGTGTATTTTTAAAATAAATATACATATTAGAGGTACAATTTTTAATTAATTTAATTCATTGTGAAGATTACATGTGAAGTTCAAATGCTACATGATATTGGGTCATTGGGAGGAGGCCAATGAGTTCCTAGGAAACTAGCTCATTCGCTTAGGCGGGGTGTTACAAAAATGGATAGGTCTATTGTATAGGGAGTGATTTTTTCCAGCTACTTATAGAAGGGTATTAAATTGGTCCACCCTTTATGAACTAAATTCATGGGGTCCGTTTTTTGAAGAGGATCTTACGAAGGTGATGCTTCACAGGATTTCTTTGTGAAGGAAATACTTCAAGAAGCTCCCAAACATTCCTCTTGGAGGGGTTTTGGATTCAATATTACCTACAAAAATATATAAAAACATTATTATATAATATTAAAAGTAATTTATCTCTAATATTTTTTGATCAATAGTTCATATTAGATTTAAGACTTTTAGTATTTATAGGAAACATGGGACAATTGATTTCTTAAAATGGGCTGCCACAATGGACGTATGTGACCACATAATAAATTCACCATGATGCCCATACTTTTTGGATGCCACAAAGTACTTATAAGTTGGGACCAAAATCATTTCCACTATGACACATTGCAGGTTCATGGGGGACCGAAGTACCTCTTTCGCATCTCATAGTTGGATCACAGTGGGCCAAAATTAATGATTTTTCATTCCATATGAGCTTTGTGATCAATCCCAAATAACCAATTGTACACCTCATAGAATGATCATGGATGGATTTTAAAATTACCCATTCAATCACATAAGAGATTCATGGTTTGTTCATGAATTATTGTGCTTTGAAATCACACAGCATCTATGTGGCCTGCATAGTTTCCCACCAGTTGTATAGTTTTTAAATGAAAATAGTACTTTTTTATTTCCTTTATTGAATCCTTTCCTTTTTAAATTAAAAATATTTCCATTAATGTTTTTATATTTATTAGGATATTTTTAAATACATTACAGACCTCAAAAAATTCCCCCTAGAATATGAACTGATCGATATGAAGAATATCCAATTACACGGAAGAAAAGTGGACCTTAGAAATTATTTACGGTCCTTGAGTGGATGGCCCCTATTTAAAAATTGGTTGGACCCATTTAATTTTTCATAGTATTATTTAGACTAATTTTTTGATTATTTTATATCACATTACCTTTCTATGACATCACATATGATGGATGCTTCATGAATATATTTTTTCATAATAGGTAGGGTCAATTACATACTTTGTAATTCTTTGAAATTTCACATAAAATAGAGACCATGTAGATAACATGATGACATAAAATAAAAAATACCAACCATGAACACATGAATGAACCACATGGACAATATAATGATTTTTTAACTTGTGTAGTTTCTATACAGATAACATAGGTGCTATGCTGACTCTGAATTTGCAATGTGAAATCTCAGACTTTGTTAAAATTTTTCATTGAAATATTATGTATTGAACTAATTTTTTTCATAGAAATTAAGTTCGGTGAAAATTATATATTCTATAAAATAGAGGAATAATTCCATGACTCGGTTCATTGAAGCTAGTGTGAGGCAACATGTTTTCCTAAGAAACGTATTCTTATCAGAGTTTATGAGTATATGTTTTCAAGATTTGTTGTTATCAGACCTGATTCCCATTCAGGTTTTTAGACTCTTGATTGATGTATCTATCCATTCAGGGTATCCCATAAATCCACTCATCACCTATATCAACCACTATAATAAGAATTGTTTTTGAATATTCTATTGAAGGGTCACTTCATCAAAATGAGAATCATTCTAAAGGATGCATCCTATGTTATACTCCCCTGAAACTAGAGGATGTATGGTGGGAAATATAATTGGTTGTTTTATAACTATGGGTATATTCTAAAGACTAATAAATATGATTATAATATAGGGTTGTTGATGAGTTATGATATTTGATATTAGGGTTATTTTGGTATAGAGAAGGGATAACCATTCTGGGTGTGGTAGAGCTGTCAATAATTTTTCCAAGAGCAATAGTTTGTGGGATTATATGAACTCGTTTAGGACTCAAAAGAATTCTGAAACCACAATAGGAATATCCCTCCAAACATGCTCAATAGATTGTGTCCTGATATAAATGCATTCTATCTGGTGTATAGAGAGGTCAACATAAACCTTTAAGATGTTTGTCTCATTACAGTGGTGATGATAACATGGGAGATATATTATGTGTTCACCCCCTCCACTATATTGTATGATCTGCTAATGAATCATTCACATATTAGGTAAAAATATATCATGGAATAAAAAATATTGGGTTAAAGGTATTATTTGAAGTTTAATATTCCTTTCCCAGATTAGTCTTAGGATTTTATTTCATAAAACAATCTTTATCATAAAGATAAAAGGTTAGGGAACTTATCTACTTAAAGGACCTTTGGACTTCCAAATACATATTGATTGATGCAGGAATAGGGGAACTATAATGAATAAGGAAAAAATTTCATATCTTGGGTTGATCATCTATAATTGTTGGTAGATTTCCTGGCCATGTTCTTGTGTGGCTACCCACTACTAGTGTGTGAGTCCCACACTAGAGGTAGAATCTCAACCATTTTAACGAAGGATCAATTGGAATACAGTAAATGCATCAAATTTTATGTTCCAGTATTAGAAAATATATATCATATCATTAGTCATATTATTAAGGGAAATGAACTTTTGTGACTCTTCAGTCTATTATAATTTCTTTGGGGTGGATATCAACTCATTTAGGGAGCTACAATTTCTTAAATAACCAAATGATCCCAATGGATTTATTTTTTCCATATATCTAATTTATAATTAGGGTAAACCCATACAATTTTAAATATAAGTGAATATTTTATTGAATCAATATATCCAATACTTATTGAAACCACACATGACTCATACTATCATTTTAACAAATAACATGAATGATTTTGAAGAATAATGAGGATATCTCGCATCACTCTGATAAGGAATCTTGGTGAACAGGATTGAAAAGAAGATTATCTGTGAGGGGGATTCACTGTAAATTTTTCAGAAAAAAATTAATCTATATCCAGAAAAGTTTCCCCGCACCTACCAACATTATTGAAAATGAGAATAATTTATTGGATGCATGTAAATTATAGATTGGGTTTATATGATAGTAGATGAGAATTTGAGTTGTTCTACCACCTTTTAATGCTACAATTTTACTTTTCACAGACTATGTTTAGGCCCAGATCACTTATTACCAAAATTCACGCCTATATGAACTAGTTAACTTGATTGAGGGTCTTATGGTCATCGATGAGGAGGTGAAACAACTATCTCAGGATAGAGTGGAGAGGCCCCAAAATTTCCCACCTTTTGGACACAATTAATTAAATATATTCCAATAAATAAGGATATAGTATTGAATCTTACTCCTTCAAAAAGTATATTCCCCCATATTCTATCCATTTGGGTCGGTGGATCATCCCCAATAGTATGTAAGGAATGTTTTTTCTGGATAAATTCATGGCTTATAGAGGAGTCTTATAGAATACTCTAAGAAAAGGATATTGCATTGAAAGGTTTCATAAATCTGTCTGCTCTTATAAATACTTCCTTTTAAGACCTTTATGAGAAGGTGAGATCCTTCCTTAAGGATATTGTGGCATTAATACATTCTTTTACATAAAGGTTTATATATATGGATCAAGTGCTCAAGATAATTCCATCCCGGGTCATTGAAACTAATAATGAGTAAGAAGTGGTAGTACAACTTTCCTCCATACACCTTCATTTTATCCTTATAAGTATTCAATTAACTTCGTTCCCAATCTCTTTTGAAAACTATGGGAAAAATTTCACCCAAATATTCACTGAAATATTCAACTAGAGGGATGAAAATCAATCTTAACACTCATTTGGAATAAGGTGAAGGGAAAAAGGATTCCTTTTAATAGAAATTAATAAGTGGGAAGTAATTTATAATCTCATAAGAGAATTCCCAACTCCACGACTAGAATCTAATCCTCCAATTGTATTATCCTTGTTGAAGAATACTAGGTGAAGATAGGTTAAATTATCAACAAAATATCTTCACTCAGGAACTGAAAGTGAGTATTATACCTTCTCACCTAAATCTCAAACTATTTCTATGAATTATTATTAATGAATTATTTTTTTAGATTTTATCCTAAGTACCATACATCTAAGGGTACCAATTAACTAGAAGGATGAAACTTACATGTTCCTATAAAGGGCACCCAAAGATGTGGTGACAAGATAGTTTCAAGGGAGGCTAGGTCCCACCGAGGACCTAGATGTACCAATCATTATTTATATGTTTCCAAGTACACTGGATAGTATGATAAAGTTTATGGATTTTATGGAATAATTCCCAAAGGACTTATAGATCATATTTTTAGGATGGTACCTCTAAGTGAGAAATAAAAAGAAAATCCCAAGAGAGGTCATATATTTCTATATTGTACCTTGCTCAAATTTAACCAATAGCGGTGGATGACACCTTAGGGAACTTTTATTCAAGAATTACAACTCTTGGTTAGAAAATAGCCTCTACACTTCTTTAATGAACTTCTATAAGAGAATTGACAGTGACAAAAACTCAATAATAATTATAGTCGTTTGATGATCCCATTTCCTCAATCATCATCCATTCTCACCCCACCCGACTGAGTGACTTGGAGGAGATCATAGAACTAACTGATTACTCTAATGTTGAACTCACTATGTTGAATACATATTTGGAATCAAGGATCTAAATATCATTACTCTCCTTTATGGTTGTGCTTGGTCATATAAATTTCTATATGAAATTACTTGAGGTGATAGTTCAGAGATACCTTCTAGGCCTATTGATCCATTTGAGGGGGTAGTTCCCCTGACTATGGAAGTAATATCCCAAATACTTATATGGGGTTTACCATGAGGTGATCCATCTACCATGTATACCGAGGGATTGAATAGTGTATTCAGGATCAATTCTCATGTGGATGAGAATAAGTATAAATTTTAACAGTCATAATAATTCCTTACCTTCTAAATAAATTATTCTAGGTGGCCATTTCATCAATGCTAGAATGGGATTCTAATGTTTGAGATGTTACTATTTTAACATCTCAATCAGTAGATGTTGCAGCGATATCAATTTTTATGGGGTTTTCTCATTCAAGGTGAGTCATGACTGGTCCCTCATCAAGTGCGTTAGTCTGCAAATATGTCTCACCATCAATGAATGATTCCAAACATGACTAGGAAACTCTTAATATCATGTGTATTTCTCTAATAATTGGATATAGAGGAATGTGGAATGTAATTTCCCATAATACCCTAAAATAATTTTCAATGAAGTTCCACAATATTCATAATATGTTCTCAACATTTGGTTATGGAAATTTTGACTACCACACAATCCATAATTCTGCAAAGAAATTCCTTCAGATATGGGAGGAGGAGGATACATACAAACATCAACTTCTTAGGGTAATATTATAAAAAAAACTATTCTAAAAATTAAAATGTCTCAGGAAGAGTATAATTATGCTGAGGTATAAATAGAACATCAATTTCTCGCTGATAGAGATGATACTCAGTTGGAACATTTTTAGTGAGAACTGGACATCTATAAATGGGTCCTAGCTAAGAACCACATGATACTTGAAGAATATAAAACTAAGAAAAAGAGTACTAATACCAAATTATAGGACCTTTTTATACCAAATTAGTTGAGGCTATGCAGATGGATAAACTTAATCATGATATTAATGAAGGCAAACAGTTAAATTTTTAACTTCAAGTCTATGTTGAGGGAATCTTATGTTGTTTCACCATTTTCAAGGGAGACTCTAGATTGTAAATTTTACTTTAATTTTTCCTTGATAAATGATTTTTTTTTTCTCAATCAATGTTAACCATTTTATTTATTATTTCATTCAGATTATTAAATTATAATAATCTATGAATCTTTGAAAGGAAACATCAAGATAAACTAAATAAAATTGAACACTAAATGTGAATGAAATAATTTAATAATGGCACCCAAACATCTGAGTCACATAGATTACCTCTTGTTCCTATCAGGTATATGAGTATAGGCATAGGATTTATTACCACATAATAGAGTTGGTCAATTTGATCATGGATTATTTCTTCTTAGGCATGTCCTATGGATGTTTATAGGAATAGGTTTAGTCACTCTACCCTAGAGTTGATCCATTCAGTTATGGATTATTTCCACCTAGGCGTGGATCATGGATGGGTATATACATTAGTTCCATAAACCTATTCTATAGGTGGTGAATTCAGATCTGTAAATGGTTTCTTAACATGATAAGGATCACAAAGGGATAATTGGGATGATGATTCCAATTCTAAAAAATGTCCCAAGTACTGTGAAGTCACAATTATATGAACTTTTCAGGGTTATCTAAAATAATTTAGCAAAAATATATGAGTGTTCTAATTTTTTTCTTATGCTGATGGACCTAACAAGAATAGCTTGACTTTTTCTAGGATCATATATTGGACCTCATAATATTTTTTTTAATAACCCTAAATTTTACCTAATACTCATGTGGATAAAAATATAGGGCATGGATTCAAGTTTTTCTGAAGCCTCAATTTTAAGGTTTTAAACCTGATATGTTTATGCCTTTTTTCCTCAAATGCTATATTTTTACTAGATCATAAAAGATACATACCATGAAATTGAAGAATTAAAATTTTCCTCATCTACCATTTATGGGCATTCAACTCAATGAGTTTTATGTATATTTCCAGGGTAATATTTAGTTCATGTAATGAAGAACAATGTATTTTATGTTTACGGTTAGAAGAAATCGACTAAAAAGGGTGGGGCAGTCTTTATGGAAAAAAAGACGAAGAAAACCTGATGCGAATGGAGAGAATTGTGTAACATATTTAGATGAACTCAAGGAATAGTGCATGAATTTTAACATCACAGGGATTGGACTACAGATTTATGATGTTTTATTTTTATCTTCCTTGACCGCATATCATTTATGTTTAATGTCATACATCTTTTACCAAAAAGGGTGAGGAAGACAATATTTGTGGAAATTGATATAAAAAAACTAATGTGAATGGAAATACCATTTCCATTATAAACTCCCTTATAAATAGGGTTATTCATTTTATAGATATGAACATTATATTATCATGTTATATAGTTTTGGATCACATGGTGATGATTTATTAAGATTCGGGAAGGAGATATCACAAACTTTGTTTGAAGACAAGTACAATGGATGAAGGTATAAAATCAAGTTTACTGGATCCATTTGAATAATTGAATTATTTTTTGTATACATCATAACCCAAGGAGTCTAAATTAGGTTCCATGAGATGATTCATATATACTAGGTATCTCCACTGACTATATTCAAAGGATGTATTATACTACAATAGATTCAGGGTGTATAAAGATTGGGGGATATTTCTCTTAGTTCAAAAACACACCTCTGGTTGGCATTCCATATTGGTGGTGGATATGTAGACCCTAATTAAGGGATGTATAAACAACCAAATATTGGTTTTCGTTGAATCTATATTTACTCTTTACCAATATAGGTGGAAGGGTTTTGAGGATTCATGCACATACAAAATGAATTAGGTTCATGGAAAATAGGGAATTCAAATAGGGTCCCCAAACCATAAAAGTTACGTCACCATGTTTTGAACACACTATCTAGGTAAATAGATATGAATCTTCATTGCTCTAACTTCTTCATGAACTAGTGAGTCTAGTGATCATGGGCCAAATTTTTATAAGTCCGCATGGTGGTCACCAGAATCTTTGATCCTTTTTTATTTATTCTCTAATTTTTTCCTAATCCATGAATGTGGTAAGGATAATGAGAAGAGACTTTAATTTTTCTCAAGATACTCATTACAGGTTTTCTATTTTATGATTTTTATGTATATTAAACTTACAGTTTAATTTCTTCCAATTTGGACCCATTACTCTCTAGATTTTATGGTCATAAAACTTTTACCAATAGGTACTGAGTTTATGTTTATACATTTTTGACCAATGTGCACATATTTTAATGTCATATTAAATTGAAAAAATAGTGAGATATTCCTCCCAAAATGGGTATAATAAAAATTTATATGAATGAACAACCCATTTCTAGAATAGGCTATCTAAAATAGGTTAACTTATTTCATGGTCATGATGCCTGAACCATTGTGGTTTGATGTTTAAGGTTTAATTAATTTGAAAAAAAAATCATTGTGACAATCCATTTAGTGGTAAGGTAAAATAAAAACCTAATGTGAATAGAAACCAAATACTAATATCATAGTCTATTTCAATATGTGGTGCACACTCATAGTTTAATTTCATGGTGTTTGGATAATTATATAAAATTAAAGTGTAAATCATAATCCCAATTGAAGCTCAAGGGCTAATAACAACCATTTTTTTAGAAGATAGGAAATGATGATGTTGTAAATTGTGACTCAATGTATTTGGATCCGGAATGATGATATGGGATAGATACACAAAGGATGAACACTGAACATATTTTATTAACCTATTCAACTGTGATTCTATCAAGTTATATGAGTATTAGAGGACATTTTTCTTGGAAATAAATCTTTCCTATAGTGGGTATACCATATTTGGGGTGTGTGTGAAAAGCCATATTGAATCATATATGCATAACCAAATAGAGGTGTCCATCAAACCAAGATTTACTAATTATTGGTATCTAGGGAAGGTTGGGGAAAATATGATACACTCAAGACATGAAGTGTAACTTTAGGAAATTTATGTTTAGAAAAGTTGATAAAGGAATTATAAACCTACGTTTACCATGTTTAGGCTATTTAGATACTTTATAAAGGATTGAAAATGGGTGATGGTCTATGGATGAGTCCATACTATATGTTCTTGATGTCTCTATTCTTCTTGAAATAAAAAAATAAAGCTATAAGTGTTCCACACACACTTACATGGATATTCATATCAGGTGGTATTGTTCGATCACATGACATAAGTTACTCCGAGTAGTTTATGGTCATACAAGATGGACCATATGTTGTATAGTTTAATGTCATGTGAAAAAGACTCAGATGTTGTCACGACCCGTCCTCTGAGGCCCATTTCGTAACTACCCTAAGCCTGCCTTCCAAAGGCCAGGGGCCGGCGACTAGCACCAAAGGCGTATATCTGATAACTGGGAAGGAATTTCCTTTATAAAAGTAAACAAACACTAATCAGTGTACAAGCAGAAGCAAACACTAAGTAAAACTGAAAACAAAAGTAGTGTTGAAATTAAAGGGGCTGGAAATACAAGCCCAACTGTAAAGTACAAAGAAAAAGACAAAACAGCCGGAAGGTGACAAGAAGCTCCTAGATCGCCCACCAAGGATCCTACCTGAAGGGTAGGTACAGATAGCGCAGCTCCTGGATCATCCACCATGGATCCTACCGGAAGGGTAGGTACAGATAGCCTCCACAACGCTCTCGCCCGTCAACCACCTCCGAGTGTCGTCTCGTCCTGAAGTTCACCACCAGATGCTGTCTCGTCATGAGGTCCACCTCCGGGTACCGTCCAGTCCTCGAACACTCAGCCTCTGTCTGCGCTGCCCGTCGTCTGCACCTAATACAATGAGGTGCGGGCATAACCCGTGCAGGTGTGAGTATAAAGATACTCAGTAGGGACCTCGATACCCTCAAGGTCTCACTAAATCCAACAAGGATAACCACAAAGAATATTTCAACAGATAACCTCTACCTAGGTATATTCCCATACATATACCCAAGTTATCAAATAAACCATCTCAATCATGAGGAAACACAAAGATTATGAAATCAACAGATAACCACTATCTAGGTATATGCCCATACATATACCTAAGTTATCAAGTGTCCCATCTCAATCATGAGGTAAACATAAAGGTCATAGACTCAGCTCAAAACAGGATTTTCATTATCGAAACTGTAACTGCTGAAGAGCCCCATCTCTGGAGTGTACAATGGTCTTGTCAAGACTCTGAGGTACTGCTCACTAACCTAAGACTGCTGAGGTACTCCTCCTGTCGAGTACTATGGGCTTGCTGCTACAACCAAGCGCTTCCCACTATGGGTCTGCCGCTACAACCAAGCGCTCCCCCTCACAGCCTCCAGAGGTATATCTTCTGTTGAGTACTGCGGGTCTACCACTACAACCAAGCGCTCCTATGCCGTGGGTCTGCCGATACAACCAAGAGATCCCCCTCATAGCCTCCAGAGGTACTCCTTCTATTGAGTACCACAGGTCTGCCGCTACAACCAAGCGCTCATCCGCCGTGGGTCTGCCGCTACAACAAAGCGCTCCCCACTGGGCTATCCAAAACACACTGAGTTGATCGGTCAAGCAGTCATCAGGTCTCATCTGGCTACACGGTCTCCATACGCCGCACGCTCGTCTCCAGGAGGGTCTGTTCCACGATCTACTGGTCGATACTCCAAGTATCACAAAGTCCCACAAAGAAGTATCTCAAAGAACCGCCTCGTCATAGGGGTCCCAATGCAACAGACGACGCGTCAATCGGACGCCCGGTCTATGAGTTACTAGCCTTTTCGTCCCCGGGGCCCGGTTGGTTTCGTGTGCGAACCAACACGGCCATAACTCAACTGTACCCTGAACTCTCATAGGGTATACTCATAGGGACCGTTTCTCAACGTGAACACCAACGTTGCTGACAGTTCATCAAACGGACGTCTGGTCTGAAAGATATAAGCTTTTCTGTTCCAGGGGCCTGGTTAGATTTCGGGAGCAATCCAACCCGGCCAATATCTAACTGCATCCAAAACTCAAGCGAAGTTTGCCAAAAGTTCCGTCTCATTAAGAGGAAATCAACGAGACAGACGACACGTCAATCGGACGCCCGGTCTGTGAGTTATTGGCTTTTTCGTTCCTGGGGACCGGTTGGTTTCATGAGCGAACCAACCCGACCGCACTCTGACAGCATCCAAACCTCGAGCGGAGTAAGCCAAAAGTTACGTCTCAACAAGAGGAAATCAACAAGACAGACGGCGCGTCAATCAGACGCCCGGTCTGTGAGTTATTGGCTTTTTCGTTCCAAGGGCCCGGTTGGTTTCGTGAGCGAACCAACCTGACCGCATTCCAATGGAATCCAAACCTCGAGCGGAGTAAGCCAAAAGTTCTGTCTCATCAAGAGGAATCCAACAAAGTCGACGGCACGTCAATCGGACGTCCGGAGTTCAAGATATAAGTGTTTCTGCTCTGAGGGCTCGGTTGGTTTCGTATCCGATCCAACCCGGCCGAACCCAAAGTTCTCATAAACCTTGAGTGTAATATACCAAAACGACCGTCTCTATCCAAGGATCGCTTCGCAACTGACAGTGAGTCGATCGGAGGTCAGTACCCCATGTTAAGGGGAAAAGACCGAAGAGGTCCGAAAACAGGGGGTCTGGGCCCGGACCGACCCGACACAACCCCCCCCGGGTCGACCCAACCTGGGTCTGGGTCCGAACCGGATGGTCGCGGCCCGGCCCGGTCCTCCCTAGATGGACTGGCTCGGCAGGGGGGGCTCGTTGGCTCGGCCAGCGAGCCGAGGCTCCTCGGACGCGGCGCGCACCGCGTCCCCCCTGGATCTCGCGCGACCGCGGGATCCATCAGCTCGCCGCCACGACTTCAGCTACGGCGGTTTCTCCAGGTGGCGTGCCGGGGCGCCGCCGGTGGTGTCCGCGGGCCACCAAAGTTGCTCCGGTGGTACGTTTTCAATTCCGACTGTGCCGATGCTCATCCCGAGTCCCGTTCTTCACTACGGAAACATCAAAACGTCTCTACGGCCCGTTCCGTCAATGCCCGTCGATCCGCACATCAAAAGAAAAAACTGAAGAGTCTTCTATTCTTCTTCGCGGTCCCAAATACGACCACACTTTCATTCGGCCTTGATGGCGCGGTGCGACGGCGCCACGAATCCTTGCTGCATCCCTCTAGGTTCTCGCGCGGTGCCATTGCACCATGCCGCCATCTTCTGAACCGCAACAACGCAACAACAAAGGGGGATGAGGGTCGGCCGGAGTTCGTGCGGTCCGACCTCCTTCCGTTAAGATGATAACAAGCGGCCCAAAAAAAATATAAGATGTGGAACGACAAGGATGTTTCATGAAAAAGAAGCAATAAACCCCTACAACTTCCCGTGACAAATTATTCCCAAATTAATTCCCTACCCCGAGAAAGATCTGCGGTAGCCGAGCATCGTGGACGATGGTGTCACGAAAGGGCGGACGTCGGCTCGTTGATGTCATCGTAAGGAAAGATATGAAGGTGACGATGGCCGTTGGCGTTCGTCACTTCCGTAAAGTGCCTTGATCCCAGATCGAGCGTCGTTCGATGGATCCGACGCAGGTAAGACGTCGAAGTCAACATAGATCGTTGTGTCTGCACCACGCCACCGATCCCTCCTCATTCATCGGTTTCTCGTCGGAGAAGATGGAACCTCATTGGTGGTGCAACAATGGAGGAAGGAGAGGATGTTCTCCAATGGACCCCCTCTCATTAAAAGGCTCTTCCCTTAATAAAATATTAGACTTGACTAATATTTTCATTAACTCATCCATTTCAAATTCATAAACCACCCTCATTAAATTAGAGGTTTCAATTATTAATTAAGGTGGTGTCATGAATTAATGGAAGAGAAGAATGTGAAGAGGTCCCATAAATGAGGTGAGTTATCAAAATTTAACAAGGGGTTTTGAAAAAGGGGTTTAAGAGAGTTAAGGGAAGATGAAGAGGTGGGGGCTCGTGTGGGCCCCAACTCATCTTAAATCCTCTCAAGGGAAGTTAGAACATCATTGGGTCCCACCCCAACTCCCTCACATGGGCTAAACCACTTAGAAGAGAGAAATTAAGGTGAGACACAACTTAATTTTCACTTAAACCACTTAGTGAAGAAATAAAAATATAAAACAATTATATTTTTATTCCCTATCAACACCCGAGCAAACACAACTCTGGAATAGGTGTTCCTATGAAAATACCATCACTTCGGTTTCATCGGTGGCCTCAAATTCTGATTCCGAGCACTGGTTCAAAAGTTAGAAAAACCCGCTCATTCGTTCAATGAACGTACCCGAGCGAAACTTTGGAAATTGATTTCGGGCACATCGGGCCTCAGAATCAGGCGCCGTCAGAAACTGCGTTCTTGTAAAATTCAAAAGAAAATTAAGAAAAAAATTCCCTTGGATTTTACGGGTCTTTACATTACTCCCACCATAGGGCTTTATGTCCTCGTAAAGCTTTAACACAAACTAGGGAAACAAAAGTGGTACTGAGTACGCACCTGAGCCTCCCGCCCCCATGTGGTCACCTGGAGGTTCCTGTACTACCAGTGAAAGCGCACCCAAGGAATTGGCCGTCCCCGTAGGAACCTCTCCTGTCGATCATCAACCACTACTAGAACCCCGCAAAGTCACCCCATCACCAAAGTCCAGCTCCCCATGACCGATGATATGCGTCGGGTCAAGCATGTATCTCCCCAGTTGAGATACGTGGAAGTCGTCGTGCACTCGGTGCAACTGAGGTGGATGGGTCAAACGGTAAGACACTTCTCTAACTCTACTGAGGACCTGAAAAGGTCCATTGAATCTCAGATATATCTCTCTGACTTGGATACATCTCCGTAAACCTCTTCGAGGTGAGACCCGTATAAGAACGTGGTTGCCATTCTCGAACTCTAGAGGTCTCCCTTTCCTGATTAGAACTGAAAATCAAAACTCTTGCTGCCATGAGGGTAAGGTTGGCCGACCAAAGAATGATCAGGTACACCCTCCCATGCACGAGTTTAACCTATACTGCCTGGGGTTTCCTTTTCGCCGACCAAGGAAAACCCATCCTGACGTTTTCCTAATACCGTCAATTTTAGTATGAATAGTGATTTCTCAATCCATACTCAAACTAACGTCGTAAGGCCTCGACGCTGCCACCAAGAGGTCCCAAATGAGACTCTCACCTCAAGGGTCAGATCACACTATCGGCGTAAGTGTGACTATTGAGTCTTCTCCAAATGGTATCTCCAGACGTGAGGGTCAAGTCAACGGCTTAACTGGAAAGTCTAGGTCAGGGACTAGATTCATGGAAGAAAGGGATGATTTGTATCGATGTCTATGGCTACGACAGCTAGTAGAAGACAAATTCCGCACTTCGAATAATCCTTAGAGGTCTTCTGATCACACTCATTGACCGCATGCAGCTACTCTTTTCCCCTGCCCTCCAGCTCCCTGAGCCTGGAGGGGACAACAAAGGCGGGTTGTTGTAACATGTTGAAATGTACACCACCACATGCTGCTCTCCTAGCTCTGCTTCCACATATGCTGCTCTGCAGATTCATCTTTCCTTGACACTTCTTCTTCTTGAAAAATTTTACACGTCCAAGTCTCTGAGACTGATTCCAGTTTGCATCTTCCCACTGTTAACATTCACTGGCTAAAACCGATCATCCAAAGAATAGTCAACCACAAAGGTTCATTCTAGAACCCTAACATAAGTAGGAATGCGTAGATAAAAGAGTTCTTACTCAGATATCCTTTAAACACACCTCGCTCTGAGGTCCGAGATCTAAGAACTGATCATATCATAGTCATCAAGTACCAAAAACGATCGGTACGCCTTGATGATTACTCAGCTACTGAAACATCGTCCTTTCGAAGCTGTATAAGCTCTGGAAAAACTCTCAGCCACCTCCTCAAGACAGTTCTCAGCAGCCTGTGCATCTAGCTCACCTCAGAACTTAAGGGTATCTGATGTTGGAACACGTATAAGGCAGTAATCCTACATGTGTCACCTACCGGTACCGCCGGTCGTAACTGCTGACCAACAGGTAGTGATGTATTGCTGACACACTACCCGAAGGCACTATCTCAGGCATCGGTCCACGTACAGAAGCCTCTTCACTATGCGGACCATCCTCATGGTCATTCAATGGAAAACACTAGTGTCCAAGTACACCATCCACCCAACTGATGTCTCACCTATGCAGAAAACTCTAGAAATCGCCTCCAGCCAGTGCTCTGCTATCTGGGAATCTGTCTCGCCTCATAACCTCGGAGGCCTCTACTGCTGGAACTCGTGAAACGCACTCTTCCAGCATGCACACTTTTCTAGTATAGCTATTCCCATCTACTGCCCAACAGGTGGTGGTGTTGCTGGTACACCACCCGAGGGTGCCAACATAGTAAAAAGGGCCCTCCACCAGAGCCTCGTCGCTCGGTGATCCGTCATCGAGTACTCTCTCGGAACTCCAACTGACTGTCTGTATGGAGACATCCTGAACAGATGCGACATGGTCAACGATTTATACCTGGTGAGCTGACCTGGTTTGAGATGACTTTAAAAATTTTGGAAACAGACATGCAATCAGTGTTTTCATGCACAAAGTTGGAAATCAGTAGTCAGGGTCCTGGTGTATGGATACGTCGGCCGCCGTACCAACACTGGACTCCCTGAACTGAAGACCACACTCGGTACCCTTAACACTATTTCTTCACATAGAAAAAGATCAGAGTCCTGAGTTCTGCGGTAGAACCTAACTCCTCTAATACCAATTTGTCACAAACCATCCTCCGGGGCCCGTGTCGTAACTACCCCAAGCCTGCCTTACAAAGGCCATGGGCTGGCGACTAGCACCAATGGCGTATATCTGATAACTAGGAAGGAATTACCTTTATAAAAGTAAAAAAACACTAATCAGTGTAAAAGAGGAAGCAAAAAATAAGTAAAACTGAAAACAAAAGTAGTTTTGAATGTAAAGGGGTTGGAAATACAATCTCAACTGTAAAGTACAAGGAAAAAGACAAAACAGCTGGAAGGTGACAAGCAGCTCCTGGATCGCCCACCAAGGATCCTACCTGAAGGGTAGGTACAGATAGCGCAGCTCCTAGATCGTCCACCACGGATCCCACCTTAAGGGTAGGTACAGATAGCCTCCACAACGCTCTCGCCCATCAACCTCCTCCGAGTTTCGTCTCGTCATGAAGTTCACCACCAGATGTTGTCTCGTTGTGAGGTCCACCTCCAGGTACCGTCCATTCCTCGAACACTCAGCCTCTGTCTGCGCTGCCCGTCGTCTGCAACCAACACAACGAGGTGCGGGCATAGCCCGTGTAGGGGTGAGTACAACGATACTCAGTAGGGACCCCGAGACCCTCAAGGTATCAGTAAATCCAACAAGGATAACCACAAAGAAGATTTCAACAGATAACCTCTACCTAGGTATATGCCCATACATATACCCAAGTTATCAAGTAACCCATCTCAATCATGAGGAAACACAAAGATTATGAAATCAACGGATAACCACTATCCAGGTATATGCCAATTCATATACCTAAGTTATCAAGTGACCCATCTCAATCATTAGGTAAACATAAAGGTTATAGACTCAGCTCAAACCAGGATTTTCATTATCGAAACCGTAACTGCTGGAGAGCCCCGTCTCTGGAGTGTACAGTGGTCCTGTCATGACTCCGAGGTACGGGTCACTAACCTAAGACTGCTGAGGTACTCCTCCTGTCGAGTACTGTGGGCCTGCTGCTACAACCAAGCGCTTCCCACCATGGGTCTGCCGCTACAACAAAGCACTCCCCCTCATACCCTCTAGAGGTACTCCTTCTGTTGAGTACCGCGGGTCTGCTGCTACAACCAAGCGCTCATCCGCCGTGGGTATGCCGCTACAACCAAGCACTCCCCCTCATTGCCTCCAAAGATACTCCTTCTGTTGAGTACCGCGGGTCTGCCGCTACAACCAAGCTCTCATCCGTCGTGGGTCTGCCGCTACAACCAAACGCTCCCCACTGGGCTCTGCGAAACACCCCGAGTCGATCGGTCAAGCAGTCGTCAGGTCTCAGCCGGCTACATGGTCTCCATACTCCACATGCTCGTCTCCAGGTCCGCTCCATGAGCTACTGGTCGATACTCCAAGTATCACAAAGTCCCACAAAGAAGTATCTCAATAAACCGCCTCGTCATAGGGGTCTCAACGCAACAGACGGCGCGTCAATCAGACGCCCCGTCTGTGAGTTACTATCCTTTTCGTCCCCGGGGCCCGGTTGGTTTCATCTGCGAACCAACATGGCCATAACTCAACTGTACCTCGAACTCTCATAGGTTATACTCATAGGGACCGTTTCTTAACTTGAACACAAACGCTGCTGACGGTTCGTCAAATGGACGTCCAGTCTGAAAGATATCAGCTTTTCCGTTCCAGGGGCCCGGTTGGATTTCGGGTGCAATCCAACCCGGACACTATACAAATTCATCCAAAACTCAAGCTAAGTATGCCAAAATTTCCGTCTCAGCAAGAGGAAATCAATGAGACAGACGACGCGTTAATCGGACGCCCGGTCTGTGAGTTATTGGTTTTTTTGTTCCAGGGGCCCGGTTGGTTTCGTGAGTGAACCAAACCAACCCCACTCCGATGGAATCCAAACCATAAGTGGAGTAATCGAAAAGTTCCTTCTAATAAAGAGGAAATCAACGAGACAGACGGCGCGTCAATCAGACGCCCGATCTGTGAGTTATTGGCTTTTTCGTTCTAGGGGCCCAGTTGGTTTCGTGAGCTAACCAAACCGACTGCACTCCGAAGACATCCAAACCTCGAGAGGAGTAAGACAAAAGTTCCATCTCATCAAGAGGAATCCAACAAAGTCGACGACATGTCAATCGGACATCCGGAGTTCAAGATTTAAGCGTTTCCGCTCTGAGGGCCCGGTTGGTTTCGTATCTGAACCAACCCGGCCGAACCCAAAGTTCCCTGAAACCTTGAGTGTAATATACCTAAACGACCATCTCGATCCAAGGATCGCTACTCAACTGAAAGTGAGTCGATCGGAGGTCCACACCCCTTGTTATGGGGAAAAGACCGAATAGGTCTGAAAACGGGGGGGTCTGGGCCATGACCAACCCGGCCCACACCCCCCCCCCTCGGGTCCGGGTTCGACCCAGCTGGGCGGGGCCCGGCCCGGTCCACCCAAGATGGCCTAGCTTGGCCGGGTGGCTCGCTGGCTCGGCCAGCGAGGCAAGGCTCCCCGGACGCGGCGTGCGCCGTGTCCCCCCTGGATCCCGCGCGACCGCGAGATCCATCAGCTCGCCGCCGCGGCTTCAGTCGCGACAGTTTCTCCAGGCGGCGCGCCGGGGCGCCCCCGCCTCCAGGCGGCCGGCCGGTGCCAGCCGCCGCCTCTGGCCGTCGGCACTGCCGCGCCGGTGCCCGCGCCGCCAGTGGTGTCCGCGGGCCACCGGAGTTGCTCCAGTGGTCCGTTTTCAATTCCGACTACGCCGATGTTCATCCCGGGTCCCGTTCTTCATTGAGGAAACATCAAAACGTCTCTACGGACCATTCCGTCAATGCCCGTCGATCCGCATGTCAAAAGAACAAACTACAGAGTCTTCTGTTCACCTTCAAGGTCCCAAATACGACCTCACTTTCATTCGGCCTTGACGGCGCGGCGCGACGGTGCCGCGCATCCTTGTCGCATCCCTCTAGGTTCTCATGCGGTGCTGTTGCACCATGCCGCCATCTTCCGAACCGCAAAAACGCAACAACAAAGGGGGAGGAGGGTCGGCAGGAGTTCGTGCGGTCCGACCTCCTTCCGTTAAGATGATAACAAGCGGCCCAAAAAAAATATAAGTCGAGGAACGACAAGGATGTTTCACGAACAAGAAGCAATAAACCCCTAAAACTTCCCACAACAAATTATTCCCAAATTAATTCCCTACCTTGAGAAAAATCCGCGGTAGCCGAGCATCATGGACGATGGTGTCATGAAAGGGAAAACGTCGGCTCTTTGACGCCATCCTAAGGAAAGAGATGAAGGTGACGACGGCCGTTGGTGTTCGTCGCTTCCATAAAGTGCCTTGATCCCGGCTCGAGCGTCGTTCGTTGGATCCGACGCAGGGAAGACGTCGAAGTCAACATAGATCGTTGTGTCCAAACCACGCCACCAATCCCTCCTCATTCATCAGTGTCTCGTCGGAGAAGATGGAACCTTGGTGGTGGTGAAACAATGGAGGAAGGAGAGGATGTTCTCCCATGGACCCCCCCCCCCTCATTAAAAGGCTCCCCCCTTAATAAAATATTAGACTTGACTAATATTTTCATTAACTCATCCATTTTAAATTCATACACCACCCTCATTAAATTGGAGGATTCAATTATTAATTAAGGTGGTGTCATGAATTAATGGAAGAGAAGAATGTGAAGAGGTCCCATAAATGAGGTGAGTTATCAAAATTTAACAAGGGGTTTTGAAAAAGGGGTTTAAGAGAGTTAAGGGAAGATGAAGAGGTGGGGGCTCGTGTGGGCCCCAACTCATCTTAATTACTCTCAAGGGAAGTTAGAACATCATTGGGTCCCACCCCAACACCCACACATGGGCTAAACCACTTAGAAGAGGGAAATTAAGTTGAGACACAACTTAATTTTCACTTAAACCGCTTAGTGAAGAAATAAAAATATAAAACAATTATATTTTTATACCCCATCAACACCTGAGAAAACACAACTCTGGAATAGGTGTTCCTAATCAAATATCAGCACTGTGGTTTCATCGGTGACTTCAGATTTCGATTCCGAGCACCGTTTCAAATGTTAGAAAAACCCGCTCATTCGTTCACTAAACGTACCCGAGCGAAACTTCGGAAATTGATTCTGGGCACACCGGGCCTCAGAATCAGGCGCCGTCAGAAACTGCGTTCTCGTAAAATTCTAAATAAAATTAAGAAAAAAATTCCCTTGGATTTTATGGGTCTTTACAGATGTTATGAAATTTAATGTCATGCAACCAATAATAAAATATACTAAGGTTTGACACTGTTTGATAAGTAATTAGATGTTGTAAAGTTCAATTTTGTGTGAGAATGACTTACACCATACAATTGGTGATGATGATGTTCATATAAATTTTTATAGATGGAATTTCACCATGTAGATGGAATTTAATATTTTACAGTGTACAAAACCTTTCCATATCTAGTTTCTCTAATTCATTAAGATGTTTTTGTGACTGGTCATCTTTATAAAAATTATTATAGATAGTTATTTGATGTTATGGTAATTGTAAATCAATTGATGAAACCTCAGTTTTCACATATACAAGTGAATATGTGGTCACTTCTATAGTAGTATGAGTTCTGGTATGTTGGACCATAATGCATGAAAATGTTTATTTAACAAGAAATTATTATCCTTATTTACCATATACTGAATAATGTTCAACATAGTCTTTTTGAAATCCTATATCTAAACATTTTCTATTCCATGGTATCATGAAGATTGGTCGGACAAGATGTTTTATTCTAGATACATCTTTTTAAACTAAGAATATTAGAAGTTGGTGTCATTGTTTGTCAATATTTTATGAGGGATGCCAAATATGGTGATTATTTTTGGCTTTAAAATTTTGATAATTTCCCTTGTCACAACTTTCTTGAGGGGGTATATCCTTATAAAATTTAGATAATAAATAAATGATAATAATTATATACTTTAATTTTCTAGTAATGGCTAGAGGATACGACCCCATTACATCTGTTCCCTAGGTGAAGAATGATCTAGAATATCTAGCAGTATGAAACATTTTGTTGAGGTTTATGAATTAAACTATCATGTATATAGAAGACATGTAACTTTTTATGTAATTATATGCACTCATGCATCATTTATGGTTCATAGTACCCAATACTCTTTATTTTATGGGAGATCTTGGTTCCCAACTGATCAACACACATAAAACTACTTGGACATCCTTCATAATGATGATAGTCTATCCTCCTTAAATATGTACAAGGAAAATCCCATTAAAGTCTCATTATTATATAATGTTATATGAATTTTGGACATAACAAAAGAAAATGCTTAGTTCCTAAAGCTATATCTTCTCCCTCTTATCTTAGGCAGGCAGAAGGGTTCCATTATAAAGATAGTACGTTATTAGGGACATCCATCCAGTTATGGTATCTATCATATGGGTATATGATTTTACCTTATGATAGGGTATCATTGACTTCATTTATTTCCCTATTCTCATATCAAATGAATAGAAATACCTCTATGTGATGTGAAATACAGATAAATATTTCATCTTGGTCTAGATATACCATATCTATGGCTATATTAAACAACACATCAGTGTGGGAATTTTTTGATCATATATTATGAGAAATTTTTTGTTTTGATGGGAATTTTACCATAAAACCTGATATTTAATCATTAAAAGGAATACACTCTTTATTTTTAAGGGAATATTCAACATTTATTTTCTTAATCACCAATTTCTACTCACCCTTGACACTTAGGCATGCCACTGGTATTTTCAAACCCATCTATAAGATTGCAACAACAGAATGATATCTTTCCTTATTATTGGAACACCCCTATAAAATCTAAAAGTAATAAGGGAAAATCTCGTTTTTCATGTAAATAAGAATGATTCCAAATATAACCCTATCACGATTCAAATTATCCGTTCTTCTCATAGTCGGACACCTAGAGGCACAATAAAAATATATCTCATGTATTTTGGGAGTGTCATGGATGGATAATACGTCTTCATTTGGGATATCTAGTATCACTAATGTATCTTCTAGGGTAGGATATTCCATGACAAAATCTGATAGTTTACACCCTTTAAATACTTTACGAGGCACGAATATAATTTCAAACTATTATAAGATGACTAACTACTGTTTTAGGTGTACAGTTAGCATTGGGTTAGTGAGGGTGTACTTGAGTGGGTATACCAAGGAGACTAAGTGAATATCGTGATGTTTCAAGCAGTACCACATCTTTTGAATGATAATGATTATTTCAAGGAAGTTTCTTTGATGTCAGAGTACTGGGTATCTATATTTAGCATAATTATACTCAAATTTTAAAGACTACTTTTATTTGATAAGTCATTGTTCCATGCAAGAAAAGAACCAAATGATTATTCCATGTTAACCACATGAAAAATTATTGGATTTACATCCATGAACAATATTAATATTGGTGGACACAAAATGTATTCGTTAATAATGTTGAAATATTCTATACAATCTTCATCCCACCACTATGTGACTTTATTTTTCATTAATTTTTTGAAATGGTGGCCCTTTCTTGCATGGTTTACAACAAATTGATTGATTTAAGTGAGGTTTACCTAAATCCCTCACAAATATTTGAGGTTTCAAGGATGTGGAATGTTAAGGGCTTCCCTATTATTCTTGGGGTTGTATTTGATGTCGTGATGGAATAAGATGCAACTAAGTAATTTTCCTAATGTCATCCTAAAATCAAACATTAGGGGATTATTTTTTAATTTATTTCATTATAATTTGTTGAAAACTATCTCAATGCTAGTGAGATGATCATAATGATGATAGGATTTGAT
This sequence comes from Viscum album, assembly GCA_963277665.1. Lineage (NCBI taxonomy): Eukaryota > Viridiplantae > Streptophyta > Magnoliopsida > Santalales > Viscaceae > Viscum > Viscum album. The sequence goes on from OY728136.1 coordinate 875,652,406, forward strand.
TACCATATCATTAACCTAACATTCCATGATCTTCTCCAAATAGGTCTTGAAGATTTGATTCATGTGGTGTTGATATGTAAAACCTACATTTGTCAAGCTGAAAGGCATCACTTGATATAAAAAAACCCTTGAGATGCAGTAATAGTTGAGAATTATTCATTATCAGGGTCATTAAGATATAATTATACCTTTAATACCCATTTACAAAGGATATAACTTAGATAACTACTATTTCATCAATTAGTAACTCTTTATGTGAATAAAGAAACCATACTTCAAGAAATTTCAGTTGATAACCCTGGAGTCGAGGTAAACCTAATTTTTTTCATTCTTAATTTTAATCAGGATGATGTTGGAAAGAGACATAAGTTATTTGAACTCCAAAATGATGTTAGATTTGATTATGTTTTCAGATTCAACCACTACCTTAGTGGTATGAGTAAGATGCATTCTCCAACACATCTATTTGTAACGACAGTAGTCCTTTGGTAGGTTTGGAAGATGAGTAGCCATATTGAGATATAATCTATGAGTAGAAGCCAGGAAATTTAGTTTAAAATAATACTATTATTTATATATTTCATAACACACAACACTGATCAGTAAATGGGATTCAATATACTATAAAAATATTATTGTTTAAGTATGACTATTACAACATAGTCGTTAAATTGGTCGTATCAATAATTTTTTTGAGTTTGTACCCTATAAATAAATTCATTGTACTTTAAGATAATTTTTATTCATTGTTTTTAATATTAATAAACTACTTATCCCAAAATTAATATTATTCAATATTACATATTATTTGATATTGTCTTAAGAGTAACTATCACATTGAAAGTTCATAGAAGTTCCCCGCTATGATGAGAACCTAGAATCAACACAATTTTATCTGTCAAATATATGTTCTATAGCCTAATGAAATAATTGTAGGGACATAAATTATTCAGTCTATTAGGGTTGGTGACTCATAATACTTTGACGCACATTCTCATGGTGTATGCCCTTGGTAATTTCTTGTTTTAAAGATTATAAGGATGAGACCCACTAGTAGGAAATTTAGATTTATATGCGTTATTGGATGCTTATATATGTTTAAATATGTATTGATCCTTAGAATTTAATATTATTATTAATAGGTATTATCAGCCACATACTTCATTGTGTTGATGAAATCGTTGTTTATATATGCTCCTGGTAAAGTAGTTAATTTTGGGTGCATCACAAATAATATTTCGTTAATGAATAATGTGAGGAATGATTTTTCCCTTCTATTATTTAATAACAGTTGATACCATAGGCCCTTAAATGGAAATGATATAGCCTAAATAAATTAATGGCTATGATGTTCAGTGGGAAAGTATTATTCCAAAGAATTCATAGAAAGAGACATCAAACATATAGGTTGATGGAATTGGCATGTAAATTCGTTGTTAGATATATTAAGAAATGGGATTTTATTACACCGTAAGAACCTTAAGGGGATTTTTATCATTTTTAAATTAACTTTTTCTCTATGGGTTCCATGGCCTGTTACTCGATGCTAACCTTGGAAATTGGGCCACTTCACCTAATACCACTGAGAAAGATACCTAGAGGGTCAAACACTAAGTGTATTTAGAACCTCAGTTAAATAATAATATTATTTAACATGTTGAATAAATATTATTCCCACATAGGTTTTAATAATTTATTCATTCTTTCTTGACCACATATATTCCATCAATTGTTATTCGAGTGAATATTTTGTGAGAAAAATATTTAATAAATATTTATGAGTTCTTAGTGGGTATAATATTTATTAATTAATTACCAAATAATGAAACTGTATTTATTTAATAACTAAATTTTCATTTTTCAAGGCCTGATAAATAGTTAGGAAGAATTACTAACTCGGTTTAATGGTTCGATGATAAATAATACTAATTAAATATTATTTGAATAAATAAATTTTAATTTATTCTTTATTTTTTTAGATGTTAATAAATATTAATAATATTATTATAGACATGGGGTTACATAGGGATTTAGGACATAATAAGGGTATATGTTCAATTATTATTTTTTCACTCGAGATCTTTCTAAACCAAATTATATTACTTTTATAGGTATTTCCATTTTTTGTGGTTATGTATAACAACATATGAATAATTCTATCAAATATATAGATAGATTCCTCTATAATAACTATCTCAATAAATAATATCAATCATCGTCCTCTAACACTCTTGACTCTATATATATCAAAGATAATCCATCTTTAAGAGATACTTAGAGTGATCAAAGAAAAATGATGTTAGTATTAGGATCTGCCACACTAGCACCCAGATATTCCTATGATGACATTTAGAGGTTTATATATCATGTGCGGGTTACCACTAGAAGTAATATACACTTTATTCCTACAACACAATGATTTTATGATGTAAAGAGGTTTTTAAACTCATCAATTAAAAAATAATTCATCATAAGGTAATTTTTAATTTCTTATATTAATGATAAATCATTATGTATTGATCTTGTGTTTTGGTTTCTATGTTATCATTTTAATTAATCATTGATTTAATTCCATTGGAAATTTTTTTTATCATCGATATACATCATGAATTAATCATCAATTATAGAAAAATTCCAAGTTGGACATACCCCATTCGACACATCTACTACACCTGAAATATTCAACTGGTATCACACATGTAACATAATTATTTATTATTATTTAAAGATAATTTCTTGACTAACTAATTTATCATTATTTTTCAATTCTCATTTAATCATTATTTATTCAGAATCATGAGATTTTGTCTTATTCCTATTCATTACCTCAAATATAATCAAAATCAATTAATTTTATGAAGAAAAAAAATTATGACTCATCCAAAGGTGCAAAAGGATTCTCTCTGAATATCATAAGAGTGCATACTGTGCAGCCTTTCGGTACATGTTGTGTACCCATTTTTAATACAATAAATTACTTTGGAAATAAATTCACTCAATGCGGATTTATTACTTTTGATGTGAATTTAAATACACCATGTATTGACTAAGCTATATTGGAACATGGTCAATCGAATTACATGGTGTGTCCCCTTTATATACAACATGTAGTCCAATAGTCAATGATGGTCCATATATTTTCTTACATGACCTACATGACTGGTGACCGTATAACTCGAGGACCACATTATGTGTAGCCTATATAGACACTATTGTACTCCATTAATTTTCTTATAATGATTACATGTTGAGTCCCAAGGAATGTTCCACAGATAGATAGTTAGAACTATACATGACATGTGGCTAGATTTTACAGATTTTGTATATTACCATTTAACATAGAATTGAAAATTAAGTTGTTATAATTCTTAAACCTTATCAAAAAGTGTTTTGGGTTTCAATTATTTGACTATGTACACACCATGTGGATGGGTTATATATATAATAAATTTATTATTAATTTTTTTGAAATGTTCAAAACTGCATAATGTGTATAATCCATAATATAGTCATTACTCTAGGTGAATTTAAGAATAACATTCTAGGTTAATAACATGTGTTTATCATGTAATTTATTTAACTATTTAAATTATATTAAATTATATCATAAGTCATGTATACCAAATTCCAAATGGGTAAATAGTATTTGAATATAACACACACTAGGTAGTTTAGATGGGTACTCATCGTGTTGACTATAAGGCATATGATTTTTATATAGTTAATTATAAATTAATTTATTTAATTTGTTTAAAATTAAGATAGGTGATAATCTCAAGTATGTTTGGATGAGAATTAAGATAAATTAATTGATTTATTAAAGAATATAATTATGTCTTTAAAGTGATATTTATCTTAAATAATAAATAGAGGAATTGTATACTATTTTTATTGAATGTGTAATTCATTTCATGTATGTGGATGATCAGGAGGAGAAAAAAATTTGAATGTGTTTGGTTTCATTTTAATTTTCTATTAAATTAAATGAATTTCATGCAAGATATCCCACCGCTTATTATATAATGTCTTGTGTGACCACTATTTATTTTATGTAAAACCCTTAACCAATCATTTTTCCCCTTTCCCCTATATGAGTAAAAGATTATGTAATATATAATTATCCCAAGCTAGTAGAGCTGGTTCAAGTTTGGAGCTAGGGTGAAACCAATTCAAGAGGTAGATGGGTGGATAGGTGGAAAGCTGCAACAAAAACTATTTCACAATTCAAGGTGGTGTTTTCCTTGGGTAGTGGTTAGTTTATCATCCACTATATAAATTAACCATTAGTAGAAGATCGTGATCACACCATTAAATTAATTTTTTCTATGAAGATATATGGTCAATTCCATTATGAATTGTTTTTCATGATCACTTGAATTAATGAATTAATAAGCATGCAATATAGAACTAAAATAAATTGGATTATGCGTGAACATTATCCAAGGTATGGTTAATCACTGAATTAAATACACTTAATATTAAAAAACATGTAATAAGGATAAAATGGGAAATTTTACCTTAATGATAATAAAAATACTGCAATTATATGTATTAAGTTGGTATAGGCTACCACCAATTAAGTGAAAATCTAACCATAGTTCAAAGTGTTTGACCGACCTAAGTAAGGTTGCTTTAAATTATTATGGAGTTTCAAATTGAAACTTTGGATTGAATTAACGTAGTTTTCATCAAGGGATGACTTCCATAGTTGTACTTTGTTTAATAGTTGTCAATTTTATGCCTACCTAAAACCATTTTGATAACTTTGCAGACATAATTCTAGGTTATGGAAAGGTTAATATGGGTATTTTCACTAGAATATCCAAGAAAAAGTTGTTTCAAATCCAATAGTGAGGGATATTGGGTTTTAATAAAATAGTGAGAGATTAATAATTTATTATAATATTTACTAAATAATTTTATTAGATAAAGTGTCAAAATTATTCACTTCATCTTTTTAGAATGGAAAAAATATGACTTCAAACATATCATTGTGATTCATACTTGATAAGGATATCCATCTCATAGTAATTAATTTCCAAGAATATAAAAGCTACTTAAATGTTATCCTTTATTAAAAAATAAAATTATATGTGTAAGAAAAACCTATTCTAACTCCTAGAAAATTGGCCAGTGAGGAAAATTTGTCTCTCTATGAGAAACATTTGAACTATGCCACAGATATTCAACGTTTCATGATATCATCCATAACCAATGAGATTCTAACATAACATGAGGAAAGGGATGAATATATAATTTTTTCTCACCTTAATGATCTTTATCAAGAGAATATGTGAAAAGAGATATATAATATCTCAAATACTTTGTTTATATACAAGTATAGAGAGTCGGTGCGGGCCGGACATCATGTTGTCATGCTTATTGGCTATATATAACTCTTAGACATCCTGGGCATTAAATTTCAATAAAAGTTTAACATAGATCTCATCCTTACCTCAATACCCAAGTAATTATCCAATTTTATTTTTAATAAAAACATGGGAAATAATTATAAGAGACTTTTAAAACCTCTTACTATCATTCAACTACTTTAAAAGAGTCTGGAGCATGAAAAACTCATAGTATTTGTAGTGAATACTAATAGAAAGAATATAGAAATGGGGAATAGTACTCATAAAACATCTAAATATACTAATAATTTCCATTATAAGAATATTATGATCCAAATGAAGTTAAATGAAAAAAAAAAATTTATGTTTTTTATGTGGAAATAAAGGCAACTGGATGAGGAACTACACCCAAAAGAAAGGGGAAGATAAATATGTGTTTATTATTGAGTGTAACCATTCTATATCTACAAATTGGATATTAGATATAGCTTATAGTTATCAAATATATATATATATATATATATCAAAATGTAGGAACCAATTAGATTCTAAAATATTACTATAGTATAGATTGATTTTATCCTACCAATGGAGTGAGGATAACTGCTCTATCCATTAGAGACTACCACCTTTCAATGCCAACATTAATGGTATTGGTTTTAAGAGATTTTTCATATGTGATGACTGTTACTAAAAACTTATTTTTCGTTCCCTTCGAATATACCTAGGGTTTTTTTCATGTTTTTTTAAAAAAATATGTTTATTTTTTAAATAAAAATTATGTTATGGTATTTCACATTTAAATAATGGTATTTATATAATAAATTATGAAAACTATGTACTGATATTTGATAATGAATCATGTTCACATGACTCATAGAACACCTAGTTATGGAATCACCATGGTAGTAATTTAAATGAGAAGCATATGAAAAAACTCTATCAAGATAGTTATTTTTACTCTTTAAAAATAAAAAAATTGATATATATCATTCTTATTTACAAGGGAAAATGATAACACCACTATTTGATGTACATGGCGAATGGGACATAGAGCTTATAGTACTAGTACACATTGGTTTTTGTGTACCATTTATAGAAGAATCTATAGGTGGGTATTCTTAATGCATAACGTTTAATGATGACTTGAGTAGATATGTCTACATCTAATTGATGAGGTATATTTATCATTCCTTTTATAAATTTAAATAATTCAAGGTAAAACTATAGAATTAGCTTTTAAGGATGATAAAGATACATTTTACTCATAGAGGTAGTGAATATCTTAACCAAAAGTTTATCGAATTTTTATAGTGTTTTTGGATTGTTTATTAACTCACTCCACCTTACACACCAGAGTGAAATGTTATTACAGATAAGAGAAACTATAACTTTCTAGACATGGTAATGTCTATGATTATCCATGAAAATATTTAATTATCCTTTGGGGATATGCATTAAAAACCAAGTCATACAATATAAATAGAGTAAAAACTGAAGTAATAAATGGAATTAACTCTAAGATACTGAGTGTAACAAACCATATTTTATCACATAAACATTTATGGGGTTGAAAGGCGTTTGTTAAGTCCTTATTAGAAAAAACTGGCACCATGTGTCGCAAATTTTACCTTTATAGGGTATCCTAATGAAACAAGGAGATACTACCTATACATCCCCTTATCCAAGAAGGAGACTTTAACCAGACAAGCCATTTTCCTTGAGATAGAGAAAATCATCAATAAGGATAGTGGTATAATGATTGAATTTGATAAAGTTTATGATAAAGATATACAATAGTTAGTATAAGAACATATTTCATAGGTCTATATGGAAGAAATTGTTTATTAAACTCAAGTACTATATAGGAGAACCATATTGGTAATATAACTAGAGACATATGGTTCTCTAGTCACTAAATATGGTAACTCATTATGGGGTATAAATAATGTACTTATATCCTATAAATAGGTAGTGTTGATCTTAGAATATACAAGATTAAAAGAATGTCCAAATTCTGAAATAGATTCCATGTATCAACGCCATGTTTGGGTTCTAGTCAACATTCCAATTTATGTAAATCATGTTGAGTGAAAATGGGTAATCAAGAGAAAAATTGAGAAGGAATGTAAATTAAGTCCCAACAAATCAAGTCTAGTGGATAAAGGGTTTGAATAATGTTAAGAAATTTACTAAGATAAATCCTTTTCTCCAGTTTCCTTGTTTAAATCCAATATAATTCTACTTTATATAGCGTCATACCATGAATAAAATTTAAAATATGGATTTAAAAATAGATTTCCATAATGTGAAACTTTATAAAGATTTATATACGACACAACAAGAATTATTTGCGATGCCAGGTGATGGAAAAAAGGGATTGAAGTCATGTAGAACCATTTATAGATTGAAGAAAAAAACTAGGTCATGGAATAATTGGTGGGATAAATCTATAAAATAATTTTGTTTCTTTAATAAAGAATGTGAACCATGTGTTCACAAGTGCTTTATTGGGAATGCAGTCATTATCATAGTAGTATAAGTTAATGAGATATTACATATTATAAACAACATACCAGTCTTAAAATATATTATAGTCTTCTTAAAATATTGCTTCTCAATGGAGGAATTAAGGTAAGTATCCTCTATTCTAGGTATTAAAATCATTCATGAAAGATCTATGAGACTTATTAGACTAATTCATCGAATATAAATTGACTAGATACTAAAGGGATTTAGTATAAAACAATCCATGAGGATATTTTTTCCAGTGTCACACAATATACATATTTCCATGAAAATGTTTCTAGAAACACAATATGAAAAAGAGATAATGAGAAATTTTCTATATGCTTAAATGATATGATAAATCATATATTACATTTTATGTACTAGACTTAACGATTCCTCAAAACTGAGCATGGTATGTAGATATCAAGCTGATCCAGGTGAAAAAAATTGGTCTGATATTAAGGCTATCATTAATTATCTAAGAAGAATTAAGTATATGTTCCAGGTGTATAAAGTAGATAAGGAGATACTCATCAAGGATTATACTGAGACTGTAACGACCCAAAATTCTGAATAAATTTGTTTTCCTAATTTTGGGTGATGTTTTATTTTATACTCAACAAAAATATTTCATTTGATAACATGAGACCATTGGGTTTTGACTGTTATATGACCATTAGTCAATATGAACATTGGAAACTAAATGTTGTGATTAATGTCTCTAAATAAAAGTGATCTTGGTTAATTAATATAGAAAGAAGATTCGATGGCCTCATCCAGTAGTCTCGGGCCGATCGAAGCCCATCTAATAGAACATGAGAAGGAGGTAGCCCCAATGGGCTTTGCTCTGGACCAAACCCAAGCCGAACTTCTTCACGTGAAGCTAGAACGGAATCTCCTTCGCGAGAAGTTCTAGCTAATAGAAATTACTACACGTGAAATGTTGGATGAGCCGCCCTAAGATTCTCTCACCTTAGAACACCTTACAATTATGTCATATTCTGGGGTTATAAGCGGCTATGTAAGGAGACCGTATCTACTTTGTGTAATCCTTTGAGTTAAATAAAATTGTGATTTCTTATAATGGAGAAGTGTGTGAATTTTTAAAATGTCCTAATAAATGCAGGAAGTATATTATTGATGAATTTCAAAAAAAGTTTATTTTAAAATATTTATGTAAACCTTAAATAATTCATGATGTGTAATGATTTTCAAAAAACGGTCTTCTGCAAATGTGTTCAGTATGAAATTTGGAGTCTAATAAGATCCACTTAATTTTTGGTGAATAGTAATTTATGAGTAGTGATTTTACGCTTAGGATTAGTAATGTGATCAAATGGATTAGTAATCTCACTTAAAGAATGTATTAATATAATATAGGCACCTTGATTAAGTGATGTGATTCAATAAAATGGGTAAATAACTGTTTCAGAAATTATTAGTCAAGTATTAGTTTTTTCAGGTGAATCATGTTTTTTAATTTAAAAATTAAATTAAAATTATTTAGAAAATTATTTTTATAAAATGGAGTTTATTTTTGAATTCAGAGCATTGATATTATGTTAAGGTAAAATTTTGGGAGTTTTTTTGAAAAAGTTGAATTTTCAGTTAATAATAAAAATACAGTTTTAGGGTTTTGGTATGTTTAATGACATCATAACTGTGTCATGATGATTTCATGAGATATTTTGAGGGTTTCCAGACCAAATAGGATTAATTATTGTATGAGGGGTCCCATTTTTCCTAACACCATGGGAAATACCATGGGAAAGCCCATGGTTTTGAGAAAACCACTTGTGAGGTGTCCCTTGAAATTATTAAAGTATCACCTCCCTCTCCCTATAAATACCCACCCTTTCCTAATTTAGTTTTCACTCCAAACTCTCCCCCAACGAAGCTCTGGTCTCATTACATCCCAAAGAGTCCCCCCAAGGTTCCTTCAATCCGTCAAGGTCCTAACCTTTGAGTTTTAAGTGTTACGTTTTAAGGTAAGGGATCCTACCTCTCTCTTTCTTTCCAAGCACTCTCTTTTATGAAATTTCTTTTAGGCCCCATGTTCTTATGGTAGGGGTGTTATTTTAAATTCATATTACTGTCCTGTTAATTTCCATATTATTATATATCCCCTTTTTCTCTCATCATTTCACTTCATGAATGTTTAAGTGGCACCGTTAGGCTGCCGAATTTTTTAGGGATTCTTTCACCCTTCTCATTTTTAAAAGTTATACTTTCATGTCTAGTCTTTTAAGTTCATTTTTATTATTTTTGGTTATGATATCTATATATACCATACTGATATTTTATGTTCATATGATGAGAGACCCTATTTGATCTCTTCAATTCATTTTTTTTGAAGTTTTAAGTGATGCCGTTAGGCTGCCGAATTTTAATAAGAGAAATCTTATTTTTGTCTTCCTTTAAAGATTTTCATTTCATATGGTATGTCTTTAAAATTTCATTACCATGTACTCATATCTTTTATATTCTATCGCTCTACTATTTTTTGGATCATTTATTATTGGGTAACTCATGTCCCCTCTCTTTTCAAGGTTTTCTAAAACCTTGTAACATAGTCGTTATGATGCAGAATTTTTGTCTCAAAATGTCTCTCTATTTTTCTCAAATTATTTTATTTTATTAAGTGAATTCTCAAAACTCATTGTTATATAGTAATATTCACATATATATAAAAAGTTTCTCTTTAAAATTATGGATTTACATACATGATACCTTCTTTCCTTTTCCGTGGGTTTAAAGTGACATAAATACCATGTCTTTAAAGCAGTTTTTAAAATGTTATGACTATGAAATGAAACCCATTTCTTTTATGATATATTTGTTGTTTATGAAATTATTAATGATGATATATGTGGATCACATTATAATAAAATAAAATTTAAGGGTGCGCCCTGATAGCGCTCTAATGCATTTGGTAATGATGTAACCACTAGAGATTACAATTTTAACGATACCTTAGTGAATAACCTTCGTAATTTCTAATGACACCTTGGGGATGGACCTTGGTGATTTGTTCTTGATTTTATACGTTAAATTTTGTATCCACTTCTTCAAAACACGTTATTTTTATTATGATATTCCCCATGATTTCTTTCTCATGCCTTAAAGTTATTTTTCATGACTTTTTGATATACCTCAAGTTCACATGTAAAATGTTTCCCTTATTTCCCTTACAGGGCCTTCTGCTCACCATTTCCTTTGATGTATGATCCTAGGATCTGAGATTCTGTAATGAACTTAGGATTAACAAATGAATAATCCTCTCAAGTGTTTAAGAATAATGTTTTATGTTGTCATGTTTTAAGTTCCTGGTTTCCAAGACACTAAACCTTAACGATCCTAGATTTTGTATAATGTAATGAAAGTTTATGTGATAAAATGGTGGGACGCTATAGAGACATGTTTTTAAAATTGAATACGATGATTTAAAGTTTCATTCAATATATTTTTTCACTCCCAATTGAGGATCTATGGGATGGAAAATTAAAAAATGATTGTAAGTATATAGAGGCTTTTTATGTAGGAAAAGAATATGACCTAATGTGAAAAATTGTATAGAATATTTATGTACTTAGAATTAAATACCTTAACAGATTATATTGTGATAATACTACAGTGGTGAATCTTCAAAAAGATCCAATTCGATACCACTGGATAAATAATATACTCTAAAAGTATCACATATTGAGGAATTCTTCTTAGATGGGTGATATTGTAGTAAACAGAGTTTCTATGGAATAAAACATGTTTAATCCCATTAGTAAAGCATTATATTATAATAATCATGAATATCACTTGAGAACTAGTGTAATGAAGGTTGTTGGTAATTAGATCTAGTGAAAATGGGATTTTTTTGGAGTTGGTGTCCTAGAACCAACTTCTATGTACCTTTTGATCAGCTATATTCCTAGATTTAATTATTGAAAAACTACCTATCACATTATGATTGTTCTTATACATGACATAGTGTGTGATAATGTCCTACGTGTAACTATCACAGTGAAAGGTCATAGTAGTTCCAATATATGATAAAATCCAAGAAGTGTCATGAAAATATTCTTAAATATATATTCTATTGATTAATGAAATAATTTAGGTGAGAAAAATGATTTAGTCTATTAGGGGTGGATACTCATAGGAATTTGAGACACTTGTCATGGTGTACTCCATTGATAATTTCCATTGTAGGATATTTTTAGAAAGAGACATCCCAGTAAGAAATCCACATTTATTTGTGTCATTGGATGTAATTATCTAATAACGTATGTATTAATCCTTAGATTTTATAAGATTATTATTAATGGATATTATGAGTCACATAATTTTATTTATTGGTGAAAACCATAATGAAATATGTTCACTAAGAAGTAGGACATGTTTTTTGTATCATGAGTAATATTTTATTAATGAATAATGCGAGAAAGGATTTTCCATTCAATTTTTTAATGAAAGTTTATATCTAAGGGCCTTTGATGGAGTAGATATTGTATAAATAAATCCATGGCCATGGTGTTCTATGGGAAAGTTCAATTCTATAAAAATCACTGAAAGATAAATCTAGAATATAGGTTTATGGCCCTAGCCAACAACCTACTTTATTTGATATATCATGATAAATGGATTATATTACATAAAAAATTAGTATGAGGTTTTATGTCATTACAAAATTAAATTCTTTCTCTATGGGATCCTTAGAATGTTTTTAGACACTAACATTGAAAATTGAGATACTTCACCTAATTCCATTGATAATGAGTCTTAGAGTGTCACACACTTAGTGTATTTTGAACATTAGTTAAATAATAATACTATTTAACATGTTGAATAAATATTTTTCTGGCATATTTTTTAATAATTATTCTTTCTTTCATGGTAAAATGTATTACATCAATAGATATTCAATAGAATATTTCACGATAAGATTAATTAATAAATATATATTTTCTATTCTGTGAATATAATATTTATTAATTTATTTGTGAATAACGCATATATATTTATTTATAAAATAACCATCCATTATTCAATTATCAAAAAATATTATGTAGTAATAGAATAATGATTTTAATGGTTCAATGAGAAATAATATATATTAAATATTATTTGAATAAATTATATTTAATTTATTATTTATTTTCACTTTTGTTAAGAAATAATAATAATATTACTATAAACCTAGTGTTTCATAGAGATTATGGATATAATAAGGGCGCATGTGCAATTATTATTTTATGACTCAATCAATTTTTAAACACAATTATATTTTTATACAGGTGTTTCCATTTAATGAGATTGTGCAATTTTTTTGGATAATTATCTCAAAGACCTAGATATATCCCTCTTTAATAACACTCTCAATAATCGAGAGTGATCCTAGTCCACCACCACTCTTTATTATAGATAGATAAAATATAATCCTTCTTAAAGAGATTATTGGGGTGATAAAAGATGAATGATGAAAACATTGTGATCTACCATGATAGAACCCAAAGATTCAAGTGATTACATTAAGGGGTTCATGTAGAATTTATTGATCACTGATGTAGGTAACCCACCATTTATTATTACAATGAAAGGAAAATATTATATAGAGACATTGTCAAATTCATCAACAAAGAAATAATTTATCATAATAAATTTTTTAATTTCCTAAATTAATTATAAATCATTATATGATGATCCTACATTTTGGTTTTAAAATCATCACATCAATTAATCTTCAATTAGACTTTTTTTACTCAGGATGTTTATTCTCTATGTACATCTTAGATTAAAAATTGATTATCATAAAAGAATAGAGTTCTATATACCCTATTCAATGCTTCCACTCTGCCCAAAACCTTTAGGAATAACCATATTATGAAAATAAGTATAGATTTTTTATTTATTGAAAATTTATTTATTAATTAAAAATAAATTTGAACATAATTTTTAGTAATGTATTTTTATGTTTCAAAAATAAATTTTCTTCAAAAGTGGGTTTTATTAAATAATATGCATAGAAATTATAATTAATTTATAATATTTTTTAGAAATTTTATTTGAGGTAATTAATATCATTTTTGAAATCAGAAAGTTATTATTATCCTAGGGTGAATTTTTGAGTTTTTTTCGAGATTATTTCTTCTTAAAAATACTCCAAATATGTTTTATCCAACCTAAAAAATTAATATAGTATCATAAATATAATTTTATTTTACTATTATTAATGGGAAACGATTTTTTATCTCCTTTCCATAAAATGGGAAATGAAAGTATAACTTCTGTGTACGTGTGGACTACCACCTCCATGCATCGATATGGTACATTTTCCATCACAATCATTCATGTTTAGTTATTATGGTGGATTTGATTAATATATATGATATTAATTACATAATTATATTTATGTAAATATAATATATTACTTACCTTATTGACCTAACACTTTTTAAAACATGATAACATTGCTCATGCAATGTGATTCATTTTTATTATCTTTCTTTCATGGATGATTCTAAAAAATATTTAATAAATACAAAATATAATTATTTAATGATAAAAATTCATTATATTATGGAACCATGATAGATTTTACCATGGTTAACCTTCCAAATTCGGTCTATGATTATGAACCAAACATCCTAAAAACATACAACTTGAACATAATGGATTTAACAAATATATAAGGTATCGTAATAAATGAAATAAAAGGGATAATAATAATTTAATAAACATAATTTTTTTTCCTACACATGAATAAAATAAATATATGTTTATTATATAGGAGATAAAGTATGTATGTGGAAATTAAGACTCAAGGTAAGTTGTTTCTTAACTAAATTTCTTATTATTGGGTTATATTACTTATTAATTTTCTAAAATATGACAGTATTATGTGTGTAATGAACTAAAATTATATTATGTTTTATAGTCAATTATTATTATATATATATATATATACACTTCTTACAAGTAATAACATCATAGATTAATTTTCATTGCAATATTATGATCTCTATAAGGATTTATCATCTCACTTTTGTTTTTGTGAGATATATTCCACATTATAAACTTTTTTATTTTGTATGGGGTTTATACTAACACTTTATATTTTATTACATGAATACTTTAATATTATAGTTATTTAAAGTTTCATTTGAAGTTATCTCTTTCATGGGGGTTATGATTCAGAAGTTACCAATGTGGTCTGAGTTTATTCTAGAATCTAATTTTTATTCCATATTATTTCAGTTTAAATTTCCACTAAAAGAAATTATCAATATTTATCTTTAAAATCATACCTATTTTGTTAACATATTCTTATCTACATAGTTTACATTTTTTTTATTTTCAGTTTTATCCCTTTGGTACTTAATTCAATTGAGAAATCATTTCTTTAATGAAAAGTCGACCCAATTTCCTCTTTGGTCGATGGAATTTTTATTCCATATCCATGTTTTCTCAAGAATGTAATAATTTAAATTTCAATGATTTAATGAGTTAATTTATAAATATATTTTAATTTATTTATACGTGTTTAAAAAGGAATATTTTTATCATTTCCCATAAGGAACAATTTTAATTTCATTACAAAGTAAAAAAAGAATGTTTTTTAACATATGTAGCTTAATCAATTGTTCCAACATCATTACTACTCTTTTATTTGAAGATTAATATATGTGTTTCTATGATTATCTTCAAATAAAATATTTTTATTAATATTAATGAAATTTTTATATTTAAAATAATTCATTTGAAAATGAAAATTGAATTTTTCTCAGTTAATTTTTAAGAGATCTTTTAAATGTGTTTTTATTTAGGTCAACTTCCTTTTATGAATTTTATTCTTTACTATGGATACAATTTATTGATATAATTCACCATAGTATTTCATTAGAATTTTAATCATGATGTTTTAGTTATTACATGGAAAAAATGCTTAGATTCCTTATTATATATTTCATATATTAATATTTATGTTGATTATTTACTGTATTGATTATTCACCCCTTTTTATATGATGAATTAATTGGACTTAGTAAGTGACATGAAATTCTACTTTATATCCCCTTGAATTCTTGATTATATATTTATTATTTCATTGAAAAAGGCATTGAAGGTAATATTATGTTTTCTATCATTATTAATTCAACTATTAAGAAATTAGTTATTATTATCCATGTTATTATTTATGTTTTTATACCATCCATGGATATATTCCTATTTTAAGATATCTTTTATAATTAATATTTGATTATTATTTATCTCTTCCATGTGTTTCATGCATTATTTATTCTATGATAGCTCTTATTGTATTCTTTACCTTATGCTTTATATGATCTCACCCCTTATTATTTTTTCCTTTCCTAGGTTACCGTGAAGGGATCTATCAATTATTATAGGGATATACTAGGAGAAATAATAATTTTATCACTACAATTATAAGTTTTATTTCACATTATTGAATTTAATATGAGAATCATTCATTTATTTAGTCTCTCAATACTTGTAAACTATCTGATCCTTCAAGATATGATATATGGTATCTTGTGGAAATACTGTAAAATAACCATCACCCATGGTTTAGTAGATTTAGGGTGTTACACTAGGAATATCTATATAGTTCCTAGAAAGGGAATCTCAATAATTTTTCATAAAGGATACATATCTATCTAGTTCATCTAGAGTCATGGATGCACTAATCAATATAGTCCAAGAATATTTATTTTCTCTAATATTTACTTTCTTGAGACCATCAATAGTGTTTGAGACACCTTCCCCAAATGATGTATGGATATCTTAGAGGTATTATTCTTTATATTTTTCACATTCCATTTCAATAATATCAATAATGAGATATTAGGGGGAATCCTTGGATTTGGAATATAGTATAGGATTATTTTTATTTCTTATAAATAAAGAAATATCTTAATTCTAAAAATGTAGAAGCAAGTGTGACATTATCAAGGGAACTTAGAACATTCTCCCTTTACTCACTAATAATACCCAAGGAAAAGTATTCTATAACATCCATTGACTCAAGTGATGATATAGGGTAATTCTCAGCTAATTTAGATGACGTGGATGGTAAAGATTATGATAAAGCATTTATGGGTTATAGATACAATGAAGGGTCATATTGACCTAGATCTCTTTTTGGCGATATGGATAATATCATGAGAACACCCTATCCTTCTGTATTCCTCTTATCATTAGGGTTGAGGATTATTTAATTAGACAATCCTAGATTAACAGTCTAAGCATCGGTCAAACCAGTCCTTGAGTAGTGGTACATGGGGGTAACTGATCAAGGATTGCTCTAATTAAGAATAATCACCTCAAACTATTTGATGAGAAACAAATATTTTGTTCTTTATTTAATTAATGAATTTATTGGTTTAATCTTCAAACCATTATGGGTCATGATTTTATCAATACAATCTATCAAAAGTTTCTTCCCCTCCCTCTTATATAATCCTGCCTCTATATAATAGGATTCATAGGAATCAAAGGGAGTAAAGTCACCATAAAACACTCCAACCTACCAATTAAAAAAGTACATAAGGAATTTATTGTTTGAGAGGGTACTAAAATGTTAATATGAATCCACAACCTACCCAATAGAAAAATAAATGTAATATCCTATTTGAAAAAAATAAATTCAACGTCAGATATGAGGTCTCCAAACTATGTTCTGATTTTGATCCCACCAAGAGGTTTCAACTCACCCTTGTTCTACCCAACAATCATTAGGCTAGAGGGATACAAATCAAATTCAACAT
This sequence comes from Viscum album, assembly GCA_963277665.1. Taxonomy (NCBI): domain Eukaryota; kingdom Viridiplantae; phylum Streptophyta; class Magnoliopsida; order Santalales; family Viscaceae; genus Viscum; species Viscum album. The sequence goes on from OY728136.1 coordinate 875,670,050, forward strand.
AACCTAGTCCTCATAGGGTTAATACCCACATGAGATTAATTTTAAAACCATTATAAATTGAGGATCAATTGATGTTGACATCATTCAAATTTCTTGACACATTCAAGGGATTGAAAGGGAATGAATGAGATACTCTCAGAGTTCCATTGAGATATTAATCATATTTAGAATTTAGAGATTATATGGCACAATTAAAAGATTTATGAGGATGTCATATTTCTGGGCTAGGGGATTAAACTTATTTTCATATGAATTATCCCTATCATGAGTTTTGGATATTGTTATTGATTGTGTTATTGCATCACTTCCCTAAACGAGGTTTGGGAGAACATTCACTATTTATGGGTTAGATAAAGTAGAATTTCCTACATTCCTAAAAAACTAAACATTCTCAAATTTATCCACCAATATTATTAAACCAAAACAAGACTTTTAAGATTATGAATTAGAATAATGTCCCTCTTGATCTTTTAGGAGGGATTGATTTCACATCTCTATGAAATAGATGGATCCATCTATGATAGTTCTTGAATATCCATGCTGGTTCATTCCTTGTAATATTTATCCTTCTCAAACAATATAGCCTTGTCCTCGATTATAAACAAGATTCCATGGTCTATAGATATCTTCTTCATCGAATAATGGATCTATAAATTGAATCACATTGATAGAATCATATTGTGACTCCTTATCTGATGAAAATTCCATTTTACATGACGAAACTAATGATATTGTTTGGTGGGATGGTGTATGTCCTCCATTTATTTAGGGAATAATGTATGGGAGGGTATAAATCAGTTTAGGTGCCTATGAATGCTCGTCCCCCTATTTATTTTTATGTTTATTATCTTTGTATCGAACTTCAATTAATGATAAAGAAGAAGTTGTTTCTAACATTTTAGGTGAGTTAGGGACATAAATGGTTAAGTAATTTGTACCCTAAGTACAAAATGTTATCAATTGATTGATATCTCCATCATCAAATCATCAAAAAAGACCAATTATTTGGGAATTTCTACTATTTCCCTTATCATTAGGTATGCTAGAAGAAAAACATGCTACTTGAATTGAAGGTTTTCCTAACTTCATTTTACTAGAGTCAACCATTTTATGAAGATTGTTCTATAATATGAATAATTTAAAGATGTTATACCCTAAAATAAAATGATATTGGTAGTAATGAGGATGAACAGTGAGTCTAATATCATTAGGCCTCATGGGATCCAAAATTATGAGTAAATTATTCTCCAAAGTAGTAATTAAATATCTTGGATCGTTCTAATTTCAAAAAGAACATGTCTTGTTCTTCATATGTTCAAGTGGAAGATGCCTTTGTTCCATATTTCCATCTTTATGACGGTATTTTCATTACTATTTTCATTTTTGAGGAGGCATCGTATTATAATATCCTGGCATGGGGGATGGAGTGGGAACTAAATCAATTTTGAGCATGGTAGTTCTCACTTATGCTCTAACTATTTTCTTTCTGTAATCCAACAATGTTTTCCCAAATGATTCCTTACCCCATCAGATATAATACTCAATCCTTTTTGAAACTATAGTGAACTCTCGAAATCCACCTAGGTATTTTATTGTAATGTCAAAACCCGACCCAATGAGACTTATTTGGATGACAAAATTCCAAGATACAACTCAACCAATCCTTCCTCTAAAGGCTAGGTACTGGAAATTACCAATGAATGACATATCTAAAATGGGGGGACTTTGCCTAAAGTACCTACACGTATCAACCCAACCATATCCATGTAGATGTGTAGAGGAATAACTATAAAATATAACAACATCTAGAGTAAAAAACATTAATTTAAAAACCTATAGGGAATAAAAAAGAGTACAACTATGTTATATTAAATGTAGAGGAAAAAATACACACCCAACAAGAAAAGATTTACCAATGAGAAAATAACTGTAAAATAAAATTTGAGGGATCCCAACTCTATATCATCAATCCCTGACCACTGTAAATGGTAAAATGAACCAAAATATCCTTATGCCCCTCTGAAATCACCTCCAACATGTCCATCATCTTCATAAGGCACGACACATGTGGGAAACTGACATATAATAGTGAGTATATACTTACCCCATAGGATGCCTTGAAAAATGAAGAAGGGGAAATAAAAGACATGATAGAAGTAGTTAACTCGACATAGAAAAGGTATGTTAACCAGTAAGTAAGACAAAAACCATAACAAAAAACCTAGATATGATAAAAAAGAATTCCAAACAAGAGAGAAAGAGGATCTACATATCCACATCCCAACTAATAACAAATGATTAAACCGATAACTATAAAAATATATAACATTGATACCCAATATATCACATGTCATCCTAAAAATTAACTACGTGGAGGACCAACAACTCGCCAATATGCCACACATTTGAGTGGGAACAATATTCAAGTATAGGACCCATACCCTAGTCCATCTAGGGGAGAGGGTACCAATTAGTAGATAGAGGACCCACTTTATAGTCCTTCAGGGGTACCAATCAGTTGGTAGAGGACTTGTTCCCTAGTTTGTTAGGGGTTACCACTCTATATCTACAAGACCTACACCCTAGTGTATTGGGGGGGGGGGTACCACATAGAAGATAGAGTACTCGCACCCTAGTATATATGGGGGTATTAATCTATAGATAGAGTATCTCCATCCTAGTCTGTTTGGGTAGGGGTACCACTCAGTAGATAAAATACTTATTACCTAGTCTATCAGAGGTGGGGTACCACTCAATTCAGGAAGGACCCTTTCCCTAGTGCCATAATGGTGTTCCATTCAGTGGGTATAGGACCTTGAACCTAGTATGATAGGGGAATGTGAATCACACCAGTATGAGGAGTATGGTGGATTAAAAACCTTGGAATCTCTTTGAGGATCCTTCCCAATCATTTTCATAGTTGAGCACCACCTAAAGAACCATCATTCTTGAGAAATCTTACATCGTATATCAAAAACCACTATAGAGTCCACTATCTTGTTCTACATGGAAAAAATCAAGATAAAATACTCACAGGTAAATATCATAGTAAAAAAGAAGGAGATACGAGAGATAGAAGATTCAATAAGAAGTAAAAAACATATAAGGGGTCCATATAGTCTACGGTCCCACTCTACTAACTATACATGTACCCGACTGTTCCCAGGTATCGGGTCATGATCATTTACCCCTAAGAATTCCCATGTCTCTTAGATTACATGAATTATCTGGATAATATCTTGAAGAATGCATAAGTCACATCATCAATCTAACATAAAAAACATAAAACCACCGATATGTCATCACAAATGTCCATGTATGGACAAATGGATTACACTATTGTGATCCTCGTGAATAAAACTCAGGATAGGAAATTCATTTTCCCAAATATTAAACCCTATAAAAAACCCATTTCACTATAGCATACACGTACATAAAATCATGGGATCAATCCACAAGTCTAAATTAATTACTTGATATTTATCTTGAAACATTGACCTCAATATCAGGGTTGTGATGCCTCAAATGGTTTGTTATTTTGGCACTATATGAAAAGGATATATTGTATACTAGATTCTGTAATAATAATAATAAATTATTATTATTATTATTATAAATATTATCATTATTACTACTACTTGTCTCTTCATATACCTACTTCATGGGCCCAAATTAAATATCCAACATAGGTCTTAAAATAATCGTCGCAATGTTAGTGTCACAATGTCGCTAACAGTTCATCAATCTGATATCACATAGAGAATATTAAGGTTTCCATAATAAAAATAAATAATAATATAATATAATAATAATAATAATATTGTATTATTTTTAAACCTTATTCATTGAAATGGTTTCACATAAGGTCTACCCACCATTTCTTTCATGTTTGTGTGCCCAACATGGGTCCATGTTTTTCAACATCCTTTTTTAGAAATTATTAATAGTGGAATCCACAACCTCACCCCCTCTTCACATGGTCTGCAACCACTATCCAAGGTACATCCCCCAAATTTAATTTATATATCTTATTTAATTTATATGGTGATATAATTTAGATGAATTCTATCCTATCCATGTGTGTATAGGGATGCAACACCCACCATCCATACTCCTATCATTATGTGAATTATATTCCTTTTTTGTGTTGTTATAAATAATAAAAATAACAATATTATAATTAATAATTATAGTAATAACAATAATAATACATTATTATTATGAAAAATAACATTAATATCAAAAATCCCATTATTCACACCCAGATTTATCATTTATTTCACTCCAAAATGGGCAGTGGCCCTAGCACCTTTGAGAAACCATCACGACCATACCAAAAAACCTTCTCCATGAGACCTCACATAGAGCCTCCACTCAAAAATGATCCCATCACACCATATGTCATCAATACATGTTAATAAAAAACAAAGATCATCGATCTGATACCAAAGTTCCTATAATCACCTTTTGTTCTCATCACACATCGATCGCATCCCCTACAAGGAACCCACAATCGTAGTACTGATCTGACTCATTCATGAAATCACCCTTTCACTCATTTTTTGAACAACTATCTTCATTTTAGGGGTTATATTGTACTTGAACCCACCCTAAAAATGTAAAACCATGACCCTATGGGTCAATGACTAAGATCTTGAATAATTGTGGGGGGAAGCAAAAAAAAAGGTTATATTCATAGTTGACTTATGCAATCCTAGATAATAATCAATAAGTGTAGAACCATGGATGATAAAAATATGTAAAAAATAAATAAATGATTTAAACAAATAAAATTATTTAATGGGCTCATGTAAAGGGAAGATAATCACAGATCAGTACAAGTATATTGGAATCCATGCTCAAAATTTTAGTCAAAAGGGAAAAACCATGATTGAATATTCCTACATTGAATATAGATCCATCATTAGTGATGAATTAATCTACTAGTGATAAAGGTGATTATTCCACTTCATTCTCCATTTGTCTTAGGATTATCATCGATCTAATAATCCATTATTATATGATCCCAATTCTTCAATTAAGAACACTCTCCTCCTCTTCTTAGATATAGAAGGCGTTATGCAGATAACATTTGGAAAACCTTCATATGAGGGTATTTATAGAGAATTTTATTTAGGACATTTAATAAAAAAATAACTTTTTTAATTAAATGTATCCACAAATGGCTACCTCATTTGAACGTTCGACATTGACCAATATTAGGTCGTGCTTAGGGTAAATTGTGCACCCAGTATTCAACTATAGTCTCTGATTTCTGATATGATATTCCATTTAAGAAATATTACACTTTTAAGAAAAAGTAAAAATGCATGACATAAAAGATATTTAATATTTTAATAAATTAAATTTCAAACTCATTGGGATTCAGAATCATACATCGTATCAATGCCTGGCCCCAAAAAATATTTCTAGGAATATTCAAAATTCATAAATGAAAAAACCAGGGTCTCTACTTTGTTCCCTTATTCAAAAATATCACATCGGAAAAGGATCAACTAAGAAAAAATGTGGGGCTACTGAGACCACATATAGCTCTCCTACTCCCATGATCTCCCATTACCCTCAGGGGTCTCAAGAGGATGCAAAAAATAAATGTTATAACCTGATGCTCAGCCTTCACCTCCTGACATGTGAGAAAATAAGTGATGAACTTGACCATGATTTTCCACATTTCTGACCACCAAAACTACCAATTAACGTCTATGTATGTCTTCCCTAAACCAGGATATACAACCAAAGGAGATATGTAAAACTCCCTCATCACCTCCTCCCACAACATGACTTGAACCACCATCCATCTTTGGGAAAGGATGACATGATTCCATCATTAAAATAATCTATATGGTGAATATCCTAATGTTATCTAGTCATATAGAACCTCATATTCGATGTATTCAAATCAAGTATCCCTCAAACACATGATAAGTGGATGTGTCAAAAAACATCAATTGGAGGTATGTTACACAATCATCACCCACAATGATAAACTGAAGAGAGGTGAACTACTCCATCACCTTTCTCAACAATAGCAGACGAAAAACCTCATTATGAGAATCCGATACCACAACCATGGCATGATTATCCCCAAAGATCACTCTGCTTTAACCTTTAAAGGGTCCACTATCACTCCCTTGTCTGAGAAGACATATCTTGAGAAGTGTACATTCGAATCTAGAACTAACTCCATGATAGATTCTAGAATACTAGCACTCCCATAACATGTATAGAACCATCCTATGTTTCGAATGCTAAAAATTTGAAACTAAGGAATTGAGTTCAAATTCATAGAATACTACCACAAACTGATTCATGAATATTTAAGGATCATTCTCATAATTCTTTCAAACTATAATGGGGCATTAAACATGCCGAATGGTATCACAAAGAACTCAATGAAACCAAACCCACTTTAGTAAACATGATCGATACATTAACCTCTCAAACTTAGAGTGGGGGATAACCCATCCTGAGGTAAAACTTTGAGATCCACTTCACATCCAACCACTGAGAGAAGATGTATTCAATTCATGGGGGGTGGATACTACTCCTAGACAGTGACATGGATTAGGTGAAAATAATCCCCACCTAACCTCAATATCTCATTTCCCCACGGAGAAAAACACTGGGATACCTAGGAAAACACACTGGGTATTATGAAGCCCCTGCTCTATATACTTCTCCAACAACATCTATATATTTGATAGATACATGGGGATATCCTATATACTAGTGAAGATATCAGGTTATCCCTGGTGTAATTATAAGAAGAAGAAAAAACTCTTCATTGGGAGGTAAACCTTACATGTCCTCAATATGGACATTCTCATGCTCCTCTACCATAATAGGAATCTAATCTATTATATAATCTGCTACTCCATGGTTAATACTAGCCAACTAATGAGAAAGCTGCTATAACATCATATGAAAGATCTCATCTTGCTCTACCTAGGTATCACTCCTTACCAAAGGAGGAAAAATATATCCCAAAAAACTAGAAGTACTTTTAAAATCACCAATAGAAATTAGCTAAGCATGGATGGTACACAACCATACCATACTGAGGAAAACATCATAGGGTCCCATGAACACTACAAAAATATTTCATGTGGGGAACCCTCTATCCATGTAGAGTCAAGTCACATCATTAGTAGAAATTGGTGATAACCAATCCTCTCTGTAGGAGCCTCTAGTACATGGGTTAAGAAAAAATCCCCCAACTAATATAATTAGGTCTTGAATAGGGGATACATCCATGGAAATGTGGCTTAGGTATTTATGCTATAACTATAACAAGAAAAGTGGAGGCAAACATAGTACCCCAAACCACACTCGAATCCATTGAGCCACAAGATTCTGCCGACTGAAGCTATACATTACCTTTCCCACCTGATCACCACAACTAGGGCTCACACCTACACCTTCCCATCAAAACTACCTCAAATATTTAAGTCAAGGAACTCATGTTCCATACATAAATACTATCTTCATTGTATAGTATTGAATATCCCTCATGGTTTTTAAGCATGTCACAAGAATGTCTCTCATTGGGGGAAGTGTCTTTATTTCCTTCAAACCAAATCCATGTCGAACATTTAAAACGTAAGGCTCTACCGATTCACTATTCCACCCTAGAAAAGTCTCATAACTAGGACCACCATCAAGAGGGGTCTAATCCAAGATGTACATTCACACCATAGGCTCAAGACAATCCTATGACATCTAATAAGGGGTTCTGGTACACCAAAAATCCAATCCAATATATGTCTAAGAAACTCACTATGTGAACTTAGAAAAGGTGGGTCATCTGTTAATCAAAAATCCAATCAAATATATATCTTATAAACTCACTATGTGCACTTAGAAAATGTGTTCCATCTATCAGTACATACAGAGTATAAAGATTCTCTATAGAGGTGTCCAGCCACCAAAACAACCATATGACAATTTAAGGTTCACACAAGCTTGAAAACCCAATCCACTACCTTGAGTAAAACCTCTACTGCTTGAGGGTCTTTCTCATTATGGAACATCAACATTATCCATCATTATCACCCATGCAACGCATCAGGACTATGAATACCATCGTCCTACCATTCTAGATCTATCAACTGCTCGACACATGGACAATCATCTAACTGATAGTTATAAGGGTCTATGCAATGCTCAATAGGTGGTAGCATTGCATGGTGTTTTTCTGCAAGAAACACCTCATGGGTGGGTCCTAGAAATGAGGTCTCATCGCTCAACCAGTCATCAGGACATAACTATATCGACATACTAACTATCATTCATCATGAAGTAATCATGAACATTACCAAGATGTACCATAGTCAAAGAGAATATATGGAATGTAGACTCAAGAAGGAAAGTCAAAGGACTCAGTCATATATGATGAATGTACCATTGATCCCTACAACCAATGTATCAGTATTTCGGGTCGACAAGTCGGTATTCAGAGTCCTGGTGTATTGATACGTTGGTCAATGCAACAACACTGGGTTCCCTAGCCTAAAATCTATACTCAAGAAACATTGACATTGTTTCCCAAACTTCCCATCAAAACCTCATAATGGTATAAAACTCTCAACATAGTACGAAGGTAAAACCACCTCTCATACCAATTTTTCATGAACTGACCCACTAAGTTCCACCTGAACTAAGGAAGTTTGATCCATGACTACACTAATCCCACCTCCATAGGATATGGGTTGGTGATAAGTTATGAAAGGAATAACTAAAATTGTCATAATTTAGCTAATGTACATGTACCCACACACCCAAACATCTCCATGTATAAATGTATTAGAATAATAATAAAAGATATAATATATATAGTAAATGCCATGCATGTAATAAAATATAGGTAATACAAAATAGTATGAAATCATAATCTGAAATGTAAAGTTAAAAATACATGCCCATCCAGAAAAGATGTCCCAATCAGAGAATAACTAGAAAAGAAAATTTGAGAGATCTTGACTCCATTTATCGAAGACTTGAGAACTTTACAAGGTTAAATACACCCAAGTATCCCTATGATCCTCTGAAATCACCTATGATCTATCTTTTATGTACGTAAGACACGGAATAAGTTGGAAAATCCCATACACAGCTGAGTATATACATACCCAGAAGGATTCTCCAAGAACCGATGAATGGGAAATATAAGACACGTCATAAGTATTCATCTAATCATAAAAAAATGAATGAAAATAAGTATATGAGAAAAAAATGATAAGAAAAAAACCCATATATTCTCAACAAGAATCCTAGGAAAGAGAGAAAGGGGGTCTGCATCTCCATAGACCCAATAAGAAACAATGATTCTACCTGAAGCTTTAAAAATGTCCAACATAGATCCCCAGCATGTCATACGTATTCCCGAAGATATAACTACATGGATAACCCACACCTCACCATTGTACCACACAATTTAGGGGAAAAATATTTAAGTAGAGGACCCACGCCCAAGTCCATGGGGGGGGGGGGTCCACTCAATAGACATAGGACATGTTCCCTAGTCTGTCAGGGGGGTAAAACTCAGTAGACAGAGGACCCACGCCCTATCCATTAGGTGGGTACCACTCAGTATGTAGAGGAATCAAACCCTAGTCTATCATAGGGAACAACTTAGTAGAAAGAGGACATATAACCTAGTTTTTCAAGGGGTACTACTCAGTAAATAGAGAACCTGTTTCCTAGTCTGTGGGGTGGGCGGAGGGGGTACCACTTAGTGTATATTGGACCCGCACCCTAGTGTCATAGGGGGATGAAACTTAGTGGGCATTGGATTTATTCCCTGGTATTATTGGGGAATGCATCTCAAACCAATAGGAGGATTATGGGGGGATTTCCAACCCCAAACACACATTGATGATCCCGCCTAATCATTGTCATCGTCGAGAACCATCTAAAGATGCATCACACTCATAACATATCACACTGTATATCAAAATCTACTATAATGTCCACCATCACATTATAAATGAAAAAACACTGATTATAGATACTTGAATGCAAAAATCTGAGTCAAAACAAAGGAGTTTAAAGATGTAGAGGATTCATAAAGTGGTACCCAATGTGTATGGGGTTTTGCACAACATGTGGTCCTGCTCCAATGCATAGCTAGGTACTGTATATACCAAGGTACTGGGCCATTCCCATGTACCCCAGGGTGTGTCTGTGTACTCCTAGAGTACATTACATATTTTTCCAAAACCCTAAAGAATGCATGAGGCTCATCATCGGTCTAACAGGTGAAACTTCAAACCACCAATATTTCATCAAAAATATCCACGAATGAAAAAATGAATCCAACCATTGTAATCCCCATTAAAAAACACTCAGGATAGGATATTCACTTTCCAAAATTTCACATCTGGTAAAAAATGTATTTCACCGTAACACGTACGTACATCTCTTTGGGGGCCCAAGCCATAAGTCCAAATTAAGTACTCGATATAGGTATACAAATGCCTGCCAAAAAATCAGGGTCAAAATTTGTCAGGAAATTCATCATTATGATACTATATGAATAATATATGACTTATACTAGATTATCATGGCCCCTGTGTAAGGATAACACACACAAATTGAGAAATGGTCTAAATTATGTAATAATAATAATAATAATATTATTATTATCATTTGGAAATTCATTGAACTATGTCATGAGCACAAATTAAATATCCAAAATTAGTCTTTAAATGATCATCTCAATTTTAGGGTCGCAATGCATCGATGGTTCGTTAATATGATACCACAAATAGAATTTATAGTAAAATCAAGGTTTCCCTAAAATAAATAAATAATAATATTATTTTATGTTATTAATATTATATTTTTTTAAAACCTTATTTGGTAAATTGGTTTCACTCAAGGGACCCTCCCTATTTCTATCATGTGCATGCCCAGCATGGGCCCAGGCATTTCACCTTCCTTTTTTTATCAATTATTATAATAAATATTTTTACAGGAATCTATTCCCCCTCTTCAATCGACATATAGACACTCTCTAAGGCACCTCCACCATCTTTAATTTTTATATATTATTTAATTTATATGATTAAATAATTTAAATGGTTTCCACCCCATTTATGCATGTATATGGATTTTATTCCCACCCATCATAGCCTCTTAATTATTGGAACTAAATACCTTATATTGTTATTATAATTAATAATAATAATACTAACACAACATTATTATTATTATTATTAATAAAAATAATAACACAACTCTCATTATTCGCGGCTAGATCTAGCTTTGACCATGATCCACACTAGATAGTGGACCTCAAACTTTCATGCCACCATAAAATCCATACTGAGTAGCATCTACCATTCTAAATTTCACACAAACTCTACATGGAAATGATCCTATCACACCGTACATCATTGCCGCACATCATCTGTGAAAATCCGGGATCACTGATCTAATCCCGAACCACCTCCGATCACCCATCATTCTTATCTCAACTCAATCACATCCTCGATCGCGATCCCACACCTATGGTACTGTTCTGATCCATTTGATAATCACCATCCCTCTCATTATTTGCACAACCTTCATTATTTCGGGGGTTCGATCATGCTCAAACCCACACATATAATGTTGAACAGTGACCCTATGGGATAACGATGAAGAACCCAAATAATGTTGGGGGATAAGCACAAAAAAGTTGATATTCATTGATGATTGATGCAGTCCTTTCCGACAATTTATAGGTGTAGAACCATGGATGATAAAATGGTGTAACCAATAAATAATTGATTTAATCAAACCAAATCATTGAACGTGCTCGTGCTAAAGGTTGATAATCAAAGTTCAATAAAAACAGTTAAGAATCCATTCTCAAAATTTGAATCAAAAGGGATAAAACCACAATTGATGATCCCTACCTTGAATATGGATCAATCATTGGGGAAGAACCCATCCTCAAGTGATATAACTGATGATCCCATTGCATTCTCCACTCGTCTCATGATTATCATTGATCCAATCATCCATCATTCTCCAATCCCAATCTTTCAATGAATAAGTCTATCTTACTACTCTTATATCTTACAAGGGTAATGTGGATAACCCTTGGAAAACTATCATAGGTGGGTATTTATTTAGGATTTTAATTAGGTCATCTAATAAGATAGTCAAATAAATTATTTATTTATTTTAATTAAAGGTATCCACCAACTGGTGTCTCTTCCGAACGTTCAACACCAACCAACTTTAGGTCACACCTAGGATAAATCCCATTCCCCATATTTAACAATGGTATAAGTTTTTTGATCTAAGAATATATTCAAGAGATTTTTCAATTTTTTAGGAAAACTTTTTGTTTGTGATATCAAATATATTTAATATTTTTATAAAATTAATTTCGATCTCACTGGGCCACAGAATCATGCACCGTCTTTGCATCAGTCTCAAAAAAATCTCAGGAGTATTAAAAAGTCCTAAATAGTAAAACCAGAGTCTCTACAAGGAATGAGTGTCATTTTAGTCTCATCATTCGGATGCACCTTTCATATCACAAACAACATAGATTTGGATTGTTGTATATTTAAGGAATATGTGAAGGCTTTCCATATGGAAATTAATTCTGAGACCATCTCATCCTGATGTTGTTTTCAATTTGAGAGATCGAGGACTACCACCTTTCTAAGTGTAGAGCTGAATTTATAAACAAATTTCTAATAATGATCCTCTGAACCTAATATTGAATAAAATTTCAGTTAGTAACTCAAAAAAGATGGTCCTTAAAGGGTCTTCATGAACCATATGAGCTTAGTCTCTTCTAGTTGCTTTAGTGTTCCCATTATGGGGACACATGGCCATATAATGTCTATCAGATGCTGTTTTGAGTCCCTAGTGCCACCGAAAATTGGAAACATTGTATTCCTGAAGTTGGGTGGGGGGAGCAGTTTCATCCACTATGGGAAAATTGATATTTTCAATGGGGTATTTGCGATGGGGGAGACTCTTTTCACAAGTAGTCCACCGGGAGAGACTATTTGTTACATTACCCTCTTCCCATCGTAAATAATTAGTTATTTGTGATGGGGAGATGGTTCTCATCGCAATAGGTTTGGCACGAGTTGCGCGCCGAACCCTGGGAAGGGTATTTGCGACGTGTATAAAAGCTCATCGCAAATACCCAGTGGCATTTTTTCGTATTTGCGATAGGATTTATCTCCCATCACAAACAATAAGTCGACCGGTTGGTATTTGTGATGGGATTCCCATCGAAAATAGTACCATCACAAATAATCTAACCTATATATACCCCATCCATTTTTTCCATTCCACTCCTTTCTCTACCACTGTCCCCCTCTCTTTTTACATTTCTCTCAAAATTATTCAAATTTAAAAATTCTAAATCGGAACAATATTCGCAGCTTATATCCTTTGGAAGATTGTGTTTAAAGGCATTTATCTATTTCTTTTATTTTTTAGTTAATTAATTTTATTTTATTTTAGTTATAATTATTGTCAATTAGTTGCAGCTAAATTAAATTAGAATTATGTAGTTTTATTTATCAATATTTATTTTTAAAAATATTTACTAACAAATTGTAAAAAATAGTAACAAATTGTAATAATTAGTAATAAATTGTAACAATTAGTAATAATTAGTAATAAATTGTAATAATTAGTAATAATTAGTAATAAATTGTAATACTTTGTAATAATTATTAATAATTAGTAATAACTAGTAAAAATTAGTTGCAAATTGTAATAATTAGTAATAAATAGTAATAATTGGTAATAAATTATAATAATTAGTAATAAGTAGTAATAAATTGTAATAATTAGTAATAATTAGTAATAAGTAGTAATAAATTGTAATATTTAGTAATAATTAGTTATAATTAGTTATAATTAGTAACAAATTGTAATAAATTGTTAAAATTGTAAAAATTAGTAATAATTAGTAATAATTAGTAATAATTAGTAATAAATAGTAATAAATAGAAATAAATTGTAATAATTAGTAATAATTTATAATAATTAGTAATATATTTTAATAATTAGTAATAATTAGTGATAAATTATAATAATTCATAATAATTAGGAATAAATTGCATTAATTAGTAAAAATTAGTAAAAATTTGTTATAATTAGTTATAATTAGCAATAAATTGTAATAAATTGTAATAAATTGTAATTAATTGTAATTAATTTTAATAAATTGAAATAATTATTAATAATTTTTAATAATTAGTAATAATTTGTTATAAATTGTAATAAATTGTTATCATTAGTAATACATTGTAATAATTAGTAATAAATTTTAATAAATTGTAATAATTAGTAACATTTAGTAATAATTTGTAATTAATTTTAATAAATTGTAAAAATTTGTAAAAATTAGTAAAAATTAGTAAAAATTAGTAATAATTAGTAATAACTAGTAATAAATTGTAATAAATTGTAATAGATTGTAATAGTTTGTAATAAATTTTAGTAAATAATAATAAATTTTAATAAATTGTAATAATTAGTAACAATGAAAATTAATTAGTAAAAAATTGTAATAATTATTAACTAAGGGTAATAATTAGTAATAAATTGTAATAATTAGTAATAAATTGTAAGAATTAGTAATAAATTGTAGCAAGTTGTAATAATTTGTAATAAATTTTACAATTAGTACTAAATTGTAATAATCAGTAATAATTAGTAATAATTAATAATACTTAGTAATAAATTGTAATAATTTGTAATAAATTGTAATAATTAGTTATAATCTGTAATAATTAATAACAATTAGTAATAATTAGTGATAATTAGGAATAATTAGTAACAAATTGTAATAATTAGTAACAAATTGTAATAATTAGTAACAAATTGTAATAATTAGTAAGAATTAGTAATAAATTGTAATAATTAGTAAAAATTAGAAATAAATTGTAATAATTAGTAATAAATTGTTATAATTAGTAATAAATTGTAATAATTAGTAATAAATTTTAATAATTAGTAATAAATTTTAATAAATTGTAATAATTTGTAAAAAGTGGTTATAATTAGTAATAAATTCAAATATTTAGTAATAATTAGTAATAAATTGAAAAAAACTGGCACAATTTCTAGAATATTGGTGGAAACTCGTTTTCCAAACGAATCATCTCTATGCAATTCACTATGAAAAATCGGCTTCGAAAAACGAATATCCATTTTCATATGCATGAGAATGGAGAGCAGCGGGGTGAGGCCTCCCTACTCTCCATTCTCGTGCATAAAAAAATGGATATTTATGCATCAGAGTACATTTTTATAGTGATTTTAGTCAGAGAAAGTTGCAAGGTGTTGAGCTGTCGAGAAAAAGAGCTACAACCAATCCACTGGAAATTTTGCTGCTCATAAATAGCGATAATTAGTATAAATTAGCTGTAATTACTAATAATTAGTAGTAATTTGACTAAATTATTATAAATTAGTGTAGATTAGTATATTTTTTAAAATGAAAAATATAAATAAATATGAAATAATAGAAATTCATATAAATTTCTAGAAAAGTGAATTTAATTTTCTTATATTTTTTGGATAGTGTTTTTATTATATCAAATTATTCAAAAAAACTAATTAATTTATATTTTTTAGAAAAATATGGAACAAGGAAGTCGAAAACAATCATTATTAGATGATCGTTCATGGATAAATCAACGTAGAAATCCATACAACTCTAGTTTTAATCTGATATATATTGAGGGTGTTGAAGCTTTATTGTTATTTGCATCATCAAAACTAGAATGTGTTTCGGAAGGGAAAATTAAGTGTCCTTATAGAAAATGTGCTCTGAGGAAGTTTGTCATATTTGACAATGTTGGGGTCATCTATTACATTTTGGTTCTCAACAAGATTATTATTTTTTGTATCAACATGGAGAACATAGTTCGAGAGAAGATACTAATAATTTGGTTCTAGATCCATCAGAATTTCAAAATTTAGTACATGATGTGGTAGGTCCATCATTTCAAAAAACTGAAACTTAGGATTATTATGATTTAACCCCTTAGTTAGAACCATCTCACTTTTATGAGTTTTCGAGTTCTGTTGAGGATGCCTTATATTATGGTTGCAATATAAGAAAATTTTAAGAGGATGAAAAATTTATTGCTACTAAATCCGATAATGGAGTGTCAAATAGTTTTTTTGATCAGATATTCTATTTGGTTAAAACAATGTTACCTAAAGGAAATGTGTTTCCTATAAATTTCATTGAGACCAAGAGGTTGGTTTGTAATTTGGGTCTTTGTTATCAGAAGTTTCATGCATGTTAAAATGATTTCATCTTATATTATGGTTAAAACGAGTCATTGGATAGTTATCCCACATGTGGAAAATCAAGGTATAAAGAGGTGCCACGAGGTAAGTTTGGAATGATTTCTTTAAAATAGTTGGGATATTTTCTACTTACACCTAGATTGCAACATTTATTTGTGTCTCAGAACATAATGAAATTGATGTCATGGAACAAAACCATTATTTCAACTAGTAAAATCTTAAATCATCCCTCTAATGGAGATTCGTTGAAGCATTTTGACCATGTGAATCCATATTTTTATTTGGAAGCCTGAAACATGTTATTGGGTCTTTCTATTGATGGTTTATGTCCATTTGGTTATTAACATTTTCAGTATTCATGTTGGCCTGTATTTATAACTCCGTACAATTTACCTCCTTGGATGTTGATGAAGGAGCCATATATCTTTTTGACCATATAAATTCTAGGAAATCTGGAAAAGAATATTGAAGTTTTTTTTAAACCATAGATTGATGAGTTAAATTCATTGGGGATTAATGGTGTCAGTACATATGATATTGCTTAAGAAAAAAATTTCCTGCTAAAAGTTGCATTGATTTAAACAATTAGTGACTTTCCAACATATGGTATGTTATCTGGCGAGAGTACACATGGTAAAAAATTATGTCCATACTGTATGAGAGATAGAAAATAATTTATGCTCGTTAATGGAAAAAACCTTATTTTTTCAACTTTCATCACTGATTCAATCTGACCGATCCTCGTTTTCAAAGGAACAAATATCATTTCACAAAAACCATAATTGAAATAAGTGTACATCCAAAAATGTTCCCAAGTATATAGTTAAAATCAATTTTATCCTCATTACCTCCCATCACATTTTGACAAATAATAAACCAACATAAAATTGATGGCTTTGGGAAAGAACACAATGAGTTAAAACAATGATTTTTTTTTCTATCTTCCGTATTGGCCAAATTTGTTGGTCCATTACATGTTGGATTTCATGAATATATAGGAGTACTATTTTGATAATTTATTTCATATAGTTTTGGATACACTAGGTAAGACCAAAGATATCATAAAGGCATGATTATATATTTTCCAAACCTGCAGGCGACTAGAAAATGAACTGTTTGAAAATGATAGATCATAGAAGTTAATGAATCAAAAAATAGATTATAAACGTTCAAAAGAATTTGGATTTATATTTTGTTAGTGGATTTCATATTTGAGAATTCCAGATGGTTATGCTTCTTATTTGGGAATATGCCTCAAAAATGGTCATATTACCGGATTCAAAAGTCATGACTGTCATGTTATAATGGAAAGACTTATACCAATTGGATTAATAGTTTTGTTGAATTATATGATTTGGGATGAAATAAAAGGAATAACATATTTTTTCGGAGACATTTTTTTTGGTGACAATATACTATGATGCACTAATTAGACTTCATGAAGATGTTGTTTTTATTTTATGTAAATTGGAAAAAATATTCCCACCCAATTTCTTTAACTAAATAGAACATTTTCTATTACATCTACCACATGAAGAAAAGTATGGGGTCTGGTACAGTTTCGATGGATGTACTCATTCTAGAGATGCATGTAGAAATTGAAGAATAAGGTATATAAAAAAGAATCTATTGAAGGCTCGATTATAGAAGCTTACTTGCAAGGATGAATTTTTTTGATCTCATTATTTTCAATATGAATATCCCTAAAAACACAACCACATGGGCCATAATGAGGGAAATATCTACTATGAAATGAGAAATCAATTATCAATTTTTAATCAGCCCAAACTTGGCTTCTATGGAATTCATAATTGATGGCTTTCAGATGACGAACATCACAAATCTCATACATATGTTTTGTTCGTCTATAATGAAATGAATCCATTTGTAATTTGAGTGCTCCTATCACTTATTCTAAAATATTTATTATAGTAACTTAATATTATTTTATTTGTAGGTTATATGATAATAAGACCAAGAAATAGCTTTCACAAATTACAGCAACTGCCCTTAATGAATATCGGCAAAATAAATTTTCTTTCTTGTTTTAAAAACTGGTAAAAAAAATTATTTATGGTTTAACATATAAAATAAATTTATTAATTATTATATAAATGATTTTTTAACAAATTTTCAAGTATCTCAACATGATAATAAAGATGATAATCGATTGTGTGTATTGGGTAACCTACCATCAAAAATGGGTAAATATTATAATGCAGATGTGGTTAATGGTTTTAAATTTCACACACATGCATATAAGAAATAAAAATAATAATTAATATTGATGTTTTATTGAGAGGAACTCATCATAGAGAAATTGATGTTGAATTTTATAGCATGATGGAAGAAATTATTCAACTGTGTTATCTGGGATAGAATTATATAATGATATTTAAATGTCAGTGGTTGGATAATGAGACAGGCTACCATGTTCATCCGACCCATGGAATCTTTGATATTAAATATAAAAGTATTTTTTCAGTAAATGAACCATTTTTATTTGCCCACCAGTCACATAAAATTTATTATGCTAATTAGTTTGCTACTTCAAGGAAATGATATTTTTCAAGAGACATCTCCAAATTCATTTTTTTCACAAAGAGACATGAATATCAATGATGGCACCCCACTGTTAAGGGATGATAGTGATGATGATGTAAATGATGTTACAAATGAATTTAAAATTACATGAGATAAGGAAACTGAAACTCATATGGAAATTGATGATACTGAGGAGGAATATTAAGACATCGACATCGTCAGATATTAACACGGAGATGATGATGAATGTTGAAACTGTTAAATAATGATTATAATCATATATAAGATATATCTATATATAATAGTTGTTGTCAATTGTTTTATAACAATAGTCATTTCATGTTTCAAATGGATGAGGATCTATTTCATCAGTTACAACAGGATGATCTACCTTTGGATAAGCAGGATGTTGGATCATCTAACCTTCAAACTGCTGGTGGTTCATGGAATACTCGGAGGAGGTTTGGTCTAACGTGTTTGATGATTTATTAACCATTTCCTTGAGCGACGTCACATCTTGGCTTCGATCCATGCATCCAAATGTATGTTTAACAATTTATTTTAGTTATCTTTCATTATTTATTTATATACTAATTATTTTTATTATTTGTTATTTTTTCCCAGATTTTTGCATATAGCTATTTGATTGGGGAGTTATATTGTGCAATTATTTTTTTGAAGCATGGGTCACATGTGATCAAATTCTTGTTGATTTTTAGTACCGCATGTTTGATCATTAGAGGGTATGTAAATAAAAAATATTTATTTAATTAATAACTTGATAATATAAATTATTTGTAGGGTTTATGGTATGCCATCAATGAGAGCATGCGTGGCCTAATCTAGAAGGAATGAGAGGGGTTTATGTGTGAGCCTTCCCGTAATTTTTTACACAATTTGAGAAGGAAGTAAATGATGAAAGTATGAGTGAAAATGTTTGATGATTCTTATCAAATACACTAAACTGATTAGATTTAGTCTCATATTTGGTATGGATTATGTTCACACTATTTCGGTGGTTGTTTTTAGAGGAGATCATCCGTTAGTCAAAAAAACTAGGGGAGACAAGAGGTGACACATCAACCCAGTAGGTGTACATTTAGTATTCATAGGGAATATGTGGTAAATACTTTTTTTAAATAATTTGTGTAGCTTCAAATGTAAATGGTTTATATTATATTCATATAGACTATTGAACTACCCTCTATTATAGAGTTCGGTGTTTATAGCAGAATGTATAGCAATCCGTTCAATAGAGAGATTAGAGGTGATCTCCAACACTAGATTTTTGTCATTATAATTTCTTTTTGAGTTTTAAAATTATCTACAAAAAATATTTTATCTATTTTAATTTTAAATCAGAATTTAAGGAGTCATAAAAGGCCGTGATGTCTTAGAAAAAGACTCAGATTCAGGACCAGACCATTGATCAGACCAGTTCCCACTGATTTGATGAGGCGTCATGGATGAAGGAGACCCATTATGCCTTTGTGAAATGCTGAGTTGTTGGTATCATCTCTCAATTGAAACCAATGAGTTATTATGGTACCACTGCGATGTCAACATCTAGCTTAAGAGGAGATCATGGAGAGTCATCACCATCTACCACATACTATCATGAGCAACTGTGAGCTCATGGTGATCTTAGAGAGAGTATGTGTAAGGAGCAGTAAGAGATGTTTAAATGGAAGCAACATTATCAGGAAGAGCTCTGGTGATATCATCAACAACAGGAGGGGGAGATGCATCGATGGCAGTAGCAGTGCCACAAGCAGATGGAGTACATTCGATGTATGACTCATGGTTTTGGTAAGGAGTTCCCTCCACTATCTCCTCCAACTCCCCTAGAATAACCTCCCCCTTAATGAGGTATTTATTTTTATGATAAAACATTTGAATGTAATTTTTTTATATTAACTATTTATAATTCTATATAGTTCATTTTTTATATTTTTGTGAATATTTCATTTTTATTATTTATTTAATTTTTATTATTTTATTACATTATTTTTATTATTTTTTTTGTAAATATTGAGGTTATTATTATTATTATTATTTATTATTTTAATAATATTAAAATTATTATTTCCTTAATAATAATAATAATAATAATATATTATTATAATTTATTGTTATTATTAATATTATTATTATACTAATTTATTATTTTATAATATTTTTATTTTACAAACATTAATATTAACATTTCATTAATATTTACATTATTTTACTATTATTATTATTATATTAATATAATTTATATTATTAATATTAGTATTAGTATTTTCATTTTATAATATTATTTTATTCAATTTTTTTTATTTTTATAAGCTATTTGCGATGAGACCTTTTATGTCATGCCATCTCACCATTGCAAATAGTTTTTTCGATGGGACATCATAATAGCATTTTTTTAAAAACATTAGAAAAACTATTTGCAACTGGATGTTGACCTATCATAAATTGTTTTTTTATGACTGTATGTTGCAAAAAAAAATATTTGCAATGCCGTTTTCTACAATAGGTCATTTGTGACAGGGTCCCAACACAAATAAGCTAATGGGATTATGTACACCGGTTTCTTAGACATGGAGCCAACTATACAGTCGAGATTTTTTTTCATAAGTTGAGAAATTGCCTCTTTTTTGACATTCATAGGAGGGAAAACATTAAATTTTACCAGGGAGTCATACATAGAGTGAATATTAACCTAGAGTAGTTTTATAGTAACTAATTTTAACTAAATTAACTCCCATTCATATTTAGTGAACCATTCCTAGATAGTGAGATCTTATATCTCCTAAGGTAGTGAATGGGATGCAGACACACCCTATAACACCAAGAGTTTTTATGAATTATTTTTTGAAATAAATTTATTTTCTCCAAAATATTGTGTAACATGGAATACCATGTTTTAATGAACCAAATTATACTATTTATATTAATTTTTTGAACATTAATATTATAACATAGATATTAAACATTGTGGTATAAATTAGAAAGAAAACTAAAATTAATAATAATGGTTTTATATAAATAAAACATATGGATAAAGAGGTACTAAATTTTTATAAAATCATTTATATGCTCAGAGAAAAACTTTTCTCAATTATTTTTATTTCTTCTTGTGAAAAAATAGTAAAAGAAAATTTTTAATGTTATATAAATTAAAAAAAAATAAATTTCATTTTTGAAGTCTAAATTTCAAAATTATCTTTCAGTGAATTTTTGACAATTTTCTACAAAGTTTAATTTTTCGAAGAATAGTAAAAAAATAATATTTTTATTAAAATATTCCTTATAATTAAAAATATTTACAACATACATTTTATTTTAAGATGATTTTAACATTAAAATTATTTAAATTATATATTTAATGATCTAGTTTAGTTCATTGGAATCAATTTCATATTAATTTTTTTTATATTAAATCTTTTTATACTTTTAATATTTTTTGGAAAACTATTCTTCATCACATATATATAGTTATTTTTTTAATTTATCCAGTTATGTTAATTGAAATATGAAAATTTTATTCAATATTTTTAATCATAATAATTTATATTATATAATATGATTAGCTTATTTTTTAAATAATGAATACTGAAGTAGTTAAAATTAATTAATATGGATAAAGTTAAAACTAGTTTATTAGGGAATTAAAATAAAAAAGGTGAGGGTTAAATAAACTAAATACATGTACAATTACTATTTTATGGAATTATTTATAACTTATCTCATCTATTATTTGATAATGATATATTTTAGTGCCTTGTGGAATGTGTAGAGAATGTATATGCTCTTTTATTTTCAAGACTTCAAAGTGCATCCTCTCCCCAATTTATAAAAGGGAACCCATCTCCAATCCTATTCAAAATCTCAAATCCTTTTGTTATTGAAAATAACTACTCAAAATAACTTTCTTAATTCCCTCACCAAATTCTAGAGGAATTATTTTTATTATTAAACCCTCTTAAAATGGATTTAGGTATAAACATAAATAGGTTCTCTGAAGAAGAGGTGCAATTCATAACCATACAGTTTTGTTTTATTTATTCTTCCACCTCCTAAAAATCTTCTTCAAATATGATGATATAATAAAACCTATATAATAAATATAATAATATTTTATTATGTTGATTTCATAACATATATCCATCTTCTCTTCCATCAAATGGGAAATGAAACCATCGATTGTATGAACGGTGGACTACTATCTGGTGAACCAACATAATTCGTTTTCCATATCCAGCTATCATGACTAGAAAATAATGATGTATTTATTTTTATAGATGAATTTTAGAACCTTATTATACTTATTTAATTATAATATCACATATAACATCTTACATTCCAATCCATTGGAAAACAACAATGATGCTCATAGGTACGTGCTGACTACCGCCTTTGTAAAGTGATGTGAAACATATTTAATTTATTTCAGATGAATGGAAATGAGGATTGAGTTGATTAATATAAATGATATATATTAAATTATTATTATTATTTAATGTTGAAATAATATTTACTTTTCTTTCATTCTATTTGATGAGAAAATGGAAACAATGTTCATGTGAACGTACATCCTACCGACTCCATGAACGATATAATTCATTTTATATATCTAACATTTATGGATGACATTAAATATGTATATAAATAATATATATGATATTTATATCATGGTTCAAATTATGGGTATTATGTAACCATGATCAATGTAAAAGTTCCAAAACTACCATTCCCAATCATACATGAAAAACAAATTAGTTATTACATGAGATGTGATTTTAACAAATAATTATTAATAAAAATGTAATAAAAGTTCGTAAGTAAATCATACATGGTATGGTATATATGAGTATGTTTCCTTAACAGATTTATAAGAAAAATCTATTGACTATACAAGAGTTTCTAACATGTATAAAGAAATTTGAGACTTGAGGTAAGAGGTTTCTAACTTTTATTTTCGTTAGACACATGCCATATTCATCACCTATTTCATTTTCATAGTGTAAATATTTACCATGAATTTATTTTATTATTATTATCAAAAAAATTATGATATATAAAAATCTATATAAGTTTCTTTATTTTAGGGTTCTTATGATTCAAAAGTTACCTAAGTGGTAAATGTTTAATGTTACAATGTCACTGTTGACCATGATTATTTATGATTAAGTTTCTCATGATGAAATATTATGATATACCTCTGAATAAACCTCATAAATATTCTTACCATCTTTTAATTTTTTAATTATAATTTTTTTCTTTATTATTCATCTATTTAAGTATTAAAGAGACTAATTTTTTTTTATAAAAAATTTACTTTATTTCACTTTTTGGACTGGAATCCTTTTTCATCCATGTATAGTTGTTCTAAAAATGTTTTAAAGAAATATTCCATTATTATCTAAAGATTTTTTAAATTAATTTTTAACCATGTTATAATTTTTTTAAAATAGTTTTAAAGGAATCTTTTTTTCTATTTCTGAATGAGGTACTTTTGATTTTTTATGAATAATTTGAAAGGATTCTTTCTCTTAACATGTATAACATGGATTATATTTCCACCATTATAAACAAAAAATGATTTAAACATTAAATTTTAATTTACCAAGGTTATTTTCAATTAAACGTTTTTCTTTAATATTTGTGGTAATTTTATATTTTAAAGTAGAAATTTGATAATGGAAAAGAAAATTTCCTCCAGAGTATTTTAATAATATTTTTTTTCGAATTTATATTCATCAATAAAAAACTTTTATGTTTCTTATACGTTACTAAACAAATGATCTAATGATACAATCTATATCCTCTATTTTCATGGGCTATGAATATAATGAAATTATTTTTATGAAAACTGTTTCTTTTCCAAAAGTTATCTTATGATGAAATGTTTATGAAACCCATATCATTTTTCATCTATTATGACATGATGAATGTTTTATGATATTATATAACATAAATGTATGGATCATATGATGGGTTGTACCTATGTATCCCTCCAATTAATTTTTTAAATATGGATATATCATGAAACAAATATGTTATGCATTGACATGATTTCACGTTTATATGTTTATGCATGGACACGGGTGCATGTCTTTAAGTTTATAGGATAACATAAATTTCATGGCCATAAGGTTATGTGTGGTCCTATTTTCATGTCTATATGGTTATGTGTAGACTTGGTTTCATTTCTATAAGGCTATGCATGGACATATTTTAATGTCAATTTTATGCTATATTATACTATGTTCATTGATTTCCCTTATGATTCATGTATTATTAACTATAATCTTTATTCCATGATTCAGGATTAGGCTATATGTTATGCATGGTTTGGTTTTCAAATGATAAAATCATGTTCTCGTACCCTTATTCTTAGGGTTTTTAAATGATTATTTATATCCCCTTATTTACCCTTACTAAGTATATTAGATCATATATTCTTATGTTTTTATTCCCCTGGCCATGAAGAATGTTTTTAAGTAGAGTATTTCTTTGAATAGTAGTAAGTGGGGAGATCTTTATATGATATGTTGAAGATATTCCAAGAAATAATAAAATTATTTATCTATTATTCAAAGTCACTAAACCTTTACAATAATCGATGATGAATATGTGAATTTTATTTAATGTTCATATGAAAAATTTAATATTTATATATGGATTATCTAGGTCATTATAGTTGGTTCTAGAGATAAGGTTTCGTCAATCATTGAAGATTATGGTTAGAAAAGTTTAGTAAAAACCTTAGGGATAAGTTTATGTATAAGATAACATTCAAAAGTTTTGTTAAGGTATATATTATGAGGTTTTACATGAAATTGCATCTCTATCTGGATACTACCAATGGATGTGGGTCTGGTACAATTATACCTAGGGTTAATAATTTCGAGAATGGAATATTAGGATGTGACTCAATCATCACCTAGTGCATGAAAAGAACCCTTTTTTATACAAATGGTTTGAAAATCATGGAGGATATGTTTAGGAATTTAGGTTTTATTTATAATCCATAATAAAGGATTTTAATAAATATTCACTGAGAATGACCTAGGTTAAGACTAATGTGTCATAGTTTGAAGAGAAGGTATCATGATTTTGAAAACCTTTTAATTTTTCATGATTATGTGTTTTAACACCATGATTATCGTTGATCACATTATTAATTTTGGTTTAGTTAATAAATAAAACC
Organism: Viscum album; assembly: GCA_963277665.1. NCBI lineage: Eukaryota > Viridiplantae > Streptophyta > Magnoliopsida > Santalales > Viscaceae > Viscum > Viscum album. Next base: position 875,696,109 of record OY728136.1, read on the forward strand.
TAAGGGAATTGTGTGATCAAAAAATGTGATGGTTATTTCAATGGACATACTCATAAGAAAAAAATGGCGTAGAATCTAGGATGAAATATTTTATGACTATGCTCACTCAACTCTCAAAAGTTATAAGTGGTAACATGGATCATGTTGAACTGATGAATTTACCGAGGAAGGAGTAGAATTCCATTGAATATTTTAGGTGAAAATGTCCAACCTCCTTATATAGGACTTATGATCCAATGGTTATTTAAGAATGAATCAATTTCATGGAAAATATATTTTTTTCTTCTTTAGTTTTCAGACCATGAAAATGAATCTGTGGAATGGGATGAGTTTTAGAAAATATTTTTTTATAATGTACTTCCCTCATATGTCACCAAGAAAAATAGAGAAGTAATTGTAGAAACCAGACCATAGTAATCCCAGGGCTGGTGTCTACTGCCATTACATTAGCATTATTATAAGTAATCAAATCTTAAAGGACCAAAGAGTTTGGTAGTCTTGGTAAACCATATACATACATGAGCCTTACATTACAAATTAACAAACTAATTATAACCTTTTTTTATTTTATAGATAATCACTTTATTCCATCTAATATATCATTAGATATCATTTTTAGTACAAATCTTGGTTCTTTTAGGAAGGAAACAAAATAAAGGTGATCTCAAATTCTCAATAATGATAAATTATAGAAGAATAAATAATGAATCAATGATAATAGTCAATATTTCAAGGTAATAACTTATGAAACATTCCAAGTAATTGATAAAATGACGAGGAAGTGAGTAAACAATATAGAAAGGTAAATGACTATTAAAATTCATGTAAATAAATAGAGAATGCATAATCAATATATAAAGGTAAATATTTGAAAATCATTCCATTTTATCAATATAATGAGAATGAAATGAATCCATATATTTTTTTATAGTGAAAATGTCATAGATAATAATAATTTAATCAAAATGAATGAAATGATTAATTATTGGACACCATGTTTCCAAGGTACATGGTACCTTTTCCGTTAGGACCGTTCACATGATGGTTTTTATCATAATGGGTAAAAAACCCATTAGCATAGGTTAGCCAACTGATTTTATCTAATGAGACTACTGATGCATCAAGGGGAAATATATAATCAGGCCCCACCCATGTCATACCTATCGAATGAATTACTTATATATCTAATAATTGATATAATTCAATAACAATGTCCCTTTTCAAATATCTTCACTGAGTAGATGATGAAGATTTATCAATATTTTCCACGATGTCAAATAAATTTCAAAGTAAACACCGTATGTAAAAATCGTATACGGATAATTAAATAATCATATCCATGATAAATTACATGGATATTTATCTCAAATTTAATTTTCAATGATTATACGAAATAGAAAATTTAAAGGGGACTAATAAAGAAATAAATGTTGTGAAGTTCAACTTTATACTTGGTTGAAGAATCATAAACCAACCTTTGTAATAATAAGTATTTAATAATTACAACATATGCCATGTGGAGTTAAATAATGGGTTGTTGACATTGATGAATTAAAAAACTATAAAAAGGTTTTTTTAAAAACTTTTAGAGGATAATACAATTTTACTTTTTATATTTTTTTGAAAATCACTTATAAAAAAAGTATTTAAAATGTATCCTTTTAAACATTTAAATGAAGCTTCAAATAAATGATGTCATATAAATCTGTACATTCTATAAAAGGTAAAAAAGATTATTCCTTTTGTAAGGTAAAAAGTTTCGAACAATGCCTTATTCAGAAAGGGACAATAATATTCTTTTGAAAAAATATTAAAATTAAGAAAAGGGTAAAAATATCATTAATAAATCATTTTTAATGGTTAAAAAACATTTTTGAAAACATTTTTAGAAAATAGGGTTTTTAGAATAAAATTGGTTCTCTGACAGAAGAGAGAAATGATGTAGGGTTTTCTTAAAAACACTTTCAAAAACATTTTGAGTAAAAAATAGTGGAAATGGTAATACTAATTGGAAAAGTTCATGTATTAATATAGGATAAAAAATCAAAGTATCTCTAAAAAAATAATCCAATAATTTTTTCTAATGGTAATTCAAGTGTAAATAATCCCAAAAAAGTGAGATTTTGAAGTACACCCTTAAAAGACCGTAACATTTACATGTGCCAAAATCAATAAATAGAATATGTGTATCAAATTTAAATAAAAAAAGAATGGTTAACTACAAAAATATTTTTTAAAAGGTGACATCACACATAATCATTGAATATTAACAATAATGAGGATGTAATATAACCCAAAGAAAAAAAATTGGATTATGAAATTATTTTCCACATAGTAAAACTGAATTAAAATCACATTAGATGAAATAATAAAAATTTAAAATGAAAATGCCATGAATAATGAATAAATAATTATATTACATGACAAATTGGATGTATTTACACCCTATAAAAAATCAGGTTAACAAAAATAATGTATGTCTCAAAGAATAGAAATTGAGGCGAAGTCCCTTACTACGTAGTAACTTTTGAATCACAAGTCCCTTAAAAGAGATAAATTTAAATAAAACATTAAATAACATGAATATAAAATAATTAATTATATAATATATCAAATTTTTTAGTACATACACCATAAAAAATAAGTAATTGGTTAAAATGGCGTATGCCGCACGGAAAGAAAAGTGATACAAGAATCCCTTACCTTACATTTCCGTTTAGGAGAACATCATTTTACGTCATGTATAATGGTTTTGGTCATTTAAATAACTTATACCAGGACCATAATAATATTTATTGTATCATATATTATCTTATTATAATATCTTATTACCCATTTTTTAATAATATTTCATTATTTTCACTATTTCCGGTATTAGTTGCCTAGTTTAGTGTGTATGTTTTGACTTATTATTTTTGTTCCTATTAATTAGATCATGAATTAATTTTCAAAATAATATAAACCATAATTTATATATTATATTTATTCATTATATTTATATTTTGAATAATCCATAATATTTGGATATAGGAAATGAAATGCACAGTTCATAGAGATGGTAGGCCATATGTATGCATGAACGCTACTTCCAGTTCATTTTCATATTTTAAAGAATAAAAATTAATTTAAATATATATATATTTATATATATGTATATTATAATTTTATTATAATATATATGTCATATATGTAACATATTTCTATTGAAACTATCATTTCTATGTTCCATGTATAGTGTGAAGGAGTTACATCACTTTGAGGTGGTGGTAGTCCACACATTCCCAAACGATGTTATCGTATTTACCCAAAATGGAAATTATGAAATTACGTATTATATATAAATATAATAAGTATTAAGAAAAAATAAATATCATAAATATCATAGAATTTTTTTCCATCATAATGACCACCATGAGAGGTGGTAAAGGAAGAAAGAATAATCATCATTTTGTGAGGCGGTAGTCCGCCGTACACATGAACTATAATTTTGGTACCCATTATATAGAAGTGTGTGTTAGTGTAGGTAGAAAAATTATATTTAAAAAATTAATGTATATTAAAGATACTTAGGGTTTTATATGAGGAAGGAATAAGAAGAGTTCATTGGTTTAAAAAATAAATGAAACTAATGTGATCGTTGAAAAATGTTACCTCGTTTTTAGGTAACTCATTTTTGTTTATACGAAAATACTTCATTGATTCGATTTATTCCCAAATAGAGGATTCTATGATGAGGTAAGGAATGTTGGGAGATTATTTGAGTACATATTGGGTGATCTAAATGGCTTTAGAGGTTAGAATAAGTGGGAGGTGTGAGTTACTTTTTATAGTGGAGGTGGAGTGAAATTCTTGTATATTTTTAAAAATGGAATTCCACCAAGGTTTTACCATGTAAAGTGGACCCAATAATTAAAATAATTATATAAAAGTTAGTATAGGGTATATATATGAACATGAAAATGGATTTTTGACAATTTTCTAGTTCATTTGGCTCTTGAGTTTAAGGTTTAGTCAATTGTTATGCTAATGTTTCTCTTAATCGCTGCAATTAATTTTAATTACTTTCTCTAATATTTTTGGTCAAAAACAAAATTTGAACATATTTTAAATTAAATATTATTATTATTCAAAATATTTAATCCAACTTTAAAAATACCCATAATATTATTGGTAGAAATTAATTTAAATTTAATCCTAGAGAAGAGACGACAAAGCATGTTTTTAAAGTAAAATGTTCAAATGTTTACTACGTTTTTAATATTAAATTTCAAAGTGAAATTGATTAAAATGACCTAAATTTTATTAAATTAAATAAAAATTATCTAATTTATGTTTAAAACAAATAAAAAATATATTATTACCTTATAAATAAATTATATGAAAATTAGTTTTGAATTTCAATTCATTATTTTTTACTATCCATCAAAACATTAAACCTCACTAAAAATACCAAAAATTAAACATAACCAAATTTTTATGTTTATATTTCAAAAATGAAGTTGATTTTGTAATATTAAATTTATAAAATTTCAATTTTTTTTAAAATAGGTTTTCCATTAAAAGGCATTAAAATTTTCATTTTATAAAAATAAAATTTTTAGTCATAAAATTGGATTTATTATTATCTTATGCTTATAAAACCAATTATATGAACATATAAAATATATTTTTTAATATATAATATATATAATTCATTAATATCATTATCTAATAGTAATTAATTTAATTTATTAGGATAAGAAGCCGTTGTGAGAAGAAAACATTTCCTTTATATTCAATTGGTTCTTATTTTCATTTCTAATAAATTGATTACTAATGCATTCAATTTATATTTGGGAAAACCAAATATTTTCATAAATTTTTTAATAACATTAATAACCACTAATTTAATGGCTTGGATATATTTTATTATATTATATAATAATATATTATTAATATATTATTGTTCGGTAAAACTCAATCTTTCATATAATTAAAGTCATCGAAGAAAGCTGTTGTTGCGTGCGATGAAAGATAAATCAATATTCTATTCATTTAAACCTATATCATAGATTAAAATTTTCTAAAATAGTAAATATATTTTAAAGTGTTGGGATATTGTATTCCCTTACCCACTTAGTGTTGTGTTTCATACACGATATTCATTACAATGCTCTTACATTAAAATTTATGGGCATTACATGAATTCCAAGAACATAATTAGTAGGATGAAGAATATATATGTTTATATGATGAAAATATTACAAGAATTTAATTTTATTATTCTAGTTTAATCATCAAACTTGAAAAATATTAATCAATTATTTAGTGGATTGAAACCAAGTCTTCAAAATTAACTATCCATAAGGGACTTTGGAAGATATGAGTAAATTATTCGATGTGCAAAAAAAATTGAAATGGATATTGGAAAACCTCATGGTTAAATTGATAGTAAAAGGAATATGGGGTTTTATGTAAGCTACAATGAAATTTCCTATAGAGGGTTGGAAAATTTTCAACCTCTCACTTGAAAAAAAATGTGGGAAGAAGTACTTAGGTGAATGCCTAAAATGAATGAGAAGGTGTTTCAAGTGTGGGATTCCTAGAAATCAATCAACAGAATTTATAGGTGATGTAAATAATCCAAAAAATGAAATTAATTAAAAAACATATCAACAAAATAAACCCACAAACTTTAGTTCTCTATATTCAAGGAGTTTGGGAATTATGAAAAATAATGACCCAATACAATGACTGATGAGGATAATAAAACACAAAAACCACTAAATTTAAAGAAAAACTTGAAATATTATTCAATAAAAATTTATAAAATAAATCATGATAAATAAGAAACACTTATCATCCACTCTAGATTTAGGAATTTCATTTTAATGTTTGTTTGAATAAGCCTTATGAAAATATTATTAATTATCCTTTAGTGAAATTATATGTGATTCTAAGAATTTAATATCTTCCTTTATAGTGATTATAGAAAATTGAAACCAAATTTAATGTTATATTATTGCAAGTATTAACCCAATATTCTAATCAAAGTTTTTTTTCTCTAAGATAACAACTTATTTAATGCATAAAGGGTGAATTATCTTTTGGAAGCTTACAAATCACTATGTATGATTAATTTAAGAATTATGGATACCATTATGGGTTTATAAGTTCAAGGTTTATCAAAAGTTAAAATTATTATAAATACCTTTTGATGTCTTATATTCTGGTAATTTATCAATATTATGGACATTTTTTGGGAAATTTGATACAATACAAGCCTTTAGTTTTGTATATGTTTTAGTGAAAAAGTTTTTTGAGGAGGAATTACTTTATATTTTGTAGTCATATGATTAATTATGTTGGTAACCATTAGGGTTTATGTTATATTTTATGTAATGGTAATTATGGGTATTAAATTTGGTATTTTTATAATAATTATATTAATATTGTTTTGGAAAAAGGATAACCCACATATTGGGAAACAACCTATCACATTTGAAAAGTCTGTGGGTCTAAAACCCTCAACCATAGGTAAAAAAGGGAGTATCACATACCACTAGAATTATAGAAAGAGTATTTCTGGTGGGATAATATGAAGAGATAAATTTATGAGTATCTCACTGATTTGTATGTTATAAAGTTATGGCTAATAGAAAATATTATAAGGGGAAAATAAAATCATTATCTATACCAGAATGGAATTGGTAAAACATTACCAGATATTTTGTCTTCAAACTCCAAAATATTTATAAAGGGAACAATCCTACATGGGTTATAGTCAATAAAATTTTAAACTCTTCACTTTTATTATTACCAACATTCCATAATAAACATTAATGAATGTGTAAATTAGTATAGAGTACCACATTCAATTATATTAGATGAGGATATGTGGTTTACCTTGAAGTTCTAGTGAAGTATTCTACAAGATCTTGATAATGTGTTGAGTTTCAACACTATGTATTATCCTCAAACATATTTTTAGTATGAGGGAACTATTCAAACCCTATATAATATGCTAAGATCATTTTTCGTGTATTTCAAAGGTGGTTGGGATCAATACCTCTATTTATTTGAGTTTTTTAAGAAAAATAGATTTCAATCAAGTATTTTGATGGATATTTTTGAAGACCTATAGGAAAAGAAGTTAATAACTACAAAATAATTGGAGGAAGTTTGAGAAATAAATATATTTGGACCTGATCATGGTGAGGAAATTGTATAGAAAGTTATATCCATTCAACAGCTCGTCAATGCTACTCATATTCTACAAAAAATTATATACTTAGAATCGTTGATGAGATCTAGAATTTTAAGTTGATGAGAAGGTGTTTCTAAAAATTAATATTTGGCAGAAGATAATAAGATTATTGAAGAAGAAAAAACTCAGACCTAATAATATCAGTTCGTTATATATTATTACTCATAATAGTATGGTATCTTATCTATCAGCACTTCCACCAAACGACTCTCAAGTTTATGATCTGTGTAACAACTCGAGATTTTATAAGATATATTCTTTTTAATTTCATTCATATCTTCTATTATACGATACACCAAGATTATCTTGCGCTATACACAACACCGTATTAGCTTGCAGTATACGCAACACTAATCTTAGATCGTGTTACACACAATTTCAAGTTTTTTTGATAGTAGTTATTCTACGCAACATTGAGTATATATATATATATTCAATTTATAAATGAAATATGGTTGGATTTTTTTATACGAAACAACAAAGGAGTCTTGCACTATACGCAACCCTGACTTGGCTTGCATTACACGCAATCACGACCTTTTTCGGCAGCGTGTGTTGTACGCAATATCGGGTTTCACTAAACAACGATACATGGTTATAATATTATTTTAAACTAGCTGTTATGAATAGTATTAACTACATTTTGAATTTTATAAAATTATTATTCATGTTACACATTTTCTAGAACATGGTATGAGAACAAAATAAATTTTTTTCGGGTAAAATAAGTATTTAAAAAAAAAGCAGTTTTGCCGCCTTTTGATGGTGCACCCATTTTAAATATATTTTTTTGAAAAGTTTATAAGTTAAATTTTACAAAGTAAACTTATTCTTTTGAATCATCATATAAAAATTTACATTGGATAATGTTTTGGTATTTTTTCTGATAACTTTCATATTTTAATGAATAGTAAAAACACGCTATATTTTAATTAAAAACAACTTTTTTCATCATAACAATTTATATGGTTAAATTATAATATTTAATGGTTTTAAATTATAAATAGAATATATTTTTACCATATAATATAATTTATTCCATTAGCATTGATTTTACATTGAATTCGTAGGTTAAATGAATTCAATCTTTTGCAATGTTTTAAACAAAAACCCATTTTCATTCGACAATGGGATTAATTTTAATTTAATTTATGCAACATTTTTGTATTGAATTTGTAAAAATGGATTCCATATTTGGAATCAGTGGGTCCAAATTATGTTAATAAGCTATGTTTTATTTTTGGGCATTATGAATAGTAACTACGGTAAATTTTATTTACCATAGTTAATGGTAAATCGGGTAATTAAGGGTAAATATAAGATTATAAAATTACCTTAACATCTTCTGAAATTCTATTTTATGACTAAACATTGACCCATATTACCTAAGTGTTGGAATAGATTCATTTTATGGACTTGTTTTCTTGAAAATAATTTAATTATTATTAAAACCAAAGAAAGTGACAACATGTCACTCTCTTAAATATTATAAGTATATTAATTTTAATTTAGTGATAAACTTAATGATACTTCGAACATGAATATTCTACAGAAATATAATAAAATTATCTACATCATAAAAATTTATTTATAATTTTTAGGGATTATATAATTATCATTAAATGTGACATAATAGTGATGTTGAAATTATTTTATTAAGAGAAATATCAAACAAATGGTTTTAAAAATATTAAAATAAATATTATATGAACTATTTAATGAGATCCACTAATTTTCTAGATAAATTTGACATGTTATGAATCTATTAAATCTTTTATTTCGAAAATATCTTCTGAATATTGTTTATTTAAATTCAAATAAATGAATAGTGTCAAAATTGACACTATTGTTATTTTATAAAAATAACATATTATAAAATTGTTTAAAAATCACAAAAATATTTAAAAATTATAAATTTCAATTAATATGGTCAAAATGTTTATAAAGTATCCAATTATGGACAATTTACAACAAATAATTAATTATTTGTAATAATTTAAAATTTAAAATGTTATTACCACAAATAAAATTAAATTGATTAAATAAGGATAAATCAAGTTGATAATGTTTAAAATAAATTCTTAACATGGATAAATTTTATTGGTGGATGATATTAAAACCCTATCTCATCTAATATTCGGATTTGAGTCATTTTTGATGTTTTTAAGTGGGGTTGGGATTTAATATAAATTAATATTTTCTTATATTTCTAAAGGTGCCCCTCTCCTCCCTTATAAAAGGGAATCTCCTCCCTCTTATCCTCACACAATTTGGAGCTTTTAATCTCGACCAAACCCTGCCCATTTACCTTCTCAACTTCTCTAGAAACATAATAGAGGTACTGGAATTCTTCAAAGACCAATTTTAGTACCCTAAGAAGAGGTTTCAAAGAGGCGTGTCTAAGAAGAGGTAATATCCATTACCGATTCTTTCAATTTTCTTTCTTCTTCAACTTCTTCAACTTCTTCTTTTTAGTTGTTTAATTATATTGTAATAAAATAAGTATCAATAATATACAGATATATTATTATAAATATGAATCAACCCCATTTCACCTTCTATCCATCCTACGGATAACGAAATCATTGCGCGTGCATACGTACGGAATACCGTCTCCACAGCGTGGTGTAATATGTTTTTCCACCAACCCCTTACATGGATGGGTATAATGGTGTAAAGAATAACTCTATATGGTTATTATAACATCATACTGATTCTGATATATTATACCATCCACTCCAATTCTATTCAATAATTATGGGAATGATATAATTGCTCGTGCGTACGTACGGATTACCGTCTCCACGACGCGATGAGATTCATTCTCCATTTTAACCATACACGAAAGATTATAAAGTTTATATAATGAATAATAATTAAATATGTGACATAATAATGCTAATGGATTTATGTATATATATATATATGTATGTCATCTATTTAGTTTCATTCAATTCAATAAGGAAACGAAAACAGCGTTCATGCGTACGTACGGCCTACCGTCTCCATGAACGGAGTATTTCATTCCTTTTATTGATCTATAATATATATGTATAAGATGAATATATATATTATATATAAATCATGTTTTACATTCTGGAATTATGTAAATCAGGATATAAGTAATAATATCAAGAATGACAAGTCGAAACACATATGATAAATAAAATGATTTTACCCAAGACACTGCTTTAACATGGAATTTACAAAAGAACGGGTAATATAAAGTCATAAGTGAAACATATATGATATCATAACAATGAATATGATTATTTAATAAGTCAATTAAATTATTTAAATCATTATACAGGTGGTTCAGATCCATACGAATCATATTGGACCTAAGGTAAGGGATAACTTTTCCAATCTCGTTATTATCCGAGATTGTTTATTCGTAAGTATTTACTGAGGTTATTGTTCTCATCCATGTCCAAGTTTCCTAAAAATGGTTTTATGTATGTTTAATGTCCTTTTTAACCATTTTTGACTTTTACTACATGGTATGTATGGAATTTTTCTTTTAGGAGGTACTTTTTAACTTTTCTGGAAAAAGTACGAGAAGAATATTTTTTTAACGTATACGGCACGAACGGATTTTTACGGTTTTATAAAGCCTTATTTTCATGAAGATTCCTCCAGAAGATTCCATGACTATTTTAAACAAAATACTTTTCTTTTAAAATTGCATGACATTTTGTGAAAAAGAAAATTATTTTGAAGAAGAAAAGATAGTTTCCTCAAGAATTCATTTCAAGTGTTTTATCAAAACCATTTTTCATCTAAGATGACATTATTTCATATGTGTATGTTTCAAGTATCATGCCTCTATGATTTACTTGGTTTCAATTTTCTTATTATGAAATGATATCCATTTATTTTATATATATTATGTGACGATGGGATGATGTTTATGAAACCCATTTTATTCGTTGGGTTATTATAAATAATATATGTTTATTTTGTGGAACAAGTAATAATGATTTCATTATGAGATGGGTGGGACCTATATCTACCTACAATGCATTGGGTAAATATTTATATATCATGAGATAGACATGGATGGAACGATAAGTTAATATGGTTCAGTGTTACAGGACTGAAACGGGGAGTGAACTCGATTCAGAAAGGGACTTTGTCCACTAAGATGGTCTTTCCAGCACTGCCTTGGCTACTATGGAAATAATATCATGTGATTAATGGTTTCCACAATTACATGTTTTATTCCCATGATATTTTATCATCATTGATGTTCCTTTATGATATATGCATTACGTACTTCCAAGATTTATGTCTTTGCTTAAGGTTTTGATGTTTAGATTTTATGTTCATGTTTTTGCATTCAAATGTTTATGGATTGTTTTATGTTCTATTTGCTTACCCTTACTGAGAATTTGAGCTCACCCTTTATATGTTTTCTTTTCCCCAGGATATAAAGAAAGGTTTTAGGTAAGAAAAACAAAAGGGGAATATTTTTATGGAGATGTTTAAGATCTTTCACCATGATTAGAATATTAGGTTCCGATTTTCCAAATACACTAAACTATTACGATCCTTGAGTTTTTGTTTTTTGTTATGTATTAAGTATTTTGAAAAAGTAATGTATTTTCCATGTACGTCAAGCTCTGGGTCTCTACAATATGTTCCATGTATCTCTCTAGAGGAAGTACATACATGATATGTCACATTTACCAAACTCAAAGGTTGTGCCATTAGAGAATTATATTTATTATTAAGTAAAAATGGTGGAGACTCTAGATCATAGAGAGAATGTTCAATGAAATAAGTTCTCTCACTTGGTCAATGTTCTGTAGAGAAACCAATAAGCTGAGGAAGCTATGTGGGGGCCTTAGGATACAATGAGGTAGAAGTATCCTTAGTTGTTTGTAACAAAGTGACATAATGCAAAATTAATTTCATGGAGGGAATAATGTGACACCCTGATATTTTATGAAATATTCTTTCAAATTAATTTAGTATTTTTGATAGCTTTTGTTACCCAAAACACTAAGTTTTAATGAACCAAAATATACTATTTTTATTATTATTTAAATATGATCATTATAACCAAGTTGTTAAAAATGGTTGTATGAATATGAATTTTTTTTAGAAAATTAAATAAAATTATTTTATATACAGAAAATATATTCATAAAAAGGTACTTAATTTTCAATGAAGCCTTTATATGTTACGAAAATATTTTTTTTTCAAATTTTTTTTACTAATTTTTGTAAACGAATAGTAAAAGAATTTTTTTTCTAATTTTAGAAATAGTATTCTAAAAAATAATATTCATTTTTTAAATATATATTTGAAAATTATCTTTGAGTTATTTTTTTGATAATTTTTAGCAATGATTAATTTTTTGATGAATAGAAAAAAATATTGATTTTTATTAAAAATCGACTTTTCATTTAAAGAATTAACAAGATAAATTTTACTTTAAAAGAATTTTAAAGGTATAATTATATATTTTATATATTTTATATTCCAATTTATGTCATTTTAATCAATTTTATATTGAATTTTTATCTGAATATATTTTATACCTTTGAATGTTTTTTTGAAAACTGTATTTTCATTGCGGTAACAAGTTTAATTTTAAACTTTGTTCTATCACTTATGTGAATTTAATATGGGAAATTGTATTACATATATGAATAAGAATAATATATATTATATAATAAAACCAAATTAATATGTTTTCATAATTAATAGTGAAAACAATGACAGTTAATTACCACAGTTAAGGTTAAAATAGGTTTACTGAGGTGTTAATCTAAAATGATAAGGGTTAAAATAACCCAAAGACGTTTCTAATTACTATTTTATGGACATATTTCCACATTATATCCTATTACTTTATATTATGATCCATTTTGGGGCCTTTTATAATGTGTATAATGTGGAAAAACTTTATTGTTTTTAAAAATTCAAGTGTTTCCTCTTCCCCACTTATAAAAGGGAACTCTGTATCCTTTCTTATTCACATTCCTAAATACTTCTTCTTGAGCGAGTACATAACCAAATATTTTCTTTAAGAACCTACCCATATCCTGTAGGACATATGTTTATTAGTAATCTCTCCTAATAAGGCTTTAGGTTTAAACCTAAAGTGGGTCTTTGAAGAAGTGGTAAAATTCATAAGCTTCCCTTGTTTATTTATTTATTCTTCCATATACTTAAAATATTCTTCAACTATGAAGATATAATAAAACTATAATAAAAAATATATTTTGATTTTATTTTTTTAATTACATAACCTATTTCTATCCCCTCTTCCATAATAAGGGAAATGAAATAATCGATAATGTGTAAGAAAGACTACTTCCTCACGAACCGATGTAAATCGTTTTCCATCACCACATATAATGGTTGTAAATAATTATAGAATTAATTTTTATATATTAAATTTATGAAATTTTTGTAATTATTGATTTATAATATCACATATACCTTCTGACCTTCCAATCTATTAGAAAATGATAATGTTTCTCATGCGTATGTGTGGACTACGCCCTCTAGAAAGAGATGTGAAACATTTTCCATTTTTTTAAATGGATAGTAAAGAGGATGGATTTGAATAATATAAATGAAATATATAAAATAATAATAATTTTTTAATGTTTAATTAATATTTACGTTTATTTCTTTCCATCCGATGAGAAAATAGAAATTACTTTCATGAGAACATACAACGTATTGTCTCTAAGAACGATGTATTTCAATTTATATCTATAACATTTATTAATGACTATAAAGATGTATATAATGAATATATATTATTTTCATATCATTTTTATAAATTTTCATATTATGGACCCATGATCAAAGTAGAAGGATCAAAGCTTACAAACCATGATATACATGAAAAACGATGCAGTTTTTACCCAAAGAGTGATTTTAACATAGAATTATTAACAAAAAGGTAATAAAAGGTCATAAGTAAATCATATATGGTATAATATATATGATATTATTTTAGAATAGATGTACAATAACATTATATTAATTATACAGGAGGTTTTAATGTGTACAAATATTATCGAAACATGAGGTAAGGAATTTTTATCACACTTCGATTTCTATGGAACACATGAAATATTCACCACTTATTTATTTCGAGTGATATATATAATATCCATGAATTTCATTTATAATTATTCTTAGGAAAATTATGAGATATAAATATCTATATAATTGTGTTCATTCATGGTTATTATGATTCAAAATTTAATTTAGTGGTATTGATTTTATGTTATAATATCATTATTGATTCAGATTATTCCTGATTAAGTATCCAGTGATGAAATATTATGAAATAGATCTCAAGGAACATCATGAATATTCTTATTAGTTTTTTTCTTGACAATACATGTTTTCATTTATTTCTCATCTCCTTAAGGAATAAATATACCAAATGAATTCTTTTATGAATAGTCGACTTTATTTCCCTCTTCGGTCGAAATCCCTTTTTCTAACATGTCCATGATTTCCAAAAATAATTCATAATAAGTTTTTACTATTATCCAAATATTGTTTAATTTCATTTTTACATGTGTTTTAATTTTTAAAAAATTGTTTTAATGAAATCTTCTTGTCATTTTCTGAATAGTTTAATTTTGACTTTTTACCTAGAATATGAATGGAATATTTGTTTAAACATGTTTAACATGAATATTATTTAACACCATCATTAATAATAAATGATTTAAATCATAATTTATAATTTTCCATAGTTATTTTAAAATAAAATTGTTTCTTCAATATTTAAGATTTTTTAAAGAATTTATTTCAAATTAAGAAGTATATTTTTGTAAAAAATGTTTTAATGATATTTTTATGGAATATTTATTCACAAAAAACAATAAAATATCAATTTTTATTATGTATTATCAGGGATATGATCCAATGATACCATCCTTTTCCTTTGTCTATATGGTTTATGATTATAATGACAATATGACTATGAAACTCATTTCTTTTACAAGAGTTATGCTATGATGAAATGTTTATAAAACCCATTTCCTTTTTCATGGGTAATAACATGATGGATGTTTTATGATCATATAGAATAGAAACATATGGATTATGTGATGGGTGGGACATATATATAACTCAAATGGGTTGGGAAAATATGGACATCTCATGAGATAAATATGTTATACATGAACCTATTTTCATGTTCACAAGTTTGGGTATGGGACTAGTTGCATGTCCATAAGTTTATGTGAGGACCTATATTTCATGTCCATAAGGTTTTGTGTGGACTCTGTTTCATGTCCATAAGGTTACGTGTTGACGTATTTTCATTTCCAAAAGTTTATGCGTGGACCTATTTGTGTGTCCATAAGTTTATATGAGGACCCAATTTCATGTACTTAACAGAATTAGTGAACATGTTTCTATTTATACATGTTCACAATGTTATATTATTACATTATTTCAACATTTCTATGTCAATTTTATTCTTAAATGGATTATGTTCATTGATTCACTTTATGATTTAGGTCTTCTGAACTGCAAGCTTTTTTAAATGATTCAAGATTTGGTTCTATGTTATTTAGGTTATATTTTTCAAAGATGAAGCTCATGTTATCATAACATTATGCTCATGTTTTTCTAAGTGATTATTGATACCCTTTTCTTATCCTATTGGTAATTTTAGGTCAAACTTTTTTATATTTTTTCCCCAAGTCATAGAGAAAGGTTTTAAGTATGGTTTGTCTATGAATATTACTAAGTGGGGATATCCTTATGGGAGATGTTTAAGATATTTCATGAAATAAGAAGATTATGTATCTAGTATCCAGATACACTAAGACTTCATCACCATTTAATGCTTATTTTTGAAAAGTATTGAATATTCATTTAATAAAGATGTAATATTTCTATATATAAATCCAAGGTCATTATACACCATTCCATTTTTATTTGGATGAGTCTCACTAAATGGGTGGCTACTGAACATTTGGGGGAGCCACTAAATTCTGGATCTACCTATGATGATGTGTACACACACCTTCTTCAAGTGTCTTATTGTGAGATATATTTCAGACAATAACCTCCTCATCATGCTCCTTTACTTCAACATTTCACTCCAAATGATCAATGGTGGAGATGTTGATGAAATTCACTAATGTGTAATATACCACTAGGATCATGTCTTCATCAAAAGGATAATTATATATGTCACCCTCTATGTATTTGTTCAGTTAAATATTAAATTATTTCATATTTTTCTTTTCTTAATTGATTGTTTTGTTTAACATCCCCTATGATAATTGGCATTTTATATTTCACACTCCCTTAAAATTTATTTTCAAATTTTGATCTTGAGGGAGGCCCTAACAGGATACACTGGGAATTTTTCTAATGATGGGGATGGACTCAGAATAAGAGAAACTATTGATACATTTTCTAGGTTTCTTACCCAAGCCTAGATAAGACCAATTTCAATGGGGAAAGAAGAGGTAGTGATATAAATGACCCCATACCTATGAGATGGGGTTGACTTGAACCCACCATAGTCAAATCCTATATGATTTTGGGTTTTCATGGTATAAATGATTAAAATTGATTTATCGTTATCATGTGGGTGGATCTAATATTTATATAGTGGTGGCTATCATAGTTTACCTTTTGATTTTCTAGGACTTGGATTGGGCATGATCTAGATGAAATATTTATTATAAGCATAAGCTGTTAGTCATTGATAGTTTCTCTATAGTCAAATTTTTTTCAACCATAAAGAGAAGCCTAATTAACTTTTTTAGTGAAAAAAGATATAAATTTATCTCTTGCATCATGTATGTTATTTTTGTTCATTGGAGATGGCATGGCCCTACTAGTCAGACCAACATGCATATGAAAATATCAATTTCAAGACATGACTTGAGGTAAGGACAATACATTATTCCTTTCTTATAGGACTTTGTTAATTAAGGTACAAAGTAAAACCTGGTTCTCCATTTTCACCCCAACCTTTAATATATATATATATATATATATATTATAAGGGGGTACTTATGATTAATTGATTAAAATACTTCAAGGTGTCAGGGAATTCCTGCTAGCGGTCTTTAAGCCACATTCCCGACATATGATGTCATGAAACTAATTATTAAGATAATTATATTTTAGGTAAGATATATCTAATTTCCTTTATGTGATTGGTATAATCCATATATGTCAAAATTTATTTTTCTGATGTGGTGGGTTGTTCTACATTGGTTCACTAACAAATAATTTATGCATTCGTCATTTTCTTTGGAAAATCATATTCAAGGGTGGCTACGGGGCAAAACATAACCCTTATATTGTCTTTAGGTATATAATTCCTCATAAGAATGGATTTATCCTCATTTTATATAAGGAAATCCTCCACCTTATCTGACTAGATTTATCATTTCTTGACAGTCTTACTATGGTGAGAAAGATTGGTTAAAATATCCTTAGTTGCGTTGAATGACAAATGATCAAATAGTAGCATAGAAACAAATAATTACCTTGTAATGTACCGTATATTTTAGGATATTTTCCAGTTATAAATGAGGCAGTTGATGTATATAGACAAGATTCCTAGAGTTCCTCTGAAAATGAGGGCATTCTAATAGGATCGCCAGTAATGGTAGGACCATTTTTTTATCAATATTCTATCCATGAAGAGTAATTTCATAGATCTCATTGTGATAAAGGTTCTAATGATTGGTATTCGTGTTTCCATAGGAACAACCTCCATCATTGATATTATGGGGAGGAACTTCAGTGTTTCTGGTCATAGTGTTGTGAGGATAAAATTTATGATCATCACTACCTTCATCTAGTGAGGATAAACCAATATAATCTGGTGCTGATATGAAAATATGTTAGAGGCACCCAAGAAAAAAAATATAATCAAGTAGTAATATAAGGTTGTCCAATTTTTTTAATTTCCTTTGATGATACCATATTTCTCTTTGTGGTTGGGTGACTAGGTTCAATACCTTAGTAGTTATGGGGTTCATGTAGTGTGAATAACAACCCCGAGGTGTCTAAATCATCCAAGGTTTCATCTTTCCTATCATCATATTATAATTAATACATTATTGGGTATCTTATATGATATTATTTCATGCCCAAAACCTTTTGGAATGTTTCGAAATATGATTCTATTTTTGTTTTTTGGGGTACTATAGAGATATACTTATATGACTCCTAGGTGATGTTGTAAATATGAAACTACCCACTGGTTGGTGGCACTAGGATATGACAATGGAATCCACATGTGTGTGCAATAATTTGGTACCTCTCTTGAACTATTTCAATATTATACTATATATTCCATATGAAGGGATTACATATATGATATTTCAATAGGGATGTTTATAGAATATACCAACAATCTCTTTATATTTTGGAAGGGATATGATCATGCCTTGAGGATATTTCAAAATTATTTTGGTGAACTCTAGTTGTAATATGGATATAATATCGTTCCAATTATTCATTATTCAAAATAATATTTTGATGATCCTCCTAAATAATATCATGAATATAGTCCCACTTTGGTGTAGCACCCTATATATGTTGATGTTTTCTTTCTCCAAAAGGGGAATAAATTTAATACTTTCCCTTATTGGCTACCAAAATATGATGATGGTTGTATTCATCATCTTCTACCGGGTTATGTTAAAAACACTCCAATTTTTGGGTAGGAAAATGATCCTCCTCTTCCATTTTAACCACGATATATGAGCAGGATTCTGTAACAATAATGGGGATATCCACCCATTTCTTAGTGTTAATGGTAATATGAATCGACTCTAATATTTTGATCAAGAATGGGAGATAAAAATACATTCTAGATTGAAAGGAGGAGATATGATACTACCCTTGGGTGTATTCCAAGATATACCATCTTGTTCTTCCAGATGTATCCCAAGTGTGATAGAATAATTTTTTAACATGAGTAGAAGTATGGTCCTTCTCTTACATCATTATCAATGTATGATGATGATATAATTCATAGGGAATTCAGGTATGAAACTGCTCTTAGAGCTTATAGTATTTTTTCTCACATCAGGAGAATATTCTAGATTCCAAGTCCGGAGAGACCATGGCTTGGGTATTCATGATATCCTCTTTTTCACACTCCTTAGAAGTTCAATCTATACAACATTGGTGGCAGTGATGGCTGATGATCATATAATTCTTGGATGGTTCATGGATGATAGAGAGAATATAAGAAACATTTTACTCCACATACCTAAGATAAGGGATGTAATTTTTCCGACTATGGTTATAGTTTTCCAAATTAGTTGGATGTAGAAATATGTGGCACCTACTTCCCTATCTTGTTCTTCCTTTAATGAGGGGATATCCATAGGGATTCATTACCTGAAGTCACTCATGATCCACCTCCAAGGTGGGGATAGTTCCATTGAGATGGTAATTTCAAACAATTTATTTTCTCACCAATTATTGAGGATGTTGTGTAGGAAATGATGTCTACATGGTTCTGGGGGCCACAAATTTTGTGGAAGTTGTGGCATATTATTTTCACCTAGATTTTCCATTAACTTTTAATTAAAGAGGGATCTTGATTGTAAAGTTCATTATGGATCAAAAAACTAAAACAAATCATAAATATATCATCATGACTAAGAGTATGTGTGATGTATTACTTCCATAGTTGAAGGATTCATGTCAGGTTCACCATTTGTGTTTATAAAAGAAAAATAACCCCACAACAGTGCCATGAAATCTTGAGTCAGTGCATACCTACATTTGAATGGTAGAAGACGACTGAGAATTTTCAAACAACACCATGGAATGAATTTTTGTGGAAAGTATAAGAGTTCAATATCATACACAGATTTTGAGGGGGAACCACATCCAACTATATGACTCTCTAAAATATTTAATTACTATTTCATGAATACATTCCAAATCAAAATTCAACACTAGTTACCCTTGTTCAAGGGATTGATCAAAACAACATATTTATGTGAAATCCTATTACACATCAGAGGTCTTCCATTGATGTGAATATCTATAAGTATCATAGGTTCTCCACTGGTTGTTCCATATGTATATGTCATAGGTTCTCTATATTTTCCTTATAAATAAATTATACTTAGTTTTAGGGTAATGTGATTTAAATCCACACATTTGGGTTTATTGGAGTTTATTTTAATCCATAGAGGATTTGATCATTTATCATGATGGTATTAGGATCATAAAAGTTATTCCTATATATCCTGATGAAAGGAGTAAAAACCCATGTAGTTCGGTGCCACATAATGAGATATGGAATACTATTTAAAGTTCATGTGAGGATGAAATATTATATGAATTAAAGTAATATGTAGTGTAATTTTAGGTTATATATTCATAACAATGGTTGGGGTTGGGATTATAAATGAGTGGCCCACTCGGGCCAGCCTTTAGAGAAATATGGCAGAATGAATATGGATGGATGATTACCAAGTAAAAAAATGGGCCTTCATGTGGTGAAAGATTTAATTAGGAATATGAACCAATAATATGGTTTATTGAGATCACATGGAAGTGACTCATAGAGTCGGATATGGCCTAATTAATAATATGGCCTAAATAGAAAGGATTTCTATGGAATATGGATTTGGTTGAAGGATATATAAGCTTGTGGGAAATACAGACCAAAAAGGGAAGATATAGGTGGATTAATGTTGAATATTCCCTCATGAGGATGGATACAAAATATTGATGGGTTTAAACCTTGAGTTGGTTTCCTACAAATCTTGGTTAGGAGAAATCAAAGATGACATAGTTCATGTTGCATAGTATAAGGTCATATGGTAAGACCCTAATGTGCATTTTACATAATGTGGTAAGGAAATATATATATTGAATGGGGAGGGGAAATGAATGGTTTGGGTCGTAGGCATGGATTACCATTATGTGTATTATCCAAGAATATACCCCTTTTAAGGATTATGACTCATGGGAAAAATGTCACTTTCAGGAGGATTTCAGGGAGGATAGGGGTATATGAAGACATGTTGGGGATTAGACATCAGGGATTAACTTATTCTTCTTGTCAATGAATTATCATGATGAAATCATTAATGGGGTAATGATTTATTGGGGATTAAACCTAGGGATGAGGTATAGGTTCCCTGCCTGATTTATGACTTTGGGGAAGACAGTGGGAGATTTGGGGATTACACTTAAGAGGAGGCCAATGGTGTTTCTCAAAAATCAGGAGAGCATGAGTGGGGGAATACACTTGGATATGTAAAACCTTTATGTGTGTGTTCCTTTCCCATTTATATCACCTAGTTATTAAATCATTAATGGGAACATGATTGGGGATTGCACCTAAAAAGGAATCCCATTGGAACATGGATCATTGATTGGAATCAAGAGTTATCATGAGCATGTTAGAGTAGGAGAGTCCTCTCTAGTAACATCATGATCGAGTCCCTTGTTAATAAGGGAAACAATGATATTGATTCCCCTATGGGTTCTACCAATCAGTGATGGAAATTTGTGAGTTTACTTTTATAAAGGGAATACAAAATCAATGAAGGTTTCTCTGGTTCTCTCAATGGAATGATAAAGTTTTTAAGGTGGCTTTGGAAGAGGTATTGAGTTGTATTTTTTTAGGGGATTGAACTTCACAAAGGGGTTCCATCAAGTTTATTTGAGTTGGAATAAACTGAATGGGTAAAATTATTAATGATAAGGACATAGGATATGACCCTGTTTCCATTATTTCAATCTTTCAAGATATGGACATAGGAGGTCCACATTCTATGTGAGATAGGGGCCTTGGGAGGAGACCAATTAGTAGCTTAAATACAATATAATTTTTTTAATGTGGTGTTGTTCAAAGGGATAGACATTAAACATAGTGTTTTTTTAAGGATACATTATAATGGATTTTAGACAAATCCTCCCTCCACAAACTGAGTTTATGGGGTCCCTTCATGAAGGGTATATTTTGAATGAGATGCCTCACAAGATTTATTCATTAAGGAAATCCTTGAAAAAGCTCTGAAAATTTCTTATTGAAATTGTTTTTAATTGATATTACCTCTTATAATCCAAAGAAATATTATCTAAAAAGTTCCTACGCAATTGATCTATGATCTTTTTTGGTTGATGAGCGTGTTTTGGGGTGGGTATGGGGTATTTATTAGAAACACAAGACAACTGATTTCTCTAAATGGGTGGATGAAAATGATGTATTGAACCACACACTAAATTATCCTCGATAGTGAAAATGATAGGATATCATAAAGGACCTCTTTTTCGAGCCCCAAATAAACACCTTCACATCAGACTGATGGTTTGTGAGTGGGGGGGGGGGGGTGAAGTACCAATTCTGCATTCGATGGTAGGGCCACATTGGGATAAAATTACTTATTTTTCATCACATAGGATCTATGTGGTCTACCATATATGATCAATTCTCCATCACATAACACCCTGATGATGATTCCTAAAAGTCCACCTTTTCATCATATTGGAGTTTTATGGTTTCTTCACAAAAAATTGGGCTTGGTGATCCCATATCAACTATGAGGCCCCGATAGTTGTTATGCGGTCACATAGTTTCTACATGGAAAATAGTTATTCATTTATTTTCTTATAAAAATGAATCCCTTTTTCAATTTACACTCTTTCCATGATGTTTTTATATTTATTGGTATGATTTTTGACTTTTTTCAGGCCTCCAAAACTATATGTACAAGTGGTATCACATAATTATATTTAGTTTTAAATGATCATCCAGTTACACTGACCCTAAAAATTCACAGATGGCCCACAATTGGACATGGTGATTACAAATCTCTTGTTCCAATAGGATCCTGACTATTGTATCTAATGAAAATTGAATGGTTATAATGACTAAATTTATAATTTCTTCCAAACACCTACCGATGTAACTAACTAATGCACTTGACTATCAGAGGATACCATCATCTGATCCACTGCCACATTGAGAGGATTTCTGTTATCACTACATTAATCCTCAAGATAAATTTATCATCTTATTTTATTCCTAGTAGTAGATGGAATAAACACATGAAAACATTATTAATATCTTAACAATATCATATCCAGTTCCATTCTAGAATATTGTAAACACTGCTTGAGATTATGGTGTAGGGTCACAAGAGGTTATACTGCATTAAAGCATAAAAGTATAACCCAATTTAAAAATATATACATAAAATAATATTTGGTATTAATAATGTTAATAGGCACACCTTTTTCAAATAGCGAACATGATTAAAACTTCATAGTTTAGAATTCTTAGCCTGAATTAGTGTTAGGAGAGATAACCTCAAAGGATCATTTCGAGGATGTGTATAAGTGAAAAACTAATATTGAAATAACATGTGTTGGACTGTGAGGGAAATAGTTAGTTTGAAAAGTTAATCATTGGGAATGTTAGTGGGATGTTAAATGAGATGAAACATGTTTATAGGGTTATTGGTAGCTCCTCACTACAGAAAAACCCGTTTTTGCGATGGAAAATTTGTGATGGGATTTATTCGCGTTGCAAATAATCCGTCGAAGAGGTTATTTGCGACGGGACAATCAACCCGTTGCAAATAACCAATTTTTTGCGACGGGAATAGGAGCCCCGTCACATAAACTTATGCGCGGATTGGCACAGTTTTCTCACCAAACTGCGCGATAGGGTATTTGCGATGGGTAGGCTCCACCCGTCACAAATACCGGGAGACGGTAAGAACTAGTTGCGATAGAGGATCCCCCATCGAAACTAGTTCGACACCCAGAGGGTATTTGCGATCGGTCCCGTTACAAATAAGTAGCGTCGGTAAAAAACTATTTGCAACAGGATGTTGTCCCGTCCCAAATAGTGTGTTGGCAAGTTACATTTTGTGATGGTGCCCGGCACAAATAACCATTTAACTGTCGACCTTAATTAATGCAGACGAAGGTATTTGCGACGGGTCCCATCGCAAAAAAAAAAAACTATTTGTGACGGGAATCCCGTCGCAACTAATCTAACCTATATATACCCCCATCCGTTTTTTCTTCCCTCCTCCTGAATTCCTTCTTCCTCTGCTTCTCTAAACTCTAATTTTAGAGTGAATATTTTTGAGAGTTAGTTTTTTTACGAAGAAGCTGTGAAGCCATCCACAATTATAAGAGATCAATTATAAAGGTATTTATGTTTTATTTAATTTAGTATTTATTTCATTTATTTATATTAATTTTAATTATTATTGATTAGTTGTAATTAAGTTAGATTTAAATTATTTTGTCATCATTATTTATTTTTAATGATAAATTAAATTATTAGTACTAAATCTAAGTAATTAGTAATAATTAATAATTATTAATGATAATTAGTAATATATATAAATAATTACCAGTAATTAGTAATTAGTAGCTATATTTTGTAGTAATTAATAGTAATTAACAGTAATTAGTAATAATTAGAAATAAATAGTAATAATTAGAAAAAATAGTAATAAATATTTACAATTATTAATAAATAGTATTAATTTGTAATAATTAGTAATAAATACAAATCATTAGAAATAAATACTAATTAATAGTAATAAATACTAATAAATAATAATAAATACGAATAAATAGCAATAAATACTAATAAATACTAATAAGTAGTAATAAATACTAATAAATTGTAATAATTAGTAATAAATACTAACAAGTAGTAACAAATACTAATAAATAGTAATAAATACTAATAAATAGTAATAAATACTAAAAATAGTAATAAATACTAATAAATAGTAATAAATACTAAAAATAGTAATAAATACTAATTAATAGTAATAAACAGTAATAAATAGTAATAAATTGAAATAAATAGTAAAAAATAGTAAAAAATAGTAATAATTGGTAATAATTATTAATAAATACTAAGAAATAATGATAAATAGTAATAAATAGAAACAATTAGTAATAATTAGTAATAAACAATAATAAATACAAATAAGTACAAATGAATAGTAATAAATACTAAGAAATAGTAATAATTAGTAATAAATACTAATAAATAATAATAAATAGTAATAAATAGAAATAAATACTAATAAGTAGTAATATATACTAATAAATAGTAATAAATAGTAATAAATAGTAATAATTAGTAATAAATAGTAATAAATAGTAATAAATCGTAATAAATCGTAATAAATAGTAATAAATAGTAATAATTAGAAATAATTAGAAATAATTAGTAATAAATTTTAACAAATAGGAATAAGTAGTAATAAATAGTAATAAATAGTAATATATAGTAATAAATACTAATAAATAGTAATTAATAGTAATTAATAGGATTAATTAGTAATTAGTAATCATTAGTAATAAATAGAAATAAATAGAAATAATTAGTAATAATTATCAATAATTATAAATAATTAGCAATAATTAGTAATAATTAGCAATAATTAGCAATAATTATGAATAAATAGAAATAAATAGAATTAAATAACACTAAATAGAAATAATTATTAATAATTAGAACTAATTAGGATTAATTATGGTTAATTAGGATTAATTAAGATTACTTAGGATTAATTTGGATTAATTAAAAATAATTATTAATAATTAGGTATAATTAGGTATAATTAGGAATAATTAAAAATAATTTGGACTAATTAAAAATAATTACGAATAATTACGAATAATTTGGAATAATTAAAATTAATTTGGATTAATTAGGAATAATTACGAATAATTAGGAATAATTAGGAATAATTAGGAATAATTAAGAATAATTAGGAATAATTGGGAATAATTTGGATTAATTACAAATAATTAGGAATAATTAGGAATAATTTGTAATAATTCGTAATAATTAGAAATAATTTGTAATAATTTGTAATAATTCATAATAATTGGTAATAATTGGTAATAATTATTAATAATTGGTAATAATTTGTAATAATTGGTAATAATTGGTAATAATTTGTAATAATTAGTAATAATTTGTAATAATTAGTAATAATTTGTAATACTTATTAATAATTACTAAAAATTGGTAATAATTATTAACAATTAGTAATAATTAGTAATAATTAGTAATAACTAGTAATAATTAGTAATAAAATCAATTGTAATAACTTGGAAAAATTTCCAGTGGATTGGAGGCACTCCTTTTGCTCGATGACTCTTCTCCTTTCAACTCTCACCGACTCAATACATTATGAAAAGTATGCTTATATGTATGCATATCCAATATCGTATGCATGAGTTTGAATATGAATTCGTAGGACCAAATTTTTCATAATGTCTTCAGGTGGTGATAGTTGCATGAAGATGATTCATTGACGAAAAGGGGGTTGTTTTGTCCGACGGTGCATTTACTTGCATCTTTCTCACACTGAAATCACAATGAAGAATCTACTCAGAGGTAAACTTATACATTCTCGTATGCATGAGAATTAATATACGTACCTCTGAGAAGATTCTTCATTTTGATTTCAGTGTGAGAAAGTTTCAAGTAAATGAACCCTCAGACAAAAGAGTAGCCATCAATCCATTGAAAATTGTGTCGCCCGTAATTAATGGTAATTATTAAGAAGTAGTCATAATTATTTATCTTCTTTTTCCAGATAGTGATTTTCTAATTAAAAATTATTCAAAAATAGTAATGATTTTATATTTTTTAGAAAAATATGGAACAAGGAAGTCAACAAAAATCATTATTATATGATCGCGCTTGGATAAATCAGCGTAGAAATCCAAGCAGTTCTGGTTTAAATCTTGTATATATTGAGGGTATCGAAGATTTATTATCATTTACATCATCAAAACCAAAATTTATTTAGGCAGGAACAATTAAGTTTCCTTGTAAAAAATGTGCTCTTAAAATATTTGACACATTTGAAAAGGTTGGGGCACATCTCTTGCAGTTTATTTTTCTACCAAATTATGTTTTTTGGTATCAACAAGGTGAACGCAGTTCCAGAGAAGATACTAATAACTTGATTCCAGATCCATCACGGTTTCATGATTTTGTACATCATGTTGCCGGTATATCTGTTCAAAAAACTAAAACTCAAGATGATATTGATTTAACTCGTGAGTTGGTACCATCCAAATTTTATGAGTTGTTGAGGTCTTTTGAGGATTCATTATATCTTGGTTGTAGGATAAGAAAATTATAAGCAGTTGCAAAATTTAGGACTATTAAATTAGATAATACATAGTCAAATAGTTTTTTTGATCAGATATTTTCATTGGTTAAACCACTATTACCTGATGGAAATGTATTTTTTGCAAATTACTATGAGAGAAAGAGACTGGTTCGTAATCTGGGCCATAGTTATCGGAAGATTCATGCATGTTCAAATGATTCCATCTTATATTATATTGAAAATTATCCATTGTATAGTTGTCCCACATGTGGACAATCGACGTATAAAGAAGCTCAATAGAGGAAGTCTAGATCGATTCCTATAAAGTAGTTGATATATTTCCGCTTAACACCTAGGTTGCAGCATTTATTTATGTATTAGAACACAATGTCAATGACGTAATGGCACAAAACCAAGATTTCAACTGATAAAACCCTGAATCATCCATCTGATGGTGATTCATGGAAATATTTTTGACCGAATGCATCCTTATTTTTCTGTAGAAGCCCAAAATGTGCGATTTGGTCTTTCTACTAATGGTTTCTATCTGTTTGGTTATTATGGTAGTTAGTATTCTTGTTGTCATGTCCTTAAAATTTACCTCCATGGATTTTGATGAAGGAGCCCTATATCTTTTTGACCTTATTAATCATAGGAAATCCAAAAAGAATATTGATGTTTATTTGAAACCATTGATTGATGAGTTAAATTCATTGTGGAGTAATGGTGTTAGTACATATGATGTTGCTGTGAAACAAAATTTCATATTAAAAGGTTTATTGATGTGGATGATTAGTGACTTCCAATCACATGGCATGTTATATGGCTAGAGTACACAAGGTCTGAAATCATATACTTACTGTATAAAAGAAAAAAAATCCTTTATGCTCTTCAATGGAAAAAACCATGCTATTTTGACTTTGAAAAAAGATTTCTTCCAACTGATCATCCTTTTCAGAGGAACAAATCTCATTTCAGAAATGGAACAATTAAAAGGGATGAACCTCCAAAATTTATCTCAGGTACAGAGTTAAAATCAGTTGTACTTTCATCACCTCCCATCATATTTGGTCCAATAGTAAACCAACAGAAAATTCTTTGTTTTGGGAAAGAACATAATTGGATAAAACGAATCATTTTTTGTGATATTCTATATTGGCCTAATTTGTTTGTTCGCCACATGTTGGATGTCATGCATATTGAGAAGAAATGTTTTGAAAATTTATTTCATACAATTTTGGATACACCAGGTAAGACCAAAGATAATGTAAAGGCATGATTAGATCTTGCCCAAATTTTTAGATGACCGAAACTTGAACTTTTTCAAAATGTCAGATCATAGAGGTTAATGAAGTCAAAAGATGCTTATACACTATCCAAAGAGTGCCTCTTATTATTTTCTCAGTGGATTACATATTTGATACTTCTAGATGGCCATGCTTCCAATTTGGGTAGATTTGTTAAGAATGGTCATATTACCGGATTAAAAATTATTGATTTTCATTTACTTATGAAATTTAGATTCATAAGTTTGTGGAATTATATGATTTGGGATTCAATAACAGACATATCAATTTTTTTGAGAAATTTGTGCGGTGACAATAGAATATGGTACACTAAGTAAAATGGAAGAAGCTGTTGTTGTCATTATATGTAAACAGAAAAAAATCTTCCCGCCAACTTTATTTGGCTCAATGGAACTTCTGATATTACATTTTCCACACAATGATAAATGTGGAGGTCCAGTACAATTTTGATGGAACTAAACCTCACGAGTTCTGATTCCTTTCATGATGATACTTAGGAAGCCCCATTAGGGGCCTAATCCTAATATTGAAACAAAAACACTCCCCATGTATGATGATAAATTATATATTCCCAACTATGTGGCTTAAACCAAACAACAAAAAATAATAAATACAAAAAATGGAGAACCTTCTATGATAATAGATGAATCTATCAACATTTATAAATTATTGATCACAAATTTAAAAGGTGACCAACCTTATATTTGGATTTTAGAAGGATTTATGAATATGAATTAAATCTATTAAACAGTCCTAGAGTAGAAAATAATTCTCCCAAAAAGGTGTGATGAGCCAAAAATCCCATCCTCTCGACCAATGTGAGTTCCTAAGAATCATTGGAAAAATTCCTAGTGTCCACCTGCCTTTGGAAAGCTAGTATGTGGCCCATTATAGATATTGGAACCGTTAAGTATTATTGGTTCCATGAATAAACCCCCTAAGAATCTATATAAATAGTGAGACCTATAAATGAATAATAATATAAATGTTCCTTTGGGTATGAAACAAAAACATTGAACCCATCATGAATATTTTTCTAACAAAAACAATTATGTCACCCATACATCTGATTGTTTTGTATTATGGACTTTTAAAAAAAGAAAATGAGTCCAATGTAGATCCTCTAAAATAATAAATCATGGATGTTGTAATGTCTCGGATTTTCCGTTTATTATTTTTAAATATTATATGGAATTATTTCGAGACCGGGCGTGAATAAGGCACATCATTCCGAGGTCTAGTGAGCCCGGAATGGTGGTTTGAACTTTTTTTAGTTAAGTGAGTCGGAACTTATGCGCGGTTGTGGTAGTTTCCAAACGACTGGCCAGATTAAAAATCTGAGAGCACCGTTGCGTCTGGGACGATGAATTTACCTATGAATGAGGCTAACCTCGACCGGTGCGGGTCTAGGGAAGAAGTTAATTTGCAGACGTTTTAAGTAAAATAAAATAACCAGTTTATTTTATTTCATTGAAGGAAACATCCGCTGTAGCGCGGCAACGATGCATCTGTTTCCTAAATTAATGACGCGCCTTAATGACTTCTAAATGGCAAGTCTACACCATTAATTCTACCGCGTAATTAAATGCCGACTTGTTTCCCATTTTTAATGAGTTAAGAAAGTGTACGTCATTGGAAATGTAGAGAGAGGAACCTCTGCAGAATCCACGGCGCGTTGGAGCAAATTCTCGACGACGAACAAAAACGGATTGAAACCAAGGATCGTTGCGCTGACGTTGAAGGATCATGACGACAACGGCAACACGACGCCTTTGTCAACGATTGATTCTTTCGAAAGGTAGGGGTTGTTATTTTGATTTCTTTTCCCTGTATTTGAGTTTAAACGATGAATGTGGATCAACCACAAACAAGTTGATCCGCGAATTCGTACGTTCATGCGGGAAGGATTTTTCTTAGGGAAGATTATGGGGATTTGATCCATGCTTTAAGTTGTTGTTGATTCTTTCCCCATTTAAGCCTATTAACGAGTGCGAATCAACGCCATGATGAACAAAGACGGAGGTTCATTCCTCAATTTTGTTTATTTGGATTTATTCCTCCTTTTTCCCCGCACGTTCTTCACATTCTTCACGAGGCGACGAACAACGGATCGTTGCACATCCGTTCTGCGACGCAACAATCCCAAATCGAAGGTTCGACATCGAAACATCCTTGTGGAGGTGCGACGATGATGGTGGATGACTAATCGAACAGAATCCGAAAGAGCATTTTTCGATCGTTCTTCATGCGGGAAGATCTGAACACATTTTTGGAGCCAATCGGAGACCCAAAAATGACGGAAGCGGCTTCGTGGGGTCGGGGCGACCAGAACCTGGAAGTTTTGTGATGATCGGATGGATGGATTGATGGTTGGAGCAGCACGGGAGGTGCGCTGGCGAAGAGAGCCATTTCTAGAAATTTCCAGAACACACGACATGTACTTCCGAAGAACACGCCGTATAGTTCTGGCAGTGGCCTCTAGGGTTTTGGGGTTGGAGAAGAATCACACAACATGTTGGACCTTCCCCGAAGCTCGGTGTGTACTTTGGGTAGCACACAGACACGAGATGATCTACATGGTTTCGGGAAGCACGGTGTGTACAGCTCGGCAGAGGCGGCTACGCGGAGCTCGGCGTGTATCCTGGGGATACATAGATACGAGATGGAGTACACGACCGTGTACTCCCTCACTCGGCCAGGCGAGGTAAATAGCACGGGTCACCCCGTGTGTAGATTGCACAGTTTGGAGTACATGGGTTGGTGACAGTGTACGGGCACATGGCCAGAGTACACGGATCCAACCACAGTTACCCAGACACGGTGTGTACTACATACTACACGTCGTGTACTATGTTTTTCTATATGACCAGCCTCACGAAACGGGCCATGGTACACGGGCACTACCCGGGGTCGGACAACACGACCTGTATCATTTCTACATGCCGTGTACTTTTTGGAAAATGGCTTGGTCCTTTTGATCAACATGCCTTGAACATCTTTCGTTTGGGTTAGTTCCCCTTCTTCTTGTTCCCCTGAAGGTCAGGTATCATTCCCTCACGCAGGATTATGATCCCTTCAGCAGAACTTTCTGTGATAGAGTCAGACATCCATCCGAGAGGCCCGGATCGAGATCCTCTATCCATTTCAGACCCTAGGTAGAGTCAGGTATCGGTGTGACCAAATTTACCGGGAATTGATCCTCTACCTAGCAGGTGAATTCCTGATGAGTTTTGGTATCCTCCATGGCCCTGGAAGTGATCCCCATCTATGTATCTAATTCTTTCCCACTCAAGAGTCTGTCTCCTGTAATGAGTGTAGCAATATCTCATGATAGTTCCTAATGAACAACTCTTCCCGTACGGACATCATCAGATCTATAAGACTCGTGGAGTGTTTCCTCCCAGAACGAGTGCATCATAGAATCTTTGAACGGAATCCCTTGCGGGGGTATGCGGCCGTGTGGCTTGTTTCTAGACCATGGGTCTAGGTTTTGAGTATATCTGGTTTGTTTTATATATTCTGTAAACATATATTATGCATAGTTGATTATACCTTTACTTTGTGTACTGCTTTGCGGTTTTTGGTGTCCTATACGGAGTATTGTTATACTCACCCCAGCACGGGCCTTGCCCGCATGTTTGGGGTCTTGTGTAGACGAGCATCCTTTTGACAGGGTCCAGGGTGGACCAGGGCAGGACCGAGCTTTCTGAGTTCCCTGCAGGCCGAGGCGTTCCTACGGCTACGAGCGACAGTCCTGGTACCTTTGTGCTTACAGGTGGGACTTTGCAGTTTTTCAGACTCTTGGTTTTGGTGGGCTTGTATTCTGGCCTAGTTTACATTTACAGTACACTACCTTTTTTCGTACTCTATTGGTTGGGTTTAGTTGTATGAATGAATTTTTGTTCCTTAGTGTTTTACATTTCAGTATTTGTGGGCTTGGAGATATGTGTGTGTGTACAGGTACTTAGGCAATGCCTCCCATGTTAGTGATATTTTTACTCGGTGCTAGTCACCAACCCCTGGCCTATTGGAGGTGGGCTTGGGGAGTCACATCACGGGCCCCCCTGGGACGGGTCATGATAGATGTGTTTGTTTACATGTGATTCTACATTGAAGGG
Organism: Viscum album; assembly: GCA_963277665.1. NCBI lineage: Eukaryota > Viridiplantae > Streptophyta > Magnoliopsida > Santalales > Viscaceae > Viscum > Viscum album. The sequence goes on from OY728136.1 coordinate 875,728,897, forward strand.
ATTTATTTTATGTGTTTGTTTCAAACCACAAAAACATTCTACAAAATTCATTTTAATCAAAATGGTGTCTTATCATCATTGAAAAATGTATACATATTCTGTTGGATAGATAGGGTCCCCGTTAAACCATATGAAACCATTAACCACCCAACATTTTAAATGATATGTGGAAAATGAACTGAATTAGAAGTACCATCTCATTAGTATTACCCTAACCCAAGATGTTTTATGAAAATTACTCTATGGCATGAAGCCTCATTGATTGTCTTCTTAGTGATGAGTGGTTATGAAGAGACTAGAAACACCTCTTACCATATAATTTTTTTAGGAGCCTATCTTGAGAATGAAACGAAACATCCTACATTATCTTTGGTTGTAGGATTAAGAGGTTGATGGTAGCCCCATATCAATAGCACATTAGTCACACTAAAGGTCTCCTGCTAGTAGTATCTACTGTAAATGTTGTGTGGCATCAAGTTATCAACATACTATGAACACCACCTCATGTTTCTGCAACCAGGTTACCCAGACCTAAGCACCCAGGAAAGACCACAAAAGGGGGGAAAATTATCAATAATCGAGAATAATACAATGTCCATGTTTCAACCAAAGAAGTGAACCAACATACTATAGAGGTGATTCATGAGAATCAACATATTCATGGTCGAAACTATTAATCTTTCTAGCATAGTTTAGTAGCACCTGAAAATGTTTTTTGGAATCCCCTAATAATAAATATGGGGAAAAACAAATTTAAAACCATTTACAAGAATCATTTTTTATATATTCATATCAATTGGAGAAAAATAGTAGCAACACATCCCTTATCTAACCAATAAATAGGTATATATTACCATTCTACCTGTAGATGTATACCGGTACCTCTTAAAAACAATGGAAGGGTATAATTACACCCCTACCCAAATTTTATAAAGATTTCAACATATCTTAATAATATTAACAATAGTATGGGATTGATCACACAACCCCGACCCCATCACCGAAGTAGCCTATTAGTATAATGAGAGAGATACTCATGAACAAGCACATATTTCTACTCCTATACAAGAGGATCATCGGTACACTACCATGATAAATGTACAATAGGATTGAAAATTGATCACATTTAAATTAAATATTATTAGTATATTTTTATTGTAACTTCATGGGAGGAACATATCCATTCCAAAACCAAAGAAACTCTTCAACATATCTTGGAAAAAAATATATATCTTCTTAGGTAGTCTCTCTTGTATGAATATTTATGTTCACAACATGAGAATCTGAATTCCTCATGGAGAACATATAAAATAAATTCACACTAAGGGATATATAAGGACTAGATGTAAGACCATTTCTCTTATATACATAATTATAGTGTTCTTGAGTCCCTAAAATATTTTTAAATAGAATCCCTAGATACTTTTGATTCATTTATTGATCAATGAAACACTAGTTTTTGTTTTGAAGTTCCTCCTCAAAACTTTTCTATAAAAAAATCATGAGGTCCTCCCAGGAATAATTTCCTTTATTGACACATTCAAGGAAATACTAAGATCTATAATGAGTACCTTTCTTAGGATGACTATCCCAGAAGACCTTCTAATTGTATAAGACCAAACAAAAAGATGTTCCTCCCCTAACCATTGTCTACCCTGAAGGTCCTTTCAAGGTTATGCATTACATGAATACTCCATATTGATAGATGTTAATTCAATATGGTATTAGTGTCTAGTATGATGTTCACTAGGAATGACCCCCTCTATGATATATTAGTATAATAAGAAGTTCATCCCCTTGCAGAATCCTTTATGATAAAACCCACATTTCATAAGGCACTTGTGAAGACAAGGATATCCATTCTTGATGCATTTTCATCAATATGATTCCATCTTTATCAACTAGAAAATAACCCAAAGAAATGTTAATTAATCTAACCACCATTGTATTTCCTATATTCCATCTTAGTAAAAAAGATCCCTACTAATCCAACCTTTTTTAATAAGAGAGATAGAAAATATACACTTTATTCAGAACAAGTGGATGAATCTATAATAGAATATGAATAAAACACATTATTCATGAGGAAAAATATGTTTGAAGATAAAAAAACATTCATGGTTTAGCTACTAGACACTCCTCAGTAAAACATTCTAGATAATTTTTCATTAGAATAAATACACCACATCTATCTGAGTCAATATATTAATATTTTCCATTTAAAAGTAAAATTATTTCCTTATGAAGGAAATTATAATTATGTTAATTTAATATAATAACATCACCATATTATTTTCTTGGCTTCTATTTTATCTATATGATTCCAAAAATTGTAATAGAAATGTGAGGGTCTTAAATGTGCATGTCTTAATTATTTGGGAAATCTACCTTAGTTGATTATTGATTCCCTATCTAGAATCTAAATTAGGGGATAAAGAAAAAAAAGATCATTCCAATCACCCCACTCTCTAATTAGTTAATCCCATTAAAATTAACATCATGAATTATCATCACTTCAAGACCACTAACAAAATTATTTTTTTCCACACTAGACAATACAATAAATTTGAATAAATGATGAACAAATCTAAAAAACATAAATATTAATGAGAGTGATCTATAAAAATACAACTCCAACGAGAATTTTGAAATATAGAGAAATATTCATGCTTATTAAATCTAATAATCATGTATCAGCAATTTCATGAGAAGAAATAAACACCTATTTAATGCATGCATTTATCCCCAACTCATAATATAATAAATATTGGAAATATCATGTTGGAATCCATGGAAATATAGGTGAATCCATAGCCCATAGTTATAGGGGAATTTTTACCACAAACACCTACTTCAAGGTCTCCATATCAATACCAAAATGTTAAAGGAATAATGTGGGGGTATCCCTATCCCATAGGGATAGGGTAATTTTAACATCATCCTCATCCCTTATAGTGGTTAGTATTTTCCTATTTAGGTGGTTTATTTCAAAATAAATTATTATAGTTTGTATCATATTTTAACCCATAATTCTCCATCGGAATTTATACAATAAGTTGTTATAGAGAATCTCTCTAGATTACCCTTCATAATGTAGTACCAAGATAATCTTTGAAGTAAAGGATAATGCCTTATAGCGGTTTCAAGCCAAAGAGACTATAGAGAGGAAAAATACTCCTAAAGATCCTTCTTTTTTGAATGGATTACATAAGGTTAAATTACTCTCCAACCCTTCCAATGGTGATGTGATTCATGAAGTGCATTGTTCAGTGGTAAAAATCATCATAATTGGACTTAAAGATGCTACAAAACATAAAACCAGTGTAGGAGAACAAGAGGAGCCAAATTCTATTCGAAACATGGTCTCCACCAAAATGACAGTAAAAGGTCTGTATACTAGAAATAAAAGGCACGATAAAAATTTTGGGGCCCCTCAAATGTTGATATTCTATCTATTCAAGAGAAATAAATCAAAAAATGGAATTTTTTTGGTTACATATCATTGGTGTCCTGAGGAAGTTTAACCTCCCATTCATGACATAAGATATCCCCAATTTGAAGTATAGATAAATGAGCTAAAGTATAATGATCGAGGACTGCCATAAATGGATATTTCATATTTTTATATGAATATTCATTAAATTACACAAACACATGCATGATGATCGTAATAGTTTAGTGCCTTTGGAAAATTGGAACAAAAACTTCTAGTCTGGTGAAATATCTTCAATTTTCCCAAAAAATATCGCCCCTTAGTACCCCTACAAAAACATTTCTTCGTAACCTGTGGAAAGGAAACATATGAAAATGGTGTGCTCATATGATTAGTAAGGGTAAGCACATATGCTATCAATTTATTATTTTATGAAATCATAATATATGAAATATGGGGATGTGATCACGATAAAAACATAATAAGATCATACCCAACCTATAATGGATAATAAACATGAGTTATGGCATAAATTTTGGTAGTTCATAAGACATGAATAATAAGGGAGTCAAAACCCTAAACTGGGAAATCATAACATAGAAATAATACATGGAATTGTGGTAGACACATAAACATGTAATATCATTCCCTATATGTCATGACGCACTGAAAAAAATTATCTGGGCACTTCGTGGGGACTACACCAACAGGGTGGGACACACCACCATCCCCAATCACAGTCTTTTCCGTGTAAGGGATCATGTTTCCCTATCTTCCCATAGTTCATCAATCTCGTCAACATGTTTCCCATAATAATATCATGGGATATAAATATTTAACCAAAACAAAGGATGGATATATAGGTACCACCTATCACATAATGAAAATAATATATATTTTTTCCATAAGAACATAAATCATTCATTATATCAGAACCCATGGAATGAAATGTGTTTTCTAAAAATCATTCAATCATTGAATAACCCATGTAAGCGAAATGGGTTTCATATTTATCATTCCATAATAAACATAAATCACTCTTAGAAATAATAATAATGGAATCATTGAAGAATATCTCTAGTAAAACGTAAGTAAAATAAAATAATTTTAGCTTATATAGAAAGTAATTTTGAGAGATCACTTGAAAACAATTATTTTGGAAAATATCCTTTATATTTTGGAAAAGTTTTTTTTAAATGATGTGAATTTTTAATATTAAATGTTTTATTTGAAAATATCCTTGTAATATATTAAGGGGATCAAAAAATAATTAAGAAATCATCACAGAATAAAATTCCAATCATGCTGTATATATTAAAAAACATTCCTTTCATAAATTTTTCTGGAAATGTCACAAACTTCCACATTTGGAAAATGACAGAAATATTCCTTTAAAAAGGTGTGTTGAAAAATAAAAAATGGGTAAAAATGAATTTCAAAATTCATAGGAGAATAGTAAAAAAATAAATTGATTTTTTTTGAAAAAATGGACATGGAAGATAAATATTCATTAATAGAGACTTAAAACAAAACAACCCCAAATATTGATGAGATTGTGGAAAAAATACTCATCAAATTATAATTTGATGAATAATTTTCCCCATGAAATAAAGAAAATTATATGTATATAAAAATACCCTAATATTATGGATAATACTCATTAATTAAATTCATGGGAAATATATACATCACATATAAGAAATAATTAGTTTATAAGGAATGTGTCCCATAGAAATAAAAGTGAGACATAAATCCCATACATTAAGTTGAATTCCTTTATATAAATTGAAACCTAAGGTATAATATATATATTTTTATTATAAATACACAAAAAACCATATTTATATATATATAATACAATATATTATTTACTTATTACTTTATATCACTCTCTTATTAATAATTCCATGTTAATGTTATGTTTTGGGTAATAACCGATTTGTTTTTCATACATGTTATGATTTTTTATCCTTGGTCCTATTACATAGATAATGATTTAACATTATCCAGAATGATAAACATTATAGAAATATCATATATATATTTATATATATTCATTATATAATTATTCATGGTTATTCATAAACATTATAGGTAGAAAACAAAATACACTGTTTATAGAGATGGTAGGTCATACATACGCAAGAAATCTATTTTCATTTTCTTTTCATATTAAAAGAATGAATATTATATGATATATTATCATTAAAGAATAATTTTTATAATATATAAAATATATATTCATAAAATTTATCGTTATTACCATCCATGTGAAATATTGATGAAAAATGAATCACATCGCATTATGAAGATGATAATCCAAACGTACGCACAAGCAAAATTATCATTTCCCAAAATATTAGATGGTAAAAAGGTAGTTATGATATTATAATTAAATAGATATAAATATTTCATAAATATTATTTATAAACATTAAAACCATAATTTCCACTTATAAAAGGCAGTTTTAAAAAATGAATTGTATCGCTACGTGGAAACAGTAAGCCAAATGTACGCAAGAGTGATACTTTCACTTATTGTTCAATGGTAAAGGTAAGGTATAATAGTTTTTTAATAATAATAAAATGATTCAAAATATTGAGTATTATGAAGTTATTATTTTATTATATATATATATATATATATCATTTATTTGGAGGAGGCATAAAATAGTATAAAAAGAGAGTTATCGGTTAGAGTAATTTCCACTTCTTCAAAACTGATATGTTAGATATCCTCTAAAAGACTCTAGATTTGTTCCTTTGGGAAGAAAAGAATATCTAGAATGAGGATATGGAAGTTTAGAAGATAATAGTATAGATTTTTTTTGAGATATGAGACTCAATGTGGTGAAATTAGAGTGTCTTTTTATGAAGAAGACGAGGGGAACATTTGGAATCTCCAAATTTATTAATTTATTAAAATTTCAATCTAAATCAAAATACCACGAAAATGAAATTTATTCGAATATAAGATTATATAGGGTTGTATTATAATCCTGAAATATATTTTATTCAATTTATGTTATAATTTTTAACTATAGCATTGTGATTAACCCATTGTTAACCTATTCTAATTTTAATTATGGTAACCATAGTTTCAATATTAAAAGGTGGTTATTTTAACTTATAAAGTTTCAATTTAACAAAAAATGGTACATTTAGGATATTTTGGAAATAATATTTCCCCTTGGTCCATATTTATGTATTTTATGATTTTTAACTAATTTAATAAAATATTATTTTCATAAAAAATCAATTTGCAAATTTTAACACTATTCATTCCATTAGCTTTAATAAAATCAATAAAAAAAGATAAATTCTAAAACATTAATTCAACACACTAATAAAATGTATTATTCACCTAAAAAATTATTTTATCACCTTAATTAATTGAAAGTATATTTATTTTAATACTTATAATATCATTTAACTAATTGTTTTATTAATTGAATAATTACTGGATCATCATTGTGTAATTATTTATGATAATTATTTCCACACTAAAAATTAAAAATAAAATTCCATGATATATATTAACCTCTTATAATTTAGAGTATATACATAGTCTATAATATCGTATATTTAACAACATATTAAATATATTATACCTATTAAAAGTAAGAGTGTGGTATTTTGTCACTCTCTTTGATTTTTATTAATATCCATATCTTTTTCATGGAAAAAAATACATTAAATTATTAAATTTAGATTATTATTTGTTTAGAGTCAAATTATATTCTTCAAATAACATTTTGGATGGTTTTAGTCTAGTTTTATAATATTTATATTTTACTTTTACCCTCAATTTATCATATTTACCCTTAACCGTGATAATAAAAATTAATAAAGTTTTATTTATATTGCCCAAAAATAAATGTGGAATATTAAATAAAATGTTAAATTATTATTCCAAAAATTTAATTCATTTTCTTAAATTATATTTACATAATTGGAAGAAAATAATAAAAAATTAACTCCACAGAAGTGACAAAACAATGAGTTTTTAAATTAAAAATGTTCAAAAGTTTAGAATGTTTTATTATACAATTTCAATGTGAAATTTATTGTAATGAAATAAAGTGGATTAAATGATAAATATTTATTCTTATCAAATATTAAAATCAATAAAAAATATAATTTAACACTATAAATTATTTTCTTGAAATATTTATTTTCAATTAAAATCTAGTATTTTTCATTATTTATAAAAAATGAAACTTATCAGATAAATAGAAAAAATTCAACTGGAGTAAAGTTTTATGTCCATATTTAAAATAAAAAGTTTATTTTGTCAAAAATAATGTAGAATATTTGTCAAAAATTTCTTTAAAATACGTACGCCATGAAAAGGCCTCGAAATAGATTTTTAGAAAAATACAGATTTTTAGTATAAAAATAGATATATTTATATATCATGTCTAGAAAAAAAATATGAAAAATATTAAACAATATATTAAATACTGAATAAATAAATTTTATTAATATAATCTAAAAATATTTATTTTTTTATTTTATTGCTATAAAACACACTTGCGCGCATTTAAATAGTTTATTCAGAAAAATATTTTCTTTTATTTTCCAATGGGTTTTACATGAGTAATCCAAACATTCATAATTCAGTAAATCTTGTTCATACTCACCATATTAATTGATAGGTTATAATTTTATTTTTTAAATAATAATAAAAATAAAATAACGTGTCATAGAAACTCAGTGTTGTGTGTAACGAAAGATAAGTTGGTGTTGTGTATAGCACAAACTTAACATAGTATAGAATGAAATGAAAGATATTTAAAAAATCAGAATATTTAAAAAAATATTGCATAAAAATATCTAGGTTTAAATGAAGAGAGTCAATATGGAATTTCTCTAAGATAAAATCCCTACTGGGTATATCCTTCAACCAGAGCCTCATCTTACTCTCTTAGTAGATATCCCTCAACAAGAATATCACATCATGCCAAAAAATATAGACCCATGAAATCAAATCTAAATAGGATCTAAAAAACCAATTTAATTGGATACGATAAAAGCATTATTATAAGATTTCCCTCCATTAGGGAAGTATCTAAAGCTATGTTAGAAAAATTACAATCGGTTATCCCATACTACTTATCATCCAAAAATGAAAATTGACTCACTATAAAAGGGTCCAATAGTTGTTGAACATATTCAAATACATACTCATATGTCCATCCCATCAGATATCATAAACACTATCGAGTCATTGGAAACCTGATTATAATATTTGTAAGGATGGAAAGCACTAGTTCAACTAGAGATAAAGCCTTCCCTACATGGGTTGAGGGAACTCTTCCCTCACCCAATTTTTTGAATCCAATGTTTCAAATGTTCAATGGATTGGGGTATCAAGAATAACTCCTTATATATTTTTTATCTCATTGTGGCCCCATGATGAGAACCCTTATTTAGCATGAATCTTCTAAAATTAGTATGTTCTTATATAAGTTTGAAGGACTGACCTTTATTTAGTGTACTAGATTACCGACCATGTTAATAAAAGGATGGGAAGACATATTCTCATAATGTGTCTCTCAATTATGCTATATGTTGCAGAATAAAAATAATCCCCGAACTCTTAAATTTCAAACATAGATAGAATGTGTGGGTCATATATTTTATGTATTGATAGAAGGGTATGACTTACTCCCTAAACCAACAAAATAATCAAGAATATTTTTTTGGGTCTCTATATAGAGAACCTCCATAAAATATTGAAAACTATACTCATTGAAATAAAGTATCTAAGTAGGATTTTAGGGAATAAAAATGTTGCACAAAGTATGAAATATTTCATTTGTTGAACAGATTAAAAGACTTTACAAATGCTGGTAGATCAAGGAAAGGGAAAAGGTAAGGTAGAAACTATAACTATCAAACTTAATCCATGTAAAATTACAACTAATGATGTAAAGTTTTCACTGTATCTCAAGACACATCCTCTTGAAAAAAAAAACAATAGCAATATCCCTATTAGGTTGAGAGAAAAGGGTAAAAAAATATTCAATTTTAGATATTGAAGAATAATATTTATTCCTTATAATATGAACATGTTTCTAGATAGTTTATAAAAATTATGTAAAATAATTTTCTAATGCTTATAGATCCTAAAAGTTAAGATATGGTTGGTCTCAATGAATGCCAAAATTATTTACCCCATCACCAAACTTTGGGCCACACCATCAAGGATTAATTTTATTTTAAAGAAATTTTTTAAAAGGAAGTTGATTCTAGGTCGGTAAAAAAGGTAAATACACCATCATAAATGGAATTTATTTTTACCATTGTTTAAAAGGAAGATGTTTAGTGACAATATGTTACTCAAAAGGGTTCATGAAGTTAAATTATTGGATGACTATAAGAAAAATAATCAAATGTATTCTATTATCAGGGCATAGTTAAACTAGTTGTTTATGCCCTAGCTCTCTTCTTTCATGGTACATAAAGCCTTGTTAACATTTTAATACTCCAATATCTAGTTTTCTAATAGATGGAGTTGTAAGTAAGGTAAAATTCATGCATATTATAAAAACCCATAAAAAGGCCAAATCTAGTCCTAAACTTTGTAGGATTCATGCATCTAGCCCTAAGAGGATGAGAACCATACCACAAAACAGTACCATGGGACCTACCTCACCAAATTCAATCATCATCAGATGATTAATTAATATTTGGTTATGATAATTTCATTGATTTTAATGGATCCATTCTCTAGTGATGATCATTATTATGAATCTGAGTTCTCTATGACTAATCATGGAAATAGAGGTAAAATCCACATGATCTAAGGTAACAGAAGATGGAATAGTCATGAAAAAACCCAATATTCCAACCAAATCCATTCCAGAGTTATTTATAGTTTATAAACCATTTTGAAATACCATTAGTGGGCCCAAAAGGGCCTTAAAATTCTCCCACATTTTTCAATAGTCATCCATACCTAATTATTTTGGAGGATAAACTTGATGGGGGTAAAATTGTCCAATTTAACTAATATCAATTACATCTAGTGAACCTAGAAATACTAAATAGGTATTCAATCATTATAATAGTGGAAAAATCCTAGGTGAAAATTCCCAATTTTTCCCCAAGAATTTCAGAATACCCCTATGTCATCATTTGAGTTAGAAGAAAATATTATATCATTGATAAAAAGTGGTAATAACCCTACTTCATCTTATGAATTTCCGGATATTAATGCTTATTAAAGATCTAAATATACCCCTTAATTTCCATTTCCACATGAGATTTGTGGAGAGGAATAAAAATAATAGTTTCTCAAAGATACACCTCTAGAATGTGAAGAAGGTGTCTCTACCACTATTGATGAGCTAAAGTGGATAAATATGAGTATAGGGGAATGAAAAAAAGCTATTTTGATAAGTTATGATAAGTATTTTTATGAATACGAGGTATATGAATATTTTATAAATAAGCACTCATATGTGTTCAGATGAAATTACATAGAAATTATAGGCCTTAATCCCGATATATCCACCCACTGATTGGGTCTTCCCGAAGATCACTATAGTTAAAAGTAGGAGGATATAATAACATATCTTACTCACACTACATTGGTTTAAACTGAAGTTGATAAGATCATCGTTTATAGTTTTATTCACTAGTTCTAATACTCATAGTGGGTTTCCAATATTGTCCTGGTCAAGAAGAAGAATGGATAGATAAGAATTTTCATCAATTTAAAGGATCTCAAACAACATTTTCCAAAATAGTCATGAACATTTTTTATTATAGAACTACCTATTGGTGTGACTATCTACTGTAAATCCCTCTTTTTTTATGTATGGATATTCAAGACATAACCAAATCCAAATGGCCCATGAATATAAATGGGACACTAATTTCAGGGAACCCCAAGTAATATACTTTTATTGGGTGATTTATTTCTACTTAAAGAATTTTGGCACCACTTACCAATGTTCCATGCATTTCATTTTCAAACCATTCTTATAAAAGTCCATTGAATTTTATATTGAAGATTTGGTGGTGAAATATTGATATTGTTATGATTATATTTCTAATATTGAGATCCTTTTTAATAATCTATTACAATATAGCTTAAAACTAAATCCCTTATGATGTGATTTCATTGTTACTTTAGGATTGAATCTTGGATTCATAACACACCATCATGGAATTGAAGTTGATATTAAGAAGTCTAAGTATATCATTGACATGTTATCACCCTAAAACCTCAAAGAGTTGAGGATAAACTAGGTACTCCTCACCTACATCCGATGCTTCATAGAATATATGGTTGGAAAATTTTTACCCTTCATCAAAATAATGAAAAACGGATCTTCCTATTGTAATGACCCAATGTTTTCCATAGAAATTCCCTTCTTATAAATATGTCATAAAAATCACAGGAAAACACTAAATAATGAACTGCTACGTTATAAGTGACCTTTAAACATAAGTTTTTTACTTCTGTTTTTGGGATTTCGAAAATTTGACATACACGGTTGCAATCATTAAGTTATTCAGAGTCCAATAAGGAAAACTTAATTTTTGGTGAATAGTAACCTACCCTTATGAATAGTAACATACCATTATAAATAGTGATATACCCTAAGGAATAGTAACCTAACCTATGATGGTATAAAAATAATATTCAAGTTGAAAGTATGACATACCTATATTTTAGAATAAGTTAATGAATGTTTTAAAACAGATTTTTGATAATAAATTATGATTTTAATTAAATATTCAAATAATCATATTTAGAAAATTATTTTTGAAAAATGGACTTCATTTTTGGATTTTACAGGTTGAAAAATGGTTGGGGTGAATTTTTTCGGATTTTTATGAAATACTTGAATTTTTTATGAATAGTAAAATACGGTTATTTACCGAATAAATACATTATAAGATAAATAGACTATTCCTAACATCATGGATGATGTCACAAACCTTGGTTAAAATTCTCATGACCCGTTTACTATTCTTGGTCATGTAATACTTACTATTCCTTGTCTAGTGAAGAAATAATAAATTAATGATTATAATATTATGAAATCCCTCCTCTTCTCCACTATAAAACCCCCTCACTCCCTCTTCTCTTCACTCCTATCAAGCCTTGTGACTTTTCGTTATTCTGCCCAAATCTATTCCCAAGATCATCACCCACGTCCAAAAGCTCCTAGCCTCTTCAAAATACCAAATCCTCTCCCCTTAAGAGGTTCTCAAAGGAGTAAGTCTCAAGAGGTAAATTCCTATTTACAATTCCTTCATTTCTTTTAAGTTCACTATCTTTTTGTTTCTTTCCTCACCTCCATTCACCATGATATTTTGATAAATCCATTAACATACATGTAATGGAATGTTTTTATGCTAATGGTATATTTCATTATCTTATCCCCTTTCCCCACCCTTTTATTTGAACGAAATGAAAGCACCGTTTGAGATGTGCTAATTTAGCACATTCAAGGACAACAGTTTATCAATTTATATTATTATCTTTAATTATGGTCATGAAACCATTTTTGTTATGGATGAACCATATTATTAAATATTTAATATATCCTATTTTTGTTATATAATCCTTTTGTAAAAATGGTATTAATTTATAAATCAAAACATGTTCTTTGTAATCAAATTCATCGATTAAAAAAAATGGTTATCACTATGGTAATATATATAATAATTCAACTTCACTATAAGTAAACTAATTAAAATAAAAACCATTTAATCTCTTATATTTTCACTAAATAACATAACTTCAATTCTGGACAACCATTTTCATCTAACATATAATCCAAACTTGAATATAAGTGAACCGATCTTTTAAAGCCAAGTAAACAAACGAGCATGAACAATGAAATTGAACCTAATAACTAATCAAAAAGGATTTTAATGAACTAAAAATGGTCACATTAAATAAATTACATATATAATAGGTTCTTCAATTATTAATTAATAATCCTAAATTTGTTTATTCAGGTCTTTAAAAACAAGTGGAGAACACCAACAGATTTAAGGTAAGGGATCCTCTCCTTTTAACTCTTAATCATGATTTTCCTCTATGTTATGCCTTTTTATTTGTAATACCATATGATAAGGTATGATTTCTCACCTCCCCTATACTTACCTAATGTTTTATAAGTTATTAGAAACCCCTTGTCTCTCTCATCATTCCCTCTTGGGTACACCTGACACCATACTGATAAACCGTAATGAGCTCTACCCGAACTTCCTTTATTCATTCAGGTTGCTCTATCTTTCTTTTTACCAAAATGTAGATGTATTTTATCTTTATGTAAAACTTATAAATTCTGTTTATATGATTCATAATCATGTTGCAAGATCCATCTCTCATTCTCTTTCGGGGATACAAATTCTTTTAAGTGAATCCTTCCTCGATACTTCCCAATAAGCACACTCGTTTTAAAGGAACTTCCTGAACTTTTACCCAATATCATGTTCACTCTATCCTCTTCATTAAGATACCATTTTCTTTACAAAATCAGTATTTCTATTTTTAAAACCTTCTTCGTTGAATTATGGTTTTATATTAAATAATTTCCTCTTTACTATTTTAAAATCTATATAGTATTTTCCTTAAAATCGCACAAAAATGTTTTAATGCTAATGTTTGTCAAATACATTTATTATATGATGTCACTACTTTTTGTTACCACCTACCATGTTATATTCCTATACTACCTTATGAACGTCCATTTATGTTCTAATACCATTCTTTCATGGACACATTCATGATACACTCATTGGTTATGCTTTATGTAATGATTGTGGTACCCAATTATCTCCATGGGTAACCTTAGGTTTATGTAAGGTTGATTATGTATTATTATTTATGTGGAAAGAATATTTATGTGGAAATAATATTCATGAAAATGTTGAGTTGGTTGTGCCCTGATATCTCTTTAATGCATTGGGTAAGGTTAAGTCTCAGGGGATGTGATGTGAGATGGGATTGATGGTTAGCCTTGATCAATACTGAAATGGGAAACAGGATTGGCGGATAGCCTTGACCCGTACTAAAGAAATGTTTTATAATTCTGCCACATCTATATGATTCCATGTTTATATGATCCTATGATTATATGACATTGTTTCATATGCTTCATTCTTTGGATATCATTATGTCATGCCTCCTAACTCAAGTGCTTAGGATGTATCCTTATGTTCATTCCCTTACTGGAATTTTCAGCTCGTCCCTTTGTTCATGTGTTCCCCAGGGTACCCTATGCATATGTAAGAGCTCAGAGTGAGTTAGAAGCTCATTATGGAGATTAAATAAAGAAGTGTTTTTAGCCTCATGTTCTATGGTTTATGTACCTAGTCTTCCAAGATACTATAATAAACAATCCTTGGCTTGTAATACGATGATTAATTATGATTAAAATCATGAATTGTTTTATATAAAAGGCTTGGGTCTCTATAGTTGGTATCAGAGGATTGTCTAGTTATTTTTGTAGATTAGAAATAGAGAACCTTAGTGAAAACCTTATGGATGAGACTAAGTATATGAAAACATTTTATAATTTTGGTGAGTATTGAGTAAGTGGTTTATTAAGAAAATACATCCCTGTCTAGATACGAGCAAGTAGAGGCGGCTCTGACATAAATGTAACTTGGGGTAAAACTCTAAAACATCAGTTTGAGCTAGGCTCGAATGGGAACTGGTGCATGACAATGAGAATTTTTGTACTCTTGGTTACGACAGTCCCAGGGGATATGCTTTGGTAGATTCACGAGCTTACTAAAAACCATTATTAAGGGAAAAAATCCCATAAGAATATAAGTTAAGAAATAGATTGAGGATAACCTAGATTTAACCTAAGGAATCAAAATATAGGATATACTTCTTCTTTATAAGTTTATAATTTTATGTTCATAGTTTCCTTTTTATACTCAATAGCTATGTATTCAAGACCTCTAATTATATGTTATTTTTCATAGTTAATGGTAGGAAACAGAAGAACACATTACACCAACCAATAGGATAGGCAATGTGATGATTTCCTTAATGATATTCCTGATGTGACCAAAGCGGGTGCTCAAAACATCATAGAAGTACGTGATTAGCTAGATCGAGTTATGAATAATAACTTGAATCAGGTGGAACAACCTACTCCTCCAAGGAAAGATCAAGTTGTTGTGGAATCCTTCATGCAGAAAAGGCCTCCCATGTTTAGAAGATCTTCTGATACCCTCCTCACTGAACAATGGATTAACTCCATTGAAAAGATATTCTCTATCCTCCATTTCTTGGAAGAAGAGAAGGTGGTACTTCCAGTCTATCGTTTCGATGGGGAAGCTGATCAGTGGAGGACACTGATCAGGAATACAATGTCCCATGAGGAAAATGATTCCATAGATTGGGAGGAAATCAAGAGGATATTTTTCAAAAAATATTTTCCTCGAACGCTCCATCTCAAGATGGAAAGAGAGTTCCTAGGACTCAAGAAGAAGGAAGAGGATTCCATCAAAGCGTATTAATAAAACTTTACAAGGCTTGCAAGGTATTCCTCGAGCTTTGTAATGAACACTGAAAGCAAGGTGGATCACTTCTTTAGTGGACTAAATCCAAGTGTATGAAAAGTGTTGGAAATTTGATACTTCGACAGTTATGAGGATATTGTCCATTGTGCCCTCAAGGTTGAAATGGAGATAATAGAATCTCAGTGGTCTCATGGGCCCAGTGATAAGAAGAGGAAAATGGATAAAACATGGGTGGTCCATCAAAAAAATCCCATGATGGAAAGAAGCCTAAATTTCCCCTTTGTAAAAAATTATGGGAAGAAGCATCCTGGTAACAGTCTGAAGGGAACCAAGAATTGCTTCAAATGTGGAAAGTTTGGTCATCTGGACAAGAACTACTGAAGGGATATGGAAAATACCTCTAATGTTGAAGAATAAATGAAAGTTCAGATTAATACTCAGCATGCAGTGCAGTGTTACAACTGTATGGATCTTGGGCATTATGTAAACAATTTCACTAAGCCGAGGGTTGTTGGAGGAAATCGAAAACAACTTCCAAGGCAACAGGTAAGGGCTTATGCTCTCACTAGTGATGAGGTGGAGTTGAAAACTAATGTGGTTATAGGTATGCTAGTTATTCATTCAAGAATAGTGAACGTACTATTTGATTCCGAATCTACGCATTCTTTCATATCTTGAAAGCTTAGTAGAAATATTCAAACACCACCTCAAAATTTGGAGGAAAATTTATCTGTGAGATTAGTGAATGGGGAAATCGTTGCGTCCATGGTTTATAACTCTTCCCCGGTTAACATTTGTGGAATGAACCTCCCATATAATCTTGTCATACTTCATTTAGTGGAGTTTGATGCTATCTTGGGAATGGATTAGATGTCTTTATTCAAAGCCAATATCAACTACCTGGAAAGGGAGATCACTCTTTAGATCCCGAAGCACCCACTGATTCTTTACAACTGCAAGGAGGAAGATGAATCTCCTTTCAAATCATCACCTCAAGTGTAGATATTTCTACCTTATGAACATGAATATCTATCTCAAATGATTGAGACAAAGGAGAGAATCATGCTTGAAGACATGCACATTGAGAGGGATTACACTGATGTATTCTGTGAAGAGTTTCATGGCCTTCCTCTTAACCGAGAGGTTGACTTATCAATTGAACTTATCCCTAGATCTCTGTAAATATCAAAGACACCTTACGAAATAGCCACTTTAGAGATAGAAGAGATGAAGAAATAGTTACAAGAGAATACGAAGAAGGGTTTTATATGCCCAATTTATTCACCATGGGGTTCTCTAGTCCTCTTTGTCAATAAGAAGTATGGATTGATGCGCCTCTGCATTGATTATCATGAGCTCAATAAAATCATGATAAAGAACAAGTACTCCATTCCACGGATAGATGACTTGTTCGATCAGCTACGTGGGGCCAGTTATTTCTCTAAGGTGGACCTTCTGTCAGGATATCACCAACTAAAGGCGAGAAAGGAAGATATTCACAAGACTTCCTTTCGAACGAGGAATGGACACTATGAGTTCATAGTGATGCCCTTCAGACTCACTAATGCTCTAGAAGTTTTCATGGATTTAATGAATAGAGTCTTTAGAGATTACCTTGAAAATTTTGTGGTAGTCTTTATTGATGATATTAGGATATACTCCAAGAGTAAGGAGGAACATGAGGAGAATTTGAAAACCGTGTTAAAGACTTTGCGAAGGTAGAAGTTGTGTGTAAAGTATAGTAAATGTGAGTTCTGGATGGAGGAATTACCATTCTTGGGGAATGTTATCACCAGGAAATAGATATCTATGGACCCTTCCAAGACAAAGGCAATTGAATAGTGGCCCAGGACAACTTCTGTTGTAACACCCCAAGCTTCCATGGTACGCTCCTCTTTGAATAATAGAGCAGCGTGTGTTGTACGCAACCTCGAGTTCTAACACACCGCGACCAATAAAAGTAGCAGTTATGAATAGTAATAACCAATTTTTGAAATTATATATATTTTAATTTTCAAAATGGACTTCATTATTGGATTCATAATATCTAAATTAGTCTATGTTGAATTTTTGGTATTTTTCTGAGAACTTCCAATTTTTTATGAATAGTGAAAAATACTTAAAAACAAATTTTTTAATAAAAATAATTTATAGTGATAACTTATAATATTGAGTGGTTTTAAAGTATAATTAGAATATATTTTTACTATGTTATCCAATAGTGGTCCTTAGAATTAATTTAACATTGAAATTAGAAATAAACAATTGTCAATCTTTTGATATATATTGTTTCTTAAAAACACGCTATTTGTTGTGACAGCGGGAATTAATTATAAAATTAATTAATGAAACATATATGTTTGGAATTTTGTAAAATAGAAATCATTTTTGAATTCGGAATATCAATTAAACCTTAGGGTGAAATTTTGGCATTGTTCTGAAAAACTTCAATTTTTGATGAATAGTGAAACCACTAAGTGGTAGTTAAAAACCGATTTTTCGTTTAAATGAAACATTACCACTTATGTGGTTTGAATTTCAAAAATCTGACATACATGTTTGTCATTAGGAAGTAAAATGTGGTTCAATGGGATTAAAATAAGTTTTTGGTGAATAGTAACCTTTAAGTTCTTAATCACGATTAGAGGTAATTAGTGTAGTTTAAGGTAATAATAATGTTTTAATAATATGAGATGAGCTTGATACATGTCCTACCCTAATTGGATGTGCCATGGCCGACCAAGACAATCCATGGGTCAACTTGGGGACCCCATGGAGACACTTTAGTTGGAAAATGACATAAATACCTTTTATTTAATGTTAAAGTAAAAAATGACACAAACATGAAATTTTTTACTAAAACAATTTTTACATGGGGTTATACAAGTAATATTTTTGACTATAAATAGTCATTGGAAATATAAAAATATTTCCTACATCATAGTATTTTTTTTATGATTTTTATACATTAAAGAAATTAAATTATTTATGACATCATGATGATACAGCGATGACCTCATTATTTAACGATTTAAATAAAATAAAAAGATAATGTAAAATCCAAGGCTTAAACTTGTCAAAAACCTATTTGATGAGTATATTAAGAACCCTTATCACCTTAGCCTCGATGTATATAAGTGTGGGACCTCTAAAATCCGAAACTCATTTTATAATAAAGTGACTTTTCTTTACTTTCCAAGAGTGCCCCTCCTCTCCACTTATAAAAGGCCCCCACCTCTACCACCTCATTCACACATTCAAGCCATTTGGATCGGCCAACCTCTTCCCAAATACTCTCCAAACTTCCCCCTATTACTCCTAAAAGCCTCACTTTGGGCAGAACTCTTCCCAAGGAATCCATTGGCTCAAATCAAAAAGAGTTACCCGATTTTAAGGTAATGTCTTCTCTAATGTTGTTTTGTTTTATTTTTCTTCTCCAACCCCCTAAACACTTTTTATTCATTTCTTTTGTAACAAAAGCAGTATCCTCAATATACTAGGATGTTGTTATAAGAATTATTCGAGCTACACTTACACACACCTACATCTAATGGTTAAAGAACATACTGTTTCTGTGGATGGCGAATTTTTGCCTCATGAAACGATGATTGTTCAACACTAATATAACACCTCTAATGGTGGACATTATGATGACACTATTTTTATATATCATATATATTCTGTTTTTGATATGATTTTGTATTTTTCATTTATGGCATACCTTTATGGTTTCCATTATGGGTAAACGCGATATTTTCATTTTAGGAAGTGTGGACTACCGCCCCCTCAAAGTGATTTGAATCGTTAATACCATATGTGGGATGTATTAAGGATGGAGTAAATGGTATTATATGCTATATTATACTAGAATTATATTATACATTTGTAACATTATTATTTCATTCCATTAAATATGAAATACAAATGAAAGTAGCATTCATGCGTACGTACGGCTTACAGTCTCCATGAACGGTCCATTTCATTTCTTACCTCTAAATGTTATGTAATATTATGAATGAATTTATATAATGGATATATATATGATATATATGACATCTAAATCATGAATATAATTCTGGATATAATTGATATTCTACCACATAAACATCTTGTAATTATAAGAATTTTATTGTTGACTCAAGTACCAAAGATCGACAAAATGACCGTTATTAACTTAAATAATTACATAATGTTCATAACATTGTAATAAGTGATATAAAAAGGATAATGAAATTGAAAACGGTTCTTAATAAAGTAGATATTAACTCTAGTTTATTATTTAGGAGTTTAAAGAACGGTTTAGTCAAGTTGGACATGAGGTAAGGGAATTTCTTAACCTAATTTTCATTCTTTCACTACGGGGAAAATGGGTATTTGCGATGGGGGTCTTTACCCGTCGCAAATAAGTAGTCTTTTGCGACGGGATAGGCTTCCCCGTCGCAAATAGTTTTCCCGCGATTTGGCGCCAAATCGCGGGAAAACTATTTGCGACGGGGAAGCCTATCCCGTCGCATATAGTTTTCTCGGGCTTTGGCGCCAAATCCGGGGAAAACTATTTGCGACGGGGATGCCTTTCCCCGTCGCAAATAACCGGCGGCGGTAAAATGTATTTGCGATGGGAAAGTATTCCCGTCGCAAATAACCGGCGGCGGTAAAAGGTATTTGCGACGGGGGTCTTTACCCGTCGCAAATAGTATGTTATTTGCGACGGGTCCCGTCGCAAATAACTATTTACCGGTTGACCGTAATAAATGCGGGCGAAGGTATTTGCGACGGTGCCCGTCGCAAATAATACTATTTGCGACGGGATTCCCGTCGCAAATGGACCCGTCGCTAATAATCTAACCTATAAATTGTAAAGACCCGTAAAATTCAAGGGAAATTTTTTCTTAATTTTCTTTAGAATTTTACAAGAGCGCGGTTTCAGACGGCACCTGATTCCGAGGCCCGGAGTGCCCGGAATTAATTTCTGAAGTTTGGCTCGGGTACGTTCAGTGAACGAACGAGTGGGTATTTCTAACTTTTGATACGGTGCTCGGAATTGAAATCCGAGGGCACCGATGAACTCGCAGCACCGGTATTCGCTTAAAGAGACCTTTTCGGGAGTTGCGTTTGTTGCGGGTTGAAAGTTAATTTTTAGTGGTTTTTAGTTTGAGTTAAATAAAATTTGTTTAGAACAAATTTTATTATAACTTGTTAAAAACCTACCAAAGGAGGTTGGAAGTGGGACCCACACCCACTTAACCTCCCTTGGGAGGATTAAGTGTGGTGGGGCCCACACGAACCCCTAAACCTTTCAAATCCTCCCAACTCCTTTAACGCCTCTTTTAATGGCTTAACTTACTTACTTAATTAAGGGAGTTAAACCCTTTTTGAATTTCAAACCTTTGAAATTCTTGTGGTTAAGTTATGTAATAATATAAGTTAAAGCTTATATTATTCTAGGGGATTCTTTTACCACCTTGGGAGGATTTCTTGAGAGCTTTGGAAGCTTTTCTTCTTCTTCTTCAACTTGACGAAGAACCTTCGAACTTGACGAAGAACCTTCGAACTTGACGAAGAACGCTCAAGCTCCGACGAAGAACGACGCCTCTCTTCTTCGTCCTCGGTGTCAACGTGAGGGAACGCCGCTTCCTCCTCGGATTCCCTTCGTCGACATAAGAGGTTTCTCCAACGACGTATCACATCGGACGTATCTCTTCGTCAACGGAATTGACGAACGACTACCGCGACGCCCGATCTCCGCGACGTCGACTTCCGCGGACATAGTCAAATCCTCGAACTTATACCCGAGGTAGGGGTTGTTGATTTAATATTTAATTATTTCATTCTTGCTCGTGGATCGTATAACTAACGTGGGGATGTTGATTAATTTTAAGATGCGTTATTGCTTAACGTGAGGGGGCCGGACCGCATGAACACGGCCGAACCCCCTCCATCGTTCATGTTGTTTAATCTTGCGGGCGGAAGCAAGGTGGCGTGGTGCCGTCGCACCATGCGGATAATTGTACGTTCAACTTACGCGATGTCGTCACGCGCGCACCTTGGAAGAAACAACAAGAACGCGACGCCGTCGCGCCACGTTGAATGAATATCAAAGCACGGCGAAGGGGCGCGGTGCCGTCGCACCGCGCCGGACGACGAACGCCGCGGCCGGTTCCGAGCCGCGGCGGGACGAGGAGACCGCGGCCGGTTCCGGGCCGCGGCGGAAAAGAAGACCGGCGGCCGGGCCACCGGCGTCGGAAGTCGAAGGCGGGACCGGAATTTCCGGTCCCGTTGGTAAAAACAGGCCGGCCAGCTGGCCGGCCGGATGTCAGAAAACCGGGGGAATAAATCCCCCGGACGGTTCAGAAAAACCCCCCTCTTAATGAGGGGGGGCGGTTCCATGGAGGGGGGGGGGGAAGCAGCCCCCCGGTTCGCTTAATAAAACAGGCCCCCACGTGGGGGGGCCGTTTGTTGCAAAGGCGCGGCCTTTGTGTCGCGCCGCTCCAAATCAGCGGGGGCTTGCCCCCCGCGTGCCGACCACGTGCGGCGCCAGCCGCGGCCCGCCGCGCCGCCGGCCGCCCAGGGGGGGGTCGGGCCGGGTCGGCCCGGACCCGGACCCCCCCGTTTCGAACCAGAATTGGTTTTTGGCCCATAACTTGAGCCTCGGACCTCCGAATGACGAACCGTCTGCGGCAACGCGATCCTTGGATCGAGACGGTCTTTTCGGTATATCGCACTCAAGGTTTCGGATTACTTTGAGTTCGGCCGGGTTGGTTCGTTCACGAAACCAACCGGGCCTTTGGAGCGGAAACGCTCATATCTTGAGCTACGAACGTCCGATTGACGAACCGTCAGTCGCGTTGTGTTCCTCTTAGTGAGACGGATCTTTTGGCATACTCCGCCCGAGGTTTGGACGCAGGTGGAATACGGTCGGGTTGGTTTTGCCTTAAAAACCATCCGGGCCCCGGAGACGAAAATGCCAATAACTCTCAGACCGGGCGTCCGATCGACGCACCGTCTGTTGCGTTGAGTTCCTGTTTACGATACGGAACTTTTGGTATCCTTCACCCGAGTTTTGGATACAGTTAGTAGTGGCCGGGTTGGATCGCACCCGAAATCCAACCGGGCCCCTGGAACGGGAAAGCTGATATCTTTCAGACAGGACGTCCGTTTGACGAACCGTCAGCGGCGTTGGTGTTTATGTTTAGTAACGGTCCCTATGAGTATACCCTATGAGAGTTCGAGGTACAGTTGAGTTACGGCCGGGATTGGTTTGCTCACGAAACCAATCGGGCCCCTGGGACGAAAAGGCTAATAACTCACAGACCGGGCGTCCGATCGACGCGCCGTCAGTTGCGTTGAGACCCCTGTGACGAGACGGTCCTTTGAGACACTTCTTCGCGGGACCTTGTGATACTTGGAGTATCGACCAGTAGCACGTGGAGCGGACCCTCCCGGAGACGAGCGTGCAGAGTACGGAGACCGTGTAGCCGGCTGAGACCTGACGACTGCTTGACCGACTCGACTTGGAGTGAGTCGACTAGCCCAGTGGATGGAGCGCCCGGTATTTGGCGGCAGACCCACGGCGGACGGAGCGCCTGGTAGTTGGCAGCAGACCCGCGGTACTCGACAGGAGGAGTACCTCAGTAGGCTATCTGGGTAGCGCCCGATATTTGGCAGCAGACCCTCAGCGGACGGAGCGCCTGGTAGTTGGCAGCAGACCCGCAGTACTCGACAGGAGGAGTACTTCAGCAGTCTTAGGTTAGTGAGCGGCGGCCTCGGAGTCGTGACAGGACCACTGTCCACTCTAGAGACGGAGCTCTTCAGCAGTTACGGTTTCGATAATGAAAATCCTGGTTTGAGCTGAGACTTTGACCTTTGTGTTTCCTCATGATTGAGATGGGTTACTTGATAACTTAGGTATATGTATGGGCATATACCTGGGTAGTGGTTATCCGTTGACCTCATGATCCTTGTGTTTCCTCATGACTGAGATGAGTTACTTGATAACTTAGGTATATGTATAGGCATATACCTAAGTAGAGTTTATCTGTTGTGATCTTCTTGTGGTTATCCTTGTTGGTTTTAGTGAGACCTTGAGGGTCTCGGGGTCCCTACTGAGTATCGTTATACTCACCCCTGCACGGGCTATGCCCGCACCTCGTTGTGTTGGTTGCAGACGACGGCCAGTACTGACAGAGGCCGAGTGTTCGAGGACTGGACGGTACCTGGAGGTGGACTATACGACGAGGCGGTACCCAGAGGCAGACCACTGGGCGGGACATACTCGGAGCAGACGGCGGGACCTGAGGAGCAGAGGAGCTATCTGTACCCACCCTTCAGGTGAGATTTCCAGTGGTCAGCTCGGCGTAGCAGCTTTACTTTTCAGTTGCTGTTTCCCCTTTCGAGTTGTACTTTACAGTTGGGCTTGTATTTCCGGCCCCTTTTTACTTTCCGCACTTTTAGTTGTACTCTGTTTTTTCTTAGTGTTTCTTTCCGCTTGCTTACTCTGTGGTGTTTGTTTACTTTACAAAGGCAATGCCTTCCCTTTTTACCGGGATTTACGCCTTGGTGCTAGTCACCAGCCCCTGGCCTATGGAAGGCGGGCTTGGGGTAGTCACGGCACGGACCCCGAGGGCGGGTCGTGACATAAATACCCCCATCCGTTTTTCTCAAATCATTCTCATTCTCCACCTTCTTCTGCTCTAAAATTTCTATTTCTAAATTTGAGTTTTTGTTCAGTTTAATTTTTTTCTTCGGAGCTGTTATTAAAGTTTTGAAGAACGATCAGAGCTCATCAATTTTCAAGGTATTTATGTTCATTTTAATTTAATATTTATTTTTAATTTTGTATTAATTTCAATTATTTTTGATTAGTTGTAATTTAATTATGTTTATATTGTTTTCTTACTTAATAAATTTAAATTATTAGTATTGTTCATAGTTAATGGTAATTAGGAATAATTTGTAATAATTTTTAATAATTAAGAATAAATATTAATAATTAGTAATAATTACCAATAATTAGTAATAATTAGTAATAATTAGTAATAATTAGTAATAATTACCAATAATTAGTAATAATTAGGAATAATTAGTAATAATTAGTAATAATTAACAATAAATAGTAATAATTAGTAATAATTAACAATAAATAGTAATAATTACCTATAATTTGGAATAATTACCAATAATTAACAATAATTAGTAATAATTAGTAATAATTGCCAATAATTGCCAATAATTACCAATAATTGCAAATAATTAGGAATAATTAGGAATAATTAGGAATAATTAGTAATAATTAGTAATAATTAGGAATAATTAGTAATAATTAGGAATAATTAGTAATAATTAGGAATAATTAGTAATAATTATCAATAATTAGTAATAATTACCAATAATTAGTAATAATTACCAATAATTAGCAATAATTACCAATAATTAGCAATAATTAGCAATAATTAGCAATAATTAGTAATAATTAGCAATAATTAGGAATAATTAGCAATAATTAGGAATAATTACCAATAATTTGGAATAATTACCAATAATTTGGAATAATTACCAATAATTTGGAATAATTACCAATAATTAACAATAATTTGTAATAATTTGTAATAATTACCAATAATTTGTAATAATTAGGAATAATTAGTAATAATTAGTAATAATTAGTAATAATTAGGAATAATTACCAATAATTACCAATAATTTGTAATAATTAGTAATAATTAGTAATAATTACCAATAATTACCAATAATTGCCAATAATTAGTAATAATTATCAATAATTGCAAATAATTAGGAATAATTGCAAATAATTAGGAATAATTAGGAATAATTAGGAATAATTAGGAATAATTAGTAATAATTAGTAATAATTAGTAATAATTAGGAATAATTAGGAATAATTACCAATAATTACCAATAATTACTAATAATTGGTAATAATTACCAATAATTGCAAATAATTAGGAATAATTAGTAATAATTAGTAATAATTAGGAATAATTAGTAATAATTAGGAATAATTAGTAATAATTAGGAATAATTAGTAATAATTAGGAATAATTAGTAATAATTAGGAATAATTAGCAATAATTATCAATAATTAGTAATAATTAGGAATAATTAGTAATAATTATCAATAATTACCAATAATTACCAATAATTAGTAATAATTACCAATAATTAGCAATAATTATCAATAATTAGTAATAACTAGCAATAATTAGGAATAATTACCAATAATTAGGAATAATTACCAATAATTAGGAATAATTACCTATAATTAGGAATAATTACCTATAATTTGGAATAATTACCAATAATTTGGAATAATTACCAATAATTTGCAATAATTAGTAATAATTTGTAATAATTACCAATAATTTGTAATAATTAGGAATAATTAGTAATAATTAGTAATAATTAGTAATAATTAGGAATAATTAGTAATAATTAGGAATAATTAGTAATAAATAGGAATAATTACCAATAATTACCAATAATTTGTAATAATTAGTAATAATTACCAATAATTACCAATAATTGCCAATAATTAGTAATAATTATCAATAATTGCAAATAATTAGGAATAATTGCAAATAATTAGGAATAATTAGTAATAATTAGGAATAATTAGGAATAATTAGGAATAATTAGTAATAATTAGTAATAATTAGTAATAATTAGGAATAATTACCAATAATTACCAATAATTACCAATAATTACCAATAATTACCAATAATTGGTAATAATTACCAATAATTGCAAATAATTGCTAATAATTAGGAATAATTAGTAATAATTAGTAATAATTAGTAATAATTAGGAATAATTAGTAATAATTAGGAATAATTAGTAATAATTAGGAATAATTAGTAATAATTAGGAATAATTAGGAATAATTAGTAATAATTAGGAATAATTAGTAATAATTAGGAATAATTAGGAATAATTACCAATAATTTGTAATAATTAGTAATAATTACCAATAATTGCCAATAATTACCAATAATTAGGAATAATTAGGAATAATTAGGAATAATTAGGAATAATTAGTAATAATTAGTAATAATTAGTAATAATTAGGAATAATTAGTAATAATTAGGAATAATTAGGAATAATTAGTAATAATTAGGAATAATTAGTAATAATTAGGAATAATTAGTAATAATTAGGAATAATTAGTAATAATTAGGAATAATTAGTAATAATTAGGAATAATTAGTAATAATTACCAATAATTAGTAATAATTACCAATAATTTGTAATAATTAGTAATAATGACCAATAATTGCCAATAATTACCAATAATTGCAAATAATTAGGAATAATTATGAATAATTAGGAATAATTAGTAATAATTAGGAATACTCACGAATACTCACGAATACTCACGAATACTCATGAATACTCACGAATACTCACGAATAATCATGAATACTCAGGAATACTCAGGAATACTCAAGAATACTTAGCAAAAAAATTATATTATCAATATTTATGAAAAAAATATTAATATTATTAAAATAATAAAAATTTATAAAATATTAAAATTATCAATATTCACAACAGATTTTGCTCTATTCTTAACATGTTCAAATCTTAAAGGGTCGCTAATTGTCAGGTCATGCGCAATAAAAAGTTTGTGTCAGCCATGTCCAATGTAAACTCTATAATTGTCCTTGCATGGTCGATCACCTCAAAAGTAATGTTGCAATCAGACAAACCAAGTCATTCCCTTCTTATCTATAAGAATCATCTCACATGAACCTTTACATAGACCATTCTTCCTTGAAAATTTAAGGGAAAAATAATGATATCCCCTCAAATTTTTAAGGAAGAATGATCTATGTAAAGGTTCATGTGAGATAATTCTTATAGATAAGAAGGGAATGACTTGGTTTGTCTGATTGCAACATTACTTGCGAAGTGATCAACCATGCAAGGACAATTATAGAGTTTACATTAGACATGGCTGACACAAACTTTTTATTGCGCATGACCTGACAATTGGCGACCCTTTAAGATTTGAACATGTTAATAATAGAACAAAGTCTGTTATGAATATTGATAATTTTAATATTTTTTAATTTTTGTTATTATTTTAATAATATTAATATTGTTTTTTCGTAAATATTGATAATATTTTTTTTATTACTAATAATTAGTAAACGAAATCTGCTTGGATAATGAAGGGAAAATTTATAATCATCTCCACAACGATGATTACCAAATTTCCTTTCATTATTCAAGCAGTTTTCCTTTTGCTAAGTATTGCTAAGTATTGCTAAATTAGTAATAAATAGTAATAATTAGCAATAAATTGTAATAATTAGTAATAAATTGTAATAATTAGTAACAATTAGTAATAAATTGTAATAGATTGTAATAATTAGGAATAATTAGGAATAATTAGGAATAACTACTTTATTACATGTGGAGACAGAATGTGAAACACACAGATGAAAGGAGAATTGTATATAATTTATTATTTTCATTTGTAATTATAATAATTTATTATTTTCATTTGTAAATTATAATTCTATTATTATATTAATTAAAATAATTTATTAATAATTTATTTTTTTTATTTTTTTTATAGTATTTGCGACGGGATACTATGCCCGTCGCAAATACTAGTATTATTAATAGTTTTTTATTTTTTTTAAAAGAGTATTTGCGACGGGTCCCGGTTCCCGTCGCAAAAACTCGTATTATTATGTTTTTTTATTTTTTTTAAAAAGAGTTTTTGCGACGGAACCGTCGCAAAAACTATTTGCGACGGGTCCCGTCGCAAAAGGTATTTGCGACGGGCCCGTCCCAATAACTGTTTAAAAAGTTTTTTACAAAAATACGGAATACTATTTGCGACGGGGAGAATGCCCGTCGCAAAAAAAGGCTTTAGCGACGGTCCCGTCGCAAATAAGTTTAGTTGCGACGGTGTTTTCAGCAACGGGCTATTTGCGACGGGATCCCGTCGCAAATAGCCCGTCGCAAATACCTGCTTTTCTAGTAGTGTTTGGGTTAATCTACTACTTTCAAATTATGTAATGATATTGTTATATCCTATCTTGTATTTTTACTTTCGTTATGTGTACTTGTAGTGAATACACATAATAGATCTATTTTATTTAAAAAAAATTATCTTTGTAAGGGGCATCGTCTCAATCTCTTTTCATTGAGGCATATTTGGTTTTATACACAACTTTCCTTTATACGGTGTATAAACACCTTGAATTTTACTTTTACTCAAAAGGAATATTTTTATACGAAGCGTTTTTACTAAACGACAAAAGGAATGTTTTTACGTATGCGGCGACAATGACTTCTCCGCCGCCGTGACAATTATTTGAGTTTCGGCTTCCTCTACAAGCCATACCTTTTTTTAAAAGAAAAATAAATACCATGTTTTACTTTTCTTTTATTTTGGTATTGAAAATGGTTTTGAAAGTGTTTTTATTATATCAATGTGTTGTATTGGTATCTTGTGATTGAAATGTGGAAATGTTATGTTTCATTTATGCATATTTTATGTGATATGATTATGTTATGGTTTCTGATATGTTTAAACCTTTTCATATGAGGAATGCATTGGACTAAATAAGTGACGGGTGGAGCTCGCTATAGCTCCTCGATGCATCGGTAGGTCTCATGAGACAAACTATTGTCTTGGCACGAGGCCTTGACAAAAGCTTATTTGTGGTCTTGGCACGAGGCCTTGGCTACGTGGTTATGATAGTCTGGCATTATGCATTCCATCATTATGAAAGTGGTTATTGATATTGCATGTGATTATTCGACCAGTAGAATATCCATTTTAATAAGTAAATGGAATTATGTCATTTTAAATTTTCCATATTATGTTGAAGTTCATGTTTAAAAGGCTTTTGTTTTACTTATACATTGCCTTAAATGTTAATGTTTATTTATGAAAGATTCCGCTATATTATTATCCTTAATGAGCATCTGAGCTCACCCCTTTCAATGTTATAATATTTTCCAGGATGTGGAGAAGTATTTTATGAATGACCTGCAGGGACAGTCAGAAGAGGATATGAGTGTGGACTATGAAGACTTTGTTATTGTAGTTTTTTACTTTATGATGTAATGTAACGTTTACAAATGTATCTAGTGTTTCCAAGGCTACTAAACTAATCGGTCTTTCGAGACTTGATCTTTTGTGATCATTCCATTGTTACGATGTAATGCACCGAATCTGGGTAGCTGGGGTCGGGGCGTTACAGTTGGTATCAAAGGCAGTTTAGTACTAACCTTGGAAGCTATATTTAGATAAACTCTCATTAGAGCACATAGCCCAAAGATAGACTTTGAGGATTAGTATAGAAGAACTTCCTAGAATTTTGGTATTATATAGATGTTTTGAGTTTTCCGAGAAATACATCCCTGTATGGATACGAGCAGGTAGAGGCGGCTCTGGCACAGATGTACCTAGGGGTAAAACCTGAAAACACCACTTTGAGCTAGACTCAAACGAGAACTAGTGCATGACAACGGGCCTTGCTGCACTCTTGGTTACGACACTCCCGGGGGATATGCTTAGGATAATTCTCATTTTCTTTACAAACCACTATGAAGGGTTATGAGTATATACCTCCTCAAAGAAAACTTTTTTTATGATTATGGATTATATCCATAAATAGTTCAATTAGTGTTAAGTGTTTTACAATCATGGAATTATCTATTTTGATTCATAAACTAATCTAGTTTATGACATTGTTTAGAAATGGCGCCTAGTGGAAGAAATGGAAACCGTATCAATGCACGAACTCCTTGTAGGGATTTCCCTCCTGCTCAAGATAATTATTGTGGAGATGGAGATACAACTAGTGCGGATCAACTTATTACCATACTGGGACAACTCACTCAGGTTATGAATAATAACCTTACTCGTATGGAGAACCCTGATCCGCAACATGGAGGATCAATGTTAGACCACTTCATGAGGAAACAACCGCCAACATTTAATGGGGGTACAAATCCATTTGTAGCTGAGAAATGGATAAACTCCTTAGAGAAAATATTCCACGCCTTGGGGAGTAGTGAAAGGGAGAAGGTTGTCATGGCAGTCTACCGCCTCACTGGAGATGCCGATCAATGGTGGTCGCTGATTCAAAACACAAAGGAAGATGATGAAGTATCAAATATGGAATGGAGGGAGTTAAAAGAGCTTTTCTTAGAAAAATACTTTCCTCGTGACCATCGAGCAGATATGGAAAGGCAATTTATGAGTCTGAGGTAGAAGGAGGATAAGAATGTCGCAAAGTATGAGGCTAACTTTACAAGGTTAGCGAGACATGCTGCAGATTATATACGTAACCCAATAAGTAAGATTGATCATTTCTTTGATGGGTTAAAACCATTTCTCCGTCGAGATTTAGTATCACAATATTTCTTAACATACGAAGATATTGTCTCGTGTGCTATCAAGACAGAAAAATAATTCTCTAAATATTATGAAAATAAAGTAAAGAAAGAGAAGAAGAGAACTGTGGAACAAGAGACAGATAAAGGGAAAAAGGGAAAGAAGGATTTTCCATTATGTGATAATTGTGGGAAGAATCACCCTGGTACATGCCAAAAAGGAATGGGAGTTTGTTATAAATGTGGAGAAAAAGGTCACCAGGCACGTGATTGCAAGGGAAAGAAAGAGGCTATCAATGATGAATGCTACAATTGTAGAGAAATGGTTCATTATGAAAATGAATGTCCTAAGCGTCAGGGAAACTTACCTCAGAAAATGACAAGGGATCAAGGCCAATCTTATGTTGTTACTACAGTTGAAGCGGAATAATTAATGTATTGGTGCTTTTGGACTCAAGGATTATATTCTGGTTATAAGAATAATGTGATATATATAAGGATTGTACTACAGTACTTGTTGTTTTCACTAAGGTTTTAATATGATGAAGGTTATCATATTTTTATTATGTGACAATAAGAGGAACTTTACTTTGTTTAGGGAATCTAATGTTACAATTGATTTTGGAATTTAGGGACTTTTAAGAGAAAGTCTGGACAGAGGTATTTTTGATAACTATTAAGGTTGGAATGGATTATGTTGAACCATCGATAATATTGTTTAATGTTAAAACATTTCTGAAGATTATTTTTTGAATATTATGATACTATAGTTTTAGGAAAAGGACAACCAGCAGGGTGGGGCATAACGCATCGCGTCGGAAAAAGCTACAGGAATCGAACCCACAACCATAGTGTGACAAGCCTTTATTACCTACCACTAGCCTACAGGATGTCCCTGGTTTTTACAAAATAGTTTTACTAATCTAAATGGTATGTGTTAATATTTGGAACCTTATACAATTAGTATAAATAGAATATTTTTGATTTCTATTACCTTTTGGAGTAAAAGATGGGTTTGTGGTAAAAATTTATTAAAGAATGAAAGTATACATAACAAGTATTTATATTCCCTTACGTTCTTAGTAAATATCCTAAATAAATTCCTCAACTTTATAAAAGGCAACTTAAAACAAAAACATTTTCGGTTAACTTTTCCTACTGGAGAATCAATGATCGTTTAACCAATCACATGTTTGTGATTTTCTTGTAGTTAAACTTTATCCTAATCCTGTTTTCTATAACTCTCCATCAGACCTTGATGGTTTGTTTCTCCTCCATATCCATATTTTCATAGATTCCTTGTATGATCTATCTCGGGTGACCTTTTTACTTATCTTTCGTTCTTTTAATGTTATATTTTTATTAACCCTATTTCCGATGTGGGTTTTCCACAAAGGTATTTTCTATTTTCAACCTTTTATTTTCAAAGAAAAATTTTAAATTACGAGGACACAATTTATTGAAGGAGGGGAGAATGTAACACCCCAAGCTTCCATGGTATGCTCCTCTTTGAATAATAGAGCAGCATGTGTTGTACTTAACCTCGAGTTCTAACACACCGCCACCAATAAAAGTAGCAGTTACGAATAGTAATAACCACTTTTTGAAATTATATATATTTTACTTTTCAAAAAGGACTTAATTTTTGGATTCGTAATATCTAGATTAGCCTATGTTGAATTTTTTTGTATTTTTCTGAGAACTTCCATTTTTTATGAATAGTGAAAAATACTTAAAAACAACTTTTTTAATCAAAATAATTTATAGTGATAACTTATACTATTGAGTGGTTTTAATGTATAATTAGAAGATATTTTGACTATGTTATCCAATAGTGGTCATTAGAATTAATTTAACATTGAAATTGGACATAAACAATTGTCAATCTTTTGATATATATTTTTTCATAAAAACAAGCTATTTGTTGTGACAACGGGATTTAATTATAAAATTAATTAATGCAACTTATATGTTTGGAATTTTTTAAAATATCCATCATTTTTGAATTCGTAATATCAATTATATCTTAGGGTGAAATTTTGGCATTGTTCTGAAAAACTTCAATTTTTGATGAATAGTGAAACCACTAAGTGGTAGTTAAAAAACTGATTTTTCATTTAAATGAAACATTACCACTTCTGTGATTTGAATTTCAAAAATCCGACATACATGGTTTTCATTAGAAAGTAAAATGTGGTTCAATGGGATTAAAATAATTTTTTGGTGAATAGTAACCTTTAAGTTCTTAATCGCGATTAGAGGTAATTAGTGTAGTTTAAGGTAATAATAATGTTTTAATAATATGAGATGAGCTTGACACATGTCCTACCCTCATTGGATGTGCCATGGCCGACCAAGACAATTCATGGGTCAACTTGGGGACCCCATGGAGCCACTTTAGTTGGAAAATTACATAAATACATTTTATTTAATGTTAAAGTAAAAAATGACACAAACATGAAATGTTTTACTAAAACAATTTTTACATGGGGTTATACAAGTCATAATTTTTACTATAAATAGTCATTGGAAAGATAAAAATATTTACTAAATCATATTATTTTTTTTTATAATTTTTATACATTAAAGAAATTAAATTATTTATGACATCATGATGACGCAGCGATGACATCATTATTTAATGATTTAAATAAAATAAAAAGATAATGTAAAATCCAAGGCTTAAACTTGTCAAAAACCTATTGGATGAGTATATTTAGAACCCTTATCACCTTAGCCTCGAATTATATAAGTTTGGGACCTCTAAAATCCGAAACTCATTTTATAATAAAGTGACTTTTCTTTACTTTCCAAGAGTGCCCCTCCTCTCCACTTATAAAAGGCCCCCACCTCTACCACCTCATTCACACTTTCAAGCCATTTGGCTTGGCCAACCTCTGCCCAAATACTCTCCCATATTTCCATTATTACTCCTAGAAGCCTCACATTGGGCAGAACTCTTCCCAAGGAAGCCATTGGCTCAAATCAAAAAGAGTTACCCGATTTTAAGGTAATGTCTTCTCTAATGTTGGTTTGTTTTATTTTTCTTCTCCAACCCCATAAAAACTTTTAATTAATTTCTTTTGTAACAACACCAGTATCCTCAATATACTAGGATGTTGTTATAATAAGGATTCGAGCTACACTTACACACACATACATCTAATGGTTAAAGAATATACTGTTTCTGTGGATGGCGAATTTTTGCCTCACAAAACGATGTTTGTTCAACACTCATATAACACCTCTAATGGTGGCCATTATGATGACACTATTTTTATATATGATATATATTATGTTTTTGATATGATTTTGTATTTTTCATTTATGACATACCTTTATGGTTTCCATTATGGGAAAACACGATATTTTCATTTTAGGAAGTGCGGACTACCGCCCCCTCAAAGTGATTTGAATCGTTAATACCATATGTGGGATGTATAAAGGATGGAGTAAATGTTATTATATGCTATATTATACTGGAATTATATTATACATTTATATCATTATGATTTCATTCCATTAAATACGAAATAGAAATGAAAGTAGCGTTCATGCGTACATACGGCTTACCATCTCCATGAACGGTGCATTTCATTTCTTACCTCTAAATGTAACGTAATATTATGAATGAATGTATATACTGGATATATATGATATATATGACATCTAAATCATGAATATAATTCTGGAGATAATGGATATTCTACCACATAAACAACTTGTAATTATAAGAAGTTTATTGCTGACTCAAGTACCAAAGATCGACAAAACGACCGTTATTAACTTAAATAATTACATAATGTTCATAACATTGTAATAAGTGATATAAAAAGGATAATGAAATTGAAAATGGTTCTTAATAAAGTAGATATTAACTCCAGTTTATTATTTAGGAGGTTAAAGAATGGTTGAGTCAAGTCGGACACGAGGTAAGGGAATTTCTTAACCCAATTTCCATTCTTTGGGTTAATCTCCTACTTTCAAATTATGTTATGATATTATTATTTCCTATCTTGTATTTTTACTTTCATTATGTGTACTTATAGTGAATACACATAATAGATCTATTTTATTTAAAAAAAATGATCTTTGTAAGGGGCATCATCTCAATCTCTTTTCATTGATGCATATTTGGTTTTATACACAACTTTCTTTTATACGGTGTATAAACACCTTGACTTTTACTTTTACTCAAAAGGAATCTTTTTATATGAAGCGTTATTACTAAACGACAAAAGGAATGTTTTTACGTATGCGGCGACAATGATTTCTATGCCACCATGACCACTATTTGAGTTTCGGCTTCCTCTACAAGCCATGCCTTTTTTAAAAGAAAAATAAATACCATGTTTTACGTTTCTTTTATTTTGGTATTGAAAATGGTTTTGAAAGTGTTTTTATTATATAAATGTGTTGTATTGATATCTTGTGATTGAAATGTGGAAATGTTATGTTTCCTTTATGCATATTTTATGTGATATGATTATGTTATGGTTTATGATATGTTTAAACCTTTTCATATGAGGATTGCATTGGACTTAATAAGTGACGGGTGGAGCCTGCTATAGCTCCTTGATGCATCGGTAGGTCTCATGAGACAAACTAGTGTCTTGGCACGAGGCCTTGAAAAAATCTTATTTGTGGTCTTGGCACGAGGCCTTGGATACGTGGTTATGATAGTCTGGAATTATGAATTCCATCATTATGAAAGTGGTTATTGATATTGCATGTGATTATTCGACTAGTAGAATATCTATGTGAATAAGTAAATGGCATTATCTCATTTTACTTTTTCCATATTATGTTGAAGTTCATGTTTAAAAGTATTTTGTTTTAGTTATACATTGCCTTAAATGTTAATGTTTATTTATGAAAGGTTCCGCTATATTATTACCCTTACTAAGAATCTGAGGTCACTCCTTTCAATGTTTTAATATTTTCCCGGATGTAAAGAAGTATTTTATGAATGACCTGTAGTGATATTCAGAAGAGGATATGAGTGTGGACTATGAAGACTTTGTTATTGTAGTTTTTCAATTTATGATGTAATGTAATGTTTACAAATGTATCTAGTGTTTCCAAGGATACTAAACTAATCGATCTTTCGAGACTTGATCTTTTGTGATCATGCCAATGTTGCGAAGTAATGCACCGACTCTGGGTAGCTGGGGTCGGGGCGTTACATCTGTAACGGATATCTGCAGCTTTTTGGGTATAGCTGGGTATTATCGGCGATTTGTGAAGAAATTTTCACCATTGTCAAACCCAATTAACAAGCTGACATGGAAGGGAGTAAAGTTTTTCTGGACATAGGAATGTGAAGACTGTTTCAAGGAGTTGAAAAGGAGGCTTCTCACTGCACCAGTACTCACACTCCCTTCAATTGGAGAACTCTTTGTGGTGTATAGTAATACTTCTAAGAAGGGATTAGGCTATGTGATGATGAAAAATGATAAAGTGACAGCCTATGTCTCAAGGAAGATGAAAATTCATGAAGAAAAACTATCCAACGCATGATCTGGAGTAAGAGGCTGTGATATTTCCCTTGAAAATTTGGTGGCATTATCTTTATGCGGAGAAATGTGAGATATATACTGACCACAAGAGTCTGAATTATATATTCATACAGAAAGAGCATAATATGTGATAGTGAAGATGGATAGATTTCATCAAGGATTATGACTGATCAATCCACTACCATCCCGGTAAGGCAAACTTGGTGGCATATGCTCTAAGAAGAAAGGATCCTGCATCTTTATCAATGATGAGAATTGAAAAGGATCCAATCTTCTTAGATTTGAAAAGGATGGACATGGTAATAATGAAGGGCGGAACATAATCAATCCTTTCGCAAATGATTTATCAACCATCCCTCTTGGAGATAATAAAGGTTTCTCAAAGAAAATATGTGGAAATTCAGAAAATGGTGGAAGCTAAAAAAATGGGAAATAGTCAGATTTCAAAATTGATGAGGAAGGAGTTGTAAGATTTGGGACACGATTATGTGTACCATCTGATCCAGAGATAAAGAAAGATATATTGAATGATGAATATTCCTTGACCTTCTCTATCCACACAGGGAGAAGAAAGATGTATCGAGATCTGTGAGAAAACTTTTGGTGGGACAATATGAAAAGGGAGATGGTTGAATATACATCAAAGTGCATCGTATGTCAGCAAGTGAAGGCTGAGAGAGAAAAGTCTAAGGGGGTGATGAAACCACGACGCATACCAGCATGGAAGTGGTAGAACATTACCATGGACTTTTTCACTGGACATCCAAGGACATCTAGAGGAAATAATGCTATATGGGTCGTTGTGGATCATCTTACAAATACATCTCAGTTTATCGCTATTTGAGAAAATTTTTCATTGGATAAACTTGCACGGATTTACATCAAATAAGTGGTAAGGCTGCATGAATTAACACTATATATTGTATCTGATTGTGATATGAGATTCAACTCAATGTTTTGGAAAAGTCTCCAGCATGATCAGAGAACTGAACTTAACTTCAGTATGGCCTATCATCCTCAAACTGATGGCCAGTCTGAGCAGACTATTCTGACACTAGAAGACATTTTGAGAGTGTGTTATATGGAATTCAAAGGAGGATGGGACCAACATCTTCCACTCATTTAATTATTCTACAATAATAGTTTCCACTCGAGAATCCGAATGGCACCATATGAAGCCCTTTATTGGAAAAAGTGCAGAACACTGACGTATTGGGATGAAGTCGGTGAGCGTAAGCTTCTAGGACCTGAAATGGTTGAAGAAATGGTGGAGAAGGTGAAAACCATTCAGCAATATATCAAGGCAGGCCAAAGTCGACAGAAGAGTTATGTAGATAACCGTCAATGAGACCTTGAGTTCAAATTCGGAGAAATGATATTTCTATGCATATCTCTGTGGAAGAAGGTCATGAGGTTTAAAAATAAAGGGAAGTTAAGTACCAGGTACATCGGTCTCTTCGAGAACATTGATCGAGTTGGAGTTGTGGCCTATCGACTGGCACTTCCACCTACCATGTCGAAAGTACATGATGTCTTTCATGTATCCTTCCTAAGAAAGTTCATACTAGACCCTTAACATGTACTCTCTTTAGAGGTGGTACAGTTGGAGGATGAGCTCTCTTATGAGGAGAAACCAATGAAGATCTTGGATCGTAGAGACAAAGTTCTACGCAGGAAGACTACTCATCTGGTAAAGGTATTTTAGAGAAACCATAAGTATGAAGAGGCAACATGGGAACTGTAAGAAGCAATGAAGGAAAATTACCCACATCTATTTTTGGACTAGAATGTAAAATGAAATTTTGAGGGTGAAATTTATTAATGGGGAAGAATGTAACGACCCAATGTTTTTCAATGGAAATTAACTTCTTATAAATATTTCATAAAAATCACATGAAAACAAAACATAGTGAACTACTAAGTGATAAGTTACCTTTAAACATACGATTGTCACTTCTGTGTTTGGGATTTCGAAAATCTGGCATACACGGTTGCAATCAGTATGTTATTTAGAGTCCGATAAAAAAAAAATTAATTTTTGGAAAATAGTAACCTACCTTAATGAATATTAACATACCCTTATGAATAGTTATATACCCTAATTAATATTAACCTCACCTATTATGGTATAAAAATAATATTCAAGTTGAAAGTACGACATACCTATATTTTAGAATAAGTTAATGAATGTTTTAAAACTAGTTTTGATAATAAATTATGGTTTTAATTAAATATTAAAAAAATCATATTTAGAAAATTATTTTTGAAAAATGGACTTCATTTTTGTATTCTACACATCCAAAAATGGTTGTGGTGAAATTTTGGGATTTTTCTAAAATACTTGAATTTTTGATGAATAGTAAAATACGGTAATTTACCGTATATATACATTATAAGTTAAATAGACTATTTCTAGTATCATGGCTGATGTCACCATCCTTGGTTCAAATTCACATGAACCATTTACTATTATTTTTCATATAATACTTACTATTCCTTGTCTTGTGAAGAAATAATAAATTAATGATTATAATATTATGAAATCCCTCCTCTCCTCCACTATAACCCCCCTCACTCCCTCTTCTCACTACTCTTCTATAGACTTTTACCTTGACATTATTCTACCCAAATCTCCTCCCAATATCCTCCCTTACGTCCAAAGGATCATATACTCTTCAAAATACCAAAACCTCTCCCCTTAAAAGGTTCTCAAAGGAGGAAGTCTCAAGAGGTAAATTTCTCTTTCCAATTCCTTCATTTCCTCTAAGTTCTCTTTATTTTTTTCCTCACCTCCCTTCACCATGATAGTATGATAAATCCAGTAACATACATTTACTATACTTTTTTCATAATAATGGTATATTTCATTATCTTCTCCCCTTTCCCCACCCTTTTATATGAAAGAAATGAAAGAACCGTTTGAGATGTGCTAATTTAGCACATTCAAGGACAAAAATTTATCAATTTCTATTATTATATTTAATAATGGTCATGTCACCATTTTTGTTATGGTTAAAAAATATTATTATATATTTAATATATCCTATTTTTGTTTTTTTAATACTTTTGTACAAATGATGTTATGTTATAAAGAAAAACATGTTCTTTGTAATCAAATCCACCGATTAACAAAAACGGTTATCACTAAAGTTATATATATAATAATTTGACTTCAATATAAGTAACCTAATTAAAATTAAAACCATGTAATCTCCTGGATGTTCCCTAAAGAACATAACTTCAATTCTGTACAACCACTTTTATCTTACAGATAATCCAAACTTGAATATAAGTGAACCAATATTGTAAAGCCAAGTAAACAAATGATCCCAAACAAAGAAATTGATCCTTATAACTAATAAAAAAGCCTTTAATGAACTAAAAATGGTTATATTAAATAAATTTCATATATAATAGGTTCGGGAAATATTAATTAATAAGCATAATTTTTTTTATTCAGGTCTTTAATAACAAGTGGAAAACAGAAACAGATTTAAGGTAAGGGATCCTCTCCTTTTAACTCTTAATCAAGATTGTCCTCTATGTTATGACTTTTATGTGTAATACCATATTATGGGGTATGATTTCACACCTCCCCATACTTACCTAATGTTTTATAAGTGATGAGAAACCCCTTTTCTCTCTCATCAATCCCTCTTGGGTACACCTGACACCATACCATTAAACCGTAATGAGTTCTACCCAAACATCCTTTATTCCTTCGGGTTGCTCTATCTTTCTTTTTACCAAAATGTAGTTGTATTTTATCTTTATGTAAAACTTCTACATTCTGTTTATATTCTACATAATCATGTTCCAATATCCATCTCTCATTCTCTTTCAGGTATATACATGATTTTATGTGAATCCCTCCTCGATACTTCCCAATAAGCACACTCGATTTAAAGAAACTTCCTGAACTTTTACCCAATATCATATGCACTATATCATCTTATTTAAGACACCATTGACTAGAAAAAATAAGTTTTTTATTATGAAAACCTTCTTGGTTCAATTATGTTTTTATATAATATAATGTGCTCTTTACTATTTTAAAAGTTGTATAGTATTTTCCTTTAAACGGCACAAAAATGTTTTAATTCTAATGTTTCTCAAATACATTTCTTATATGATGTCACTTCTATTTGTTACAACCTATAATTATATATGCCTATATTACCTTATTAACTTCCATGTATGTTCTAATCCCTTTCTTTCATGTACACTTTCAAGATACACTCATTCGTTATGCTTTATGTCATGACTGTGGTACCCAATTCGCTCAATGGGTAACCTTATGTTTATGTATGGTTGATTATGTATGATTATTTATGTGGAAAGAATTTTTATGTGGCAAGAATATTCATGAATATTTTTAGATGGGTGTGCCGAGATAGCTCTCCAATGCATTTGGTAAGGTTAAGTCTCATGGGATGCTATGTGATACGGGATCGGCAGTTAGCGTTGACCGGTACTGAAATGGGAAACGGGATTGGCGGATAACCTTGACCCATACTAAAGAAATTTTT
Organism: Viscum album; assembly: GCA_963277665.1. Classification (NCBI taxonomy): domain Eukaryota; kingdom Viridiplantae; phylum Streptophyta; class Magnoliopsida; order Santalales; family Viscaceae; genus Viscum; species Viscum album. The sequence goes on from OY728136.1 coordinate 875,770,270, forward strand.
TATAATTATGCCACATATATATGATTCCTTGTTTATATGATCCTATGATTATATGATATTATTTCATATGTTTCATGATTTGGATATCATTATTTCATTCCTCTTAACTCATGTGCATAGGATGTATCCTAATGTTCATTCCCTTACTGGGTTTTTTAGCTCATCCCTTTGTTCATGTGTTCCCCATGATACCCTATGCAGATGTAAGAGCTCAAAGGGAGTTAGGAGCTCATTATGGAGATTAAATAAATAATTTTTCTAGCCTCATGTTCAATGTTTTATGTACCTAGTCTTAAAATACACTAGACTAAACCATCCTTGGATTGTACTCTGATGATTAATTATGCTTAAAATCATGAAATGTTTTATGTAAAATCCTTGGGTCTCTATACATATAAATTGATCTATGATTGTCAGGAAGCCTATGATAGATTCATGAAATAACTTTTCAGTCCACCAGTGATAATGTCTAATGTTAAAGGAAATCTACTCATTCTACATGTGATGACCTTAGAAGGATTTCTAGGTGATTAAATTTCACAAAATAATGATGTAAGAAATGAGAAAACATCTATTATTTTTGTAGAACCATGCGCAATATTTATACTCGATATTCAAATATTGAGAAGAGTTTTATTGTCTTAATCTTTACAATTAATAATATGAGGTACTACATGAATCGCCATAAGGTGAAATTGGTCTCTTTTAATGACCCACTCAAATACATCATCAACCATCCTATAATAACTGCATGCCTGTCATGGTGGGTGATTATTATAATGTATTTTTAAATTTGGTTCATATCATAGAAGTTAGTAAAATAGAATACATTAAATGATTTTCTTGAAGAGCATAATTCTATAGAAAAGAAACCATTAAATATTAAACATCATGATTAAGAGGTATTACCTGTTGAAGATTACTCCCAAAAATGGGAGACATTGTTTGGAGGTATTGCTTGAAGAGAAATTTGGAAAAATGGAAGACTCCAATCTCAATAGAGTTGGTTTTGGAGTCATTATTATCTCACAAATAAAGGAAGTTATTCCTTATTTATTATTGTTTTTTATAATTCTACACCAAAAAGGAGGTGGAATACCAACCCCTCATTTAATGTTTAAAACTATCAATAAAAATACCACTATCTGTCTATAATGTCATATGTGATTCAATGTTGGTAATCAATCATATCAAAGGTGATTATGCCATCATAAAAGAAGAGTGGATCCTCTATTCAACAATGTTCAAGGTTCGATGGTGTAATTACCTTAACATACAATATTAACTCGTGTATCATGCTAATAGAACACCCAAACATAAAAATTAGTTAGTCTATATACAACCTTTATGGATCTAGACAAGAGTGAAATGGTCATCAACATTGAACACCACAGAATGGTATCACCATTAATTCATAACAACTTAGAAGATTTGAATAATGTAAATTCAATCATTGATAAAGATAATTATACAAATGGTTGGATGACAACCACATTATACTACCTCTAAATATGGATTCCTCTATCTGTAATAGTAATAAAAAATAAAATATGATGATTGGAATTAAACATTAATCTCTATAATAGCCAAAATTCTAAGTAGGTCCTTTATACATGTGGATTTGATGGATTTCTCCTTAGATGCATTTATGGAGGGTAAACTACTAATATCATTTTAGAAGTCCATACTTGTGCATGTAGAACTAATCGATCAGGGATATAAATTTATCATCGAATTAGTAGGCTCTTAATTTTTTGGCATCCAATGACTTGAGATCTTAGAAAATCTTCCAAAATTTATTTTTCCAGTCCAATACATGTCAACATTATCCATCAACTCCAAGATATTTTACATACTAACAAATAACAATATCCATTTTCAGTATGGGGTTGGGATATCATAAGTACATACCCCCACCTACATCCAACCAGTTCAAGTACATCCTTATTTTTACTGGATTCTTCTCTAAATTGGATGAGGCTATACCCCTCTAAGAGGTTGGGAAAAATAGCATCATCAACTTCATGGAGTCAAATATTATCACCTAATTTATGGTTACTTACAAAATATTGATAGATAAAGACTCCATTTTTTTTAATTAATTGAAAAGGATTTATTAGGAGTATAATGTTAATTCTAACCATTTATCTCACTATCATGCAGTAGAAAATGTGTTGACAGTGGCTTCAATAAAACTCTATCAAACATAATCCATCATATAGTGGGAAAAGACAATAAATCATGGCCTGAAAATCTTATTCATGCCCTATTGGATTATCTTACAAAAACCTGTACTACTACACAAGAAAACCGATATTCAGGTGTATGTGGGATGTAGGTAGTTCAATTCATTGAGGTCTAATTACCTTCTCTCCACAATAATATTTGTGATAATCTATTCCTAGATGAGTAATATATGAAGTGATTATAAAATTGTAATGGATTAATGAGGAATTATTGTATACCTTGAACCATTTATAAGTTTACCAAAATTAAATATAATGAGATTTTTACAAATAATTTCACCTTTATTTTTTACTCTAAGGGTATCTTTTCATGGCTCTCAAAACCCCAATGATACCTCGAATGAATACTACAAAACATGAAACAAAAAAGAGGTTACTTTTTAATTAATAAGGTCTAAATTAATTTTGTACATTCACTAATTACCTTGGGCGAAGAGAATATCACACCTATACTGATATGTATATTTCATGAAAACAATTTTGATATTTAAATACATTGATTTTGTCAAATTAATTTATAACTATTTTTTATAGGTTTAAAGATTTTTATCATTAGATGGATACCCTTATTTATGTATTATGATTAAAAGAAGCTAAATAACTCATGAAGTCCACTAGAAGAAGGTATACCATGATTTTGGATGGATATGAAACAATTTAAGGGTTCTAATGCAAAGAAATGAGGAAATTCAAAGGTTTCTGCTGTAACACACCGAGATTTTATGAAAAATATTCTTTTAATATAATTGATGTCTTGTGTTGTATACTACAACAGGATTTCCTTGTGCTACACGCAACACCGTATGAGCTTGCAGTATACACGACACTATTCCTGGATCATGTTACACACAATTTTGATAGTAGTTATTCTACGAAACATTGAGTGTATATATATAAATAAATATATATTCAATGTATAAACGAAATATGGTTGGATTCTATTATACAAAACAATGGAGGATTCTTGCACAACACGCAACCCAGACTTGGATTGCATTACACGCAATCACGACTTTCCTCGACAGCGTGTGTTGTACGCAATACCAGGTTTCACTAAACAATGATATATGGTTATAATATTATTATAAACTAGCCGTTATGAATAGTATCAACTAAATTTTGAATTTTATATCATTATTATTCAAATTACACATTTTCTAGTACATGATATGAGAACAAAATCAATTTTTCGAGTAAAATAAGTATTTTTCAAAAAATGTAGTTTTGCCGCCTTTTGATGGCGCACCCACCTTAAATCTTGTTTTTGACATGTATATAAGTTCAATTTTACAAAATAAAATTATTATTTGGAATCAGTATATAAAATTTTACTTTGGATAAATTTTTCATATTATTCTGATAACTTTCATATTTTAATGAATAGTAAAAACATGCTATATTTTAATTAAAAACAACTTTTTTCATCGCAATAATTTATATGGTTAGATTGATTTTTTAATTGGTTTTAATGTGTAATTAGAATACATTTTTACCATTTAATACAATTTTGGTCATTGGAATTAATTTTCACTTTGAAATTCGATATAAACAAGTATCAATCTTTTGATAGTTATTGTTTCTTAAAAACACGGTATTTGTTTTGACAACGGGAATTAATTTTTAAATTAATTAATGCAACTGATAAGTTTTGAATTTGGTAAAATAGAAATAATTTTTGAATTCATAATATCAAATATATCTTAGGCCTAATGTTTGGTATTTTTCTGGAAACATTCATTTTTTAATGAATAATGAAACCACTAAGTGGTAGTTAAAAAACTGATTTTTTCATAAAACTTAATTTTACCGCTTCTGTGAGTGGAATTTCAAAAATCCGAAAGACATGGTTAATATCAAGGACTAAAATGTAGTTCAATGATATGAAAATATTTTTTTGGTGAATAGTAACTTTTTACTTTTATTTACCACGGTTAAAAGTAAATTTGATAATTAAGGGTAAAAATGATATTATTATTACCCTAAAACATGTCCTAATTCTATTGGATAAGAATAAATTAGACCAAAAACAACCTTAGGAATAAAATATGACCATTTAGTCCCACTTGGTTTAGATTAGGACATTTAATATTAATTTATTTAAAGAAGGGTTAAAATAGTTAAAATCAATGTTTAATTAGTAAATAATTTTTAATATAGGGTAATACATAAGATAAATTCTACAATAAATATTAATTAGAAAGATAAAACTATTTACTACATAATGGTATTTTATTTATAATTTTTAGACATTAAATAATTTAATTTATTTATTACACAATGATGATGCAATAATTATCTTATTAATGAAATATTGACATAATTGATGTTATAAATACCCAAATAAATGTAATTTGAGCCTTTTTATGAATTCCACTAATTTTATAGGTTAATATGACATGTTAGTATGTATTTAATTAACGTTTTTAGAACTAATCATTCTGTTATGATTTTCACAAAAATCAATTACCAAATAGTGTCAAAATTGACATAAAATAGTTTTTAAAACAAATATTATATTATTAATTTTTATTTTATTCTTAAAAATATAAGTATCGTCCAAATGACTTAGATAATGTTATATATATTAATAATAAACCAATTGGGGTTCATTGGGCTTGTTATAGTAAGTTTATTAACCTTATAGTGTAAGAAAACAAGAAGACATGGTAAAAGTAAATTTATTTAACTTAAGGTTAAATTTAAATGATAAGGTTAAAATAGAGACCTAAACTTGTAGAAATTCTTTTGTATGAGAGGATTTAGAACAATACCCACTTTATCTTATAAATAACTCAATTTTGAGCTATTAAAAACCGAATATGACTTTATAATAAAATAATATTTTTCGTTTTTCCAAAGGTGCCCCTCTCCTCCCTTAAAAAAGGGAACCTCCTCCCTCTCTTCCTCACACCACATTGAGCCTTCAAGCTCGGCCATACCCTTCCAAATTATCTTATAAACTTCAATATAAACATCCTAGAGTTTCTGGTCTTCTTCAAAGACCAATTTTAGTGCCCTAAGAGGAGGTCTCAAAGAGGCGATTCAAAGAAGATGTAATGTCCGTTACCGATTCTTTCAACTCTATTTCTTCTTCCACTTCTTATTCTTTAGTTGTTTCATTATGAAGTAATAACATCAGTATAACTAATATACTGATATGTTATTATAAGTATGAAACAACCCTATTTCACTATCTATCCATCCTGCAAAAAACGAAATCACCACACGTGCATACGTACGGAATACCGTCTCCACGCCGTGGTGAAATCTGTTTTTACACCAACACCTTACATGGATGGGTATAATGGTGTAAAGAATAACTATATATAGTTATTATAACATCATACTGATTCTGATATATTATACCATCCACTCCAATTCTATTCAATAATTATGGGATTGATATCATCGCTCGTGCTTACGTACGGACTACCGTCTCCATGACGCGATGGGATTCATTCTCCATGTTAACCATACATGAATGATCATAAAGATTATATAATGAATAATAATGAAATATATTAAATTATAATTATACTGTATTTATGTATATATATATATATGTCATCCAATTAATTCCATTCAATTCAATGAGGAAACGAAAACAACGTTCATGCGTACGTACGACCTACAGTCTCCATGAACGGTGTATTTATTTCCATTTATCGATCTATTATATATATGTATATTCTGAATATATATTATATATAAATAATGTTTTATATTTTGTAATTAAGTAATCCTGATCTATATAATCATATGAATAATTACAAGTCAAAACACGGACGTCAAATGAAACGATTTTACCCAAAACGCTCTTTAACATGGAATTTACAAAAGAACGGGTAATATAAAGTCATAAGTGACCCATATATGATATCATAAAAATGAATATGATTCTGTAATAAGTCAATGACATTATTTAAATCATTATACAGGAGGTTCGGATACGTACAAAGCATATCAGACCTAAGGTAAGGGATAATTTTTCAAATCTCATTTTTATCCAAGATTGCTTATACGTAAGTATTTACTGGGGCTATTATTATCATCCAAGTCCATGTTATCTAAACGTTTTTTCATGTATGTTTAATGTCCTTTTTACCCATTTTTACTTTTACTACATTTTATGTAAGGAATCTTTTTTTACCATACGAGGTACTTTTTGAATTTTCCGACAAAAGTACGAGGAGAATGTTATTTTTAACTTATACGACACGAACGGATTTTTACGGTTTTATAAAACCTTATTTTCATGAAGATTCCTCCAAAATATTTCATGAATATTTTCAACAAAATCATTTTATTTTAAAATTTCATGACATTTTTGGAAAAGAAAATGATTTTGAAGAAGAAAGGATATTTTTCTCAAGAATTCATTTCATGTTTTTTTATCAAAACCATTTTTTATCTAAGATGAAATTATTTCATATGTTTATGTTTCAAGTATAATGTCTCTATGATTTACATGGTTTCAATTTTTTTATTATGAAATGATATCCATTTCTTTTATATGGATTATGTAATGATGGGATGATGTTTATGAAACCCATTTTATTTATTGGGTTATTATGAATGATGTATGTTTATTTTGTAGCACAAGTAAGAATGATTTCATTATGAGATGGGTGGGACCTATATCTCCATCCAATGCATTGGGTAAAGATTTATATCTCATGAGATAGACATGGCTGTAACGGTAAGTTAATCCGGTTCAGTGTTATAGGACTGGAACGAGGAGTGAACTCGATTCAGAAAGAGACTTTGTCCACTAAGATGGTCTTGGTAGCAATGCCTTGGCTACTATGGAAATCATAACATGTGCTGAATGGTTTCCACAATTATATGTTTTATTTCCATTATATTTTATCATGGTTGATGTTCCATTATGATATATGCCTTACGTACTTCCACAATTTATGTCTTTGCTCAAGATTTTGATGTTTAAATTTCATGTTCATGTTTTTGCTTCCAAATGTTTACGGATTGTTTTATGTTTTCTATGTTTTACCTTACTGAGCATTTGAGCTCACCCTTTTTATGTTTTATTTTCCCCAGGAAATAAAAAAAGGTTTTAGGTATGGAAACAAAAAGGGGAAGATTGTTATGGGAGTTGTTGAAGATATTTCAACATGATTAGAAGTTTATATTCCGAGTTTCCAAAGACACTAAACTATTACAGTCCTTGTGTGTCTATTTTTGATATGTATTAAGTATTCCCCAAAAGTAATGTAATTTCCATGTACGTCATGCTTCGGGTCTCTATAGTTGGTATCAGAGGAAATGTTTAGTCAACCTTTGGAAACTAGGATGCGAGAACTGTAGTGAGATCCCTAGAGATATTTATAAGGTACGTCTAGGAATGTCCCTAAGGTTAATTATAAGTATAGGTTATATTCCTAGAATTATGGTAATGATCATAGAATTAAATCTAAGATGTTAGATATTGAAGGTACTCCCCATTTATTATTTTGTTTTCCCTATAATAATTTTTGTCTCTCACACTATTCTTTTTGGGTTTTAGACGATGGCTGGAACCCGAAGAAACCATGTTGATCAATGAAATGGACAATGCAATGATTGTCCTCCTGAACAACTAAATGTTATTGGAGATGGAGTGAAAAAACTTATTGCTATACTTACACAAGTTATGAATCATTCTCGACTTCCTAATGAGCAGAGAAGGGAACAATATTCTATTGAGTCCTTCATGAGGCAACGTCCAGCTTCTTTCAGTGGGTCTTCTGATCCACTTGTTTCTGAATAGTGGATCAGTACCACTAAAAAAATATTTTCAGTTCTTCAATGTTATGAACATGATAAAGTCATCTTAGAAGTATATCATTTGGAAGGTGAAGCTGATCAATGGTAGAGTCCTATCAAGAATACGAGTCCAAGAGATGAAATTGAGTCCATGGAATGGGATGAGTTCAAGAACTTATTTTTAAATAAGTACTTCCCTCGTATTCTTCGAGAAAATATGGAGGAGTTTCTTGAACTAAAGCGAAAGGATGATGAATCTGTTGGAGAATACGAAGCGAATTTTACAAGGCTTGCAAGGTATGCATTTGGCTTTATCATCCAACCTGAATGTAAAGTTCATCGATTATTCAGTGGCTTAAAACAAAGTCTTAGAAGGGGATTAACTATAGGAGACTTCAGTAGCTATGAAGAAATTGTGCGTTGTGCTATCAAAGTAGAAATGGAAATTGGTGTTACATATCCATCTCATGGTTTTGACAAGAAACGAAAGATGGAGTTCAAGTAGAAATCTCAGAATAATGGTGAAAAGAATATGAATGTTTCCTTATGCTCAAAGTGTGGAAAGAAGCATGGTGGAGATTGTCTTGAAGGGACTAGAAAATGTTTTAAGTGTGGAAAAGAAGGTCATCGAGCAGCTGAGTGTCGAAGTAATGGAAAAAGGGTTGATAATGATGTGAATAAAGAAAAGACTGCAGAGAACGCACCACCAACACTTCAATGATTCAAGTGGAAGGAAATGGGGAATTATGCTAATAAATGCCCTAATCCAAGGGTTAGTGATGATCGACATGAGCAACCACTTAAGGAAAAGGAAAAAGGGAAGTCACATGAGATCACTATTGGAGATGTTGAATATGAAAACGATGTGGTGGAATGATTAAGTGTTTATCTAATGGGATTACAAAATAATGTTGTATATAGTATCGTGGAATATTGGAATATTTATGTATTGGTCTATTGTGGTTATCAATAATTTTATGGTACCAGTAACCATGGAAAGTGATTGAGATATTTTTGGGAAAAAGATGATATGCGCATAATGAAGGGATAAGGAGAAAATGAAATGTTTGACAGTATTCATGAGCTCATGACAGATATACGGAAATAGTTATATCATGGTTTGAGTATATAGAATTTTGGGGTTTTGGTATGCGGAAAGAGTTAACTTTTTACAGCACTCATGTTTTCACTAAGATTCAATGGGTATTCATTTTTCAAGAGAATACATGATTAAGGCCTTCGAATGTTTGGAATGTGACCAAAAATACATATCTTATGATATATGGGGATCAACTATTGTATTAACATGCTTGTTATGTGAAATCTCTGGTAATCATTTTCACTATAATATGAGAGTGGACTGCAGTATTATGGATAAGCCTAAAGATTGGAATGGATTATGTTGGACATAAGTTAGTATTATTTAAGGATAGAAGTTTTTTCGATATTATTTATGGGATGTTATATTAATGTAGTTTTATAAAAAGGACAACCTGCAGGATGGGCGACAACCCATCGCGTCGGACAAGGCTATGGGAATCGAACCCACAACCGATGCGTGACTGGCCTTTATCGCCTACCACTGGCCTACAGGAAGTCCCTATTTAGTAGAAACTAGTTTTATTATATTAAGCAGTATGATATATGAAGTATAAGTCCATTTTAAGAACCATATATGATTAATCTCACTATAGATGGACTTATGTATTTTTGATAACTTTTATAACCTTTTTTTGAGACAGATGGAATGACCCATCATTCTATCGCATGATCTGCTAACACTTCACGAATGACAAATTTAACTTCATTTCTTTAAGAGATGAAGTGGAAATTGTCCAAAGAATGACCAACGGCGAGACTGTACCAAAATCACGAAAGTATTTCTTCTAATTCCAATTTCATCAACTTTAGGGAAATGATCTTGAAAACCAAAAATGTTTTCCTAGTGCCCTTATATCCGATGAATCAGATGGTACCTTAGATCATCACAAATAAATGGCTTTGTGATTGATGGATTTTTCATAGCCATGTTCTCTAAAACCCTCCATTAGAACATGATGGTCAGATTTCTCCTCCATATCCATATTTTCACCTATGTTCTCCTATGTGGAAACCCAGTGATGAGTTATTTGGGTATCCATTATGTTTCTAACATTATTTTTTTAAATGAAGTTTTAGTATTCCTTTTTACGATGTGGGTTTCTATGAATGAAACTCTTGTGTAATAAACCATTTATAACCGTGATGAATTTCGAGGGAGAAATTCATTTTAAGGGGGGTAGAATGTAACACCCTGAGATTTTATGAAAAATATTCTATTAATACCATTGATGTCTTGTGTTTTATTCTATAACAAGATTACCTTGCGCTACACGCAACACCGTATGAGCTTGCAGTATTCACAACACTATTACTGGATCATGTTACACCCAATTTTGATAGTAGTTATTCTACGAAACAGTGAGTGTTTATATATAAATATATATATTTATATATTCAATGTATAAATGAAATATGGTTGGATTCTGTTACACGAAACAACGGAGGATTCTTGCACAACACGCAACCATGACTTGTCTTTCATTACACGCAATCACGACTTTCCTCGATTTCGTGTGTTGTACGCAATACCATGTTTCACTAAACAACGATATATGGTTATAATATTATTATGAACTAGCCTTTATGAATAGTATCAACTAAATTTTGAATTTTATAACATTATTATTCATCTTACACATTTTTAGAACATGGTATGAGAACAAAATCAAATTTTCAAGTAAAATAAGTATTTTTCAAAAAATGTAGTTTTCCCGCCTTTTGATGGCGCACCCACCTTAAATCGTGTTTTTTACATGTCTATAAGTTCAATTTGACAAAACAAAATTATTATTAGGAATCAGGATATAAAAATTAACTTTGGATAAAATTTTCATATTATTCTGATAACTTTCATATTTTAATGAATAGTAAAAACACGCTATATTTTAATTAAAAACAACCTTTTTCATCACAATAATTTATATGGCTAGATTACCTTTTTAATTGGTTTTAAAGTGTAATTGGAATATATTTTTACCATTTAATCCAATTTTGGTCATTGGAATTAATTTCAATTTGAAATTGGATATAAACAAGTATCAATCTTTTGATAGTTATTGTTTCTTATAAACATGTTATTTCTTTTGACGACGGGAATTAATTTTCAAATTAATTAATGAAACTGATATGTTTTGAATTTGGTAAAATAGAAATCATTTTTTAATTCATAATATCAAATATAGCTTAGGCCTATTTTTTCGTATTTTTCTGGAAACTTTCATTTTTTGATTAATAGTGAAACCACTAAGTGGTAGTTAAAAAACTGAAATTTTCATAAAACATAATTTTACTGCATCTGTGAGTGGAATTTCAAAAATCTGAGAGACATGGTTAATATCAAGGACTAAAATTTGGTTCAGTGAGATGAAAATATTTTTTTGGTGAATAGTAACTTTTTACTTTTATTTACCACGGTTAAAAGTAAATAGAACAATTAAGGGTTAAAATGATATTCTTATTACCCTAAAACATGTCCTAATTCTATTGGATAAGTGTAATTCGACCAAAAACAACCTTATGAATAAAATATGACCATTTAGGCCCACTTGGATTAGATTAGGACATTTAATATTATTTTATTTAAAGAAGGGTTAAAATAGTTAAAATCAATGTTTAATAAGTAAATAATTTTTAATATAGGGTTATACATAAGATAAATTCTAATATAAATATTCATTAGAAATATAAAACTATTTCCTACATAGTGGTATTTTATTTATAATTTTTAAACATTAAATAATTTAATTTATTTATGACACAAAGATGATGCAGTAATTATCTTATTAATGAATTATTGACATAATTGATGTTATAAATACCACAATAAATTTAATTTGAGACTTTTTATGAATTCCACTAATTTTCTAGGTTAATATGACATGTTAGTATTGATTTAGTTATCTTTTTTAGAACTAATAATTCTGTTATGATTTTCAAAAAAATCTATTACCAAATAGTGTCAAAATTGACATAAAATAGTTTTTAAAACAAATATTATATTATTAATTTTTATTTTATTTTTAAAAATCTAAGGTTCGGTCCAAGGACTTATATAATGTTATATATATTAATAATAAACAACTTGGGGTTCTTTTGACTTGTTATAGTAAGTTTATTAACCTTATAGTGTAAGAAAACAAGAAGACACGGTAAAAGTAAAATTATTTAGCTTAAAGTTTAATCTAAATGATAAGGTTAAAATAGAAAACTAAACTTGTCTAAATTCTATTGGATGAGAAAATTGCGACCCATCCCCACCTTATCTTAGAAATAACTCAATTTGATGCTATTAAAATCCGAATATGACTTTATAATAAAATAATATTTTTAGTTTTTCCAAAGGTGCCCCTCTCCTCCCTTATAAAAGGGAACCTCCTCCCTTTCTTCCTCACACCACATTGAGCCTTCAAGCTCGGAAAACCCCTGACAAATTATCTTCTCCACTTCAATATAAACATCCTAGAGGTTCTGGTATTCTTCAAAGACCAATTTTATTTCCCTAAGAGGAGGTCTCAAAGAGGCGCTTCAAAGAAGAGGTAATGTCCGTTACCGATTCTTTCAACTCTATTTCTTCTTACACTTATTTTTCTTTAGTTGTTTCATTATGAAGTAATAACATCAGTATACCTAATATACTTATATGTTATTATAAGTATTAAACAACCCTATTTCACCATCTATCATTCCTACGGAAAACGAAATCACCACATGTGCGTACGTACGGAATACCGTCTCCACGCCGTGGTGAAATCTTTTTTTCCACCAACACCTTACATGGATGGGTATAATGGTGTAAAGAATAACTATATATAGTTAATATAACATCATAATGATTCTTATATATTATATACCATCCACTCCAATTCTATTCAATAATTATGGGAATGATATCATCACTCGTGCGTACGTACGGACTACCATCTCCACGACGCGATCAGATTCATTCTCCATGTTAACCATACATGAATGATCATAAAGTTTATATAATGAATAATAATGAAATATATTAAATAATAATGTTAATGGATTTATGTATATATATATTTATGTATTTCATCCAATTAATTCCATTCAATTCAATGAGGAAACGATAACAACGTTCATGCATACGCACAGCCTACCGTCTCCATGAACGGTGTATTTCCTTCCATTTATCGATCTATTATATATATATATATATATATTATGAATATATATTATATATAAATCATGTTTTATATTCTAGAATTAAGTAATCATTATCTAAGTAATCATTTGAATAATTACAAGTCAAAACACGGATGACAAATGAAACGATTTTACCCAAAACGCGCTTTAACATGGAATTTACAGAAGAACGGGTAATATAAAGTCATAAGTGAACCATATATGATATCCTAACAATGAATATGATTCTTTAATAAGTCAATGACATTATTTAAATCATTATAAAGGAGGTTCAGATACGTACGAAGCATATCATACCTAAGGTAAGGGATAATTTTGAAAATCTCATTTTTATCCGAGATTGCTTATACGTAAGTATTTACTGGGGATATTATTATCATCCAAGTACATGTTATCTAAAAGTGTTTTCATTTATGTTTAAAGTCCTTTTTACCCATTTTTTACTTTTACTACATTGTATTTAAGGAATATTTTTATACCATATGAGGTACTTTTTGACTTTTCCGACAAAAGTACGAGGAGAATGTTATTTTTAACTTATACGGCACGAACGGATTTTTACAGTTTTATAAAGATTTATTTTCATGAAGCTTCTTCAAAAATATTTCATTACTATGTTCAAACAAATCATTTTCTTTTAAAATTGCATGAAATTTTGTGGAAAGAAAATGATTTTGAAGAAGAAAGGATATTTTCTTCAAGAATTCATTTCAAGTGTTTTATCAAAACCATTTTTCATCTAAGATGAAATTATTTCATATGGGCATGTTTCAAGTATATTGTCTCTATGATTTACATGGTTTCACATTCATTATTATGAAATGATATCCATTTATTTTTTATGGATTAAGTAATGACGAGATGATGTTTATGAAACCCATTTTATTTATTGGGTTTTTATGAATGATGTATGTTTATTTTTTGGCACAAGTAAGAATGATTTCATTATTAGATGGGTGGGACCTATATCTCCCTCCAATGAATTGGGTAAAGATTTATATCTAATGAGATAGACATGGCTGGACTGGTAATTTAATCCGGTTCAGTGTTACATGAATGGAATGAGGAGTGAACTCGATTCAGAAAGGGACTTTCTCCACTAAGATGGTCTTGGCAGAAATGCCTTGGCTACTATAGAAATCATAACATGTGATGAATGGTTGCCACAATTACATGTTTTATTTCCATTATTTTTTATCATGGTTGATGTTCAATTATGATATATGTATTACGTACTTCCACGATTTATGTCTTTGTTCAAGATTTTTATGTTTAAATTTCATGTTCATGTTTTTGCTTCCAAATGTTTAGGGATTGTTTTATGTTATCTATGTTTTCCCTTACTGAGCATTTGATCTCACCCTTTTTATGTTTTATTTTCCCTAGGAAATAAAGAAAGGTTTTAGGTAAGGAAACAAAAAGGGGAAGATTGTTATGGGAGTTGTTGAAGATATTTCAACATGATTTGATGTTTATATTCTGAGTTTCCAAATACACTAAAATATTACGGTCCTTGTGTGTCTGTTTTTGATATGTATTAAGTATTCCGCAAAATTAATGTAATGTCCATGTATGTAAAGCTTCGGGTCTCTACATCTGCACTGGAAAAATGTCAATTATTGTCATAAATAACTTACAAGATTTTAATTATTGAAATTAATGAATAATTTTCATGAAATGAATCATTTAAAAGAGGTGGTATAAAAACCAAATCCTAAATTCCTATTTCACATTGTGAAAGTGTAAAGATAGACCCAATGAGGAATATTTTGATGTTAAATAACAACAAACACATCAAATAATTCCATATGATTCCATTTATCACCCAAAGAATATTTATGACTTATAATAGGATAACATAATGATGAACTAATTGAAACAAGATCCGCATGGAATTATATAAATCAAGAGTTATACTTCTGCATATAGGAGTGGATTCAGAAAACTGAAGGCTAGGTTGAGAAGCTTTACTGTGTAGGTACCTCACCATTATACCACTTATAGTTTTTATTTCATGTTTTTTTGTTATTTTCATCCCCATTAATCCTTCATCACCAGGATGAGGTAGTAAATACTTCATTTTCTCGAGCTAATGTAGCTAAAGGGGGAAGATTATTTTGGATTTTATTATTTATTTAATTCATGTATTAGGGTCATCATAATTTCAATTTATAAATTCCATTATCTATTATTGTTTTATCATTATTATTGATTGATGATCCTAAAAGAAAATTTTAATAATGAAAATGGTTACCCTAATTTTCACATTTAGGGTAATATTGTTTAAATAAGGTATCAAGAGAAACTCGATTCGGTAATGACCTAGAGTACCTAACAATATGAAAATGGGGATTTTCACATCATAGAGGGGATTTAATGACCATTTAATCTACCTCATCTCAAAATTGATGCCAATATTGGATAGTCGTATTATTTTCTAAAACAATTTTAAACTTAACCCTAAAAACTAAAAAACCCCAACATTCCTTCAAACATGATTTTCAAAACCCAAATCTTCCTTCATCTCTCAATATTCATTTTTTAAAAAAACAAAATCTATTTATTAACTTTACTTATTAAAAAAATTTAATAAAATCATTTTTCATTAAATAACTAAATAAACTAATTCAGTTTCTTAGGGGTTTGACCTTGATAGTTCCACATAATATATTTTAATTTATTAGTATCATTGTTTGAATCTTTTATAAAATTTTCATTTTGATTAGCCATATAAGGAAATAACAATTCCCTTATGGATGATGAAACGTTGGTAAATTTCAAGGGATGGTTTAATTTTAGAGTTTATATATTTTATACTTTAATTTAATTTAATTTATTTTAATTTATCAATTTAAACTTGGTGTTACATGTTGATTTTTTCATAATTTTAATAATAAATTGATGAGAACCACATTCATGAAAAAAGGAAAAGAAGTATTTGAGTTCAATACTGTTATTGAGAAAAATATATAGAAAAAAAAGACACAACCATTCGTGGAAAAAATGAATCAATTTTTTTATTAAGAGAACCAATAATAGATCTGAGCCTATGTACACTCACAAATTTCAGGAATTTATAAAACACAAGATTTAAACAAATCATCCTCGCACCCCCAATAGTAGAAAATATTTTTGAGATAAAACATACCATCATCTAAATGATATTTAATAGTGTGCAATTCAGTATATTACCTTATGAAGATATGAATTCACTTATGGGAAGCTTTATTGATCTCTATTACACATTCCAATTCCAAAATGTATCAAGTTATGTAGTAAGGATTTGACTCATCCATTTTTTATTAAGGTGTCAAAATCATGAGTTGATTAATATTTTTCATGATCATTACATCACAATATGGGATAATTTAGAAAAGAAATTTCACTCACTTATTCTAAACATCCATGTCTATGGACAAATGGGTAAATATTCTTATCTTTAGTAAATTTAAGGATGAAGAACATTACACTACATGAGAACATTTCAAGGTTACAACTTGTAAATTATATCATCATGACATATAATTATGTGTATTAATGAAAACATTTTATAATTGTTTTTATAGGTAAATAGGTCAATTATAGATGTTGCAGTTGGTGGGTCACTAATCATAAAGTCTTAAGAGGATAGCTATAACGTACTAGATGAAATAAAAAGAAATTTATTTTTGTATAATGTTGAAGGGATATAATGTAGAGGATTCCACATGATCAATTAAAATATCTAGATTGTTTAAAAAATAGAATTACTAATGAATAAGATGGAAATAATGATGGTACAACAACAAAACCCCAATGTTATATATAAATAAGAAGTAAATTATGATAATTAGAATCATGGTAATTAATTTTTGGGTTATCAAATAAAAAAACACAACAACAAAACCATGTCTATTGATTTTATCCAAGACAATAAGGTTTTCAACTTCAACCCCAAGGGACATAACTGATGAGTCATGTTCATAGCTCGGAAGAGACACTATCCACATACATGACCATGAATGGACTGGTAATCCAAGATATAAAAGAAGACTCATAAAACCAAAAATCCACATTACTAAATATGGAATATTAATTTTCAAAGATCATAGAATTATATAGATATATTACATGAGGATCACAACCCATATGGATGGAAGTGTTCCAACATGATGATTTGAATATTATTTCTCTAAGTAGTTGAAAATTTACTTAGGATCATACTAAACCAATAAAATTAAAATAAGAAAAGAGATAATATCTGTAAATGAGTGAGGAATAAATACCTCAGGAAGATGTAAAGGAATAACCTCTATAGTGCAAGGTGCGAATACCTTTTCTTGAGTGATTGGCACAATAGAAAATCAACAAAAAAAGTAAATTTTTGGGAAACATTATAAAATTACATATTAATATTAATTTTGAAGAGTCCCTCTCAATGTTTCTAAACTAGGAGAAATTTATGAAACGTATAGAGACTAATATGAATAAAAGGGTAGAAATTGTCCCCATTTCACTCACATGAGAGTGTTCAGTGGTGGTATCAATGGACCAACATAAGAAGCATAAATATCTGAGTATTTTCTCATTTCCAATATTTATTAGAGATAATAAATTTTTAAAAGATTTTTGTTACTTAGGGACAAGTGTCAAAATCATGAAACATAACACATTCAAAAGCTTGTGATAGAAGGGATTGAATCCCATAAGTGTTTCACTCCAATTAACCAATTCAATGATAAATATTCCATTTTGACTGATCAAATATATTTTTATTAATGTCAAAATATTATACTTCTATATTGACTTCTTAGTGAAGGATATAAAAGAAGAGTAGACATTTCTCATTCTAGGAAGCCCATTTTTAGCTATAAGGAAAGCCCTGATAGACATACCAAGTAGATAACTTTTTATGAGAGTGGGTATTAAGAAATTAAGTTTCAATATTCATCGGGTAATAAAGAACTATGATGTGAAAGAGGATAGTGAGTTTGGAAAGGATGAAATACCCAAAGTCGGATATACCATGTAAGTTGAATAATTTAATGAGTTAACTACTGTGGTGAGAGGGGATACTCAAATTAAAAGTATTAAAAAGAAGAAAGAGAAGAAGGGTATCATGACCAAAGACACTATAGGATCACCTAACTCCACCAAGATTGAAAAATTCCGACATGAATGGATGGTACATGAAAATAAAAATTGTTTTTTAGGATTAAGGAAGAAATGGGGATCACCTCGATCGAAATCATATAAGGGCTTCCTGAAGAAAGATTTAAACTCTTTAGAGAGAAAATACAGGGGCCGACCTATATATAATGGTTATAGTTGAGAAAATTTATAGACCCTAACTAGGTAAAATATATCCAATCATATGTCACCATAGATAAATCTAGAAAAGGTATGGTCAAGAAAATGTAATTAAATTTTTTTTTTCATGGAGCCAAACCATGTTTTTCAGATTTTTTATATTTTTAGAGTCATGCACTCACCCCAAATTTTTTAAATTTTGTTTATTATGGTATATCTTTTAACAAAATTATATTTATTTTTTAGGATATTCAAGGCCATAGAAGGTAGTGTGAAAATACATTGAAGGGCAAAGGAAAGACGTTAACCCCATTTATGATGTGAAATTTAGAAAATAAAAATCCAGAATGATACTCATGTTATGAGTCTGGTGTTGGAAGAAAATACATTTCCATTTTGAAGCATCATTCAATGGGGTGTATGAATTTTGGTTATGAATTATTCAATTGTATTCTCCACATTTAATTATTTTTAAACTTTTAAGTACCAATTACTTACCCACAATGATTCATGATTTAATCCAAAAATCTAGGAGCCATAAGCTATTTATGATACTTTCCATGCCATGATTTTTTATAATTTTTTATCAATAAATTTGAATTAGAAAATCATGGAAAAACTAATAAAGGAAGAGTGTGGATTAGGATATGGAAATAATGATTTTGGGAAATTTTTAATTTTTTTAAATTAATTTTTTTTGATATTTGGCCTTATTTACATTTCTAGGATTTTCATTGAATTATTTTTTATTAATATTTATTTCCATGAGTAGTTTTCCCAACCATTGATCATATTCTAGAGACATAATTTGAGCATAATATTTCTCACTCTTTCTTTAGTATTTTTCTTGTCTGATTGTGTTATGTTTCTTCTTGACCTTTTAGATATTTTATAAAATCTATGACTAAACATAATCAGTTTTAATGTCATTATATATTTTTTTATTTAAAATAATTTATCCTTTGACCAAGCTAACATTAATCCTGTTTAATACCATTGAATAGTTGAAAAAACTTGTTAGAAAATGGGATTAGTTATAAGGATAATTTATCAATTACTACCATTATCTAAATATATTTCTTGATATTTAAAAGAATAAGTGCGTGGGAGAGTTTTTCTATGGTATCCTAGGGTGTAAACCATCAGGATATTTTTATGGGGTTCCTTTTTTATTTGGGGAGAGTTCATGTATCAGTAAATGTAATTAATAATCTTCCAAATTTCCTTATAAAAAAATAAATTTAAAAATTATATAATAAATGGTTTTTATTTTAGGAGTATTGAAAATCACCATTTCTAGATTGATATAATTCTGATCTATTATTGTTTCGTTGTTGATTTGAGATTTATCATAAGCATAACATTCCAAAAAAGAAAATGAAAAAATTATAGTAATAAACAAGAGGGGATGAATCATTCACTATTATTACTTTTATCATGATCCCACTTTCATACTTTTAAGGAGAAGAGAGAGATGACATCTGTAAATATAAATTTTCATTTATTTTATCCTTTGATATCATGAAAAATACTTTAGATACAAACTTATTTTTTGAGATCTAACTGTTTTACATTATTTACTTATTTTATCTAAGCCACATAGTCAATGAAACTAATGATGAAACACTCATGATTAACTATGATTTCATTCATTACACGCTGAAAATGATAGATGCCTTATAATCCTATGGTAAGAGACATGTTCATGAGGTATAAACTGAACTCTATTCAAAATATTTCCTTGATGATGAGTAGAAAATTCAAGTAAGATAAATTGAAAAAGGAATTAATATTAATAATTAATTTTAAAATTAAATTTGATGAATGAAAAGGATTGGTTATTTAGTAAGTGGAAAATTAATTCACATGGTTGATTTGTTTCTTTAAAAAAATTAGGTTTTATTGTATCTTTCAGCATGATACATGAATATTTAATTTCACATTTAACCAAACCTTTTTATGAAATTGATTTTAAAGCATGGTAAGCTGAATGTTATTTGTAGTATGTTGATATTTAATTATTTAATACAATAAAAAATTCAAATGTGAGGGTGTTTGATATATACATTTCATGAACACAATTTTTATATTTAAATATATCTATTTTATAATTTAATTGTTAAGTATTTCTTATATGTTTAATATTTTTTTATCGGTAGGATATGATGATTTATGTATTATGAGATAAAAATAAAAATGACTTGTGGAGTATGTTTAAAGATGGACTCTTATAATGTTGGATGCATATGGAAATCTTCTGGGGATGAAAAGTAGTGAAGCTGAAAAATTCGGTGGTTTTAGCACTGGAAAATGATAATTCGAACCATGAATCAGTGATAGGATATGAATAATTTCAATTCGTGAATCAATTATAAGATAAGAAACATTTTACCAAGGGGTACAAAAAATTCAAGGTGTGACTTCATATTTTACTATGTGAAAGTGTATGTACATTCCCAGTGAGGAATGTTTCAATGTGAAATTTCAATGGATGACTCAAATAATGACTCCATAGGCTATTTATCATCTAGGGAATCTATATAGATCATAATGGATCACAGTTATGAAAAACTAAATGCAATATGATCCCATGTATTTCTATAAATAGAGAGTTTTACTATTACTGTTAGAAGAGGATTCTAGAGACCATGGATTGGGATAAGAAGCAGAGCTGTACAATTTCATCACCATTAGTTTTCTCTAATTTTCCTTTCTTGTTTTCATTTTATTATTTCCTTCCCACTTACTCCCTCATCACTATGATTAGGGGGTAATTATCGACTTGTGCTAGGGTAATTTAGTCAATGGGGGAAGGTGTCGTTGGATTTTATTCTCTATTTTATATAAGCATTGGGGTTGATGAAATTTCTATTTATAATTATAATATCATTATTTATTTATTAAAAATGATAATTGATTGATGAAATTGAAATTAATTTTTATTTTTCTACTTGGTACCCTAATTTTGAGATGTCCATCTACACATTTAGGATAATCAGGATGAAATATGGTATTGATATAAATTCAATTCAGTAATGCACTAAAGTTCATGACCATGGAAAAAGGGGGATTACTGTATCGAGGAGGGGATTTCATGACTGTTAAATCTAATTCTTATTGACTTTGAAAAAAATACTAAACAATCAAATTATTTTCTAAACTAATTTCACTTGAACCATACAAACTAAAAAACACCTATATACATTCAAACCTGAATTTTCAAAACCCAAATATGTTTTTTTCTCCCGATTTTCCAGAATATTATCAAATACAACGTTTTTTTATATTCTTTACTTCTTCAAATGAAAAAATAAAATCATTTTATGTTTAGAAAACTAACTAAAAAATCCCTATATCATGGGTTTGACCATGATCTTACTTTGTACTATTGGTTAATTAATTAGTAGCATAGTTTGATTATTTTTATAATTTTTCTATTTTTATTTACCATATTGGGAAAAGATGAAGCCCTTATAGGTTATCACCTAAAAATGGGAGGTTCTTCAAAAATTATTTCGTGTAATCCAAATCTTTGTTCCTAAACATAATTCCTTAAAAGGAAGACCAATTTTAAAATCTATGAAACCCTAAACTGTAGCAACCATACATTCTCACCATATGAAGTTAAAATACATGTTCACTGACTATAACATTAAATTTTGAACTAAATTTCCAACCATTTTCCTATATAATATGATGTAATAAAAATGTTCTTTCCCTTTAATTATAGGTACTAAACTCTAAGATACTTAGTGAAACTTAGAATTCTTGTCTTGGGTCCAGTTATAAACTCTGCTTCCATTAGTGTGGTTTATTATATTGATACTAGGTACATCTGAGTCCCTCCATTTATGTGAAGCTTTTTTCCATTGGATATAAGTCACACCATAATCATTGGTCAAATATATATGACCCTAAACAATAGAATCCTTTCTTATCGGCCACAAAATATAAAACTGTGGGGAAACACCTCGAGCACATGATAACAAATCATGCGGTTAGTGTCATAAAAAAATAATTGAATGAAATATGAATAACATTTATAGAAACCACCAATTTAGTATTGTTTCTCACACTGAGCATGACTCACATGAGCTTAGAGAGTTTAGATGATTATTATAATTTTTATAATTAAATCAGACCATGATAATGGTCAAGGAATATTTGGTCCACCATATATGTCCTTAAACTACTTAAGGTGTTATTCCTTATATGGATTATACCTCCTTTCATATGAGAAATATGTATGAAATTAATTTTCTTAGACCTAAATGTGGGTGGATTCTTATTCCAACAAGATGCATATTAAAACTTTAACTCTTAATTCTACATCAAACTGTGTGGAAAAAATTCATCCCCCTTGTGTATGAGCTAGATATGTGATGGGGATATCATTTAAAGAACTTAATATAGGCTTGATTAAAATTTTTTAAGATATATATAGTGACATTTATATATTATACTATAGAACCATCGAAAAACGGTGAAAATAAAATCTGATAATTTTCTCATTTTCACACAGGGAACTCAAAATTTCCTCACTTTCTATCGGTGTTTGACACTTCACTCATTTACAGCAATTCATTACATTACTCAATATAGATACATTTTTATCTCAATTAAAATAAATATTAGATCCATGTGAAATGAATAATTAGTCCCAGTGGAAAAATTATAAACTATATAACACCCACATACTAACTATTTGTTATTAAACTACATTGTCAATGTCCCCACTACATAATGTCAAATTTTGAGGTGAATATCCATCCTACATGACTCTAAAATGATCATAGTAAGAAAATATATTTTGAATCTTTATCAACTACATGATAACTTGAACTGGGTTGGAATTCTTCGACACTAATCTTGTATGTTCCATAGATCATTTAATCC
The DNA here is from genome assembly GCA_963277665.1 of Viscum album. NCBI lineage: Eukaryota > Viridiplantae > Streptophyta > Magnoliopsida > Santalales > Viscaceae > Viscum > Viscum album. The sequence continues at coordinate 875,793,732 of OY728136.1, forward strand.
CTCATATTGCTTATGATCCATATCATTATATGAGACTCCAACATAGGATCTCTTATTTGTATACCTCAAATTCCCTATCCCAAAAATTTGTGATGGATATTATTATTTTAAATAACTATGTGTGGAATTATTCTTATGTCAATGAGATACATTGTGATTCACGAACACCTTTTTCTAGGCCCAATCGTATGATCTAAAAACATGTCCCTTCCTCTATATATGAGTCAGATCTATAGAATCTTTGAATTATTTCTTAAAACAACATGTGACATGATTCTTATTCGGATGGGATAAACATTAGTTCTTTGATTACATGTCTTGATAGCAGTTAAAAAACAATTCATAATTTCATTTCATATGAGTTAGATCTATGTAGAGAAACCCTGAATAGATCCATACGATGTTTGGTCTAAATATCTCTATGGGATGAAAATCACAAAAAAATGGTGATATCAAGTCTAAATGATTCAATAATTCTTTTAGAAAATATTATTTTCATAATTAAAACATTATGTCATGGGAAAATCATATTACTACAAATATTTTATGGCTATCAGTTACAAGATAACCTTACTCTAAATGACCCCTCTATTTTAACTCTGTATATTATTCCCCTGATATGGCTCTGTATATGCACCACCAATATGGAGTTCCAACCAACAGTATCTTTATCCTCAGGATAAAGTCATTTTATCTCTGTACACCATGGAAACGTCACAAAGGATGTTTCCATTCAAACATGTTCTATGGTCATTCTTTATAAACTTGTCCCATATAACCATCCAATATTTCAAATCCCTATGATTATGACATACAATGTCTCTCCCAAACATTCAGAATATGTTGGAGAATAATTACCTAACAAGACCTATTTCTTTTTTATTCCTATTTTAATGGTATTTCATACATGACCTTAAACTAATTAGAGTGACCTCCCTTTCATGGTTTACTATCCATTTTCATATGAGTCAGATCTATGCAGGAGACCACTACTCTCTTCAAACTATGTTTAGGTTGATTATCATACCGATGAAGTTGAGAGTGATGTATGGATCTCTTATCCTAGGTTGAACTATGAAGTAAAAATGAAAAAATTAACTCCACTTATATAAAATTTGGACACACATAGGGGACTTATTATGGAGATCTACATGTGGATTGATTCTCCTTCTGATGGAATATGTAGTAACACCCAGATTCCTGGTCCTAGGACTAGTTATGAATAAAAAATATAATACAAATTCTTCATTTCCTTTTATACGAGCCATATATATTTAGAGAAACCATTACCAGATCCACGTAGAGTATAGAGACATAAGAATATTAAAACATATTATTACATGAATGTTTACATAAATATCCATTTATAAAAAATATGGAATAAAAATTCCTATTGTATTAGAAAGACTATGTATGTTAGATATCAATATAAATATAACATGTTATTATTTTAATCTCCAAAATTAGATGACAATTCCATTTGAGTTCCTATAAATATAATGGATAAACTAGGGAATACATAGACAAAATGGGTGATCTAAAAAGACCAGTAAGTGAACAAGCATGATATGGAATCTTTACATTTGAGTCAGAGGTATAACTTGATATCATAAAAGAGAAGTATAATGAGTAATCTCATAGGATAATAACATAAAGAGAACAATATCCCAAGATCATGGGAAAATAAAAAATGTGGAACTGTCACAAAAAATGAAAAAATAATAAGTTTAGGATAACTTCCAACACAACATCACATGGTGGACAGAGCCCCATTGTGGATTACGTTTACTCTCGTATGCCACATATAACATCTCACGAGACAAAATATTTACCCAATGAATTATAGATAAATATAGTGTCTCACATCATAACATTTTCATGATTATGTGTGAAAAAATATTAAATCAATCATAAGGCATAAACATAATAATTATATGTTGAAATAATGAGATACATAATCTTTCATCACATCATAAAAATATATTTCCTAAACAAGTAACTTGAGAAATGATCATAATGAATATATTACCCCATAAAAGGATTGGAAAATAATATTGATATATATATATGAGATAAATATATACATAATTTAGAATAATTATATATAATTAAAATGGTATATAAAGTTATTTATATAGATAATGATCATAACCCAAAGAAAAAGGGTAGTTTAGAGAGATCCCATACCTTGAGTCTGAATTGTCATGTAGAATCATTATCTTCTTAAATAATAAACTTATGTTAATTATTTAATTTATTAAGAACCTTTTTCAAATATATTATTAGTTTTGTTTTATTTATTATATTGTTATATTCAATTACTTAATCATTTAGTTTCATGTCATACATTTTGATGAAATTCAGCTCATATGTGAAAACCCACTTTTTGAAAGTTGGCTATGTTCAAATAAATTATTATTTACTCATATTTAGAATAATAATGATATCATAAAATAATTTTTACACATAAATTAAAATTTTAAAACCAACCATTATGAATGGTTTATAAAAATTAACAACTTTATGATCATAGAGACGGTAGGTCGTAGGAAAGCATGAGTAACGATTTCATTTTTCAACAATCATGATGGAAAGAATATAAGTTTTATTTTAGGTTTATCTAATAATAATTATACCATAAATATTATATTATTTATATAAATACAATTATATACACCAACCACTTTTTCTGTAATATAAAATAAATTGCATCTCTTCGTGGAGTTGGTAATCCACACACAGAGAAGAACGGCATTATCATATTTCAATGAATGGAAAGGTAATAAAATAAAAAATATATTAATTTTAAGTTATGGTAAATATTTCATGAATAATACATATATACAATAAATCCATAACTATAAATAGTTTTGAGAGATGATGATGAAAAATTTGTTACATCGGTTCACAAGATGATAGCCCTTTGCACACAAAAATGATGGTTTGTTTCCCATTTGATGGAAGAGGAGAAAAATATAGGTTATTAAATTAACACAGTAAAATCTTTATATATAGAGGATAATTATATAATTATACAATAATGGATGATTAAGATATAAAGGATTTGGAAGAATAAGTAAGAAAAAAACTCATGGTTTAGAAAGACACGACATCATCAGAGAACCTCTTTAGGTCTGTACCAAATTCTTCCTAGGAGGGTATTGAAATAGAAAAAGGATTCTAGGATGTGGGAATATAGTTAATAAATAAATTTGGTTACAAATTTACTAATACAAAAGTCTTTTTAGGTGTGAATAAAAGAGGATAGGAGGTTACATTTTAAAAGTTAGGGGAGGGGAACTCTTGGAATTTCAAAAAAAATTGAATTAATATAAATTAATTATCAAATAAAAAAGATTTAAAAATAATATAATTAGAATATGGGATTATTATGATTCAAAATAATTTCATTAAATAAAATTTAGATAAATTTAGGTGATATTTTTACTATTATCTGTTTGTTTTAATCCGTGTTTTCCCTTTTCGATGATTACCATTGTAACAATGTTTTTACTATTTAGGAGAATTTTCCCATAAATTGATCATGTTTAATATTTTAAACCATTTATAAATACCTTAGTATTTTATAGGATTTTAATGAAATTAAAATCATTTAATAAAATATTATTGTTTTTAAAAATAACATTAATTTTATTTTTGGAACAATTAATTTTTCCCCCATCAAACAAAACATAAAAAAGGAATGAAAATATACTATTTTAAAAAAATATCTAATATTTTATATTTAACTAAAATATACCTTAAACATAATAATTATTTAAAATTATATTAATTTTAATATTTTTAAAATAATATTTTTAATTTTTATGTTAATTAGAAAAATATTTTTTAAGTTTATTACATGAATTTAAGGTAATCATATCATCACAAAATTTTTTTCAACATATTACCATGATAAAAAATAATTTATTTCTAAAATGGATATTTATAACCAATTTTTTTTAATCCTGGACAATCAATATTACAGATACTGAAAGCAATAAAGTGATGTTATTCTCTTTATCTTTTACTCAATTATTATAAAGGTAAAAAGAATATAAATATGGAAGTAAGTGTCGATTTATTAGACAATTTTATTGAAAGGGATCAACTAAACTCATCCATTACGATAAAGGAATGTTTTAGGGTCAATTTTTAGTCTTTATCATATCATTTTTAACCATAATTACCTAATTTACCATTTCTATGGTGATAATTATTTTTCATAGTTTTTTTTTCATAATAAATAAAAGTAAAAGGGAACAATTTAAAAAATTTTGTTTTCTTGATTTTAAATATTGAATCCATTTATCATGATTTGACTCATAGAATTTGATATTTTTAATTGAAAATTAGACATATGATACATGATTAAAAATGATTTTTCCAGAAAAAATACTTTTAAATCCAAAAATGAACAAATATCCAAATCTAGTATGAAGATGAGTCAAACGCAATTAAGTAGATAAAATATAACTAAATAATACTTATGTTACATTATAATAATATTAAACTCCGTATGAGACATTTAAATTTCTAAATTTATTGAAATAAATGGTTGTTTTACAAAAAGTATTATTATCACTATTAAAAAAATCAGTCTTTAAAAAAAACTAAAGATTTTACCCTAAGATAATTTTGATATGAAAATTTAAAAAATGAAAACCCTTTTATAAAATACCATTTATAATAATTCAATAAATTAATTAACATATTTTCTCAAATAAAAAAATAAATATCATTTTTTGGAGAAGACACATTTTTGAAGAATAACATTACTTTACAGAAAATTGAGTGATTATTTAATAATAAGTTATCAATAATGAGTATTAAAGTTTCATATATTTATTAAATTATTTAATTCTATTCATGCACTCCAATTTAACTTCAAGTTTATAGCAGTTATATTTATATAAAAATATTTCATGGAACATTTGGTCTTGTTGTTTTGTGTCGTATGTGCTATCAAAAATAGATTTATTTTAAAAAACATGAAGCGTTACATATAGTTTGGTCTTGAAATATCTATGGGATCATAATCAACTAGTTGTGGATAATTATGGCCTAAATTATTCTAGAATACTTTCTTTACATCTTCCTTTCATATGTCACACATCAAGTATTGGGAAACTCAAATCATCACAAACATTTCTTAGATATCATTAAGAAGTGCATATGATTATAAAGGATATATCTATTTTAACTATTCATAATATTACCCTAATATAGATTTTTATATGCGCCCCTATATATCCCATCATCTATAGGAATCCATGTCCTGAGGAGAAAATTCTTTTTTCTCCATATTCCTTGAAAACAACACAATGAAAACTTCTTTTTGAATAGGGTACTTAGATATTACTTACATACCTATTCCATTACATGATCTCATATACATGATCCCTATGATTATGATTTATAATATCTCTTCTCATAATATAAATATGATAGAGAAAACTTTTCCTTTAATCAATATTTTTTTAATTATCCCTATAAAAAAGTCAAATCTATACATCCGTAAAACTGCATCAACCATTTTCCCAACTTTCATGACCTTAAACTACTTATGTAAAAAAACATAAACATTACTAGATAAAATACTATAATGGGGATTTTAGATAAAACAATTTTAGTAACCCCTCACTAGACACACACATTCATGTTCTAGGAAGTATCAAGCAATTAAAATTAAAAAATTATAAAACTAGTTTGGTGGAAAACCCAAAAAAGGGTGGCCTTAGAGAAATCCAAAACACAGACTTGAATTCGTCCTTGTATTAGTCTCAAGTGAAATTTAATGTAGAAATATAAAAGGCAAAAATATTTTTGGGTGTATCATAAGGCTTTAAAAATGATAGTTATGTCCCTTAGACTATGAAAAAGATAGATAATTATTCTTTTTCTAACATTATAGTTTAGATATAACCTTTAAAAAACATGAAAAATCATGAAATGATTTCATTTATTTAAACATGAAATTTTATATGGTGATGGTAATTATACATATACCAATCCATAATCCACACCCAATAAAAATCATTTTGACTTAACAATTTTGTATTATGACCAATGTATTTGTTCAGTGAAAAGATGATTTGAGATATATTCATGTTACATTTAAAATAATTGGTTGTTTTTATGGGATTATAGATAAGATAATATAAAATATAGATAACTAAGTAAAATTATTATTTCATTTATTTACCAAAAGATGTAGAAGTGGGAGTACCCATAATATAGAGTCCCTTCATGAGATTATGAGTTAAGAGATATGAAATAAATATACTTCTATAATAAATATTGATTAATTTCATCCCAAAAATAAGACAAAACCTAATTAGAATTACTGATCGACTAAAGGATCATTCTGCACCTAACTTTCTCTTTGTCCAATGAGACTATTTCTTCAACATAAGTGTTTAGATCTCAGGATATTCTTCTAACAGATTCATATCTATATTTTATGATGAAAATTGGGCACTAAATCTTACCACACGAGCTTCATATTTCCTTAGTTTTGAAATATTCATTGATATCCAATCACAGAGAAATTCATTCTTAGTGGATAAATGATGAAACTCCATTGCAACATCCTACAGAGCACCAAAATAACAGTTATAAAAATAAAATTGGATAAGGTCACATTCATGATCCACCAGTTCCACTAAATATATTATAACATTGATGGATTAATTGTTGAAAGTTTGTATAATCAAATCCAACCTCAATCAAACTATGAAAGTGTTTAGGACATCTTTTCACCTTATCATTAATCATCACGAAATGAGTATATATGATAATATAACAAACATGGTTCCAATCCCATTTTTTTATAGTCTGGTTTTTTATGTCAGTATTGTGACCCAAACTTTGTGAACTTACTATTATAGGAATATATTCAAGAATTAGATTCGCTAAAAAGTAGTTGGACCTATCTGAGGGTGTAGATATAGAGATATATTCTGTCATATATTTCTAGTTGACTTCAATGACAGTGTTAGAAAGAGTGTAATGAATTTATTAAATTATCACCAATGTCATAGTGAGACCAATTTCAATAGCATAACTAACAAATATTGTCGATAAAAATAGTTTTTTTGGCTCCCAGTATTAAGGGGAGTTGAAATTGAAGATTCTTAATAATGTTTGATATGTTTGGAAACATGATTATCCACATTAGAAGCCGTTTATGGGAGCAGGGAATGTGAGGAACTCTGGGAAATCAGTGGCTCATTTATCTATAGAACTGGAACATCTAATATAACAATATGGATAATACTCCACCTATGATTTATCATATTCCCATGGAAATTTAGATAATTCACTAATAGAGGGAAGTCTGATTTTCATGCCAGTATAATCGCACATCAGCATTAACCAAATTTAACAAAGGATAATTAGATGTAACTCCTTATTTATTTTAATAAGAATTAAGGATGTTTCTTATTGTAGAAATACAATAATCTGTGTGAACATATAGGTGGTTTATGGTTCAAAAATGATCACTCAATAAATTTTAGACGTAAGAATCCCATTTTGAAATGAGATGATAAAAGAATGTTTTTTGGGGTCCCCCACTATTTTCTATTATAGTTCTAGAAGTTATAAGGTAAGGAGCAAAATTAAAGTCCAGGGGTTTCCTTAGTATTATAATAGCATTGTAATCATCAAAAAATATGGAGTAGCTTTGGGTGAAAGGTAGAATGATGAATTGTTATAGTATTTTTATATTTATAGAATTGAAAGTGTTCTTCCATCCAGCAATATAAAAATTAGAATGGACAACTAATGAGATATAGAGACATTATTTTATCTGAACCAATGACCTATAAATAAAAAATAGGGTGGGTAAAACTAGGTTAATGGGATGTACTTATTCCAATGTAGCCACCATAATCAGGTTACCAACCCTAACACCTAAGTGAGAATCATTAGATGGGAAAATCCATCCACTTATGAACATTGTGAAAAAGGATACTATTAGAAAATTTAAAGACATATTTGGATGAATCTTATGGAAACATGTGTTAAAATTACCCACTTTTAAGACAGTTGAGTTTGAACCCTAATTATATGTATAGTATTGAGTAGGGTGGGTTATGGTGAACTTCTTCATTGGCCTTGGACCACTAGGCGGCAAGAATACATTTAACTAATCACAAGACATGATAATCGAACAGGTGTGAATATGTTTTCCAAATTATATATCCACCACTATTATTAAGTCTATTTATAGGGGATAAATATTTTTAGATTCTTATCAAGTGTTATTTATTATGATAAACTCATTATATATCCCCCAAGGACCAAAACTCCTCCCAGTTGATAGATATCCCACAAACTAATATAGACTTCACTATGTTGTATATATAATGTTTTGGTGTTAGAAAGAAATTTTATAATAAATTTGTGTAAGATAAAATTTGATATATACATTTTCAATTAATAAATTCCCACTTCTTGAAATAAACCAATGAGTTATTATCATTTAGTAAATTCTATACGTCTCTGATACACCAAGAAATATTGATCCCATTCATCCGAGAAGTTCCTATCATAATGAATGTCCCAATTTGAACTCCATCCACCATTATAGTTTTCCCATAATTTTTTTAAAATGTATGGGTAGTCTATAATTTTTGTTTTTATGGTAATATCCTTGCCATCCTTGTTATCCTATGTCCACGAAGAGAAATTAAAAGAGAATTCATTTCCCTGAGTTGACTATTGGATTATATGACTCATTGTAGAAATATTTTCTTGAAAAAAGTTTAAGGATACCACAATCCATGAATATGGAATTATTTTACTAGAAATTGGAAATAGGGTGTCATCTTGGAATCCAAAATTGTAAAAATGAAATTTTCTAGACATTTGGTAGTTTCAAAGCTCAGGTAGAAGAAGAATCATTATGATCACATCTTTGGGGATAATATAGTATTAATGGTAATACATAATATTTCCAATGTTATAACTTCTATTCTCAACCATATTCATTGAATAATATAGGTTCATTAGCTTAAAATACACCATCTCTTCAAATTAATGTAATAGGGACATCAAAACCCAGAAAAACCAAGTTAAATAATCTTAAAAATAGATTTGGTTCTATGAAGACTAAATATCACACCATGTCAAATGACATATCATCCAAATTCAATATGCATTTTATAAAATTTATATATGAGAATAATTTTATCTAAAAACACAAAAATTAGATCATCTAATTACTAGTTTGAAAATTCCTTTAGTTAGTATGTATAATATTTCAACTAAAAGGGGATATTAATATGAACATATAACTATAGAAAAATATCACTGAGCAAAAATAAAGCTTCATGTTCTCTCGAGGTGAAAAATAAGTCCACTTGAAACCCTTTATGTAGGATCAGACCTCCTAATGGGCCATAGATACACTAAAAAGTACTTAAGATGGCTATATTTTCTTCATCAAAATTGATCCATCTTCATTTTGATCAAATAAATTTTCAATGGGTTGGAATTTTTTGGGACCAAAAGTTTGAGAAGTGTTTCAGAGTCTAGTAACTAGACTTAGAAATTGATAATGTGAGTAATTTTTTCAAAGGACAAGAACCACATTGAATCTAACCATTTTTACATATCACATCAAATACGATATGGAAAACAATATTATTAAAATTACAATTCTACACAAAAATGAAAATTTTTTGGGGTATAAGTTTGTTTCTCAATCCCCCCCACCCCAAATAACATAGGATGTCTGGAATTAACTCAAAGCTCTAACCCCCCTATAATTCAAAATCATTTATGGTTCTAGGTAGTCAATACACACCCCCAAAAATGAAAATTTTCTATTCAGAGAGGAAATCCTTTGAGCCCCCTATAATTTTTTGTTTTGTGGATTGAGAAAGTTTCTCGAGGAACCCACAAATTAAATTCATTTACGATGTGAGGAGATCATTTGAAACCCCAAAAAATGAAATTCATCTGCATAAGAGAAATCAATTGTCACTCACTGGATTGTTCCATATATGATATTCGGCTGGAAATTTTTGGACAGTGGATTTTATTCACTATATATAAATATACAATGTTTCCCTGATGAAATAAAAAGAATAAGGAAAGAATATACAGGTACACTAAAGAGAACCCACGGAAACATAGAGAGAATGACCAGATAAGGAGAAATATTGTGAGTGGAATTTCTACTTTGGGAAGGTCACCGCAAACCACCCTAGGTACCTCAGTCACTACAAAGGAAATAAAAATTCCTATAATTGATTCCATTATAAATGGGCCTTGAACATAAAAGGAATCATTTTAATAAAGGGAGACTCACTTGGTCATCCACAATGGGATACCTTCTTTCATGAAGCAAAACCCTTTACAATGTAACACCATTGATGAAATATCCCCTTTTACAATATCCACACACTACATAATGATACTAGTATGTGAAATGGGGTATCGTAAGGTCATTTTACTACCTTCCCTTAGCACTATATTTATATGTAGTATTTTTTGTCATCTTATCCCCTGATGAGAAGTATCAAAGTGGTTCTCTATCACGAACACCAAGAATCGAGGAAGGATAAAGTAAGACCTTCTTTGAGGCCTATGAACTTACATGATCAGGGTATTAGATACACAAGTGTGTCCCCATTTAAAACATTCATTCCATTGGTAAAATATGTTCCATAGTGAACCTATATAGTAGTTAGGGTATTTTGGATGTTTTATTGTCCCCCATAAAGCTACCTAAAATGAGTAGTGAACAAGGTTGAATACATATATCGTGTGTTCCAGTACAAAAATGTGAAAGAACCAATATGAGGATTAGATATAGGTAGTAATATGAAAATTGGAATCCCTTATTGATTAATCCTCTCGTATTTATTCCTTGCTACCACACTATAATCACACCCATTTCCATTAATGGACAAAGAGTTCCTATGGGCATCCCCCATGGAGTAATCCCCTAGTATTTATTTCTAGATACCACTCCATAATCTCAAACTTATCCATAGTGTACAAGGAGATGTTAAGGGAATCCCTCCAAAAGCAATCCCATATCCTTTCTTGTAGGATTTGATACCCTTCCTGCCTTCCATATATCCTCCCTCATCCACTATTATATGAGGATAAAAGACTAACCAATGGGCTTATAGTTCATGTATAAGTCCCATTCAATCATGATTATTTCATATGGTGGATCTTCCACTGTCTCTTTTTATCACACTAAGGACGAATCACATCAGTTTACAGATCAGTGGTGATCACTCAGTTAGTGTAATGTATCACCTTGAGAATCCTTCTAGGTATATACCCCAATTGTGTTACCTTCTTCTCATAGGGACACATTACCCATTATGCAATCCTTCAAAGGGTCATATTTCTAATGAATCTTCCTTAGGTCACCACTATAAGTGTTAGACCCAAAAAATATCAACTACATAGAATTTTGTTTTTATCCTAATATTGTAAATACAATTCTTCATGGAGGTTCAATACCAACATCTTAAACTCATAACTAACTTTATTAGGATATGTTCCTAATAATATTATACCCCCACCTGATGTACCAAATTCTTTCTGATTTCTTTCAGCACATCCCCACTGAAATATGTTCTCAGTGAGAAATATCTTCATAGAGATATATTCAATGGAAAATCAACCTGATATAATCAGGTCATATTTCCCATGGAATTAACCATAAAGGGTAGATCATGTGTAAGCCTCATACCATCCTTGACAAGGAACCTTTCACAAGAAAGACTGTGCTTCAAGAAATTAAACTACCTAGCCCGGTCCATATCACATAGCCATAAAAGGTATAATATGTTCTATTAATTGAATACAAATTATGTGGGTTATGATTCATTTCATGGGGATATATAGGACTCAAAATTGGTGTCTCAATACTAACATATAAAAAAACCATCTCCCTAGACGATGATAAATTACACATCTCCCAACTATGTGTCTTAAAACCAACATCAAAAAATAATAAATGAATCAAATGGATAACAACTAATACATACAAATGGATCCATTGATTTTGAACCACTGATACATATAGAAGTTCACATCCTTGTGTTTAAATGCTTGAATGCAAATACAAAGGGTCTCTAACCTAATAATGGGATTTGGTAAGGAATCATGAATATGATTTAAATCTACAACATAGTCCCATAGTAGTAAATAATTCACCTCAATATAGTGTGATGATCTTGAACTCCCATCCTCTCGACCAATGTCAGTTTCTATGCATCATTGAAAAATTTCCAATGGTTTCCTACCATTGGAAATCATTTATATGGACCATCATGGATAAATGAATTATTGGGTGTTTATAGTTCAATGAATAAACCTGAATGTAAACCATCTAGATATTGAAACCTATATATGTATAACCGTATGATCTCAACATTAGGGGTGAATCAACTATAATTAATAAGGAAGGGATATAATCCAATGAAGGAAATTTAGTTATGAAATACCCTACCACTTTGGTAACATTTGAATCACAACTCCATGGATAAATTAATGCAAATTACAACTTCAAATACCATCAATTATGAACGATTCATGATATAACATGTTAATTTATAGTACATAAACCATAAAAAGTAAATTATGTGTTTAAAATTAAAATGTATCTCAATGAAGTGAAATTGAGATAAACCACCTTACCTATAGATGAGGAATTCCATGTATGTACTTAAAATCTTAAAAAATAAAATTATATCAATTATTTACTTGTTTAAGAACATTTTCCACTTTTATTAAATTATCATAAAACATCAATTTATTCATCACAATGACATATTTATTTAAATAATTGAATATTTCCACATTAGGTTCTTTGAGGACGTTCAGTTCATAATTTCAAAACAACGTTCATATTTTTACCATGGTCAAATGGTTCATTATCAAATCATCTATATAATCATAGAGACGATAGGCCATACGTACACATGAGTAATATTTCTATTTTTCAATGAACATGAGAGAAATAAGGTAAGAAATATTTTATCATTAAATAATTATTATAATATAATAAATATCATATTATCTCTTAAAATAATTTTTATATACCATCCATGTGATGCAGTTATGAAAAATGAATTACATCGCTCTTTGGATGTGGTAGCCCACACGTACGCATGAATGACATTAAATTTTTTCAATTGATATAAAGGTAATAAAATAGATGATATGTTATCTTTAATGAATTATAATTAGGCCATGAATATCATATATAATCATTAAACACACCATTATAACTAGCTATGAGAGGTGGTGGTAGAAAATGGATTATATCGGTTAAAAAGGCGGTTGTCCGCCACACACACAAATAATGGGTTAGTTTCCCATTTTATTGAAGAAAGAGATAAATTATGGTTAATATATTTAAATAATAACATAAAATTATATTTTTTAAATTTAATTTTTATATATCACAATATTTATAAGAGTTTTTAAGGAATTATAATAAGATATATTACTAAAACATTAATTTTAAAATCTATATCTCTTCTTTAGACAAATTCCTTATCTTTACGGCTCAATCCCTATAAGGCTAGTATTATGACCAAATTGGGACCTATATTATGTGGGTATGGATTCTAGAAATGGATTTTGGTTTGGATTTTCTGAACAAAAAGTCTCTTGAAGAGTGAGTAATAGAGGAGAGGAGGCTTCCTTTTATAAGTTGGGGGGCAGGGTTTGTCAATCTTCATATTACTTAATATATTAAATTAGAATATATTAGTTTTCAAGGAAATGTGGGAAAAAATTGATTTATTTAGATTATATGATTATTATTTTGTAAAATTATCTCATCCAAATTTTATAGACATGTTTAGGTGATGTTTTGACCTATATGTCTTTTTTTAACCCACTCTTAACCCTTTCGATTATTACCATGATATCAATGTTTTTTACACATTAGAGTTATAGAAAGTTACTATAAAAGGAAAAGTGACCCATTAATAGACCATGGTTGATATTTTAAACCAATACACATTCACTTGGATGAATATAATATTTTTATGAATTGTAAATACTTTAATAAAATATTTTTTATTATGAAATACCATTAATGTCATTTTTTGAACTATTATTTTAATTATAATTTAATGTCATCAATATAACAATATAATTATAATATAAAAATTTTAAACATCCATAATATGTTATATTTATCTATAAAAATCATGGTATACTATCAGTTACCAAAAAATTAATTTTACATATTTTAAAATCATTTAATCGATTTTTCTATTGCTTCAAAAAGAACTATGTTGGGGTTGCCTAAAACTTTTAGTTGATTATTTCATCAATGAAAATTAATAATAAATTAAAGTTGAAAAAATAATTTTATTTTTCTCAAAATAACTATTAATATTCATTAAAATCTTATTTTTATTTGTATTTGGACATATAAGAGGAATTCAACAGAAAAAGTGAGATATTGTATTTCACAGTAATAAAAATAATATAATAGTAATTTTCATTGAAAAATGGAAAACAAATATTGAAACATCAAATATTGGTTGATTATGGTCGAACACCACTCATTAAATATATTAAAATCAATTTTTATGGTTATTTTTAGGTCTTATAACATTAAATTTAACATTAATTAACTGATTAACCATTAACAAGGTGGAAAATATTTACTACACTTACTATTGGCAATGACCAAACATTAGAACAGAATATTAAAAAATTTTAAATCATTATTATAAATAGGGTATATGTTTTTAATCATTTAATTCCTTTAAGATTCAAAAATCAATTTTAATATAAATACATAAAATGAAGTGAAAAATGGTTTTTAAAAAATTTTCTTTTATACCCAAAATGAAATTATTCCAAATTAGTTATAATAATGAATAAAGTATAATTAATTAAATTATTTATATGAATAATAAATATTTTACATTTATATTAAATTAAAATTAGAGATGTACTTTTTAATTAAAATAAATGATTGTTTTACAAAAAATGATATTTTTCACTATTCACTGAAAAATCAATCTTTTCAAAAAAATATCAAAAATTAACTAGAATATTATATTAACATTATGATTTCATAAATTAATTTAATTTTATCAAATAAATTTTATAAAAGTAGTATATTTTAATTATAATATTTTCATAGAAAAATAAATAACACTCATATTAGAGGGAAAATGTATTTTTTAAGCATTAAATGAATTTACAAAAAATTAAATTCTTATATTCTAATAATTTATCAATAAATTTTCATTATATAAAATATTAACACATATTTTTATAATTTATTTATTTCTATTTATAGCTACCAATTTAACGGCTTATTTATTATAGTATCATCTATATAATTAAAATTTTATTGTATATCGCAATTCACTTAATACTCAGTGCTTCATGTTAAGAAAGCTGTCCTAGATAGTGTTATTTTAAAATATAGATATGTTAAATTCTACACTATTTAATAAATTTAATCATCATAATTGTAACTTGACATCCGTAATCAAGGGTTTTACATTTTAAATTTCCTTTGTTGAAAAAGCACATTATATAAATTGTAAATTAGACATACTTTTTAAATAATAGAAAATGAAATATGATAGTCATTTGGAACAACACATAACTAGGTTTACAAAGTGTAAAAATTATTATGCTTTGAAAATATTAACATGGGGGAAAAAGTTTCCAAATATTGATAGAGAGAGACAAAAAAAATTGATCGTAAGAAAGTGAATGAATATGAGCAAGTCAATGAGCGAAAATATATAAATCAATAAGGTATAAAAATCACCATAAATTAATCATATGTAATAGAAATAGGGTAACATTTTTTTATAGATACTTTTCCAAAAGGCGAGATATTACTTTATCATATAGAAGAGGAATATAAGGAAATATACTTAAATTATTTTCTTCAAGTCCACAATTGAAAGTTTATCCTTTGGTTTCATGTCTCAATTAGTTTCCACATTTTTCTCAACTTTTACTCCAAATGAAGAGTATGGATATTTAATTATCGAAGCACTATAATCAATATTAAATTAACTATGCGGTATATAGAAGGATGGAAATATATTCTTCCTTTCATTACAAAAATCACAATGGTTTTCACATAATTATATAATACCCAAAATGAATAAACATTAATCTGAAGAAATAACACTCTTAAATCAAAAATTTTCACAATAACACAAAATTTTTAGCTTATATCATTCTGTATATAATTAACTGTGTATCCCAAATAACTTAAATAACCTAAACAATAAATAATGTTTAAACCTGAATGGTAATATCATACCTTTTAGGTTATATCGAAAAAATAAAATAGTATTATTTTGAAATAATTCCTTACATTAAAAGTAAGGGTTAAATTTACCTCTACCCAATAAAATGCCTCCCAAAATATCATTAATTACCTTATAAATCACAGAACTTAAAATCTAAAAAGCGGTGTCTATTCCCATGAAGATAGGATTAAACATAAAATTATAAACCCATGATGGTATATATAATTCTTAAGTTAAAATCAAATTAAAGCATCATAATATTTTATATTCTCTAATACCAGGATCTGATACCAAATATAGTAGGCCCAAACTATCACCCTTATAATAATTGATAAAAACATAAACTTTATATTTGTAGATTGATAACAATAAATGTAACCCAAATTTATCCATCTAAAACATAATAATCATATTGAAGTATACTATCACTTACATACCCAAGGACCATTTAGGATTAGAGTTTTAGATAATTGTGAAAAACTCTTACATGGATTCTTGGATACATAAAAAACTCATTCATAAAGGCCTACATAATATTCTATAAAATTATTCATATCTATTTAAATTATTATGCATAGTATACTTAAACAAATTTTTCATAACATTTAGAAATTTAAAACATAAGAAGGTTGATCTCAAATTCTCAGTAAGGGTAAACAAAAGAATAAACAATTGAATGTCATTAGTGAAAATTTGATGAGAATAAGGGTATAACAAAATAATAAAAATGAATGAGAATAAAATAAGGTAATTCATAACAATAAAAGAATGGATCATGACATGAATCTTTAACATAAGGAATGAGTCATATAATTCAGTAATTAGGATCCATATAACAATAATCCTTGAGAAAAGGATCCATTAAAAAGTATTCCCATGCATAAAGAAAATATATTGGTATCATAGACCACTATATTTATTGAACCATTAAATGAATCCTTATATATGGGAAAACCTTACCCGGTTAATACCTATAATATCTTATGAGTAACCAACTAACCAATTACCTCCATCGTGTATTTGGAGCTACTTATATTCAGTCAACTATGTCATAATTACCTACTAAATTGGAGGGATAAAATAGAAAAATCCATGACATATCAGATATATTCCCTTATAAATTTTGGTTTACTATTCTATATATATTTCATAAATAATATCCATATACCATATCCTTACCAAATAATCAAAATTTTGATCATTTCAACACAACAACAACCATTACTCCTTCATATACTGATTTACTTGTGGAAAGGAAATGGGTTCCACGAAAATCACTTTGAGAAATGATAATCTATATAAATAAATACTCAGGATGGTATAATTATATTTTTTACCTAGTGTATCATTACTAACATTAAGTTTAGTTGAATATAAATACCATTAAATGATCGTCAAAAACTTTCTTGGAAAAAATTACATATCAACTTTGAAAATAAATTTTGATGACTAAAAAATAAAAACAATTGTGAAAATATGTTTCTTTGAATATAAAATTTTAAATTTTAAATTAATAATCAATTAAAATAATGTTAATGATGGGGGTAATAACTATTCATGTCGTAAATTATAAAAATAATAATTCTTTTCTATCTTTTCCAATGAGTATAAAAAGTGACCCATGTGGAAAATGACAATAAGTTTCCTTTTAAAAACTATAAAAATAAGTTCACATATAACATAAAATACATTTTGGGAATTAATTTTTTATAATAGAACATTACTGAAAACATTTAATTAAACATTTATATGGAAGAGAAATATTCACAATCTAAAATAAGGTATTTACATATATCACTTTTAAAAAAATTTCTTGATGTCTCTTTAATAAATAAAAAAGGAAATGAAAATTAAGCATGTAAACCAAATTCATAAATATATTATAAGGAAATATATGTTATTTAATAAAATAAAATAATATTATCCCTCCTAATGGAAGTTTTAACATACAAAATCCAGAAATAAAAGGAGATTTTATTATAAAAATCATTATATTTTTGTTAACAATTTAATCTTAATCACATGAATGAAATATATTCTAATTAATAATTAAATACCATGAATATATGGATATATATGATATAACATGTAAATGGGTTGTATACACACCTTATAAAATAATATAGGTGCGTACCATAAATATATGTCCCAAAGAAGGTAAATTTTAGTTGAACAACCCTTTCAAATATCATATCATTGAATTGAGAATTAATAAATAGAGAGATTATGTGTAAAAAAATTTTATTCATTAAATTTTTTAAATAAATTAAATATAAAACAATGTTCATTTCACACATAATCTTGACATATTTCAACAAATGAAAAATTGGTATAACCTAATGAATGTAAATTGAGTTAAAAAACTCTTTCCACTTTGGTAACATATGAGTCACAATTATTTAGACTAATTAACATGAATTGTAACTTAAAATACAATAAAATATTAATAATTAATTATATAAAATATAATTTGGATTTAAATAAACTATATAAAATAAATTAGACATATAACATTAAAATATACCTCAATGAAGTGAAATTGAGTTGAAATCCCATACATTGAGTTCAAACATTCCATGTATATACTTTAACTCACTTATAATAAACCAATTTAAATTTTTTACTTGTTTAATAAAATTTTATAAGTTAATTAATTTATCAGTATACCATTTTTTTTCTCTATTACAATGACATATTTAATTACATAATCAGTTATATCCAAATTAGGTGTTTTGAGGACGTTTAGTTCATAAATCCAAAACAACTTTAGTATATTGAATGCAGTCAAAGGGTTCATTGTTACATCTTCTCCAGAATAATAATCATAAAATATTTATATATTTTTTAAATTATTTATAATTTTAAAACCAATTATAAAATATGATTATAAATACAAATTTTGTTAAAATCATATTGATGGTAGACCATACGTACACAAGAGTAGAATTTCTATTTTTCAACGAACTTTATAGAAAGATATTAAGCCTTATTTTAACAATAACTAATAATTTTTATTTCACAAATATCAATCTGATGTGATGATGAAAAATGAATCACATTACTTCGTGAAGGTGGTAATCCACACAAACACATAGAAGAAATTATAATTTTAATGGATGAAAACATTATAAAATATATTTTATATTATATTTAAAGAATTATAATTATATAATAAATATAATATATATACATTACATATATCATTATAAATATTTGTGAGAGGCAGTGATGGAGAATGAATTACACTAGTTCGTAAGGTGGTAGTCTGTCTTACACATGAATGATGGTTTCATTTCCCATTTGATAGAAGAAGGATATATATTAAGGTTAATAAATTAACATAATAACATAAAAGTATTTGTTAGATAGTTATTTCATTATATCATAATGTTTATAATATTTTTCAAGGATATAGAAGAATAAATAAAAATAAAATATTTGGTTAA
Source organism: Viscum album (assembly GCA_963277665.1). NCBI lineage: Eukaryota > Viridiplantae > Streptophyta > Magnoliopsida > Santalales > Viscaceae > Viscum > Viscum album. Next base: position 875,813,467 of record OY728136.1, read on the forward strand.
CAGTTATTTATCTTATTTAGAAAGCCTCGTTTTTATTACACCATAAGCACTCTATTGTTGGTATTATAATAAAAATAAGAACTATATATTTTGGGGAATTATTTTATGAAGGTATTTATGTAGTTAATTTCTAGAAAAGGTTTTATGAGGTACGAGGAATGTTGGAGAGAGGGTTCCCTTTTAGAAGTGAGGGGAGGGGCACTCTTGAAATTACTTAATGGGTTAAATTAATATAAATTAATTTTCTTGTAAAAGTGGAAAAAATTGGAATATTTATAATATAAGATGAGTGTTAATAAAAATAAACTAAAAAAATTGTACTACTATATATGATGTTTCCCCCCTTATCTCATTGTGTTGACCCACAATTAATCGTGTTGATGATTATCGTGATATCAATGTTTTTTAATCATTTGGTGTTAATAAAGTCACCATAAAAGAAAAATTGAACCATAAATGTACCATTACTGATATTTTAAAATCTATATAATTATATTTATTGAATATAGTATTTTTATGATTTTTAAATCATTTAATAAAATAGTGTTTATTATAAAATATAATTAATGTCATTTTGGAACTATTCATTTAATTGGAATTCAAACATATCATGGTTACAATATAATTAGAATATATACTTTTGACACATATATAATATACTATTTATATCTATGAAATTCATGGGAAAATATAACTCACCCAAAAAAATTGTTTTTAGAGTTTTTAAAATCATTCACTTGATTTTTCTACTACATTCACAAGCACTATGCCAATGTTGCAAAAAAAATTAAGGTGATTCTTTCATCACTAAAAATTAAAAATAAATTAATATCATAAATATAATTCAATTATTAACAAAATATAATTTAATATTCATTAAAAAATTATATTTATCCCTATGTGAACACATATGATAAATTGAAGATAAAGTGAAAAACATTATGTATTACTCTTTATTGAAAATAATATATAAGTCATATTCATTGATAAATCACAAAAAAATTACATAAATTATAATAATAAATGATTAATTTCGAACCCCACTCATCCAATATATTAATTTAAAATTATATCATTATTTTTATGCCGTATCACATTATTTTTAACCTTAATTACCCGATTTACCCTTACTAAGGGGAAAAATATTTACGATGGTTACTATCCATAACAACTAAAAATAAAATGGAAATATTTATCAAATAGAAAAACAATGATTCCAAATATGGGATAAATTTTCCATGATTCAATTCCTAGAAGTGTTTTAAATAAATTTTAATATAAATGAGTAAAATGCAATGGAAAAGAGATTTTAGAAAAATTCATTTTAAGCCTAAAAATGAACTTATACCAAAATTAGTTATAATAATTATTAAATGATAATTAATTATATTATATATAATTTAATATTACATAACATAATTTGATATAAATATCAAATAATAATGGTTATTTTTAATGAAATTAAATGATTTTTTAAAAAATTGGTATTTTTCACAATTCACTGGAAAATGAATCTTTAAAGAAAAATTATCAGAACAACTCTAGGATAATATTAAAATGATAATTTCAAAAAATTAATTAATTTTTTTAAATAAATTTACTAAAATTAGTAGAAATTAATTATAATAATATCTAACAAAAAGCATTAAAACCCATTTTTTACAAAAATGTATTTTTCATGCATAAAAGGAATTTACTAAAAACCGAATTCTTATTTAAAAATAATTTATCAATAAATTTTAATTATATAAATATTTTAAATTTTATTCATATTTTTTTTATTTAAATGCACACCTTATAATTTAATGATTAATTATAATTGTCACATTAAAATAATAATATTTTTATAGTATATCAAAATTATCTTAAAGAATGATGTTTTGTTTCAAAAAATATATTGAGAATATTATTTTTTTAAAATATCAAGGTGTTACATATGTAATATATTATATCATAAAAAAATATTTTAAAAACTATACTTTATCAAATCAATCTTTTTTATATTGAAATATTTGATTATCTATTCTATTCATTTTGACCATCTTTTATCAATAAAATCCACTTCAAGAGTAGAAATCCTAATACATTCAAACACAAATGTGAACATAATAAGTAGACCAATAAAAATCCAAGATAAAATGACCGAGGACCATATACAATAAACCCAATACGACCCTACCCAATATAAAATTTTCATTTTTTTCATATGCTTTTCAATACCATAATAAACCAAAGAAGATTTCCGGTAACTGTTATATGTAAATCCATCAAAATAACATTGCTGGAGTCCCTCCTTCAATGAATTTCAATTGGATCTTTGCGATAGGATTTGATAATTAGCAATTAATTATGGGGATGAAACATTAATGGTTTAAGAAATTACATAGAAATAAAGAGTAACAACATGTCCAAGGAACATGTTCCGAATATCAAAGAATGAAAAATGCATAGAAAGAGAAAAAAAAACATAAAATCCTTTAGAAAGGAAATGATAAACCACTATTAATCTAAGTAGATGTGGATTCATGGTAGATAAGGTAACATATTCTTGATGGAGATGAGGCCATTAATAGAGGAAAAAATAAGGTCCAATGGAAATAATAAGATTTGGAAAAAGTGAAATGAAATAGTGGTGATGAAGGGATGAAAAGAAATAATAAAATTTTAAGGAAGAAAAAAACAGCTACATAACTACAATGAATCTACATAAGCGATAACAAGTAACTATATAGGGAGAAAACATTGATGAAAATGTTATATAAATGGAAACCAACTCCAACATGGAGAAACAAAAATGACATTATAATCCTTCGAAGGATAAATAGAAAAAAACAGAGAAGGAAACATCCATATACCAAATAAATTAGGGCATAAAAAATTAATATACCATGAAAAGTTGAGATAATCAACACCAAGAATCTTTAACAGAGGAACCCTACACAAATTATGTACAATGATAGGGAAACCTTATTGTGATAACCTTCTAGAGTTACCCTACACTAGTGATATGATTTCCTTTTTTTCATAGGAAAATACAGTATCCAGTCATCATAAATGAAAAGATTCGTAATATTTGTTCCATTTTCAAAGGTTATAGCAATCTATTTTCATATCCTTCCCCAAATTTTACCATGTTGTATTGATAATTTTTCATTGTATTATATAAAATAAATCATAATTAATTAAAAATATAATGATTAAAAATGACATATAACCATCACCATTATCAAATATTATCATTCATTTTTTTGTAATCAATAATAACTATATAAGTATAATTTATTGAAAATAGAGTATTGTAACTATTTCATGACAATTCAATATTGTAACTGATGATACAATCCAAGAATACTATAACATTTTCACCTTTAATGATATCCCTTTATCCTTTGGAACTCATAACTACTACCTTATGATATAATCCCATTATATTTAGGGATTTAGTCATGGGTATCAACAATTCCATATTTATTTTTTTAATATCCTAATTATTAGTTGAACACCTTGTATATGTTTATAACTTATTATTCCATTTCATATGATATTTTTGTTACAATATTTATAAATGAAAAGAATTTTCTATCAAATTCAAGAATCTTAAAATTCATTATTATTTACCAATTGTAACCACTCTCAATACGTTCTATATCAAAAACACCCCACACACTTCTCCCTAGGGATTTTTTTCACCACTATGTCATTCTTGATGGTATGAAAAAAAACTATTTTATTCCTTTGATTTTTAACATTTTTCTGTCAAAATTATCAGTACCCCCTAACTTTTATATAACATTCATATATCTAATTTATAAATAATTATTTCCATCTAATAAAATTATTCCCCACATATTTAATTCCATAATTTTCATGTGTGAAGAATATATTACATTAAACTCCATTATAGACAAAAAGTTATGTATACAATTAATTTATAACAAAATAAATAAGAAATTAATAATTTTATCATTAATAGGTCAAGAAAATAATTAAATATTCAATTATTTCAATTACCCTACAGTTTTTATTTTACACTCATGGTAAAAAATTGTCATGTTATTCAAAAAATGGTATATATGAGTAATATTAAAACTCACAATCCATAAGGGAAAATGTTCTTCCAATTATACTTAACCATATAATTCCCATGCATCCTATATAAACTCATCTATATAATTTATTTTCTTTTTTATCTTACTTCATTCCAACTTCTTATTCACACTCATGCACCATCTAGATCTAAAATTTATGAATTTTTTTATCTCTTTAATCATGGGTAATAATTTAAAAAAATTTCCGCATTAGAAGTAGAAAATAATTATAACCATAGGAATTATATAAACCTATTATGTTTACATATAGAGGAAAAAAAATTTCATCAATTTTGAATAGATTTATAAGATTGATATGATGTTGAAGGTTTGAGGTTAATGATGTGAAATCACATAATATTAATGAGAAAGTTGGTATTATTAACTAATATGAGTATTTAAAAATTCAACACTCAATGAAAAGTATCATTACTGATTAAAATTATATTTGTATCACCCAACACAATCCATTACCCTTTTTGAGTGTTTTGTGCATCTATTTACTCTAATAGAAATTTATTCTCCCATTATTCCCCTTTTTATATAATTTTTTTCTTCTATTTTAATTGAAGTTTAATATAGTTCGTATAAATTTAATTAAAAATGAACGTGTAAACCATCCAATATTAAAAAAAGGATATCATTCTAAAATTCACCTCAAAATTTTTTTTTACAACTCATGAAACCCATGATGTAATCCTTCTCTAAAACGCGGTCTTAATTATAATAACAATAACTATGTGATAGTAAAATTGTGGAGGATAAATGGGATTGTTAAATATCTCACCTAGAGTGCTCTTCAAGGATTATGGTGGAAAAATATCAATTGGAGTGTTAAGTTAGTCTCAATGAGTTCCAAATGGATTATAAACAATCACCTCAATCATTTTGACCCAACTCTTACAAATTAAGTGTTTTTAAGTACAATCATAATAATCTCGAGATGATAGTTCATGGATCAAAACATGATAAATCAAATTGGAAATTGCAAGAATATATAATAATATATAGAGTACCTATCAATACTAAGATAGAAAATTAGATAATTATTATGGGCATGAGTTCCTATAATTAATCAGAATTAATATAAATGACTAGAAACAAAAATCAAGGGATGAAAAAATAGTTACATTCATCTAAATTACTATTATTAAAATCAATTTATACCTTAAAAATGTGTTTGTGGTTTAAAATAATTTTCGATATTCAAATATTCTCAAATATTTTGAAAAAAATATTAAAATAAAAAACAAAACACACCAAAATCAAAATGAAATCATACCAAAAAATAGAAAACAAATAAATACTAAAAATTATAGCTTTATTCTTTTATTATCCTACATTTCATTTAAATAATAATCATACCAATTCTAAATAGGTAATATAAGGATAAAAATTAAACAAAGGTGATGGAAGGAAACAAATTAACATTTTATTCATACTAAAGCTTAAAGAATAGTGATATTTTTTTATAGTTTCTTTAGAAAGTATTCATGGAAATGTTTGAGTATCTTCCTATTCACTATGAAGGTTTTACGTGATGTATCTACTATTATATTCATTCAGCCTAATAGGAAAATATTAGTTACAATAAATTCCACTTCCTACCTTGATTGATGTTTATTTGGAATTATCTTTAATATGAATTCATATGAAAATACTTTATTTCCAATCTCAAAATCATTTATATGTATAAAACTCACATGGGATGAACTTCATATTTCCTTACAAATCAATTATTTTTCATTAGAATATCTCTTTATTTCCAAAAAGTCTTGAATCTAAAATTTTATTTCCTCTATATTACCTGTAAAACCTGTGTTCATATTCTTGATAACCCAAAATTATTTGTAATAAATATCAAATAAGTCGGGTAATATCTTCCCAATCACAATTCTATATGTTGAAATTCCCATTTTAGTCTTAATGGTAAACTTATATTCCTTAAGGGTTATCTTCCAATTTCTTATTTAATCCCTTCATATTTGGTTGGATAGTTTTCTAAAGTTTCATCTTCACTTATATTTTACATATATTTTCATATACATTGGACTATGTATTGTGGGGGGTTGATTTATTGTAAATAAATAAATACATTATCATTATGGTTTCCATTTTTTTCAAGAAAAAGTGTGTCCATTTATCATTTGTGACTTCTTTACTAATTACAAAATAATAGAAAATTCAAGACTTGATAAGATCTCAAACAACACTTCTATCATCAATATGGATGGATTTTATTACCAATCCTTTTTAGATATACTCTAAATCTAATATAATATAAATAAATATAAAATTAATTGAAAATATACCCATAAAATATACACATCGCACAACAAACTTATCAGAAAAAATTTATTGCATACTATGTATTTCCATATCATTTGGATATGATACCCATTAATTTCCATTTTTTATTTTTTTTAAAAATTTCTTGTTAATATGTAAACAAGGATAGTCTAATAATTCTTTTAACACATTACTGGATGTTTTTTAAGGACTACAATGTCCTTGAAGGGATAATATATGGAAGAATGTAAAATCATATTGAATTTTCCTATCTACTATATATATTCATTTTATTTAGTAATTAAATATCTTCCAAATATATGTTTCTCCCCAAATAATGTATTTTTATTTTTATTTTATTTTTAAAACCTGTTTTTTATTAAAATGTGATTTTATTTGAGTTTACTAGACAATATACCAAGCTATATTTCCATATATGTTTAATATAAATTGAAAAAAATTACTCAGTCGGTATTGAGTCATTGAATGAAACCACGTCTATAATTTCTACCTTTGATATATGTTTCAATATTCTCATGTATTTATGAATACTATTTTATATTCCATTTAGTCCATTAACTCTACAGTAAAATGTTAATGAAATATTTTCCATCTCACCAGTTTGGGAATTTCACTGTATTTATTCATTTTTAGAAGGTTTTATTACCATAAATGATAATTAATTCTATTTCTAATAAATACGAATGAATTTTTTTGAGAAAAAATAAAAAGGAACCCATTATTTATGGTTTTAAAATTTAGTTTTTCAACATTAATAGTCCTTAATTCATAATAAATTATATATTACTTTCCTTATAAAGAGCTTAAATTGAAAAAATAATAATTGGAGAGACAATACATCAATTCAAAAAGGAATACCCAACATTGTTTCTTAATGATAAGTGAGGTTGTCATAATCCTCTCAAAATCATAAAATTATATTATACAAGAATCATTGAAAACTAATTTAGTAAAAAATTTCAATCATATTGATATTCATAAATAAATTCTTTTAAAATATTTTATAATATTCAAATGAAATATTGAACAGACTATGAATCATCCTACATGTATGATAGAAACTGGTTATTGAAATGTTGTAATAATGTTAATATTTAACTTATCAATTTTGTTATAAATGACTTGTGATGTTTATAAAAGGGTTGTGTAGTCAAGCCAAGAGGGTAAGAGGGTAAATTATTGTGATTTAGGATTTACTAAATTATTTTTACTTTTCTAATTTAAACCATATTAATTCTTAACATGATTGGATATTTTATGAATCCTAAAACAAAATCACACAACCTGAAAAAATAAAAATAGAAAATATAACAAGGACTTTTTACATGGTTTTCCACCGATGTGGGTGGCTATATTTTATATATGTTTGCGATGAGTTTGAGACATAGGTTCTTCAATAATATTATAATGTTAATCAAAATAAATTATGTATCATCTCTTACCAAAAAAACTATTTACCAATAGTTAGTTTTATCCTGACATGTTCTTTATATAGAATCCCACTAGTTTAAAATGTTCCTCCAATCCTTACAAATGAACAAGATTTTTACTATACTCTAAGATGTCACAAAATCAAAATAATAGATCTTTTTCCTCAACTGTAGCACTTTGACTTCTAGTTAATGAAAAAATTATATAGAATTCACATCCACCTTGTTCTCTCCATCATTAAAATTACCCAAACTAAAATTATCAAGTTTCTCTAGGTTGTATTCTTTTTCAACACTATTAATATTTAGAAGATAGTGGTAAAATCCTCCATATTCAATTCTTTACTATCCTATAATGAAATTTTACTTCAAAAACATTTCTTAACTTCTAAAACAAATCTAATGTTAAAAAATTATGTTTCAAAATCAACTCTACTTCCAATACTTTTGATATATGGAAGATTAAGGTTCATTATCTCACATTCTCCCTAAACACTAATTATCCTACACAATATGAAGGTCCGTATCACACATCTTCCTTAAAATAGATAACCTTTAGGAACATGAATGTCAGACTATTAGTTGTTTTTCACTCAAATAATGTTCAATAATGTATAGTTTAGTCTCTTAATCTCTAAATAAAGAGTCTCATTGGAATCCTACTTGTCTCAGTACTCCTCCTTCTATACATTGTATTTATTTTGAAACTTTCATGAGAAGAAAACGTGTGGGCTATGAGAATTTCTAACAATAAATTTCCCTCTTTCTAAATGCCCAGTCTTCTATCATTAACTCTTCTAAATAAATCCATATTGAATAAGAAAATATCATGTTCAAATGTCACTCAATATTCTCTATAAATTAATAAAATTTCATCTTGAATTAAGTCTTAAGATTCATGATATTTAATTCATATAGAATAACTCAAAATCATTATAATAAATTTATCAAATCAAAAAATTATTCATCCACATCACCATGTTGACCTTTCAAAAACATCATGTTACATTGAGGTAGCCTTTATATATTTTCAATTAATCATATCCATTTTTTATATCATTTATGGTTCTTCATTCACAGTATCAACACATCATCCAAACTCCGACTAGTTAAATCTCTGTTGGAACGTATCTTTATAACATAACATAACACATACTTGTGGGGCAATGAAGCTTACAATATCTATCTAACGAATTTTGAGGTCTCAATACATTATGAGTTTGTAATTTTCTACAAAAATAAATCTCAAGAATATTCCACACTTCCTCATATTCTACTTATTATTCTTTAATTCATCGTAGTCTCTTTTGAAACTCTTACAAGGATAAGTCATTATTAATCATCTATAAATATGGATCTTCTACAGTTACTCTTTCATATCATTGAATCTTCTAGAATTATAAAAAATTATTTATCTATAATCAAATTATTCCTTTATTTCCTTCATTTCACAAAACCATTCTAATTGGAAGTTACCTTTGAAATCATATGGAATATGATGCTTATAATTATTCTTTTTCTTCAGATATTTAATATCATACTTCTCAATACATTTAATAACTACATTCTTGAATTTTAAATCACCTAAAACAATCATTATAAATTTTAATAATTTAATAATTTTATACTTTCACATATGTAAAAATGATCATCCTCATTGATTACATCCATGAACTTCATCAACATTGTATTTATTTTTTCCCTTTTTAATTTTCAAGTTTTCTAAAATCAAAATAGGCCTTTGTATTAACTGGTTACACAATACATCTTATTAAACACTATATTTCTAGAACTAATCCATTGCCTTTAACGATTACCTCTTACTCAACAAGACTACTCAAATATTCGACTTCTTGATACATATATTCCTACATCAAAAAGTCATAATCTATAAATATAGAGTCTTGATATGAGCTCTTATATTTTTTAAGTACACATTTAAATACATATTTGATTGATATTCTATAAGTATAATTTTTTAATACGTCACCTATAATTTCAAACTTAATTACTTAAACACCATTCCAGTGATGTTATATATAACCATAGTTTTCATGATTGATAAACACAATGATGGATTATCAAAAAACATCATTAAGAAAATTTATAAGAATGTTATTTAATCCCTCAATAAGAACTTTTCATTTATTCAATATTAATTCCAACTCTACAATCATTTGATATATAAGAAGCTTCCTTATATCTTTACTCTCCAAGAATCAACTTCTTCCCATTGTCAATTTTAAATTCTAATAAAAAAATTGATCACCAATACATAAATTGTTGTGAACCAAGCATTACATATACAAATATTATATCATATTATATATATTTTCAAAATATATCATAATAATATACTCTTCATAACCATAATGGTTTAATGTATTTCAATAATAAATATATAATCAACATATTTCATGAAATATCTTCAATATTATTTTTTTTGGAAAAGATGTGGACAGGAATCCCTCATCCGAAAAATGGAATGGCTTGATGAGAAATAAGAAGTCTATCTATTTTATATTTTAAAGGATATTCTAGGATTAAATATTGGCATGAAGGTTCTATTAGGGTAGGGGGTGGACAATGCCTTACAAAATAACTCGCATCGGGTTTACCATTTTTTTAGTATTCCAAAGAATCTCCATATAGTTCCCACTACCATAAATAAGTACCAAACTATATTCCAAAGGTAGGTGGTCAGTTGGGGGTTTAGACCCAATGACTCTTATAAACACACATTGGTCTAAAGTATGGGAGGTCAGGCTCATACCACCCTATTTGGGGGAAATTATTGCATAATCTAGGACTCTCTTATTTATTTAATATATGTTCATGAATCTATTAATAATCCCAATATGGTACCAATAAACCTAAAAAGACGATCATATTTTAACCCCTTTTGTTCTTAGAAAAAGAGGATCTGATTAGTGAACCCATTTGTATGTATCCCAAGTTCTTCATCACTTTCCTAGTATTAGGCACCGACTTATCTACCGAAGCCTTATAACCTCGTATTTCAGAATTTTCTATCATACATGCATGATTTCAATATTCTTAGGGGTTCATTGAACCATTATGAGGTGCCCTATGTGTACTAATATTTGAAGGAATCAATACCCACAAGGTTTGTTAAAATCTCTGCAGTTGAATGTTATTTATAGAGGAAATATGTGTGAGAACTTAGGTTTCGAGTAATAAATCTAAGGTCATGAGGACACATCCTATGTAACATGGTTTTAGAAATAATCAAAGTGTTCTTAGTTCCTTTGGTTTCACAATCCACTAATATATGATGTAAAATGATCATCCTATGGGAATGATTGGGTCCCTATGGTTGAAATGTTGGATGCATGAGGGGAAATTCAATGAAGTGGATGCATATTTGAACTCAAGACATATGAAGTAATCACATATATATATATATATATATTGGATATTGAATGAATTGTAGTGATCATAGTTTTTTCACACCCTTATGACCAGACCCAAGTTAGATTCCATTATATGGTGGCAATTATATATTTCCACTCATTGAGGCTTATAAACTGAGGTTGCATTAGACCGTGGAGATTCATGATATGAATGATATGACCATTGAAACTCTTCAAGCTCACACTATCCATTCTTGATGTGAGAAAAAAGGGATTCAAAGGGATCATTATCACTACATATGGATGTAATACTTATGTTCTAGGATATCCCATGGGACATTTAATATGGAGATTGGGTCGTAAGAAGGCGTCGAACATATCATGTTTGTAAAAGGAATCAGAATCAACATAGTTCATTAAAACCCATATAGTTTAATGTCATGCAAAGATAAAATATTTGTTCTATCTTATTCACCAGGTATTCAAGATCGAGTATCAATGATACATATTTTGTATCCTGGTTATGGAAAGAATTAGCGTCATCATAGTTCATTTGGTTTTTCACTCCACTGATGGATGATGTAGAATATTTAGCCCATGGGAATGGTTGGGTCCCAATGATTCAAATGTCAAAGAAATGTAAGTACATAAACTGAGTTTGATGATCATTTGAATTTGGGCTTAGGACTTATGATGAAGTCCTTTGTATCCTTGTCATATCAGGAATTGGATTCATTGAAGTTCAGTTAACCGTATATTACAACCTATCTTTTCCTTTATATTTGGGACATATAATATTATGTTGCTATTTGAGGATTACATGTTGAGGTTTTCCATTCCTTTTTAAATAATTATGGTGAAAATGATATGATTATTGAAACAACCTAGGCGCATGTGAGCTATGATTGGTCTTAGAAACAAGTGATGGAAAATGTTTCATCTCATTGGTTGCTGATGCAGGACTTATGTGATTGGATTTCCCTTTGGAGTTTAATATGGAGATTATGACATATAGAGGTTCCCAATGTGTACTAGTTATAGAAGGAATCATAGTCATTATAAATCATCTGGTTGTGGCCTACATATTGACGTTTCACTTATATTTGTAGTATATTATGTTATATTGCTACTTAGATTTTATAAAATGATGATTCACTTATATTTGGGGCTTACATGTTAAAGATAGACATGTTTATCAATTCCTAGGATACACATGGGACCGTTCTTCTTATCTACCTAACATGCTTGACTGCCCACTTTACATGCCTTGATTGTATGCATTGACTTGTCAAAGGATGTTTGGATATGTCATGATATATTGTGGACATGACCAAGGACAATTGCATGCTCCAGTTGGCTATTCCATGGGACTTCACGTAACCTTGAATATATTTGAGATGTTTTTCGCATAATCAAGGTTGACCTGTCTAGTGGAAATTTGGGAGACCTGGATGAATTGTCCTGGAGTCCATCTAATGATCTAGGAAACCTTATCCAATGGATATCTGTAGACCTGGCATACTTGTTCTGTCTTGGTGTCATCGCGGGAGCCAAAAGACATGTTCAATGGGAGTCACAAGAACAAGTTTATTTTTTCGAGAAGCCATCTCATGATATTAACAATATTTTATATAGGGTGTTGCGTGATCCAGATGACTTGCCTAGGTGTCATTGATAAAGCTAGAAGATAAAACTGGGGAGAGTCACAAGAGCCAATGCGACTTGTATCGGAGGTGGCCTCATTTCTTAGATGACATGTCTGGGTGGTGTCAAAATATTTATATGACATGTCCATGGGGATTCATACGAGATAATTGACATACCTTGGTGCTACCGCAAGACTCATCTTATATGTATTGGTTCCACTATATGATCTGGGTGACATGTCATGAAGACATTGAGAGGCTTGGTTAGCTAGCCCAGAGGGTTTAACAATATATGGGTGTCATTCTCGGGGGGTGCCATGTGACTTTCTATTAACATGCCTAGTAGTCTTTGAATGATCCAAATAGTATTTTAAAAGAATGCCACATGATTTGGGAAACACTTATTGGTGATGTTGCATGAACTGGATGGTTCATGTGAAGTGAAGATGGATTAGCATATATGTTAATCACATAATTTTCTTGGTTTTTAGTTTTTGTTCAATCCTTATTAAAAATGTCTTAGATTTAGTCAGTGTTATATTTTTTAAGGACCCTGTTATCTAACATATATATGGGATGTTCTTTAAGTTTCCTATAAGAATTCCATCACATGCTGTATGAGTGATCTCATGAATTGTTTATGCATACTTCTTGATCTTCCTAGTTGTTCACTGGTATCTTATTTGAGGAAAAAATTCCCCGGTCGCAATATCTTCCAATATAAAAATATGATTTGTTGATGATGTGAGGTTCCAAGGATCGTCCTTATCTGCTTCAAAGGTAGTCATCCATTTTTGATTCAGGGGTGGGGAATTTATTGGTATCTCCACCTCAGTAGTTTGGAACTTGGCATGGCACATTACACACACATCTTGACTAGAATTGGTGTCATGCACATTGTGAGTCCCCACCGTAAATAATTATGGGGGTGTCATAATACTTTTTGTGGATGATGGATTATCCCATAAATTCCTCCATTATTAGATTATTTCCAATTAATGAGGTCTTTATGAACTATGCAGACATGATGAGGGAATTTCATTTTTTCCAAATGTTAATTACATGTGCCTTCAAGATATCAAGTTGATTATTAGAAGGACATCACATGATTTTATGTGACTTTTAAAGAACCTTTCAGGTGACAAAGGTGGATTTTTAGATAGCCTTCCAAAAATTAGGATTTCTTGTCAGGGGGTATTGTGAGACCAGACTATGGGAATCCTAGGCACATCACATGAGTTTTATGACCATATGAGGCAAATAAAATTTCCTATTCAGTTCCTTTGTTTTTTAAAAATCGTGTGGATCACGCTAGATTGTATGATTTTTGTCAAGGAGATTCAATCTAACTCTTGGTGATGTGTCATCTAACTAATAAAAGTTCATGCAGAGATGCACAAGAACTTCATGGGAAATTCCATCTATTTTTCCATATAGAAACAAAGAGGGGAGTGTGAGGTTTCTTGATGACACCCAAGGCCCATCACGTGATAAGGAATACATTCTAACATCCTTTAAAGATATGGGGAGATCATGTTTTTGGTGGTCTTGTAGTGTTTTTTGAATCACGTGAGATGTGTCAGATGATGTGTTATGACTAGAATAGGCTTCCTATGTCCCCATATTTATTTCATTTATTTATTTTACAAAGGATGGGGATCTCATGAGTTTTATTGAATGTTATCACGGATAATTATTCACTCTATTGATGATGTGTCACTTGAGTTTTATAAATGCTAGAGACTCCCACCTTTTGTATAACATTCACCTATTTTATAAGTAATTCTAGGTGGTTTGTCGATCATCCACTACTCAATAAGCCATGTGACCTAGGGGAGCTTATCTGGCTACCTCTATGTGAACAACGATTATCTAGGGCACCTTCACAAAATCAAAATGGACTCTTAAAAGGAACATCATGGGACCTTCCATAGGATATGGAATATGCATGTCCATTCGTATGAACACTTATTAGTAATGCGATCACATATCTCCTGGGGGTCCACACAATCTGCATGATCTGGGATGGCATCTTCTTCCTTTACATTATCATTAAAATAATACCCATATCCAGGTATGTCCATATTTGTGAATTTTTTGATGCTCATTTAGTAGGTGTCAATAAATAACCACCTATAAGAGTGATCTCTATGGGGATAGAGACTTCGTTATGGGGAATTTAAATTCATTCTTAAGGATTTGGCATTGTTTTGAATCTATGTATTGTGTGGTTCTTGGCCTATCGAGCGATTTTTGGTATTCCAAGGGATTCCCTATAATGAGAGGAGCAGAGAGTGGATTCATTCACCAATTACTCATTTATCTAGAGTTATCTCACACTGCTTACATCATGTAACGTTTTCATAAGAACTTTACTCAATACATAATCACGAGACTTCACCACATGCCCATTTCACAAGAACCTCCCCTAAAGACTTATTTTGGCATGGTGCCTACTCAAATCATCTATAAACTAAAATTCTATAATTTAATGAGCTGCAGACGTAGAGATAAAACTATTTTGGGGGTTTTTCGGGATCTACTAGCTTGATCTGTAACACCCCAAGCTTCCACGATACGTTTCTCTTTGAATTATACAACAACGTGTGTTGTACACAACTTTGAGTTCTAACATAGTACAACCAATCAAACTAGCCATTATGAATAGTAATACCCACCTTTTGAAAGTTTATAAATTTTATTTTTCAAAATGGACTTCATTTTTGAATTCAGAATATCTAAATTATCCTAGCCTGAATTTTTTGTATTTTTCTGAAAACATTCAATTTTTGATGAACAGTGAAAAACAATGAGTTATTGGTTAAAACCGACTTTTTATTTAAATAATTATTTATTTTATTTAAATTATTTTTAGGTAAAAACAGATACATAATACCTATATAAGTTCAATGTAATTCTTTGGAGTCATTTTACATTAATTTTTGATATATAAAATTTTATTTAACTTTTTACCATCTTTTACCCACCTCCTAGGAGATTTTGAAATTTTTCATAAAACTTAATTTTACCGCTTCTCTGAGTTCAATTTAAAAAATCCTAGAGACACGATTGATATTAGTAAGTAAAATTTTGTTCAATGAGATGAAAATAATTATTGGTGAATAGTAACTTTTTACTTTTATTTACCATAGTTAGAAGTAAATAGGGTAATTAACGGTAAAAATGATATTATTTTTACCATAACACATGTCCTCATTCTATTGGATACGTGTATATCGACCAAAAACAACCTTAGGAATAAAATTTTATCATTTAGGTCCACTTGGATTAGATTAGGACATTTATTATTATTTAATTCAAAGTATAGTTAAAATAAAAGTTTAATAACTAAAAAAAATTAATATAGGGTTATACATAAGATAAATTTGATTATAAATATTCATTAGAAATATAAAAAGATTTAATACATAATGTTATTTTATTTATTATTTTTAGACATTAAATAATTTAATTTATTTATGACATAATGATGATGCAGTAATTACCGTATTAATGAATGATTAAAATAATTGATATTACAAATATCCAAATAAATAAAATTTGAGACTTTTTATGAATTAAACTAAATTTATAGGTTAATATGACATGTTATGGTTGGTTATATGAATTTGGTTCCAAGTAATAATTCTATTATGAATTTAGAAAAAACAAAATACCAAATTGTGTCAAAATTGACATAAAAGTTATTTTAAAACAAATATAATATTATTAATTGATATTATGTTCTTAAAAATCTAAGGTTCGGCCAAAAGACATATATAATAACAGATGTAACATTAATGAACCACTTGGGGTTCTATTGGAAGTATATAGTAAGTTTATTAAACATATAATATAAAAATACAAAGAGATATGGTAAATGTCAAACTAATTAACTAAAAGTTAAATCTAAAAGATAAGGTTAATTTAGTGACCCAAACCTATCTAAAACCTATTGGTTGATTGTTTTTAGACCCATAATCACCTTAGACTCGAAATAAATCAGTTTGGAGCCATTAGAAACTGAATATGAATTTATTATAAAATAATATTTCTATCTTTTCCTAAGGTTCCCCTCACCCCTCTTAAAAAAGGGCACTCCCCCTTCTCTCTAATTCAAACCTTCAAAGCCATTTGGCTCGACCAACCCCTACCAAAATATCCTCCCAAATTCCATCACCTCAACCTAGATTCCTTACTTTGGTCATAAAGACAAACTAAAGATCCCTTTTGATCAACTCAAAAGGAAACACCCGAAGAAGAGGTAATAATTTCACCACCCTCTTCCAAGTTCATTTCTTCTTCCACTTCTTCTTTACCTGTTATTTGCATTCTAAAATAATAAATCCAGTATCTTCCATTTAATGTGATGTTATTATAAAAATGGTACAACCATATTAGTTATTTTATCCATCCTATGAATGAAAAAGTCACCACACGTGCGTACGTAAGACTTACCGTCTCCACGTCGTGGTGTAGATTTTTATTCAAACATTTCATCATTTGGATGGGTATAATAATGATTATAAATGATGTAAATAATACATATAACATGATAATGATTCTTTATATATGATATACTATTCAATTATATACTATTTTTATATCAAAAGAATGATATTGTCACTCGTGCGTACGTACGGACTACCATCTCCACGAATGCGGTGAGATTCATTCCCCATCGTAACCATTCAAGACTGATTTTAATTTGATGATTAAAAATAACGTTTAAGGACTTGATATCATTCTGGAAATTAATAATATAAAACCTATCCAAAAAAAACACGGCTTATGTAACAAAACATATAAAACAAAATGAGTAAGTTAACACCCAAAACGACGATAATACTAAAATATTAATAACAAAGCAATATTAGAAGATCATATATGATATCATATTTATGTACACGATTATTTTGTAATTTAATAACAATTTTTTAACTATTATAAAGGAGTTTAACATACCATCGACTAAGGAAAAGAACATGGTAAGGGTTACTTCTACAATCTCTTCATTATCAGAGGTTGTTTATATGTAATTATCTACTGTGACCTCTTTATCACCCACATCTATGTTTCTTAAAAATTTCTTTCAAAACATTTTTACTATTTAATATAAAATGGGTTAAAGTAATTTATACCCTTATTTGACCTTATACATTTTTGAGAGGAATCTTTCCGTTGTTTTCCAAACAAGGTAATTTTTAACCTTTTAGACAAAATTAAGGTAAGAATGTTTTTTTAACTTATACGGCAGGTGATGCTATTTTACACCATTATAAAATCGTCGAATCTTCCCTTACAATATTATAAGAATATTTTCAAATTAATGGTTTTCTTTTACAATTATGTGACATTAAAATGATTTCAAAAAGAGATATTTCTCTCAAATAGTCTTGATTTAATCTATGTCAATACCCTTTGATCGATTTTAAGCTTATTTGAAGTTGATTTATTATGATACAAAAACTTTCATATTGTATTTAAGGTTTTGTGATATGTTTGACTTTGGATGTGTTATTTTCACACCATTCATGGTTTATGGATAAAGTATTGACATTTCCTATGCTAGTTTCATTACGAATGTTTATGTTATGTTTAAACCGCTTTATATGAAGAATTCATTGGACTTAGTAAGTGACGGGTGGAGCCCGATATTTCTCTTAGATGCATCGGTAGGTCTCATGAGACAAACTAGTGTCTTAGAACAAGGCCTTGACAAAATATTATTTGTATTCCTGGCACAAGGCCTTGACTGTGTGGTTATGATAGTCTGGAATTATGCATTCAATCATTATGAATGTGGTTATTGATATAGCATGTGATTATTCGACTAGTAGAATATCCATGTGAATAAGTAAATGTAATTATTTAATTTTATCTTTTCCATATTATTCTGATGTTCAGGTTTAAAATGAATTTTCTTAGTCTTAAACATTTTCTTAAAATGTTTATGCTTATTTACGAAAGTTTCCGCTATATTGTTATCCTTACTGAGAATCTGAGCTCACCCCTTTCTATGTTTTATTTTTCCCAGGATCGGAAGAAGTATATTATAACTGACCAGAAGGGATAGTCTAAGGTATAAGTGTGTTCAAAGGGGACAAGATGTTTTTGTTGTTTTTATATCACGATGTAATGTAAAATTTATGAATGTACCTAGTGTTTCCAAGGATACTAAACTAATCGGTCTTTCGAGATTTGACCATTTGTGATCGTGCTGATAATATGTAATAACGCACCATCTCTAGATAACTGGGGTCGGGGCGTTACAGTTGGTATCAATGGAATTTTAGTAATAAACATTGGAAACTAGATTTAGATAAAATCTGATTAGAGCACATTACCCTAAGATAGAATTTGAGGATTAGTATAAAATAACTTCATATAATTTTGGTATTTTAGAGATTTTTTGAGTTTTCCAAGCAATACATCCATTTCTGGATACTAGAAGGTAGAGGCGGATCTGGCACAGATGTACCTAGGGGTATAACCTAAAAACACCTCTTTGAGCTAGACTCGAACGGGAACTGGGGCATGACAACAGGACTTGCTGCACTCTTGGTTACGACACTCCCAGGGGATATGCTCAGGATAATTCTCATTTTATTTAAAAAACATTATGATGGGTTTGTGAGTACATAATTCCTCAATGAAAACCTTTTTATGATTATGGATTATATCCATAAACTATTGAATTTATGTTAAGTGTTTTATAAGTATGGAATTATGTATTGCGATTAAAAAACTAATCTAGTGTATCCTATTGTTTAGAAATAGTGCCTAGTGGAAGAAATGGAAATCTTATCAATGCATGTAATCAATGTAGGGATTTCCCTCATACTCAAGATAATTATAGTGGATGTAATGATACAATTGGTGCTGATCAACTTCTCACCATACTGGGACAACTCACTCAGGTTATGAATAACAACCTTACCTGAATGGATCACCTTGATCCACAATGTGGAGGATCAATTATAGACTCCTTCATGAGAAAAAAACCACCAAAATTCAATGGGGGTACAAATCCACTAGTAGCTAAGCAATGGATAAATTCTTTATAGAAAATATTTCACACCTTGGGGAGTAGCGAAAGGGATAAAGTTGTGATAGTATTTTACCGCCTCACTAGAGATTCTGATCAATGGTGGTCATTGATTAAAAACACAAAGGAAGATAATGAAGTATCAAGTATGTAATGGATGAAGTATAATGAAATTTTCCAAGAAAAATTCTTTCCTCATGACCATTGAGCAGATATGGAAAGACAATTTACGAGTCTGACGCAAAAGGAGGATGATAATGTCACAAAGTATGAAGCTAACTTTACAAGGTTAGCGAGGCATGCTATAGATTATATGTGTAACCCAAGAAGTAAGATTGATAGTTTTTTTTATGGGTTAAAACCATTTCTCAGTCGATCATTAGTCTCACAATACTTCTCATCATATGAAGATATAGTCTCATGTGCTATGAAGATAGAGAAGAAATTATATAAGTCTTATGAATTTAAAGCAAATCAAGAGAAGAAGAGATCTTCTGATCACTTTGGGAGTGGAAATAAGTGGAAAAAGGGAAAAGTTAATTATCCATTGTATAGTAAATTTCGGAATAAACACCCTAGTACTTGTCTAAAGGGAATGGGAGTCTGTTACAAGTGTGGTGAAAAATTCCACCAAGATCATGATTGCATGGTGAAGAAAAAAGCTACCCATGCTAAATGCTACAATTTCAAGGAGATGGGACATTATGGAAATGAATGTCTTAAGCGTCAGGGAAACTTAACTTAGTAAAGGCCAAGGGATCAAGGCCAATCCTATGCTATCACTACTACTGAGGTTGAAGCTCTGAAATACATAATGGAATGTAATTTAATGGTATCCTCAAGTTTAGAAAATGCTTTATTTGATTCTGGATCATCGCATTGTTTCATATCTTCCTAGTTTTCTAAGAAAATTAGATATTTATTATTTGATTTAACAAGGGAGTTGTTAGTCAAAAATCTTAAAGGAATTATCATTACTACAAGGTTTTGTGAATCAGTTCCCATTAGGGAATATAAATATTCTTTATCTTCTGATCTCACCATCGTACCCATGATTGAATGTGATATAATCCTTGGTATGGATTGGATTTTAGACCATGATGAAAAAATTTATTGTAAGAAGAAGGAGGTTATGATTTTTGATTATGATGATAATGAACACCTTATCATTAGAGCATAATCATCACCACCTAATTCTTATCTAGATCCACCCCTAGTAGCTCAACTAAATTCAATTATTGGGGAGGAAGAGAATGAAATAACTTTGGGTGAGGAAAATAATGTTCAAATAGAGGATGTGCCTATTGTGAAAGAATATATTGATGTGTTTCAAGAATATTTACCTGGACATCCTCCAGAATGAGAAATTGAGATTTCCATTGACTTAATTCTTGGTTCAAGGACCATATCGAAGACCCCTTATTGAATGGACACTGTGGAATTAGTGGAACTAAAGAAAAAACAAGATAAATTGAGTAATACAGGATTTATTCGCCTAAGTGTTTCTCCATGGGGAGCCCCTATTCTTTTTGTTAAGAAGAAATATGGATCTATGAGGTTGTGAATTGACTAAAGGTAGATCAATGCTATTAAAATAAAGAACAAGTATCCCCTACCTCACATTAATGATTTATTCGACCAACTTCATGGAGCTCAATACTTTTCAAGGATTGACCTTCGATCTAGATATCATCAGTTGTGTTTGAAGAAGGAAGACATTCCGAAAACAGCATTTCGAACCAGGTATGGGCATTACAAGTTTACAGTAATGCCTTTTGGATTGACTAATGCACCCTATGTGTTCATGGATATAATGAGCAGAGTTTTCAAGGAATATCTTGATGCTTTGTAGTGGTATTTATTGAAGATATCTTGGTATACTCTAAAAGTTATGAAGATCATGAAAATCACATGCGCATTATTCTAAAGACTCTTAGAAGACATGAATTATATGGGAAGTTTAGCAAGTGTGAATTTTTGCTTCAGGAGATTTCTTTTCTTGGCCATACTGTCTCTAAGGATGTAATATATGTCGATCCTTCAAAGACCAAGGAAATCCAATAATGGCCAGCACTAACAAGAATAACTTAGGTATGTAGTTTTATTGGTTTAGCAGGTTATTATCGACGTTTCGTCCAGAATTTTTCCCGGTTGGCTAACCCATTAACAAATCTCACAAGGAAAGGGGTTAAATTTGTTTTGACAAAAGAGTGTGAATAATTTTTTGAAGAAGTGAAGAGAAGATTAGTCAATGATTCTATCTTGACTCTACCATCGGGTAATGATGGTTTTGTTATTTACTGTGATGCTTCAAAGAAAGGACTTGGTTGTGTCCTTATGCAGAATGATAGAGTTATTTCCTATTCATCACAATAGCTAAAAATTTATGAGCAAAACTATCCTACTCATGATCCTGAGTTAGCAGCTGTAATATTTTCTTTGAATATATGGATACATTATCTCTATGGTGAAAAATGTGAGATATATACTGATCCAAAGAGTTTGAAGTATATTTTCTCACAGAAGGAACTCAACATGAGGCAAAGAAGATGGCTTGAATTACTCAAGGATTATGATTTCACTATACACTACCACCCGGGGAATGCAAATAAGGTGGAAGATACTTTCAGAAGAAAGGATCATGGAGTTTTGAACAAGATGAGAGTTGAAAGGGGTCCTATTTTCACGGATCTAGTGAAGATGGATATGGGAATAACCATGGAAGGTGAAACATCAATGCTTTTTCAAATGGTTTCCAAACCATCTTTACTAGAAAGGATAAAGGGTTCTCATACCGATGATGAGGAGTTTCAAAAGAAGATTAAATCTGTGAATGATGGTAGATTGAGTGACTTTGTGTATGAAGATGGAATTTTGAAATTTGGGAAGAGAATTTGTGTTCCTGATATACATGATATAAAAAAGGGAATTATTGGGTGAGGCTCATAGTTCCAACTTCTCTATACACCCTGGTAGCACCAAGATGTATAGAGATTTGTAGGAACATTTTTTGTGGGAAAACATGAAGAGGGAGATTGTTGATTTTGTGTCAAGATGTATGGTTTTTCAACAAGTGAATGATGGAAGGAAATAGCCCAGAGATGTAATGAAACCTCTTCCCATACCCGAGTGGAAATGGGATAATATTATGATGGAATTTGTCATGGGACTACCAATGACTCTTAGAAGGAATGATGCAATATGAGCCATTTTTGATCATCTTACCATGTCAGTAAATTTTCTTGCTATAAGAGAAGATCTCCCACTTGAACATCTAGAAAGACTATATATTAATGAAGTCGTGAGACTTCATGGATTACCACTATCAATTATTTTTTATCATGATCCCCATTTCACATAATTATTAAGGAAAAGTATTCAGAAGGCCTTGGATACTAAACTTCATTTGAGCACTGCCTACCACCCTCAAACAGATGGACAATCAGATCAAACTATTCAAACCTTACGAAGACATGTTGAGATCATGCTCACATGACTTTCAGGGTATGTGGGATCAATATTTACCTCGGGTAGAATTTTCTTATAACAATAACTTCCATTCAAGTATTAAAATAGTACAATATAAAGCATTATATGGAATGAGATGTCGCACACCAACCTATTAGGATGTTGTTGGTGAAAGAGAACTCGTAGGCCCAGAATATGTGGAGGAAACGATGGAAAAGGTGAAGGTAATCCAAATACACATCCAAGCATCTCAAAGTAGGAAGAAGAGATATGTCGATAATATAAGGAAGGATTTGGAATTTCACGTCAGTGATCATGTTTTCCTGAAGGTATATCCATGGAAGGGGTTATACGTTTCGGTAAGAAAGGTAAATTGAGTCCTAGGTACATCAGACCTTTCAAAATTCTTGAACAAATTGGGGATGTACCTTACTATTTAGAAATGTTTACAAGTCCCTCCAAAGTTCATGATGTATTCCACGTATCACTGTTGAAAAAATACATGCCTGAACCAATGCATGTACTCACCTATGAGGAATTAGAACTGGAACCTGATTTGTCTTATTGTGAAGAGCCTGTCCGGATTCTTGATACCAGAGAACAAGTTCTGAGAAACCAGACGACTCGTCTGGTAGAAGTTCTATGGAGAAACTATAAGATGGAAGAGGCAATGTGGGAACCCAAAGAACTTATGATGAAGAACTACCCAAGTCTTTTTATGTAGTAATATACTAGAAATTTCGAGGATGAAATTATTTGAAGGAGAGGAGAATGTAACACCCCAAGATTCCACGGTACACTTCTCTTTGAATAATACAACAACGTGTGTTGTACGCAACTTCAAGTTCTAACACACTATAACTAATCAAATTAGCTCTAATGAAAAGTAATACCCACTTTTTGAAATTTTATAAATTTTATTTTTCAAAATGAACTTCATTTTTTAATTTGGAATATTGAAATTATCCTGGGATGAATTTTTGGTATTTTTCTGAAAAATATCAATTTCTGACGAATAGTGAAAAACACTGAGTTATTGGTTAAAACCAAAATTTTATTTAAATAATTATTTATATTATTTAAATTTATTTTAGTTAAAAATAGATACATAATACCTATATAAGTTCAATGTAATTCTTTGAAGTCATTTTATATTAATTTTAGATATATAAAATTTTATTGAACTTTTTACAGTCTTTTACCCACCTCCTAGGAACTTTTGAAAATTTTCATTAAACATAATTTTACCGCTTCTGTGAGTTGAATTTCAAAAATCCGAGAGACACGGTTGATATCAGTAAGTAAAATCCAGTTCAATGAGATGAAAATAATTTTTGGTGAATAGTAACTTTTTACTTTTATTTACCACCGTTAAAAGTAAGTAGGGTAATTAAAGGAAAAATGATATTATTTTTACCCTAAAACATGTCCTAATTCTATTGGATAAGTGTATCTACCCCAAAAACAACCTTAGGAATAAAATATGATCATTTAGGTCCACTTGGATTAGATTAAAAAATTTATTATTATTTAATTCAAAGAAGAGTTAAAGTCAAAGTTTAATAACTAAAACATTTTTAATATTGGGTTATACATAATTACAATTAAATTATAAATATTCCATAGAAATATAAAACTATTTCCTACATAATGGTATTTTATTTATAATTTTTAGACACTAAATAATTTAATTTATTTATGACATAATGATGATGCAGTAATTATTGTATTAATGAATGATTAAAATAATTGATATTATAATTATCAAAATAAATATAATTTGATACTTTTTATGAATTAAACTAATTTTATAGGTTAATATGACATTTTAGGGTAGTTTATATGAATTTGGTTCAAAATAATAATGCTATTATGAATTTAGAAAAAACAAAATACCAAATAGTGTCAAAATTGACATAAAACAGTTTTTAAAACAAATATTATATTATTAATTGATATTCTATTCCTAAAAATATAAGGTTCAGCCAAAAAACATATATAATGATAGGTGTATCATTAATGAACCACTTGGGGTTTTATTGGAAGTATATAGTATGTTTATTAAACATATAATATAAAAATACAAAGAGATATGGTAAATGTAAAACTAATTAACTAAGAGTTAAATCTAAAAGATAAGGATAATGTAGTGACCCAAACCCATATAAAACCTATTTTTTGAGTGTTTTTTGACCCATCCCCACCTTATATTTTAAATAAACCAGTTTTGAGCCATTAGAAACCAAATATGAATTTATAATAAAATAATATTTCTATAATATCCTAAGGTACCCCTCACCCCTCTTATAAAAGGGAAATCCCCATTATCTCTAACTCACACATTAAAATCCATATGTATCGGTCAAAAATTTGACAAAATATCCTCCCAAATTCCCTAAATTATTCCTAGAGGCCTTACTTTGGTCAAAAATCTAACCTATGGAGCCCTTTTGATCAACTCAAAATAAAACACCTGAAGAAGAGGTAATAATTTCACCACCCTCTTTCAAGTTATTTTCTTCTTCCACTTCTTCTTTCCTTGTTGTTTCCATTCTAAAAGAATAAATCCAGTGTCTTCTATATACTGTGATGTTATTATAAAAATTGTACAACCATATTAGTTATTTTATCCATCCTATGAATGAAAAATTCACCACACGTGCGTACGTACGTCTTACCGTCACCACATCGTGGTGTAGTTTGTTATTCAAACTTTTCATCATTTGGATGGGTATAATAATGATTTTATCTGATGTAAATAATAAATATAACATGTTAATGATTCTGTATATATGATATAACATTCAATTATATACTATTTTAATATCAGAAGAATGATATTGTCGCTTGTGCGTACGTATGGACTACCGTCTCCACGAACGCGATGAGATTCATTCCCCGTCGTAAAAATTCAAGACTAATTTTAATTTGATGATTAAAAATAATGTTTAAGGACATGATATCATTCTTGATATGAATAATATACAATCTATCCATAACAATCACATCTTATGTAACAAAACATATAATAGAATATGAGTAAGTTAACACCGAAAACAACGATAATACTAAAATATTATTAACAAAGAAATATTAGAAGATCATATATGATTTGATATTTATGTATATGATTCTTGTATAATTTAATAACAATGTTTTAACTATTATATAGGAGGTTAACATACCATCGACTAAGGAAAAGAACAACGTAAGGGTTAATTCTACAATCTCTTCATTATCCGAGGTTGTTCATATGTAATTATCTACTAGGACCTCTTTATCATCCATATCCATGTTTCTTAAAAATGTCTTTCAAATTTTTTTTACTATTTTACAGACAATGGGTTAAAGTCATTTATACCTGTATTTTACCTTATATGTTTTTGAAAGAAATCTTTCCGTCGTTTTCCAAACAGTGTATTTTTTTTAACATTTTAGACGAAATTAAGGTAGGAATGTTTATTTAACTTATACGACGGGTGCGGCTATTTTCCACCACTATAAAATCGTCGAAGATTATATTAAAATATTATAATAATATTTTCTAAATAAAGTTTTTCTTTTATAATTATGTGACATTGAAATGATTTCAAAAAGAGACATTTCTCTCAAATAGTCTTGATTTCATCTATGTCAATATCCTTTGAAGGATTTTAAGATTATTTGAATTTGATTTATTATGATACAAAAACATCCATATTGTATTGAAGGTTTTGTGACATGTTTGACTGTGGATGTGTTCTTTTCATACCATTCATGGTTTATGGATAAAGTATTGAAATTTCGTATGCTAGTTTCAATACGAATGTTTATATTATGTTTAAACCATTTCAGATGAGGAATGCATTGGAATTTGTGAGTGATGGGTGGATCCTGCTATATCTCTCCGATGCATTGGTATGCCTCATGAGACAAACAAGTGTCTTGGCACAAGGCCTTGAAAAAAATCTTATTTTTACTCTTGGAACAAGGCCTTGACTGTATGGTTATGATAGTCTGGAATTATGCATTCCATCATTATGAAAGTGGCTATTGATATTGCATGTGATTATTCGACTAGTATAATATCCATGTGAATAAGTAAATGGAATTATTTGATTTTATCTTTTCCATATTATGTTGAAGTTAAAGTTTAAAAGACTTTTGTTTTATTCTTATACATTGCCTTGAAATGTTTATGCTTATTTATGAAAGTTTCCACTATTTTCTTATCCTTACTGAGCATCTGAGCTCACCCATTTCTATGTTTTATTTTCCCCAGGATGTGAAGAAGTACATTATGACTGACCTGCAGAGATAGTCTAAGGGATAAGTGTGTTCAAAGGGGGCAAGATTTTTTTTTATATCAGGATGTAATGTAAAACATATGAATGTATCTAGTGTTTCCAAGGCTACTAAACTAATCGTTCTTTCGAGATTTGATCTTTTATGATGATGTCGATGATACTTAATAATTCACCAACTCTGGGTAACTGGGGTCGGGGCATTACATGATCTCATAATACATTTAATATTATGCGGCTCACATGAACATGTCATGGTCATGCGATTAAAAGTCTTCTAAGGGGTCATGCAGTTGTGTGATGCCTTTGTGGGTTGTTGTTTTCTAGTTTTCTTTTATTCATGATGTGCATCAAATTTTTCTCATTCAATATTATATGAATCAAAAATAATACCCACACTTTTAATAACATCAAGTTATATTAAATGATTATAATTTATTATTGAAATTCCAACAGTTTATTCTTGAGAAGTGCTCATGAATTCCCACTAAAATGAGATTAGTTAATGATGTATCTGTTCCAGTTATCTTGAGATTACCTGTTCCATAGAATGATAATTTGGGTAGAATATATTTCTTATAGGGAGAGTGATTTATCATTTTAAAAATCCAAAAATTCTTGGCGAGTAGAGATTTATTTTTCTAAGGTCATCTGATGGGACTTATAATATTTTTCATTCTTACAGACTAAATCACAGTTGTGAATTAGTTCAATGTCTTTTCGATTAGACATTTTATCGCTATGTTTTAAGGACTTTTGGATCATAACTTATATCACTTTGGTTTAAAGTCTTTTATCTAAGACCTTCTACCACTATAGGTTAGGGTCTATTAGCTTAGACCATCTATCACTATAGTTTAGTGTCTTCTACATCCGTCCTTCTATTGTTTTTGTTTCAGGTATTTTAGCTAAAACCTTTTATTGTTCTAGTTTAGTGTCTTTTAGATCGGACCTTCTATCACTGTATGTTAGGTTGTTTTATCTCTAACCTTCCATCACTATTATTTAGGGTCTTTATTCTCAGACCTTATATCACTATTGTTTAGGTTCTTTCAGCATGGACGTCATTTTGATGTAGTTTAGGGACTTTTATCTTGGATATTCTATTACTGTCGTTTAGGGTCAATTAGCTTGGTCTTTTTATCACTTTAGTTTAGGGCCTTTTCACTTGGGCCTTCTATAAATATTGTTTAGGGTATTTTATCATGGACTTTATATCACTTTATTTTATGTTCTTTTATCTCAAACCTTTTATCACTTTAGTTTAGGGTCTTCTAGCTCGAAGATTATATCTTTGTAGTTTATGGTCATTTATTTCAAACCTTATGTCACTTTAGTTTAGGGTCTTTTGGAATTAATGTGATCAATGATCATGGAATACGATGTAGGCATTCCCCGAATGACCCAAAACACTCTAGGGTGTTGAGTTCCTTCATAATGTTATCAAGGATTATAGGGATTAGAGATTCTTTCTTGCAAGGAGGAGATGCCTATGGTTGGTAGGTCAAATCCCAAATGCGTCAATATCATTTAAAAATTGATATGTCTCCTCTATTTTCCAATGCTCACAGAATTTTTATTCGGGTAATATTGGTTTAGGGTAAAATAATAGGGATTCTAGGTCATCCTAGACAGTTGGAATATGGATCATATAAGTTATAACCTAATATTTTGAGTCTATGAGAATGGTATGGGGCGGACATACTGAGGATGACCTGTAACACCCTGAGATGTTTGGTTCCATCATGGTGTTTACAAGGATAATAAGGATTTAAGCTCCTATATTTCAAGGAAAATATTCCTTTAGATGGTATTTCAAGGCCCTTATACATCGATATCATTGTCAATGAAAGGTGAACTATACTAATTTTTAAAGGCCATGAATGTTTTGAGAAGACTCAAACGTCTGGAATATAAAGTTTGGTATGGTAGGGACACCATCCCTGAATGTTTCTAGAACCATAGGGTAGTTCATATCTTAATTGTGAAGCATGATTCTTATTCTATATGGTTTGAAATCATGAGGGGTGGGCCATCAATGTTTCGGGAAAGGAGTGGCGCATTACGTGCTTATGAATGGATAAAAGACATAATGATGTAACGTTGGTGATGTGGAACCTAATTTGATAGTTTAGTATGGATATATTAATTCCTAGTCAAGGAGATCAGTTCAGAAGGATAAGATGGGATAATCAGACTGAGAATTAAATAAAACACACTGAGGTGATAAGTTCTTCCGTAATGATGTCATGTATCACAAGTTTGGAAAATCTATTTTTATAGAGTGAAAGATTTTGTTAACAGCCATAGGCGCATATTCTGGAGCCATAGACATACATGAATAGTTAAGAAAAAGGTCCCCTTAATCCATGTATCCTTTTCCAAGTTAAATGGATGATTTAAGGTTATTCGAGTCACCCAAAAAATGAAGTGTTATTTTTGGAAAGTGTAATATCCATGAAGGGTTCGAGCAACGAAAAAGGGGTTCCCCCACATAGAAAACATATTCTCATAGTAGTAAGGTGTAAAAAATCATTAATCTACCTTTTTCTTAAACTAGGCGATCCAACAGGCATAGATTTGATTTTAATAGGGTGAGAAAGTAGGCCCAATGTTCTTTATTCATTATTTATTTGTGCAATTATTTTTTCCAAAAATATGGAGATAAAGAGTTTAGAGATACAAGACATGACTTTTTTCTCCAAGCTACCTTTTTGGGTTTTAAACCTAAAAGGTTTTTTTGTCTCCTTTAATAGATGTTTAATGTAATTCAATTCAGACCATATATGTTCTGGAGTTTATGGTCATTCATCTTTGAATAGATTGTTAGTAATTTGAGGTCGTGAGATACATGGACCTAATATGGGGGATGATACACAAGATCCTAATTAGGATACCCATGGTCTAGAGTACTCCAACATCATTTTGAGTGGGACATGGAAATGTTAAAAATTAGGGATTGAGGTTCTCAGGTTATGAGAAATGATATGGGACAATCAAACCTGAAGTAGTTTAGTTCACACTTAGGCATTGAATTCTACCACAGTGATGTCACGGATCACAAGGATTGAAAATACCTTTTGTAGATTGACATATTTTTTTAATGAACATAGGAATATATGTAGGATCCATAGTAATATATGAATACTAATAAAAACTGTCTCTTGATGTTGGGTATCTTTTCCAGGGATCTTGAAAGGTTTACCAAAACTCGAGGTTCTCAATAAATGAAGTATTATATATGGACCTAGGTGCTTTAATAGATGGAAAAATCACCTTGTACTCCAGTTAATTGGCATTAGTATCACGTGCTCCATTGATAAGGGATGATAATGGAAGATTCACTACATAGTTTAACATCATGTAGTATAGACATACCTACTTATATAAAGTTTTAATTTAATCTGGTAATGATATTTTCCATGAATTTTAATGTCATGTAGTAAGAACGTTTTTATTTCCATGTAGTTTAACATCTTGTGTGTGTGTGGGTGGGGGGAGTTGTCATTATGTAGTTTTAATGTCATGTGACCACTAAATTTTCCATTTTGTTTAATGTTATGTGGTAAGGATGTGATAGACGATGTGGAAAATTGTGCATGATATTATATGTACATGCAAACAATATGTAGGTTTGACTTATACATATGAAAAAGACCCATTTATGGCTTAACCCCTATGTATTTGGGTTTAGTTTTTTTAATTGGGACTAGTATTGGAGATATGAGCATCACTATATATCCCATGGTGAAAAGAATCAATCCACACATTATTATTGAATGGGAAACACTCTTCAAAGGTTTTGCCTATATGTAGAGGTGGCAATTGTTTCTATTGATAAATGAAGTTGTGCCCAGGTTTGAAGATGTGGATGTCACTATATATCCTATGATGATAAGAATAAAGCCACCCAGAGTTATTGAAGAACCATGTAACATAATGTCATACAGTAAGGAAATTGGATTCCTGAGATGAAAATGGGTATTGTTTTAAGACCCAAGGATGAAAATCATGGTGTAATTATGTATCCCACAGTTTTATAAAACAACCCACACATAGTTCTTAAGGAAGGGACTTCCTATGGAAGTCTGAACTATACCCAAAGGGGTGTTATTTTTACATTTTTTTGAATAAACCCATGGCTGAAGATCTATGTGTCACAATGTATCATAAGATTTCATAAATCAAGTAAAACAACATTCCCAAGGGAGAAGTTTTGGTAGGTGACCAATCACCTAAAATAGTGGTCCTATAAAAATATGTCCACAAGGATTTGAAATTTTATGTCATTCAAAGGACATAAACCATTCAATTTAACATCATGCTGTGAAGAATCATGGTACACCATTTAAAATCTTCCATTCAGGACCATGATGATAATGTCATGAGATTTTATGTCTCATTTTCATAGGTAATCATTTACGGAAATTCATAAGCTCATATTTTCTATGATCGGTGTGAAAAAATAAGTAATGGAAAGAGTTCCTCCCTCCATATAGAGTTAATTAACTATTGGACAAGGTAATTTTGCATCATGTGGTGTATGTAACCTGATATGGGATCAAGGAATCACTAAATATCTAATTGATATGATAATAATTATATATATATTTCTAGACAACCCATTCAGTTTAATTTTATGAGGAAAGGAAATTAGGCATTCAATTTAATGTCAAGAGGTGTGGATGAATCCATAAAATTTATCATCATGTGATCAAGACATGGGGTACTCTGTAATTTAAAATATTTCTTCTAGGACTATCTTTTGAAATTTAACGTCATGAAATCCAGAAAAAATATGCTATATGATAGCTATGAATATTATTTCTTGAGAAATATCCCATTGGTGGGGGGGTGACACTATCTCTATCCATTTTGTATAATGAGTAGGCTCTATTATGGTAGAACTTAGGTATGATGTAAGCTAATTCCCAAATGGGTTAAATCTTTTAAGGCTTATTTATTAGTATCAAAGGGGTTTTTAGAGCCAATACGAGTTCTCTTTAGAGGAATGTACAGAGATGCACGTTTATATTTAATACTCATGCGATCTAATTTTCAATGGACCTCAAGGTTGTTCAATTTATGAAACCAGTTATCCTTGTGCTGTTCCAATTCATCAAAATGATTTTGTGATTTCTCATCAGCTAAGAGCTATCAAAAAATGGCTATTTAGAGAGAAGGAAGGTGGAATTCTATGGGTAACACTAGCTCAGACCTGTACAATAATGAGTATGGCATTTCTTGTGTACCGGTTTGCATGGTGGTATAATAGGCCCATAAAGCATGGAGAATATATTCCATCAATTACTTATTATTCTTGTTCAACATATTCTATATTATATTTTTATAGTCTTAATGAAGACCTCTATCTAACAATTTTCCAATTCATGATAGTAATATGAGTGATTGGACTTAGTATTGTACTCATGATACAATTTCTTCAACTCTGTATAACATAAGTTGATTATATTATTTGTCAATATTATATGAGGGACCCCGAACACAGTGATGATATGGGACATTAGGAATTTGATTTTATTATTTATACCAAATTCCTTGATGGATATTGACTTATCCTAAATGGAAAATAATTTGGTAGTAGTAAGGATATACTTGAATTGCTTTGTTGTGGATAGGGGATATGTCCCCTCACCATCCATTCCCTAAATATAACATAATGAAGAATATTTAGTGGTATGTAGAAATAATGGGGGTTGATGGATGAAGTTTTCATGGGTCTAGAATGCATTAAATTTATTGACGAACTCCATGTAGTCCTATATCATGGTTTTCCAATAATTACACGACCTATTGATTTGGTGGGAGAGCCTAGTTCCATACTGATGAGAACCACCAGAGCCTACATGGACTTCATCCATGATGGTGAGAATCTATCCTTCTACTATGAAACTAAGGAGGTTTCAATCAAATCCACTCTTGTAGAGGTATTTTATTCATTTGGACCATCCTAGAGGGTATTTTTAATAAAAAAATAAAATCTATTCCCTCCCATATCGGTCTATTAGGAGATTTCTATTTTGGAGATAACTGATTATAGGATCCATCCATCTAGGGGTGGATATCAGTTCATCATGATCAACTTTAGTATTGAATTGATTAATTTAATACAT
The DNA here is from genome assembly GCA_963277665.1 of Viscum album. NCBI lineage: Eukaryota > Viridiplantae > Streptophyta > Magnoliopsida > Santalales > Viscaceae > Viscum > Viscum album. Next base: position 875,847,248 of record OY728136.1, read on the forward strand.
ATTGTAGATGATGATCTATACGGCCATTCATTGGTCTATGATATTGATGATTTCTTCCTCCTAATCAGGGCTATCCCGGAATGTGGATTATTTAAACAACACATCAATGCATTCATTTTATGTCTGAAGAATATGATAAAATATGGGATCGAATGGTGACTTTGACATCAGTCCCATGGCATAGCCAATGATAGGGGCTAGTTAATCCTTTTTGAGGGAATATTCACCACTAATCCACTTTATCACATGTTCGAAATCCTCTTTGATATTTAGGTAAGCTATGTGCAGTTGTAAGTCTATTTCCAAGACAATGATGATTGTTTGTTATTTAACCTCCTTATTTATCCATCCCTCAGATAGTAAGAAAGAGTAGAGAAAAACTGATTTCTCTAGAGAGAAAAAATACAATCCCTAAGCCAATAATATTGAGATTTGGGTTTACCATCCGTTTTCTAATAGTAATTTGGGAGTAACCGTGGAAATATATCTCCAATGTCTATGGAGTGTTATGTCCATAGATGACCTCCTCATTTGGAAACTTGATTTTGATCAGTGTATTCTCTGGGCTAGGATGTTCTTCGAGGAAATCAGCAAGGGCTTACCCCTTCACTAATTTATATGATATATCTAAATATATTATTGCTGTAGAATTACCGCCTAATAGACCAAGTGTCATGTAAACATAGGATGACCAAGGATATACTTGAGTGGACTAATAAGAGAGACCTTATGGAATTCATTTTTGATGTAAGTAATGCCTCAACTTTTCACTATGAGCATGAGTGAAAGGAAATTCTTCATAACATCAGAGTATCAGGTCTCAGTACCTATAATTTTTCAAATGAGGTATTAGGGAATCTTCTTGCTACAAACATCACTTTATTGTGTGAGGATGGAACCGAATGGGCATTACATGGAGACCACATACAAGTTGAGCTGCCTCCCTTACACGAGAGGCATCAGAACTAGTGGTTGCAGACGGTACTTATTGATGTTTTCAAAGCCTCTGATACAATCATCATATCATTGTAAGAAAATCCCCTTCATCATTATCCCAATTATTATGAGATATTTCACAACCAAAATGGATATAAAACACCAAATGTAGAAGAGGTTCCCTTGAATCCCCATTAGCTATTTGATATTTATAGGGGTGGAATTTCTAAAATAGAACTAGAATTATATGGGATGACCTCAATGCTATGGTGGAATACTAAAAAACTAATGAACTTATTTATTGTTACCTCAAAAAGGGAATTTCAAAAAATTCATCTTCAGACTATGTTGTCCAATACTTTCCAATATTTCTTGGGGATCTGTGAAGTTATCACATCAATATCAGGATTTGATAACCAAGTTGTCAATATAGGATTTGTCTATCCTTCCTTGTAATGGATTAATGATATCATGCATGGAATGTTGATATGTGGAACTAGTGTTCTTTATGCCAAAGAGAATGATCTAATAAAAAATATACCATGGGGTGCTCTAAAGGTAGTCGATTATTCATATTTTGGGGCCATATTTATATGTCTGTAACTTTAATACTTATCTGTGAAGGAAAGGCATTCCAATCCATAAGTTCCATTGATCAAGAGTTTTGTGATTGGAAATGGGAGATCATCTGTTGGGAAGTGCCAATTAAGGTCTCTAATGTTGATGCGAACCCTAATATTCATCTTCTTCTCCCTAATAGGGATGATGTTGGAAAGAAAACTTTGTTATTTAAATTCTTAGACCATGTTTCATTTGAAAATGTTTTCAAATTCCATCTCAACATTGGTGGAATGAGATGGGTTCAACTTCTTGGCTTCCTTCATGAAGACTTGATGCTCATTGGTTATGCCAAGATAATGCATAGCCACATTATGATTTAGTTCAAGAATTTCAAGATAGTTCCAAGTGAACACATATTGATGTTACTTTTTAAATGTGATGTACAAATATTTATTTGAGGGGCATGGTGGAACTAATTAGAAAAGGCTGTAGGTCCTATTTTGTTCCCAGATTTACCTGTATGAGATCATCAATGTTGTTGGATATGAATTCCTCGAATGTGGGAGTAGAATTCCTAAGTTCATATTCATAGTCTTCTACTTCAGAGTCTATGGGGAATCTTTCAGCCAAATTTGGAAACCTAGGGGTTTCTCTTTCACTATCTAGGTGAGAGAGTCCATGAGACGAGACATTATTATCCCCAAAATGTAGATTCATTTCATATAAATTCTAGTGATGATTTTATTTTACACTTTCATTGGGGATAGAATAATATTGTATCTCTGGGTCCATGTCTATCTCCTCAACTAGATTTATGGGGAACATGTAGTCACTATCGATCATATTCCAAGGATTTATAGGGGTGGTCCCTAAGCCATTGGGATATGAGAACTTTATATTATCATATATCATTAGTTGTTTTCTTCCACTTTTACAGAAACATTCCTTCGTATATGTGGCTATGTAGGTCTCAAAGGGGGTTCTATCACTATGTAGTATTCAGACCTTTACATCAATGGGGTATTTTAGACACTAATATAATGTTGAAGGTAACACCATGTGACTATGAATCCTAGGAATTCTGAGTAGGACATTTTATATGGTGCATTCATGGATAACCATGAACTCAACTTCAAATGTGAGATCCTAGAATAGAGTTTTTGGTTTGATGTTTCCAAAAGGTATTTTTTCACACTTATCATACACTAGAATGGTTAGTTTTGTGGGAGATAAATACCCTTTTCTATATCCCAAACATCATAGGCTTTGAATATATATTATATTAATCCTGGAGCCAATGTTAATAAGATACATTCAAATATTAACTTTATAATGTTTTTTTGAAACATATATGGGTCTCATGTGTCCTTGGACGACCTCTTCTAAATCATTCTCTATTAATTAGATGCAGACATGGAATTATGCTAACAAGGATTGCATTTGATAAACATGAGCTATAGTGACTTATATAAATAATAATGAGGTATTTCATGGTATTTAATGAGTGCATCTCTGAGTTATTTTGAAATATAGAGTGCATCAATGATTGAGTTCTCGGTTAGGACAAACACCACCTATTTTTGAATTCTTTACTTTTTTGATAGAGGTCGACACTTCCTGAGGTGGGGTTTCTCTAGGAAATGTTTCTCAGGAACTGAGTAATTTGAGGGATATTGGTCTGGTACTTGTATAGTGGTTTTGTTATCATCTGTTTCTAGTAGGTTGGGTTATGTCATAATTCCCTATTACATGGGTTGATCAAATAACAGTACCCCTACTAGGCGGTCATTCAATATGACTGGGTGTAGATGAATTGGAAGGTTCTGATACAACTCTATGTCTTTTTTGGGCTCACTAGAGTGCCTACCCATGGGTCTCATGTGCATAAATTTCATCTATGGTGTTGTGACAAAAATATTAGGCCCAACCATGCATGTTTTGTCTTCTATATCCTCAGTTTATACACATGCATCATGTGGTGCCCTTGTTATTTTCCAGAAACACAAATTATGAGGCATATTAATAATCTAAGAAAATTTCATCCAAGTGTATGACGTTGATAATACTATTGATGAAAACTTCATCCAATGAGGGCTCAATCTAGTGGGGTTGTGACTGTGATTCAGATATTGATGATAAGAAAACTACAATATTTTGAGCTTTAAATGGAGTAGAATATGTCTCATCTTATGTTTCTTCTTTCTTCGAGTGGTTGTGTTCACTTTAAAAAGACATATGTGATGTCATCTTATTGAGTGGTGGTGCTATTTGAGGTCTACAAAGCTATTATCTTAGGGTTTATTTTTATTGATCAACTACCTTTCAAGTCATCTAGTTTTTGAACTTCAATTGATGTCTAACCAAAACTTTATACCAAACACCTTCTTCTCTTGACTGGGCAATGTTTATACAGGCGACCTTCTCTGAGGATTTATCTAAAACCACCTTTCCCAAATTTAAAATACCTTAAAGAAGGTATTTTATTATAAAGCAGTCCTAGATATTATGGTGCATTCTTCTATGGAAAGGTAAGTATTCAAGATGGTTGAACTCAAAGGGATTACTAGGTTGTGGTAGCTTGAGTAGGTTATTTTCAATGGATTTTATGAAATAACCATGGAATTTTTCATTTATAAAAGAATATGATTTATTTATCTATTCCTCAAATCCTAGGTCACCGTGATTTCTATGTGCTTCTGGACAAGGGTGATTCTTTGGATGTTGTTTCTCGATAAGAGGTGCATGGAGATTCATGATCTATCTAGGATCTTGGAGTATCACTATTTCTTCCTTGAGAGTGATTGCTACAAAACTCTACTTTTCCTATCATTTTCCAGAATGATAAGGGAATGAGATTAGATTTGGAATGGGTTTGTAGAATGGAGTCCACAAGAAGTTTTAGTATTTTTGTGAACTTACAGAACACACCTAGATATCTCATTAGGATTAGAGGTGTATGTAACTCATCTTAGAGATGATCAACACAATGTTCTAATAATTTTTCCTATGAGGGAGGGGTTTTGAGTGATTAGGTTAAATCTTTCCACCAAGATATAAATTCATACACCCTCTCATTTTCATGTTACATGTAGTTAGTTAGGTCGACAATTTTTTTTCCATTATTGTGGAGATGAACTGATAACATAATTGATAGATTAGGTCTTCCCATTATATAATGGATCTTGTTGGAATACTTCTATAACAAAAAAAATGTTTTCCCTAATAGATTTTTTCAAAAAAAATGTTAGCTTTGTTACCTACCGTTGATCTTGAGGGACCAACATTGGCCCCCATCTAGACATAAAGTGTGTGATATGCTATTTGGGGTTGTCTATACCATCAAATTTGGATAAGGTAGTATTGCTATAATTGGGTTGGGTTAAAGTGTTGTCCACTAACTCAGGATATGGATTCCTCTTAGGATGAACTGTTGCATGTCTCCATTCCATAGATTCCATTAAAGTATATAGGGACTCTTTAATGTTAACCATCTCTAATGTCACTTCTATTTGAGCTCACTCCCATCTATAGGAAGTGGATGGGGGTCAATGAGGTGTCTCCACCTGTTTATCCTACTAATTATTGATTCTTAAAAAGATCAAATGATTACCCCAGGGAGGGTGAGCCTATCACCATAATGGGGAGAAGTCATGCTCATTTTCGATGTCCTCATCTATGTCGACCGACTTTCTATATTCAAATCCAGTATTACTCTCAAGTAACTCTATTTCTTGATAATCAGCAATAGGATGGAGATTTTTTGTAATTCCACGAACCCATAAGCATGAAGCCGGTGCATTATTCTATTACATTGGAATTATTATAAGGAATCAAATCTTGAATGATCAAGTTGTTTATAATTATTGGAAGACCATATTATATTATTGATACCCATAATACATTGGGAAAATATATAACTGAAAACATGATACATAATAAAATGAAATAAATTTCATCCTTGAAATCTTATTCAATGTTTTATTCTTCATAACATGGGGAAGGAAACATAAGAAAGTGCTGATATCAGTTGCTGAGTAAGGGTAAATAATATAACATAATTTATCTTCAACATAAACATTAAGCAATGTGAATAATAAAAAAACATTCCTTTAAAAATAAACTTGAGCCTAATATGTAAGGAATGGAAGTTGAATAAATAATGCCATAATAAAACATAACCATGGATATTCTACAAGTCGAATAATCACATTGAACATCAAATAATAGTTTCACAATGAGAAAATTCATAATGATATACATCATAAACATTCTTTCAATTTCTCATGCCAAGACCATATATAAACGGGTAAAAACCCAAACTAGTTGTCTCATGATACCGATCGATGCATATATGGGATATATCAGGACCCACCCATCACTTATTAAGTCCAATGAATTCATAATATTAAATGGGTGAACGTAATCAATATATTAAATCATATTTACACCTCATAAAAATGTAAATAACATTCCCCAGTCATTAAATATAAAAACTAACCATTCAGATTAATATGGTGAATGGTACCAAGATAACACATCCATAGTCAAACTAAATAGAAAAACATAAACAAAATATTATTGATGAAACCATAAGAGATATATTTCAATGAATTAAAGGATTAAATAATTTATGTGGACATATATTAAGATACTTTTGAATGAGAGCATTGAAAAATTCTTCAGTAAATAATCCTTAAACAATCCAAAGTGTCCCCTACCACCTTGAAACATTCAAATCATAATCATTGAAACAAGGATACTCTTGATATGATATACCAAAGTTAATTATATACACCACATGCAAGTAATAGTAGGAACACATGGAATATATCTCATAAAAGTTAATGTTAGAAGGAAAAATTCATTTTTTTACTTTGGAAAGAAGTGTTATTTTGGAAAATCTTTTGAATTTTTCATGAAATCAGAGTGTAAACATATATATGCCAGAAAAGAAAAGGATAGGACATTGAAATTATATATGAGGTATAAATGTTGTCCCATTTAATTGAAATCAGGTAAAAAAGTTTTTTTAAAAAGCTTTAGATATAAAACATTTTAGTGAGGTTTAAGGAAATATTAAAGAGATTTTAAAGCGGAAGGGAATGTTTTCTTATAATAAAACGATAAAAGAACCAACATAGTTATTTATGATAAAATTTTGCATTTAAAAAAAATATTATGGATTAAAATATATCATATAGTTCACATTGAAAATGGGTAAGAATTTGAGATGTTCCCTTGAATCAGGCTTATTTATGGGAAATAATTAAGAAGGGAACTATTTTAAAACATGTACATCCCTATCAAATAAGGATGATATAATCTGGATATATGAGTTTGGAACATATATAAATAATTTATACAAAATATTCAAAAATAAATAAGCATTATATTTTAGTAAATGTAGAAAAATAATAACTCGACGAAAAAATGGGGGTTCAGGTAGTATCCCTTACCAATTTATAATCAATTGAATCATATGGACCAAAATTAATAATCATCAAATGATACATTTACTACAATTAATATAATGATATTCATGATATAATACATTAATAGGAAGTATAAATACACCATACACATGAGATAGTCGCGAATAATGGATATCTCATGAAAATAAAAGCGAGATGAGAAATCCCTTACCTTATGTCTGAACATATTATGCTCTTGACCTTATTGTTCTAGATAATAAAATAAAATCCATTAAATAATTAATTTAGAACCATGTAGATATATATTTGATTCATTATAATTTTAATAAGTTCATTTGTGGACTTTTGATGAGTTATAAGTTACAAATTTATCACTCAAGAGTGTTTGTGTCATTGGTTTTCATGATTTGTATAATTTAATATGAGTATGGATGTTCATATGGAATGAGAATAATTTTATAGAATTGAATTTTTCTTATGAACATACAAAAATTTAAATTTTTATAGATATCTATTTTTTTAGAGTATGAGTGTGAATCATTAGAATAAAACATTAGTGATTTTCATTTAGATTATTTTGGAAATATTTTGATCATCCTGAACATGTTTTGTCGTATAAATTTATATTAGACATATATACTAGATTGAGAACATAAAATATGTTATAATAAATATATTATAGTTTGGTTCAACTATAAAGTTTTTCTCATGACTATACATGAATGAGAAATAGAAGAACGAAGGTTCATCGTCCACGAAGGTTGTAAATCGGCACCTCTCGGACAATGATTTCGTTTTTGAAATAAAAGAGAGAGTAAAGAGATTGATGATTGATATCCCATTAACATGATATAATTATAGTATATATATGATACTAGAGTTATCATAATTATTTGTATAGATGAGGTGATTGAGGGACTAAGAAAAGAAAATAAATTGAAATGAAATTAAATGAAAAGGGAAGAGGATCTACATCTTGAAATATCCTTCTTGAGAACTTTTTTATGGGAAAAGGTTTTGGTATTTTAGAAAGACTAGGAGATTATGAACGTGGGGAGGGACTAGGGAAGTGTATTTGGGTAGAAAATTTAGAATATTCAAGGATTAGAGGATTGAGAAGAGGTAGGAGTGAGGGGTGGTTTTTATAGTGGATGAGAGGGGTGATTTTTGAATATGTTATTCACCATTTTATTATTTTTCTCCAGACAATATATAGTGTAAATTGATGTGAAAAAAACAATAATATGTGCATGTGAGTTATATCCAAGTGTTCTTACATCATCCTTAAGTCACCCATGACACAATAAATCAGTATTTTTCATTTATCGTAAATTATTGCATTTTACTATTCACTAAAAATGGAAGTATTTTAGAAAAATCCCAAAAATTCAACCAAACAATATTTGTATATGTAGAACTCAAAAAAGAACTCTATTTTATCAAAATAATTTTATAAATATTTGAAATTTAATTTTTTGATAAAATACTCATTTACTCGAAAAATATAGTTTTTAATCCTAAAACTGATTTTATAATACCCAAAAAAATTAACTAAGGTCATATTAAATTATAAAAAAATCATAGAACAACAAAATATTGATTTATGAATATATTTTTAAAAACTACTTTTCTTTTAAATAAATTTAATAATTATAAAATTGAAATTAAATATTTATTACTCCCAAAAAACACCAAAACATGATTATTAATTTTTAAAATATTCTTTTTCATTTATAAGGTGACTAATTTATATTTATACTTACATGGGTGAGGTTACTATTCATAAGGGCCATATTAATATTCATAATGGTACTTTACTATTCATAAGGACCAAGTTACTATTCACCAAAAGTGTAATTTGATCTTATAAGACTCTAAATATCTTATTGATCGCAACCGTGTATATCCATTTTTCAAAATTCCAAATACATAAGAATAAAAATAATGTCCAATAACTAGGTTATAACTATCTCCTATAAGAAAGTGTTTGTTTCATAGAGACTCAGTGTTTCATGCATTCTATATTAAAATTATTTTTAAATCATTTTGTTATTACCATATTCATCTTTTTCTAGATATGATACCCAGTGGTAATATTACCCTTGAGTAGATCCTCATTGATTGGCACATAGTTTGTATCTCAATCTCATATTGTGAGAACTGTTCCTCGATGGAAGGAAAATCAAAACTTATGGGTGGTGATTGTGATGTAGCCACACTATTCCATTTTTCGTTGGAAGAGTTTCTATGAAGAGGAGGAAAATTGATATTTTTAGGTTATATATTTTGGAGCATCGTCTAGTTCTGAGTCCATTCATCCTAGTTCGGTGCATTAAAATCACCTAACACTCAGGGAAATTTTTCCATATTACAGCCCCCTGCATTTGAATCTTGATCCATAATATCGATCATGTTGACAGTGATGACATTCACATAGGAATATTTTGTAGTGGATATTTTCCAGTTGCTCTAAAAAAATATGATGATTCTGAACAACCTTTATCAGGGTCATTCTTTAAACCCCAGGCCATATTGGGCCATTTTGGAATTCGACCCCAGGGGGGTAGGATTACCTTCATCGTATGTTCCACCAGTCTCGATCAGTGAGTAATGATCTTTAAGGATTTTCTAGTCATGATTTCCAAATGATCCCCAAATAGAAGAGGTTTGTCTTTCATCCGGAGGAATGAATTAGATGATGATCATTGATATTTAACTCCCAACCACAAGAAGGATAATTCTCTTAGTGATGATGATGATGATGAAAATAACCCCATCCCTACATAGTAGGGATTATTTATGGCCATAATGGCATTGCTGGATCTAGTTGATGAGGATCCAATTACTTTATTAAGCGATTTTATTACTCTATGGATGAACATTGGGAAATAAAATACCCCAACCTAGTGGTATGGGGTTGATCTTGAATCACCGTTAATTTCCCTTGGACCCTCTTAGGGGATGATAAACCTGATGATGGTGATTGAGTTATAAAATCCCCCAAACCAGTGGGTTCGGTTTTTTCTAATCTACTGAGTATATGTCCCGAATATTCTTGGGAATTAAATATCTGATAGGTGGAGGTAGTGGTAGATATTCCCCCAACACAAAAGGCTATGTTCTCTCCTACACAGCTATTATTGCAGCTTATAGTATGACCCATTTGATGCGGTGTAACTGTGATCACATAGGAGAGGGGTGTGGTGGAAACCCATGATGGGAGTCATTCATTATGGTATGTTTTACTTTTCATTGTAAATTTATCTTCCATGTCTAAAATTAATTCCAATTTCTTTTAGGGGCCTAGTTTAAGTGTTATTGGCTATCCTCTTCCACTATTCATGATGTCTAGGCATCATTGAAGAGGAGTAATTCTATTTTTGTGACCAAATCACTCAAGAATTACCTGATCCAATGTTTTTTCGTGAGTCTGTGACATTATAGAATTCCATATCAGAAGGGTTTTTCTATTATTGGGACAAAGAGAAGTAAAATGATCCATATTTATTCCATCATTAGATACGAAAATCTGGAGATTGTTAAGAAATAATTAAGAGGAGGGTTGTTGTGATAGGGTGACAAACACTGCATATGTGTTTTTCATGATATTACAACCCTAGAATTCAGGCCACGAAAAAGGAGGCCATATCAAGATGAAAATAGAGTGTATTGATGAGATAAATCTGATTCCCATATCTTGGATAGGGGATATGTCTACCCTTCATCCACTAAAGAGTAACCCATATATTTTGGCTTAGATAAGGTGTGCAATCCTTTTCTAGCTCATCTAGGATCTCACAGTCTGATGTGGAGAGGGGATAAAACATGATGGGGAGGTTTTTTCTAGAAATATCTATACATAAATCAATGTATACCTCATCTTAATCGGAATTACATGCCTACATATAGCGAGAATAGAAAATATTCTTCTAAGGGTCACATACTGACTGGAGTGGAGTGATGATGGAAGTTGATGAGGAATTATATGTGTTTGAACCAGATGTTTTATGCACCTATATATTCAACATTGTCTATGCTTTGGACACCTCTCTATATAATGGTGTATTGGAAAGGATAGGATTTCCTAGATCATGGGAGATATCACTGTGGGTGGTTTGACCAAGGTGGATGTGAATAGTAGAGTACCTACGATCCAACTCCATAATACCACATGGACGACTATCATGGTGATGATCATCATTTTCTTCGGTTGAAGAGTTTCCATGCCCTTGGGTGTTTATAATGTGTCTCAAGAAACCTCAAGGACACTAGTATTAAACATATTATAAATATGAGTCAGGTTCTTCATTGTGGTCAAAATAGGCCAACTATCCTTTTGGATTTGTTCTGGGATATGAGCTTGTTTAATGAGAGTTTCTGGACATTTTTTATAACCCTATGGTGTTGTGGGAGTATGACAATTCATCTTAGAAGCTTCTTGAATATTATAATGAGATTCCAAATAATTGATAGGAATATGATCATATCCTGAGGCTTGTTCCATTATCACTTGTTCATCCTCTATCAAAATGATAATATGAACCCAATCTTGAGCCTCAAGAATATGGATCTGGCCTTTAGTGATAGTGATATGAGCCTAACCCAAGGTACATGTTGATCTCACACGGTGAGCCTCAGTTAGAATAGGTATTTGATCCTGGTATATATATTTATTCCCTATCATAATAAATAGATAGACCTCCAAAATGGGTAATGGGATATGATCCTCCTCTTATATTTCCTTAGAAGGATGTCGGTGTAGTCGTTCATCAGCAGAAGTAATAATATTTAATGAGGCATGTTCCATTAACAATTGATGAGCCCAAACCTGAAGAAGGATATGATCCTAATACCAGGCCTTTGGAGTATGAAGAAAGTCTTGATTTAGTGAAATATGATCTAGTCTCGAGGCATGTTCCCCTCTCACATGGTGAGCCCCATATAGAATAGGGATATGAGCTGGATCATTGTCCTTTTGAACATGCCTTTGGAAATTTTTTACAGGAATGTTCCCCTATCCCATGTCATGTTCTGTACTCACCTAGTGAGTCCCAATTGGAAAAGGAACATGATCCCAGTCTAAAGAATAATTATTTTCTATGATATTTCAATAATACTCTTGTAAAGGAGAAAAATTGAGCTCTTATTACCAAGAAAAAAAAACTTGTTCATAATGATCAGCACACTGAGCCTCCCTGGTTTTAGGGATATGAATATGAGCATATCCCTAATTCTATACTAGGTCCAGAATATGAATGTTGAGTTTTTAGCTATTTTTATGTTTTAGTGGCATCTTACAAAACTTTTTTCATGGATATAAGCCTGCACATTTTCCATCTCCACTATATATTTGAATATATATTCCTTTGAAGGAGGGATGTGTGTCCACTTCTGTCCTGCTTGTGCCAACAGAATATGCTAATGGGATTCATGTGTAGGGGTAAGGATATGCACCTCCCCATTCCTATTATAGGGATATATCTATAAACATATTCCAAGTGGGTAGGTATATGATCATACTGAATAGTTTCTGGTAGAATATTCTGGTAGAATTCATCAACAGGTGTGGGGATAGGAGCCCACACACTGTTATTCAGAACCTTCCTCACCTAATACGTCTTCCTTGTAGACCATTCATTGGTATTAGAGGCTTTAGTGTGTCATGTGGTACCCTCAATAGGTGACTGATGAGTACTAGTGATATGGTACTTGAAATAGTTGTTAACATGATCCCTCCTTAACATCCCCAGAATTGGAAGCGACCCATATTTGACTCCCTGATCCACCATAACCTAAAACTGAATATGATGGTTTTCATGATCTTGGGATAATCTAATTAAGTGGTTGGATGTGGAGATGAGTACTACTGGATTACTTTCATATTTCACTGGACATTTTGGACTCATTAGTCTCTTGATTTGGAGACCCCATGTGTAGATTCTAGGGTTAGTAGTTTACCACACCGATGGTATTATTAGATCATTGTGTTTTCCACCTGATGTTAAAAATGATAAGATCTACCCTATATATTTAGGATCAACTATAATATTTCTTTTGGGATTATCATCATTTTTCTATATGCCAACAAAGTGTCCTGATGCATAGTAAGACAACTGTAACCCTCGGAGTTGTTAAAAACCTTTTTTCATGTAAATAAATTTTATTTAATGATTTTCATTTACTTCTACACCAAGTTAATATTTTTTATATGACAAAACAAGTTATTCTTTTACCACATGAAGCACCCTGTTGGTTTGTGTTTCACAAAACATTGAGTTTCTACAAAACAACATTTTATTATAAATATTTAAATGAGATAGTTATAACCTTGCCCTTAAACATAGTAATAAAAATTGTAATTAATAATTTTAAAATATTATTTTTATTTTTTTATATAAATAAAACATATTGATAATAAGACATGTTATTTTTGGTAGTCTTTATATGTTTGAAAATACTATTTTCACAAATGAATTGCTTTTATGTCCTTATATAAACAATAATAAAATGAATTTTCGAAAAAATTATAAAATGAATTTGATAAAATAAAATTTATTTTTTTAATTATAATTTCAAAAATATCTTCGGGTTATTTTTTTGATATTTCTGGAAAACACCATTTTTGAATGAATAGTGAAAGATACTAATTTTTTATTCAAACTAAATTTTTCTTCTAAATAATCAATAGAAATGAATTATTTTTTATTTGTTTTTAAAGATTCATTATATCAATTTTATATCAATTTTATTTCAATTAATTCAATTTAGTTCATTATAATCAATTTCATATTGAAAGTAGATATAAAAACATTTCAATCTTTTGAACAGTTTTACATAAAAAACACGCATTGGCGTCGCATCTATGAGAAAAAATTTAAATTTATTTATACCACTTATGTGATTGGAATTTGAAAAAATGGATTCCATATTTATAATCAGAATACTATATAATTTTTAATAAGGAAAATTTATTTTTTTTCCAAAAATAGTAGTGAATGTGATTAAAATTAATTACAACGATGAAGAGAAACACTATCTTAACAAAGCACTACAACGTAAACATAAGGCCAAAAATTTACTCTATACATGTTAAGAATAAATTATATGCTCATATTTAGACCATATAATCCTTTATCTATGATTTTTACCATTATTGGAGCCGCATGACATGGAAAAAACGTGGTTGGAATTCCCTTTTAAAATATTAACAAGAATGCCACTCCACCTCCACTATAAAAGGGCACTCAACCCTCCCACTTATTCACACCTCTCAACCCCTTTATATCGATCAATATATACCCAAATATCCTCCAAAAATACCTAAATTAATCCTAAAATCCATTATTTGGGATGAAATATAGTAAAAGAATCCCTTTGGAGTGAATGAAGAGGAGTTACCCAAAGAAGAGGTAAAATCCTTCCGCAAAGTCTTTTGTTTTATTTTCATTATCCACCCCACAAAATATTATTATTCCATGATTAAATAATAAAATAATTATCATCAATATACTGAGATGTTTTTATTCTAATTCTTCTACCTACACATACACACTCTCCATTCTAATGGCTAACGAACTTATTGTTCATGGGTACGGCGGACTACCGCCTCGCTAAACGATGTTGTTCATTCTTATTTTACCACCTATCACGGGTTGGAATTATGATGGAAATAATATTTTTATGTGATATATATGATATTAATGATGTATTTATTTTTTAATTATTGTATAAAAAAATTCACTATTTCCATTTTTGTGTAAATATGATAACTTCGTTTGTGGATAGGTGGACTACTGCCACCTCAAATGGATTAGATTCTTTCACACTTTACATGAAATGTATTAAGGATGGGTTTAGTGAAATTATATGATATATATGAAGTAATTATTAAAAATTAATGATATTATATATATATATATCATTTACATTATTTCATTTAATACAATAAGAAGATAGAAACAACATTTATGTGTGCGTACGACCTACCTTCTCCATGAATGGTGTAATTGATTTTAGTGTTTATATCATTTATATATTGTTATAAATAAATATGTAGTGAATATAGATGATATTTATATCATGTTTAAAATTATTGAAATAATTAAATAATGATCTAATTAAGTGAAACAAGAATAATAAGTTAAAACATATATGGAAAACAAAGAAAATATTATCCGAAAAGTAACTATAACATAGAATTATTAATAAAAGGGTAATATAAGGTAATAAATAAAAAATATATGATATAATATAATTTAACTTGAATATTTAATATATTTATAATAAACTAATATTTATCTTAACAAAGGTTTGAACAAGTATGAGGATATTCAAGACATAAGGTTAGGGGACCTCTCGTCTTGCTTTTTTTTGTGAGTTTTATTCCATATTCACCACTAGTTTCATTAGTGTTGTGTATATAATAACCATTAATATATTATATTATTATTACCCTTAAATTTATGGGTATTTAAATATCCATTTTATGATCTCTATTTCATGGGGTTCATGTTTTAATTGTTACCAAATTAGTAAAGTAGATTTGTCTCAATTTTCTGCCATTGAGACACATGCCATGATATGCACCTATACTATTCAATGAGGCATATACAATTCCCATTAATAGGTATATAATGAATATATCTATTTTAATTATATTTTATGTTTCTATTAATTTCATTTTCTCAAATGGGAATATGTACTCAAATTTTATAAGTGTAAGAGTTTATTGAAACAATCTCATCGTTAATTGTGATTATTTATGATTATGATTTCATTGATGAAATATTTTGATCCATCATTCATGAACACAGACAAATTTTGTTCTACTGTTGTTATTCATGTTTTATTTATGTATTATTATCATTTTTCACACATTCTTACATAATATAATTAAGAAATGTTTTTTTTTATGAAAACGTGACCTAATTTTTCTCTTCAATGGAATACATTAATTATTCAGAAACCATGCGTTGAAAAAAGTTTTCAAAAATATTTTAAAAATAATATTTTGATATCAATTTTGATTAAAAATTATTTTAAAATTTTATTATTGATTTAAAATATTCCTTTATATTTCTTAATTCTATTTTCAAAGAAATGTTTTTCAAAAAATGTTGATGTTCTAAGAAGGATTTGTTCAAAATAGAAATGACAATTTTCTCTAGAAATGTTTTTAAAAGTTCTTCCCAAATTATTTTCCATATATGATAACATACATCGGTGTTCCTCATGACTTTATGTGAAAATAATCCAATATTTCCATTAATATTATCTTGACAAATGGTTTAGGTTTTGAGGGCATGATGGTTATGAATCCCATTTCACATTCATGGGTTATATGTTTTTGAAACCCATTTCTCTTCCACGAGTTATATTATTTTCAAACGTTCTTCATTTAATGGGATATTAATTGATGAAATGAGTATGGGAACTATATATTTTCATCATTTTATGATATGATTACATTTTTATGACACCCAATTAATTTCAGAGGTTATGATAAGTTATTTATAAAACACATATCTTTTTATGGCTCTTGGTATGATGAATGTTTAATTATCTTGTGGTAAATGTATGTATGAGTATATTATGTGATATATGAAACCTATATATACCTCAAATATATTGGTTAAACATTTATATCTCATGAGATAATGGTGGGAATAAATTTGATGAGCTTGATATACTATGGAAGATTGGGAAACCCAATCCACTATAGAAAGATGGTGACACCCAATATCTTATAGGGAATGGTATATGACCATGGATGGTCGTGTGTATGGCCTAGTATGTGTAGTCTCCATGAAGTTTATTGATATGTTTTGGCAATGTGACTAGACTTATAGGTAATTATATTACATGTTTATGTTCTTTCCAAAATTCCAGGTCTTATTCCTATATTATGGTTTTGAGGATTATTCTCTAGATTCATGTATGATTCATGTATTCTAAGAAACCAGTATTTATTCAATGATTCACATTTATGATCTTTAATATGAAACGTGTGATCTTATAATGTTAATAACCAATTATCATACCCTTATGTTCCAATTTATTCTTACATATTTCCCTTGTTTACCCTTATTGAGAATCTTAGATCACCCCTTTTTAGGATTCATTTCCCCAATTTATGAAGATATGTATTATGTATAATGTGTATTAGAAGGGTTTTTGTCATTATGAACCTAGTGGGAGATAATGTAGCTCACCTATGTATCAGTGTTAATTAATCAATGTTTCCAATGTAATTAAACTAATACGGTCATTGGAAATCTTTTTTTGTAATGTATTAAGTATTCCTCAAGAATTTTGTAATGTCTATTTATGTTAATAAATGGTCGATATAGTTGGTATCACATGAAATGTTTAGTTAACCATTAGAAACTAGGATGATAAAAAATTAGTGAGAACCCTATGGAAATTTCTAAAGTTAATTCTAAGGATGAGGAAAATTAAAGTAAAATGCCATTGAATTTGGATAAAGGATAGAGTGAGTGGTTTTATAGAAATAGATCCATACCTTGATACTACTAGTTGATGTGTATCTGGATGAAATTTAGATAGGTGTACCGACCCTGATAACACCATATTGATCTAGACTCATCTAGGTACTAGTGCACGAAAATAGGTCTTGCTACACATGTAGTTGACACTCATGGGGGATATTCTGTGTGAATTCACAAAATCTTCACAAACCTTCATGAATAATTTAATTATATGTTGGATATGTGTAACCTAGAATAAACCTATGGTTTCATAGATTAAATAAGGTCTCATAATTAAAACATCCTATAAGTGGGGTTTCATGATTATGTGGTTCATCATTATGAAAATTATTTATTATGCTATTCATTTTGGTTTTAGATAATGGATAGAACTCAAAGGAACCATGTTGAATGAAAATTAACATTTTTACTTTATAAAACAATTTTAAGGAAAAAGTGAGAAACTATATTTCAATGGATAATGTAATAACTTTCCTCCAGATCAACCAAATTCTATGGGAGATGGAATGAAAATTCTTATTTCTACGATCAACTAGATTTCACAATCTATGAATCATGATGGTCTTGAAGATGAAAAAAGGAAGGAACAAAATTCTGTTGATTCCTTCACGAGGAAACCAAAAACATATTGCAGTTGTTATTCTGATCTAATTAAGGATGAACAATTAATAGGTACCATTGAAACGATATTTTCAATTCTCCAATTTTTGGAACATGATAAAGTTATTATGGAAGTTTAACATTTAGAAGGTGAAGTGGGCTAGTGGTTGAATATAATAAAGAACATGAGAAGCTAGATTAAATTGAATCCATGGATTGGGCTGAGTTCATGAATTTATTATCCAATATGTAATTTCCACATGTTCGTCATATGATTATGGAAAAGAAATTTCTTGTGATGAAGAAAAAGTATTATGAATCTTTTGGTACCTAAGAGGATAATTTCAAATGAGTTTCAAGTTACTCTTCTATAATTATCATCCAACCCAAAAGAAAAGTTGATAGGTTCTTTAGAGGCTTAAAGTGAAGTATCAGAAGGGAATTCTCCATAATATACAATTTTAGCTACAAATATATTGTGCATGGTTAAATAATTTTTTGAATTTTAGGTTATAGTTACGTATCAATTTCATTGTTTTAACAAGGAAAGGAAGATGGAGTTCAATGGAAACTCTAAAAACTCTAGATAGAAAAATATTATCTTTCATCTACGATGGAATGAATAATGGATTCAATTTTCTTACGGGGTCTAATAAATGTTTTAAGTGTGTAATGTATCGACACCATGAAATTTATTTCCTCATTAATGGGAAGAAGTTGGAAAATGATTCAAAAATATGGAAATCTTTACAGAATACACCCAACACACATCAGTTCTTTAAGTGTAATGAGGATGAGAATTAAGCTAACCAGTAAAAAAACCTAAGGGTTAGTGATGAAGATCAGATCTAGAAACCTATTAAGATGAGGGACAATGGGAAATCTCACATGATCACTATTTTCGATTAGGGGTGTGATAACGACATGGTGAAAGGTACACTTATCATCCACTCTTGAACTACTAATGTATTATTTAATTATGGATCAACCCACTCTTTAATATGTAATTAATATTGTAAGGGTATGATGATTCCACCCAAATTATTAGTTTTTTAATTATTTATGAAAAATCTTAATGGTAAGATGATTTTATATCAAATCTATGATTCCTCTCTGGTTGATATTTATGGGAATGTGCTTCGTGAAAATCCATTCATTCTTGGTTTGGTTTAGTTTGATGCAATCTTAAGCATAGATTGGATTTATCTTCTTAAATAAAACACAATTTATTTATGATGGGAAGTTACATTTGATATTTCAAACTAACCAATGATCATATATCAATTTAAAGATAATTATATACTTCCTATGAAAATTTCATCCATTATATGGGTCTTAACTCTCATTTAGAAGGGTTGTTTATCTCAAATGTTTGAGGAGAAAATAAACATCAATGATATGCCAATTTTTTGGGAATATGTCTATGTATTTAAATAATAGATTCCTAGACTTCAACCAAAATGTGAATTATAGTTCATGATATATCTCATATCCAGTTCTGCACAAATTTAAAATAATCCCTATAAGATGGCCCTAATTTAGTTACAAGAATTGTAGAAGAAACTCCATGAAAACCTTGATAAGGAATTAATTCATCCATGTGTGTCACATTGGGTGAAACCTTTATTTTTTTGAAAAATATACATGGATTAATGGGACTATTTATTGATTATTTGTAGTTAAACAATATCATGATCAAGAACAAGTATCTTCTTACACGTATTGATGAATTATTTGATCAACTGTACAATTATCAATATTTTTCCATGATTGAAGTTTATTCTAGAAATCATCAATAGAGGGTCAATAAGAAGGATATACCCAAGATGTAATTCCATACAACGTATGGACTCTAATAATATATAGTTTTGCCTTTTGGACTTATTAATTAACTTGATATCATTATAGATTTATTGAATGGAGTCTTTAGATATTACCCTGACTAGTTCATGGTAGTCTTTATAAATGATATTATTATTTACTCAAATATAATGGAATAACATTAATACTACATTAAATTGTACTAAAGAACCCAAAGAGGGAGAAACTATCAGAAAAATTTACAATGTTTGAATTTTATCTATTTTTTATCATTTTTTTGTCACATAAACTCAATAGATAGTATAGATGTTGATCTATCAAAGACATAGGCTATTTAATGTTGGCCTAGACTAACCACAATGACTAATATCTGTATATTTCTTGGTTTATTTATAAATTATTGAAGGTTTGTGGATAATTTATCATGACTATCTAATCCTTTGACCAAGTTACCTCCAAAGGGTGCCAAGTTCCATTATAATGATGAATGTGAGGAAAATTTGAAGGAACTAAATAGAAGGTTGGTCCGTGAACCTATTCTTACATTACCCTATAGTGAATAAGGCTTTAAAATCTATAGCGATGCATCCATGATGGGATTGGGATGTGTTCCCATGCTAAATAACATGGTTATAACATATTACTCTCAACAATTCAATATTCATGAAAAAATTTACCCAACTCATGATTTGGATTTAGATGCGTTATTTTTTGCAGTAATGATATGTTAGAATTATATTTATCGAGAAAAGTTTGATATGTATATAGATCAAAAAATAATGAAATATATATTCACACATAAGGATTTGAACAAGTCCTAAAGAATATGGTTAAAGATGATAAAGTATTGTGAATTCTCAATAAATTACCACCCTCAGAAAGAGAACAAGGTGGATGCTGATTTGTGTTTAGAGGATCATGCTTGGTTACCATGATGAGGATATAAATATTTCCAATATTTATAGATTTGAAATTATGGATATGAAAATATTAAAAGAAGGGTTGAAATATTATATTCCACAATTAAAATTTTAACCATCTATCCAAGTGAATATTAAAGAGTTTCGTAAGGAATATATAGAGCTACAGAGGAAGGTTATAAATTCTTCTTACTTTGAACTTGATCAAGAAGAAATTGTAAGGTTCAATAACTGTGTATGTGTTCTATATAAACCATATTTTATAAAGGAGATTTTAGAATTTGATCTAAGTTATTCATTATATATTCATCTGGGAAGCATGAAGATGTATAAATATTTGAAATAATACTTCTCATGGGATGAAATGAAGAGGGATGTCACAATGTTTGTATCTCAGTTCGTGGTATGATAGTATGTTATAGATGGAAGAAAAAATTCTATGGGTATGTTGCATCCATTATCTATGCCATAATGGAAATGGGAGAACATCATTATTTATTTTGTCATTGGACTCCCAAAAACCTATAAATCGTATAATTATATAGGGGTGGTTTCTGATCGCTATACAAAGTTATCACACTTCATCTCTACAAGAGAAGACTTCTCTATGGATCAAATTTAAAGGATATCCATTAATGATGTTGTAGGATTACACAGAGAAGCACACTCGACTGTATCTTACTAGGATCTAAGGTTTACCTCAATGTTTTGGAAAACTCTTCAACAAGAAATTGAAATAGAATTGAGTTTTGGAACTAGTTATCATCCTTATGTGGATGGTTAGTATGAAATAAAAATTAAAACCCTAGAGGATATGTAGAGAACTTGTTTTTTGGATATCCAAGGTGGTTGGTATCACACCTTACTATAGTTTATTTTCTTAAAACAACAGCTTTCAAACAAGAATTTAGATGGTTCCTTGTGAATCCATTTATGAAATGAAATATAGAGCTCCAATGTGTTGGAATGAAGTTGGAGAAATAATTCTATTGGGACCTGAGATCACAAAAGAAAATGTCGATAATATTAGAAGCATTTAGTAGCACATCAAGGAATATCAATGTAATTAGAAAATTTATATTGATACACATTGACATGATCTAGAATTTGAGGTTAGCGGTATGGTGTTTCTGTGAATTTATCCATGGAAGAAGGTTATGTCGTCTAGGATGAAAAGAAAACTAAGTAGTAGGTATATTAGTCCCTTTGAAATTATTGACCATATAAGAACATTAGATCATCTCTTTGTAATTATTAAAAATATTTATTAGGTAAATGATGTTTTAAATGTATCTATTCTAAGGAAGTACATACCAGAGCCATCACATGTACTGAACTTAGAGGTCATACAACTGGAGCATGATCTTTTATAAGAGGAACAACTATTTGAAATTAATGATCACATAGAAAAAGTTCTATGACGCAAGGCCACTCACGTAGTCAGTGTTTAGTAAAAAAATCACCAATAATAGGAAGATTCATGGGAACTTTAGAATATGATGTGGTAAGGTAAACTCATTTTTTATACCATAATGAAAAATTTATAGGAAAAAATTTATTTTAATGGTGGTATAATGTAACATCCCGAGTTTTTATGAACATTATTTTCAGATTAAATTAATTTTCTTCAATTTCTTGTATTGGACACTTCACCAATTTAATATTTGTTTATATGATACTACAAGTTAAAATTTCTCTACACATAACACTAACTTGTCTTGTGTTACATAAAACAATTAGTTTCTAAAAAACATCATTTTATTATAATTATTTAAAAGAGATAGTTACAACATAACTATCAAAATTAGTAATATTTATAATAATAATAATAATTCAATATTATTAATAATGTTTTTGTATAAATAAACACTTCTAAGAAACTTAACTCTTTTCTCATCCTTAAGGAAAACATGCATAAGAAAATCTTCAAAACCAAATGGCTCTCGGATGGTAATAGAAACACTAAGTTCTACAACTATCTTCAAATAATTAAGATAGTTTTTCGACCTCAAAATTTTTTTAGAGAGAAGAAATCCCTCATTGATACTGAGGATGGAATTTCCAATCATGTTTTCTCTTATTATGGAAACCATTTGAATGGCCCAAACATAAAGAATGGCCTTCTTTCTAATGTCAGTCCAGATATGGTGAATGAGGAAGATAATAATTATCTTTTAAGAATCCATATTGATTATGAAATCAAATACACTATTTTTTTCATTAATCCTCACAGTGCTCCGGGCCCTGATGGATTCAATAATGGTTTCTATCAGCACATACGGGAGGTTATTCAAACTGATATTTGAAAACATTTCAAATCCTTTTTTCTAATGATGTGTTTTCTCAAGGGTTGAATGCACATTTTCATTCTCTAATTCCTAAAGTGGAAAACACTTTTGATATTCATATCTATAAACCTATTTCTCTTATTAACCCTCATTACAAAATCATCATAAAACGTTTTAATAGTAGAATTACTTCTATAAGAAATAAAATTGGCTCATGGAATCAATTTGGATTTATCAAGGGTTGGTCTATACGAGATCACATTTGTCTTTCATCTGAATGCACTAACACTTTAAACAAAGACACCAGGGGAGGTAATATTTCTATTAAAAATGATATTTGGAAAGTATTCGATACCATTGAATGAAGTTTTTTTCAAGTTTCATCAGAGTTTTATTGATGATTCGTTCATCAGTACAATAAATTATTTATTAAGATTTCTATCATCTCTTTCCTTGTCAATGGTTCCCATAATGGTTAATTTGAATTCACCAAGGGATTTAGAAAAAGTGATCCCATCTTTGCAATTCATTTTTCAATTACAGAATATTATTTATGAAGATTTATCACCCTCCTTGTTTACCATAACAAGATTAAACCTATTCAGGCTTCTAGGAACTTCATTGTTCACACACATATTTTATATTCTATTGAAATCATCCTTTTATTAAAAGGAGATAAAAAAATATTCAATGTATCAAAAGTGGCCTCTCATATTATGAATAAATATCTAGTCAAACCAGTAGATGGAATAAACCTTTTGTATTATTTGGGAAAATTTTTCATTCTTATAGAAAATGTAATATTATCAATGATTTAGGTATCAAAAGAGGATACATCCCTTTAACTTATCTGAGTGTACCCATTTTTTTGGGAAGGACTAAATCTAGTTACTTTTCTAATACTGTTGACCAAATCTTCAATAAACACTCTTCTTAGAAGGGTAAATCCCTCTCCATGGATGGAATAATATGTGTTTTCAAATATAAAATTATCTCTAAAATGGTCCAGTCATTGATGGTTTTCAAATGGCCTACTGGTCTCTTTTTGAAAATAAATGTTTTCATAAAAATATTTGTTTAGACCATAAGAAATATTTAATGGAAACTTATTACCATTCCATGGAATAATTTTTGTAAGACTTTAGATAAGGGTGGTCTTGGAATTAAAACCCTTAAACTCTTTAATGATTTTTTACTGGACAGAATCACTTCGAACCTGCTTCATAATAACTCTGATTCTATTTCTTTTCTCAAAACAAGATTCCTTGATAAGTTAAATAAAATCAATGTAAATTATATTAACTCTTATATTTGGTCGTCCAATAGGAGATCTATTACCAACATCATGATCAACTCTTTATTGATGGTTAGTACTGACTCTTCCATGAACTTTTGGTCGAACAACTAGACTGGTGTTTCCTTAATCTCTTTTCTTCCTCCCTATAATTTATTGAAGCAGGACAACTGTACTATCAGGGATGTTATAAATTCTCATAACTCTAGTCTTCCTGATAACTAAATTGATGTTATTAACAATTATCCATATTCTAATTCTGAAGATTTCTTAATATTGGAATGTTCTCATAATGTCATCCTAGACTGCAAAATTTTTAACAACCATAACTTTATAAATTATGATAATAATTTTTGTTGGATAATTTTTCTTGGAAACCCATTGATTAATTACTCAAGGAATACTCTTATTTAGAGTATTACTTGCAACATAATCTCCACTAATGTTTTTCTTTAATATTTCTGGATTCAATAGTGCACTAGGTGTCATCTTTGAAACCAACATAGAGAAGATACTAACAATATTTTTCTATCTTGTGATACTACTTCAACTCTTTTAAATTATATTTTTGAAATTTATGATTTCATATGGTTACTTATTGATTCAATAAGCTCTCAACTAATGTGTTTTCTAGATATAGAAACATCTCAGAAAATTAATAATCTCTTCTCAACTGCTATCCATGAGCTTCTCCATGTGATCTGGTATGATAAAATTTCTATTCTTCATAATAATTAATGATCATGTCTTAATACAGATCAGATTCGGATTCTCATTACCTTTCAGGAATCTTACTCGATTCAAAAGGCTAATTGTCACAATGTTATTAATGAATTTGGGATCCTCTGAAGAAATCAGATTGAAGGAATCTATCATCAACCTAGAATAAGATTTGAATTGTTCAGAAAAGCCCTGCTCCCAGGTTGGATTAAAGTGAATGTTGATGGCGCATCTAAAGAAAATACGGGACCCTTGGGATGTGGTTCTATTTTTGAAAACCACCTTGGGTAGTGTCTCGTATTCTTCTTTAGAAGCTACGGAATCAGCTCATCTTTGGAAGCAGAAAGGATGAGTGTGATCTATGCAGTTTCAGTTTTTATTTAATTGGACTGGAACAATATTTGGATTCAAAGTGATTTGACAAATATTTTCTAGGATATTTTGAATGGTGTGATTCATCTTTCCTGGATGCTTAAAAATTGTAACACCCAAATCTTCCACGATACATTTCCCTTTGAATAATGCAATAGCTTGCAATATATGCAACTTCGAGATTCTAACACACAGCGACAAATCAAACTAGATGTTATGAATAGTAATAACCAATTTTTAGAATTTTATAAATTTTATTTTTCAAAATGGACTTCATTTTTGAAATGAAAATATCAAAATTAGCTTAGGTTGAATTTTTTGGTATTTTTCTGAAAACATTCAATTTTTGATGAATACTGAAAAACACTACGTTATTGGTTAAAACTGACTTTTCATTTAAATAATTATTTATTTCATTTAAATTTAATTTTGGTCAAAATAGATACATAATACCTATATAAGTTCAATGTAATTCATTGGTGTCATTTTATAATAAGTTTAGATATATAAAAATTTTATTGAATTGTTACCGTCTTTTACCCACCTCCTAGGTGCATTTGCAAATTTTCATAAAATTTAATTTTACAACTTCTGTGAATTGAATTTAAAAAATCCATGAGACACAGTTGATATTATTAAGTAAAATTTGGTTCAATAAGATGAAAATAATTTTAGTGAACATTAACTTTTAACTTTTATTTACCACGATTAAAAGTAAATAGGGCAATTAAAGGTAAAACTGATATTATTATTACCCTAACACATGTCTTAATTCTATTGTATAAGTGTAATTCAACAATAAAAAACCTTAGGAATAAAATATTATCCTTTAGGTCCACTTGGATTAGATTAGGACATTTATTATTATTTAATTCAAAGAAGAGTTAAAAGTGTTAAATTCAAGTTTTCATAAATAAAACAATTTTAATATAGGGTTATACAGATGATAAATTCGACAATAAATATTAATTATAAATCTAAAAATACTTCCTATATAATGGTATTGTATTTATTATTTTTAGACATTATATAATTAAATTTATTTATGACACAATGATGATGCAGTAATTACCTTATTAATGAAATAATAATAATATTGATATTATAAATACCCAAATAAATTTAAATTGAGACGTTTGATGAAATACATGAATTTTATAGGTTAATATGACATTTTAGTATTGATTAAATGAATTTATTTAGAATTAATAATGTTTTTAGGACTTTAAAAAAATCAATTATTAAATAATGTCAAAATTGACATAATTGAGTTTTTAAAACAAATAATTTATTATCGGTTGATACAATATTCGTAAAAATATATGGTTCAGCCAAAAGGCCTAAATAATATTTATATGTCATTAATTTTACTCTTGGGGTTATTTTGGCTATTTATAGTATGTTTATTAACCATATAATATAAAAATACAAAGAGACATGGTAAATGTCAAACTATTTAACTAAGAGTTAAATCTAAAAGATAAGGTTAATATAGAGAACAAAACATGTATAAAACCTATTGGTTGAGTGGTTTTCGAACCATCCCCACCTTAGACTCTAAATAAATCATTTTTGAGCCATTGGAAGCTGAAAATTATTTTATTATAAAATAATATTTCAATCTTTTCCTAAGGTTCCCCTCACCCCTCTCAAAAAAGGGCACTTCCCCTTTTCTCAAATTCACACCTTCAAAGACATTTGGCTCAGAAAACACCTTCCCAAATATCCCCTAAACTATTCTAAATTAATCCTAGAGGCCTTCCTTTTGTCATAAAGACATCCCAAGGATCTCTTTTGAGCAAATCAAAAGGAAGAACCCGAAAAAGAGGTAAATATTTCATCACCTTTTTCATGTTATTTTCTTCTTCCACGTCCCCTTTATTTTTTGTTTCCATTATAAAATAATAACTTTAGTATCTTCCATATAATATGATGTTATTACGAAAATGGTACAACCATATTCCTTATTCTTCCCATCATATGATGACAAAGTCACCATACGTGCGTACGTACGACTTACCATCTCCACGTCGTGGTGACGTTTGTTATTCAAACACTTCATTATTTGGATGGGTATAATGATGAGTATAACTTACGTAAATAATAAATATAAAATTTTAATGATTATGTATATATGATATAACATCTATTTTTATACTATTTTAATATCAAAAGAATAATATTATCGCTCGTGCGTACGTATGAATTACCGTCTCTACAAACACGATGAGATCAATTCCCTATCAAAACCATTGAAGAATAATTTTCAATTGATGAATAAAAATAATGTTTAAAGACATGATTTCATTCTGGATATGAATAATATAAATCCCATCCCTAACAAACATGATTCACGTAACAATGAATATAAAGGAAAACGAATCAGTTAACACCGGAAATGACGATAATACAAAAATATTATTAACAAATCATTATTAGAAGATCATATACAATATCATAATTATGTATATGGTTCTGGTATAATTTAATAAAAATTATTTTACTATTATATAGGAGGTTAAATTACCATTGACCAAGGAATAGTATAAGGTAAGGGTTAATTTCACAATCTCTTTACTTATCTGAGGTTTTTTTACCTAAGTATCTACTGGGTCATCTTTATCATCAACATCCATGTTTTCATAAAAATGTATTTTAAAACATTTTTAATATTTACTAGACTATGGGTAAAATTCATTTATACCCTTATTTGACCTTATATGATAGGGAAGGAAACTTTCTGTCATTTTCTAAAAAAGGTACCTTACAACCTTTTCGACAAAATTATGGTAATAATGACTTTTTAAACTTATACGGCAGGTGCAGTTATTCTCCACCGTTATAACATCTTCGAAGCATACCTCACAAGCTTATAAGAATATTTTCAAAATAAATGTTTTATTCTATAATTATGTGACTTTAAACGATTTCAAACAAAAGAAAGAGATATTTCTCTCAAATAGTTTGGCTTTAATCTATGTCAACATCCTTTGATGGATTTTATACTTGTATGAAGTCGATTGATTAGGATACAAATATTCCATATTGTATTGAAGGTTTTGTGATATCTTTAACTGTGGATGTGTTATTTTTATACCTTTCATGGTTTATGGTTAAAGTATTTACATTTCGTATTTTAGTTTTAATACGAAGGATTATGTTATATTTCTACATTTTTATATGAGGAATGAATTGGACTTAGTAAGTGACAGGTGGAGCCTACTATATCTCCTAGATACATCGATAGGGCTCATGAGACAATTATATGTGGAATTGGCCGAGTCATTTCTCAATTTGATATATGGTTTTGTCTGATGATTAAATCATTTTTAGACGTCTTGGACGGGGCCTTGACAAAATGTCTCAGAATGCCCAGAATTATATATTCCCTCATTAAGAAAATAATATTGATGGTTCATGTGGTTATTTGATTTGTAGAATACCCATGACTATGTTTTATTAATGAATTATTTACTCATCTCATTTTCCTTCCATAAAGTGTTTATGATTATCATTTATAAAGGCATGTGTTTTTAATTATTCACCATGCCTAATGTTTATGTTATCTTCTGCTATATTTCATACCCTTACTGAGCGTTTGAGTTCACCCCTTTCTTATGTTTATTTTTCCTAGGATATAAAGAAGTTATATATGAATGACTTTCAGGAATAATCTAGAATGCTTAGATTTTTATAATGGAATAAATTAGTGTTTTATTTGTTTTCAAGTTGTAAAGTTGAACTTATGTATAAATAATGTTTCCAATAATACTAAAATGATCAGTCTTTCAGGATTTGAACCCTTGTGATCATGCCAATGCTATGTAATAATGCACCAACTCTGGGTAACTAGGGTTGGGGTATTATAAAAATTGTTTAATTAACTATCTCCTTTCTCTCTTGGAGATATGCTACATTTTCACTCAAACCATTCATGAAACAAACAAGGTTGCAGGCGATATTTTTAATAATGGAGTTACCCATGGGATAACCCAACTGGATGACCTTAATGTTGATTTAATTCCTCTTTGTGATAAGGATAGTAAGAGTATTACATCTTTCACACTCATGTAACTCCTTTTTCTTTTTATAATAATTTTATTTGGTCTTTGACCAAGGCACCATCTTCTTTAAAAAAACATGTAATTTTTCTCAGAGTCTTTATATATTTGAAAACGGTATTTTATCAAATGAAAAACTCTTTATGTCCTTCAATGAGAAATAATAATAATAATTTCAGACACTATTATAAATTTAATTCAATAAAATAAACTTATTTTTTGAAATCGTAATGTTAAAATCATCTTAGGGTGAATTTTTGGTATTTTTTTTAGAAAATTTCATATTTTGATGAATAATAATTATTTTTGAATCATTGTTCAAAACTGATTTTTTGTCTAAGAAATTTATATGGTTTAATTATATTTTTAATTAGTTTTAATTTTTAATTAAATCTATTTTACATTAATTAATCCAATTTAGGTCATTTTAATAAACTTCAAATTTAAATTATATAGAAAAAATTTCAATATTTTGAACATTTTTTCATTTAAAACATATTTCGTTATCCCGTATAGGGGATGATATTTAAATTAATTTCTTACGATTATGTGATTATAATTTGGAAAAATGGATTAAATATTTTTAATAAGAATAATTTATAATTACAAATATGTTTAACTTATTTTTTTGGCTAAAACGCTTTGTGAAATTGAGTAAAAATAATTACAATGATTAATGGAAAAATTATCTTAACAAAGTACTAAACCTAAAACATAAGGCCTAAAATGTCATAGAGACATGTATAAACTCCATTTTATTTTTATAATTCAAACTTATTCTATTTGGTATCTTATTTGGTCCACTATTGGACCCAATGGACAGGGGAAAATGTAGGTGGAATTCCCTTTTTCAAAAATTTTCAAGAATACCACTCCTCCATGATAAAAAGGAACTCAACCCTACCACTTATTCACACATATAGAGACATTTGGTTAAGAAAAATTATGAACACATATCCCCCCATAATCACTACATTTATCATATAATCATACTTTTGGGAAAAATTCTAATCAATGAATCCCTTTGGCAAAAACCAAGTGGAGTTACCCTAAAAAGAGGTAACTTTCTTTCACAAGATCTTTTATATTATTTTCATTCTCCACACCCTCAAATATTATTCTTCAATGATTATATAATTACCTAAGTATACTAAATATAATTATATGTTGTTATTCTAATTTTTCATCCCACACTTACATATACTTCCATCTAATGGGTAACAAACTTATTGTTCGTGTGTGTGGCGGACTACCGCCCCATGAAACGATGTTGTTCGATCTTCCTTTACTACCTCTCATGGGTAGTAATAATGATGTAAATATTATTTTTATATGATATATATATGATTTTAATTATTAATTTATTCTTCTGTAATTATTATATAAAACATACCTTCAATATTTCCAATTTGTGTAAATATAACATCTTCAATTGTGGACGTGTAGACTACCGCCTCCTCCAAGAAATGTGATTCGTTAAAACGATACATAAAATGTATTAAGGATGGGTATAATGAACTTATATGATATAAAAGACATAAGAATTTAAATATAATTATTATATATTTATATATATGTCATTTAATTACATTCATTCAATGCAATAAAAATCATAAACATCGTTCATGTGTACGTACGACCGTCCTTCTCCATGAACCTTGTAATTTATTATCATATTTCAGTATTTTTTATATTATTATAAATAAATATATATTTAATAAATATATATTATAATTATATCAAGTTTCAAATTATTTAGATAATTTAATCCGGATCTAAGTAATAGGACCAAGAATTAGAAGTCAAAATATACATGAAAAACAAAGAGGATATTACCCAAAACAAAACTTTTACATGGAATTTTTAATAAATATTTCATATAAGGTTATAAATAAATAATATATGGTATGATATAATAGAATATGGTTCTTTAATAGATTCATAATAAAATTATAGTTATTATAAATGAGGTTTTTATTAAAACAAAGATAGTAAAAAAAATAAGTTAAGGGGATTTCCAGTATCGCTTTTATTTCTATGAGAGTTATGCCTTATTAACCCCTCAATTATTTTTTTACAATATATACTTTCCTTAAATTTATTATATTATTATTATAATAAAATTTAAGTGTGTTTTCATATACATATTATGATATATATTTCATGGGGTTGATGTTTCAAAAGTTACCAAATCGGTAATGTATTTTTTTTATCAATTTGCCTTCTTTGAGACCCATACTATGATATGCACCTATATTATTCTACGAGGAGTATAAACAAGTTTTTTACATGTTAGTCCATGGGTATTACTTTTTTCAGGAATACTTAGGCATCATTTAATTTCATTTTATTATGTGGGGATTCTAATTCGATGTTACCAAGTGGTAAGAGTTTATTACAATAATCTCATTCTTTATCAGAATTATTTTTGATTAAGTTTTTATTGATGAAATATTATGATTCGTATTTCAGGAACACTCATTATGTTTCTTAAACTATGGTTGGTAATTATTTATTCAAGTATTATTATCATTTTCCACTCTTTGGTAAAAAATAAAATTTGTAAAATGTTTTTAAGAAAAGATGACCTCAATTTTCTATTCGGTCGGATTCATGTATTATTAAAAAATCAAGTTTCCAAAAATAATTTTGAAATGATATATTGATATATTTTTTAGTGAAAAAATATTTTAAAAATATTTTATGGTTTTAAATTCTTCCATTACATATTTTGAAGCTATCTTAATGGAAAAATATTTTCAAAAATGTTAATGTATAAAAAATATTTTTTTCAAAATAGAAATGATATTTTCATCAAGAAATGTTTTTAATATATATTCCAAAATTATTTTCTATATATGATTTTATCCATTTGTGTTACTCATGACTTTATGTAGAAATTATCTAGAGGATCCATTCATATTATTTCAGTGTATGGTTTATGTTTTGAGCGATGGTGGTTATGAAAACCGTTTCTCATTCGTGGGTTATATGTTTGTGAAACCTATTTATCTTCCATGGGTTATATGATGTTGAAAACTAATTCCTTTCACGGGTAATTATTTGATGAAATCATTACAATACCTATATATTTTAAAAAATTCACGATATTATGACTTTTTTATGATACAAATTTTATTTCATGGGTTATGATATGATTTTTTTGAAACCCATACATTGTTATGGGTCATAATATGATAAAGGTTTTACTATATTGTGGTAGATGTATATTTGATTTTATTATGTGATGGTTGTGACATATATTTCCCTCCAATTCATTGGGTAAATATGTACATCTCATGAGACAATGATAATAATCAAGTCTATGAGGTTGATCCACTATGAAAGATGGAGAGACCCAATCCAATTTGGGAAGATAAGGAAACCCAATACCATACGATGTAAGGAATACAACTGGGGATGGTGGTATGTCCTTCCCCTAAGGTGTAGTCCCCATTAAGTTCCTTAAAAAGTCTTGGAAATGCACATTTACTTATATTGAATGATATTACATGTATTTATGTCTTCCACAATTTGATTTCTTGTTACTATGTTATGATTTCAAGGATTAATCTTATAATTCCCTTATGATTCACATCTTATGAACTTCTAATATTTATGTCATGATTCTTTTTTATGATATTTGATATGAAGAGAATGATATTCTAATGTTAATACCACATTCTCATACCCTTATACAAGCGTTTATGCTAACATATATCCCTTTTTTACCTTTACTGGGCATCTGAGATCCCTAATAATTATGTTTCATATCCCTAGGTTATAAACATATGTATTATGCATGATGTGTGTAAGAATGGCCCTATTTAGGAAGAACCTAGTTGGAGAAAATATAGCTCACTTATGTATCGATTTTTAAATTTCCATGCTTCCTAAGGTACTAAAATAATACGGTATTTGGGTGTCTATTTGTGTAATGTATTAATTATTCTACAAGAATGATGTAAAAATTATGATAGGGTTGTTACAAAAAACATACTGAAATTTTAGGGTTTTATTTTTGGGTCATTTCTTACAAAGTTAATTCAATGAAAAATGGCCTAATGCATGACTAACCAATCATTATGTTATTTGAGATATTCATGTTGGGTGCACCAATTGTTCTTTGATGGGAAACAAAACTTAAGGGAATCCATAATCTGACAAATGGAATGTCTTGGTGAAAACTAATCAGTGTATCATTTTTATATTGTAAAGGAGATTCCATGATTAAATGTTTGACCAATGGTTTGATAGTTTGTGTGGGGGTCAATTCATTTCCTAATCGCTCGCATTGGGGTTACCATTTTTTTAGTCTTCCCTAGAAACTCCTAATTATTCCCACTTCAGAATCTTGGTGCAGACCTAAAATCCAATGGTAGGTGGTTAGTTGGGGTTTCAAAACCAAAAATTCTTATAAACACACATTGGTCAAGAGGATGGGAGGTCAGGACCATGGCACCCTTTTGGGGGGAATTGACACCTACTCTTGGAGTATCTTATAGAATTAAGATATGTTCATGATTATCTTCCAAATCCTAATATGGAACCAGTTACCATAATAAAATGATCATAGGTAAACCACTTTCATAATCATAAGAATAGGAAATGATTAGTTAAAAATATGTATGTATCTGAGTTTCTTCACACCTATCATTGTAGTGAGAAAATGTTTATGTGATAAAGTCATATAACATGGTAATTATGAATTTTCTACCACACTGATAGAGAGAAAATATTCTGAGTAGGGGATTGTTCCACCATTATATTTTCTAATATTCTGGTTATTTTATGAAATGAATCCCACATTCAACATTAAAACCATTGTAGTTTAACAACACGGGAAGAGGAAATTTGCGTGGTCACTTATGTGCTGGGTATTAAAGATTCAGTCTTGAGGAGACATCCTACATATCCTGGTTATGGAATTAATTAGAGTTCTCATAGTTCATTTGGTTTCCCAATCTATCGAAGGAATAAGTAGAATGATCAACCCGTGGTAATGATTGGGTCCCAATGGTTGAAATGATGGAGGAATGCAGATACTTACATTGGAGAGGATTCCTAATTTAGTCCGGGCCTTAGGAAAGAATCCTATGTATCCTAGCTGTTATTGGAATATGAGTTATCATAGTGAATTCTTTCCCTTGGGACTAGACCCAAGGTATATTCCCTTATATGGAGGCAATTATATCATGCCACTCCTTAGGTCTTATAGACAAAGGTTTTACTAGTTGGTGGAGATTCATTATGTAAATCATATGACCATTGGAACTCTATAAAATCAATTGATCAATGCTCGATGTGAGAAAAAAGGGATAATAAGTGATCAATCTCACTTCATTTGGATGTTGGAATAATGTAACAGGACAACCCTTGGGATTTTTAATATGGATCTCGGGCCTTGGGAAGGCATCCTACATATCCTAGCTATAGTATGATTCAGAAACCATGTAGTTCATTAAAACCCATGTAGTTTGACATCATGGAGAGAGGAAATTTGTGTACACACATAGGCATAGAGTATTCAAGATTGAGTAATGAAGAGATGTTCTATGTATCAGGGTTATGGAAATAATTAGATTCATCTTAGTTCATTTGGTTTCCTAGTCCACTGAAGGATGTGGTAGAATTATAAGCACATGGAAATGATTGTGTCCTGATGGTTGAAATTTCAAAGAGATGGTGGGACTTAAACTGAGGTGGATGCACATTTGAGTTACGGATTGGGCTATATGATGATGTGATACATATCCCGAATATAGTAGGAATTAGAGTCATAACAATTTAGTTAATAGACGATTACACACAAACATTTAACTTATATGTGGGTCATATCACATTATTCCACTAATTAGGGCTTACACGTTGATGTTTCTGTTTCCTTTGTAGATGATTATGATGAAAATGATATGATTATTAAAACTCTATAAGTTGTTCTGACCTATTATTATTGTGAGAAATAAGTCATAAAAATGATTAGTTTCATTGGATGTGGATAAAGGAAATATATATTGGGACTACACTTTAGAGGTTAATATATAGATCAGTCCTTATAGAGGAGTCATACGTATCTTATTTATAGAAGGAATTTGAGTCTTCATAGTTTTTTTCGTCAGTGTCTACACATTGAAATTTCCCATATAGTTATGTAAAATTATTTTATGCCATTGGGAATGGATTAAACACGAAAAATACCCATATATAGGGATTACACACTCAACATGGATAAGTTTTTAAAGTCCTGAGATTTTGGTGGCCCTGGACTGCTTTCCTACCTAACTTGATTGACTACTCGCTTGACATGAATTGATTGTGTTCTTTTGCATATTAAAAGATGACTAGACATCTCTAGTTATATTGTGGACATGTACAAGTAAAATATCATGATCCAGTTTTCTTATTCGAAGAAATTTTCATAACCTAGATGGCATGTGCAAAGGGGGTAACATAATGAAGTATGACTTGTCTGGAAAATATTTCTAAGTCATGGATTACTTTTCCAAGATTCCATCACATGATATCATATTTCTTATTTGGAGAAAATCACAATAACTGGATGGATTATCCTGGTGTCATCATGAGATATGGATGACATGTCTAAGGGGAAGCGCAAGTGTGAAGTGATTTGTCTGGGAAGCCATATCATGATATTGGTTTTCTTTTCTAGAGGGAATCACTTGATCTAACTGAATTTCCCTAGTAAACTATCTAACATGCCTAGGGTAGTCATGAGATTCAATATGACATGTCTTGGAGGTTTCCCCATGTCATGGCTGACATGTCTTGGTGTTGTTGTGAGAGTTAGCTGACTTTTCAAAGGGGGCTCCAAAGAGCCTGTTGATATACCCGGGTGTTACCACGAGAATCTGCTGACACATACTGGTGCCACAATATGATCTGGGTGAAATTTATTGAAGAGATTTTGAGGCTTTTATAGATACCTCAGAGGGTATCACAATACATGAGAGACATGACTGGGGGGAACCATGTGACATTCCTTTGACATGTCCATGGTACTTTGTAAGATCCAAATACTATGCCACATGAGTGTCACATGATTAGGGAAACATGTCACGGTGTTGTCGTATGGCTCATATTTTTTATGAAAAGTATATGAGGATCATCGTATATATATATTTCCTTAAGTCCCCCACTTCTTAATATTTTTCTTAACTTATTATGAATGTCATAGATCTATTCATTTTTTCATGTTTATGTCTTAGATGATCTTGAAAATTTAAGGGTTGTTCTTCATGCATCCTATCACAACTCCTTCGCATGATCAATGAGTGATCACAAAATGTTTTTAGGCATTCCACATGATCATTCCAATTGTTATATAGTGTATTACCTAAAAGAATACTTCCCCAGTGACAACATCAGTTACTATGATTTGAAGGTAGTGGTGATTTTTTCATGCTGGGGTGGGGAATTTATAGGCATAGCCACCCTGGTATTTTTCCTCTTTGAGAGGTCCATATCAAACAAATCCCATCTATAATTTTTTTCATTCACTCTTTGAGATCCAATCACAAATCATTCTGAGGGAGTCACATGGATTTTAGAAACAACGAGATCATCCTTTCAACACATCCTTTATTGAATTCTTTCCAATATATAAGGCCTTTTCAATCATGAATAAATGATGGGGGCATTTATATTTTCTGACCAATATATTAAATCACCTTCATGAAATCAAGATACCAGTTAGAATATCTTATCAAGATTTTTTTCGACATGTGTGGAACCTTTCACCAGACAAAGATTGAGTTTCATGGAGGCTTCGTGAAATCAGGGAAACGTGTCAAGGTGTATCATGAGACCCTATTGAAGGAAACCTAGGAGTGTCGAATGATTTTTATTACCACAAGAGGATCATGACTTTTCACTCTTTTGTTTCCATTTTTTATTTTATAAATCTTGGGGATCATGCAAGATCCTATGAGTGTTGTCGAATGAAATCACTCTAGCTCTTAGTGATGCATTGTGTGACCAATAAAATATCTTGTTTATACGCAAATACATTTCCTATAAAATTCCATGTAATACCCCAAGCTTCCACATTATGTTTCCCTTTGAATAATGCAATATCTTGCATTGTACACAAATTTGAGATTCTAACACACCGCGACCAATCAAAGTAGTCGTTATGAAGTGTAATACCCACTTTTTTAAATTTTATAAATTTTATTTTTCAAAATGGAATTATTTTATGAATTCAGAATATCGAAATCAGCGTATGGTGAATTTTTGGTATTTTCTGAAAACTTTCGATTTTTAATGAATAGTGAAAAACACTGCGTTTTGGGTTAAAACAACATTTTAGTTAAATAATTATATATTTTATCTAAATTTATTTTAAGTAAAAATAGATACATAATATCTATACATTTTCAATGAAATTATTTGGAGTCATTTGATAATAATATTAGATATATAAAATTTTATTGAACTTTTTATCGTCTTTTACCCACCTCCTAGGAGCATTTGAAAATTTTCATAAAACATAATTTTACCACTTCTATGAATTGAATTTCAAAAATACAAGAGACACAGTTGATATCAGTAATTTACATGTGGTTCAATAATATTAAAATAATTTATGGTGAAAAGTGACTTTTAACTTTTATTTACCACGGTTAAAAGTAAATAGGGTAATTAAAGGTATAAATGATATTATTATTACCCTAAAAAATGTCCTAATTCTTTTGGATAAGTGTAATTTAAACAACAACAACCTTAGGGGAATAATAGGATCGTTTAGGTCCACTTGGAATAGATTAGGACATTTATTATTATTTAATTCAAAGAAGAGTTAAAAGTGTTAAATTCACATTTTCATAAATAAAACAATTTTAATAGGACATGTTATTATGGAATATATGAATTTATTTAGAAGTAATAAAGTTTCAAGGACTTTTACAAAAATAAATTATTAAATAATGTCAAAATTCACATAATTGAGTTTTTAAAACAAATACTATATTGTTGGTTGATATAATATTCCAAAAAATGTAAGGTTCTTCCAAAGGGCCTAAATAATATTATAAATGTCATTAATGAACCTTTTGGGGTTCTCTTGGTAGTTTATAGTAGTTTTATTAACCATATAATATAAAAATACAAAGAGACATGGTAAATGTCAAACTATTTAATTAACAGTTAAATCTAATAGATAAGGTTAATATGGAGACACAAACCTATCTAAAACCTATTGGTTGAGTGGTTTCAGACCCATACCCACCTTATCATTGAAATAAATCATTTTTTATCCATTAGAAACCGAAAATAATTTTATTATAAAATAATATATCAATCTTTCCTTAAGGTGCCCCTCACACCTCTTATAAAAGAGAACTTCCCCTTCTCTAAAATTTACACCTTCAAAGAAATTTGGCTCGGCCAAAACCTGCCCATAAATCCTCTCAACTATACTCCCTTCCACCTAGAGGCCTTATTTTTATCAGAAATCCGATGTAAGGATCCCTTTTGATCAAATTAAAAGGAAGAACCCAAAGAAGAGGTAAATATTTCATCACCTCTTTCAAGTTCCTTTCTTCTTCCACATTCTCTTTATTTTTTATTTCCATTATAAAATAATAACTCTAGTATAATATATATACTGTGATGTTATTATAAAAACGGTACAACCATATTCATTATTCTATCCATCATATGAATAACAAAGTCACCATACGTGCGTACGCACGACTTACTGTCTCCACGTCGTGGTGTAGTTGTTATTCAATACATTATTATTTTTGGATGGGTATAATAATGTTATATAATTGATTAAAATATTTTATATAACATGTTAATTATTATTTATATATTATATAACATCTATTTACATATGATTTTAATATCAAAATAATGATATTATCGCTAATGCGTATGTACGGATTATCGTCTCCATGAATGCAATGAGATTCATTTCCCCATCGTAACTATTCAATAATAATTATCATTTGATGATTAAAAATAATGTTTAAGAACAAAATATAATTCTGGATATGAATAAAATACATCATATCCATAACAAACACGGCTTATGTAAAAAAACACATAAAAGAAAATGAATCAGTTAACACCCAAAACGACGATAATACTAAAATATTATTAACAAAGAAATATTAGAAGATCATATATTCTATAATATTTATGTATATGGTCCTTGTATAATTTTAAAACAAAAATTTAATTATTATGCAGGAGTTTAACATACCCTCTACCAAGGCAAAGTAAAAGGTAAGGGTTAATTCTACAATCTCTTCATTATCCGAGGTTATTTATACATAATTATCTACTGGGACCCCTTTATCATCCACATCCATATTTCATAAAAGTGTATTTCAAAATATTTTTATTATTTCCTAGACTATGGGTTAAAAAAATGTATACCCTTGTTTTACCTTTTATGTTTTTAAATGATTCTTTCCGTTGTTTTCTAAACCAGGTACTTTATGAGCTTACAAAATTAAGGTAAGAATGTTTTTTTAACTTATACAGCGGGTGTGGCTATTTTTTCCATTATAACATCGCCAAATATTCCATTACAATCTTATAAGAATATTTTAAAAATAAATGTTTTCTTTTATAATTATGTGACTTTAAATGATTTCAAAAAGAGAGAGAGATATTTCTATCAAATAGTATTGATTTCATCTATGCTAACATCCTTGGATGTATTTTACACTTTTTTGAATTTTATTTATTATTATAAAAATATTCAATATTGTATTGAAGGTTTTGTGATATGTTTGACTGTGGATGTGTAATTTTTAAACCATTCATGGTTTATGGATAAAGTATTTACATTTCGTATGCACTTTTTGATACTAATGTTTACGTTATGTTTAAACATTTTCATATGAGGAATGCATTGGACTTAGTAAGTGACGATTAAAGCCTGCTATCACTCCCCGAAGCATCGGTAAGTCTAATTAGAAAAACTAGTGTCTTGGAACAAGGCCTTGAAAAATTATTATTTTTAGTCTTGGCACAAGTCCTTGACTACGTGGTTATAAAGTCTGGTATTATGCATTCAATCATTATGAAATTGGCCATTGACATTGAATGTGATTATTCGAATAGTATAATATCCATGTGAGTAAGTAAATGGAATTATTTTGATCTATATTTTCCATATTATGATGATGTTTATGTTTAATGGATTTTTATTTTAGTCTTATACATTTCCTTAAATGTTTATACTTATTTATTAAAGGTTCCGCTATATTGTTATTCTTATTGAGCATCTGACCTCACCCATTTCTATATTTTATTTTTCCCTGGATGAGAAGAAATATATTCTGAATGACATGTAGGTATGGTCTATGGGATATGTGTGTGTTCTATGAAGACAATGTTGTTGTTGTTTTTAATTTTTTGATGCAATGTAAAACTTATGAATGTATCTAGTACATCCAAGGCTACTAAACTGATCAGTTTTTGGGAGATGATTTCCTTGTATCATGCCAATGTTATGTACAAAATGCACTGAATCAGGGTAACTAGGGTGGGGCATTATAGTTTTTATCACATGAATTTTATTACAAACCTTGGAAAGTAGATTGAGAAAAACTCTGATTAGAGAACTTTACCCTAAGATAGAATTTGAATATTAGTATAGAAGAACTTCCTAGAATTTTGGAAATGAAGATATTTTGTAAATTTTCCTAAAACACATTCCTATATGGATACGAGCAGGTAGAGGCGGCTCTGGCATAGATGTACCTTGGGGTAAATCCCGAAAACACCTCTTTGATCTAGACTTGAACGGGAATTGGTGCATGACAACGGGCCTTGCTGCACTCTTGATTATGACACTACCGGGGGGATATGCTTAAGTTAATTCTCATTTTATTTACAACCCATTATGTAGAACTTATGAGTATATACCTCCTCAAATAAACCATTTTTATGATTATGGATTATATCCATAAACTGTTCAATTTATGTTAACTATTTTACAAGTTTGGGATTATGTATTGAGATTCATAAACTATTCAAGTTTATTCTATTATTTAGAAATAGTGCCCAGTGGAAGTATTGGAAACCATATCATTGAACGTAATCCATTTCGGGATTGCCCTCATACTAAAGATAATTATAGTGGAGCTGGTGATGAAACTGGTGCTGATCATCTTATCACCATACTGGGACAACTCACTCAGGTTATGAATAATAACCTTACCTGTATGGAGCACCCTGATCCAGAACACAGATGATCAATGTTAGACCGCTTCATGGGGAAACAACCACCAAAATTCAATGGGACTATGAATCCATTTGTAGCTAAGCAATGGATAAGTTCCTCAGAGGAAATATCTCATGCTTTGAGGAGTAGCAAAAGGGAAAAAGTTTTCATGGTAGTTTATTGCCTCACGGGAGATGAAGATCAATGGTGGTCATTAATTCAAAACAAAAATGAAGATGAATAAGTATCAAGTATGGAATAGATGGAGTTTAAATATATTTTCTTATAAAAATAAATCTCGTGACCATCGAGCGGATATGGAAAGGAAATTTCTGAGTCTAGGGAAAAATGAGGATGAGAATGTCACAAAGTATGAAGCTAACTTTACAAGGATAGCATGGCCTACTGCAAATTATATACATAATCCAATAAGTAATATTGATCGATTATTTGATGGGTTAAAACCATTTCTCTGTTGAGCATTAGTCTCACAATCCTTCTCATCGTACGAAGATATTGTCTCATGTTCTATCAAGATAAAAAATTAATTTTCTAAGTCTTACGACTTTATAGCAAAGCAAGAGAAGAAGAGATCTGTTGAACACTCTGGAAATTGAAATAAGGGGAAGAAGGGAAAATTTGAAAATCCATCATGCAGTAAATGTGGGAAGAAACACCCTAGTACTTGCCTAATGGGAATTGGAGTTTGTTACAAGTGTAGTGAAAAAGGCC
Organism: Viscum album; assembly: GCA_963277665.1. NCBI lineage: Eukaryota > Viridiplantae > Streptophyta > Magnoliopsida > Santalales > Viscaceae > Viscum > Viscum album. The sequence continues at coordinate 875,889,695 of OY728136.1, forward strand.
ATCATGCTCGTGATTTCAAGGAGAAGAAATAGGCCGATAATGTTGAATGATACAATTCTAGAGAATGTGGGAATTATGAAAATGAATGTCATAAGCACCAAGGAATATTACCTCAAAAAAGGACAAGGGATTATGACCAAGCTTATGCGATCACTACTACTGAATTTGAAGATCCGAAAGATGTCGTGGCAGCTAATTTAATGGTTTCCTCAAGTTTAGCCAATGCTTTATTTGATTCTGGATCATCACATTGTTTCATACCTTCCCAGTTTTCTATGAAAATTTGATATTCCCAATTTGATTTATCAAGGGAGTTTTCAATAAAAACTACTAAGGGAAGTATCATTGCAATAAAGTTTTGTGAATCAATTCCCATAAGGGAATATAAACGTTATTTATCTGCTGACCTCATCGTCAAACCCATAATTAAATTTGATATAATCCTCAGTATGGATTGGATTTCAGACCATGATGAAAAAATTTATTGTAAGAAAAATGAGGTTACAATTATTGATTACGATAAAGAGTACCTTATATTTAGAGGAGAAACATCACCATCTAATTCTTATCTAGATCTTCCACCAGAAGATCAACTAAATTCAATTATTGGGGAGGAAGAGAATGAAAAACCTATGGGTGAGGAAATGAATTTTCAAATAGAGGATGTACCTATTGTGAAATAATATGTTGATGTGTTTCTAGAGGATTTACTTGGACATCCTCCAGAATGAGAATAAGTTTTCCATTGACTTCATTCCTGGTTCAAGGGCCATATCGAAGACCCCTTATAGAATGGCAATTTTGGAATTAGTGTAACTAAGGAAACAACTAGAGAAATTGAGTAATACATGACTTATTCTCCCGAGTGTTTCTCTATGGGGAGCCCCAATAATTATTGTTAAGATGAAAGACAGATATGGGAATAACCATAGAAGGTTAAACAACAGTTATTTATTAAATGGTTTCCAAACCATTATTACTGGAAATAATGAAAAGTTTTTAGGCTGATGATGAGGAGTTTAAAAAGAACACTATAGCAGTTAATGATGGGATATTGATTGACTTCATATATGAAAATGAGATTGTGAAATTTGGGAAGAGACTTTTTGTTCCCGATATACATTATTTGAAAAAGTAATTGTTGGATGATGCTAATAGATTTAATTTCTCTATACACCATGGTAGAACTAAAATGTATTGATATTTTAAAGAACATATCTGGGTGGACGACATGAAGATGGAGATTGCTGATTTTGTGTCAAGATGTATGGTTTTTCAACAAGTGAAAGCTAAAAGACAACATCCTAGAGAATTCACGCAACCTCTTACCATAATTGAGTGGAAATGGGATGATATTATAATTGATTTTTTATGGTGATACCAAACAATCCTATAAGGAATGATGAAATATGGACCATTGTTTATCATCTCACCAAGTCAACACATTTTCTTGCTATAAGAGAATATTTACCACTTGATCGTCTAGAAAGACTATATATTAATGAATTGTAAGACTCTATGGTGTACCCCTATCAATTTTTTCTGATCGTGATCATCATTTTACATCAAGATCTTGGAAAAGTCTTCAGAAATCCATAGATACTGAACTTCATTTGAGCACTGCATACCACCCCCAAATTGATGCACAATCAGAACGGACTATTCAAACCTTATAAAACATGTTGAGATCTTTCTCACTTGACTTTCATGGTCTGTGGGATCAATATTTACCATTGGTATAATTTTCCTATAACAATATCTTCTATTCAAGTATTCAGATGGAACCATATAAAGCGTTATATGGAAAGAGATGTCGCACACCAACTTGTTGGGATGATATTGGTGAAAGAAAACTCGTAGGCCCAGAACTTGTTGAGGATTCGATGGAAAAAGTGGAGGTAATACAAACCCACATCAAAGCAGCTCAAAGTAGGCAGAAGAGCTATGCTGGTAACCAAAGGAAGGATTTGGAATTTTAGGTAGGAGATCATGTTTTTATGAATTTTTCTTCATGGAAGTGTGTTATAGGATTCAGTAAGAAGGGTAAATTGAGTCCCAGGTACAGATGACCTTTCAAAATTCTAGAATGAATTGGGGCTGTAGCTCACCATTTGGAAATTCTTACAAGTCTTTCCAAAGTTCATGATGTGTTCCACATATCACTATTAAGAAAATACATGCTTGACCCAATGCATGTACTCACCTAGGAAGAAATATAACTGGAACATGATCTGTCTTATAGTGAAGAGCCTATCAGAATTATTGATACCATAGATTATGTGTTCAAAAACTAGACGACTCATCTGGTAAAAGTTCTATGGAGAAACCATAAGATGGAAGATGAAATGTGGGAACTCGAGGAACTTATGATGAGGAACCAACCATTCCTTTTTATGGAGTAGTATTCTAGAAATTTCGAGGAAGAAATTATTTTATGGGGGGAATAAAGTAACACCCAAAGATTCCATGGTACATTACCCTTTGAATAATGCAATAGCTAGCATTATACAGAACTTTGAGATTATAATACATCGTGACCAATAAAACTAGCCGTTATGAATAGTAATAGTTAATATTGAAATTTTATAAATTTTATTTTTAAAAATGGACTTCATTTTTGAATTCGTAATATCGAAATTATCTGAGGGTGAATTTTTGGTTTTTTTCTGAAAACTTACAATTTTTTGATGAATAGTGAAAAACACTACGTTAGGGGTTAAAACTGACTTTTTATTTAAATAATTATTTATTTTATTTAAATTTATTTTAGGTCAAAATAGATACGTAATACCTATATATGTTCAATGTAATTCTTTGGAGTCATTTTATAATAACATTAGATATAAAAAAATTTATTGAACGTTTTACCGTCTTTTACACACCTCCTAGGAGCATTTTCTAATTTTTATAAAACAAAATTTTACCACTTCTGTGAATTGAATTTCAAAAATCTGAGAAACACGGTTTATATCAGTAAGTAAAATGTGGATCAATAAGATGAAAATAATTTTTGGTGAATAGTAACATTTAACTTTTATTTACCACGATTAAAAGTAAATAGGGTAATTAAAGGTAAAAATGATATTATTATTACCTTAACACATGTCATAATTCTTTTGTAAAAGTGTAATTAGACCAAAAACAAACTTAGGAAAATAATATGATCCTTTAGGTCCACTTGGATTAGATTATGACATTTATTATTATTTAATTCAAAGAAGAGTTATAAAAATGATAAATTTTTATATATATATTCATTAGAAATATAAAAGGATTTCCTACATAATGGTATTTTATTTATATTTTTTTGACATTAAATAATTAAATTTATTTATGACACAATGATGATTCAGTAATTACCTTATTAATGAATGATTAAAATAATCTATATTATAAATATCAAAATAAATCTAATTTGAGACTTTTGATGAATTAAAATAATTTTATATACTAATATGACATGTTAGTATTGAATATATGGATTTATTTCTATGTAATAAAGTTTTTAGGACTTTAACAAAAATCAATTATTAAATAATGTCAAAATTGACATAATTGAGTTTTTTAAAAAAAATACTATATTATTGGTTGATTTAATATTCCTAAAAATATAAGTATTGGAAAAAGGGCCTAAATAATATTATATAAGTCATAAATGAACCTCTTGGGTTTCTCTTGGTAGTTTATAGTATGTTTGTTAACCATATAATATAAAAATACAAAGAGACATGGTAAATGTCAAACTATTTAACTAAGAGTTAAATCTAAAAGATAAGGTTAATATGGGGACCAAAACCTGTCTAAAACTATTGGATGAGTGGTTTTCGACACATACCCACATTATCCACAAAATAAATCATTTTTAATCCATTATAAACCGAATATTATTTTATTATAAAATAATATTTCCATCTTTTCTTAAGGTGCCCCTCACCCTTCTTATAAAAGGGCACTTCCCCTTCTCTCAAATGCACACCTTCAAAGCCATTTAGATCGGACAAAGACCACCCAAATATCCTATAAAAAATCCTACCTTCAACCTATAGGAATTATTTTGATCATAAAGGTAACTTAAGGATCCCTTTTTATCAAATCAAAAGGAAGAACTCAAAGAAGAGGTAAATATTTCATCACCTATTTCAAGTTATTTTCTTCTTCCGCTTCCTCTTTTATTATTTTTCCCATTCTCAAATAATAACTCCAGTATATTATATATACTATGATGTTATTATAAAAATGGTACAACAATATTCATTATTCTATCCATCATATGAATAACAAAGTCACCATACGTGCATACGTACGACTTACCTTCTCCACGTCGTGGTGTAGTTGTTATTCAATACATTATTCTTTTTGGATGGGTATAATAATGATGTATAATTGATGTAAATAATAAATATAACATGTTAACGATTCAGTATATATTATATACCATCTATTTACATTCTATGTTAATATCAAAAGAATGATATTTTCACTCATGCATACGTATGGATTACCGTCCCATAAATGCAATGAGATTCATTTCCCCATCATAACAATTCAAGAATAATTTTCATTTGATGATTCAAAATAATTTTTAAGAACTTAATATAATTATTTATATGAATCAAATACATCATATCCATAAAAATCAAGGCTTATTTACCAAAACAAATAAAGGAAAACGAATCAGTTAACAACCAAAATGATGATAATACAAAAATATTATTAACAAAGAAATATTAGAAGATCATATATGATATCATATTTATGTATATGGTTCTTGTATAATTTAATAACAATAATTTAAATATTATACAGGAGGTTAACGTGCCCTCGACCAAGGAAAAGTATAAGGTAAGGGTTAATTCTACAGTCTCTTCATTTTCCAAGGTTGTTTATACGTAATTACCTACTGGGACCCCTTTATCATCCACATCCATGTTTCTTAAAAATGTATTTCAATTTCTTTTATTTCCTATACTATGTTATAAAGACATTTATACCCTTGTTTGACCTTATAGGTTTTGAATAGAATCATTTCGTCATTTTCTAAATAAGGTATTTTAGGACATTTTCGACAAAATTAAGGTAAGAATGTTTTTTAACTTATTCGGCGGGTGCGGCTATTTTCCACCATTATAACATCGTCGAAGATCCCCTTACAATATTATAATAATATTTTCAAAATAATTTTTTTCTTTTATAATTATGTGACTTTAAATGATTTCATAAAAAAAGAAAGAGATATTTCTCTCAAATAGTTTTGATTTCATCTATGTCAACATCCTTTGATGGATTTTACATTTGTTTGAAGTTGATTTATTATCATAAAAATAATCTATACTGTATTTAAGGTTTTCTGATATGTTTGACTGTATATGTGTTATTTTTATACCATTCATGGTTTATGGATAAAGTATTGACATTTCGTATGCTAGTTTTAATACGAATGTTTATGTTATGTTTAAATATTTTCTTATGAGGAATTCATTGGACTTAGTAAGTGATGGGTTGTCACGACCCGCCCTCGGGGTCCGTGCCGTGACTACCCCAAGCCCGCCTTCCATAGGCCAGGGGCTGGCAACTAGCACCAAGGCGTAAATCCCGGTAAAAAGGGAAGGCATTTCCTTTGTAAAGTAAACAAACACCACAGAGTAAGCAAGCGGAAAGTAAACACTAAGCAAAAGCAGAGTACAACTGAAAGTGCGGAAAAATAAATGGGCCAGTATACAAACCCAAACAGAAAGTAAAGTACAACTTGAAAGGGAAAAATAGCAACTAAAAGGTAAAAGCCGCTACACCGAGCTGTCCACCGGGAATCCCACCTGAAGGGTGGGTACAGATAGCTCCACTGCTCCACGGGTCCCGCCGTCCGCTCCGAGCACGTCCCGCCCAGTGGTCCACCTCCGGGTACCGTCCCGCTCTGCAAGCCTCAGCTAAGGTCAACGCTGTCCGTTGTCTGCAACCAACACAACGTAGTGCGGGCAAAGCCCTTGCAGGGGTGAGTATAAGCTACTCAGTAGGGACCCCGAGACCCCTGAAGGTCTCTCAAATCCACAAAGGATAAACCACGAAGAAAGGTACAATCACGAAGTAACAACCGACACTGCTTAGGTATATGCCCATACATATACCTAAGACATCAATTCAAATACGCTCCAACCTCTGAGCCCAAGTACAACTCAGTCCACACAGAAAAGTAAACGTATTCCACACAGGAAAGCAAAACGTAATCCACACAGGATAGCACAACACAATCCACACAGGAAAGAAAAACGTAATCCACACAGGATTGCACAACACAATCCAAACAGGAAAGCAAAATGTAATCCACACAGGATCGCACAACACAATCCACACATGAAAGCAAAACGTTTCAGCTCACACAGGTATACGTCTTCAAAGGACGATAAAGATGATCTCTGATCCATCTAAGTCGTCGGACCCACGAAGGATCGATAGGTAACTAACCCCCGCAAAGACCCACACAGGATCGGGCCCACACAGGACCTGTAGGCGCTGGTTCACACAGGACCGCTGAGCGCAAAGACCCACACAAGATCGGACCCACACAGGATCGGGCCCACACAAGACCTGTAGCACTGATCCACGTAGGATCGCTGAGTGCTGTAGTCGTCGTCGTCGAATCCACACAGGATCGGGCCCACACAGGACCTGTAGCACTGATCCACGCATGATCGCTGAGTGCTGTAGTCGTCGTCGTCGAATCCACACAGGATCGGGCCCACACAGGACCTGTAGCACTGATCCACGCAGGATCGCTGAGTGCTGTAGTCGTCGTCGTCGAATCCACACAAGATCGGGCCCACACAGGACCTGTAGCACTGATCCACGCAGGATCGCTGAGTGCTGTAGTCATCGTCGTCAAATCCACACAGGATCGGGCCCACACAGGACCTGTAGCACTGATCCACGCAGGATCGCTGAGTGATGTAGTCGTCGTCGTCGAATCCACACATGATCTTTGTACTGTCGTCGTCGCAGTCACAGTAGCAGTAGTAGTCACAGCAACAGTCGCAGCAACAGTCGCAGCCAGCACTAGGTTTCCCGCACACAGCAAGCTCGTTCGGAGGGACCGCTCCACGAGCCGAGAGGCTGATACATCAACTGTCACAAAGTCTAGAGTTGATGTATCCAAAAGTTCTGTATCGTCAACAGGAACTCAACGCAACAGACGGCGCGTCGATCGGACGCCCGGTCTGAGAGTTATTGGCATTTTCGTCCCCGGGGCCCGGTTGGTTTTTAAGGCAAAACCAACCCGACCGTACTCCACTACGTCCAAACCTCGGGCGGAGTATGCCAAAAGATTTTTCTCACTAAGAGGAACACAACACAGCTGACGGCACGTCAATCGGACGTCCGTAGCTCAAGATATGAGCGTTTCCGCTCCGAAGGCCCGGTTGGTTTCGTGAACGAACCAACCCGGCCGAACTCAAAGTATTCCGAAACCTTGAGTGCGATATACCGAAACGACCGTCTCGATCCAAGGATCGTGTTTCCGTAGACGGTTTGTCAATCGGAGGTCCGTGGCCCAAGTTATGGCCAAAAGACCGTAAATGATTCGAAACGGGGGGTCCAGGTACGGGCCGACCCGGCCCGACCCCCCCTGGTCAGACCCGAACCGGGTCGACCCGACCCGGATCCGAACCGAACCGGGTCGACCCGACCCGGATCCGAACCGAACCAGGTCGGACCGACCCGGTCCGCTGAACCCGGCCCGGCCGGCCGGCCGGCGGCGCGACGGCGCGGCGGCGCGGCGGCCTGGCGGCGGCGGCGCGGCTGCCTGGCGGCGCGGCTGCCTGGCGCCGCACGTAGGCGGCATGCGGGGGGAAGAGCCCCCGCTTTCTTGGAATGACGGCGCGGCTAAATGCCGCGCCGTTTGAATAAAAACAGCCCCCACGTGGGGGCCTTCTTGAAGGAAACCGGGGGGCCTCCTGCCCCCCCCCCCTCAAGGAAACCGCCCCCCTCTTTATGAGGGGGGTTTTAATTGCTGGCCGGGGGATTAATTTCCCCCGGAATATTACCATCCGGCCGGCCAGCTGGCCGGCCAGTTTTCTCCAACGGGACCAGAAAATCCAGTCCCCTCTTCGGCTTCCGATGCCGGCGGCCCGACCGCCGGTCTCCTCGTTCCGCTGCGGCCCGGAACCGGCCGTGGTGTTCGTCGTCCGGCGCGGTGCGACGGCACCGCTCCCCTCCGCCGCACCTTGATTTCTTCAATGCGGCGCGACGGCGTCGCGTTCTAGATGTTTCTTCCATGGCGCGGCGCGACGGCGTCGCGTAATAAGAATTGGGCGAATATCCGCGTGGTGCGACGGCACCACGCCACCTTGATTCATCCGCAAAAATAAACACCAAGAACGAAGGAGGGGGTTCGGCCGTGTTCATGCGGTCCGGCCCCCTCACGTTAAAACACAACTTAAATATTCAATCCTCACGTTAGTCATGCGAACCACAAGGAAGAATAAAATAAATTAACAATAATCAACAACCCCTACCTCGGGTATAGGTTCGAAGATTTGACAACGTCCCGCGGAAGACAACGTCGCGGAGGTCGGGCGTCGCGGTCGTCGTTCGTCAAATCCGATGACGAAGAGATACGCCCGAAGAGATACGTCATTGGCGAATCTTCTTAAGTCGACGAAGGGAGTCCGAGGAGGAAACGGCGTTCCCTCTCGTTGACACGGAAGACGAAGAAGAGCGGAGCGGCGTTCTTCGTCGGAACTTGAGCGTTCTTCGTCAAGTTGAGCGTTCTTCGTCAAGTTGAAGAAGAAGGAGGAGGAGCTTCCAAAAACTCTCAAGTTGGCTAAAGAGTTCTAACCCAACAAAAAGAGAGAAGAGCTTAATTTAATCACAAACTTAACAAAGAATTTCAAAGTTTGAAATTCAAAATGGATAACTCCAAAATTAAAATCACTTATTTAATATACAAGAGTTGTATAATTAAATAGAAGTTAAGTTGACAAGCCTTTAAGAGGGAGAGAGGGGAGTTAGGGAACTTGAAAAGTTTAGGGTTCGTGTGGGCCCCACCACACTTAATCCTTTCAAAGGAGGTTAAGTGGGTGTGGGTCCCACCCCTAACTTCCTTTGGGAGAAGTTAACCCACAAGTTTAAATAAATTTGTATTTCACAAATTTTATTTAACTTAATCTAAAAACCCAAAAACTAACTTTCAACCCACAACAAACGCAACTTCCGGAAAGGTCTCTTTAAGCGAATATCGGCGCTGCGAGTTCATCGGTGTCCTCAGATTTCAATTCCGAGCACCGGATCAAAAGTTAGGAATTCCCGCTCATTCGTTCACTGAACGTACCTGAGCCAAACTTCGGAAAAAGTTTCCAGGCACTCCGGGCCTCAGAATCAGGTGCCGTCTGAAACCGCGCTCTTGTAAAATTCTAAAGAAAATTAAGAAAAAATTTCCCTTGAATTTTACGGGTCTTTACATGGGTGGTGCCTGATATAGCTTCTTGATGCATCAGTAGGTCTCATGAGACAAACTAGTGTGTTAGCACAAGGCCTTGAAAAAAATCTTATTTTCAGTCTTGGTGCAAGGCCTTGACTATGTGTTTATGATGTCTGGCATTATGTATTCCATCATTATGAAATTATCTATTGATATTGCATGTGATTATTAATCTAGTAGAATATCCTTGTGAGTAAGTAAATGGAATTATTTTGATTTAGATTTTCCATATTATGATGATTTTTACGTTTAAAAGACTTTTGTTTTAGTCTTATACATTTCCTTAAATGATTATGCTTATTTATGAAAGTTTCCATTATATTATTATCTTTACTGAGCATGAGCTCACCCCTTTCTATGTTTTATTTTTCCCAGGATGTGAAGAAGTATATTATGACTGACTTTCAAAGATATTATGTGGGATATGATCATGGTCTATGGTGATAATGTTGTTGTAGTTTTTCATTTTATAATATAATGTAAAACTTATGAATGTATCTAGTACTTAGAAGTCTACTAAACTGATCCGTCTTTCGGGACATGATTTCCTTGTATCATGCCAATGTTATGTAGAAATGCACCAACTCTGGGTAGCTAGGGTTGGGGCGTTACATTCCATCTATTTGTTCTTATGGAGATAAAGGGGGATAATTTGGTCAACTAGACACACCTTAGGAACTTCATGGGATGAGGACGATGTGCTAGTGAGATTTTGTGAGATGAGTTAGAGATTTAACTAGTGGTCTTATGGTGTCTTGTAAATCACATGGGGTCAATCGTATGATGTTTTATGACTTCAAGAGGCTCCCTCATTCCTCTTATTTTATTTTTTTTTTATTTTTCAAAGGATGGGGTTACTATGAGTTTTCTTGAATGTTTTTATGGGCAATCATTCACACCATCAGTGATGCGTGACTTGAGTTTTACTATCACAAGAGGATCCCACATTTTGTATTTTTTCCTCATATTTTTGAAGTACATCTGGATTTTTTGTTGGAATTTTATTGTTTGGGAATATTTTTGACTCGTGGAAGCTTATTTGGTTGCTGCCATGTGAAAAGAGATTTTCCGATCACCTTTAGAAATGAAAAAAAATACATCATAGTTATGTAAGGAATAGAGAAAATAACATAAACCATTACAACTTTGGTAACATTTGAATCATAATCCCCTTGAAGGAAATAACTTATTTTTTTGTAAAATTAATATAAATATATTCATGTTATAATATTTCAAAATGGTAGTATATACACCATGTAAACAAAAAAAATTTCATAACAAGAATCATGTCTCAATTGAAAAATTTTCAAACAATGAACCCTTACATCAAGACCAATATCTCTTTATAAAAATTCAACACTCTTTTATAATAGATATAGATTTTGTATAAATCAATTCCAAAACCATATTTATACATAATTTAAGACTCTTTTTTTTTAAATCATTGGAGTATTTTAAAGAATATTATTGGGGCTAGGCACTGAGTCAGTATGAGATTTTGGGGTCCGAGGATCCTCGATATTGATATAATAATTTTTTAAAATATATTATATCACATGTACCCAATTTTTATGAAATAATAGAATAACATTAAAATAGAGTCTTTTATAGGAAATCTGATATTTTATTTAAATCTAAAATGTGGGCTTTACACTTGGTGTGACATAATCCTTATTAGTTTTGGATAATTTATTTAAGTGCAGTCATGGGCGCAAATAATAAAATTTATTAATTTATTTATTTGTTATTTAATATATCTAGAATAATATAAATCTATAAAATAACAATTATATACAAACATAATGTTTTTCCATATAACCATAGTGTTATTGAGAGGTTCATGGAGGAGTTTTTGGAAGACAACAATTCATTCTTGGATCAGAGTTCAATTTTACAAGGATTCATCTTCACCAAATTACTTCTTTTTTTCTCACCAAGAAAAATGAAAGACAAATGATATTCATTAGAAATCAATACAATCATGTGGTAGGATTTTTTTTGAATTGTATCCCTGTGTGATTATCTTTTTTTGATCATGAATCATTCTTTCTATTGAATTGATTCATAGGTGGATCGTTGAATTAAAGGTATGGAATTACTTTCTTATAATTAAGAATTGATGTAGTTTTATAATTCTCCATTATTTATTCTTCATTCATAATTATAATAGAATTATATTAATGAAAACACAAAAAATGGTTAAGGTTCATTCCACATGTTTGAGTTTTGTACATTTCTACCATAATTATTCAGTCGTTCATTATTCGTGTTTCCATTAGTCAGTGGTTTAAAAAATATGTGGTGAATGATCATTTTAAAATAATTATTTGGAAAAATGGACCACTACCATGGGTTTATATTTGGAATATATGGTAGGGTTTTGGCAAGTGATGATCATAGAGGTTTGGTATTGGATTAGGATCCCACATTTCATGGGTTTTGGGCATTCTAGTGATACAGAAAGATGAAGAACGTTTCTAGAGTGAAAGGTGTAGCCAAAATCTTCCCATCAATTATTATTAGAGTTTATTAACACTATATATATGTTATTTGTTGAGTTTCATTTCTATACTGTAGGAAATAGTGACATGGGGTTAAGACATGTGCAAGTACTAGAATTATGAAAAACCCCAACATTCATGGTGTGTAGTCCTAATAACTCACACGCTGTAGTATCCTTCCCATTATATCTAGGGTTTAGTGAAGATTAAATATATCATATAACATATAACATATAAAATAAATTTGACTCAAAGTTTGTGGATCAACATACCCCTGAGTCACATGGAAAAAATCCCATCCAGGTACACAAGAACAACCATGGTACATGGGAAAAACTAGCTACCGAGACATGTCCAGAGCACACATATATGGATAGAGTGAAAAAACATTGATGGAGTACATGATAATTGGTTGAATTATGTAAGAATGATCTAATGTAAATAGGAATGAGGAAAAGTACATGGGAATAGTTTAGGTAGACACGACACACTTTCAAAACCCAGTACAAGTAATTTCATTTTCCCTAGGTAGGTTGGGGCCGACATTCTCATCAGTATAGACAAATATATGTATGGTGTGTTCCCTTGTTCCACCCTAATGGACGTATAATGAGGATTCATATCCTAAGAATTGGGTGTGATCCCATCTATGAGATGAGTCTCAGAGAGAGTTCATGAATCCATCCATGTGGCAGAAGTTGTGATCCATTATCATTTATTCCCTAATAGGTAGGTTATGAAATCACATGAACTTCATGTATGGATGTTCAATCCCCTATGTAGTAGGTTATACATTTAGATTCAAGAATCCCACATTGGCCCTAGGTGAGATCCCTGATCTGGTTACCAATACCATCAAAGTTGTAATGTGAAAGTATTTCTAGTGAGGACTAAAAAGAATAGACTTTTGTATGAGAAACATTATTTTTTACAGGACTCGTGGGAAGAGTTATACTAGATAAGAATTACGTTGAAGCCTCGAGAATAATCCTAGGATGGAAGTTTTTTTATAACCATACTTTGAGAACACATGTCTATATTGAGTATATTTAGTTTTTTAATTTTATTTATCATATTCTAATTGACATTAATTTGTGATGATGAAATTACTACTCAAATTATTCATTATGTTTGGTGATTTTAGGGTGACCTACTAGGTATTATTATACTCACACCTACATGGTATCTTCTCGCACATGTTGTGTCTTATATATATTATATATATTTTGATAGATTATTTAATGGGACAGTAGTTGGAAGATAATAATTAAGATATGAGGGCTAGTTATCTCTAGGATTTTTCATTTGATACTAGTACCCTCCTTATACAATTGGATGAAATATTACAATTTTATGTGACATTTATTTTAGACCTGTAAGTTTCAAGTACTTGTGTCATTCAATAATTTGGGATATAAATGTTTGTATGATTTTTTGTATCACATGTATTTGATATTTTATCATTATGTTGGAATTTGGATATATGTACATGTGTATAAGTATCATAGGCTAAGGCCACCCATATATGTGATATGCCTACTCGGTGTTGTTCTCTAACCCTTGGCCTACTAGAAAATGGTATGGGGTGTTACACTAGGGTTATCACTAGCTAGATGGGCTATGGTGGGTCAAGTTGTGACCGAGTGATATCATATCAGGCCATCTTAGGAGTAGATTGTGGAGTTTTTCTAGTTGCGAGTCTTGGTTTGAGAAACAGGGAAACAACGTTAACGTGTTTTGAGTTTTGATCACAAAATTAAGAATCTAGTGTTGCTGTAATGGATAATGTATCCATTCACCAGGGATATGATAATATTATTATTAACATAGTCCATGTAAGAACTTTTCTTAGGAAAAATTGGTACATTAATCGTATTTTAATTGTTTTTGGTTTCCATGCCCTCCTTGATTTATCTTCTCAGATATAATATTTAACAATTTAATTTCATTCCTATTTCAGGATGCCTATATGAAGAATGCCTAATCAGATTCCGAATTAGGATGGATATGATAATTCACATAGTTAAGAGTCTTCATTATAGTGTCTTACGAGGGAGATAGTTCATCTTTATTGCTTTCCAGTCATACCACCTCCCATTGAGTAGCAGGTTTCTCCAATAGTACCATAAGTGTACATGTGCAATATAATTGAACTCAAATAGTTTCATAGTTAAAGATAACTAAATTATAGAGGTGATAAATATCCCCCTGGTATATGGGGACTAGATTGAGTTAGTTAGATGAGTTTTTTCTTATCCAGGACCTCTCTAAATGAGATGTTTATTATTATAGAGAACCTTCTCCATTGATTCAAAGGGTGATGGAGGATATTGTTGACTCATATTCATGATGACGCATCTATTTCTTAGAAGGATTTAATGTTTCCCTTTAAATATGAGTTCTATCCATCTATGTTTCAAGAAATACGCATCCGTGAACTTTTAATGCTTTAACAGGACAGCATGGAAATATCATAGTATTCATCCACGTTCACTATCCCCCCATGATTATCTATGAATATGGTTTGAGATGAGGTATTCAAAGAATATACCTTCAATAATGAACTATTCAGAGATATCAGGGAAAGATAGTTATCTCTCTATATTACATCTTACTATAGGGGTATACAAGAAATATTTAATGTAAGGTATATTATTATCAGAGAAGTCACCGATAGTTGGTGTTGGTAGTTGGAACCATGGATTAGAGACCTCGACAGCTGGTATAAATTTTCATACACAAGGAACTAGGAATGATAGTTGTTTTTTGATATTGAATCAAGATAGTGGGTGTACATCTTAGGGAGATTAGAATGGATCTAGTTTTCTAAGGGAGTGGTGATTCTAGTCTTATGGAAGTCAGGGAAATATAATGTGGGATTGTCTGATCCCCCATAAACTAGATAGAGAGATAGTTGATTGAATACATGGGTAGATTAAACAATTAGCACATGGAGTTTCATTAGGTGGAAGTTGTGGAAGTGAGGTAGGGGGATCACCAGGAGGTAGTCAATGATTCGACCACTTTCCACCACCACCCCTATATAGTCCATACTAAGCTTAGGGAAGTTGTGTTCAAGGAGGTTTACAATTTACGGAAATAGAGTATTATGATGTATTATATCCAAGGATTCATAAAGTTATTATATGTATTATATAATTTATTTACAATAATAATGGACACTTGAGAGAGGTACTCATTCCTTTCGACTTACCTTGATTGAGATTTAGAGATTCCAGTTGAGCCTTTGTCTTAACCCTTACACTTGAAGAATCATACTGAAGGGGATTCAATGATCAAAATCTTATTATAATAGTGTGATGTAACTCTTGAATTGGATAAAATTCTTTGGGTTCTTTCTATGGCCATGATATGTTCCTACTCCATTATTCTAGTTATGGATAGGTTATTTTCATTCCATGCATTGATTTACTATTTTAGGTGGAGGATGAAGTGTGTTAGTGTAGATGGGTGAGCTTTTATTTCATTAGAGATAGGAAATCCCATACAGAGTAGGAATTTCTAATAAACTGGAGGATACAATTGATTACTCCCCATTTATATAGTATTACCCATCGATCCATAGATTCAATGATCTTTTAGTGTCATATAGTGGTGAAAGAGTATGAGGATGACTTCCTTAAGGATGTTCTGGGTATACAACCCCATTGAGAGACTTAATTCTTCATATAATTTCATATATGGACTAACCTAGTAATTGTTTCAACATATTGGATTGATCCTATAAAGGATATAGAGATAAATATGAAATTATAGGATTTTTGGTAGAAGGTATTTGAACGACCTTGTTTTCCCATGGGTTACCCTTTGTTTTTTTCTCCAAGCAGGTGGACAGGTGCTTGAGTTTGAGTGTGGATTTTCATCACTTGATACATGAGACTATTAATAATAAGTATCCGCTATTGATAATCGATGACCACTTTTACTAGTTGGGAGGGGCAAGATGGTTCTTGAAGATTGAATTCTGGTCGGGCTATCATCATCTCTGAGTTTGAGATTTGGATATATGAAAGATGATATTTCAATGTCCCTATGGTTACTATTTGTTCTTGGTGATTTCCTTTAGTAAGAAGAAATAAATAATAGTGTTCATGGGAATGTATAAATAGATAATTGACCCCTTCTTAGACTTATTCATAGTGGAATGACTCAATGATATCCTAGTGTACGCAACATCAGAGGATGAGAAAGAAAGACAATTGGGTATGATCCTAGACATACTATGATAGCACTAACTTTATGGGAAGCTTTCAAAGTGTTAATTATTGATTCAACATGTCCACTTCATAGAACTTTCCATCTCATAAGTGGGAGTAGCTATGGAGAAGAATAAGTTTAAGGCAATCCCATCTTGGGAACCACCCAAAAGTTTGACTGAGGTGAGGAGAATCATTGCGTTTGGAGGCTACTATTGGAGACTTATCCCTAACTTCTCCAAGGTTATGGAACCCTTGAATACATTAAACTAAAAGGGGTATCCTTTTCTTGTATACTGAGAGTGTCCAATAAATATTATAGGAGGGTCAAAATAGGTTTAAAAGAAAATATATCATGATACTGTAAGAGGAGGGTGTTGATTACTTAGTGTTTTAAGATTCCTTCAAAACCAATCTTGGATGTATTTTGATGAATAGGCAGGTAGGGATTGTTTATGGGTCTTGGTAGCTGAAACCACATGAGAATAATTATAAGAAACTTGATATAGAGATTAATTTTATGGTATTATCTTTAAAGATGTAGAAAGAATACATTATGGGTGAGTAGTTTATCATCTATTCTGACCACAATAGTCTCAAGTATATCTTTTCATAGAAGGTTCTTAACCTGAGATAGGGGAAGTGGATAGAGTTCCTCCAGGATTATGAATTTGAGATAGTATAAAATTACAATTATAAAAACATAGTGGAATACACTCTCATAAAGAGATCTTGATTATTGTTGTTGAGAAAATAATTGGCTAATATGGCGCCATTGGAGTTTTCCTTAGTGAATGAGGATGGTGTAGCTTACCTATAGTCAATGGATTTCACCCAACAACTTCAACAACATTTTAGGGTGGATCCTCTTGGATATACTGCCTATGAGACCTTACATGCTTAGATATCCAATGGATGTGCTTTTCATGGACTTTCTAAAGGTGGGGACCATATCATTTTTTTCCATGGGAGTATGATAGAACTGGTGTCTCTACGGGATGAGGTTTTGAGGATATTTTATACTTCCCCCTTAATAGTATATCTAGGTGTGGAAAAGATGTACCAGGACCTTCAGTGTTAGTTTTTTTAACTAGGGATAGGGAACTGTGTAACAGATTTTATCTAAAAATTCATCAATTATTAGTAGCAGAAGGCTATGTACCATATTTCAATGGGTTTATCTCAACCCGTTGAGGTGAAAGGGTGGATGTGGGATGATATCTCTTTTAATTTTTTTTATCTCAGTTTCATGAATTTTTAGAGGACATTGTTATATCTGAGAGACCATAGACTAACTCACCAAGTCAACCCACTTCCTAACCATCAAATAGGAGAGTTATATAGAGAGATTTGGGTGGATTTACATGCAATATACTATCTGAACTCACAGAGTTACCTTGATGATATTTTCATACAATGATTACCACTTCATTACATGCTTATGGAGTGGATTCCAAGAGGACTTTGGGAATCATTTGAATTTTACGATGGAATTTCATTCCAAGATATATTTTCAAATTGAGTGAACCATTCAGGTTCTAGGGGACATGATTTAGGATTTCATGTTGAACTTTCCAAATAGTTGGGAGGATCACCTACACTTGGTACTGTTTTCATACAAAAATAATTACCACCAAACTATCAGTATGAAAGCATTCAGTTCTTTGTATGGGAGACTCTAAAAGTTACCATTTTGTTAGATAGATCCATGATAGTAAGAATCATATGCCGAATTTTTTTATAGGAAATAATAGTAAGGTGAATATCATCCTAGAGTAGATGAGGACTTACCTGAGCTATTAGAAGTCTTATACAGAATGGAGATGGAAGCCTTTTGAGTTTGTTGATGGAGATGATGTGCTCCAAAATCTCTCACCTTGGAAAATATATTCGAGATATGGCTAGTATGTAATGTTATCTCTGAGATTCAATGACCCTCTTAAGATACTATGTAGGGTTGGCGTGGTGGCATAACGATAATCCCTACCTATAATTAAATATTGGTTATATGATGTTTTCCTTATTTTATAGCTGAGTATTTATGTGAGTAACCTGTTGTTTTCTTTAAATTTGGGAGATATAGACATTGAGAATGAAGTTACCTTCAAAGAGTACCAAATAGAGGTCAACAATTAGAAAATGAATATTCTACATGGGAGAGATATTCCATTGGTGTGTGTCCAATGGAATAATTATAATCTCTAAGAAATTATTTTGGAGTGTAAAAAATGTTAGCCTTGTACCGTCACTTGTTTAAGTAGGTTTTTGATTTTTCGGATGAAAATACCTTTGGTAAGGAGAATCTAACAACAATTTTTTTTATGTATTAAAACATTGGAATATTTTATGGAATATTGTTTAATATAATAACTAAGAAGTAATAGGATTCTTGTGCCACATGATCCTTAGTATTAATATAATAAAAATGGTAAATATATTGTATCATACTTGCACATTTTTTTTAAATAATAGAATAACACAAAAATAAATTATTTTATGAGAAATAAAAGACCAAATTTAATTCTATAATGTGGGTTTTACCCTAAATGTGACATAATCCATGTCATCATATAGTGGTTTATTTATGTTTAGTCACATTCACAAATAATAAAATTAATTTTTTATTTAATTTCCATGAACTACTATCCTTATATAAAATATTAGTTACAAAGAAACCATAGTTTAACTGTATAGCAATAGAATTAATGAGAGAGACAAAAAAGAGAGTTCATTAGATGAAAATGGGATCGATGATCAAAGATTTAATTTCCTTGGAATCATATATTTCAAAGGAGTTTTTGAATCTCACAAACAACAAAAATGAAGAATCATTCTTCATCCGTGGTCAATCTAAACATGTGTCATGAGAATTTTTATTAGATTTTATACTTATATGATTATCTTATGTCGAACATGAATAAATATTTCTAAAAAATTAACTCATAGGACAATTATTGAAGTACATGTATGGAATTATCTTTATTGAATTAAGAATTGATATTATTTTATAATTCATGATAATTTCTTTGTTGTTTTTAATTCCTATGGATATATATTGAGGCCAGCCCCAAAAATGTATAAGGTTTATTCTTCATGTTATTTTGTGTATTTTAACAATCATTCCTTTCCCATTCATCATTACTGCTTCCATTACAAGTATCAGGTGAATACTTGTGATTTTTTTGGGATTTTGGAAAACCTCAACAAAAAAGGTGTGAAGTCTTTAGAACACACGCCGTGTAGTCCCATAACTATTTTGGGTAGGATTTTGATGAAAATTAAATATTACATGCTGTTTATAAGATATAAACTATGTGTGACCCATGGGTAGAAGCTTAACATGTACCCCCAAAGGTACATGGGCAGGTACATGGCTAGGTACATGCGCATAACCATGGTACATAGGTAGGTCTTTGGAAAATAGGCATAACCAGGTAGTTAAAAATGTTCAAATCACATAGACATGACCAAAGTAAATGGTCATGAACAATGTAACTATTCATGGGATGAAGTACATGGGAACATGCTGAAATACATGAGCACTGGACAAAGTACATGGGTAGAACCTATAAATACAAGACATGTTTTATACCCTATACATGCTATGTAAATTTCTTAAGGTAGGTTGAGTCCCTAATTCTCTTAAGTGTAGAACACTATTTATATGATTCATTCCAATAGCCCATCGCTATGAGGGTATAGTGAGACATCACATCATGAGCATAAGGTGTGATCCCCTCTACAATATTAGTCGTAGATATTGTTCAGGAATACCTCCATGTGGAATGATGTGCGATCCTATATTATTTCTTCCTCACTAGGTAATTAATTGAGTCATGTGTCCTACATACCAAGAATTTTGATCCCACTCATAGCGTGTTATCTATTTAGGTCAGGAATCCCCCATAGGCCATGGGTGAGATCCCAAATTTTTTATCAATATCTTCAGGGTTCTTATATGTGCTTATTGATAGTGAGGCCAGACTTCAAAGAGCACTCAAATGAGAACCATCAGTGCTATCATGACCCATGGATTGATTTCTTTTTGATGAGTGTTTCATTGAAGCATCATGAAGAATCCTAGGTTGGTAGTTTGGTAGTGATCATACTTTGAGATATAGTTTCTATCTTGAGTATATATAGTTTATTATATTTATTTATCATATCCTGATTCACATTACATTATGTGGATGAGTTTAATACTCCTGTGATTATTTATTTTTTTTGTGATTTTGGGGTGTCCTTCTGGGTATTTTTATATTCACACTTTGATGGGATCCACCCACATATGTAGTGCCCGATAGAGATGATAAGGATTTTGATGGTGTTATAAGTGGACTTAGAAAAGGTAGTTCATAGTTTAGATATTTGAGATGGTTACTTTGAAGAGTTTTAATTTGACTATATTCTCCTCCTCACTTAGTATATTTAACTCTTTTATTCCTTTTGGTGGGATTTTATTTAGGTGTTTATGCTTCTGGGTAAATGTGTCATATTATAATGTGATATATATACATATGAATGCATTTTGGTATCTTTTTTATAATACATTTCATCATTTTGTGGGTAGTTGGAGATGTGTGTGCATGTACAGGTGCCTTAGGCTAAGCTGTCCCATGTGTGTGATATACCAACTTAGTTCCCGTTCCCATCCCCAGCTTATTGAAAGAATGATCGGGGTGTCAAAATTAACTTATAAACCAACATGTGGGCCTAGGAAGGTTGGTTAATGATAAAAAATTATCATATATCATTCCTTTATAATTTCCCATTACACTTTTATTAACAATTCTCCATTAAAATGAACATTCAAGTAAAAATGGTCCATTTTACATGCATTCTTTGTTTCAACAGTTATCAAACATGAACCCTGGTCATATTTTCATCATCTATATAATTTTAATGTTTTTATAAGTATAATATATCACCAATATATACCCTTTAAGAACTATTATTTTAATATGTGGATGAAAAATGAATTACATCACTTTGTGGAGATAGTAGTCTGTATGTACACAAGTGTGATGTTTCCAATTTTCAGTGGAAAGAATGACACAAAAGTAACTAATAATTGAAATTTTAAAAATAATTATTATATAATAAATATAAAATATATTTATTAAATATATCCTTATTACTATCCTTATAAATAATATATTAAAAATTAATCCCATCGCTTCATAGAGGTGGTAGTCCAAACGTACGCACTAGTGACATTATAATTTTCCATTGAATGAAAGGGTAAGAAGGTAGATAATATTTATATTTAAATAATTATCATTATTTTATAAACTGAATTTAAATCCATTAAATTCATCTATATAACTATCCAAGAGATTGGATGATGAAAAAAAACTTTTCCTGGATATGGTAGTCCGTACTTACAAATGAGCGATGTTTTTATTTTACATTACTTATAAAGGAAATAGAAAATGGTTATACAATTCACATAAAAATATTTTATTATAGTAAATATACCTATTTAATCATGTTAGTTTGGTTATAGAATATTTTTAGTATTTTTAAATAGAATGAAACATAAAAAAGGTCGGTAATAACATATCCATATTCTTCAAGAATCCTACTTTGGATTACACATTATTAATTCTTGATGTCATCTTTTATGATGATAAAATCCTATTTGACAAGGGGAGTAATTTTGGGTGAGTATTTTGGTAGAGAGTTTTGAACTAAAGGGATTAAATTCCATGGATAAGAGAGCATAGGATCCTCACATTTATAATTGTGGGGAGTAAATCACTTTTAATTACATAAAACATTTAAATAAAATAATGTCATATTCAAGTAAATATGGAACCGAGGAAACCAAATTTTAAGATAAGATACTATAAGGTAAAAAAACATAACCAATAGTATATATACAAGTTTTTTGGTTATTTTAACCCCTATATATTTAGTTTCACTCCTCATTAACATTTTTAAACTTCACCTTAATAATGAATATTTTATTATTTTATTATTCAATATGACCTAAAATGAAATTAAACAACGAATAAATATTTTTATGTTTATTTAATATATTGAAAGCATTTTATAAAAATAAATTCTTATAACTGAAAAAAATTTCTCATAAAATAAGTACACAAGTGAAACGAAAATAGTTATCTTGAAAATTAATTTTAAGAATTAAACTAAAATTATTTTATTCATTTAGTAGTAATAACCATTATATATATGTTTAAATATTTCTTCGGATATATTATCTACAAATTTTATTTAAATAATATTGAAAAATTATTAATTTAATTTATTAATATAAAAACACATTTCTCACATAAAATTTATTTTTAGAATGACATTTCCTTTTTAATTTAAAAATATTTTTTTTATTTGTAACTAATTCATAAACAATGAATTAATTTTATATATATATAAAAAATAACTATTCATATATCTATTAAATGTAATTAGATTTTAAATAAAAAATATATGACAAAAACAATTCTTATGAACATGTAATTCAAAACTATTTTTTAGGATCAATACTATTTCCAATGTAGATTAGAAATTATTTTTTTATAATTATATATAATTTAAATAAAACATTATTTTATTCATTTTAAAATTTATAATCATTATTCAATTAATTTTAGGGTTTTGGGATCCATAATCTATCAAAATCATAATATTTATTTAATGAAAATATATCATAAAATACTGGGGTGATATATTATTCCACCATTATAAGAATTTTCTCATCAAAATTTAATTACATTTATAAAAAATAATGATAATTCTACCTCATTAATTACTTTGGTTCCAATATATCATCTTCATATTTCTGGATTAGCCACAAAATATTGACCAACTGAGTGGTTTTTTTCCACAACACATTCTGTCTTCCATCCAAAATCTACACTTGTCGTTCCTCATAAAATTGATCATAATCTATTGGTAGAACCTATGAGTTCAATATCTATAAAATATTAGGTATGTACTTTATTGGTATAGAATACATGGAAAAAGTCATAAACTTTATAGAGTATCCATGGAGGCACCAAGAAATAAGATATTATATGGATAAAATTATGAATCTCAAAGGGACTAATATATCTAGAGATAAGCTTTCCATTCATTTTAAATATCATAACATTATTATGAGGATATATTCATAATAATAACATATCACAAACGTCAACCACTATATCTCATTGATTATTTTTAGCATAACTTTTCTATTGATGTTATGTTTCCCTAATGTTTCATTTAATGGCTCTATCTTTATCTACCATTTCACCAGAGATCTCAAGTATGCATAACATTGAATCTCCAACATCATCAAAGTGAATATTAGTTATAAACTTCCCACCATAGAGGGATTAATAACGAGTCATCTAAATAATTTAATGATTTTTTAATAAAACAAGGACATAAAATGTGTTGATCCCAACTAGCTTTGAAAACTAGAGAACAATAACTCAATATTTCTTATAGGGTTTTAATAGTAATCTCTAACTAAACATATATATAAGAATGTTATAATGTTTTAAATTTCAACTACGTATTCAATTCCCAGTGAATAATACTATAGAAATTTGAGTTAAAAATTTAGATACTGATCAGGTATAATTGAATTTGGTACTCAATAAAACCATTCCACTTTCTTAATGTATATCATCGGATGATATTCCATATATAAATATTCTCTGATATTAATGAAATAATACTAATTCATAAGTAAATTTAATAAAATTCCAATGTAATCATGACCTTTTGATATTTGGGGATCACTACTAAAAAATATGGCTATAGACACAGTTTAAAAATGTAGGTATAGGTCCAAAAAACATGGCTATTGGTTATAACAATGGTTCATTCAACCGTGGATGATATTGGAATGGCTATAGGAAAAAACCTATAGCCACGGTTCAAACCATAGAAACAACCCTATAGCCACAGTTTGAAAACCATGGCATAGGCTAAAATCAGTCATCGTCTATTACCATAATTTTGAACCATGGCTATAGGCCGTTACATTCCCTAAAAAACTATAAACATTCAATATATGCTGGACCCTTTCATCCTCCACAACACCCAATTCAGACCACCAACCACCAACCTCCCCCCTTCACCCCACTTGCACCCTACCCCTAAATCTTACACCCCTATGCACCACCCTTGCACCCCCACTCCCCCTGTAACCCCTATTCCCCCCTGAAAATCCCCCCTCCACTCCCCCTGGACATCCCACCCCCCTCCTTAGATATACCCCCTCCTGGAAACCCCCCTGAACCACACCCCCATCTCCCTCTGGAAAACCACCCCAAACACTCCCCCTCCCTACTAGTCACTTCCTGGATAGCACCCCATGGACAACACCCCCCATGAACCACACCTACAACCCCCAATACCCTTGAAACCCCCTCCCCATGGAAATTCCCCCTTTAATCACACCTCAAAAACCCCCCTCTTTGGACAGACCCCCATCCCCTCCTTGAAAGCACCCCCTCTACCCCTGGACACCCCCCGCAGACAGACCTGAACCCCTACCTAGATAACAACCCTTAGATAAACCACACCCCCACCTAGAAAACACCCCCAAACAAACCCCCATCATATACAACCCCATAGGACCTCTAGAAAAACACCCCCTCAAACATACCCCCTCCCCCGGACAGAACCCCTCCCTCCTGGACCCCCTTGGAAATCCCCCAATCCTGGAAAGACCCCCCTCGGATATACCCCCTCCCCCTCCCTCCTGTACCCCCATGGACAACACCCCATCCCTCTTGGATCCCCGTAGATAGAACCCCCTCCGGACAGACCCCCGCCCTCTTGTACCCCCCTTTGGACAACTCTCCCTCCTTTTGGACCCCGCATAGACAACACCCCCCTTATGGATAAACCCCCCCTCCTAAAAACCCCTCCTTGACAGACCCCCTCCCTCTTGGACAGACCCCACCCCCTGGACAAACACCCTCCCTCTTGGACACCCCATGGATAGACCCCCCCCAGACAGCAGCAATTCCACCCCCACCCATGGACAGCACCCCCCCAAACATACACCCCCTATTGGACCCCCCATGAAAAAAAATCAATCCAAAGAATCTATATGAATAATCTAATGAAGATATCAATATACCCAATGATTATTTTTATAGTACCAAATGATTTGGAAATAAAAAAAATGAATAAAGAACAAGATAATAAATGTGCTAAAGGAAAATATTCTATGCCATATGAAGATGAAAATACAACCCTCATGAAAGATTATCAAAAGGTAACAATCCTAGAACACATTAAATGTTGTGTGGGAGGTTCAAGAAGGCTAGTTAAAACTCAAAGAGTTTCTTGAAAATTTCACCAACCCATGATGAAATCTTGAGAACAATGAAGAATTAAATAAGTGATGTGTGTGATTTAATTAAACATGATAGAATGAATACCATCTTGGAAGCCCCCTCTGCCCTCTCTCCAGGACAGCCCCTTCAGACCCTCCAGAACACCCCTCCCTCCTCCCTTTTTAAGACCCTCCTCGACACACCCTCCATCTTGGAAACCCCCTTGAACACCCATGCCCCCTTTCACCACCTAACACACCCATGCCCCTTACAAACCCTGTAAAACACCTTGAAACCCCTACACAGTCCCCCTTGCAACCCCTATACAACCCTCTACACCCCCCCTACACACCCCTTTCTTCCCCTGGACATACCTATCCCCTTGAACACACCCCCTACATACCTGCACACCCCACTGCACCCCCCTGAACCACACCTATACAACCCCTATACAACCCCATACACCCCCACACCCCTGGAACCACCCCAACACCATGCACAATGTCACGACCCGTCCTCGGGGCTCGTGTCGTGACTACCCCATGCCCTCCTTCCATAGGCCAGGGGATGGAGACTATCACCAAAGGCGTAAATCCCGATGACTAGGAAAGCATTACCTTTATAAAAGTAAACAAAGCATCCTAGAGTACAAGTTGAAGTAATATACTAAGTACAAAAGAAAGTGCTAAAAAGTATGTGGGACAGAATACAAAACCAACAGAAAGTACAACTACAACTGAACGAAAGTACAACAGAAAAAGACAAATTGCTGGAAGAATGGAAGCAGCTCCTGGGTCGTCCTTCTCGGATCCTACCTGAAGGGTAGGTACAGATAGAACAGCTCCTGGATCGTCCACCACAGATCCTACCTGAAGGGAAGGTACAGATAGTGCATTTCATGGATCTTCCACCACAAATCCTACCTGAAGGGTAGGTACAGATAGCCTGTACAATGCTCTCGCCCGTCAACCTCCTCCGAGTGTTGTCTCGTCATGAAGTCCACCTCCGAATACTGACTCGTTGTGAGGCCCACCTCCGGGTACTGTCCAGTCCTCGAACACTCAGCCTCTGTCAGCCCTGCCCATCGTCTGCAACCAACACAATGAGGTGCAGGCATAGCCCGTGCAGGGGTGAGTATACGATACTCAGTAGGGACCCAGAGACCCCCAAGGTCTCACTAAATCCAACAATGATAACCACAAAGAAGGATCTCAAAAGATAACCCTTAATTGGGTATAAGCCTATACTTATACCTAAGTTATCAAGTAACCCATCTCAATCATGAGGAAACACAAAGGTTATGAAATCAACGGATATCCACTACCTAGGTATATGCCCATACATATACCTAAGTTATCAAGTTACCCATCTCAATCATGAGGTAAACACTAAGGTCATAGACTCAGCTCAAACCAGGATTTTCATTATCGAAACCATAACTGCTGAAGAGCCCCGTCTCTGGAGAGTACAGTGATCCTGTAATGACTCCGAGGTACTGCTCAATAACCTAATACTATTGAGGTACTCCTCCTATCGAGTACCACGGGTCAACCACCCAAACACAGTAGTGCTTCCTGTCAGGATCTGCCACCCAAACAAAGTAGTGCATCACCCCTAATAGCCTGCAGAGGTACTCTCCGGTTGAGTACCATGGGTCTGCACCCAAACATAGTAGTGCTCCGTCTTCCATGGGTCTGCACCCAAACAAAGTAGTTCTCCATCCACTGGGCTAGTCAACTCACTCAAAGTCGAGTCGTTCAAGCAGTCGTCAGGTCTCAGCCAGCTACACGGTCTCCGTACTCCGTACGCTCGTCTCCGGGAGGGTCCACTCCATGAGCTACTGGTCGATACTCCAATTATCACAAAGTCCCACGAAGAAGTATCTCAAAGTACCGCCTTGTCATAGGGGTATCAACATAATAGACGACACGTCAATCATGCGTCTGGTCTGTGAGTTATTAGCCTTTCCATCCCAGGGGCCCGGTTGGATTCGTGTGCGAACCAACACGGCCATATCTCAACTGTACCCCGAACTCTCATAGGGTATACTCATAGGGACCGTTTCTCAACGTGATCACCAACACCGATGGAGGTTCTTCAAACGGACGTTCAGTCTGAAAGTTATCGGATTTTCCGTTCCAAGGGCCTGGTTGGATTTCGGGTTCAATCCAACCCAGCCACTATCCATCTGCGTCCAAACCTCATGCGAAGTATGCCACAAGTTCCGTCTCATCATGAGGAATCCAAAAAAGTAGACGGCATGTCAATAGGACATCCGGAGCTCAAGAGATAAGTGTTTCCGCTCCAAGGGCCCGGTTGGTTTCGTATCCGAACCAACCCGGCCGTACTCAAATTTCTCAGAAACCTTGAGTGTAATATACCAAAATGACCGTCTCAATACAAGGATTTCTACGCAACTAATGGTATATCTATTGGAGGTCCGTAGCCCAAGATACGGACAAAAGACAGGAAGTGGTCTCAAAATGGGGGTCTGGGCCCGGTCCGACCCGGCCCAACCCCCCTGGGTCGGCTCGAACTGGGTCCGAGTCCGGCCCTTTAGGGCGCGGCCCGGCCCGGTGCGGCCAGTCTGGCCTGGGGTGGCTTGGCGATGGCCGAGCGGGGTCGGCGCGACGCTGGCCGAGTGGCCGTGCAAAAGGGGGCGGCTGCCCCCTTGATTATCGTCGCAGCCCCCACATGGGGGCCGTTCCTTGCCAGCGGACATGGCCCATCGCCGCGTCCCCTCCTCGGTCCCACGCGGCCGTAGGACCGGGCGCCTGCCGTCGTGGCTTCAGCCGCAGCGGTCCCTCCTGGCGGCGCGCCGGGCGCCGCCGCCTTCGGGCGGCCGGCCGGTGTCGGCTACCACCTCCGGGCACCGGTGAATTCCACAGGCCACCGGAGTTGCTCCAGTGATCCATTTTCGATTCCGTCTATGCCAGCATTCGCCTCGGGTATCGTACTTTACTGCAGAATCATCAAACCACCTCTGCGGCCCGTTCTGTCAATTCCATCGATCCGCTTTCAATTAATCAAACTGTGGAGCCTTCGAAACACCGCAATGGCGCGGCGCGACAGCGCCCCACTTTTTTTCCTGTTCTTCATCGTTTCCGCGCGGTACCATTTCCCCGCACCACCTTTGCTCATGCCACAACAAGTACAACCAACAATGGGGGAGGAGGGTCGACCGTGTTTGTGAGGTCCGACCTCCTCCCGTTATTACGATAACAGGTGGCCCAATGAGAAGACGATGAACGGAAAAGGAAAAACCACGGGCAAAATCAAATAAACCCTACCTCGAAATAGACGTCGCACGTTGTCAAGTTGTGAAGGTTGAACGTCGCGGTAGTCGGGTGTCACGGAAGAACGGTATCGATTCTGTCGACGTCAGAGGAAGAGGAAGAACGTTGTTGTTGGCGTCGGTCTCCATGGTCAGCGTCTCCATCCTTGTCTCGGAAGAGGAAGTAAAAAGGATTGGAAAAAACGTAGTGTGTTTTTCACCGAGTCGGAAGGCCGTTCTTCGTTGGAGAGTCGGTGTTCTTTGTTTTGAAGATGAAGTTCTTCCAAAGAGGGAAGAGTTGTCTCCCAAATTCTCTCACACAACAAAAACTCACAAAAATAAAATAAGGCCTCTACTTAATTTCTTATTTTTCCATGAATTCAAAATTTTAAAATTCAAACACATAGTTAAATTAATTTAAGAGGTTTAATTAATTAATTTAAGATGTGTGTTGGCAAAATTAAAGAGGGGAGAGGGGAGAGTTACACAATTAATTATAAGATGTTTAAGGAATGTGAAAGGTTGTCACATAATTTGATACAAAGGGGTTTTAAGGGGAAGAGTTAAGGGGGTTAGGGAATTTGAAGGGGTGGGGTTTGTGTGGGCCCTACCTCACCTTTATTCACACTTGGTTTGTTCCCCAACTTCCACACATGGTTAGATGTAAAATTTGTTCCAAAAATTTTATTTACTTCACAATTTAACCTGAAAATTGTAACAACTCCTTCCGAGAAAACGCACCATTGGAAAAGGTTCTCCTAAGCAATTACCGGAGATGAGGTTCCATTAGTGCCCTCAGATTTCGATTTCAAGCACCGATTCAAAAGTTAGAAAAAAACCCGCTCTTTCGTTCACTGAACGTACCCGAGCTAAACTTCGGAAATTGATTCCGGGCACACCGGGCCTCGGAATCAGGCGCCGTCAGAAACTGCGTACTCGTAAAATTTCAAAGAAATTTATAAAAAAAATTCCTTGAAATTTCTAGGTCTTTACATTACTCTCACCTCCAAGAATTATGTCTCCATAAAGCTATAACACAAACTAGGGAATCAAAAGTGTTACTGAGCACGCATCTAAGCCTTCAGCTCCCATGTGATCACCTAATGGTTCCCGTGCTACCAGAAAAAGTGCACAAGAGGAATCGACCATCCCCATAGGACCCACTCCTGTCGATCCTCAACCCCTACTGGATCCCTATGGAATTTGTCCAGTCATCGACGTCCAAATCCCAGAGAGTGATGATGTGTGAAGGATCATGCATGTATCTCTTCAGCTGAGTTACCTAGATGATATTATGCGCTCGGGGAAACTGAGGTGGAAAGGTCAAGAGGTAAACCACCTCGTATACCCTGCTGAGGACCTAGAAAGGTCCATTGAACCTCGGAGATAACTTGTCGCCTCAGCCACATATCCTTAAACCACATCGAGGTGAGACCCGTATAAGGACGTGATCGTCATCCTCAAACTCTAGAGGTCTCCCTTTCCTGATTAGAACTAAAACTCAAAACTCATGCTGCCACGTGGGTGAAGTTGGCCGACACAAGAGTGATCGACTATACCATCCTATGCAAGATTCCATCCTGTGATGCCTGGGTTTTCCATTTCTCCGACCAAGGAAAACCCCATCCAAACGTTGTAGATAAACCACATCCTTTTTGCCTAAAACAGTTAATCCGTGTGTGAACTGTGGATCCAATCCATACTCAGACCAACATCGTAAGGCCGCGATTCTGCCACCAAGAGATTCCAACCGAAACTCTCGCATCGTGTGTCAGGTCACATTGTCGGCGTAAGTGTGATTATAGAGTCTCCTCCCAAGGTATCTTCAGATGTGAGTTTCAAGTCTACGGATTACCAGAAACTCTAGGTCTGGGACAAGATTCGTGGAAGGAATTATCCATATCAAAGTCTGCTATCACGACAGCTAGTAATGGACACAGAATGTACCTTGAATCATTCCTAGAGCCATTTGGTCACACTCCTTGACCGCATGAAACTACTCTCTTCCCCATCCCTCCAGCTCCCTGAGCCTAGTGGGGACTACAATGGCGGGTGATTGTAACATGTCGAAAAGTACACCACCCCATGCTACATTCCTAGCTCTACTTCCACATCTGCTGCTCTAAAGATTTATTTTTCCTTAACATTTATTCTTCTTGAAACATTTTACATGCCCATGTCTCCAAGACTGGCACCAGTTTCAAGCTTTCCCACTACTAACCTTCACTGACTGCATCCATTCAGTAAAAGAATTCTCAACCACAAAGGTTCCTTCTAGCACCCTAGCATAAGTAGGAATGCATAGTCAAATGGTGTTGTCTAGGATGATCGAGCCCTAAAGCACCGATCACATCGCATTCATCGAGTACCCGGAATGGTTTTGGTACACCCCGATGAATTCTCAACTACCGACATGTCGTCCTGCCGAAGCTGTATAAGCTCTAGAAAACTCTCAGCCACCTCCTCAAGCCAGTCATCAGCTGCCCGTGAGTCTGGCTCGCCTCGGAACATGAGGGTATCTGATTTTGGAACACGTGTAAGGAAGTAAGTCTACATGTGTCACATACCGGTATTGCTGGTTGTAACTGTTGACCAACAGGTAGTGATGTAAAGATGGCACACTACCCGAAGGCACTATCTCAGGCATCAGTCCACATACCGAAGCCTCATCACTATGCGAACCATCCTCGTGGTCATTCACTGGAAAACACTAGTATCTAAGTCCACCATCCACTCTACTGATGTCTCAACTAGGCGGAAAACTCTAGCAATCACCTCCATCCAGTGCTCTGCTGTTTGGGAATCTGCCTCGCCTCGTAACCTCGGAGGCCGCTGCTGCTGGAACTCGTGCAACGCGCTCTGCTAGCATGCACAGTTCTATAGTATGGATGGTGTCATATGATGCCCAATAGGTGGTGGTTCTGCTGGTACACCACCTAAGGGTGCCAACATAGTAAAAAGGGCCCCGCACTGGAGCCTCGTCGCTCGGTGGGCCGTCATCAAGTACACTCTCGGAACTCCAACAGACTGTCTGCATGGAGACATCCTGAATAGATGTGACACGGTCAACGATTTATACCTGGTGAGATGACCTGGTTTGGGCTGACTTTAAAACTCTTGTAAACACACACACAATCAGTGTTTTTCGCACACAATGTCGGAAATTAGTAGTTAGGGTCCTAGTGTACGGATACATCAGTCGCCGCACCAACACTGGACTCCCTGAACTGAAGACCACACTCAGTACCCTTAATGCTATTGCTTCACAGAAAGGGAATATTAGAGTTATAAGTTATACGGTAGAACTGAATCCTCTGATACCAATTTGTCACGACCTGTCTTCAGGGCCTGTGCCATGACTACCCCAAGCCCGCCTTCCATAGGCCAGAGGATGGAGACTAGCACCAAAGGCGTAAATCCCGATAACTGGGAAGGAATTGCCTTTATAGAAGTACAAAAAACATCCTCGAGTACAAGTGGAAGTAATACACTAAGTACAAAAGAATGTTCTAAAAAGTAAGTGGGCCAGAATACAAACCCAACTGAAAGTACAACTACAACTGAACGAAAGTACAACAGAAAAAGACAAATAGCTGGAAGAATGGAAGTAGCTCTTGGGTCATCCTCCTCGGATCCTAACTGAAGGGTAGGTATAGATAGCGCAGCTCCTGTATCGTCCACCACAGATCCTACCTGAAGGGTAGGTATAGATAGCGCATCTCCTCGATCATCCACCACGGATCCTACCTGAAGGGTAGGTATAGATAGCCTCCACAACACTCTCGCCTGTCAACCTCCTCCGAGTGGTGTCTCGTCATGAAGTCCACCTCCAGATACTGACTTGTCGTGAGGTCCACCTCCGGGTACCATCCAATCCTCGAACACTCGGCCTCTGTCAGCGTTGCCCGTCGTCTGCAACCAACACAATGAGCTGCGGGCATAGCCTGTGCAGGGGTGAGTATACGATACTTAGTATGGACCCCATGACCGGCAAGGTCTCACTAAATCCAACAAGGATACCACAAATAAGGATCTCAACAGATAACACTTACTTGGGTATAAGCCCATACTTATACCTAAGTTATCATGTAACCCATCTCAATCACGAGGAAACACAAAGGTTATGAAATCAACAGATAACCACTACCTTGGTATATCCCTATACGTATACCAAAGTTATCAAGTGACCAATCTCAATCATGAGGTAAACACTAAGGTCATAGACTCACCTCAAACCAGGATTTTCATTATCGAAACCGTAACTGGTGAAGAGCCCCGTCTCTGGAGAGTACAGTGATCCTATCCCGACTCCGAGGAACTCCTCACTAACCTAAGACTGCTGAGGTACTCCTCCTGTCGAGTACCGCGGGTCATCCACCCAAACACAGTAGTGCTTCCCGCCGGGGTCTGCCACCCAAACACAGTAGTGAATCCCCCCTAATAGCCTACAGAGGTACTCTCTGGTCGAGTACCGCGGGTCTGCACCCAAACATAGTAGTGCTCCGTCCTCCATGGGTCTGCACCCAAACAAAGTAGTGCTCCGTCCACTGGGCTAGTCGACTCACTCCAAGTCGAGTCGGTCAAGCAGTCGTCAGGTCTCAGCCGGCTACACGGTCTCCGTACTCCGTACGCCCTTATCCAGGAGGGTCTGCTCCAAGAGCTACTAGTCGATACTCCAAGTATCACAAAGTCCCACGAAGAAGTATCTCAATGGACCACCTCATCATAGGGGTCTCAACACAATAGACGGCGAGTCAATCAGGCACCTGGTCTGTGAGTTATTAGCATTTCCGTCCCAGGGGCCCAGTTGGTTTCATGTGCGAACCAACCCGGCCGTATCTCAACTGTACCCCGAACTCTCATATGTATACTCATAGGGACCGTTTCTCAACGTGATCATCAATGCCGCTGACGGTTCGTCAAAAGGATGTCCGGTCTGAAAGTTATCAACTTTTCTGTTCTAGGGGCCCGGTTGGATTTCAGGTTCAATCCAACCCGGCCACTATCCATTTGTGTCTAAACCTCAGGAAAAGTATGCCAAAAGTTCCGTCTCATCAAGATGAATCCAAAAATGTCGACGACACGTCAATCGGATGTCCGGAGCTCAAGATATAAGCGTTTCCACTCCGAGGGCCCGGTTGGTTTCGTATCCGAACCAACTCGGTCGTACCCAAAGTTTTCCGAAACCTTGAGTGTAATATACTGAAACGACCATCTCGATCCAAGGATCGCTACACAACTTATGGTGCGCTGATCAGAGGTCCGTAGCCCAAGATGAGGACAAAAGACTAGAAATGGTCTGAAAATGGGGGTCTGGGCCCGGTCCGACCCCGCCCAACCCCCCCTGGGTCGGCCCGAACCGGGTCGACCCGAACCGGGTCTGGGTCTGGACCTTTAGGTTGTGGCCCGACCCGGTGGGCGAGGCCCGGCCCCGCCGGCGTGGCCCGCCCTCGCCTGGGCGGCCCGGCCCGGTGCGGAATGTCCGGCCCGGGGCAGCTTGGCTCTGGCCGAGCGGGGTCGGCTTGGCGCTGGACGAGCGGCCGTGCAAAAGGGGGTGGCTACCCCCTTGATTGTTGTCACGGCCCCCGCGTGGGGGCCATTCCTTGCCAGCGGATGTGGCCCAGCACCACGTCCCCTCCTCGGTCCCGCGCGGCCATGAAATCGGGCGCCTGCCACCACGACTTCAGTCGCGGTGGTCCCTCCTGGCGGCGCGCCGGGCGCCGCCGCCTCCAGGTGGCTGGCCGGTGCCAGCCGCCCCCTCCGGCCACCGACGCCACCGCACCGGCGACCCGCGCCGCCGGTGAATTTTGTGGGCCACCGGAGATTCTCCGGTGGTCCGTTTTCGATTCCGTCTGCGCCGGCGTTCGCCTTGGGTGTCACACTTTACTGCGGAATCATCAAAACGCCTCTGCGGCCCATTCCATCAATGCCTTTGATATGCCGTCAATTAATCAAACTGTGGTGCCTTCAAAACACTTCAACGGTGAGGCACGACGGTGCCGCGCTTCGTCGCCTGTTCTTCATCATTTCTGTGCGGTACTGTTGCACCGCGCCGCCTTTGCTAGTGCCGCAACAAGTACAACCAACAATGGGGGAGGAGGGTCGACCGTGTTCATACGGTCTGACCTCCTCCTATTATTACGATAACAGGTGGCCCAATGAGAAGATGATGAACGAAAAAAGAAAACCCATGGGAAAAATCAAATAACCCCTACCTCTAAATTGAAGTCGCACGTCGTTGAGTCGTGAAAGTCGAACGTCGAGGTAGTCGGGTGTCGCAGAAGAATGGTATTGATTCCGTCGATGTCGGAGGAAGAAGATGAACATTGTTGTTGGCGTCGGTCTCCATGGTCGGCGTCTCCTTCCTTGTCGTGGAAGAGGAAGTAAAAAGGGATTGGAGAAAACATAGTGCGTTTTTCACCAAGTCGGAAGGCCGTTCTTCGTTGGAGAGTCGGCATTCTTCGTTTTGAAGATTAAGTTCTTCAAAAGAGGGAAGATCTCTCTCCCAAATTCTCTCACACAACCAAAACTCACAGAAATAAAATATGTCCTCTCCTTAATTTATTATTTTTCCACGCATTCAATCTTTTAAAATTCAAACACTTAGTTAAATTAATTGAAGAGGTTTAATCAATTAATTTAAGATGTGTGTTGGAAAAATTAAAGAGGAGAGAGGGGAGAGTTACAAAATTAATTATAAGGGGTTTAAGGAATGTGAAAGGTTGTCACATCATTTATTACAAGGGGGTTTTAAGGAGAAGAGTTAAGGGGGTTAGGGAATTTGAAGGGGTGGGGTTCGTGTGGGCCCTACCTCATATTTATTCACACTTGGTTAGTTCCCCAACATCCACACATGGTTAGAAGTAAAATTTGTTCCACAAATTTTATTTACTTCACAATTTAACCTCAAAATTCTAAAAACTCCTTCCAAGAAAATGCACCATCGGAAAGGGTGCTCCGAAGAAATTACTGGCGCTGTGGTTCCATCGGTGCCCTCAGATTTTGATTCTAAGCACCGGATCAAAAGTTAGAAAAAAACCCGCTCGTTCGTTCACTGAACGTACCCGATCTAAACTTCGGAAATTCATTCCGGGCACAGCTGGCCTCGGAAACATGCACCATCAGAAACTGCGTACTCGTAAAATTCCAAAGAAATTTAGAAAAAAATTTCCTTGAAATTTCCGGGTCTTTACACACAACCCCTTGCAACCCCACCTCTCACATAACCTTGCCCCACCCCGACACAACCCCCCTATACACCCCTTACATGGGGGATTTTGGAATGTAACTAAAGCAATAATGATAGGGTGTCATGGTATCATGGTTAACACTTTAAGACCTAAGGTGTAGGGAGTCATAATGGCCTAGGTGTTCATACATTCTTCATTGTTTGCTTTTAGGTTCATATTGATATGTCCCTCCCAATACTAAATAATATGATCATTAATAGAGGATTTTTGTTCAAATGATATCCAATGTCATCTAATAAATGCACCACAGAGTGGTATCATGAATCACTAGATAACACAATCCACTACATGATGTCTTTTACTACATCATGCCGTATAATTTTGTGCACATTTACAATAATCTACCACTTTCACATATGAATCATAGGTTTTTTTAAAATCATTGAAAATAATTGTGAAACTATACTAAGTCTTTTGAATATGATCATTATATAAACACCCTCAAACATTGGGATAAAGAATTGTACCAAAATTACGAGAAACTAGAATCCCTCTGTGAGAGTTTTGGTGGACATATTATAGTTTTGAAAGATGAGAATATATGTTTAGGAGGTGGTTGAATGAATAGTGATGTGTCAATAGATATAGTAGTTTCTCCTTATGATTAACTACTCAATGTTATGGTGTAAAAAAGAAGGATATTTCATTGGGAGTGAATTCCTAAGAAGCACTCCAAATGATATGAAAATTATGGTTATGTTGTACAACATTGATTATCGTATGACTTATAATGTCATACGAAAATGTTGTGCATAATACTTTCCTAAAAGTATTCAAATATCGAAAATATGATGTTGTTTGACTATGTGATCAAAGAAGATATGACAATATTGTCTCTTAGGTAGGATCAACAATACCCCCTGCACACCCCATGTACCGCTTCCCCCCAACAAACACCCCTTGCACCCTCCCCCTGCCCCATCAAACATAACATAACACACCCCTCTCCCTCCCCCCCAAACACCCCTACCCCTACCCGCTCCCCTGCACACCCACCTTCCCACTACCCTTCCAACCCCCTATCCACCCCATGGACCCCTTGCACACCCCTTTCACACACCCCAACCCATGAACCCGCATACACACCATTTCTCTTCCACCTGCACACCCCCTGCCCACCCCATGCACCCACAACACACCCCCTTGTACACCCCTCGCCTTAACCACACCATGAACCCCCTGCACACCCCTACCTCTACCCCCAACACACCCCTACCCCTACCCCTCCCCTTCACACCCCTACCCACCCCTACCCACCCCACACCCCCTTCACAGCCCAAGCGCCCCTATGATAACCCCCATATTTCATTCCACTTCAACTACATAATGCAAGTAAAAACATATCAAAACACTCAGATACATGTCATTTAATTCACGTAATCATAACTATTCGTTTTATTCTAACAAGTTCCTCTCAATTTTAACACTCACAGAATGGATTTATGCCATGACATTCCATTCCATCCAAATCATGCTATTTACATTATCAAAACATGACTATTGTATTTAATGTTTTAATAAAACACTTAGAATGTGCAACAATCAAGATGGAAATTACCTTCTTGGGTAATCCTTTATAGAAGAATGTCAAACACTTTGGAGGTGTTTCATAATAATTGTAAATTTACCACTCTCCCTTAAGACATTCCAAATGTGGAGTGCAAGTCACCATGAATAATCCACTCTATTTATTTCATGACATCCAATTAAACATTATAAGAGAGGCATAACTGTTACATAATTCACTATATGAGGCATTACCACTTATGTGCCAAGTTAACTATGTTTGGTTCCATTTAACTCATTCAATCCATTGAAACATGGAAATCACATTTATAAGATCAAATTGGGTCACTTAGTGGTGAGTTGGTCATTACAACACTTCCCTATGTGGGAAATTCCATCTTAAAAGTCTAACAACACTTAAAGGGTGTTTTGGTTCAAACAACTACATTAATAAAAAGGGGAAACCCCCTACAAGGATATAAATAGGGTCAAGTATGATGTGTTCTTTACAACTAACTACAACATCATGTATAAGAAAACATCAATGAAATAATGTCAAGCAAGGTATACCACTGGGATGTTTCAAAAACAGTGCACCTCCGTTGGAGGGGTTTTATTACCAAACCATTACTTGTTTATAAAAAAAAGAATTATCTAAACTAATACTTATTCAAGAATTGAAATTGAATTTAAAAAAGTAGAATTATGAAGGAAAGAAAATCAAATTTAAAACATTCTTTAATTAATGAGGCTAGGAGAGGTACCCTACCTTAAATGAACCAAGCCACACTCGGCGGTTGACACTTTTATTAGTGACAAATATAAGATGCTTCATCCATCCTCTAGGAATATACACCTTTTAATATACATAAGGACACCCTAACCCCTCTGTATGTGTCTTCATGTCCTTGAACATTCATAAGAGGATCATATATATATGCTCACATGCATAAGCCCGTTATCACCCACACACGTATGAATTTTCCACACACACACAAATATATATATAAACACACCTAGCCTTGTATATGTAATCATTCTTCCATGGGAGGATATACATATATCAAGTGAACATATTATTTATATGCTTACTTATGCATACACGGTGAGTCTACTTTTACTCTGGTTGCCACAACAAACACAAATGGTTCTTGGGAGACTTCAAAAAAATTCCAGTGATCTAATTAATCTTCATTAATTGAACCTAAAAATGAATTTGAGGGAACATGATTAGAGAGAAAGGAAATCTATCATATTAAATTACAAAACCGTACTCTCATGTTATAATCCATCTCACCACACAATTCTTCACCCAAACTATCTTCAAAACTACCCATTGAGAATATCCTTCACTATCCCAAATATAGAATTTCATTATAAGGGATTGCTAATATTTTATTATTTTAAGTCACTAGGGTTATACACCAATCTATCATATTAAACATATAAAAATCCTCACATTTAATCTTTTATTTCACTAATATTTTCTTACGGTAATTAATTATTAAGGGAGAAAAAGAAACCATAAACAATATAACCTCATGTATATGAGTTGTATGAACCTTTGATCTTTGATCTTTTATCTAAATCATTCATAATTATATATCATTTCTCCAACAAGGAAGATAACTGTTGGTATATTCACAATAATTAACATAGAATATTATATTAATTACATGAAGGATTAAAAGAGAAAATAGGATTAACTATTTATGATCTTTATCAAGATCCCCAAAGTCATCTATAATATAAAACTCTCATAAATGTGGAATTTTTATGCGTGAGGTATTAATAAATATCAAATCTATTTCTATGGTATACCCCTAAACAAAAACCCTTCTAAAAGGCTTCATACCTAGAAAATTTATTTCAATCTAGAAAATTTAAAAAATAAAATGGGGGAGACTCACTCTTCTCTTTTCCAAAGATTTCATAACCTGTATAGATTATTATATATAGGAACTATCTTCCCAATTTGGGGTTAATCCATAAATCAAAACAACCCATGCCTGACCTTCAATAAATAACTCATTAACCTCAAGGTTGATTGTGAAACACTTCAACACCATTCAATCATCAAAATGTTTCTCACACAATATGATGTCCATACCATGACCTAATCAAAACTATGACTTATCACTCACAAACACTTATTATAATACCATGAATAATCACATTCTCATCAGGAAACCTAAGAGTCCTAAAATCCCTCTCAAAACCTTGTGGGAACCTTCCAAGGCCCCAAGATTTTGAGATCATTATAAAACCTAGTGGGAATCTCATCCTGGACCAACTAACCCATATTATAGTATAAATTCATGACATGTAGATAATATATAATTAAATAATAGTAAAAAACATGGGGACCTTAAAAAAAGTGATAAAACGCTAGAATATTTCAAATATAAATAATGCATCTACTATATGAGGTTAAAAAGACCAATCAATTTATGAAAAAATTACATTATGTTATATCAATAAATTAGTTAAGAAACACTTTTTTGAAAAATTTAAATTTTTGTCTCATTTATTCTATGCACACATGAGTTCTATGACCAATTATATTTAAAATATCCTATGGAAAATCACAAAATTCAATTTTAAAAAATTATTTCAAAAAATTATTCTTAAGATGATATCTATAAAAAAATTATTTCTAGATAGCACAACAACCCATCACCTCACATGACCTTGTGAAATATATGATGGGCCACCGATAACTGTTTAACCATGGTGGAAGTAAATATACTATTTAAGAAGCTATGTATCATTTGGTGACAATTAGTATAATAATATCCCCTCATAATTATAGAGTTAGAGAATGTCATAAAATTATTTTGAAATTATAGGAATAATAATAGGAATATAAAATAACTTGTAGAAATTTCATAAATGAAAAAGGATTAAAATAATCAATGAATAAATACAACTAATATTAATTATACATACAATATAAATCAATGGCCATACCAACCATTTTCTATAATAAAGATCCCTTATCTCTTCAAATTCCGTAGAAATATCTATTTCATATATTTAAAATAAAGTCGTATATTTGGAAAAAATAATAGAATACTCACCATATAGAAAGAAATATAAACCATGATTAATGATGTGTAGAAAAATAATGGCACACACCATAGTGTACTATAAGTATAATACCATATTTATAAATCCCAATAAAACACTGATTTCAGGAAATATTTCAAAAATATATAAATAAATGAGTCTTGTGACATACCTCTATTGATAGAGTGGGTATAAATATTCATTATTCCTCTATAAGTGTCATTTACCTATTACACAGAATATACCCATTATTAGTGCGATTTCATTAATGATCTTGTAAAATTACATATTCAAATACCCAGAGAAAACAAAAAAATCCGGGGAAGAACAACATAAGCTATTAAATAGAGATGAAAGGAAGAGTCTTAAAATGGACTAACGAACCATAACCATGATAATCATGCCATTTACACATTTTTAGTAGGGGAGAACCTTGAAAATAACTATTTATTGCAGAGGTATGGCAAAATTATAACCGGAGATAGGTATTAATTGGTTGGGAGAGAAACCATTGTGAATGATTAGCCGCAACGATCTTCAAAGAATGTGTAGGGGTCGAATCACTTGGATCCCACTCGTATAATCTCATAGTTTGGCCAACTCACCGATTGGAGGAGGACTGTAAGACGAAGGGGGTGGAGGAGGATAGGAACACACGATCAAGGGGGTGGGAGGGATTGCACGATGAAGGGGTGGGACTGAATAGATATTCCAGTAAGGATCGGATGATGGATAATAGATAGGTCGGTGATGAGGGAGAAGGGTTTCTAGGTGGGGGATGAGTCGTGCTTCCGTGATAGAGGTAGATGGTTCATAGTGTCACAGATTGGGGAAGGAGTGGTGGCATTCAGCTGGGAGGAGGGCGTGGAGAGGTCGAGGGAGGAGGAGGGTGCAGAGAGGTAGAGTGAGGAATATGGTCTCGGATTGAGGGAGTAGTAGAGACATTTGGTGGGGAGGAGGTCGCAGATAACTTGAGGGAGGAGGAGGGTGAGGAGAGTTTGAGGGAGGAGGGGTCATGTATCGGGGGAGGAGGAGCCCGTCGCTTATGAAAAAATAATTTCCAGGGTTTGTTAATTAAACCATGGATATTAACATTAAATAGCCATGGATCTATAAAAATATAGCTATATATACATGGTTATAGATTAAATTTATAGTAGTGGAGTCAGATGAAGAAATCCATGATGATATCTTCCCATTTCCATTATACTATGAGTAATGGTTGTTGTCTCCCCTTGGACTTCTGTCTCATAACCTTAACTTATTGAAAAACCAAAA
Source organism: Viscum album (assembly GCA_963277665.1). NCBI lineage: Eukaryota > Viridiplantae > Streptophyta > Magnoliopsida > Santalales > Viscaceae > Viscum > Viscum album. The sequence goes on from OY728136.1 coordinate 875,931,561, forward strand.
AATTAGATACATAATTCATAAAAAACCTTTTGGTTTTGTCCCATAATAAATACTCTTTTAGATCTCAATACATCTTCATACTTCTTGGATGAATAGTGAATGATGAACTATGGCCTTTATCCAATAGATACATCTTAAAATATGGTATTTTCATGAGACAAAGATAGTTTCTAAACCTTATCATTCAATCATAATCATGATTGAAATCATATAAATTTATCACCCTCCTCTATAGTTCTACATTTTCTATCTTTGTATCATTAATTTTTACATTGATAGTGGATTGAATAATCACTACAGAAAGATAATATATATCCACTTTCTTCCAGATTTCAAGATCTATCTTCTATAAATCTACACAAATTTGATCGCTTTAAATCTAAAACATGGAAATAAAAGCATTCCCCATCCATATTATAGTATCTTATAAATTCTCCTCCTTCCCCAATGGTAGTTTAATAAATAATTGTAATCTATAATAAACTCCAACCATATCATTTGGAACATATTCAACCCTTTATAGGTGAATATAGACATAAATATTTAATATTTAGTTTATATATCTCACATTTAACCATTTTTATAATTCCTCCTTTTATTCAATATTGATTTCATCCCGAACCATTTGGGTTATGTACCATCATGGAAAGATTGTAGGACCCACAAAATAGATGTAATTTCCATTGTGAGTTCACGTTCATCCTCACATCTATAGAAAATCCTAGGTTGATCTAAAATATCAAATGTAACTTTCCATCCTCAAAATGGGTATGGTATCTTCATAAAGAGATATAATCCATGCCTATTATCACATGAAACTTAACTATAGAGAGAATAATAGGGCTTCCAAAAAGCACATTCCTATAAAATTATATCATAAATGTTCTTTGAACACAATATTCAATCATTATGAAACCAAAAGTTTCTTTTTTTATAAATAAAGATGCAGTCATTGGGGTTGAAATTTTATATTATTATAAAAAATTATAGGTATAAAATATTGAGTTCAATAAGAAACAAATTCAATACTCATAATTGTATAGTTGATGGTCTACACATCATACTTGATATCTTTTTTAGAACCTACTTTAGTAGATTTGATTTCATATGATTTACCTTATTTTATTATTCTTATGATTTTTTGATTCCTAAAATCCTTGTTATCCCTAAGAATAGGGAATTAACATGGATAGTGCACAAGATTCCCACATTAAGGAAATTAAAATGTTAAAGGTATCTTAGGATGAACTATATTTCCCATCATTTCATCAACTAGGATGTTCATTTATTTTGAATTTTTTTTATTTTATTCCCTCATAACACATTGATAAAACATCATCTTGTTCCTTTAATCCATTTACCTAGATTCCCTTTCCCTTAGTCATGAAACATGATGAAATTGAAGCTCTTTTCCACAATGGTCTTTATTAAATTAAAATTATTGAAACACTATTTTTATCTAATTTAGAATTTAATATAGGTTCATTTTTTAATAATAATTTTTGATAGTGAAATAGGAATAACAAGAGCATTTTTTATCCTAGATTCCATTACATTTGGATTCACGAGAGGAAAATCATTGAATTTTCCATCATATTTTTTATTCACAAAATTCCTCCTAATTTCACCATTGACTAAAACCCAAATTGTTTATTTGAGTATCAATGAACATTGATAAGAGTAATAAATCATATCATAATGAAAATAACTTATAGGATGTCTTAAATTAGGAATCCATCTCATCAATCTAGTACTATTTATGTCCATCCAATAACACATTGTTTTGTTATAGGTTTTGTTATCCTATATCCACTCATTGTTAATAAGGGTGCATAAATGGAATGTGAATTAACCCAAGCAGCTCCCCTTGGAGTTTCATACTAGCAATGAAATTAGGTATCTTTTTTGTGCAGCAGGTGAAGATCGAGTTAATACATAACCAAAATTTTATGGTTATTAGCAGTAGGTTCATCTTTTATAGAGAATATATCCACTTGTTTTTATCGAGACAAGGATATCATTTCTTGAAAACTACACAACATCTATCTTACCATCAATTTTGGATATTATCCTTTACATTAAATTATCCTCAAATTTTTTTATAATGTTTTTCTAATAAAATACTCTAAAAAAACAATCCCCTACACTGATATCAAATTCATTGATCCAATAATTATATTAATAAATATTAAATCAATTTATATGAATATTAAATATATTACATAATTATATAGGGCCACAAACTGCATATGTTTAATGTATTTGAAAATAAGGTACATGATCCTCCAATTCATGAAATATCTTCAATATCTTTCAAAAAGTTCTTCCCATATTGAAACCTTATTAGAGAAAAATTACAAAAAACATTTCATCATACCCTTGGGAAATGCAATCATAATAATGTGTGATCTCGGACACATAGTAATAATAAACATAGGAGATGACAATCAATGATCCTAAGTGATAATAAAATAATAATATGGGTTTCAGATCATTATTATAACATGAAAATTTCATACCCAATTAACCATATATCATAAATCCTAAATCATGTAATATTTAATTTTCTTAACTAAATACATAAGTTAAAATTGTGGATAATCATTAATAATAATTCATGATCCATGTGAACATATCATAATTAGAAGGTATAAATTTTTTTCATATAGATATTCCAATAAATACATTTATTTGATAATGTTTTACTTTTAATACTTGCATAGTTGATAGAGTCATTATTGAAAAGTGTTTCAAAAAAATTTGATCATCACATAATCAGAATCAATTTTGAGAGAGGAAGTTGACGTGGTCATAAAAACATTCCTTATTTCACCATATCTTAATTATCCTATGGGTAAGTAACACGTTTTATAGAATCATCCTCAAAACATTCTCATCATATGACATCCAGAGAAAGTAAGTGGATGGTATAAAATATTATATACCAAATGATTCATAATAATCTATAATGGATGTTTAAATAGATGAATAATACAATTAATAGTTCATTTGAATATTTCTTTAAAAATAGGGAAAAGATCATTTTTCAATAATAGTAAAAACTAAAAATATATGTGAGAAAAATATATTCATTGAAAGTTACCATTGAAAATTGTAAAGGATTCTTCATATCAGAGAATTTTTATGATGGTGGAGAGATTGTTTCATATCATTTATGATAAAATAAAACATTCTTCTCACACTTTTTTAAAAATTAAAAAGTGAGTGATGCATAAAGCATGTGAAAATATTGCTTTAAATTATCTTAATTGAATTCAAAGGTAGTAAAAATAATTTTTCTCAAACTTTTATTTATATCCAAAAACATACCTAAAACATTTATAAGAACATGGGAATCTTGTAGAAATATTCCTGGCCTAAAAAGAGTAAATAAGATCGCCTTTCTTAAAGCATTTTCTCAATAATTTTAAGTACTATATAGAGGAAAATGGTACATATAAATGAAAATTACATAAAAAGAGAGAATAATCTATATGCAGTTTAAAGTATATGGATCATATAATTCATTTTAATGGAAATATAACTTTGTTAATTTCAAATTGAAATGAGATTATAACACAACAATTAAACAATTTGGTATCTTTGGAATGATAATACCCTTGAAAGAAATAAATGAAAATAAAAATTGAAATACCATGAATAAAAATATATTAATGATATAATATATCAATGTATAGTTATATAAACCATGTAAACTTAAAAATGTGCATAATATAAATCATGTCTCAACAAAACAATATTTATACAAAGAACCCTTAACTCATGTCCCATATTGCTTTGTATGCATTAAACACTATAATATAATAAGTATATATTTATTATAAATTTATTATATATCCATATTAAAACATAAATTATTATATATTAGTTTATTTATAATTTTGAATTACCCTTTAATTAATAATTATTCATCAAAATGAACATTTGGGGTGAAAAGTAGTTAGTTTTTAATGTGTGTTCGTGTTTGATGGTTTCTCTATTTGAATAATGGTCATGGTATAATAATATATAAAATTTTAATAATTTAATAAGTATCATATTTATTCATTATATACAATTTTATAATAATTCATATAAGTATATGATGAAAAAGGAATTACATCACCTCGTGGAGACGATAGTGAGTGCAAAACGGGGACGAGTTTTCTACTTTTTGATGGATTGAATGAAAGAAAATTAAAATTAAAAGAAAAAATAAATAATAATTATTATACCATAATAATAATTTATAATCTTTAAATATATGTTTACATATATCCATGTAAATAGGAAATGAAAAATAGATCCATCAATTTGTGGAGGCTGTAGTCCGCACATACAGAAGAGAAACATTATCATTTTCAAATGGATGGTAGGGTAAGAAGGTGGGTAATATATTATAGTTATATAATAATAATTATCTTATAAAAAAAATTTACGTCCATTAAATTCATTTATATTTCCATCTTAGATAGGTTGTGAAAAAAAATTAAATACATCACTTTTAGGAGACGGTGGTTCATACGTACACTTGAGAAATGTTTTTATTTTCCATTAGATATAATTAAGATAGAATGAGATTATAAAATTAAAAAATATATTAAATTATCCTATATATACTTATTTAAAAATTCTATTATGGGTATATATAATTTGGAGGAGGTTTGAGGATAAATAAACTTAAAAACAGTCAACAAGAATATATACATATTGTTTGGGAAACCATCATCAACATAGTAATTAAGCCTTATTAAATTTACCCATGGATGCCCTTGGTCAGAATTATCTTATCAAATAGGGTTAGGACAAGTGTAACAGTAATTTAATATTTTTATAATATTATTTTTTTACACTTATTTACCAGATTTACCCTTTAACCATGGTAAATAAAATATTTACCAAAGTAAATATTCATAATTTATAAAAATAAAAGTTATATATTTACACAATTTGAACCTCATAATTCTAAATATGGAATCTATTTTTCCAAATTCAAAAAATAGAAGTTGCAGAAATTAATTTAAAATTAATTCCCATTTTCAAAACAAAAAGTGTGTTTTTAAGAAATAATAACTATCAAAAGATTGACACTTGTTTATGTCCAATTTCCAAGTGAAATTACATATAATGACCAACATTGGATTGAATGGTAAAAATCTAATCTAATTAAACTTTAAAAACAATTAAAAATACAATCTAGTCATATAAATAAATTAGATTAAAATCCAATTTTGAATTAAAATGCAGTATTTTTCACTATTAATTAAAAAGTGGACTTTATCATAGAAATACCAAAATTTTACCCAAAATAAATTTTGATGCCCCGATTATGAAGAAGAATTTTATTTTTTCAAATAGAACATATAAAATTAACAAAAAAAATATTTAAAAAGGATTCTCCATTAAATGGCGGTAAATTGAACATTAAATGAATATTCGAGTATTTATGCTTAAAATTGGATTCATTCACATTTTTAGCCTCTAAAATTTGTTGGATAAAAGTAAAAATTAAAAAAAATGTATAATAATATTGTCGTTTGTTCTATTTATTCCAACCAATACAATGGCTAGGCATTAACTACCATTTAAAATAATATTATATTATTATTTTTCATAATGTCTCAGCATTGTGTGCAACATAAGACTTTGAAGAAACCCATTTTTCATATCAGCTACTCTATTGAACATAGCATCATCTTTAAAGTAAAATTAATATTCAATTCAAAAAAATTAATAAACAAGAAAATATCATATTTCTTTATTTACCTAGGATGTTACATCCTTCCACCCTTTTGAGAATTGAGTCCTCACAATTTTATTTACTTATCAAATAAATGGGTGTATTTATCCCTCATAGAATTTTCAGATTTCTATGTTGTGTCTTCAACCATATGGTTTTTTCACAAAACCATTACCTAGTGAATTACCTTATTCCGCAACACTTTCTCTCTACGGTAAAGAATCTGGACTGGATGTTCCTCATAAGAGATATGTTATTCCAACTGAACTACCACTAGACTCAAAACATGATATGGATCTAGCATATACATTATCAACACTGAATCATGAAAAACATTGTGCACTTGGGATAGACGTGGAGGTAAAGCCACTCTATACACAACTGATCCAAATTTCTCCAAGATTTCATAAGGTCCAATGAACCAAAGACTCAACTTTCCCTTCTTAACAAAATGTATCACAATTTTCAATGAAGAAACCTTGAGAAAGACACGATCACCTACCAAGAAAGAACGATCCTTCCTCCAGTTATCTGTATAAATTTTCTTCATGCTCTGAGTTGTTCTCATGTTCTTATGAATAAATTGAACTTTTTCTACCATATCCTATACCAATTATGGTCACATTAGTTTCCTCTCACCATCTTCATCCCAAAAAGCTAGATTTTGACACCACTTTCCATATAATTCTTTCAGTGGATCCATGTTTATAATGAAATGAAAACTGTTATTATAAGAAAATTCAACCAAAGAAATATGTTGGTCCCAACATCCCATGAAATCCATTGATGATGCAAGTATCATATCTTCCAAAGTTTGAACTGTTCATTCTGACTACCCATCTGATTGAGGATTAAAAGCTGTACTGAAATTTAATTCAGTACCCAACAACATCTAAAGGACTTTCGAAAATATAGAAGTAATCCTAGGATCACGATAAGATACAATAGAGAGGGGAACCCCATGAAACCTGACTACCTCTTTAACATACAACCGAGAAATTTGATCTAGAGATAGAGTATCTCGAATAGGAAGGAAATGAGTAGATTTAGTCAATCGTTCAACAATAACCCAGATTCCATTATTACCTCGAGATGTATTTTGTAATACCACAACAAAGTCCATGGATATATTTTCCAATTTCTAGTCTGGCACTAGTAAAGGCTGAAGTATCCCTTTCGGTAATTGCTGTTCTGCTTTAACATGATGACAATTAAAACACTTCATAGTAAAGCCAACAATATCTATTTTCATTCCATCCCACCAGTAATTCTTCTGAAGATCTCTATACATCTTAGCACTACCAAGATGAACTGAAAACGGAGAACTTTGAGCTTCCTAGTACAACTCATTCCTCAATTACGAATCAAAAGGCACACATAATCGCTTCCCAAATCTCAAAATAAAATCAGTATCAATGTTAAGATCAGGAAACTTACCCTTTTGAACCAATTCTACCATTTTCTAGAACCCACAGTCTTCCTTCCGTGCTTTCTTAATTCTATCTGGTAGAGATTATTTCACTATCACCTGAAAAAAATAGAGGAATTTTCTACACCAATAAATTCTATGACAAATTTCATCACATCGTTAATCAAAGGATCTTGTTCCAAAGGTATCATAGTTAAGGTAGTATTAATATTTTGACTCAAAGAATCAACCACATTATTTTATTTTCCTAGATGGTAATGAATCGTGAAATCATAATCCTTGATTAATTATATCCATATGCTCTGTATCATGTTCAAATATTTTCATAGTGATTATATACTTTAAACTTTTGTGGTCAGTACATATTTCACATTTTACTCCATACAGATGATGCCTCTAAATTTTTAAAGAAAAAGACAACAACAGCTAATTCAAAATCATGTGTAGAGGAATTTAACTCATGAAGTTTCAATTGACGTGAAGCATAAGAAATTACTTGATCATTATGTATTAGGACACAAACAAGTCCTTTCAACGAAGAATCACTGTAGACACAATTCACCATTTCTAGAAGGTAGTGCCAAAACAAGAGCATTCACCAATATTGTTTTCAATTCCTAAAAACAATCAACACATTCTTTTGTCCAAATGAACTTAACACCTTTTCAAGTTAAATTAGTCAGTGAGATAGATAACCGTGAAAAAATTTCAACAAACCTCCGGTAATAACCTGAAAAACCAAGAAAACTATGGATATCTATTATATTTGTGGGTCTTGGCCATTATTTAAAAACTTTTGTTTTAGAAGGATCAACGGTTATGCAATTTTTTGAAACAATGTGACAATGGAATGAAATTTTTTGTAACCAAAACTCACACTTGATAAATTTCCCAAACAGGTTCATTTCTTTAAAAGTTTTCAAGATAACCCTTAAATTAATTTCATGTTCCTCTTTATATTTGGAATAAACCAAAATATCATCAATGAACACAACCAAAAACTTATCTAAGAACTCAATAGAAATTCTATTCATAAGATCCATGATTACTGTAGGTGCATTGGTTAACCCAAAAGGCATAACCACAAATTCATAATGTCCATATATAGTACAAAAAGCAGCTTTTAGAATGTCTTATTCCTTTACTTTCATCTGATGGTACCCCGACCATAATCAATCTTATAAAAATACTGAGATCCCTGGAGATGATCAAAAAAATCATCGATATGAGGTAAATGATACTTGTTCTTAATAGTGATGTTATTCAATGATCTATAATCAATACAAAGTCTAATTGAACCATATTTATTTTTAACAAACAAGACAGGAGAACCTCATGGTGATGTGCTAGGTCTAATGAAACCTTTATCTAATAACTAATGCAATTAATTCTTTAACTCTAAAAGTTCAGTTTGATCCATTATATAAGGGGGTTTTGAATTTGGCCTAGCATCAGGAATGGAGTCAATAGTAAATTCAACATTCTCAATCATGTACTATACCATGAAACTTATCAAGAAAAACATAAAGATACTCATTTACCCCTGGCACATCATTAATATGAATAGTTAATTTGTTTTAAACAATATGTGAAAGGTAACATTCATTCCCATATTCTACTAGTTTCTGAGCATCCAGATATTTCATCAATAGTAAGGGTTCATTATTGTACAAAAAAAAATTATTTATGAAAATAAAACACTTTAGCACTACAGTCAATCTTAGTATGATAAATGGAACTCCAATCCATACCCAAAATAACATCAAACTCTACTACAGGAAAAACAACAAGGTTTGCCGGTAGATTATTTCCACACCCAAGGACAAGAAGGTTCTAATAATTTATTTATGTCTCAACATTTCCCCCCGGTGTTTTTACGATAAGTTTAGGATTATTATCTTGAGATGGAATTTCCAATTTACTAGAAAACTTATCATAAATGAAAGAATGTGTAGACCTTGAATCAACCAAAACATTTCCATAATCTGAATAAACAAACAATGTATCTTATATTAATTCATTCGATGGCCCAACATCTGCGGAAGTATTTGAAAAGAATTTCACCACCCCTTTTAGCTAGTAGTCTGTCTTCTTTCCTTCATTTGATTTCTTCGTTGGACACACATTTTCATAATGGACCATTTAATTTCAATTAAAAAATTTTATTGGTTTTAAATCAGATTTTGTCTTACCATTACCCTAATCTTTTTTAGTGCAATTACGAGCCTTACGTCCCATTTTTCCACACCAGTAGCACTTACCATAATTCAAAAGACATTACCCAGTGTGATATTTACCACAATTTTAAAAAATTATAAACATAAGTTTCTTACCATCAGACTATTGTGAAGAGTTATTCCCTTTTGTCTTCCACCTTGACCTATTATTCTGTTGTTTGTTAAAGAACACCTGATAATTGACAAACTCCATTTCCACCTTCTCCCCACATCAAATAATTTTTCCATAACTTCTGAAATCACGAGATGATAAATCCCTTTGATGCATTGGATTTAATCCTGAGTAAAAATGATTGATTTTACTCTCAAGATATTGTATGTAATTTGGAGCATACCTTGCCAGTGGAGTGAATTTTTCTTCATAAGAAGCCATTGAGTCATCCCCATACCTAAATTATAGGAATTTTTCTTCCATCATAAGCTGAACCACCTTAGGAAAATATTTCTCAAGAAACATACATTTGAATTCATCCCAATCAAGATCCCCAATCTCCTCACTATCCCTGATATTTTTAATTATTGACCACCACTGATCGAATTCACCTTTCAAACGATTAATAGAGAGACTAACCATTTGATGTTCTGAACATCCCATTGCATTGAAAATCTTTTCCAATTCTTTAATCCACACTTCAGCTAGTACATGGTCAGATCATCTTCTGAATGACGGGGGATGTTTCCTCATGAAATGCTCCACTACTGACATGTTTCTTTGTGGTTGATCGGGATGATCTTGTGCGTGGATATCACTACCATTTATAGAGTGAGTCGACCATTCCATCACTACAAAAAACTGTTCAGTTTCAATTCCAACCATCTCAGGTTTCTGGTTTGGAATTTTTTTCCTCCTGATGTCATCCCAACATAGCTACCCTTTTTCCTCTATAGAAAACCATTATGAACATAGAAATATCTTAGGTGAAGCAACAAGGTTATATATAAAATCTATATCTTTTCAATCATACCATAAATTATTTTATGGATATTAATTTAAGAATATCCTAACTACTAAAGATGTCTAAACCGACCTCTAATACCAACTATAACGAACAAACCTTAAAAAACTATATAATCTTGAATTAAAGGAATAATTCACATTGATGATATTTTCAGGTTTAGAGTTCTAGATAATTAGACCATAATTATTACATTAAATATCAAAAATTACAAATTAGACACTTTTACACAGTTTCCTTTTTTCATAAAATAAAAACTCTTGAAAAGAAAGTGTCATGTCTAGTTCCATGTTTTAGAAAGCCTAACTTTTCCTTTATCCCATCCTTGACCCTATTCATGTTTAAGTCATGTGAAAAACATTTCACAACTTGGGATGACCATAATAATCTAAGTAAGGGTTATAAAATAAATAATGAAAACATTAGTTCATCAAAACATAAGCTTTTTAACATACCTCGTGAAATCATTCGATTTATGAATAACACATAGAAAACATAAATCTTAGTGGTAACTTGTGACATCCATAACTTATTTATGTTGTGGATTTCACAACTACATATGGTGTTACATTTGGAATAACCATTGAAATATATTCCTTAAATCTCTTAGGAGAAACATTAACTTTTACCTCCATCAAATTACAAAATTCATTGGAGATCTATCTCATGCTCACCAGCCCTAGGTTTATCATGGAACCACTAGTATACGTAAATAATAACCAAGAACCATAACATATTCATAACACATAACACAATCATAAAGGAAAGATAACTTTTACACATTGAAATAATGCTATATAATTTCAATATATTGACATAATAAACCCATTATCAATACCAAAATATGTAAAAATATTATATGGTATTTATTTTCCTTTTAAAAACATTACAGCTTGTCAAGGAATCCAAAGATCAAATAATGCTCGTAGCGTCAGAAAGGTCGTTGTCACCTCTTACGTAAAAAAGAAACATTCCCTTTGTTGTTGATTAAAATTCTATGTAGAAAAATGATTCCCATTGAATGGAATTAAAAGTCAAATGGGTTTATACACAGTGTAAAACAAAGTCAAGTATAAATCATTATATGCCTCAATGAAAAGTGATTGAGACATAGTACCTTACCTCATGCCCAAGTTGACTTTTTCATTATTTAAATATCCTAAATAATAAGATTTAGTTAATTTATAAATTCTTAAGAACCTTTTTTATGTTTATTTTCCCTTTTACGTCACTTTTTACCACATTATAAATGTTACACAATAATTTATGTTAATAACGGTCTTTTTGTGATATTTGGTATGTATAATTACAAGTTGTCCATGTTATCAAAATTGCATTATATACAGAATCATATTCATAATTTACATATCACATAAATCATATATATCCAGTATATATGTTTTTAGAACAGTCCATATCATTTGGATATATGAAAATTAAATGCACCGTTCATGGAGACGGTAAGCCGTACGTATGCATGAACACTACTTTCATTTTTTTTTTCATTTTTAATGGACTAAAAACCAAATTATACATAGGTATATTATAATTCCTGTATAATATCATATTTCATATAAATTACAAATGTTCATTAACACCATCCTTTATATGTTTCATGTATGGTATGAACGAGTCATATCACTTTGAGGGGGTGATTATCCACACTTCCCCAAATGAAATTATCTTATATACACATCATGAAAAGAATAAAGGTATGTTATAAAAGAGAATTATAGAAGAATAGAGATAAAATAAATATCATAAATATCATATATAATTAGAGTGCCATCATAATGACCACCATGAGAGGCGGTAAAGCAAATTGAAAAACAACCATTTCGTGAGGTAGTACTTCACCGTCTATAGAAACAGTATGTACGTATCTATTAGATGGAGGTGTGTGTAAGTTTAGTTAGAATATTAATTATAAAAACAACCTTGTATATTTAGGAAACTGGTGTTATTATAAAAGAAAAGAATAAAAAGAGTTTAGGTGGTTGGATAAGTAAAATAAAAGAAAAGAACTTAAGAGAAGATGTTACCTTTAAATTGGGTAACTCCCTTTGGTTTCAACCAAAATGATTTCTTGAAGTGCCTTCTGTATAAAGTAAGGATTCTAGGTGGAATATAAGAAAGTTGGGAGATTATTTATACTGATTTTTGATGATCCAAGGGGCTTGAGATCTGTGAGTAATGGGTTAGAGTTGATGGCTTTTTATAAGGGGGAGGATGGGCTCTTTAGGAATGTTTGAAAATATTATTTTATTATAAACTAAATTTCGGTTTCAAAAGTTCACAAACTTATTAAATTATAATATAAGACGACTATTATTACAAATAACTTCAATCGATAGGTTTTAGACATGTTTTTGCTTCAAATTTAACCATATCATTTAACTTTTACCCTTAGTTAACTAATTTGACTATTACCATGTCTTCTTGTGTATTTACTCTATAAGATTAATATAATTACAATAAAATGGAAATATAACCACAAGTGGTTCATTAATTAAATTTGAAACCTTATCTAAGTCATTTTTCGGAATCTTGGATTTTTAAGATTAGTTTATCATTTAATAAAATATTAATTGTTTTAAAAACTAATTTATGTCAATTTGTAAACGATTCATATCAAGAATTTTAAACAAAATTTTTAACAACTTGATTTTTTCAAAATAATATTCATTAATTAAAATAAAACAAGTAATTATTATATCTAAAAATCATTTATGGCATAAAAATATTCAAAATAAATTTATTTTAATAATTATAATATCATTTATTTGAATCCTTTATTAATGAAGAATTAATGCATCACCACTGTGTCATAATTAAATATATTAATTTATTATCTAAAAATTACAAATAAAAACCATGATGTAGGAAATATTTTTAGCTTTCTAATGATTCTTTATGGTAAGAAATATTACATATATAAACCACTATAAAAATTATTTTACTAAGTGATATATGTTTATGTTACTTTTGTCTGTACTTTTAATTAATTAATATAAAGTGTCATTATCACTCCCACATGGCTCCATGGGGTCCGAAAAATAGGCCCAAGGATTCCCTTGGTTGGAAATATCGCATACAATAGGGTTAGGATAATTGTAAGGGTAATTTAATATTATTATAATATTATATGTTTACCTGTATTTACAAGATTTATTATTTAACCATGGTAAATAAAATATTTACTGACGTGAATATTCATAATGTCTAAAAATCAAAGTTAAATATTTACACAATTTGAACATAATGATTCCAAATAAGGAATCTATTTCTCCAAATTTAAAACAAAGAAGTTGCAGAAATAAATTTAAAATTAATTCCCATTTTCAAAACAAAAAACATATTTTTAAGAAATAATAACTATCAAAAGATTGACACTTGTTTATTTCCAATTTCAAAGTGAAATTACTTATAATTACCAAAATTGGATTAAATAGTAAAAAATAAATCTAATTAATCTTTAAAACCAATTAAAAAGATAATCCAACCATATAAATAAATTAGATTAAAATCCAATTATAAATTATGATGCAGTATTTTTCACTATTCATTAAAAATAATATTTATCATAAAAATAACAAAATTTTACCCAACGTAAATCTTTATGTCCCGATGATAAAGAATAATTTTATTCTTTAAAATAGAATATATAAAAGTGACAAAAACTAGAGTTAAAAAGGGTTCACCATTAGAAGGTGGTAAATCGACCTTTTAATGAATATTAGAGTACTTATGCTTAAAATTGGATTCATTCACATTTTAAGCCCCTAAATTTTATTAGATAAAAGTAAAATCATTTAAAAAACATGTATAATTATATTTTAGTTAATTCTATTCATTCCCTCCAATACAATGAATAGACATTAACTACCATTTAAAATAATATTATACTATTATTTTTCAGTATGACTCAGCATTGTGTGCAACATAAGACTTCGAAGAAACCCATTGTTTCATGTCAAGTACACCATCAAACATTGAATCACCCTTAAAGTAAAATTAATATTTACTTCACAAATATTAATAAATATGAAATTATCATATTTCTTTATTTACCTAGGATGTTAAAATGATGGTCACTATCATCCACTAAACTGATGTCTATTTAGGGTGAATGAGACTAAGTTAGATGTTTCACCAGATGATAAAAAACTTATTGGTATAGTATTGAGTAGTAAAACATAGTAGGTGTGCCTGAATAAACTACTGCATATGAATTACCTTTAAAAAAATCCAACCATGCTAGTTTGAAAATAATACAAATAAAAATAGTATTTTAAACTCTAAAAAAACAATACAAAACATTCCATTTTTAAGAAAATAATTTTATATCAAATTCTAAATATTGTTTTCAAAGGCTAAACAAAATTCAGATAATTTTTATAAAAAATATAATTAAAAATAAAAATGGTTTCACAATATTGGAACATAACAATAAAAATATATTAAAAATATTGTTCCATGGAAAATAAGAAGGAAATTGAGAAAAATCCTAGGAAATACAAAAGAAGATATGTAAACTAGGTCATAGTATCCTCATAACTCCATGATAAATCCATATAATCTTTTATCATGTACATTCCTATAGAGAGGTCGAAGAAAAAGTTCTAGTGGTCCCTAAATCATCATCATTTTTTTATTTTGTGTTATAGGGTAATCTTTTCAGGGAGACCATGTACAGACCCGTAAATTTGATGGAATTTTTTTTTCTTAATTTTCATAGGAATTTTAGAAGAACTCAGTTTCAGACGGCACCTGATTCCAAGGCCCGGTGTGCCCAGAATCAATTTCTGAAATTTTCCTCAGGTATGTTCAGTGAACGAACGAGCGGGTTTTTCTAACTTTTTAACCGGTGCTCGGAATCGAATTCTGAGGGCACCGATGGAATCGCAACACCGGTACATGCTTAGAAACGCCTCTTCCGGAGTTGCGTTTTCTTGGGTGTGGTTTTTAATTTTTGGGCTTTAAGTTAAGAAATAAAATAAAGTGGTGCGACAACTTTATTTTTATTTCACTTAAGCCACTTAAAAGCCACTTAAAAGCCACTTAAAGTTTCTTAAGCTACGTTAAATCGGATAGGGTACAATTCAAAATATCCTACCCTCTTGGTAGGATATTTGCGAGGTGGGGCCCGTACGAGCCCCACTGTTTCTTTTCCGCTAAGTAACGCACCCGCGAAAACCCCTATTAATTGATAGTTAACTGGGACATTTCTTAATCTATTAAATGCTCCTTTTAATTGGGCAGTTTTATTCATTGAATTAATTCTATGAATTAATGGGTCGTTACTTAACTTATCTTTTTTTTGTTTGTTGGCATGTTAATAAAATAAGACCAAAATTCTTCTACTTGTGTGTTGTTCGTTGAGAGGTTTTGACAGAACCTCAAGTCCTTCAACCTCCTTCGCGAAGAATGCGAAGAACGCGAAGAATGCGAAGAATGCCGGCCTTCGACGAAAGGCGACGAAGAACGCCGAACACTTGGAGATCGACGACGTGACGCCGTGTTCCGCGACGCCAACGATTCTCCTCCTGCGACGTTCTTCTGCGGCGTCCCTTCTTCCGCGTCAAATCTTCGATCATCCGTTGAGGTGAGAGATTGCAGAACTCTTATTTATTTGTGGTTTATAGCAAAAACATGGATTTAATAATTAAATATGTATTTTTTTGATCCTCAGAGTTCGTCGACGCGATGCCATGTACCGCGCGTCAGTGACGCTCTTCCGCGACGCGACGATTCTTTTCTTCCGCGATGATCAATTCCGTGAAGAACGCACATACGATGAGGTAGGGGTTTTATTCTTTAAATATTTGTGATTAAATCCCCGGTCATTTAAATATTTTTGGTTGAATATCTTTAAGACCGCTAACGCGGTGGGTGCGGACTAACGAACAAGTCCGAACCCACCGCACCTTTTCATTCTTGGTGCGCAAAACAGTGGACGATGACAAACGGGTCGCAAGGGGCGATTCGAGGTCCTGACAGTGAAGATCGGATCCCGGGAAGACCACTGGCGAAGACCGCACGCAAAACGGACCACTGGAGCGCGTCCGGTGGCCCGTGGAAGTTCCCACCGGCAAAAATCCGCCGCGGCTGAAGCCGCGGTGGTGAGCCGGTTCTGTGGCCGTGCGGAACCGGGAGGAGGGACGCGGCCCGGCCGCCACGTCCGCTGGTGAGGCGTCCCCACCCGAGGCCGTGGCATTTCTTCACGCGGGGGCAGAAAGCACCCCGCGGCTTCCCCTCGCTCGGCCGCTCAGCCGAGCCGCGCCGGGCCGACCCCCCGGGCCGGCCGGGCCGACCCCGGGGGGTCAGGCCGGGTCGGTCCGGGCCAGACCCCCCGTTTCCAGACCTTTTCGGTCTGATGCTCATAACTTGAACTACGGGCCTCTGAATGACGCGCTGTTAGTGGGGATGTGATCCTTGGATCGAGATGGTCGCTTCGGTATATCAAACTCAAGGTTTCGGAATACTTTGGGTTCGGCCGGGTTGGTTCGTACACGAAACCAACCGGGTCCTCGGAGTGGAAACGCTCATATCTTGAGCTTCGGACGTCCGATTGACATGCCGTCAACTTTGATGGATTTCTCTAAGTGAGACGGATCTTTTGGCATATTCCGCCCAAGGTTTGGACGCAGGTGGAGTATGGTCGGGTTGGTTTTGCCTTAGAAACCAACCGGGCCCCTGGGACGAAAAAGCCAATAACTCTCAGACCGGGCGTCTGATTGACGCGCCGTCTGCGACGTTGAGTTCCTGTTGACGATACGGAACTTTTGGATACATCAACTCTGGACTATGTGTCAGTTGATGTATCAGCCTCTCGGCTCATGAAGCGGACCCTCCCGAATGAGCTTGCTGTGTGCGGGAACCCTAGAGCTGGCTGCGACTGTGACGATGATGGAAACAGTACGGGAATCCTCCGTGTTTTCAACAGTGACCACTACAGTACATCTTGGGATACATCAACTCTGGACTACATGTCAGTTGATGCATCAACCTCTTGGCTTGTGGAGTGGACCCTCCCGGAACAAGCATGCTGTGTGCGGAAACCCTAGAGCCGGTTGAGACTTGACGACTGCTGATTGAAAGACTCAGTGTGTTACGGATAGCCCAGTGGGAAGCGCTTGGTTGTAGCAGTCGACCAACGGCAGAGGGGCGCTTGGTTGTAGCGGCAGACCCGCGGTACTCAACAGAAGGAGTACCTCTGGAGGCTATGAGTGGGAGCTCTTGGTTGTAGCGGCAGACCCACGATAGAGGAGCGCTTGGTTGTAGCAGCATGGGGGAGCGCTTGGTTTTAGCGGTAGACCCACGATGGAGGAGCGCTAGGTTGTAGCAGCACGGGGGAGCGCTTGGTTGTAGCGGCAGACCCACGATGGAGGAGTGCTTGGTTGTAGTGGCTGACCCGTGTTACTCAACAGAAGGAGTACCTCTAGAGGCTATGAGGGGGAGTTCTTGGTTGTAGCAGCAGACCCATGGTGGTAAGTGCTTGGTTGTAGCAGCATGCCCACAGTACTCGATAGGTGGAGTACTACAGCAGTCCAAGGTTAGAAGGAAGCGCTTGGTTGTAGCGGCATAACCAATGTACTTGATGGAGAAGGAGATTCCCTATAGCTATGGTTTCAACTTCATGATCGATCCTATGTGGTCATTGCGGGGGTTAGTACCTACCGATCCTTTGTGGGTACGATGGATAGATGAATCAGTGGCTACATCTGATCATCTCTATCGTCTTACGAAGAAGTATATCATGTGTGAGCTGAATCATGTTTGTTATCCTATTTGGATTTACGTTTTTCTTTCCTATGTGGATTGTGTCGTGCTATCCTGTGTGGATTTATGTTTTTCTTTCCTGTGTGGACTGGGTTGTACTTGAGCTCGGATATTGGAGCCGAGCGAGAATTGAAGTCTTAGTCATATGTATGGGAATATACCTAAGTCGTGTCTGATGTTTCTTCGTGATTGTATCTTTCCTTTGTGATTTATCCTTTGTGCACTCTAGGAGACCTTTGGGGGTCGCGGGGTCCCTACTGAGTAGCTTATACTCACCCCTGAACGGTCTATGCCCGCACTACGTTGTGTTGGTTGCGGACGACGGACATCGCTGATCGTGGTGGAGGCTTGCGGAGCAGGATGGTACCTGGAGGTAGACTACTGGGTGGGACGTTCTCGGAGCAGTCGGCTGGACCCGAGGAGCAGTGGAGGCTTTCTGTACCCACCCTTCAGGTGGGACTTCTAGTGGATGGCTCAACGTTGCAGCTTTACTTTTCAGTTGTTGTTTTCCCCTTTCGAGTTGTACTTACTTTCAGTTTGGGTTTGTATTCTGGCCCACTTACCTTTCCGCACTTACTGTTGTACCAGTTTTTACTTAGTGTTTACCTTTACCGCTTGCTTACTCTATGGTGCTTGATTACTTTAAAAAGGCAATGCCTTCCCTTTTACTGGGATTTACACGTTGGTGCTAGTCACCAGCCCCTGGCCTATGGAAGGCGGGCTCGGGGTAGTCACGACACAGGCCCCGAGGTCGGGTCGTGACAGACCAGGTTAGTTCCATACCAACTTAGTAAACACACTAGTCCTTATCTACCAGTATATTCACCCATGGTTCCTATGTACTTCATTAAAATGGAGGTTATTTTTTACCATGCTAGCATATAAATATAGATATCACACAATTTCACAATTTTTTTTTCACTTTCTCACATACGACCTCCGTCCTTAAGTGGAACTGCTTCCAAAGTTACCCAAAACAAACATAATCCTTGTAACCTAGCATGTATCAAGAATCAAATATTCAGTACATATATCATAACTTGTCGAGGGAATTTCTTATAAGGGGTCTTCCTTTTCCATAATAATTTATGGGGATAACTGAGCCTCATCACATTATGTTTTGAAAACCAATTAAACACCTAAAAAACATTCCGTTTCAAAACAAAGATAAAATCATATTTAATGATGTAGAACCCATGTTGGATGCTTTGGAATATTTTTTAAAACAAATGAAAACAATTCATAGGATCCACAACCATTTTTCATAGAATATATTTACTTTATAAAAAATATACATTTAATTTACTCAATAAATCATGGAATTCATATTAATGGTCTAGACATAGGGAATAAACCTCTAAGTATGTAACCTATGATGATGGAAGCCTGAATCCACTTCAAAGAGTTTTTTAGAACAAAGTCCAATAAGGATTATGGTGAATAAAATTACTCTTTTACACTTAAAAACATATGAAATTTTATAGATATATATATAACATAGATACAATGTAGATATTACCTTCTCCATGAGGGATTATGTACAATGATGGTACACATATATAGGCCATACCTATTTATATGTGTGTAAGTCAGCTTTAGGGATCCATGAATCATTTCTTTCATGAATAGAAGTCCAAGGATACCCCAAAGAGGTCTAAGGTATACTAGAAAAATACAAGAAACCTCAAAAGTCCCAAAATCCCCCCAAAAAATTAGAAAAGAAAATAAACCTTAATATAAATTGTTCAAGAACCAACTTAAATCAACATTAAAGGATAAAAAGCACCTCAAATGAACCCCATGAACCCTATGAATAAAGAACCAACAATTAAAGTGCCCAAAAGAGAGTTTGGATGTAGATGGTATATGTACACATCATAAAGGAGAGAGAGAAACCAAGAAAAATGGATGAAGAAGTGGGTGGAGTAGGATAAAATATTACCAGTTAAGATTAGACCAAGAAATGACCTAAAAATTGGAAAATACTAGAGGAAGGAGGAGAGGGTGGAGAAGATGCGAGGGATCCTTCCTGGGGGATGGGCATCAAACAAAAGATATTTTGGGGGAGGAATACATCCAATTTGAGTGAAGAGTTATATAAAGATAAAATAATAATAATAATCATCATCATCATCATCATCGTCATCATCATCATCATATTAGCCGTATTAGTAGTATTAATAATAATTAAACATATTTTTTCCTTTTTGTTTTTTTAAATCATGGAAGGTATCACTGTATGGCCTTATAGTATTCTAGACCATGCATAAACCTTGTCTCACCTATATCCAAGATGAAAGGGAGGCCACATAGTTTCTAAGGCCTTGCACACATTCATGCAGCTAGCTATGAAACTATAAGAGACTCATTTTAATGGGCCACATGGTTTGCTGACATTGGGAAAACATTTCGTCTGACTGTTCATCCATAATGTGATACACCCTATCTAGATAAAAATCCACTATTTTACTTCAAAAATCAGTGAAAAGATATAGAATAATAAATGAGAAAAATAAAGTAATTGAGAAGTGTTAGGTCCGGGTATGAAATTTCTCCCAACCATTGAATCTTTCTACCCCTACGACATTTCAATGATTCGATTGATTGAGACATGTAACATGAAAAAGGAACATCCCATGGTAAAACATTTCCCCAATTGAACATCAAAAGTGAATAAATCATATTCATCTTCATGTAAAGATGTATGAAAACCAAATAATTTTGTAATACCATCCTAAACGAAGTATCTTAACATACACTGATGTAGATAACGAGACCAAAGGACTCAAAAGATATGCCTAAGATTCAATGAATGAGACATAAATATGTAAAAAAAATCCAAAAACATGGAACACCCAAACCTCTAGCATAGAATCATCAAAGAATCACATAGTGGTTCATCTGGGACCTCCACAAGTATTTGTCACATGACCCACTGTCCAAGCCATCCAAATTACTATGGTCGCAATCAGGTAGGGTGGAGACAATAATTTTCCCCATTAAGGAAGAATGTGAACCAGGTTCACCATGAAATCCTTCTATGTTTCCATACCGACCTACCAGGGTTGTAGTAGAAAATTTATTTCCCATGTTAAAAATACTCATGAATCTAGAATAAACCTATAACACATCTGTGACCTCTTAACTCCGTAATTCAAACATTACCAAAAAAAGGAGAAAATAATGAGAAGATACATAGTTTGTATCCCCACAATTTAAAAACCATCTAGCACAAAACAATAACCAATAAAAGAGGGACACAACAATGGAGGCTAAAAGTAAACTCCAATCCATTCCAAGATCCATAACATCTATAAGACATGACAACTCCAAAAAAAAACCCAAAAACAAAACTACTCCAACAGAAGGATAAAAAATTAAATGTGCATGTCCATAGGGAACATCTATAGAGATCCCAAAAGAAATGTGGACAAGAAATCCACCAAATCAATAAGGGTCCCCAAAAAAACCACATGAAGGGAAAACTCAAACTGATTCTATTTATATGTCTAAGAAAATAAGTTGGATCTACTTCACCAAAAACTAAAAACTCTTGCAATATGTGAATAAAATCACTCCAAGAACTATAGACATAGGCCTCATGTCATGAAGCATCTACTTCCCCATAATAATGATATCAAACTCTTCAATTGAAACTTCCCCTTTCAGTAGTGCCACTTACAGAATCACTTCATGTGACCCATGTGGCCATGATGAAAGTAAAATATCTTCATAAGACACTAAAAATTAGGTATTATCCTATTTTTAGTAGACAAAGTTGGATGAAAACCCAAGAATACTTGGGTGTGGTCCAATGTCTCGACAAGATATTGATCCACCACTTGTTTCAGAGTCAGGGTAGAGTCATCAATGGGTATACTGAGAGAAACAATTATTCAAATTTTCCACAAAGTCACCATCCACCATAATATTGATGAGGTCAAACAACTGAATGAAGACCAACTCTTATTTCAACAGAATTGAAGTTCACTTAGACAAACAAGTTAGGCACTTCAGTGACAAACCATCTAATATTTTTATCGAGGCTCTTATGGGGAATACTCTATAAAAAGGAATATGAAATGATACCCAAGCACATCAGAAATAAAATATCCACATCACAATCATTAATAAATAGCCTAAAATCAAAAAATCATTCCAATAAAACCTCTAACTCATAAAATCCAACACCCCAAAAAGGAAGAATCCAAAAATGAAAAGAAATAATAAAACCACTACAAGTTTTTAAAACATTTATGTACACATTCTCGAAAAAAATCTTCAGAAAAAACAAACAATATTATGAGGTTAAACACCCATCATCAGTATTCCATGAAACCTCACATATATACAACCTTTTGTTATATCAATAACCCACCCAAACATTCCAATAATCGTCCTTATACCACCGAAATATATCCATAAATATATATTTGTGATAATTAAAAGGAATAAAATGGTTTTAAATAAGAAATTGTCATTTCTAAAACCAAACATCCAAACCACACATGAAATTCCCATACAATAATCAAAGAAGACTCTTATGATTAAAGAAACACACTTCCAAATTCCAAAGAAACAGTCGTTTCACACTTAAAACCTCTGAAATTATTAAATGTTTTCCAAATCAATTTTAAATTAACTTTTTAAAAACCCATTAAAAGAACCCAAAACAATTACCAAAACAATTTCTATTTTCTAAATGATCCATTTCATCTTCAATGAATCCCATGTTCTCATTTTGGAAATTCAATTTCAATAAGTTATTTACCATTTGAAAAACCTAGGGAAACACCCAAAAATCAATTAAAACCACCCCCAAGCACAAAAAAAAAGAATCCCATTACTCAAATGATAAAAAATCCTCAAATAATAGAATAATAACCACGAAAACTACATGGATGTACAATCTAGTAGGTCGTGCACCACCCAAGTGAGAACATTGAAGCTTATAAGAGGTAGTTTCATAGTCTTTGAATGGTTTTCTAGAATGTACATAATAACCATGAACCCTCTGAATTACTCAAACCTAATAATAAAATCTCAAAAAATAAATAGATGCACTCAAAAAAGATCAAAGGACCTCAACAAAACTAATAGAAAAACTAAGAGTTTGAGACAAAACCACCTGAGAACACCTTGAAAATTCAATATCCTTTCCAAATAGGTGGTTTTTAAGAACATAAACACAAATTACCACTTGAATTATAATAATAATATATTCATATTTCTTTAAAACCCTAAATAACAAGGTTTTATTCCTATGATATCATTTGTTCATGACTCAACATGGGGAGACCCTGAAATAGTCACCCGATATTGCACACAAAAGGACTGAGAGGTGTTTCTAATCCTCATGGGATAGAAAATAGAACTTTGTATAGAGTTTGTATCAAATGGGTTATTTTAGACAAGGAAACAATACATAAATAAAATAGAATAATAAAAAATAATATTGGATATTGAAAAGAAATAAAAAAAGAGAAAGGATAAAATTAAACACTAGACATACCTCCTTATTATCTCACAGGTCACTATCATCCACTGAGCTAATGTAGTTCCATTAAGATTAAGACCGTGATAGAAATTTCACAAGAAACTAAAAACAAACAGTTGTATAGATGTGAGTATTAAAATATTTTAGTTATGCCCGAATAAAATAATCCATGTTTCATATCATTTAAAATAACTCCAAATATGAAATTTTGAAAACTATACATATTAAAATAGGATTTTCTTCTCCTTAAAAAAACAAGAAACAATCATCCTTTTTTATGAAAAAAAATTTCCATCATATTTTCAGAAAAGTTTTCAAATCATGAAATAAATTTTAGAAAAATTATTAATAAAATATATTTAATATTAAAATAGGTTTCATAAAATAGGTACATAATAGGAATATGATTTTAAAAAATTACATGAAAAACATGACAAATAGAGTGTAATAACCACTTGAAGTACATAAGTATCCAGGTAAACAAGGTCCTAGTATCCTCGTACCTCAGTGATCGAATAATATAATACATTCTCATGAAAGATCCTATATAAAGGTTGAATAAAAAGTTTTAGTGGTCCTAAAATAATCATCATTTTGTTTAGTTAGTGTTGTAGTATAATCCTACCAGGGAGTGAGTTTCATTTATCTATTGAATCAACTTGCATACTAGTCCTTAGCTACCAGCCTATGTACCTAGTGTTCCCAAGTTATTTTTTTAAATAATGGAGAGTTTCTACCAAGATATAATATAAATATATATATAAATTTTTTAAAAAACAATCCACCATTAATTTTCCCACCTTTGACCTCTATTCTTAAGCGCAACCCCTTCCCAAGTCACCAAAACCAAACAAAATCCCCTTCATTGATCATGTATCACAAATCAAATATTTTGTGCATAAATCACAATTCAAGGGGGATTTCCTTTATAAGGTGTTTCCATTTTCATAAAACAATTTGTTGTGAAAACTAGGCCTCATCATTTTGACATCAAAAACCTTTTAAACAATTGAAAAATACATTAATTTTTTTAAAAATGGTTAAAAGAACATTTTAACAAGAAGAACCCATGTTGGAAGCTTTTGTTTTTTTAAATAGATTAATAACCATAATTGGAATTCATATCCAATTTTCATAGTAAATAAATAACATATAACAATATTATCAAAATTTAAAACACTCAATAAAACAAGGAATTCAAAGTAATTGTTCATACATAATGAACCAACATCAAAACATGTAGCTTTTGACGATGGATACACGATTCCTCTTCAAAGAGGTCCATAGAAGAAAGAGAGACCAATAATGACACTGGTGATGAAAAACCCTCTTTTACACTTACACACATAATAAATTATTCATATATATATATATATATAAATACCCATAGTTACAATGTAGACATTCCCCTCTCAATGAGGTTATATATACAAAGATGGAATATATATATTTGTTCCTTACCTATGTATATGTGTGTAAGTCAGCTTCAGGGAGCCATGAATCATCACATTCATGAATTAAATTCTAATGATACCCCAATTATGTCCAATGTATACAAAAAAAGCACGAGAAACTCAAAAGTCACCAAAACCATAAATAAAAAATTGACTAAAGTTGATAAGTGAATCATCCTTACCCAAAACCGATGAAGAACCAACTACCTTCCATCACTGTGGATAAAAATGAACTAAGACAACCCAAAAAACCTAGAAACCAAGAACAAACAATTAAAATTTACAGAATCTGGTTTGGTTTCAGATGGTTTATGTATGAACTGTTAGGGATACAGTGATACCAAGAAAAATGGAAGATGAAGAGAGAAGAGGAGGAGAAAATATTACTAGTGAAGGTCACACTAAGAAAAATCATGAAAATAAACCAAGAAATGAGGAAAGAAGGTGGGGGTGGATCACATGTAAGGGATCCCTCATGGGGGATATGTGTTGAATGAAGCTTGGCAGGGGGAGGGATATAACCAATGGGGGTATAAGAAGACAAAATAATAATAATAATAATATCAATAATAATGATGATGATAATAATAAGAATAATAATAATAATACATGATTTAACTTTAATTTTTTTAAAAACATGGAAGGCCAGATGGTTTGGTGGAATGACCTGCAAGACTGTGTGCCAACCATGTAGTGCCTCTATATAAGAGAAAAGGGAAGCCACAGGGTTTTTGAGTAATATTACATGATTGTGTGGAAAGACATGCAACCTTAAAGTCCCACTTTTAAGGGTCTCATGGATTTTAGAGTTCAGTTCATGGTTTCTTCTAACCATGTTTTACCCCTATTGTGCTCTAAAACCATCATTTTCCTTAAAAATATCCATGAAATGGTATATTACAAAACTAAACCAAAAAAATAAATAAAAAATAGAGATGTGTCAGGTCTGAGTGTTATAACCTTTATTTTCATTGTGATTACAATTTCTAGAACAAAATTCAACAAAACATATTGAAATCAAAGATTTTAAAATCATTTAATGTAAGAATCGAAGATAGGTTTTTTTGAGGATGGAGGAGAGGAAAAAATATTGAAACATGTAGAATTTTGAAAATGATATTCCATAAAAAGAATAATTTCAGTAGAATATTGTTGATATTGATGTTGATTAAATCTATTATGATGATATAATTTTTATCAAGGTCTTTATACATCCAAATATTTAAAAACATATTGATATATATAATATATTAGGAAACTAGATAGAACTAGTGAAAAATAGAAGAATACTACATATTGAAAAACCAAATACAACTTATACCATAGGTTGAACTAATAACATTATATGAATTCATTAGACATAAATAATGGGTTCAATACATGATGTAATAGTAAAATAAAATTGAAAATAACTCAACTTGGGTGTTAGTTTGAAGTACTAAAGATAAAAATGTTATTTTCAGAAAGTTGGTATTGAAAATAAAATGGATGTGAAAGGTTAGGTGACAAGGAATAAAGATAGGATATTATATAAAGAGTATATAAAAATGTTGAAAATAGACATTGAATAATATTTTTCTCAAGTAGAATGAATTGAAATAATCATGTTTCTTTCAATGTTTGCACACACACACATCAAAATTTATCAATGGATATGAAATCATTATTTTTAAATGGAGATCCTGAGGAAAAAGTATTCATTGAGTAAAAAAAGGTTTTATTATAGATGTTAATGGAATCATGGTTTATAAACAAGAAAAGAACTTTATTTTTTGAAATATGATACATGATCTTGATAATAAATAATTTATCAATTCTTCATATAAATAGGTTTTTCAAAATGGAATATTGAAAAAAGTCTATATGGAAAGGTTTTCTCCACTAATACTCTAATGTTCAAAGTATGTTTAGATTATATTAAATTTCAAGGAAAAATAAGTTTAATTGTGATGACATTTCTGTGTAGATGATAATGATGTTTTATATTTATTTCTTTGGAGAGTTAAAATGGTTTTTGGGGTTATAGGTTGAGAAAAAAATATATTTATATATTTTTATCAAACGACATATATGATAGAGATCAATTGAAAAATATTGGAATGAAAGATTCAAGAGAATTTTCAACTCTAATTTTAGTTTGAACAATGCTGTGTAAGGTTGAGAATAGATGAAAACATAATAAAAAAGAGTTTAGAAGATTCATTATACGCTATATGTATTTGAAAGATGAATGACCTGACATAGCCTATACAGTAAAACTTTGTTCTAGATTTCATAATGTTCCAAGACAGTCAAACATTATTACAAAAAAGACAGTTCTATGATATATGAAGAGAATAATGAATTATGGACTATTAGGAAGATGCAGTATTGATGAAAAAATTATTTGATTCATGGATGCATATTTGGAAGGTGATATCATAGAGACTATATCCACTTCAATTGGAACATTCTTCATTATCAATGGATGAGTGGTATGGTATAATATAAAGTAAAACATAGTGACACTTAATATTTTTGAGGTAGAGTATGTGTAATCCACTCATGCATGAACACATGTTTTTTGGATGTGTCTCTAATTAGACTATTTTAAGATTGATACTGAGAGGCCATTGAAGATTCTGTGTGACAATAAAATTGAAATCGATCTATCAAATAACCATGTTTTGTATTCAAGATCCAAACACATATATTCTAGATATTATTTCATTAAAGAAAGATTGGATAATCAAGACATCAAGCTAGAATGCATTTCTCCCATAATTATATTGTAGATATAATCAAAAAAGCTATACAAAGAAATTGATATGAGTTTAAAACATCATCTTCAAGCCTCACATATCACTTAAATATGTATGGAAGCACCACCCCCATAAGGCATTGGATTGTGTTGATAGAAGGAATAGCGACACAACACTTTATCCAAGAGGGGTGGAATAGTTGCAAAGAAGATGGACTATACACTATTTCGTGAATGTAAAGTATTTGATAATTATTAATGGGGGATATTTTTTATAATTAGGGATGAGTGTGAAATATGGATACATTCATGAAGGGGGAGTTTATTGATGTCACTCAGAAAAATTATATTATCAATTTGGGATGTAATTCTCTCAAAAAACATTATCGTATTTGATAGTGTGGTTCAATTAAATTCTCATTAGAGAATTAATTTTATTTTGTGATTCTTATGAGATTTTATGGAGTTCTAAATATGATTTTATTTAAAAGGGTTTAATAGAGTTACCAACAAATCTAAAATGGGGACACTGAAGTACCCCTTGTGTTGGTAAATGTTTTCATTTGATATCAATATTGGTTGAGAGCCAGTAACAGTTGTTGAAATATTTATTGAAGGTGTGTAGACCATTATTGAGAAGAATTTAAATGTTTTTGAGTTGCGTTTTAGTGATTTTGTGCTAATTAAAGAGAATATATAATTCTTCTAGGTGTTGGATTTTTTGCTTATTAATTTCCCATAAAAAACCTTTTTTTGCAAAGATCATATGAGGCCATAAGAATCAATGGTAATATAAGGTTCATTTGAGTTTGAATTATAAGAGTATGAGGTAGTTGTAGGAATGTATGTCATATGTATGGCTAGATTAATAATCATTAAGTGGGATATAAGGATTATTTTTATCCTTATAGAAATTATCTATTTCCAAAATATTTATATTTTAAATAATTACGACTCGATGATGGATAATTTGTTCCTTAAACATTAAAACATTATATTAAAACCACGATTCAAGATGATTTATCATTAATTACAATGTTGTTTTCACAATACAAATCTATTTTATTTTTTGGGCAATTCTCACTATATGTAGCTGTTGAGTTTTATTTGAGTTTTATAAAGAATGACTACCATAAAATCATTCTTTCAATTTAAAGAGGTGATGTTGTGATATTATTAATTTCAAATAATCACCATCAATATATTTTTATGTTTTTTTAGAAGTTTTTTTAGTGTGGAAGCTCAAGTTTTTTTATATTTTTTTGTAAAGTAGTTCATCGGTCTATATGTTGGAAGCAAATTAGTTTGAGAAGAAATAGTGATAAGAAGAATATGTGTACCATAGGAAATTCTCAAATTGATTTGTTCATGAAATATTCTTCAATTATGATTTAAGATGGAGAATTATAACAAATTATTTCACAAATCCATTGAATGAGAATAAGGTTGAATTTGAATTATATAGAATAAAATTTGTTATGTAAAGTTTTGATGATTCTTGAGATCATGATGCATGTTTCTTGAGCCTAACCAAATGATGACATTGATGAGGATCATGTTCTAAAACTGTATTTAATGATGTTTTTTGGAATAGTGAGATGGAATTGATTTTTTAAATATTAATTAAATTCCTAGATTTCTAAAAATGATTAATATGAAGAGTTATTGAAGAAATATAGTATATAGAACATCTTATAGAAATAGAGAATTGATGTATTGAGATAAAAAGAGAGACAAAATCCCAAATTTTATAATCCATCATCTTTATCTGTTTGAGTTTGATCATTCAAGAAATCAATTCAAATATAATGTATCATGAATGCGAAATACATTATCGATCGATAATTGGCTTTTTTTATTATTTTGGAAGCAGATCAACTGCCGAAAAGAGATTGTTACGGGGGTCTAAAGTGATGCAGCCCGAGTGCATCCCCCCCCCCACAAAATTATTACACTTCCGGGGCAAAGATCCCAAACTAGAAAACACAATTAACGGTACCTCCAGACTACCTCCCCGAGAAAGTGCGTCCGCCGCGAAGTTAGCCTCCCTTTTCACATGATGAACCGAGCAAACCTGTCCAAGTTACAAAATGCAACTACGGACTACGTAAATTAGCTGCCAAGGGGGGTCCACCTGTCCGTTGATAGCTCGTACCCCAATTTTAGAGTCTGACTCCATTTAGTGATTAATCTATTATTAAATATCTACATAGCTCATGGAGGAGGATATTCATCTAATATTTTTGTAGAAACTAAATCATAAAAGTAATCATTATCATTCAAGTTCTATTAAATAATAACTATAAGGCCCCAGACTTAAACATTACTTAATCTTGAGTTATTTCATGAATACAGGTTGATGATCTTTTCTGGTTTTGAGTTTTAGAGAATTAGATCATAAATCAAGCATTATATTCCACATTTAAACAATTTGGTTATATAAAAGATAGTACTCATGTTTTCCATCAACGGAAACATATTTTAAAATAAAACATGGATTATTTCTTGACACATCCTTGAAACTATCATCACATCATGTACCATTTCCTTGACCTATGAAAGACATTTCAAAAACATGGGATGAGCATAAAAAGCTCAGTAAGGGATATAAAAATACGTAAAGGAATCATTAGTACATGTATACAAAAGAATCAATGAAAAAATGATTTACTCATAAAACATAAGCACGTTAACATACCTCATTAAATCATAAGATTTATGAATAACTCATAAAAAACATAAGACATAGAGGTAACTTGAGGAATTCATAACATTCTTACGTACGGAGTAACCCTCGTGGTTAAATTTGTAATACCCATCACAGTATAGTCCCTAAAACTCTTCGAAAATTCCTTAATGTTTTACCCCTTTGCGTTACCCAATGCATTTGAGAACTATATTAGGCTCACCATCCCTTAGTTTATCACGGAACCACCTGTCTTCATAACAATGCCCAAGAACCATAACATAATCGTATCATATAAAACATGCATGAAGGAAACATAAAATTTCCACATTTCAATCATAAGATATCAATAAAACACATTGATATAATAAAAAAAAATTGAAAACCATTTTCAATTCCAAAATAAATGAAAAGTAAAACATGGTATTTATTTTTTATTTTAAAACAAAGTTATGGCTTGTAGAGGAAGCCAAAACTCAAAAAATTGTCACAATGGAAGAGAATTCATTGTCACCGCATACATACGAAAAAAAAACATTCCTTTTTTCATTTAGTAAATGATTTATATAAAAAATATTCCTTTTGAATAAACATAAAAGTCAAATGGGTTTATACACTATATAAAAGAAAGTTGGGTTTAAAACAAAATATGCCTCAATGAAAGGAGATTGAGACGAAGTCCCATACCTTGGGTCTGACTTGACTCGATCATTCTTTAACATCATAAATAATAAAATTGAGTTAATTTATAATTGGTTAAGTACCTTTTTCAAGTTCATTATTCCTTACATATCACTTATTACCATGTTATGAACACTAGGTAATTATTTAAGTTAATAATGGTCGTTCTGTCGATCATTGGTACTTGAGTAAAAAATATACTCTTTATAATTACAAGTTGTTAATGTATCCATTATATCCAGAATTATATTCATGATTTAGATATCATATATATCATATATATCAAGTATATACTTGCATTTATAATATTACATAACATTTAGAGGTAAGAAATGAAATGCACCGTTCATGGAGACGGTAAGCCGTACGTACGCATGAACGCTACTTTCATTTATATTTTGTATTTTATGGAATGGAATCATAATGATAAAAAAGTATATTATAATTCCAGTATAATATCATATATAATATCATTAACTCCATCCTTTATACGTCCCACATATGGCATTAACGAATCAAATCACTTTGAGGGGGCGGTAGTCTGCACTTCCTAAAATGAAGATATCGTGTTTACCCATAATGGAAACCATAAAGGTATGACAAAAAAAAAATACAGAAGCTTAAGGAAAACATAAACATATTATATATCATATATAAATATAGTGACATATTAATGGCCACCTTCGAAGGTGTTAGAAGAATATTTAACAATCATCGTTTCGTGAGGCAGAAATTCGCCATCCACAGAAACAGTATGTTCTTTAACCGTTAGATGTTGGTGTGTGTAAGTGTATCTAGAATAATTCTTATAAAAAAATCCTTGTATATTAATGATATTGGTGTTTTTACAAAATAAATGAATAAAAATAGTTTAGGGGGTTGGAGAAGGAAAATAAAACAAAAGAACATTAGAGAAGTCTTTACCTTTAAATCAGGTAACTCCTCTTGGTTTGAACCAAAGGGTTTTTTAAGAGATTTATGCCTAAGGTAAGTCTTCTAGGATTAAGATAGGGATGTGGAGGGATAAAATGATCAGATCTTTGCCGAGCCAATGGCTTGAGAAGTGTGGGTAAGGAGGTAGAGGTGGGGGCCTTTTATAAGAGGAGAGGAGGGGCACTCTTGGAATGTTATAAAATGTTTCTTTATATTGAAATTTGTTTCGGATTTAAAAGGTCCAAAATTGATAAATTTAGAGTATAAGGTGATAAAGGTTCGAAATATACTCATCCAATAGGTTTTTGACAAGTCTATGTCTTATATTTTACATTATCTTATCATTTAATTTAAATAGTTCATTAATGAGGTAATCGCTACATCATCATGATGTCATAAATAATTTAATTTATTTAATGTCTAAAAATTATAAAAAAACTAATATGATGTAAGAATTATTTTTATCTTTTCATTGAATATTTATAGTCTAAGAGATCATTTATGTAGAGAATATTAAAATTGTTTTACTTAGGTGTTACATACTTTGTTATATTTAACTTTCTTTAAAAATAAAAAGATAAAAAGTCATTATCACCCAAAAGTGAATCTATGGGGTCCCTACGTATGGAACAAGGAATCCTATAGTCGGCCATGACACAAACAGAAGCATTAGGACACATGTTTGGGTCATTTGTTATTATTATGATATTATTTTATTATCCTTAACTACCCAATTACTAATTAATCACGATAATTAAAGAGAATTACCTGCGTTACAATTCATAATGTCCAAAAACAAAAGAGTATTAATTAAATAATTTGGACCTTAAGATTCCAAATATGGAATAAATTTTACCAAATTACAAACATAGAAATTTCAATAATTGATTTAAAATAATTCCCGTTGTCAAAACAAATAGCGGGTTTTTTTGAAACAATATCTATGAAAAGTTTGGCACTTGTTTATGCCCAATTACAAAGTGAAATTAATACAAATGAACAACATTGTATTAAATGGTAAAAATATAATCTATTTATACTTTAAAACCAATTGAAAAGATAATCTAACCATATAATTAAATTAGATGAAAAAATAGTTTTGATGTAAAATGCAGTATTTTTCACTATTCATTAAAAATGAACATTGTCAGAAAAATACCAAAAATTTATCCAAAGTAAATTTCAATGTACAAATCATAAATAATAAGTTTATGTTTACAAATAGAGCTTATAAAATTGTCAAAAGTATGATTTAAAAATGGCTTTCCATCAAAAGGTAGTAAAACAATCTTTTAAAAACATTAGTGTATTCCATGCTTAAGATTGGATTTATTCTCATTTTAAGCCTCTAAAACAATATCTAATTCATAAATATACTTAGATAATAATATATATTATTCATTACTTACTTGGGATGTTACATCCTTCCCCCCTTTAGAAAATTGCGTCCCCGCAATTTATTTACTTATAGAATAAGTGGGGGTATTTATCCCTCATTGAATTTTCAGATTCCCATGTTGCCTCTTCAAACATGTGGTTTTTACACAAAACCTTTACTTGACGAATCACTTTATTCTGTAACACTTGGTCCTTGTATTCATGAATCTGGACTGGTTGTTCCTCATAAGATAGATTCTTATCCAGCTGAACTACCTCTAGACACAAAACATGAGATGGATCTGGCATGTACTTCCTTAACATTGAAACATGAAAAACATTGTGTACATGAGATAAACTCGGATGTAAAGCCACTCGGTATGAAACTGATCCAACTCTCTCTAGAATTTCATATAGTCTAATGAACCTTGGACTCAGCTTTCCTTTCTTACCAAATCTCATCACACTTTTCCATGGTGATACTTTGAGAAAAACATGATCACCTACCTCAAAAGAGAGACCCTTCCTCTTATTGTCCGTATAACTCTTCTGCCTACTCTGAGCAGTTCTCATGTGTCTCTGTATCAGCTGAACTTTTTCTGCCAACACTTCTACCAATTCTGGTCCCATCAAATTCCTTTCACCCACTTCATCCCATAAAGCTGGAGTTCGATACCGCTTCCCATATAATGCCTCAAATGGTGCCATCTATATACATGAATGAAAACTGTTATTATAAGAAAACTCAACCAAAGAAAGATGTTGGCCCCAAATTCCTTGATAATCCATCAAACAAGCACGTAGCATATCCTCCAATGTCTGAATCGTTCTTTATGATTTCCCATATGATTGAGGATGAAAACCTGCACTAAAATTTAATTCAGTACCCAACAACTTCTGAAATCCTTTCCAAAAGTTATACGTGAACCGGGGATCACGATCAGATACAATGGAGATGGGAAATCCATGTAACCTGAATATTTTTTAAGATACAAACGAGAAAGTTGATCTTGGGAAAAAGTATCTCGTATAGAAAGGAAAAGAGAAGATTTAGTCAAGCGATCAACAATAACCCAGATTGCATTATTACTTCGAGGTGTCTTCGACAATCCCACAAAGAAGTCCATGGATATATTCTCCCATGTCCACTATGGCACTGGTAAAGGCTGAAGCATCCCCTTTGATAACATCCGCCCTACTTTAACCTGTTGACAATTCAAACACTTCATAGTAAAATCAGCCATTTCTCTTTTCATTCCATGCCACCAGTAGTACTCCCGAAGATCTCTATACATCTTAGTACTACCTGGATGAACTGAAAATGGAGAACTATGAAATTCAAATAACAACTCTCTCTTCAACTGTGAATCACACGACACAGAAAATCTCTTCCGAAATCTCAAAACAAAATCATTATCAATGTTTAATTGAAGAAACTTACCTTTCTGAACCAGATCTACCATTTTCTGCAACTCACTATCTTGATTCTGTGCTTGCTTAATTCTGTCTGATAGAGAAGATTTCATTGATACCTAAAAAAATAGAAGGACATCCTGCACCAATAACATCTATGCCATAGTTAATCAAATCCTTAACCAAAGGATCACGTTCCAAACGCAACATTGTTAATGAAGCATTACTTTTTCAACTCAAAGCATCAGCCACATTATTTTCTTTTCCCGGATGGTAATGAATTGTACAATCCTAATCCTTGATTAATTGTAGGCATCTCTTATGTCTCATGTTCAATTATTTTTGAGTGAATATAT
The DNA here is from genome assembly GCA_963277665.1 of Viscum album. NCBI lineage: Eukaryota > Viridiplantae > Streptophyta > Magnoliopsida > Santalales > Viscaceae > Viscum > Viscum album. The sequence continues at coordinate 875,966,842 of OY728136.1, forward strand.
ACTTTAAACTTTTGTGATCAGTATATATTTCACACTTTACACTATATAAATGATGCCACCAAATTTTTAAAGTGAAAAAAACAGAAGCTAATTCCAAATCATGTGTAGGGTAATCTACCTCATGCGTTTTAAACTGACATGAAGCATAAGAAATTACCTGATCATTCTGCATTAGGACACAACCAAGTCCTTTTAATGAAGCATCACTATAGATAAAAAACTCCCCATTCCTGGAAGGTAGTGCCAAAACTGGAGCATTCACCAATCTTCTTTTCAGTTCCTGAAAACAATCATCACATTCTTTTGTCCAGATAAACTTAACACCCTTCCGAGTTAGCTTAGTCATTGGACTATATAACAGGGAAATATTTCTAACAAACCTTCGGTAATAGCCTGCTAGGCCATGGATGTTATGAATATCAGTTACATTTGTGGGTCTTGGCCATTTGTCCACAACCTTTGTTTTTGGAGGATCAACAATTATCCCATCTTTAGAAACAATGTGACCAAGGAAATAAATTTATTGCAACTAGAACTCACACTTGATGAATTTACCATACAATTTATTTTCTTTTAATGTTTTCAAAATAACCCTTAAATGTCTTTCATGCTCATCCTTACTTTTAGAAAACACCAAAATATCATCAATGAAAACAACTACAAACTTATCCAAGAACTCATGGAAAATTCTATTCATAAGGTCCATGAATACAACAGGTGCATTGGTTAGCCCAAAAGGAATAAATAAAAATTCATAATGGACATATCTTGAACGAAACGCAGTCTTCAGAATATCTTCTTCCTTTACCTTCAACTGATGGTACCCCTATCTCAGGTCAATCTTTGAAAAATACCGAGCTCCCTGGATTTGATCAAACAAATCATCGATATGTGGAAAAGGATATTTGTTCTTAACAGTGATGTTATTCAAGGCTCTATAATCAATGCAAAGTCTCATTGAACCATCTTTATTTTTAACAAATAAAATAGGATCACCCCATGGTGATGTTCTAGGTCAAATGAAACCTTTGTCTAATAAATCTTGCAATTTCTCCTTCAACTCTAAAAGTTCAATTTGATCCATTCGATAAGGGGGTTTTGAAAATGGCTTAGCATCTAGAACTAAGTCAATAGTAAATTCAACTTCCCGATCTGGTATTATTCCAAAAAACTCATCCGAAAAAACATTCGGATACTCATTTACCACTGGCACATCATTAATCTGAATAGTTCCTTTATTTCCAACAATATGTGCAAGGTAACATTAATTTCCATCTTTTACAATTTTCTTAGCCTCTTGATATGTTATCAACAGTAAGGGTTCATTATTGTACACAAACTGAAATTCTTTTTGAAATGAAACTTCTTTAGCTCTACAGTCAATCTTAGCATACTAAACAGAGAGCCAATCCATAACCAGGATAACATCAAACTCTACTAGAGGTAAAACAATAAGGTTTTCAAGTAGTTTCTTTCCACAGATAAGGATACGAAAATTCTTATAAATTCTTTTTGCCTCAACCTTTCCCCCAGAAGTTTTTACCACAAGTTCAGGAGTCATTTCTTGAGATGATATTCCCATTTTACTAGAAAGGTTTTCAAAGATGAAAGAATGTGTAGACACTGAATCAAACAACGCACTGGCATAATCTGAAAAAACAAACAAATTACCTCATACCACTTCATTTGATGGCCCAACATCTGCTGAAGTAGTTTCAAAGGATTTCACCAACCCTTTCTGCTTGTAGTCTAACTTCTTCCCATCACATGAGCTCTTTTTCGGACACTAGTTTTCATAGTGACCCATCTCATTATACTTAAAACATTTCACTAACTGTAAATCAAATTTGGTCTTACCATTGCCTTGATCTTTTTTAGTGCAATCACGAGCCTTATGTCTCATCTTACCACATCAGTAGCACTTTCCAGAATTCAGAAGACATTCCCCAGCAAGAATTTTACCACATTTATCACAAACTGGAAACTTTGTTTTCTTAACATTATACCTTTTTGAATAATTCTTCCCTTTCTCCTCCCACCTCGGTATCTTCTTCTATTGGTTGTTATAGAGCCCTTGATCATTGGAAAACTCCATTTCCACCTTCTCAGCAAATCAAAAAATATTTTCATAACTTTTGAACTCATGAGAAGCCAATTAACTTCGATATTTTGGATTTAATCCTGAATAAAAATGATTGATTTTACTATCAATGTCTCGAATAAAATTTGGATCATTCATTGCCAATCGAGTGAACCTTTCTTCATAAGCAGCCACCGAGTCTTCCCCTTTCCTCAATTACAAGAAATGTTTTTCCATCCCAAGTCAAGCAGCCTTAGGAAAATACTTCTCAAGAAACATACCATTAAATTCTTCCCAGTCGAGAGCATCAATCTCATCAGCGTCCCTGATATTTTTAACCATCGACCACCACTAATATGCTTCACCCTAAAAATAGTAAATAGCAAGACTATCCTTTTGATTGTCTGAACACCCCATGACATTGAAAATCTTCTCAAGTGCTTTAATCCACCCATCAGCTATCACAGGGTCAGATGATCCTCTGAATGAAGGGGGATGTTGCCTCAGGAAATGCTCCACCACTGACATGTTCCTCTGTGTTTTATCTGGCTATTCTCGTGCATGGATACCACCACCATTTATTGCTTGAGTCAAATATGCCATTACTACAACAAACTGTTCAGTTCTAATTCCAAACATCTCAGGATGCTGATTCGGAAGGTCATTTCCTTCTGTATACCTTTCTAGCACTGCTTCCCTATTTCCTCTATGGAAAACCATTCTGAACAAACATTTCTTAGATGAAGCAACATAGTAATCTTAAAATTCTATATCATTTCAACTGACCATAACAAAAAATATTTTTGGATAATCATATAATATAATTCTAACTCCTAATGTTATCTAAACTGACCTTTGATTCCAACTATAAGGCCCTAGCCTTAAACATTACTTATTCTTGAGTTATTTCAAGAATACAGGTTGAGGATCTTTTCAGGTTTAGAGATCTAGAGAATTAGATCATAAATCATGCATTACATTCTACATTTAATCAAAGTGGTTACATATAAGATAGTACTCACTTCCCCCATCAACGGAAACATATTTTAAAATAAAACATGGATTATTTCTTGACACTTCCTTGAAACTATCATCACATCATGTACCTTTCTCTTGACCTGTGAAAAACATTTCAAAAACCTGGGATGAGCATAAAAAGCTCAGTAAGGGATATAAAAATACGTAAAGGAAACATTAGTACATGTATACAGAAGAATCAATGAAATCATACATTACTCATAAAACATAAGCATGCTAACATACCTCATGAAATTATAAGATTTATGAATAAATCATAAAAAACATAAGACATATAGGTAACTTGAGGCATTCATAACATTCTTACGTAGGGAGTAACCCTCATGGTTATGTTTGGAATACCCATCACAGTATATTCCCTAAATCTATTCGGATAATCCTTAACATTTAACCCCTTCACGTTACCCAATGCATTGGAGAGCTATATCGGGCTCACCCGCCCTTCGTTTATCATGGAACCACCCATCTTCAAAACAATGCCCAAGAAACATAACATAATCATATCACATAAAACACGCATAAAGGAGACATAAAATTTCCATATTTCAATCACAAGATATCAATACAACACATTGATATAATAAAAACATTATGAAAACCATTTTCAATACCAAAATAAAAGAAAACTAAAACATGGTATTTATTTTTCATTTTAAAAAATGTTATGGCTTTTAGAGGAAGCCGAAACTCAAATAATGGTCATGGCGGTGGAGAAGTCATTGTCGCCGCATACGTACGACAAAAAAACATTCCTTTTGTCGTTTAGTAAACGCTTCATATAAACATGATTCTTTTTGAATAAACGTAAAAGTCAAAGGGATTTATACACTATATAAAAGAAAGTTGTGTATAAAACAAAATATTCCTCAATGAAAGGACCTTGAGACGAAGTCCCATACCTTGGGTCTGACTTGAGTCGATCGTTCTTTAATATCCTAAATAATAAACTTGAGTTAATTTATACTTTCTTAAGAACCTTTTAGAAGTTAATTATTACTTTTATATCACTTATTACCATGTTATGAACACTACGTAATTATTTAAGTTAATAATGGTCATTTTTTTGATCATTGGTATTTGAGTCAAAAATAAACTCTTTATAATTACAAGTTGTTCTTGTATCCATTATATACAGAATTATATTCATTATTTAGATATCATATATATCATATATATACATTATATACATGCATTTATAATATTACATAACATTTAGAGTTAAGAAATGAAATGCACCGTTCATGGAGATGGTAAGCCGTACGTACGCATGAACACTACTTTCATTTCTATTTCATATTTTATGGATTGGAATCATAATGATATAAAGGTATATTATAATTCTAGTATAATTTCATATATAATATCATTAACTCTATCCTTTATACGTCCCACATATGGCATTAACGAATCAAATCACTTTGAGGGGGCGGTAGTCTGCACTTCCTAAAATGAAGATATCGTGTTTACCCATAATGGAAAAAATAAAATTATGACCTAAAAGAAAGATACAGAAGATTAAGTAAAAAATAAACATATTATATATCATATATAAATATAGTGACATCTTAATTTCCAGCTTTGAAGGTGTTAGAAGAATATTGAACAATCATCATTTCGTGAGGCAGAAATTTTCCATCCACGGAAACAGTATGTTCTTTAACCATTAGATGTAGATGTGTGTAAGTGTAGCTTGAATACTTCTTATAACAATATCCTAGTTTATTTAATATACTGGTGTTGTTAAAAAATAAATTAATAAAAAGTGTTTAGGGGTTGGAGAATAAAAATAAAACAAAAGAACATTAGAGAAGTCTTTACCTTTAAATCGGGTAACTCCGCTTGGTTTGAACCAAAAGGGTTTCTTGAAGAGCTTTCTGCCTAAGGTAAGGCTTCTAGTATTAATATAGGGATGTTTAGAGATATAATTATCAGAGCTTTTCCAAGCCAATGGCTTGAGAAGTGTGGGTAAGGAGTAGAGGTGGGGGCTTTTTATAAGAGGAGAGGAGGGGCACTCTTGGAATGTTATAAAATGTTACTTTATATTGAAATTTGTTTCGGATTTAAAAGGTCACACATTGATATATTTCGAGGATAAGGTGATAGGAGTTTGAACTATACTCATCCAATAGGTTTTTGACAAGTATAAGTCTTATATTTTACATTATCTTTTCATTTTATTTAAATCGTTCATTAATGACGTAATCACTGCATCATCATGATGTCATAAATAATTTAATTTATTTAATGTCTAAAAATTATAAAAAAATAATATGATGTAGGAAATATTTTTATCTTTCCAATGAATATTTATAGTCTAAGAGATCATTTATGTAGAAAAAAGTAATTTTTTTTACATAGGTGTTACATACTTTGTTATATTTAACTTTCTTTAAAATTAAAAAGATAAAAAGTCATTATCACCCAAAAGTAATTCCATGGGGTCCCTAAGTTTGGAACAAGGAATCCCATGGTCGGCCATGATAAAAAAGGTATAATTAGGACACATTTTGGGGTCATTTTTTATTATTATGATATTATTTTATTATCCCTAACTACCCGATTACTAATTAATCACGATAATTAAAGATAATTACCATCGTTACTATTCATAATGTCCAAAAACAAGAGTCTAAATTACATAATTTGGACCTTATAATTAAAAATATGGAATCAATTTTACCAAATTCCAAAAATATAAATTTCAATAATTAATTTAAAAATAATTCCCGTTGTCAAAACAAATAGCGGGTTATTTTGAAACAATATCTATGAAAAGATTGGCACTTGTTTATGCCCAATTCCAACATTTAATTAATCCCAATGAACACCACTAGATTAAATGGTAAAAATATATTCTATTTATTCTTTAAAACCAATTAAAAAGATAATCTAACCATATAATTAAATTAGATGAAAAATTATTTTTGATGTAAAATGCAGTTTTTTTCACTATTCATTAAAAAAAGAAGATTGTCAGAAAAAACAAAAAATTCATCCAAAGTAAATTTCAATTTCCCAATCATAAATAATAAGTTTATTTTGACAAAATAGTGCTTATAAAATTGTCAAAAGTTTGATTTAAAAATGGTTTTCCATCAAAAAGCAGTAAAACAATATTTTAAAAATATTAGTGTATTCCATGCTTAAGATTGGTTTTATTCTCATTTTAAGCCTCTAAAACACTATATAATTCATAAATAGACATAGATAAGAATATGTATTATTAATTACTTATTTGGGATGTTACAATAACTATACTTCAAAGATTCATAATTTAGTGAGACTATAATAAGGGATCTTATGATGATAAGACCATATAATTAGTCATAATTAACTTATACTTAGAGTTAGCTATCCCATTTTTGGGAGACTAACCAAATATGGAAAGGAGTGAGCCTTTTTTAATGGAGCCAAAGCATGTAAAAATCCATGTATTCATTTATATTATCTTTATACATGTGAGAGTGAGAGTTTGAATTTAAATTTAAGTGGATCAATTGTAAAATAGTTAGACAAGATTATTTAAAGTGTAAATAAATTTAATAACTGGTCTATATTGATCCATCCCCCATTATCAGTGGATTAATTTGATCCTAGTATCATCACCATGAAATCTCTTCATTAATCATGGGTTAAATTAATCTAATTATTTATTGGGTTATTTATAGACACAAAATATATATTATTAGTCTTACGTATTAACTTAATTATTTAATATAAATACAATCAACGTCTTCATAATCCATTAGTCTCTTCACATTGGAAATTTTTTTTCTAAAACAATAACTCTATTAACCATGATGAATCATTTATAAATTTTTTGAAAAATATTTTCTTTAATAAGTTTATTACCTTATTCAAATTAAAAAATAATTAGTTAAATTATTTTTTATATTCTATTAAATATTTCAAAAATATCATCAAAATAATGTTTTATAGAATCTAAAAAAACATTTGAAAGGTATCGAGTGCATTGAATAGTGTAAATAATGTCCCCTTGTAAGTGAATGAGAATCAGAAATGGGATAATTCATTCTATACTATGATTGGTCTATGATTCTTGGTTACAATTTGAATTTTGGTTACACATTATGAATTATAAATGGGATAGATGATTCCCACCTCTAAACGTTTTTCTACATATTTCCAAACTAAGTTAAACAATGTGGGGTTAAATATACTTTGGGGTTACCTAACATGTATGATCTCATTTTCTAGAATAACCTTATGCATAAAAATTATGGGATGAAAGATTTAAATTTCATCAACAAGACAACCTATTTATTTAATTTTATTCAAAATATTTATCAATTTAGTTTTTTTGATTAGGAGATAGGTTTTTTTCAATTATCGTGAAAAATATATCATCAATAATTAAGTAGTTATACTTTATGTTTGAGTGTTATGGATTTAATTCAAGTTTAGGTGGGTGTGTTTGAGATAAAAACAACTTCTGTTCACTTATCACTTAACATTAATTCCTTGTAAAAAATTTGAATTATATTTTTCTGTATTTTCTATAAATATAAAATAATGTATATATAAATATTATTTAATTAAAAATTCATTTAATTATTCATTAATTATAACCAACTTCAATAAAAAACCATTTTCCTTTAAATCACTTTTTCATTTTCTCACTAAAAAACACTTTTATAGTTTAGTGGGAACCTCACAACATCCACCATACCTAAGTTACTTACACCAAACCAATTTAAAAATAAGAGGAAAAACATTCAATTTCAACCATCACATTCGAATTCAGAAACCATTACAAGATTAACACACATCATCATCATCATAGAATACGGGCCAACTCAAGCTATACACCATATGAACTATTCACCATAATCATTATCCCTACACAATCATTGTAAAGAAACTCAAAAAAACACTGATCCAAACCACAAACATACTGAAATTCATTCATTGGAAAAAACATATTTCCCATTAAAAATAATTATCCCCTTATAAAAGTTGAGTTTAAGAATGTGGAAGTGTTAAAGTAAGGTATTACTTTGGGGAGTATTTCATTGATTCCAAGATTATAGGATGAACTATAGAATCTAAAAACTAAATATATAGTATCCATTCATGAACATTTATTATAGTCATTATAATTATTAGAAATTATTTTATCAGAATTATGGGTTCACGTTTCATTACTCTTTATAAGGACATTATGGAATAATAATACAATTTCTAATTAGACTAAATTAGAATACACACTCATATATTAGATTATAAAATGTTGAGTTTCCATTGAATATTTTATTCATGTCATATGGTATACCATATCATAAATAATAATAAGGAATTTTTAATCACTCTTGTTAGTATTTAGATATAATAAATTGTGAATATATGTTCTTCAGTATCACGCCCAATGAAATCTATTTGTCATGATTGATGATATGTCCCTAATTTTCCCAGGATGAAACATCACATTGTTATAATCAATGAAACTAGTCATTATAGTAATATATATTATGATAGGTTATAAAGGAGCATTTAAATTTAATTAATTATTTGATTTTTAACATTTCATTTTGATAATGGATAAGTTATAATAACTGACACTAATCATTATCAATAATAAATATTTTCAATTTGTAGGATATATATCCATCACCAAAATCATATCAACTAATATACTATTTTATAATCTATGATGGTTATATTATTATTTTGATTGAAAATAGACTTTCTTTGATTTTTGAAGATAAGATGATATCGTGAATAATGATTAAATAGTTGTTCACTCAAATATTTTTCATTTATTAGGATATCCACGAGTCCTTTGGTAGTTACTATTTCTTATTTATGATATGTACATGTATTTCATGGGTAGTGACAATTATATATCACTGGTCAATATAAATATTCTTATGCATGATTTTATTTTGTGATTATGACAACTTATTTCACTTCTTACAACATTCCTATTGTATTATACCACACTATATGAAATCAGTTTCTATATACAATAATCTAAAAAATCACAAATCATGGTTAATGATAAGGCATGCCATTAAATTTGATATCTCAAAATCCTCAAAAACTAACACCAATCGTTTGTGTCTTCTTTTAAAAATGTTCAATTTCATTCTCCTTAGCATATAGAAAATTAATTTTAGAATCCTAGATTTTAATATTTTTTTCAAAAATTCGTAAACTCTATTATTTTCTATAGCATGTCGAAACATCCTAGTGATAAATAATAATTCTTGAATCATTCAATTAATTTTAAATTAATTGGTTCCCAAATTATCATTTTCAAAAAAAATTACCATTAAACTACATGACATATCAGAATTCATAAATATGATTAAAGTCTAATAAAATTAATTATAATGGAATAATATTTTTATAAAAATATATAGTTAATAATAAAATATTCTTTTATATCATGTGGTATGATGTGTTACTTATTACCTCTCTGGATATTTGGGTTGGAAGCACAGTCACTAAGAAAGAGGCTTATAGGATCATACTCTAAGATTATCTTGAAGCTCATTAGATTAAGTAAAATATATATAATTGAATATAAACTCTCTTAATTTGTATAGAAATGATTACTAAAGTTATATCGATTTTCATTATATCCTACTAAATTCATCTTTTTAATATGTGAGTTTTAATTTATCTCTAATTTTATTATCATGTTATTTTAGACGCAGATATGACAATGTAGGTTATTTATTGAATGAAACTAATTATTTTATGGTCAATTTCTTAATAATTATAAGGAGATAATGGTTTTAATTAATGGCCTGATGAAAATATCTTATTATTTAAAATAATATAAATATTCATTTACTTATATTAAGAATTTATATTATGTGTCAATTAAGCATATAATAGTATAAATAAATAAATATTATTTTTAAATGTAATATAAGATATTTATTTATTTAAATTTCCTTTGAAAATTTATTTTCATTTAAACGTAAATATAAAATGAAAAAATATCATGTTTTTCTATGAGATATTTTTTTAATTCTTCTATTTTATTCCATAAAAAATTTGAGTGGTAACCCCCATAATATCTCATGCTATTGAGAGAATATCAAGAGAGATAATCTAATAAGATCAACATAGAAGATCATATTATATTTGGTTCTATCATTCTAGTACTTGACTATTTAAGATCAGTGTCCAAAAAATTTGTGGATCCTTTGGATATATTTTTTGAGGGACTCTACTTTGAGTTCTTAAAGAAACAACAATACCAACGATGGGTAAAGATGCAATTAAAAAACAATCCATTATTGTAATTATTTTTATTAATAATTGATTATAAATTATGTGTGATTATTATGTTTATGAATTAAATTGCTTTTTTAGATATTATGAGTTTATCATGATATTTAGATTAAAAATTTAAAATGGTCACTGCATCCATGTTGTTTTAGCTCCACTCAATTTGTACAGTTAAGATTGAATAGAATCTGATAAAATATATAAAAAGGTTATATCGAATATGGAAATAAAAAAATAGGGTTGTGAGGTTAAGAAACATTTATAAGGTCCATCAATAAATTTAAATACATGACAATGGTCTTGATTGAAATTTAATTAGGAGATAAGGTGTTGTTTGATAATAAAACATGTAGAAAATGTCTTTGGTGAGGTTGAACCACATTGAAATAGACTTGTGTAAAGGTTGTATGATATTGAATCTTATTTAAAGGATTTATATGTGGTTGAAACATATTTTTTTTTGTTTTTATGTGATATTTAAAGTCTTAAAACATATTTAGATGAGGTTCAACAATAATTTACACATGTTTCATGACAATAAAATTCACAAAATGAAGGATTTATTAAATTAATATATATATATATAGGTTGTGAAAGGTTGATTTGAAATCTGTGTGAGATTTAAATATAAGATCCAAATACTATGTAAGATTAAATGTTTCTAAATCATGAGTTTTTTGTATATATATTTTTTCACCAGTCTTCACCAAAATTTGAATTAATTTTTTATATAAATTATTGGAGTTATTATTCATGTCATAAAACCATCATATTATGAGTAATAGAATGAGATATGTGAAATATGAAATATTTTTCATTATTTATGATAAATTATGAATTTTCAAATTAATTAAAAGACTAATACATCCTATATATGTTCTAATGTGAGAAGAATAATAAATAGATAATTACGAAGTTGATATTGCGTGTACATTATCAAATATACACATAAAAATAATAGAAAAATCTATCCATGAAAACAGAATGTAAGGGGGAGGGGGAGAATAACAAGAATCATAAATTGATGTCGAGAAGTGATAGGTGAAAAAAACCAAGAAAAAGAACAACAAGAATGTGATGAGTGATGTCTCATTTGAAGAAAATAAATAAGAATATAAATAAGAATTTATTATAATCTATATATTGATTGAATTAAATAAAAAATAGTAAATTGAAGAATATATTCTTGTGGAATATTTTTTTTCCACATTTATAAGGGATTAAGTGAAATCATTATAGTTAGTGAAGGTGATAAATGAATTTTATATTCTTTTAATTCTTTATTATTATTGTTCTCCAATTAATGTTTATTAAAAATTTATGTTCTCCTATGACAATTAGTGTTAAAATAAAAAATATATACAACCATTTTCTGTGTTATTGAATTTAAATAAATAAATATGTATAAAATCATTATGAAAACCAGGATACCAACATTATATCATGTTCTATGATAAACTATTCTCACTCATATCCAAAGTATTATTTTAGATAATCATGTGATTGTGAAATATTATAAAATATGTGAAGGTTATTATTATTCATATTGAATAGAGAAACATATATATTCTTATATTATCATACCAAGTATCTATTTTCTATATTATGGGTAAGGGAAGAACAAAACAACAAGAATCACATTATCTAATTGACAGAAGAATATTAAATAGTGGTGTTCATATAATTTAAGTGTATTGAAACATATATACTAATTCACCCCTATGAATGTGTTGGGACCTCAATTAGGACCACTATAATTAGTATCAAAATACTATTGATGTTTTTATGTTATGAAAAAAGGTTTTTTATTATTAGACTCTTTTAATATAACTATTTTGAATAGGTAAAGACCTAGAATTTCCATGTAAATTTTATTAAATACATGGTAATTTTTCGAGTCCGCAAAAATTTACGGCACTTGATTCCGAGGCCGGTAGTGCCTGGAATGAATTTCGAAACATTAGTTTGGGTACACTCAGTAAACGTGAGAGCAGGTTTTTCTATCTTTCAAACCGGTGCTCAGAATTGAAATCTGAGGGCACCATTGAACTCGCATCACCGGTATTCTCTAAAGTAGACCTTCACCTCGACCGTAGTAGGTCGAGGGTAGAAGTTAGCATTTCACATATTTTTGAAAAAATAAAATAAAAATAAAATTGTGTTGCTTTTATTTTAATTTTTATTCTATGTGGATGTTGAGAAGTGGGAAACACCATACGTAACCCTCCCATGAGATGTTATGATGGTGGGGACCTCCCGAACTAACCTCTCATGAGAGGTTATGGTGGTGGGGACCACCAGAGCCACAAACCCCTTGAACATCTCTTTAATGGAGAAACCCTCAAACTTCCTATTAAATGTGGGAGAGCCTCTTCAACTCATCCAACATTTTTTAGGCCAACTCAATTTAATTAGTTCATATATTTTGAATTTGTTCCAATAACTAAATAATAGATTTCATAATCTATTATTTTAGGCTACCCTTTTACATTTTGGTGGTATTGGGGAAAAGGCTTGGCAAGGAAGAGAGAGAGCTTTTGGGAACATGGGAGAAAGCTCTCCAATGAAGAACACCAATGAAGAATGACGACCTCGGCTTCAACTTTCTTCCTCAAGACATAATCAAATATGGGACGTCTTTAATCAATGATCACCTATCCCTCCCCAACGACATCGCCTTCTCCCTCACTATCTCCGTTGAAGAATCAAATGATGTAGGGGTTTATTTATATATAATTATAAATTCCCATGCTCTCCCCTTCTAATTCTTTTGCGGGATTCGGAATAGAGATTGATGAGGGTTGTGAGGATTGATATTTTTAAATATATTCCATACACGTTCATGATTCAATTTTGTGAACTGCTTGCTACTACTCTAACAGGGAGGGTGTGGGCCAAGAAAACATGGCCCGAACCCTCTGTCATTCTGCTTCGTTGGTGTGTTCTTCGTAATGAACAAAGGGGATGAGGGAAACGATGCTCCACCGCCCGCGGCTTCTGTGCATCGTGACGCTCTTCTGCTCGTGGTCTCGCCACGCTGCCTCGCGGCACCCGTGGCCTCCACCGCTCGTCACCGTCTGCGGTTGAGCCGACCTAATCCACCGCAGTTGTCTGAGCCACCGAGTCAAGCTGCCGCCACCAGGCCGAGCCACTCAGCTGAGCCTCTACAGCCGTCTGAGCCACCACTACCATCTTGGACAATCCACCACCGCCGTCTAAGCCGTTGTCACCGACCGGTCTGAGCCGCCGCCACGTTATCCAAGCCAAGCCGTCGCCACCGTCTGATATGCTGCTGCCGTCCGGGTGTAGAAGCCGCCCGAGCCGCCGATTCCCTTCCAGCCTAACCACCCTAGCTGAGCCACCCAGTGGCCTCATGCCCTTGTGGAACCCCCACGGATGAGCTGGCTCACGCCCTCGTGGTACCCCTGTGGCTGAGCCACACCACACCCTCGCAGCCTGCCGGACCGTCCAGCGGTCCGGGACAAACCCAACGGGCCGGACCCAGCGGTTCAGGCCAGGTTGACCCAAACCTGGTCAGGCCGGGTCGGTCCGACCAGGTTGGACCAGACCCGGGCTCACTATGACCCATTTACATTATTTTGTCTATAAATTTGGTAGGAGACATTCGTTTGATGAACCGTTTGCGGCACTGGAAATTTTAGAGCGAGACGATCCTTTGAGTATACCCCACCAGAGTTTTGTGTAAAGTGGAGGTATGGTCGAGTTGGATCGAGCACGAATCCAACTGGGCACCCAGGACTAAAAGAAAAATAACTCACAGATCGGGTGTCCGATTGACGCACCGTCTATTGCGTTGAGACCCCTATGACATGGCGGTACATTGAGATTTATTCTCATGGGACTTCATAGAAATTGGAGTATGGACCAATGTCTTGTGAAGAGGAACCTCTCGGAGAGAAGAGAGCATAGTGTGGGAACACAGCAGCTAGCTTTAATGATGTACTAGGATCCTGTGTGGGTCTGAAGATGTACTAGAGATCATGTATGGGTCATCTTCTAGAGATACTATGTGGGTCTTATCCTAGATATCCTATGTGGGTGAGCTCCTTGAGAACCTGTGTGGGTCATCACCTTATGAACCTATGTGGGTCAGCACCTAGCGACCCTATGTGGGTCAGCTCCTAGCGATCCTGTGTGGGTCAGCTACTTGCGATCCCGTGTGGGTCAGCACCTTGCGATATTGTGTGGGTCATCAGCAAGTGATTTTGTGTGGGTCATCTCCTAGTGATCCTGCGTGGGTCATCTTCTTTACATAGTAAGATTATTCAGTAGTTACATCTAATAATCTCTAGTACTGTAGTTAAGTAACATCTGGTAAGAGCTGAGTTCATATATGTGTGGTAGTTTCCTTCATGGTAATACGTTGGTGGTATTCCCCAGTGTGGCGTACCTGTGTGGTACTTGACTTTGTGGTTTTCTTTCCTTTATGGAATAGTTGAGCTTTGGACTTTGGAGTTAGACTCTGTGTTTTCCTCATGATTGAGATGGATTTACTTGATAACTTAGGTATATGTATGACATATAACTAAGTGGGGTTATCAGTTGTTTTCTTTCTTTGTGGGTGATCCTTGGTGGGTTTTGTGAGAACATGAGGGTCTCGGGGTCCCTAATGAGTATCGTTATACTCACCCCTACACGGGAAATGCCCGTACCTCATTCTGTTGGATGCAGACGACAGACAGTGCTGACTGAGGCTGAGAGTACCAGGACTGGACGATGCTCGGAGGTGGACCATATGGCGTGTCAGCACGCAGAGGAGATGGGTGGACGTGGAGTGCTGAAGAGGCGATCTGTACCTACCCATGAGGTAGGAAACTCGGAGGAAGACCAAGTATCTATCTCTCTCCTTCTCCAGTTGTTTTTTTACTTTCCAATTTTCCCTGTACATTCCAATTGGTCTTGTATTCTGGCCCCTTTTACTTACTGTACTCACTCAGTTTACTATTCAGTTTACTTGAGTTCGTATCTTGTGGTGTGATTGGTTGTGTCTGTTAAAGGTTATAAAGGAAATGCCTCACTGTTTAGGGAATACGCCTTCGGTGCTAGTCACCAGGACCTGGCCTATGGAATGTGGGTTTTGGGTAGTCACGCATGGGCCCCGAGGGATAGGTCGTGACAAATTAGTATCAGAGGAGTCGGTTCTACCATAGAACATAGTACTCTGATCTTTATTTCAATGGTAATAGTGTTAAGTGTAGTGAGTGTGGTTATCATTTTAGGGAATCTAGTGTTGGTGCGGCAGCTAACGTATCCATACACTAGGACCCTGACTTCTTATTTTCGACTCAATGCATGAAAACACTAATTCCGTGTGTGTTTTCAAAAATTTTCTTTGTAATATTTTGAGTCAGCTCACCCAGTATAACTTGTTAACCATGGAACACCTGTTACATTTCAGGATGCCTCCACGGAGATAGAAAGCTAACGTTCTGAGAGTAGAACGCACTGATTGCCCACCGAGCGACGAGGCCTCAGTACGGGCCCCTTTTCTAGTAGATGAAACAACGGAGGCACCAGCATTACCATTACCCATTGGGCCACCAATGCCACCGTCCCCAGCAGCAGAGGGTGCATGCCACTTGAGCGCGTTGCACGAGTTCTAACGCCTGATGCCACCTAGGTTCAGGGGAGAGATGGACCCACAGGTAGCAGAGGATTGGTTGGAGGCTGTAGTGAGAGTTTTCCGACTGGTAGGGACACCAGCCGATCTCCAGGTGATCCTTGCTGCCAGCCTTCTATAGGTAGTAGTAGGCAGATGGTGGAACTTAATGATCCAAGTCCAAGATGATGTGACGCTTCTCTGAGAAGACTTCGAGAGCCAGTTTCAGGAAGAGTTTGTCCCAGAAACTCTTCGTGAAGTGCGCATACATGAGCTACTTCATCTACAGCAGGTCATCATGACTATAGCTTAATGCTCAACGATGTTCACTGACCTCTCACGCTACTCCATAGATATGGTGCAGGACCCATTCTTCAGGGCCCGAACCTTTGAGTAGGGGTTTAGGTGAGAGATTACGGCATCAATGATTTTTCTTAGCATCCATGATGCATGCAAGGTGTTAGATAGATACCTCTTAGTAGAGTGTTTCCTTACAGAGCAGTCACCAGCAGCAGAACCCACCATCAGACGACACGTAGTGGAGTCTTCTGTAGCTGGCAGTATACAGATGTCGTAGAGGTCCAAGAGGACCATAAATATAGGTGGACGACCACTGGATTCAGATTCGGATGTGCAGGGCACCCGAGGTAGGGACAAACATGCCAGGAGCGGGCAGTGTTACACATACGGTGGGCAGGGTCACATGGCTCATGACTGTCCAACCCGCCATACTGATGATCATCAGAAGGTCGAAGGACCACCCATGAAGAGACAAAGGTTAAGCCGAGGAGGTCCACATGGAGGAGGCGGATGTGGCTGAGGAGTTGTTCGTGCAGCTGGCAGTGCGTGACGATTCGAGATGTTACCTCCACCACCAATAGGTGGTCCACCCCGACCACAGGGAGCAGGTGGACAGGGGTGAGCTCAGCTCCATGAAGCTGAGGCCTACTATCACGGCTCTCTGGAGATGATATGAGGTACGATCTGTGTCTAATCCACCATAGCTGCAGTACTTATAGACACTAGTTCCAGTTATTATTTTATTTCCACTTCGCTCGTTTGGATCTCGGAGATTCCAACAAAGCTTTTGGCTCGATCATTATGACTAGAGACTCTTACGAGAGCTGATTCGACGATTACACACCGGTGCCAGTAGTGTGAGATTAATCTAGGAGGTGAGAGCTTCGACTGGGATCTCCTAGTAGTGGTGTCGAGGCCATACACCATCATCTTGGGTATGGAATGGTTATCTATAGTCCACGCCCAAATAGACTATATTAGGTGAAAAGTGTTGTGTGTCCGCATGGATGAAACCTGGTTTACATTCACCGATGAGAATAGAGCCTTTGTGGCATAGAATGGACTTACTCGGAGGATGGTGCATCCGATCACTCATCAGTTGGCTAGCCTTACCCCTAGAGAAGTTGATGTGGAGAGACCGATTTATCCTGTAGTGGTGGAACAGTACACGAATGTCTTCCCTGAGGATGTTCTCGGTCTACCTCCTCGTAGAGAGGTGTAATTTAACATTGAATTGTACCCTAGGATGACACTGATATCTACACCAGCATATCAGATGGCTCTCGCAGAGCTTCGTGAGCTGCGGGTATAGCTAGAGGACTTGCAGGGGAAGGGATTCATCGGCCCCACTATTTCTCCATGGGTAGCCCTGATTTTGTTCACCATAAAGACGGATGAGAGTTTGAGACATTGTGTCGACTATCGAAGCCTGAACCAGTTGACCGTGAAGAACAAGTATCCACTCCCAAGGAATGAAGTCCTCTTTGATCAGCTGAAGGGAGGACAATGGTTCTCAAAGATAGACCTCAGATCAGGCTATCACCAGCTTAGATTATGAGATGAGGATGTGGAGAAGATGGATTTTGGATGTCGGTACCACCATTACAAGTTCTTTGTTATGCCATTCGGTGTACCCAATGCTCATAAAGTGTTCATGGGACTCATGAACATGATCTTTCAGTCGTACCTTGATCTCTTCGTAGTAGTCTTCATCGATGACATTCTGATCTACTCAACTACTGAGGAGGAGCATGCCTACCATTTTTGGGTAGTACTGGACACACTCCGAGAGCACCAGCTTTATGGTAAGCTCTCGAAGTTCTAGTTCTGGATCTGAGAGGTTCACTTTATGGGACATTTCATCTAAGAGGCCAGAGTTGTAGTGGATCCAGTGAAGATTGAGGTAGTACATTCTTGGGAGCCACCCAGGAGTGTGATAGATGTACGAAGTTTCCTGGGTTTTCCCAGATACTACCATAGATTTGTTCCAGATTCCTCCAAAGTTACAGCACCACTTTCAGTGATGACGAAGAAGGGGAAACCCTTCGTGTGGTCGTAGAAATGCCAGAAGAGCTTTCATGAGCTGAGGTAGAGGCTGACTAGTGCCCCCATTTTAAGGCCTCCAGAAGAGGACGTAGGGTACGTAGTCAACTGCGATGCATCAGGGACCAGATTCAGATGTGTCCTGATGCAGTAGTGAGTGGGGATCGCATATGGTTCTCGACATCTGAGACATCATGAGTAGAACTATGGTACCCATGACCTGGAGTTAGCAGTAGTGGTCTTCATCTTGAAGATGTGGTGACACTGTCTGATGGGAGAATGTTTTACAGTCTACTCTGATCATAAGAGTCTCATGTATATCTTCTCTCAGAAGGACCTAAACCATAGAAATCGATGTTTTCTTGTGTTCCTCTAGGACTATGACTTTGAGATAGTCTACACTCCTAGGTTGGGAAACATTTTAGTAGATGTACTCAGCAGGAGATCTGGTATACAACTGCTTGGAAAAGCGACATAGTAGCTGGCTTCTTTTCAGATACCCTTTGTGGATCAGGATAGAGCTGTTTTTCTACAATCTCTTACAGCCACTACCCCACTTCTTTAGTTATTCAGGGAGGCGTAGTGTGAGGACACTGACTATAAGGCTCGATGTGCACAGATATCCACAGGGCGTGCACATGATGGATTTTATGAAAGTGGGGAGCATATCATCCTCTTCAGAGAAAGTGCCAAGGTACTAGTGTCAATTCATGAGGAAGTGTTGAGGGAGTCCCACACATCCCCTCTAGTGGTACATCCATGAGTGGCGAAGATATACAATGATATCCAATGACAACACTGGTGGCCAAGGATGAAGAAAGCAGTAGCAAAGTTTGTCTCTCGGTGCCTCACTTTTCAGCAAGTGAAGGCAGAGCATCAGGTACCAGTAGGCTTGGTTTATCCTTTAGTGGTCCCAGAGTGGAAGTGGGATGAGATATCCATGGACTTCATGATAGTACTTCCACGTACATCCAGGGGACATGACTCGATTTGGGTGTTCTTCGACCGACTCACCAAGTCATCCCACTTCCTACCGATCAGAGAGCAGAGTTCAATAGAGATCTTGGGATGCTCTATGTGTAGGAGATTTTGTAGCTACATGAAGTACCCTTGATGATTCTCTATAATTCTGATGCACATTTTACTTCCTGGATATGGAAGGGGTTGTAGGAGGTTTTCATACTGCAGATTCATTTGGGAACCGCCTTCTATCCTCAAACGGATGGCCAGAATGGGTGGACCATTCAAACCCTCAAGGACATGTTTCGTGCTTGTGTCCTGGACTTCGGTTGTATCTGGGAGGATCACTTACCCTTGGTGGAGTTTTTATACAACAACAGATATCACTCCGCCATTGGGATTTCATCTTTTAAGTGCGTTGTATGAGCAACCCTGTAGATTACCTTTCTGCTGGACTGACCCAGGGGAGTCAGCACTCATGGGACCAGAGATGATACAGGCTACCATAGAGAAACAACAGATCATCCAGGAGCAGATGAAGACTACACATAGCAGGTATAAGTTTTATGCTGATAGTATACATAGACCTCTAGAGTTCGGGGATGGTGACTACGTCTTTCTACGGGTCTCACCTTGATGAGGATTATAGAGATTTGACCGAGGTGGAAAGTTATCTCTGAGGTTCATCAGACCCCTCCAGGTCCCCATTAGAGTTGGCGAGGTGGGTTAATTCTTAGCTCTTCTAGCTCAGTTGCACCGGGTTCATGACATCTTCCACGTATCACAGCTGAGTAGATACGCGCATGACCTTTCCCACGTCATCGACCATGGTGAGCTGGACATAGACAATGGGGTGACTTTTACAGAGGTTCCATTGGAGATTGATGATCGATAGGAGAGATTCCTTCATGGGTGGTCAATGCCTTTGCTGTGCATTCGTTTGAAGCATGAGAACCTCCAGGAGAGTACATAGAAGTGGGAGGCTCAGATTCATGCTCAGTACCCCCACTTGTTTTCCTAGTTTTGAGTTGTGGCTTATGGGGATGTAAATCCCTGAGGTGGGGAGAATCTAAAGACCTCGAATTTGAATGTAGTTTTTTTAAATACATGGGACTTTTAAGAGTTTGAAAAAATTGATGGCGCGTGATTCCGTGGCCTGGAGTGCCGGGAATGAATTTCTGAACTTTTGTTCGGGTACGTCCAGTAAACATGTGAGTGGGTTTTTCTAACTTTTGAACCAGTGCTCAGAATTGAAATCTGAGGGCACAATTGAACTCTTTGTGATGGTATTCAATTAAGGATACCCTCACCTAGACCTCTGTAGGTCGAGGGTGGAAGTTATCTTTTCACATATTTGTGATAGAATAAAATAAAAATAAAATTGTGTTGCTTTTATTTTTACTTTTATTCTATGCTGATGTTGAGAAGTGGGGACCACCAGACCTAAACCTCCCATGAGAGGTAAGGATGGTGGGGAACACCCGATCTAACCTCCCATGAGAGGTTATGGTAGTGGGGACCACCCAAGGAATAAACCCCTTGAACTTCCCTTTAATGGAGAAACCCTCAAACTTCCTATTAAATGTGGGAGAGCCTCTTCAACTCCTCCAACATTTATTATGCCAACTCAATTTAATTAATTAGTTTATTTTGAATTTGTGCCAACAAAAAAATAATAGATATCATAGTCTATTATTTTGATCTAGTCTTTTACATTTTGGTGGAATTGGGGAAAAGGCCTGGAAAAGGAGAGAGAGAGCATTGGGGAACATGGGAGGAAGCTCTCCAATGAAGAACGCCAATGAATAACGCCATTCTCGACGTTGAATTTCATCCTCCAATGTGGGATGTCTTTAATCGACAATCGTCTTTCCCTCCCCAAGGTGGTCGTCTTCTCCCCCACGATCTCTGTCAATGAATCAAACGAGGTTGGGTTTTATTTCTATATGATTATCACTTCCCATGTTCTTCCCTTCTAATTCTTTTATAGGATTTGGAGTATAAATTGAGGATGGTTGTGAGGAATGTTGTTTTTAAATATCTTCCATACATGCTCATGATTCAATTATTTGAACCGCTTGCTACTGCTCTAATGCAGAGGGTGTGGGCCAAACAATCATGGCCCGACCCCCTATGCAGTTGTTCTTATTTGTTGTGTTCTTCACCATGGACGAAGGTGATGAAGGCAATGACGCTCCACTGCATGTGGCCTCACCGCACTGCCTTGCAGTACCCACGACCTCCGTCACTCCATTCCATTCACGGTTGAGCCCATCCGAGCCACCACCGCCACAACTTTCCAGGCTGAGTCGCTACTTGAGCCACCGTCGCCGGGCTGAGCCATCAGGGCAAGCCATTGCCACTGTGCCGAGCCACCGAGTTGAGCCACCACCACTGTTTGAGCCTTCGCCGCCATCTGGGCCGAGCTGCTGCCGCCGTTCGAGCCACGACCGCAGACCGGGGCAATCCGATATCGCGCCGTCCGGGCCGACCCACCGTTTTCGTCTGAGCCGCCACACCATATGGGACGAGCCGTTGCCCGAGCCTCCGCCGCCCTTTCGGCAGACCCGCCCCGGATGAGCCGCCCCAGAGCCCCACCCTCTCATGGAACCCCTGTGGCTGAGCTGCCCCGATCCCTCGCAGCACCACTGCGGCTGAGCTGCCCCGTTACCTCGCAGACTACCAGACTGTCCATCAGGCCGGGACAAACCCAATGGGCTAGGCCGAACCCAACATGTCAGGTCGAGTCTCCCTGGACCTGGTCCCACTACGACCCATTTACATTATTTTGGCCATAACTTCGGCATCAGACGTCTGTTTGAAGAAACTTTAGCGGCGATGGAAATCTTAGAGCGAGAAGGACCCTTGAGTATACCCCACCAGAGGATTGGGTAATGTTGAGGTATAGTCTGGTTGGATCGAGCACGAATCCAACAGGGCCCCCTGGACTAAAAGGCTAATAACTCACATACCGGGCATCTGATTGACGCACAGTCTATTGCGTTGAGACCCCTATGACATTGCATTCCTTTGAGATACTTCCTCGTGGGGCTTAGAAGTAGTTGGAGTATCGACCAGTGACTTGTGAATCATAAACTCTTGAAGACAAGTGAGCATTGTGCGAGAACCCAGTAGCTGGCATTAACGATTTACTAGGATCCTGTTTGGGTATGATGATGTACTAGCGATCATGTGTGGGTCATCTCCTAGCGATCCTATGTGGGTCAACTCCTAGTGATTCTGTGTGGGTCAGCTCCTAGCGATCCTGTGTGGGTCAGATCCTCGCGAGCCTATGTGGGTCAGCACCTTACGACCCTGTGTGGGTGAGCACCTAGTGATCTTGGGAGGGTCATCTCCTAGCGATCCTATGTGGGTCAACTCCCTGCGATCCTGTGTGGGTCAGAAGCTTGTAATCCTATGTGGGTCACCACCTAACAATCTGGTGTGGGTCAACTCCTAGCGATCATTTGTGGGTTATCTTCTTTAGAGAGTAAGATGATTCGATAGTTACATAAAATTTTCTCTACTACTGCACTTAAGTTATACCTGGTAAGAGCTAAGTTCTTATCTGTGTGGTACTTTCCTTCATAGTAATACCTTGGTGGTATTATCCAGTGTGGCGTACCTATGGAATACCTTCCTTTATGGTTTTCCTACCTTTGTGGAACAGTTGAGATTTGGGCTTTGAAGTTAGAATCCATGTTTTCATCATGATTGAGATGGATTTACTTGATAAATTAGTTATATGTATAGGAATATACCTAAGTAGGGTTATCAGTTGTTTCCTTCACTTTTGGTTGATACTTGGTGGATTTTGAGAGACCTTTAGGGTATTATGGACCCTACATTGCATTGTTATAATCACCCCTTCACGGTCTATGCCTGCACCTCGTTGTGTTGGATGCAGACGACAGAAAACGCTGACTGAGGCTGAGGGTACTAGACTAAACGGTGCTTGGAGGGGGACCATACGGTGTGTCGGTATGCAGAGAAGATGGGTGGATGTGGAGTGCTGAGGAGGCGATCTTTACCTACCCTTCAGGCAGGAACCTCGGAGGATGACCCAGTAGCTGTCTTTCTTCTTCTCCAGTTGTTTTGTACTTTCCAATTTTCCCTATAAATTCCAGTTGAGGTTGTATTTTGGACCCTTTTACTTAATCTACTCACTCTATTTACTATTCAGTTTACTTGAGTTCATATCATTTTAGGTGATTGGTTGTGTGTATTATAGGTTATAAATGAAATGCCTTCCCAGTTTAGGGAATACGCCTTCGGTGCTAGTCCCCAGCCCCTGGCCTATGGAAGGCGGGCTTGGGGTAGTCACGGCACAGGACCCGGGGGACGGGTCATGAAAAATTGGTATCAGAGGAGTTGGTTCTAGCAAAAAACATAAGAATCTGATATTTTTATTAATGGAAATAGTGTTAAGTATAGTGAGTGTGGTTATCAGTTTAGGGAATCAAGTGTTGGTACGACGACCGACATATCCATACACTAGGACCCTGAATTCTGATTTCTGACTTAGTGCACGATAACATTGATTACATTTTTGTTTTCAAAAGTTTTATTTGTGATCTTTTGAGTTAGCTCACAAGGTATAACTTATTGGTGGTGGAGCACCTGTTACTTTTCAGGATGCCTCCACGCCAACAACTGTCCAGGGATCCGAGAGTAGCACGTACTGATAACCCACCGAGCGATGAGGCCTCAGTGTAGGGCCCTTTTCTAGTAGAGGCACCAGCAGTACCATTACCCGTTGGGCCACCGATTCCACCAGACCCAGAAGTAGAGGGTGAACGCCTCTTGAGCGCGTTTCACGAGTTCTAGTATCAGATGCCACCTATGTTCATGGGAGAGGCAAACCCACAGGTAGTTGAGGATTGGTTGGAGGCTGTATTGAGAGTCTTCTGACAGGTAGGGACACCAGCCGATCTCATGGTGATCCTTGCCGCCAGCCTTCTACAGGTAGAAGTAGGCAGATGGTGGAGCATGATGCTCCATGTTCACGATGAGGTGACACATCTCTAGGAAGACTTCAAGAGCTTGTTTTTAGAAGATTTTTTCCCATCAACTCTTCATGCAGTGCGCATACAGGAGCTACGTCATCTGCAACATGACTGTATCTCAGTACTCAATGAGGTTTACTTACCTCTCATGCTACTCCATAGATATGTTATGGGACCCATTATTCAGGGCCCAGACCTTCGAGCAGGGGTTTAGGTGAGATATTGGGGCATCGATGATTTCTCTTAGCAACCCGACATAGGTGGAGGTGTTAGAGAGATCACTCTTAGTAGAGATTTTCCTTGCTGAGCAGTCACCAGCAGCGAGACCCACCACAAGATGACACGTAGCAGAGTCTTCTGCAACTGGAAATAGACAGATGTCGCAGAGGTCCAAGAGGACCAAAACTACAGGTGGACGAACGATGGATTCAGATTCGGTTGTGCAGGGAAAATGAGACAGAGAAAGACATGCTAGGAGTGGGTAGTGTTACGCATGTGGCGGGAAGGGTCACATGGGTCGTGACTATCCAACCCTCCATATAGATGATCAGCAGATGGTCAAAGGACCACCTAGGAAGATATAGAGGTTTAAATGAGGAGTTTTGTAGGGATCAGGTGGATGTGGCAGAGGAGATGGTCATGCAGCTTGAAGTGGGTGACGATTCGAGATGTTACTGGAACGACCACCAGGTTGTCCACCCCGACCATAGGGAGAAGATGGACAATGGCGATCTCAGCTCCAGGAAGATGAGGCCTACGATCACAGTGCTCTGGAGATGATACGAAGTACAATCTATTTCTACTCCACCATTGCTACAATACATATAGACATAGGTTCTAGTCATTATTTTATTTCCAATGACCTAGTTCAGAGCTCAGGGATTCCGATAGAGCCATTGGCTCGATATTCACGGCTAGGGACTCTTACAGAAGCAGATTCGATGATTACGCACTGGCACCAGCAGTGTGAGATTACTCTAGGATGCGAGAGCTTCGGCTGGGATCTCTTAGTAGCAGCATCGAGGCCTTACGACGTCATCTTGGGTAAGAACTGGTTATCTACAGTCCATGCTCAGATAGACTGTATTAGGCTCATAGTGCGGTGTGTATGCACCGATGGGACCGGGTTTACCTTCACTGGCGAGAACGAAGCCTTTTTAGCACATGATGAACTTTCTAGGATGAGGGTTCATCTGATCACTCCTTAGTTGGCTAGACTTACCCTAGGAGCGGTTGATGAGGAGATTCCGAGTTATCATGTAGTGGTGGAACAGTATGCAGATGACTTCCCTGATGATGTTCCATGTCTACCTCCACACAGAGAGGTGGAATTTTACATTGACTTGTACCCTGGGATGACACCGGTATCTACAACAGCATATCAGATGGCTCATGCGGAGCTTCGTGATATGCCGGTATAGCTAGTGGGCTTGCAGCGGAAGGGATTCATCCAGCCTTGTGTTTCTCCATCGTCAGCCCCGATTTTGTTCTCCATGAAGGCGGATGGGAGCTTGAGACTTTTTCTCGACTATCGAAGCCTGAACCAGGTGACTGTGAAGAACAAGTACCCACTCCTGAGTATTGAATACCTATTTGATCAGCTGAAGGGAGCACGATGATTCTCGAAGATAGAGATCAGATCTGGTTATCACCAGCTTAGAGTGCGAGACGAGGATGTGTAGAAGATGACATTCAGATGTCGGTTCGACCATTACGAGTTCTTGGTTCTTCCATTCGGTGTAACCAATGCTCCATAACTATTCATGGGACTCATGCACAAGATCTTTCAGCCGTACCTTGATCTCTTCATTGTATTCTTCATCGAAGACATTCTGATCTACTCGACTATTGAGGAGGAGCATGCCTTCCATTTTCGGGTAGTACTTGACACAGTTTGAGAGAACCAGCTTTATGGTAATCTCTCGAAGTTCTAGTTCTAGATCTGAGAGGTTCACTTTCTAGGACATGTCATATCAGAGGATGGAGTTGCAGTGGATCCAGCAAATGTTGAGGTGGTATTTTCTTGGGAGCCACACATGAGTGTGACGGAGGTATGGAGTTTCCTGGGTTTGGCCGGATACTACTAGAGATTTGTACCAGATTTCTCTGGAGTTTTACCACCACTTTAACCATTGACGAAGAAGGGGCAACCCTTCGTGTGGTCAGAGAAATTCCAGTAGAGCTATTAGGTGTTGAGGTAGAGGCTGACTAGTGCCCCCATCTTGAGGCTTCCAGAAGAGGGTGTAGGGTACGTAGTCTACTGTGATGCATCAGGGACCAGCCTCGAATGTGTCGTGATGTAAGAGTCAGTGGTGATCGCATATGGTTCTCGGCAGCTGAGACAACATGATAAAAACTATGCTACCCATGACCTAGAGTTAGCAACAATGGTCTTTTCCTTGAAGATGTGGTGAAACTATCTGATGGAAGAATGTTTTACATTCTACTCTGATCATAAGAGTCTCAGGTATATCTTCTCTCATAAGGACCTGAACATGAGACAACGATGTTGGCTTGAGTTCCTCCAGGACTATGACTTTGAGATAGTAAATACTCCTAGGAAAGGGAACATTGCAGCAGAGGCACTCACCCAGATATATGGAATACAACTGATAGGAAAAGCGACAGAGCAACTGGCTGCTTTGCAGATAACCTTTGGGGATGAGGATGGAGCAATTTTTCTAAAGTCTCTTACAGTAACTCCCCCACTTCATTAGAGAGTCAGGGAGGCGTAGCATGGGGATGCTAACTACGAGGCTCGACATGATCAGATATCCACAGGTCAGGCACCTGATGGATTTTCTGAAGGTGGGGAGCACGTCATCCACTTAAGAGGACGTACCATGGTACCAGTGTCACTTCAGAAGGAAGTGTCGAGGGAGTTCCATGCATCCCCTCTAGCGGTACATCTAGGAGTGGAAAAGATATACTAGGATCTTTTAAGACAGCACTGGTGGTCGGGGAAGAAGAAAGCAATAGCATAGTTTTTCTCTCAGTGCCTCACTTGTGAGTAAGTGAAGGCAGTGAATCAGGTACCAGCGGGCTTGGTTCAACCTTAAGAGGCCCCAGAGTGGAAGTTGGATGGGATATTCAAGGAATTTGTGATATTAATTCCACGTACATCTAGATGACATGACTCGATTTGGGTGATCGTCGAACGACTCACTAAGTCGGCCCACTTCTTACCGATCAGAAAGCAGGTTTCAGTAGAGAGCTTGTGATGCCTCTATGTGCAAGAGATTGTGAGGCTATATGGTGTACCCTTGATGATTGTCTCCGATAATGATACACGTTTTACTTCTCGGCTATGGAAGGGGTTTCATGAGGTTTTCGGGATGCAGCTTCATTTGAGCACCGCCTTCCCTCATCAGATAGATGGCCAGACAGGGTAGACCATTCAAACCCTCAAGGACAAGCTTTGTGCTTGTGACCTCAACTACGGTCATAGCTGGGAGGATCACTTATCCTTGGTGGAGTTTGCATTAAAAAATATCTATCACTCCACCATTGGGATGGAACCTTTTTAGGCATTGTATGGGTGACCTTGTAGATCAACTTTGTGCTGGATTGACCTAGGAGAGTCAGCACTCATGGGACCATAGAGAGTATGGGCTACCACAGAGAAATTGCAGATCATCTGGGAGTGGATGAAGACTGCACAGAGCAGGTAGAAGTCTTATACTGACAGAATACGAAGACCTCTAGAGTTTGAGGATGGCAACCACATCTTTATGCGGATCTCACCTCGACAAAGATTACATAGATTTGGACGTGGTGACAAGTTATTCGTGAGGTTCATCAAACCCTTACAGGTCCTCAGCAAAGTTGGAGAGGTGGCTTAACACATATCTATTCTATCTCAGTTGCACTAGGTCAACAACGTCTTCCACATATCCCAACTGAGGAGATACGTGCACGACCCTTCCCACGTCATCGTCCACGACGAGCTAGATGTCGACGATGGGGAAACTTTTACGAAGGTTCTAGTGGAGATTGTGGATCGACAAGAGAGAGTCCTTCATGGGTGGTCGATAACACTATAGCGTTTTTGTTGGAAACACGGGAACCTCCAGGAGTGAAAATGGGAGAGGAAGGCTCAAATTCATTCTCAGTACCCCCACTTGTTTTCCTAGTTTTGAGTTGTGGCTTACGGGGACGTAAAGCCCTGAGCTGGGGAGAATTTAAAGACCTCTAATTTCCATGTAATTTTTTAAAATACATGGGAATTTAATGAGTCTCCAAAAATTGACGGTGTGTGATTCTAAGGCCTGAAGTGCCCAGAATGAATTTGTAAACTTTTGTTTTTGTACGTTCAGTAAACGTGCAAGCATTTTTTTCTAGCTTCTGAACCAGTACTCAGAATTGAAATCCAATGGAACTTTTGAAATCGTAGTGCCAGTATTCGCTTAAGGAGACCTTCACCTCGAGCACAGTAAGTCGAGGGTGGATGTTAGTTTTTCGCATATTCGTGAAATAATAAAATAAAAATAAAAGTGTGTAGATTTTATTTTTATTTTTATTCTATGTGGATGAATAGAAGTGGGGACCACTAGACCTAAACCTCCCATGAGAGGTTATGATAGTGGGGACCACCCGAACGAACCTCCCATGAGAGGTTATGTTGGTGGGGACCACCCGAGGTATAAACCCCTTGAACTTCCCTTTAATGGAGAAACCTTCAAACTTCCTATTAAATGTGGGAGAGCCTCTTCAACTCTTCTAAAATTTATTTTTCCAACCCAATTTAATTAATTAGTCTATTTTGAATTTTTGACAACAACTAATTAATAGATATCACAATCTATTATTTTGGGCTACCCTTTTAAATTTTGGAGGAATTTGGGAAAAGGCTTAGAAAAATAGAGAGAGAGATTTGGGGAAATTGGGAGAAAGCTCTCTAATGAAGAACACCAATGAAGAATGCCGACATCGACTTAGAATTTCTTCCTTGGGACATCATCCAATGTGGGAAATATTCAATCGATGATCGTCTTTCCCTCTACAAATATGTCATATTCTCCCTCATGATCTCCGTCAATGAATCAAACGAGGTAGGGGTTTATTTCCATATGATTATAACTTCCCATGTTCTCCCCTTCTAATTCTTTTGCAGGATTGGGAATAGAGATTGACGAGGGTTGTGAGGATTGATGTTTTTAAATATCATCCATACATGTTCATGATTCAATTTTGTGAACTACTTGTTACCGCTCTAATGCGGAGGGTGTGGTCCAAAGAAACATGGCCCGACCCCTCCGTCGTTCTGCTTCTTTGGTGTGTTCTTCGCAATAGACAAAGGCGGCGAAGGAAACGACGCTCCACTGCCCGCTACCTCATCGCGCTGCCTCACGACACCCGTGGCCTCTGGTGCTCCGTGCCGTCTGTGGCCGATCCGACCTGAGCCACAACCACCATCTGATCTGTCGCCGTTGTCCGGGAAGAGCCACTGTCGCCGGGCCATGTGGCCGAGGCGAGCCGCCGAGCTGAGCCTCCTCCGCCATCCTAGCCGCCGCCACTGTCCGGGCCAAGCCGCCACCACCGTTCAAGCCTCTACCGCTAACCGGGACGAGCCGCCGCCGCATCGTCTGGGCCGAGCCACCGCCCGAGTCGCCACCTCGCTTCCGGCTGAACCGCCTCGGCTGAGACACACCGCAGCCTCACGTCCTCACGGAACACCCACAAAAGAGTCACCCGACGCCCTCACGGCACACCTGCGGTCCATCCGCCCTAGACCCTCATGGCCTACCGAACCATCCAGCGGGCTGGCCCGAACCCAACAGGTGAGACCCAGCGGGTCAGTCCAGGTGACCCGAACTGGGTCGGCCTAGGCTGGGTCCGTTAGACTGGGTCGGGCTGGACCCCGGCCCACTACAACCCATTTACATTCTTTTGGCCATAACATTGACACTGGGCACCCGTTTGATGAACCGTCGCAATGCTAGAAATCTTAGAGTGAGATGGTCCCTTGAGTATACCCCACCGGAGTTTTGGGTAATTTTGAGGTACGGTCGGGTTGGATCGAGCTCGATCCAACTGAGCCCCCAGGACTAAAAGGCTAATAACTCACTGACCGGGCATCCGATTGACGCACCATATGTTGTGTTGAGACCCTTATGACATGTCAGTCCTTTGATATACATCTTTATAGGAGTTCGCGCTAGTTACAGTTTCGACTGGTGACTTGTGAAGTGGAACCTCCCAGAGACAAGTGAGCATAGTGTAGGAACCCAGTAGCAGGCTGTAATGATGTACTAGGATCCTATGTGGGTCTGACGATGTACTAGCGATCTTATGTAGGTGAGCTCCTAGTGATCCTATGTGGGTCAACTCCTAGCGATCCTATGTGGGTCCGATCCTAGCGATCCTGTCTGGGTTAGCTCATTATGAACCTGTGTGGGTCAGTACCTCACGACCCTCTGTGGGTCACTACCTAGTGATCCTGTATGGGTCAGCTCCTAGCGATCCTGTGTAGGCCATCTCCTTGCAATCCTGTGTGGGTCATCACCTTGCGATCCTGTGTGGGTCAGCACCTAGAAATCTTGTGTGGTTCAGCTCCCAGTGATCTTGTGTGGGTCAGCTTCTTTATAGAGTAAGATGATTCAGCAGTTACATCTAATCATCTCTACAAATATATTTAAGTTATACCTGGTAATAGCTGAGTTCGTATCTATGTGGTAATTTCCTCCATGGTAATACCTTGTTGGTATTCTCTATTGTGGTGTACCTTTGTGGTACTTGCCTTTGTGGGTTTCTTTCCTTTTTGACATAGATGCATTTCCATTAGTTGATTTTTACTATTCCTTGGTATCATATGAAATGAGAAAAGGTATATATATAATTTTAAAAAGTAAAAATAAAAAGGATAAATATTTTAAGGGAAAATTAATGTTAATAATATAGCAGAATCCAATGTTTTTCATAGATACTATTCCATATAATATAATATTGAGTCAATTTTTGAAACACTTTTTTCAGATTTTTCAATATTTTTAGGAGGGAAAGGGTAAGAAAAAAGGTAAATTACCTTAATTGTGTATCAATTGTTTTCAATGGAACTTTTAAATTGAACTGTTCTAAGTTAAACAATCATTATTTATATACTAAAGAGGATTCCATAATAAAATTTTCAAGGAGTAAGTCAAAGAAGCTTAATATGGAAAAGTTCTATTCTAGAGAGAAGTACATAAGGTCTTTAATATTAAAGACAAGAAAACTTCTTTATGAGGCCTATGAAGAATCGATTGAATAAAATGTTTGTTTTTATAGAATATAGAGTAAATAATATAGGAATATAATCAATGCTGAGGTTAGTGAAGATGAATTCTAAGGTAATGATTATTGTGATAAAAATAAGAAATATGGTGAAAATAAAATAGATTTCCTGATATATTTTAAGATAAAATTGAGTATTTATATGGTATCAAAACATAAAAAATAATAATAACTTAAATAATACACCAAAATATACAAATATTAATGAGACTTTTCTTATTGAAAATGAATCAAATTTTTTAAAGAAAATGGTCGAAGGTACATCTTAATGATGATAAAAAATAAAAGGCAGGGGGGGGGTTAAAAATTAATATCAATGGATAATAAAAATTTATTCTTAATAAAAAGTTTTTGTATGCTGAGAATAACATGAAAATAATATGTTTAATTTTGGACATAAATTTAAGAACATGGTGAAAGTATGATGAAAGTAGTTATGATACCTAATGTATAAAAATATCTTGTTTAATGTATAAATTCATTAATCCCACATTAATGTATATTATAGTGACATTATGTTTTTAAATATAAAATTAACACTCTATTAGAGAATAAATAAATGAATTTTCTTCACCATAAAAGTTAAATTTCTAAAATATATGTTTTATGAAAATGATGGAATTTAATATAAAGATGCTATAATGAGGTATCCAAAAAAATTTGGTAATGATAAATCTTATATAGAATAACAATAGTTAAAAATTACATAATTTTTTCTTATAAAAAATGATTGTACAATGTTTAAAATATTGAATAACAGTAATGTTTATAGTCAAGTAATCATTTAAATTTTGTTAGAACCTTTTACTTTTATAACTGTTGTTATTGTTTTGGAAATTTAGGAACATGTAAATGTAATTGTAGTTCAATAAAATACCATTTAATAGTTTTAAAATAGAATTAATAAAAGATTATAGGAGTATAAAAACTGTTCAAATAAGACATGTTGAATATCATGTTGAAAATATTGAGCTGGAATTGAAAAATAACTATCATTTTTTGAATAAATTATGTTAATGGTGTGACAAAAAATGTTATGAAAATTAATATTATCTAATAATTTTTAATCTCAATTAAATATGATTAAAAATACATATTTATTTTAAATGTAATAATACTGAAAAGAATTTTTTAATGTGGGGGAGATTTTATTGAAGGCCTTATAAAGGCAGTAACCAAAGATATTATAAAATAGTTATTCACCCCATACAATAGGGAATTTAAATCTATTAAGATTAATTTAAATTTTAAAAGAAGTTACTAATTTTGTCATTATTGTTCTCTGAAAACCATGGTTTTTGGGTTTGATAAAAATTGAGAAAAATATGATGTAAAATAATATATTATTAAAGGATGGTTTAAATCACAAAATTTTAAGTGTATCAAAACAATGAAATATTGGAAAAGAAATAATATTTATAATAGATGAAATATTTATTTAGATATTTGATCATTATTATATACTAACTAAATTCCATAAAAGAATATGTAATTATTTCAAATAGGATAAGTGTAAAATTGAAGTTACATTGAGTATTAATGAAGTAAATAATTTTTTCAATTAAAGGTTTAGTCATATTATCCAAAGGAACTTGAAAAATATCACTTATGATGATTTTTTTATATGAATACAACCTTAAAATGGATGGAAATATAGTTTTAATCACTTTTCAATTTAGAATTGTCATAAATTATTTATAAAAGGATAAGGAGATTAAAAAAGCAGGCCTTTTTATTTTTTTTATTCTAACATTTTGGGACCAATGAATCCAATGTCTATAAAAAGAGAAAAATATCTTTTTTTTTTGTGATTTCTTTACTCATATTACTTGAATTATGCATGTGAAAAATAAATTTTAGCCTCATGAAAAATGAAGAGGTTTTCAACAAAGTTTAGAAATAGTGAAAAAAGGAAAATTGTATAGAATATGTGTGAAAGAATCCAATTAGTTATTTTTTGGATTCTGTTTGTAGACAAATAATCCTAGAAATATTTTATTGGGACTGAAAATATAATTAAAAAATCTTCAAATAGAGTTTTTGGGAGTTTTAATGAAGTTCAAAAAATTATAAAATAAGTAAGAATAATTTTTTAATTCTCTAGGTACTGTATTGAAATTGGTTGGTGTAACCCTATATATTAAGTATTATGAATTATTAAATTATTATTAAAGGTAGTGTTATTATTTTTTATCAATAATTTAACAAAAATACATCGAATAAATTACACCATAACATGTTATTATTATTTCATTATTCATCATGTATAAATAAATAATAAATGAATTGTACTTTTATATGAATTATAGTTGGAAGATCATGTCGTAATGTTACACCATGAGTTGTTGGAAAGTATTTTTCTTATTAAAGGAGTGGCATGATGTTCATTTTGGTCTATAGTTAATTCCGTAGATAAAGGTTTTAAAACTAGTAATGAAATAGAATTGCATTGTAATCCATTATTCCATTCCATAATGTATTCATTATTTTTATTTTTATATATGATAATGACATATTTTTTAGGATGTAGATGTCTATTAGGTTCTTATTTATATATGGATGTTGAAATTGATGTTATTATTCCATAATATAAAAAATTATAGTGTATTTCTTCTTTGATACCAGTTTTAAGGAATTAAAAATCCATTTAACATGGAGGCTTTTAGATGTATTAATGATATATGAATTGAGACTTCTAAAAAACATTGACTATCAAATAACAATCAAGGATAATTTCATTATCATGGAGTCTATAAAAATCATGTAGATATCCTATCTATATATCATTTCTGATAAAGTGTAGAAAAGGATACTAGGAATGTTGGAACATGGAATTTAATAGAATAAATAGAATTTAAAGAAAGATACATTCAAAAAAACCTAAGATGAGTTTTATACCATTGAAAAATTAGTCCAAATAGAATAAAATTTGATTCATATCATCTAGATGATGATTTTAGAGCATATTTCTATTCTATATAGGTGTAATTGTTTATATTTTTGAATCAAAATTTTAATCACTATTAATCATGAGTAATTATTATTTACAAGAGTAGAGATCCTTGAAGTTTGTTTTTAAACAGATAGGAATAGTGATTCCACTATAAATCTTGTATAAGTAGTTCACTTATGAATTTTTTAATATCATAACATCTCTATTGTATTCTCCTTATATGTTTACTGATATGGATAAAATACATAAATGATTTTGTGTCATGTGAATTTTTTATATTAATTGGGGTAGAGATGTGTGTTCCTAAAAAATATTAAATTATACCATTGAAGTGAATTATATAATGTACATACACTAATTTACCCCCACTCAAGGTATCATTTCTATGTGTGACTAATAAGTTATTCAAGAGTGTGAGGTTTTTAATTATTAGTGATAATAAATAAAAAAATTATTTTTCTAATGTGTTTTCTACCATTGATATATATGTAAATGGTCACTAATCACATATTCAAATTTTATCTTTAATGGGACCAACTTCCATTTATTAGTGAATCTGATTAAACACTATTTTTTATTAATCATTATATATATTTATACAACTTTAATATATAGAATTGTGGTAAAAATGGATTGAATAATTCTTATGGAAATCGGTAATATGAAATTTGATGTTGAAACTAAAGGACTTAATTATGTATATGGATCTCTATCCACGAAAATATACACAATGTGATGATGTGAAAATCCTCAATTAAGTTTTCAAAAAATTTTATGAACATTTATAATGGTGATAAAAAGTTTAGGGAATCTAAAATGAAATTACTATGAAATAATTACATGGATTTGAAAAATCACCCAATTGAATCCATTGAAGCATATTAGTGGTTATCTGAATGTGATTATCCAGGAAATTCATGGTATTAATGAAACACATGAATATGTTAATGTAATAAAATATATGTTGAGAATTATTCCACATCACTTTAATCCAAAGGTCTTAGTGATTTAGGAAAATGATCCCAAGACCATCTCATTGGATGAAATGGAAAGTATTTTAATTTTATGAAATATGGTAACAAATGATGATTATATAATTGAAAATGAGAGTTAAATGGATGTATAATTCATGGAACTGATTAATCACAACAATTAGGGTGATCTAAATGATAAATTAGTTGATTTAGTGATATCATTACTTTGAAAAACATTGAAAAATGAAAAGAAAGAGTCAAATGAAAGATTTTAATAAATTTACTTTAATGTGGAAAATACAGTAACCATTATTATAAGTGTCCTAAGAAGTTATGAGATGATAAATAGGTTGTTTCACTATTGAAGAAAATCCAGGGGATAATAAAGTAATGAGTATCAAAAAATATAATTTAATTAAAAACAATAATATGTTTTCCCATGAATTTGAAAACTCAAATAAATTATAAGTGAATGTAAGTGGGGACATAAAAAACATTTATTAAGAATTTATTTTTCATATATTTTACAATTCATAAATTAATGAGAAATGGTAGGGTTAAGAATGATAATTTGATAAGATTATAAAATGTAAATTCAAGTTGGAGGGTTTACATTATTAGATATAATTTTGGAGGGATAATAAAATTAGATACAATATAGTAGTACGATTATTTATGATATCTAAATAGCTAATACAATTAGAGAAATTTGAGTTGATGGTTGAGATAAAAAAGATGAAAAATAATAATCTGAATTACCCAAAATAGGTCATCAATATCAAGAGAAGGTATAATTTTATTCAAACATTATTAAGAGAATTATAACTTTCTGAAATAAAGGACAAAATGGTTTTAATAGATTAAAGGAGAAGTTGTATCAATGAGATAAATTAAAAAATATAATGAAATATTTTTGAATCTTGAGATGAATTGGGGAAGTTTGATTATATAAGCTATTATGACAGTTAAATAGAGACATATCAGTTATTTAAATAATCTTGATGATTTCCTATAATAAAAAAATTTCAACATAATGGAAAAATATGTGTTGGGATTGATCATTAACAAAAATCAATTTTGGTTGATGAAATAAAATTTATACCACTCTATGAAAGAAGAGTGAACTACGTGAGACCCAATATACAAATAGATCATTAAAAATTACACATTAAATACACATTAAAATAGGTGTTGTTATTATGTAAATATATGAATTTAAAAAAAACATGTGTTCTATTGTGAATATATGCTTCAATGCATATGATAAACCAAAAAAATATTAAAAATTTAATTTTACAAGTTTGTTTATAGGGATATTGTTTATTGTGTCATGGTTATATTCAAAAATCCATATATTTATCATAATATATATTAAGAAATATTTCAATGGATATATGATGTGGTACTACCCAGAAACTCAAGGAGTCATCAAGCATGAGAAAAACTCAAAACATGTTTTTTGTTTTGAATGATGTGGATGATATATCATATGTAAATAAAGAAGATTCATATCAACTACCAACATATGTGAAAAATCATGTTTGTATAAAACATTAATGGGTTAAAAAAGTTATGGGGGCATAAATTTCCGTGAATTTAATTTATCGACTTGGAAATTGGATTCATGAAAATCTATGTACTTCCCAATTTGATGGAAAATAATAATATTATAGAAAATAAAAAAGTATTGAGTCATAATATTTGTAAATTATGATTGTTTGAAGAATTTTTCTTTGATAAGTCCAAAATAAGTGGTAAAGATATGAGAACGATGGATGACTATTTTTTTGAATCTCTTAGTCACAATATCTTAACCATAATTATGTTTTTTGACTTAGAAAATTCTATAATATTTACCAATAAAACATTCATTGTCCAATGTAATGGTGAAATTGTGACTAATGTAAAAAAAGGGGAACTTATACCTTGTTAGTGGTGACTAATATATGTACATTCTTGCAATGGTTGATGTAAACAAGCTATGAAACTAAATTATTATTTCATTTATGTTAAAAATAATTGGAATAATTGGAGAAATGTAAAGGTAGATTATAAATCATTATTAAAACATGACATTTAACTCATACATGTAATGTTATTCCAAAAGTAAATATTATCAATAAATCATATAAGATCCAAGAAAATATGACCTTAGGGTTATTGGAATTGGTTCATGTGGATGTTTAGGGGAATGTATTACCGAGATAAATTAATCAAAATCGGTATTATGTTATCTTTATCAAATATTATAGTAATATGACTTAGATTTTAGTGATAGACCACACATTTGATGTCTTAAATTTCATTTCATGATATCAGATATTGGTTGATAAAATAAATGCAAAGAAGATATTGAAATTATGTATCAATAAGAACAAATATTTTATTAAAAACATATAGATGATTATCATAGAGAAACATAGAAAAAGGTATCATGTTTTAACTATAAGAACTCCTAAAAAAAATTTGTTCTTTACAGGAGAGATTAAAGAATTAATAACATATATTAGATGATTCTCATTGTGAAATACCAATTAGAAATTTTTTAAAAGTAATTTTTCATAAAAGTATTCTTTATTATGAATAAGGGAATATTTTTTATGTGAATAAAAAATCCCATAAGATTTGTGGAAAAATAATGATCCTATATTGAAATATTTATTAATCCATGGAAGGAAATGTTTTATTCTAAATAATGTGAAAATCCAATAGAATTTTAATTTTTTAGGGGACACATGTTTTTTTGTTTGATGATACATAAATAAAAATGAATAAGAAAAATAAAACATACATAAAAAATTTATTTAATGACATGATTTCATTATAGTGGGGAATTAAATGAATATTTTAGAAAATAATGGATAAATTTTAGAGGAAATTTTAATTAAATTTAGAAAACAATGGGGGAGTGTAACATATTAATTAATTATATAAAAGTAATAATGAAGGTGATTCTCAATGAAATTATTGAAAGTCAAAAAATTATAATAGAAAATATGAAATTTTTGAAAACGAATTATTGGTGATAGGATAACTTATTTATAAACATACATGATGAAAATTATATAAAAAACAATTCATTAATTTTATATGATGGCTAAAAACTATATATGGATGACAAATATGAGAGATGGTTAATTTTTTTGAATGAGGAGTCTAATGAGACTGTGTAAAAGTAAATGTGAGATATTATTTTTAGGATATAAATAAAAATATCATCCAAACTAAAATGAATTTTTAGGGAAATTTGTAGAAATTAAGATATATTAATTCAAAAAAATACTTACCCATATAAAAAGGATACTCCAAAATTAATATATTTATGTGGATGAGATAGTTTATACTATGATAAGATTAAAAATGATACTATTATTCTTATCCATATCAGTGTAAAAGAAGTTAATTATTTTTCAAATAGATATTAAATAATAATTTTTATACTGTGTTCCCAAAAATGATCTATATATTGAATAAATATATGGATTTTTTAAACAAAAAGATGATAAAATGTGGGTAAATTTAAGAAGTTAATTTACGGGTGGAAGGAAGCAGTAAGTGTCTAATATTTTTGGATTGAAAAATATCTGAAAAAGACTAGATTCAAATATGTTGGATTTTATCATAATATCTATGTCACAAAGGAGTATTATCAACATATTTCGATTCATATAGTTATGAAAATATAAATTTGGTTTATTAAATGATGTTTAATGTTAGAAATTACCTAAATTTATCTCGAATGAATTTGAATTATTCTTGATTAGTTAATTAATGTTTTTCTTTGGTTTATAGGTTACACAAGAAAATCATGGGAAATTATTATCCGACAAAATATATAATAATGAATTTATAAAAATATTCTTCACTAAAGAAAGAAATTAGTTGATGAAACACCCTGACCCGAAGACCCAAACAAAACATTGGTGGGGATGTTATAATACCTCATGCATGACTGAAAACATGAAAAATTATGATTACTTAAAGAAATGTCATTATATATTTATGGGGAAATAATTCCATTAAAATATATTAAGGTTTATTCCTAACTCTACCAAAAATTTTGGCAAGACCTATCATTATGGTGGTTAGTCCCAAACCAATAGACAATAAATATGGATCCAAGAGGGCCCTAATAGTTTAGAATAATAAAGTAGTAAACAACTACATTATTCATCATGCATAAAAGAGTATTTTAAAAGATAATAACATATATCATGTATTTTAAAATAAATAAATAGAAATCAAAACTAGCCAGTATATCTCTAAAATGAATGAAAAATAACTACATTAGCCTTTGGCCTAACTCACACAATCCACCTATCAAATACTTAACCTTCGAAAACTACTCAAATTTAACCATGTGTCCAAATATATGAAATACGCGTTACTAGAATAAAATATTAATGTTTATTGACATGCATCAAAACTCTTGTCTGGTAAATATGATGTGGGAGAGTCCAATGGCATAATAAGAATCCCCAATTCATGGGTAGACTACATACTTCTATGATCAAGTGGATGTGCCTTCAATTCATATTTAGGGAGTGAAATTCATTTTTGGGAACCAAATCCATCTTGAAATATAATAGAAAATGCCCATAAAAGTATAATAATTAAGTAATCATGTGCTAAAAATTCCCCAATGACACCTGGATATGCCTACTTTGACTAATGAAAGTAAAAGAGTTATGTCATAACATAACCCCTAACCTATAACTGAATATATAGTGTTCTTTATTTTATCAGACATGAACAATAAAAAAGAATTCATGGTAGGTTACCTACCCAATCCCAAAAATTACTCTCTTTCTTAGTGAAAAAACTATGTCAAAATTCCACTACCTCATACTAAGCCTCATCCTTAACATATAGCCCATTATATGATCATACAATACAATTTTAGACTCAACTCCCTCACTTAGTGTGGTCTGCCAACAAAATATCACTAAAGATGAGTCCATTCATCTGGACATGTCATCAACCATGTCGTGTGTCATCACATATCACAACACACCGGGGACCACACCTTATCAGTAAATGAAGTCCTTTTCATCATATTCTTACTTAAATAGAGTCCATACATCCCATCACATACCATATCCCAACACCTCATGGGCTATACCTTCTAATTGAAGGTGGTCCCTACCAATATATTCTCACTCAAAGTGAATCCACACATATATTCATTCCTCAACCACATCATTGATTCATGTCATCACATCACATCCCACAATCCACTTACTAAGGACATGGTCGACCACACTATCTCACTCAAGGTTTTTCCCAACGACCAATATCAACAAATCCCACAATACCAGAAAATATCAGTCAGAGACAAAGCCTCTGACCATTTATTAAGAAAGTAAGTGTACAATAAACAAGCACAAAAAAACTAAAAAACCAGTTACATGTCATAAAATTCATACCCTTCTCCACACCCATGATAGATGCCTTCCCCCGCAGTAGCTGATTCTCATTCTGAGATTTTGTAGTGCTTCAGGACCTTAGCATAATTCCTCCTAAGATTCAGTTTCTCTAATGATATCAAATCCATAGAGGATTTCTTGATAGAGGACCTAGTCGACACTGGCTTTGGCATATCAGAATAATCCTTCCTTGGACTTCTTTTATCTGGGAGAGGTTCGTCATTACCATATTTCTTCTTCCCATCCTTGAAAACATCACTATAGGAAGGCCTGACTAAATAACTATGATTTTATTTGTCACTCTCTGAAATGACCCCCCATTTTATAGTGATGAGAATGGCTTGCAAAGAATTAATCACATTCTGGTCCATCTCATATCATCCATTATGGTAAATCATAGCGAAACACTATGGAGGCTCCACAAAATCAGGACCAGCAACCACCTCATTCCTCAATGAATCCTCTATAAAAAGTTTCATGATGTTTCCTTTATTCATTTGAGAAATCCCCTTAATCTCATCATGATCCAATTACGGAAATCAGTTACAAGTTTCAATTGTGATCTAAAAACCACCATCAGAATTTCACGGAAATGAGTCTCCTTAACAGCTTGACAAAGAGGAAGTCCATCATGGGATTTCCCATCACAGACTGAGCTCAATGAAAGCTCTCCCACTTTCTTCCCAACATCACCAGCTTTGATCAGCCCACTGTCTCCCCTGCCTATAGTACACTGATCAAATCTATTTTCCCCATGATACATTGTATTCCCTGAAGGACTAACCACTCCCAAACTGCCCCCAATTCCATTACTAGGACCAACTTCATCCATATGAACATGAGTCACACCAGTACTTAGGAGAAGATCCTGCTTCAACCTATCAAACACCACAATAACAGATGGGTTAAAGGATGTCTGTGCCAGCCTTACCAAAGATGAACACCAATTCCATCGGCAGTGTCATGCTTATCAGCATCAATACACATCTGTCCCGGACCAGATACCCTACCAGGACTCTTCATCAAAATCACCGACCTTCTGTTCCAGTATCCATGAAGACAGTGACCAACCATACGACCCAAGTGACAAAATATCAGGTATTAGTCAACCCAATCTTCAAAAACAACATCTTGCCTCTATTATAACTCCTCACCAATAGTAATTCAAATCCAATCAACCGGTGGTTCGAATCATCCACCTCGACAAAAAAAAGCGGATTAACCGGGTGACTCACAGAGGTTGTGCGAGCATCAGAAAAAAGAAATCGACCGACCAGGTTCCCTACCATAATAATTGTTGATGGATTTTGAAAATGAAAAGGAAGATAAGGAAGGATTACCCAGGTTTCTACTGAAGGATGATCCCGATTCATACAAAGGTCAAATAACCATCGTAGAAGGAAATATTTTCATCTGTTTCATCTATAAGGAGCTCTGGACCATGAAAAAATTAAGTCTTCCTCCAAGGGGATATTGTTTTAACCATATTTTTGGTCATTTGAATTTTTGAAAATTAAGGATTATTTTTATGATTTTTTTTATTTACAGTCATATTTGTATAATAATACAAGAGGATGTACTAGACATTAATATTTTGTGATTAAGGTAAAAGGATTATTATGATTACCATATATATAAACAATACTTGGTAAATGACTCATGACATTGAAAAAAATAGAATTGGATTATGAGTGTGATCATAGAATATTAGGAGAGGATTTTCTAACATCACTATAGCCACTGCATGGAGGATTTTCTTATAGAAAGAGTACACACACACACACACACACATATTTACAAATCAAGGCCTTGAAATTCAGATCATGAAGATATTTATTGATATATATATTTCTTTATCAATCAATATTTTAAGGATATTATATGATTTAAATATTTTTTATTCTAGTATATTATAGTATTTGACAGGGATTCATCCTGAAAAGAATCATTTGGAGAATAATACATTAATAATAGTGGATGAGTACATCACCATGTCTGTTTTGGAAACAGATATTCCATGGCGGTGTTGGATATAATTGAAGTGAAAGAGTATGTTGGAATTTGGATACTAATTTTTTTTGGATCAATTTCTCTTTGTAATGGAATGATATT
This sequence comes from Viscum album, assembly GCA_963277665.1. Taxonomy (NCBI): domain Eukaryota; kingdom Viridiplantae; phylum Streptophyta; class Magnoliopsida; order Santalales; family Viscaceae; genus Viscum; species Viscum album. Next base: position 876,009,889 of record OY728136.1, read on the forward strand.
TATGCTCTATTGTTATTTTTTGGTGGAGTAAAATGGGTACAATATATTTTAATAGAGGAGTTTTTGAGATGTTTATTATGAGAGAGGTTAAGGATGAAATGAGTTAATGAATCATTCCATGACATAGTGTATGGGGTTTTGGTATCGTGAAAGGTTGGATCATGAAAATGAATATTGAAGTTATTGTGTAATTTTAATGTTATTTTTTAGTACTGATGTGTGAATGGACACGTGTAGTTGATGACGTAAATGAAACTAGTAGATTTCATTGTGTTATTACGAAAATTATCTAGGAAATAAGGAGACTCAATATGAGTGTTAGGAAATACACTTTTATATTTATATATGATTAAGTGAAACAGAGAGTTAAAAGTTACCAAACCAGACCATAAGTTATTTCAAATATTTTATTTTCTAGAATGAAGTGAAAAAATGAATCAAGTAATTATTGACGAAATTTTACAAGGTTTTTCAATGAATTAAGGACTATGTAATAGTTTAGAAAGAACAATTCTATAGTAACTTGAAATTTGTATGTCCAAATATACAAATGGATGTTATTTTTTTGATGTTTATATTTTGAGTCCCAATACATTAGAATCTATGGAAAACATGGACATACACATAAGTATTTTGAGATTCAAACTAGACATGGTGGGTGTGGATATAGAAAAATAAAAATTTTCATTTGAAATTCAAATTTAGATGATATGGAAGATTAAATCACAAAAATGTTATATAGCTGGCCACATTTAAATTTTTTTTACACTTAACATGATATCATAAGGATGATAGAATCTCAATCCGATTCCAATCATCTACAAATGGGATAGAAGAAAATAAGATCTTATGTAAAGTGAAATGATAGTTTTGGAAAAGGTGAATATGTGAGTGATATATTCAATTTAGAGAGATGTATAATAGATGAGAGATAAATATATATGATTTCATTGATAACATTTTTTAGATAAGATTAATATGATTACATATATGAAGTCCAACTAATTCATTCGACTAATATTAAATAAGATGTAGTGAAATTATAGTAACTCTAGTTTTTAATTATTAGTTTTTTAGATAAAAAATTACTGTATGAAAAATATAATTCCCTTCAAAAGTAATTTCTCTCACCTGGAAAGTTGTGGATAAAGAGATAGATCAAAATAAAAATATTCTATTGTAAAATGATTATTTATCCAGTGGATCTTGATGCTATTGTTATGATATGGAATAAAAATTATTAACTCTCCATTTGAAGATTAATTATCACATAGATTTGGAATAGGATGTGCAGTGAAGTAAAGTTTAATAAAACATCTAATCTGGAGTTGAATATTTAAAATGATCATTATTTTTTATACTAATTTTGATGATTCCATCACACCTATGAACTGTTGATGTCTTCATTACAGTAGTGTATGGACTAATAAGATGTTGAATTGATATTTGGGTGAGTAGTGTGTCATATAAAAACCATGTAAAGGTAATGAGACATGGCATAGAAATATTATGAAAAAAATTGTATCTATCAAATACTGCATAATAGTGGATTTTATTACATTGTAAAATCATCATTTGTATACTCCATTGATTTGAAAAACTACTGGTTAACCTAGTAAAAACCGTAGGTAAAAGTGTACTTTATATTTTTTTTAAACAATGGTTTCTATTTTATAGGAGAAAACGTAAGGGTGAAATAATTTAAATGATGTTCGTTGTCCCACAAGAACATGATCTATTGAAGGGTGGAAGAAAATGATTAATTTGTGTGTCCCTGTGATGCACCCCCTCTCAGGGTAACAGAGGACGTTGATTGCTATCTAATGGTCCCAAAATATATTGAATTACATTTTACCCAATGGGGTTTTTACTGAGTTATATGAAATTAAAAGGTCATTAATTTAAGGAGATTTTTTATCATACATCAGCCCAAATACCAAGACATTATATCCAAACCAACATGTTACAAACCAAAGGTGAGTTCTAAATTTATATTTCTCAAAATAGTGTTCCAGGGGTATAATATATCAAATAATTAGAATGGATGGAATTTTATGAAGGCCTTAGATATTTAAATTTATTTCTATATACTCCCATTTTTGACTGGGTTGAGATTGATCCCTTAAATGATATAGAGTCCGAGAGACAGAAAACATAAAATACATTTCTTGAAGGTCTTGGAGAAAAAGACCTATATATCATAAATGAACTAACTACCCTTGAAAAACCACTCCCGAACATAAAATAAATTTTATATCTTGGTCACCACATGAAGTTTACATCAGCATGAAATTCTCTATAGTTGAGTTATATAGGATAATGGATGAAACCATATCCACCCTTCAATCCTGGTTTCATTTTTTCCAAATGGAGGAATCTTATACATTTATTTATTATCCCATGGTTTCTCTAGTACGTTGAGCAGTCTCTTCACCATGCCATGAAGGCCCTATAACCCAATGTCCTAATTGTTTTGGATCACAGGCAATGTGGGTTGAAGGCCCATAGATGATCTGAAGGCCCAGTTGAACAAAATCCAAATTTCTGTGGACCAAAGGCCCACTAGAGATAATAGTTCAACTCTTATAGTAACTGTAAATGTAACATGAAAATTATACCCTTATGAGATTTGATCTCATGTCATTCATGCAGGATTATAAGCTTCTTAACACTAATCCAAAACCTAAATTATCAAAGTATTGGAATTATTTAACATTTATGAATAATAAATTTTAAATAAATCACTTAATTTAGAAATCAAACATGACATGAAAACATATTTAACTTTTCATGTTATATAAGAAATAAATTTCTATCTATGAATTGAGATAAAACATATAATGAGTAATGGAAACCAACATCCAATCACTCATTGAAAACATACTAGATCATTGAATAATGAAATGATTAATGGATGGATTCAAAATAATTCTTATGTTATCAATACAGATATTCAAAAATAAATAATATATGATAATAACTATCCCAAAGTTAAATTCATCTTACACTGTATTCTATTACACCCATAAATCCGTTTTGATCATATGGCCTAAATCTTAAAGAAGTAATATACCATTATTGACCTTTATGAGAGAGAAAAATATTAATCTATGTGCACACCAAATGTGTTCATGAGGGGAGTGAGAAAAAAATCCATGTTTGATACCTTCAAGAATTGTATAAATTCTATTTTGTATGTCAAACCATGAATGGTATTTTTAAAATGAATAATGAAACAACATTTATTATATAAAGACGAGTGAAGAAAATAATAATAATTTTATGTTTATTTTAAAAATATATAATATCCCAAAAAATAATAAATAAAATAAAAAAACTGGGAAAAACTATCAGAATAAGTAATCACCAAACATAAAACATCACTCACCATAAGTTAACTACATCAGTTCAAAAAAGACAATCTATGACTCTCTTTTAATGGAACCACTACACTAGAGTATCAATGTGATCATATTAATATAGACTAGACTTACAGTCACCCAACCTCATCAAGAGGTAAATACCACAATCCATTAAGTAACTTATGCTAAGGGTACTTTCCATGTTTAACCTAGTTAATCCAACACTAATCTATAGATTTCCCACCTAGATACACAAGGATTCCATTGAAGTGTTACGAATTCATATATAAAATAATAAATTAATGAATTAAATAAAAATATCATGTAACCATATTACACCATCTAAAGAAATAGACCCTTCATCATAAATATATCAAAATTATATATCAAAATTATTCAACATTTTCATAATATATATCATGGGGAATATAAAAGGGTGTAAACAAACTAAACCTTACATAAATTATAACAAAAAACTATAATATTTTAAAAATAAATTTTACATGATAAATTTTAAATTTAGAAAAAAAAGCATATCATCAATATTGGTCTTTATTAAATGTTAATATAAATCTATTGATGGAACACCCCAAACCATAGTATCCTAGAGTCAGTGGATACATAGCGAAATTGATATAATAAACAGGGAATTACATCTCTATGGACTGAGTAGTATAGTGCTTTTGGAATATTAGATACATACATTAACCTTACAATAAAATTTAATTTGTAAAATACAATAATGTTAATTTTTTGAGGATACCATTATTCCCCATGCTTATCCTTGTATATCACTTATAAAACATTTTTGGCATCTTGGGAAAAATTAACCATAATAATGGGGTGAGATCAATTGATCATTACAGATTATGTAAAAAAATATCATAAATAAGAAATAAAATTTTATAATGATGAATGAATAAAATAGGCTCTATTTTATCAATAACAATAGCATAAAATTTATGAAATAAAATGTGATTAAATAATGCCTTATAAATAATCATATCATTTTGAAAACTTAACAATGGATATTATACTAATCTAATATTCACATGGAAATAAAAAAAATCTCGTAATGAGGGAATAAGAAATTATATATATATAAAAATCACCATCAAGGCTGATTCCATGGCACCATATATAAACAATTAAGACATAAGCCAATACTTGAACTAGTTTTTCACATTAGACCCACTGGTGCATCAAGGGGCTATACAGGGCCCCAAACATAACTTATTAAGTCCAATAAATTATTTATATTAAAGGGGAGAGTCATAATAAATATATATATTTTTTATGAAACTACCTCAAAAACTAAAGAATAAGATTTAATACAAGATGTCAAAATAGATGAAAGTACTATAAATGTGATCATTGAAAAAATCTAGTTGAAAGTACCCTTTTCTCAATTTGAATATAAGTTCTCTCTAAAACACCATAAAATTATAAAAGAATAGATTTTATTTTTAGATAAAATTTTAAACATGAAAATAAATCTTTAAAACATTATGGTGTCATGAAGGTTGAAAATAAATTCTCATTTCGTATATATTAATAAAAAAATCCTTCTATATTTTTATCTAAATTTTTTTAAAATAACTAAGTTTAGAAAATCAAAAAATTTAAATGTAAATCCATTTTGTAAAAAGTAAAATATGCGTAAAAATGACTTTAAAAAATATTAGAAGTCTATTAAATTTTTTTTGAAATAATTTTAAAAAAACATGGACATTAAAGAAAAAGAGAGTTTTAAGGAAAAATTTAAGATATATAATTTTGTTTAAAAGAAACTCTCTTAAAAATATCAAATTATTGAAGTGAGACTTAATAAAATTAATAAATTATGTTTATATTCTTTATGTACACATAGATAAGTTTAAATAAAATGTAAGTTAACAAGAATTATTTTCACATATAAAATTAGCGTGAAAAAATAAATGAAGTAGAAGTCTAACCTATTGAATGGAAATTGAGTTAAAAAATCTCTTACAACATGCTATTAGTAGAATCATTTACCCCATAAAATTAATAATTAATCTCTGAAACATTTAATACCATGAATATAATTAGATTCATTATAAGATATATCAAATGGAATTACATACACCAAACACACTTAACAATTGGTGAATAATGAATGTATCTTATATAATTAAAAGTGAGATGAGAAAACCAATACCTCACAGTTCCCTAAAAGTTTTCATACATTAACATTCTGTATATGGGTTGAAGATGTTATTAATTTATTTTATAACTTTATTAATTTCTTAATACCTTATATAATTCTTTTATAACATTTTACCATCTGTTCATTAGTGATATTTTGTTATTTTCAATTTTTGAGGTGGGTTTATTTCTTGGTTTCCCGATTTGTTCAATTATTTATAATTATGGATTTTATTTTCAAATAGAAATAAAAATCAAGAAGATTAATGAAATGGTACTAATGATGTTAAATAATTTTAAAAGCACCCATGTATACTTTTTTATTTCAGAAATTATGATGAATCATTTGATAAAATGATAATGATTAATGATCAGTTTATTTTGTTAGTTTTTACAACCATCACCAACCTGTTTAATTTTATTTAATATTATGACTCTATATTATTTCCAAAACATGTAATAGGTTATAGTATAATTATTAAAATATAATTTAACAAAAATAATAGTTTTATTACCTACCATGAAGATGGTGATGGAAAACGAAAAAAAATAACTATTCATGGAGATGATTAACTTCCATAATTTGGAAAATAGTTTCCATTCATTGAATAAGAGAAGATAATTAAAGGGTTAATTATTAGATTCTACAATTGTAACATAAAATTATATTGTTTACATGATTATGGATTTTATATTCCTTGATGGATGAAGTATTTTAGGACAAGGTAGAAGGAAAAAATAATATAATTGAGGTAGTTTGAGAAAATTACATCATGAATATCACATTTTTTGAAGGATCATTTAAAGACATTGGAATTGGTGTCTTTGAGATACTAAAAGTACATGTACTTGGTTATAGTGGGTGGGATGGGTTTTAGAAGATATTTTAATTGCATAAATTCTTTTTAGGTGAAATGGTGTGGTGAGATGTGGTAGTTATTATTGAGAAGGGGTGGGTTTATGTGATTAAATAATGATTGGTTTATGTTTAAAGGGAAATACATTTGGGTGAAATTAATTAAGAAAATTTAGATTATAATTAATTTTTAATGTGTGGTTATGGTTGATAAACACTTCAAACAACCATTTATGTTTTTTGTCTTTATGTATTTCATTCTTTTACTTTTGAACTTTATACTCTAAATTATTTTAATTATACCATGGTAAATCATTTTTTTCATAATAAATTTTCATGCCTAAAAATAAAAATTAACATAAAAACCAATTTGGACATTATTATTCCAAATATTGAATCAATATTTCCAAATTAAATTAATAAAATTTTTAAAATGATATTTAAGATTTATCCTACTGATGAAACGACAAAGCATGTTTTTAAAGAGAAAATGTTAACAAGTTTTCATTGTTTTCAAATAAAATTTAAATAGGAAAATTATTTAAATGACCCAAATTATATTAATATATTTATAATTTGATTATTTTGACATTAAGACCAATTTAAAATATAATTTAACATTATACATTATTTATATGAAAAGATAGTTTTAAATTAAAATTCAGCATTTTTCATAATTCATCAAAAAATAAAACTTCTCATAAAAATTAAAAAAATTGACACTAAGATAATTTTTATGTTAACTTTAAAAAATTAATTTTATTATGTAAAATAAAATTTATAAAATTTCATAATTTATTCTTAAAACAAGTAAACCATTATACGGTGGGAAAAATGACTTTTAGAAAAAATACAGCTTGTACACATAAATTGGAATAATTATTATCTTAAGCATGTCAATTTTTATGGAACAATTTAAAATAAACATGATTGAATATAGAAAATATAAATTTAATTAATATCTTTCACTAATAGATAGTAATTTAATTTATTAATATAAAATTACATTGTGGGAATAAAAATAGTTTTTTATTAAACTACATCCTTTTATGTTTCATTGAAATTTATTTTCTTTATAATTAATTAGAAACCAAAGAATTAATTTTATAAACATTTTTAAACTATATTTTTATAATTTGTTAATATCATTCATTATTTATATTCTAAGGGCTAAGTGGTAACTATAAAAATTAAATAATAATATTTATTCATTTTTTAAAGATTAGTGTTATGTGTAATGTGAGCTATCAAACATAATTTTTTATAAAAACACTATATTGTTACATTTTACCTTTAATAAAAAACATGGTGTGATAAAAATAAGTTTAAAGTGGAAAAATCACATGTTTCTTGAAAACCTCTTTATATCATATGTAGATCATAATTAAATCATGAAACTCTTCTAAAAAATATTCTAATGATATCATAGACTAGATTTACTTGGATAGAAAATGAATTTAGAAATCCCAAGCATTCATGGTTATATTAAATAGTTGAATCGGTATGTAATTTTTTAAGATTACGGTGTTTATTAACACCAACTTGAAAATATAAATATAACATCACCAATTAAGTCCAAAAGAAAATAGAAATAAATTAAAAAGATTTAAATATTAAAAAAAAATAAATTTCTAAATCTTGGGAAGTGAGAATAACTATCAGTGACTATTAAAGAAATGAATAAAAATCAACAAGAGTGATAACTTCACAAGGATAGATCTTATAGTATCAATTATTGAAAACCCTCTCATAATTTTTTGTTTCACTATCACATGGAGAAACCCATAAATCACTATGAACCATAAGTAATGAAATCCATAGAAGTAAGAATATAAGAGGAAGTGGATTGTAAGAAGAGGAGAAAAAATGAGGATAAAACATATCATTAACTCGAAGAATGGATATCCCAAGTAAAATGGATAAATAAAGAGGAAAATATTCCATCCCCTCCCTTCATTTATGCTGGAAACAAATTGGGGGAAAGAGGGGGGGTTCCACCATTATAAGTAAAAGATAATAATAATAATAATAATTAATATTTCAATAATAATAGTAGTAATAATAATCCGTAGAAGGTTTGAGGGAATAAAAATCTAAGTAGACAACACAAACACATATGTTTCAAGTTGAATCAAACCCCCAACTCCCCTAAAGGTAGATTTAACCCCAAAATGGCCAATTATTTTTAAATTCATGTAACGTTGGACCATGAGAGAAACTATCCTTGTAAGACATTTTTTATGAACAAAGTTCCATCATGTCTTTTCCCCTCCACTTCAACTAGATTTCCCAAAAACATGAATCGAATAGAATCCCACTTCCCACAAGAATGTTTTCATCCCACCACCACATCAATCACTCTTTATTTATATATGATTCATCTATGACATGTGATGCCCCATCATTCTAAGTTTATGCCGCTCACCAATATGGATCCACCATAATTCCTCCCAATGAACCATGAAATATAAAGATGTTAATAATCCCATATATTCATATAATAACAACGTTTTGTTGAAGATTCAAAAATATTACCTCAATTTTAGAGACAACTAGGGGTTGAACCCCAATCTCAAAGAACATGACATAACAACCATGGACCACTCATCCAATAGTAGGACTATAAAAACAACAACAATAAAAAACAATAATAACCACAAAAATATAAATCATATTATGATAATAATAATATAACATTAATCATCAATTAATTGATAATAATAATAATAAAATCTCTACAATTGAATATTAAATGAAAATAGATATAAAATATCTGTAATAATAAAATATAGATATTTATAATAATTCCATTTTATGTCAAATATGTATTATAATAATTAAAGAACCATTCAAAAATTATATCATCATATAAAATTCTCAATAATATCATTATGTAAAAACATGAATAGTTAAAGAATGTTTTAGGATATATTGTAAGAAAAAAATCTCTTTATAGTCACATTTTAATAATGAGTGATTATGATTCATGGTGTTTAGACCATCCCCCAGATCATGAATTTTCCAGTTCCCCAAAAATTCTAGTTGCATGATCCGAAGACCAAACATCGACAAAATATTTTAAAAATTACAAAATGTTCACAAACTTAAAAACACTTTTAAAACCTTAAAAAAAATATATAATTCATACATGTACCCACATGATCATCATTTATTCTTATAAATAATTTTTTCCATATTATAAGAAAAAATAATAAAAGATTATGAAAAAATTATTTCATCTATAGAAATAAATATAATCATGTAGTGATTTTAAATATATAACACCAAATAAAACAAATCACTTTTTAAGATTTTTAATAAAATTTGGTGAAGCCTATGTAAACATAATTTTTTTATAATTACTAATTTTATGTAAGCCTAAATTTGTATAATAATAATTCTCCGATATTAATGAAATGTGTAACCACCTTTTTGGAGTTATATATAAACATGATTTTTGTGTATTCATGAACGTGTGTAAGAATCAATGTAACCATAATGATAAATCACGTAAGAATAATCTTATATTTAAGAATCATCATCCCATAATAATAAATATATCCATATGATTGAAACATATGTGTAAGTATCAATTTTCTTGTAAAAAAATATATATATGAATCAATTCATAAGAATGAAATTCCCAAAATCATGAATTTGTCTGCACGAATTCAAATACATTAAATTATTCTAAGGGTCATCCAAAATTTAATCATAAATCACATTAAAATAATATCGACCAAGGAATCAATATATCATAAGGGTGAAAAAATCATAAGGAACAGACAATATATAGAAAAATGTAGAACATGGGAAAATAAATATATTTTTTCCTGATGAAAAAGATGAAAAATTGATATAAAAAATAATAAATGAATAATTAATAACTAAAACATGGATGATTATTGAATTAAGTAAATAATTAGGTGAAAAAATAATATTTTCCAATTATTAAATCTTTAGTTTATTATTCTTAAACCAACACATAATAAAGCGTATTCTACTCCAAAATTAGTATATAAAACCTATGATGAACAATTCTGTAAACAAAAATAACAATAATTTTTTCTACAAGTAGTGAAATCTAAGAACACATATCTTCAATCATTTTATAAAGAATAAAACAATAGTTTTTTAGTTTATCAACAGATTAACAAATAAAATTTATATATTTAATTATCAAAATAAGATAAAGTGGAATGGATAAACTCATAAAAAATAAGCTATTGAAATGAAGGGATTGTCGTATTATCTAAATAAATATTATAACATTATCCAAAGAATAATTAGTAAGATATATTAACAAATACAAATGTGAAATATATTCATTTTTATGAGTTGTTAAAAAGGAAAAATGATGCAAGGAATTTATAAATGAGTGGAAATACAGTAAAGTAGGTCACTAAAACTTATTTATTCCAATATGTGTAGGGTAATAAGACATATATCAACAAATTTGATTTTTATTTCACTACTTTTAATAATTTTTTTACATGGGTGACTAATATATTTTTATAAAGGACCAGTATGATGCTTTGGACAAGTTAAAAATATATTGAAGAGATATTAAAAAGGGGGATATGATTTTTTATCTGTAAATTAAGAAAATATAATTATAAAATGTATACTATCATTTTATTTGAATGAAATCTCTATGAAAACTATATAAAATATAATCAGAACATGTTTTACGCACCCCATAAATTAGAGTTATAGAACGAAAAAATTTAAGGTCATTTGAAGTTAGAAGAACAATTCTGACTAAATTAAAAATCATAATGTTATTTTAGAGAGTGGATATTTAAGCTACCATACATATTAAAAATATATTAAATTTTTGACCTATATTTAATATGAATACTAATTAGATGTTTAATAAGAATTATCCGTTAGTGACATAATTTAAAATGCATAGTACTCCAGTATTGATGATTGTAAACTAATTTTGATTTGGGAAAATTTGTTGAGTGAGATTAAGAAAAAAAATATTGATTAATTTCCCATGTAATAGGTTAAAAATACTTAGATAATATATTGAATACTATGTATGACTACTTTGATTTAAAAATAATTTAAAATAAAACTATTTTTAATGAAGGATATTTGAAAATTTTTATAACGAGGACTTATAGAATTATTAAAATGTGAGAGATTAAGATGTTAGGGATGGATCAAATAACAATGATATTGGGTTAGACAATAAAATAATGAAGACAATGATGCTAGAAAATAGTAGTATAAAATGTTATATATACATGTTCATGATGAAAATATATTTAAAAATGTAAAATCATTGACAAAAAATAATGGTATTTTTTAATTAATCAAAACTAGCTTAATTGAATAAGAAATTATATTTAATAATGCTATTAAATTCAAGGAATGAATACATGTTGTGCATAAAAAATATAGATAAAAATAAAAATAATACAACCTAAGATCTTATTGATTGACCAAAAAAGAAATAAAATATTTATAATAATATAGGTGTTCAGAAAAAACATTATGATAATAGAGAGACTGCAAGAAGAAAATCTATATTAGTGTAAAATGATACTCTCAAATTGAAGGAGTTAATTTTAAATAAAAACATGTGCATATTATAATATGTGAAAAAATATTTCGTATCTATTATAGTGCAAACCCATTATAAAATATATTATATGGATGTTAAATATGAATTATTAAATAGTGATCTTGAGGAATGAGTTTTCTTTGAGAACACTAAATTATTTATTCTTCATAATAATGTAAAAAAGGCATAATAGTTGAATAAATATTTCTATGAATTAATATAGGATCAAATATATTATTATTCAATACTAGATAACTACTTAAAAAAAAATTTCATTAATGGAATGGTTGAAAATAATCCATATGTGAATGAAATGAGTACATGGAATCTTATTTCCATTATTTGAGATAATGAAATAATTTTATATGGAGACTGTGAGAAGACCTATGAATTTTTTTAAAATCAGATGAAGAAACAGTTTTTAGAATTCAATTCTTGTGGAGAATTTATTTTTTCTAGGATTATATGGTGTTTATAAAAGGAAATATATTTAAATTTCTTAAGATACATATTCTATGGAAATATTAAAGGAATATTTCATGGTGGACTCTAAATACGTTTCCAAACCATAAAAATTGTTGTAGAGTTTAGTAAGGATACTATATAGAAAACAATGAATAATAATTTTTTCAAATTAATATTTAGAATTCTACTATATTGAAAAATATAGACTTGAAATTATCCAAGTTGTAAGACTTTGTGAAAAATTTCTAAGTGATTATAAAAAATCACACATTGAGGCTATAAAAATAATACTTAAACACATCAAAGTGAATTTGAATCATGTGTAGATATATGAAATAAATGAGAAATTTTATTTTTCTGGCTAGACTGATCCTTATTATGTTGGAAACATCAATAAATGAAAATTAATATGAAGTGACATTTTATTTACAGGATAAAATTATGTGATTGTAATGTCTATGAAATTTTCTTTTTAACTCTAATAACTTAACAAGATGAGTATATTGCTATAACATAGTCTTGTACAATGATGATTTGAATAAAAGAGAAAATATATGATATAATGATAAATATTCAAAACCCATTAATAATTATCTATGATAATAAATGTGTAATCAATCTTACTAAGAACCAAGTGAAACACTCTAGATCTAAGTATATTAATGGAAATATATTTTCATCAAGGATAATGTACCTATTAATATATTATATTGGACTATTCTTTAACTATGAATCAAACTATATAAATATTTATATAGGATATTCCAAATGAAAACATTGAATAGATAAGGCTAGAAATACATGTAAAAACATTCCCTAATAATTAGAAGATACAATCTATTCACCATATTTAATTGGATTGTTTTCTTCAAAAGGGGATAAAATAGATGAATCATGTGAAATGTGTTTTGAGAAATCAAAAGCTGGTTTTATTAATCAACGGGTAGAATTTATTGAGTATAAAATGGTTATAACTTCATGTTCATATGATGAAAATATCTATTTATAAAGGTATGAAATTATCTCAAAAAAAATTATTTATTTATAGATATGGTGGGATGATATTTTCACTTTGATAAAATTATATTAATTAATATATGTTATTAGATTTAAAAAATATATAAATGCAGAGAAAGAAGAGCCAATGGATTTGGTAAGAGATGGTTTTTTTTCTTTTAATAATATATGGGAAGCATTAAATTTAATTGGAACTGTTTTTAATATCATTTGAATTGATTAAATAAGTTTTTGAGAATTAATAATGCTATAGGAAAGGGAATTAGTTGTGTATGTGTAATTTTGAAAATTAAATAACAAAGTATGAGTAATTTGGAAACTGCATATTTTTCATTACAAAGTTTCAAAGTCTATGTAAAAATACTCTAAAATCCATATAATATTTATTTTTAATTTTTATTATATTTAGATGAATATTTTAAATATGACATTGGATTAATCTGGTCTTCCATAATTATATTATGAGCTCACATATGTGTTCAAAAGAAGATACATACCATTAAGTAGAAGCTGTATAATAAATATTATATTTACTTCATGGGATCTTTGAAACTTTTTATAGAAATGTTTTATAGAATTTAATAAAGAGGATAATTGTAAATTTGAATATACATTTAGAATAAATATTTTTATGTTTTAAATGAAACAAATTTCTTCCATATTTTTAGATTTAAAACTACATTATTATTATATATAATATTTGAAGATTTAATTTCATGGAGTTTCTAATATTCAAAAATAGAAAATATCAAATAGATGTCATTATAGATTAAAATAGTATAAAAATTTAATAAGAAAAGAGTTTCAAAATTTTGAGAGATATCAACATGATATTGATAAATATTCTAAGAAAAAATTTCACAAAAAATAGATCCTATTTTTTTAATATTATATAGACTTAAAGAACATCTACTTAGTAGTTTTGAATTTTTTAGATATCTATAAAATATTTACCTTTTCAATTTTAACATAATTTATAAAGGAGGGATATTGTATAAAAAATTAATTAGTAGACAAAAGATGGTGAAAAATTATTCTAGGGAAACAATTAAACCATACCATATCATATTTAGTTTGTTATATTAGTTGATATTTGTGTTTTAGATTTCACTGAAAAAAAATTTGTTGACCAGAATCCCTTTAATGATCTTCATTGATTGTTTATTTTAAATCAAACATGATGTCTAAATTTGACCAAGGTATTGAAGAAGTGGCACTCTATGTAGGAATTTTAAGGTTTTATGAAATCCATAAAGTATGTATATGAAAAATAACATTGTTTCTATAAGATATTCATACAATGAAACCTATTAGACAATGATGTAGGATATATTTGGATATTGGTTTCCCTATTTTGGATTTTTTTCCACTATTCTATGGAGGGAGGAATATGCCATGACTTTCTTGTGAGGTTCTACGAAACCACACTCATAGATCAAGTACTACAAAAACATTATTTACATAACTCCCTTAAAATAAATCCTTAATTAAAATATCATTCACAAAAAATTTAACATTAAATTTATCGGAACACTTTTGGGTTTAGAGTTTTATAGAATTAGGAAAAAGGATATAACTAATAGAATCCACGTTTTTGTATAAAATGGACATTTTACCCAGTATATAATCAACTATTTAATCCATAACAAGTATTCAATATCTCCCAAAAATACTCCCCAAATGATACGCTTATATATACACATTACATATTTATTTTATTTATAAAATGGGGAAATTGAAATACCATAAATGGATGAGATACGATCCATAGTAAGGGTAAACATAACAGATAACAATCAAATAACCTATGTGAACATAACATGAGAATATGTGTATAATCGAGATACATAAGATATTTCATACTCAGTAAAACATATATCATAATATATAAATCATGGGATACAATATAAAATAATACATTAATAAAAAGAGTGTGGAAACATGACATAATAAACATGATCAATGAGATATGAACACAGTCATGATAAGAATAATAAAATTTTGAAACATCTTTCAACTGTGGAACAAACATGAGATAAAAAATAAATTTTAATGAGGAAAACCATTAGTTACCATTCTTAAGAAAAACTAAAATGTAACCATTAATAGATTTATCATCAGATATAAATTCTTAACCAGTGCATTAAAGGGAAATATTGGACCCTATCCATAATTTAACTATAATTGCATGTTCCACTTGAAATAAATCATTCATTATACCATAAATTAACAATGGGAAGAAAAATGGGATTCATTCAACTCATCATAAAGAACCCATGGAATGAAAATTGGTGTGATATACTTTTAAAATTGATTCAAATATGGAAATAATTCATAATTAAATCAATAATCATAACATGATAAACCCTTATAAAATAATTTTTTATCAAAATAAATTAATTAACATTATATGTAAATATAATTGAATGAAGATAATAAAGAATATGGTATTTATAATTTAAAATAAAGGGTAAATGGTTATGAAACTAATTTCCCTAATAAATAGATGGACAACTTCTATGTGAACACCCTTAAATCAAAGGAATAAAAAATAGGTTATTGAGAGTGGAGAGGAATTTAGAGAAAACATACAGTTATACTATGAAAATTATTACATAAGACAAACGATGTTATGGATAATTTCTCTATATTATAATATCACATACTAATCAATCATGATTAATAATTTAGATGGTAATATTATAGTAATATACTTGATCAAGACTAATCCATGTCAAAGTATGATGACTTTGATAAAAAATACATTATAGGAGTTTTTGAAAAATTAATTTGGATATAATAAATATCCTTGATCTTTTGAAATCATTTTAATATTTATATTTTATAAATCTAGTATAAAAATAATTTCTCTTAGAAAAATTATAATATATCAAGAATGATTCATATAAAATTATAAATTTAGTAGAATTATCTATCAAGTTGAAGATATTAAAGAATAAATCTTTTCACATTTTGATGAAAACGACACATGTGAAAAATGATACTATTTTCATTAAATTTTTTAAAATAATTTAAAGTGTAAGATAATGAACATAATAAATTATTGATGAATAGATACAAAAACTTTTAAAAAAATTAGTTGAATAATGATATTAAAAAGGGGAGGTTCCTAGATGAGGAGAATAGACATGGTTATTTTCACATACTAGAAACACATTAGATAAAATTTGAGTCATAGAGAAATTAAATTTTTATGGTACATTTAAAGACCAATGATTATCCAATAAATATTATGAGAGGTTTTATAAAAAACAAAAAGTTCATAAATGTATAAACTTTTAAAAAAAATATTGAAATGTAAATAATATTTGTAAAAATCATTACGGTCTGAGTAACAATTTAATAAAAAAAACTATTTAAAATATAGTATTTTAGAATAAAAATAAATGTAAAAGATAAAATTATATATAATTTAAAAATAAAATGAATATATTGAAATAAATTCATTTGTATGTATTTAAATAATTCCAAAGAAAACATGAACTATAATTGGAAATATGTCTCACGTTGGGCAAATTTTGGATTAGAAACCCCTACCTTGTTTCCCCACTTAGTCGAATGCACTCTATGATCAGGTATAACAAACATAAATATATTATAATCAATTGTAGATCATTTTTATAAATAAAATTTTATAATTGTCTTTAGTAATTACTATCTACATTTATATTAGTAATTTATTACCAACGTCCAATATCAGATTCAAGTATTCTTGTTCATTTAGAACCATATCGAAAATAATGATTTTTTAATCATTATTCGAAAAAATTTAATCATTATCAAACCATAATTGATATCAAAATTTATTATTTTAAATTATTTAAAATTTTATTATTTAATTTTATATGTATTTTAGTAATTATTTACAATGATGAAGTTGGTGACAAGAATTTTTTGGTAATTTAAAATGAATGGATGGTGTTGTATTAATTAATTATTTAAATTTCTATATTACCCATAAAAACCAAAAAATAATTATATATTTATTAATATCTAATATTATGTTTCTAAATCCATACTTGATCTATGTGGCTAAACCAGCGCAATAAGAACATGCCACAATCTGTTTATGAGTGTAGATATGGAAGAGATTTTATTTCGATAATATCATAATAAAAATAGAATAAAGTTATTTAGTTTTTATTTGGGTGATTAATCAAAATTTGGAAGAGTTATAAGAAGAATATAAATGTTAAATAAAGTGTCATATATAAAAAACCGCTTTTCATCTTTGGTATGTTCGTTTTTGGTGGTTAGTTCTATAATAAAATTTTATAGATAATATTACTTATAGAATGAATAATTATTATTTTGATATTATAAAAAATAAATTAAATGAGATATCTAATCACTAAACGCATTTCTTGAACCAACCATGAATGTTTTTGATGAAAAATGGAATGTGTCATTCATGGAAGTGGTAGTTTAAGCATTAACTTGAGCAATGTTTTCATTTTTTTCAATCTAATGAGAGGGGAATAGTTAATGGTTATACCATAAATATAATAAAATTTCATTATATTATTTAATATTATGTAATTACGTACATGTTTTTAGAATGGTTTAGGATTAGGGTGGATGAGAAGGATAAAGAATGGAAGCAAAAGGATAAGTAATACTTACATTGAGAATTTAGATCTTCTCATGAAGAATCCCCTAAAAATGAAGGACTTGATGAACTTTTATGTGGATAGAGGCTTCCAAATGTGTAAATGGGATCTATAAGAAGTGAATGGGTTATATTTTAATGTGAATTTTTAACTAGTACTATGGCCTGAAATGGGTGGATGTGAGCTCTTTTTATAGAATAAAGAGGGGAAATCTACCAAATAAAATGTTAGATAAGGGGTAATAAATGAATTTCTTGAGAGTAAGGTAGGGAAATGTCGGTGAGATATTTAGGTATAAATTTACAACCTAAAAATGGTATTATATATGTCATAAGTGTCAAATTTATTTAGTTAAATTTGATACACATTAGATTACCCATTATAACAGTTATTAATCTTGATTAAAATTTATCCATGGTAATTATTTTATTAAAAAATATAATATGAACTTTATTATAAATTATTTATGTTTATCATAAAACTTACATCTCCATTTACTCTAATTAAATTTTTTAAATATAATAAAATTAACTTTAAATTTAAAAAATATAGCGTGTCAAAGAAATATTTTTATAGAAAATATTTTTAATCATTAAGCGTTCTTAATATTTTTTATCAATGATTAGAAATTTAAAAAGTGTTAATTTATTTTTATATGTGTTTAAAAATAATATTTGGGTTTTTTTAATAAATGAAAAATTTATTTTAAATTCACAATTTTTTGAAATGTATTATTTATTGAAAAATAATTATTTTATCGTGATAATTTTTTTAGTTAGGTAAATTATCCTTTATGGATAGAAATAATCCAGTAATTATTAACTAATATATAAAAAATTATTCCATATATTAAATCCATTTCATCATATAAAATATATATTTATATGGGGAATCAATTTTGTCATTAGCGCATGTAATGGGTAAAAACCCTTTTAAAAAAAAGTCTATTTTTAGGATTAAAATTTATGTGTAGTGTAAAATTGTCAACATATTTGATTATAATTATAAATAGGATTATTATAAAAAAATATATTTTTAAAAATATTAAAAAACCAAATTATTCCATAATTAATATTTAATAAAAAAAAGAATAAAAAATATGTTTTTATTTGAAAATATTACTTGTGTTCCTAAAATGGAAATCATATATTTTGTAAATTCAATAAAGTATTTTTAAAATTTAATGTTTTAATTCTTAAAAACAACATATAACAATTAACATTTTTTTAGTGTTTTAGGTATTTCTTACAAATTCATAAAATTTATAGTTTTGGTAAAAATAATAATTTTCACTATTATCATAGAAATTAAAATTTTTAAAAAATCCAAAACAATTATCCTAAGATAATATTTTTATTCTAAGTCCAAGAATATTTTTTATTTTTCCAAATTGAAATATTAAAATTTATAAATTTAGCTTTTAATTAAAAATAATAACATATTAAATAAAAAACCGCTTTTTTTGAAAAAAAACCCTTTTAAAAAATTAGGTATTATGAATCTAATTTTTTAAATACTTATAACAGATTAAAATATTTTTTGTACAATATGTTTTAATCTTTTTATAATTTTATTATATAAAACATCATGTTTTTTTTCTATTGGGTTTTTCTATGGAACAAGTTATTGAACATAATTTTTATTTAATTGGAAAAAAATTATATAATAAAGTCTTAGGTCGTTACACTCTTCCTTTAAATAAATTACATCCTTGTAATTGTAATTACTACTCAATGATTAATGTAGTTGAAGGAAATCCTAACATATTCATAATTTGTGATATAACTTTTAATATGACATATACCTTACTCTATTAGGCTATATCATGTTACTTATCTCTCTTCAAACTAAATTTCCCTTTCATAAAATAATAAATTAATGTATGCATATATCCTAATCATATATTCAAAAAAATACCCCTTTCCGAGAGCCATATTAATCCCTTAAAAATTAAAACATATAAAAACAAAATATTCATCCAAAAACTAATTTTATATTTAACCCTCAACTAGATTTAACAATTAGTTCATAAGGCCATACATAAGTACATAATCCAAAAAATGAGATAAACTTCCTCAAAAATTAATATATACAATATTATTATTTAATTAAAGATTTTTAATGTTATTATTGTAACATCCTAAATTTCCATAACCATAAAAAACCACTATGTTAATAATTTTTAATTATTTTTATGTGAAAATGTGATTTTTCAATAAAATCAATTAATAAATTGTTTAAAGGATTTACATAGGGGTAAAATGCTATTTATCATATTAGAATATTCAATGGAATATTTTCTAAATTAGGTACTGAGTTAGGTAAAGATTCCATGGCCTTTATAGCCTCCAGAAAAATGAAATAAAAATATTTGAAATATTATATTATGTGTGTGTGATTTATCCAAAATTATTGAATATCACCCCAAAAGTGTGTCATATAACAAATAAAAGATCACCATTAGGTATAGTATGTGGAGTTTACCCTAAGTGGGGATTAATATTTTTCTACATCAGACTTTTGTTAGGATATCATGTGAGAAAAAATTATCTAATATTTTTATTATATTATTTTTCAAAAATAATTTAATATCTCCAAAATGGTGCATCATATGAGAAATATAAATCCATCGTTAGGCTCGAGACATGGGTTTTACCCTCTATGAATCATAAAATTTATGCGCAAAAGGAATTTGGAATGATCGCATGAGAGAATAATTTTTTTAATAAATACTTAATTATTATTATTATTAATTTAATTAAGTAAAAAATTGTTTTTAACTTCTTCTTTAATGACCCACCGACACCTCCATTGATATTTCCACTAAAATTAAAAAACAAATGAATCAACTATTATCAACCTGATTAAATTAATAATTACTTAATTAGTAAATTCTAATGAATCACGCATCAATTATCGGGTAAAAGGATTATTAAAAAGGGTTTTTAAAATTAAGGATTCAACTGCCATGATTTTTGGATTTTTTGAAATTTCTAAACCACTTCAGCTTCATATTGGATGATCTTATCTTATTAATATGACCCAATATCTCTATTGCACATGATCAGAAAATCTTGGTTGATCTGGTTTAGATCGATCAACGATCAACTTCTTTGTTCTATGTGTGGTGTGCATAAGAGACATTCTTATAGGTATTTAATTTTTTTCATTTATTTACTTTTATTCTCTATTTTATATTACTATAAAATTTTAATAAAGGGTAAATTTTGTATGAAATAATAACCAAGAATTATGAATGGATAAATTCCATTTGATTACCAAGGGTAATTGATTAAAATTATTAAATGTATAATTTATATGAACTTATTAAAATTTAATTGCACTAAATGATTAGAAGAAAATAGTGAGAAATCACAGAAGATAGAATAGCTAAAGTATCAATAAATAATTGTATGGACATACTTCAGATAATTATTATTAATTAAGAATTGATAATGAGCTTGAGTTTTTTGAATAATACTCTATTAAAATTATCAAAACATAATTTCATGAAATTATGTTTGTAATTACACGGAATTATCACATGATAATTTATTTAAAATTATAAACTGATAATTTAAATATTATAAAAGGATAATTAATAAAAAAATATCGAACACTAATTGTGAGATCATCAAAATATAATTATTAAAAATGTTAAATGGAAATTTCAAGATTATTATAGAATAAATATTAATTTGTCAAATGATAATTTCAAGATTATCAAAGGATAAGTTATATAAAATTATCAAATGATAATTGTAATATTATCTTGGATAATATAATTATAGAAGGATAATTTAGGTTAAGTTATCAAAATATAATTATAAAAGGGTAATTTATGTCAAATTACCCAAAGATAATTATAAAAAGATAATTTTTATGAAATTATAATGACATCATTATAAAATCATAATTTAGAATAATTTATAAAAAGATAATTATAAAGAATTATTTAGAATTAATTATCAAAAGATAATTATATTGATAACTTATAATAAATTATCAAAGGATAAATATAGTGGATAATTATCAAAGATACTTATAAAATTATAATTTATGATAAATTATGAAAAGATAATTATAAAAGGATAATTTATGAGAAATTTTAAAAATGTAAATATAAAAGAATAATTTATATAAAATTATCTTTATATAATTATAAAAGGTTAATTAATTGTAAATTATCATAGATAATTATAAAAGAATAATTGCTGATAATTTTTCTTAGGAAGAATTTTAAAATTGCATGTTTTGACCTAGAATGATAATTTAGAAATTATTCAGGAGAGAAGATGTATCATCACATGTGATATTTTATTTCTTTTTGAAATTATGTAACTGTTTTTTGTTCTAGGAAACCTTGAAGAACATCCAAATTTGATGTGTCGATGTTTACGATAACAAGGTAGTGAAGAGGTGTTATTGACTATTGAGGTTTTTAATTTAGCTACCAAACCATAGAGGGAAGTTTATCATTTCCTTTGACATCGACAACATTTTATGTAGGATGTTCCTTAAATTTTTTGGGTTTGTTATAGCTATTTCATAAACATGATTTATGCGTAGACATATTTGATATTCATTCTTGACTTTTGATCACATATGGGTGTGTGTGTGGCCCATGATATGGCATGGCTTGATTGTGTTGGATTGTTATTAAAGAATGATCCCATGATAATGTTTGATTTACATGATGTCATGTATAATGACGCTACATTTTTAGGATGTGTGTTATGGTTGTTACCATACTATGATATGCTATGTTTTCCATTGGAGGATTGGTATGTGTGTACTTGACAGGTGGCCTCTATGGTAGGATTACTCATTGTGGGGTGGCCACATGGTGTGAAATAATGATGATGGTGCAAGATGATAAATTTGTAAATTGAAATCTACTTGATGCCTTATGGATTATCAGTAGATGGTCAAAACATCATACCTTATGAATTTCGAGTGTTACCTGATGACTTTGGGATTCTGTGTTATATATAAATAAATGATGCCTTGTGGATTCCAAGTATTACTTGATGCCTTGTGGATTCCATGTATTTTTTTCTTTAATTGACTTGGGGTTTTCAAGAAAATAAAAATAAAACCCTATGGATGGTATAGATGCTTCTGGACAAACATTACATTCCCGACGTGGTGCTAAAGCAGCTACAACTCAGGGTTTGGGGTGGACTGGTTAGTTCAAACCCACTTGGTTTTTGATTGTGTGTTACTATATTTGTTATTAATTTATTATTATGATGGAAACTAATTGTATACATGTGAAATTTAG
This sequence comes from Viscum album, assembly GCA_963277665.1. Classification (NCBI taxonomy): domain Eukaryota; kingdom Viridiplantae; phylum Streptophyta; class Magnoliopsida; order Santalales; family Viscaceae; genus Viscum; species Viscum album. Next base: position 876,033,245 of record OY728136.1, read on the forward strand.
GTTAAGGGGACCTTGGGGGGGTCCTACTGAGTCCTGTACTAACACCCTACTCAGGAATTTTGATATGCTTGTAGATTTTATTAGGGATTCTTCAAAGGGAAAGGGACCTGTGATGGATAGTTGAGCATTGATTTTCGTAGATAGTAGAACACTATGGAAGACTACTCAGGACCTAAAATTTATCCACACATCTATCTACTGCTTACAGAACTAGTAATTGTTGCCTCTTTGGGAGATTCTTCATTTGTGTAACATGTATTCCTGTTTTACCTTTCCTCTTATTTACTCTAATTATTTATTATATTATTTATTATTGATTATTTATCATATGATATGATAATAAGGGTATAATATGCATATAAATAGACATATAACCTCACTTATAGTAACAAGACTCTTGTATACAGGGAGCCATGTATGTGGTGACATGGAATTCTGGATTAGAGCTATTGGTTTGGGTCGGGATGTTACTATATGGTATCATAGAATTATGACATAATAAATTTTTTTTATCTTTATCTTGTACTGTGATATTTTATAAAGGATATAGGAAAAAATTTATTTGAGTGGTGGAGAAATAAAAGGCATGGACAACACTATATACTGGACCTCTATGTTTCAATAAAGTAGGGAATTTATGTTTTGTTTTTACTATTGATTAAAATGACCTTGGGTGGTGTGCATTACAATGATATATGATTTATGGGATTTCTCATGAATTCATGCATCAGGACTAGGAACTTAGGTTCACATTCCATAAATATTCTTATTGTGGTGATTCATTATAGTTCATTAATCAAATTCTTTGATTTCTGGTGTTTATTGGGATAGTTTATCTTTTTGTGGTATAAATATTTTTCATGCTATTGTAACATATCTTTATTTTCATTAATTAGTTTATATTAAAATTTTATTTTGTTATTATATAAATATTAATATTCTAATATTCATAAAGGGATAAAAACAAGGGTTAGTGCAATGAGGGGTATACCATGGGTTAAGTGTATAATCTTAGGAAAATCTTATTTTATCCTATAGATTGGTTAGGGTAAAACTTGTGTAATCCCATATATTGAGTAGTTTTTATAATAACAACTATATTTCATTTTTTAAATGTTTCATTGAAATTATTGGAGTTTTTTCCTCTATATAGTCTTAAGGGACTAAATGGGAAGTAGGATGAAATACTTCATCAAGGGGGTATGTTTCTGTTTTACCATAGGATGTGTAGGAGAATGTAGTTGATCATGATACCACATATAATCTTTGGTTTAGGGAGAATGTCCTCCTTAACAAGAAGCCTTTAACTTAGTCCATATTCTAGGTGTACGAGTTCAGTTCAATGGTCGAATACACCATGATTTTAGAATATATCATTCTTAAACCATCAATAACATATGAGGCCCTTAGAATACTGAATAATGGATTGAAATATTTGTTTGGAATATTTTAACTAGTAGAGACTCAAAAGAAATTTCAAGTTAAGATGATATTGTACTCATTACAAGAGAACATCCATTTCAATAACCCATATCGTATGGTAATAACTAAGATGAAGAAGCTCAAGGATCAGCTAGATGACCTAGAGTGGAAGAGATTCATAAGGATGAGTACTTAACTATGAGGTGAACATCTATTTTTCTCCAAGAATGTGGTTGGTAGAGTTCATATATGTGATGATTACTGGAAGATGAACCTGGTGACAATGAGTAACTAATATTTTTTCCCCTGTTTGACGATCTTTTATATTTTCTATAGGGATCTTGGTGATTCTATAAGGTTGATCATTGATTGGTCTATCATCATCTGTGAGTTAGAAAAGAGGAAATTTCAAATAATGTGTCTCAGAAAAGTTATATACTCTATTAATACTTATTCATGCCATTTGGGACGAAAAATGCACGTTTGTGTTCATGGTCCGGTTGAATAAGATATTACATACAAAAATGGACTCATATGTTCTAGTGTTCATCAATGATATCCTTATAAACTCACCAACACCAGATAAATATTATAGGAACCTAGATATTGTCCTTAGTAACGATTTATCACATAATATTTATGAAAAACTATAGATGTATGACTTCTATATTAAAGAGGTGAAGTTCCTTGGACATGTTGGGTCTGAAACCAGTATATATGTAGACCTAGAGATTGTTGAGGCATTCATATCCTAGATATGATTCCATGTGTTTGATATTAGAATCAATCTAGGTTTCTCCTGATATTACTAATAGTTTTTTCCAAGCTTCTCCTTATTATAATCACCCATGACAACGTTGAAAATGAAGGGTGTGAAAATCCAATGTTCAGACCAGTGTGAAAATTATTTAATTGATCTTAATGGAATATTGATGAAATATCCATTACATACACTCCCTATTATTAAGATTGGTTATGAGGTGTACTGTGATGAATCAGGTGTTAGTCTAGGAGCAGTACTAATGCAAGGAGAGATGGTAGTAGTCGATGGGTCTCAACATCTATGTCCACATGAGAGGAAATACCCTACCCATGACATGGATCTAGAATCTATGGTCCAAGATATAAATTTATAGATACATGAACACATTAGTGAGAGATTTATTTTTTTACATGGACCACAAGATCCTCCATATTTATTCACATAGAGGGACCTGAACCTAAAATCGAGGCGTTGAGTTTAGTATCTATATAATTTCAACATTTAGATTGTAAATTCATCGGGGAAGTGTAATATTATTCTAGATTCTCTTATTTGTAAGCCATAAAATTTATATGATATTGGTGAGAAGCCCTCAGAAGAGCAGTGAAACTCAATAAGTTTATTAAATGATTGGAGGATGGAAACCTAAGAGGACCAAGGCTCTTTGAATTGTTCTCCCTTTGTAGCCACATCTCCACATATGGAGTAGGTAATATATGAATAGAAATTGGACTGAAAATGTACTATATTGACGTAACAACATGCTAGTGAAGAATCAATACATGGACTGTATATACATGAAGATGATGAGATATTCCTATATGGTATAGTATTATTCATTTCTTAAATTAAGAAGAAGATAATGAGTAATTACCATAACTCTTGATGGGATGTACATACTGTTGTGTCCAAGATGTATCATTACATCATACAGTAGTTCTAGTGTCCAAGGATGAAGAGAGACATTAATTTTTTTTCTCCTAATTCCTTACCTATTAGAGGGTGGAGGACAAAGACTAGAATCCTAGTGGGTTATTGTAGCCACTACCCATACCTATTTAGATGTGAGAGTAAATCATGTTGGATTTTTTTTTATGGAGTTAACTTGGACCTCGAGGAGTTGTAAAAAAATCTAGTTGATTATCGATCGATTGAAAATTTCTACTAACTTAATATAAATATGGGAGACTAAATTAGTAAAGGAGATGTAAAAAATAAATTTATAATAGATCTTATTCCTAATTGGTGTTCCCTTGATCATTGTTTCTTATAGAGGTGTAGGTTTTAGGTTTCCATTTTGGCCGAACGTGTAGAAATTCCAAGTGACTCAGCTATGATTGAGCATTACATACCATCCTTTTACTGATGGATAATATGGGTTGACCATAATCATTTGGGAATGGTATAATCACCTTGAAATTATCGTGTTCGTATTCAAAAATAGTTATCCAAACTTGATTCAAATGGAACCTTACAAGGCTATTTTTGGGAGACCATTTTGATCACCACTTATTGGTATGAGGCAGGTGGGGTAGAGGTTGAGAGCCTAGTTTAGTATAGAATGCCTCTGAGAGAGTGAATCTGATGGATAAAAGGTTGATCACCACTAATATTAAAAAATAATATTTTTATTGTTAGAGGATACCTTTGGAGTTGATTCTGGAAATCATGACTTCATGAGAGTGACTCCTTTGGTAGGCCACAAACATATAGTGAAACCGGTGAAGCTAGCACCTTAGTTTGTTGGACTATTTGAGATCACCAAGTGGATATGGGGAGTGGCTTATCGTCTAAACCCCCCTTTTCACTATAGTTTCATGCATGATGTGTTCCACATTTCATAGATTTAATGGTGCACTCTCAATCATTCAGATGTTATAGATTGTTAGTACATTGAGTTAAAAGATGAAGCATCTAAAGAGGTTAATCATATGTGGATGACAGACATATGTGAAAAGGATCTTCAAAGAAAATATGGAACCACTAGTACAAATTCAGTGGGATCATGGATAGATTTAAGAAGACATGTAGGAGTATGAGTTTGTTGTACAAGATTGGGGGCTTTAGTTGTTCGAGAAAGACCTATTGAGATACTTTTTGAGGATGAAAAGTCTATATAGGGGGATAATTTTAACATACTATATTTTTAAGGGCATAGAAAACCCTATTTTTTAATAATGTATTATTATTTTTATGTGAAAATGTAATTTTTTAATATAAAAACACTTAATTAATGTTTTAGAGGCTTTTCATATAGGTAAAATCCCAGATAGATTCTTGGATTATTCTGTTGACTATTTTTAGAGTTAGCCACTGAGTTAGTGTGATATTATGAGGCCCGTAGAGCCACATATCATATGAAATAAAAATATTAAATATATTATATTAATCCCATATGATTTATCCAAAATTATTTAATATCTTCCAATTGGTGAATTATATGAGAAATCAGAGACAACTGTTACTTATGGGATTCATGGTTTACCCTAGGTGAGGTATAATTTTATTTACATCACACGCTTAGCAAGATCACATGTGGGGATAACTTTTAAAATGTTTTTATTATATTATATTTTTAAAACAATTTAATATATCACAAACGGAATATATTATGATAAGTATGAGAACATCATTATGTCTATGACATGTGGTTTACCCTTAAAATGGCAGAAAAATTATGTGCATTAAGAATTTGGTAAGATCTCATGGGAGGATATAGATTTTTAATATTTATTTAATTATTATTTGAAATTTCATTATGTAAAAAATATTTTTACACAATTATTCTTCAATTATGTTCCCACACCTCCGTTGATGATGCCACATAAATTAAAATACCCCAAAATCAACCATTTTGACCTGATTAAGTAGATAAAAACTTAATGATAAATAACTAATGAATACCTCATCAATTATTAGGTAAACCAGTGATTAAAACATGTGTTTTAATTATCCTTTCATTTTCTATGATTTTTGGGGTTTTTTCAAATACTTTAACAAATTTGGCTTCATATGGGAAGATCATATTGAGTTAGGATGAACCTAGATCTCCCTTTCATGTGATCGGTAAATCTTGGTTGATTTGATTTCGATCAAAATAGGACCTCCTTCCCTATTCTATATGTGGAATATGTGAAAAACTTTCTTTCAAGTTATTAATTTAATTTTATTTATTTAATTTTCTTCCACTTTTTCTTTTATACTCAAATTAAATAGATTGTCTACTTTTTAATGAAATAATAAAATAAGAATTATGAATGGATAAATTCTATTTTTTTACCATGGATAATTGATTAAATTTATTAAAAAAATAACTTATATGAAATTATCCAAACATAATTACATTATGTTATCAAAATACAACTGTGCGGTTTTCAAAAGATAGGTTAGATAAATGATCAGTCTATAACCTCAAGGAATTACTAGTTTTAATTATTAGTAATTATCAAATGATAATGTGGCCACTCTATTCAAAGAATAATCTTTTCAAATTATCAAATGATAATTTCATGAAATAATTAAAGATAATTTAAAGGAATTATCACATGAATAATTATTTAAAATTATCAAATGAGAATTTCATGATTATGAAAGGAAAATTTATAAAAAATTATTAAATGAAAATTATGATAGTTTCATGGATAAGAAAATTATAAAAAGTTAATTTCATAAAATTTTTGAAAATTTAATTACAAAAGGTTAATTTATGAGAAATTATCCATATCTAATTATAAAAGGATAATTTATAAGAAATTATAATAATATAAATATAAAATGGTAATTTAGAATAAATTTTCAAAATACAATTATAAATAGGTAATTTAGAAAAAATTTTCAAAAGATAATTACAATGGATAATTTATAAAATTTATCAAAAGATTATTATAGAGTATAATTATTTGAGATAATTATGGATGGGTTATTTATATTAAATTATCAACATATAAATATAAGAAGTTAATTTATGATAAATTATAAAAAGATAATTATAAAAGGATAATTTATAAAAAATTATAACAAGATATTTTTAAAAGGTAAATTTAGGATAAATTATTAGAGATAGTTATAAAAGGATAATTTATGATAATTATTCTTGTGGATAATTTTGTGAGTGCATGTATTATCCCAGAACGATAATTCATAAATTATCTAGGATAGTGAAATTCTCATCACATGGTATATATTTTTTTACTAAAATAACTGGTTTTGGTTTTAATAAACCTTGAAGAACCCTGATCATTGACACGTTGCCATTTACGGGAATAAGGACACAAATAGCTGTTCTTGATTGTTGATGTTTTTATTCTGGCTATCGATCCACATATGGTGGTTTATACTATCCTTTTTCATCAGTGACTTTTGAGGATGGATGTTCATTTCCATTTTTGGATTGGTTACAGATATGAAATTAATATAATATATATGTAAAAATATTTAATATTAATTATTGACTTGTGATCACATGTGTCTGTGTGTGTGGCTAATGACATGGAATGGCTTGATATTATGAGATTACTGTGACAACTAGATTCATCGATGATGTTTTATTCACATGTTAATGTATATAATGATTCTATATTTATCAACATGTGTGTAATGGTTGTTATCATGCTATGTGCTATCATGTATTCTTTTGCATGATTAGTATGTGTATACTTGGTAGGTGGTTGTCGTCGTATGATTTCTCCTTGTGGGGTGTGCATATGGTGTTTATTGATGGTGACAACGCCACATGATAACCCTATTATAAGGAATGTACTTGATGACTTTTATATTATGAGTAGATGTCCAACGCTTGGTTCCTTATGGATTCTGAGCGTTACCTAATTCCTTGTGGATTCTGGTTAGGTTAAAGATACTCGATGCCTTTTGGATTCTAAGTAGGTTGTTTTCACCCAAAACCTTGTAAAATTCGTGTGACTCTCCAACATCCTTGTTATGGCATTGATACATATCGACATACATTAAATAACAGGTGTAGATCTGATATTGGTACAATTGGGGGTTTGTGTTGGCTTAGTTAGTGCACGACTGCTTGGTATTAGATTATGTGTTAAGATATTTGTTAAAAATTTGTTATTATTATGGAATTAATATTTATACTTGAGAAAATCAGGTTAATGAAATATTTTTGGTGTCCTACTAAGTCTTGTACTTACCCCATACTCGATCATTTTGATGCACTTGTATATTTCATGAGGGATTCTGTGAAGGACAAAGGCCCTGTGAGAGACAGATGAGAAGTGGATCATGGAGATAGGAACGGACCGAGGAGCACCCTGGAGGAATAACTTTTTATCCACTTATTTATCAATTTCTTATTACACAGGTTATACATTCCACTTTGCAAGTTCCATTATTTGTATAACTTTTATTCCATTTTTACCTTTCAACATGTTTTCTATGATAATTTATTATATACTTTTCTATTTATTATTGATCCCATGACATGTTACTGAGGGTATAGTATACCCAATAATGGAAATAGACAATAAGTACTATGTGGAAACCTCTTGCATACAGGGAGACATGATTGATGTCATGTGGCATTATAGCTCTAACTTGGTGTTTTGGTTCGAGGTGTTACAATTAATATGATCTAACTGAGTTTTATTTAAATAAATCTTTCTTTTAAACCAAAGGGTTCTCTGACCCTCAATATAATTTTATTAATAATTATCCCAAAAAATATAAACATGAACTAAATTCAATTTTCAAGTTTATTGATACCACTTACATTTTTTTCAATCCTTTAAAGACAAAAAAAAAACTACTGAAAAATCATGAAATTTTTCAAATAATCCTCCTAACATGTGTAATATAATAAAATATCATCTATAAATATCACTGATTGATTAAAATAACTAATATTACCAAGATATAATTTCTATTAAGATGTTAACCATAGTACATTATGTAAGACTAGGAAAAAAAATTTCTATTATAACATGTTTATACTTATATTCTCAATCATTAAATTATGATCTGTGGTTTGATTATAAGACATAGTGGTTTCAAGATACATATGTTTCTCATTTGTGTCTTCATGATCATATTTCATCCAAACACTAAAAGAAAAATTTTTATGATAATTTTCAAAATGTGAATATGAAAACATAAATCTGATAATGTTTTACCCTATGAATCCTTCATTTTTATCCTATGAAACTAACAATTGAAGATATTAATCATTGTTAAATCCTTGGTCATAAAATGTAATTGTCTTATTAGGGTCTCTAACATAATATTTTAATAGTATATTCAAATCCTTTATAATGGTTCATTAATTATTATTTGAATTAACCATAAAATATCATCCAGGAGTGTCAAAACTAGTGTGTTGTTTGGCCTCTTTCTCATGTACTAAGAGATGATCATGTTATTATTCAATCATAATTTTTAAGGGTTATCACCCCAAGGTAGATCCATTCCTGATTCAACATCATTTTTTATTATCCATAATGGGATGTAATTATTTGTAGAACCAACTAATCTCAACATTTTGAACAATTTATAATGTTATCCAATACATAAACATATCCTTTATCCTTATCTGAATTTTTTCACTAATGTTTTTTCATCCTAATCCATAATAACATAAAAGATTCAATATAAATAAACTAATTGTTTGTCCATACGAATAAAAATATGATAAAACATAACCATTTAATCAGTAATGATCATTCAAAAACAAAATTTATCTTCAAATGAAAACATCCAAATCTCTAAAATTATCCAAACCCTCATTTGATAAGAACTAAGGTACCCCAGATCTGCACTCCTAGATGTGGTGAACAAAATATACATTACACAAAATATTTGAAAAACATATTCAATTACAATATATTTCAAATAGAAGGAAAATTTTACATTTCAAGTACCTTTTAGGTTTAGAGTTTTGGAGAATTAGAATAAGTATTTAGCTAATATATCCCACGTTCTTTGTATCAAATAGTCAATTTTCCACTATATAGCAACAACATAATTCATAATATATCTTCAAAATCTCCCACACATACTCCACACAAGGTGAACTTCTATAAATAGCTTATGTATTAATTTTCTTTATAGCCCGAGGAAATAAAAACTTAATAAAGGGGTGAGCTCTGATTCCCAGTAAGAGTGAACATAAGTAATTCCAATCAAATATCATAAGTAAAAATAAGATGATAATATTGGAATAATAATGATATATAAAAAAATAAACAACTAAAAAACATATATAATAAAACATGAATCATGGTATATTGAATAACATAAGACGTGAATCAAAAGAATGTGGAAACATATGTTAATAAACATATTCCACGAGAACATAAAACATCCATGAGAAAAAGAGTAAAAATATTAATCATCGTTCAAATATGACAAATAAATATGAATAGGGAAAAATTAATTTCATTATCCAAATTTTAATTTCCAATTCTTATGAGTGTAACACCCTGTTATTTTAAAAGTACACTATGTTCAATAGTGTATACACTACACAACACCAGGTTTAAACGAACCAAAAAAAATTATTATGTGACTATCATAACCTAGATGTAGAATTTGAGTTTATGATTAGGATTTAATATATTATGATATATATATATAACCTACTCAATACGAAATTATCTATTAACTTATAGGACATAATAACTTAAATTTTAGTAATGGTATTTTATTCTTCAAAACGCGTTTTCTATAAAAATAGTTTCTATTTCTTATTGTGATAGAATATTAGATTTTTTTTATAAAAAATTTATAAATTTTTATTTGAAAAAATAATATATTCATTTTAGATCATCATACCAAAATTATCTTACATTTATTTTTTTGGGATTTCTCTAATAAAATGAATTTTCTAGTTAATCATGAAATATATTAGTTTTATATTGAAAATTAAATTTTGGTTTTGATAATTTTCAAAGATTAATTTTGTTTTAAAATGGTTCATAATTAACATTAGTTATATTATATAATTAATATTCCAATTAATTTCATTGGAATAAATTTTATAATTTAATTTTTTATAGTAAAATTTTTAGACTTAATGGAGATTATTATAAAAAACTATTTTTTATGATTTTTGATCATAATATTAGATTAATTTCTTAAAATTACATAAATTTATACATGGAATATAGATTCTATATTTTTAATATGGTTCTCCAAAAATGTTTAGTATTCCAATTTATGTTTTTATCATTATGAATCGTAACCTTGGTAAATGTTTTTCACCTTGGTTAGAGTAAAACATGTAAAATATGGTAAAAACTTTGTTACAATTCATAAAAAATAAAAAAATTGAATATATTTCATTGGATGAGGATAATTAGTTCATATCCATCCAATGTTTTTATATATGGAATTTTGGTTCTATTTGACCTTGGTGAAGACGTTTATTTTTTTTAGGTAATGAAAATTCAAAATTGCCACTCTCTTTATTATAACATCATTTATATGTTATCATAAAGATAATAATATGTTATAAATGAATATAAAATATTATTTTTAAAAATAATTTATTATTTTTATCATGATAATTTATTTCTACTTTTTAGTTATTGAATAATTATATTAAATTCATACAAAATGCACAGAGAGTATTTATTCAATTAATTAAAAAATAAAATAACTGTTTTTAAAAAATATTAAAATTAATACAATTTGGTTGATTTTTCATTTCCCAGAAATTTTATAAATAATTATGAACTATTAGGTATGTTTTATTTTATTATATTAAAATTCCATTTTTATGTTTTAAATTCAAATTATATTAATATTGTCAAAAATTCAATTAATGATATTTTGTAAAAATATCGTTTTACTAATTTATATAATATGGAAAAAATATTGAAATACAAAAATGGGGATATTATATAGTCTAATGTAGCATTAATTTTCCATTTTTGGACCCATATTCCTTTTATGGTAAATTTCATGGATCCTATAGTGCAAAAAACCATTGTTTTTATGAGATTTGTAAAAATGGTTAACAGGGGTTAAAACAAAGGGCTAAGGATTAATATTTTAAAAAAATGTTTAAATTTTATTTGATGATACAATTTGAACTCATATTAAAAATATATCTTAATTATAATAATTTTAATCCATTTTTATGATAGAAATAATTTATATTATTTTTATATTTTTTGTAATTCCAGGAGTTCCCCTCCCCTCACTTACAATAGGACACCCCTTCTCTCATTATTGTACACCATGTTGAGAAACATAGATGGACCAAAGCCTAAACATTTAACTAAATAACACTCTTATCCATGTTTTATAGGTTACATATTTCTTAAAAGTCCAATGCCAAGTTCCTTAAGAGGATATCTAAATGTATTCTACTGAAGAAAACATAGTCATCTTTAACCAACTCTTCCAAATTTCATCATCAAATTCCATTAAATAAGTTTTAATCATTATAAAATAATGAATCTAGTATAATAAATATATATATATGCTATCGTTATTATGGTATAGCAATTTCCACCAATTTCCATCTAATTGATAGTAAAAACATCACTCGTGTGTATGTACGGGATACCATTTCCACGTAGCGGTGTAATTCATTTTTCATCACAATTTTACTTGGATAGTAATAAAGATGTAAATAATTTATATATAATTTTTTTGTAATTAATTATTTTTCTATTATTATAATATAAAATCTACCTTCTTACACTCCAATCTGTTGGAAAATGATAATGTAGCTCGTGCGTATGTGTGTACTTCCACCTCCACAAAGCTGTGTGATCCATTATTCATTTCTAATTTACATGAATGATAATTAGGATAGACTTAAAAAATATATATGATATTTATATAATTATGTAAATTATATAGATGTTGGAACCATAATCAAATTACATGGATAAGAACTTCTATGACAAAACATGCATGAGAAAATAAACGAGTTAACACCCAAAATAATGATAATAATAAATGATTGTTAACAAATGAGTAATAAGATGTTGTTAACAGATCATATATTATATTATATATAATTATGTGGTTCTACTATATACTTATAACAAATATAAATTTAATGTACTATAGGTCGAAAATAATTACATGGAATGTTAAACATGGGGTCAAGGGTTTCTTAACACAATTTCATTTCATTGTATTGTATCACTTATTATTTGATTCTATGATGCCAAGATTATATGTGAAATGAACTTTGATTGTTTTATTTTTTATTTACAGTTTTAATTTTTTGATTTAAATTTCTTATACATAGTCGATTAATTTAAAAATTATCATTTCAATTATAGTATCTTTGTAAGGGGTCTCTTCTCAATTTCTACTCTACTAAAACAAATTTGACATACCTCACATATATACCATTATTTGGTTTATATACTTACCCATTGATTAATTTTACTTGAAAATATATTTATTCATGATGATTAAGGTTTCAATTAAATTTTATTCTTTCAAATTGTCAAAATTTGAATGTTTTAAAATTGGTATGAATTTATTTTACAACAACATTTTTTGGGATTCCATATAGTTTATTTTGAAGGAATATAATAATATATCATTCATAAATTCCTTATATTTTTGTATAGTATGAATATAGATTTGTTTTAAATGTTTTTTCCAACTTTTACCTTATTTTGAACTTTAATCAAGAAAATAGACATTAAAAAGAAAAATCGATAAAATTTCTCTTTTTTGATCATGTATATTTCAATTCCATGTCCATATTTTTAAAACTTGGTTTACAATGGTACTTATTTATTAAATCAAAAAAAAATATTTTATCATTTATTTTTTAAATTTTTTAATAAAAATTTAATAATTCATTCCAAAAAGGGTTATTGTTTACCTTTATTACAAAAAGTCAAAAAGAATGTTTTTTAACATATATGATGTTAACAATTTTTTTGACTACCATAACCATTTTATGGTATTAGCGTATTCTATAATTTTTTAATGGATTTAAAAATAAAATTCATTTTGAAACATTATTTTTTATTTTTTACTACTTTATACTTTTATTCATATAGAGACATTATTTCACTATAAAATCTACTTTTTAATGAATTGATGGTCATCTCCCATATCTTGGTTATTTTTTCAGTTACTGATCTTCTCATGAAACATTCAATTTCATGTGATAATATTTATTTAGGTATTAAATTTATATTAAATATCCAAATTCATTCTATAATAGATATCCTTGTTTCTAAAAACATATATAGTTTCTACATACAATGTTTTATTTTGAATTTTATTTTATTATATGAGAAAATATTGTAGATTGTTATTATTTGTTCAATAAAAATATTTTGTGATAAGGAATATTATTCATGAATTAAATTGATAAATTGATTAATAATGAATTAATTGGACATGCAATGATGGTTTGGGCCTCAAAACTACATATCCCATTGATGTATCAACAATTATCATGGGACAAACTAGTTGGATAATTATATTAAATGTATTTTTGGTATATACCTATGCATATATTAAACTGTCTTGATGCAAGGTCTTGATATAAAATATATTATGATGTTTAAGGTCATGATATAAAACATGAAATATTTTTTATTGATAATTTTTTTATTATTATAAATGAGATTATTTCATTTGATATTACATAGGGATTCCTTCATGCCCATATAATTGATTAAATGTATGTGGTTTTAGTTATAAAACATCCCGTTTTGATTATGTGTAATTTAATAAAGATATATTATATATATTTAGCACATACAAAATATTTTAGTTCAAAAATATTTTTTTCCTTTCCCTTGGATATGAAGTAGAAATATTTGAATGTGTTTCATGGATATTGGCCATTTTCTTTTGTTTTGACTTATATTTTTATTTCCTGTTTAAAAATGGAACCAAGTATGCATTTGATTCTTCCTTACTACTAATATTATCTATCATTTGGTATGTGATATCTTTTATCTTATATCAATGTAATAAATAAGACACTAGATCTGGATTTCTAGGATTGGGTTTGATATAGTCCGTAACCGACAATGTTTAGTAGTAACTATAAGAACTAGATTTAGTAAGACATATATTAGGTTACATTACTATATAATGGAATTTGTAGATATGTATAAAAATAGGATAATATACTGATTTTTTTTATATTAGAGATTATGTGGTTTCCCATTATGATTATTATTTCTCATACTATGCATTTTGGTTTTACATAATGGATGGAATTGTGTTGAATCATATTGATATTGAATTTGAGGGACAAAGTGGTGATTATGAGAAACCAAATTTGATGATGAATAGAATAAATGAAGTTGTGATTATGAATATCATGATATATGATTAAAAAACTATATTATATCCGACTCTCAAACCTAGGGAAGAAGAGAATAATTGAGTTCATTAAGAGCTTGTGGTGGTTAGGACCATGGGGGAAATAAAAGTCATATTTATTCATTTAAAAAATATGGAAAGAGAAATACCAGATAATGTATCAAAAGAATAAGAAATTTTTTTATGTTTGTAAAATAAGTCTATATATCAAAAAATTGTTGGGGAAAGATAAAGAGTTCGATGGAGGAAAATAAAGTTCATCCTAAAGTCCCAGTTATAGTTTAATGTCTTATGTGTGGGGAATATGGGAACTATTCATGCCAATTCCCAAATCTAAGGGTCAAATCCTATACCAATGGATGAAATATTATATTCTAATCAGTGAAGTGTTAATGGGATTGTATTAATTACCTCGAAATTGGTTATTGATTTTATGAAAACAATATTTAGGTAATCTTTGATAATGTTTATTACTTTTTTGGATTTATAGAAATACTCTATGATTTTATTTGAGGTATAAGGATGGTCCTAATTTTTAAGGCATATATGGTATCATATGGAGTTAACTTATGATTTATGAATATCAACATGGGTTTAGAAGTTTAAGGGTTATATATGTTTAATGGAATAAAAACCCATTTTGATGTTTTATCTGATGATATTTTGAGGTGATTTGAAACTTGTACTAGGTTTTAGGGAAATGAATATATTAATCATTAAAGAAACTTTTGGGTTATTATATTATTTGTTTTGTTCTATTGGATAATGTAATATAGATAATATTTATTGTTAAAATTTGATTCATAGACAAGGCAATATTTTCAGAAATATTTATAGTTATGATTAGTATAACCTTTTAAATACGTATGTAAATATGATTCATGATATTTTGGATAAGCTATATAATTTATAGTATGATATATTGATTTATCTGAGTGATTAAATATATTTTTCGGATACTTCATTGTGTTGAACTATTTGTAACCTTTGCGTTTAACATGTTGTGTAACATGAAAGATTTTTTTAGAATGTAACTAAATTTTGGGAAATAAGTTAAAAGGGATGAGTTTAACATTGATGTTAAAACATTATTTAATTTTTGGGTTATTAAGTTTAATTGTGATGTAGAGTTATTTATTTTTGGAATGATATAAGTCGAACCTTTGGTGTTATTTTGTAATTTTTGAATTAAAATATATTATTTTTCATGTGAAGGATTATACATTTTTTATATTACATTACCTTACAATAACTATTTTAGTCATGGTTAAAATTTAAAAACAAGGGGTATAACTTGTTGTCTTGATTTGGATTATGAGATCCATTAGAATTTTAATTTAGTGCTTCAAACATGAAAATTCCATCTTGAATAGTAATTATTGGTAGCATGGATTATATTGTGGTGAAAATTCATTAAATGGTGAAATTATAATTTTTATGAAATTATATTTCCATTTATTCTCATTATATATGTAAAAATAATTCCTCAAAAGTATTAAAATTATCATGAAATAAATATATTACTCTATTAAAATAATTTCTAATGAATTAATGGTATTTTCACCCATCATTTTTTTGGTTTTTAGGTAATTAAATTTTTCCAAACAATGGTCTCTATCACTCTATATAATTCATTATTTATTGGATTTATCCTTAAAATACATATTTTAACTTCCCACTAATGTTATCCAATTTTTAATATAGTTTTTTTCTATTCCAAATGAACATCATATTTCCCTTTTCCCTATTTTAAGAGGGTGTTTTATTTGCCATTTTTTATGATCTAGGTTATCCACAAGAGAATTTTCAAATTTTAAACGCTTGATTACCAATAAAAAGTATAAGTGGAGAGGAAATAATTTATTAAAGGGGGAATGTAACTTACAAATATTTTAAAAGAACCCCATGATTGATATCATATATAACATGGAACACCGAGCTTAAACTAACCATTAACTATTATTATATAATCATTATTACCTTTCAGTAGAATTTTTTTTCTATTAATCATACTAACAAGACTATGATATATATATATATATATGGTATTTAGTTTATACAAATTTATTAATTAGTGGTTATGAAATAAGTACTCAATTTTTAATAAGGACATTTTCTTCATGAAAATATGTTTTCATCAAAAACCATTTTATTTTTTCCTATGATAAAATTATATATTTGTTTTATAGAACGTTTTAGAATTTTATTTTATAAAAATAATATAAATTATCAAATAAAAATACCAAAATTTTCTTGGAATGAATTTTTTGGATTTTTCGGAGAACAATATGTATTATTGAAGAGTTAAAATACTGTTTTTATTGAAATTATTTTTTTGATTCAATAATTTTGAAACATATTTTTTTGTTTTAAAACAGTTTAAAAGTAAAATTACATATAATATTTTATTAATAATAGAAATAATTCCATTTGAATAAAATTTATTTTGGATGAATTTTGCATAAAAACATTTTTATACTTTAAAGGCATTTTTCTGGAAAAATATTTTCCATTGCCATTTTATTTTTTTAAAAATAATTTTTCCTCTTATAATAATGAAATATTTAAATGTTTATTTAATATTTTTATTCAATATGAAAAAATTTGGTAAATAATATTTTTTTGGGTCATTATGATTAGTAATACTAGAATTTTTTGTCACTCTATATGGATTAAACCTAAGAAACATTATTAACACATTATGATGCAGAATTAAAAATAAAAAAGTTTCATTTAATTATATTTATGGGATTAATACTCCCATATATATTAAAAACTTTAATATATGGAATTTTGGTACAATTTGACCTTTCTAATGACATTTATATTATTTTATGTTTGGAAAATTCCAAAATGTCACTCCCTTGATTTTAACTTCTTTTATATATCAACATAAGGATAAGAATATACTATTAAAGAATATAATTTATTATCTAAAATAATATGAATTTATTTTTATCATGGTAATATATTAATAAATTATTGTGATTTAATTATTATGTTAATTTCATACACAATGCTGGCAATGTATTTATTCAAAAAATAGAAAAATAAAATAAATGATTTTAAAAATATTAAAAGTCATTCATTTTTGGTGAATTATTGTATCCCATGTATTTAATAGATAATTATAAAATATTAGATTTGTGTAAATGGATTATATTATAATTCCATCTTGGGGTTGATGTTTTTATATTGAAATTAAATTAATACTGTCAAAATAGAAAAAGTGATATTTTATGAAAATAATTTATTATTAATTTACATAAAATTCATAAAAATATCTAACTAAAGGAAATACAGATAAGATATTTTCTTAAATTTTATCCCTTGTATTTTATGTTCCAATTTTCCTTTTATATTATATTATTTGGATTCTATATTGTGAACAACATTGTTATCATGTTGATTTTTAAATTGTTTTATGGGGGTTAAAAGAAAGAGATAAATGTGAAAAAATAACAAAAAATTATCCAACTTTTATTGGAATAGAGAATTTAAACTCATAATAATATTATACTATAATTATATCAATTTTCATCCAGTTCGGTATGAATAATAATATATATTAATTTAATACTTTACATAATTCCAAGAGTGCCCCTCCACTCCATTATAAAAGGACACCACTTATATCTTTTATTTAAACAAAATGGAAAACCCTAGATCAACCAAACAATACCCATTTATATTATCAGAATCCTTATATAATTTATAGAGTTATTATTCTTCTTAAATGGCCTACCATGATTCTTTAAGGATGATATCTAAATAAAGTCTACCAAAAAAGAGGTAATCATCATTACCAACTCTTTCAAATTTCATTCTTATTATACTTCCTTAAAATCATTTTTAAAAATTAAAAAAAATAATAAATTTAGTATAATAAATATACATATATGTAATTATTATTATATTACACCCATTTACACATCTTTTTTGTCCTTCATAAAGTGAAAACATCACTCATGTGCAGGTACAATTTACCATCTCTATATAGTTTTGTAATTTATTTTTCATCACAATTTTATTTTCATGGTAATAAATATGGAAGTAATTAATATATAATATATTTATGAAATAATTATTCTTCTATAATTATAATATCATATCAATCTTATCACCCTCCAATCCATTTGAAAATGATAATGTCGTTCACGTTTATGTGTTGGATATCACCTCCATGAAGTTATGTGTTCCATTGTTCATTTTTTCATTACGTGAATGATAATTAGGATAGATGTAATGAATATGTATTATATTATTATCTTAATTTAAATTATAGAGATGATAAAATCATAATCAATGTAAAAGGATCAAAATTTGTTTGACAAAAATGCATTATAAAATAAAGCAGTTAACACCCAAAACAATAATAATAATGAATAATTTTTAACTAATAGTTAATAATATGTTATAAATATATAATATATGATATTATAGATATTTATATTATATTATTATATAATTATAATAAATATAAATTTACAATACTGGAGGATAAAATCTATTATAAGTTAAATTGAAGTTGAGGTAATTTTTTTGACTCAATTAATTTTCATTCGGTTATATGACTTCTTCATTGATTATATTTTGAAAAGATTATCTTATTAATGAAATTTTATTATTTTATACATTATTTCTACTTATATTTTTGGGATTTACCATATTTAATTATAATCTATTCAATGAGTAATTACCCTTTTAATGATACAATATTTGTAATGGATTTTGTCTCAATTTCCATTCTGTTGAGGCATATATGGAATATTACTATTATTTACTCTTATCAAATGACTACACTAACACTTTTTTGATTTAAAAATGAATATATATATATATATATAAATATATTTTAATTATGATTAATGTTTAAATTAAAGCTTATTATTTATATGTACTACAGTTTTAAAGTTACCATAATGGTAAAAATATATTTTACAACCTCATTTTTTTGGAATTATTATAGTTTTTTGAAGGAATGTTATAGTAGATCATTCATAAAATCAATTTATTTTATTATACTAGGAATATTTTAAGAGTTTTTATTTTTTTATAAGTTTTATACTCTTGTTAATTTGAATTTAAAATATAATTATTAAAAAGAAATGTTAATCTTATTTCTCTTTTAGATCGGGTACATTTATCTTCTAAGCCCATATTTTTTAAAATTTTTTCTATAGAATTAAATTTTATTTAATAAAAGGATATTTTATGTTACCCATGAATATTTTTTATGGAATATATCTGTTATTTTCTAAAAGTTATCTTTAAAAATTCTTTATATAAAGTCAAATTTTTTTATCATATACAATGTTAACATATTTTCCCGCCGCCATAATCATTTTATGATTTTAGATTCTTAAAAAAAGTAATGGTTTAAAAAGATAAATATTTACTACAACATATTTTAAATATTATGATTCAATTTTCATATATCCTTTAAAATACATTTTTTCACAACAGAATATACTTTTATAAGGATTTGATGTTCATATATCATCTCTTGATTTTTTTGTTGCTGAATTTCTCTTCAAACATTAAATTTATTAATGATAATCTTTAAATGGAAATTAATTTTCCCTTAAATATCAATATTCATAATATAATGGATATGATTATTTCATAAACTGTAATGCATTATTATATATGAGGTTTTATTTTGTATTCCAATTGATTTAATAAGGAAATTTGGTGGTTTTGTATTCCTTACTCAATGTGGATTGTTGTTGAAAAGAAATATTATTTATGAATAAAATTAATACATAAATAATTAGGAATGAATTGAAAATTTAGTGAAGGGTGGGGTCTGGATTAACATAGACCCTTGATGCATCAACATGCATCATGAGACAAACCAGTTGGGTAGCCTTATTACACTATAGGATAAGAAGAAAATAATGGATTTATTTATAGGTTTAGTGGTAGTTTTAATCACATATAAAGTGTTTTGTAGTGGGTTTTTAGAAGTATCTCAAAATGGTATGTCATTATAAATTTAATGATGGTTTTTCTATCATTATGGGATTTTTCATTGATCAAATCAATATTTACCAATGAGTTTGGTTTAAATAGAAAAAAAATACACAGAAAATTTTGTTTCAGTGGTTTCACTAATTAAAATAGATTATTCTTGAAAGAAAATGATTAGTATTAGTTATAGTGAATAAAAAATATTTAGATTATGTTTATACACCATAAGAATATGGAATATTACAAAATATTTCGGAAGTTTAAACTCACGAAAAATGATTCACATTGGTCACATATATCATAAATTTTCTATAGGTTGTTAAAACCATTACACTATATGTAGTTTCAGAAATAAGATATCTCATTTCCTCCAAAGATACAAAAAAATAGTACACAAAAAATATATACAAAATATTGTAAAAATTTCATAGTTTAAAAATGCATCATTAAATATAATAAAACACCATTAAATTACATATAGTAAAACATTTAATAAAATCATGGTTTATAAAATATCAATAAAAATGTCACCCCTCACTAATCTAGTGGGATACAAATCCATCACCCTCCACTACTCAAACATGCATCTGCCTGTCCAATCCATCCCCACTTCCCTCCTATGGTACCTTCAATTAAAGTAGTTAACCACACATATATAGTTATCATTTTTAATGAATAATAAATTATTTATAATTAAAATTATATATTATTTTCACTAAATTATGCTTATGTTTTGGTATAATAATGAATAATCCTATTTAGATCCATATAAAATATTTTATCAATTCTAGAAGTATCATAAGATCATTAGTATTATTGGGAAATAAAATTGTAAATTTTCATCAACAAACACAAATTCAAATAAATAGTTTTCTATCAAGATCATCCGATTGTACTTTATTTCTCATATCTATATCAATTCCATCTTATAAGAGGGTAAATAAATTATCTAGTTCGAGGTAAAATGATAACTAAAAATTATTATTTTTGGGTAAAAGGAAAATTAAAAATTAGTATTTTTTACCTCTAAATATTATTAAATTTATCTCACTACCATAATACAGTTAGTACAAAAATCTTAAATAATTAGTCAATTCCGAAAAAAATAGAATCCCAATTATCTTGTAATGTGTAAATGACTTCATATATAGAGATAAAATTAAATCTTTAACTATAATAGTTCAGATGATATTTTTATCTAGAAATTACAATTATGATGATATTGTCACATATTTTCATCTTAAAGATTATAAAATCCAATAATATTTGAACATCGACTGTCATAATAGATCATGATGTGCATTTAAACTTGTTATGATTATCCTCTCCCAATGTGGTATCAATCCTAATTAAATAAGAAAGAAATTCAATTCAAAAACCCAACTGATTTATAACCCATGAAGATATAAAATAATTGAGGCTTGTAACTTTTTAGGCCTAACCATCATGCCCAAATTATCCAATCAAAGATAGTATAGTTCACCAACTTGATTTTTTGATCCCTTGATCAAGTATTTGTCTACCTAGTACCCTTTTAGGATAAATTTTGAAAAACATATTTAGATAATCATTCCTTTTATAAAAATGGTTGGTCCTAGATGAAATTGTGTGATGTTACTTTACATGGTCCATTCCAGCACATCGATAATATAAATGTGAGTAATTTCAAAGATAAAAAACAAAATGCATCCCCATAATTTTTTTGAAGAATTCACATTTCAACTTCTATCCAATTCCTGAACATTTTCCCCACTATTTTTTTAATTGAAAATATTCATGTTATAAACTTTATCCAAGTCAGGATCCACCATTTTATATTTCATAACAAATTCCGCATAGGTAAGTAATTAAATATTATAATCCTAGAAGAAATCAATAATCAATTCCTCGTATCAAACCAATGATCTATGAGACTTTCATTACTTTCCAAATCTAGTTTAAAAGATATTATATCCACAAAATAATAAACTTAGTCTATGATAGAAAAAATACCTTACTAGAAATCTAGAAATTTGTAAACTTTATTTAAAATTGTGCATTTCTTACAAAAAATAATCATTGATCATATTCTTAAAACCCTATAGAAAATACCCTCATAAAAGGTAAATTTTTATTAATAATCCTTATTAAATTATATTATAAGATCATTGTATTTTTGAGGATAATGGAAATGAAATTTCATATGCTGACACAATTATTTATTTTAGCAAAATTATTATAAAAGTATTATCTATATTATTCAAAGTATTGAAAAAATTATTTTATTGTAGATTCTGATGAATTATTTAATTTCATTTGACCTAAAATATTTAATAGAAATTAAATAACTATTATAATATAGATTCAGTGTAAATTTATGAAATCTAATACTTCTATTCCTAGATGAGTATTTCTATTTCATCTAGAATACTTTTTTTCATCTTTCGTTATAGATTATCCAATACACCATCCAATTAAAACACATTATTATTATAGGTATTAATAAGTGATTCCTCATATTTAACATTATTATTAAGGGAATATATTTCCTTTTTTTCACTAGGATAAACAAAAACTTGTATTACCGCATCCCGATGACTTCATTGATAATGATATATGCACCCTACCAAACAACCACGTGGGAGATATCCCACAACCCATCCCCTAAAAAGTATAGAATTTTATTTTCCTAGAACATGAGCCATAAAATACTATCAAGATAGTAAAAAAGACAAGTCTCAGTATTCATCCCAGGATTCATTGATTTTATATAGTAAGTGGGGAAATATTATATTTTATTGTAACTTAGTAAGACTAAATAATAATTTAAATAATTTACCCCTATATTTTCTATAGGTTTGTTGACAAAAATACCATATTTTTTCTATGAACACCAAACAAATTTTTTTCCTTCTAATAGAATGATCTACCTCATTTACATCTTTGGAAAAAATAAACAAAAAATATTTATGAAAAATAAATTACATAAAGCGTTATAGATATCCATTTTAATAGCTTTAATGAAGCCTCTCCACGTCATTTCATTATAAAACTCATTGATCCAACATTTTGGGTAATTATTTACTTCTCTCGATTGATATAATTTCTCCTAAAAATTAGCTGAATATATTATAAATAAATTAAAATTCAGACATTATCAAAACATTTTTATTAATCTACTGACATTTAATGAAATATCGTATGATATTTGGTTTGATGATAGTAAAAAATTGTTGTTCATTGGTGCCTAGGCATGGATTTATAGACATTATCAAGAACCAATATCTATGATAGAGATGTGTCATTGAATTGATACTATAATAATCAATTAAAATCATTCCATATTCTCCAAAAAATTTAAGGTCTAGGGTCATTAAATTCCATGAGGATCATCAAAATGAAACATCATGAAATGAATTTTCCCTCATAGATAGATCCATTTTTGGTTTTTGGTGATTTATGTGTTTTAGAGGAGACTTGGGGAGGTTCTATGGTGGTTGGAGGTACATAAGAGCAATGCAGGATATTCACATTATGAAATGTTTACATGGCATTGAATGGTCGTTTAAAACATGTGAAGCCGACTGGTTTCATTCCTTGTGTGTGGTATGAGGAGAAACCCATGAAAATGATTCATTCTATGAAATAAATTCATTAAATATAATTAATTTAGGTCAAGATGAAAAAAATAAGCAAATGTTGTCATTTTAAGAAACCCATGAATTTCATGTAATGAATTGGTTACAAAACCTGAAACCAGTTGGATATAGGTTATTTTATAACTCGTTCAACCAAATTATTTTAATTCCACCATACCCATATCTCTCTCATTCTGAAAAAACAATAGGAACCCTGAGGAGATATTCTATTTATCTTCATCCTACTTCAGCCCATTAGTTCTGGTGGTTGCCTATTGGAGACATGTGGTCAGTTCTCCTCTCATACTGATGTGTTTCCTTCAATTATTCATCGGGGAACTACTATGATGGTTTGGATTTGGTTTGTATTTAGGGATGGTTAATTCTGTTTATAAACCCTGATATGGTGTAGGTTTATTTGTGGGTTTTTTCCTATTGTTCAGGTTTACGAGAATTTATTCTTATCCGTACACTGCAGAGTGAGATGTAAAATATTATTTGATGTAGGGAATCACTTGTTTCTCAATTTTTTATGTAAGGTGGGAGGGGATTAATCTTTTTTATCTTTGGGGGACCTTTTCAATGGCCTAATAAAGATAAATTAATTAGTTAAATGAAATTTAATGGGATGGGGAATGTCTCACATGGTTTTACAGATTTGATATTATTGTGACAGTGTGATTGTACATGCTGAATTACCTTCCTAAAATAATGGTTGTTGAGGGATATTCATACAATAGTTTGACTTTCATTGTGGATCATTTGATATTTAGTTGTTTTTATATCACCTAAAAAAGAAAAGTGGCCAATAACATATATTTTCATAATGAAATATATTCCCATTGATTTAAGGTTTGTGTGATTCAAACTGTAAAATAAAGTTAAATTGGATAAAATCATCTTTTAAAAATTTGTTAAATATTATTTTATATTTTTTGATATGTGCCCATTCTTGTGGGGCAATAATTTGTGGTTGTGATATGATGTGGGGTGATGTACGACTTTTTTTCCTCTTCTTCTAGGGTAGAAAGGTGATGGGTTATTTGTTCAATATTTTTGGGTGGTGAGGTGATTATTTCATTGGATATGATTTTGGGGTGATAAGTCAATTGTTTTTTGGCCGTGATTTTGTAGTAAAAAGGAGATGGTTTGTTTGTAATTTCTATTGGGTTGGTGATGTGATGGTTATTTAGCCATGTTTTTTGAGTGACAAAGTGGTTTTTTGTTTGGTCATTATTTTGGGGTGGTGAGACAGTGGGTGTTTTGGTCGTGTTTGTGGGATGGTGATGCGATGGGTTGATGGGAATGACTAGATGTGGGTTATGTGTGGTTACGTTGTGCTAAAAACCTAGGTATTGATGGAATAATTGACCAATATTATTTAAATTGGTTTCTTTTTGGTTTGGTTAATGGGATGGAAAATATTAATGAATAAATAAATTCTGGGTTGTGTGATTAAATGTGAATGTTGATTAATAATAAAATGAATGGGATAGATAATGGGATTGGTTGGAAATGAAAAATATGGATTATGTCTGGTGTGGTGTTATACATTTGGTGATAGTATCAAAGGTGGGTGTCTTGTGAGTTGGTTAGTGATATGTTCTGAACCCATGGGTTGGGCATCTGTGTGGCTATATATAGATACTCGTATATTCCTTAAAATTTGTATATTCACCCACCCCATAGAGTGAACTATGATAAAAAACAAATATTTTCATATAGAGGGTGATTTTCCAAATATCCTAGCGATGAGGATGTTTGACAGGCTATATGATCTTCCCCGCTCTCTCTTAATGGTGAGTAGATATGCATAGGATGTTAGGGTCAAATTTCTGTTTCTACACTATGTGAGGACCCATTTGTCTTTTGGTGGGATGATATATGACTATGTTGAATGGTGATAACCTATGTGTCTTCAGGTGAGATTTAATATGACTGTGTTGTGGGGTGGATTATGGTGGGGGTCGATCATGGAAGGAGGAAGGAACAAGGTTGATGAAATTAATGTTCAGGGTACCCTACAAGTCTGGTTACGGTAGTGTTCATGATGAAATATTCCATGTGTTTTCATGTGATATTAGAGGTTGTCATGTTGTGGGGTGGTGGCCTAAGAATCTGCGGGTGTGATTTGATGTGATCATGCTTTGGGGAAGTGTTATATGTTATTTAAAAGACATGAGACTACCTAAAATTATGAAATTTGTGTTTTCGATTGGAATATATGTGGGCCAGTAGTGTCGGGTACCCTTTATCAATGGTATTCTTATTATGTAATTATACTTATCTTTAATTATTTGGTGAGAATGCCTTGATGATGTTGGGGTGGATAGTTGGCATGTTTTGGTGCTATTGGTTATACTGTTTGTTGACGGGTTTGTAAGTTTATATATTTCACATGTGCATAAGATACTTTGGTTTTCCTACTGAGTATACTTGTATACACAACCTAAATATATATAATGGTTTTTAGGTTTCTAAGAGGACTATGTGGATCGTGCTTGACATTACAAGCTCAAATCTTTGGATAGTTGTTGTGGATATAGTTTTAATTTTAGATAATTCACATTTGGAGACTTTTTTCTATACCAGTTTTATTTATACATGCATTGTGAGATGTTTTATATATATTATTTCATGGAGTTTTTTGTGGATTATTTATCTTATCCCATGATCCTATATTTTTATAGAGGGTAATTTCTCCCATTTTATGATATTTTTCTTCCCTTGGTTCTAGTCACCAACATGGGTCCTACTAATGGAAGGAATCATGGTTCATTATCTCTCTACCATCATTGTGGTATATTTGGTGGGAGGGTGTCATAACAGAGTGGAATAAACGGTGATGGTTGAGATATATGATGCATTTTGGAGTTAGGCTCATTGTTTTTTGCATGGGTTGTTATAGAAATAATTCTAGTTTAACAAGGTGTGTGATATAAGCTAAGGATACCGATTATGAAATTCAATTTTAGTGACCCCATGCTATAGGGCAAAGAATCTAAGATTATCGAATGTTTTTGTAGTGTAAGGATATTTTAGGGTAGATACATAAGAGAGGAATATTAATCTTGATGACTTATTTTCTTATTTTAGTTGGGTTGTTTTGTGAAGGTTAAAATGAATGATGTGAATTAAAATTAATCTAAATTAAATTATATACTATCGATCATAGGAAATTATTAATTTCATTTTAGCTATTTCTCCTAGACATTATCCCCATGTTGCTAAAGAAGTTAAGTTTCAAAAGGATGATCCAATTGATCCTCATAGAGTTGATCTGGTAGTATAGGATGAGGCTTGGATGAGGTAGTTCTGTAATTTTCAAGGGCAGGATTTAGAGAAGTACAAGGTTATTGTTTTAGATGTGGAGATAAATATATGGATGTAGGAGTTATAGATCACATTAATTTTGATATAGGGACTATTGGGAAACTATGTCCATATGGCAGTTAGCCATATGTGTAGAGTTTCATGTTAATTGTGGATGTTAGATCTAGATGAGTGGAAGGAGGAAAATGTTTCATTGGTCAACATTTAGTATGAGTTCTGGGTGGAGTTCATTTAATCGACCATGATGGAAATGAAGAGGTAGGTGGATCTTTCTCTTTATCTGGAGAGTATATTAGTGTAGAAGTTGGAAATCAATTTCAAGGACCTTCTACACTTTCCTCAAGTCTTTTTCTATATGAGGTGTCTCAAGTGAGACATCTTCCGAAAGCACTATTCCCTTATATCAAGTATTTAGTTACTCCTTTTATGTTGCCAACATATCTTGAGGTTTTCAAGAAGGGTGATGGGATCAAGTAGATTCACCAATGAGTAGGTTTTCTATGATAGGTGTATTAGTATAGTTCTTTGAGGATCAAGGTGGTCAGTAGAAGGTCTTAGATAATTGGACCTTCAATGATTCAACTAGTGTAGATTCAACCTCAATAGCTTCTCTTCTAGGATTATGGGGATAGTGGTTTCTATTTTTTTATTTGGGGTATTAGTCCTTTGTGTTATGTTTATATGGTTTATTCCAGTTACTAGAATAAATTCTTAGTGGTTCTTTGATCATGGAATATTGGAGGCAGACATGTTTAGTTCCCGCCTAAACAACAATTAATAGTGAGTCCATTTTTGCATATGGAGAAGTAGGATTATGCTCCACTGAGGGGAGATGGAGTGTTTAGTGGAAAAAATAGGATTTTACTCATATTCAGGGACCTCAACCATAATTTGGTAATGGAGGTTTTCAACAGTAAAGAGGTAGAGGAGTTAGGCATGCCTAGTTTCATGTAGTAGAGGCAACTGCACTAGAGGGGATATAGATCACATTGGGTACGTTTAGTTTTTTTTCTAACCATGTTTCTTCCTTCTTTGATTTATTATATACATACTCCATTGCTCACTGAACCTAGTCCATGTTTTGGGACTAGACGTCAGGGGGATTTCCATGACCCTAGTGTTGACTACACCGGTCAAAGGCTAGAAAAGCATATTTTTTTGTGTTTCAGGGGTGTCTAATGACAATGAGTCCACATCAGTCCCATATGGATATTTTCCTAAAAATATACAAAAGTAAAATTTCATCCTAGTCATCAATTGGTCGTATTATATACGTTTTTAATCATATTATTTTGTAGGAGACTGATGCTATCAGATGTAGATGGACAACACATGGTTTTTGTTGGAAAGCACAGCTGTCAAGTGGGATGTCGTTGTGTAGATCCCCTTATTTCATTAATGTATTTGTTATTTGAGTAATTAGTAGATTCCATGGAATTGGGGATCTCCAGAGTTGTTGGGGGAGTTTCTGGATTTTTTTCTTAAATAGGTTTTGGAACTACCCCCTTGACATGATATTGAGTTCGGGATATACTTATAACACATTGTTTCTAGGATTTTGATGGATCCTAATCATAAGACACATTCTATGATGGGGGATTCAAGAATGTAGATAGATGATCTGAGGTAGAAATGTTATATCTATATTAGTGTGTCTTCGTACAATTCTACATTGCTTTTCACCTAAAAGGTGGATGGTAGTGTGAGGTTGTGTACAAACTAATAGTTGTTGAAATAGGCAGTTGTCAATAACCTTTACCCTCTTCTAAGTATTGATTAAATTTTCACCATCTTATATGGGTGTGTTGGTTCTCTAATATTGATTTGTGGTCTAGGTATCCCTAGGTGAGGGTTCTGGTGGGATATATCTGAATCACTACCTTCATATACAGGTATGGGAACTTTACATTTGTAGTCATGTCATTCTGTGGCACAAAAAACACCAGATGTTTTCATTTGACTCATAAAATCCATGTTACATGAATTATAGGACCAGCTCATAGTTGTGTTCATTGAAGATTTATTGATTTACTCGATGTAATTGGAAGAGCATTCCTATCATCTCAGGGGTATCTTATAGGTTATTCGATGCAACCATCTATATGAAAATATGTACAAGTGTAATTTTTGGACATGATAGGTGAATTTTCTAATCCATGCAGTGTTACAATAGGGTGTGGAAGTTGAAACTTTGATGGTTGAGGCAATTGCTTCCCAAGTATCATCGAACAACATGGTAGAGGTTGATAGTCTTCTTGGTTTTATGGGATGTTATCAGAGGTTTGTGCCAGATTTCTATCCATTTACAGCCTATTTGAAAGTGTTGACTATAACAAAACCATGGTTTTGTGAGGAACATTTTATAAAAATATATGTTTTTTACCTAAAGAGGATATTGGTCAGTGCTGGAGTGCAACAATCACCTAATGAGGGTGTGATGTTTGAGGATTTTTTTTAATATTTCTATATGGTATTGAGGAGAATTTTGATGAAGCATATGGTGTTGATCTCTTATGGGTATGGGAAATTAATCCCACATGATAATAACTATACCAATAATGATCCATAGTTATCATAGGTGATGTTTTTAATGAATTTATAGAGGCATTATCTATATGGGGAGCATTTTTTGGACTTTACAAATCACAAAATATTGAAGTACATCATTTCTCAACATGTTCTGTATTTACCACAGTAGAGGTTGATGGAGTTTCTCTAGGATTATGATTTTTTGATCTGCTACACATTAGGAAAATCATATTCATTTTTTGAAACATTGAGTAGAAATTCATGGAAGGATGTTGTTTAGTAGTCTATGGATATTTGGAATGGAATGTTGGAGATGTATTCCTTGAACTTAGATGTGATGGTGCTTAATGGTAGGGGATATTTTTTCATATGAAAGTATAGTCTTCATTTTTCCAATATGTGGAGGAGTCTCAGTGGTGAGACTCAGAGGCAGATGTGATGTGCATTCACGTTTTCCATGTTGATGATCTGAATAGTTGATTAGAGTATGGATGGAACCAGATCTTATTCCATCATAGCTTGTTTATTACAATTGCGAAATTTGAGGGATTACTTCATGAGATTCATAGATTACCATTTTTGGTGAACCCAAAATTATTTAAGCTGTATTATGGATTGAAGATAATTTTTTACCTCAAGATGTGATAGATGGTGACATAATTCATGGTGAGGTGTTTGGTTTGTCAGTATGTAATGGTGAAGCATAATGTTCCTTATGGTTTTTTGTAGCATTTGGATGATCCTGAATGGACATGGTATGGAATATTGATGGATTTATTCATAGGAATACCCAAATCTCAGGGATGTCTTGATTCAATATATATGATAATTGATCAAATGATGAAATTGGTCCCCTTCATAGAGGTCAAGAAGTAGGAAATAATGGATAATTTTTTTAAGTGATATCTGGATGAGTTATTGAGGTTTGTTGGTGTTCTGATAACTATTTTCACATTTCGAGATAGTTTTTTTACCTCATGGTTCTGGAGGGGATTACAACATGCTTTTGGAACTCTATTATGCATCAGCACTAATTTCCACCCTCAAATGGTTGGGAAGAGAATGAGGACTATCCATATGTTGGAAGACATTCTGGGAGAATTCATCCTAAAATTTGGTGGATAATGGGCATGAAACTTTCCCGTGGTTGATTTTTTTGATAATAGAAATTATCACTCATCCATCAACATCATTCCACTTGAGGCATTATATTGGTGTCTATGACGTTATTTTTTTGTAATGGATGGAGGTTGGGTGGTAGAAATTCTTGGTCTCTATGTGGTGTAGTTTACAATAAAAGGTTTATCTTGTTCATTAGAGGATGACAGTAGCTCATGTTTGGAAGAAGTCTTTTTCTGATTGTAGGAGGATCTAATAGAGTTTTTGGTTTGTGAACATGCCTTCATGAAGGTTTACCCTTGATGTGGGTAGTGTGGGATTGGTTGGGGGATTAATAGTTCTCCTAGTTTTTTTGGGCCCTTTGAGGTTAGGGGGAGAGTTGGAGAGGTCTCATATAAGTTATAATTTCATCCCGGATAGAGAGGATCCATGAAATCATCCACATATATCATCTCTATTTGTTTCTTCATGATGAATCCCATGTCATTGAAGGGAAATATATGTATATCTTGGACAACATGATGTTCTAGGATCAGCCTCTAGACATCCAAGGTCACCAATAAAGGGTGATATATTGATATAGAATTCCATTGGTTCATGTGTTGTGGTGGAATGGTATCATGGAGGAGAGTACTTTGGAGCGAGAGATGTAGATTCATTCCCAGTACCCAATGATATTTTGAGTTTTTCTTAGGATGTGATTTTTGGATATTTATATGTTTTGGGATTTTTTGTTTTCTTCATGTATTATGTGTTATAATGTTACTACAAATGAAGGAGAGACATGATTCCTAATTTAGATTAATTATACTACAATGAGATTAAACTCATATAGGTGAGTCAATGTAACACATAGCAGAAAATATCATGACATGGAGGATGGAAATCGTTGATCCATGTGTTCAGAACTGTGTGTTTTTTTGGTAATAGAAGTTGATGGTTGGGATGTACGGAGGATGATATTAGTGTGTAGTGGTTGTGTGGCAGTGCCATTTTTTATGGTGATACAGTTTGCGTGGGATATTCTTGGGTGTTTCAGTTGATGTGTTTGTATTGTGGTGTCATTGATGAGTAGTGGGATCCTCGAGAGGTATCTTGTAGGTCCGTTATTTGAACCCCATTACTCTGGGGAATGTTTTTGTATTCTTTAGGGAATGAATAATTGGAGAGGTATTTGAAGTAACGGATCATGCCTTCCCATTCCATTCCTTTATCAGTTTTGGGTGTTGGAGCTGTTTTAATGTTGTCTTGAAGGGGTTCTATTGTAGTCTAAGGTGAATCAGAGATGCTGTAGGAAATTCAAATAATGAAATATTTACACGATGTCAAATGGTAGTTCACAGATTGTATATATGGTTGGTTTCATGACCTATGTGGGGGATGAGGGGGAACCTATGAAAATTATTTACATTTTGAAAGTAATACTCAACATGTAATTAATTCGGGAAAAAGAAATCTAAATTTTGGGGAAAGTTGGAATTCTTGGGAAACTTGGGGATTTCACATCATGAATGGGTTATGTGATGTAAAACTGGTAGAATCCTGGTTAATTTATAACCCTTATTTCCTAATTCATTTTATTCAGTTATACCACTATCCCTCTCATTTCAGATGATCCTTAGTCACCAGAGGATATTTTCTTTCCCTCTTCCTCTTACTTCGATCTATTGGTTCTGGTGGATGCATGTGGAGTTTTTTGTGAGTTTTCCTTTCTTTCCTATAGTAATATTTCAGTTATTCTTTAGAGATCGACTATGGTGGTGTAGTTTTGGTTTGAGATATTAGTTTTGCTTTATTTTTTATAACTATTTATGTAGTGTTGGTTGATACATATGGTTATCATGTAGTTTTGTTTTGAAGGTTTTTCTTCTTTTCCTTGTGGTCTGCAGTGAGTTGGAAAAGCGTCTTTGATGTTGGGAATCCAATGTTTCTCAGTTTTATATACCATACATGCGGTATTTTAACTTAATTATCTATGGGGGATGGTTTTCTCTGACTTAAGTAAGATAAATTAATTGGTTAAATAAAGTTGATGGGTAAAGAGAAATTATTCACATTATTTTATGACATTAATATTTTTTGGATGTTGTGATTGTATATACGAAATGTCCTATTGAAAATTATGGTCATATGTGGATTTTTTTATTTTGGTCTGATATGTGTTGTGGATCCCTGGTTGTGTGGTTGTAGGGATATCACCCTAAAATTTAAATTCAATAACCACTTATATTTTTATATTGAATTTTTCCCCTAGTATTATGGGTTGTGTGATAACTCACTGAAATTAAATTGATATTTGTTAAAATCCATCTATTAAATGTGAAAAATGGCCATTAATGAGTTGTGGTGTGTTGTAGTTATTGTGATGAAGTGATGTATGGTTTCTATGTGGTGTTGGGTGATGCATGGTTTTTTTTCATGCTTTTGGGGAGATAAGGTGATGGGTTGTTTCAATACAATTTTATGGTGGAGAGGTGATGGTTTGTATGCTCATGTTATTGGGGTTGAGAGTTGATGGTTGTTTGGTAATGCTTTTGGGGTAGTGAGGAGATGGTTTTTTTACCATTCTTTGGGGGTGGTGAGGTGATCATTTTATGGTCATGATTTATGTGTGGGGAGGTGGTGGTCTGTTTGGTAGTTTATTTTGGGTGGTGAGGTGGTGGTTTGGTTGGTTGTTCTTATGGGGCAGTAATGTGATGGTTATATGGGAAGGACGAGGTGATTGCATTGTGTGGTTGCATTCAACTAGAAGAATGTTTTGTGATGGAATAATTAGTTAACAATGTTTATAATGGTTGGGGTTTTGTTTGGTTAATGGGATGAAAATGATTAATGAACAAATAAATGATGGGATATGTTTTTAAATGAAATTTTTTGTAAATAAATAAAAAAATGGGATAGATAATGGAATTTTATGGAAATAAAAAATGTTTCTTGTGGATTGTGTGGTGTTATTCATTTGGTGGTGGTGGTGAAGGTGGAGGTGTTGTGAGTTGGTCAGGGTTTTTCAGTGAACCCATATGTTGGGATTTTGTGTGGCTATATGTATATATTTTTATATCCTTTGTGATTTCGATACAAACCCTGCCCACATCGAACACTATGTGTGTACATTCGTATTTTCATATGGAGGGTGATTCTAAAAACATATTTTTAAAGAGGATGGATGGATGGGTACCTTCTCCATAATGACAGAAATTTTCCAAGATTTTTCCTATATAATATGGATTCTTTTCGAGACCAGGTGTTGGGACGTTGTGCAATTCCAAGGTCTGGTGTGCCAAAAATAAAATTTTAAAATAAATTTAGTATATTAAATAGAAAGTGTGTGTTGTTTTCATAAATTTATAATAACTCTTAAATGGGGGACAAGATTATAAATTTGAGGTCACCATTGATATCATAATATAGGTTTTACCTTTGTAATATAATTATCTTGGTTGATACGAGCCATTTGTGAAAAAGTAATAACATTAAAAATTAAGTATAATTGTTGATTTTTTTTATTTTTGACAAAACTACTAATTTCACCTTTATTTATACATTGTAGGATTTTTCTTATGCTTGTACACTCAATACCTGGAGATTCAGAAAACTGTTTGAGATCTTTCTTGGAGAAAGATAATGAATTGAGATTGGATTGTGGATTATAGCGCAAACAAAGTTCGTGGATCATGACAATGACATAAAAATTGAGATGTTTGTAACACCCCGAGATTTTATGAAAAATATTCTTTTAATATCATTGATGTCTTGTGTTGTATGCTACAAAAAGATTACCTTTCACTACACACAACACCGTATGAGCTTGAAGTATACACAATACTATTCCTGGATCATTTTACACACAATTTTGATAGTAGTTATTCTACGAAACATTGAGTGTATATATATAAATATATATATATTCAATGTATAAATTAAATATGGTTGGATTCTGTTATACAATACAATGGAGGATTTTTTCACAACACGTAACCTTGACTTGGCTTGCATTACACGCAATCGTGACTTTCCTCGATAGCATATGTTGTACGCATTTCCAGGTTTCACTAAACAATGATATATGGTTATAAAATTATTATGAACTAGCCGTTATGAATAGTATCAACTAAATTTTGAATTTTATAACATTATTATTGATCTTACACATTTTCTAGAACATGGTATGAGAACAAAATCAATTTTTCGAGTAAAATAAGTATTTTTAAAAAAATGTAGTTTTGTTGCCTTTTGATGGCGCACCCACCTTAAATCTTGTTTTTGACATGTCTATAAGTTAAATTTGACAAAATAAAATTATTCTTTGGAATCAAGATATAAAAATTTACTTTGGATAAATTTTTCATATTATTCTGATAACTTTCATATTTTAATGAATAGAAAAAGCACGCTATATTTTAATTAAAAAAATCATTTTTCATCACAATAATTTATATGGTTATATTATCTTTTTAATTGGTTTTAAAGTGTAATTAGAATATATTTTTACCATTTAATCCAATGTTGGTCATTGGAATTAATTTCACTTTGAAATTGGATATAAAAAGTATGAATCTTTTGATAGTTATTGTTTCTTAAAAACACGCTATTTGTTTTGACGACGAGAATTAATTCTTAAATTAACTAATGCAACTGATATGTTTTGAATTTTGTAAAATAGACATCATTTTGGAATTCATAATATCAAATATATCTTAGGCCTAATTTTTGGTATTTTTCTAGAAACTTTTATTTTTTGATGAATAGTGAAACCACTAAGTGGTAGTTAAAAAACTGAATTTTTCATAAAACATAATTTTACCACTTCTGTGAGTGGAATTTCGAAAATCCGAGAGACACGGTTAATATCAAGGACTAAAATGTGGTTCAATGAGATGAAAATATTTTTTTGGTGAATAGTAACATTTTACATTTATTTATCACGGTTAAAAGTAAATAGGATAATTAAGGGTAAAAATGATATTATTATTACCCTAAAACATGTTCTAATTCTATTGGATAAGTGTAATTAGACCAAAAACAACCTTAGGAATAAAATATGACCATTTAGGCCCACTTGGATTAGATTAGGAAATTTAATATTAATTTATTTAAAGAAGAGTTAAAATAGCTAAAATCAATGTTTAATATGTAAATCATTTTTAATATAGGGTTATACATAAGAAAAATTCTACTATAAATATTAATTAGAAAGATAAAACTAGTTTATACATAATGGTATTTTATTTATAATTTTTAGACATTAAATAATTTAATTTATTTATGAAACAAAGATGATGCAGTAATTATCTTATTAATGAAATATTGACATAATTGATGTTATAAATACCCAAATAAATGTAATTTGATACTTTTTGTGAATTACAATAATTTTCTAGGTTAATATGACATGTTATTATTGATTTAGTTAACTTTTTTCGAACTAATCATTCTGTTATTATTT
Source organism: Viscum album (assembly GCA_963277665.1). Taxonomy (NCBI): domain Eukaryota; kingdom Viridiplantae; phylum Streptophyta; class Magnoliopsida; order Santalales; family Viscaceae; genus Viscum; species Viscum album. The sequence goes on from OY728136.1 coordinate 876,069,735, forward strand.
TCACAAAAATCAATTACCAAATAGTGTCAAAATTGACCTAAAATAGTTTTTAAAAATAATATTATATTATTTATTTTTATTTTATTCTTAAAAATCTATGGTTCGGCCAAATCACATAGATAATGTTATATATTTTAATAATAAACTACATGGGGTTCGTTTGGCTTGTTATAGTATGTTTATTAACCTTATAGTGTACGAAAACATGAAGACACGCTAAAAGTAAAATTATTTAACTTAAGGTTAAATCTAAATGATAAGGTTAAAATAGAAACCTAAAATTGTATAAATTCTATTGGATGAGATTATTTCGACCCATACCCACCTTAGCTTCTAAATAACTCAATTTGGAGCTATTAAAAACTGAATATGACTTTATAATAAAATAATATTTTTAGTTTTTTCAAAGGTGCCCCTCTCCTCCCTTATAAAAGGGCACCTCCTCCCTCTCTTCCTCACACCACATTGAGACTTCAAGCTCGGCCAACCCCTACCAAATTCTCTTATCCACTTCAATATAAACATCCTAGAGGTTTTGGTATTCTTCAAAGTCCAATTTCAGTGCCCTATGAGGAGGTCTCAAAGAGGCGCTTCATAAAAGAGGTATTGTCCGTTACCGATTCATTCAACTCTATCTCTTCTTCCACTTCTTCTTCTTTAGTTTTTTCATTATGAAGTAATAAAATCGGTATAACTAATATAATTATATGTTATTATAAGTATGAAACAACTCTATTTCACCATCTATCAATCCTACGGAAAACGAAATCACCACGCCTGCGTACGTACGGAATACCGTCTCCACGCCGTGGTGAAATCTGTTTTTCCACCAACACTTTACATGGATGGGTATAATGGTGTAAAGAATATCTATATATAGTTATTATAACATCATAATTATTCAGATATATTATACCATCCACTCCAATTCTATTCAATAATTATGGGAATGATATCATCGCTCGTGCGTACGTACAGACTACCGTCTCCACGACGCGATGAGATTCATTCTCCATGTTAACCTTACATGAATGATCATAATGTTTATTTAATGAATAATAATAAAATATATTAAATAATAATGATACTATATTTATGTATATATATATGTATGTCATCCAATTAATTCCATTCAATTCAATGAGGAAACGAAAACAACGTTCATGCGTACGTACGGCCTACCGTCTCCATGAACGGTGTATTTCTTTCCATTTATTGATCTATTATATATATGTATATTCTGAATATATATTATATATAAATCATGTTTTATATTCTAGAACTAAGTAATCATGATCTAAGTAATCATATGAATAATTACAAGTCAAAACACGGACGACAAATGAAACGATTTTACCCAAAACGCTCTTTAACATGGAATTTACAATAGAACGGGTAATATAAAGTCATAAGTGAACTATATATGATATAATAACAATGAATATGATTCTTTAGTAAGTCAATGACATTATTTAAATCATTATACATGAGGTTCAGATACGTACGAAGCATATCGGACCTAAGGTAAGGGATAATTTTGCAAATCTCATTTTTATCCGAGATTGCTTATACGTAAGTATTTACTGGGGTTATTATTATCATCCAAGTCCATGTTATCTAAAAGTGTTTTCATGTATGTTTAATGTACTTTTTACCCATTGTTTACTTTTACTACATTGTATGTAAGGAATCTTTTTTTTACCATACGAGGTACTTTTTGACTTTTCTGACAAAAGTACGAGGAAAATGTTATTTTTAACTTATACGGCACAAACGGATTTTTACAGTTTTATAAAGCCTTATTTTCATGAAGATTCCTCCAAAATATTTCATGAATATTTTCAACAAAATCATTTTCTTTTAAAATTTCATTACATTTTCTGAAAAGAAAATGATTTTGAAGAAGAAAGGATATTTTCCTCAAGAATTCATTTCAAGTGTTTTATCAAAACCATTTTTCATCTAAGATGAAATTATTTCATATGTGTATGTTTCAAGTAAAATTTATCTATGATTTACATGGTTTTACTTTCCTTATTATAAAACGATATCCATTTCTTTTATATGGATTATGTAATAATGGAATGATGTTTATGAAACCCACTTTATTTATTGGGTTATTATGAATGATGTATGTTTATTTTGTGGCACAAGTAGGAATGATTTAATTATGAGATGGGTGGGACCTATATCGCCCAACAATGCATTGGGTAATGATTTATATCTCATGAGATAGACATGGCTGGAATGATAAGTTAATCTAGTTCAGTGTTACAGGACTAGAACGAGGAGTGAACTCGATTCAGAAAGGGACTTTGTCCACTAAGATGGTCTTGGTAGCAATGGCTTGGCTACTATGGAAATCATAACATGTGCTGAATGGTTGCCAAAATTACATGTTTTATTTCCATTATATTTTATCATGGTTGATTTTCCATTATGATATATGCCTTACGTACTTCAACGATTAATGTATTTGCTCAAGATTTTGATGTTTAAATTTCATGTTCATGTTTTTGCTTCCAAATGTTTATGGATTGTTTTATGTTATATATGTTTTCCCTTACTAAGCATTTGAGCTTACCCTTTTTATGTTTTATTTTCCCCAGGAAATAAAGAAAGCTTTTAGGTAAGGAAACAAAAAGGGTAAGATCGTTATGAGAGTTGTTGAAGATATTTCAACATGATTAGAAGTTTATATTCTGAGTTTCCAAAGACACTAAACTATTACAATCCTTGTGTGTATGTTTTTGATATGTATTAAGTATTCCGCAAAAGTAATTTAATTTCCATGTACATCAAGATTCGTGTCTACAGTTGGTATCAAGGGATAGGTTTAGTCAACCATTGGAAACTAGGATGCGAGAACTATAGTGAGATCCGTAGAGATATTTATAAGGTATGTCTAGGGATGTCCCTAAGGTTAAGTATAAGTATAGGTTATATTACTAGAATTACGGTAACGATCTAATAATTAAATATAAAATGTTAGATATTGAAGGTACTCCCCCTTTATTATGTTGTTTTCCCTAGAATGATTTTTTCCTCTCACACTATTCTTTTTGGGTTTTAGACGATGGCTGGAACCCGAAGGAACCGTGTTGAGAAATGCAATGGACAATGCAATGATTTTCCTCCTGAACAAACAAATGTTATGGGAGATGGAGTGAAAAATCTTATTGCTATACTTACACAAGATATGAATCATTCTGGACTTCCTAATGAGCATAGAAGGAAACAATATTCTATTGAGTCCTTCATGAGGCAACATCCACATACTTTAAGTGGGTCTTCTGATCCACTTGTTGCTGAATAGTGGATCAGTACCACTGAAAAGATATTTTCAGTTCTTCAATGTTCTGAACATGATAAAGTCATCTTGGCAGTATATCGTTTGGAAGGTGAAGCTGATCAATGGTGGAATCGTATCAAGAATACGAGGCCAATAGATGAAATTGAGTCCATGGAATGGGATGAGTTCATGAACTTATTTTTCAATTAGTACTTCCCTCATATTTTTCGAACAAAGATGGAGAAGGAGTTTCTTGAACTAAAGCAAAAGGATGATGAATCTGTTGGTGTATAAGAAGTGAATTTTACAAGGCTTTCAAGGTATGCATCTGGCTTTATCATACAACCTGAAAGCAAAGTTGATCGATTCTTCAGTGGCTTAAAACCAAGTCTTCGAAGGGCAATAGCTATAAGAGACTTCAGTGGCTATGAAGAAATTGTGTGTTGTGCTATCATGGTAGAAATGGAAGTTTGTGTTACATATCCATCTCATGGTTTTGAAAAAAAATGAAAGATAGAGTTCAAAGAGAAATATCAGAATAATAGTGAAAAGAAGATGAATGTTTCCTTATGCTAAAAGTGTGGAAAGAAGCATGGTGGAGATTGTCTTAAAGGGAATAGAAAATTTTTTAAGTATGGAAAAGAAGGTCATCGAGAAGATAAGTGTCGAAGTAATGGAAAAAGGGTTGCTAATGATGTGAATAAATAAAAGACTGTAGAGAACGCACCACCAACACTTCAATGCTTCATGTGCAAGGAAATGGGGCATTATGCTAATAAATTCCCTAATCCAAGGGTTAGTGATGATCGACATCAGAAACCACTTAAGGAAAAGGACAAAGGGAAGTCACATGCGATCACTATTGGCGATGTTGAATATGACAACGATGTGGTGGAATGATTAAGTGTTTATGTAATGGGATTCCAAAATAATGTTGTATATAGTATCGTGGAATATTGGAATATTTATGTATTGGTCTATTGTGGTTATCAATAATTGTAGGGTACCGTTAACCATGGAAAGTGACTGAGATATTTTTTGGAAAAAGGTGATATGCGCATAATGAAGGGATAAGGAGAAAATGAAATGTTTGACAGTATTCATGAGCTCATGAAAGATATAAGGAAATAATTTTATCATGGTTTTAGTATATAGAATTTTTGGGTTTTGGAATGTGGAAAGAGTTAACTTTTGACAACACTCATGTTTTCACTAAGATTCAATGGGTATTAATTTTTCAAGAGAATACATGATTAAGGCATTAAAATGGAATGTTACCAACAAGACATATCTTATGATATATGGGGATCAATGATGGTATTATCATGCTTGTTATATGAAATATCTGGTAATCGTTTTCACTATAATATGGGAGTGGACTGCAGTATTATGGATAAGCCTAAAGATTGGAATGGATTATGTTGGACATAAGTTAGTATTGTTTAAGGATAAGAGTTTTTTCGATATTATTTATGGGATGTTATAGTAATGTAGTTTTAGAAAGAAGAAAACCTGCAGGACGGGCGACAACCCATCGCGTCAGACAAGACTATGGGAATCGAACCGACAACCGAAGTGAGACTGGCCTTTATCACCTACCTATGGCCTACAGGAAGTCCCTGTTTAATATAAACTAGTTTTATTATATTAATCAGTCTGATATATGAAGTATAAGTCCATTTTAGGAACCATATATGATTAATCTCACTATAGATGTACTTATTTATTTTTGATAACTTTTATAACATTTTAATGAGACAGATGGAATGACCCATCATTCTATCGCATGATCTGCTAACACCTCACGAATGACAAATTCAACTTCATTTCATTAAGAGATGAAGTGGAAATTGTCCAAAGAACGAACAACGGCGAGACTGTACCAAAATCACGAAAGTATTTCATCTCATTCCAATTTCATCAGCTTTAGGGAAATGATCTTGAAAACCCAAAATGTTGTCCTAGGGCCCTTATATCCGATGAGTCAGATGTTACCTTAGATCATCACAAATCTATGTCTTTTTGATTGATGGATTTTTCATAGCCATGTTCTCTATCACTCTCCATCAGAACATGATGGTCAAATTTCTCCTCCATATACATATTTTCACCTATGTTATTCTATGTGGAATCCTAGTGATGAGTTATTTGGGTATCCGTTATGTTTATAACATTCTTTTTTTAATGAAGTTTTAGTATTCCTTTTTACGATGTGGGTTTCTATGAATGAAACTCTCGTGTAATAAACCATTTATAACCTCGACGAATTTTGAGGGAAAAATTAATTTTAAGTGGGTAGAATGTAACACCCCGAGATTTTATGAAAAATATTATTTTAATATCATTTATGTCTTGTGTTGTATGCTACAACAATATTACCTTGCGCTATACGCAACACCGTATGAGCTTGCAGTATACACAACACTATTCCTGGATCATGTTACGCACAATTTTGATAGTAGTTATTCTACAAAACATTGAGTGTATATATATAAATATATATATATTCAATGTATAAATGAAATATGGTTGGATTCTGTTATACGAAACAACAAAGGATTCTTGCACAACAGGCAACCCTGACTTGGCTTGCATTACACGCAATCGCGACTTTCCTCGATAGCGTGTGTTGTACGCAATACCATGTTTCACTAAACAACGATATATGGTTATAATATTATTATGAACTAGACGTTATGAATAGTATCAACTACATTTTGAATTTTATTACATTATGATTCATCTTACACATTTTCTATAACATGGTATGAGAACAAAATCAATTTTTCGAGTAAAATAAGTATTTTTCAAAAAATGTAGTTTTGCCGCCTTTTGATGGCGCACCCACCTTAAATCTTGTTTTTGACATGTCTATAAGTTCAATTTGACAAAATAAAATTATTATTTGGAATCAGGATATAAAAAATTACTTTGGATAAATTTTTCATATTATTCTCATAAATTTCATATTTTAATGAATAGTAAAAACATGCTATATTTTAATTAGAAACAACTTTTTTCATCGCAATAATTTATATTGTTAGATTATATTTTTAATTGGTTTTAATGTGTAATTAGAATATATTTTTACCATTTAATCCAATTTTGGTCATTGGAATTAATTTCACTTTGAAATTGGATATAAACAAATATCAATCTTTTGATAGTTATTGTTTCTTAAAAACACGCTATTTGTTTTGACGATGGGAATTAATTTTTAAATTAATTAGTTAAACGGAAATGTTTTGAATTTGGAAAAATAGACATCATTTTTGAATTCATAATATCAAATATAGCTTAGGCCTAATTTTTGGTATTTTTCAGGAAACTTTCATTTTTTGATGAATAGTGAAACAACTAAGTGGTAGTTAAAAAACTGAATTTTTCATAAAACATAATTTTACTGCTTCTGTGAGTGGAATTTAGAAACTTCAAGAGACACGGTTAATATCAAGGACTAAAATGTGGTTCAATGTGATGAAAATATTTTTTTTGGTGAATAGTAACTTTTTACTTTTATTTACCACGGTTAAAAGTAAATATGATAATTAAGGGTAAAAATGATATTATTATTACCCTAACACATGTCCTAATTCTATTGGATAAGTGTAATTAGACCAAAAAAACCTTAGGAATAAAATATGACCATTTAGACCCACTTGGATTAGATTAGGACATTTAATATTAATTTATTTAAAGAAGGGTTAAAATAGTTAAAATAAAAGTTTAATAAGTAAATCATATTTTATATAGGGTTATACATAAGATAAATTCTACTATAAATATTCATTAGAAATATAAAACTATTTCCTACATAATGGTATTTTATTTATAACTTTTATACATTAAATAGTTTAATTTATTTATGAAACAAAGATGATGCAGTAATTATCTTATTAATGAAATATTGACATAATTGATGTTATAAATACCCAAATAAATGTAATTTGAGACTTTTTATGAATTAACATAATTTTATAGGTTAATATGACATGTTAGTATTGATTTAGTAAACATTTTCAGAACTAATCATTCTTTTATAATTTTCACAAAAAATAAATTACCAAATAGTGTCAAAATTGACTAAAATAGTTTTTAAAAAAAATATTATATTATTAATTTTTATTATATTCCTAAAAATCTATGGTTTGGAAAAATGACTTATATAATGTTATATATATTAATAATAAACAACTTGGGGTTCGTTTGGCTTGTTATTGTAATTTTATTAACCCTATTGTGTAAGAAAACAAGAAGACACGGTAAAAGTAAAATTATTTACCTTAAGATTAAATCTAAATGATAAGGTTAAAATAGAATCCTAAACTTGTCTAAATTCTATTTTATGAGAGTATTTCGACCCATCCCCATCTTAGCTTAGAAATAACTCAATTTGGAGCTATTAAAAACCGAATATGACTTTATAATAAAATAATATTTCTAGTCTTTACAAAGGTGCCCCTCTCCTCTCTTATAAAAGAGCACCTCCTCCCTCTCTTCCTCACACCACATTGAGCCTTCAAGCTCGGCCAAACCCTGAAAAATTCACTTCTCCACTTCAATATAAACATCCTAGAGGTTCTGGTATTCTTAAAAGACCAATTTTAGTGCCCTAATACGAGGTCTCAAAGAGGCGCTTCAAAGAAGAGGTAATGTCCGTTACTGATTCTTTCAACTCTATTTCTTCTTCCACTTCTTCTTCATTAGTTTTTTCATTATGAAGTAATAACATCAGTATAACTCATATACTGATATGTTATTATAAGAATGAAAAAACCCTATTTCACCATCTATCCATCCTACGGAAAATGAAATCACCACGCGTGCGTACGTACGGAATACCAACTCCACATCGTGGTGAAATCTGTTTTTCCACTAACACCTTACATGGATGGGTATAATGGTGTAAAGAATAAATATATATAGTTATTATGACATAATAATGATTCTGATATATTATACCATCCACTCCAATTCTATTCAATTATTATGGGAATGATATCATCGCTCGTGCGTACGTACGAACTACCATCTCCACGACGCGATTAGATTCATTCTCCATGTTAACCATACATAAATGATCATAAAGTTTATATAATGAATAATAATGAAATATATTAAATAATAATGATACTGGATTTATATATATATATATATATATATATCTGTATTCCATCCAATTAATTCCATTCAATTCAATGAGGAAACGAAAACAACGTTCATTCGTACGTACGGCCTACCGTCTCCATGAACAATGTATTTCTTTCCATTTATTGATCTATTATATATATGTATATTCTGAATATTTATATTATATATAAATCATGTTTTATATTCTGGAATTAATAAATCATGATCTAAGTAATCATATGAATAATTACAAGTCAAAACACGGACGAAAAATGAAATGATTTTACCCAAAACACTCTTTAACATGGAATTTACAAAAGAACGGGTAATATAAAGTAATAAGTGAACCATATATGATATCATAACAATGAATATGATTCTGAAATAAGTCAATGACATTATTTAAATCATTATACAGGAGGTTCAGATACGTACGAAGCATATCGGACCTAAGGTAAGGGATAATTTTTCAAATCTCATTTTTATCAGAGATTGCTTATACGTAAGTATTTACTAGGGCTATTATTATCTTCAAGTCCATGTTATCTGAAAGTGTTTTCATGTATGTTTAAAGTCCTTTTTACCCATTTTGACTTTTACTACATTTTATGTAAGGAATCTTTTTTTTACCATACGAGGTACTTTTTGAATTTTCCGACAAAAGTACGAGGATAATGTTATTTTTAACTTATACGGCACAAACGGATTTTTACAATTTTAGAAAGCATTATTTTCAAGAAGCTTCGTCCAAAATATTTCATGACTATTTTAAAAAAAATAATTTTCTTTTAACATATCATGACATTTTGTGAAAAGAAAATTATTTTGAAGAAGAAAGGATATTTTCCTCAAGAATTCATTTCAAGTGTTTTATCAAAACCATTTTTCATCTAAGATGAAATTATTTCATATGTGTATGTTTCAAGTATAATTTCTCTATGATTTACATGGTTTCACTTTCCTTATTATGAAATGATATCCATTTCTTTTATATGGATTATGTAATGATGGGATGATGTTTATGAAACCCATTTTATTTATTTGGTTATTATGAATGATGTATGTTTATTTTGTGGCACAAGTAAGAATGATTTTATTATGAGATGGGTGGGACCTATATATCCCTCCAATTCATTGGGTAAAGATTTATATCTCATGAGATAGACCTGGATGGAACGATAAGTTAATCCGGTTCAGTGTTACAGGACTGGAAAGAGGAGTGAACCCGATTTAGAAAGGGACATTCTCCACTAAGATGGTCTTGGAAGCAATGTCTTGGCTACTATGGAAATCATAACACGTGTTTAATGGTTTCCAAATTTTCATGTTTTATTTCCATTATATTTTATCATGGTTGATGTTCCATTATGATATATTCCTTACGTACTTCCATGATTTATGTCTTTGCTCAAGATTTTGATGTTTAAATTTCATGTTCATGTTTTTGCTTCCAAATGTTTATGGATTGTTTTATGTTATATATGTTTTCCCTTACTGATTATTTGAGCTCACCCTTTTTATGTTTTATTTTCCCCAAGAAATAAATAAAGTTTTCAGGTAAGGAAACAAAAAGGGGAAGATCGTTGTGGGAGTTGTTGAAGATATTTCAACATGATTAGAAGTTTATATTCTGAGTTTCCAAAGACACTAAACTATTACAATCCTTATGTGTCTGTTTTTGATATGTATTAAGTATTCCGCAAAAGTAATGTAATGCCCTTGTCTATCAAGATTCGGGCCTCTACAGTTGGTATCAGGGGATAGGTTTAGTCAACCTTTGGAAACTAGGATGTGAGAACTATAGTGAGATCCCTAGAGATATTTATAAGGTATGTCTAGGTATGTCCCTAAGGTTAAGTATAAGTATAGGTTATATTCCAAGAATTACGGTAACAATCTTAGAATTAAATCTAACATGTTAGATATTGATGGTACTCCCCCTTTATTTTTTTGTTTTCCCTAGAATGATTTTTTCCTCTCACACTATTCTTTTTGGGTTTTAGATGATGGATGGAACCGGAAGGAACCGTGTTGATCAATGAAATGGACAATGCAATGATTGTTCTCCTGAACAAACAAATGTTATGGGAGATGGAGTGAAAAATCTTATTTCTATACATACAGAAGCTATGAATCATTCTAGACTTCTTAATGAGCAGAGAAGGAAACAATATTCTATTGAGTCCTTCATGAGGAAACGTCCACCTTCTTTCAGTGGGTCTTCTGATCCACTTGTTGCTGAACAGTGGATCAGTACCACTGAAAAGATATTTTCAGTTCTTCAGTGTTCTGAACATGATAAAGTCATCTTAGCAGTATATCGTTTGGAAGGTGAAGTTGATCAATGGTGGAATCTTATCAAGAATACGAGGCCAAGAGATTAAATTGAGTCCATGGAATGGGACGAGTTCAAGAACTTATTTTTCAATTAGTACTTCCCTCGTATTCTTCGAACAAAGATGAAGAAGGAGTTTCTTGAACTAAAGAAAAAGGATGATGAATCTATTGGTGTATACGAAGTGAATTTTACAAGGCTTGCAAGGTATGAATCTGGCTTTATCATCCAACCTGAAAGTAAAGTTGATCGATTCTTCAGTGGCGTAAAACCAAGTCTTCGAAGGGCAATAGCTATAAGAGACTAAACTAGCTATGAAGAAATTGTGCATTGTGCTATCACGGTATAAATGGAAGTTGGTGTAACATATCCATATCATGGTTTTGACAAGAAACGAAAGATGGAGTTCAAGGAGAAATCTCAGAATAATTGTGAAAAGAAGATGAATGTTTCCTTATGCTCAAAGTGTGGAAAGAAGCATGGTGGAGATTTTCTTAAAGGGACTAGAAAATGTTTTAAGTGTGGAAAAGAAGGTCATCGAGTAGATAAGTGTCGAAGTAATGGAAAAAGGGTTGCTAATTATGTGAATAAAGAAAAGACTGCAGAGAACGCACCACCAACACTTCAATGCTTCAAGTGCAAGGAAATGGGGCATTATTCTAATAAATGCCCAAATCCAAGGGTTAGTGATGATCGACATGAGCAGCCACTTCAGGAAAAGGAAAAAAGGGAAGTCACATGCGATCACTATTGGTGATGTTGAGTATGACACCGATGTGGTGGAATGATTAAGTGTTTATGTAATAGGATTCCAAAATAATGTTTTATATAGTATCTTGGAATATTGGAATATTTATGTATTGGTCTATTGTGGTTATCAATAATTTTCGGGTACCGGTAACCATGGAAAATGATTGAGATATTTTTGGGAAAAAGATGATATGCACATAATGAAGGGATAAGGAGAAAATGAATTGACTGACAGTATTCATGATCTCATGAAAGATATATGGAAATAGTTATATCATGGTTTTAGTATATAGAATTTTGGGGTTTTGGTTTGTGGAAAGAGTTAACTTTTGACAACACTCATGTTTTAACTCAGATACAATGGGTATTCATTTTTCAAGAGAATACATGATTAAGGAATTCGAATGTTTGGAATGTGACGAACAAAACATATCTTATGATATATGGGGATCAACGATGGTATTAAAATGCTTGTTATATGAAATCTATGGTAATCGTTTTCACTATAATATGAGAGTGGACTGTAGTATTATGGATAATCCTAATGATTGGAATGGATTATGTTGGACATATGTTAGTATTGTTTAAGGATAAAAGTTTTTTCGATATTATGTATGGGATGTTATAGTAATGTAGTTTTAGAAAAAGGACAACCTGCAGGACGGGTGACAACCCATCGCGTCGGACAAGGCTATGGGAATCAAACCCACAACCGAAGTGCGACTGGCCTTTATCGCCTACCACTGGCCTACATGAAGTCCCTGTTTAGTAGAAACTAGTTTTATTATATTAATTAGTATGATATATAAAGTATAATTCCATTTTAGGAACAATATATAATTAATCTCGTTATAGATGGACTAATGTATTTTTGATAACTTTTATAACCTTTTGTTTGAGACAGATGAAATGACCCATCATTCTATCGCATGATCTACTAACACTTCACGAATGAAAAATTCAACTTCATTTCTTTAAGAGATGAAGTGGAAATTGTCCAAAGAACGACCAACGGTGAGACTGTACCAAAATCACAAAAGTATTTCTTCTAATTCCAATTTCATCAACCTTAGGGAAATGATCTTGAAAACCAAAAATGTTGTCCTAGTGCCCTTATATCCGATGAATCAGATGGTACCTTAGATCATCACAAATCTATGGCTTTGTTATTGGTGGCTTTTTCATAGCCATGTTCTCTACCACTCTCCATCAGAACATGATGGTCAGATTTCTCCTCCATATCCATATTTTCACCTATGTTCTCCTATGTGGAAACCTAGTGATGAGTTATTTTGGTATCTGTAATGTTTCTAACATTATTTTTTTTAATGAAGTTTTAGTATTCCTTTTTACGATGTGGGTTTCTATGAATGAAACTCTCGTGTAATAAACCATTTATAACCCCGATGAATTTCGAGGGCGAAATTCATTTTAAGGGGGGTAGAATGTAACACACCGAGATTTTATGAAAAATATTCTTTTAATATCATTGATTTCTTGTGTTGTATGCTACAACAAGACTACTTTGCACTACACACAACACCATATGAGCTTGTAGTATACACAACACTATTCCTGGATCATGTTACACACAATTTTGATAGTAGTTATTCTATGAATCATTGTGTGTATATATATAAATATATATATATTCAATTTTAAATGAAATATGGTTGGATTCTGTTATACGAAACAGCAGAGTATTCTTGCACAACACACAACCCTGACTTGACTTGCATTACACGCAATCGCGACTTTCCTCGATAGCGTGTGTTGTACGCAATACCAGGTTTTACTAAACAACGATATATGGTTGTAATATTATTATGAACTAGATGTTATGAATAATATCAACTACATTTTGAACTTTATAACATTATTAATCATCTTACACATTTTCTAGAACATGGTATGAGAACAAAATCAATTTTTTGAGTAAAATAAGTATTTTTCAAAAAATGTAGTTTTGCCGCCTTTTGATGGCGCACCCACCTTAAATCTTTTTTTTGAGATGTCTATAAGTTTAATTTGACAAAATAAAATTATTATTTGGAATAAGGATATAAAAATTTACTTTGGATAAATTTTTCATATTATTCTAATAAATTTCATATTTTAATGAATAGTAAAAAACACTATATTTTAATTAAAAACAACTTTTTTCATCGCAATAATTTATATGGTTAGATTATATTTTTAATTAGTTTTAAAGTGTAATTAGAATATATTTTTACCATTTAATCCAATGTTGGTCATTGGAATTAATTTCACTTTGAAATTGGATATAAACAAGTATGAATCTTTTGATAGTGATTGTTTCTTAAAAACACGCTATTTGTTTGGATGACGAGAATAAACTTTTTAATTAATTAATGAAACTGATATATTTTAATTTGTTAAAATAGTCATCATTTTTGAATTCATAATATCAAATATATCTTAGGCCTAATTTTTGGAATTTTTTCGGGAAACTTTCATTTTTTGATGAATAGTGAAACCACTAAGTGGTAGTTAAAAAACTGAATTTTTCATTAAACATAATTTTACCGCTTCTGTGAGTGGAATTTCGAAAATCAGATAGACACGGTTAATATCACGGACTAAAATTTGGTTCAATGAGATGAAAATATTTTTTGGTGAATAGTAACTTTTTACTTTTATTTACCACGGTTAAAAGTAAATAGGATAATTAAGGGTAAAAATGATATTATTATTACCCTAACACGTGTCCTAATTCTATTGGACAAGTGTAATTCGACCAAAAACAACCTTAGTAATAACATATGACCATTTAGGACCAGTTGAATTAGATTAGGACATTTAATATTAATTTATTTAAAGAAGGGTTAAAATAGTTAAAATCAATGTTAAATAAGTAAATCATTTTTAATATAGGGTTATACATAAGATAAATTCTAATATAAATATTCATTAGAAAGATAAAACTATTTCCTACATAATGGTATTTTATTTATAATTTTTAGACATTAAATAATTTAATTTATTTATGACACAAAGATGATGTAGTAATTATCTTATTAATGAAATATTGACATAATTGATGTTATAAATACCCAAATAAATTTAATTTTAGACTTTTTATGAATTACACTAATTTTTTAGGTTAATATGACATGTTAGTATTAATTTAGTTAACTTTTTGTGAACTAATAATTCTGTTATGATTTTCAAAAAAATCAATTACCAAATAGTGTCAAAATTGACATAAAATAGTTTTTTAAAAAATTTTATACTATTAATTTTTATTTTATTCCTAAAAATCTAAGGTTCGGTAAAATGACTTAGATAATGTTATATATATTAATAATAAACAACTTGGGGTTCTTTTGGCTTGTTATAGTAAGTTTATTAACCTTATAGTGTAAGAAAACAAGAAGACACGGTAAAAGTAAAATTATTTAACTTAAGGTTAAATCTAAATGATAAGGTTAAAATAGAAACCTAAACTTGTCTAAATTCTATTGTATTTGAGTATTTCGACCCATACCCACCTTAGCTTAGAAATAAATCAATTTGGATCTATTAAAAACCGAAAATGACTTTATAATAAAATAATATTTTTAGTTTTTCCAAAGGTGCCCTCTCCTCCCTTATAAAAGGGCACATCCTCCCTCTCTTCCTCAAACAACATTGAACCTTCAAGAGTGGACAACCCCTGAAAAATTCTCTTCTCCACTTCAATATAAACATCCTACTGGTTCTGGTCTTCTTCAAAGGCCAATTTTAGTGCCCTAAGAGGAGGTCTCAAAGAGGCGCTTCAAAGAAGAGGTAATGTCCGTTACAGATTCATTCAACTCTATTTATTCTTCCACTTCTTCTTATTTAGTTGTTTAATTATGAAGTAATAACATCAGTATAACTCATATAATGATATGTTATTATATGAATGAAACAACCCTATTTCACCATCTATCCATCATACGGAAAACAAAATCACCACGCGTGCGTACGTACGGAATACCGTCTCCACACTGTGGTGAAATTTGTTTTTCCACCAAAACCTTACATGGATGGGTATAATGGTGTAAATAATGACTATATATAGTTATTATAACTTCATACTGATTCTGATATATTATACCATCCACTAAAATTCTATTCAATAATTATGGGAATGATATCATCTCTCGTGCGTACGTACGGACTACCGTCTCCACGACGCGATGAGATTCATTCTCCATGTTAACCATTCATGATTGATCATAAAGTTTATATAATGAATAATAATTAAATATATTAAATAATAATTCTACTGGATTTATGTATATATATGTATTTCATCCAATTAATTCCATTCAATTGAATGAGGAAACGAAAAAAACGTTCATGCGTACGTACGGCCTACCGTCTCCATGAACGGTGTATTTATTTCCATTTATCGATCTATTATATATATGTATATTCTGAATATATATTATATATAAATCGTGTTTTATATTTTGTAATTATGTAATCATGATCTAAGTAATCATATGAATAATTACAAGTCAAAACACGGACGACAAATGAAACGATTTTACCCAAAACACTCTTTAACATGGAATTTACAAAATAACGGGTAATATAAAGTCATAAGTAAACCATATATGATATCATAACAATGAATATGATTCTGTAATAAGTCAATGACATTATTTAAATCATTATACAGGAGGTTTGGATACGTACGAAGCATATTGGACCTAAGGTAAGGGATAATTTTGCAAATCTCATTTTTATCTGTGATTGCTTATACGTAAGTATTTACTGGGGCTATTATTATCATCCAAGTCCATGTTATCTAAAAGTGTTTTCATGTATGTTTAAAGTCCTTTTTACCCATTTTTAACTTTTACTACACTGTATGTAAGGAATCTTTTTTTACCATACGAGGTACTTTTTGACTTTTCCGACAAAAGTACGAGGAGAATGTTATTTTTAACTTATACGGCACGAACGTATTTTTACGGTTTTATAAAGACATATTTTCATGAAGCTTCCTCCAAAATATTTCATGACTATTTTCAGCAAAATCCTTTTCTTTTAAAATTGCATGACATTTTGTGAAAATAAAATGATTTTTAAGAAGAAAGGATATTTTCCTCAAAATTAATTTCAAGTGTTTTATCAAAACCATTTTTCATCTAAGATGATATTATTTCATATGTGTATGTTTCAAGTATAATGTCTCTATGATTTACATGGTTTCACTTTCCATATTATGAAATGATATCCATTTCTTTTATATGGATTATGTAATGATGGGAAGATGTTTATGAAACCCATTTTATTTATTGGGTTATTATGAATGATGTATGTTTATTTTGTGGAAAAAGTAAGAATGATTTCATTATGAGATGGGTGGGACCTATATCTCCCTCCAATGCATTGGGTAACTATTTATATCTCATGAGATAGACATGGCTGGAAGGGTAAGTTAATCCAGTTCAGTGTTACAGGACTGAAACGAGGAGTGAACTCGATTTAGAAAGGGACTTTGTCCACTAAGATGGTCTTAGAAGCAATGCCTTGGCTACTATGTAAATCATAACATGTGATGAATGGTTTCCACAATTACATGTTTTATTTCCATTATATTTTATCATGGTTGATGTTCCATTATGATATATGCCTTACGTACTTCCACGATTTATGTCTTTTCTGAATATTTTGATATTTAAATTTCATGTTCATGTTTTTGCTTTCAAATGTTTATGGATTGTTTTATGTTATCTATGTTTTCCCTTACTGAGCATTTGAGCTCACCCTTTTTATGTTTTATGTTCCCCAGTAAATAAAGAAAGGTTTTAGGTAAGAAAACAAAAAGGGGAAGATCGTTATGGGAGTTGTTGATGATATTTCAACATGATTTGAAGTTTATATTCTGAGTTTCCAAAGACACTAAACTATTATGATCCTTGTGTGTCTGTTTTTGATATGTATTATGTATTCCAAAAAAGTAATGTAATTTCCATGTACATCAAGCTTCTGGTCTCTACAATGTTCTTCATCAATGATTGATCCAAACTATAGGAAAGATGTTTTTTTTGTTATTTCAATATTTTTCTTAATACCTAATTAATGTGGATCAAATCCATGAATAGAATTGATACATGCATCGCCAAAATAATTCAAATTTATGGAATCATTATGTGTTCTTTTTTCATTATTCATCATCATTTTTCTTATTCTACAATAACGAATCGAGTCCAACTAAAAAATATGAAGTTTGTTCTTTAATCTTTATGGTTTATGGATTTCTCCTCAATTTATTTGTTCGATCATCGTTCATATTAATTTTGGCCAACAGTTCGACCAATACCTAGTTCTTGATCATTACACAAACATTATTTGGTGAAATAGATTGAAAATGTAGGCACGACATGTGTGGTATTTGTGGTTTGAGAATAAATGATGAATGTGGATGGATAGAGAGATTATGAGGCTGGATTAAGGGTTTTTATACTTCCTAGGTGGTGTACGATGTTTCAAATGATGTAGGTGTTTTCATAGAGTGCATCGAAGGTTGGTTTCATACAAGAAAGAATCATCAGGGGTCAGTCGACCTAGATATGAGATCTATGGATAAATTTAAGAAAACATAAATGTGGAAGATGTGTTTGAGGTAGAACATATGAGAAACCGATAGATCAAGAAAATACCAAGAAAAAAGTGTGCAAATAAAGATTACAAATCATGCAGGACATGTTCAATGGTGGTCAAGTTTTCGGGATGAATAAAAGGGTAACACTTTGGGTGACCATTATCACAAGGTGTGTGAACCCCTTCCACAAGGCTTGGTGTGTACAGTAGGAAGCGAACAGAGACATGAAAAATTATACGTCCTAGTGGCACCTCAGGTAGTTGGACACTGACAAAGCGAGGTGTACACATTATGGTACATAGACATGACCACCATACACAGATATAGACATGTTACACGGGAAGAGCACCTTGTGTCTCTACACATAGTGTACTTATTCAACACTTCATGTATTTAGAGACTTACATGTCACCTGAAGATCTTTCAAATGAGAAAACATAAGGATAGATGGAAACACCATGTACCCCATTCAAGAGTGTTTGTGCCTATTCATTTTCTTTGTTAAAACAAATATAGGTTGATTTTTTCTCTTGGTACATCCCTTTAGGTTACAATGCATAATTACGTCCACAACATAGGATTATTATCCCATATAGAGGCAAAGACCTAGATAGAGTTGTGGTGTCCCTCTCTGAGACTGGAGTGTGATCCTCTATGAATCTTTTCTTCCTAGGGTGGGGTTTTTGAAATGCTCGTCACCACCTTAAGTAGAGTGTTTATCCTCCATCTATTAGGTATTATTTTTAGGGGTTGTGGTATCATTGAAATATGACCTCATATGTTTTGGGTCGATTCATATTGGGGTTGTGGTCTCCCATAGTGCGTCTGGACATTACCCGTTATCTGTGTATCAGGGTCTCCTTAGACTATTGAGCTTTCTCAGGTAGGGTCCAATAATCTACATCGCTTCGTCGATTGTGTAGGATGATATCATGGATCATGGACTGGATTCTCCAAGAAAAAGTGTTTATTTGAGCAGAATCATGTGGTTGATAGTTAGTTATGTCTGCATGGCAGCGAGGTGTATTTCCTTAGTATATCAAGGTTTTTTGTATATATATTTATTTTTATATCTTTTAATGATTTGATTGTTCTTTGTACTTCATTTTTACTATTTTTTGCATGTAATACAAGGTATTGTTATACTCACACATGCATGGGTCAAGCCCAAACATGTCATGTCTTATGCAGACGACGATCCTTTTTATGGTGTCTTAGGGGATAAGGAGCTGATGGGCATATATGGAGGTTGTTAGAACGATGTGTTTTTTGGTATATTATATTTGACTTAGTTATTTACCTTTGAGTTAGACAGACTCTTTACAGTCATTTCTTGGTCATTTATTTGACCCATTTTTCTACATTTTCTACTTTACTATCATGCACTGTTGTGGGATCATGGATGTATTATTAAATTGCTTTAGTGTTTTAAATTTCAGCATTTTCTTGTCTTAGAGATGTGTGCATATATACAGATAATTTGGGCCAATTATTCCTATTTTTAGGATATGCCTAAATGGCACTGGTTGCTATCCCCTAGCATATTAAAGGGTGGATTTCAGTAGTTACTCGTTAGACCTAAGCTGGTTATGTGATGAAATCTTTGTATCATAGGTGGTTAGTTAAACCTTGGTACCGAATTCGATGAGATTATTTTAGAGAAATAGTGTTTAGTGTTTTGAGTTCAGCTATCAAGACAAGGAATCTGGTGTTGGTGCAGCGGCCTAGGTATCCATACACCAGGACTCTGATCACCATACTTTTGTCTCAATACATTTAAACATTGGTTTAATGTAAAATTTTGGGGCATGAATCGTACATAAATTGTTGTGTTTTCCATTTCATTCTTGATTCATCTCCCCAATTATTCTCTTTAAACTATGGTATATCTTATTTTATTTTAGGAAGCCTCCAAATAGCTAGAAAGACAAAATTCAACTTCATTCTCCTAAGGATGACCCTCCAATTGATGACGCATTGGTACAATGTCTTATAAAATAGATAGAACCTACAACTATTTTACCAGCTATACCACTACCTATTGATCAATATATATAACATACAATACTAGATGATGATGCACATAGGTTGAGCGCATTTAATGAGTATCATAGGTAGAAAACTCCCATCCTTTGGGGTGAGCCAGACCCCTAGGTGGTTAAGGAATATCTAGATGTAGTCAATCACATTTTCCACCTTGTGAGGACGCCAATGGATTAGCTTGAAATAAAAATGGCGAGTCTTCTTCAAGGATCCAGTGGAAGATGTTGTAGATTACTGATTATGTAACATGAGGGGTAATCTATCTCCTTATTAGACATTGAGTATATTTTTAGGGATGATTTCTATCCATCCACACTATGATCGGTACCCATACATGATATTTTTCATCTATAGTAGGTATGTATGATTGTGTAATAGTACTCGATGAGGATTATTGATCTATTTCAGTACACCTTGGATATGGTGTGGGATCGGTTCTCTAAATAACCAAACATTGATTATGGATTAAGATGAGACATCAGATATTCAGTTATATACCACTGTATTCCAATTTATGTTAGGGTGTTTGAGTGAGCATGGGTAGTGGAGGTATTATTGGATGGGAAAGAAACAAAAGTGAGTTATAGTAGTCGAAAAACAATAACTGAGACCTTATATGTATGAAACTAACACTAGTCACATGGATCCCATATTTTTAGACGTTTCAGGAGATGATCCCATGACATAGGATCATCAGTGCATGACTCTCATGGTGGCTTGAATCATCAAAGGGAGATGTGTTATTTCTCATTTGATGGTTGGGGACATATATCATAGGATTTTCAGAACCATCGTATAGATTATCATGAAACGTATGAGGTACCACCGATGTAGAGACATAGGCAAGTGTAGGGGGTCCGAAGGGCAGAGAATGTGGTAGAGGGGATGACAGGGTAGTAAGAAGTGGTTAAATGTTCAAAAAATTACCACCACCACCCTGAGGTGTTCCAAACCAGGCCGAGGGAGCTAGTGGAAATGGATGAGGCTAGTTTCATGATTTGGAGGCCTATGACATTGAGGCACCAGGGATGATACAAGGTATGATATGTTTATTTTCTACACTAGTTTTAGATTTTATTAACACCAATGTGAGTAATTCCTTCCATGTTACTTCTTTGGTATGAGAATTAGAGATTCTCGATGACCCTTTAGCTCTACCCTTGTAGTTGGAGAATATTATATGAAGTGGCTCAGTGATTACACACTTGTTCTGCTGGTGTGATATGATGTTGGGATTTATGTGTTTTATGGGGTCACATTGTTTCAGTAATGGAGCACTTATGATGTCATCTTATGTATAGACTGAGTATCCAAAGTATATTCCATGATTGGAAGTTTTAGATAGAGGATAAGATGTGTCACTTTGTTGGAAAGAGGTTCTTTTTTTGGGTGAAAAATGAAACCATGGAAGAGTAGGATAAGAAAATATAGGGAAGAGTTCATGTGATTACTCACTAGTTGGCTAGACAGACAGTTATAGAAGTCGATGCTTCTGACTATTTATTTCGTATGGTGTTGGTAGAGTATGAAGATGTGTTTCTAGAGGACATACTAGGTTTACCTACATAGTGAGATATAGAGTTCTGTATTGACTTTCATCATAGGATGACAATGATATCTGCACTGGCATATCAGATGGCTATCGTAGAGATTTAGGATCTATGGGTGTAGTTGGAGGACATTCAAGGGAATGGTTATGTGAGACCCAGATTTTCCCTCTAGGAACCCCCGTTTTTGTTCACCATGAATGTGGTTGGGAGATTTAGTTTTTTTTTGGATTATCAGCACTTGAATTTGGTTACTATGAAGAATATGTATCCACTAATGAGGATTGATGGCATATTTGATCAGTTGAGTGGGGTGTGATTCTTCTCAAATATTAACCTTAGATCAGGACATCACCACTTGTGACAACGAGATGATGATATTACTAAGATTACATTAATATGTATTTATGGTCACTATGAGTACATGGTGATGTTATTAGGAATAACGAAATCCCCATAAAAGTTCATGGGACTCATGAATAAAATATTTCTACTTTTCCTAGATCATTTCGTTATGGTCTTCCTAGATGACATCCTAGTGTATTTGAAATACAACTATGAGAACATGATACACATGAGGATGGTCATGGACATACTACGAGGGAACATTATTTAGGTAAATGTATCAAAGTTTTAGTTTTTGATTAGAGAGGTATAAATTATAGGACACTTCATCTCATATGATGGAGTAGAAGTGGATCCAACAAAGGTTTAGGTAGTGCTTAATTTGGATCCACCCAAGAGTATTACTAAGGCATAGAGTTTTCTTTGTTTGGAATGGACTATCAGAGGTTTTTACCAAAATTTTTCAGAGTAGAAGCACTCTTGACATATTTGAATCAAAAAGGGAATCCTTTCTTATAGATCAAAACATGACAGTAATTATTCTTACAATTGATGTAGAGGTTGAAAACTGCTCCCATCATGATATTTTAGGAGGAAGGTGTTGAGTACATAGTGTTTTGAGATGAATAAGGGACCTTAATTGGTTGTGTTATGATTCCGAGGAAGATAGATATTTCATATGGTTAGTTCTAATTGTGACAAATAGAGAACGACTACATGACCCATGATCTTGAGTTACAAGTAGTAGTCTTTTCAATAATAAAGTGGAGACACTACCGGATAGGGGACCCGTTTATCATGTACTATAACCACAAGAGTCCCAGATTTATCTTCTCATATAAGGATATTAACATAAGACAAATGGGATGGATAGAGATACTATAGGATTTTGAAAATTATATATTCTACATCCTGGGAAGGGGAATGTCGTGGAAGACTCTCTCAACATGAGATCTTGTTTATTGTTGTTAGTAAAGGAATCAAAGTAGTTATCCTCATTATAATTTTCCTATATGGACAAATATGGTGGTTTATATCTTAAATTGATGGATTTCACCCACCATTTTTGCAGCGTTTTAAGGATTCTCAGTATAGAGATATATACTGTGAGACCTTACTTAATCAGATGTCCACTAAACAGAACCAGACATATAATCTGAAGGTTGGGAGAATGCTATCCAGTTCAAAGAACATATAATGGTACATTTGATGATGTAGGAGGAGGTGTTGTTGGATTTCCATACCTCCTCTTTGGTAGAAGATATTGGCATTTCAACAATGTACCAAAACCTCCAATGTCAGTTTTTGTGGCCATGCATGATGAAGGGTGGTGAACAGTTTGTCTCTAAATGACTCACTTTTCAATAAGTTAAGGCACAACATAAGGATATATAGGGTTTAGTATGACCACATATGGTTTTAGATTTTAAGTGGGGTGGGATATCCATGGAATTCATAACAGGATTAATATATACACAAAGTGGTCATGATTCCTTCTAAGAGATTGTAGACTAACTCACCAAGTAGGTACACTTTTTAGCTATTCGGGAGTAGATTTTAGTTCATAGCTTGGTACATCTCTACCCAAATGAGATATTACATCTCTATAGAGTTTCCTCAATGATCATATATGACCATGATAATATCTTTACATCTCAATTATGGAGGGGATTAGATGATTCATTTGGGATCCTGTTATGTTTGATCACAACATTTCACCCCCATACTAATTTCCAGACAGAGTAGAACATTCAGGTCATGGAGGACACCCCATGGGCTTGAATGCTGGACATTGACCATCATTGGGAGGATCAACTACCCCTGTTAGAGTTTAAATAATCTAACAACTACCATTACACCATTGGTATGAAATCATTCAATGCGTTGTATGGGAAGCACTATAGGTCACCACTTTTTTGAAATGATCAAGGTGAGTCAACAAACATGGGCCTAGAGTTTTCCTGATCTACTATAGAGAAGGGTAATATCATCTAGTAGGGGATGAGGACTACATAGAGCATTTAGAAGTGTTTTGCAGACTGATGATGGAGACCTCTGAATTTTGAGGAGGGAGTCCATGTGTTATGAGATTCTCAACATGATGTGTATTGGGGATATTTGGACTTGGAAGGAATTATATTTGAGATCCATTATACCATTAAAAATAAATTTTATTGATATAGGGGTGGTGTACTTCATATCTCTTCCTCCGTAGCTGGGTCAGCTACAAGATGTC
The DNA here is from genome assembly GCA_963277665.1 of Viscum album. NCBI lineage: Eukaryota > Viridiplantae > Streptophyta > Magnoliopsida > Santalales > Viscaceae > Viscum > Viscum album. The sequence goes on from OY728136.1 coordinate 876,094,017, forward strand.
TTCCACATGTCACATTTGATGTGGTACATGCATGACCTATCACAAGTTATAGATTTGGGTGATCTAGACATTGATGATAGAGCAAAATTTGTAGAGCACCCAACAGTAATTAAGGATCATGAATAGAGGATCCTTCATGGGAATTATATTACACTTGTTCATGTCTGGTGGAATGATTGAAATCTTTAACTGAACAGCATTGATTGAGAGACCTAGATGAAAACCCAATAGACTACTCATTTTGATGAGGTTTTTCTCTTATCAGGGAAAAAATCCCCACGGTGGGGATAATGTAATGGATCATATTTTCTATTAAATATTTTTTGTTATTATATTCATTTTTATGAGAATATACTCTTATAAGGAATGCAATTCTAAGGCATAGTGTGACCAGAATTAAAGTTTTAAATATATTAATAATATTAAGTAATATTTTTTTTGTTTTCTGTAAAAAGTAGAATAATGTCTAAATAGGGACCCATATCAAAAATATAAGGCCACCATTGAATTCATATTGTGGGGTTTACCCTAAGAATGACATAATCTTTTTTGACACATGCTATTTATGAACAATTCATCATAGGAAAAATTTAATAAAATGAATAAAATGAATTAAATAATTAAATAATCAAATAATTAAATAATTAAATAACTAATTTATGTTTTATGTAATGTATAATTTATACTTCATGTATAATGTTATAGGATTTCCTTAAGGTTGGATTCTCAAAAGATCGATATTAGAACAACCGTTGGAGGGATATCTCAGTGAATAAGGATAGACCAGGATCAGATCATGGATCATTGCACCAATAGCGTTCATAGATCTCATCAATGATGACAATGTAGAGGCATTTTTCATCCAAAATCGATCCAAAATATTGGTACGATGATGTTATTTATGATTTCCATAATATTCAATAATCATAGATGAGTGTTCATTAATCCCAATAATAGAATTGATACATGTATCATTGGTAGAATGAAAATTGTACGAATCATTATTGTTCTGTTTTGTTTCATCCTCTGCATTCACCCTCTTCTATGACAACGAATCGATGGTAAAAAATGGCCAATGTTCATTCCCCAACCATTATGGTTTATGTATTTCTCCCAAACATCATCATTAAATTATTTTTGGAATTTATTTTGGACAATGGTTGAATCAATACCCCGTTCCTAATCATTTCATATCCATTCATTGGTGCAACAGATTGAAACTATGGGTATGCCACCTGATGGAAGCTTTAGTTTTAGAATTGATGAAAATAGTGGATGTATAGAGGTATGATGAGGTCAGATTGAGTCTTAATCTCCTTCTTGGTGGTGAACTATATTTTAGATGAGGTAAGTGTATCCCTAATGCATTTAGAATGATGGATTCCACCGTGAAAGATAGATCAGGTATCTGTCAACCTATATTTAAGATCTATGGGGAGATATCCAGCCTAAATCAATGTAGAAGTGGAATTCGAGGAATAATGGTTGAGAAACCTCAATATCATGAAAATACTCTGCAATATGACATGTAAATTGGGTTTACATGCTGTGTGGGGGACTTTCAATGGGTGGTAGGGTTTTGAGTTAAAGATAAGGATAACATTACATGTGACCCCTATCACATAACATGTGAACCACTTTTGGGAGGCTCAGTGTGTACTTTCAAAAGTACATAAATACAGTAAAATGTACATTTCCAAGTGGAACACCATGTACTTGGACACATACATAAAAAATAGAAAAATGGGCTATTTCCATGGTTCAAAACCATGGAAATAGGGCCCAAAACCATGGTCGTAGGCTATGACCACGGTTTTAACCAACCATGGGTGCTATTGACATGGCAGTAGGGTCTGACCTATATCCACATTTTTAACCGTGGTAGTAGGTTGCCTAGTGCCGTGGTTTTGAAAATTGTGGAAATAAGTGTCTCCATTGTCAATCGTGGTAGTTGACCTATGGTAACAATTTTATACATGGAAATAGAGGCCTATTTCCATGGTTTTAACCATGTTTATAGCCCTTGAAAAGCATGGAAATAGCCTAAAAATAATTTGTTCCTAGCCAGATTTGATCCCAGCACATTCCCTTCATGTTCCAGCGCCCTAACCACTACACCACCAAGGCTTTTGTGTATATATATATAATATGTTATATATATTATAAAAAACTATGGAAATATCCTGAAAACCAGGGAAATAGTTCTTCCCACCATTTTTTTGGTGGGAAATGTTTTCTCCCACGCAAGGGAGGGGGACCTGTAGCCGTGGTTTTCAAAACCGTGGCTATAGCCCTTCAAAAAAAGGCCTATAGCCACGATTTTGAAAACCTTTGTCATAGGCCACATAACCCTGAGGATAGGGGTGTTCTATATCCATAGTTCTGAAAACCGTGGATATAGCCCATGAATAAAGACCTATAGCCAAAGTTTTAAAACCATGGCTACAGGCCACAAAACCATGGTCGTAGCCACCTGTAGCCAAAATTTTAAAACTATGGCTATAGTTCTGTGGTCGTAGCCTATTTTTCTAGTAGTGTGGCTAGGGGTATATAGGCTGGTATACAAACATAACCACTATACATATACATGACTAGGTGAAACGGGTAGGGTACCATTTTTCTCTATACACAATTTACTTCTTCTAATCAATGTGTATATGGAGACTTAAAAGTCTCATGAAGATCTTCCATGCGACCAATAATAGGGATAGCTGGACATTCTATTTACCCCATAGTACACACCATGTACACACGTTATAAATTTTTATAGATCATTTTTTCCTTAATTTGGTCTATTATTGGTTAATTTTGTTCTATTGGTCATTTACCTAGAGGATACAATGTGACATTACATCCACATCAGATGCATGTAATCCCTTATAGAGGTGGAGTCTCAAATTGAGTTGTCTCCCAAAATGATACTGGAGTGAGATAAAATATCATCCTCTATTTAGTGAGTGTGGATTTTGGGATTAGGGTTAACTCCATAAGTTGGTCATTAATACTCCATCCATAAGCTCATATCAGTAGGGTTTGTGGTATCATTGACTTATGATTATCTACAGAGCGGGTTGATCATGATTTGGTTTGCGGTGTCCACCAGCGGTTCTGGGTGTAACCCCCAATATGTGTATCACGGTCTCATTAGACCAATGAGAATTCATGGGAAGGGCCAAATGATCTAGAACTCATCATTGACCGACTCTAATTATAGCATATCTCATGGAGTTTATTCTCCCAATATGAGAGTTTCTTGGATGAAACTCTCCTGGGTAACAGTTGGTTATGGCTACCTGGAAGTGTGGGGTAATTTCTATGTATATTTGGGTGTTTCTATTATACATTTATTTTTATATATTGTATTTATATGACTATTCTTGGTGCTTTGTGTTTAGTTTTTTCAGGGGATCCTACTGGGTATTAATATACATACCCCTGCATAGGATTTTCCTATATGTTTCATGTCATATTTAGATGATGAAACCTTTTCTGGTGTCATCGGGTGATAGGGAGTGGGTGGATCATAGCTATAGTTCTTTAGACTGAGGTGTTTACTGGGATCTTGAATTTTACTTTTCTTCACCCTTGGAGATGGTTGAACAATATCCAATTTTTTGTTGGGCATGTATATGAACCCTTTATTAATCTTTTTATATGTTAATGTCACACACTATTGTGGGATAATAGAGGTATGCATGTATTCTTTTAGTTATTTTACATTTCAGAATTGTGTCATCTTGGACTTTTGTTCATGTGTATAGTTACTTTTTAACAATTCCACCCATTTGTTGGATATTCTTAATCAGCTCTAGTCACCATCCCTGGCTTGTTGGATGTGGGTTTGGGGTAGTCACGAGTCGGTACTAGATAAGTCTGGTCGTGACATGATCTTCCAAACTCTCTCTTTTAATCAAGTAGATATTCACATGTTATGATGCTCAGAAGTCAGCTAGTGAACTAGGTGATGGACTAGATGTCTTCGAGTGAGAGGAGACGTGACTATGTTATGGAGTGGTGGCCCATGTGTCTTAACATGAAATGTGATGTGACCATGTTTTGGGGAAGCATTCAGTATGGGACATGTGTGGTAGGAGGATAGAAATATGTTGATATCATTCATGTTCATGATACCAAACTACTCTGGTTATGGTAGTGGTTGTGATATGATGGTTGATGTGTCTTCGGGCAAGTTGTAATGTGGCCAGGTTGTGGGGTAGTTACCCAAGTTTCTGCAGTTGTGATGTGATGTGACTATGCTTTTTAGGTTTTGGTGTTTATTATTCAAAAGATATTAGAGTTTTAGGATGTGAAACATTGGGGTTTTAGAGTTTATAATTAATGGGAAAGAGGTTTTGGGTACAGTTTATCGATATGATTTTTATTATGTTATTATACTTTTCGATTGTTATTTAGTAAGGGTTTCTTAGTGTGGTTGGAATGGATAGTTGACATGTTTAGGTGTTGTTTGTTTTATTATTTGATCATAGGAGAGTTAGTATTTTTCAATCACAGGTGCTTGATATACTTTAGTTATCCTCCTTTGTATACTTGTATTATCACCCTATGTATATAAAATTATTTTTTAGGTTTCTAGGAGGACTATATTGACCAGGATGGACATTAATAGCTCATATCATTAGATAGTTCTTGTGTCACTTATTTAGCTATACTTTTGGGTGTTTTAATTTTAGATACTTTTATCTTTTTCAGTTTTATTTATATATTTATTTTAGGGTGTTATTTTCTTTTAAATATTATGTCAAGGAGTTATTTTTTGGATGATTCTTACCTCTCGATAATATATTTTTTATCATGGGTATTGTTTCCCATTTTATGATATCTTTATACCCTAAATGCTAGTCACCAGCCTAGGGCATACTGGAGGTGGTACTCATGGGTCATTATCTCCCTCCAATCACTATGGTATCTTTGGAAAAAGGGTGTAGTGACAAGTCATCTACAAAGAAATTCATGAAGTATATTTAATTTTTTAAGCATTAAGTAAAAATATTTAATTTAATCATATATGAATTCACAATAATGATAGTATTTTTTTGAGAATCAAACAACTAATTTTTTGTGGAGAATGAAATGTGTCTGCATCTATATAATGATTCAAGAGAGATGTTTCATTAAATAATAAATACCTTATGAAATTAATAAAATTAATTCTAATTCCTATGTGGGTACCCCGTATTCGTTGAAAAGAAAAATGTTACTTTATATTAGTAAAAGTTCAATCCTTTTGAATACTTATGTTCAGATCCCTTCAATTATTATATTTATCTCTTTAACATATAAAATAAATAGTGAGAATAATTAGTTACGAAATTAATATTTTCACATTGAATTACATATAGATGATTGAGACTTACCAATAACATCTCAATGGAAAAGTGACCATCTGTTAGATTACCAAATAGTTCCAATCTAGGTTTTATATCTTATTCCTTTGACATAATCATTATAATTCATACATAGAGATGAAATTTTATTAGGATAAGATGACAAGGTATCAAAACTTTATGTATGGTATGTGATGAATTATACCTTATGCCATAGAGGGAGAATGAGTACCCAATGACATAGAGTAGGTACTATCACTAATCCACTTATGGAATAAAATAGAAAAAAATAACATTACTTATGTTCTTAATTTCCTACAATGTAAAATATAAAATATAATTATATCACTATATAAAAAACTAAAAATAAAATACATTGAGTTTCAAAAATTAATACAATTTTAATTTTTAAATTTTGATTAACTGATTAAGAAAAATAATTTTCTCATTCACATGAAATTTAATTTATAAATTTATATTCAAAATACATATAACAAATTTAAGATGAAATAAATGTATTTATAGAATTTATATACACAATTTATACCAAAATACTACATAAATATACTAAACTACAATCATTGATTGAGAATTAGAAAAGGTAAATTACTAAACTTTCCTCTATTGAATAATTCTATCTAAAAATATAGAACAAACCCCATAATTTTTATTAGAGTGAAAATATATAAGATATGTAATTGAAAATCACAATGAGGGTATAATGGTGTGGATGAAGATAAGGAACTAGCGATTTGTATTCATCATTGAAGACATCAGTGAAGATGATTCAGCATCAAGAAACATAGAGGGGGAGAGCTAAAGGAGGTCCGATGTTGAGAAAAATTTTGGGGAAGGCTCATAGGGGTATGGAGCTGAGAAGGGGAGAGTAGTAGTTTAAGATAGGTTTGGAATTCTATGACCAGCGTCCTATAGTGGCGAGGGTGTTAATGAGGGTTTTATTGAGTGGGTATGGCGGTCAGTATGTGTTATTTGTGTTTAAATTATAGTGTCCATATAGAATAAAATTTATTTTAAAATTAATTTTGCAATTGTTTGAGATAAATACTTCACAAAATACAGATTCTATAAAAAATAAACACAAAAGGGGTGTGGTATAAATTTTTTTACTTTTAATGAAAGTTTAGAAAACAACCAAAATTTATTACATTTCTTTAATTAATAAATGGGAATTTGGTGTATACCTACCCATAGATTAAATTTTCTTGGAAAAATTTCATAATGGTAAAGATATCATGATGTATGAGATAATGAAATCTAATAGTAGGAATTTATTTTATTTATAATTCAGATATTTTAATCCATGAGATTTTTTTAATTGATATTAGCCATGAATAAATTTCATGGAAAAGTTATTGATTAAATGGAACTTGTTTTTAGTTATTTATCTTAACATAATGATTATTCCTTACTTACTAATGATAAAATTTATTATAATTTACCCATACTAAGAATTTTTGGACACCCTTAATTTTTTTTTACTTTCCATAGGATTTTGAGTTGAAATATTTTAATGAGTTTCAAGAATGATGAATGTATTCTTTATCTACTTTTTATATTTTATTTCTAGTTTAAAATGGGATCCATTTATATATCTGGTTCTTCAAGACAAATAAATTTATCGATACTTTAGAATGAGATCCATTATACCTTATGTCAATGTAATAAAGTAGACAATGACACAGGGTAACTGGATTTGGGGTTTTTTCATTGAGAAACTAAAATTTACTTGAGAATACATTTGGAATGAGATATGAACTCATAACTAATGTATTATAGGGAGACATATGACCCCACCCTTCATTCATCTACAGTTATGTGTTCTACGTTAATTTAATCATTAATCATATCATAAAGAACCCAAGGGAAGTCAAATGGGTTTCATTAAACACATCATAAAGAACCCATGGAAATAAAATAGGTTTCATATTATTTTAAAATGAATTAACAAAAAACAAATAATTTATAACTCCATTAATAATGATAACATGATAAACCCATGGAAAATAAATGGGTATCCAATGACATCAAGTAACTTTCTTGTTAAACATCATTCAACCAAGACAATAAATCATATGGTTTTTACATAGTATTGATAATTGTTATATGGTTATTAAAATATTTTCCCCAACCGATAAATGTATGGAATCTGGGTGAACACAAATAAATTAATGGAATAAAAAATATGTTACGCATATAGGAAAGGAATTGGCGAAAAATTAAGGCTATACACCAAAAAATACTATGAACGCAAAGGAAATGATTGATCATTTATATAAAAAAGGACCTTAGAAAATCCATCTAGATAAATAAAGTGTATTTATACATTTTAATAATATTATAAATCAATCACATGATATATCAATGGACAATTACATAGATGAAAAATAGTTTATTGGAGTTCTAGGAAAATCACTTTGGAAATAAGAAATATCCTTGATATTTGGAAAAAAATTAAAATTATATATTTTATAAATATAATTAAAAAATAAATTATTTCAAAAAACAATGATAAAATATATAGAAATAATCATATGAAATAGAAAAGTTTAAAATATAGGTGTTCAACCATAAATTTATAAAAGATAATCTGTTATCATTTGGATGAAAATAACCCATAAAAACATTAAAAAATTCATTATAATAAATAAAAGATAGTAAAATAGTATAAAAAACCATAATAACATTTTTAATAATATGTATAGTCACTTTAACAATCATATAAGGAATATGGATATTGAAAAAGGGGTGGTTCTTGACTGAGAAGAAGATACATGGTTGGTTTTCCTTATAAGAAACACCTCAGGGAAAATATGATTCAAGAGGAAATAAATTTTTTGATGGACCGCTAAAATCCCCATGAATATTTAAATAAAATGATGATATGTTTTTGAAATAAATATTACACATAATGATTATGTATCGAAATCAATATTTACCTGAAAATATGATTGGTGACAAAACCGTTACGGTTTGAGTATTAGTTTGATAACAATACATTTTCAACTTTGGAATATTTTGAATCGAACTCCCGTAAAAATATAAAATAATATGCCTCTTCAATACACCATGAATATGGTAAACTATATTCATTAGTTAGTAGGTACACCCTACTATATAAAAAATATTTATAATATGATATATGATTTAAAGGGTGAAAATTTTGACAAGAAACTCTTACAATGTTTCCCAATATTTTTGAATATATTATATACTCTTTTATAATAGGAATAAATATATTAATAACCAATATTATAAAATTTTTCACCTATATAACATATTATAATTTTAATTTTTGTTTAATATATACATTTATATTAGTTAATTATCATCTATTTCTAATATCAAGTGTGAGTAATCATGAGCATTTTGAACTAGTTTTGAAATAGGTTTGTTATTCATTATTCTACCAAATTTCATCATTATTATAAAATAAATGGTAATAATATTGATGATGTGTAATATCTTATATTATAACACTATGAGATTATTAAAACATGACTAATTTTATTAAATACAATGTTTTTGATAGATATCTTTACATGTAATGTTGAACAAAAAAACCATGATATATTTTGAACACTAAAACCTTGATATTGAATTTGACAGAGTTATTATGGATAACCAAATTATGAAATTTATATATAAATAAAATTAATTATATTTTTAATTTGAATGAAACTCAATTAGTATAGATAAAATGACTAATTTGATTCTTTTATGCTCATAAATGTATTCTTCTAAATATTTTCATTCTATACTATATGTGTTTCTATTTCAAGAAACATGTGATTAATGATGATAAAATATATTTTATGTGAATAATCAGTAAATACAAATTTAATTAGTAAATAATAGTAAATATGAATGAAAATTATTAATATTAAAAAACTCCATTTTCCTATAAAAATAATTATTCATTATCTATCACCATTTTATTTAAATGTTAAATTTATAAGAATTATAAATTTAATTCTAGAAAATTAAAATTATTTTGGTTTTCATAATAGCAATACTTTATTAAGTTTAATTTTTGAGGATTTTTTAAAACTAATGATTTTTTGTTGAATAGTGAAAAATTCCATTTTTACAAATAACATGGATTTTATGGATTTATAGGTATATAAGTATGAAATGGAAATTTATTGAAAATTTTATTAGAAAAAATATATAATATATAAGTTGATTAATAATTTTATAAATTTTGGTTTTAAATTACAAACCCATTTATTTTATTTTAGAATATATATAATATTTTCTCAAAAAATGTTTTTAATAAATTATACATTTTTATTTTAAGATTATTTTTATAACATTAAAAAATTTAATGAAATTAAATGTATTTAAAATTAAGAATATGTGGGTCTAAATTATCAAATAATGGATTTATTTTTAGTCATAGTGATTATGTTACCTTAAGTAGAAACTAGTACCCCAGTAAAAGATAAAATAGTAATGGTAATAATTAAGGCATAAAGGGATTGGAACAAAAAAATTATTTAATTGAGTTTATGAGGTTTCAATATATCTTAAATATAGTACAATTAATTATTTATCAATATTTTAGTGAATTTAAATGTTTACCATGTTATTCCTTTATATTAAGTTGATATATTTTCAAAAATGTCATTCTCACCACTTATAAAAGTGGGTTCTCGCTATCTCTTCAAGGAACTCCTTATTTTTTTCATAATAAACTCTTAAAACATATTTACTAATGAACACACTTTCTATAGAAACCCCCACGTTAGTAACACTAACAATACATATCTTTTTAGGAATACTTAAACATTTTACAAAAAGACACCAAAAGACCATAGTTTGTATATTGCCTTTGGAAACATGGAAAACATAAACATTGGTACATAAGAGAGCTATATTATCTCCCAATAGGTTCTTGATGACTAGAACCCTTATTAGACACATCCAACATGCAACACATCTTCATAAACTCAGGAAGGAAACCTAAAACTGTGTGGGTTAAAATGATCGGTAAAGGTAATTAAGGGAGACATCAAAGCATAAACCTGAGAATAATGGTATGAGAACATTATCATGAAAATATAAGATCATACCATACAAATCAGAGATCATATACCCAAATCATATAGTAAATCATTGCAGTTCATAAGACATGAATCAAATAGATGTAAAGGACAGAAGCCAGGAAATCATAACATCATAGTAAGACATGAAATTGTGGAAACACATAAGTATATTATTATTTCCATAGTAGCCAAGGTATCAATTATAATACAATATTAGTGGACAATGTCCTTTACTGAAGAAGGTGAACCCCTATTCCATACATGTATTACTGACCTAAGTAAACCCTCCTTCCAACATTGTATTAACGAACTGAGTAAACCCCCCTTCCATCTGAGTATTATTGAACTGAGTAAACTCTCTTTCCTCCCTATATTACTAGAACATAGTAAACCCTCACTCTAGACATGTCTATCTCCTGAGATTAAAATTATTATCCAATGAATTGGAGGGAGATATAGGTCCCACCCATCACATAATGAAATCACACATACATTTTCCACAAGATCATAAATATACATATGATAACTAATGAAATCAAATGGTAATCATAAATATGTAAATATATCATAACCTATGTAATGAGTCAGGTTTCATAATCATTTCATCATAAATGTAACCTGTGAAAATAAGCGGGTTTCAAAAGCATACCACCCGTGAAAGATAAACGATTTTAATAACATCATTCCATCAAAACATAATCATTTAAAAGAAATAATATGAATGTAAACATTGAATAATTTCACCATAATGGTATCAGTAACACCAATGGTTGTTATCTTATATGGGAAACAATTTTGAATGATATTTTACAAACATTTCTTGAGGAAAATATAAATTTTTCTTTGAAATTTTTTTATTATATAATACCTTTTAAAAATAATTTTATTTGAAAATGGATTTAATAACATATAAAATAAACTTTTAAAACAAAAAAAAACATTTTTTAAATCCATTTTTCCTTGATAATTGTCTTCATAGATCTATTGAAAACATTTTTGAAAACGCGGTTTTTGAATATAACATATTTTCGACTAAAGATAGAGGTGGTTAGATTTTACAAAAAACATTATCTCAAGTACCAAAGAGTTGAAAATGATACTAAAAATGAGTATATGTTGAATAAATAGAGGATAAGTAAACTCATTAAAATTCATGATCGATGGATCATAATATTTCATCAAAGGAATTATAAACATAAACAATCTTAAAAAATGAGGAGATTGTCTCTGTAAACTCTTATAACTTAGAGACTTGGGATCATACTCTTATTCTATGAAAATAAAATTATATGATTATTAATATTTCATAAAAATAATGATATTATTGATATGAATGTACAATGTATGTATATACACCTCAAAAAAGTGTTTTGGTACACAACAAAAATGAAAGTCTCAAAGAATGCAAATTGACAAAAAACTGTTTTACAAATTTGGTAACTTATGAAAGTTAAACCATGTGGAAAATGGATCAAAGAACTTATATGTGAATAACCATGAATTTAGGTATAAGATAAATGTAATTCAATCATGGTCAGTATATACACAATAAAAAATGAAAGTGTGGTGATCATAACATTAATCTCATAGAAAATAAAAGTGAGATTAAATTCCCCTTTCCTTGTGTCTTGACTCTATCAGTACTCATACAAGATTCCTATATAATGAATATAAGTTTATTATATAACTTTTACAAAATATTATTATTATAAATAAAACCATTTATGGTTTTATTATGACTTAATATATGCCTCTTTTTAATGATCCTACGTTAATGTTTCACTTGAGGTAATATTTTCTTTGTTCTTCACAGATGTCTTAATTTGTTACATCGTTTGTCCTTATACATATACCATGATTACAGAATGTAGATTATGATATAAATATATGGTATATATTTTTTATTCATATTTTAATAATTTATATCATATAGAATTAGAAATGGAATACACTGTTCCAGGAGACGGTAAGCCGTACGTAGGCATTAACGTTGTTTCCATTTTTATTGTCGTATGGAAAGAAAGTATGTAAATGGAATATGTATATATATATAATTATTAATCTATCATTACTATATAATATATGTAATATAAAATCACTAAACCCATCTTTAATACATTCTATGTGGTGTGTAAATGAATCACATCAAATTTAGGGGGAGGTAGTCCACACTAACTCAAACAAGAATATCGTATTAACACCAAATGGAAGGTAAAAAGAGGTGTGTTTAAAAAAGAATGAAACATATTAAATAAATAATAAATAAATAATTAAATATATAAATAGTTTCAATCATAATTTCCAACATGATTGGTGGTAAAGGAGAAATGAACAATCCTCGTTTTGTGAGGCAATAGTTCGCCGTACGCAGAAATAGTATGTTTAACATCCATTAGATGTTGGTGTGTGTAAGTGTTGGTAATACCATTTGAATAAAAAAATTATTTTTAATATATATTTTTTTTCACATAGTAAGGGTATAAAGGAAGTGGATTGGGTGGAGAAGGAAAATAATGGAAAGGAGCTTGAAAGAAGACGTTACCTCTAAATCTGGTAACTCCTTTTGGTTTGTGCCAAAATGTTTTCTTGAGAGGGCTTATTAAAAAATTGGATTCAATGTATAAGGGAGGATTTTTGTGAGTCTAATTGGGTAGATTATTACTGAACATAAGAGGCTTCATAGGTGTGAATAATGTGTAGATTCAGTGGCCTTTTATATGGAAGAAAAATGACTCACAAGGAATTTTTAGAATCCAATTAGGTGTGAACATGTTATTACCTAAAAAAAGTTTAAAAAACAGAAAAAACACAATAATGTAAGGTGTATGGAATAAAGATGCACATCCAATTGGTGTTTCAAATGTTTCTAGGTCATTTAGTCCCTTAATTTTAAGTTTTAGTCCCTAATTAAGCTTAATTTGGCCTTAAATAATATGATTAATTTTAATCACTTTCACTAATCAATTTGGTTAAAAATTTAAAATGGTATAATTATAATCTAAATATTAGAATAAATAAAATGTTTTATATTGGTTTTTTTATGTTCACTTCAATGAATTTTCAAAATTATGATTAGTGTGAATCCCAAAAATGGGACAAAATAAAGGGGTTTTAAAATAGGAAAAATTTCAAATGTTTGTTAAGATTTTATATTCAATATAAAAGTGGGATTTATTATATTGAAATATTGGATGTAGTATTTGTGTAAGGTTACATTAAAAATAATTTATAATATCATTTATAATTTATAAATAATTAGAAAATAAGGCAGTTTTTTACTAAAAATCAATATTATAAACAATTCATCCAAAATTTATGTTTCTCAGAAAAATCAAAAAAATATACCACAATATAATTTAGAAATTATAAATTAAAAAATGAATCTTATTTTATAAAATTCAATTTATAAATTTATCTAAAATTACATTCATTATTAAAATCAATTCATTCGAGAAAATGATGTTTTTAAACATAAAATAGACTTTACCAAAAATAATATATTTTATTTTTATAAAAAAAGTATAATTTTTTAAAATTAGTTAGTACGATTTATATTACTATGTTTAACTAATATTTTATAATTATCTTATTGAAATAATTAAAACAATGAAAAGAGATATTTTGTAGAAACTCTATTTTGCATATATCGTTTGCTAACTCAGTGTTGCGTGCATCGTACTCTAAGTCAGTGTTGCATGGAATATATGCCAAGTTAGTTCCATGTGAAAGGAATATTTGAATTAGATTACTACAAGATATAAATGAAAATTTAAATTTATTCTATAAAAACATCCATAAAAACTCATGGTATTACATTTTACCCCCATTAAATTGAATTTCACCCTCAAAATTCATCACTACAGTAAAAAAAGTGAGGGTACTTTTGCTTCATCATATCCTCAAATTAACATGTATATTCATGTAACTGGTGATTTACACACAAAACTGTGACTAGGTGAGTGGTCTTGTTTCGTAGAACATTCTCTGATTGATATAGAATTTCAACATGTTTCACCTCATAAGAATGATCCTTCTCCAGTGGTAAGACCTCTAAGTTCAATACATGTGAAGGTTCAGTTATGTACTTCCTGATGAGTGAAACATGGAACACATCATGGACTTGAGAGAGATTTGGAGGAAGTTCCAAGAAACATGCTACCATCCTGATACGATCAAGAATTTCAAAAAGGATGATATACCTAGAGATGAGTTTCCCCTACTTTCCTAATCTCATAACATTATTCTAGGTTGAGATTTGTAAAAATACCTGGTCACCAATATCAAATTCATGGTCATGATGATGGATATCATCAAAACATTTTTGACAACTTTTAGCTGGCTTGATATTATTATGAATGGTTCTAACATTCCAAACCATTTATTCCACAATCTGAAGCCCTAATAGATTTCTTTCTCCAACCTCATCCAAGAATATTGGAGCTCTACATTTTTTCCTATATTGGGATTTATAAGGTTACATATGAATATATGAGTGAATGCCATTATTATATGAAATCTCAACTAGAAGAATGTTTTTATCCCAACCACCTTTCAAATCCATAGAATAATATCTCAACATATCCTCTATGGTTTGAATTGTTTTTTCAGACCAACCATCTGTTTGAGGATGATAAGTAGTAATGAAACACAATTTCATATCTTTTGATTTCTGAAGAATTTTCAAGGACATTGAGGTAAAACATAGATCATGATATGATACAATATAATTTGGAACTCCATGGTACATTACCACTTCCTTAATCTATATTCAAGCATGCTGGTTTGGAGAGAAATCTTCTCTAGTAAAAATTAACTGTGCTAATTTAGAAATGTGATCAACTACCACCCCTATAGCATTAAACCCTTTAGATGTTTTGGGTAGCCTAACAATAAAATACATAGTGATGTTATACTATTACCATTTTTGTATGGGTAATAGACTGAACATCCTTTTAGGATTTTATCTTTTACCGTAAACTTGTTGGCCTACCAAAAACTGAGATAAAAACTCTGATATATCTCTTTACGCCATCCCACCAGTAGTATTCCTTCAAGTCCCTATACATCTTCATACTTCTAGGATAAATAGATAATGAAGAACTATTAGATTCCTCCAACACATAATTCTTCAAATCTTGTATTAAAGGATCACATACACAATTCCTAATCTTTATCATTCTATCCTAATCAAGGTTAAATGCAGGAACATTGTTAACCTTCCAGTTAAGCTCTTCATCTTCTTTTTATGCCTCCTTAATGTATACATGGATGGAGTGTAACATCCCAAGTAAATAAAAAATAAATAATTTTCATTTATATTAATATTTTTGAATTAAATATTAATTTTACTTTAAAGGGGATGGAATATTTGATGTCTTACCCGATACGTACCAACAGATTTCATTGAAACCTTACATTTCAAAATAATAATATTATATTATTATGGTAGTTAACACCTAGACGTTGTATTGGCGGTAATGAATAGAACTAACTACAATATGATTATACATGTTTGTAATTTTTTTTCTTTTATCCAATAAAAGTTATAGTCTTAAAATAAGAAAAGAATTCGATTATAAGCATAAATATTCTAATATTCACTAAAAGGTCGATTTACCGCCTTTTGATGAAGAACCCTTTTTAAATATAGTTTTGGTCACTTTTAGAAATTCTATTTGACAAATTAAAATTTTCCTTTAGAATCGGGACACCAAAATTTACCTTGGGTAATTTTTTCGTATTTTCTGATAAAATGCATTTTTAATGAATAATGAAAAATATTGAATTTTAATTTAAATATTCTTTTTAATCTAATTTATATATATGGTTAGATTATATTTTTAATTGGTTTTAAAGTATAATTATATTATATTTTTACAATTTTATCCAATGGTGGTCATTGGAATCAATTTAACTTTGAAATTGGACATAAAAAAGTGTCAACCTTTTGAAAGATATTGTTTCTTAAAACACGATATATGTTTTGGAAACGGGAAATAATTTTAAATAAATTAATAAAACTTATATGTTTTTAATTTTTTAATATTGAAATCAGTTTTGAATTTATAATATCAAATATATCTTAGGATGAACTTTTGGAATTTTTCTAAAATACTTCAATTTTTTTATGAATAGTGAAACCACTATGTAGTAGTTAAACAATTGACTTTTACATTTAAATGAAATTTTACCACTTATTTGAATTAAATTTCAAAAATAAGATATACATGGTTGTTATTAGTAAGTAAAATATGGTTCAATAAGATGAATATAATTTTTGGTGAATAGTAATTTTTGGTGAATAGTAATTTTTGACTTTCATTAACCACGATTAATGTTAATTAGGGTAATTTAAGGTAAAAATAATATTATAATAATATATAATTACCTTGACACTTGTACTAACATTATTGGATGAGTCATAAACGACCAAGACAATACATGGGTCAATTTTGGGACCCCATGGATCCACTTGGGTAAGATAATGACCTTAATAACTTTTTATTTAAAGTAAAAATAAAAATGTCATAAACACGTATTGTTTTACTAAAAAAATTTTAATGTGGGGTTATATAATTTATATATTTGACTATAAATATTAATTATAAATCTAAAAATATTTCTTACATAATTGTATTGTTTTTAATTTTTATACATCAAATAAATAAAATTATTTATGACACAATGATGATGTAGTGTTTAAGTCATTAATGAATGATTTAAATAAATAAGAACATAAGAATTTAAAAAACATCAAAAACATGTCCTATTATTATTGGATGGTTTTATTTCGAACATGGGCCACCTTATCTTTGACTTTAATGATTTTTGGACCTTTAAAAACCAAAAATCATTATATAATAAAATAATACATTCAAACTTTCCAAAAGAGCCCCTCCTATCCCTTATAAAAATCCCTCACTTCCTATCCATTTATCACACTTCTCAATCCCTTTGGCTTGCCCAAACACTAATAAAATAATCCCACAATATCCCTCTCTTAATCTTATAAGACTTACCTTAGGCAGAAATAACTTCAAGAAAAACCATTGGTTCAATAGAATGGGAGTTACCTGATTTAATGATAACGTCTTCTCTAAAGATATTTTATATTATTTTACTTCTAGAACCCCCTAAAATATTTTTATTCATTTATTTTATAACAACACAGGTATCTTCAATATACTAGTATTTTTTTTATGAGAATTATTTTAACAACACTTACACACACCACCATTAAATGGGTAAATAACATATTGTTTCTGTGGATGGAAAACTAACGCCTCACGAAACGATGATTGTTCAATTATCTTCTACTGCCTCTCATGATGACCATTAAGATGGAACTATATTTATATATGATATATATGATATTTATATTGTTTCTATTCTTATGTATTTTCATTTTTATATAATACATTTATGTTTTCCAAAATGGGAAAACATGAAAATTTCATTTGAGGAAGTGCATACTACTGCCCCCTCAAAGTGATATGACTCGTTCATTCCACACATGATACATATAAAGGATATAATTTATGAAAATATGTAACATATGTAACATATATATTATAATATAATTATAATATATATATTTATCATTATTTTTTAATTCCATAAAAATACGAAATAGAAATGAATGTAGTGTTCATGCGTACGTACGACTTACCGTGTCCATGAACGATGCATTTCATTTATAACCTCCAAATCGTATATAATAATATAAATAAATTTATATACTATATATATATGATATATATGATATATAATTCATTAATATCATTCTATAGATAATGGACTTTTGACCGCATGGACAATTCAAAATTATAACATGTTCATTTTTGACTCAAGTACCAAATACCGACAAAAAAAATCGTTATTAACATAAATGAATATGTAATGTTTATAAAATGATAATAAGTGATATAAAAGGAATAATAAACATGAAAAAGGTGCTTAATAAATTATAAATTAACTTTAAAATATTATTTAGAATATTAAAGATCGAAGGATTCAAGTCGGACACGAGGTAAGGGAACTTCTTAATCCAATTCCCATTATTTAGGTTGATCTTATCTATATTATTTATGTAGTTCTTTGATTATCTGAGAAACTAATTTTTATATCCTATCATTTATTAATAATTGATTAATGTGTACTCATATTTAATACGCATAAACAATCTATTTTATTTACAAAATGATCTTTGTAAGGGACTTCATCTCAATCTCATTTCATTGAGACATATTTTGTTTTATACACGGCTTTATTTTATATGGTGTATACACCCATTTGAAATTTAATTTAATTCAAAGGTAATCTTTTCTCTATGAAGAATTTTATTAAATTAAAAAAAGGAATGTTTCTTTTTAACATACATAGTGACAACGACCTTTCCGCCACCGCGAGTATTATTTGATATTTTGATTTCTTAAAAATTCGTAATGTTTTTAAAAGGAAAATAAATACCATATTCTCTTTTCTGTATTTTGGTATTGAAAATGGGTTTGAAAATGGATTTTTTATGTCAATATATTTAAGTTATATATTTATATTGAAGTCTGTAAATGTTTCATTTCCTTTATATTTGTTGTTTGTGTAACAATTTTATAATGGTACTTAGACATTTGACATGTGGTTACATGATAAAAAAATGATGGGCAGTGCCATGATAAACCATGATGGGTGGTTACATTATAACCACTAATTCATTGGGTATGGAAGTCGGCTATATGGCTATTCCATTTAGCGATATTCATGGAAGTCGACCGTATGGTTATTCCATTTATGTATTATTATGTCCCAAGTTACCTTTATATGTTATGTGTTCTTTACAAGGGTTTTATGGTAAAATTTTGGTTAAAAAGGGTAATAAATGATATTTTATTCACGAAATAGTATTTACTACTTCATAAAGCTGAAAATTATTACTTATGATAAAGTATTCATGCTTTACATATTTTTTTGAAAAAATAACAATTTTCCTTCTTTGTGAATCCCTTACTGAGCTTTTTATGCTCATCCCATGTTTTTGAAATGTTTTTTCACAGGACATAAAGTGTAAAATGGTTAAGGATGGGATCAAGGAAAAGTTATGCTATCAAAAACATGGAGCTAGACATGACTGTTTTTTTCAAAGAGTTTTTATTTTATTAAAAATATAGATACTGAGTAGATGTGTCTACATGAAATATTCAAGTTTTTATGTGTATGTTATGACCTAATTTTCTAAATCTATAAACCTGAAAATAACCTCAATGTGAATTATTAAATAAGTTCAATATTATGAAATGTTTAAGGTCGGGTCCTTATAGTTGGTATTAGAGGTCATTTTAGACAACTTTAGGAGTTAGAATATTATTAAATTAATGTCCATAAATTAATTTATGGTAAGAATAAAATGATATATCATTTAGAGAATACCATGTTTCTTCTCCTAAGATATTTCTATGTTCATAATGGGTATTCATAGTGGAAATAGGGCAGCTGTTCTGGGAAGTCATACAGAGGGAAATTACCTTCCAAATCAGCATCGTGAGATGGTTAGAATCAGAATTGAATAGTTTGTTGTAGTTATGGCTCAGTGGACTCCTGTGATAAGTTATTGGGTGTGTTTATTGATGACATTTTGGTTTATTCTAAAAGTAAATAGTCGCATGAAAGTCATTTAAGGGTTGTCCGGCCAACCATAAAGGAAAAGAAATTGTATATGGAACTTCAGCATGTGTGAGTTTTGGTTTCAACAAATTTCATTCCTTGAACACATTGTTTCAAAAAATGTAATAACTGTTGATCCTCCTAAAACAAAAGTTGTTGAAGAATGTCCAAGAACTAAAAATATTACTGAGATTCACAGTTTTCTTGGATTGGAAGGTTATTACCCAAGGTTTGTTGATAATTTTGAACGGTTATCTAGTCCAATGACTAAATTAACTTGAAAATGGGTTATGTTCATTTGGACAAAATAATGTGATGATTGTTTTTTGGAATTGAAAATAATATTTTTGAATGCTCTAGTTTTGGAATTACCTACCAAAACTGGTGAATTTGTTATCTGCAGTGATGATTTGTTGAAAGGACTTGGTGGTGTTCATATGAAGAATGATCAGGTAATTGCTTATGCTTCATGTCAGTTGAAACCTCATGAGTTAAATTACCCAACACATGATTTGGAATTTTTTGTTGTTGTTTTTTTAAATATTTGGAGGAATCATTTGTCTGGAGTAAAATTTGAAATATATACTGACCACAAAAGTTTAAAGTATATATTCTCTCAGAAATAATTAAACATGAGATAGAGGAGATGGATGTAATTAATCAATGATTATGATTGCACGATCCTTTATTATCTTGGAAAAGAAAATAAAGTGGTTGATGCTTTGAGTCAAAAAAGTAATGCTTCATTAACAATGCTACATTTCGAATGATATCCTTTAGTTTTTGATTTTATGATATTTGGCATAGAATTTGTTGGTGAAGGAAATTATTTTATTCTGTTTTATGTGTTAGTGAAATCATATCTCTCAGACAAAATTAAGAAAATGCAGATAGAAGACAGTGAGTTGCAGAAAATGGTTGAGTTGGTTCAGAAGGGTAAGTTTCCTGATTTTAACGTTGATAATGATGGTATTTTGAGGTTTTGGAAGAGATTATGTGTGCCTTATGATTCACAATTGAAGAATGAGTTGTTTTGTGAAGCTCATAGTTCTATGTTTTCATTTAATCCTGGTAGTACCAAGATGTACAGAGACCTTCGAGAGTATTACAAGTGGGATGGAATGAAAAGAGATATTGCTGATTTTACTGTGAAGTGTTTGACTTGTCAGCAGGTTAAAGCAGAGTAGAAGTTACCGAAAGGGATTTTTCATCCTTTACTAGTGCCAGAGTGGAAATGATAAAATATATCCATGGACTTTGTTCTGGGATTACCAAAGACATCTTGAGGTATCAATGCAATCCGGGTTATTGTTGATAGACTGACTAAATATGCTCATTTCCTTCCCATTCATGATACACTATCTCTAGATCAACTATCTCAGTTGTATGTCAAGGAGATAGTCAGGTTTCATGGAGTTCCCCTCTACATTGTATCTGATCGTGATCCTAGACTTACTTCTTACTTTTGGAAAGTCTTTCATAAGTCATTGGGCAATGAATTAAATTTTAGTACAGATTTTTTATCCTCAATTAGATGGGTCGTCAGAACGAAGTATTCAGACCTTGGAAGATATGTTACGTGCTTTCTCGATAGATTATCAGGGAATTTGGGACCAACAACATTCTTTGGTTGAATTTTCTTATAATAACAGTTTTCATTCTAGTATATAGATGGCTCCATTTGAGGATGTATATGTAAAGATGTGTCTAAATCAATATTTTTGGGATGATGTAGGTGAAAAGAAGTTTATGGGACCAGAGTTGGTAGAAGAAATGGAAGAAAAAGTTTAGTTGATTCAGAAGCACATGAGAACAGCTCAGAGCAGGAAGAAAAGTTATGCGGATAACCGAAGGAAGGATCTATCTTTCGAGATAGGTGATCATGTCTTTCTCAATGTGTCTCCATGGA
Organism: Viscum album; assembly: GCA_963277665.1. Classification (NCBI taxonomy): domain Eukaryota; kingdom Viridiplantae; phylum Streptophyta; class Magnoliopsida; order Santalales; family Viscaceae; genus Viscum; species Viscum album. The sequence continues at coordinate 876,115,994 of OY728136.1, forward strand.
AAAGCGTGATGTGTTTTGGTATGAAGGGAAAGTTGAGTCTGTGGTTCATTGGAGCTTATGAAATCCTGGATAATGTTGGATCAATTGTATAGAGAGTGGCGTTACCTCCAGGTTTATCCCAGGTACACAATGTTTTTCATGTCTCAATTTTGAGAAAGTATATGCCAGATCCATCTCATGTTTTGAGCCCAAAGGTAGTTCAGTTGGAAGAGAATCAACCATATTAGCAACAACCAGTCCAGATTCTTGACTGAAGAAAGAAAGTGTTGAGGAATAAAATAATTCACCAGGTAAAGGTTTTGTGGAAAAAACATATGGTTGAAGAGGCAATGTGGGAATCTGAAAATGTTATGAGGGATAAATACCCCCACTTATTAGATAAGTGAATAAAAAATACGAGGAATAAATTTCCAAAAGGGGGGAAGGATGTAACATCTCAAGTAAATAAAAAATAAGCCATTTTCATATTTATTAATATTTTTGAATTAAATATTAATTATACTTTAAAGGGTATTCTATGTTCGGTGGCTTACTTGATACGTAACAACGAGTTTCTTTAAAACCTTACGTTGCACAATAATAATATAATATTATTATTGTTGTTAACACCTATCCATTGTATTGGTGAGAATGAATTGAATAACTACAATATGATTATACATGTTTGTTAAATGTTTTTTTTACTTTTATCCAATAAAATTTAGAGGCTTAAAATAAGAAAATAATTCGATTTTAAGCATAAATACTCTAATATTCACTAAAAGGTCGATTTACAACCTTTTGATGGATAACCCTCTTTAAATATAGTTTTGGACACTTTTATACGTTCTATTTGACCGAATAAAATTCTTCTTTATAATCGAGACACAAAAATTTACGTTGGGTAATTTTTTGGTATTTTTTTGATAAAATTTATTTTTTAATGAATAGTGAAAAATATTATATTTTAATTCAAATCTTTTTTTAATATAATTTATTTATATTGTTTGAATATATTTTTAATTGGTTTTAATGTTTATTTGATTATATTGTTATCATTTAATCCAATGGTGGTCATCAGAATTTATTTCACGTTTAAATTGGACATAAACACGTGTCAATATTTTGATAGATATTGTTTCTTAAAAACACGTTATTTGTTTTGACAAGGATAATTAATTTTAAATTAATTAATGAAACATATATGTTTTGAATTTTGTAAAATAGAAATCATTTTTGAATTCGGAATATAAAATATAGCATAGGCTGAATTTTTTTTTCTTCTGGAAAACATCAATTTTTGATGAATAGTGAAACCACTAAGTAGTAGTTAAAAAACAGACTTTTTCATTTAAATGTAATTTTACCGCTTCTATGAACTGAATTTCGAAAATTCGACATACATGGATGTTATTTGTATGTAAAATGTGGTTCAATAAGATGAATATAATTTTTGATGAATAGTATTTTTTTGACTTTTATTAACAGCGAATAAAGGTAATTAGGGTAATTTTGTCACGACCCGTCCTCGGGGCCTGTGCCGTGACTACACCAAGCCGGCCTTCCATAGTCCTGGGGCTGGCTTCTAGCACCAAGGAATAAATCCTAGTAAAAAGGGAAGGCATTGCCTTTGAAAGGTAAACAAGCACCACAGAGTAAGCAAGCGGAAAAGTAAACACTAAGTAAAAACTGTACAAGCTGTGCTGAAAGTAAAAGGGGCCGGAAATACAAGCCCAACTCTAAAGTACAACTGAAAGGAAAAACATCAACTAAAAGGAAAAGCCGCAGCATCGAGCCGTCCTCTAGAAGTACCACCTGAAGGGTGGGTACAGATAGCCTCCACTGCTCCTCGGGTCCGCCTGACCGCTCCGAGTACGTCCCGCCCAGTGGTCCACCTCCAGGTACCGTCCTGCTCCGCACGCCTCCACCACGATCAGCGATGTCCGTCGTCTGCAACCAACACAACGAAGTGCGGGAATAGCTCGTGCAGGGGAGAGTATACGCTACTCAGTAGGGACCCCGAGACCCCCGAAGGTCTCCCGAAATCCACAAAGGATAATCCAGAAAGGAAAGATACAATCACGAAGAAACATCTGACACGGCTTAGGTATATGCCCATACATATACCTAAGTCATCAATTCTCGTTCGGCCCCAACGTCCGAGCCCAAGAACAACCCAGTCGACACAGGAAAGCAACGTATACCCACATAGGATAGCACAACACAATCCACAAAGGAGAGTAAACAGTAAACCCACACAGGATAGCTCAACATAGTCCACAAAGGAGAGTAAACAGTAAACCCACACAGGATAGCTCAACACAATCCACAAAGGAGAGTAACTCAAGATTCAGCTCACACAGGTATACTTCTTCGAATGACGATAAAGATGATCACTAATCCATCTAAGTCATCAGACCCACGAAGGATCGATAGGTAACTGACCCCCGCAATGACCCACACAGGATCGGGCCCACACAGGACCTGTAGGCGCTGGCTCACACAGAACCGCTGAGCGCTGACCCACACAGGATTGGACCCACACAGGATCGGGCCCACACAGGACCTGTAGCACTGATCCATGTAGGATCGCTGAGTGCTGTAGTCGTCGCAGACCACTAAGGATCTCTGCACATCTGTCGTCACAGTCCCCTGAGGATCTCTGCAGGGTCGTCGCCGTAGTCCACTAAGGATCTCTGCACGGTCGTCGCTGTCGAAGTAGTAGTCGCAGCCAGCTCTAGGGTTCCCGCACACAGCAAGCTCGTTCGGGAGGGTCCGCTCCACGAGCTGAGAGGCTGATACATCAACTAACACAAAGTCCGAAGTTGATGTATCCAAAAGTTTCATATCGACAACAGAAACTCAACGTCGCAGACGGCGCGTCAATCGGACGCTCGGTTAGAGAGATATTGGCTTTTTCGTCCCAGGGGCCCGGTTGGTTTTTAAGGAAAAACCAACCCGACCGTACTCCACCTGCTTCCAAACCTCGGGCGGAGTAAGCCAAAATATCTTTCTCACATATAGGAATTCAATGAAGCTGACGACACGTCAATCGGACGTCCGTAGCTCAAGATATGAGTGTTTCCGCTCCCAGGGCCCGATTGGTTTCGTGTACGAATCAACCCGGCCGAACACAAAGTATTCCGAAACCTTGAGTGCGATATACCGAAACGACCGTCTCGATCCAAGGATTGTGTTGCTGCTGAAGGAGAGTCGTTTGGAGGCCCGTAGCTCAAGATACGTCCATTTGAATGAAAACCGTCCGAAGACGGGGGGGTCCGGGCCCGGGCCGACCCGGCCCAACACCCCCTGGGTCGGCCGAACCCGGTCCGACCCGTTCGGACCGGTCTGGCTCGGCCACCCCGGCCCGGCTCGGCCGAGCGGCCGAGCGGCCAATGCGGGGGGAGGCGCCGCCCCGCGTGACACCCCCGCGGCACCCGCGGGGTGTCGTCGAGACAGCCAGATTTGGCCGAAGCCGCATCCCAAGTGACGTGGGGGGGGGGGGAGAGGGAGCCGCCGCCCCCGCTTGACACCCCCGCGACACCCGTGGGGTGTCTCCCTGGCAACCGGAAGCGGCTTCAACCGCGTCCCACGCGTGCTGGACCTGCGCGGAAGTGGGTTCGCGAGCGCCGCCGCCGCGGCCGGTGCCGCGGCGGTCTCGTCCGGCAGCGCGCCGGGCGCCGCTGCCTCCGGGTGCCAGCGCCGCCGTCCCGGCGATCCGCGCCACCGCTGGCTTCCGTAGGCCGCCGGAGTCGCTCCGGTGGCCCGATTTTCTACCTGTCTGCGCCATTGCTCCCCCCGGGACTCATTCTTCACTGCGGAACCACCAAATTTCCATTGTAGCACGTTCCGTCGTCACCCGTCAAATCCGTACAAGAACAAAGAACGACATAGGGTCGTCCGGCCGTTTTCGTTTGGCCCGCACCCTCCGTGTTAGAGATAAACAATGGGAGGAAAATAGAGTTCAACAAATGAACGCATATCCGAAACAATTTTCTTAATGAAATAAAATAGTTTTATAAAACAGGTTCCTCAATTTGAACAAAAACGACAATGGAAAAAAAGGCATTTTCAAGTAATAAAACCCCTACCTCGTAGTCGTCGCGCGTGAGCGTTCTTCACGGAATTGCTCGCCGCGGAAGGTGGAGATCGTCGCGTCGTCGCGGAAACCGGCGTTGAGTCCGAGAACTCAACGGACCATGAAACAACAGATTTAATTTAATTATAATTAAATCCGTGTTTTGGTAAGAAAAACCACAAAGGAGATTCAAAAGAAAGTCCGAGACTCTTAACTCAAGCAGCCGATCGAAGATCCGTCGCGGAGGAAGAGACTTTGCCGAAGAACGTTGCAGGAAGGGAACGTCGACGTCGTCGCGGAAACCGGCATTGAGTCCGAGAACTCAACGGACCATGAAACAACAGATTTAATTTAATTATAATTAAATCCGTGTTTTGGTAAGAAAAACCACAAAGGAGATTCAAAAGAAAGTCCGAGACTCTTAACTCAAGCAGCCGATCGAAGATCCGTCGCGGAGGAAGAGACTTCGCAGAAGAACGTTGCAGGAAGGGAACGTCGGCGTCGCGGATCACGGCGTCGCATTGTCGATTTCCAAGTTTGGCGATCTTCGTGTTGTTCGCGTTCTTCACGAAGAATGATGAAGGTTCAAGGATCCTCTCTCAACGAGTAATCCTCCAAAAAAGATAGGTTGGTCTTATTTTATTAATATGCCAACAAACGAAAATGGGTAAGTAACGACCCATCAATTCGTTGAATTAATTCAACGAAAGAAACAACTCATTTAATTTACGAAATAAACCGCCCAATTAAATGGTCTGTTAATAATTTAAGAAAACGCGTCAGTTGACTTTCATAATGACGGGTTTTTGCGGGTGCGTTACTTAGCGGAAAGAAACGGCGGGGGATCGTGCGGGCCCCACCTCACAAATATCCTACCAAGAGGGTAGGATATTTTTGGATAGTAACATATCCGGTTCAACTCATTTTATGCCGCTTTTTAATGGCTTCAAGTGGCTTCCAAGTGGCTTAAGTGAAATAAAATAAAGTTTTCAAAAAATTATTTTATTTCTTAACTTTAAGCCCGAAAATTAAAAACCACAACCGAGAAAACGCAACTCCGGAAGAGGCGTTTCTAAGTAAATACCGGCGCTACGATTTCATCGGTGCCCTCAGAATTCGATTCCGGGCACCGGTCCAAAACTTAGAAAAACTCGCTCATTTGTTCACTGAACGTACCCGAGCCAAACTTCGGAAAATGATTCCGGGCACACCGGGCCTCAGAATCAGGTGCCGTCAGAAACTGCGATCTTGTAAAATTCCAAAGAAAATTAAGAAAAAAATTTCCTTGAAATTTACAGGTCTTTACATTACTTCCATCTCAGGGCATTACGTCCCCGTAAAGATACATCATAAACTAGGGAAACAAATGTGGGTACTGAGCACGCATCTGAGCCTCCCGCTCCCATGTGCTCTCCTGGAGGTTCCCGTGCTGCCATCTGATGCGCACAAGAGGAATCGATCGCCCACGTAGGACCAGCTCCTGTCGACCCTCTATCTCCACTGGGACCTCCGCAAAAGTTGCCCCATCATCCACATCTAGCTCCCCATGGTCGATGATGTGTGTCGGGTCGTGCACGTATCTCCTCAGCTGAGATACGTGGAAGACGTCGTGCACCCGGTGCAACTAAGATGGTAGAACCAGGTGATAAGACACCTCGCCAACCCTGCTGAGGACCTGGAATGGTCCAATGAAGCATGGAGACAACTTGCCGCCTCAGCCAAATCTCCGCAATCCACGTCGAGGTGAGACACGCAGGAAGACGTGGTCGCCATCCTCGAACTCTAGTGGCCTCCGCCTCCTGTCAGCATATGACTTCTGCCGGCTCTGAGCTGTCCTCATCCGCTCCTAGATGACCTGGACCTTCTTTGTCATGGCCCGGACCATCTCTGGTCCCACAAGTGCGGACTCCCCAGGGTTTGTCCAGCACAAAGGAGATCTGCATGGCCTGCTGTACAACACCTCGTAGGGTGCCATCCCGATGGTGGAGTGGTAGCTGTTGTTGTATGCGAACTCCACCAAGGGTAGGTGGTCCTCCCAGTTGTGACCAAAGTCGAGGAAACATGCGCGGAGCATGTCCTCGAGTGTCTGAATGGTCCTCTCCGTCTGACCATCCGTCTGAGGGTGAAAGGCAGTGCTCAGACGTAACCGCGTCCCGAACGCCTCCTACAACCCCTTCCAAAGCCGGGAAGTAAAACGAGCGTCCCGATCGGAGACGATAGTCGATGGCACACCATGAATCCGTACAATCTCATGAATGTAGAGACGTACCAAGCTCTCCACTGAGACCTGCTCTCGGATGGGTAAGAAGTGTGGAGACTTGGTGAGTCGGTCAAAAATCACCCAAATGGAGTCATGACCTCTGGAAGTGAGTGGATTCCAGTCACGAAGTCCATAGATATGCTGTCCCACTTCCACTCCGGGACCTCCAAGGGCTGTACCAAGCCTGCTGGTACCTGATGCTCGGCCTTCACCTGCTGGCAGGTGAGGCACCGAGAAACAAACTCTGCCACAACCTTCCTCATGCCCGGCCACCAGTGATGTCGTCTGAGATCCTGGTACATCATCGCCACTCCAGGATATACCGCCAAAGGAGAAGTGTGAAACTCTCTCAGCACCTCCTCTCGTAAAGCGACTGGTACCAAGATACGTCCTCTGAAAAGGATGTCGTGCTCTACTCTAAGGGAGAAACCATCAGGTGCCTGTCCCGAGGATATATGTGCACGCCGCATCTCACAGTCATTTCCCCCACGCTGAGCCTCTCTGACCCGCTGTAGAAGTGGAGGAGAGACGGTGAGAGACTGAAGGAAGGCTGCTCCGTCTCTATCCACGAAGGATATCTGCAAAGCGGCTAGCTGCTCTGTCACCTCCTCAAGTAGCCGGATGCCCGTCCTCCTGCTGAGGGCATCAGCTACCACGTTCCCCTTCCCAGGAGTATAGACTATCTCAAAGTCATAGTCCTGGAGGAAATGGAGCCATCGCCGCTGTCTCAGGTTCAGGTCCTTCTGAGAGAAGATGTACCTGAGACTCTGGTGGTCAGAAAAGACTGTAAAGCGCTCGCCCATCAGATAGTGTCACCATGTCTTTAGGGCAAAGACCACTGCTGCCAACTCCAGGTCATGGGTGGCGTAGTTCTGCTCATACGACCTCAACTAACGTGATCCGTAGGCAATCATGGCCCGATCCTGCATTAGGACACACCCAAGTCCGGTCCCTGATGCATCGTAGTAGACTACGTATCCAACTCCCTCCTCAGGCAACCTCAAGATAGGTGTGCTGGTCAATCTCTGCCTCAGCTCTTGAAAGCTCTGTTGACATCTGTCTGACCACACGAAGGGTTTCCCCTTCTTCATCAACGCTGAGGGTGGTGACACAACTCTGGAGAAGTCTGCCACGAATCTCCGATAGTATCCGACTAGACCCAAGAAACTCCGCACCTCCGTCATGCACTTGGGTGGCTCCCAAGCTAGCACTGCCTCAATCATCGCGTGATCCACTGCAACTCCCGCCTCAGAAATGACGTGCCCCAATAAGTGAACCTCATGTAACAAGAACTGGCACTTCGAGAGCATTCCATAAAGATGGTGCTCTCGGAGTGTGTCTAGTACAACCCGCAAGTGGTAGGCATAATCCTCCTCCGTGGTCGAGTACACCAAAATATCGTCGATGAATACCACGAAAAATCGATCGAGGTATGGATGGAAGATCCTATTCATGAGGCTCATGAACACTGCTGGAGAATTGGTTACACCGAAAGGCATAACCAAGAACTCATAGTGGCCATACCGACACCTGAAGGCCATCTTCTGCACATCCTCGTCTCGAACTCTGAGCTGATGATAGCCTGACCAGAGGTCTATCTTCGAGAACCACCGTTCTCCCTTGAGCTGGTCGAAGAGATCATCAATCCTGGGTAGCGGATACTTATTCCTCACTGTCACCAGGTTCAGGCGACGATAGTCGACACACAGTCGCAAGCTCCCGTCCGCCTTCTTGGAAAACAATATCGGGGAAGCCCAGGGTGAAACACTGGGCCAGATGAACCCCTTGCCCTGCAAGTCCTCCAACTGTACCCGTAGATCTCAAAGCTCGGTGGGGGCCATCTGATATGATGGAGTGGATATCGGGGCTGTCTCAGGGTACAAATCAATGTAAAAGTCGACCTCTCTGCGAGGAGGTAGTCCTGGAACGTCATTGGGGAAGATGTCCGCATACTGATCCACCACTGCAGGAAAACTAGGACTCTGCACGTCCACTACTCCAAGGATGAGGCTAGGCAACTGATGAGTGATGGGCTGCCCTCTCCTCTGCGTGAGTCCATCCTGTGCTGCGAAGGCTCCCTTCTCGCCGGTGAAGGTGAACCTGCTCCCGTCAGTGCGCACACATCGCATCTTGCGCCTAATGCAGTCAATCTGTGCATGGATCGTAGATAACCATTCCATGCCCAAGATGACGTCATAAGGCCTCGATGCCACTACAAGAAGATCCCAGCCGAATCTCTTGCCTCCTAGAGTAATCTCACACTGCCGGCACCAGTGCGTAATCATCGAGTCTGCTCCCGTAAGAGTCTCTAGCCGTAAGGATCGAGCCAACGGCTCTGTCGGAATCTCCGAGCTCCGAACAAGGGCAGTGGCTATGAAAGAGTGACTCTCTCCTGTGTCTATAAGAACTGTAGCAAGGGTGGAATAGACACAGATCGTACCTCGAATCATCTCTGGCGCGCTGTGGTCATAGGACTCCACTGCCTGGATTTGGGCCTGTCTTTGCCCGCCAGCTCCCTGTGGTCGGGGCGGACCTCCTGGTGGTGGTGGTGGCAGAGCCTCAAAGCGTCGCCCACCACCCGCTGCTCGGCCAGCTCCTCTTCCTCGTCCGCCTCCTCCCTGTGGACTGCCATAGTCGACCCTCTTCCTCTGCCTGGGTGGCCCCTCCACCGTCTGCTTCTCCTCGGTACGACAGGTCGTGCAGTCATGAGCCATGTGGCCCTGCCCGCCGCACGAGTAGCACTGCCTGCCTCTCGGAAGGCTGGCTCCGCGCTGTGTGCCCCGCACTGCTGAGCCAGTGTCCCAAGGTCATCTGCTGGAAGGTCTGGTCTGCCTAGAACCCTGAGTCATCCGTCGGATACCAGCTGCCGAAGACTCTGCTACCTGCCGCCCTGCGGTAGGTCTCACTGTAGACTCAGCTAGGAAGCTCTCGATCATAAGGGCTCGCTCCAGCACTCCTTCCTGGGTCGGGATGCTGAGGGAGATTAGTGACACCCTGATCTCGTGTCTCAATCCCTGCTCGAAGGTCCGGGCCTGGAAGAAGGGGTCCCGTACCATGTCGGTCGAGTAGCGAGAAACATCGGTGAACCTTCCCGCGTACTGAGCGACTATCATACTGCCCTGCCGCAGCTGAAGAATCTCCTGAATGCGCACCACACGGAGGGTGGCTGGGACGAACTCTAAGCGGAAGAGGCTCTCGAAGTCCGTCCAGATTAGGGAGGCTTCATCGTGCACCTGGAGCATCAGGCTCCACCATCGTACTGCTGCTGCGTGCAGTAGGCTCGCCGCGAGGATCACCATGAGGTCTGCTGGTGTCCTCACTAGCCTGAAAACTCGGACGACCGCCTCCAGCTGGTCCTCGGCTGCCTGGGGGTCCGTCTCCCCATGGAACCTGGGTGGTCGCTGGCGCTGGAACTCGTTCAGAGCTCCGAGGCGTCATGCATCGTCAGCGATCGGCGCTGGAAGCATCGGGGGGCTCGGTGGGTAAAGGTACCGCCGATCCCTCTGTTGTCAACGGGCCATGTACCGAGGCCTCGTTGCTCGGTGGGCTGTCGTCGCGCTCTACTCTCGGAACCCTAGCTGGCTGCCGTCGTGGGGCCATCTTGAAAAAGGAAACAAGTGTGCCACGGTCAGAACAGTATACTTGGTGAGCTGACACAAGTAATCACAAAGAAAACTTGAAACACACATGCAATCAATGTTTTTGTGCAGTAATTCGGAAATCAGAAGTCAGGGTCATGGTGTTCGGATACGTCGGCCAGCGCACCAACACTGGACTCCCTGGACTGATAACCACACCAAATACGCTAAACACAATTGCTTCACATAGAAGGAAGATCAGAGTCTGCGGTAGAACTGACCGCCTCTGATACCAATTTATCATGACCCGTCCTCGGGGCCCGTTCCATGACTACCCCAAGCCCACCTTCCATAGGCCAGGGGCTGGCGACTAGCACCAAGGCGTAAATCCTAGTAAAAAGGGAAGGCATTGCCTTTGAAAGGTAAACAAGCACCACAAAGTAAGCAAGAGGAAAATTAAACACTATGTAAAAACTGTACAAGATGTGCTGAAAGTAAAAGGGGCCGGAAATACAAGCCCAACTGTAAAGTACAACTGAAAGGAAAAATAGCAACTGAAAGGAAAAGCCGCAGTATCGAGCCGTCCTCTGGAAGTCCCACCTGAAGGGTGGGTACAGATAGCCTCCACTGCTCCTCGGGTCCGCCTGACTGCTCCGAGTATGTCCCACCCAGTGGTCCACCTCCAGGTACCGTCCTGCTCCGCACGCCTGCACCACAATCGGCGCTGTCCGTCGTCTACAACCAACACAATGAAGTGCGGGCATAGCCCGTGCAGGGGTGAGTATAAGCTACTTAGTAGGGACACTGAGACCCCAGAAGGTCTCCCGAAATCCACAAAGTATAATTCACAAAGGAAAGATACAATCACGAAGTAACATCTGACACGGCTTAGATATATGCCCATACATATACCTAAGTCATCAATTCTCGTTCGGCCCCAACGTCCGAGCCCAAGAACAACCGAGTCCACATAGGAAATCAACGTATACCCACATAGTATAGCACAACACAATCCACAAAATAGAGTAAACAGTAAATCCACACAGGATAGCTCAACACAATTCACAAAGGAGAGTAAACAGTAAATCCACATAGGATAGCTCAACACAATCCACAAAGGAGAGTAACTCAAAATTCAGCTCACACAGGTATACTTCTTCGAATGACGATAAAGATGATCACTGATCCATCTAAGTCGTCGGACCCACGAAGGATTGATAGGTAACTAACCCCTGCAGTGACGCACACAGGATCGGGCCCACACAGGACCTGTAGGCGCTGGCTCACACAGAACCGCTGAGCGCTGACCCACACAGGATCAGACCCACATAGGATCGGGCCCACACAGGACCTGTAGCACTGATCCACGTAGGATCGCTGAGTGTTGTAGTCGTGGAAGTCCACTGAGGATCTCTACACAGCCATCGTCGCAGTCCACTGAGGATCTCTGCACGGTCGTCGCCGTAGTCCACTAAGGATCTCTGCACGGTCGTCGCTATCGAAGTAGCAGTCACAGCCAGCTCTAGGGTTCCTGCACACAACAAGCTCGGTCGGGAGGGTCCGCTCCACGAGCCGAGAGGCTGATATATCAACTGGCACAAAGTCCGAAGTTGATGTATCCAAAAGTTCCGTATCGACAACAGGAACTCAACGTCACAGACGGCGCGTCAATCAGACGCCCGGTCTGAGAGATATTGGCTTTTTCGTCCGAGGGGCCCGGTTGTTTTTAAGGAAAAACCAACCCGACCGTACACCACCTGCTTCCAATCCTCGGGCGGAGTAAGACAAAAGATCCGTCTCACATAGAGGAATTCAACGAAGCTGACGACACGTCAATCGGACGTCCGTAGCTCAAGATATGAGGGTTTTCGCTCCGAGGACCCGGTTGGTTTCGTGTACGAACCAACCCGGCCGAACCCAAAGTATTCCGAAACCTTGAGTGCGATATACCAAAACGACCGTCTCGATCCAAGGATCGTGTTTCCGCTGACGGCGAGTCATTTGGAGGCCCGTAGCTCAAGATACGGCCATTTGAACGAAAACCGTCCAAAGATGGGGGGGTCCGGGCCTGGGCCGACCCGGCCCGACCCCCCCTGGGTCGGCCGAACTCGGTCCGACCCGGTCGGACCGGTCTGGCTCGGCCTGCCCGGCCCGGCTCGGCCGAGCGGCCGACGCGGTGGGAGCCGCTGCCCCGCGTGACAACCCCGCGGCACCCACGGGGTGTTGGCCAAACAGCCGGACGCGGCTGCAGCCGCGTCCCGAGTAAAGCGGGGGGCGAGCCGCCGCCCCCGCGTGACACCCCCACGACACCCGCATGGTGTCTCCCTGGCGACCGGATGCGACTTCTGCCGTTTCCCGCGCGCGCCGGACCCACGCGGCCACGGGTCCGCGGGCGCCGCCGCCGCGGCCGGTGCCGCATCGATCTCGTCCGGCGGCGCGCCGGGCACCGCCACCTCCAGGCACCGGCGCCGCTGTGCCGGCGACCCGCGGGCCACCAGAGTCGCTCCGGTGGCCCGATTTTCTTCCCGTCTGCGCCGTTGCTCCTCCCGGGACTCGTTCTTCACTGCGGAACCACCAAATTTCCGTTGTGGCATGTTCCGTCATCGCCCGTCAAATCCGCAGAAGAACGAAGAACAGCGGAGGTTCGTCGGGCCGTGTTCGTTTGGCCCGCACCCTCCGCGTTATAGATAAACAACGGGAGGAAAATAGAGTTCAACACATGAACGCATATCCGAAACAATTTTTTTAATGAAATAATTTTTTTTATAAAACGGGTTTCTCAATTTGAACGAAAACGACAAGGGAAAAAGAGGCATTTCCAAGAAATAAAACCCCTACCTCGTAGTCGTCGCGCGTGAGCATTCTTCGCGGAATTGCTCGTCGCGGAAGGTGGAGATCGTCGCGTCGTCACAGAAACCGGCGTTGAGTCGGCGAACTCAACGGACCATGAAACAACAGATTTAATTTAATTATAATTAAATCCATGTTTTGGTAAAAAAACCACAAAGGAGATTCAAAAGAAAGTCTGAGACTCTTACGTCAAGCAGCCGATCGAAGATCCGTCGCGGAGGAAGAGACTTCGCAGAAGAACAATGCAGGAAGGGAACGTCGACGTCGCGGATCACGGCGTCGCGTCGTCGATTTCCGGGTTCGGCATTCTTTGTGTTCATCACGTTCTTCGCGTTCTTCGTGAAGAAGGATGAAGGTTCAAGGATCCTCTCTCAACGAGTAATCCTCCAAAAAAGATAGGTTGGTCTTATTTTATTAATATGCCAACAAACGAAAACGAGTAAGTAACGACCCATCAATTCGTTGAATTAATTCAACGAAAGAAACAGCTCATTTAATTTACGAAATAAACCGCCCAATTAAATGGTCTGTTAAGAATTTAAGAAAACGCGTCAGTTGACTTTCATAATGACGGGTTTTCGCGGGTGCGTTACTTAGCAGAAAGAAACGGCGGTGGCTCGTGCGGGCCCCACCTCACAAATATCCTACCAAGAGGGTAGGATATTTCTGGATAGTACCATATCTGTTTCAACTCAGTTTAAGCCGCTTTTAAGTGGTTTCAAGTGGCTTCCAAGTGGCTTAAGTGAAATAAAATAATGTTGTAGAAAAATTATATTATTTCATAACTTTAAGCCCGAAAATTAAAAACCACACCCGAGAAAACGCAACTCCGGAAGAGGCGTTTCTAAGCAAATACCGGCGCTGTGATTTCATCGGTGCCCTTAGAATTCGATTCCGGGCACCGGTTCAAAAGTTAGAAAAACCCGCTCATCCGTTCACTGAACGTACCTGAGCCAAACTTCGGAAAATGATTCCGGGCACACCGGGACTCAGAATCAGGTTCCGTCAGAAACTGCGCTCTTGTAAAATTCCAAAGAAAATTAAGAAAAAAAATTTCCTTGAAATATACTGGTCTTTACAAATTGAATGTCAAAATAATGTTATAATAATATAAAATTACCTTGACACTTGTCCTAACCATATTGTTTGAGTCATAGACAACCAATAAAATCAATGGGTTAATTTTGGGACCCCATGTATCCACTTGGGCAAGATAATGACATTAATTACTTTCTATTTAATGTAAAAATAAAAATGTCATAAACATGTATTTTTTACTAAAAAAATAAATGTGGGGTTATATAATTGATATATTTGACTATAAATATTATTTAGAAAGGTTAGAATATTTCCTATATCATGGTATTATTTTTTATAATTTTTAGACATCAAATAAATAAAATTATTTATGATACCATGATGATGTAGTGTTTACGTCATTAATGAATGATTTAAATAAATAAGAAGATAAGAATTAAAAATATATCCAAAACTTGTCTAATTCTTACCAGATGATTTGATTTCTAACATGGACCACCTTATCTTGGTCATTAATGATTTTTGGACCTTTAGAAACCAAAAATAACTATATAATAAAATAATATTTTCAAACATTCCAAAAGATCCCCCCTCTCCCTTATAAAATTCCCCCACTTCTTTTCCATTTCCCACACTTATCAATCCCTTTTGATCATCCAAACTGTACTACAATAATCTCCCAAGATACCTCTCTTCATCCTATAAGACTTACGTCGGGGAGAAAGCACTTCAAGAAAAAGTTTTGGTTCAAACTAAGGGGAGTTACCTGATTTAAAGGCAACATCTTCTCTTAAGTTCTTTTGTTTTCTTTTACTTCTCCAACCCCAAAACTCTTTTTAGTCCTTTATTTTATATCAACACCAGTATTTCCAATATACTAGTATGTTTTTATGAGAATTATTCGAACAACACTTACACACACCTCTATCAAATGGGTAAAGAACATATTATTTCTGTGGATGACAAACTGACGCCTCATGAAACGATGATTGTTCAATTATGTCCTACCACCTCTCATAGTGGACATTAAGATGGAACTATATTTATATATGATATATATTATATTTATACTTTTTATATGCTTCTGTATTTTCATTTTTATAGAATACCTTTATGGTTTTCATAATGGGTAAACACGATAATTTCATTTGAGGAAGTGCATACTACAACCCCTCAAAGTGATATGACTCATTCATACCATATGTGGAACGTATAAAGGATAGAATTTATGAACTTATGTAAAATATATATCATATATATTATACCGTAATTATAATATACCAATGTATCATTATGTTTTATTTCTATAAAAATAGGAAATATAAATGAAAGTAGTAATCATGTGTACGTACGGTTTACCATCTCCAAGAACGGTTCATTTTATTTCTTATCTCCAAATGTTATGTAATAATATAAATACATGTATATACTGGATATATATGATATATATGACATATCAATCATGAATATCATTCTATAGATAATAGAATTTTGACCTCATGGACAATTCATAATTATAACATGTTCATTTTTAACTCAAGTACCAAATATTGACAAAACTACCGTTATTAATATAAATGACTATGTAATGTTTTAAACATGGTAATAAGTGATATTAAAGGAATAATAAACTTTAAAAAGGTTCTTAAGCAAGTATAAATTATCTTTAATTTATTATTCATGAGATTAAAGAATGAACAAGTCAAGTCGGACATGAGGTAAGAGAACTTCTAAACCCAATTCCCATTCGTTGGGTTGATCTTATCTATCTTTTTTATGTCGTTCTTTGATTATGTGAGAAATGAATTTTTATATCCTATCTTTTTTATACTTGATTAATGTGTACTTATAGTAAATACACATAATTGATGTATTTTATTTACAAAATGATCTTTGTAAGGGACTTCGTCTCAATCTCCTTTCATTGAGGAATATTTTGGTTTACAGACGACTTTATATTATTTGGTGTATAAAACCCTTTGAATTTAAATTTCATTCAAAGGGAATATTTTCTCTTCGAAGCATTTTTCTAAACGAAAAAAAAGAATGTTTCTTTTTAACTTACATGGTGACAATGACCTTTCTGCCACTAGGAGTATTATTTGATCTTTAGCTTCCTTAACAATCTTAAATGTTTTTAAAAGGAAAATAAATACCATATACTCTTTTATGTATTTTGGTATTGAAAATGGTTTTGATAATGGATTTATTTTATGTCAATATATTTAAGTGATATATTGAGATTGAAATATGGAAATGTTTTCATTCCATTATATTTTTTGTATGTGTTACGATTTTATAATGGTACTTGGACATTTGACAGGTGGTTACGTGATAACCCAAATGACGGTTGGTGCCGTCATAAACTGGGACTGGTGGTTATGTTATAACCACAAATGCATTGGGTATGGAAGTCAGCCGTATGGCTATTCCATTTAGCGATATGTGTGGAAGTTGATCGTATGGTTATTCCATTTAATTATGTTAATGTCCTAAGATACCTTTATAAGTTATGTGTTCTTTATATGTGTTTTATGGTAATATTTTGGTTACAAAAGGGTAATCAATGATCTTGTATTTATTGAAGAGTATTTAATACTTCATAAAGGTGAAAAGTATTACTTATGATAAATTATTCATGGTTTACTTTTTGTTTTGAAAAACTAACAGTTTTTATTCTTTGTGTATCCCTTAATGAGCTTTTTATGCTAATCCCATGTTTTCAAAATGTTTTTCACCAGACATAAACTAGAATAGGGTCAAGGATGGGATCATGTAAAAGTCATGTTGTCTAAAACATGGAACTAGTCATGAATCTTTTTTTCAAATAGTTTTAATTTTATTAAAAAATAGATACTGAGTAGATGCATCTACATGTAATATTCAAGTTCTTATGTGTATGTTAAGAAATAATTCTCCAAATCCCTAAACCTAAAAAGATCCTCAATGAGAATTATTAACTTAATTCAAGATTGCACAATGTTTAAGGTTAGGTCCTTAAATGAAGTGTTGAAAAATCAGTTGACAAAGATAATATTTTTCCCCTTTTTTTAGGATATATAGATCTATCCTTTTCAAATACAAAAATATTGGACCTTTTGTGATCCTTATTATAGATAATCTAGTATGATCTTTTGACTCGAAGCATCATCTACCTTTTTTCCTTTCCGAGGTTGGTAATGTATTGAGCAGTCATAATCCTTTATCAACTCTAACCATTTTTATAGGCGCATGTTCAACTCCATCTGTGTGAATATATATTTCATACTTTTATAATTGTTATATATATCACAGTATTCACCATAAAGATAATGTCTCCATATCTTAAATGAAAAGATTACTATCACTAACTCCAAATCATGAGTTTGTTAATTTTTATCATGAATTTTCAACTCTCATGAGGAGTAGTCTATAACCATGTTATTTTACATAAGAACACATCCCAATCCCTTCTTAGATGAATATTTTAAGATTACCAACCCTTCTACATTATAGGATAATTTAAGAATAGGTGCAATGAATATCCTTCTCTTCCGTTCCTTGAAATTTTCCTCACATTCATATGTCCAGAGGAACTTCACACCGTTATGAGTTAACTTGGTCAGAGGATTATATATTTTCGAGAAATTCTCTATAATCCATCGATAATTTCTTTCTAAACCATGAAATCCATAGATCTCAATTCACCAAGGTTTTTCTAGGATATATTTCAATAACCCCATCTTGGATGGAACAACAACTATACCATCTTTTGAGATTATGTGACCCAAAATAGAAACCTTTTGTGTCCAAAATTTAAATTTCAAAAATTTATCATATAACTTATCATTCCTTAGGGTCTTCAGTTCAATTATCAAGTAATCATCATGCTCTTTCTTACTCTTTGAATATATAATAATTTCATCTATAAATACTACCAAAAAAATATTGAGGCAATCTCTAAAGATTATTCATTAAATCCACGAATATAGTAGGGTAATTATTGAGGTCAAAATCCTTCACTATATATTCATAGTGACCATACCTTTTACATAATACTATATTAGGTAAATCCGCCTTCTTGACCCTCAATTGATGATATCCAGAATGAAGGTCAATCTTAGATAAGTATTGATCTCCACACATTTGATCAAACAAGTAATAAATATTGGGAATAGGATACTTATTCTTGATTGTGATCTTTCTAGACACATGAAAATCAATGAAAAGTCGCATTGATCCATATTTCATCACAAAAAGAACCTGTGCACCCCAAGGTGACACACTTTTCTGAAAAAATCCCTTATAAAGGTTTTCTTGGAGTTGCTTCTTCAAATTCTACATCTCAATCAGGTCTATTCTATATGTAGTATTTGAAACTTGTGTGGAATCCGATATAATATCTATTGAGAACAAAACTTCACATTTTGGTGGAAGACTAAAAAAATATTCTGGAAGGACATCCAAAAAATCCCAAAAATAGTAATATCCTCGATGTCAATCTTATACCCAACCATTTAAGATAAAAATACCTTTTGAATGGGAATTAAGACCTACACACTGGATGAAATCTCCATAAGAAGATTAGAATTATCATCACATTGATGGATGATCATAGGAGGGTTTGAAATATTGAATGTAACATCCCTTTCTATGATAATTGATGTGGTATTTATGTAGATAAATACAATACATTCCTAAAATGACAACGACTTCTAGAAAAGGAAGAATGAAATGGTTTTCAGTAAGCATGTGCATACAAACTTCAACTAGAGAGGAATCATAAACATGAGATGCAATCATCATATAATTAAGGGTTTTCACTACTAATTCCATATCTAATTGTTTTGGTGGATTATTAACACCTGTAGAAAAATATTTATATATGAAACAGTTGGTAGATCCAGAATAAAATATGACATTATCAGTTCTAGAGTGGATGGTAAGTGTACCTTTCATCATGTCGTTATCACACCCTCATTAGATATAGAAATTAAATGAAATTTACACTTATCCCTCAGATTAAGAGGTTGTTGATGTCGACCATCATCACCAACCCTTGGGTTTATGAAATGTTTACCAAAATACCCACTCTCCTTACACTAGTAGCACTGAACAGTGGAAGGTCAATTCTATGTGGGTTTTTGTCAATTATAGTTTTGAGTAAATTTTATCCCATCACATCGACAATCAAATTCCCAATGGGCTTCCCTACCACACATGAATTTTTTTGACCCCCTAAAAAATATCCTCCTTCATTCTTCCCATACTTAGAGAATAAAGTAATGTTTATCTTCTTTTCTCCATGGTTCTTAGAGATTCCTTTGAACTCCATATTCCTCCTTGTATCAAATAGATGAGATTTATAATTTACTCCCACCTCCATTTCAAACATCATAGGAAAATGCACAATATCTTCATAGATACTAATGTATTTTATGGAAAACACCCTTCTGAGACCTGGATTTAAACCACTAAAGAACATATCAACTTTACTTTTAGGTTAGATGATAATTACTAAAGTTTAACTTGCAGTCTTGTGAAATTATCCTTGTAGGTACCAACAGACTCATCATCCATTCACTTCAACTCAATTAAATCTTTCTCCATCTAATTATGAATAATTCAAGGAAAGTACATATTGAAAGATAAGTAATTGAACTCATCCCAAACCATGGATTTAATCTCATTATTTTTACATGTAATCATGATTATATTCCACCACTGATCTAATTTGATTTCCAAGCAACAAACAACCAGAATGAATGTCTCAGAATTTAAAAAATAAAGAATGGGGAATATCTTTTTAGTGGTACTAATCAATTGTTCAAAAAAAATTAGACCATGAGACCATCCAAAAGAAGGTTGAAGTTTCCTCATTAAAGACTCAATAAAATATTTTCCCCTCATTTCCTCATTTATAAATCCACCATGATTCATAGCCTGAGAAATATATGTGAGTATAGCAACTAGGTTTTTCATTCCAACTCCAATAGAATTTGGTTGCTCTGGAAGAAAATCGTTGCATTGTCCAACAGAATCGTTATTAATATAGTTCCTTTGGGTTCCAGTCATTGACTAAACCAAAAAGCATATAGTAAGAAATACTTATCATAACAAGGAACCACAGAATCATGAACAATCATCTATAATATCTCTAACTTATGACACCTTACTTAATCGATGAGAACTTAGGTTTATCCAAGGTTATTTATAGAGAAATTATTTTTAAATCCTTCATAAAGGTTCATGAAGAGTTTATGAATTCCAAAAGCATATCCCCTAGGTGTTCCAAACTATGTTTGTAACAATGCATGTTTCCATGTACCAGATTACCCCGAGTTAGGCCTGAAACATATTGTCAGATTTTTTACCCCTAGGTACAACTATTCCAGAGCCAAATCCACTTCTATTATTCAGATAGCGATGTATTTCTAGGAAACCAGTCACTATGTACTTCACTTAAATTCACATACATTTTCTTATACTTTTCTTTTTCCTCAAACATATCCTTAGACATGTCGTTAGGGTTCGCACTAATGTTTTATTATCCTATTTTCCTAATTTTTACTACACCATTGCTCTGATAACAAATATAGAAACCCTCACTTCACAAACATTGACATTACCTAACTTTTGTGGAATACATCAACATTATAGAAAAATATGAAAAAATACTGTAGTTTGTATAGTGCCTTTGGAAACATGGAAAACATAAAAGTGGGTACATAAGTGAGCTACATTTTCTCCCACTAGGTTCTTCATAACTAGAACCCTTCTTAGACACATCAAACATAATATATATCTTTATAACTGGGGGAAGGAAACATAAAAAGGGGTGAGATCAAACGCTCAGTAAGGGTAAACAAGGGACCCGTGTAAGCATAAGAATGATAATAATAGTATGATAACATTATGATGAAAATAGAAGATCATACCCTTCATATGAAAGATCATATACACAAATCATGGAATAAATAATGGAAGTTCATAAGACATTAATCAAAATGAAGTAAATGACATAATCTATGAAAGCATAATATATAAGTAATAAATAGAATTTTGGTAAACAATAAGAAAATAATTATTTCCATAGTATCCAAAGAATCAATTCCAAGAACATCATAGTTGAAAAATTCTTTTACTGAATAGGGTGAACCCCCATTCTAGCCCTGTATTACTTGACCAAGTAAACCCTCGTTCCATCTATATATTACTAAATGTATTAAACTGTCATTATAGGCCTATATTACTAAACTGCGTAAACCCTCATTCCATCCATGTATTACTGAACAAAGTGAACCCTCATTCTTACCCTATCAATCTCTTGATATATACATTTTTAACCAATGAATTGGAGGGATATATAGGTCCCGCCCATTTCATAAATAAATAATACATATATTTCAAAAATATCATAAACAGACATATCATAACTGATGAAATTAATGCCTATCATAAAGATATAAAAATATCATAACTTGTGGAAATATACAGGCTTTATAATAATTTCATTATAAACGTAACCTGTGAAAAGAAATCGTTTTCAAATGCATAAAACATGTTAAATAGAAACAGGGTTTATAACATCATGCCATTAAAAAATAATCCATCGAAAGAAAGAATATGAATGGAATCATTGAATAATTTCACCATAAAGGCATGAGAAACACCAATGGATGTTATCATAGATAGAAAATAATTTATAAAGACCATTTAAAAACACTTCTTGTGGAAAATATCCACTCTTCATTGAAATTTTTTTTATTACATAAAACCTTTTGAAAACCTATTTATTTGAAAATATCATTAAAAACATATAATAAAATCTTATAAAATAATAAAACATTTTTAAAATCCATTTTTCTTTGAGAATTATCTTCAAGTATCTTTTCTTAACATTTTTGAAAACAAGGTTTTTGAATACAAAAAACTTCTAACTAATGAGAGAGGTGGCCAGATTTTACTAAATACATTATTTTAGGTACCAAAGAGTGGGGAAATAGTAATAAAAATTATTATTTATTGAATAAATAGAGGATAATGAAACTAATTAATATTTTTGATCTATGGATCATAATATATCATCAAAGGAAGCATAAATATAAACAATCTTGATCAAATAAGGAGATTGTCCCAATAAACTCTAATAACATGGTGACTTGGGATCGTACACTCAATGTTAGAAAAGGAAAATACATGAAGATTATGATATCATTAAAATAATTATATTCTTAATATAACATGTAAAATGTAATTTTATACACCTCAAAAAGTGTTTAGGTGCATAAAAAACATGAGTCTCAGAGAAGGAAGATTGAGACAAATCTGTTTTACCGATTTGGTAACTTTTGAATGTTAAACACCATGAAAAGAAGGATTGTAGAATTGGTATGTTAATACCCATATATTTTGGAATAATATTCATACAATTCAATAAATGTTATTATATACACCACATAAAAGGAAAGAGTGGTGATCATAACATGAATATCACATAAATTATAAGTGACATGAAATTCTCCTTACCTTGTGTCTTGACTCTCTATGTACTCATAAAAGAGTCCTTTATAGCAAATTTAAGTTCATTACACATATTTTATAGAATAATATTACTATACCTAATACTATTTGTGGGGTTTTTATGACCTTATATCATCCTCTTATTAATGATCATATGTTAAAGTTTGACTTCAGGTAATATGCTCTTTGTTCTTCACATGTGTCTTAATTTGTAATATCATTGGTACTTATAATTATATCATGATTCCATAATGAATATAATGATATAAATATTAGTTATATCCTTTATATGAATAATATATGAATTTATAGCATATATATGTTCAAAATGGAAAACATAATTCATGGAGACTATAAGCCGTACGTACACTTGAACGTTCTTTCCTTTTTTATTTCCATATTGAAATAAAGTAAATGACATATGTATACATATGTATCTATATATATATCATTATTATAGTATCAAAAAAATATAATATATATAATATAAGTTAATAAAACCCATCCTTAATACATTCTACGTGGTTTGTGAACGAATCACATCGATTTGAGGGGGCGGTAGTCCAACCATCCTCAAACGAGAATATTGTATTAACACCAAATGGAAGGTAAAAAGAGGTGTGTTGAAAAATGATTACATAAGAATAAAGTCATAATAAATATAATATTATATATATATATATTGTCCATTATTATATCCACTATGATTTGTGGTAATGGAGAAATAGAAAATCATCATTTTGTGAGGTGGTAGTTCTCCATACACAGAAACAGTATGTTCAAAATCAATTAGATGGAGGTGTGTGTAAGTCTAGGTCAGAACAATTTCAGAAAAAATTATATTATATGGATGATACTTTTAATTTCACAAAATAAGGGAATAAAGAGAGTGGAGGGGTGGAGATGTAAAATAAAGGAAAGGAGTTTGAGAGATAATGTTACCTCTAAATCGGGTAACTCCTTTTGTTTTGTGCCAAAATGTTTCCATGAGAGGGTTTATTCCCAAAGGTAGGATTGAAAGTAGAAGGGAGGATTTTTTTAGGCTACTTGGGTAGATCTTGGAAGAACTTTATAGGCTTTAGAGTTCTGAGGAATGGGAAGAGGTGTTTTCCTTTTATAATGAAGGGGAAGGACACACATGGGATTTTTAGAAACAAATTATGTGTGCACATGTTGTTACGTAAAAAAAGTCTTTCCGAACAAAAAAAACACAATAATAGAAATTTTATGGCCGAAATATAGACATAAAATTGGTTTGGGACATTTTTATAGGTCATTTGGGCCCCTAATTTTATGATTTATTCCCTAATTATGCTTAATATGTCATTAACAACTGTGATTAATTTTAATCACTTTTACGAATCATTTTGTTCGAAAACTAACATGGTCTCATTAGACTCTAAATATTGAACTGAATACAATGGTGTATGTCAGATTTTAAAAATACACTTCATAAAAGTGGAAAAATTATGATTACTACTAATCCCACAGACTTGACGAAATAATGGGGTTTTAAAGTAGGGAAACATTCAAGCGTATGTTAAGATTTTATATTCAGTATGAAAGTGTAACTGATTATAATGAATTATTATATCTAATATTTATCTAATATGACCATAAAATTAATTTATAATATCATTTACCATTATTAATTAATTATAAAAAAGTAAAATTTAATCTAAAAAGATGTATTTTCCATTATTCATTAAAAAATGGTGTTTTCCAAAAAATACAAAACATTTACCCTAACTAATTTCAATGTTCTGAATTCAAAAATGTATTATATTTTATCAAATTAAATTTCTAAATTTTTCAAAAATTACATTCATTATTTGTAGCCGTTCATTTTAGAAAATGATGTTTTTAAACATAAAATGGACTTCACAAAAAATCATACGTTTTTTTATATAAAACAATTATAGAATATATTTGAAATGTAGATATTACTATTAATATAACTTAGTTAAACTTGTAGTTTATAATTATATTAATTAAATAAATAAAACAATAAAAAGATATATTTCACAGAAACATAGTGTCGCGTGTATCGTATGCCAACCCAGTGTTCCATGCATTGCACGCCAAGTCGGTGTTGTATGTAACATACGCAAAGTCAGTTCTGTGTGAATGGAATCGTTGAATTAGTTCATTGAAAGGCAAAAATTAAAAATTAAATTTATTCAAATAAAAAAATTGGTTCATAAAAACTTTTGGTGCTACAATTTGCCTCTTTTAATCATCTAGTCCCTAGATAGTATCGTATTCTATTCATTTCTAAGGGATCATCCAAGGAAATATCACATAGATTAATTAGAGTTGACATTTAATTAAATTTATTTCTTTCAGTTTTTTATTTTCAAATTATAAATTTCAATGAACTTTAAACGAAGTAATAATTCATTATATACTAAATTATATTATACGTTGGGAGTAATCATTGATATCATTATCTATTTTTAATTAAGAGAATTGAAACCTTCATTAATGACTTATGCCGACTACAACCTCTATAACACAACCTGTTCTATTTTCCTTCACTACATTACAAGGATTGTATTAAATAAAAATTTACTAAATTATTAAGATATTTGAATCATGTTTATGATTATGAATAATTAAAACACCTTACACATTTCTCCAACTCAATAGAAAATGAAATCATCAACCACGTGAATCTAAGGACTACCACCTCCATAGAATGATTGTTTTTCAATTTTATTTTAATCAACACTCTACATGGACAGTTGTAAGGATGATATTACATTATAAATATTTTTTTTTAAATTATTATGTTTATTTTATTAATAATTGGAGAATGTCATAATTATATGACCAATAAAAAATTATTAATAATTCAATTGGTTAAAATGAGTGATCTAAGTGGAAAATGATCTCCTCTTTATATGTAATGAATTCATATAAATTATCTTCAATTTTTTGTTTTTTAATATTTTGATTTATCAAACTAATAAAAACTAAATAAGTCCATTATTCTTATGATATAATGACATTACCTCTAACTCACCTCATAAACATCCATTAATCATGGTTGGTTTATTTTTGGGTCAGTTTACCTACCTATATAAAAAATAATATTAATTTATATCATTAATCACTTTGAAAACTTATTTAATAGTATGATATGATATAAATATGTAAATTGTGTTTTATATTATTTTCTATTAAATTTATACTAACAATTAACTCATAAATTAAGAAAATGACTTTCATTCAGTTAGAATCACCAAAAATTGATCATCACAAATTCCAACACCATAGTTTGTATCCACAAATACCATGGAATGAAAATATATCCTTTATAAAATCATATATCTTATATTATGTAACCATTAATATCTAATTTTGATGAAATTTTTAATAATAATGAATACCAAAACCTTTTGTATAAATCGAGTTAAATGTGAAAACAATTACATACAACTTCTTTTTAAATTAGGTAAAAATAACTAATATATATGTATACAATGATTAAAAATGAGGAGTATATATAGATATTGTTAGGAATAATTATATTGAGAAATTATTTACTGATATTAACTTAATATTTTTAGGAAATATGGGTTAGGTGAATAACGAATTAGGATAGAGGTAAGGGGTTTCATCTAAAATTCCTCTCTTTGAACCATTTTTTATATTGTTCTCCTAATATAATTTATATTATATATATAATACCTACTTGAGATATCATATTTGGAATTAAATTAAAATCATGGTACATGATGAAAAATTATATTCCCTGTATATTAAGGGATGTTTATTGAAATGTTACTCAAGATTCATGCGTTTACTTGGACATAATTATAATTCCTTAAGACATATTACATGTTATAAAAAAATAATTCCTTTTTATAGAGTCATATTGATTTAGTACCCCATGAATTTTCTATAGTTTATTTCCTGGTAATAAATTGGATAATATAATATAAATCTAATTATTTCCGTCATATGTCTTTTAACATGAGGGTTACCGCAGTCCTAAGAGTACATGGAAAATTAATTTTCATTCGATTGACCTATGACTGTTCAATTGAACTTATTACATATAAATTGGGTACATTATAACCTTTAGTTATATTATGTGAAATTATCTTATTTCTTACATTTTTACCCTATAAAACTCTTTTAAAAAATTTCATGATTTAGGGGGTATGTACCCCGTAAGGGATATTGATAACACAAATCTACTTTCATTGAGTTATAATGGTCTCTATTGAACATTTTTTTCTAGGATTGGGATCTAAAAACCTAATATTTTATGATATGATGTTCTAATATACAATTTTGGAAAATAATTATTTATTAATAATTTATTTTTTGTTATCCATCAAACAATGTGATTTTTTAAAAAAATATTTAAAAAATAATAAAAAGTGTATTTTCCTTTAACATTCATATGTTTTCTCTTCTTATCCCTATTTATACAAACATACACATTATTTATTTTCATGGATCCGTCATTATAGTGTTTTTAAAGTAATGTATCTCAAAATAATTCATTTCACATTCAAATGTTATATTTGAATGTGAAATGAAAATATATATTTTACCCAAATGTTTAAAATGATTTCTAAAAGATATTTTATGTTTTATTATTTGATATAACTTATCATTTCCTAAAGGATTTAACCTAATTGGGATTAGTTTTTATGATTTATCAACTAATATATATTTATCATTTGGGGGATTGAACTCATGGTATTATACAATTCAATTTTTGATCCCTTCTTTTGTGATATTTTTCTAAGCATTATTCTTATGAGAGGTCTTTTCATTTAGATCAAAAGGATTCTATATTTCATTTTTTCACTAGTGTTTTGTTATTTTACAGCCATCCATGTTCTCATGTTATATGGATTATGATAATGTTATTCTAACATTGAGTTAACCATATAACACTACTCCACAATATTGAAGCTTCAGGGATGATGACATAAAAAGGTAAAACTTTTAATGATTGGGGAACTATTACAAATCCATATATTTGTTTTTTTAATATGGTTTTTATCAATTAATAAGGAATCTTTATATTTATTTTTTAGACATCCATATTCTTCCTATTTATGGGTGTTGATCATGTTATCATTTTTATTGACATAATGAAATTAATTGAAATAT
This sequence comes from Viscum album, assembly GCA_963277665.1. Lineage (NCBI taxonomy): Eukaryota > Viridiplantae > Streptophyta > Magnoliopsida > Santalales > Viscaceae > Viscum > Viscum album. The sequence continues at coordinate 876,143,415 of OY728136.1, forward strand.
TTTATTATTATTTACTGTTAACACAAGTTGATTATGTTTTGAAATTATATATTTTTCATTATATGGATACAAATTTTTTTATTTAGTTACAGTATCTTTACAGAATGGTTTGAAATGTACTGTTGACTATTATTGTTAAAGTATTGGAATTAATCAAGTGATAAGTGTGTCGTGACATTATATGGCCCCTTGATACGTTGACATGTCTCATGTGAAAAAATATCTTGGGTTTTTGTGTACACCTATCCCATTATTAGTTTAGTGTCTTAGCATAAGGCCCTGAAAACATGTTTTTAAATGTCTATTATTATGAATTCAATCAGTATTAGATCAATATTATTGATATAGATGTTTCATTTATTTTCATGGATACAAAAAGATAAAATTTTTAGTTGATTATGAAATTATTCATATTAATCACTCATTCTATATTATATATACCATTTTTTTATTTTTTTCATCTTTAGTTATATATTTCACTTACAGAGTGTTTTATCTCACCCCTTTTTTATATTTTCAATTCATGGGTTATGAAGAAACCTAATACACACGACATGATTATGAGGATAACATGTTTAGAATAATTAAGTGGAGATATTGAAGACATATCACGAATTATGTTGTTTCACATTTAGTTGAAAAAAATTCCCTTTGTTGAAAAATTTATGGAATTTATTAGTCTATTTTTTCATGACACTATAAATATATATACCAAAATTAACTTGGGAATGTATATAATACAATATTTTTTTGATTCATGTAATTATTTTATAGTTATTTCCATGAATCTATATTTGGTATTGAAGCCATTATGTATATTATATGTTTATGAGCTTTGTATTTGTGTATGCGGGTTAGAGGTATCACTATTCATATCATACAAATGATGGGATTAAATTGAATGTTACAATATCTATTGAAGAAAATGTAATGGTTGATATGATAAGTTTGATCATATTTTCAGTGTTATAAATAACCCTTTGGATAATATTTGATTTAAAAATAAATTAGTAATAAATTTTTAATTTGGGGATAAATATATGTGAAATTTAGTGAAAACACTTAAGATAAAAAAAAATTCTATGTAGTAGAAAAAATCATGATGTTAGAGTAATGTATAGATTTGTTGATTCTCACATTAATTAAATTTTTTGTGGATAATATATGGGGATGTAGGGTATGAATGAAATGTAGCTAGGGGTAATAATCTAAAAAATGTCAAATTGGGTATTAGATCAATCATCAATAGGTTCACGATAAATAAGACTACGTGCACACTGAGTTTGAAACTCCAAGAGGATATTCTTTAGTTAATTCACATTCTACTTATGAACTTGTATGTGGGATTTGATTATGCTTAGGTTAAATAACTTAATAGGGAAGTGAACATAGATAACATATATTAAATGATATATATTCATAATATAAGGTGTATATTAATTGATATGTGATATCCAATATTAGGTATAATTTAGATTTTGAGAGCATATATTTACCTCATTTTTTTGGTTTAGAATACTTTTATTAAGATCATGGAAATATAAGATATATTATTTGAGGATTAGGTTATGAGGCATGATAGAACCCAACTCAACGTAACCTAAGAAGAACCTATAATGATATAGGTTTAGTTATAGATGATATATATTGAGATATGAGGGTTGTAAATTGAACATATATAACTATAGGCTAACATGGACGATAAATATATATATCCTATAATGTAAAGGAAATGAGGGAAATCCTATGATACTCCCACTTGATGGAGTTAGTCAGGAAAATTACGTGAAGAATGTATAGTTATACTCTACTCAAAAGTTTTTGTTGACATATTGAATTCATATTCTAGCCACTCTAGTGTATCTGGGTTGTTTTTAATGAATATTAAATAACTAACCTAACGAGTTTATTATCTATGGAAACTTCTAGTAATTGTATCCCATGTTGGTTTTTAGGTAAATATGAATATTTTAGTTCTCCCATTAGATGAAATTGATGTGCTTATGGTAATGGATAAACTATTTCAACATATAATCCATATTCAATAAATCATGTTATGATTAACCACATTACAATATTTAATGAAAAATGGATTAGTTATGAGATAGAAACCAGTGGCCACTGCCGAGATATCTTAACATCGCTTCAATGATAAAATAATACAATGGATCATCTTCATACTCATCCATCTATGCACTTCCACCATGTTTAACGTCATTTGTAGTCATAGAGGTTAAAACCACCCTTCTAAAGGTGGAATATAACACAACACCTAGACACCACAACTAACGCAAAATAAATTTATAGTGAGGAGGAAAAGGGGGATGGCACCTTATAACCTAGAGTCTAAGAGAATTTTAAGAATCAGGTTCGATTACCTAAATCATTGAAGCCCATACAACATGTGAGGAAATAGGTTCTGGTCTTAAAAAAAAATTTGTGGTATATTAAGTTCCACCTATAGTGGGAATGGTGGGGAATCTATCCTACAAAAATCTTAATCTAAGAGTTCATCATAAACCAGGTAGTGTAGGGACTGTTGAGATAGGTTAGCGAAGAGATAATATTTTATCTATTGAGACATGTGATATAGGTAAGGGATATTTTAGAAATGGTGTGGGGAGGTAATGGAGAGGAAGATAACTTAGAAAGGGATGTAATAGGTTTAAATGTAGTTTAAATTATCTTTTTGATGATTAATATCATTATTCATTTAAATTATCATTTGAAATCAACTTCCCACTAGTGATATTAAGTGGAAGAAGACTATGAGGTGAGATATTTTTGTGTAGGATATGTTTATGCATGTGTATACATAATAATTTCTATAATATGGAACCATATTTAAAATCATACATTATTAACACATTAATAAAAATCCTGACTATAAAATCAAGGAGAAATAAAATAGTTATTAACAACCAAACGTGAGAGTTACTTTTCCGAAATAGTTGAAAAAAACATAATATGGAGATATGCACGTGGGGGATTTTTCTAGCCTTCCATATGTTAGTATTGTTGATACCTCTAGATATATCTATCTTAAGAATACACTTAAATATTTTTCATATGTGAAAATTGAAATTTTGAGGATGACATTTATTTAAGGGGGTTGAATTTAACACCAAGATATTATTAAAATATGATTACATGTAATAATTTCAATGTTTTTGTCGATTTATCCACATTGAATAACAAAATAAAAGGAAGCCGTGATATTTTTAAATAATTAAAACCAAGAAATTGAATTCTCAAAAATGAATAAGATTGATCAATTTAATAAATATTTATTGGATGAAAATAATGGATTCTTTTAGTATGAATTAAATTCAATAGGTATATAAAAAATCAATAATACGATCTACTTATGATAATAAATATATTTTTTCTAAATGTTTACTCTCCATACAATATTTAATTATTTTTCTGGAAATAGTTTATTAATTATGAAAAAATTTGGTTGATATGAATTATGGGTTAATTGAAATATATTTAGTAAATAACAGGAAAAATGATTGAAAATAATTAATATTCTAAAACAACTATTTTCATAGAAAAAAATTTATTCATTATATATCAACATATTATATAGAAGTTATTTTTAGAAAACATAAAATAAAAGTTTAAAAAATTGATTTATTTAATTCATCATATGAAATGTTTCTTAAGATGAGTTTTTGGGATTTCTATAAAAACATTTTTAGGTTAATAGTGAAAAATATGATTTTCAAAATAACATGGATTTAATGAATTATTTATTATAAATTCATGAATTTAAAATTTATGATGCATTTTCATTATAAAAAATATGTATATTTAATGTGACATTATAATTTTATAGATTGTGTTTTTAATTTACAAACCCATATTTGTTATTTTAAAACATATAGAATATTTTATCAAAAATTAATTCTAATACATTTTTATTTTAAAAATAATTATTTAAAGTTTTATAAATTTAATAAATTTAACTTAATTTAAAATTTATAATTAGTGGGTAAAAATTATCTAATACATACAAATTTATATTTATTCACTAAAATTATGTTAACTTAGGTAAAAACCTGTTACTATGGTAAAATCTAGAATGGTAAAAGTAATAATTAATCAGGTAAATTTCATGAATAATGATAAGAAACTATATATAATTTATTTTTTGATGTTTTTATTGACATTATCTCTTTATAACTCCATTATTTCTCAATTTTAGATACACTTGACTTGTTCAATATTTTCTCCCTTTATATTAAGTTGAAATATTTAAAAAATTCTATTCCCACCACTTATAAAAGGGCCTATAACCACCCCTTAAATGAACACATAAGAATTATGTATCATCATTAAATCCTACAATTTTCCATTAAAAATTAATAATATTTCACTCTCATCAGATTCTAGTACCAATATATTGGCTTATGTCATCAACTTCAAAGGTATCTCCCAAGGAAATTTCAAAATGCTCAATATGAGTAATCATTTTTAATTAGATTATTTATTTTATATTTTTATTTTAAAATTATAGTTTTAAAATACCTATATAATGAAATCATTAATTTATAGATACAATATGTTACTAATAAACTGAAATAATCCATGATCACCTAATCCCATTTCTATTATGAAAAATTAAGCTACCAATCATGTGTTGTATAGACTACATCCTTCACAATACAATGTGTTACATTTTCCTTCAACACCATAAAATACTATTTTAAATGTGGAATATAATAAATTATTAAGATATTTATATATTATTTGTTATTCATAAATAATAAATGTTGATTAAATAACTGCCCTTAGGACTTTACCATTTATTTATGTTTTGAAAATCACAAACACATTTTCATAAGAAAAATTATCTTTCTCTAAGTATATTTTCTAAATTAAAAATTTACATTTTGTAATCTTTTTAATTTACCTTGGATTTTCATTATCTTATCCACTATGTTCCTAAACCAAGACTAACCATCTCTTTCTTAAGTCAAAAAATCAGATCTTTATCAAACCTTTAATTTTATAGTCCCTTAGAAACCAATTTCCTCAGAATTATGACACTAATATATCTTGAAATGAGACTCCTAATTATTTTTAAAGCAGACTCCGATTTCTTGTGAAAGAAGAATCTGATTTATTCAAGAATTAGACTCCGATTTCTTCTAAAACCAGACTCTAATTTCTTCTGAAATCATACTAATATTTCTTCGAAAATTATACTATAATTTATTCTGAAATGAGAATCATATTTCTTCAAAAATCAGATTCCTAATTCATTATAATTAATATTTTAATTCTCTATTATTTCAGAATCTGAATGTTCATATTTTTAGACTCTGATTATCATTTTCTTAAGAATCTGAATAAATATTTTTCTTAAATTTACACATTTCCATAAAGTAATGTCTTATTTTATCAGTTCCTAAACATGTTAATGTTTCTTTAACCATGGTAATGTTTATTAAGAAATTTTTTCCCATATATATTATTATTTCTTACACATCATAATGCTTCCAAAGATTTCTTATAAGAAACAATTTCATGGAATCTATTTTTAACTAATCATTCACTGAGTGACACATGTATGGGTCCCTATTCAATTTAAGGAAAAGTATGACCGTTGGAGGAATAACCGACTATTAGGAGTTTTCCTATAAATGCCCATCTATTTGAATGAGATAACTATTGATGAGAGAAGATTTTTCAATGATCATAAAGAATACCAGGGAGAGAATTTGTGCTACGAGAACTCTTCTCAAATCTACCTAATGCTAATGTTGTAAAAAACTTGTTAAAATGTGAACATATTGTTTAGATTTCTTAGTGAAAATATTATTTTTGCTGATCAATCGAGGGATTCTAGGGATATAATGACAGAGGTGCTGATAACCTTAATGATAAAGGGCTTACGGGGATAGCAATACAAATTCCGATATTCATATCGAGGGCCTACCCTAGAATGGGTAAGATAGAATTTCATGGAAGTATAAATCAAGGGACCTTTATCCTAGTTTTTTGGATACCGTTTTAATTGGGTCAAAATATTTCTTATGATTGTTTAATTGTTGCTCTAAAAAGTTTTAGTTCCACTATATTTTGTTAAAGAAAGAATTTATAACGTTCATATACTTATTATAGTTGTATAATATGACAAATATGATTATATACACTTTAAGGTAGAATCATTCCCTAAGTAATTTTATCTTATGTGTCTTTTTCAGATCCATCATATTAAATCTTATGTATGCTAGTCTCTTTATTAAGATCAAAATAGTCTTTGTGAATCCATCTTGTTTAAATTTGTTAAAAATATATTTTCTTAAAGATAAAAATTAATGTTTTTAAACAAAAAATTCACCCCCACTTTTAATTTAGAATCTACATCTTAATTTTTATCCTACAATTAGCAACATAAGAGGTCACTAAAATAATTATACAAGCATATATGTTTTCTTGATCAACTTTTCATTCTTAACATTACTAATTCATGTTTTTATTAATGTATTTTAATTTATAATCATTGTTAATAACTTGATTTGTGGAAAATATATTTTATATTTTCCTATATAATGGTAGGAATGAACGCTGGATCTATAGGTAATTTAAACCCTACCAGACCTCTAATTTTTATGGTAATGAATATTAGTACAGAGAGATAGGATGATAAATTTTTTTATATATACTATAGTGTATAATTGTGTCATTCTCACTAGTGAATATAAGATTTCTGAAAAAGAAATCAGAATATTAAAAAATTATCAAAAACATTAATATCAACTAAACTACATGGTACATAATACCCTTTTATGTTCCATGTCCTGGAATATCTACAACCAAATATCCTCTTTATAATCTTAAAATAGTATATATAAGAAACATGAAGTTACACACTTTGGAACATTAAAAGTTATAAAAACAAGAAGATCTATGTTAAGAGGTGAATATCATGGATTTGTATTTTCTTTATAGAGAACCAGTTTATAATGTGAAAAAATGGTTTATGAATATCATCAATAGTCTGTAATTTATGGGAGAAAAAGTACATGATGATGAAATACTTGTAGAAGAGGTAATTGATATCATTAACAATGAGTGGGAATCTAAAAGAATGGCTATTGATGAAAATAATAAAGTATCTAACATCACCCTTGAGGAGTTTTTTCAAACTCTTATTCAGCATAAAACAAGAATTTTGAGAGATATAGAAATTAATAAGAAGAATAATGGAAATAGAAATGATCCGTTCACTACTAAATCTAAATCCAAGACTCCAGAAAGAGTAACTAGATCTAATGATGATAGAGCTGTTGTAAAATATGAATAATGTGATAGTGATCAATCTCAGAATAAACTAACCAATCTTGCTTGATGGAAGAAAAGGATTGTGGGGAAAAAGTATTTTCTGTACATATATAAGAATTAAGATAGAAAAGGCATGAATGATTTAGATATAACTTGTTACGAATGAAAAAATGATGGACATATCAGACCTGATTGTCCTATGCTCAAGAGAAACAATAGAACAAATACGAATTATAGAAGGAACAAATAGAACTACTATATATCAATGGTTAAGAATGTTCTGAAGGCTGATGACACCTAGAGTAGCAGTGGTGGAGACTCTTCAGATGAATCATTAGAATGTGAATCTTCTAGTCAGAAGAATAATAGTCTTATGGATAGATCACCTATTGAATATCATTTTCTTATGCCTAAGGTAAAAAATACTGAATCTTGAACCAATAATTCTTTTAAATTCTAATTATATTGATAAATAAATTTATGAATCTTGGAATGAAGAATCCTCCTCATCAAAAGATAACACCTTCCCTTTATTTGAAGAAGACTCTATGTAACACCCTGAGATTTTATGAAAAATATTCTTTTAATATCATTGATGTCTTGTGTTGTATGCTACAAAAAGATTACCTTGCGCTACACACAACACTGTATGAGCTTGCAGTATAAACAACACTATTCCTAGATCATGCTACACACAATTTTGATAGTAGTTATTCTACGAAACATTGAGTGTATATATATAAATATATATATATTCAATGTATAAATGAAATATGGTTGTATTATGTTATACAAAACAATGTAAGATTCTTGCACAACATGCAACCCTGACTTGTCTTGCCTTACACTCAATCGCGACTTTCCTCAATAACGCGTGTTGTACGCAATACCGGGTTTCACTAAACAACGATATATGGTTATAATATTATTATGAACTAGCACTTATGAATATTATAAACTACATTTTGAATTTTATAACATTATTATTCATTTTACACATTTTCTAGAACATGGTATGAGAACAAAATCAATTTTTCGAGTAAAATAAGTATTTTAAAAAAATGTAGTTTTGCCGCCTTTTGATGGCGCACCCACCTTAAATCTTGTTTTTGAAATGTCTATAAGTTCAATTTGACAAAATAAAATTATTCTTTGGAATTAGGATATAAAAATTTACTTTGGATAAAATTTTGATATTATTCTGATAACTTTCATATTTTAATGAATAGTAAAAATATGCTATATTTTAATAAAAAACAACTTTTTTCATCGCAATAATTTATATGGTTAGATTATATTTTTAATTGGTTTTAAATTGTAATTAGGATATATTTTTACCATTTAATCCAATGTTGGTCATTGGAATTAATTTCACTTTGAAATTGGATATAAACAAGTATCAATCTTTTGATAGTTATTGTTTCTTAAAAACACGCGATTTGTTTTGACGAAGGGAATTATTTATTAAATTAATTAATGCAAATGATATGTTTTGAATTTGGTAAAATAGACATCATTTTTGAATTCATAATATCAAATATAGCTTAGGCCAAATTTTTTATATTTTTCTGGAAACTTTCATTTTTTGATGAATAGTGAAACCACTAAGTTGTAGTTGAAAAACTGAATTTTTCATAAAACATAATTTTACCTCTTCTGTGAGTACAATTTAGAAAATCCGAGAAACACGGTTAATATCAAAGACTAAAATTTGGTTCAATGAGATGAAAATATTTTTTTGGTGAATAGTAACTTTTTTACTTTTATTTACCACAGTTAAAAGTAAATAGGATAATTAAGGGTAAAAATGATATTATTATTACCCTAAAACATGTACTAATTCTATTGGATAAGTGTAATTCGACCAAAAACAGCCTTAGGAATAAAATATGACTATTTAGGCCCACTTGGATTAGATTAGGACATTTAATATTAATTTATTTAAAGAAGGGTTAAAATAGTTAAAATCAATGTTTAATAAGTAAATCATTTCTAATATTGGGTTATACATAATATAAATTCTACTATAAATATTCATTAGAAAGATAAAACTATTTCCTACATAATGGTAGTTTATTTATAATTTTTATACATTAACTAATTTAATTTATTTATGACACAAAGATGATGCAGTAATTGTCTTATTAATGCAATATTGACATAATTGATATCATAAATACCCAAATAAATGTAATATAAGACTTTTTATGAATTCCAATAATTTTATAGGTTAATATGACATGTTAGTATTGATTTAGTTAACTTTTTTAGATCTAATCATTCTGTTATGATTTTCACAAAAATCAACTACCAAATAGTGTCAAAATTAACATAAAATAGTTGTTAAAACAAATATTATATTATTATTTTTTATTTTATTCCTAAAAATCTAAGGTTCGGCCAAATGAATTATAAAATGTTATATATATTAATAATAAACAACTTGGGGTTCGTTTGGATTGTTATAGTAAGTTTATTAACCTTATAGTGTAAGAAAACAAGAAGACACGGTAAAAGTAAAATTATTTAACTTAAGGTTAAATCCAAATGACAAGGTTAAAATAGAGACCAAAACTTTTCTAAATTATATTGGATGACAGGATTGCGACCCATCCCCACCTTATATTCTAAATAACTCAATTTGGAGCTATTAAAAAACGAATATGACTTTATAATAAAATAATATTTTTAGTTTTTCCAAAGGTGCCCCTCTCCTCCCTTATAAAAGGGCACCCCCTCCCTCTCTTCCTCACACCACATTGAGTCTTCATGCTCGGCCAAAACCTGCCAAATTCTCTTTTCCACTTCAATATAAACATCCTATATGTTCTGGTCTTCTTAAAAACCCAATTTTAGTTCCCTAAGAGGAGGTCTCAAAGAGGCGCTTCAAAGAAGAGGTAATGTCTGTTACCGATTCTTTCAACTATATTTCTTCTTCCACTTATTCTTCTTTAGTTGTTTCATTATGAAGTAATAAAATCAGTATAAATCATATACTGATATCTTATAATATGAATTAAACAACCCTATTTCACCATCTATCCATGCTACATAAAACGAAATAACCGCGCGTGCGTACGTACGGAATACCGTCTCCACGCCGTGGTGAAATCGGTTTTTCCACCAACACCTTACATGGATGGGTATAAAGGTGTAAAGAATAACTATATATAGTTATTATAAAATCATGCTGATTCTGATATATTATACCATCCACTCCAATTCTATTCAATAATTATGGGAACTATGTCATCGCTCGTGCGTACGTACGGACTACGGTCTCCACGTCACGATAAGATTCATTCTCCATGTTAACCATACATAAATGATCATGAAGTTTATATAATGAATAATAATGAAATATATTAAATAATAATGCTACTGGATTTATGAATATATATATATATGTATGTCATCCCATTAATTCCATTAAATTAAATGAGGAAACGAAAACAATGTTCATGCGTACGTATGGCCTACCATCTCCATGAACGGTGTATTTCTTTCTATTTATCGATCTATTATATATATATGTATATTCTGAATATATATTATATATAAATCATGTTTTATATTCTGGAATTAAGTAATCATGATCTATGTAATCATATGAATAATTACAAGTCAAAACACGGATGACAAATGAAACGATTTTACCCAAAACGCTCTTTAATATTAAATTTACAAAAGAATAGGTAATATAAAGTCATAAGTGAACCATATATGATATCATAACAATGAATATGATTATGTAATAAGTCAATGTAATTATTTAAATCATTATACAGGAGGTTTGGAGACGTACGAAGCATATCGGACCTAAGGTAAGGGATAATTTTTCAAATCTCATTTTTATCCGAGATTGCTTATACGTAAGTATTTACTAAGGCTATTATTATCATCCAAGTCCATGTTATCTAAAAGTGTTTTCATGTATGTTTAAATTAATTTTTACACATTTTTGACTTTTACTACATTGTATGTAAGGAATCTTTTTTTTACCGTATGAGGTACTTTTTGACTTTTCTGACAAAAGTACGAGGAGAATGTTATTTTTAACTTATACGGCACGAACGGATTTTTACAGTTTTATAAAGCCTTATTTTCATGAAGATTCCTCCAAAATATTTCATGACTATTTTCAAAAAAATCATTTTCTTTTAAAATTGCATGACATTTTGTGAAAAGAAAATTATTTTGAAGAAGAAAGGATATTTTCCTCAAGAATTCATTTCAAGTGTTTTATCAAAACCATTTTTCATCTAAGATGAAATTATTTCATATGTGTATGTTTCAAGTATAATGACTCTATTATTTACATGGTTTCAATTTCCTTATTATGAAATGATATCCATTTCTTTTATATGGATTATTTAATGATGGGATGATGTTTATGAAACCAATTTTATTTACTGGGTTATTATGAATGATGTATGTTTATTTTGTTGCACAAGTAAGAATGGTTTCATTTTTAGATGGGTGGGACCTATATCTCCCTCCAATGCATTGGGTAAATATTTATATCTCATGAGATAGACATGGCTGGAATGGTAAGTTAATCCGGTTCAGTGTTACAGTATTGGAACGAGGAGTGAACTCAATTCAGAATGGGACTTTGTCCACTAAGATGGTCTTGGAAGAAATGCCTTGTCTACTATGGAAAAAATAACAAGTGCTGAATGGTTTCCACAATTACATGTTTTATTTCCATTTTATTTTATCATGGTTGATGTTCCATTATGATATATGCCTTACGTACTTCCACGATTTATGTCTTTGCTCATGATTTTGATGTTTAAATTTCATGTTCATGTTTTTGCTTCCAAATGTTTATGGATTGTTTTGTGTTATCTATGTTTTCCCTTAATGAGAATTTGATCTCACCCTTTTTATGTTTTATTTTCCCCCGGAAATAAAGAAAGGGTTTAGGTAAGGAAACAAAAAGGGGAAGATCGTTATGGGAGTTGTTGAAGATATTTCCACATGATTAGAAGATTATATTCCAAGTTTCCAAAGACACTAAACTATTACGGTCCTTGTGTGTCTGTTTTTGATATTTATTAAGTATTCCGCAATAGTAATGTAATGTCCATGTACGTCAAGATTCGGGTCTCTACAGTTGGTATCAGAGGAAAGTTTTAGTCAACCTTTGGAAACTAGGATGCGAGAACTATAGTGATATCCCTAGAGATATTTATAAGGTATGTCTAGAGATGTCCCTAAGGTTAATTATAAGTATAGGTTATATTACAAGAATTAAGGTAACAATCTTAGAATTAAATCTAAGATGTTAGATATTGAAGGTAAACCCCCTTTATTATGTTGTTTTCCCTAGAATGATTTTTGCCTGTCACACTATTATTTTTGGGTTTTAGATGATGGATGGAACCCGAAGGAACTGTGTTGATAAATGCAATGGACAATGCAATGATTGTCCTCCTGAACAAACAAATGTTATGGGAGATGGAGTGAAATATCTTATTGCTATAATTACACAAGCTATGAATCATTCTGGACTTCCTAATGGGCAGAGAAGGGAACAATATTCTATTGAGTCCTTCATGAGGCAACGCCCACCTTCTTTCAGTGGGTCTTCTGATCCACTTGTTGCTGAACAGTGGATCATTACCACTGAAAAGATATTTTCAGTTCGTCAATGTTATGAACATGATAAAGTCATCTTAGCAGTATATCGTTTGGAAGGTGAAGATGATCAATGGTGGAATCTTATCAAGAATATGAGGCCAAGAGATGAAATTGAGTCCATGGAATGGGACGAGTTCAAGAACTTATTTTTTAATAGGTACTTCCATCGTATTCTTCGAATAATGATGGAGAAGGAGTTTCTTGAACTAATGCAAAAGGATGATGAATCTGTTGGTGTATACGAAGCGAATTCTACAAGGCCTGCAAGGTATGCGTCTGGCTTTATCATCCAACCTGAAATTAAAGTTGATCGATTCTTCAGTGGCCTAAAACCAAGTCTTCGAAGGGAATTAGCTATAAAAGGCTTCAGTAGCTATGAAGAAATTGTGTGTTGTTCTATCAAGGTAGAAATGGAAGTTGGTGTTACATATCCGTCTCATGGTTTTGACAAGAAACGAAAGATGGAGTTGAAGGAGAAATCTCAGAATAATGGTGAAAAGAAGATGAATGTTTCTTTATGCTCAAAGTGTGGAAAGAAGCATGGTGGAGATTGTCTAAATGGGACTAGAAAATGTTTTATGTGTTGAAAAAAAGGTCATCGAGCAACTGAGTGTTTATGTAATGGAAAACGGGTTGCTGATGATGTGAATAAAGAAAATTTTTCAGAGAACGCACCACCAACACATCAATGATTCAAGTGCAAGGAAATGGGGCATTATACTAATAAATTCCCTAATCCAAGGGTTAGTGATGATCGACATGAGAAAACACTTGAGGAAAAGGAGAAAGGGAAGTCACATGCAATCACTATTGGCGATGTTGAATATGACAACGATGTGGTGGAATTATTAAGTGGTTATGTAATGGGATTCCAAAATAATGGTGTATATAGTATCATGTAATATTGGAATATTTATGTATTGATATATTGTGGTTATCAATAATTTTATGGTACCAGTAACAATGGAAAGTGATTGAGATATTTTTGGGAAAAAGATGATATGCACATAATGAAGGGATAAGGAGAAAATGAAATGTTTGATAGTATTCATGAGCTAATGAAAGATATAAGGAAATAGTTATATCATTGTTTTAGTATATAGAATTTTTGGGTTTTGGTATGTGGAAAGAGTTAACTTTTGACAACACTAATGTTTTCAATAAGATTCAATGGGTATTCATTTTTCAAGAGAATACATGATTAAGGCCTTCAAATGTTTGTAATGTGAACAACAAGACATATCCTATGATATATGGGGATCAACGATGGTATTAATATGCTTGTTATATGAAATCTATGATAATTGTTTTAACTATTATATGAGAGTGGACTACAGTATTATGGATAAGCCTAAAGATTGGAATGGATTATGTTGGACATAAGTTAGTATTGTTTAAGGATAAAACTTTTTTCGATATTATTTATGGGATGTTATAGTAATGTAGTTTTAGAAAAAGGAAAACCTGCAGGACGGGCGATAGCCCATCGCGTCGGACAAGGCTATGGGAATCAAACCCAAAACCGAAGAGCGACTGGCCTTTATCACCTACCACTGGCCTATAGGAAGTCCCTGTTTAGTAGAAACTAGTTTTATTATATTAAGCAGTATGATATATGATGTATAAGTCCATTTTAGGAACCATATATGATTAATCTCACTATAGATGGACTTATATATTTTTGAAAACTTTTATAACCTTTTGTATGAGACAGATGGAATGACCCATTATTCTATCGCATGATCTGCTAACACTTCACGAATGAAAAATTCAACTTCATTTCATTAAGAGATGAAGTGGAAATTATCCAAAGAACAACCAATGGTGAGACTGTACCAAAATCATGAAAGTATTTCTTCTAATTCCAATTTCATCAACTTTAAGGAAATGATCTTGAAAACCAAAAATTTTGTCCTAGTGCCCTTATATCCAATGAATCAGATGGTACCTTAGATCATGAAAAATCTATGCCTTTTTGATTGATGGCTATTTCATAGCCATGTTCTCTACCACTCTCAATCAGAACATGATTGTCAGATTTCTCCTCCATATCCATATTTTCACCTATGTTCTCCTATGTGGAAACCCAGGGATGAGTTATTTGGGTATCCGTTATGATTCTAACGTTCTTTTTTTAAATGAAGTTATAGTATTCCTTTTAACGATGTGGGTTTCTATGAATTACACTCTCATGTAATAAACCATTTATAACCCCAACAAATTTCGCAGGCCAAATTCAATTTAAGGTGGGTAGAATGTAACACCCCGAGATTTTATGAAAAATATTCTTTTAATATCATTGATGTCTTGTGTTTTATGCTACAACAAGATTACCTTGCGCTACACGGAACACCGTATGAGCTTGCAGTATACACAACACTATTCATGGATCATGTTACACACAATTTTGATAGTAGTTATTCTACGAAACATTGAGTGTATATATATTAAAATATATAAATATTAAATGTATAAATGAAATATGGTTGGATTCTGTTATATGAAACAACAGAGGATTCTTGCACAACATGCAACCCTGACTTGGATTGCATTACATGCAATCACGACTTTCCTCGATAGCGTGTGTTGTACGCAATACCAGGTTTCACTAAACAACGATTTATGGTTATAATATTATTATGAACTAGCCGTTATGAGTAGTATCAACTACATTTTGAATTTTATAACATTATTATTCATCTTACACATTTTCTAGAACATGGTATGAGAACAAAATCAAATTTTCGAGTAAAATAAGTATTTTTAAAAAAAATGTAGTTTTGTGGCCTTTTGATGGCGCACACACCTTAAATCTTGTTTTTGACATGTCTATAAGTTCAATTTGACAAAATAAAATTATTATTTGGAATCAGTATATAAAAAATTTACTTTGTACATATTTTTCATATTATTCTGATAACTTTCATATTTTAATGAATAGTAAAAACACGCTATATTTTAATTAAAAACAAATTTTTTTCATCAAAATAATTTATATGGTTAGATTATATTTTTAATTGGTTTTAAAGTGTAATTAGAATATATTTTTACAATTTAATCTAATTTTTGTCATTGGAATTAATTTCACTTTTAAATTGGATATAAACAAGTATCAATCTTTTGATAGTTATTGTTTCTTAAAAACACGCAATTTGTTTTGACGACGGGAATTAATTTTTAAATTAATTAATGCAACTGATATGTTTTGAATTTGGTAAAATAGACATAATTTTTGAATTCATAATATCAAATATAGCTTAGGACTAATTTTTGGTATTTTTCTGGAAACTTTCATTTTTTTCATGAATAGTGAAACCACTAAGTGGTAGTTAAAAAACTGAATTTTTCATAAAACATAATTTTACCATTTCTGTGAGTGGAATTTTGAAAATCCGAGAGACACAGTTAATATCAAGGACTAAAATTTGGTTCAATGAGATGAAAATATTTTTTGGTGAATTGAAACTTTTTACTTTTATTTACCACGGTTAAAAGTAAATAGGATAATTAAGGGTAAAAATGATATTATTATTACCCTAAAACATGTCCTAATTATATTGGATAAGTTTAATTCGACCAAAAACAACTTCAGCAATAAAATATGACCATTTAGGCCCACTTGGATTAGATTAGGACATTTAATATTAATTTATTTATGGAATGGTTGAAATAGTTAAAATCAATGTTTAATAAGTAATCATTTTTAATATTGAGTTATACATAAGATAAATTCTACTATAAATATTAATTAGGAATATAAAACTATTTCCTACATAATTGTATTTTATTTATAATTTTTATACATTAAATAATTTAATTTATTTATGACACAATGATGATGCAGTAATTATCTTATTAATGAAATATTGACAAAATTGATGTTATAAATACCCAAATAAATGTAATTTGAGACTTTATATGAATTAAAATAAATTTATATGTTAATATGACATGTTAGGATTGATTTAGTTATCTTTTTTCGAACTAATCATTCTGTTATGATTTTCACAAAAATCAATTACCAAATAGTGTCAAAATTGACATAAAATAGTTTTTAAAACAAATATTATATTATTATTTTTTTTATTCCTAAAAATCTAAGGTTCGTCCAAATAACATATATAATGTTATATATATTAATAATAAACATCTTGGGGTTCTTTTGGCTTGTTATAGTATGTTTATTAACAATATAGTGTAAGAAAACAAGAAGACACGGTAAAAGTAAAATTATTTAACTTAAGGTTAAATCTAAATGATAAGGTTAAAATAGAAACCTAAAATTGTATAAATTATATTGGATGAGAGGGTTTAGACCCATACCCTCCTTAGATTCGAAATAACTCAATTTATAGCTATTAAAAACCGAATATGACTTTATAATAAAATAATATTTTTTGTTTTTCCAAAGGTGCCCCTCTCCTCCGTTATAAAAGGGAACCTCCTCCCTCTCTTCCTCACACCACATTGAGCCTTCAAGATCGGACAAACCCTGACAAATTCTCTTCAACACTTCAATATAAACATCCTAGATGTTCTGGTCTTCTTCAATGACCAATTATAGTTCCCTAAGAGTAGGTCTCAAAGAGGAGCTTCAAAAAAGAGGTAATGTCCGTTACCGATTATTTCAACTCTATTTCTTCTTCCACTTCTTCTTCATTAGTTGTTTCATTATGAAGTAACAACATCAGTATAACTCATATAATGATATGTTATTATAAGTATGAAACAACCCTATTTCACCATCTATCCATCCTACGGAAAATGAAATCACCACGTGTGCGTACGTATGGAATACCGTCTCCACGCCGTGTTGAAATCTATTTTTCCACCAACACCTTACATGGATTGGTATAATGGTGTAAAGAATAACTATATATAGTTATTATAACATCATACTGAGTCTGATATATTATACCATCTACTCCAATTCTATTCAATAATTATGGGAATGATATCATCGCTCGTGCGTACGTACGGACAACCGTCTCCACGACGCGATGAGATTCATTCTCCATGTTAACCATACATGAATGATAATAAAGTTTATATAATGAATAATAATGAAATATATTAAATAATAATTCTACTGTATTTATGTATATATATATGTATGTCATCCAATTAATTCCATTCAATTCAATGAGGAAACGAAAACAACCTTCATGCGTACGTAAGGCCTACCGTCTCCATGAACGGTGTATTTCTTTCCATTTATCGATCTATTATATATATGTATATTCTGAATATATATTATATATAAATCATGTTTTATATTCTGGAATTAAGTAATCATGATCTATGTAATCATATGAATAATTACAAGTCAAAACACGGACGACAAATGAAACAATTTTACCCAAAATTCTCTTTAACATGGAATTTACAAAAGAACGGGTAATATAAAGTCATAAGTGAACCATATATGATATCATAACAATGAATATGATTTTTTAATAAGTCAATTACATTATTTAAATCATTATACAGGATGTTCGGATACGTATGAAGCATATCAGACCTAAGGTAATGGATAATTTTTCAAATCTCATTTTTATCCGAGATTTCTTATACGTAAGTATTTACTAGGGCTATTATTATCATCCAAGTACATGTCATCTAAAAGTGTTTTCATGTATGTTTAAAGTTATTTTTACCCATTTTTTACTTTTACTACATTGTATGTAAGTAATCTTTTTTTACCATACGAGGTACTTTTGACTTTTCTGAAAAAAATATGAGGAGAATGTTATTTTTAACTTAAACGGAATGAATGGATTTTTACGGTTTTATAAAGCCTTATTTTCATGAAGCTTCCTCCAAAATATTTCATGAATATTTTCAACAAAATCCTTTACTTATAAAATTTCATGACATTTTGTGAAAAGAAAATTATTTTTAAGAAGAAAGGATATTTTCCTCAAGAATTCATTTCATGTGTTTTATCAAAACCATTTTTCATCTAAGGTGAAATTATTTCATATGTGTATGTTTCAAGTATAATGTCTCTATGATTTAAATGGTTTCACTTTCCTTATTATGAAATGATATCCATTTCTTTTATATGGATTATGTAATGATGGGATGATGTTTATGAAACCCATTTTATTTATTGTGTTATTATAAATGATGTATGTTTATTTTTTGGCACAAGTAAGAATGATTTCATTATGATATTGGTGGGGCCTATTTATCCCTCCAATGCATTGGGTAAAGATTTATATCTCATGAGATAGACATGGCTGGAATGGTAAGTAAATCATGTTCAGTGTTACAGGACTGGAACGATGAGTGAACTCGATTCAGAAAGGGACTTTGTCCACTAAGATGGTCTTGGTAGCAATGCCTTGGCTACTATGGAAATCATAAAATGTGCTGAATAGTTTCCAAAATTACATGTTTTATTTACATTATATTTTATCATGGTTGATGTTCCATTATGATATATTCCTTACATACTTCCACGATTTATGTCTTTGCTCATGATTTTGATGTTTAAATTTCATGTTCATGTTTTTGCTTCCAAATGTTTATATATTGTTTTATGTTATCTATGTTTTCCCTTACTGAGCATTTGAGCTCACCGTTTTTATGTTTTATTTTCCCCAGGAAATAAAGAATGGTTTTAGGTAAGGAAACAAAAAGGATAAGATCGTTATGGGAGTTGTTGAAGATATTTCAACATGATTTGAAGTTTATATTCTGAGTTTCTAGAGACACTAAACTATTACAATCCTTGTGTGTCAGTTTTTGATATGTATTAAGTATTTCGCAAAAGTAATGTAATGTCCATGTACGTGAAGCTTCGGGTCTCTACAGTTGGTATCAGAGGATAAGTTTAGTCAACCTTCGGAAACTAGGATGCGAGAACTATTTTGAGATCCCTAGAGATATTTATAAGGTATGTCTAGGGATGTCCCTAAGGTTAAGTATAAGTATATGTTATATTCCTAGAATTAGGGTAACTATCCTAGAATTAAATCTAAGATGTTAGATATTGAAGGTACTCCCCCTTTATTATGTTGTTTTCTCTAGAATGATTTTTGCCTCTCACAGTATTCTTTTTGGGTTTTGGACGATGGCTGGAACCCGAAGGAACCGTGTTGATCAATGAAATGGACAATGCAATGATTGTCCTCCTGAACAAACAAATGTTATGGGAGATGGAGTGTAAAATCTTATTGCTATACTTACACAAGCTATGAATCATTATGGACTTCCTAATGAGCATAGAAGGGAACAATATTCTATTGAGTCCTTCATGAGGCAACGCCCACCTTCTTTCAGTGGGTCTTATGATCCACTTGTTTCTGAACAGTGGATCAGTACCACTGAAAAGATATTTTTAGTTATTCAATGTTTTGATCATGATAAATTCATCTTAACAGTATATTGTTTGGAAGGTGAAGGTGATCAATGGTGGAATCTTATCAAGAATACGAGGCCAAGAGATGAAATTGAGTCCATGGAATGGGAAGAGTTCAAGAACTTATTTTTCAATAAGTACTTCCCTCGTATTCTTCGAACATAGATGGAGAAGGAGTTTCTTGAACTAAGGAAAAGGATGATGAATCTGTTGGTGTATACGAAGCGAATTTTACAAGGCTTGCAAGGTATTCATATGGATTTATCATCCAACCTGAAAGTAAAGTTGATCGATTCTTCAGTGTCTTAAAACCAAGTCTTCAAAGGGCAATAGCTATAAGAGACTTCAGTAGCTATGAAGAAATTGTGCATTGTGCTATCATGGTAGAAATGGAAGTTGGTGTTATATATCCATCTCATGGTTTTTACAAGAAACGAAAGATGGAGTTCAAGGAGAAATCTCAGAATAATGGTAAAAAGAAGATGAATGTTTCCTTATGCTCAAAGTGTGGAAAGAAGCATGGTGGAGATTGTCTTAAAGAGACTAGAAAATGTTTTAAGTGTGGAAAAGAAGGTCATCGAGCAGCTGAGTGTCCAAGTAATGGAAAAAGGGTTTCTAATGATGTGAATAAAGAAAATACTGCAGAGAACTCACCACCAACACTTCAATTTTTCAAGTGCAAGTAAATGGGGCATTATGCTAATAAATGTCCTAATCCAAGGGTTAGTGATGATCGACATGAGAAACCACTTAAGGAAAAGGACAAAGGGAAGTCACATGCGATCACTATTGGCGATGTTGAATATGACAACGATGTGGTGGAATGATTTAGTGTTTATGTAATGGGATTCCAAAATAATTTTGTATATAGTATCATGGAATATTGGAATATTTATGTATTAGTATATTGTGGTTATCAATAATTTTATGGTACCGGTAACCATGGAAAGGGATTGAGATATTTTTGGGAAAAGGATGATATGCACATAATGAAGGGATAACGAGAAAATGAAATGTTTGAAAGTATTCATGAGATCATGAAAGATATAAGGAAATAGTTATATCATGGTTTTAGTATATAGAATTTTGGGGTTTTGGTATGTGGAAAGAGTTAACTTTTGACAACACTCATGTTTTCACTAAGATTCAGTGTGTATTCATTTTTCAAGAGAATACACGATTAAGGCCTTCGAATGTTTGGAATGTGACCAACAAGACATATCTTATGATATATGGGGATCAACTACGGTATTTACATGCTTTTTATATGAAATCTCTGGTAATCATTTTCACTATAATATGAGAGTGGACTGCAGTATAATGGATAAGCCTAAAGATTGGAATGGATTATGTTGGACATAAGTTAGTATTGTTTAAAGATAGAAGTTTTTTCGATATTATTTAAGGGATGTTATAGTAATGTAGTTTTAGAAAAAGGATAACCTACAGGACAGGCGACAACCCATCACATCGGACAAGGCTATTGGAATCGAACCCACAACTGAAGTGCGACTGGCCTTTATCGCTTACCACTGGCCTATAGGAAGTCCCTGTTTAGTAGAAACTAGTTTTATTATATTAATCACTTTTATATATGAAGTATAAGCCCATTTTAGGAATCATATATGATTAATCTCACTATAGATGGACTTATGTATTTTTGATAACTTTTATAACCTTTTGTTTGAGATAGATGGAATGAACCATCATTCTATCGCATGATCAGCTAACACTTCACGAATGACAAATTTAACTTCATTTCTTTAAGAGATTAAGTGGAAATTGTCCAAAGAACGACCAACGGTGAGACTGTACCAAAATCATGAAAGTATTTCTTCTAATTCCATTTTTATCAACTTTAGGGAAATGATCTTAAAAACCAAAAATGTTGTCCTAGTGCCCTTATATCCGATGAATCAGATGGTTCCTTAGATCATCACAAATCTATGGCTTTGTGATTGATGGATTTTTCATAGACATGTTCTCTACCACGCTCCATCAGAATATGATGGTCAGATTTCTCCTCCATATCCATATTTTCACCTATGTTCTCCTATGTGGAAACCCAGTGATGAGTTATTTGGGTATCCGTTATGTTTCTAACATTCTTTTTTTAATGAAATTTTAGTATTCTTTTTTACGATATGGGTTTCTATGAATGAAAGTCTCGTGTAATAAACCATTTATAACCCCGACGAATTTCAAGGGCGAAATTCATTTTAAGGGGGGTAAAATGTAACAACCTGAGATTTTATGAAAAATATTCTTTTAGTATCATTGATTTCTTGTGTTGTATTCTACAACATGATTACCTTGTGCTACACGCAACATCGTATGAGCTTGCAGTATACACAACACTATTCCTGGATCATGTTACACACAATTTTGATAGTAGTTATTTTATGAAACATTGAGTGTATATATATAAATATAAATATATATATATATATTCAATGTATAAATGAAATATGGTTGGATTCTATTATACGAAATAGAAGAGGATTCTTGCACAACACACAACCCTGACTTGGCTTGCATTACACGCAATCGTGACTTTCCTCGATAGCGTGTGTTGTATGCAATACCAGGTTTCACTAAACAACGATATATAGTTATAATATTATTATGAACTAGACGTTATGTGTAGTATCAACTAAATTTTGAATTTTATAACATTATTATTAATCATACACATTTTCTAGAACATAGTATGAGAACAAAATCAATTGTTCGAGTAAAATAAGTATTTTTCAAAAAATGTAGTTTTGCCACCTTTTGATGGCGCACCTACCTCAAATCTTGTTTTTGACATGTCTATAAGTTCAATTTGACAAAATAGAATTATTATTTGGAATCAGGATATAAAAATTTACTTTGGATAAAATTTTCATATTATTTTGATAACTTTCATATTTTAATGAATAGTAAAAACACGCTATATTTTAATTAAAATTTTTTTTTTCATTGCAATAATTTATATGGTTAGATTATCTTTTTAATTGGTTTTAAAGTGTAATTAGAATATATTTTTACCATTTATTCCAATGTTGGTCATTGGAATTAATTTCACTTTGAAATTGGATATAAACAAGTATCAATCTTTTTATAGTTTTTTTTCTTAAAAACACGCTATTTGTTTTGACGACATGAATTAATTTTTAAATTTATTAATGAAACTGATATGTTTTGAATTTGGTAAAATAGAAATCATTTTTGAATTCATAATATCAAATATATCTTATGCCTAATTTTTGGTATTTTTTTGTTAACTTTCTTTTTTTGATGAATAGTGAAACCACTAAGTGTTAGTTAAAAAATGTAATTTTTTATAAAACTTAATTTTACCGCTTCTGTGAGTGGAATATAGAATATCCGAGAGACACGGTTAATATCAAGGACTAAAATGTGGTTCAATGGGATGAAAATATTTTATTGTGAATAGTAACTTTTTACTTTTATTTTGCATGGTTAAAATTAAATAAGATAATTAAGGGTAAAAATGATATTATTATTACCCTAAAACATGTCCTAATTCTAATGGATAAGTGTAATTCGACCGAAAACAACCTTAGGAATAAAATATGACCATTTAGGCCCACTTGAATTAGAATAGGATATTTAATATTAATTTATTTATAGAAGGGTTAAAATAGTTAAAATCAATGTTTAATAAGTAAATCATTTTTAATATAGGGTTATACATAAGATAAATTATACTATAAATATTCAATAGAAAGATAAAACTATTTCCTACATAATGGTAGTTTATTTATAATTTTTAGGCATTATATAATTTAATTTATTTATGACACAAAGATCATGCAGTAATTATCTTATTAATGAAATATTGACATAATTGATGTTATAAATACCCAAATAAATGTAATTTGAGACTTTTTATGAATACAACTAATTTTATAGGTTAATATGACATGTTATTATTTATTCAGTTATCTTTTTTCGAACTAATCATTCTGTTATGATTTTCACAAAAATAATTTACCAAATAGTGTCAAAATTGACATAAAATAGTTTTTAAAACAAATATTATATTATTAATTTTTATTTTATTCCTAAAAATCTAAGGTTCGGCCTAATGACTTATATAATGTTATATTTATTAATAATAAACAACTTGGGGTTCTTTTGTCATGTTATTGTATGTTTATTAACCTTATAGTGTAAGAAAACAAAAAGACACGGTAAAAGTAAAATTATTTAACTTAAGGTTAAATCTAAATGATAAGGTTAAAATAGAAACCTAAACATGCCTAAATTCTATTGGATGAGAGTATTTATACCCATCCCAACCTTAGCTTCTAAATAACTCAATTTAGAGCTATTAGAAACCGAATATGTCTTTATAATAAAATAATATTTTTAGTTTTTCCAAAGGTGCCCCTCTCCTCCCTTATAAAAGGGAACCTCATCCCTCTCTTCCTCACGCCACATTTAGCCTTCAAGCTCGGAAAAACAATGCCAAATTTACTTCTCCACTTAAATATAAACATCCTAGAGGTTCTGGTCTTCTTAAAAGACCAATTTTAGTGCCCTAAGAGGGGGTCTCAAAGAGGCGCTTCAAAGAAGAGGTAATGTCTGTTACCGATTCTTTCAACTCTATTTCGTCTGCCACTTCTTCTTATTTAGTTGTTTCATTATGAGCTAATAACATCAGTATAACTCATATAATGATATGTTATTATAATTATGAAACAAATCTATTTCCCCATCTATCCATCCTACGGAAACCGAAATCACCACGCATGCGTACGTACGGAATACCGTCTCCACGCCGTGTGGAAATCTGTTTTTCCACCAACACCTTACATGGATGGGTATAATGGTGTAAAGATTAAATATATATAGTTATTATAACATCATAATTATTCTGATATATTATACCATCCACTCCAATTCTATTCAATAATTATGGGAATGATATCATCGCTCGTGTGCACGTACGGACTACCGTCTCCACGACGCGATGAGATTCATTCTCCATGTTAACAATAAACGAATGATCATAAAGTTTACATAATGAATAATAATAAAATATATTAAATAATAATGCTACTATATTTAGGTATATATATATGTATTTCATCCAATTAATTCCATTCAATTCAATGAGGAAAGGAAAACAACGTTCATGCGTACGTACGGCCTACCGTCTCCATGAACGATGTATTTCATTCCATTTATTGATCTATTATATTTATGTATATTATGAATATATATTATATATAAATCATGTTTTATATTCTGGAATTAAGTAATCATGATCTATGTAATCATATGAATAATTACAAGTCAAAACACGGATGATAAATGAAACGATTTTACCCAAAACGCTTTTTAACATGGAATTTTCAAATGAACGGGTAATATAAAGTCATAAGTGAACCATATATGATATCATAAAAATGAATATGATTCTATAATAAGTCAATGACATTATTTAAATCATTATACAGGTGGATCGGATACGTACGAAGCATATCAGACCTAAGGTAAGGGATAATTTTGCAAATCTCATTTTTATCCGAGATTGCTTATATGTAAGTATTTACTGGGGCTATTATTATCATCCAAGTCCATGTTATCTAAAAGTGTTTTCATTTATGTTCAAAGTCCTTTTTACCCATTTTTGAATTTTACTACATTGTATGTATGGAATCTTTTTTTACCATACGAGGTACTTTTTGACTTTTCCGACAACAGTACGAGGAGAATGATATTTTTAACTTATACGGCACAAACAGAATTTTACCGTTTTATAAAGCCTTATTTTCATCAAGCTTCCTCCAAAATATTTCATGACTATTTTCAACAATATCCTTTTCTTTTAAAATTTCATGACATTTTGTGAAAAGTAAATGATTTTTAAGAAGAAAGGATATTTTCCTCAAGAATTAATTTCAAGTGTTTTATCAAAACCATTTTTCATCTAAGATGAAATTATTTCATATGTGTATGTTTAATGTATAATGTCTCTATGATTTACATGGTTTCAATTTCCTTATTATGAAATGATATCCAATTCTTTTATATGTATTATGTAATGAAGGGATGATGTTTATGAAACCCATTTTATTTATTGGGTTATTATGAATGATGTATGTTTATTTTGTGGCACAAATAAGAATGATTTCATTTTGAGATGGGTGGGACCTATATCTCCCTCAAATATATTGGGTAATGATTTATATATCATGAGATAGACATGTCTGGAATGGTAAGTTAATCCGGTTCAGTGTTACAGGGCTGGAACGAGGAGTGAACTCGATTCAGAAAGGGACTTTGTCCACTAAGATGGTCTTGGAAGCAATGCCTTGGCTACTATGGAAATCATAACATGTGCTCAATGGTTTCCACAATTAAATGTTTTATTTCCATTATATTTTATCATAGTTGATGTTACGTTATGATATATGCCTTACGTACTTCCACGATTTATGTCTTTGCTCAAGATTTTGATGTTTAAATTTCATGTTCATGTTTTTGCTTCCAAATGTTTATGGATTGTTTTATGTTATCTATGTTTTACATTACTGAGCATTTGAGCTCACCATTTTTATGTTTTATTTTCCCCAGGAAATAAAGAAAGGTTTTATGTAAGGAAACAAATAGGGGAAGATCGTTATGTGAGTTGTTGAAGATATTTCAACATGATTAGAAGTTTATATTCAGAGTTTTCAAAGACACTAAACTATTACGGTCCTTGTGTGACTGTTTTTGATATGTATTAAGTATTCTGAAAAATTAATGTAATGTCCATGTACGTCAAGCATTGGGTCTCTACACTCTAGACATTATTAATTAATTGAGAATGAAAACTAGAAGATGAAATATATATTAGAGGCGGAAAATTCTAGAATTTCTATTTTAAGAAATGATGTATCAGATATTTCCAAATATCTTGATAAAAAATATATTGATTTTGATAATATTTCTAAAAAACATAAGGAAGTTAATTCTGATAAGGATAAACTTTCTAAGGATCTTGAAAATGTTATTTCTAAGAAAAATGTTTTAGAGACTAACTCAACTCCAAGACTAATGACTATGAGGATAAGAATTTAGTCGTCAGAATAACTCTAAAATATTTTACTTAAAGAAACATTTACCTAAATTTACATTTAGATGGAAATATTTTGATTAATTATATTCACAACTTTTTCCTCAGATGAATAGTTCTAGATTTGGTTATACTCATTAAAAACCAGTTTTAGTCATAATTATTTTTTTCCCAAAGTGATCCTTTTCCACTAAGTGTCAATGTGGTGTACATTGTGAGAAAAGTAGATCATTGAATAATATGAAATCCTTAGGTTTTCATAAAGAATAATTTTCTATGAAGATATGGACACCTAAGATTTTATTTTAAATTATTTATCCCAGAAATTTTGGATTCCAAAAGCCTTATTATTTTATTATCAAGAAAACAAAGGATGTGCCTAAAAAAATAAATGGTACATGGATTGTGGATGTTCTTGGAACATTATTTGTAACAAAACATTCATTGAAAATATTATAAAGATTAATAGTATAAAAATAAATTTTAGAGACAATTATCAAGGAGAAATTGTTGGTATAGGCAACATTGTTATTCTTGGAAAATCATTAATTTCAAATGTTTTAGTTTTTAATGGTCTTAATCACAACCTTATGAGAATTATCCAATTATGTGATGAAGGCTACCTTGTAAATTTTAGGAATT
Organism: Viscum album; assembly: GCA_963277665.1. Lineage (NCBI taxonomy): Eukaryota > Viridiplantae > Streptophyta > Magnoliopsida > Santalales > Viscaceae > Viscum > Viscum album. The sequence goes on from OY728136.1 coordinate 876,171,443, forward strand.
ATCAATGTATAGTACATAATTCTAAGGAAGAGATTATTCTCTATGACCATAGGAATGAGAATGTTTATACACTGAACTTAGAAGAACATAGGAGTCAGTACATACCTTTCCTTAGCTCAGTGGAAGATCAAGCAAGGTTTTGGAATAAAATACTAGGACAATGTAACCTTGGGAAGCTCTAAAAACTCTCAAATAAAAGTCTTGTTAAGGATCAACTACATATTTGAAATGATTCTTCAAAAGTTTGTGATCATTGTCAATGTAGAAAGAAACATATGTTAAGACTTAAATTAATTAATGAAGTCTCAACTATTGATCCATTTCAACTAGTTCATATTGATCTTTTCAGTCCAACACAAACCGGAAGTACTGGAGGAAAATAATATGTATCAGTTTTAGTTAATGATTACACTAGATTTACATGGGTCTTATTTATAGTAAATAAATATGAAGCCTTTTCATATTTTAAATATTTTTTAGCTAATGTTAAAAATGAGAAAAACCATCCATTGATAACTCTTTGTATTGATCATGGGGGTGAATTTGAACATTCATATTATTAAACTTTTTGTAGTAAGAAATTCATTAATGACAACTTCTCAACTCCATGAACTCCTCAACAAATGGTGTTTCTAAAAGAAGAAACCAGATTCTTCAAGTGACAAATATAACCATGATGAGTGAATATTATATTTCTAATCAATTTTGGGATGAAGCTATTAGTACTGATTGTTTTACTATAAATCGAGTTTTAATTAGACCTTTTTATAATGAAACACCTTATGAATTGTGGACTAGTAAAAAACATAAATTTTTATATATCAATGTATTTGGATGCAAAGTATTCATCTTAAATATTGAAGATAAGTTGCTTAAATTTTCACCTAAATATGATGATGAAATTTTCTTAGTCTATTCCACTAATTTTAAGGATTATAGAGTTTTTTAAAAAAAATATTTAAATTTTAAAGAAATAGTACATGTTAAATTAGATGTAACAGATCCTTTTGTTTTTAAATAACCCCAACCAACATCTTCAAATGTGTTTTGAAAAACATATTATCACCATATTTTGGAAAATTCTTCTAATAAGTAAAATACTCAAGAAAATGTTTCTAAAGTATTTATGCCAGAATATTTTTTACCTTATGTTGATGAACAGATTTTAAAAAACTCAAATTAGTTTTCTCTTAAGAATCATCCCAATGAGATTATCATTTGTGATGTAGATCAACCTATAAGGATACTATGTTATTTTTGTAATAAAGTAAAACATATAGAATTTATTTCCCAATTAGAGAATAAAATCACAAATGAAGATTTATGTGATGATGATTGGATTACTATTATGAAAGATCAACTAAATGAATTCGAATGGAACAAATTCTGGACCTTGGTTAAAATACATAAAGAAACTTCTCTAATTGGTGTAAAATGGGTCTTCTAAAATAAATGTGACGAAAATAGAATCATTGTAAGAAATAAAGCACGATTAGTTTCTAAAGGATATAATCAACAAAAAGAAATAGACTTTGAAGAAACCTATGCTCCAGTAGACAAAGTTGAATATATTTGTATTCTAATAACCTTTGAATAATTTTTTAATTTCAATCCTTTTAAAATTTACGTGAAGTATTCTTTCCTTAACAGATATGTTCAATAGGATGTTTATGTTGAACAACCTCCTGGGTTGGAAGATAAAAAACAACCTGAACATGTTTACAAACTTACATAAGATTTATATGGACATAAACAAGTCCCTAGTGCCTGGTATGAGAGACTTATATGATATTTGTTACAAAAAAAATTATGTTATGGGAACTACTAATCCAACCCTTTTTATAAATAAAGATAAGAAAAATGTTTCTATAGGTCAAATTTAGGTTGATAACATTATATTCGGATCCACTCAGAAATCCTTAAGTGATTAATTTACAAATCTAAGGAAATATGAGTTCTAAATGAGTATGATGGGTGAGTTAACCTTTCATATTTGTTTTTAAATTTCTCAAAAACTAGATAGGACTTATATATCTCAACACAAGTATATTAATGATCTTCTTAAAAAGTATGGATATGAAAACACTAAAAGTATAAGTCCTCCAATCGATACCTCAAACTCTCTTAATCATGATAAAGCTGGGAAACAAGTAAATAAAACATATTTTAGAGGTATGATAGGAATTATATTATACTTAATAACTAGTTTTGTAGACATATTGTTTTTAGTATGCATATGTCCAAGATATTAATCTAATCTAAAGGATTATCATTTAAAAGCAGTAAAAATAATTTTTCACTATTTAAAGGGAACCATAGATTTATGACTTTTCAATAAATCTACAAATGATTATTTCTAAAAATGTTTTTTGGATTCTGACACTGGTGGTTGTAGAATAGATTGGAAATGTATATCTGGAACAAGTAATTTTTTATGAGATTAATTAGTTTCTTGGTCATGCAAGAAGCAACAATTAGTATCACTTTTCACTATTTAATCTGAATATGTATCATCTTGAAGTTGTTATGCTAAAGTTTTCTCGATTCAATAAAAGCTCACAGACTATTACATGAGTCTTACCAAAACAAAAATAATGTGTGATAAAACTAGTTCCATTTACCTAAACAAAAACCATAAAAATCACTCTCATTAAATACACATAGACATTAGGAATCACTTTCTTTGGGATCACACACTTAAAAGATATATCATTCTTCAATTTGTCAGACCACAAGACCAACTTGGTGTAATTTATCCAAAATCATTACCCTATGATAGATTGCAATACATTAAACAAAATATAAAAATGATAACATAAAGGTAATAATCTGTATTATCTTTTTATTGAAACCTATCTAATTATATTAATACTACTTTTCATAGGGGGAGTACATATGTTTATTAATTTATATTTATATTATGATACTACTTTTCATAGGGGGAGTACATATGTTTATTAATTTATATTTCCATTCCATTTTTTATCAAAACCTAAAATTTTGGGAACCTAAATTTTTTTCTATTCCCTAAGAAATTTAAAGGAACCTAAGTTTTATAATTATAACATTATAAAAATTGAAAATTCCTTATAAGAAATCCGAAAGGTATATTTCCTTACTTAACTCTTCGTAATTTACTTTTTTTTACTTTTTGGTATTTAAATATTATTTTATGAAAACATTATCAGATACACTTTCCATAAATCCGATTTTTACTTAAAACACAAATGTTTAGAACCTATAAATCCTTCTTTGACATTGATATCAACCATCAGACCAGATCAAAATAATATAAATCATTGTATTGATTTGGGAATATGAACTGTCACCAACAATCCTATATAAAGGACCCCCCTAATCACGTCCCACATCAATTATTCTAGTGTTTTTGTGTTGAAGCTCTCCTACCCTTCATAGTCACTGTTTAGTTTTTTTATCATTCTTTAAGATCTTAATGTCTCTTGAAGTTTCATTTCAAACTATTATGGACCCTAACAAAGAACTCAAGGAATGGTTAATTTATATAGAAGTTTTGTTTAACTAAATTTATTTTTCAAGTACAACCCCCTAATATTGAAAATAGTGAAGAAAAGTAGTTGGAAAATTCTATGTGTTTCCAAACTAATGAATTAGGATCCTGAATATATTAATATTCTTATATAATTCTATGATATAGTTCATTTTTATGAACAAGGAGGAAGAGAAATGTTTTCTTTCAAGTGTTATGGGAAGTCTTATTCCTTGTATTTCAACAAGGTAGCTAATATTTTGGATATTCCTTATGAAGAAGATGCTATATTTTTTCACACAAAATATTAGACACAGAAGGATATTTTTATAAGGTTAAGAAAATTAAGTGTCTTGGAATTAGAGTAATTTTAGCGAATATTTCTCTTCTTTCGACCAATTATAGATAACTGGTTCTATGGATGAAAGGTTTTTTGATTCGGAGAAAGGGAGATAATGATTATCTTTTGAAATGATATATCTTAATGATGGATTTATTAGTAAATCTAAGGAAGATAAACCTCATCAAGTATATTATTTTAATAATCATCATTCCATAATGGAACAATAAAGTCTCAAATCATTATGTAACCTGCGATCTTGTCCAAGATCATTTTCCTTTTCTTAGAATCCTTAAAAATTCCCTACATCAGAAAGGACATAGGTTTCAAGATTATATTATCGAGTGATGATACTATGAGAAGGATGAATTTTGGTTTTAGTATTAAGATAAGAGTGTTCTTTGAGCTTCATGATAATGATGATAAAAATTCTAGAAATAAAGGTGAAGTAGGAGAAAGTTCTAATGAAACTCCAAATAAGAGAAAAGATAATGTACTATAACCGAAAGAGAAAGCACCAATGCCTGAGTCAGTATCTGTCACACCAAAGTTGAAAAAGAAAAAGACATTTTCTAATGAAGTAGTTTCCAAATGGAGAGAGAATAAGAAGAAAAATAATGAATAATATATAGTTTTTGGGTTAGCCCCTTATGATTCTAAAGCCTTAAATATTAAAGAAGATGAAGAGGTTGAGAAGTAAGAAAAAGAGAAGAAGTTAAAGAAGAAGATGTCAGAAGTTGAGAATCTTCAAGATTTTCATAGTGATATAGAGAAGGCATCTGAAAAAGTTCAGGTACAATAATACTTCTTGTAAGAACCATTCCCAATTAGAACTCTAGGTGCAGAAAACAGAAAGAAATTTATTTTTATTTTGGATCCCATTGTTGAAGAAAAATAATTTCAAGAATAAGTAGTTCAAGAAGAAGAATAATAGGAAGAGGAAAGTGATGATGTGATAAATATGGTAGAAGAATAATAAGATAAGGATAGTCCTTCATACAAGTTATATATAAGAACCACCCAAGCTATATCATCCAAGATCATTCCAAAAGAATAATCAGTTCTGAAAAATGATGATGCTAAGGATGAAGAAGATAAGCCTTCATATGACGAGATTCGTAATCCTGACTTTATTGATCCTAATAATGATAAGAAAACTGGTGAAAATTTTTATCATAAAGAAGTTGAAAATAATGATAAAATATTCCAAAATTATGATAGTGATCATGAGACTCAGAAATTTGAGAAAGAAATATCTAATGTTGTGAGAGGAAATCAAGTGGTTGTTCATTCTCCAAAGAACGATAAATCTAAAAAAACCAAGAAAGAAATTTCTGTTAGAACATATAAGGGAAAGGGAGATGAGAAGGATAGATTTACCTTACCAAAAAAAGAATCTACTTCAGAATCTCCATCTTCCATAGGACATGGTTTTGTTGTTCAGTCCTTAAGAAAGCTTATGAGTACCATTCCTTTATAACAAATCATTGATTCTAGGTGACACCTGCTTCAACAAACAATAAATAATAAGTTATATTCAATATTAATTTGCATGGACAAGTATTTAAAAATTGATTCATATTTAAATACATTCCAAATCGGTTATGATTTTTATAGGAGATCCTACAAATAGATAACCAAGTTGTCTAAGTCCGTGATTGGTGATCTTAAAATTATGGATGATCTCAATGATTTAATAAAGGATGACTTTGATAAGCCAAATGAAATGATCAATAACATTTCAACAAGTCTTATAGAGAACCAAAATCAAGGGAAATCTATCCAGATCCAAGAAAAAAAGACCAGAATGGAAAGCTGAATTCTATTTCTTTAAATTTGAAAATGGAAAGAGAACTCGATGAAGAGATTGTTGAAAAGTTCAAAGAGCTAGAAAAATTGATAAAATCTTAGGAATAAAGGGTCAAATATCTCTAAAAGAAAAATCTGGACGAGGATGAATTGATCATGAAGTATAAATATGATCATAAAGAGTTGAAAAATCTAATGGGAACTCTGAAAAAGATAATTCCATAGCAGAAGAAGTAGGGAGAATGATTTTTTTTCTTAAACTCTGATATTTTGTTATATTTTTCTTATAAATAATTTTCCCCATTTTAATGAAATTTATTATCATTCCATTGTATTTTGTTGTATATTCATAACATTTTAGGTAGAATTTTTTTTCTTTACATAAATTCGTTTTTGAAAATTATAAATGGGAAAAAAGAGTGATAAAAAAGAATACTAAGAAAGATAATTCCTAAGTTAGGGGGATATTACTTATAGAAGAAATTATTAAGTAAAAATAGCTATTTTTTTAAGAATGAAAATAAGACGATCCATATCGATTTCATAACCTAAGGGGTGAGTTAGTCATATTTATCATGAGCCTTAAACAATGTAAAGGGGAGATAAGTATTTATTTTATGTTCAAAAATAATTTTTTTGTCCTTATATTCTTTTATGAAAATTTGTTTGTGATTTTCAAAAATGGGGAGAGTTTGGAGTTAATAAGTTACCTTATTACTTTTCAATTCATTTATATTTTTAAAATCAAAAAACATTTTCTTAATTAAAATTATATTTCTCTAAGAAATATTTTATTAAGAAAATTTTACTTTCTCTAAAATATGTTGTTGACTTTACGTATTGTTTTCATTTCCTTATCAAGTGTGTTCTTAAATAAAGACAAAACATATTTTTATTGATCAAAAAATGGTATCCTTATCTAACCTAGAATATTAGAGTTTATTAGAATGTAATTTCCTCATAATTGTGAATTTGATTTATCAGGAAATCAGACTCTGATTCCTTCTGAAATGAGACTCTATTTTCTTCTGAAATATGGTGGTGATTGACCTTTAAATAGGACTCCGATTTATTCTGAAATACGACTCTAATTTATTCTGAAATCAGACTCTAATTTATTCTTAAATCGATCTCCAGTTTCTCTAGAAATTAAAATACAATTTCTCATTAAATCATACCATGATTTCTTATGAAATCGAACTCTGATTTCTTCTAAAACCAGACACTGATTTTTCCGAATATCGAACTATTCTTTCTTATAAAATCAGACTCCAGATTCTCCTAAAATAAGACTTCGATTTATTTTGAAATCAGACTCCGATTTCTTATAAAAGAAAAAACCAATTTCTCATGCAATTATAGTGTGGTTTATCTTGAAATCAGGCCTTGATTTCATCTAAAATTAGACTCTTTTTTCTTCTAAAACCTGACTCTGATTCCCTATAAAATCAGACACTAATTTCTTCTAAAATTAGACATTGATTTCTTTTTAAATCAGACTCCAATTTTTTCAAAAATCATATTCCAAGTTAACCAGAATTTAGACTCCGATTCTATATTATTTCACAATCTGATTGTTCATTTTTTTTACTCCGATTTTCATTTTCATAATAATTTGATTTAATTTTTTTCTTACAGTTACCTAATTTCCTTAGTAAAATTTTATTTTATCAGATCCCAAATATGTTAATGTTTTTTAAGATTAGTTTTTTTTCTTACATATTATTTTTTCCTACACATGATAATGTTTCCCATGATTTATTACACTAAAAGATATCATAAAATATTTTTTTAACTAACAGTTGGATGATTGAAACATGTACAGGTCCCTTAGAAATTTAAAGAAAAATATTACTGTTGGAGGAGGATACGATTAATAGGATTTTTTTATAAATACCCAGCCATTTGAACAAGTAATGTAATGATGAGAGAAGATTTATCAATGGTCATGCTGAATTCTAGAGAGAGAATTCGTGCTGTGAGAGATCTGCTCAAATTTTCCTTGTGCGAAGGTTGTGAACAACTTGTTCAACCACGAACAACATGTTCATCTTACATGGTGCGATTATGTTTTTTGATGACCAATCGAGGGCTTCAGGGATATGAGAACAGAGGATCTGATCACCTTAGAGATCGAGGGTTTGCAGGGATAACAAGGTAGATTCTTATATTCTTATCGAGGGATTACCCTAGTGTGGGTAAGACATAATTTCTTGAAAGTATAAATCAAGGGACCTTCATCCAAGGTTATTAGATATACTTATCTTTATGTTAAAAGATTTACTAGACTTGTTTAGTTGTTGTTGTTACATTTTTTATTTCCGCTTCATTTTGATGAAGAAAAAAAGTATAATTTTTTTATAATTTATAATAAGTTTATAATCTAATAACAATATTCTATACACTTTATGGTAGAATTTTACGATAAGTAAATTTTTCTTTAGTTTCATTATCATATCAAACTTATCATATCTTAAGAAATCTAGTTTCTTTATTATGAACTAAAGATGGTTTTCTGATACATCATTTTTATCATTGTTAAACATGGATTTTCTTAAGGATAAAAATGAAAGTTATCAAACCTATAATTCACCCCCTCTTCTAATTGAGCATATTCATCTTAATTTCAATCCTACAATTAAATTTTTTTATTCTATAGAAAATTAAATCATCAACCATGCAGACCTGTGGACACCCACCACCATTAAACGATCGATTTTCACTTTTATTTTCATCACCGCCCTATATAGATTGTCTTGATGATGGTATTTAAGGATAAATATGGATTTTATTTTATCATTAATAATTTGGTTGAAATAATTATAGAACCTAATAAGGATATAATCTAAAAATTATTATCATTAATTCAATTGTTAAAAAGGTGAAAAATAAGAGGAAAATGATCTCTTCTTTCTATGTTAATACTTTATAACAATTATCTTCTATTTATAAAATTTAAAAATTATGATATATAATATTAATAATCACTAAATAATATCATTATTATCATGGTATAGTGATGTTACAATAAAACCAAATCATAATAACATATTAGTCATGGTACGTTCATGTTTGAGTCCTTGTAAAAACCAATTTAAACAATATTATGAATTTTTATCATTAGTGACTATTAGAAAATATTTAATAGAATAATATTATAAAAATAAGTATATAATTTTCTCTTTTTTTCTCTAGTATAGTTATATCAATATTTAAATCATCAAAAAAGAAAAAACCTTTGTTCATTTTGAATCACCGAAACAAGATCCTCTCTGATTTAGACTTCATGGAATGTCACCAAAACTACCATGGAATGAAAATATACACTTTATAAATATCCTGAAAAATCTATTATAATACCTTTAATTTAATTATAATTATGATTGTTTTGGAAATATTAAATACCAAAATAATTTTTCAAAACAAGTTCAGAGCGATAAAGAATACTTACACCTGATAATAAAAATAATTAAAAACAAACTTATATATACATGTGTCTATGTGTGTTTGTATATAGAATGATTAAAATGGGTATTATAAATTGTTATGATTTATAATATGTTTATTTTGTTTTTATTAAATTATCTTAATTTAATTATTTAGGATGTCTGGTGAAAGTTCATAATGAATCTAGATTAAGGTAAGGGTTTTCATTTCAAATTCCTTTCTTTGAGACATGTTTTGTGTTATACTGCCAATTTACTTTATTTTTTTTATATGTATTATGTTTGAGATAAAATATAATGATTTATCTTTTAATCAAAATTTTTTATTTTCAACTAAAATACCTATCTATTAGGGGGGTTTGAGTTCAATTTAACTCAATCTATAATGCTTTACATGGTCTTAATTATGATTCTTTGAGACATGTAACATGATATGCCCCATGTATCATTTGTATAGAAATATATTAATTTAAAATACAATTAATTTTATATTCCCTATTTCTTAGTAATTAATTTTATAAAATATTCCAAACTTTCTTGTTTCCTTCATATTTCTTCTGACCCATGTGTTACCCCAGTCCTAAGAGTTTTTGTTAACTCAATTTTTATTCAATGACTTACAGTAATTCCCTTGAACATGTTTCATATAATTTGGATGTATTAAAACATTTGATTTTATTATGTGGTTTTATATAATTATTTACATTATTATTACACTAACCCTTTTCAATATTTCATGATTCCTAGAGTATACAACCCATAAGGGAATTGATAACTCAAATTTCATTTCAGCATGAAATTTTCATTTTGATAATTGGTCTCTCCCACCATAATAATTTATTATTTAATATTTTATAGACTTATTTTAGAAAATAATTTTTTTAATAAAAATAATGGTTTTTTACTCTTCTTAAAATTTTAGTTTTGAACAAAGGTATTTCAAAAATAAAAAATGATTTTTTCCCATTCAGTTTCATATATTTTGTCTTTCTCTTATCATTTATACAACATAAAATAGGTGTCTTTTAAGGAACCATTAATAGATAATATTTTAAAATTAAAGGTTTTCAAAATATTTCTGGCCACCTTTTCAAAATATTCATTTGATATAAATATCTAATTTTTTATTTTACATCAATTTTTAAACTATTTTTTAAAATCTTTTTTACGTTTTCACATCCTTTTACATTATAATTTTAAAAATTATTTACACTAATAGGGTTTATGTCTCATGATTAACCCTATGATATATATATATATTTAACATTTTACGGATTTAAAAAATGGTAACAAACAATTTGATTTTTGATCCCTTCTTTTGTGAGAATTTTTTAAGCATTTTGTTTCTAGAAAAAATGATCATGACAAATCATTAGGAAGAATGCATATGTTTTTAAAAAATAATAATCATAGTAGAAAGAGTATCACAAAACATGTAATAAATTATTTCAGGATTCTTACATGGAAATTTATTTCATTTATTGATTGGGGAACTATTTAGAATCGATATATTTTTTATTCTAATACGAATTTTAATGAATTACACATTAAATTTGACTATGTATTGGTTAACCAGCCACACTATTCCTTTTTATTGGTTATGATAAAATCATCACAATTATTTAAAAGTGAAAATATATTGACAGTCTTGATGATTATTGATTAATAACAAAGGTTGATTATATATTGATATTTTATATTTTTCATTATATATATTTACATGTTTTTATTTATCCAAGTGTTATTTATGGAATGGTATGAAATAATTTATAACTTCTATGGTGAATGTATTTGACTTAATCAAGTGATGGGTGGATCCCAATATTAATTTTCTCTTTAATGAATTGACATGTCTTGTGAGACAAAAACGTAGATTTTGAAGTATACCTCTCCCCATATCAGTATAGTGTCTTGGAAAAAGGCCTTACCATCATGTTTTTTGATGTCTAACATTAAAAAATCCATTAATATGATATCTATAATATATATATATATATCAATGTTTTTATTTATTTTCATAGATATATAATTATCTCCATTTCAACTGATTATGAGATTATTTGTAATATTTACTCTTTCCATATTATGTACTCCATGAATATGTTTTTGAAATCTCCAGTTATTTTTCCCTTAATAAAAATTTGAGATTTTTCATTTCTATGTTTCCATTCCCCATGTCATAGTGAAATTTAATACATTTTTTATGTTTTGAAGGACTGAACATGTCAAAAAATTTGTGGAAAAAAATATCCCATGCTTAAAATGAACATGGTTATTATTAGTATATTTTTTTCATATATACCTAAAGCTCAAAAAACATTTCTTTGGAATGTAAGTAATGAGATATTTGCTTTAAGTCATGTAATTTTTTGATAGATATGTCCAAAAATTGATAGTTTTTATCAATTATAATATGAAAATGGTGTGTTTAGGAGAAAAGAATCTAGGATTGTAGGTTTTTGTTGTTATATACAATGTTATAACTTTATCTCACATGTCTTTTTTATTCATTATTATGATTTCGGTGATGAGGATGCTTTAATAATTTATGAAAAGAAGACATTTTTTCCTTAATTGATGAGTTAAATTTTTATATTACCATTACACAACCAAAAAATCATTATTTACTTATTAATTTCCAATTTTACATTTCATAATTTATCATTCATAGAAATTTATTGCATTGTTCATATAAGGGGTGAAATTGACCCAACAAGAACATGATACAATTTATGTGTGAGTATGGCCCTGGAAGAGATTATTTAATTATAATATCTTTATAAAAAATCATAAATAAATTATTTATATGTTATTAACATGATAAATCAAAATTGGGATTATTTATAAGAAGGTATAAGAAATAAAATTTTAACTTAAAAATAAATCATTTTTTTCTTGGTTTGTTCATTTTAAGTTGTTATATTTTCAATGAAATCTTATTGATAATATTAATTATAGAATAAATAATTTGTATTTAAAACTAATAATCATATCACAATTGAAATATATATTCACTAAACTTATTTCTTGAACAATCAATGAAATTCGATGATAAAAATCGAAAAGTGTAGTCCATTGAGGTGGCAGTACTCACATGCACATGAGCAATGTTTTCATTTTTATGATTGAATCATAGGGGAATAGATAATGGTTATAATGAAAATATAATTTAATTTTAGTATAATAGTTATACTGATGTAATTATATTCATTCGGTTAGAATGGGTTTGATGTAGGGTATATGAGAAGGATAAATAAATAATGTTAAAGGGTAAGTAATACTTAAAATGAGAATCTTTATCTTTTCTTGATATATTTTTTAGAAATATGGATGTAATTTGTTGAGGCTAGACACTAAAAATTAGGTATATGTGATCTATAATAATTAAAATGGTTTGAGGGTCATCATAATTTAGGGATAGGGGTGTGTCTTGAAATGGGTAGATTTGATCTCTTTTTATTGATGAAAAAGAGGGGAAAATATTTTCAAAATAATGTTAGGAAAGGTGTAATAATTGAATTGTGTGAGAGTTAGAATAGTTAGGTATAGAAATTTTGGTGAGATATTATGGTGTTAATTTAAAAACAAAAAAGGTATTCATGAAGGTCAAACTGTAATATTTATTTAGTTAAATTCAAGATAGAATAATGTATCCATTTTAACACTTATTAATATTTATTAAAATTTAACCACGATATTTTTTTAAGAATATAAATATAAGATAATGATTTTCACAAAACAATTACATAAAGAATCAAAATTTTTCATCCATTAAATATAAATCAATTTTAAATAATTGAAAATTAAAATTTTATAGAATATATATAATGTGGTGAAAACTCATTTTTATAGAAACGATAGTTTTAATCATTATGTGTTTTAAATTTTATTTAACATTGATTTAAAATTAAATTATTTTTAATTTCTATGTTATATACATTTAAAAATAATTTTAGAGTATTTATTTTTAAAAATAAAAATATAATTTTAAATTTCAATATTTATAAAAGTATTATTCCTTATCAAATTACCATTTTATAGTGTTAAATAATTTTGAACCTAATAATTTATCCTCTGTGTATAAAAATAAAGTAATCCATATTAAATAAAATGGAACTACTAATTCAAAATATAAAATCCATTTGACCAGATAACATTTCAATGTGTTAGAATTTTTTTAACCTTAATGCATGTAATGCGTAAAACCCAATTTTTAGAAAACTGTATTTTGAGGCATAAAATCAATATGTAAGGTAAAATTATCAATGAATTTTATTTTCATGATAAATTAGTTATTTATAAAAAAATATAGTTTATTTGTATTTCAAATCAATCAAAACCAGAATGTTACCATAAATAATGGTTAATTTAAAAAAAATATAGTGGAAAGTATTACTTAGGTTCCTAGAATATAAATCACTGGTTTCTTAAATTAGTCATATTATTTTTAAAATTTATATTATTACTTATTATGTTCATATTTTACCAAATTAAATGTTTTATAAACTTTTACATATTATTTATAATGTCTTGAAATTCAATGTTTTGGTAGAAACTTGATTTTTCGTTGTTCAACTAAAAATTAAATTATTCAATAAAATCATAAATAATATCCTAAGAAAATATTTTTTTCAAATCCAAACAAAGATTTTCATTTTTTAAAATTAAAATCATTAAATTTATATATTTATCATTTTAAAAAATATTATATATAAAATAAGAACAACTTTTATTGTATACACCCTTTTAAAACAGTACGTATTATCAATCCGATTTTGTATAAATTTGGAACTGATTATAATATTTTTATTAACCATAGGTTTTAATACTGTTGTATTTTTATTATCTAATATATCATAAAATGTCTTAGTTTGGTGTTGTATGTTGAAAAAGCTATAGATAATAGTGTTTTTAATGGAAAACAATATATTGTAAAATCATAGGTCATTACATGTTGAATATAAAATGTCATTGCTTCATACTTAATTATTTTTTTGGAAAGTGTGTTTATGGTAGGGTATACGTTTATGGTTATTCTACATTTATATATGGATCTAAACTATATCACATAAAGCGATGACGTGAGGATTTGTGCTTGGGTGACCAGGATAATCTAAATATCCATGTCGTTTTGAGGATGCCTATTCCATTGAGGATAAAATACATCATAGTTGGTTGAAGAAGAAATATCCATTCTGTTGAAACACTTTTCAATGTGAGGGGATTTATTTTGGTAGTGTGGATAATCTGATTACCTCTAATCATACATGATTACATTCCATAGTCAAATGTGACCACACCATAGTGCGTGTGCTGTTCAATTGATATTGTTGAAATTTTGGTGTGATCTTATGTAACATCCTGACCCGAACCACCATGTTTGAGTTGGAGTGTCACATGACACCATGCATGCCTCCCCGTATGAAAGGGGATGTCGACTAGTAGTGAGAGTATCGAGTGGAAAAATGGGATGACAATACATTATGTATCATATCATAGTATCAAAAATAATAATAAATAATATGATCAAAATTATCAGATTACATTAATAAAAATAAAAATTACATAAAAACAAAGATCTCTAATAGTAAAAAACCAAAAAAAGTATAATTAAAAGTAGTTAATAAATAAATTAACAATAGAGTCACTATTTCTTATCTCGTTCCACCACTAGGTCTGTACTCAACTTCTTAGTCATACACCATAGGGACCTTTCCAATCACGAAGTATCTTGTCATGAAATATACAGGTGCACCAAAATTCATAAGTAGGGTGTGATTACAAGACATAGTAGGAAAACACCAATGACCCTTAACATTATTTCATATAAAATAAATTTACTTGAAAATATCAAAATTGGGTTTAAATATAACAATAATCTGTCACAGAATCACAAAAAAAAATGAGTCCATGGGGACTGAATCTTCATTCTTCTTTCCATGCTAGGAGAAACAAACATAATTATTAATATTTTTACACCAACAGTTACTATGGAAGAGGCTGTGTAATCGTATAGAAAGGAATACACACTAATTTAACCTAAACCTAATATAGATGTTGGATCATCTATTTATATTTATATGTTTTCTTGGAAGTGTTATATAGTCAAATGGAGGGTAATAGGTCCCATCTTTTGATGGAGCCTCTTTTATTTTCTTTGTCTCTTTTATGGATTTTTACTCTATTTTTTAAAATATTATTAAAATTTATTTTTCAAAATTAAACATTGATAAAAAAATTTACATATGATATATATAAAATTTAATGAACGTTTAATATTCATACATTTTTTTAATATATATTTACTCCAATATTGTTTTGATCAATCTTTTAAGTGGTTATTTGAAAACATCAAATTAGCTATACCAACAATATTAGTTAACTTTTTGATTTCTTAATTGGGATATTTTTTTATAAATATTTTTTAACAAAAACGTTTATAGATACACTATTTAATCCCAAATTGAGTGCTCCACTATGACCGTGATTTGATATTAATTGATTTTTATATCATTTTTTATTTTTATTTATCTAATATTATGTGAAATAAAGTAATTAAAACAATGATTTAAATATATATTTATTTTAAATTTCAATATTAATGGAAAATATGATTCATGAGGGAATGAAAACTGACATAACTCTATATTCTAATGGCACTGATTGTGATCAATGGATTATTAAACAAAATATTCATCTTAAAATTATGAGTTTTGATATATGGAATTTAATGGATGACCAATACAAAAAAATGAAATCTTCTATAATTAAATGGATTGATTCTAATATGGTAGATTAAAATTATATTTATGAATCATTTAATTCTTTATAATGAGCACGAGAAGTAGATAAATTTACAGGAATATCAGTATGTGCTATTGCATATGAAATTTGGAATATTTTATCAATGCCTCTTAAGGGAATATTTAATTTAAAAAAAAGTGTTTAAATAACTATAATATTAAGTTTGATATTTTTAAGTGGAATCATGATAATTATATTTTTAATATGTATATTTGGTTTCATGAGACCACAAACATGATGAATGCAATGGGGAATTTTTTTAATTACAAGTCTCAAATTATGAGGATACCAAGATGCTCAATTGAAAAATTAGAGGCACTACGATATCAATTTATGAATCATGTTATGTGGGAAAGCTACTAAAAAATGATTCAAAAGGAAAACTAATTGTGTATGAGAAGGATCTTAATGTGAATGATGAAGATACTAAATCAAAAAAATAAATCACATTCAAATCATCTCAATCAAAGTCTAACGAAGTAATCAAAAAATAGAGCATAATGGAAGATGTGGGAACACTGACTGTGACAATGAGATGGCTTATTGGGAAATAATATTCAAGATATTTTATAAAAATAAGTTATTTGGAAAATAAAACTATAATATAAAATATAGTAAGAATGAATATTTAATGAATGATAGTAAATTTAAAAATTCTCATTGTTATGAGTTTAAAAGAAAATAATCATCAATGTTGATTGTAAAAAATTAAAATACAATAAATGTGTATGAAGATTGATGAAATAAATACATGAAATCCATAAAGGGTACATGGACCACTTATAAGGACAAATCAAGTGACTCAAACTCATCTAGAGATTACTCTCATTTAAATTAAAATATATGATTTATAGAAATGGACTATTAGTTAACAAACCCTAGTCCCTCTACTTCAAAAAACGAAAATCATAATGAAAATAATATTTCATGTGAATATATATTTGAATATTTTAATATGATGGATGAATCCATTAATTATAAAAATAATAAAAATAATAATTTAATTAAATAAAAATATTTGTATATTAATTTTAAAACTATAATTTCTATTGAAAAGGACAGGAACCAAATGATTCCAAAAAATTAATGACTTCATGTTTATAAATGATAAATAAATAAAATATATTTAATGTTTTTCAATATAAAATGAAAACATCAATAATTTTTTTGGAATTAATGTTATACATAAAACGAAATATTATATTATTTACCAGTCTGAATAAAAAATAATACTATAAATTTTTTTTTTATTCCAACTTCAAAAACCGTTAATAAATTTGTAGTAAATAATAAAGCTGGATAATAATTCATGTAATAGTTTTTTCTCAATGTTTAGTTTTATATTTAATTCATTAAGGAATAATAATTTTATATTCAGTTGATATAATTTTTTTCTCAATAATGTTTATTGTTTAAATAAATTTCATCATAAATATTGGTTGTGAAATAGGATATTTGTCCATTGTAATATATGATCTCGTAGAAATATAGTCAAAATGGTCTTTGTCATAAATATACGTAAACTAGATTTCTTAAAACACAAAGTGTGAAATTCTATTCAAAATAAAAAGTGATATAAGGTTTCTACCATACTAAAGAAGTTGTTTTCATCCTCTTAACAACCAAAATGGGTTCACATGGAATTTATTTTTCAATATAAAGTCTCATTATTATCTAGAAGACACTATAATTATTTAATTCATTATTATTATTCAATTTTTAGATGGGTATATTTCCATGATAAAAAAAGTGAGTCTTGTAGATGTTTTTGAAACTAAAAGGAATCTATAGAGAACATTAGTGGAATTACCATCAACAATATGATAAATGATCATGTACATAAGTTTTTTTAATTCTTATGCTCACAAAATGGATCTATTTGTAACTTATCTACTCCTCAACCACCTAAATAGAATGAGGTGATTGAATTAAAAATTAGTACCCTTTAGGAAATAACATAAGCAATGATAAGTGAATACGACCTACCAGTCTATTTTGGGATGAAACTATAAATAAGACATTTATTATAATAAAAATTGTCTTAATAAGACCACTTTTAAAGGATTATGTATATGAATTACGGAATTGGAGAAATTAGAAAGTAAATTATTTCAATTTTTTGGTTGAAATGTTTACATTATCAGAAAAAAGGATAATCTGGGTAAGTTTTAATCCATGACTGATAAAGTAATTTTCCAATTCTATTCAAAATATAAAAAATCATATAGAGTATTTAAGAATATAACAATCTTTGTTTTGTCACATTGTAGGATTTGGGTCAACATGAACATAAGGATTCCTTATAAATCTAGGAAGATGATATGTATAATTGGAATATTAATAAGAACTCCATTACCAAGGAACATACAGTGGATTTACATAAAAAATACAATAGAAAATATCATTTAGAGGAACTAGTCCTTGAGAAAAACCTAGAAGAACCCAGTACTTTGATACCTAGAATCATTAGAACCTATTAAGACAGTAATTTAGATGCTATTGTCGGTGATCTATGTAGAGGAACTCAAACTAAATCATTAATTAGAAAAAAAAAGACAAACATCAAGATGTTTTGTCATCACATGAACCCGAAAAAAATAATGATGTAATCATTGATGAACATTGGGTGATAATTATAAAAGAATAATTGAATCAGTTTAAAAGAAATAGAGTATGAGAACTAGTTGAGAGATCCAAATACTATTTGAATATTGGTACTAAATTGGTATATAGTAACAAGGTTTATGAATCAAGTAATATTATTAAAAATAAAGCTATATTGGTGGAATAAATTTATAGTTAAGAAGAAGGTATTCAATACAAGTAATCTTTTTAAAATATAGGTAGACTTGAATTCATTAAGATACTTCATTATTATACAGTGTATCTAAATTTTAAATTATATGAAAATAGTTTTAACAGTGTTTTTCTAAATGTTTTTATATTTAATGAATTTTTTGAACAACACCCTATACATTCAAATATTTTTATTTTGAATCATGTTTTTAAATTCACAAAATCTCCTTATGGTTTAAAATAAAAACGCAAGGCTTTATAACATAGTCTCAAAATTTCTATTATTTCAATAGATTCTACAAAAGGAGTTTTTGGTACTACTTTATTTAACAAAATAACTTCAAATGATATTCTGGTTTCATAAATATATGTTGATGATATTATTTTTGGTTCTTTAATAAATTCATTGTTTACTGAATTTTTAAAAAATTCAAAAAGTAAAATTAAAATTAATTTCATGGGTGAACATAAATTATTCCTTGTTTGAAAATCATTCAAAATAAATAAGGAATTATTTTAAACCAAATTATGTATGAAAAAGATATTTTAATTTTTTTTCATGGATAGGGAAAAAATATAAGATAACTTAATGAAAAAAAAAACTATAAATAGGATCTCGATGAAACTAGAAAACAAGTTGAATACACCATTTATAGAGGTTTGATTAGGAGTATAGTTTAATTAAAAACTATTTGGACTAGAATTATGTCTAGTGTCTGTATGTGTTCTCATTTTAAATCAAACCTCAAAGAATCTCATTTTATTACTTTTAAAATAATGTTTAAATACCTATGATGTATAATTAACATAATATTTTTCTATTCAATATGGTAGGATTTTGTTTTAATTATCTATTCTAATACAGATTTCGATGGATGAAAACTAGATCGAAAAAGAATCTATAGAACATGTCATTTTTTTGGAAAAAAATATAGAATCTTGGTGCAGAAATTTTATTACATTATCTACTAATTAATATCAATACATACTTATAGGAATATTTTTTTAAAAAAATATCTAGTTGAAAACCATATTACTAGAATATGTATATCAATTTATACTTTTCTCAATAAATTGTTACAACAGAAGTTATTTTAGTATCAATAAAAAGTATATATCTCAATCTAGAACTAAACACATTGATAGGATGCATCACTTTTTGAGTAATAATTTTCAATAAGGGGATATCACTGTTGAGTTCATTGTTAGGGACCATTATCTTGTTGAAATATTTACAATATGTATACATTTGTACTGATTGAATTATATCAGAAATAAAATAATGATAATTAACTCTTTATAATTTCATTTTTTCTTAATTGGTTAAAAAGAAAATTTCATTTATTTAACATTCTAACTAATGAAATTTAATCAATTAATATGTAGATTTCTAATAATGAGTCTTGGGGCCGATCAAAATGTTTTTATGGTCAATTTAATTGGCCATACTCATTTTGAAAAACATTCTATACACGTTATATTTAAAGAAACACTATGTGTTTTTAAGTATATTAAGTAATTTTTTATATTTTCTGATGATTTAATATATATCGAGCCCTATATAATTATAATACCCTAAAATTAGAACTTCAAATATTTAATTTATGTGTAACATAAACCTAACTTAATCTCGACCAAACCGTTTCATTTCAACCCTGTAATATTGGATAAGTTGATATGGTTATTTGAGAATGTTTCTAATGAAAGTTTATACACCTCTAAAATTTTGAAATATAGTACCATTAAAAACATAAATTTATTAAATTATCAATATTAGTGATGAAAAATACTTCCACAAAAAAAGTGGGCTTAATTTTCATTAAATAAAGTAATTATCTCATGTAGAGGGATGTGATTAAGAAATGATGATGAAGTGTTTCATGTACAATGGGTGAACCTTCTACACACAGTTGTTAAAATAATTTTATCTAAATATTCTATTTGAACCTTTATAAGGGAGGATCACATTTTGTTGATTATATATTGAAATGAGAAAATATTTTACTCAAATTTATGGTCTATAAGTATTTAAATAGCTCACAGAGGTGATTATGCTGACTTTCAAATCTATTGGCCCATAAATAATACCAATTTTGAGTTTGATAGTGTCTTATAAGAGTTGAGTAGAAATATAACTCATATATAGACAAATTTATTTGAGTTCACATGTGAATTCCAACTATTTATCTAGTGCATTCAATATTCAATTTTTTTCCCATGAAGTGGAGTTTAGTATTTTCAATAATCAAGATCTATACATTAATAATTTAATGGTTAAATAAGAATAGTTAAGTATTCCCAAATTCTATATGGGGAACACGGATGTATAAGTAAGAGTTTTTTTTGGTATACCTCTTTTCCCTATTGTATATTTATTTCTACTTTTATAGATCTTAACGGACTAGTAACTCAAGATTAAGAAATTTCTAATAGATCAAGTGGAATTTTCCGAAACCAAACAAAAAATAATAGGATGAATGTTAGGTGGAACCCTTATAAGAAAATTTGGGTTGATGGTTATGAGAAATAATTTGATTGATATAATCCTCTAACGAACATAGCCTAACCAAGAGATGAAATTGGTTGAGGCTTGGAACCTGATCAAATAGTTTATTTATTATTATTATTCAGAAGACAATGATAACGATGTAGAGTTGTCCCTTAATGAATATTTCCATAAGGGATTATAAGGGATGAATGGTTAAGTATCCACTGGTTGTAATAATTTAAGGAATTATGGAAGGAGTAAAAGCTCCTTAGGGGGAGATGACTTCAATATTTTTTCTATTTTAAGCTAATATTGCTATCTCTATAGGTGATGATTATGAAAAAATAGTGCGATATAGTACACCCATATTTGAGATAGGAGAAAATTATTTTTGATTATATATATCTTTTAGAGGATACATCTATTGAGATCCCGCTC
Organism: Viscum album; assembly: GCA_963277665.1. NCBI lineage: Eukaryota > Viridiplantae > Streptophyta > Magnoliopsida > Santalales > Viscaceae > Viscum > Viscum album. Next base: position 876,193,072 of record OY728136.1, read on the forward strand.
CTAACCTTTTATCCACCTGGTCATAGAAATTACGATGACAAAGAGAATTACCAGGATGATTTTCCACCCAAGATAGATTGAAATTATACACCTATTATTTCTTATGATCCAGAACCTATTTCTCCGCGACCTTATGTGATGACCCAAAGTTTTATCAATAGAATCACTTTCTTATAATTATTCATTATAGAATTATTACATTAGGAATAACAATGAAATGATACTAAATAATCTGTTACCATTAAACATTATTTTTCCACTTCTATGTTTCGAATTTTGAAAATATTACATACACGGTTGTGTTCAGGATGATTTTTGGATTCTAATAGAAAAAAAATTGTGAATAGTAACCTGCCCTTATGAATAGTAACGTACACTTATGAATAGTAATACAACCCTTATTAATAGTAAATCGTCCAAAATAATAGAAACCTTACACATGAATGATGAAATAAATTTTAGGCATCTTATAAGTGATAATTTGACCATAAGAAACGTATTTTTATATTTGTAAGTCATAATTAATTAATTAATTAATTAAAATGAAAATGTATGTTCCAATTTTTTTTTCATAAATTAATAGTTCTATGTATTCTGGTTTTATGACAATTTTATAAGACCTTATGTTATTTTTGGAAGGATTATAAAAGCAGTTTTAATTTTAAAAGCTGTATTTTTTCATGAAAATTTTGATTTTAATTAAAAATTAATTTAATCACATTTAGAAACTTAATTTTTAAAATTGGACATCATTTTTTTATTATATATGTTGAAAAAAATTTATGCTGAATTTTTGGTATTTTTCTGAAATACATGAATTTTTGAAGAATTGTGAAATGCGATAATTTACAAAATAAGTTAAATTCATGAATTATATGGTCATGGGTGATGTCCTAATGATGTAAGAACATATGGTTCGTATTAACATGATAAAATCACTATATTTTGTCATGGAACACTCACTATTCATTGTCTTGTGGAGAAATAATAAATTAATGATTATAATATTTGGAAAACACATCTCCCCTCCACTATAAGTGCCGCCCTTCAACCCTCATTTCCCCACACCTCTCAAGCATCAAGAATTTTATAAAATCTTCCCAAAAATCTTCCCTATACCCTCCCCCAAATCCAATATCTTCTATTCTAATCAAATGACCAATCCTAGGTTCCTTGAGGAGGATCTCTAGAGGATAACTCAAGAGTTAATTCCCCCATATCTTTTCTATTAATTTCCATTCAATTTCAAGTTCTTTTTTTATTCTCTCCCAACCTATACTCATCCACATGGTTTTTTAACTCCAATAACAAAAATATAATTTAATTTTATGATACTAATGAGATATTATATCATCCAACCCCCTTATTCTATTCTTTTTATTTTATAATGGAAAATGTTGTTCATGAGGTGATAATTTATCACCTTCAAGAATGACACGTTTTCTTTTAATCCTTTACCACATTCAGATATGGTCATGAAACCATTTTTATGTTTGAATAAGATTAGTTTATGTGTATTTTATCCTATTTTATTTTTTTTAACTGACTTAAGAACATATTACTAAATGATAAATCAAAACATGTTCATTGTGATCTAAAAACTGCACAAATTAAACTAAAATGATCACCATTAAATATTAACAACGGATTAAACCACATGGTATATAAAATAATTCATTATAAGACCATTAAAACTTTTATAATATCATTAATGATATGTAATATCAGTTCGGTATGTTTATCCCTGTTCTACACGAACCTTTATTCCTAAATACCACTGAACCATTCAAGATAACCAAAAAAATGAACATTTCTGAATAATGAATTTAAACTATAACTCATCAAAAATCCCAAAAATGAACTCAATAAAACCTTAATGAACCTTATTAATGTATAAAAGGTTCTAAAATTTGTAATTAATGAATATAATGTGATTATACATGACTTTAAAGTGAATAAAGTCTTTGGATACAAGGTTAGGGAAAATTCTCGAACGCAACATTCTTTCTTCAGGTTCTCCCTCTTTCACTCCATTTTTGGTATGGTAACTCATTAAAAAAATTCATCATTATCTTACCTTTTCTGGGTAATACATTATTTCTTATGGATTTTATTTCAAAAAAATGTTTTGTATAAAAACTATTCTTTCAAAAACAAACCTTTTACTTCTCACTCAAGGTTGATGGTTATTGTATCATGTATGTTATTCCCACTTTCATTTGGGAACCCAATGTTTATGAACATGTTCTTATGATATGAAACCCATTCAATTACATGGGGTTTTTTTGTTCATTTTTAATATATTTTCTATGTGGCATGCATGATAATGATAATGTTATGATGTGATGGGTGCACCTAGAATTATATACTCCAAAATAAATATTATGATGTGACTGGTGCACCTGGAATTTTACAGCCCCTCAATTCATTGGGTAAAGTGATTAATCTCATGATTAAAAGTGAAATGATGCATGAAAATTATTGTAGAATTTTTCACAACTATTTGTGGTAAAGGACCACTAAGGCATGAGTTTTTATTTTTATGCATTGCCACATTTGAAGTCTTTTATTAATGTTTCCTATCACGATTTTGATGATGATGTTATGATTATGCTCCCCTATGATATATTATTCTTATCTATACTATTATTGGTCTTTTACCTCACCCCTTTTTGATTAATATCGTAAGGTGACTACCAGTACTAAGGATAGCTCAAGTTCCAATAAGAAGCTCAAGAATAAAGAATTAAATAAATGTTATTGCTTTATTTTGTAAATGTTATGTTTGGTACTAGTTTTCCCAAGACACTAAACCTATTTGCCCTCATGGTGTAATACTATTATGTTTTTTATCATTATAATGATGTAATATTAATGTTAATTTTTTTTGGTTCTCTGTATCTTATTATCCTTTTCTGGAAGAACAAGGTGGGATCAAGGTATCAATTGATGATATCCTGTATAATATGATTAGGCCAACCCATATATAAAATTTTAATAAGCCCTCTTTAGTATATGGTGTATATGTATCTCTTAATGGTGATCCTATATATTTATCATCTACTGAAACATATGTTGTACTTCATGAAGAATCAGATTGATCAATTAAAGAGATCAAGGAGCCTAATTATTACTCCTTGGATAATGATGTTTATGTATTTATACAATATGAGTTGGTTTAAAATGACTCTACATCTAACATTATTCCTTCTTCATCTCCCAAGCTATATTCTTCCATCTTCAAACAATACCTTAATTGTATGAATTTAATTTTAAAAAAATTATATTAGAATTTATCAATGAAGTCTTTACTACTATAGAGAGTGTTGGTGAATATGAAATAAATTAGGGTACAACTATTGTTGTTTCTAGTTTTGTTTGACATATACAACCTAATATGTTTCTAAAAGTAGATCATATGACTTATGAGAATGAATTTTTTAGATAATTGGTAAGATCACTTTATGAATATCTAAAATGAATGTTGATTTAGATTTGTTAGATGTATCTATCTATTTCTACTAGTTCTTTTAAACATCATTCTCCTATCTATATTGCTTTTCCAAAACCAATTTCAATAGATGAAGATATGATTAGAAGGATTATATGTTTCGAAATCTATGTTCTATTAGACAGTTTCAATGGAACAAAGAACATGATATAAATTAATCTTATATATCAATGTGAGAAACTATTTTACCTATTTATAGATGAGATAGTGAAGACAGCCAATGATAAGTATATCCAAAAAGGTTCCATCAAGTATTGTGGTTATAGGATTGTCACTAAATAAAATTTGAAGAATCAGTTTTGGTAAATGGACGTGATCTTTACCTTTATCCCTTAACCCAATATTTCAAATCCATTATGGAAATGATACATATAATGGATTAATTTCTAAACCAGCTTATAATAGATAAATTTGAGTTTATTTGAAAAATAGAGTATAGATCAAGAGTTTAACTTTATAAAAAAACTAAGATATTATAACCATACCATTACTCTGTTAACACTTCCATATAATACCCTCCTCTTCATGTTCTCACTAACATATCTTCTACCATTACAGCCTCTGCACATCCTTCCACTCCCTTTGGTATCAATATTCACTAGTAAATTCATCACAACGATAGATTGTGAAAGGAATTATTTGTCTCAATGATTATTCTCCTCCATATAATATAGCTTCTCCTTCCCCTTCCCCATCCAACGAAAAAGAAAAATCATCACATTAGAATAAAAAATTCCGAGACCCTTCTGATTTTAATTCTAAATAGGGTCACTAATAGAGAAACTATAAATCAGTATCCCCATTTGTACACAAATGAAAATTATTTTATTCATATATTTAATAATTATATTATATTATCTTTTTGATAATCTTAAAAGGGGGATTGACTATTGTATATCAAGTTACAGACTATTCTAATTTTTATATATATCATTCATTTATCTTTTCTGAATTTATTTATGCCATGATTTTTATTAAAAAAGGGATATATTGTTGGATTAGTTCATAAGATCATTGTTTTAATTATCTCAAATATTATTAATTATATTATCCAAGGTTCTTATTGTTTTTTATTCTATACATTATAGATATCCATGAAAAATTTACTGAAGTGTTAGATAAATAGTGAATATATAAATGTGACACTGATCTAGGAAGTGTGAAAATTATAAAAGTTTTTAAGTGACCATACGTTTAATCGATCAACTTTAATAAGGTTTCAATCGACCAGATGAAGGCACATGGAACTATGTTGAATTTTTAGAATGTTTTGAATTGAACACATGATAAATGGATTTAATACATTAATATTAGACTTACTATTATAGATTTATTTTAAAATAATCAATTATCCATGCATATAACAAATAGACTACAAGAACAATTGAAGTGACTGCATGCTATATCAATTATGTAAAAAAATACAAGGATTTGGAGATACCACATGATTCTTCTGATTGACCGTATGATGAATTCATGAAACTTTATGATTGGGTTGGTTTTTATAAAAGTTATGAAAGGAAAATATGTATTTCAAGGGATTTCATGTTTAGTGAAAGAAATTCCACACTCTAGGGATAATACTAAGGACTTAACAAGGGATACACCTGAAGTTTTTTACTAAGTGCAGTGTTAATTGAGGAGAATCTGATGTGAAAAACATCAAGAGACTATGTCCAAAGTGGGATTATATTTTAATAATATACAATAAAACCAACTTCTATAAGGAATTTAATGTAGATTCAGAAGAATTTAATGATCCTAAATTTTGTTATGAGTAATACTATTCATTATGATGATTTTTCTAATTGATATTTTTGGAGAAATATTTTTTTTCAATGAAAATTGAAGTTATATGATTGATGTGTGCCAAAAAAAAGAAAATATACTATGTTTATAAAGATATAAAACACTAAACTCTTCAATAAAATTTTCCAAAATATATAAGAACACATTATATTCTTATCAAATAATCTCAAAACTAAAGTAAGACATCGAGAAATGAAGATACCTCCACATAACAAGTAACCATCAATTTACTTAGGCATCAACTTGTCTTTTCAATTTAACATTTTTTTATTTAAAATTTTACTTATTATTGAACTTATTTTTAATTATATTAAATCACATGATCAAGTAGATAAAAATATAGTACATAGATACTCTTTATTTATTTACTTCATCGTTATACCACGGAAAAAACTATGGAAGATGTTGTACAATATCATTGATAGCCTTTCAAGATGTTGTCACTTATTCCTGATCCTTGTTAAGTATATTTTTCAGAATTTAAAAATATATTTATTAGTGGAAGAATATATATTGGATAAGACAAGGTATTAGGTTGAAAATATATTTCTTATATTTTTTACTTCTATTCTATTTTTATGTTTTTCATGATAAGTTTTTAAAACTATTTTTCAAATTTATTTATAAAAAATGAATTCTGAAAGATAGATTTCACATGGGATATATCCACTATTAAATTAAATTAGTATAATATCAAAATATTAATATAAACAAAAGTTATTTTAATGTGTTTTGATCAAGAGGTTATTTCAATAAAATAAACTTGAAATAACTAATGTATTGGTGAACTGAGTTATTTCTAATGTGGGGGAATTTATTATTATTATTTTAAAAAAAATATCCCACACTTGAGTACCCCACTCTAACCAACAGACTCTAAATTATATCCACATGTCTCGATATTGTGTTTGTCATATGTGAAGTATCCTATTACAATAGTAGTCTGAAATAAAGTCATGTCTAAGATGTGATATATATAATTCAATAAATAATCCAAATAGTGAAATTTATATGATATTATTATAATAATTCTTTATAGTAGTTGATGGGATATATATATTTCAACTAGGAAGGTTGAGATGATGAAAATAAATTTCTTTTAGAGGCATGTTTTTTTCTTAAATCCTTTTTAATTTCATGGAAAATTTAAAAAATGACCTCATATATTTGAGCGTCATTAAATATAATTATGTTTTAGTAACACATGTTTTTACCTCATTGAAATAAATAAATAAATAGCTTCAATTTTTTTCATTGAGGTAGTAGGTATTATCCCAAGTATGTATGATAAATCATGTGTTATGAAAATTATAAAAAATCTCATTAAACACTCAAAAATGAAACACAATGAGGTCAAATACCATTTAGTAAATGAGAAAGTGGAGTAACCAGTTGTAATTTTGGAATATGTCCCCACTCAAAATTGAGTGACACACACTTTTAAAATAGATATACCCGACATGGATTTTTAATAGAATCAATTATATTTTTGAGTCAATCCAATTCTATCTCTTGATATGTAATTGGAGATCGAACACCCACTCCTTAGAATAAACTGATTTTTAAGAAATGTTTAATTTTTATCCAAAATTCAGAATTTGAATTTGTAACTATTTCTTATGAATCATCAAGGATATTCTCATTAGGTTCATTAAAAAAAGAGATCAAGTGTTCATGATCACTCAAGAAGAGAATATTATATACTGTAAGTGTATTTTTCATTAATGATGATGGGGGAATTTTTCAATATGGGATCATGTTTATTTAAAACTTTAAGGGTGATTTTTGAAGGATATTGGAGAAAATTGTAATGAATTATGAGGTATTATAATGAGAATTATTTCAACTCACTATTTATTCTCACATGGATCATTTTCTCACATGATTTTAAAGATTGATATTAATGAATAATAAATACAATTCAACAAGGTATGGAAAATAAACATGTGGTTTCGATGAGATTGGTTAAAAATATTCATTCATGCTAAAAATGATACATTATTTATCAAATTGTCAAAAAATATAAGGGGGATATTTTTTCAACAACAACTTTAATGGTTTGTGATAGTTGTGTTTGTTGCACACCAGATCAAAGGACTGATTTTGACTAAAGTTGATAATATATGGTGGTTCTTGGAGGATTACTAGGTATTCATTAAATCCATATGGAATTTTGATGCTGGATAATTTTTTTTCTAGAAGATCATCACTATGTGACATCCCATCAAGTCATTTCTTAGGACGTGTTTGGATACATGATTCACTCAACTAGATAGAGGGTTCCTGCAACATGGAGAGATTATTACACTAAAACCATATTGAAAATGAAATTTTTACAATTTGTGATTTAATTGTGATGTGTTTATACTATTTTAAAAAAATGGATGTTTTTGGTGATTCACAATGTATATGGGTGGCTAGATCAAAGCACGTATACCTATGTTGTGAGGATCTGTGTTGGGGTAACCTACATATTTTCGATTTCTATTGAGTTTCAATGTGGGATGTATAATTGTACGTTGAAGATTTCATAGATGTATTATGAATAAATTCATATTTCATATAAATAAAATTTTATCTGAGTTTTTTTATTTTGGTAGTGTAGATAATCATGTTTCCTTCACTCCTTTAGTTGATGGGACCTAAAAATTTCATACATAGATATTAAATATTTTAGATGAATATATAAGATGTATCATAATAAATCACACTTCATAAACATAATGGTTTGGGGTATTTGAGTACTAGTTATATAATATTCTTATTTCATGAATGATCATGAAAATATTATAAAAATATATTCTCACATAGTAAAATTCCAAGACATACCCTACTTGAAACCATTATTAATTTCATGGGAAAATGTAATATAAGAAAGGGTGAGATTATACTCTCAGTAAGGGTAAACATTAGAGATATCAATCAATGATGATAAATTAGCTTATGATAAGAAGAAGCATATGATTACATTATAATAATATAAAATAATCATACTAAATCAGTCAAAGATCATTATGTATTAGTCATGGAATAAATATTTTTCATTAAAAATAAGAAAGTTGTAAGTGTGAATAATCACAAAAAATTAACCATGTCCCATGAGAACAGATAACAATCATGTGAAATAAGCTTATGAAATACACATAATTATATAAAATCACTTAATGATTCAAATTTCACCCATAATACTATCATTTCGAACAATGTTTCATAATATAAATTACTACCCAATCATTTCTAATTTCTAATAAGAATATCTTCCAACTATTCAACTCTATAATCTTTTATAATTTTATTAACTCTATCATCTCATAGGATTTTACAAAAAAATTCATCATTAAAAAATGTATTAGAGGTCTTTATAATTTTTGATTTACCCATAACATACTAAAAACCAAACTTATGTATGTCATATGATCGAAAAAATCCATCCTATCATTATATAGTGGAACATAAAAAGGAATCATGTTTTATAAATATTTTCAAATTTAATCATAAATTAGGGTATATATTGTTTTTTTAGTAATGTTCCATCATCTCATCATATTCAAAAATATATAAAAGTAAAATATTTCATTAAACTTCAATTGTGTCATCATGAAATAACCCATGGAAAAGAAAAAGGTTTCATAAAGTAGACCATAAATCCTTTTATCCTATGCCATAAAATAATTATTTTTATGGAATAATATTTTAATATCTTTATTGAAGAATTAAAATAATAAAAATATGTTTACATACATGAAAATAACTTTACAAGGTTATTTGAATCTTTATTTGAAAACATGAGAAAAATAACCTTTTGTTTAGGTAATATTATACATAAAAATTACAATAATATTAATAAAATGACTTTCCTTTAAAATAACCATTGAAACATATAAATTAATATTAATATAAATAATTATTTTGAATATATTTGTGTGGTATATGTTAATATAGAAAATTGTATTTACACATTGAAAAAATCAAAAAAAAAAACAAATGATTTAAAAAATGTTTCCTTATAATTATTACTTTCAACCAATTGTTAACAAATTAAAATTCAACGAAAATGTTATTCTTAGAACAATTCATGTATATGTAAAATATTGCATAAAACAATTTCTTACATAATTGACATTGAACAAAAATTTTATTGACCAAAAATAAAATATGTCTGATTTTTCATTAAAATCATATTCTCGATCAATCTTTGTAACAAAGAGAGGAATGTAGTACTAATATATTAAAATTCAAGGAATACATAAAGGGTTTGAAAATCATTGGTTTTTATATTTTAAGATCCATATAATTTACCCAAATTTAATTTTAACAAAGATAATCTAAAAATAAAATATATTGTAATATATACCCTTGCCTCATGTCCACTCTTTATTTATACATGTTCAAATCTCATCTTTATTGAGAATAATCCTTCAGCTTAATCCTTAATCATGGAAATAATGATATTATGATAAATATTATTCCAATTGGACATGGTGTGGTTTTTTATGAATTGACTAGGGTAGTTATTTTATGAGTTAGAAGACTCACGAAGTGTGAGGAAGATAAAAGTTGTGGTGTCACATTATAAGCGATGTAGAGGATATAATTTTAAATTTTCAAAATATTAAAATATAATAATTACATACTCAAGTCACCGAGATCCAATGTTTCAAATAATTTAATATTATAATGATAATTTAGAAATACCATCATCCAATACAATCATATCATGTATATTGTGATATTTTAAACCTTATCTCTTAGGTTAACAACCATGTAAACCCTTTTTAAACCTAACTGTAGTAATTTTTTTAATATTTTTTCTATTCGTTATAACCAAAAAATATGTTGACCTTATTAAATTATATTAATTTTTCTAATTAAAAATATATAATCCATTCTAAAAAATTATATTTTGAATAGTATTATAGATTCATTTGAAATAAACACACAAAATAAAATGATAACTGTTTTTTAATAAATAATTTTAAACATAAAACTGAATATATTCTTATTCCATGGCTTGTAAAAACTATTAGATGAATGTTAAAACATTTTTTGGAAAATATAATTTATAAATTTGATTAAAATAGTTCATAAAAATAGATTACTTTAATTTATAAAGTCAAAAACACATTGTGAAAATAAAAATTATTTTCAAGAAAAACATATCTATTTACCATCAATTGATTTTATTCTTATTTGAAAAAAATTTAAAACTAATGAATTTGTTTTATAAAGGAATAAATAATAATTTTTCATAATTTAGTTTGGATAATTAATATCCACATATAAAACTTATAGGATTCAACTATCAAATTAAATGATAATTCAATAGAATATCATTGTTCGTTAAAACTCAGTGTTTCATGTAAATTAAGATATAAACGAAATTAACTTTTTAAAAAGGAATTATATAATAAAATACAAAGCTATTTTTTTGACCTTAAGTATAATAATTTCAAAATAAAAATTCAGTCACTGTAGTAAAAAGAACTAGGGATACATTTTCCTCATCACCTCTTCTGTTTCCTCAAAGCTTCCAGAAATTTATATATTATCCACAAAATATTTACCAGGTGAGTGGTATTATTTGGTGGAAAATTTTGTATTTGATTTAAAATGTCCACTAGTTATTCCTCACAAGATATTAAATTATACAAAGCTATAACATCTAAATTCAATACATGTGAATGATCTGATATGTACTTCATTAGGAGAGATAGATGGAAGAAATTGTGAAATTGATAAAGATTCAGTGGATGTTACAATCAATAAGAAACTACCATAGTACTCTCATGAATTTTAAAGTGATCAATATAACTTGGTTATATTTAAAAATTATTTACAAATCTCATAAAATTCTTCCATGTAGATATTTGTAAGAATAATTTATCACCAACATTCAATTCGATCTGTCACCAAGGATAGTTATCCAAACTCTTCTATTAACTTTGAGATTTCATGTAGTTATGATGGATATTTCTAACCATATCTAACATTTCCAAAACAATATCAGGTCCCAATATCATCTGTTCTCTAACTTCATCTCAGTATGATGACGTTATACACTTGATTTTATATAAGTATTCACAAGGAGCCATCTGTATACTTGTTTGAAATCCATTATGGTAATAGAACTATACAAAAATATGGTGTTGATCCAAATATACCTTAAAGTCCATAAGAATAGTATATCAGCATATCATGTAGTTTTTGAATGATATTCCCAGACATACTATGTATCATAGGATAATATGAAGTGATAATGTGAAACTCTATATTCTAATTGTGTCGAAGACTTATCTAGAACATTATGGCAAAGCTCAAATCTCAATCAGATACAATTGAATTTATTTCTCTATAAAACCATACCAATTCCTTAATATATATATCATTAATATGATCAGGATATAAATCTTATTTTATGTAATGGAATTTTCTAATTTAGTAATGTGGAAGACTATAAGTCAAATAGAATTATTCCCTTTAGATGTTTTGGGAAGTTTAACTATGAAATATATGGTAACTATTTCCTATTTTCATTCTGGTATGGGTAATGGTTATAAAAACCCCTTAAATTTTTTCTCTTAGACTTAACTTGTGGGAAAACCATATATCATGATAAAATCTCTAAAATATCACATTTCATTATATTATAATAGAAATACTCTTTCCGATCTATATACATATTCATACTTCCCAAATGAGCAGAGAATGATGAACTATGAGCATTATCCAATATATCCGTGTTCATTTTTGATATTGAATGAAAAAATACCAAGTTTCTCAACCTTATAATTCAATAATTATAATTGTTGAACTCAGGAACATTTATCTCCTTCTTTTATAGTTCCACATCTTAATTTTATGGCACTTTAATCTTACATAGATAGTTTGATAAAACATAACCTAATAAATATATGATGTGTACTCTTTACCCATGATTTCAAGATCCATATTTTATAAATCCATAAACAACAGATCTCTTTCAATCATTGTAATAGACAATCTAGTGATGTCTTATTGACCTAGAGCATCATCTGCCTTGTTATCCAACCTAGGGTGTGTGTGTTTTGAGCAGTCATAATCCTCAATCAACTTTAACCATATTATTTGGAACATATTCAACTATTTATATGTGAATATTTACATCAAGAATTTATGATTTGTATATATATAATACCATTCACCATAATAACAATTTCTATATATATTTTCTGAACAAATTACTGAAACCAACTAAAAATCCTGATCCCTTTGAATATATAATAATATCATCTACAGAGACTACCATAAATTGATAAAGGTAATGAAATAAATCTATTAGTTAAATCCATGAATAAAATAAGGTAATTGGTAATTCCAAATGGAATAAATATAAATTCATAATGGCCAAACCTCATACAGCAGGATTTTCTTGATAAATCCTTATTATTAACCATCAATTGATGATATCTAGAATAATGTTCAGTCATAGAAAATTATTAAGCTCCACACAATTGACCATAAAAGACATCAATATATGGTAGAAGATACTTTTTATTGATAGTGTTCTTGTTATGTTCTAGATAATCAATGAGAAGATGCACTGGAACATCTTTCTTAACAGAAAAAATAATAGGTTCAATCGATGGTTTTATAATAGGATGTATGAATCCCTTATCGAGATTATCTTGGAGTTGCTTTATTAATTCATATAACTTAATCAGGGACATTATATATGAAATCTTTTAAATACATGGAATATTAGGTATGAGTTATATTCAAAACTAGAATTCAAAATTAAAAGGATGAATATAAAAGTATTCTAAAAATAAATCATAATAATTCCAAAAAATATGAATATCTTTGAGGTTTACTTTTTAACCAATATTTTGAGATAAATATTGATCAATTTTTTTTGTAAGACTCATACAATGGACGAAACTTCTATATAAAGTTCATATTTACACTTAAATTGAAATATGATCATAGGATAACTTAGAATATTATATATGATTTCCCTTCTTCATAAATTGATATGGAATCTATATAGGGAGATCTAAACTGTACCCAAAATCACTTCAAATTCAACTTTATGGATAATAACAAGATTTAAAAAAATAAAATTCCCACAATGTTCTATTAGAGTGGTGATATAGACATGGGTTGTAATTAATATACTGTTAGGTTCTTTTACAACTAACTCAACATCTAATCATTTAGATGGAGATGTGATACCATTATAAGTTTTTTAGACATAAAATTTTGTGTGGATACATAACGAAGTAATACATTTTCAATTCAAGAGTTGATATTATATGTACCTTTGTACACTTTATCATCAAAACCCACTTCAGTATCACATAATATTTCCTTGTATATCTAGGATAATGGGGTTATTGATGCTTATTATCATCATTATCCCATGTTTTAGTACAATTATTTCTATAATGTCCATACTCCTTTCAATTAAAGAATGTCTGTGTTAGTGGAATATTCCATTGAGATATTTTACTTTTTCTTTTATTGATTTTACACTTCACTTCACTTCATCATTCTTTTTCTTAATGGATTTTTTCCAAAATTAATACATCTACAAAACCCTATATTAAAATTTCCTACATTCTTCCATACACATTTTTTACATTTGGATGATTAATTTTCATTATTCTATTGGTTTTATTATTTTAATTTCATAAAAATAACATATTTCTCCATTCTACCCAAAACTATGAAAGCACTAACATTACCTAATTTCCAATTATAGATTGAGAGAACATAGAACTATTTATTCATAGCTATAGAATTTGAATATATCTAATTTATTTTGTATATATTTTCACAATTCAATAAATAAAATATCTACATTAATTTTAGGATCAATAATAAAATTAGAAGCATAATTTTCATGTATTATGACATTTTTTCATAGGGACTAATGGATTCATCATCCTTCTACTTTAGAGATAAATATTATCATTCTATTTTCATAAAAAGTGTTTTAAGAAAATACTTATTGAAAATTACATTCCTATATTCTTCCCATGTCATAGAGTCAATTTCTTCTACATGCCTCATATAATTGATAATTTCTATAATTTATTTTCTTTTCCATAAAACTGATATAAAAAGAGGAAAATTCTTCCATGTCTCAAAAACTAGACAATGGAAAATATGTTTTTAGTTCTTCCGATTTATTTCTCAGTAATTAGTGAATCAGAGGAACCCCTAATAGAAGTGGAAATTACAATATAAAAGTCTCAATAGTGTGTTGTTCCTTCCCTTGTCCATTTGGAAGATCTACAGGATTCATGTTACCTTTCATATCTTGAGAGATTTTGGTGAGCATAACCACAATATTTTTAGTACTATATCCCATTTAACATTGTTTCTCATGATGACAATCATTTAATTTCTTATAAAATTTAATGTTAACATAATTCATCCTGGGCTTAGTTATTGACTAAAACCAAAAATAATACTATGAATAATAATAATAATAATAATATGTATTAATCATGTAATTATGAAAAATAATTCATAGTATTTATAAATCATGAAACTTTAATTTATATCTATTGAACCATAGAATTAACTAAGGTCATTAATTTTGATGAACTATAAAATTCTTTCATAATGGTTGGTAAATAAAATATGAGTTTTCCCAAGAATATCCACTAGAAGTGTCTAGCCACCTATATAATGTTATACCCACTCATCATGAACTGGTAAAGGTCATGTTAATATCTTATCAAAAACATTAATATATGTTACAATTAGGTTTAGCTATGATATAACCAAATTCACTTTCCAATATCTATATAGGGATATATTTTCTATTAAAACCAAAAAATATCTAATTTACCAAATCATCAAGATGTTAAACTATACTTAAAAATATCCCTATATGTTTCAATAAAGTTATCTAATACTACTATCTAATAATATCTAAACCATTATATAATAAAAATTATTGCAACTTGTGCATTTCATATATATATGTTACAATTTGTGATGAATATTCAATATAATTTAAAATAAAACATGCCCCATATCCATAAATTTATATATATTTTTTGAGACTAGTTACATAATATTGTTAATTTATGAAATATCTTCAATATATCCCATAAATGTTTTCTCACATGTTTCACTTGTTAGACATACCCAACAAAAAACCATTCATCCTTACATAGGTAAAGGAAACATTGGAAACAATGAGCTCATATGGTAAGTATGGGTAAACATAATAGATATCATTTAATGGTCATAAGTGAGAATAATATAATTAAATTGTATGAGGAAAAGATCATAATATAAAATAATGATACCAAAATATCTAATGACCATTAATTATAGGTAATGGATTAATGATTTTTCATTATATACGACATAGCTAAAAATTGTAAGAAATCATCAATAATAAACCATGAGACATAAGCACATATCATATTCTTAATACATATGTCTTTTTCATATACATTAGGATATTAAATAACTTCCTCAGTCAAGTTTCACTACTAAGACTATAATTATGGACAATGTCCCCTAATGTAAATGTCTTCCTAGTTATTTCAAATATTTTATTAGGAGTAAATTCTACCAAGTTAAATTTTAAATCTCTTAGGATATATTATGTCTATGATCACTTTGTAGTTTCATAACTCATTTATGACCACTAAATATATTGTAATTATATATAATTTTGGGCTGACCAATCGAAAAATTTAAACCATAAACATGTGTGACATAATATCATATAACATTCATCATTTAATCACATCATAAACCATCTAAAGGAAATGAGTTTCATAAATCTTTCTACATTTCATCATAACCGATGGAGAAGATATTTGTTTCATGGTAATTACATCATTTGATAATATCCTAACATATATAAAAAATGGGTTCCAGAAACATTCCATCATTTTATCATATCATAACCCATGGAAAAGAATGGTTTTCATATAATAAAACTTAAATCATCATCATCACAACAAATCCAGAGAACAAAATTTGAGGTTATCATATTATCAATTACCATGTGATGAATAGAAATATCTAATGGATTTTTACATAGGTGAAAATATCATCATAATATAACTATATCCTTGGATTGAAAACATAAGAATAATATCATTTTATTTTGAATATTCTTTTACTAAAAATTCACTGAATATTGAGTAAATTATGTTGTTTTAAAATCAAAATGAAAAATTTAAAAATAATATTCAATTAAAATAATCATTATGTTGGTAGAAAAGACATTCATACTATATATATTAAATGGGAACATTATATTCACACCATTTCAAAATTTAAAACTAACTTTTTCTAAAAAAAATTCATTAAAAAGATTCTTATTAATCCTTTGAAAAAAAGTAAAAGAAGAAAATGAAAGTTTTTCAAAATTTCAATTATAGGTAAAAATTAAATTAAATTTTTAGATAAAACAAATGGAAGAAATAATTCATCAATTAAAGAATAAATAATGAATATTTTTCTTTAAACAAAAAATTTATCGATTATTTCAATACCAAATAGAGGAAAATGGTACTGATGTACAATAATTGTAAGAAAAATTTTTAGGGGAAGAAAATTGATGGGGTTTATAGGTTATGAAGCATTTAATTCACTCAATATCAATTTAACATTGAAATTATTGAAATTAATGTATACTTTAACATAAGCCCTTACCTGAAGTCCTTTATTTATTCTTAAGAATTACAAAATGATATTCATTGAGAACCCTCCTTTGGATTACACCATAATCCTTGAAAGGATGTTATTTTGATCAAACTAGGACCTATATGATGTGAGGAGAGATATTAAAAATATTTTAGGGTAGGTCATGGTAGATTGATAAGCCACATGAAATGTATAGAAGACATGAATGGTGATTTATTTTTATATGGGTGTGAGAGGACACAATTTGATTTTTTTCAGAAGATTAAAATATAATAATATATTACTCAAGTGAAGTGGCTCAAAAATTCCAAATATTAACAGATATGAATTATAATGTCAAAATTAAAAAAGAAATCAAATTAAATCTATTGTCTTGTAATATTTTTATCATTATCTCTTAGGTTATGACCCCAACACATAGTAACCCTTTTTTAACCACAATCATGGTAACCAATTTTTCTAAATTTACTATTCATTATGATAAAATTTTAATTTAAACTTATTGGATTATATAATTTAAATTTTTTATTAATATGTAAACCATTTTTCAAGATTAAATTTCTATAAGTAGACAAAAAATTATTTCAAAATAAATGCACTAAACGAATTCAATTTTATTTGAGAAAAATTGATTTTTAATCATAAAACATTAATTATTCACTATTACTATTAAAAGCTATTATATTATTGTTAAAAAAATTTATTGAATACATATTATATACATTTAAATAAAATAATTCATCAATATAGAATAATTAAATTTATTAGGATAAATAAACATTGTGCATATAAAAATTATTTTCCAAAAAATCATCTTTATCTTCCTTAAAATGATTTTATTTTAATTTATAAATAATTAATTACCAAATAATTATTTTTATACATGTATAAATAAAAAAATTTCATAATTTAGACCAAACTATTCATATCCTCCAGTCCAATTTCTGGATGATAATTTTTATTATAAATACTTACAATTTAATAGTGTATTGCGATTCCTTAAAACAAAGCGGTGTGTGTGAAGAAATATATCAAGGAAACTAAATTCATTTATATAGAATTATATCAAAAAAATTACATGTTTTATAATAGGATTCAAAATCATAGTCAAAGGATACCACCCAGTAGGGTTTCTGGTGTTCGAATGATGTTGAGTAGGTCATGGTGTTATCATGGGTAGTTATTGGAGGATCTTTATACATGACATATAAAAAATCCAAACCATAGATAAGCATAAAACAATCCCAAAAATATATCCATTACATATTATATATCATATTGGCGGATTACATTACATGGTTAAACACTTGTCATAGGATCCTTCATTGTCAAAGTTCAAATCATTCTATAGCTTACCCGTTATAGTTAAAAATTGAATGTTTTAGAGGAATGTTGCAGTCATAATTTTTGGACATTAATGAAAATAAAATGTGCCTTATTCACCCATTTTAACTTGGAATGAAACATTTCTTGATAATATGAAGAGAGTGGAATACTTTTTTGATCGAAAACCTTTTATTGAGTCAATGTAATCAATTACCCTTTAACTTCACAAATCATTTTTGAGGGGTTGGGAGAGAATTTGAAGTTGAAATTTAAGATCTCTCATATGATACATGAAAAAGTATTCACATATTTTCATTAATATTTAATTTTAAAAAGGGGATGATTTTCAATAATTATAATCCCACTAGAACATCCTCAGATTTTGTTGAAAAGACAGACCATCTCAAATGCATTCTTTCATTCTTATCATTTGAAGAAAAAGGGTGTCATGGGAGGATTGATGATTTCCCCTTTATGACGACATGGAATGATCTTTTATAATTTTTTAAAATAGTGAGTACAAAGGGTTATCATGAAAACTCTATTATGTGAATAAAATAAGATTAGATCATTATAGTGTTTCAAGTACATTGAAAATTCTACTTTGTAAGCTCTTTGTAGTAGCCCGATTAGGGTGATCTACATAAAATATCATGTGATATTTATTTCTATCTTCTATCATTGAGTGAAAATAACATAAAGAAATAGCTGATATTCAAATTATGAGAATATGAACTTTTTATGGTGTTAATTTTGAAAATGGTAATTCTAGGATACACCCCCAAAGAAATCACTTTGATAATGTCCCAAACAATAAGGATGTAGTCATGAAAATTGGTGAGAACCATAAAATACATATATGTCATATGTTTTTTTCCTATTTAATATATATGGGTGAGGGTGAGAAAAAAGAATTGGGAAGATATTTGTTTTAACCAGTCATAAATTTTGTTTTATATAAGAAGTTAAAAATGATGGTAACACTAATTCTACCCCTCCTCCATATAATTTACCAACAGTCACCTAAGAATCTTAGTGTCATACATATATTCTTATAATAAACACATACATAGGTAAAAGAAACCCAGATATACACTATATGATCCAGTGATAAAAATACACACTTACCATGCATACTATTATACAAATTAAGATTATCCAGAAACACATACATAATTTCACATTATTAGAAAAATCATCACCATATTATAACACAGTTCAATGATCCAAAGCATTAATTTATTTCGATATTATCTACATATAAATATTTTTAATGGTTATATAATTCACTTTATTTTAAAAAATTCTCGAAATATGAATATCTCTTTGACATGGTATGTCATAAACATTCTTGGGGAAATGGGAAAGTATAATAAAGGAGTGATCCCAAAGAAATATTAAGGGGTAAATTAATATAAATAAAGAAAGGATAATGTATCATTAGATCATAAACATGTGATTTAACCTTAATATTGTAGAAATATAATTATTAATGGTATTAGACCACCGAATAATATTATTAATCATGATGTATGATATCATAATCAAATATAATGGCATGAATCCTGTAATAATGATCCTAAAAGAATAATATACACTATAACATATAAATATGAAATCATAATCATAATAATAATAGTGATCCATGTTGGCATTAATCAGAAATATATGATGACATAAGAATATAGCTTGATATAGGAATTTTAATTCAATAAACCTGAACCATGGCACATAACTTAGAAATGTAGAGCTTGAATAACCATCAAAAATTAAAACATATGTCAAGAATCTCTATCAAGACAATCATATTTCAAGAATATCTATCATGTCTACACAAAACACAGTGGACTAAGATAACATACAATGTACCATAACATAGTAAACTAGGATAAACTACCATATTTTTTTATCATAATGCACTTTGATTACCTCTTATATCCCGTAATAAACTGTATTTTTCATCACTATCCTCTTTCCATAGTAATGTAATGAGATATAATTATTTTCTTAATTCATCGGAGAGCTCTATAATTTTAGTAACACCCATGACATAATGATAAAATATATAAATATTTTCCAAAATATGTCAATCAACCAATGTCGATTTATTAACCCATGGAATGAAAATGGGATACAACACATTTTCCTATAGAGTCACATGATAACTAACAAATAAAATGATAAAATCAAAATCAAAATTCAATCAACTAAAAGAAATATAGAATAAGATAATTTATATGGTGAGATATAATGGATATTAAATATTAATAAATTATGGGTCTCTTAGAGAAAAAATGGTAAAAGGAAGATAAATCATTAAATTGGTTTTCATTAGGCTTCGGTGACATTGTCGTAAAAATAAGGCTAAAATTCAATTAGAATAATAATATAAAAAGTTCAAAAAAACAATTTGAAATTTATTTTGATAACAAAAATTGCAATAATGGAACCTTGAAATGAAATAAAGGTAACATAGACGAAATATGTAGTTAATGATATAAAAAAATTACAAAAATGTAAAGAAATACCATTTTAATAAATTTTACCATTTTAAATTAATCCACTTCAATTAATGTGTTATAAAATTTCTATAATAATATTTATGAAGTGAAATATAAATAGTATAGAAGTGAATACATACTAAATATTTAAAATAATCAAAATTCATATTCATAGTAATAAATAATGTGCACATGGAAGATAAGTATTCAAAATAAAGAGTAAAAGTTTTCATTTTCAGGATGTGTTTCATGAAATACGAATAAATCAAAATGAATTTTTTAGAATGAAAATGTAATTTACCTACAAAAAAAGATAAAATAAAAAATTAAACATGAAAGGTGGAGAATATTTGAAACATAAAATAAAAAATCTGAAGAAGAGAGAGTGTGGCTCAATTAGAATGGATTTAGTTAAGTAAAAACTTAAAAAATTTTAACCTTATAAAATATAAAAAAACATAGAGAAGGAATTCAATGGAGATAAATATACTATTTAAAATAAGTGATAAGTTTATTTATTTATTTATAAAATAATACATGACATAAAAGTACTTGTATAGAAAATATAAATCTTAGAAGAATCTTGTAATTTCAGATAAAGACTATAAGGAAATTTTATAGCAATTACATAATGTTTGCAATTAAATGAATAATAAAGGGTATAGTGAGAAATAATTAAAAATAAATATTATATATAAAATATATTTTATTTAAAAATTTTAAAATAATTTATACATAATAAATCATAAGGAATATTGATAATGGAGAAGAAATCCCAATTATAAGTTAAAATATTGAGAAAGGGAACCCTTATGAACACCATATAGTATGAATTAAAAATATATTAAGATAAAAAATATTTATTATATAAAAACTAGAAATGAATAAAGGAAATAAATAATGTTAATTTATTTTGAAAGTAAAAATAAATAAGTCAAATGAATATTTGATATAGACGATTTCAAATAACATGAGAGATTTATAGAATACCCCTTAACTTAGATTACAACATTCATAGACATGGTATAACTTATTTTATAATCAATTTAGATTTATTATCCATATATAAGAAACTTATTTATATTTATTTTAGATAATAAAATTCATTTTTATTTTTCTATCTCCATTATATTAATCATTCATTGTTAATATTAATCATAAAGTGTTTATTATTCCATATATTTTCTACAATCCTTAGTTTTATAGTTTAGGTCCATACTCCTTGATCATAAAATTCAAACTAGTCATGGAAATTATATATATTTTTATAAAACACCTTTCAAATCCCATGATTATTTTGTAGATGTTATGGTAAAAAATTATAAGTAATGGTAATAATTTCTATCCTCTTATTATTTTTGAATCAATAATGGAATAATTTTTATCAAAAAAAAATTATATATATTACCATTCGAAAATTTAAAAATTAAAGAAAATTAATCACTAATAATATATATTATTCATCAAGGGGTTATTATTATTATAATGTTTTAATCTTAATTTATGAGTATGGATTTACTTATAAAGACCCAGTCTTTTATATGTAATTTTAATGATAAACATGTTTCATATTAATTTATATAATATAGTATAAACCTCAAGAAACACATAACAAAAACAAACAACACTTTATTATAATTATACAAAAAAATAAAATTTTGAGGAAAAATATACCCACAAAAATGTAAAATAATACAATGAGACAATAACCCAAGGTAAATAAAATAATTATAATGGAGAATTATGGATCACTTTGGTCACCTAGAGTAATCACACATTCAAGAAAATTTTTAAAAAAGAAAAAAATAGTAATGTAATTGAAATGTTGAAAATAGAAAAAATAGAATGTGAATGGGAATGATTTTAATGACGAATGAATAAAATATGAGGTACTTAGAGAAGGTAGGTGACCTATATGGCTATTTTAAATATGATAGTTTAAATAGTAACCTGAAAATTAGGAATAACAACCTAACTATTTGGATAGTAAGAGGACCAACAAAATAGTAACATAGTATGTTGAGTATCTTTTGAAATAAAATAATAAAAAAATTATAACATAGGACAAATAAATAATTTTTTTAATATCATAAATTAATTTTTTTACAAGAATACTTTATAATTATATTTTTGGAAAAAATACTTGTTTTAATTTCATTAAAAATCTATTTTCTATGATGAATTTAATAATTCAGTGTAATATTTTATGTTTCAGAAATATATTTTTCTAAAAAGTATTAAAATTAATATAAATAATAATATTATTTTATGAAATCATTAGTAAATTTTATAAGGGTTATAAATTGAACGTGTTATAAAAAATTAATATAATAAAGTAAATAAATATTTTAATAAAAAATTAATTTTCTCATATTTATGAAATTATTTTCCTAAAATATTTTTTTAATCATCACATTGAAAAATGTTTAGGGTGATTTTTTAGAATTTTGATGAAATCTTAGAATAGTTTGTGAATAATGAGATACATTAAAATATGATATTTTACATTGTAAGTCAAATAAAATATTAATTTTATCATGGATGATGTAAGAAACCATTATCACAGCCTCTGATGGACCGATTACTCTATATAGTCATAAGATTCATAACTATTGGTAGTCCTAAGAATAAATTCCCCCCTGCACTACAAAAATTCTCCCCAAACTCTAGGATATTTACCATGCCAAAACTCCTCTAAATTTCCACTCTAATATCTTCCCACATCCATGATTTTTAGGTCTCAGAAAATTTGAATATATGGATCCTAAAGGTGTAGTCTTTATGAGGACATACATAAAAAGAGGTAATATTCTCAAATGACATCTTTTAACTTTTTTCCTGTTTTAAATTTATTCAATCCATATTGACATATTAAAATCAGTATAATAAATCTATTGAAATTATATTATTGTGGTTGAATATCCATTCTATAATTTCCTTTAATTTTTATGAAAATAAAATCTTTTCCCATATTATTATCAGTTTATGACCTCCACGAATGACATATTTCATTTTTCATCACCTCTTTAAATGGATGGTTTTTAAAAAAGGATACATTGAATATATATAATATTTTTTATACTATTATAACTAAATAAATATTATATGAGAATTAAATCAATGATATTAACACCAAATGATTATGGAAATTCTTACCATCATAAACAATTTAAGAGGGACACTTTTCACAATAATAAACTATTTTACACAATGTATTAAAATGTTTGAATTTTGTGATAATTTAATGATAAATAATCAACAACCCTATAATTATTTGGATTATAAAACTCTTTTAAAATATATTTTACTTTAATGAAATAATTGAATCTTTTTTGGAGAAATTAACCAAACAACCTGAAGTGGAAAATGTGAGAAAAAATAATTATTAAATGTATTACTAATGATATTAAATTGAATTTTAAAAATAAAATAAAGAAGAAATATGTTTTTAATAAAGGTTTTAATAAACATAATTGTATTATTTAGGGGGTCATGTAAATATATAAGGTGATTTGGGACCCATGGTAAGGGAACTTATAAACCATCTTGTTTTCATGAGTTATGATTTCTCTCTTTGTGCCTCACATTATCTCTCTATTAATACCATGATCTTATTCTATATTTTTTATGTAATTATATTAAATATATATAGCTAATTTTCTATTTTATTTTCTATTTTATTTTCTAATTTTGTACATTATTTTCATGTTACATTCTTAATATTTATTTAAAGTAACCCTGTTCAAATCGAACAGTCCTATTCATTATTCTTTTTCATGATTAAATATATAAATATTCTTACATTCCATTATTTAGATAAAAATAACTATTTTTTTGAAATTAAATTTGTTTTGTCTATGATTTATTTGAAAATATACTTACTCTCATTATATAACCTTATTTACTCTTCCCTAAAATCATTGTTGATATTCATTTTTATACACACTTCTGGAACTATCTTTTATGAAATTTCATCACATAAAATTCATTTTAATGACCTATGATGCCTTATTTTTTTATAAACACAAAAAACATATTTAATACCTTTTTCACGGGAATATTGATGATATGTAATTATGATATTACATAAGATAAGACTATGTAATCCATTACTTGTTTACATTTATTTCTTATGCTTATTACTTGTGTATGATTTCCATATATAGAATATATATGCATATTCATATTATAATTTAATGGGTGGACCTATAATTGTATATCAACTAAATTCATTGGGTAATGTTATCATCTACTGAAATACCATGTATAGTGCACAAGAAACAATCCAAGATCACTATGTCATTTTTTCTTGGTTGTAGCCTTAGTTTATTCTTGTGATTTGGTATTTTATTCTAGTTACACATTATTTTAATTCAATGTTATATCTTATTCATTATTTTCTTCATTTATGTTATTATATATGATCCTCACCTTTTATGATATCATAATTTGACTCTTGAATCATATGTTATACTTCATGAACTTGTTTATTCTTCTATTAGGAGTTATAAATTAACCCTTTTATTTATGTATGTCCTAATGAATTTTATTTAGTATTATAATTTCAATGATATTTATGATAAATATTTTTAGATTGAAATTATAATATTCTATTTTTTTTTAATTTGTTTTTTTATGTATCTAATCTCCCAAAGATGCTTGTAATTTGCATTTTTTGGTTGTGTTTTCTAGATTTTTGTATCAAATTTCATATAATAATTTCTGTATTATACTTATGTTTCCATAGTTGGTATCATATCAAGCTATATACATTATTAGAGATTATATTATACATTTTAATGGGAAATAGTCTATTAATAACCTATATCGAGTCCTAGATAATCATAACATATGATATATAGGTAATTTATAATTAATTCCTTCTATGATCATAGTTTTCCATTTAATAAAATTTTTAATTATAGTATCCTCATCCCAAATATTCCTTTATTTTAGTAAATTTCTATGAATAAGAGGAACCATGCCAATATATTTTGTGATAGGAAATTTAATGACTTCCCAAAAAAGATTCCTAATCTGATGGTAAATAGAGTTTAGAACCTAAGGATCGAACATACAAAATTATAATAGGTTATAAATAACTACTTATTTCATGTGGTAAGACCTTTATATCATAAGAAATAATATTTTTTAGTTGAGTCATTTATGTGAAAAAATACAACTATTTTAATGGATCTTTTTATCACCTAATCACGGATTAATGGATTAATTACATTGAGATGATATTTTGTATCCTCCAATGATTATAGTAATAGAAGTTTATATTCATCATAAATAAATTAGGTTAGATAATATAATCAATTATGGAGACGAATCAAGAGTATTAAACACAAATAAGATACCAAATTAATGGATTAGGATATATTCATGGAAATAGTTTTCAATAAATATCTTCCACTCACTCTCCATCATAAAATGTATAGGGAGTTCCATTGATTCAATCAAATGTAGGATTAATCAATTAAGACTTATGACAAAAACCTCACAAGGATTTCAAAGTAATAATATTTATTTGTTATTGAACCCAAAAGTAATATGTTCTTATTCATTAGTGGACTAATAAATAATCTTAAAAAATAATTAACAATTATAGACTAGTAAATCTACAATGAAATAGTCTGATTTTACCTTGAAGTTCACATTAATATTAGTGATTCTCAATGGTCTCTGGTGTCTTGAGACAAAAAATGAGATTGGAATTTAACTCTATATAAATATTGGATAGATATCAAGGAGGAATTAAAATCCAATTCCCATATGTCATAAGTTTGGGATTAAGTATCCATTAAACCACCTCAATGGAACAAGGAAAGACGTCATGTGTCGAAAAGAGGTGCATCAATCCAATGAATAATTAAAGGACATGATTAATACAACTAATATAAATGAAGAATGTGGATTCTAATAAATCCCTCACTTGTGGACCAATGATTAAGATGCATGGAATGTGGTCCTTATAAGAGTCAGTGTATTATGTTAAGGGTAATTGAAGGTAATATATTAAAATAACATCAAATGTAATGAGAGAAAGTATGAGTTCATGTTATCACTATTTTCGTGTTGGATCATAATCATAAAGTGGTGATAAGTACACTTTTTATTAATTCATGAATACTTAATGTATTATTTCATATCATCTCTATATATTAATTTATATCATGCATGTTTAGTATAAATATTCAAACACCAGTTCAACACATAGTGTTTTGGTTATCGTTGTAATCACCAAGAGGTGTAATTATTTCATATCAAGTATATAACTATTCCCTAATAAATATATTTGTGGGGAATATTCCAAAAAACCTTATTATACATTATTTTGTGTAATTTTAAGGTATATTGGTTATTGATTTAATTTCTATATATTATACCCATATTATATTCCATGAGTTGGAAATCACTTTCTATATTTCAAGTCACCCTCAAATTTCATACAGCTGTAAGGATGGTGATTATTCTCTTTTCAAAACCTCTTACCAAGCATGGATATTGTTTCCGTATGAGAAAGCATATCCATATCAAATTATTGATTGAAAGGATAAGATCATCATTCAAGGCATTCCCAATGTGAGGGAATTTGCTGATGTTTTCTCCAAAGAGGTTCCTAGTATTCCTTTGGATTGAGAGGCTAAGTACTCAATTGAACTTATACTTTGAAATCTACCAATATAAATGAGTTAATAAAGGACATACCCCATTTAACCAAAATATCTGAAGAACCACTATAAGAGAATATTGAAAATAGTTTCATATAATAAAGTGTCTCACCATGTGGTGTTCTAATCCCCTTATATAATAAAAATAATGGGTTAATACATATTTAGAATGGTTATCATGAACTCATGAAAATTATAATGATGAACAATTATCCCATTCCATAGATTGATGACTTGTTTGATCAATAATTAGGTGACAAATACTTCTCTAAGGTGGATATTTAGTCTATATATCATTAATTGAAGGTTATGGATGAAGATATTTCCAAGAAAGACTTTCTTATATGGTATGTTCACTATGAGTGCATTGTAATTCCATTCACACAAATAAATCCTTTTGTAATTATTATAGATTTAATGAGTATAGTATTTATATATTATCTAAATAAATTTATGATGGTCATTAATGTTAATATTATCACAAAATCTATAAGTAAGGGGGAACATGAATTTAATTTATATAACATTCCAAATACACTGATAAATGCGTAATTATATTAAATTTATATTAAATATGAATTTTTGATGAATTAGGTAACATTATTGGGGAAATGATTACAAGTAAGGGAGAATTTGTTGATCCTTCATAGATAAAAGTGATTGAAATATTTCCTAGACCAATATATGAAAGGAATATATATATTTTACCTGGATTATATTGATATTATTGATGATTTTTTAGGAACTCATTATGATTTTTAAAATCTCTAACCAACCTAACTTAGAAGGTATTAAATATTTTCTCAACTGATGAATCTAAATTATTCTTAAAGGAGTCGAGGATGGGGATTATCACTACACCAATACTCAATGAACACTGCTGTAGGTAAGAATTTATCATATAAAGTGATGTATCAAACAAGTTAATGAGTTTTGTACTCATTAAATATATTAAATTGATTTCATATATCTCAATGTTGTTAACGGTGCAAGAGAAAAACTACTAAACACATGATATAGAGTTGTCTGTAGTAATTTACACATTATATAGTTAATATAATTATCTCTATAGAGAGAAGTGTGAAATATATATAAATAATAAGACCATTAAGTTTAAACTCACATAGAAATATCTCAATATACACCAATAAATATGATTAGAGGATATCAAATACAATGATTTCTCAATCCATTACCATCAACAGAAGGTGAATAAAGTGGTAGAATATATAAGTAGTATAAATATAAAAACATATCCATTATAAGGGTTAAAAAAGACCTAATATTATTAGATATTAATAGGATATACATGGGAATCATAATTCAAGGAATAAAATCCTACCTTGCTCAAATGATTTATCAACCATTAATTTTAGAGAAGATTATGAAATCACATATAGGGAATATGGAGATACAAAGGAATTTATATTCTATATGAAATGGTAAATCCAAAGTGTTAATCATTGATAAAAAAATGAGTTCTTAGATTTGGGACATGACTATACAAACCATCAGAGTTTTAGATAATGAAGGATCTATGAAGTGATTCTCATAGCTCAACAATCTATATCAAGAAAAGGAGAAAAAATATGTATAGATATCTTATAGAGAACTTATAGTGGGATAATATTAAGAAGGATGCTACTAAATATAAGTAAATTTAATTTATATTCCATCAATTTAAGGTATAAGGGAAAAATTCTAATGTAAATATGCAACCCCTACCTATACATATATATAAATGGGAGAATATCACCACTGAGTTTTTCCCTATTCTTTCAGAGTCATCCAAATGAAATAATTTCATATAGGTTATAGTGGATAATTTTACAAAGACTGATCACTTAATTTCAATTAGATTGGACTTATTAGATGATCAAATTTTAATTATATGTCATTTAAGTGGCGAGGAAACATGGAACAATATTGTTTATTGAATTTTATTATAAAAAGTATTCAATGATCATTGAACATATAGTTGAACTTTAGTAAAACCTATCATCTATAAATTGATGGTGAATTTTCAATAACTAGCTAAGACCATGAGGATATTTTGGTAGATTTATCTATGGACTTCGAAAGAGTCTAGGATCATTATTTTCCTCTAATTGAGTACCCATACAAAAATATATTCAAATTAACTATAAATATTGATCCTTATGATGCCCTAAATGGGAGGAAAGGTTGAAATACAACATGTTGTCATGAATTTGGAGAAAATAATCTATTAAGACCCAAACATGTTGATTAAATGGAATATAAGGTTAAAAACATTCAAGAACACATCAGTTCCACATGGAGTCAATATAAGAGATTTGATGAGAATTTTCAACAAGACCAAGATTTTGAGGTTTGAGATAAATTTATCCTTAATATAAATCCAAAAAATAGATTCATGAGGTTTGGGAAGATCAAGACATTAATCCCTAAATAAATTTCCCCCTTTGAGACTCTTGATAAAATCAGATCCATGGATTATTGAATATCTCTCCCATAAAAACCATCTCAAGTGAAAAGCATATTCCACATATCATGTTGAAGAAGTATATACCATATCGATCAGATGTAAAAACTCCACAGGTAGTATAGTTCGAGCATGATCTCTCTTATGAGGAAAATATAGTGATAATCTTGGACTATATTGGAAATGTTTAATACAATAAGACCACAAACCATATCAAATTACATTAGAGAAACATTATGTATGATGTGGAATCATTAGAACCTAAAATATAAAGGAAAAATGTATACCCTTACTCATTTTACTCTAAGAGTGTGAAATGGAATTTTAAGAATAATTTTTAAGACCGGGGGATAGAATCTAACAATGTAGACTTTTATATTGAATTTTACATATATACATGTTTAATATTTAGTTATGTAATATATTATAAAAATCAAGAACCAAATAATGAAAAACAAAAACAATATATTGTAATAATATAGTACAATACATTTATAGGATAAATATACAAAGTAAAAAAGAGAAAAATAAAATGGGATAACAAACAAAGATAAAAATATAACAATAATAGGGAAATTTAGATCACTCTGGTCTTTAGAAAAATTACACCACTGAAAAATAATGTCAAAAGAAACAACATATTAGTAATATAATAGATTTTGAAAATGAAAAAATAATATAACATGATGATAAATACAAGTGAATTGTGAATTACCAATGATGTTTGTATTTATAGAAGGTTGGAAACCTATAGGACAATTTGAAATTCAAATGTAGCCCTTAAAATAGTATATTGAACTGTTAAATAGTAATAAAGTGTATTGGGTATCTTATGAAGTAAAATAATAAAAAAATAAATTTCAATAGAATTAATAAATGATTTACATATGATAAAAAATTTGACACAAAGAAACCATAATTATATATTTTTTAAAACATATATGTTTTATTTTCGTTGAAAATTTATTTTTAATGATACTAAAATAAAGTAATTTTTTATTTTTCATAAAATGGTTATAAAGAAAATATTTACTTGAATATAAATAATAATATTATTTTATGAAATCATATCTAAATTTTATAATAGTTCGAAATTTGATCAGGTCATAAAATTTATTTATTTATCAATAAATAATTATTATATAAAAAAATTAAATTAAAAATAATTAGGAATTTATTTTCATTAAATACATATTATTTTTGGAATAAGAATGCTAAAAAATGGTTAGGGTGTTATTTTTTTTTGGAAAAAAATTAAATTTTCTTTAAAAAGAAATAAGGAAAATTTGGTATTTTAAAATATGAGAGAAATCCATGATTAATTAAATCATAGATGTTTTAATAAACCAATATCTCAACATCACATGCACTAGATTCAATATATTGTTTTATGAATCATCATTACTGGTACTTTTGACCATAAATAACAATCTAACAAATATTATATTCATAACACTCCTCTCATATACATATAAATACTACCATTCACCACCCTAATTTTATCCACATTATAAGTTTCTTATAATTAAAAAACTCTACAAAATTCCAACAAAAACACTCTCCCCACATCGTAGAAACTCAGTTCTCACTAAAGGAAAGTCTAAAGAGACTTATGGTGTAATTTAAAAGAGGGAATCCAAAGAAAGAGGCAGCATTCACGACCAAATACTTCTAATACCCAAAATCTATTCCATCTATATTGAAATAATTATATTATTATATAAAATAACTTGAAACTTTTTCAATCTAATTCAGTATACATTATATAGATTCCATTAATTTATTCGAAATTGAAAACATTGCCTATATCATGGCCAGTTTAACCCCTCTATAAATGATGTATTTCATTTTTCATCACCACCTTAAATGGTTTTTTTAAAAAATTATTCAACAAATAAATATAATATTTATTATACTATTAAACTTGTATAAATTTTATTTTATCGTTACATTAATGATATTGAAATTAAATGATAATGGTCATTCTAGCTGAGAGAAACATGTTAGTCAAGCCACATTAAAAAATATTTTTCTACTTTGGAATAAATTTAAAATTTTATAACATTTTTTATAATGGAGTGATAAATGCATGATAAACTATAGATTGTGGAACTACATTACAATAGATCTTACCATGATTAAGTTACAAAAGTAATTGTGGAGAAATTTACTGAAAACCCTAATGTTTAGGAGGTGAGAAAAATCATTACAATAAATGAATGACTTATGATGATAAATAGACATTAATAAATAAAAAATACATGAAAAAGGTTATTTATAATGTTTTTAATAAGATTAATTTGTTTACTCAGGAGGTTATTCACATGTACCATGCGAGTTGCGATCCGATAAGGGATCTTTCGACCCATCTACTTTTCTTGGGATTTGATTTCTCCCTCTACCTCACATTCACTATCTTTTATTCTCATGAACTTCTTTATATTACATTTATTTTTATCCTAAATATATAAATAGTTTATAGTTCTATCTTGTTTTTGGGTTTTTACAGGATTTTGATGTTCCCTTCTTAATATTTCTTTAAAAAAACCTTTAATGGGAACATCCCTATACATTATTCTATTTCATGAACTGATTCTTTAAATTTTATTTCATTTAATAATTTGAAAAAATTATTTATTTTATAGAAAATAGTTTATTTATATCTTTATATCGAGAACATCGTGATCTAAACTTAATTAAAGGTTCTTTTATCATTCTTAATAAAATCATTTAAGAGGTTATTTTCTATATCAGCTTAACCACTTTATTCTTATGAAATTCCATCACTTGAAATTCATCGGAACTATTCTTCCATATTTGTTTATAAAGGCCCAAAAATGATTTAATACTATATTTTCAAGGGAATAATTAAGATATTTAATTTAGTTATAGGTTGAGTAATAATCACATGAGACTATTCTTTTTCATGGGTTTTTCTTATGATTATGACTCATGTACGATTTCCTTGAGTTTCATAAATTTTCATGTACATATTAAGATGTTTCAAGATTTCCTTGAATTATACAACCCCCATGGAATTAGGTAATCTTATCATATAATGATACACCATATATGGTGAATGGGTAATGATCCTAGCACACTATGTTATTTTTTCTTTTTTTTATACCTTGACTTATGCTTATAATGTCATTCTTTATATTATTGATTCATTTTTATGCAATGTTTTTATAATATTTTATTCTTTATTCCATTTTCCATGATATTGTATTTGCGATCCTCATATTTTATTATATCATGTTTTTGACTCTTGATTCATATCTTATACTTCATGATCATGTTTATTCTCCTTTTACGATTTTTAGCACACCCATTTTATTACACCACAACTTTAAATTTATTTTATTTTATTTATTTATTTCTATTTTCTATTTTCCATGAGTTTTGGGTGAAATCAGCATAATTTTTTTACATTTTGTGAGCTTCATAATAACTGTATAGATGTAAAATGGTTAATAATAACTATATAGTTAACCATGAAATGTCTATAATTTACTAAAAAATATGATATCCATGGTTGGTGTATGGTTTAATAAACCATAAATCAAACTGTTCAACCATCATGGTGAGTCCAATAAGGGTGAACATTTTGGAAAATCATAATTTAAAACTATGAAAAATGACCAATTTCCCTAAAATGTAAAATTCCTAATCAGCCCACAAAAAATAAAATAACTACTAAAATCACCCCATATCAACAATTCATTGAAAGTCTTAGTGGATCAAACGGCTCTAACCTCCTTAATTCCCACATCAATTTGGGAGTTCCAGTCTTGATTTCATGATGTTCTTCAAGAGGTAAGGTTAATTTATCTGTTACATATTATGTATTCTCTATTTCTCATTCCTTGTATCCTTGTTTTAGGAACCCTATAGGCTATGGGGGATGTAAAATAGTAATTATTGTTGTTTTAGGGTTGGATTATTATTCTAGCTACATTGTTCTTACAATATTTGGGAGTTACAACAAATCTAAACTTTGTTTGAGGTAAGATTTTATTTTCCATTTCCTTCTACATGCACTCCATTTATGTTTGGGATTTTAGAAATATGTTTTACAAAATTATGGTTGTTTTGATGGTTTATGTAACACCCCAAGCTTCTATGGTACGTTTCCCTTCGAATAATGCGATAGCGTGTGTTGTACGCAACCTCGAGTTCTAACACACACCACAACTAATTAAACTAGCCGTTGTGAATAGTAATACCTACTTTTTGAAATCATATATATTCTATATTTCAAAATGGACTTCATTTTTGGATTCGGAATATCAAAATTATCCTAGGGTGAAATTTTTGTACATTTCGGATAACTTTCATATTTTGATGAATAGTGAAAATTTCTAAATTTTAATTAAAAACAACTTTTTTTAATCAAAATAATTAATAGTGATAAATTATGAATTTGAGTGGTTTTAAAGTATATTTAGAATATATTTTTACCATTCAATTTAATTTTTATCATTGGACATAATTTTACAATTAAACCGAACATAAACAAGTGTCAATCTTTTGATAGTTATTATCTCTTAAAAACACGCTTTTTGTTTTGACAGCGGGAATTAATTTTAAATTAATTTATGCCACTTCTGTGTTTTGAATTTAGGAAAATGGATTCCATATTTGGAATCAGGATGTTCAAATTGTGTAAATAGGTAACTTTTATTTTTACACATTTTGAATAATTACTGCGGTAAATATTTTATTTACCATGGTTAAAGGGTAAATCCGGTAAATAAGGGTTAAAAAATAATATTATAATAATACTAAATTACCCTAAAACGTGTCTTAACCCTATTGGTTGATACATGGTCGACCATGGGCATCTTTGTGTCAATTTTGGGACCCCATGGATCCACTTGTAAGTGATAATGACACTTTATTTTAATTTAGTTAAAATGAATACAAAAATGACACAAGCATATATCTTTTAGAACAACAATTTTTACATAGGGTTATATATGTTTAATTTTAGATTATAAATATTCATTAGAAATCTAAAAAGATTTCCTACATAATGATATTTTATTTATAATTTTTAGACATTAAATAATTTATTTTATTTATGACACAATGATGATGCAGTAATTACTATAATAGTGAAAAATTAAAATAATTGATATTATAAATACCCAAATAAATATAATATGAAACTTTTAATGAATTAAACTAATTTTCTAGGCTAATATGATATATTAGGATTCATATAATGGACTTTGTTCGAAGTAATCAATCTGTTATGAGTTTCACAAAAATCAACTATTGAATAGTGTCAAAATTGACATAAAAGAGTTCTTAAAACAAATATTATATTATTAATTGATATTAAATTCCTAAAAATCTAAGGTTCGGCCAAGAGACTTATATTATGATAGTTTAATCTTTAATGGACCACTTTGGGGTCGCTTGGATGTATATAGTAAGTTTATTAACCATATTATATAAAAATACAAAGAGACATTGTAAAAGTGAAACTAATTAACTTAGAGTTAATACTTAAAGATAAGGTTAATATAAGTACCCAAACCTGTCTAAATTCTATTGGATGAGTTGTTTTCGACCTATCCCCACCTCATCCTTTGAATAGTCAACTTTGGAGCCATTAGAAACCGAATATGAATTTATTATAAATTAATATTTCTAGCTTTTCCAAAGGTGCCCCTCACCCCTCTTATAAAAAGGGCACTCCTCCTTCTCATTTCTTCACACCTTCAAAGCCTTTTGGTTCGGCCAAACTCTGCCCAAATACTCTCCCAACATCCCTCAATACAACATAGAGGCCTTAGTTTGATCAGAAAGCCAACCTAAGGAGCCCTTTTGATCAAATCAAAAGGAAGAACCCGAAGAAGAGGTAATGATTTCACCACCCTTTTCTAAGTTCATTTCTTCTTCCACTTCTTCTTCCTTTGTTCTTACCATTCTGAAATAATAACTCCAGTATCTCACATATACTGTGATGTTATTATAAATATGGTACAATCATATTCAGTATTCTATCCACCCTTTGAATAACATGTCACCATACGTGCGTACGTACGGCTTACTGTCTCCACGTCGTGGTGTAATTGTTATTCAATATAATATTATTTGGATGGGTATAATAATGATGTGTAACTCATGTAAATAATAAATATAACATGTTAATGATTCTGTATATATTATATACCATCCATTTATATATTATTTTAATATCAAAAGAATGATATTGTCGCTCGTGCGTACGTACGGACTATCGTCTCCACGAACACGATGAGATTCATTCTCCATCGTATCCATTCAAGTATAATTATCATTTGATGATTTAAAAATGATGTATAAGGACTGTATATCATTCTGGATATGAATAAGATACAACAACCATGGCTTACGTAACAAAACATACAAAAGAAAACAAGTAAGTTAACACCCGAAACAACGATAATACTAAGATATTATTATCAAATCAATATTAAAAGATCATATATGATATCATATTAATGTATATTATTCTTGTATAACTTAATAACAATTATTTCACCATTATACAGGAGGTTAACCTACCACAACCAAGGAAAAGTACAAGGTAAGGGTTATTTCACAATCTCTTCATTATCCGAGGTTGTTTATATGTAATAATCTACTGGGATCTCTTTATCATCCACATCCATGTTTCTTAAAAATGTATTTCAAAAAAATTTTACTATTTACAAGAATATGGGTTAAATTCATTTATACCCTTTTTTGACTTTTTATAAGAGGTTTATAAAGGAATCTTTCCGTCGTTTTCAAAACAAGGTCCTTTTTAACCTTTTCGACAGAATTGAGGTAAGAATGTTTTTTTTAACTTATACGGCGGGTGCGGTTATTTTACGCCGTTATAAAATCTTCAAAGCTTTCCTTACAAGATTATAAGAATATTTTCAAAGAAAATGTTTTATTTTATATGGATCTTAAATGATTTCAAAATAAAAGGAGATACTTCTTTAAAAAGAATTTTGATTTCATCTATGTCAACATCCTTTGATGGATTTTAAGATTATTTGAAGTTGATTTATTATGATACAAAACTTCTATATTGTATTGAAGGTTTTGTGATATGTTTGACTGTGGATGTGCTATTTTTATACCATTCATAGTTTATGGTGAAATTATTGACATTTCGTATGCTAGTTTTAATACGAATGTTTATGTTATGTTTAAACCTTTTCATATGGGAATGCATTGGACTTAATAAGTGACGGGTGGAGCCCGCTATAGCTCCTCGATGCATCGGTAGGTCTCATGAGACAAACTAGTGTCTTGGCACAAGGCCTTGACAAAATCTTATTTGTAGTCTTGGCACGAGGCCTTGACTATGTGGTTATGATAGTATGGCATTATGCATTCCAACATTATGAAAGTGGTTATTGATTTTTGCATGTGATTATTCATTTAGTAGAATATCCATGTGAATAAGTAAATGGCATTATTTCATTTTATTTATGCCATACCATGTTGAAAGTTCGTATTTAAAAGGCTTTTGTTTTAGTTATACATTGCCTTAAATGTTTATTCTTATTTATGAAAGTTTCCACTTTATTGTTATCCTTACTGGGCATTTGAGCTCACCCCTTTTCTATGTTTTATTTTTCCCAGGAAGTGAAGATGTAAGTTATGAATGACCTGCAGGGATATTATGAGGGGATTGTAGTGTGGATTGTGGAAACATTATGTTGTTGTATTAGTTTTTCATTTTATGATGTAATGTAAAACTTATGAATATATCTAGTGTTTCCAAGGCTACTAAACCAATCGGTCTTTCGAGATTTGATCTTTCTTGTGATCATGCCAATGTTATGTAATAATGCACCGACTCTGGGTAGCTGGGGTCGGGGCGTTACAGTTGGTATCAGAGGAAGTTTAGTACAAACCTTGGAAGCTAGATTTAGATAAACTCTGATTAGAGCACATAGACCTAAGATGAACTTTGAGGATTAGTATAGAAGAACTTCCTAGAATTTTGGTATTGTAGAGACTTTGTGAGTTTTCCGAGCAATACATCCCTGTCTGGATACGAGCAGGTAGAGGCGGCTCTGGCACAAATGTACCTAGGGGTAAAACCCGAAAACACCGCTTTGAGCTAGACTCGAACGGGAACTGGTGCACGACAACGGGCCTTGCTGCACTCTTGGTTACGACACTCACGGGGGATATGCTTAGGATAACTCTCACTTTCTTTACAAATCATTATGAAGGGTTTAGGAGTATATACTTCCTCAAAGAAAACATATTTATGATTATGGATTATTTTCATAGATAGTTCAATTTTTGTTTAGTGTTTTATAAGTATGGGATTATGTATTTTGATGCATAAACTGATCCAGTTTATGCCATTTTTTAGAAATGGCGCCTAGTGGAAGAAATGGAAACCGTATCAATGCACGCACTCCATGTAGGGATTGCCCTCCTGCTCAAGATAATTATAGTGGGGCTGGTGATGCAACTGGTGCTGATCAGCTAATCACCGTACTGGGACAACTTACTCAGGTTATGAATAATAACCTTACCCGTATGGAGCACCCTGATCCGCAGCGTGGAGGATCAATGTTAGATCGATTCATGAGGCAACAACCACCAACGTTCAATGGGAGTACAAATCCCTTAGTAGCTGAGCAATGGATATTTTCCCTAGAGAAAATATTTCAGGCTTTGGGGAGTAGTGAAATGGAAAAAGTTACCATGGCAGTTTACCGCCTCACTGGAGATGCTGATCAATGGTGGTCATTGATTCAAAACATGAAGGAAGATGATGAAGTATCAAACATGGAATGGAGGGAGTTCAAAGATCTGTTTTTAGAAAAATACTTTCCTCGCGATCATCGAGCAGATATGGAAAGACAATTTCTGAGTCTGAGACAAAAGGAGGATGAGAATGTCACAAAGTATGAGGCTAACTTTACAAGGTTAGCGAGGTACGCTGGTGATTATATTCGCAACCCAAGAAGTAAGATTGATCGTTTCTTTGATGGGTTAAAACCATTTCTCCGTCGAGCATTAGTCTCACAATCCTTTTCATCGTACGAAGACATTGTCTCATGTGCTATCAAGACCGAAAAGGAATTCTCTAAGTCTTATGACTTTAAAGCAAAGCAAGAGAAGAAGAGAACTGCTGATCAATCTGGGAATGGAAATAAGGGGAAGAAGGGAAAGGTTGAATATCCATCTTGTGGTAAGTGCGGGAAGAAACACCCCGGTGCTTGCCTGAAGGGAATGGGAGTCTGTTACAAGTGTGGTGAAAAAGGCCACCAAGCTCATGATTGCAAGGGGAAGAAGGAAGCTACCAACGTTCAGTGCTACAATTGCAGGGAGATGGGGCATTATGCAAATGCATGTCCTAAGCGTCAGGAGAACTTACCTCAGAAAAGGCCAAGGGATCAAGGCCAGGCTTATGCTATCACTACTGCTGAGGTAGAAGCTCCGAAAGACGTGGTGGCAGGTAATTTAATGGTTTCCTCAAGTTTAGCAAATGCATTATTTGATTCTGGATCATCGCATTGTTTCATATCTTCCCAGTTTGCTAAGAAAATTAGATATTTCCAATTTGATTTAATAAGGGAGTTGTCAGTTAAAACTCCTAAGGGAAGTATCGTTGCAACAAAGTTTTGTGAATCAGTCCCCATTAGAGCACATAAATTTTCTTTATCTGCTGATTTCATCGTCATACCTATGATTGAGTTTGATATAATCCTCGGTATGGACTGGCTTTCGGACTATGATGCGAAGATTTATTGTAAGAAGAAAGAGGTTACGATTCTTGATGATAATGATAAGGAACACCTTATTTTTAGAGCAGAATCGTCACCACCTAATTCTTATTTAGATCCACCCCCTGTAGCTCAACTTAATTCAATTATCGGGGAGGAAGAGAATGAAATAACTGTCGGTGAGGAAAGAAATGTTCAAATAGAGGATGTACCTATTGTGAAAGAATTTGTAGATGTATTTCCGGAAGATTTACCTAGACATCCTCCAGAATGAGAAGTTGAGTTTTCTATTGATTTGATTCCTGGATCAAGGCCTATATCGAAGACCCCTTATAGAATGGCCACTGTAGAGTTAGTCGAACTAAAGAAACAACTAGAGGAATTGAGTAATAAGGGATTTATTCGCCCTAGTGTTTCTCCATGGGGAGCCCCTGTTCTTTTTGTTAAAAAGAAAGATGGATCTATGAGGTTATGTATCGACTACAGGGAGATCAATGCTATAACAATAAAGAACAAGTATCCCCTACCTCGTATTGATGATTTATTTGACCAACTGCATGGAGCTCAATACTTTTCAAAGATTGACCTTCGATCTGGATACCATCAGTTGTGTGTGAAGAAGGAAGACATTCCGAAAACAGCATTTCGAACCAGGTATGGGCATTACGAGTTTACTGTAATGCCGTTTGGATTGACTAATGCACCATCTGTATTCATGGATCTGATGAATAGAGTTTTCAAGGAGTATCTCAATGAATTTGTGGTAGTATTTATTGATGATATATTTGTATACTCCAAAACCTATGAAGATCATGAAAATCACTTGCGCATTATCTTGAAGACTCTGAGGAGGCATGAATTATATGGAAAGTTTAGCAAGTGTGAATTCTGGCTTCAGGAGATTTCTTTTCTTGGCCATATTGTCTCTAAAGATGGAATCTCTGTTGATCCTTCTAAGACCAAGGCAATCCAAGAATGGCCAGCACCTACGAGTATAACTGAGGTATGTAGTTTTATTGGTTTGGCAGGTTATTATCGACGTTTCGTCCAGAATTTTGCCCGATTGGCTAACCCATTAACGAAGCTCACACGTAAAGGGGTTAAATTTGTTTGGACAAAAGAGTGTGAAGAATGTTTCGAAGAACTGAAGAGAAGATTAGTCAATGCTCCTATATTGACTCTACCATCGGGGAATGATGGGTTCGTTATTTATAGTGATGCATCAAAGAAAGGACTTGGCTGTGTCCTTATGCAGAATGATATAGTTATTTCCTATGCATCACGATAGTTGAAAATTCATGAACAAAACTATCCTACTCATGATCTCGAGTTAGCAGCAGTGATCTTTGCTTTGAAAATATGGAGGCACTACCTCTATGGTGAAAAATGTGAGATTTATACTGATCACAAGAGTTTGAAGTATATTTTCTCACAAAAAGAACTCAACATGAGGCAAAGGAGATGGCTTGAATTACTCAAGGATTATGATTGTACGATACACTACCACCTAGGGAAGGCAAACAAGGTGGCAGATGCTTTGAGTAGAAAAGACCATGGAGTTTTGAACAATATGAGAATTGAAAGGGATCCAATTTTCATGGAGCTAGTGAAGATGGACATGGGAATAACCAGGGAAGGTGAAACATCAATGCTTTTTCAAATGGTTGCCAAACCATCTTTACTAGAAAGAATTAAGAGTTCTCAGACAGATGATGAAGAATTCCAAAAGAATATTAAAGCTGTGAATGATGGGAGATTGAGAGACTTTGCGTATGAAGGTGGAATTTTGAAATTCGGGAAGAGACTTTGTGTTCCCAATATACCTGATCTAAAAAGGGAATTGTTGGATGATGCTCATAGTTCCAATTTCTCTATACACCCTGGGAGCACCAAAATGTATAGATATTTGAAGGAACATTTTTGGTGGGACAACATGAAGAGGGAGATTGCTGATTTTGTGTCAAGATGTATGGTTTGTCAACAAGTGAAAGCTGGAAGGCAACAGCCTGGAGGAGTCATGCAACCTCTTCCCATACCGGAGTGGAAATGGGACAATATTACAATGGACTTTGTCATGGGGCTACCAAAGACTCCTAGAAGGAACGATGCAATATGGGTTATTGTTGATCGTCTTACCAAGTCAGCACATTTTCTTGCTATAAGAGAAGATCTACCCCTGGAACGTCTAGCAAGACTATACATTAATGAAGTTGTGAGACTTCATGGAGTACCCCTATCGATTGTTTCTGATCGTGATCCCCGTTTTACTTCAAGATTTTGGAAAAGTCTTCAGAAATCCCTGGATACTGAACTTCATTTGAGCACTTCTTACCACCCTCAGACAGACGGACAATCAGAACGGACTATTCAGACCTTAGAAGACATGTTGAGATCTTGCTCACTTGATTTTCAGGGTATGTGGGATCAATATTTACCACTAGTAGAATTTTCCTATAAAAATAGCTTCCATTCGAGTATTCAGATGGCACCATATGAAGCGTTATACGGAAAGAGATGTCGTACACCAACCTGTTGGGATGACGTTGGTGAAAGAAAACTTGTAGGCCCAGAACTGGTGGAGGAAACTGTGGAAAAGGTGAAGGTAATCCAAAATCACATTAAAGCAGCTCAAAGTAGGCAGAAGAGCTATGCCGATAATCGAAGGAAGGATTTGGAATTTCAAGTCGGTGATCATGTTTTCCTGAAAGTATCTCCGTGGAAGGGAGTCATACGTTTTGGTAAGAAAGGTAAATTGAGTCCCAGGTACATCGGACCTTTCGAAATTCTAGAACGAATTGGGGCTGTAGCTTACCGATTGGCAATGCCGCCAAGTCTCTCCAAAGTTCACGATGTATTCCACGTATCTCTGTTGAGGAAATACATGCCTGACCCAACGCATGTACTCACCTATGAAGATTTAGAACTGGAACCCGATCTGTCTTATTGCGAAGAGCCCATCAAGATTCTTGATACGAGAGAACAAGTGCTGAGAAACCGGACGACGCGTCTGGTAAATGTTTTGTGGAGGAATCATAAGATGGAAGAGGCAACGTGGGAACTCGAGGAACTTATGATGAAGAACCACCCGAGTCTTTTTATGCAGTAATACCCTAGCAATTGCGAGGACGCAATTATTTGAAGGAGGGGAGAATGTAACACCCCAAGCTTCTATGGTACGTTTCCCTTCGAATAATGCGATAGCGTGTGTTGTACGCAACCTCGAGTTCTAACACACACCACAACTAATTAAACTAGCCGTTGTGAATAGTAATACCTACTTTTTGAAATCATATATATTCTATATTTCAAAATTGACTTCATTTTTGGATTCGGAATATCAAAATTAGCCTAGGGTGAAATTTTGGTACATTTCGGATAACTTTCATATTTTGATGAATAGTGAAAATTTCTAAATTTTAATTAAAAACAACTTTTTTTAATCAAAATAATTAATAGTGATAAATTATGAATTTGAGTGGTTTTAAAGTATATTTAGAATATATTTTTACCATTCAATTTAATGTTTATCATTGGACATAATTTTACAATTAAACCGAACATAAACAAGTGTCAATCTTTTGATAGTTATTATCTCTTAAAAACACGCTTTTTGTTTTGACAGCGGGAATTAATTTTAAATTAATTTCTGCCACTTCTGTGTTTTGAATTTAGGAAAATGGATTACATATTTGGAATCAGGATGTTCAAATTGTGTAAATAGGTAACTTTTATTTTTACACATTTTGAATAATTACTGCGGTAAATATTTTATTTACCATGGTTAAAGGGTAAATCCGGTAAATAAGGGTTAAAAAATAATATTATAATAATACTAAATTACCCTAAAACGTGTCTTAACCCTATTGTTTGATACATGGTCGACCATGGGCATCTTTGTGTCAATTTTGGGACCCCATGGATCCACTTGTAAGTGATAATGACACTTTATTTTAATTTAGTTAAAATGAATACAAAAATGACACAAGCATATATCTTTTAGAACAACAATTTTTACATAGGGTTATATATGTTGCATTTTAGATTATAAATATTCATTAGAAAGCTAAAACGATTTCCTACATAATGATATTTTATTTATAATTTTTAGACATTAAATAATTTATTTTATTTATGACACAATGATGATGCAGTAATTACTA
Source organism: Viscum album (assembly GCA_963277665.1). Taxonomy (NCBI): domain Eukaryota; kingdom Viridiplantae; phylum Streptophyta; class Magnoliopsida; order Santalales; family Viscaceae; genus Viscum; species Viscum album. The sequence goes on from OY728136.1 coordinate 876,236,921, forward strand.
TAATAGTGAAAAATTAAAATAATTGATATTATAAATACCCAAATAAATATAATATGAAACTTTTAATGAATTAAACTAATTTTATAGGCTAATATGATATATTAGGATTCATTTAATGGACTTTGTTAGAAGTAATCAATCTGTTATGAGTTTCACAAAAATCAACTATTGAATAGTGTCAAAATTGACATAAAAGAGTTCTTAAAACAAATATTATATTATTAATTGATATTAAATTCATAAAAATCTAAGGTTCGGCCAAGAGACTTATATTATGATAGTATAATCATTAATGGACCACTTGGGGGTCGCTTGGATGTATATAGTAAGTTTATTAACCATATTATATAAAAATACAAAAAGACATTGTAAAAGTGAAACTAATTAACTTAGAGTTAATACTTAAAGATAAGGTTAATATAATTACCCAAACCTGTCTAAATTCTATTGGATGAGTTTTTTTCGACCTATCCCCACCTCATCCTTTGAATAGTCAACTTTGGAGCCATTAGAAACCGAATATGAATTTATTATAAATTAATATTTCTAGCTTTTCCAAAGGTGCCCCTCACCCCTCTTATAAAAAGGGCACTCCTCCTTCTCATTTCTTCACACCTTCAAAGCCTTTTGGTTCGGCCAAACTCTGCCCAAATACTCTCCCAACATCCCTCACTACAACATAGAGGCCTTAGTTTGATCAGAAATCCAACCTAAGGAGCCTTTTTGATCAAATCAAAAGGAAGAACCCGAAGAAGAGGTAATGATTTCACCACCCTTTTCTAAGTTCATTTCTTCTTCCACTTCTTCTTCCTTTGTTCTTACCATTCTGAAATAATAACTCCAGTATCTCACATATACTGTGATGTTATTATAAATATGGTACAATCATATTCAGTATTCTATCCACCCTTTGAATAACATGTCACCATACGTGCGTACGTACGGCTTACTGTCTCCACGTCGTGGTGTAATTGTTATTCAATATAATATTATTTGGATGGGTATAATAATGATGTGTAACTCATGTAAATAATAAATATAACATGTTAATGATTCTGTATATATGATATACCATCCATTTATATATTATTTTAATATCAAAAGAATGATATTGTCGCTCGTGCGTACGTACGGACTATCGTCTCCACGAACACGATGAGATTCATTCTCCATCGTATCCATTCAAGTATAATTATCATTTGATGATTTAAAAATGATGTATAAGGACTGTATATCATTCTGGATATGAATAAGATACAACAACCATGGCTTACGTAACAAAACATACAAAAGAAAACAAGTAAGTTAACACCCGAAACAACGATAATACTAAGATATTATTATCAAATCAATATTAAAAGATCATATATGATATCATATTAATGTATATTATTCTTGTATAACTTAATAACAATTATTTCACCATTATACAGGAGGTTAACCTACCACAACCAAGGAAAAGTACAAGGTAAGGGTTATTTCACAATCTCTTCATTATCCGAGGTTGTTTATATGTAATAATCTACTGGGATCTCTTTATCATCCACATCCATGTTTCTTAAAAATGTATTTCAAAACATTTTTACTATTTACAAGAATATGGGTTAAAGTCATTTATACCCTTTTTTGACTTTTTATAAGAGGTTTATAAAGGAATCTTTCCGTCGTTTTCAAAACAAGGTCCTTTTTAACCTTTTCGACAGAATTGAGGTAAGAATGTTTTTTTTAACTTATACGGCGGGTGCGGTTATTTTACGCCGTTATAAAATATTCAAAGCTTTCCTTACAAGCTTATAAGAATATTTTCAAAGAAAATGTTTTATTTTATATGGATCTTAAATGATTTCAAAATAAAAGGAGATACTTCTTTAAAAATAATTTTGATTTCATCTATGTCAACATCCTTTGATGGATTTTAAGATTATTTGAAGTTGATTTATTATGATACAAAACTTCTATATTGTATTGAAGGTTTTGTGATATGTTTGACTGTGGATGTGCTATTTTTATACCATTCATAGTTTATGGTGAAATTATTGACATTTCGTATGCTAGTTTTAATACGAATGTTTATGTTATGTTTAAACCTTTTCATATGGGAATGCATTGGACTTAATAAGTGACGGGTGGAGCCCGCTATAGCTCCTCGATGCATCGGTAGGTCTCATGAGACAAACTAGTGTCTTGGCACAAGGCCTTGACAAAATCTTATTTGTAGTCTTGGCACGAGGCCTTGACTATGTGGTTATGATAGTCTGGCATTATGCATTCCAACATTATGAAAGTGGTTATTGATTTTTGCATGTGATTATTCATTTAGTAGAATATCCATGTGAATAAGTAAATGGCATTATTTCATTTTATTTATGCCATACCATGTTGAAAGTTCGTATTTAAAAGGCTTTTGTTTTAGTTATACATTGCCTTAAATGTTTATTCTTATTTATGAATGTTTCCACTTTATTGTTATCCTTACTGGGCATTTGAGCTCACCCCTTTTCTATGTTTTATTTTTCCCAGGAAGTGAAGATGTAAGTTATGAATGACCTGCAGGGATATTATGAGGGGATTGTAGTGTGGATTGTGGAAACATTATGTTGTTGTATTAGTTTTTCATTTTATGATGTAATGTAAAACTTATGAATATATCTAGTGTTTCCAAGGCTACTAAACCAATCGGTCTTTCGAGATTTGATCTTTCTTTTGATCATGCCAATGTTATGTAATAATGCACCGACTCTGGGTAGCTGGGGTCGGGGCGTTACAGTTTATAAGTGGTTTTAACAGAAATTAATATGGGGTATTATTTTAAAAAGTAGATGTGAAATGAATGGGAATATTCAATGTGTTTGATAAAATTATTTAAAAGTATTTTCTAGTGGATTTTATTGTTTTGTTGGTGATTTTAGTCTTTTATATATATTTATAGTAATTTTATAGTTATTTAATGGCATTCTTCCTTATTTTTCAGATTTCATTGTTCTTATAGGTCTTTATTACTTAATGAATGACATAAAATGTGTCTCTTATTCACTATTTTAGTTTTCCCTATGACTGTCCATGTATATATTCATCAGAATATGTACACATAAAAATTAATTAATATTTATGAACATATGTATTTGTGTGTGTACATATAAATCAAAATTGATTCCTCTATTAAGAGTTAGGTGCTCTATTTTGTGAAGGTTTATATAATTATTTCCAAAAAGGGATTTTAAAATTATGTCTCCTAAAAATTAATTTTGAGAAAAACATAGTACATTGAAAATTATTCTCTAATGGTTTTAATTTTGAAATATATTTCAAGGGATATTAGATGTTTTATTATATGCTTCTTAATTGAAATTCTAGTTGAATTCTTTAGGAACTTTTTATCAAATATGTTACCCCCATTGGAATCTGCTTATGTGTTTATATGATTATTATATATTTTATTTAGAGGGGATTCATATCGGTAGTTTTATAGAGGTGGGAACTCATTTATGTTACCTCACATCCTATCACTATTATTCATGAGTATTCCATGTGTATTATTGAGTAATAAGATTCATTTACTCCCTATTACTGACTATATGGACTAGATCCACATTATTAATAAAGCCCAAAGGAAGGGACACCGATATGGATAGGTTAGAGTAGTCATTTGGTTATTGACACAAAAATTAATCAATTATCTGATATATGGTTTTAATCTGAGAAAGTCTTGTGTCACCTCAGGAGTTTTTTTTTTGAAATTTTATATGATTATACATCATTCACTAAATTTTTCCTACTACATTTTTCTATATTACTACTTCTCTGTTTTATTTGTATGTTATGACATGCTCCCCTAGTTCCATTTTTATATTATGTTTTTACTTTTTTTTGACTTAGTTTGTTTATTAGTTGATATTTCCTTTTTGGTTTTATTGGGTTCCTAAATGTTATAGGGGAAAAATAAGTGTCAGATGGAAAAATCTTATTTTTTTCATGATCAATGATTAATTAAAATATTTACATCATGATAAACACAATTATCAGTGTAATTGAATAAAAATATATATAAAATTGATAAATGTTGGATCCAAACAAAAAGGCTAACATATATTTTTTATAATGAATTTATGATATTAAGTAATTGACATGTGAGAAAATATTTATGAAATTATGGATCTAATAATGGATTTATATCATACAATCATTGCATTGTTGGAATCAATAATAGATTCACTAATGAAATTATCCACATATGTTCCAAAAATCTTCACATATCACCATAGAAATCTCCAGGTGAGAGCATGATATATAATTTCTCTTCAATAGTTCTGATTTGATTTCCTTAATAATCACTTATAATGGATTCTATATAGTCTCTGTAGAAATTAAAGTAAAAGGTAGAGGAAGATCTCTCTTTATTCTAGGTAGAGTTCTGGGAGAGGGAGCTCTCTATGTATTGAGGTGATTCTCACTAGATCTTATTGTGCACAAAAAAATATGAATTGGATCTATTAGTAAAATGATATAATTTGATTTATATATCACTAGGTTTAGAATAAATATTTTCATAAGTGTCTTATTATTTATTTAATATATACAGACATTCGCATTATTTTTTGAGGGGTTTTATAGGTAGTATTCCTTTGATTTATTAAGATACCATGTAAAGATACACTTTATTCTTTAAGGTTCTAGTTTGTTTCCTGTTAATACCTTAACAAATTCCCCTTGACCGCATACATGTGTGTGCAATAATACAGGTTTATTTCTACTACATAAATCTAAGGGAACTACATTTACTTCTTTTTTTGGTACTAAATTTATTGTGTTGGCCTCATTTTGTGGTGAATATCTCCAAAAAGATAATGGTTGATCAAAATGACTCTTCATCAAGCTTAACATGTTTTAAAATTTACAGTTCCTCTATTAACTCACTCCATTCGACTATAGGGTGTATGGTGGAGTGAGTTGATATGCAATCTCAAATGACCAAAGAAATTTTATAAACTCTTGGTTAGGATTTTTTCCTCCTTAATATGATCAAATATTATTTATATTCCTTCAAATTATATTCTCTACTTCATTCTTAAATTATTTCAATTTCTAGAAGGACTCATAATTATACCTCAATATGTAGAAATAAAAATATATACTCTTGTAATTAGTAAATGTTATAACATAGGAATACTAACCTATAACATCAATGGGTAATTGTATACACACATCAGTGTACACCAATACTAGTAGATCTTTGGCCCTTTAATCCCATCAAGAAAATAATTATTTGGTAATTTTTTCTTTTGAAAAATCATGGCATCATTCAAGTGGATTTAGAACATATGATTCAAAATATCCATATTGATAGATCCTTTTCAAATGATTCTCATTTACATAACAAATAGAGTGATGTCATGGGTGGGTCTTTTATAATTTCTGTGAAAATGATTCATAATCTATTGCTAAAACATAATTTTCCTAATTAAATATATAAATACTTTTCTTTTAAGGATCAATACCAAAACATATGTTTTCTTTATAAAAAATACTTTTATTCTCAAATTTAAATACAAAACCATCTACATCTAGGCATGATTGAAAAATTATGTTATTTTTAATTACTAGTACATAATAAAAATATTTTAAAACAAATAGTATTCTAGTAGGTAATGAAATGTGATTGTCTCCAATGGCTAGATCATCTAGGCCCGCACCATTGGCAGCTAACAAATCCGCATCTCCTATAGATATATTTTCAATTACATTTGATTCCTACATTAGGACACAGATGTGAGTACCACAATATGAATCTAATATCCAATATGTAGATATTGAAATATTACACTTGAAAATTAATGTGACATTATCTTCCCCTTTTTTATGGGTGTGGTTATTCTTCTAAGGGCCTTTCTTTCCACATGAAAAACATACTAACTCAATTTTCCTTACCATAAATCTACATCGCCCTCTTTATTGAAGGAAAATGTTTAGCATCTTTATATATGTTATGAGTCTTAGAACCATCAACATTTTTAATCCTTTTTTTATTAACCATAACAACTATGGGTTTTCCATGACCCATGTCTTTATCCGCTTTGTAAATTAGATTATGAAGTTTCAAAAGATTTTTCCCATTATTTCCATGTTATAATTTACTATAAAACTGTTGAATGTCTTCGGTAGTGAGTAATGTTTGGGATATATGTGGAACTCATTAGGGATATAATAGATATTTTGTCTATGAATTCAATGCATCCAATAATATTTACTACATGAGGCCCAAATTATGCTAACTCCCTATGATTATTTTTTATAGAGCTTGTAGATCTCACCTTCTCTTAACAGATATCTCAAAGAATATATATCATTTTATACACATCCATCATGTAATGTTTCTTCCAAAGATCATTGGTTATGGATGATAGAATGAAACACAGAACATCTATAGCATCATTTAAATATTTATCAAAGAGATTCAAGAATACATTCCCTCAAGAAGTGATCCACACATGTTTTGTGAATCGTTGAACATAGCCATGGGAATATTAGTGTGCTAGAATAGGAAATTCTTTGTATTGCATCACTCGCCTTTGATCGTCCAGAAAATCACTTAATAATTATTCTACTTGATCTCACTAGAATCAAGTGTGTATGGTGGATGAATATTTCTCTCCATTCATGGGAGTTTTCTTGTTGTGGGTGCTCTCTAGGGATTGATTGGATTCTATCCACATCTTGTTATGAACAACACCAAATGAATTTAAACTATTAATAAGATAATATAATAGGTTTTATATACCACTATTGTTAGAATACATAATTGTACATGTGTAATTTATTGTTTATTTAGTCCATTTGGAACCCCTAGTCTATAATTATAATAATATTATTTCTTGACATGCTGTCAACTAATGAATTAAATTAAATGTTATTTATAAAAATAATATTCAAGATATATTATTTCTCACTAGGTCATTATATTTAGTCTTTAATTCCTTTATAATATTTATCATTCATTTAATGATAAATATTTATTTAATAAATAATCACAAAGGCATTATTTAATAATTAATAAATAAATATTATATCCACTAAATAGAATGTAAATATTTATTAAATATTCAACTCACATAATATTCACTCTCATTACTTGTGATGGAATATATGTGATTAGGAATGGATAAATATTTATAATAACACATGCCCGAATAATACTTATTCATCTTGTTAAATATTAAATTATTATATATTATTTTACTAAATTTTTTCATATACTTATTGTGGGACCCTCTTCGCCTCTTTCAAAGTGGCTTAGGTGAAGAAACCTAATGTCCAAAGAAAGAATCTAGAAACATTCCAAGTAACCCATATAGAAATAATTTAATTATTCAAGGATTTAATACCTCATATGAATTATTATTGCGTAAAGTAATCCATTTATTATGATATCACTAATCTAGTTAGTTGCATGATTGTTCCATCAACTTATGTTTTGATTTATTTTTTTGGACCTTTTGAAAGTTAAATTTTCATATATAACACCATAAAATGGATTTATTTAATTTATTTCATTTCCATTAATGGTCCTAGAAAATAAACATCCATTAATTAAAATAAGTGAAAAATCATTCTTCACATTTTTCAATAAAGTTTTTTACTCATGACGCACTAAACATATCATACCTCACCATGAACATATGTCGTTACATTTTTTATCAGTACATTGAAGTAAAATACTTTTGACCCTCATGAATAATAATCTTAAATTCTATGGATTGATACACATGAACACTAATAGGAAAGTCTAATGACACATATAAATATTTACATTATACTGACGGGTCTCATTCTTAAAAAAATCATACAATAGATATTAAAAAGGGTTTATGCCATGAGAGGGTTCCACAGTGTACTATAAGTCTCAAAACATAATTTCCTAAGTAATTTGTGTCCAAAAAATTATTTTTTATTTACTTATAACATATATTCAATAATACTATCGCGGAACTTATGGGTTCTCATCATAGTGGGGAACTGCTATGAGTTTTCAATGTGACATCTACTCTTAGCACATTATCGCATACTATGTCATGTAGAAGAAAATTTACGATGTAATAAATAGTTTTTTAATATTCAAAATAATAAATACATGTTATGATAATGTACATATAATTTGGTTTTAGGGAACCAACTGTAAAAGTTACTTGGTATTGTTTGAGGTTGCTTTCAAAAAAGGGATTAAATAATATGTTTTATGTTGGGATTACATGATAATGATTCGGAAAATTTTTCTTTCAAATATATTATGAGTTTTAAATATTTATTATTTAGAAAAGAACATTGTTTGTTTTATTGAAATATTAAAAAAAATTCCATATATATTTCAAATTTTCATTGATTTCCTATTTTAGAAAAGGAAATCCATCGAATCTCTCATGTTTCCCAACTATGATTTTTTATGATAACAACTTACCTATAATTATAGGCTTCCTAAGATCCTAAGATATTTTCCATGTTCAAGATTTGGTTCTTGATTTCTCCAATAATGTTTTGTTATTGTTGATGGATAGTTCCCATGTGGTCACATAAATATATTTTCGACCATTTTAGATTTCTTTTGTATAGTGGATGCATTGGCCAAGATAACCTTATATATGTATGAATTTGTTTTATGTTATTCTTTTATTATAATTATATTGGTGTTTTTATGGATGTGTATTGTAGTTATGTTTCATTTTTTAGTTTTATTTCTGTATAAGTTTATATGTGTTGTGATGGATGCAGTGTTCATGTAAAACATTTTGGTGTAATTTCCTCATTTTATAGTATTTATAAGATAAATTATTCCCATGGGAAAACGTTATATTCTTGATTACTTGTTTCCAACCCAAGGAAATAGAATATGTGTCTTAGGTATGTCATTGGATGGCTCAGGTGCTCATTTTAGGGGTTATCTTGGGTTGGTTCTTGATAAAATGGGATTAGAATATAGAATTTTCAAATACCTTGGTTCTTGGAATTCCTTCAATTGTTTGGGGTTTACAATAGATTAGTGTAAGGACTATCAAAAATAAAGATGTAAGTGTGAGGAGATTCTTGTAATCACTTTCTCATTTGGGTCCTTTAGTTTCCAAGGGGTTTTGCGTGGTGATTTTTTTTGGAAATATTTATTTATTCATAGTGTATTTTTATTATAATTGATGGTATTTTAAATTATGATGATATTATATGGGTAGTCATTATATTTTGAACTAATTAGAGGTGAAATATGGATGAATAACCAAGGTACCCCATTAGCCCGCATAGTCTCGAAAACCATCTATAATCAGAGCATATGAATATCTTTATCTACCAATTCCATTCAACATGGCTTTAACATGATCTTACGAACCATTCATAACCATTATACTTCCCAAAATTGTTTTTATTTTGTGATTCGATTAATCCAAATTTCATTGATTGGTGTGTGAATCTTATTGGGATGATTTAAAATATATTTACTTAGTGTGTCTATGAGAAATTATGGATTTTATTATGATTTTGTTTGCAAAACATGATTTTTAATATGTGTGATTTGTGTTTGAAATCCAATAATGGGTTTTTTGAAATAAAATGGAATGATTTTATGTTTTATGAATTATGAATGTTTTAATAAATGGAAGTGAATAGTTTTAAAATTATTTTATGTGGTAAATTAATCTTTTGAGTAAGTGTGTGATGTTTAAAGTTATTTTCCAATAGATGTTTAAATTTTTTTAAATTAAATGTGAAATTATAAAATGTGTTCCAATGAAAATATTCTAATTATGGATAGTAATTTTGGTTGATTCCCTTGTCCCATCATTATGAGTTAATGTTTAATTCTAGATGTATTTGGGTTATTTTTGAAAATAAATTTATTGGTCTTTATTTTTTTTTCTAATTTTTATTTATACTTTTCCACCTAGAATGATGTTAATGAATCATTGGTGTTTAAGTTTGGATGGGGTTGTCAACGACACCACCCAGACTAGTGATAGAGAGTTAAAGATGAATGTTTCTTGAGTTTTCCCTATATTTTTAGGTTATAAAGTTTCTCAAGAGGATGCACTGTGGCTAAAAAGCTTAGGAAATATTTATGTACTTGGGAAACTCATATTCTCTAAGGGTGAGACCCATCCTAGGTTTGTTTTGAGGGTATGATCTTGTATTTATCAAATACAGTCTTCTAAGTTATGTTTTACTGTAGAATTGAATGTGAATTTTTTAATATCACAATTATTCATCATTTCGTTCCCAATGATTTTAAGGTGGATAATGTGGAATAACTTATGAGTCTTCAGTAGGTACAATGAATTGTAAAGGAGTATGGTGGAAACTTTAGTGAGACTGTTCAATTTTATTATAAGATCCTACAAAGGGCCACCATGAACAAAAAACTATTAATTAAGGGTCTTCATTTGTATCACAGTTCACATGCTAATTAATATGCGATCGTCTTATTTAATAATTTGGTGGGTGATGTTTTCTTAGAAGAAAACATTTCTATAGTAAAACCCATTAAGAGTGGTATCCCTATATATTTTGGTGTGGATTATGACGCCCCATTTGGTGATGAATTGGAATTGGAGAAGCTTGAATTTGGTAGAACCTTTTCATTAGTTTTCTCTTACTAAAGGAAGAATTACATTTTCAAGTGATTATAGTATGGTTGGTTTGGGTATTTTATGTCCTCTTTGTTGAGTTTATAGAATATTTTCCATAATTTTCGTCAGTCGGGACACCTCCATATATTCTATAAGAGAAATAATTTCTTAAGAAAAAATAATTTCTATCCCTGGATTATTTCTAATGGTTTGATATAGACTTTTGAGGTATTCCAAACATTATTCCTTCCTAGTATAGTATGTTTGTTTCATTATCATTTTTGTTTTGATATATGATTTCTCTTTAAGGATTTAAAATGTTTTATGATCAATTAGAGAGTGATATTTTTTCATTGATGAATTAGGGATGTTCCTTTGTCTGGTTTTTTACTCGAGTCTCTATGGCTAGAATATGTAGTAGTTCCCTTCGTTATTTTTTTGATCCATTTGGACAGTGTAATCATAAATGGCATAGAGATCAACTATAGGTCTCTTTTTAATGGTTATCTTATTAGAATAGTTGGGTGTCAGTTATATATTAGGGATATTTCTACATGGGATGACATTTTTTAATTTTGATGAATTTTCATATTGGGATATAGGTATCATATTCTTTTTCAGTAGAGTGGTGTAATGATATTACTTTTTCTATAGAACATAGTGAATTTATAGTGTTTAAAAGTTTTAATTTTGGGGAGAATTATCACACCATAACTTTTTAATTCCTTGTAATTTTATTTATTTATTTATTTTTATTTTCCATGAGTTTCAGGCCTAATTTGTGTGAATTTTTTATTATTTTTAGATTCATTGCAGTTTCATGGTTGGAACATATTTAGTAATAACAATGAAAATGATAGTACACAATTTTTAAATTTATTCATAGAAATATTTTCATATATTCAGTGAATAATTTTGAAATTTTGTGGCCAAAACTTGTGGGTTATAAGGTTATTCTAGTTATGGGGGAAATAGTTTGGGCATATTTTAGAAAACTATGTGAACAAACCAAGCGAATTTCTTAAGTTTTTTTATAAAACATGAAATTTATTAATAGAAATATTAAATTAATCCACCAATAGACTCAAACCGTCTCCCTTCTCAACAAAATTTCCAATGAAATACTAGGTCTTCTCCCTCCTTGATTCTACATTTGATTTTGTAGATTCCACCCTTAATTTCACGATATTCTTCAAGAGGTGGGGATCATTTATCATATTTTCCTACCTACACCTCTTTTATTCTCCACTTATCAAGCCTAGTTTTTTTTGTTTGATGATACCGAGTGGTTGGGGTTGATGTAATCCTATTTTTATTGTTGTTTTACGTTTTTCATATTCTCTATTCAATTTTATCTTCTCCTATAAGAGATTTTCATTATATATGCACTCCATTTAAGGTGGGTTGTTCTGGTCCTCTATCTTCTCCTTGGTTGCGATGTGTGATTGATCATTCTAAAATTTATTTTACTAAAAATTATTGTTATTTGTGACTTATATTATTTTTAAATTAATTAAGAAGGGGTAAAATTTTATAAATTGGTATCAAAAGAAATGGTCATATTTTATATGCTGGATAAACTGATTAAAAATGGTTTTCATATCGATATAATTTTTTGACTAATGTTTTCTTGAATTATATATATATATATTTATAGTTATTGTGTAGTTATTGAATGTTGTGCCTAATTTTCTGTAGGTAATTTTGAGTAGAGTTATTTATGTCCTGATGAGTGATATGTATATGTCTCATGCTTCCTCTTTTGGTTTCTCTATGAAAAATCATGTATATATACATGTTTTTCATATATATATATATATATATATATTCATATATAAATATAAATATCATACAACTCTTACCTTTATAATAATGTTATTAGTTGTCTATTTGTTTGTAAATTCTTTCAAAAAAAGGATTTTAGAAGTGGTTCACCTAAGGATCTATATAGAGACCCTTTTGGAACATTGAAAGGGATTCTTAAATTGTATTTATTTGAAAACTATGTTCAAATCGATTTTAAATTTTCATTACCAGATTCCCAATGAAATTCTAGGTTAAAATATTTAGTAATGTTTTCCAAATAATATTTAACCAAATTGAATCCCCTTATACATTTATGTGGTTATGGTAGAGTTTATTTAGAGAGGATTTAAATTAATTAGTGTATAGAGGTGAGACTTGGTTATGTTATTGTGATGAGTTTATTATTTTGGACATAATATTTATGAAATATCAAATATTGTTTCTACTATTAATGAGGTCTGATGTATTGTATTGAGGTATGAGATTGGTTACTACCTAGTATCAATTAGTCGAAATAGATGCCCCATGGTACCAAAGACCTGAAGGGAGAGTCATCGGGGAGGTTAGGTTAGAGAAGTTGATTGGTTATTGACACATGAATGCATCGATATGCCTATCATTGTCTATAACATGAGTACATCTTGGGTAACCTCATGGGATGGATTGACTTTTCCATGATTATATAACCTTTAATATTTCATATATATTTCTTTTGTAAATATTACTACTTTACTACTTTATGGTTCTGTTGTGAAATGATCTGATGGGTCCATTTTTATATTTTATTACATCATCATTACAATTGGTTTTTCTATTGATTAATGTTCTATTTATGTTTTAAATGGGTTTACTGGTATAGTTTGAGGGTGTTTTCAAAAAATAGATTACAAGGTATGTTTTAAGAAGGTATTTCATGATAAATTTATCTAAAATGTTTATTTAGATGATATTTTTCAGCTTTAAAGATGTTTTTCTGGAAAATTTTATCATAGATTTTATGAAATTATTAAAATATATTTATTATCTTTATTTGAAATAAGAATTTATGGAATTTTTAGAAAAGAAAATCTTTCAATCATTGGTTATTCTTTACTAATCTCTCTTGCGCTCACAAACGACTTTTACCACTTAGCACTTGTATAACTGAGTTATTTTGTTATTTAATATTATGGCTCTTGATTAATCTTGGACAAGGTTGGTTTTATGTATGGAAGGTGACCAACATGCAAAATATAGATGTTGTCAATAATTTTGTATTTCTTTATGTATAGTGGATATATAGGCCTAAATGACCTTTTCCATCTCTAGATGTATTTTTTCATCGAGTACTGTTATATTTATATTACATTTGTTATGGATGTGTATTCTAGATATGGTATATTTGATATGTTTTATTTATGTATCAATTTATATGTGATACGCATGGAACTCTTCTACATGAAGTGGTCATGCATGAATTTTGGGTGTAAACTAATATTTTATATTATTATTGGGAATAATGATTCCCGTTTTGTCATGGAAAATTCCCTGCTACTATTTTATATATTAGGGTGATTGGGAACACACCTTGGGTATTTCAAGGGCCATCCCGGGTGCCTAGATTTGGGGTTGAAAGAAGTTGGCTTGTGACATTATATATATATATATATATATATATATATATCCCCTATGTATCTTACATTGTATTCTAAGTTCAAATGAAATTAGGATCATACTATAGAGATTAAAATATATGTGTTTTATTTTATTTTTATGTTAATTTCTTATATATCCAATCTCTAAAGGACACTATACATCTAAATTTTTGGGTTGTCATTATTGAATTTAAAATCAAAATAATATAATAATAAGTGTGTTAGATATAGGTTATGATATTATTATTTTAATAATATCATTATAACATAACGATAATTATAAAATTTACATGATATTAGAAATGTTAAAATTATTTAACCAGGGTTAAAGATGAGAAAATAAAAGGAAAATAGAAAAATATAATTGTTACATATAATATACAATCTTGAAAGTCTTTGGAAATCTTCTTTGGTTTTGAATGATTTTGGGATACTTTTTGAGACTTGAATATAACACCCTGATATTTTAGAATACTTTTTCCAAAAAATAATTTAAATGTATTTGATATCTTAAATTCATGAAACCATGAAAATATGTCAATAATTATTATAAATTATAAAATTAAGCACATTATATGGTATATAAATGATATATAACTATTAAAAATACATTTCAGAATATACTTTTGATCGTAATAATTATTTTAAAAATATATTGTCTGTGATAATTTTATTTCATATATTTTTTTTAATTTAGTAATATTATTAAAATTATTAAATTAATTTTTTACACATATAAAAATTTATTTCTTTTCATAGAAATTAAAATGAAATCTTTCAAAGAGAAATATGGATGTTTTTTTAATAATAGTTTTAATGCATGAAAATTTTTTATCTTCTGAAATTAAATTAATATCATTGGATGAATTATTTTAATGATTTTTTGGTAATATATTTAATCAAAAATTTAGATATTTATTTACTTGTTTTTACTAGGAAATAAATTTTGATTAAATGGCATTTTTACGCTTAAAAATTTATTATTGTAAAAATATTTTTTACCTATTTTGTGTGTGAATATTAGAATTAATTTATAATATTTAAGGTAATTTATTCATTTAAAATGTATTTAATAATTTTAATCCTCATAATTAATATTTTGTTATAAAAAAATTATTATTTTTTAAATCAATAGAAACTGTTGAAAAAATCTTATTTCCACTGTATTGTTTAAAATGCTTAATGATAGTTTTAACTAAATAATATCGGTTAAAATGAATTAAAATTTTGTCTAAATCCTAATTTATGAACTTATTTTAATATTATCTAATATCATATAATTACATGATCCAATTTAGATCCAATTTACCATGAGATTGGTTTTATTATATTACAATATTATATATAATTATATGTGTGTCACTCTTGTCACTTATAAAAGGATGACACCGTTCATGTATTTTAAACCCTATAAAAGTGATTAAGATAAACAAATATCTATATAAATAATCTCCTAATATTATTATCTATTATATTGAGGTTATTTTATTTCAAAAACACCCATACAAGATGTTTTATGTATATTTTAAAAGGAAGATACTATGGGTGTCCATGGGTCGGGTTGGGTTGGGTTTGAGGTGTTTTGGGACCCAACCCAACAAAAAATAGGCTGGGTTGGGTTGGGTCGGGTCATAGCCATTTATTCCCTGAACCCGACCCGACCCAACCCGTATTACATAAGGTTGGGTTGAGCAGGTCTACAGGTCGATTAGGTTATGTAAAAAAAATGTCGTCGCCCTAGATTATTATCCCACCGCCACATGCCTCCTTCACATTCTACTCCTCACGGATCGATCTCTTCTTTACATGATGGCCATCAAGGGTATGAGATGGGTGATCTCATTTATCCTAGGTCAATCGTGATCTCATTCATTAGTGCACTTGGTTAGTTGTGATCTCCTCCTGACAATTTTATTTGGATCTCAAGCTGTCACCCATGACATTTTGATCTCAGGTCACCGCCCTTGTTTTCATTCATTAGTGCTGATTTAGAAGACTTCATTGAGAAGGTGTGCATCAAATAATATACTACACTAAGGCGGCAGTTGATTTTATTCCTTTGGTATCCTTCAGAAGATGCAGACAGTTTATTTGAGATTTCATTCAACCGGCAGGAGACACAGCGAAATAGTGCTCGGTTTGTAGGCTTCAGCGCTTTGTCATCCTCACCACGCTAGGAGGACCTCATAAGCAAATGAATCGACCCAAAAAGGCACCATTCGACCACAATATCTGTAGTGGGATGCCTATATTTCTCGTCTGTAGGTTTTGTATGGTGGTTATTACAGTCATCGACAACAATTGTGGTGGAGATGTAGGTGGAGGTGAAGGCAGTGTGCATGTCTACAGTGGTCACATCGTTCGGCAGAGGTTGTGGAAGAGGAAATGCACAACATGGAGGCTTAAAGAAGAGGGATTAAACGAGATGGGTGATGACGACGGGTGGTGGAGCGAGGTAGTGCGTGGGTCCATGAGATGTGTAAGGTTAGTGACGAGTTGTTTGGGTCGGGGTGGGTAATTTTTCTCTCAACCTGTGACCCGACCCAACCCGGTCACATGTCAACCCAAATGACCCAACCCATGAATATGGAGCCTTAAACCCGACCCAACCAGCTTGGGTTGGGTTGGGTTGGTCGTTTTGGTCCAGGTTTGGACACCCCTAGAAGATACCTCAAGAACAGATATACGTTCATACTTCTTTTTTAATGTTTCTTTCTTATTAAACCTAATAAAATTGTTATATAACTATAATAAAATGATTTAATTAGTATATTTACTATATTTAATTGTTTTTATGTAATTTTATATCCATTTTATATATCTTTCATATCCGTGGATAAGTGATAATGTCGCTCATGCATACATGTGGACTACCACCTCCACGAAGCAATGCCTTTCATTTTTCATTAAATATTTACAAGGATGGTAGAAATGATATATTTAATTAATATATAATATATTTATGGTATAATTATCATTCTAAAATGATTAATTATTATTTACCTTTCCTTTATTTCATCCATCAGAAGGTGAAAACATCACCAATGCGTACATACAAGCAATCATCTGAACAAAGTGATGTAATTTATTTTTTCACCACCACATCATATCAACAGTTAATAAAGAGTATATTATGAATAAATATGATACATAATACATGATTAAGATTATATATATTACCAATACATGATCAAGGTGCAAATACTAGAACCATCGAACTGAAACACACATAGAAAATGAACCAGTTTTTACTCGAATAGGTATTATAATGAACAATTGGTAATAAAAGGGTAATATGAAATTATGATGGATTGATATATACAATGAAATAAATGAATAAGGTTCTAAAATAGAAGTATAACAATTCTATATATATTATAAATGAATTTTTATTGCATAGTAATCAAGTCGGGACATAAGGATAAGGCTTCTGTTACAATCTAATTTGTTTCTAGTATTTTCGTTATTAAATTTCAATTGAGTTAAATTATTTGATCCTTATCCTGTAAAGCCCATATATTTTCTTAAAATATGATTATTCATGAAATTTTCTTGTATTAGAACCATTTTACTGTCTTTTTTTACTTAAAATGATAGGGAAAATGCTTTAATGAATACTAGAACTTATTTTTACATTACTTGATTAACTTTTTCTTCCAATTCCATGAAAATAAAAAAAATTACCATAGTTTTACCAAAGAATAATTTTTTTAGAATTAGTTTAATTACTAATTATGTATTTATTTAATATTTAAATAATTTATTCTTTTTTAATGGTTTATTTATAAGTCATTGTATAAATTTAAATATATTGAAAATAATTTTATTTTTTATCATATATAATGAGATTGGATTTTAAAAAAAACCTGAAAATTATATTCAATGAAAATTACCTTACAAGTTTCCATGGTTATTTTAAATGAAAATATGTAGCTAAATGTTTTGGGAATTTTTTTAAAAAATTATCTATAGAAAGGGATATTTTATTTACGTTATCATAGATGGGTTTGAATGCTCAGTTAATAATATTTTTCATCTATATCAACAACATTTGATAATAAGTATGATTCTATGGGGTTATTCTTTTTTGATACAGTAAAAATGTTTTATGTAGATGGATTTTGATGATGAATTTTTAACGATGATTTAATGAAGACCAGTTCTTTCCCATGTTTTAATCAGAAAATGATGAAATATTTAATTTTTTTCTAATACTATATAACTTATTTCTCTGGATGGATTATTATTATGTGATAATGAAATGTTTTCGAAACCAATTTATTTTCAGGGGTTATATTGTGACAAAATGATGAATGATTTTATGTTCTTATAGAACAACTATGTATGGTTTCCATTAATCACTGAGTGGGTCTAGAATTATATATCCCTTTAATGAATTGGGGAAATATTTATATCTCATTAGATAATATGTATTGGAATGGGTAGTGAATCATGTTTATTATGAAAATATATCAATTCTGATAGTATTGGGAGTGTAACAAGACTAAATTAATGATTTTATGGGGAGTGAACTCAATCCACTGTAAGACTTTTTCCATTATTGTAGTATGGTAATTGAAGCTTGACTAAATGAATAATTTTCTATGAGTATATGTATTCCATGAATTTTTTTCTTATTATTATGATTTGTTCTCTTGGATCATGAATTATTATTGATAATTCTACACTAATATAAATTATCTATATTTTCATGAAACAAAATATGTCCTTATTCATTATTATGATATTTAACCAATTTGGTATGAGTTTTTCATGTTATGATCCTGTCCTCTTAACATTATTCTAACTGATTCTCACTTATGATATTAGATTTATACCTATTATGTTTATACATACAAGGTGTTTGAGCTCACCCTTTCTTCTATTTCCATTTACATATGTTTCAAAGAATGTATTTAAGTAAGGTATGTCTAATATGAAAAATATATGGGTAGAATTATATGGGAGATATAAAAAATAATTTTATTATTTATATAATTTCTAAAGAAAATTTACATTTATGGTTCTGGGGTGTGAATTTTTACGATATATATTGAATATTAATTTAAAATGATGTTGTATTTATGTATGTAATGACTGGGTCACCTATTTTGGTATAAGAGAAGGGGTATTTTATTTTTAAATATAATTATTAGAAAACATTGATGAGAGCCATGGGGATAGGTCATAGCATAGTATGACACCACGATTTTTTTTGGTAAAGTAGATATTTTTTGGATTTTTTAAAATGAAATCCATATCTGAATATAAACAAGTGGATTCAGTCTTGAACACACATGCACCTAGAGGTAATAACATTGAAATTTCTGGTTAGGTATCATCTTACTATTTACCTTCTACATGAGTATAAGGCTTAATTGTGGACTTGGATTGACATTCCCAGGGGATATTCTTTGATTTATTAACATTAGCTTTATAAAATATTATAATTAATTAGAATATTGAATCCCCTAAAACCAATGAAGAACTAAAAGTGAGATATGATGAAACTAAAGTGTCATTGGAATATGATAATGTGTGATAAATTTTGATATATTTTTAATTATATGCCTGATTATATGATTTCTTATATTAATAAGTGATTCTTAATGGTCATGCTCATAATTTATGTTTTATTAAGGGATTGAACATAGAATTATGACGTTGATATATTTAAAGGTACATTCAAATATTAAAGTTTTATATTAGATCTTAGTCATATAAATTCATGTATATCATGAAAATTATCAAGGAATATTTGGTCATGTACTTAATCATTATATACAGAGTTAGCAGTAAAAAATATTAATGGTAAAATGATAATATATGAAATTTATAACTCTACTCTGATAGAAGTATATTGGAATTTTATTCCGGAAAACCCGATAATTCTCCCTCTACGTAATTGTAATTATATTTTGGGAATTTATTATATCTCTTTATATATATCCATTATAAATTTCTTTGCAATAGATGTATGTTTTTTTATTTTGAATCAACTTATGATCGTTTATTGGTGCGAGGATGAACATGACCTTCTAATAGAAATTAATTCCATTATATGTGTCCTACTACCTATTCTTGAGGGGTACTTTGTGAAATGGATGAAGAGAAACTAAAAATTGAAAATATGGAGAAATTATCTATATAGATAAATGTGTGATAGATATACTGGACATAAAAACATTTAGTATATATCCATGAAAAAGAGTTCTATATGCACCAAAGGATATGGTTGGAGTTGACTAATAATTACAACTGCTCA
This sequence comes from Viscum album, assembly GCA_963277665.1. Classification (NCBI taxonomy): domain Eukaryota; kingdom Viridiplantae; phylum Streptophyta; class Magnoliopsida; order Santalales; family Viscaceae; genus Viscum; species Viscum album. The sequence goes on from OY728136.1 coordinate 876,257,227, forward strand.
ATACAATACCACACACGGAACATGGATAATGTGGAAGATGATCTGAGTCACGATGAACGTTCTAGTTTTCTGATAATGAGGTTTTAAAGAGATCCAATACTTCTGGATTTAAAAAATATGGATAAGTAAACCTCGATAAAAGGTTACAAATCATATCTTTCCTATATGAGTGTTCAATCATCCATCTATGTGAGGATTAAAGGGGCATATATGAAAATTTGAAACTATAGAAGAATGAAATGACTGTTCTTCTAGTTAACTATGATTATGATGAAATGATAAGGTTTAGGAATAGAGTATATTTTCAATGAACACCATATTTATAGAAATAAATATATGATGAATCATAAATTTAATCATTCTACATTCATCATAAAATTAAAATGATGGTAGGAGATCTGAAGGATTATTTCTGGTGGGATAACATAATAGGGGATATTATTAAGTATACATATCGATGACTAGTATGTATGAAAGATAAGGTTTAGAGATAGATTTTTAATGGAATGTTATAACAATTGTCTATTCACAAAAGAAGATAGGAATAGATCATCATGGATTTCTTCATCAAACTCCCCTAAAAAATATATATTCCATAATGGTATTGGAGTTGTAGTTGATCACCTTATGATGTTATCACATTTCATTACCATAATATAATATTTCACTCTTGATAAGTTTTCTAGAATATATATTAAGGATTTTTTAAGGCTACACAGAGTAAAACATTATATTGTATCTCATCAGGATCATAGGTTTACCTTGATGTTCTGGAGAAGTCTTCAAAAAATCTTGAATACAAAGTTAAACATTAGTAATCCATATCATCCTTAGATATATGGGAAGTCTAAGGGGGCCATTTAAACTTTATAAGATATATTGAGAGATAATTATATGGATTTAAAAGGTAGTTTGATTCAAAATATATGTATTTTCAATATTTTTCATACAAAAATATCTATCACTTGAGAATTAAGATGGATCCTTATGAATTAATTTATGGAACAAAGTGAACACTCTATTTTGTTGGGATAATGTTTTTGAAAAGACGATATTGGGGCCTCAACAATCTGAGAAAATAGAAGAGATAGTTATATCCATATAGAAACACATCATATAATCATAGAGTCTATAGAAAATTTAAGCGAACAATCATTAGCAAGATGTAGTATTTGATGTTGGTGAAAGTATATTCCTATTAATTTTTCTAGATATGATTGTTATGAGATTTTGAAATAATGGAACATTAATCCCTATAAATATTGTTTCCTTTGATATTCATGATCATATCGGGACAATATCATATCACTTAATACTTTTAATGAATCTCTAACTTCATTATGTGTTCCATGTATCTATATTTTGGAAGTGAAAACCTTCCCCATAACATGTACTTAAATCATAGGCCGTACAACTAGAGAATTATGTCTCTTATAAGGAACAAACAAATGGTATTCTAGATCGAAGAGTGAATGTGATGGGGAACTATACCACTCATTGGTGAATGTTTTAGGTTGAAACTGTAAAATTAAGAAATCTTTGGGGTTTCCTATGGATTTAATAAGGATGAGGGATACAAAGTTTTTTTGTATATTAGTGATTGAATTTTGAGGGTAAAATTATTATATGGAGGTAAAATGTAACACAAAAATTTTAGAATATATTTTTATTAAATAAATTCAATGTTATTAATATCTCAGGAAGAATGAAATCATGAAAATTTTGTAATATGTCTTATAAAATATAAATTTAAAAATATTATATTGTTTTTATGTGATATTAAATTATTAAATATGTTTTTTTGGAAATACATTTGATTACTACATCTATTTTGAAATATTTTGATTTTGAGAATTTATTTTTAGTATATGTTTTATTTTAAAATTAATTACTAGAAATAAGTCTTCTGAAAATTTATTTTGTACAATTTTAGAAAATTAAATCCTTGGTTATTAATTTTCCAGAACTAAAAGTAAAATTATTTTAAGGTAGATAAATATGTTTTTGTAAAATAGCTATTTTGGTGTGCATAATGTTATTTTATCATAATAAATTTAATTAATGAATATGAGTGAATTTTTTAATTAAATATATATATAATATATTAAATAATATTATCTAATATTTATATAATGGCTTTTCTAATCATGTTATTGGAATAAATTTAGTGTTATGCTTAAAAATGAATTTCTATGAAATCTAGTTTAACACATTTTGTGTGTGCACATTAGAATTTACATCTTCAGATACAATGTATTTAATCTAGTAAAAATGATTTCATATTTGGAATCATCATATTTAATATTATGTTAAATGTTCACTAAAAATTCTAGTCATAAGGAATAGTATCTGTGTTGAAAATCATGTTACAAAGGTAAAGGTTAAGATAGTTTATTTGAGGTTAAGATAAATAGAAAAAGGAGAAAATGACATAAAATGTATATAGATTTTATTTTATAAATTTATTTTCATCCAATATAATCCTATATTTTAACATGATAAAATTTAGAGCCACATTACAAGGATATTGACTGTTATATTTTAATTATCTAATTAATTTGAAGTGAGACAGTCCCTTCACATATAAAAGATAACCTACTATTCTTTATTCTCCATAATAGATCAGTAATTTTTCTCAAAACAAATATATTGAAATACTCTCACAACCACTTCATCCACGTACATGATCTAATAGTCTTCAAAAAAGACCCATCAAATAATACTTAAGGTACTTTTCACAAGTGGATACCCATAGATGAGGTATATGTTATTAAAAGTTTTTTTCATGATTAATTCTTCATAAAACTAAAAAAATGTTCTATAACATTATTAACATAATATAATTGTTATATTTACTATACTAAGAGGTGTTTATTTTTTTCAATTTCTCTCTCCTTCTCATCCATTGTAAAATTATAACATCGCTTGTGTGTATATGTGGGCTACCACCTCCATGAAGCAATGTGAATGATTTTCTATTTTATCATTACATGTATGGTGATAAATATAGATATAATGAATATATATGATATTTAAAATATAATTATTATTATTTATGGAAGAATTAATTTGTACCTTTCTTCTTTTTTGTCAATTGAAAAGTGAAAACATTACTCAATGGTATGTAGGAACTACCATCTCCATAGATTAATGTAATTCATTTACCATAAACAATTTATATAAATGGTTTAAAAATTTTATATAATGAATAAAAATTATAATGATGAAATCATCAAGACTCTATTGATGATGAATACTTGATCATGGATAAAGGACCGAAAATGTTAAACCAAACATGCCTGAAAACAAACCATTTCTTACCCGAATAATGATTTTAATCCAGAATTATTAATAAAAGGGTAATTAGAAATTTTAATGGATTTATATATATTAATATTCATTTTTATATTATTCAAGAATATATGAATAAAAAATCTATAATTAATATAGTATAGTTGTGATTGCATATGAAGCTAGATGAGGCATGGGGAAAGGGTATATGTTGCAATATATTTTCTTTTCGGGATTTTCATTGTAACATTTATATTCAAGGACATTATATAGTCCTTAAAAATTAAACACCATCTATTTTTTCTCTTATTGATATTATATAAATTTTAAATTGTTATTACCAATTTATACTTTTTTTAACATAAAATGTTCGTGAGCATTTAAAAAAAAGATTCCTTTATTTCAACCTTGATCATTTGAGATTTTCCATAAATGACCATGTTAAAAAAATGGTTTATATATGTATTTATAACTAGATAAATGTTTGAGGACTATTTTTAAAAAAAAATTACTTTATTTATAAATTATTAAAAGTAATATTTTTTATTTTTTATATACTACTCACTTTTGACTTTATAGAAAAGTATGAAAATAATGTTCTACTTTAATTCATACAACCTAAATTAATTTTCATGCCTCCATGAAAATTATTTACATTGAATATTTCTTTAAATGTTTATATGGTTATTATCATAGAATTTTTGTCCATATTATTGTAATTTTTATTTAAAATTATAAAAAATGGTTATTTTTTATATTTTCAAAGAATGGTTATAGTGAAATTTTTGTGGTATTTTCAGTTATGAAAACATCTATGATGTATATTATTCTTTAATGGGGGTATTAACTTATTATATCATCCATATTCATTCTATGGATAACTGATCCTTATGATTTTTAATTATTATTTAATGAAACATGATAGTTTCACACAATTTGAAAATGATCTGATAAAATAATAAATATTTATCTGATACTATCTACTATCAATCCCTAGATTCATTAAGATTATGTGATGATGAAATTTTTACAAATTCCATTAATCCTCACAAGTTATTATATGATTAATGGGTGAATGCTTTTATGTTTCGGTGGAAAAAATATGTATTGTTTTCATTATGTGATGGGTGGGTCTGGAATAACATTTCCATATAACAAATAAGGAAAATATTAATATGTAATAAAAATATATTAAGGGAATTAAGATTGAACCATATTAAGTAAGGTAATAGATACAATATTATAGTCTTTGGAATGAACCTTGACTGAAAAAATGATAGAATCATGTTTAAACCCAAACCACACTGGGAGTTTTTCCACTAGTAGTCTTGGATGTGACCCTTTACTAAATAAATTATTTTTATTGTTTTATGTATTGCATAAATTTATATATAGTTCTTATCATATATTCTCATGGATCGTGAATTATTATTTATTACTCTTCATTCTTATGACTTATGTATTTTGTTATGAAAAAATCCTTGTGAAATAATTCGTGAATAATGATATTTGAGTTATTGGAAATATATTTTGTATGTTATGATCATGTTATCATACCCTTATTATAATATTATTATTACTTATTATCATTGATGGATTCCTCCTATATTTACCCCTATTGGGCCTTTTATCACACCCTTTCTTATACATCAATTACCATAGCTTATGAAGAATGGGTTTAATTAGGTTATTTCTAGGTGGGGTACTATGTGAGAAAAGTTTTTCTGGAAGATTATGAACATATTTCATGAAATAAATTTTTTTGGTATCTTTTCTCCAAAGACATTATAACCTTACATCTCTAGGGAATGTATTACTATGATACATATTAATAATTCATATAAAATGATGTAATATTTATTTATGTAACGATTTTTTCACCTCAAAAAAGATCCCAGATATGATAGGGGATTACTATGGTGAAATTTTGGCATGATATTAGATAAGAAAGTGTTGTAATGGTGTGTTTTGATGTAGGTTGATCAGGATGGGGCCTTTTGAAATTCAATTTGATTGGAATATTTTCACATGTTAATTCATTAATTTTTAAATTATGTAATTTTAAAAGGTAAGAGTATCTAAAATAGAAAAATAATTGACACGGGTCATGAAATTGACCATCCAAATAATATGTGGATAAGAGTAATGAATATTTTATGAATTTACTTTTCATAACACGTTTACATTACTTTACCTTTTACCATAGTAGATAACTTTTTACCTTGATAACTTAATATTTCAGAGAAATATTAAATTAACCCAATTACCTTATTTAAACAAGTTTATTTAAAATATAAATTCAATTTAAATAAAATAAAATGTCAAAATATTTTATAAATAAATATTAAATAATAAATTACAACACATAGAAAAAAAATTATTAAAAAACTACCTTCGAGTACATTAAATGAATTTTTTCTAATTTCATACCAATTGTTACTAATATGAATGTTGTTAAATTATATATATATATAACACAATTAATTAATTTTTGTACTTTGATTATGATAAATTTTACTTTTAAATAAAAAATATAATATATAATAAAAACAATGTTTCATTATAAAACATAATTCTGTGTCTATAAACAATTAAACTCTTATTTATTATAATTCATTAATTATATTATGGATGTTATATATTTATTTTAAAATTAATTTAGTAAATCTTATCAATTTTCATGAGAATCATTCTTTAAAAAGTTATAAATTTATTAAAAATGAATTATGCGTTAAAGAAATTTCATTAAAATAAAACATATTTTCGCAATTGAATTCATATAATTTTTTATTCCAAAATTACTTAAATTATAAGAAATAAATTATTTATTGTAGAAGTATAACTATTTTTAGTACCTAAATACACATACTTTGTTATAAATATTTTTATTGGAATCCTTAAGGGGGAAGCTGATCAATGGGATTTCTTAATTATGATAAATTATCTTTTTATATTTATTACCCAAATTTGTTTTATACACTATTAAATGATGTAGTCCTAAATTTTATTTAATGATGGTTTTAATGTAATTTTGATGTAATATTATAATATGATTGAATAATGTTTTTATGATTTCATTAATATCTTGTATTATTTAATCAAGGTTCTATTAAAAAATATGTAATATAGGGAAATAAAATACATACATAAATCTAGGAAGATATACAAGTAGGGATAGGACTTGGCCAGTTGGCCGAACATCTCACTAGCCTACTCACTTATGTTTCCTAGATATAATTGATATATATATATACTACATGTGGGGGTGTGAATTGTAGTTTTTTTAACTATTAAAAAACTTCACTCTTATACAAGAAAATAATAGTAAGCATCAGATAACATAAATGAAGAATTAGATTGTTCTGATAAGTTGAACTAAAAATTAGAATCATGTTCTTCAAATAAAATTCATTCTATGTATCTTAGAAATTATATATGAATATAAACATTATTATTATAATACAAACCTCAAATTAGTGAGGTATTAATTTTAAACTAATTTGGAAAGACATTTTTTAGACCTAACATTAGGTATCCATTATTTTAAACCTATTGTTAAATTTAACTTCTAAAACATTAGAAGCCCTTGATTAACCAAATAAAAATGATTTTTCTTCTTGTTGTAGATTCCTTATAACCCACATTATCATAATGAATTTTGTATCCACATACATATAATGCCTCAATCTCACAGATCAGAACAAAAACATAGTGAACAAAATACATTAATATTATCTATAATAGATCCTCACAGATGGACACTCTTAAGATGAAAATTCATTAGAAAGATAAACAATAAAAGAAATAATTGATAGTAAAAGATGTATTATTAAAAATGTAAAACATTATAGATATATTTTCATCATTATATGTACTTATTCACCTCAATACCACTTTTCTATTAATAGAAAATTTTTCTAATAAACTCCGATGTTCAGATTCTCTGATTCTCCTGCTTAGTTTCAACTGCATCGACAACATAAAATACTTCTTCTAATGAATTAAATATTTTTTTCTTCAACCAATTAGGTTTTATGAAATCTATATCGTACTAATTACAGAAATCAATGATAAAAAAACTTTTTATAAAACATTTATTTAAAATAAATAAATAGAAATCCCATATAGATTCTCTTCTAACAAATATGCAGATGGAATTTTTTTTCTGGTTATGGTAATATAGATTATAATAACTATTTCATTAGAACATGAAATAATAAAAAATAACCACATGGAAATTATTCGAGGATAAATTAAAAATAATTGATATTTTTATTGATATTTTTAAAATTATTATAAAAATAATTCTATCTTCCAGAAAACAAAGTGTGTGTCAGATCACATCCTAGAAAGATACAATTAATTAGTGGATACGTAAGGAATGTGTTTTATATAACTAAAATAACATTTAAACTTTATAATAATTATAAAAATACCATTACAATAATAAATTATACTAAAATAAAGTTGGGAATATTTTTTCATCAATAATATATTCTTATATCATTCGTTTTGAAACTCAAAATACATTCATGCTAAATGGAATTAATATGAAATTGTTTTTTTATGTTTTTTATTTGTAGTTTTTATCTTCGAATTTTATTTTTAATTGAATTGAGGATTTCCATAATATTTTTGTAAATTTATAGAGCTCTATCATTTCAAGTAAAATTATATTCTACAGAAGAAAATATGATTTCTGATATCGTTTTAATATAACTAAAATAAAAAGTAATATGAATGTGGGAGTTTTTTATGGAATAATAATGATTGTATTTTTAGATTCTATGAATATCATAATTGAACCAAGTAAATATATTACTTCTTATAGAACATCTATTTTATAGCCTCCCCTAGTGTGATTTTTTTCCAAAAACCACTATTTGTGATATTTTATTATAAAAGATATTACCATTTTCTTTTATTATTATTATATTTTGATCTTTATGATATATGTGATTTTTATGATTAATTTTCTTCTTTTTATCACCATGATTGAATATCTTACATGGATAAGAAAATAAATCTTCCAAACAACGGATGTTCAATGATATCCCTGTCCTTAAAATTTCTATTGATTGGTGAGGTTGAAGATGTTATTGAGGCTTGATCTACCTACCTATGAGATATATATAGTGGAACTTGTTGTTATTTAATGATTTTTTCATTTTAATTTTGATTTTTATAATTTTTTGGTACCTTGGATTGAATTTATATTTCATCCTACAACATCAGTTTAAAATCAAACACATCTCATAATTAGATGTGTTTGGTAATATAATATCATTTAAAGGGTATTTTTACTGCCATCTAATACCTCATGTATTCACTATATATCTGGATTTTTTATTTAAATAAAAAATTTCTGACTTATTTTTAATAATATTTAGTTTCTTTCTAATAATTATTTATTTAGTTAGTGATTTCAATGATTTTAATTTTATTTCCATGTTTTTTTGGAGTTTATAACATCCAAACATATGAATTACTTGACTGAGAGAGAAAAAATAGTTCTATTTGTTTCAACATTTTACCCTCTTAAATATGCCATTTTATCTACCTACTATTTAATTTTTTATTATATTCATTCTTTAACTATAATATTAGATACAATTTTTATCAGGAATTGATTTATTACTGATTCCATTTTCTTTCAAATTTTATATGTTTTCATGCACTAACATGTAGTAGATAAAATAACTATTTTATTATTTATGATACGAGTTAATCTCAGTGGACATTTGTAAAACCTCAATATAGAACAACCACTTAGTTTTCATGATAATGTTTATAAGTATAATAATAAATGAATAGAGATATACTTGATAAATACATTAATTGAAAATAATCTTATTCTTATAAAAAAGTACTAGACACTTGAAATCATTTTCTTAATTATACACTTTTTAGAGAGTTGAATTTTCATTATACATTATTTTCAAAAATATTTCATTCCAAACTATTCATAAAAATATCATTAGTTAAGTATATTTTTGTATAAGAACTATTATTATTTGGTATGTGTAGGTCACTCACTTAAAACAATAAAATTTTTTAGAGACAATGAAATTGATGCTCTGGGAGGATTATCTGAGTTTTAAATTTTTATTTAGTGAATACATTGTTCAACTAAATAAATGATATATGACTATAACTAATATCCATAAATCCATTAAATAATGTGAAATGTTTGATGATTAGTTCATTGAAGTGATCATAGACATAAATCTAAATGAGTGGAATCAAAGGGAATAGTTATTAATGATACTAAACCAATTCAGAATCTCATCATAGATTATTCTATAAGAAATATCATGCAATATGAAAATTAATATAAAATAGATATTGTAAACAAGTAATGAAAAATGAAGTTTCTTTTGATAAAATATTGTGATTGATAACTACATAAACTAAAAATTTAAAGCAAAGTACATTAAAAAGAATCATAAAAAACCTTCAGATGTTATTTTTCAAGGATTTACATAAGTGGAATATGTGAAACTAGGGAGAAGGATTTTTAGAAGTCTTAATTTATAAAGAGATTACTGGAATGATTGGATGGAAATAAATGATAAAAAATAAAATAATGACTATTCATACCTTTTCAATTATAAATATAAAAAATAAAAGTCACATTAAACAAAATTTTATGAAGCAATAAGAAAGGAATTAAGAATAAAAGAGAATATCTAAATGAAATTAAATAATAAATTTAGAGATATTAATGTTACTTGGAGTGAAAATGAGGAATCATATCAGATGATATCTGTGGATGATAATGTGATGATAGCTAGAGTGTTATTGGGTTCAATAAAATAATTTTATTAAAAGAAATGTGATTTATGTGAAAGGTTGTCATTGATACCCTTAATAAAATGTCTCTAGACTGTACACATCCTTGTTCATAAAAAGAAAAGAAATTCAATGAGGAGGATGATGTAACTGAATATAAATAATAATTGATGGATTACATATGAAATTAAACACACTTAACATATACTTTTTATGAGTTATATGAAACATAATGCTGAGGGTGTAGAGAATAATACTAAACATTCTAAGTTAAAAAATTTATAATTAAATATAAGATTAATGTTAATGTGTATAAAGATAATATGTTTAAACTAATATCTAATAAAAATCCAAATTTAAATTCTACAATATATTAATAGAAAAAATTAATGTTTTCAATTTGACTATATAAGTTAAAGAACTAACAAAATTATGTCAAACATATCTCCTAAATATAAAATCATGGTTATGTTTTATAAAAAACTGACATAAAAAGTAAACCTTCTTGACCAGGATGTAAATATAGTAGAAGATCACACCATCATGAAAACAATTTTCAATTGATTGATTCAACCATTTGAACTAAATATTAAAGGGAACTTAATTTTAAGGACATGTTATTGCTGAATAAAATTCAATCATGTATAATTCACTAAGTATTCATATATAAAGATCCTTCTACATTGGAATATAAATTATTTGAATATATATTGGCACTGTAACATCTTAATATTGTTTGAAATATATTCTTTGAAGTTAATGTAAAAATTTCAATAGCTTGCGTTAGACACAACACTGAGTATATCGTTTCTTACATTCAATAATTATTTTCTTTGAAAGTGTGATGACAAACAACATCGAGCTTTAGTTAACCATAAAATAATATTATTTTAAGTAATACCATCATAACCTATCCATTAAATAGGATGTTATAAATATTGTTAACTACTTTATGAAATATAGATATAAAATTCATACTCAATTAAAATTTAGTTATAAATTCTTAGTAAACAATTAATCTACTTTTAGTATTGTAATTATATTCATAAAAAATATTATTTCTTCAAAAATATTTTTTATTTATTTTTATGAGGAAATATTGAAATTATTATATAAAAAATTTATAAAATATATTTTATAATATAAAATTTATTTTTGAAATAAACATATTCAAAATAACTTATAGTGAAATTTTGGGAGTTTTCAAAAAATATTGAATTTTTAGTGAAGAGTGAAATATATTGATTTTGGTAAAACTATCATTTATTTTCAATAAATAAAGTTTATAAAATTAGATATTATTTTTTAATGTATCATATTTATTATTAGTTATTTTTTATTTACGTAATTATTACTTAATAAACATTATATTATACTTTAGTATAAGTTTGTTTTTAGGTTTCAGAAAACCAGTTTTTAAAACTATTTTAATGTGTCTAATGTTTCTCCAATTTAATAAATTAAAAATAATCCATTTTGAGAATGTTTAAAATGAAATTTATATATTATATATCAATAAATTTTAATTTATATTCATATATTTTTTTATAATTCATAGGTTTAATATGAAATCATATTGTTTTTGAAAAACACATCAAAGATTCCATCTTTTTCATCACATTTGTGAGTTTTTTTAAATATAATTGTTCTAAATATATGTAATGAATTTGGTAAAATGGAATGAATATTTTTAATCATCTCAATTTATATTATCTAATAATATCAACTTAATATCTGAGCATAAATAATAGTGAAAATAATAGGAAAATTATTTATCATTATTAAGTTAAAAATGGGTCTACCAGGGTTAAAGTAAGACCCTAAGGATTAAAAATGGCCAAACACATGCCTAAATACAATTATGTGACATAGTTCCATTTATTATTACCACATGATTATCTAAGTTCTTTTTTAATCTTTTATCATAGGAATTATTTTAATATTTTGGATTCTTTTGGGAAATTTACATGTAGTTTCCATGTGGGCTCCTTTCCCCCACATATAGAAGCTGACCACCACCCTTAACTTTTTAATACCACGGTATTAGAATTGGACCCCTATAACCAACTTATATATACTTTTTTATAACCTATATTCATATTTTTGAACATTAATAGTCTCTTTATCACATTATTATTTCCCTTCTATGTAACATAGTATGTGATAATGTCCTAAGAGTAACTGTTAAACTAAATAGTCAAAGAAGATCCCTACTATGAGTAGAACACAGATGACCCATGATAGAATTAAAAAATATATATCTATTTTTGGATTATATAATTTTAGGGACAAAAATGATATAGTCTATCATTGGTGGAGAATCATAAGAGTTGGAGGAACATTCTCATTGTGTAAGCCCTTGGTAATATCTAGTATATGGCATTAAGAGAACGAGACATAGTACTTGAAAATCCATATATATATTTTTCATTGGTTCTTCCTATATAAGAACATTAATATTTATACTTAGACAAATATTATTTTTAATCAGTATAATAATACATGTACGTTGATGTATTGAAAAAAAATTGTGATGACATATGTTCGTGGCGAGGTAAGATAAGTTGGGTTTGTCATGAGTAATATTACATTAATGAAAATTTTCAAAGAGAATTTATACATTATATTATTTAAAAAAAATTATATCTATTCCCCTTTGAGGGAAATGATATTTCCAAAATAAATCCCTATCCACAGTTTTCTTTAGGAATGTTTTATTTCTATAAATTCAATGAAAGAGATATTGGTCACCTAGGTTGACGAAAGCAACATGAAACATTATTTATTGGAGATATCATGATAAATGGATTATATAACACATTGAGCATCCATATGAGGTCCAGTTTTATTGGTTCATTAACTTCATTCCCTATGGGTGCCTTGTGTTGGTTCTAGATGCAATCCTTGAACTTTGGTTGCCTCACCTAATGCAACTGAGAAAGAGGAATCAAGGATCACACACCATGTGCAACCAGAATCTCGATTAAATAATATATTATCATTCATTATTTAAAAAATTTAAAAAAAAATTATTTCCAAATATGGTTTAATTTTTTTTTATATTTATTGATCATATATATTCCATCACCAGTTATTCAAGATATTATTATTTGAGCATAATATTTAATAAATATTTATTTTCAGTTTAGTGAATGTAATATTTAGTTTTTTATTGAAGAATAATTTAGTGATATATATTTGTTAAATAATGAGAAATTATTCATAGAACGATAAAAATTATGGAGTAAGGGAAGACCAACATTAATGATCTATTGAGAAATAATATATACTTAATATTATTTGAATAATTAATATTTAATTTTAATTCTATATTTTAGCTCAAGTCAAGAAATAATAATATTTTTACTTTAGACATGTTGTTCTAAAAGGATTATATAAATATAAATGAAACAATAAAATTATATATTTTTAAAACTAAAAGTATGTTAACCCAATTATATTATTTTTCAAGTGACCCAATTCATTTATTTTGATGTGAAAAACATATCCAGAGAATCTTATCAAGCCCAACAGAGATCCCTTCTCAAGGAATGCCCCAAGAACGGAGAGATATATTCATCCACCGTCCACTATTGAGTTAAGATAGATAATGGATAATCCTTTTGGAAGTGATTATTGTGATTTTCAATGGTGAATAGAGAAATAAATAAGATCTTCTGTGATAACACCCTAATATTACTACGATGACTTTTGAGATTTATGTAACTTGTGTGGATCACCATTATAGGGAATCTACTCAAGATTCCTATAATGCAACAATGAAAAAATTTTAAAATTTTAATTTCCATAAATGAATAAAGAATTTATTATTATAAATTATGTAACTTGTTAAATTAATAATTATTATTATGCGATGATCCAGTGCTTGGGTGTGGAATTTTATCACTTTTCTATTTTCTTTGATTTAATTCCATTGATCACAGAATTTATACTCGTGTAAATATCAGACTGATCATCGATCATTAAAAAATAAACAATTGTGGAAACCCCATCACATGATTACAATGCACATGAAGTATTCATGTGGTATTAGAGATGTAACATAATTTTTTAAATATCATTGATTTAATTACACATTTGTCATTTAGTATTAAATTTAATTATAATAATTATTTTAACTGAATTGTGAGATATTATTCTTCATATTTAGTATCTAAAATATATAATCAAATCAATTAATTTTATGAATGAAATAAAATATAAGATATCATATATAGGTCTTGAGGAATCTATTTAGATAACACAAGAGTAGATTCCATGAAACCCATAGGTGCACACAATGTACTAGTGTTTAATGAACCAATAATTAATTCATAATTAATTTATGCCATGAAAATGTACTACACATAGTATATTTATTTGTACATCATGTGTTGACCAGGTCAGCAAGGTGAATGGTCTTCTAGAGTACTCCCTATGTAACTATTGTACATATCTTGTAGTCCTTTAGTCAGAGACGGTCTGTTTATCTTCCCTCACAACCTACCTGACTAATGCTCGTGCAACTTAGTGACCACATGATTTGTATCCAATTTACTAAATTGTGTACCCAAAATTTTTCCTTGTAGGGATTACATGATTTTTCCCACATCATATGTGATAGACAAATGGTGAAGAAACATACATGCTGTGTAACTCCAACGTATATGCCCTGTACTTTTACCAAATTATATAGAAATAAAATAAATTAAATATACTATGAAAACACTATCAACATGTACATTCTTATGGTCGTTAATTTTACTGGACACACTTTGTTATGGGTTTTAATATATATAAATGTTTAATTATTTCTGTGTAATATTCAGATCATAATATCATGTACGGGTCGTAATATAGTTATTACTCCCCATGAATTGAGTAATGAAACCTGATAGAAAAATCATATAATCATTGTAATCATTAAGTTTATATTTACACAATTAAATTATATGATAATTCGGGTATGATTCATTTCCCAAGAGTAATCAGTATAAGAGTATACTAAATGAAGTCTAGATTTAGATGTGTATTCTACATTTTTCCTCTAAGGTAAATTTATCTTCACAATTAACTTTTAAAAAAATTAATTTTTCTATAATTATGAGTCATGAGAATCTCAAATAAATTCAGATGAAAATAAGAAAAATTAATTGATTAATAAATTAATATAATAACTTTATTCAATCATGATTTTTCATATGTAAGAATGATTGTCAACTGACAGCTAGTTTTATTAAATGTGTTATTTGTTGCATGCATGTCGATGATCATGATCCTAGACTAGAAAATTTTATATGATTGGATTCTTTTAATTTAATATGATATTAAATTTTTGTCCAATGTTTCATATATCCTCTTTTATGTAAGGTCCCACATTCCCATAGTTTCTTTTTTATAAAACTATTTCCCTCAACTACATGTGAGTAATAGAAGATGTAATGGATAGAGCTCCAAATCTAGTGGAAGTGGTTCTCATTTGAAACAGTGGTGAAACCAATACGAGAGATATACATAGGTGGATGGGAAGAAAGTATTAACATGCACCTCAATTTTTTCAAGGTGTTCCTCTATTTGACGAAAGTCAGTTTATCATATTCAATATAAGATAAACACTAGTTAAATTTCATGATCATAACAACTTATTATTGTATTTATGTAATGATTCTTGGTTATTTCATTGTGTATTTTTCTTATGATCAAATGAATCAATGAATTAACTAGCATGAAAAACAAAAATTAAATAATTTACCTTATGTGTAAATATTATATATGACATTATTAACCACTTAAATAAATCGACGTAATATTACAACTAATTTAATAAAGTTAATAACTTGTAATTTAGGCATAAATTTAATTTCCCCCAATTACAAATTTTATCTCGGTATATCCTTCCACTACTTTAGTTGAAATCGAACCATAGTGTAAATTTATTAACATGACAAATTTGGAGTGCTTATAATTATTGTGGAATTATAG
This sequence comes from Viscum album, assembly GCA_963277665.1. NCBI lineage: Eukaryota > Viridiplantae > Streptophyta > Magnoliopsida > Santalales > Viscaceae > Viscum > Viscum album. The sequence goes on from OY728136.1 coordinate 876,273,292, forward strand.
AATCATATTTTCAGTTGACTTAACGTAGTTTACAACCATTGTTGACTTCAAAAGTAGGAATTTTTTCACAAAGTGGAAAAGGGTTGAGGAATGTCAAAGTTAAAGATTTCAGGATTTTGGAGTCCACTCAAATGATCAAGGAATTATGATTTAATGCAGTTGTAACAGGGAATGCCTAAATAATTATTTAAAATTTATTGACCATCCAAATTTGGGTTCATGAGATTGGGAATGTGGATCCTTTCAACTAGAATCTCAAAGAGACAATATAATTTGAAGCTAATGGTTAGGGATATTGGGGTTTGATAATGTTGTGGGAGATTAATGAATATAATTTTTATTTAGTTTTTAAAATTGTATTTGATAATGTAAAAAATATTTGATAATCTTATTTTTATAAACAACAATAAAAATTGGAATTTAACATATCACTATGATCTTTCTATGAGAAGAATAACCTTCTCACCAGAAAAAATTTCCAAGAGTGGAAAAGAAAAATATGCATCATCCCAAACCATGAAATGAAATTATATGTGATGGAAGAACTTATTGATGATGTGAATAGTAATGAGGATATAGTGAAATGTTTTTATATCTATGAGAAACTTATGAATTACACTATATATTTTTCAGTTTTTTAGTCTATCTTCCATGACCAATGATATTTTAATGTATCATGAGGACATGGATTTGTCTAGCATAATGAATAACCATCAGTATTTCGATTAAGAGAGGGAGATACAGGAGATATATGTGATATCCAAAACTCTATTTACAACTATTCTTTTAGAGTCTATTGTAGTTGAGCCTCATGCAGTAAAAATTAATGACTACACTGAATGCTTAAATAGCTTGGGGAATAAATTCCATGAATACTTGCATACATATATCATACTTTCATCACTACCCAAGACCACCTCCAGTTTTATTATTAATTATAATTTGAAAAATAATGAAAAGAGTATTTGCGAGCATGTTACATTGATTCACCATGTGTATAAGGATACAGGGTGTGATATTCCCACAATAATTATGGTAAAAATGAAAATAAAGAACAAGGGAAGGGGTCTGAGACTCATAATAGGTCTACGTCTCCTGGTCATTGTCCTTCCACAATGAGGATGTTCCAACGGTAGCGTAGGGAATAGAAGGTGGTATGTATTATGTGTATCAAGGAAGGCCACTCAAAGAAGACCTACACCCAAAATAAAGATAAATCTAAAGGCATTTTCATTATCAAGTGTAATATTTCAATATTTTCCCCATGGCTATTAAGCAAAGCTCGTGATTATCATTTATATATCCAAATGTTGGAACAAAGTGGATTTTAAAATATTACTAGAGGAGAGGTGGATTTATGTGATTCTAATGGTTTGTGGATGGCTACTATAGAAACTAGTGACCACCACCTTTCATTACTAATACAAATGATATTGGTTTTTGGAGATTTCTATTAGGTTCCAACTGTTACCCTAAACATAATTTCTTTATCCTGACTTGATGAATACGGTTTTTTTCACATTCATAAATAAAATTTTATTATTTTATAAAGACATCATATGTTATGGTATGAAACATTTTAATAATGAAATTCATTTATTGAATTATGAAATTCAAGTATTTGAACTAGATAATGAACTATGTTCACATGACTCATATAACACCCATCAATGGGATCACCATCTTGGTAATGTAAATGGGAGGTGTTTGAAAATACCCTATTAAGAAGACTATTTTTACTAATATGATCTAAAAATACATTAAATATTAAATTATTTTTTTCAAGGATAAATGGAATAAACTCTATTCAGTGGATAGGGTGAAATGTCACAGAGCTTTTAGGATTTGTATGCACTAATGTGTGTAGACCATTTCTAGTAGAATCAATAGGTGTTTATTGTTACTTTGTAACTTTTACTTAGGGCCTGATTAGATGTCACTCTTTCTGCATAATGAGGTATATGACTGAGTCCTTTGATAAATTCAAATAATTCAAGAATGCTGTATAGAATCAAATTGGGGAGAAGATAAAGATTCTTCGGTCAGATAAAGGTGGTGAATATATAAACCATGAATTTATAGACTTTTCAGTAGAGTTTTGGAATCTATCTCAACTCACAAAACCTTATAAACCATAGTGGAATGTTGGTAGTGAATGGAGGAACTACACCTTTCTAGACATGGTATGATTGATGATGATTCATACAGATATTCCATTGTCCTTTTGGGGATACAAATTTCCATATTTGGAATACGCACTAAACTATGTACCAAAAATAGTAGAAAAGATAATTCAATTTGACTTATATTGTGGAAAGATGACTATTTTTTCACATACACATGTATGGTGTTGTGAGGCATTTGTTAAGGTCTTATCTCGTAACATGGTCCAAAGTGTATTATTATAGTGTATCATAAGGAAACAAGGGATAGCTCATATATAAACCCTATGAAAAAATAGTTCTTGTATCTAGAAAATATATATTTATTAATAGGGAGAACATCCTAAAAATGGATAGTGGCCGAAAGACTGAGTTCCATGAAGTTGAAGCTTAAGACACACAAGGGTTGGGAGAGGCATAGATTCCATAGGTCTCCATTAATGAATTAGTTCATGAAAAATAAGTACTAAGTAGGACCACAAGAGAGTTAAGAGAAATAGATAGAAATGGTTTTATAGTAATCAATTATGTTGACTCATTGTTGGTTGAAAAAAAAAATAACCTCTCTACAACAAAGGGGTTGTTGACATATTAGAAGTTTCAAGATGTCAATAAGACCTAAATTCGGAAATAGAGTTTATGTATCAAAAACATGCCTGAGTTCAATTTGATGTGCCAATTTATATAAAACATGAGGGATGTGAATGGGTATTCAAGAGAGAACTGGAAATGGAAGGTATGTTAAATACCAATAACGAAAGGATAGTGGTTAATGGGTTTAAACAACATCATGGAATTTAATATGATGAAACTATTTCACTAGTTTCCGTGATTAAAACTATAATAATTCTACTTTCTATAGAAACATACCAAGACTGTGAAATTTGGATGATGGATGTTAAAATATATTTCCTTTCTGATAATCTTCATAATGATATCTACATGACTCAACCAGAAGGCTTTGTGACTCCATGTGACGCCAAAAGGAATTGAAAGTTATAGAGATCCATTTAGGGATGGACGTAAGAATCTAGGTCATGAAGCATTCAATTTGATGAAGCTGTAAAATAATTTGGTTCCTTTAAGAATGAATTTGATCCATTTGTTTAAATGTTGTTTATTTGAAATGTAGTTTCTATCTTAGTATTACTCGTTGATGAAATATTAATTATGGGAAATGACATACCCGACATAAAGAATATGTAGTCTGTTTAACAAGTGTTTATACATGAAGGACTTAGGATAAGTTTCCAAAATTTATGGGATATCATTATTCATGATATATGTAATATTTTGAATGCACTAAGTCAAGGTATATACATTGACCATATTCTTTAGTGATATTTTACGGAAAAATACTAGAGGGTATTTGTCCCAACATAACATTGTATACATATTTATAAAAAATGTGTCCTTAGACACAACATGAGAAATAGACAATGAGTAACATCCCATACACATTAGTGATATGATTAATCATGCATTACATGTTATGTTATAGACTTTATGTTTTCTATTCATTGACCCTTGTTGGAAGATATCAAGATGATCTAAGAGATCAACATTAGAATGTTGTTAGGGTTATACTCATATATCTGAGAAGAACTAAGTATATGATCTTGGTGTATGGAAAAGATGATGATCGAGTCATATAGGGTTATATAGATTCTAGTTTTTAAATAGATCTAAATTATTTGAATTCACAGTTAGGATATATTTTATATGTCAATAGAGTAACTCTGAGCTAGAAAAGTTCAATGTGGAAAGTTATCGTTGGTTCTACAATAGTGTCTGAGTATATTGCAGATTCTGATATGTACAAAGAATACATATAGATACAAATCATTGTATACAATCATGATTTGGTGCCTATAAGTAAAGACCCTATCACATAGTATTGTGATCATACTACATCAGCACCTCCTTCAAAAGAGAGAAGGTCCCACAAATGGACAAATCCCATACTATGGAAGTATCACGACTTATGGGATTTTTCTCATAGTGCTGAAGTTGATGAAATAAAAGTAACTATATAGGAAAACATGGTAGACCCCTTGAATAGAGGCTTATATCAGTAAAAGCATGAGTATCATTTGAGAGCTAGAAGACTGATTGTTGTTAGTAGTTGGCTCTAGTACAGGTGGGATTCTATTGGAGTATGTGACCTAAAACCAACTTCATTGTATGATAAGATGTATTAATAGTTATAAATATTAAATATCTTTTTATCACATCATGATTGTTCATATATGTAACATAGTATGTGATAATGTTCTAAGAGTAGCTGTCACACTAAAAGGTTATCGTATTTCCTCACTATGATTTGAACCCATAAGTTTCATGACAATATTCTTTAAAATATGTTATATTGCTGGATGATATCATTTTAAGGAAAAAATGATACGGGTTATTAGGGGTGGAGACTCATAGGTCTTTGAAGCACCTTATCATGGTGTACATCCATGAAAATATCCATTGTAGGATATCATTAGAATAAGACCCACTAACAAGAAATCCAAATATATGTGTCACTGGATGATAGTATATTTGGAAATGTGTATTGATAATTATACTTTAAGATTATTATTAATGAGTATTATAATCCATGTACATTTATGTATTGATGAAAAATGTGATGACATATGTTCACAGCGATTTATATTACGTTGTGTACGTCATGAGTAATATTTCAATAATGAATAATGAGAGAAAGGATTTATCATATATGTTCTTTAACTAGAGTTGATATATCATAACCACTAACAGATAATATATATCCTAAATAAATATGGGGACATGGTATCTATATCAAGATATATTTTTAGAAATTCAATGATATAGGCATCAAGCACATAGGTTGATGACATCAGCAAACAACCTCTTTGATTAGAGGTATATTGAAAAAGGTATTATATTTCACCAATAGTATCCATATGAGGTACTATATAATTGTAGCATTAGATTATTTCTCTATGTTTTCCTTGGTATGTTTCTAGATGTTATCCTTGGACATTAAGATGCTTCACCTAATTACATTGATAAAGAGGCCTAGAGTTTCACACACTATGTGTATCCAGAATCTCAATTAAATAATATATTATTATTTATTGTTTATCAAGATTAATAAATATTATTCCCACATGTGGTTTAAAAATTATTCATGTTTTCTTGATCACATATATATCTTCAAAAGTTATTATAGGAAATATTATTTGTGAATAATATTTAATGACAAATATATTCTTTTTAGAGAATGATATATTTATATATTTATTGGGGAATAATATAGTGATAATTATTTATTAAAAAATTAGTAATTATTCAAGACCAAATAAATATTATAGAGGAATATATGACCGATTTTAATGGTCCCATGAGAAATAATTTGTATTTAATGTTATTTTATTAGATAATATTTAATTTTAATCAATGAGTTTAGCGCATGTCGATAAATTGTATAATTATTATTATGGACATTGGGTTCCACAAGGATTAAATAAATAATAATGGGAACTAATTAGACTATTTATTTTAAAACCTAGAGGTATATAAAAAAAATCATATTATTTTTTAAGAGAGAAAATTAATTTGATTCATTTTGAATAATGATTCAAAAGAATCCATCCAGTTCCTATTTTTCTCCCCTCTCTATGAATTCTCCCAAGAACAGACATCAATCATCCTCCACCTTCCACTATCGAGTTATGAGAGATCAAAGTGAATCATTTGGAAGATATTCTCATAGCGACCATCGACAACGATTCATAAGATATGGTCTAATGTGATAGTACCTAAAAATTCATATTACAACATTTGGACACTTTTGTAACACGTGTTGATCGCTACTAGAGAGAATTATCTCTTGATTCCTACAACAGAATGTCAGTAAAACATAGATCTGTTGTGATATCCATCGATGAAGAAAAAATTCACCTAAGGTAATTCTTTAATTTTTAAATTAAATACAAATAATACATGATTATCCTACACTTGGTTTAAAAATTATATCACTTGTTTGTTTCCATCATTTAGTTCTATTTATCACAAAATTCATCATCGTGTAAATCCCTAATTGATCATTGATTATGAATTTTGTTTTGGAAATAACACATCACACGCTTCCACTACACCTAAATCCATCACTCTCAATCAATATATTTCAACCATCTCTGTAGAAATTCCTCCCCAAATCCTTATCTATGTTATAGAGAAACTAATCCTCCCTAATGACTAACAATAGGGTCCATAATAAGAGACCCAAAGTAGGCTCTTCTACGTGATGTAAATTCTATTCACTGAGCTTCTTCTTTTTCCATGTTCCATTATGAATTAACACATATAGTATAGCAACATTAGTATTTCATATATACTAAGATAATATGACATTAATATAAATGTCTATATCTATATTCACTTCCATCATATGGAAAACAAAACTAGTGATCATGTGTACAAAAGATTACCACCTCATGTACCGATGTAGTTTGATTTCCATCATCGCCTTTTCAAGGATGGATGTAATGACAAATTTAAAAAACACACACATATATATATATATATATATTATTTTTGAAATTAATATACTTTTATTATTATGATACCATATATTAATTCTGATTTTAGTGGCATTTTTTTTACATTTATTCTATGTTAATCTTTGAAAATACCCCATTTATAATTCAATTCCTAGGTAAATAGTGTTTTTTGACTATATGGAATATAAATTTCATTTTAAATTGGATATATATATATATACTATATATTTAAATATTCATCTTTTGATAAAAAAAATTGATCCATGCAATGTAATAAAGTGATTTTTAATTATATAAAAATACTACACTAGAAAAATGTGAATCTTTTTTTTGCTTGTGGAAAATTTAAAAAGGTCATAAGTGACCATTCCATATTGGGTCACTATTCAAAATGTGGGTAATAACAATGTGAGATGAACTTATAACCAACTAATACATGTGTTGGTCGGAGAATATTACTCAAGAGGGGAGGGGTGAATTGAGTATCTATAAAACTTTATGTAAAAAGTATTTCTAGAAAAGTTTTCCCAAATATTAAATACAGCCCAATGAATCATGTTTATACTGTTATAAGAGTTTTACTGTTTAGGTAACTTCTAATAAGATTGATTAATTCTCATTAATCTTAATTTGTGGTATTTATATTACTTTTGATGTAATCCTACTTAGACAAGACGGTTATAACTTCTTTCCAAGACTATCTATCAAAGTGAAATTTGTGATTTTTGAATTATACAGTAAAGAAGTAAAATAGAGAGAGCTAAATTAATCAGCACAACGGATATGAAACAAGTGGCTTAGTCTCAAGCCAAGACCTAATCCCCTGTACTTGGTGATCACCTACCACCATGCAGTTTATAAAAATAAACATTGATCCACACCTTGGATTGGGGTTGACAACAATACAAAGACTGTCCAAGCCACACAAGGACCTCTTTCATTGTTCTTTGTGGTTACAAATAACCAGGCCACACAGGGACCTCTTACACACTTATCTGAGGGTATACACAAGAGTAAAAAGATGTTTGTGTAAGGATATCATGTATCCTTCAGTTTGATGTAGGAGACAGAATGTGTTGTTCTACAGGTACACACTCTACTCAAATGGTAATAAACAGATACACAATAGAGCAGAAATATGTATATGGGTTTAGAAGTGCTCTGAGTGTTAGTATTTGTAGCTCTGTTCTTCATGAGATGAAGCAGACGCAAATCTCGAGTCCTCACTGGTAAAACAATGGTTTGTGATTCGATGTGTGTTCTTCGTGAGGTTTGACAATGCAAATATTTTCTCTGGATTCTAGTTTATTTCATATGTTCTTCAGTAGAGTCGGGTTGCATGCATGTGAAAATCTTTCCTTTAGAAATTCTCTCAGTGTTCTTCATTGGCGTGCCCACAGCCTTGTTTTTTTTGTTCAGTATCGCTCTTCTTGATTCTTGTCCACACTTCGCTCTTATCTTAGAATGAATTTGTTGCAGCTGAGAGGTTGCATGGATACTGCACCTCATACCTCATACTATCAGATGATATGTCTACCAATAAACATGAATTATGTCAGCGCATTTAAAATATTCAAATATGACCGTTAGAGATTAAATTGAAAAACAAAAAAATTGTTTAAGAAACAGTGTCATAGTAACTCATGGGAACGGTGTCTCCTTCACATGGTGTCTAGATTGATCACGGTGTCTAGTGGTCATGGTGTCTCGTGGTCACAGTGTCTCACGGTCACATTGTCTTGTTCACGGTGTCTAATTCTTCACGGTGTCTTGTTCACGGTGTCTCGGTCACGGTGTGAGAAAGACATAACTAGTAGCAGACTTACGGTGTCTTAGAATTTTCAAAGTAACTGTATTCAAACTTAATAAATGATGAAAATTCAATGGATTAGACATAAGCATTTTTCAAGGAAGGTATTATGAGTGAAAATCAAATATAGTATAAATTTAGTAAACTTAATGTAGAGTAATTAAGATCTTGAATGGATCTTCTTAAAGCATGAGACTACTTAAACAATAATTCAGATGAATATACCTGATTGTGATATAATTTATGTGAGTTAAGTAGGTTTAATAGGATTTGTGATCATTAAAACATTATTTATATATGAGGAGTCCAACAATCTCCCCTTTTTGGATGATCACAAATCATGTAAAGTCAATGTGTATATTGGATTCAACTATAGAGATAAAAGGATAACATATACAAATTTCTACCCCTTTTTGGATTATAAAAAAGATGGAATAAGATAAGTAAAATGTTCACATTCCACTAATAGAACCTAAGATCCATTAAAAACAAAGGAGAAAAACAAAAGAAATATAATTTCTATCAAAAAAAGTAATCATTGTTCTTCATCAGGGGCTAGCCTCCCCTTTTCATTTAGCAGCAGTGGTAGAAGAGGAATCCATAGGGGTAGAGGACAAGGTAGAGGAAGGGAGTGAGGTGGTTGATAAAGAGGGTAAAGGAAGGCCTTCAAAGACTAATAGAGAGAAATTAGGAGCAGTGGAAGATCTAGGTAGTTGTTGATCGAGAATCACAGGCCGGATCTGACTCAGGGCTTGGCCGATAGACAATGTAGTGGAGGATAGGTCAGAGGTGAAGGTAGGAAGCCCAAGTCATAGAGGTTCATCCTCTAGAGCAACAATGGTTGTACTCTAGACATGAAGATAGGGCCATGTTATTTTAATGAAATCTGTAATGATCTATCCACTATACTGCACTGATTTCTCAAAATCATCCTTATTCTCCATAAACTTTGTCCAACAATCGAGTAAACTCTGTGAGTTTTTAGACTTTGGTCTTGAATGTGTGAGTCATAGGAGGAATCCACAGATTTTAACAAGATACTTGAAATGATTTGTCATATAATTCATTGAGGAGATTCTTGTTGAAGTAGAAGTCCACTTTCTTGGTAATCTCTTGTTGAGCATCATTAGAATGTTTTGAGTGGATTTGGACTAGGTCAAGAACTCTATCACTGTTCTTGACAACTTCAAATAGAGATGCTGCATTGAAACCACTGAGTACATTCTGAAGCTCTTATTTGAAGACAGTTCTGAGCATATCACTATTTAAGGAGGGTTTAGAGGATTTTCTAGATGCTTTATAGGCATTGAAAACTGTGGTTAGAGAATTGAGTTTGTTTAGCTCCTTTTGAAAACACTCGGTATACTCAGTAATGAGTTTATTAATATTGACCACAAGATATCTCATTTCCTTCACAATTTGTTTGTTCCTTTTAGTGACCTTTTCATCTATAGAATTTAGATAAGGTTTAATTTGAGACACAACATCCAGTGGGGTTTTAGGAAGAACCGGTTCTATAGGAGGAACAACAGGCTCTGATCTCGAATGCAGCTCTCTCTGCATTTCTTCAACCATACTTCTTAGGGTCTTCACTTCATTACTGGGTACCTTATTTTCAAATCATACTTCCTAAATCTCATGAATCATATTAGGTTGTATTTTCCAAATAATATTCCCCAATAAAATTGAGGCTTGTTTCTCACTTATATGTGTCACAAGAGCAGGTTGGGGATTAAGAATATTTTCAACTCCAGACAAAATAGTAGAAACAAAATTCATTCAGATCATCCTTACTCACAAAAGATGGTTGTTAAGATAATGTTTCAGAAATAGGGATTGGTATAGGCTTAGATTCCTTCTCAAGAGTGATATTGGAGACTGATTTCAACTGGAAAAGAGAGGAAAGATCAAGGCTGGTTACTAAAACATGCTGAGAGTCATCCACATCATAGAAATTGGGGAAATTAAATTGAGTGGCTATAGGACTTGACTTAGTCGGATGTGAAGCTTAAATAGACTCGATATTTGGGGTTTGATCCCCCTCAATCATTGCCTCCTTCTCAGGACAGAGAAGCTGAGAGTCTTGATCCATTATCACAAGATCATCTCGATGTTCTTTTCTCAATTCCTGCCTAGACATCTAAAAAGTAAGCTCCATCCATTCCTCAGCTGAAGGGATGATTTCTAGAAAATATTGTTCCACTGGGAGCTCCTGAAGATTGGATTCTTGTATAATAGGTAGCTCTTCCACTATAGGTTTTTCCATGGCATGTTTATCAAATTCTTTGGCAACTGGTTCTGTTTCAGCCCCAGGTTGAGTTTCCAGATTAATAACTTCTTTAAGAGCTGGGACTTCTTCTTCAAGAACATCATGAGGAAAAGTAGTCCTATATTCCTTAACAAAAACAGTTTCCCTAGGTGGAACTTTAGTTTCTACATCCTCTTCTTTATGGTACTCAACAATCTCATATGGTTCCAAACTAGGATCAGAAATACCCCTTGGTCTTGAGGGATAATCCACAGGATTGAATTTCTCATAAATGCTATCATTGTCTTACACCCATTCTTTTTTCCAAGGATTACAATTAATCTTCCTTCTCTTGATAGTACCTTTTGAAAGGAAGAATTAAAAATCCTTGAAAACACCCTCATCAAGTCCAACCAAACCTATGGCATGCAGCATGGCATAAATAAGACGAGAGTAAAATAGGGAAGTTTACATGGATGTCACTTTGATCAGCTCACACATATGATGAATGATATAATAACAGAGGTTGATCTTATGTCCATTTTTCATAAGATGGATTAGAAACACATCATGATATTTGAAAACAGAAAAATCATGTTTCTCGGGGCTAACCAAATTCTGAATAAACTTGAACAGGAGACTTGATTCTATATATAGTTCAGCAGTAATGGCCCTCCTCTTGGTTCCATTTCCAGTTAGGGCATTCAGAGCATCTTCCACGTCAAATATTTCAGTTGAAGGTGGATGTACTCTCTGATAGTCCTCACATATGCCTTCATGAAGTATGCTAAGGCATACAGCCTATAACCTCGAAGAGAATGAGCATCTCTGGTCATTGAACCTGCCTCTTACAACATAGCTATAATCAGAATCAAAAGAGAACAGTTCGTACTTGTAAAATTGATCCACTAATTTATGGTAGATATGTCAATATTCCTTCGAGAACTAGTCTAACCAGCCTTGTTGTTCTAAAATATTCAATACCAGAGACATACTAGATAGAAGTCTTTTGGGACAAATCTCTTTCTCTGGTACAACAACTCAGTTTACCAGATTTGGATTTAAAGGTCCTTAGGGAGCTATCTTAGGTTAAATCTTCTTCTTCCTTGAGTTGTTCATCTCAGGAGTCGACTATGAAAAATGTTTCATCATTGGCATCCACTTAAGGTTCGAGAGATAGAAGGGTTGTATGGACGAAGAAGGGGTTGAAATGATTAAGTAGAAGAAACCCTGAGTGAAGAATTGAGTGATACATTCTTTATTTTATCATTTAGGAATGCCAAATGTCAGACAAATAAAAACATGGGAATGTAAAGAGGGGAAAAGAATAATTACCGTGATACGGTTTTTTCACACAAAAAAAATTATAAAGATTTTTTAAGGTGATACCGTGTCTGGTTATTTTGGTGAGAAAGTAAATTCTCATTACGGTGAGAAAGTGAACACTCATTACGGTGAGACAGTGAATGCTCATTACGGCGAGACAGTGAATGGTCATTACGGTGAGACAGTGAATGAGCTTCTCAGTGCGTTATGGTGAAACAGTAACTGTCAGACAGTTATCACAAAGTACTAACCATGAGACTGTAAACATGAGACAATTAGATATCGAATAGTAGGACATGAAACAGTAAAAAGTAGGATATCTATTTTAGATTTATCATTCCTAATTAATGTATGATTTAGTCTATTTTTATAGAATATAATGGTTCGATGAATATATCAGCAAGCTGATATTCAATACGAATGAATTCCAAAGTGATATCACCTTTCTGATAATGATCTCTCAAAAAGTGACGTCTTACATCAATTTTCTTTGTCCTAGAATGTGAAACCTGATTTTTTGAGATGTTAATAGCACTTTTGTTGTCACAATTTATAGGTACATGTCTGAATTTATTTCTATAATCTAGTAATGTTTGATTCATCCACAAAATTTGTGCACAACAATTTCCAGCAGCTATATAGTCAGCTTCTACAGTAGATAATGCAATATAATTTTGTTTCTTACTACACCATGATACTAGTAACTTGCCTAAAAGTGACATGTTCCAGAGGTGTTTTTTTCCATCTAACTTATATCCACCGAAGTCAGCATTAGAATAACTATCTAATTCAAATGATTGTTGTTTAGGATAAAACAGTCCTAGATTGGGTGTATTATTGGGGTATTTGAAAATTTTCATTATAGCATTTAAATGTAATTCCTTAGTATTTTCTTGAAAATGAGCATATATACACACACTAATCATAATGTCTGGATGACTAGCAGTTAAGTAGAGTAAACTTCCAATCATTCCTCTATAAGTGGTTTGATCAACAGATTTTCAATCATTATCTAGATCCAACTTACAAGTGGTACTCATGGGATTGTCACTACTTTTAGTGATATCCAATCCAAAATGTTTTAGAAGATCCCTAGTATATTTATTTTGAGTTAAAAAATTCTATAATTACTTTGAAAGATTTGAAATCCAAGAAAGAAGTTTACTTCACCTATTAAACTCATTTCAAATTTGTTTTTCATCATTTTAGAAAAATCAACACATAAATAATTCTTCTAAGATCCAAATATAATGTCATATACATAGATTTGAACAAATAAAACATCATTAGAAATTTTTTTTATAAGAAGGTTAGGATCATCTACTCCTTTTGTAAAACCTTTGGAAATAAGAAAAAGTACTCAATCTATCATACAAAGCTCTTGGAGCTTAATTTAAATAATACAATGCTTTTTATTGTTTAAAAATATGATTTGGAAAATGGGGGTTTGAAAATACATGGTGTTGTTCAACAAAAACATCCTCATCTATATACACTTTTAAGAATGCTCTCTTAACATCCATTTGATATAGTTTCAAATTTAGATGTGCATTATAGGCAAGCAGGATTCTGATGGCTTCAAGTCTGGATATCGGTGCCAAGGTATCCTCATAGTAAATTCCTTTTTCGTGACTAGAGCCTTGTGCAACTAATCCAGCCTTGTTTCGAACTATGTTACGAGCTTCATCTACCTTATTCTTAAACACCCATTTAGTGCCTATGGTGAATGTGTCCTTGGGTATTTCAACAAGTTTCCACACTTTGGTTCTTTCAAACTGGCTATATTCTTCTTGAATATCCATCACCCAAAATTCATCATTGATAGCATCATTTGTGTTTTTAGGTTCATGTTCTGACAAGAAGACTTGATGTTTAACCTGCTATCTATGAGAAGCTCTAGTTTTGAGTTCTTTTGTCTAAGTCTCTTACAACAGAATCTAAGGGATGGTTCATAAGGGTTCTAATGGTTCTAGAAATAGAGGGACTAGTGATTTTAGTATCATTAATAGATTCAGGTTCATTGTGACTTGATTCTAAGGAATTTACAGAGCTGGATGTTTTCACAGATTCGTTCTCAGAAGAGTTCAAGGATTTTGAATTGATGTTCATATTTGATACATCATCCTCTAGACTATCTAGGATGGTTTCAAGATCATGTGGATTTGATTCATCAAATTTGATATGAAAATATTCTTCCGCACATTCAGTTATTTTCTTTAACACTCTATAGACTTTATTAGACATGGAATATCCTAAAAAGATACGTCCACCACTTTTGGATGAAAATTTGTCAATATTGTTTTGGTATTAAGAATATAGACTTTGCAACCAAAAACTTTGAGGTAGCTAACATTGGGATTTCTATTTTTCCATAATTCATAAGGATTCCTCTTAAGAATAGGTCTGATCAACACTCTATTGATTATGTAGCATGCTGTATTGACATCTTCAGCCCAAAAAACAATAGGTAGTTCATATTGACTAATAATTATTCTAGCAATTTCTTGTAGGGTTCTATTTCATCCCTCTAAAACCCTATTCTGCTGAGGTGTTCTAGGGGAAAAGATATTATGACTATAACCATATTTTGAGTAAAAGGATTCAAACTCATGATTTTAAAATTCATTTCCATGATCACTTCTTAAGGATTTAATTATAAGTCCACTATGATTTTCTACAGACTTGGAATATTTAGTAAAGTAAGAAAAGGCTTCACTTTTGTGAGCCATAAAGAAGGTCCAAGTATATCTAGAAAAGTCATCTACATGAACATAAACATAATGCTTCCCATTTAAACTAGAAACCCTAGATGGTCCAAAAATATCCATGTGATCCAGTTCGAGAGGTTTAGAAGTTGACACTTATTTCTTTGGTTTGAAGGAAAATTTGTGTTGTTTTCCTTTTTGAAAAAGATTACACACTTTGTCATTTGGAAACTCATGTTTGGGTAAGTCATTAACAAAGTTTTTTCTAGTTATCTTTCTAAGGAAGTTAACATTACTATGTCCTAATATTCTATGCCAGAGCCAATACGGTTTATGAAATACACTTAAGCATGATGTATTTTGAGAAGCTATGGAATCTAAGTTAACAAAGTAAACATTATCATTAATAATGTAGAAAATACTAATTCATATTTAGAATTAAAGACATTACAAGCATAATTTTCAAATATAACATGAAATCCATCATCACATAATTTTGAGATACTAAGTAGATTATATTTTAAACCATCAAAAATAGTACTTTAGAAATTAAAACTGAGTTAGAGTTACCAATATTTCCGAGGCCAATAATCTATCCCTTATAATTTCCACCAAATGTTACATATCCTCCATATACTTGTATCATGGTCTTGAATCATGTTTAGTCTCCTATCATGTGCCTTGAACATCCACTATCTATGTACCATAGATTTTTTCAAGAGCTCTTTAAGCAGCTTTCCTTAAAAAAGATTAACCTAAAATAGATTTTGGTACCCATATTTGTTTGGGTCCAGAAATATTAGAAATAAGTTCATTAGGAACCCATATTAACCTAATAGGATTCCTATAAGAATTATGTAAAGTATTTGAAAAATAGACTGTATTTCGTCCACAAAAACATTAAATAGTAGAATATGTATCATAGATTGAGTTAGTTTATTTGAGACTAGAACTAGGAGTAAAACTGTATGTCCTAGATTTTGAAACAAAATTTTTTCTACCAGGGTTTGTTTTACCAGATTGATAACCAATGCCAGTTTTGTATTAAGGGGAAATTTGTTTTCCTAGAATTTGGGTAAGGGTATTTTTTCCATTAGTAAACTTTTCTAAGTCACTCTTTAATTTTCCATTAGAAATTTTTGATTCATTTTTTTCTTTGAGAAGTTGAGAATTTTTATCCTTTTCACCTATGAGTTCAGATTTAATAGTCACAGAAAGAGCATGTTGTTTCTTCAATGATTTATATTTGTCTTTTAGTTCATTGCATGTTTCATCAAGCATGTTGTAGTATTCAGACATTTATTCATTATTCATATTCTCATAGTCACTTTCATAATTAAAGTAGTATGAATTATATAAAGAAGAGTTTAGTGTTACCTCAGATGTGTTTGTTATAAAACACATATTGGATTTGTTATCATTTTCATCATTTGATGTCTCCGGGCTACTTCAACTATACTCAGAAGCACTCCAGGTTTCTTTCATTGCCATTTTATACTTCATGTCCTTTCCCTTATATTTATTTTTTTATTTGATCTTTGGACAGCCAGCCTTGATATTTCCTTTACATTTACACTCATAGAAAACAATATCATTAGTTTGTCACTTCTTTTCTAGTCCTTCTTCCAATATTTTTGGTCATATTTTCCCTGGAAGTTAGTATTTCTTACAAATTTATTCTTATTGTAAAATGTTTTAAATCTTTTGGCTAGTTGATCCGTCTCCTCATCAAAGTCAGGTGATGATTTTTCACTGGATAAGCTTTCTACAAAAGCTTCCAGTTTCTCTTTGTCATTATGCTTAGAGGTGGTTTTCATGAATGCAAAATATTTCCTCTTTGGTTTATCCTCCTCATCATTGTTGACTTTCATCTCTTCCTATTACATCATTAGTTTCCCAATGAGTTCTTTTACAGGTATCTTGCTGATGTATCATGATTATTTAATAGAGGAAGAGGTTCCCCTCTATCTTTCAGGTAGACATCTAAGAATTCTCATGATCTCTTCCTTAGTAGTGACATCTCTTCCAAGAGAAATCATTGTGTTAAAAATCTCATTGAACATAAGATACATGTCAGAAATAGGATCATGAGGTTTCATTTTAAAATTATCATATTTGATAGTATAGGTATTATGTCTCATTTCTTTTACACTAGATGTTCCTTCTTCTGAGATAGACAGGGTATACCAAATTTCATTGGCAGTTTTACAAGTGGAAATTCTATTAAATTATTCATCTACTAATGAGCTGTATAAGAATTCATAGCTTTACAATTGTTATTGTACACAATTTTGGTAGGTTCATCCCATGTAATTATATTAGTAGAAGGAATTTTGTATTCATCTATCATGGATGACCAAATCTCAAAGGCCATACTCTCTATATGCATTTTCATTTTAATTTTCCATTGAGCATAGTTGGTTCCATTAAATAATGGTGGTCTGTTGGTTGCAGTACCTTCCAATATATTATCCATAATAATTTATTGCTTTAAAAGTGCTATAAATTTAGAATTAACAGAAATTTACAGATAATTAAAGTAAAACTACAATCACAGTAGAATAAGATTACAAAGGGTCCTAATAAACAACCTCTAATACAAAATGTTGGTTGAAGTGGATTACTCAAGAGGGAAGGGGTGAATTGAGTAACTATAAAATTTTTGGTAAAAATTATTTTTAAAAATGTTTCCCCAAAGATTAAATATAGCCCAGTTAATCAAGGTTATACTGTTATAAGATTTTGACTGTTTAAGTAACTTCTTAGTAGATTGATTATTTATCAATAATCATAATTTGTTGTATTAATATTACTTTTGAAGTTATTCTACTAAGAAAATCCTATTATAACTTCTTTCCAAGACTAACTATCAAAGTGAAATTAGTGATTTCTGAATTATATAGTAATGCAGTAAAATAGAGTGAACTAAATTAATTAGCACAACAGATATTAAACAATTTGTTCAGTCTCATGCTGATACCTAATCCACTCCACTTGGTGATCACCTTCCACCAAGTAGTTTATATAAATAGACCTTGATCTACACCCTATATTGGTGTTTAAAATTGTACACAAACTATCTAGGCCACACATGGAACTCTTCCATAGTTCATCATGAGTACAAATACCAGCCCACACAGGGACCTCTTCCACGCTTATATGTGGTTATACACAAGATTAAAAATATGATTGTGTAAGGATATCTTGTATACTTTAGTTTGATGCAGGATAAATATTGTGTTGTTCTATAGGTACACACTCTTCTCGAAAGGTAATAAACTGATTCACAACAGATCAGAAATACATAGATGGGTTTAGAAGTTCTCTAAGAGTTAGCCTTTGCAGCTCTGGACTTATTCAGATGAAGCTGATGCAGTTCTCGAGTCCTCGTTGGTAAAACAGAGTGTCATTATTCATATTGAGTTCT
The DNA here is from genome assembly GCA_963277665.1 of Viscum album. Lineage (NCBI taxonomy): Eukaryota > Viridiplantae > Streptophyta > Magnoliopsida > Santalales > Viscaceae > Viscum > Viscum album. Next base: position 876,291,505 of record OY728136.1, read on the forward strand.
TTGTGAGGTTCGACAATGCAATGATGTTCTTTTTATTCTATTGTATTTCAATGTTCTTAAACCGAGTCGGGTTGCATGCATGTGACAATCTCTCCTTTAGAAATTCTCTCAGTGTTCTTTGTTGTCGTGCTCACATACTTGTTTTTCATTTAGTATCGCTCTACTTGATTCTTGGACACACTTCATTTTTATCTTGGAATTCATGAGTTGGAGCCGGCAGGTTACATGGATACTACACCTTGTACCTCGTACTATTATATGATATTTCTACCAAGAAACAATAATTATGTCAGTTCATTTAAAATATTCAAATATGAACATTGGAGATTAAATTCTCAACTAAAAAAATAGTTTAAGAAATAGTGTCACAGTAAGTCATGGAAACAGTGACACCTTCACACGGTGTCTAGCTTGATCATGGTGTCTCGTGGTCACAGTGTCTCGCGGTCACGGTGTATCGTGGTCCCGGTGTCTTGTTCACGATGTCTAATTCTTCACGGTGTCTTGTTCACGGTGTCAGAAAGTCATAAAAAGTAGTAGACATACGGTGTCTCATAATTTTCTAAGTAACTGTATTCAGACTTAAGAAATGATGATAATAGAATGGATGAGACATAAGCATTTGTCAAAGAAGGTATTATGAGAGTAGATCAAAGATAGTATAATGGAAGTAAACTTAATATAGAGTAATTAGGATCTTGAATGGATCTTCTTAAATCATGAGACTACTTAAACAATAATTCAAATGAATACACATGATTGTGATATAATTTATTGGATTTAACTATGTTTAATAGGATTGGTGATCATTAAAACAAGATTAATATATGAGGATTCCAACAGCATGGTTGGTATAGAAACTGTACCTTCAACATACCATGATCACTAGTCACGATCACTATAAAACCTTACCACAAAACATTCTCATGGTTGGTATACCTATCTTGGGAGCCATCAACTATCTGTGCATGCTAAAAAATTATAGAATGGAAGAAAAATATACCACATTAAGAAAACAATTGACCGTTCGATATATTTCAAGCTATACATACCTACTATAATCCCCTTTTTTCAACATTATCTCACAATCATCATACTTATCAAATCCTTCATGGTAAGCATACTTACCATCAAAATTTCCCACCTCTTCCTACCAAACCCTTTCCTTTCAAGATTTCATACAACCATAAAAATACCACAATGCTCCACTACCCTTAAAGAAAAATAACCCAATAAAATAATTAATGAGTAAGATCTGGAGGTTGGGATCTACTCTAGATGTTCCAAACACTAATTATCTTCCACCGCCTATAGAAAAAGCATGATGTCTCTTACCCTATCAGTGCCATGTTCTAATACCAAACATAGATTTGGGATGATGGTAGATTGGATCCACCTCCCTAAGGGAATCATAGGAGTACTCTGATTCAATCTAAGCTATACATTGACGAAGGATGAGATCCAGCTAAATGCACCATGATTGAATTTAACCATCCTACATTTATTTTGAGGGAGATTTTGAATTCCAATAAGATGTGAAGGAGAAATACAGATAGCTATAAACCCATTTAAAAAACATAAAATACCCTAAAACCCATAAAAACCCTAAAAACCAAAAATCGCTAAAAGCCCTTAAGCCCACCCCCCACTAATAACCCTAAGAACACTAAAATCCCAAACCACATCCTTAAAAAAAGGGATACGATGCCATGATAATCTATAGGAAACAAGGTGTAGACATTGAACCAATGTCCACACTGTTCGATGATTTTGAGAATATATATTGAATATTAAATACAATCAATGGAATGTGTAAGTTACAAACCTGAGTTAAGAAAAAAATACATCATATTAATAAATACAGTGTGACTGATAAGAGATGGTTATAATTACCCATCCAATGATGGGAAACCCAAGTTAAAGATACTATATTTGTGTGACATCTCTTAGGGAAAAAATAAAAACAATATCTAGGTGATAAAAAATAAGGAGGCCCATAAATTAAAGACCATGTCCATTTAACACTTCTATCATAATGAAGAAACCCAATATGACTTGAATCACTAGAACACACCACTGTCAAATGGAAATTGGGATGGATCATGAGAGTATCACTACTTCCTCAAAAATAGTCATCTAGACCCTTGATTCTAGACATGTGTCAACCATCCAACAAAAATAAAAAATGATCCCTGGGGAAAGTAGAAATTCCACAATTTAATGAAGAAACATTTTCCCCTCACTTGGGGAAATAATATAAAGATATCCAAGATTAATTCTATAAAATTAATTAACTACAACAGAAGAAAATTCACATGATGGCTTCCCCCAATCCCAACCAGCAAGGGATATTGTGTAATTTATATTCCGTATTATAAAAACATTGATGATGGAACATTAGGGAATTTTTGGTTTCAGCAAGGAGAATCCCCAAATCCCCCCTTGATGTTGATTTTTTGTTATTCAATTTTCTAACTCATCTATAAATTTTAATGGTTTTAATTGTTAAATTTTTCTTCTAGTTTTATATTTTAATTTATTCTTATTATTATTAAAATTAAAAACAAAAGAAAAATGGATTTAATTCAATTCATGAAATATGAAGCAGTGTGGGAATTCATCGGTGAATAGAGGTATCTACTCACTAGGCTAGTCAAAGGTAGTTATCATATTGATCATTTTATTTTACTACCTGAACTAGATTTTTGAAGTAAATGTAATCAATATGATTTAATTGATGAGAGGATGAATAATAACCAATTGAATAATGATTCAATAGTGGATTGAGAGAATGATCTATGGTTAGACCACTTCTTAATATATTTACTTTTACAGAAACCAATTTCACGTTGTGTTTCTTTCAAATTGAACCCCCAAATGTTTTTTAGAAAAAACAGACAACACTATCTTCTCCAAATAAAATCTAAATCCCATTTTACTATATATTTCTCGGGATCCAAAATAATTTTGTTAAGCGGGTAATTAATGGTGCACATCAGACATGGTTCCATTTCAACAGCATCCAATGTTATATATTAATTTTTCTAAAACAATTTAAAAATACCTTATCTAGTTCTTCCTTCCTCAATGGTTTTTATCTGAATTTTGATATAATTAAATAGTATTGTCCCAAAACTTTAAGGAATACAAAATCATAGGACTAATTGTTTGTAACCATTAAATTGGATGAATCTCCTTATTCTATTTCTTCATCGTCAAAGGCTATAATAGTATGTGAAAAAAGAAGGTAATATTTCTTGTGGTAATTGGAATATGACAGAAATGTACGTATCCATTATCAATTTTATCAACAATAAATTAAAATTAAATAAGGAACATGTATTTAAACTCAAGAATCAAATGATATTAATACATCCAATGATTTATTGACTATCTAGTGAAGACCTAAATAAGAACATAAGACTGTTTAAATAAGTTATCAATGGAGTTTTACCATAGAATTCAGTAAATATCATATCATCTTAATGGAGTTCCCCTTTTCACTTGAAGGGTGGCTCCTAAATCTTTATCCAGGAGAATTCACCTCATGAGTGGTTATAAAAAATAACTTCCTCTAGAATTTCTTTCACACTTCTAAGAGTTATCAACATTTAAAAGAAATTTATGGAATCAAATATTCCACTAGAGAATATCATTATGAGTTATTGGAGATATTCACGTAAATAAACATATCTTTCCCACCCCATCCTTATAAATAACATCACATATTTCTATTTACCTTCAATGGATTAATGTAAAAATACCAAAACCATCTTGATACTTCTTCAGAATGAGTATTGATTTATAATTTACTATTGGACATAATAAAAGTCATTGATAGGACCACATGATTTTTTTTAAAAAAATTGTTGTGAGATATGAAATTAGAATAATACAAGAGGTAAAAATTTCTAACTCACCATTTTTAGAAAATAAAATTTAAGAACTGATTTACCTTGTGAGAAAATTAACAATGAACAAAGTCCAGAAATAATATCCCCACACACTCTTAAGGACTTTCCAATTGTGCTATTAAAAGGATATTTTCACTAATGGATGCACCCATGTTAATGGAACAAAAAGATAGGATGAAATGTTTTAAAGTAATTTCTATAACCAACCAAGGGGGAACCAAATATTCAGATAATTTTACACCAATAGGATTAAATATAGGATACAAAAGACTCAAATTAAACACATTCAATAGTATTATCAACCACCTTTCCAACCACCTATATTCTAGATAATAAATTTACAACCCTTTATAAGCAACCAATAAGGAAAAAAGAACCTTCCATGAATAACATGTTGTTGTATGTAATAGATTCTGAAAATAGTGAATAAAACACCCCCCCACATATGGTTCAGATTTGAAGGAATTAATTGGAAAAATCATCTAGATCATGAAAACCCTCAACAAAATGGGAAATCAAGGCTATGGTGATCTTTATACTTAGAAAATTCCGAATAATAAGGGAAATTTTAGTTATATTACAATAGGGATTGTAAAATAACAAGAATACATTAAATGATCACCCTAGGAAATTGAATTTTGATTTGAAAGATAGCAACCGTCAAAATAATCTACCCAAGAAAAGGAACATGAGGTTGAGATCCTGAGGTTGAGGTATTAAAGTATCCCAAACAACCATGTAAGATCCACCCCCACCCACACCTAATTTCAATGAAAGGATATAAGAACATAACAAAATAATGAAATAATCACTATAAAAAGAGTTGAGGGAATTATTCATGAAGTGAGATATAATTACCCCTACTGGAATCCATTATCCAGATTACAAGGTAAAGAAAATTCATTAAAGTAATGTGCACTAATAAAAGGATGTTAAAAATAAATTATGAGGTATTGTTAAGTAATAATGATTCTAAATTTATTTCCCCTCAAATACCACAATAGTGGTAAAACTCAAATACTTTATTAATTCCCTTAATAATTGGTTTCATCAATTTTTCCAATGACCCATGTGATGTGGGAGCATCAATTAATGTAATGACTTAATAAATTTATTCATTTTTATTGATAGGAGAACATAAACCCCTTACTATGGTTATACAACATTCCAAAAGAGTCACTTCCTACAAAGAATATGTCCTTCAAAAATATTTGTAAGTGTACAATGGTACCTATTCTGTATTGATTTTTACATACTATAAATAGAGGGAGAGAAAGGTAAGAATATTTTCCCCATCATCTTAGGTAATTAATTTCTCCAAATGGATAAAATAATAACAAAATTTATTGAAGGAAAACATTCCATGAAATTTGGAGAATAAAAAATTAATATTAATATACATGATTCAATGACGCACCCACATAAATAGAATTCCATTTTCACATTAAAACATTTTGAACTACTGTATTCTAATAAGTAGGAAATGAAAATTTTGATGGCATAATTAGACTTGGAGAAGAATTGGAAACATCTCACCAGTTGGTAAAATATTTCTTTGAAAATGAACTCAACCTATATATAATTTCATATGTTGAGAATGTTGAATAAATAAATTAAGGTTACATAGATGAGTTTCTTAAATATGACTCTAACATTTCTACCATACATGCATAGGTAGTGTAATAACCCAAAATTTTATTAATGTAATTTCCCATATTATTTCACTAAAAAAATAATAGAGGGAAACTAAAAATATGTTATTCTCATAAATATTAATGATACATTAGTTAGAAAATAATCCAATAATAATGAAAAATATTATAGTAAGATAATTAATCAGAAATAATATAACAAAAACGAGTAAATATGGATTTTCTCGATCCACTAAAATGAAAAAACTCAAGAAAAAAGATGTAGAGATAAAACATAATGTTAACAAAAAAATAATCATTCTGAAGATGAAAGTATATATATAAACTTAATAGATAATAGGTGGTAATGATGAATGAATGAAAAAAGTGGAATTGATACAAATTAAGTAACCAATATGACTATTATTAATATGACTATAGGAATATTAAAATGACCATTTGGAATAATTGCCTTTCAATAACAATAGTAACCTCACCTATGAAGGTATAAAATAAAATTGATGTCTCTTATGAATAAAAACTTATATATATATATATATCATGTTACATGTAAATAAATGTTTTAAGAATGATAAATTAATTTTTGAAATTTCTGTTAAACATAAATGTTTATTTAAAATTTTATAATTAATATAATTATTTAAAAGAAAATAAATTTTCATTAAAAAAATTAAAAAAATAATATTACGTTGTATTATAATTATATGATGATTTTATGTGACCATAATTCATTTTTCAAAGGGTCATCAAATTGATTATAATATTGAAATTGGTATTGTTCGAATAAATGATGTTTTTTTAAATATTTAATGTTCTCATATTTTGAAAAATATTTTTCATAAACTGAACTATATATTTAATTATACACATCAAATGTTGTTTATGGCGAATTTGTGTAATTTTTGTAAAATATTTGAATTTTCAGTGAATAGTGAAATATATCAATTTATGGTATTTTGCATTATAATCCATATATAATAATTCTTGTTTAATAGAGGATATAATCACACATTTTTTATATATCTCTTAATCCATTTACTGCATGTAGTCAAAATAATCACCAATATTGGATGTATTTACTAAAAAAATATTAATGAACATATCAATCAAAAAACCCCTCTCCACCCCTATAAATAAAAATCCCCACCCATCTCCTCACACCTTATAAGAAATTTATATTCTTAATATTCCTCCCAATTACCTTACAAATCCTTGTAACCATGTCCATGATCTATTTTTCAAAAAAAGGCCAATTTCAAGTTCTTTAAGGGGTCCTTCACGGAGGTGATATACAAGAGGCATCATCGTCAGACCATCACATCTAATTACATTTATTCATCTACCATATACCCATATCCTTCATCCATATAAGAATAATAACTCTAGTGTAATTAATATACATTAATTTTATATTTATAATGGAATATTTTCTATCTTCCTCTTGTATCATCTCATCTTATTTAAAGAAATGAAAATATTGTCCAAATTATGGAGGTTTACCATCTCAATGGATAATGATTATTATTTTTTCATTAACACCATCATGTATATTCAAAAAACAATTATTATTTTAAAATAATATTTTAATATGTATATCATTATTCTTTCAAATTATTGAACTAATATAAAATTATAATATTCAATGAAATGAAACTAGTTCGTGATGATTGAAAAACTACCAAAATAAAACAATCATTTATCATTAAAAAATTTTCAAATGAATTATCCCCATACAAAAAATGATATATGGGACCATTTAAACATCTTAATGTGAATTAATACCATAAAATTTTACTTCTATAGAAATTTTCCCATTTCAAAAGAACATCTATAAATTTATAAAAGTTAACCGGCCATGATACCGCAAACAAACACCCCTGAAATGAAGAAATTAAACTTTACAAATCGTTGAGATAACCGTAAATTAAGATAATAAAATCATAATAAATAAAATAAATTTTTAATAGGTTCTTATTTAAGTGATTATTTTTTCTAATTTTTTTATCTATCACATTAAGTGCAAGTGCGGAATGCATTCATACCTAATGTAAGGGATACCTTTGAAATTTATGTTTTTCTTTTGTGTTGTTATTTCTTTCTACTAAAACTAATTTATTTATTCATTCTTATTATATAATTCACATAAATTATTTGAATATATTTCAGACATCTTTATATAGATCAATTCATATTTCTTTAATCCAAAAATATATGTTTTAATAGGTTCCCTTCTTAAATCCTCTCTATAATCAAGCTCAATTAAAGGGAACTTCTATGTTTCTTATTCATTTTCATGTACAATCCATAAAATATTTTTAGCCACCGATATTTTTTAAAAATATCTTTGTCACAACCCGTCCCCCGGGGCCTGTGCCGTGACTACCCCAATCCCGCCTTCAATAGGCCAGGGGCTGGTGACTAGCACCGAAAGGCATATTCCCTAACACTGGGAAGGCATTGACTTTCTAACCTGTAAAAAAATTCAACCAAGCATGCAGAAAGATTCAAACACAGGTAAAATATATAGGAAAAACAGTGTGTATAATAAGTAAAATGGTCTAGAATACAAGACCAAATGTAATGAACAGGAAAACTAGAAAGTACAAGTAAACTAAAACAGATCAATGTAACACCCGCCAAGGATCCTACCTGAAGGGTGGGTATAGCTCTCGAATGGTTGTCTTTATGGAACGCCTCGTCTAATGTCCACCGATGAGCTACCTCCGGTCTTGGTAATGTCATCCTCAGTCAGTGCTATCCATCGCATGCACCAAACACAACAAGGTGCGGGCGTAGCCCGTGCGGGGGTGAGTATAACGATACTCAGTAGGGACCCCGATACCCTGAAAGGTCTCACTAAATCCACAAAGGATAAACCAAAAGTCATGTAAACATATAACAACCCTACTTAGGTATATTCCCATACATATACCCAAGTTATCATGTATACACATATCATTCATGAAGAAACACAAAGTCCAACTAAAAATCCCAAAGCTCAACTATTCCACAAAGGAAGGAATACCAGGAAGGTAACAACACAACGATAAGTACCATGAAGGTAAAACCACACAGAATAATACCACAAATATATCACCATGATGGTAAGTAACACATAGGTATGCCAAACAGAATAATACCACAAAGGTATCACCACAAAGGAAAGTGCCACACAGATACGCCACACAGAAGAATACCACAAAGGTAAGGACTCAGCTCACACCAGGTATAACTTAAGTACATAAGTAAAGATTATTAGATGTAACTACTGAATAATCTTACTCTATTAAGAGACACTACTTATGTATCACACAGGATTGATAGGTAACTAATCCCCACTGATCCACATAGGATCTGACCCTCACAGGATTGGTATGCGCTGACCCGTACCGGATCACTGAGCGCTGACCCACACATGATCATATATATACGAACCCATACAGGATAGATAGATGTTGACCCATACATGATGTGATAGATGCATACCTACATAGGATCGATAGATGCTGACCCACATAGGATCTGATAGATGCTTAACCACACAGGATCGATAGATGCTGACCCACGCAGGATTGATGTTCTTTCTTCACGTTACATCCAGCTGTAGGGTTCCCGCACTAAGCTAGCATGATTCCGGGAGAGTCCACTCCTCAATCCACAGGTCGAATACTCCAACTTCCACGAAGTACCACGAAGAAATATCCCAAAGGACCTCCACATAAAAGGGGTCTCAACACAACAGATGGTGTGTCGATCGGATGCTCGGTCTATAAGTTATTGGTATTTTATTCCTGAGGACCCGGTTGGATTTTTGCTCAATCCAACCCGGCCGTAGCCCCAACGTTATCCAAAACTCATGTGGGTTATACCAAATGGACCTCCTCGAATCATGGTTTCCGGTGCTGCATATGGTTCATCAAATGGATGCCTGTAGCTCAATATATGCCCAAAAGAATGAAGGGGTGGGGGTCGTAACTAGTCTGGGTCTGGTCCGTCCCGGGTCGACCTGGCGCAACCTGGGTCTGGCCCTGGGTTGGACCTGGCCCACGGAATCTGATCTGGCCCACTGGGTCCAACCCGGTCTATTGGGTCCAGCCCGGTCCGCTTGGTCCGGCCCGGCCCAGGGACGCGGCCCGACCCAATGAAGATGCTCGACCCACCATGCGGCCCGCGGTGCGGCGGGTATGCGGAGCGGCGGCCCCCTGTGTGGTAGTTCTGCAGAGCAGGGGCCCGCAGTGGGTTGGTTCAGTGGTGCGGCGGCCCGCGGTGCGGTGGGTCTGTGGAGCGGCGGTCTACGGTGCGGTGGCTTCGCAGTGCGGCGGTCCGCGGTGTGGTGGCCTGCTGGCTCCCGACTAGTCAGACAATCAACCTTATCTACGGGGATCAGTCGCATGTCACGCCTTTACCGGCGGCCAACGTCGAGCCAGTCGCACATCATTACACCATCTCGGCACAAGGCAACAACTCTTCTCCACCGAGCAGGGCTGACGCGCGCAGCCGCCTTCGTCGTGGTCGTCCGGTGTGTCGACCGCTGCTCCCGTGTCCCACCGGTGTCGTTCCTTGGGGCACCGAGCTCGCCCCGGTGGCCAGTTCTTCATTTTGAAGATATCTATACTTGTCTTGGGGAATCTCCATTATTTCAAGCCCAAAAAACTCACAAAGGATGTGGAGAGGTCGGGCAGTGTTCATTAGCCCACTCTCTCCGCATTAGAACAATAGCAAGCGTCATAGACAGTCTTAATTCAAGAAGGATGTCAGGAATGGGTAAAGATGTTTAAAATAAAATTCCCTACCTTTTCATTCGTTGGAGGAGATGCGAGGAAGAAGTCGGATTCGTTGAAGAGTCGGAGTTCATTGCTTCCATGCAACAAGCCTCCAGTGATGCTGCTCGATCGTCGTTTTTCAGTTCGTGGTTCGGGGTCACTCGAAACCACCCGCCGGAACCGGATCCGTCCACCAAGTGTTGGGAATCGCAACACTATACTAGAGCTTTGTCGCTTGGTGAAGTTGTTCTAATTCCTCCCCCATGCTCTATATAAATAGGAGAGGGGAGTTTATGTAATGATCATGGAATTTATGATGTTTCATTTAAGAGGACCCTTCCTAAATTCTAACGACGCTGTTACTTGGTATTTGAAATTTCAAGCCATTTAATTTACGTAGGCGCAATTAAATGGGAGGACCAAGAGTCACCGCCCTCTTTGAAGAGGATTTTTAAGGGGTTCGAGTGGTCCCCACCATTAAGAATTCAATTTGGGGGTTCCCATGCTCGTGTAGTCCCCACCACTGCACATACAAATTGGGAGGTTTTAAAAATAAAATAAAAGTTGTTCTTTATTTTATTTTTACTCTTTTTACTCTCCCACAAAATTTAAGAAAACTAACTTTCACCCTCTAACTACTACAGTCAAGGTGAAGGTCTCCATAAGGAAATATAGACACTACGAGTTCAACTTTGCCCTCAGATTTAAATTCTGAGCACCAGTTCAAAAGTTATATAATGCTGCTCACACGTTTACTGAACTTATACGAAAAAAAGTTTGGAAAAATTATAAGAGTCACCCTTTACCCTCTCCAGTCAAGGTTAGGATATAACTAAGTGAAACATTCCCCAAAAATCCAACGGTAGTCTCAGATTTTCACTCCGAGTTTCCGTTTAGAGGTTATGAATTTTAAAATAAAATAATTGCCACTTAATTATTTTATTTATGGCCAAAAACTAATAGTCACGGATGGCATGTGCTGACCAATGTTAGTATCTTCATAATGAGGGAATACCCTTACATGTTTAGAAGTAGTCTTGGATTTTCAATCCGAGTTACCATTTTTGTGTTATAATAATTTGAAAAATAAAATAATTTATTTAATTATATTATTTACGATTATTCAATTTTTGTGTTTTCTCATAGGAGGCCCACGCCGACAAAACATAAGTTTCTCCTAGGGTAAACCCACCATCCTAAATGCAACAGTTCCCTCATATCTCTGATCCAAGTTCCTATTTAAGATTTATTCCACTTTTTTAAGAAAACTGCTTATGCACACTAATTAAAACTCAACAAAACTTCGACAAATCATTCCGGGAACTCTGGGCCTCGGAATCGCGCACTGTCAGATTGTGCGTTCTCGAAATAATTACATATAAATATAAAAAATTATACCGATTTTCTAGAACATTAAATTTTCCCCACAGTAGGGATATACATCCCTCATATCCACAACAATGGAAAAACAACCAAAAGAGGGTACTGAGCACGAATCTGAGCCTCCCGCTCCCATGTGATCTCCCAGAGGTTTCTATGCTTCCAACGTACATGCACCAAAGGTATGGATCACCCATGAAGGACTCTCTCCTTTCGATCCTCAATCTCCACTGGAACCTCCATAAATGTCGCCCCATCATCGATGTCTAGCTCGTTGTGGTCGACGATGTCAGAAGTGTCATGCACATATCTCCTCAGCTGAGATATGTGGGAGAAGTCGTGCACCTGGTTCAACTGAGGGGAAGCGCTAGGCAGTAATCCACCTAGCCAACTCTAATAAGGACCTTTAAGGGTCCAATGAACCTCAGAGATAACCTGTCGCCACGACCAAATCTCCAAAAACCTCGTCGGGGTGAGACCCATAGGAAGACGTGGTAACTATCCTCGAGCTCCAGTGGTCTTTGTCTCCTATCGACATAAGACTTATGCCTTCTCTATACAGCCATCATCTACTTCTCGATGATCTTCACCTTCTCCATGGTAGCCTGTACCATATCTGGTCTCATGAGTTTTGACTCCCTTCAATCAGTCCAACAAAAAGGTGATCTGCAAGGTTGGTCATACAACGCCTCGAAAGGTGCCATCAGTCTGAAGATGGAAGGCTTTGCTCAAACGAAGCTACATCCCGAAAGCCTCCTACAACCCATTCCATATCCAGGAAGTTAAACTTGCATCACGATCAGAGACAATCATCGAGGTTACTCCATGTAGCCACACAATCACCTGTATATAGAGGCATTCCATTACTCTACTGAACCCTGCTCTCTGATAGGTAGAAAGTGGGCCGACTTGGTGAGTCGGTCAATGATCACCCAGAGGGAATCATGTCCTCTAGATGTACGTGGAAGACCCATCATGAAAAACATATAAAATTCATCCCACTTACAGTTTGGCACCTATAATGGATGAACTATGTCTGTTGAAACCTGGTGTTATGCCTTCCCTTGCTGACAAGTGAGGCACTGTGAGACAAAATCTGCTACTGCTTTCATCATTCCCAGCCACCAGTGTTGATATTGGAGGTCTTCATACATCTTCTCCACTCTGGGATGTACCACTAGAGGGGACTTATGGAACTCCCTTAACACTTCCTCGAGTATCGACACCGGTACCATAGTATGTCATTTGATGTGGATGGCGTGCTCCCCATCTTCAGAAAATACATCAGGTTTATGTCCTATGGATATCTGACCACATTGAGCCTCGCAGTCAGTGTTCCCACAATGCACCTCCCTGACTTGCTGAAGAAGTGTGGGAGTGACTGTAAGAGACTGAAGATAAATGCTCCATCTCTATCCATGTAGGATATCCATAAAGCAGCTAGCTGCTCTGTCGCCTCATTCCACAGCTACAGGCCAGACCTTCTGCTGAGTTCATCTCCTACCACGTTCCCCTTCCCAAGTGTATAGACTATCTCAATGTCATAGTACTAGAAGAATCCTAGCCACTCCCGTTGGGAACTAAAAACTAAAAACTTCTATTGCCATGAGGGTGAGGTTGTCCGACTCAAGAGTGATCGGCTGCACCCTCTTATGCATGAGTTTAACCTGTGATGCTTGGGTTTACTTTTTCACCAACTAAGGAAAACATCATCCCAAAGTTTTAGATAAACCATAATCTTTTTACCTAGTACAGTCAATCTGATTATGAATTGTGGATGTCCAGTAATACCCAAACAAACATCGTAAGGCCTCGACATTGCCACCAAGATGTTCCAACTGAAACTATATCCTCAAGGGTCAGATCACACCATCGACGTAAGTGTGATTATCGAGTCTCCTCCAAAGGGTATCTCTAGATGCGAGGGTCAAGTCAATGGTTTAACTAGAAACTGTAGTTCTTGGACAATATTCATGGAATTAATGAATGATTGGTACCTATGTCTATTGATACGACATTTTGTAGTAGACACAGACCGTACCTCAAATCATTCCTAGATCCCTTGGGTCACACTCATTTTCCACATGATGGTAATCTCTTCCCCTGTCCTCCTGCTACATGAGCATGGCAGGGACCAAAAGGGGGGGGGGGTGGTTGTGATATGTTGAAATGTACACCACCTCATGCTTCTCCCCTACCTCTACTTACATGTCTATAACCGTGTAGATTCATCTATCCCTAACACTTCTTCTTCCTGAAACATTTATACATTCCCAAGTCTCTGATACTAGCACCAGTTTTCTTTTCTCGCACTATAAACATGCACTGGTAGTATCCTCTTAGAAAAATAACATTCAACTACAAAGGTACTCTCTATAACCCCAACATAAGTAGGAATGAAAATAGGAATAGTGTTGGCTCAGACGTATTTGAACAAACTACACTCAAAATTCTGAGCCCCAAAGCACTGATCGTATTATATTCATCGGGTACCAGGAATGATCGCTACACGTCAATGAATACTCAGATACCTACATGTCCTCCTGCCAATGATATAGAAGCTCTAAAGAACTCTCATCTACCTTATCAAGCCATTCCCTAGCCGCCTTTGAGTCAGGATTACCTTGATACATGAGGGGTATCTAATGTTGAATCATGCGTAAGGCACTAAGCATATATGTGTCCTATACCGGTACTGTCGGTTGAAACTGTTGATATACGAGTAGTGATATAGCTGAAACACTACCTGAAGGTACAATATTGGGTAAAGTTCCACGTACCGAAGCCTCATCACTATGTGGAACATCCTCATGGTCACTCACTGGAAAAGACTAGTGGCTAAGATAACCATTTTCTCTACTGGTGTCTCAACTAGGCAAAAAACTCTAGAAACTGCCTCTAGCCAGCCCTCAGATACATGGGAAACTATCTCACCTCAAAACCTTCGAGTCCTCTTCTGCTGGAACTCGTTCAATGCGCATAGTTTTCATGAACCGTCTGCTAGTACGGTTGGTGGTATCTGTTGCACAATGAGTGACGGTGATTCTAGTACACCACCTGAAGGTGCCAACATAGTAAGAGGGCCCTGCACCGGAGCCTCATCACTCGGCAGTTCATCATCGTGTACTCTCTTAGGAATCATAGATGGCTATCTATGTAGTGGCATCATGATAAAGAACAGGTGCACCCCAGTCATTAAGTTATACCTGGTGATATGACTTAAGAAAACACAATAAAGACATTTCAAAACATACGCAATCAGTGTTTTCATACACTGAGTCAGAAATCAGAACTCAGTATCCTGGTGTATGGATACATCGGCCACCGCACCAACAATGGATTCCCTAAACTGATAACCACACTCAATAAATTTAACACTATTTTCATTAAAAAGATCAGATTCCTTTTTTATACGGTAGAACAAACTCCAATGATACCAATTTGGCACGACCCGTCCCTCGGGGCCCGTACCATGACTACCCTAAGCCCACCTTCCATAGGACAGGGGCTGGTGAGTAGCACCGAAAGGTGTATTCTCTAAAACCAAGAAGGCATTGCCTTTATAACCTATAAACATAGGCAACCAAGCACGCAACAAGATACAAACACATGTAGACATTATAGTAAAAAGAGTGTGTACAGTCTATAAAAGGGGCTAGGATACAAGACCAACTGGAAAGTACAAGAAAACTGAAAAGTACAAGTAAACTAAAACAGATCATGTGAACACCCACCAAGGATTCTACTTGAAGGGTAGGTACAGCTCTCGAATGATCGTCTCTACTGTACTCCTTGTCTAATGTCCAACTCCATGCTACCTCTAGTCTTGGTACTCTCGTTCTCAGTCAGCGTTGTCCATCGTCTGCACCAAACACAATAATGTGCGGGCATAGACCATGTAGGGGTGAGTATAATGATACTCAGTAGGGACCATAAGACCCTCAAGGGTCTCACGAAATCCACAAACGATAAACCACAAAGCATGTAAACATCTAAAAACCCTACCTAGGTATATTCACATACATATACCAAAGTTATCAATTATACCCATCTCATTCATGAGGAAACACAAGGTCCAACTCAAAAGCCCAAAGCTCAATTGTTCCAAAAATGAAGGAATACCATGAAGGTAACACCACAATGGTAAGTACCAAAAAGGTCACACCACACAAAATAATACAAAAAAGGTATCATCAAGAAGGTAAGTACCACACAGGTACACCAAATAGAAGAATACCACAAAGGTATCACCACGAAGGAAAGTACCACACAGGTACTCCACACAGAAGAATACCAAAAAGGTAAGGAGTCATCTCACACCAGGTATAACTTATGTACAATAGTAAAGATGATTAGATGTAACTACTGAATCATATTACTCTTTTAAGAGGAACTGCTTTTTACCCACACTGGATCAATAGATAACAAACCCCCACTGGTCCACATATGATCTGACCAACATATGATCGGTATGCACTGACCTACATATGATCACTGAGCGATGACCCACACAAGATCTGATAGATGGTGACCCACACAAGATCGATAGATGCTGACCCACACATGATCTGATAGATGCTGACCCACACAAGATCGATTGATACTGACACACACATGATCTGATAGATGCTCACCCACACAGGACCGATAGATGCTGACCCACACATGATCTAATAGAAGATGACTCACACAGGATCGATAGATGCTGACCCACATAGGATTGATTTTCTTTCTTCACGTTACAACCGACTACAGTGTTCCCGCACTAAGCTCTCTTGATTCCGGGATAGTCCGCTCCTCAATCCAAAATTCTAATACTCCAACTTCCACGAAGTCCAATGAAGAATTTTACCAATGGACCGCCATGTAAAAATGGTTTCAACGCAATAGACGATGTGTCAATCAGATTGCTGGTATGTAAGTTATTATCCTTTTAGTCCCGAAGGCCCGGTTGGATTTGTGCTCGATCCAATCCGACTGTACACCCAGCTTTATCCAAAACACAAGTGGGGTACACCAAAAGGACCACCTCTATCCAAGGTTTCTTGTGCCGCTTATGTTTCATCAAACAGACGCCCATATCTCATGATATGGATGAAAAAAATGAAAGGTGGGGGGGGGGGGTCGAAGCGGGTCAGGGTCCGGTACAACCCGGTCCGACCCGGCCTGGGCCGACCCGTACCAGTTCGGGTTGACCAGGCCTGACCTAGGTCAAAACCGAACCGAAGAATCTGACCTGGCCTAGTGACGCGGCCCGACCCGACGAAGAGGCCTGACCCCCTGGGCGGCCCACATGGCGGCGAGTACACGGAGCGGCGGTCTGCAGTGAGGTGGGTCCATGGGACAGCGGACCGCGGTGCGAGATGTATGCAGTGTAGCGGCTCGTGGTAGGGCAGGTCCGATGTGCGGTGGACCACGGTGTGGCAGGTCCGCGGTGCGGCAGGTCCTCGGAGTGGAGACCCGTCGTGCGGCGGGTCCACGGTGCGGGGGGTCCGCGGTGCGGTGGTCCATGGTGTGGCGGCCCGCTGGTTCACGACTGGCCGGACGGCGAGCCTTCTCCTCGTGGCACGGTCGCACGCCGCGCCTTCACCGGTGGCCAGTGTCGACCCGGCCGCGCCACATCTTGCCTCCATGGCACAAGGTCTCAGCTCTTCTCTGCTAGGGCGGCATGGATACGCACCACCGCCTTCTTCACGGCCGGCCGGTGTGCCTGCTACTGCTCCCAAGTCCCACCGATGCCTTTCCTCTAGTCATGGGGTGCGCCCTGATCTCCCTTTCTCCATTCCAAAGATCTATTTACTTATGTTGGGACGTCTCAATCTTTTCAATCCCCACAAACTCACAATGGTTGTGGAGAGGTCAGGCCATGTTCATTGGCCCACTCTCTCGGCGTTAGAATGATAACAAGTGGATTAGACGTTCTTAATTCAAAAAGGATGTCAAGAATGGGTAAAGATATTTTAAATTGCATTCCCTGCCTTGTTGTTCATTAAAAGAGACATGAGGAATAAGACAGAGTCATTGAAGAGTCGATGTTCGTTGCTTCCATGCAACAAGCCTCCAGTGACGCCGCTCGATCTTCGTTCTTCGGTTCGTGGTTCGTGGTCGCTCTACACCTCCTTCCGGAACCGGCTCCATCCTCCAAGTGTTGGGCATCGTAACACTTTACAAAATCATCGTCACTTAGTGATGGTGTTTCCATTCCTCCCACCATGCTCCATATAAATAGGAGAGGTAAGGGTAAGTAACGATCGTGGAATTTATGAAGGTTCATTTAATATGAGCCTTCCTAAATTCCATCGATGTTGTTACTTATTATTTGAAAGGTCAAGCCATTTAATTTAGGTTGGCATAAAAAAATGGGAGGACCAAGAGTCACCTCAATCATTAAAGAGGGAGTTTAAGGGGGTCGGGCTGTCTCCACCATTAAGAATTTAATTTGGGGGGTTTACTAGCTCGTGTGGTCCCCACCACAGCACATACATATTTGGAGGTTTTAAAAATAAAATAAAAGTTGTTCTTTATTTTATTTTTATTCTTTTAAATCTCCCATGAAATTCACGAAAACTAAATTTCACCCTCGACCTACTACGGTTCAGGTGAAGGTCTCCTTAAGTGAATTTCGGCACTGTGAGTTCAACGGTGCCCTCATATTTAAATTCCGAGAACCGATTCAAAAGTTATATAATACCGCTTGTGCATTTACTGAACGTACCCAAAAAAAGTTCAAAAAAAATAATAACAGGAACCCTTGACCGATGTCAATCAAGTTTAGGCTCTTCCTAAGTGAAACATGCCCCAACGAACCCTACCGTAATCTCTTATTTTCAATCCGAGTTGTCGTTTAGAAGTTATGAATTTTACAACAAAAGAATTGTCACTTAATTATTTTATTTACGGCCAAAAACTAACATTCACTAGAGGCCCGCGCCAACCAATGTTAGTATCATCCTAAAGAGAGAATACCCTCATGATTTCAGTGGTGGTATCCGATTTTTAATCTGAGTTACCCTTTTTAAGTTATAAGCATTTAAAAAATAAAATAATTTATTTAATTATTTTATTTACGATTATGGAATTTTTTGTTTTTCTCATAGGACACCCGCGCCAACTAAAATTAAGTCGCGCCTAGGGTAAACCCGGCCTCTTGAACGCAACAGTGCCATTAGTTTTTTGATCTGAGTTATTGTTTAATAAGTATTCTACTTTTTCAAGAAAAATTATTAAACGCGCTAATTAAAACTCAACCAAACTTCGACGGATCATTCTGGGAAGCTCGGGCCCCAGAATCGCGCATTGTCAAATTTTGTGGTCTCAAAAAAATTATATATAATTAAAAAAAATTATACAAAATTTCCGGGACATTACACTCTTAATTTATAATGAAAATATATTTTAGTTCATTTTAGGTTTTTTTAAAAACTATTCCCTTTTCCTCTTTAAAGAAACTTTAATCTTGTCCCTTAAACAATACTAAAGTGGCTCATTTCTATAGTTTCTGGAACACAATTTTTCATATAGTCACTTTAGATGGTAATAATTATTCATAATCAATTGTTTTTTGTATATTTTGATTGTTCATAAATAATTTAATCCCCTGTTCTAGGGATTCCATTATGATACCCCATTTGGTTATGCCTTATAATATGATTACGAAACCTATTTCTTTTTATGAGAAACCCTTATGATTATTAATTATGGTTGATTTATTTATCCAGCACACATATTCATGTTCTTTTTAGGATGGGTGAACCTAGATATTACTCCAATGTATTTGGTATTTTTTTTAATTGATTCATTATGCGTGAGATTAGGGAGTAAACGAAATCTGTTACGGGACACTGTCCACTATGTGATATAGTCTTGGTAGTTAGCCTTGACCCATGATTTGTTCATGTTATATGTTTCTTAAATATTATAATATCTACATGATCTTATGATTCCATGTTCCATATGTTAGGATTAATTATGTTTATTCATGATCCATTCATTTTATGTTATCATTTTATTCCTTCTATCTCATGTGTTGTGTCTTATTCCCATTTTTATTCCCTTTCTAGATAGTTTATATCATCCATTTTTTCTATGTATTTCCCAGGTTATCCTATGAATATGTAAATGCTTGAAGGAAGTTACAATCCCATTATTTAATATTAATAAAATGTTTCATTACTCTAGTTTCATGTTTTCTAATTACGTTCTGAGTATTCGAGAGGCACTATAATTTTCAATTCCTTAGTTTTTAATTCATAGATAATTATTCTTAAAACATTTAATAATATGTTTAAAATTATAGGGTTATTATAATCGTCATGAGAGCATGGTGTTGTCATTCTGGTAGATTAAGAAAAGAAAAATTTAGTAAGAACCCAAGGGATAATTTTATTTCCTCGAAAAACATATCCTCAATGTGGATATAATTTTCATTTATATATTATCCCTCCCTCCATGATTTCTATTTCCTTTTTATATTATCATTATATAAGTATTAAATCAGCCTAATACTATTCAATTTTATCATTATTTAGATAATGGGAGGAAATTGGAGAACACATTCTAAAAATATTTATGATAGGTGATGTGACTATTTCTCTAATGAGATGCCAAACCGAAGGGGGATGTGACTCCAGAACATAATAACAGTACTAGCTCAAATGGATATAGTTATGAATAATAATTTGAATCATGTAGAACTCCCTCATTCTCTTAAAAAATAGAATGTTGTGATTGAGTCATTTATCTAACAGAGGCCTCATATCAATAGTGGATCTTCTGATCCCCTCATTGTGGAATAATGGATTAACTATATTGAGATGATATTATCTATCCTCTTGTTCTTATAAGAGGATAATGTCATCCTAGTGGTCTATAAATTTGAAGGGGAAGCTGATCAGTGCTGTATTCTGATAAAGAACATGAAGAATAAATGGGAAATTGATTCCTATGATTGGGATGGATTCAATTAAAAAAATATCAATAAATATTTCCCCTGAACTATCCATAATAATCTATAGACGGATTTCCTCATGATGAAAAAGGAAGTTGGATATATTGAGGCATTCAAGGAAAACAATACCCAGTTTTCATGAATGACGATAATATTTTTCATGAACACTATAAATAAGTTAGATCTTATATTTAGTTGATTAAAGATTAATCAATGAAAATAAATCGTTATTTGCGACATTGAGATCAATTAATATATTGTATGTTTCTCACTTAAGGTTTATAGGGTCATTGAAGACTCTTAGTTGTCTTGTGGGTCAAGAGATAAAATGATGAAAATGGAGTTTAATTTACGAGGAAGAATAGAAAAATTTTTTAAGTAATAAAAACCCAACACCCCACATGGCACAAGTTTAGGAAGAAACATCTTGTGGAATATTTAAAGGGAACTAGGAGATACATCAAATGTGTATGAGAGTTGAATCTAGATTATTATTGTTAAAGGGATTTTATGAAACCCAATAATATAGATGAACAAAGGAAGTTTTAGATCAACACTCATCCTATGGTGTAGTGGTTCAACTATAATGAACATGGTAATTATGAAAAACAAAAACCTTGGAAAATGGCTGTTAGAGGCAATAAACAATAAAAAACCTACAAGGAAACATGGAATGAAATATCCTATCCCTAATGCTAATGTGGAGCCTGAAAATGATGTGGTGACACTCTCACGACCCGTCCCACGAGGCCAGTGCCATGACTGCCCCAATCCTACCTCGCATAGGCTAGGGGCTGGTGACTAGCATTGAGTAGGTATTTCCAGGAAAGGGGAGGGATTTGTCTATAAACTTTCACATACAAACCTATACCCAAGATAATTACTAAAACTAAAAACATTGAGTAAATGGATATGATACCCACTAAGACAACCACATAGAGTAATAGTACACACTAAATAGGAAATATGACAGAATACAAGTGCAACTGAAATAGAAAAGTATAAGATCATGGATCTTATCTATATAAATCCCTACTTGAAGGGTAGGTATAGTAAGATGTGTTAATTTCGCTGAAGCATACCACATCTATTAGGTCACCCTGAAGAACCACCTGTCTCTGGATCACTAAGGACATTGTCAATGATTTTGATCTTCTACACCAGACATGTCACGTGTGGGCGAAGCCCGTGCAATGGTGAGTAAAACAACACTCAATAGGGACCCCAAACCACAATGGTAAACCACAAAGAAAGACACAAGTCAGACTACCAAATAGGTACATGATGTGTGCCCTCTAAGAAGTATAATCAATAGAGACACTAGATTTATCTCACACCATGATACATATACTATGAATGTCGAGGAATATCCAAATCCAACGAGACACACTCTGAAAATTTATATGAGACACACTTCGCATCTTCATAGGATACACACTCCTTATAACTGTAGGAGACACACTACGTATATCCATAGGAGACACACTCCATATAACTATAGGAGATACAATCCATATATCTATAGGTGACACACTCTATATATCCATAGGATACATGATCTGGATAAGCATAGGAGAAACAATCCATATATTGGTAGGAGACATGCTTTGTATATGAGTAGGAGGTGCACTCCATATATCCATAGGAGACACACTCTGTATATTCACAAAACTAGCCACAAGATTTTGTTTTAGCGCCCTAATTCTGGGAGAACCTACTCCTTGAGAAAAAAAGTTTATATGCCAACCTACATGAAAGCTTATCTAGAGTATCCCAAAAGGACTTCCTCGTTTTGATGATCCTAGTGCCACAAACAAATCTTCAAATGGACACACATTATGACTGTTATGGGCATTTAAGTAAAAACGAGGCAGCTGGGGTCCAGGTCTGGGTCCAACCCGACCCAAACCACCATATCTGACCCAACCCATCAAGTATGACCCAACCTGCAGAGTACGACCTATCCCACCAGGGCCGACCTGACCCGAGCCACCAGGCCCGACCCGACCTCCTGGCTCAGCCCGGTCTACCGTCTCCAGCCCAGCCCATTCGGATGTTGGCCGTTTCAGTCTGCTAGGATACCATGGCTTCCGCATCCACTCCATATCCACATGGACCACTGGCCATATCTCCCTGGGTCAACACATTCGGTCTGCATGACTAGCTTACACCACACATTTACCATGGGTCCTCTATCCGACGTAGCTCAGGGAGTCATGTCCTCCCACCACCATGGCTTAGGGAGCCAAATCCTCCCACCATCGTGGCTTTCTCCGGTGGCCACGCCAATGAGGGTCTCTCCCCCAGTAGCCATTGATCTGGATATTGTCTATTTCAGGGGGTCGCGTAGCTGTGCTCCCCAACCAGCACTGTCGCACGCCACCGCCGATGGCCCCCCTTCTCTTGGTCACTCTTCGCAATCCGATGCTCCATTTTTTGAAACGGAAGCATGACTATGACCCTTGGGTGGGATTATTTATTTCCATTAGAATGAAATTTTTTTACTATGACACTGGGGGTCCTGTCTTGTTATGAACATCCTAACAAATCCTGATGCATCTACATGGGTCTGTCGGTAGAGAATGCAAGAATGGGGGGGGAGAGCACAAGAACACCCATAAAACATACCTTGGATTTGTTTCATGTTGTCTTTGGTCAATTCATTTCAGTAGAGTTTTGAAGAAGAAACAATTATTATTCTATTCCCTTTAATCATGTAGTTTATCTATCATGCAAGAATGACAAAACAACGGATCAAACTATTCATGGGTTAGTCCATGTTCATCGCTGGAATAAATAATCGTTAAAGGAATCTTGAAGAAAAATATACCCCCAAACCAAGACAGAGGATCATTCAGAGGAGAGAAATCATCATTAATGGTGATCCTTCCACAAACTTCCTCACTCTGTTGTTTTTCGGCATTCAATCCAAGCTATAATATCTAAACTATCATCACCAGCAAGAGATCTTCCTTGAGATACATATAAATTATACATTTTTATGAATTATAACAATGGTGTCTACCCATGATTAATGGTGGAAACACAATAACACATTTCAGCATTTATATGACGCTGCATTGCAGTGACACTATGTCGTCGCACCATAGTGTTTCTGAGTCACTACGTAATAGTGAATAAATAAAATAAAATAACATTTATGTATATTATATTTTTCTCTTAAAATGTCAATAAATTAATTTTGGAACTTGACTCGCACTGACCGAGTTTAGGCCCATCCTAGGGTAAACTCGTTGTTCTATACTCAACGGTGCCCTCCAATTTTTTATCTGAGAACCTGTTTAGAAGTTACTAAAACTGCACAAACACACTATTTTTTAATAAACATAAAAATAGTTAGATCATTTATTTTGGGCACCGTAGGCCTCATAATTTCATGTCATCTTAGTGCCTGGTCAACAAATATTCTTATTTAATTTTAAAAAATAAATCATGGAAAATCTGGGACATTGCATTCTCCCCACCTTAGGGTTTTACATCCCCGAAATCCAAAAAAGTGATAAACAAACAAATGGGTTGACTGAGCATGAACATGATCCTATCACTCCCACATGATGTCCTAGGGATTCTTGTGCCTCCAATGAGTTTACACTAGAGGAATCCATCACCCACAGAGGGTCATCTCTTATTGATCCTCAATCTCTAATGGGGACACCACAAAATTCACCCCATCGTCCACATCCATCTCTCCCCTTCAATGATGTGTGATGAATCATGTACTCATATCCCAAACTAGGATATGTGGTATATGTTTTGAACCCTCTATAACTGTGGAGGTAGATCCAATAGGTACCCCACCTCTCCCATGTAAAGACCCGTAAAATTCAAGGGAAATTTTTTTTTTAGAATTTTACAAGAGCGCGGTTTCAGACGGCACCTGATTCCGAGGCCCGGAGTGCCCGGAATCATTTTCCGAAGTTTGGCTCGGGTACGTTCAGTGAACGAACGAGCGGGTTTTCCTAACTTTTGATCCGGTGCTCGGAATTGAAATCCGAGGGCACCAATGAACTCGCAGCGCCGATATTCGCTTAAGGAGACCTTTCCCGAAGTTGCGTTTACACGAGGGGATTTGTAAAAAAATAAAATTGTGAATGTTAAAATAAAAATTTAACTTCAATTTTTATTTTTATCTTCCTTAAGTGTTTTTATCCTTTGGGTGGAAGTTGGGTGACAACCCAACTTCCCTTGGGAGGTTAAGTGGGTGGTGGGGCCCACACAAACCCCACCCCTTCATATTCTCTAACCCTTCCCAACTCACAATTAATGATGTAAACTTAGGTTATAACTTATGTCATTAATAAGTGAGTTTAATTAAAGTTTTGAAATTCAAACTCTTGAATTTCAAAGGTTGGTGTTGTGTTAATAAATTAAGTATGAGCTTAATTTATTTTTTTTGGGTTAGTTCCTGTGTTCCTTGAGAGGTGGAGAGCATTTTCTTCTTCTTCTTCATCTCTGACGAAGATCACGAAGAACGCTCAACATCACGAAGAACACTCAACTTCACGAAGAACGCGGCGTCCTTCTTCCACGACGTCGGACTGCAACGCGTTGGTTTTCCTCCACGACGCCGCAACGCATCCTCTCCGCGATGTGCTTTCCGCGGCGAACCTACGTCCGACACCGCAACGCACTTTCCGCGACGTGCCTCTCGCGGCGAACCCGCGTCTGTCTACCGTGATGCCGATGACGTCTTCTTCCGTGACGACCGACCTCTGTGATGTCCGATCTCCGCGACGCTCGTCCTTCGCGGATCGTTGACGAGCTCCGCGAACTTTTTTCGAGGTAGGGGTTGTACCTTTATTCTTAATTTAATTTACGCCTTCGTAAATAAATTATTGGACCACTTGTTATCTTTCACATGGGAGGGGATCGGACCGTACCAACATGGTCGATCCTCCTCCCAAACCTTGTTGTTGGATTACTCGTGGATCGAAGAGGAGGCGGTACGGTGCCGTGACACCACGCAAGGACGTAGAGGGCTTCATGGGAGTGCGCAAGTTTGACGTGCCACTCCGGACGACGAGGGCCGTGGTGGTCTCCCACAGCCGGACTGAACAAGCCTCCGGAGCAATGAGGGGCGGCCCGTTGGCCGCGGCGGAGTAAAGGAAGTGCGACCGTTGGATGCAACGCCGCCGCGCCGCATCGGAGGAGAAAACAAAGGCGCCGCGGCCGGAGCGGGGCCACGACAAAGGCGCGCGGTGTCGTCGCACCGCGCCGGACGACGAAGGCCGCGGCCGGTTCCGGGCCGCGGTGGATCGAGAAGACCGGCGGCCAACCGGGCCACCGGTGTCGGAAGACGAAAGGGAACCGGCCGGCCAGGTCGGGCCGGCCGGAAGGAAGTCAAACCGGGGGAATTAATTTCCCCCGGTTAACCTTTAATGGCCCCCAATTAAATTGGGGGCCGGTTTTCATTAGAAGGGGGGGGGGGGGTAGCGCCACCCCCCGGATCCGCTCAAAAGCAGGGCCCCTCATGTGAGGGGGCGGTTTTTCTTAAAACCGGCGCGGCACGTGCCGCGCCGCCAAGGGAAAAACGGGGAGGCGGGGGTCTCACCCGCGCATCGCCTGCGCGCCCAGCGCGCCGCCGCCCCGCCGCCGGCCCGGGGGGGGGGGGGGGGGTCGGGCCGGGTCGGCCCGGACCCGGACCCCCCCCCCCCCCCCCCCCGTTTCGAACCAGAATTGGTTTTTGGCCCATAACTTGAGCCTCGGACCTCCGATCGACGAACTGTCAGCGGAAACGCGATCCTTGGATCGAGACGGTCGTTTCGGTATATCGAACTCAAGGTTTCGGGTTACTTTGAGTTCGGCCGGGTTGGTTCGTTCACGAAACCAACCGGGCCTTCGGAGCGGAAACACTCATATCTTGAGTTCCGGACGTCCGATTGACGTGTCGTCGACTTTGATGGAATCCTCTAAGTGAGACGGATCTTTTGGCATACTCCGCCCGAGGTTTGGACGCAGGTGGAGTACGGTCGGGTTGGTTTTGCCTTAAAAACCAACCGGGCCCCGGGAACGAAAATGCCAATAACTCTCAGACCGGACGTCCGATCGACGCGCCGTCTGTTGCGTTGAGTTCCTGTTGACGATATGGATCTTTTGGATACATCAACTCTGGTCTTTGTGACAGTTGATGTATCAGCCTCTCGGCTCGTGGAGCGGATCCTCCGAACGAGCTTACTGTGTGCGGGAACCCTAGTGCTGGCTGCGACTGTTACTGTGATGACTACTACTACTGCTACTGTGACTGCGACGACGACAGTACATAGATCCTATGTGGATTCGACGACGACGACTACAACACTCAGCGATCCTACGTGGAACAGTGCTACCGAACCTGTGTGAGCTGAATCTTCTATTGATCTTGGGTGGTGGAGCGCTTGGGTGTAGCGGCGGACCCGTGGTACTTGACAGTGGTGGAGCGCTTGGATGCAGCAGCAGACCCTTGGCGGTGGAGCGCTTGGTTGTAGCGGCGGACCCGCGGTACTCTACGGAGTGTGTGCGCTTGGTTGTAGCGGCGGACCCGCGATACTCTACGGAGTGTGTGTGCTTGGTTATAGCGACAGACCCGCGACGGTGGAGACGTGCGTGCGGAGTTCGGAGACCGTGTAGCCGACAGAGACCTGACGACTGCTTGACCGAATCGACTTGGAGTGAGTCGACTAGCCCAGTGGACGGAGCGCCCGGTATTTGGCGGCAGTCCCACGGCGGACGGAGCGCCTGGTAGTTGGCAGCAAACCCGCGGTACTCGACAGGAGGAGTACCTCAGTAGGCTATTTGGGTGAGCGCCCGGTATTTGGCGACAGACCCTCAGTGGACGGAGCGCCCGGTAGTTGGCCGCAAACCCGCGGTACTCGACAGGAGGAGTACCTCAGCAGTCATAGGTTAGTGAGCAGTACCTCGGAGTCGTGACAGGACTACTGCACACTTCAGAGACGGGGCTCTTCAGCAGCTACGGTTTTGATAATAAAAATCCTGGTTTGAGCTGAGTCAATGATCTTTGTGTTTCCTCATGATTGAGATGGGTCGCTTGATAACTTAGGTATATGTATGGGCATATACCTTGGTATTGGTTATCCGTTGATTTCATAAACTTGTTATAAACCATGTGAACTTGTACTGTTTTCCTGTGTGGATTTACTGTTTACTCTTCTTTGTGTAATGGGTTGTTCTTGGGCTCGGTGTTGGAGCCGAACGGAAATTGGTGACATAGGTATATGTATGGGCTTATACCTAATCAATACTGGATGTTACTTAGAGATTGTATCCTTCTTGTGGTTTATCCTTTGTGGATTTCGGGAGACCTTCGAGGGTCTCGGGGTCCCTACTGAGTATCTTATACTCACCCCTGCATGGGCTATGCCCGCACTTCGTTGTGTTGGTTGCAGACGACGGACAGCGCTGACTGCGGTTGAGGCTTACGGAGTAGGTCGGTACCTGGAGGAGGACCACTGAGCGGGACGTGCTCAGAGCGGACAGTTGGACCGAGGAGTTGTGGAGCTATCTATACCTACCCTTCAGGTAGGAATCGAGGAGGACGTCCCAGGAGCCGCTTGTACTTTCAGTTGCTGTTTCCCCTTTCGAGTTGTACTTTACTTTACAGTTGGGCTTGTATTTCCGGCCCCTTTACTTCAGCACAGTTGTTCTAGTTTTGTGTACTGCTTTACTTCCGCTTGTTACTCTGAGGTGCTTGTTTACTTTATTAAGACAATGCCTTCCCTTTTTACTGGGTTTTTTACGCCTTGGTGCTAGTCGCCAGCCCCTGGCCTATGGAAGGCGGGCTTGGGGTAGTCACGGCACGGGCCCCGAGGGCGGGTCGTGACAAATTGGTATCAGAGGAGTTCGGTTCTACCGCAGACTCTGGTCTTTTTTCTATGTGAAGCAATAGTGTTTAGTATATTGAGTGTGGTTATCAGTCCAGGGAGTCCAGTGTTGGTGCGGCGGCCGACGTATCCGTACACCAGGACCCTGACTTCTGATTTCCGACTTAATGCACGAAAACACAGATTGCGTGTGTGTTTCCAAAAAGGTTTAAAGTCAGCTCAAACCCGGTCAGCTCACCAGGTATAAGTCTTTGACCGTGACACAACTGTTCAGGATGTCACCATGCAGATAGTTAGCTAGAGTTCCGAGAGAGTTCTCGATGATGGCCCACCGAGCAGCGAGACTCCGGTGCAGGGCCCTTTTTCAGTGTTGGCACCTTCGGGTGGTGTACCAGCAGCACCACCACCCGTTAGGCAGAGGATACCACTAGCTGACGATGCACGCTAGCAGAGCGCGATGCACGAGTTCCAGCAGTAGAGGCCTCTGA
Source organism: Viscum album (assembly GCA_963277665.1). Taxonomy (NCBI): domain Eukaryota; kingdom Viridiplantae; phylum Streptophyta; class Magnoliopsida; order Santalales; family Viscaceae; genus Viscum; species Viscum album. The sequence continues at coordinate 876,320,487 of OY728136.1, forward strand.
GGATACGAGGCGAGACAGATTTCCCAGGCAGCAGTGGACTGGATGGAGGCGGTTGCTAGAGTTCTACACCTAGCTTGGATACTAGTAGAGCGGATGATGATCTTAGCTCCTGTTGTTTCCAGTGAGTGACCATGAGGTTGGTCCTTATAGTAATGAGGATTCGGTACGCGAACCGATACCTAGGATAGTACCTACAGGTAGAGCGCCAGCTATGTCACTACCTGTTGGTCAGCAGACACTACCGGCGGTACCGGTTGCAGACTCACAGGCTTAGTGCCTTACATATGTTTTAGCACCAGATATCCCTCAAGTTTCGAGGTGAGCCTGACTCGTAGGCGGCTGAGGACTGGCTTGAGGAGGTGGTTGTGAGTTTTCTGGAGCTAATACAGCTTCGACAGTACGACATGTTGGAAGCAGAGCACTCATCGTGGCTTACCAATCAATCTTGGTACTCGTTGGTTACGTTGTGATCAGTTCCTTAGACTCGAACTTCTGAGCGAAGTGTGTCTAAAGGAAATCCGAACCATTAATTTTCCTCTATGCATTTCTACCTATGCTAGGATGCTAGAGAGAACCTTTGTGGTTGTGAACGTTAGCAGTGAAAGGTAGGAAACTAGCGCCAGTCTCAGAGACTCGGGCGTGTAAAATGTTTTAGGAGGAGGAAGTGCTAAGGACAGATGAATCTGCAGGGTAGCAGACGTGGAAGCGGAGCTTGGAGAGCAGCATGTGGTGGTGTACATTTCGACATGTTACGACCACCCGACTTTGTAGTCCCCGCTAGGCTCAGGGAGCAGGAGGTCTGGGGAGGAGAATAGCTGCATTGCGGTCAAGGAGTGTGACCCAGGAGCTCTAAGAATGATTCGGGGTACGAATTATGTCTACTACGAGCTGCCATATCTATAGACATAATAACCAATCATTCTACCCTTCCACGAATCATGTCCCAGACCTAGAGGTTCCGGGTAAGTCGTAGACTTGACCCTCACGTCTGGAGATACCTTTGGGAGGAGACTCGATAATCACACTTACGCCGACGGTGTGATTTGACCTCGAGGCGAGAGTTTCGGTTGGAATCTCTTGGTGGAAGCGTAGAGGCCTTACGACGTTGATCTGGGTATGGTTTTGATTCACAAATCACACCCCGGTTGACTGTTTTAGGCAAACATCGGAATGGGTTTTCCTTGGTCGGCGAAAAGGAAGCCCTGGGCAGCACATGTTAAACTCAGGCATAAGAGGGTGTGACCGATCACTCTTGAGTTGGTCAACCCTACCCTTATGGCAGCAGGAGTTTTGAGTTTCAGTTCTAACCTAAAAAGGGAAACCTCTTGAATTCGAGGGTGACGAACACGTTCTTATAAGGTCTCAACCCGAGGAGGTTTCGGAGATGTGGCCGAAGCGACATGTTATCTCCAAAGTTCAATGGACCCTTTTGATCTTCAGCAGGGTAGGCGAAGAGGTTTACCGCTTGACCCTACCACCTCAGTCGCACCGGGTGCATAATGTCCACCACGTGTCTCAGCTATGGAGATACATGTATGTTTCTTCACACGTCATCGACCTCGGGGAGTTGGACGTCGATGACAGGGTGACAAGCACAGAGGTTCTAGTAGAGAACGAGTATCGACAGGAGCAGGTTCTACATGAATGGTTGCTTCCTCTGGGGTGCTTCACGGGTAGCACGAGATCTTCAGGTGAGCATATGGGAGCGTAAAGCTCAGTTGCGTGCTCAGTACTACTTTGTTTCCCTTAAGTGTGAGTTGAAGCTTTACGGGGACGTAAAGCCCTGAGGTGGGAGTAATGTAAAGACCCGTAAAATTCAAGGGAAATTTTTTTTTAGAATTTTACAAGAGCGCGGTTTCAGACGGCACCTGATTCCGAGGCCCGGAGTGCCCGTAATCATTTTCCGAAGTTTGGCTCGGGTACGTTCAGTGAACGAACGAGCGGGTTTTCCTAACTTTTGATCCGGTGCTCGGAATTGAAATCCGAGGGCACCGATGAACTCGCAGCGCCGATATTCGCTTAAGGAGACCTTTCCTGAAGTTGCGTTTACACGAGGGGAGTTGTAAAAAAAATAAAATTGTGAATGTTAAAATAAAAATTTAACTTCAATTTTTATTTTTATCTTCCTTAAGTGTTTTTATCCTTTGGGTGGAAGTTGGGTGACAACCCAACTTCCCTTGGGAGGTTATGTGGGTGGTGGGGCCCACACGAACCCCACCCCTTCATATTCTCTAACCCTTCCCAACTCACAATTAATGATGTAAACTTAGGTTATAACTTATGTCATTAATAAGTGAGTTTAATTAAAGTTTTGAAATTCAAACTCTTGAATTTCAAAGGTTGGTGTTGTGTTAATAAATTAAGTATGAGCTTAATTTATTTTTTTTGGGTTAGTTCCTTTGTTCCTTGAGAGGTGGAGAGCATTTTCATCTTCTTCTTCATCTCTGACGAAGATCACGAAGAACGCTCAACATCACGAAGAACACTCAACTTCACGAAGAACGCGGCATCCTTCTTCCACGACGTCGAACTGCAACACGTTGGTTTTCCTCCACGACGCCGCAACGCATCCTCTCCGCGACGTGCTTTCCGCGGCGAACCTACGTCCGACGCCGGAACGCACTTTCCGCGACGTGCCTCTAGCGGCGAACCCGCGTCCGTCTACCGCGATGCCGACGACATCTTCTTCCGTGACGACCGACCTCCGTGATGTCCGATCTCCGCGACGCTCGTCCTTCGCGGATCGTTGACGAGCTCCGCAAACTTCCTTCGAGGTAGGGGTTGTACCTTTATTCTTAATTTAATTTACGCCTTCGTAAATAAATTATTGGACCACTTGTTATCTTTCACATGGGAGGGGATCAGACCGTACCAACACGGTCGATCCTCCTCCCAAACATTGTTGTTGGATTACTCGTGGATCGAAGAGGAGGCGGTGCGGTGCCGTGACACCACGCAAGGACGTAGAGGGCTTCATGGGAGTGCGCAAGTTTGACGCGCCACTCCGGACGACGAGGGCCATGGTGGTCTCCCACAGCCGGACTGAACAAGCCGCCGGAGCAATGAGGCGCGGCCCGTTGGCCGCAGCGGAGTAAAGGAAGTGCGACCGTTGGATGCAACGCCGCCGCGCCGCATCGGAGGAGAAAACAAAGGCGCCGCGGCCGGAGCGGGGCCGCGGAAAAGGCGCGCGGTGTCGTCGCACCGCGCCGGACGATGAAGGCCGCAGCCGGTTCCGTGCCGCGGCGGATCGAGAAGACCGGCGGCCAACCGGGCCGCCGGTGTCGGAAGACGAAAGGGAACCGGCCGGCCAGGTCGGGCCGGCCGGAAGGAAGTCAAACCGGGGGAATTAATTTCCCCCGGTTAACCTTTAATGGCCCCAAATTAAATTGGGGGCCGGTTTTCATTAGAAGGGGGGGGGGGGCAGCGCCACCCCCCCGGATCCGCTCAAAAGCAGGCCCCCTCATGTGAGGGGGCGGTTTTTCTTAAAACCGGCGCGGCCCGTGCCGCGCCGCCAAGGGAAAAACGGGGAGGCGGGGGTCTCACCCGCGCATCGCCTGCGCGCCGCCTCCGCGCGCCGCCGGCCGCCGCCGCCGGCCACCGCGCCGTCCCCGGGGGGGGGGGGGGGGGGGGGTCGGGCCAGGTCGGCCCGCCCGGACCCGGACCCCCCCGTTTCGAACCAGAATTGGTTTTTGGCTTATAACTTGAGCCTCGGACCTCCGATCGACGAACCGTCAGCGGCAACACGATCCTTGGATCGAGGCGGTCGTTTCGGTATATCGCACTCAAGGTTTCGGGTTACATTGAGTTCGGCCGGGTTGGTTCGTTCACGAAACCAACCGGGCCTTCGGAGCGGAAACGCTCATATCATGAGTTCTGGACGTCCGATTGACGTGCCGTCGACTTTGATGGAATCCTCTAAGTGAGACGGATTTTTTTTGCATACTCCGCCCGAGGTTTGGACGCAGGTGGAGTACGGTCGGGTTGGTTTTGCCTTAAAAACCAACCGGGCCCCGGGAACGAAAATGCCAATAACTCTCAGACCGGACGTCCGATCGACGCGCCGTCTGTTGCGTTGAGTTCCTGTTGACGATACGGAACTTTTGGATACATCAACTCTGGTCTTTGTGACAGTTGATGTATCAGCCTCTCGGCTCGTGGAGCGGATCCTCCGAACGAGCTTACTGTGTGCGGGAACCCTAGTGCTGGCTGCGACTGTTACTGTGATGACTACTACTACTGCTACTGTGACTGCGACGACGACAGTACAGAGATCCTATGTGGATTCGACGATGACGACTACAGCACTCAGCGATCCTACGTGGAACAGTGCTACCGAACCTGTGTGATCTGAATCTTCTGTTGATCTTGGGTGGTGGAGCGCTTGGGTGTAGCGGCGGACCCGTGGTACTTGATAGTGGTGGAGCGCTTGGATGCAGCAGTAGACCCTTGGCGGTGGAGTGCTTGGTTGTAGCGGTGGACCCGCGGTACTCTACGGAGTGTGTGCGCTTTGTTGTAGCGGCGGACCCGCGATACTCTACGGAGTGTGTGTGCTTGGTTATAGCGACATACCCGCGACGGTGGAGACGTGCGTGCGGAGTTCGGAGACCGTGTAGCCGACTGAGACCTGACGACTGCTTGACCGAATCGACTTGGAGTGAGTCGACTAGCCCAGTGGACGGAGCGCCCGGTATTTGGCGGCAGACCCACGGCGGACGGAGCGCCTGGTAGTTGGCAGCAAACCCGCGGTACTCGACAGGAGGAGTACCTCAGTATGCTATTTGGGTGAGCGCCCGGTATTTGGCGACAGACCCTCAGCGGACGGAGCGCCTGGTAGTTGGCCGCAAACCCGCGGTACTCGACAGGAGGAGTACCTCAGCAGTCATAGGTTAGTGAGCAGTACCTCGGAGTCGTGACAGGACTACTGCACACTTCAGAGACGGGGCTCTTCAGCAGCTACGGTTTCGATAATAAAAATCCTGGTTTGAGCTGAGTCAATGATCTTTGTGTTTCCTCATGATTGAGATGGGTCGCTTGATAACTTAGGTATATGTATGGGAATATACCTGGGTATTGGTTATCCGTTGATTTCATAAACTTGTTATAAACCGTGTGAACTTGTACTGTTTTCCTGTATGGATTTACGGTTTACTCTTCTTTGGGGAATGGGTTGTTCTTGGGCTCGGTGTTGGAGCCGAACGGAAATTGGTGACATAGGTATATGTATGGGCTTATACCTAATCAATACTGGATGTTACTTAGAGATTGTATCCTTCTTGTGGTTTATCCTTTGTGGATTTCGGGAGACCTTCGAGGGTCTCGGGGTCCCTACTGAGTATCTTATACTCACCCCTGCATGGGCTATGCCCGCACTTCGTTGTGTTGGTTGCAGACGACGGACATCGCTGACTGCGGTTGAGGCTTACGGAGTAGGTCGGTACCCGGAGGAGGACCACTGAGCGGGACGTGCTCGGAGCGGACAGTTGGACTGAGGAGTTGTGGAGCTATCTGTACCTACCCTTCAGGTAGGAATAGAGGAGGACGTCCCAGGAGCCGCTTGTACTTTCAGTTGCTGTTTCCCCTTTCGAGTTGTACTTTACTTTACAGTTGGGCTTGTATTTCCGGCCCCTTTACTTCAGCACAATTGTTCTAGTTTTGTGTACTGCTTTACTTCCGCTTCTTACTCTGAGGTGCTTGTTTACTTTATTAAGGCAATGCCTTCCCTTTTTACTGGGTTTTTTACGCCTTGGTGCTAGTCGCCAGCCCCTGGCCTATGGAAGGCGGGCTTGGGGTAGTCACGGCCCGAGCCCCGAGGGCGGGTCGTGACATACCACTCTATACAGTATCAAAAAATGTCTGATGAACCTTAGAGACAACTTTTCCCATGAGAAAACATCCATATTCCATGCCGAGGAGACAGCTGAAGGAACACAGGGCCCCCTCCACTATAAGAACCCAGTTTTTGGCTATAAAAGACGTTGGAATATTCTTTATGTTATTCCAGAGCAGCACTTTCAAACGGAGTGCGATTCCGAGCCCCGGTATGGACGGAATTAAATTTTCAGTGCATTCACACTAGGCACGCCAAATAAATATGATAAATCCTAAACGGATATCTAAATTAGAAATCTAAGTGTACTGATGGGTATTAATGGGGATGTTACTCTATGAACGACATAGAACATGTCGGCGCGAGATGTTGGGACGCCTCTCCCATTACCGGAACGTTAAACGAATAAATAAAATAATTAATTTATTCGTTTAATGGTTATGTCAAGTATCTCTTAAACAGTTGATCAAATTGGAAAACTGAGGACACCTTTGAGTCTGAAATGTATTGTTTACCCTAGAAGGGGTGTAATTTTTGTGGGCGTGGGCCTTCTGTGAAAAATAGTCTCAGGGGCGTTTTCGTAATTAGTGGTTTCGGACGCTAAATATTATAAATTTTGAATGGGGCCTTAGATCAAAATTCTGAGACCTCCGTTTTTCTCTGGAGGTGGTGTTTACTCTAGGTGTAGCCTAAATTTATCCACGTAGAGGGTTTTGGACATGGGTGTTTTCAGGGGTCGAGTTTTTAATTAAAAAGAGTTTAATTATTTAAACTCTCCTCTCCCTCTCCCCCATCCTCATTCCACACACTGGCGAAACCACCCCTCACCCTCAACCTCCTCTCCTCTTCCACCTCATCCTCCTACCTCCCAATAAAGGTGGACGTATGAACGATATGGTTGGATTAGCGGTGAAGCGTCGATCTATGCCCAAGAGGTAGGGACTGTTGCATTTTCATTTTCGCACCCTCTTTGAATTCGATTATATACATTGAAATGCTGTTTAAATTTCAAGAGACACCCATATATGTGTAGCTTATATTCTGAGATTTCTGAATCATCTTTCAAATTTAAATTCTGAGTCACGGGGCATCAGGGGTGGCCTCGGGAAGTTTCCCGTCCGTTTTCCACTTTTTCTGGCAGATCTAGGGTGGTCCGGTGGGTTTTCGGCAAACCGGGACGGCGATGGGAAGGAGCTCGGAGCGGGCGACGACTGTCAAGTGCCAGAGGTGGCCGCGGGCTTCAGCGGCTCGCCATCAGGGCATTCAGGCGGTTTCTTCAGGTGGAGGCACGGGCAGCCGTTCGAGACAGCGTCGGCGCGGTAGGCGAGCTCGCCGCGGCGCGATGGCGAGTGGGATCGCGGCGTGCGACCACGCGTGGGAGACTGAGACCCACGCTCGGCGGGTCTCCGCGCAAGACCAAGGCCAGACCCTCATGGCCGGTCAGTGCATGGTGGACTGCAGGTCCATGGCCTGGTCGTACGGCTGAGCCGCGGGCCAGCGCTGCGATCCGGGCCGGCTGGTGCGGGTCGTCCCAGACCGAGCGGACCAGGGCGACCCAACACAGGGGGTTCACCCACTCCGACTTTGAACACCAATAATATTCGCTACGGGTGTCCGTTTTGTGTTCTGTCTATAGCAGTGAATTCCTGACGTCGAGACGAAGCCTTTGAGATGGTTTTGGGGGTTTTTAATTCCCGAAACGACAGGGGGGGCTCGGTGGCGTGACATGCCTTTATGCAGATTGACGTTTCTTCGGGGGGGAGGGGTGTTTTGAATGGCACAGACACATCCGATGTCTGTTTTGAGAGTCGTAAGCGGCGTTGCGACCCTAGCGATGAGGTAGAGATTTACAATGGGTTTTCGTGCGTTGAAGCTGGCGTTGAGGTGTGGGCCCCATGTGACGTCTTTCGAGCTGCACACAGCAATTTGTAACTTTTTCATCGGATGCCCATTTTGGGTGTACGATCAGTGGATCCTGGGTGTTTTTCCGAGGGATTTTCAATGGATCAATCTGCCCACTTTAATTCCACATGATGGTGTGGTCCCCATGGTGGCCATTTTGGGAGTTGGCGGTGATTTCCTTCTTGTTCACCAAGTGTCCGTTTTGGGCGATTGAGTAGTCAATCCTATGTTTTTTTCCAAGGGGATCGCAGGGGTGCGATCCGTTTTTTCAGTCTTAGGATCATGTGGTGGGACCCACATGGGATGGCTATTGTGAATAGTACCATATTCACTGGATGACCATTTCGGGTGAGTAAATGGTCTATCTTGCGACTTTTTCCGTGAGGTTTTCAATGGTGTGATCTGTTTGGGCATGTGGAACCTCGTTCGAGACGTCATTAAATGTGGAAGCAAGAAAGGTGCTCTGCTGGTGGCTCTTCCTACGGTGTTTGTAGAGAACCCTTTGCGGGTGATTGCGTCCACTCTTGGGAGAGTGAAGTAAATGCTTTAAGAGATTTGGTTGACCATGCTAGGGCTGTGGAGGAAGCAGGTTGGTGAAATTACATATTCACCCTTCGCGCTGTCGTTGGGTGTCTTGTTCATGATAGCCTTTGGGCTAGAGATGTGGTATACTCTGGGAGTATTCGGGGATGGTTGGAGGTAGATTTTGTAGTTTGTACCCGATAATGTTTCTGTACTTGGTTTGGAGATGAGAAAGGGCCACACTTCGTGTGGGTCCCAAATTCACATCGTTTTCTACTTTACGACTCTTGGGTTCTACCCACCAGCAGAGACTAGGCAGTGGGTTACTGATCGATCTCTTAGGGTTATACTCTCTAGCAGAGACTGGGCAGTGGGTTACCCGATGACCTCTTAGGGTTCTGCCATCCCGTAGAGACTAGGCAGTGGGTTACCCTATGACCTCTTAAGGTTCTACCCTCCAGCAGAGACTATGAAGTGGGTTACCCGTCAACCTCTTAGGGTTCTACCCTCCAGCAGAGACTGTGTAGTGGGTTATCAGTCAACCTCTTAGGGTTCTACCCCGTAGCAGAGACTGGGCAGTAGATTACCGGACCACCTCTTAGGGTTATACCCTCTAGAAAAGACTGGGATGTGGGTTACCTGACGACCTCTTTCAGACTCAGTCCTTTCTAATAAGCTATTCTTTGGCTTTTCTCCCTGACTACCAGAGAAATACCCTTTGTTGTACGGGTCAGTGATGTAACAACTTTGACTTTGATAGGACCTCTCGACTGTGTGATAGTGAAGAGGTGTGGCTTGAATTTCCCCATAGCTCTCAAGAAAAAGGGATCTTTCCCCACCAAGACGCGTCTTTATGATGCGATCTAAAACCATGCAGGTGAGTCTGTGCCGCCCAAAGCGGATAATGTTGAGTTCCGGTGATTTGAGCCCCTTGGCTTGCAGTTCGTGGAAGACGTACAGATACTGGGAATCGCTGGTTTTTACTTCAAGGACTGTTGGCTACACACTTTCTTGGGCTGAGCTACAGGATGGAGATCCCCTTTCGATCTTGTTCGGGTTTATTGATTTAGAATATGGATATGTATATACCTTTTTCCAGTACCCACTCCTTGGGTTTTGGTTACTCTCCCTCCAGGAAAGGCGAAGACGCGCGGGGTATGCCACGTGCTTTCCACGTCCAGCTTCTCATGGTTGGATGAGTCTACTCTAATACTATATGTTGAGAAGACTCGGCAAGAAGTGCATCTTCTCACCATTTCCATCTCCTTGTGTCTGGATGAGTCTACTTCCTTTCTCTTGTGGGTTTGAGCAGGACACTCTACTATTACTCTTCTTCACTCTCTGTTGTACACCTTTAATTTTCCATGTTCAATCTACTTCTCACCTCTTCAGTACCTCCTTTGTTGCTCCCTTGAGCCTTTGGGGAATGCTAGTGAGTATTTTTATACTCAACCCTGCTTGGGCTTTGACCGTACTTGGTGTGCCCTTGAAGACGACAAACAGGTTGGTCGTGACTTCAGCAGAGCTTAGGTGTTCGGGATCTTGGACCACATATGGTGGTCATAGTCGGGTTCTAGGTGTGGGAATCTCTTAGATGTTTACCTATTGCCAGGTTGTGGAACTTTTCTGGTTGGGCGCATGTTTCTACCTTTTTCTTTTCAGTTTACCTTCAGCTTTAACTTTGTAATGTTTAGGGGTCGATGCACATTTGTGGTTTATTTATAGAATTTGGTGATTTTTTTTCTTTTTTACTATGCTCTTATGCATTGAGTGGGCTGCGTGTGTGTGTAAAGGTACGCGGGAAAAGGCCTCCTCAAGTATTTTAGCCTTTTCCACTTGTCTCCAGCCCCTGGCCTATGGAGGCTGGATTGGGGTAGTTGTGGCTCGAGCCCGGGTAGGGTCGGGTTATGAAAAAGTGATGTCAGAGGTGGTTCATTCCTTGGGACATTGTTTGGAAGTACCTAAAAAGTAATTGGTTGGGATTTAGGGAAACAGTATCAACGTGTATCGAGAGAAGATCTCAGGCCAGGGAGTCTAGTGATGATGCGACGACCGCCGTATCCATTCATCAGGACCCTGATAACTGGCTTGTCAACTCAGCATGTTGAGACACTCGTTGCCGGGAATTGGTTTGTGCATCACATTGGATTGAGTCATTGACTGTCCTTCTTGAGTCAGCTCCCCATTGTTGTTATTGTGATATACATATATGCTCATCTGACCATGGCACTCCTTGATAATATTCAGGATGTCTCTGTGAGGATAGGAAGCTAGGATACCGGCTTTGGTTCATGACGACGACCCTGTGAGCTATGAGGCCTCATTCCAGGACCGATCATGCATGTCCCTTTCTCCGGGTGGGCAGGTAGAAACACCCCCACATGGTGAGCAGCAGACAACTCCAGTAGAGAAGACGGAGTTGGAGCGCAAGTTGAGCGCGCTTCGTGAGTTCCAGCGTCAAAGAATGATGAGGTTCAATGGTGAGCCAGACCCTCAGGCAGCAGAGGTTTGGCTCGAGACTGTGGTTTGACACTAGAGGCTTGCGCAGACACTAGCATATCTGATGTTGGCTTTGGCCGCCAGCCTTTTCCACAGAGAAGCGAGGTGTTGGTGGAGTCTGGTGAATCAGTTACTCGATGCGATGTCACTTTTGTGGGAAAACTTTCAGCTTCTATTTCGTGAGTAGTTTTACCCCTCCTTCTTATGCTCCATTCAGATCCAGGAGATCCTGTAGTTTCATCAGGGAGGGATGACGGGGACTAAGCATGCAACTAGTTTCGCAGACTGTGCATGCTTTTACCTGGACTTGTTCCATGATGGCGACATCCGAGCTTGGAAGTTTGAACATGGTCTCTGTAGGGATATGTTTGCTATCATAGTACCCTAGGGAATTCCCACTTGTGCCGAGGTGCTAGAGCAGTCACTGGTGACTGAGATATTCTTGTCACCTTCTACAGTTGGTGGTGGCAGTAGGAGCGATAGAGCTGAGAAGTCTGCCGTAGCTAGTAGGCGTTAGTAGATAGAACCTCAACTCAGGTGGCCATCCCACAACCAGTTTTGGAGACGTGGTCGTGCACCACTATGGCGGCAGAACGCCAGGCCTCAGCCGAGGAGACCCTTCTGTGAATGGACTTCGGGCCATGGAGGAACACCATAGTGGTGCCGGAGGGCACCAGGGCAGCCCAGAGAGCATCGGTTTTATGCTTGGGATGGGCAATGTCACTTGGCATAGGAATGCCCGACCAGGCATGCTGAGAATATCAGGTAGGCAGTAGGTGCACCACCACAATGGAGGCAGCGCCGCGATCGGAGTAGTGCACAGAGAGGTGGTGTTAGCAGAGGATAGGGAGAAGCTAGTTGTAGGGGATCAATTTACGAGGTCTTCTCATCACCACTAGGTTTTCCACGTCAGGTTCCGGGAGCTGATAGTTGGGACCATGGACAACCACGAGATTTGGATGTCTATGATCCTGTAGAGAAAGAGGTGATAAGAGGTACACTTTACAACTCTTCTACACTTTGCAGTAGAATTGTTATACTCTATGTGTAAAATGATTTCCTCCATGCTCCTTGTTTGAGGTGTTACCAGGGTGACACGGGGCATTGGTGTAACCCTGTGTCTGTAGAGTAGGAGGCATAGAACATTTTTCTTTAGTTGATGGTAGCGACTCCTTCGCTCTTCGATCATGTCATAGAGTCTTGTTCATGGGACATCGACTGTGAAACCTTGCGTGACCAGATATCCTTAGGTGTTTCACCATATAGATATTATGAAGGAGGGAATCACCAAGATTTGTCCCAGGTCCAAAAAGTTATTCCTATCATAGCGTGTGAAATAGAGGTTCAACCGGGGAGGTGTTATACCCCCGAGGTCCTTCGTCCCATTTGGGACCATGCGAAGGGATGGAGAGGTTGTCTACCACCTTACCCTAACCGCCCAATGTCTGGAGTGGGTGCCCAACACCTCCCAAATGACATGCCTGAGGAGATGTGTGCATTCTCCATGCACGTCAGTAGCGAGGGAATACCTCACATGAACAGATCAAATCCTTTGGTCTTTGTGCGGCGGCACGGGACTTTGCAAGAGTTCTTCTGGGTACGGAAGAACCAGGTGCAGTTTTAGTACCCTGAGTTATACCCTGGTTTTTCTTTTCAGGAAAGAAAATACTGAAGGATTGAATGATGTAAGAACCTGGTTATTGGCTATAAAATACATTCGAATATTCTTGACGTTATTCCAGAGAAGCACCTTCAGATGGCGTGCGATTGCGAGCCCCGGTATGACCGGAATTAAATTTTCAGTGCGTTCACACTGAGCACGCCAAATAAATAGGATTATTCTTAAAATGAGATCCAGATCAGAAATATGAGTGTACAGATGGTTCCGAAGAGGGTTTTTTACCATAGTAATGACATAGAACATGTCGGCGCGGGACGTTGGGACCCCTCGCCCGTTACCGGAACGTTAAACAGATAAATAAAATAATTAATTTATTCATTTAATGGTTAAACTCAAGTATGTCTTAAACTATATCTCGGATTGTAAAGTCGAGGGAAACGTTGAGTTCGGAACATGCCATTTACCCTAGGTGGTGTTTATTTTTTGCAGGTGTCGGCCTTCTGTGAAAAATGGCAACAAGGGCGTTTTCGTAATTTAGCGGTTTCAAATGCTAAATTTTATAACTTTTGAATGGGGCCTCGAATTAAAATTAAAAGACAGCAGTTGTGCTTGAGTGGTGGTGTTTACCCTAGGCGCGGCCTAACATTAACCACATTGGGGGTTTTGGATGCGGGTGTTTTCCTGGTTCGAGTTTTTAATTAAAAAGAGTTTAATTATTTAAACTCTCCTCTCCCTCTCCCCCATCCTCATTCCACCCTCTAGAGAAACCCCCCTCACCCTCTACCTCCTCTCCTCTTCCACACCCATTTCCTCCCTCCCAGTCAAGGTGGAAGCGGCAACGGCGAGGGTGGATCAGCGACGAAGCATCGGGCTACGCCCAAGAGGTAGGCTTCGTAGCGTTTTTAATTTTTCACCCTATTTGAATTCTATTATATTCATTGAAATTCTATTTAAATTTTGAGAAAATCCCATATCTGGGTATCTTATATTCTAAGCTTTCCGACGCATCTTTAGGATTTAACTTCTGAGTCACGGGGCGTCCGTGGTTGCCCTAGGAATTTTCCTAGCCATTTTCCTCTTTTTCCGGCAGTTATAGTGTGGTCCGGCGGGTTTCCGGCGAACCGGGACGGCGGAAGGTTGTGGCTCGGAGTGGGCGACGACAGTCGAGTGCGGGAGGCGGCCGCAGTGTTCGGCGTCTCGGTAGCAGAGTGTTCGGGCAGTGGCTCCAGGCAGAGGCGCGAGTGGTCGTTCCAGGCAGTGTCGGCGCAGCAGGCGTCCTCGTCGAGGCACGACGACGAGGGGGGTCATGGCGTGCGACCCCGTGCGGGAGACCGATACCCGTGCTCGATGGGTCTCCATGAAAGACCGAGAACAGACCCTCGTGGCTGGTCGGTGCATGGTGGATGGCGGGTCCACTGCTGGGGCACACGGCTGAGCCGTGGGCAGGCCCAGACCAGGCAGACCGGCCATACCAGGTCGACCGAACCCAAGGGGTTCGCCCCCTCCGACTTCAGACAACCGTAATATTCGATACAGGTGTCCATTTTTCATTCCGTCTACAGAAGTGCATTTCTGACATCGATACAAAGATTTTGAGATGGTTTCAGGGGGTTTTAATTCACGAAGGGGGGGGGGGTCGGTGGCGTGGCATGCCTTTAAGAAGATTGACGTTTCTTCGGGGGGGTTCTTGTTTTGGCTGGCGCAAACACATTTGATGTCTTTTTTCAGCGCCGTCTATGGAGTTGAGACCCTGGTGATGAGGTGGAGATTTCCAAAGGGATTTCTGGCATTGAAGCTGTAGTTGATTTGTGGGCCCCATGTGCCGTCTTTCAAGCTGCATGTAGCAATTTGTAACTTTTTCATCAGACGCCCTTTCTAGGCGTGCGAGTAGTCAATCCTAGGTGTTTTTTCAAAGGCTTTTCAATGACACAATCTTCCCGCTTTAATTATGAACGATGGTGCAGGCCCCACGAAGGTCGTTTGGGGAGTTGGCGATGATTTTCATCTTTTTCATCGGGTGTCTGTTTTGGGTGATTGAGTAGTCAATCCTGTGTGTTTCTCTGAGGGGATCGTAGTGGTGTGATCGGTTTGTTCAGTTTCAGGATCTTGGGGTGGGACCCAAATGGGCTGGCTATAATCAATAGTACCATATTCATTGTTTGACCGTTTCAGGTGAGTAAATGGTCTATCTTGCGAGTTTTTCCGCGAGGTTTGCAAAGGTGTGATCCATTTGGGAATGTTGAGCCTCATTCGAGACCTCCTTAAATGTGGAATCATGAAAGGTGCTCCAGTGGGGGTTCTTCCTGTGGTGTTTTTAGAGAACCCCTGGAGGGTGATCGTGTCCAATCTTGGGAGAGTGATGTAAATGCTTTAAGAGATGTGGCTGGCCGTGCTAGGGTCGTGGAGGAAGTAGGTTGGGGAAATTACATTTTCACCCTTCGCGCTGTCGTTGGCTGTCGTGTGCACGATAGCCTTTGGGCTAGAGATGTGGTTTACTCTGGGAGTATACGGGGATGCTTGGAGGTACATGTTGTAGTTTTTACCCGATAATGTTTGTGTACTTGTTTTGGATATGAGATAGGGCCACAAATCGTGTGGGCCCCATATGCACGCCGTGTTCTACTTTACGACTCTTGGGTTCTACCCCTCAGTGGAGACTGGGTAGTGGGTTACTCGTCGACCTCTTAGGGTTCCACCCTCCAGTAGAGACCAGGCGCTGGGTTACTCGATGACCTATTAGGGTTCTACCATTGGGGAGAGACTGGGCAGTGGGTTACCCGTCAACCTCTTAGGGTTCTACCCTCCAGCAGAGACTGGGTAGTGGGTTACCCGAGGACGTCTTAGGGTTCTACCCTCCAGCAGAGACTGGGCAGTGGGTTACACAATGACCTCTTAGGGTTCTAACCTCCACAAGAGACTGGGTAGTGGGTTACCCGAAGACCTCTTAGGGTTCTACCCTCTAACAGAGATTAGGCAGTGGGTTACTCATCGACCTCTTAGGGTTCTACCCTCCAGCAGAGACTGGGTAGTGGGTTACCTGACGAACTCTTAGGATTCTACCATCTAGCAGAGACTCGGCAGTGGGTTACCCGACGACCTCTTAGGTTTCTACCCTGCAACAGAGACTGGGAATTTGGTTACCCGATGAACTCTTAGGGTTCTACCCTCCAGCAAAGACTGTGCAGTGGGTTACCAGTCGACCTCTTAGGGTTCTACCCTCTAGAAGAGACTGGGTAGTGTGTTACCTGTCGACCTCTTAGGGTTATACACTCCAATAAAGACTGAGATGTGGGTTACCCGTCGACCTCTTAAGGTTCTACCCTCCAGTAGAGACTGGGCAATGGGTTACTCGATGACCTCTTAGGGTTCTACCCTCCAGCAGAGACTGGGAAGTGGGTTACCTGACGACTTCTTTCATACTCATTCCTTTCTAATAAGCTAGTCTGTGGCTTTTATCCGTGACTACCGGAGCGAGACCCTTGGTTGTTCGGGTCAGTGATGTAACAAATTTGAGATTGAGAGGACCTCTTGACTGTGTGACAATGACGATTTGTGGTTTGACTTTCCCCCTAACTCTCAAGGGCGAGGGGTGCTTTCCCCACCAAGACGCGTCTTTGTGACGCAACCTAAAACCGTGTGGGTGAGTTAGTGCCACCCAAACTGGACAATGTCAAAGTGTAGTGATTTAAGCCCCTTGGCTTGCAGTTAAGGGCAGATATACAGATACTGGGCATCGATGGTGTTTACTTCTTGGAATGTTGTCTACTCACTTTCATGGGCTGAGCTACGGGATGGAGATCCCCTTGCGATCTTGTTCGGGATTCTTGATTGAGCATATTGATATGTATATACCTTGTTCCAGTACCCACTCCTTGGGTTTTGGTTACTCTCTCTCCAGGAGAGGTGAAGTCGCACAGGGTATGCCACGTGCTTTCTGTGTCTAGATTATCATGGTTGGACGAGTCTACTCCCCTACTATAGGTAGCGAAGACTCGATGAGAATTACATCTTCTCACCGTTTCCAGCTCCTTGTCTATAGATGAGCCTACTTCCTTTCTCTTATTGGGTTGAGCTGGACACTATACTGTTACTCTTATTCAATCTTTTTTTTACTCCTTTACTTTTCCTTGTTTGACATACTGCTCACCTCTTCAGTACCTCCTTTGTTTATCTCTCGAGCCTTCGGGGCATCCTACTGAGTACTTTTATACTCACCCCTGCTTGGTCTTTTCCATCACTTGGTGTGCCCCTGCAGACGACAGATAGGTTGGTCGTGACTTCAGCGGAGCTTAGGAGTTCTTGAGCTTAGACCATGTATGGTGGTCATAGTCTGGTTCCAGGTGTGCGACTCTCCCGGCTATTTTACTTTTTTTTACCTGTTGTCGGGTTGTGGTACTTTTCTGGTTAGGCGCGTGTTTTTCATGTTTTCTTTTCATTTTACCTTCATCTTTTACTTTGTACTATTTATGGGTCGATGCACATTTGTTGTTTATTTATAAAATTTGGTACTTTGATTTTATTTTTTACTCTGCCCATCTCCATTGAGTGGGAAACATGTGGGTGTATAGGTACGCAGGCAAAGGCCTCCCTGAGTTGTTTAGCCTTTGGCGCTTGTCACCATCCCCTGGCCTATGGAGGTAGGCTTGGGGTAGTTTCGGATCAATTCGGGGTAGGGTCAGGCCATGACAATGTGGTATGAAAGGTGGTTGTTTCCTTGGGACATTGTGCAGACGTGCCTAAAAATGAATTGTTTGGGATTTAGGGCAACAATGTCAACATGTCTCAAGAGCAGCTCTCAGGCTATGGAGTCCAGTGATTGTGCGGAAGCCAACTTATCCATTCACCATGACCCTGGTAACCCTCTTGTCGACTCGACATGTTGAGACACTCGTTGCAGGGAATTGGTTTGTGGATCACATAGGATTGATTATTTGACTGCCTTCTTGAGTCAGCTCCCCATTGTTGTTATTGTGATATACATATACGCTCATCAGACCGCGACACTTCTTGATAATATTCAGGATTTCTCCGCGAGGAAAGCCAGCCAGGATACCAACTTTGGTTTGTGATGACAACCCCGTGAGCTATGATGCCTCAGTCTTGGACCCATCATGCGAGTCCCTTTCTTCGGGTGGGCTGGTAGTGGCACCCCCACCAGGTGAGTAGTAGATAGATCCAGTAGAGTAGATGGAGCTTGAGCACATGTTGAGCTAGCTTCATGGGTTCCAGTGTCATAGACCAATGAGGTTCAGTGGTGAGCCAAACCCTTAGGTAACAAAGGTTTGGCTACAGATAGTGGTTTGCCTCTTCAGTCTTGCGCAGACACCGGCAGATCTGATGTTGGCTTTGGCTGCCATCATTTTGCACGGAGCAGCTGGGCATTGGTGGAGTCTAGTGACTCAGTTACTCAATGAGTCGTCACTTTCGTGGGGTAACTTTCAGCTATTGTTTTGTGAAGAGTTTTACCCCTCATTGTTACACTCCATTCAGATCCAAGAGCTCCTGCAGTTTTGGAAGGGAGAGATGACGTTGACTAAGCATGTTTCTTGTTTCACAGACCGTGCATGCTTTTACCCGGACAGGGTCCATGATGGCGACTTCTGAGCCCGGAAGTTGCAGAAGGGCCTCCGCAGATAGATTCATGCTATCATAGTACCCTTGGGCATTCCCACTTATTCCGAGGTGCTAGAGCAGGCACTGGTGACAGAGAGGTTCTTGTCAAGTTCTATGGTTGGTGGTGTAAGTAGGAGTGACAAAGCCGAGACGTCTGCCACATCTAGCAGGCGTCAGCAAATAGAACTTCAATGCAGGCAGCCATCCCACCGCTAGTTTTGGAGACGTGGTCGTGCACCACTGTGGCAGCAGAACCCAGTCCTCAGCCGAAGAGACCCTTTTGTGAGTGGACTTCGGGACGTGGACATACACCACAGTGGCGTCGGAGGGCACCATGGAAGCACAGAGAGAGATGGTTCTATGCTTGCGATGGACAAGGTCACTTGGCATGGGATTTCCCGACCAGGAATGTGGAGATTATCGGGCATGCAGTAGGTGAACCACCACAACGGATGTAGCTCCGTGATCGGAGTAGTTCCCAGAGAGGTGGTGCTAGCAGAGGAGTGGGAGCAGCTAGTAGTGGGGGATGAATTTAAAAGGACTTCCCATCACCACTAGGCGGTCCACGTCAGCTTCCAAGAGATGATAGTTGGGACCACGGACAGCTGCGAGCTTTGGATGGCTACGATCCTGCAGAGCATGTGGTGATATGAGTTACGCTTTACGGCTCTTCTACTCTTTGTAGTAGAATTGTTAAACTCTGTGTGTAAAATGATTTCCTCCATGCTCCTTGTGTGAGGTGTTACCAGGGTGAAGGAGGGCATTAGTGTAACCCTGTGTCAGTAGAGTAGGAGGCATAGAATCTTTTTCATTAGTCGATGGTAACGACTCCTTCGCTCTTCGAGCCTGTAAGTGGGTCTTGTTCACTGTACATCGAATGTGAAACCATGCGTGACAAGATACCCTTAGGTGTTTCACCATATGGATATTCTGAAGAAGGGAATCACCAGGCTTTATCCCAGGTCCAAACGGTGATTCTAGTCACAATGTGTGATGTAGAGGTTCGACCAGGGAGTTGAGCTACACCCGAGGTCCTTCGGGCCATTTTGGACCGTGCGATGGGATGATGAGGTTGTCTACTACCTTACCCGGACCCCCCTAATGTCTAGAGTGGGTGCACAACGCCTCCCACATGACATGACTTAGGAGATGTGTGCGTCCTCTATGCACATCATCGGCAAGGGAATACCTAACATGAACAGATCAAATCCTTTGGTCTCTGTGCGGTGGCACATGACTGTGCAAGAGTTCTTATGGGTATGGAAGAGCCATGTAACGACCATAAATTTTGAATAAATCTTGTTTCCTAATTTTATGTGTTATTTTATTTTTATACTCAACAGAAATATTTCATTTGATAACATGTGTATAAATAAAATGAGATTGTTGGGTTTTGAATATTATTTGACCATTGGTCAATATGACGGCTGGAAACAAAACGTTTTGAATATTGTCTCTAAATACAAGCAATCTGGGTTAATTAATATAGAAAGAAGATTCGATGGCCTCACCCAGTAGTCCTGGACTGATCGAAGCCCATCTAACAGAACTTGGGAAGGAGGTAGCACCACTGGGCTTTGCTCTGGACCAAACCGAAGCCGAACTTTCTCGTGTAAAGCTAGAACGGAATCGCCTTTGCGAGAAGTTCAAACTAATAGAAATTACTACTCGTGCGATGTTGGCCGAGCCTCCCTCAGATTCTCTAACCTTAGCACACCTTACACTTATGTCCTATGCTGGTGTGATAAGGGGCTATGTAAGGAAACCGTAACTGCCTTGTGTAATCCTTTGTTTTAAATAAACATTGGGATTTCTTCTTATGATGAATTTTATGAATTTTCAAATGTCCAGATAAATATAGTATGCATATTTTTAATTAATTTTAGAAAAACGATATTTTAAAAATGTTTATGTAAACCTTAAATAAATAAAAATGTGTAATGATTTTCGAAAAATGGTCTTCTACAATTATGTTCAGTACGAAATTTAGAGTCTAATAAGACCAACATTATTTTTGATGAATAGTAAATTATGAATAGTGATTTTATGCTTAGGATTAGTAATGTGACCAAATGGATTAGTAATTTCACTCAAAGAAAGTTTTAATATAATTTAGACACCTGGATTACGTAATGAGATTCAATAAAATGGGTAAATAACTGTTTCATAAATTATTATTCAAGTATTAGTGTTTTCGGGTGAATGGTGTTTTTTAATTAAAAATTTAATTAAAAATATTTACAAAATTATTTTTATAAAATGGATTTCATTTTTGAACTAAGAGCGTCGATATTATGTTATAGTAATTTTTGGGGATTTTTCTGAAAAAATGAATTTTTGGTGAATAGTGTATTTATTTAAAAATTAAATAAAAAAAAATAGAAAAATATTTTTATAAAATGGAGTTCATTTTTGAAATCAGAGCATTGATATTTGGTTAAGGTGAAATTTTGAGATCTTTATGAGAAAGTTGAATTTTCAGTGAATAGTAAAAATACAGTATTAGGGTTTCGATATGTTTAATGACATCATAACTATGTCATGATGCTGTCATGAGATATTTTAAGGTTTGGCTGGCCAAAGATGATGAATTATTGTTTTTGGGGCCCCATGTGGCCTAACTCCATGATAAATGCCAAGGGAGAGCACATTGTTTTGAGAAAAGCACTTCTGAGGTGTCCCTTGGCCTTTAATGCCTTGTCCCCTCACTTTCCCTATAAATACCAAGCCATCCTCTCATCCATTTCGACTCCCCACTCTCCCCCAACGAATTTCTGGTCTCATTACCTCCCAAGGAGTCCTCCCAAGGTGCCTCCAAGCCCTCAAGGCTCAAACCTTTGAGTTTTAAGAGTTACGTTTTAAGGTAAGGGATCCGACCTCTCTCTTTCTTTTCAAGAAATCTATTTTATGTAATTTCTTTTATGCTCCATGTTCTTATGTTAAAGGATGTTATTTTATACTCCTCTTACTTCCCTTTTCATGTTCATATAATTAGAGATCCCATCTTACTCTCATTATTTCGTTTTATGATGTTTTAAGTGGTGCCGTTAGGCTGCTGAAATTTTTGTAACAGATTCTTTCACCCTTCTCATTTTTCAAGATCTATTATCATGTAAAGTATTTCAAGTTCATTTTTGTTATGTTGGGGTATGATCTCTAAATTTATCATACTGATATTTTATGATCATGTGATGAGAGACCCCATTTTATCTCTTCAATTCAGTAATTTGATGTTTTAAGTGGTGCCGTTAGGCTGCCGAATTTTTAAGTGGTTCTTCACCCTTCTCGTTTTGAAGTTCTACTTTCATGTCAATTCATTCAAGTTACTTTTTGTTATGTTGGGGTATGATCTCTATATCTATCATACTGGAATATTATGTTCATATGATGAGAGACCCTATTGGATCTCATCAATTCATTTTTTTGAAGCTTAAGTGACGCCGTTAGGCTGCCGAATTTTTAAGGGATTCTCTCACCCTTCTCCCTTTTCAAACTTCTAATTCCATTTCTAGTATTTCAAGTTAATTTTTATTATGTTGGGGTATGATCTCTAAATCTATCATAATGATCTTTTATGTTCGTATGATGAGAGACCCTATTTGATCTCATCAATTCGTTTTTGTTGAAGTTTAAGTGGCGCCGTTAGGCTGCCGAATTTCTAAGGGGTTCTTTCACCCTTCTCTTTTTCAAGATCTACTTTCATGTAAAGTATTTCAAGTTACTTTTTATTATTTTGGGGTATGATATATATACCTATCATACTGATCATTTATGTTCATATGATGACAGACCCTATTTGATCTCATCAATCCATTTTTGGATGTTTTAAGTGACGCCGTTAGGCTACTGAATTTTCATAAGAGAAATCTTATTTTTGTCTTCCATTCACGTCCTTCATTTCATATGTTATATTATCAAATTGAATTACCATGTTCTTAAATACATTATATTCTGTCCCCCTACTGTTTTATGTATCATTTATGAGTGGGTTACCCATGTCCCCTCTCTTTTCAATGTTTTCTAAAATCTTGCAACATAGCTGTTATGTGGCAGAAT
The DNA here is from genome assembly GCA_963277665.1 of Viscum album. Taxonomy (NCBI): domain Eukaryota; kingdom Viridiplantae; phylum Streptophyta; class Magnoliopsida; order Santalales; family Viscaceae; genus Viscum; species Viscum album. The sequence continues at coordinate 876,342,527 of OY728136.1, forward strand.
TTTCGTCTCAAAATGCCTCCCTCTTTCTCAAAATTATTTTATGTTATTAAGTTAATACTAAAATATCTTATTTCTACAGGGGTATTCACATGTATATCAAAATTTTATATTTTAAATTCTGGGATTTTCATACATGAAACCCGTTTTCCCTTTTCGTGGGTTTAAAGGGACACAAAAATCATGTCTTTAAAGCAGTTTTTAAAATGTTATGATTATGAAATGAAACCCATTTATTTTGTGCTATGTGGGTTTTTTATGAAATGATTTATGATGATATATGTGGCTCCATGATAATAAAGACATGTCAAGGGTTCACCTAGATAGCGCTCCAATGCATTGGGTAAATACTTAATCTCTAGAGATGACCATTTTTAACGACGCTTTGGTGAATAACCTTGGTAATTTTAACAACGCCTTCGTGAATAACCATGGTAATTTTAACGACACCTTGGGGATGGACCTTGGTGAAACTAAAAGATTGTCAATATTAAATGTTGTATCCACATCTTCAAGTTATAAAAAATTTTATTTTTATTATGATGTATCTCATGATTTCATTCTCATGCCTTAAAGTTCTTTTCATGTCCTTATTGAAGTATTCATGTTCACATGTAAAATTTTTCTCTTGTTTCCCTTACTAGGCGTTCTGCTCACCCTTTCTTTTGATGTATGTCCCCAGGTTATGAGATGCAGTAATGAAACTAGGATGAACTTAAGGAGAATCCTTTCATGTTTTTAAGAAGAGTTTTTTTCTTTTCATGTATTATGTTCCTTGTTTCCAAGACACTAAACCTTAAAGATCCTCAGTTCCGTGTAATGGAATGAAAGTTATGTTATAAAAAGACGGGATTCTATAGTTGGTATCAAAGGATGGTTTAGTTATTTTTGGAAATTAGGATATGAAAAATTTAGGAAGAAGCCTATAAAAAAATTTATATATAGGAAATCTTCCTGATATTTTGGTGAGTATTGAGTAATGGGTTTCCAGGAAAATACATCCCTGTCTGGATACAAGCAGGTAGAGGTGGCTCTGGCACAGATGTACATAGGGGTAAAACCCGAAAATACCGCTTTGAGCTAGGCTCGAACGGGAACTGGTACATGAAAACGGGCCTTGCTGCACTCTTGGTTACGACACTCCCGGGGGATATTCTTTGGTAAATTCATAAGCTTATTATGAACCATTATTAACGGAACAAAGATAAAACAAAATAAAGATTCACATAAGGATATATGATCATAGATATCCTAGTTTGAAATCTAGGTGATCACAAGTTAGGGTATACTTTTTTTCTACAAGTTATCCTTATATGCGTTATGTTCCTTTTCATGATTATTGGCTAAGTATTAAAGCCCCTTATTGTACATTGTTTTCATAGTTAATGGTGGGAAATGGAAGAACATGTCCCAACAACCAATGTGATAAGAAATGTGACGATTGCCATATTAATATTAAAGAGGTGATTAGGGGATTAAAAGATGATTATTATTTAGGAATACGTTCACTATTTTGGGGACCCTATATGATCAAGGTAAATAGATTACTACATTATTTTCATTGAGAAGTATGGTTGACTTATATTTTTATGAATAGATGAATTTAAGGTGGACTTATAGTAATTTAGTTTACTTATGGGAATGATTAATCTATCTTGGGTAAAATATGTTTAGTTTAGCTACTTTTGTTATAAGATGTTAGGATTGGTTGATGTTGTTTGGAGATTAACAATGAAGTTTATTTTGGAAGACTATGTTATCAAATCCCTCTTGTATTTGGGTTTCAATCTTAGTTTGGTTTATTTTGAGGAATTTTAAGGACCGTTATTTATGGAATGGTCTATGATGAACTTTGGGTAGTACCATGGAACATTGAAGATTTAAAAGTAGTTTCTATTCCTATGGGATTCTTTCTTTTTGAAGAGTTGTTTTACCATACCCTTTATGTTTTTGGGATAATGTTTAAAGGTAGATGAAATAGATAGTTTATATTTTGTGGATTATCTGATTCTCTATAAGATGATTCTTGTGTTTTGATGAGACCAAGTATTTTTGACTGCTCATCGTTTGGAGAAAAGAATAGTTTTGGTAGAAACATATTAAAGGATGAAACTCTACATGAAGGTAGGTATATTTTCTTATGTTTTTGTTCTATTTAGTAAATGAATTCCTCAAAATAATGAAAAGGAACGTAAAACAAAAACATTGTTGGTTTACGTTTCCTACTAGGTAATAAAAGACAGTTTACACACAACCTAAGTTTTGGATTTTCTTATGGTTAACTTTATCCTAATCATGTTTTCTATCACTCTCCCTCAGAACATGACCCTTTGTTTTCTCCTCCATGTCCATGTTTTCCTATATGGAATCCTAGTGTGGGTAAACTCGGGTGACCTTTGTACTTCCCTTTCTTTCTTTTAAAGTAATAGTTTTACAGACTCCTTTTCCGATGTGGGACTTTCAATGAAATTTCAAAACCCAATTTTAAAAATTGCGAGGACGCAATTTCTTAAGGGGGGAAGATTGTAACAACCCGAAATTTTGAATAAATCCTGTTTCCTAATTGTATGTGTTATTTTATATTTATAATCAACAAAAATGTTTCATTTGATAACATGTGTATAATTAAAATGAGACTGTTGGGTGTTGACTGTTATTTGACCATTTGTCAATATGACCACTGGAAACTAAACATTTTGACTATTGTCTCTAAATACAAGCAATCTTGGTTAATTAATATAGAAAGATGATTCGATGGCCTCACCCAGTAGTCCTAGACTGATCAAAGCCCATCTAACAGAACTTGGGAAGGAGGTAGCACCACTGGGCTTTGCTCTGGACCAAACCCAAGCCGAACTTCATCGTGTGAAGCTAGAACGGAATCGCCTTTGCGAGAAGTTCAAACTAATAGAAATTACTACTCGTGCGATGTTGGCCGAGCCTCCCTCGGATTCTCTCACCTTAGCACACCTTACACTTATGTCCTATGCTGGTGTGATAAGGGGTTATGTAAAGAAACCGTAACTGCCTTGTGTAATCCTTTGGTTTAAATAAACATTGGGATTTCTTCTTATGATGAATTTTATGAATTTTCAAATGTCCAGATAAATATAGTATTCATATTTTTAATGAATTTTAGAAAAAGGATATTTTAAAAATGTTTATGTAAACCATAAATAAATAAAAATGTGTAATGATTTTCGGAAAATGGTCTTCTACAATTATGTTCAGTACAAAATTTAGAGTCTAATAAGACCAACTTTATTTTTGATGAATAGTAAATTATGAATAGAGATTTTACGCTTAGGATTATTAATGTGACCAAATGGATTAGTAATTTCACTCAAAGAAAGTTTTAATATAATTTAGACACCTAGATTAAGTAATAAGATTCAATAAAATGGGTAAATAACAGTTTCATAAACTGTTATTCAAGTATTAGTGTTTTCGGGTGAATAGTGTTTTTTAATTAAAAATTTAATTAAAAATATTTACAAAATTATTTTTATAAAATAGATTTCATTTTTGAACTCAGAGCGTCGATATTATGTTATGGTAATTTTTGGGGATTTTTCTGAAAAAAATGAATTTTCGGTGAATAGTGTATTTATTTAAAAATCAAATTAAAAATAATTAGAAAATTATTTTTATAAAATTGAGTTCATTTTTGAAATAAGAGCATTGATATTTGGTTAAGATGAAATTTTGGGATCTTTCTGAGAAAGTTGAATTTTCAGTGAATAGTAAAAATACAGTTTTAAGGTTTCAGTATGTTTAATGACATCATAACTGTGTCATGATGATGTCATGACATATTTTAAGGTTTGGCCGGCCAAGGGTGATGAATTATTGTTTTGGGGGCCCCATGTGGCCTAACTCCATGGTAAATTCCAAGGGAGAGCAAATGGTTTTGAGAAAAGCACTTTTGAGGTGTCCCTTGGCCATTAATGCCTTGTCCCTTCATTTTCCCTATAAATACCAAGCCATACTCTCATACATTTCGAATCCCCACTCTCCCCCAACATATTTCTGGTCTCATTACCTCCCAAAAAGTCCTCCCAAGGTTCCCCAATCCCTCAAGGCTCAAACCATTGAGTTTTAAGAGTTACGTTTTAAGGCAAGGGATCCGACCTCTCTCTTTTTTTCATGAAATCTATTTTATGTAATTTATTTTATGCTCCATGTTCTTATGTTAAAGGATGTTCTTTTATACTCCACTTAATGCCCTTTTCATGTTCATATAATTAGAGATCCCATCTTACTCTCATTATTTCTTTTTATGATGTTTTAAGTGGTGCCGTTAGGCTGCCGAAATTTTTGTAACGGATTCTTTCTCCCTTCTCATTTTTCAAGATCTATTATCATGTAAACTATTTCAAGTTCTTTTTTGTTATGTTGGGGTATGATCTCTAAATTTACCATACTGATCTTTTATGATCATATGATGAGAGACCCCATTTGATCTCTTTAATTCATTATTTTGAAGTTTTAAGTGGTTCCGTTAGGCTGCCGAATTTTTAAGTGGTTCTTCACCCTTCTCGTTTTGAAGTTCTACTTTCATGTCAACTCATTCAAGTTCCTTTTTGTTATGTTGGGGTATGATATCTATATCTATCATACTGGAATCTTATGTTCACATTATGATAGACCCTATTTGATCTCATCAATTCATTTTTTTTGAAGTTTAAGTGACGCCGTTAGGCTGCCGAATTTTTAAGGGATTCTCTCACCCTTCTCCTTTTTCAAAGTTCTAATTCCATGTCAAGTCTGGAAAGTTCCTTTTTATTATGTTGGGGTATGATCTATAAATCTATCATACTGATCTTTTATGTTCATATGATGAGATACCCTATTTAATCTCATCAATTCATTTTTGTTGAAGTTTAAGTGGCATCGTTAGGCTGCCGAATTTCTAAGGGGTTCTTTCACCCTTCTCTTTTTCAAGATCTACTTTCATGTCAAGTATTTCAGGTTCCTTTTTATTATTTTGGGGTATTATATCTAAACCTATCATACTGATCATTTATGTTCATATGATGAGAGAACCTATTTGATCTCATCAATCCATTTTTGGATGTTTTAAGTGACGCCGTTAGGCTACCGAATTTTCATAAGAGAAATCTTTTTTTGTCTTCCTTTCATGTCCTTCATTTCATATGGTATATTATAAAATTTAATTACCATGTTCATAAATCCCTTATATTTTGTCCCCCTACTGTTTTATGCATCATTTATGAGTGGGTGAACCATGTCCCCTCTCTTTTCAATGTTTTCTAAAACCTTGCAACATAGCCGTTATGCTGCAGAATTTTCGTCTCAAAATGCCTCCCTCTTTCTCAAAATTATTTTATGTTATTAAGTGAATACCCAAATCTCTTATTTCTACAGGGGTATTCACATGTATACAAAATTTTATATTTTAAATTCTGGGATTTACATACATGAAACCCATTTTCCCTTTCCGTGGGTTTAAAGTGACACAAAGATCATGTCTTTAAAGCAGTTTTTAAAACATTATGATTATGAAATGAAACCCATTTATTTTGTGCTATGTGGGTTGTTTATGAAATGATTGATGATGATATATGTGGCTCACATGATAATAAATACATGTCAAGGGTGCGCCCAGATAGCGCTCCAATGCATTGGGTAAATACTTAATTTCTAGAGATGACCATTTTTAACGATGCCTTGGTGAATAACCTTGGTAATTTTAACGATGCCTTGGTGAATAACCTTGGTAATTTTAACGACACCTTGGGGATGGACCTTGGTGAAATGAAACGATTTTCAATATTAAATGTTATAGCCACATATTCAAGTTATAAAAAATGTTATTTTTATTATGATGTATCTCATGATTTCTTTCTCATGCCTTAAAGTTCTTTTCATGTCCTTATTGAAGTATCTCAAGTTCACATGTAAAATGTTTCTCTTATTTCCCTTATTGGGCCTTCTGCTCACCCTTTCTTTTGATGTATGTCCCCAGGTTATGAGATGCAGTAATGAACCTAGGATGAACTTAAGGAGAAGCCTTTCAAGTGTTTAAGAAGAGTGTTTTTTTTCTTTTCATTTATTATGTTCCTTGTTTCCAAGACACTAAACCTTAAAGATCCTCAGTTCCGTGTAATGGAATGAAAGTTATGTTATAAAAAGACGGGATGCTATAAGCCAGGTGCGGGCTTAGTACCCTGAGTTGTTCCCTGGTTTTGCTTTTCATAGATGAAAATTAGGAAGGAGGGAATGATGTAAGAACTGGTTTTTGGCTATAAAATACTTTGGAATATTCTTGATGTTAATCCATAGCAGCGCATTCAGACGGCATGCAATTCCGAGCCCCCGTATGGCCGGAATTAAATTTTCAGTGCGTTCACACTAGGCACACCAAATAAATAGGATAAATCAATAACAGAGATCCATATCAAAAACATGACTATACGGATGGGTCAGAAATGGGGTTTTTACCCAAGGAATGACATAGAACATGTCGGCACGGGACATTGGGACTCCTCGTCCATTACCGGAACGTGAAGCGGATAAATAAAATAATTAAGTTATTCGTTTATGGTTAAAATTAAGTATCTCTTAAATGGTGGCTCCGACTGGAAAACTGAGGGCGCCGTTGAGTCTGGAAGGCTCCGTTTACCATAGGAGGGGATTAATTTTCACGAGTGCGGGCCTTTTGTGAAAAATGGCCCCATGGGCATTTTCTTAATTTAGCGGTTTCAGACGCTAAATTTTATAGCATTTGAATGGGGAATCGGATTAAAATTCTGAGACCACTGTTGTGCTCGGGAGGTGGTGTTTACCCTAAGAGCAGCCTAAATTTAACTACATCGGGGATTTTGGATGCGGGTGTTTTCAGGGGTCGAGTTTTTAATTAAAAAGTGTTTAATTATTTAAAGTTTCCTCTCCCTCTCTGCCATCCTCATTCCACCCCTAGATAAACCCCTCTCACCCTCAACCTCCTCTCCACTTCCACCACCTCCTCCTCCCTCCCAATCAAGGTGGAAGCGGAAACAATGAGGGTGGATCAGCGACGAAGTGTCAGGCTACGCCCCAGAGGTAGGATTTGTTGCGTTTTCATTTTCACACCCTCTTTGAATTCGATTATGTACATTTAAATGCTATTTAAATTTACAGAGAAGCCCATATATACATAGATTATATTCTGAGTTTTCCGACACATATTTAGGATTTAAATTCCGAGTCTCGGGGCATCCATGGTGGCCCTGGGAAGTTTCTCGATGATTTTCTTTTTTTCTGGCGGTTCTAAGGTGGTCCGGAAGGTTTCCGGCAAACCGAGACTGCGAAAGGCGGTGGCTCGAAGCAGGAGACGGCGGCGAGCATGGGAGGCGGCCGCGGGCTTCGGCAGCTCGGTAGCAGGGCGTTTGGGCGGTCACTCTAGGCGGAGGCGGGGGTGGCCGTTCGAGGGGGTTTCCGTGGTGGAGGCGAGCTTGCTGAGGCGCGACGGTGAGGGGGGTCACGGCGTGCGACCCCGCGCAGGAGACCGGGACCCATGCTCGGCGGGTCTCCACGCAAGACCAAGACCGGCCCCTCATGGCCGGTCGGTACATGGTGGACCATGGGTCCACGACCGGGCTGCACGGCTGAGCCGCGGGCCGGCACTGCGAGCCGGGCCAGCAGGCGTGGGCCGGCCCAGACTGGGCGGACCGGGCGAACCAGGCCGGCCCAACCCAAGGGGTTCGCCCCCTCCGACTTCTGACACCCGTAATATTCGCTACGGTTGTCTGTTTTGCGTGCCGTCTGTGAAAGTGCATTCCTGACGTCGTACGATGCTTTTGAGATGGTTTTGGGAGATTTTAATTCCTGAAACGGGGGGGGGGGGGTTCTTGTTTTGGATAGCGCAGACACATCTGATGTCTGTTTTGAGTGCTATCAGTGGTGTTGCAACCTTGGCGACGAGGCAGATATTTACAAGGGGTTTTAGGGCGTTGATGCTGGAGTTGAGGTGTGGGCCCCACGGGCTATCTTTCGAGGTGCACATAGCAATTTGTAACCTTTTCATCGGATGCCCGTTCGGGTCATGTGAGCAGTCCATCCAGGGTGTTTTTCCGAGGGATTTTCAATGGCTCAATCTACCCGCATTAATTTCGCATGATGGTGCGGCCCCCACGGGGGTCGTTTTGGGAGTTGGTGGTGATTTCTATCTTCTTCACTGGGTGTCCGTTTTGGGCGATTGAGTAGTCAATCCCGTGTGTTTTTCCACGGGGATCATAGTGGTGTGATCCGTTTGTTCAGTTTTGGGATCTTGGGGTTGGGCCCTACATGGCCTGACTATAGTGAATAGTACCATATTCACTGGTTGGCCATTTCGGGTGAGTAAATGCTGTATCTCGTGAGTTTTTTCGCGAGGTTTGCAACAGTGTGATCCGTTTGGGCATGTGGAGCCTCGTTCGAGACCTCATTAAAAGTGGATGCATGCAAGGTGCTCCAGTGGCGGTTCTTCTTGCGGTTTTTGTAGATAACCCTTGGTGGGTGATCACATCCACTCATCAGAGAGTGAAGTAAATGATTTAAGATATGTGGATGGCCGTGCGAGGGCCGTGGAGGAAGCAGGTTGGTGAAATTACGTTTTCTCCCTTGGTGATGTCGTTGTGTGTCCTGTGCACGATAACCTTTGGGCTAGAGATGTGGTATACTCTGGGAGTATATGGGGATTCTTCGAGGTACATGTTGTAGTTTGTACCCGATAATGTTTGTGTACATGGTTTGGAGATGAGACAAGGCCACACGTCGTGTGGGCCCCATATGCGTGTTGTGTTCTACTTTATGACTCATGGGTTCTACCCTCCAGCAGAGACTGGGCAGTGGGTTACCCGACGACCTCTTAGGGTTCTACCCTCCAGCAGAGACTGAGCAGTGGGTTACCTGACGACCTCTTAGGGTTCTACCCACCAGCAGAGACTGAGAGGTGCGTTACCAGTCGACCTCATAGGATTATACCTTCCAACAGAGACTCAACAGTGGGTTACCCGATGACATCTTAGGGTTCTACCCTCTAGCAGAGACTGGGCAGTGGGTTAGTCGTCGACCTGTTAGGGTTCTAACCTCCAGAAGATATTGGGCATTGGGTTACCCGACGTCCTCTTAGGGTTCTACCCTCCAGTAAAGATTAAGAAGGGGGTTACCTGATGAACTCTTAGGGTTCTACCCTCTACCAGAGACTTGGTAGTGGGTTACCCGACAACTTCTTAGGGTTCCACCCTCTAGCAGAGACTGGGTAGTGGGTTACCCATTGACCTCTTAGGGTTCTAACCTCTAGAAGAGACTCGGAAGTGGGTTACCCATCAACCTCATAGTGTTCTACCCTCCAACAGAGACTGGGGAGTGGGTTACCCGACGACCTCTTAGGGTTCTACCCTCGAGCAGAGACTAGGTAGTGGGTTACCCGATGACTTCTTGGGGTTCTAACCTCCAGCAGAGACTGGCCGGTGGGTTACCCGATGACCTCTTAGGGTTCTAACCTCCAGCACAGACTGGGATGTGGGTTACCCGATGACTTATTTCAGACTCAGTCCTTTCTACTAGGCTAGTCTGTGGCTTTTCTCCATGAAAACCAGAACTGGACCCTTGGTTGTACGAGTCAGTGATGTAACAACTTTGACTTTGAGAGGACATCTCGACTGTGTGACAGTGATGAGGTTTTTTTGACTTTCCCAAGAACTCTCAAGAATGAGGTGCGCTTTCCCCACCACGACGCATCCTTGTGACACAACCTAAAACTGTGTGGGAAAGTCACTGCCTCCCAAAGCAGATAATGTCAAGGTGGGGTGATTTGAGCCCCTTGGCTTGCAGTTCGGGGTAGACATACGGATACTGGTCATCGATGGTGATTACTTCTAGGACTGTTGGCTACTCACTTTCTTGGGCTGATCTACGGGATGGAGATCCCCTTGCGATCTTGTTCACGTTTCTTGATTGATCATATGGATATGTATATACCTTGTTCTAGTACCCTCACCTTGGGTTTTGGTTACTCTCCCTCCAAGAGTGGTGAATATGTGCGGGGTATGCCTCATGCTTTCCTTATCTATCTTCTCATGGTTGGACGAGTTTACTCTTGTACTATAGGTAGTGAAGAATCGATGAGAAGTGCATATTTTCACCATTTTTAGCTCCTTGTGTCTAGACGAGTATACTTCCTTTCTCTTGTTGGGTTGAGCTGGACTCTCTATTGTTAGTCTTCTGCACTCTTTGTTGTACTCCTTTACTTTTCTCTGTTCTATCTACTTCTCAACTCTTCAGTACCTCCTTTGTTTCTCCCTCGATCCTTTGGAGCATCCTAATAAGTATTTTTATACTCACCCCTACATGGGATTTTCCCGCACTTCGTGTGCCCTTGAAGACAACAAACAGGTTGGTCGTGACTTCAGCGGAGCTTAGGATTTCGGGTTCTTGGACCATGTATGGTGGTCGTAGTTGGGTTCCAGGTGTAAGACTCTCCTAGCAGTTTTACTTTTGTTTAACTATTTCCTGGTTGTGGAACTTTTCTAGGTGGGCGCGTGGTTTTCCCTTTTTCTTTTCAGTTTACCTTCAACTTTTACTTTTTACTATTTAGGGGTCGATTCACATTTGTGGTTTATTTATAGCAGTTGGTACTTTTATTTTCTTTTTACTCTACACATCTGCATTGAGTGGGATGAATGTGTGTGTACAGGTATGCAGGAAAAGGCCTCCCTGAGTTGTTTAGCCTTTGGCACTTTTCACCAGCCCCTGGCCTATGGAGGTGGGCTTGGGGTAGTTGCGGACCATGCCCAGGTAGGGTCGGGTCATTACATCCTTAAACTCCATGGGTATCTGTCACCTATTAGTATTGAACTTATGATGACACTATTCAGTTTTCATCCACTCTTGCATGACCTTCACCTACTATGTAGTTCCATCCACCAACTCCAGGGCCACGAGTGCAGACTCTCTGGGGCTAGTCCAACAATGTAGAAACATGCAGAGTCACACGTAAAAGGCCTCAAAACCATTCCATACCATTGTTGGAGTGGTAGATATTATTGTATGGCAACCCCATCAGGGTTAGGCGATCCTCCCAACTACGGCCAAAATCGAGGATGAAAATAGGTAGCATGTCCTCTAGTACCAGAATGGTCCGCTCCATCTGACCCATAGTCTAGGCATGGGAAGCTATGCTCAAACACTACTTAGTCCCAAATGCCTCATGAAATACCTTCCACAACCAATATATAAATCATCAATTGCAATATGAGACTATCGTAGATGGAAATACATGTAATCCAACTATCTCCTACATGAAGAGGTGTTCCAATAACTCTACGGAACCCCGTTTTCAAATCTCTATGAAGTGGGCCAGCATAGAGAGTCATTTAACAACCTCCCAGATGGTATCATTACCTCTGGACATACATTGTATTCCCTTCATGATGTCAATCCCACTTCTACATTGGAAACTCAAGGGGTTGACTCATACCTGCTAGAACCTGGTACTCGACATTCACTTGCTGATAAGTGAGGCATCTAGAGAAAAACTCTACCACTGCCTTTTTTACCCATGACCACCAAAACTATTTTCGGAGGTCTTGGTACATCATTTACACATTTTGATGTACCTAAAAAGTGTATGTATATAACTCCCTCAACACCTCCTCCCATAAATTCTTCGGTACAACATTATGTCCTAGGAAAAGGATGACGTGCTGCCCACCTTTCGAATATGCATCAGGAGCATACCATGTGAACATCCGATCATGTGTAGTCCCACAACTGATATATCTGAGTTTTACCTACTGCACACACTATAAGAGTTCCGGGGTAACCACTGTTAACTATAGATAAGATTATTCATCTCCACCCAAGATGGATAACATAAGGAAAACTTCACATAGGCCTCATTCAGTAGTTGTGAACTCAATCGTCGGCTGAGGGAAACTTCCACCACATTCAAAATTCATAGAGTATAGAGTATTTTGAAGTCATAGTATTGGAGGAAATCCATCCAATGTCATTGTATTCGTTATATATCCTTATGAGAAAATATACACATGATACCTTTTCAGTCTGAGTAGATGATAAATCACTCTACCATAAGGTAGTGTCCCCACATCATCAATGCGAAGACTACAGCCACCAACACCAAATCGTGGATCTCATAGTTCTTAAAATGCGGTATCAACTACCTTGAACCATAGTAAATCACCGATTTCTCATACATCAGGTCACAACCAATCCTAGAGACCGATGCATCATAAAACGACACATACTCGACACCCTCCTCTGGAAATATCATAATTGGAGCACTCATCAAACACGGTCTCAGCTGCTAAAAACGCTCCTAGAACTTCTCTCTCCTCAAAAAATGGTTTCCAATTTCATTTCAAGGACTTTATCGATGTTGATACTCTAGAAAACATGGTCACAGGCCTTCGATAGTACCCAAAAAACCCAAGGAAACTCCACACCTATGTAATGTTCTTGGGTATCTGCCAAGAAAGAGCCACCAATATCTACGCTGGATATAAACTCTAGCCTCTGATATTATTTGTCCTATAAATTTGACCTATAATATCCATAAATAACTCTTTGATAGCTTCACATAAATCTTTTTCTCTTGGAGTAAGTCTAGTACCATCATTATGTGTGTCACATTCTCTTCCTTATATGTTTAGTACATCGGGATGCCATCAATAAAGACCACTACAAACTTTCCTTGTTATGGCTGGAAGATACTGTTCATGAGTCCCAGGAACACTTCGTGGGTATTATTCATTCTAAAAGATATCACTAAGTAGTCATAGTGGATATAGGGACATCGAAAAAGCCATTATCCGGATGTCCTCATCCTGCACCTAAAGCTGATGATTTCCTGATCTGAGGACTATCTTGGAGAACTATCTCAATCTGTTTAAGAAAAATAAGAGATCATCAATCCTTGCTATTGGATACATATTCATCACAATCACTTGATTTAGGTGATATAATTACACACATAACCTCAATCGTCCGTCTAAATTCATGGAAAACAAAACTAGGGCTTCCGCTAGCGAAACACTGGGTCTCACGAAGCCCTTCTCTGCAAATCCTCCAAATATACTCTCAATTAACGAAGCCTTGAGGGAGACATATGATATTACAATGTATATATCAGTGATATATCGGTTTATAGGCCAATGAATAAGTCTGCCTCCCTATGGGTTGTTGGTCTTGGAACATCTTCTGGAATGATTTCCTCATACTCTTCCACCACTACTGTAAAATGAGGACTCATCCCATCCACTTAAATGAGGGTCATGCTAGCCAACTAATGTGTGATTGGCTGCACCCTCTTATGTGTGAGTCCATTATATGTTTTTATAATTTAATTTTTTCTGGAAAAGGAAAAAATGGTCCCATATCTGTGGACACACCACACTGTGTGACTAAAATAGTCGATTTGAGAATTAAATTTAGATAACTAGTCCATCCCCAGAACGACATCGTAAGGCCTCGATGATAACACCAAGAGATGAAAACTAAAAATATCACCCCAATGTGTAAGGGAACATTGTCAGCACCACTGATTGATCTTCTAATATCTACTCATAAGTGTCTCTAAGAATAGGTATTGAGTCAACTGTTCCATTGGAATCTTTATGTCTTGAACAAAGGTCGTGGAAAGAAAAGGGTTACTGGAACCTGTATCATTACAATTTATATATAGGGTAGAAAAGACACAGATCATACCTCTAATAATCCCAGGAGTCTCAAGATCATAATCCTTGATCACATGGAGTTGGGCCTGCCTCTGTGCACGAGCTCCCTGAGCTCTAGGTGGACCACCTGGGGGCTGTGGTGGTAGTGCCTCAAACCTCTGTCCACCTCTCACAGCTCGTCCTGCTCCTTTTCAACTTCCACCACTTAGAAAAACACAATGTTCCATCCACATCCACTACCTCAGTGGTCCCTCCGCCATATCCGGGTCAATTATATAGCTGGTAGGACAATCTCTATCCATATGTCCCTAACCGCCGCATGAGTAGATCATCCTATCCTTTGGCTAACTTGTTCTACCCTGGAAGCCCCAAACCACTGATTTCTTATCCTAGGGTCATCCATTGGAGAATGTGGACCACTTAGACCCATGTTTCAGCTATCATCTACCTACTTCCGAAGACCCAACTGCCTGGAACTCAGTGGTAGTTCCCACTACCGATGCCGACTTTTCAAGAAAGCTCTCTACTAGTAGAGCTCGCTCCAAACCCCCATCATGCGTAGGGATGCTAAGCTAAATCATTGACACAATAATATCACAGCGTAGTCCCAGATTGAATGTATAGGAACTGAAGAATGTCTCTTGAACCATGTTTGTAGGGTCACAAGAAATATCCTGGAATCTCACTGAGTACTTTACCACTATCTGGCTAACCTCCTACAGATGTAAGATCTCCTGTATATGCACATAGCGTAACATTGCAAGAAAGAAAACCTCCCTGGAGAGATGCTCAAAATATATCTAGGAGGGGGTATCCTCCTTTTATGTCTATATCATCATGCTCCACCATCTTCCTGCTGATCCCCGTAGGAGACTCTCGGCTAGGACAAAAATTTGGTCATGAAGCATCTCTAATAAGTAGAAAATTCACATCAGCACCTCCAACCAGTCATCTGCAACATGAGGATCCATATCACCTCAAAACCTAGGATGTATCTGTCTCTAGAACTCATGAAATATATTGATCCTGTGTGTATCCTCTACCTATATTGCTGGTAGGAATTGCTACACTCCGGGTGGTGGTATTGTTGGTACACCACCAGGAGGTGCTATCTCAGGGAATGGTCCCTACACCAATGCCTCATCACTTGATAGACCATCCTTATGGTAATGCCCTAGAATCATGGATGGGTGTCTATGTGGATGCATCATGAAACAAAAAAAGATTTACCACGGTCAATAGAATGTACATGGTGAGATGACTCTGACTCAATAAGGACATAAGAGCACACTCAAATCCTATAAGATTCATGAGCCACTAATTTCCCATGAAACTAGTGTTTTTATTTACCAATTCAAAAAGCATAAATCAAGGTCCTTGTGTATGGATACATCAGCCTCTGCACCAAAACTGGGTTCCCTAGCCTAAAACATGATGTCAAAACACATAAAACTATTTCCTAAAAAAATAAAACTGACTACCATCTGATACCACTATGTCATGACCCGCCCCTTAGAGACCATCACATGACTACCCCAATCCTGCCCCCCATAGGCCAGGGGTTGGTGACTAAAATCGATTACGAATTTACAATTAAAGGGAGGAATTTACCTATATACCCGCACACACACACCCATCCCCAAGAATAGTACTAAAACTAAAAACATTGAGGAAAGAAATATGAAACCCACTAAGACAACCACTGAGAGTAAAATTAAAAATTGAAAAGTAAATGGGAAAGAATACCATCCCATTATAAGTAGAAAAGTACAAGCTCCTGAATCTCATCTGCGCAAAACCCTACTAGAAGGGTAGGTAAAGTAATTAGTCTGATTGAACATGATGTGTACCATGTCTATCGGGTCACCCTGAAGCACCACCTATCTCCATCCTACGATGGACTCTGTTAATGTTGTTGATTTTATGCACATGACACGACATGTTCGGGCAAATACCATCTGGGGGTGAGTAAAAAATTACTCCGTAACGAACCCAAAACACCAAGGTAATCCAAAAAGAAAGAAACTAGGTAGAATAAAAAAGATGTACATGAAGTGTAGCCTATTAAAAGTACAATCATGAGAGTCACTAGATTCAACTCATATATGGGTACGTATACTAAGAATGTACAGACATATCCAAATCCAAGGAGAAAAACTACACATATTTGTAGGAGACACACCCCCCTTCTTCATAGGAGCCACACTACCTATAACTATAGGAGACACTGTCCATATATACATAAGAGATAGACTCTGTATAACTATATGAGAAAAGTATGTATAATTATAGGAGACACACTCTATATACCCATACAAGACACTCTCCAGATAACCATAGGAGACACAGTCCATATATGTGTACGAGACACACTCAATATATACAAAGGAGACACACTCTGTATATCCATAGGAGACACAATCTGTATATCCATAGGAGACACACTCTATATCTTCAAATAACCAGAAACAAGATTTCTCTCATATCATGGTCATTCTGAGAGATCCTACTCCTCAAAAAAATCATAATCCAACATCCATGAAAATTCTTATAGAGTATCCCAAAAATACCTCCTCATCACGAGGGTCCCAATGCTGCAAACAACTTGTTAAACAAGAACAATGTTTAAGAGTTTTGGGAATTTAAATAAAAAGGTGTGAGGACCCAAATCTCAAAAACCAGGAGCCAATGTCTTCTAAACATGATGTGACGATTAAACAAAGACATGCACCGATAAACTACACATCATGTCCCATACAGAGGATCAAGTGTAGTTCAGGCTCTGGGAAACCAACTACTTCTGAAATGATTCATCTGTTAAAAGCAGTTTCCTGAAATATTTAAATCAAAACGTAGGGTGAGCATAAGAATGCCCAGAAAGGGGTTTAAAAAAACCAATATAATTATCGAATTCATTCTATAAAACTTTCCATAGAACATTTCTCTTAAAGGAAAACTGTAGCACATGCAACGAAACATAAGAGTGCTCAATTATGTTTTACAAGGATACATGAATCAATTAGGAAATTTTCAAAAGGAGTACTAAAGGATGTACTAAATAAGTATGACATATGAATGTTTAAGCACAAATAAAATAGTTAAGAGTAACACTTAATCAGAGTTGCGTGTGAGGGAAAAAACATCAATTTCATAAGTTGGTTACTATCTTACTGAGTGATATACACAAATGATGCCCAAAACATTTACTTGTGACATCAATATGAACATGATAAAAACACAAGGAAAAGAGTAGTGAAAGAATAGGCATACCATTTTGAAAAAAACTTGTAACATAACTTGAATATGTGGCTTCAACATTTCATTTAGACATTCATGAACATGTCACCGAGTTCCATCCCCAAGGTTTCCTAAAGAAATTACCGAGGTTATTCACCAAGGTATCGTAACAATTGTCATCTCTAGAGATTAATTATTTACCCTATGCATTGGAGCTCTATCAGGGTGAACCCTTAATATGTATTTACTTTCATGTGAGCCACATATGTCTATAATTTACTTGGATGTGGTTTTATATTCAGGATTTCCCATACGACCTTGAATAATTCATTCATAGTTGGTCATAGTAGTTGAATCTACATATCTTATAAGTGAGATAGGCA
This sequence comes from Viscum album, assembly GCA_963277665.1. Taxonomy (NCBI): domain Eukaryota; kingdom Viridiplantae; phylum Streptophyta; class Magnoliopsida; order Santalales; family Viscaceae; genus Viscum; species Viscum album. Next base: position 876,359,826 of record OY728136.1, read on the forward strand.
TCTAGATGATTAAAAACCTTGGTAACAATTATATGACAGTTACTAAATTGAAAATAGAAAGGCAGATTATGGAACATACAATGACATCTATGGTACTAAAAGAAAAGAAAACTAGAATTTATGACATGCAGGTTTTTAAAAAAAAATTGTAAAATTTTATAATCCAATTAAAAAAAGGAAACAAATATCTCAAGTAGGGTTCTGAGCTTGTAGATGCTAAAACATTCAATATTGATAAGCCTTTTCATACTATAGAATAATGAAAAAAATTGAAAGCATGGATCTTTACCATAAGAAACATCATTTAAAACATAGGAAGAAAATAAGTCACTCTTAAATGTGGATATATGTTTTGTTTGACACCCTAATTATAATGTTTTAAAACTCTAACTAAACTCGAGACTTAATGTGTAAGGACCCTAACAATAGACATCAAGGTTCATACAACCTATAAAATATATGTATGTACCTGAACCCAAACAGAAAGATTGGCACATCCATGTGTATTAATCCCATATGGATATTAGTTCAATAACATTTTAATTAGGGCAGGTCATGCCCTTAGTCATAAAAATTTGATTATTAAAACCTACTAAAAACAATTATATAAAAAACCTGAACATATATATAACATTTTCCAAATATAATTATATTCATTTTTTTAAAATGTGTGTTTGTAAACATGTGCGGTGCATGAAATTATACACAAACATCATACATATAACAGAAGTAGGAAATCCATTCCCATTCATACATATATCCAACTTATATATATAACCAAAAGTATATATATATATATATATATGTATTCTGATAAAAAAAAACAAGGCAAGGAATAATCCTTACGTTCTCCAAACTATTTGAACGCAATAGAACCCGAAGGCCTAGGTTCAACATTGATGGATGTTTGGACCGAACCGTAAGGTTATAGAATATATTTTTGTACGAAAATATATAAGTGTATATTTTCTCAATGAAGAAAAATAAGGCAAACATAAAAACCCTTTCTTTAATACTAGGGAAAGGAGGACATCAGGAAGGTTGGTCGAGGCTTGCTGGAGACTTGAACGGGGGAGAAGGACCGAGAGGTCTCGGGTATTTATATACAAAATCTCACACACCACATTCCATACATAAATGTACACACTTGTAGTGCATTCAATGGGGGGTGTCGTGCTTGAAGAAAAAGAGGAGACATTGGGGTCCTCGATGGTCAGAGGTGAAGAAAACGAGAGGCACCATAGGTATAGGTTACTGGTGCAGCCCATGCACAGAGGAAGATGATGATGCGGCCAGGGAAAAATCTGTGGAAAAACGGATGGCCCAAGTCGATCCCAACATCGATCCAAGGGCTGAGAAGCGTCCACTGTTTTTAAAACAGTAGAGCGGCTAAGATTAGATCTATGTTTGATCGGACGGTCTCGGTTCGACGCGGCTATTTAAAAACCTCTAACGTACATGATTATATCTCGCCAGATCAAACAATTTACAAAACCATGGAGATAAACACGGTCATTGACGGTTGATCATGGGATTGGCTTCGATGGTCCAGAGAGCGCGCTACGCGATCCAACGGCTCAGATTGGATTTCACCCAAAAAATTTGGTTCCCACATCGAAACAGGGAGGCGTGCGGATCTTTATTATAAACATAGGCCTACCGCAATGCGGGGAATAACACAGAACAGAAACAGGAGGGCTTATACATGGGCCTCCCCCCCCCCCCCCCGCAGGCCTCTGTCTACCCCTGCTCATGCGGCCTTGCACCCGTGCTACGCGTACAAATGCGCTCTCGATTAACCTATGGATGTTGCGGCCTCACGCACGTACTGCGGTGCATTCACACATGAAATCCTTGAGAGACCCATGCCCGATCTCTGGCTAGCCCAGGTTTGGGCTGAGGGATAGGCTCAGCCACATTAGAGTGAGATTCTTCCCTCGGCCCAACCATAAAAGGGCTGGCCCAGTGGGCCAATTTTTTTTGAGAAGGCCAGAATATAAATAAAAAGATAACTTTAAATAAAAACAACTCATTTATTAAAAATATAAAGAATTTATATTCTTAAACATTAATGAATACAAATTAAACATTTGTTTTAGTAAAAAGCATTACTAAAACTAAAACACTAAACCCTTTTTAACACAAAAGTTATAAATTTTTTTTAATAAACCTACATTATAATTTATATACTAGTATCCTTGAAAACATTGTTCAATAAAAAACATAATTTAATTTGAAGAACTTAAACATATTTTATAACACTTCTTACGAAGTGAAAATCATTTTATTTGAAATATTGGTAAAGTGATTTGAATCCATTATTACTTTTCAAAATTACGCATGTGAAAATGAAGTATTAAATCATATTCTTTTAGAGTTCATAAATGGTGGTTTAATTTATAATTTCAAGCATGACTTAATCATTTGGAAACTGATTATTTAATAGATATTTTTAATTATCTTATCAAGGACCAACGACAATAATTATAGCCATTAGCTTTCAACGGTCATTAGGGAAACAGTCGGTTGATTCCCTATAAAACCCCGTCTTAGGGATTTCCAACATACGGTGATTGAAGAAGAAGAAGAAGAAGAAGGAGGAGGAGAAGATGAAGGAGAAGAATAATAATAAGAATAAGAATAAGAAGATGGTTCTTTCCATACCATTGATACTCATCATGGTTTATGTGATCATAATGGTGTTGTTCTTCGTTTCCACTGACCCAAAGGATCACTTTTACTTACCGTGTCTTGTTTTCTTTGTAGGGGGCCATTCCTTTGTTTTGACAGGGTTTTAACTAGGAATTTTTGGTTCACTTGATTTACTGTTTGATCCTAGTGTATTGTAATCACTAAGGTGTTCTAATTTGAAAGAAGAGCCTTATATTTATTTTATGTGTTTTACTCGGTTGCATCCTAATATAAAAAAAACCATATCATTACTTTCCCAAGAGAAACAAGTTTGTTTGGTTATTAGGGAAGTCAAACAACCAGAAAACATAATCTTATCAACACAAGGGGTACAAGATTTCGGGGTGTTACATTATTCCCCCCTTCGAAGAATTGCGTCCTTGCAATTTATTTCATAAAACCGTAAAGGTGATCCGATATCCTCGCCATAACCCCCATCGTAGAGGATCCTCAGGTGCGTTCAGCAGAACCCCCAAATTGATGTTCAACTCCTCTATTTATCTGATCCATATACACTTCAGGAAAAAGGGGTTGAACTCATGCACCAGACACTCGAGCTTCCATAAGGAGGCTTGAACGGTACAATGTTTGGAAATGACCATATGGACCATCGTATGAAGAAATCCCCAAATTATGTCTCGATCAAGAACATCCATGTTATAGATGTTGTAGTACAGGGTAACTCTAAGGTGTTGGTACATGAGGTCGCATTATCGTTTCCCTCTACGGCACCCTCTTGAAATTTTACTCTGGCCGTGTAGTTCTGAACTAGGTTGAAACACACGAAGTTCCCTTCATGGTACTTTCCTCTCCGCTTACGCTCGGACAATTGTGTTGAGAAGATGAGGTAGTAGATGAAAGCATCCCCTTGACAGGTGTAGATAATCTCCAGACTGTTGGTCACCTAAAACAGTTGTTTCCACATTCCTCGTAGGTTTGTAAAGGGATGATATTCATCTTCACAGGTTTTGATTGCAATAATCTCCAATATCTCAATAGAGAGAGATAACATGGAGGTTTTTCCTTCCATCTAAAAGTTCAAGATGAGATTTCAATCATTGAAATTTATCCACAATGTATAAACAAAGTAAATACAGAAATGGGGAAGACAATATTTCAATAAAACATTATTTTATTACTAAACATCAAAACATTAGTGCTTGAGTTCCCCTAATGATCTACTACATGAAATCCACACTGAGAAGCACAACTCCCTATCTCCTCAAACCAAACAGAAGCTCAACATTCCGGGTTAAACTCATTGAGACACCCATGACGTATCCTGAGTGTAACATGGGGGGTATGAATTTGGGATACGTCAAAATACACTTGTTTCCTGAAAGATAGTCTAGTGGACTCATCTTTTGACATTTCGAAGTCTAACAACAGGCCCCAGAAGCCATAGTTCAAGATTTAGAAAAGATAGGCCCCTGGGAGGTCACCGGCAGTAACAGATTCTTGAAAAGCGTCGAGGGCCATAAATCCAAAGTCCTAGCCTACCGTGAACACTCAAAAAATTACCTCATGGTACCTTCCCTGATGTATATAAGAGGGGAATTGTGTCATCATCATAATAAGGTAGTCCAATCCTAACCCCCGGTGTAGCTGAAGCACACGAGGTGAGTTTGACACATCGTAAAAATGTATGCATGTCATGCGGATATGGGAATAGTTAAGAAAATTCTCTCGAATAGCTAAAGACACAATGGTATCTAGAGCCTCAGTGGGGAGAGACAAAAGATTGGTACCTTTGTCTTCCATCTGAAAATTTACGAAAAACCCAAGCTTAACTATATTTTCTTTGTTTCAATTCTGGTTTTCCAAAGTTATCCAAACTGAACCCTCTGATACCAACTGTGAGGACCCGAATCCGAAAAAACAAGAGCCGGTGTCTTCTAAACATGATGTGTCCATTAAAAAACATGCACCGATAAACTAAACATCATGTCCCATACAGAGGATCGAGTGTGGTTCAGGCTTTGGGAAACCAGCTACTTCTGAAATGATTCATCTGTTAAAAGCATTTACCTGAAATATTTAAATCAAAACGTAGTGTGAGAATAAGAATGCACAACAAGGTGTTAAAAACAAAAATAAACCAATATAACTTTTGAAATCATTCCTTAAATCTTTCCATAGAACATTTCTCTTAATGGAAAACTGTATCACATGCAACATAATATAAGAGTGCTCAATTAAGTTTTACAAGGATACATGAATCAATTACAAAATTTTCCAAATGAGTAATAAAGGATGTCCTAAATAAGTATGACATATAAATGTTTAAGAACAAATAAAACAGTTAAGAGTAATAGTTAATCAAAGTCGTGCATGAAGGAAATAACTTCAATTTCATAAGTTGGTTACTATCTTACAGAGTGATAAACAAAAATCATGCCCTAAATTTTTACTTGTGGCATCAATATGAACTTGATAAAAACATAAGGAAAAGAGTAGTGAAAGAATATGAATATCATTTTGAAAATAACATGTAACATAACTTGAATATGTGGATTCAACATTTCATTTAGACATTAATGAATATATCACCGAGGTCCATCCCCAATGTGTCATAAAAAATTACTGAGATTATTTATCAAGCTATCGTGAAACTTGTCTTCTCTAGAGATTAATTCTTTACCCAATGCATTGGAGCACTGTCAGGGCCCACCCTTAATATGTCATTACTTTCATGTGAGTCACATAAGTAAATACTTTACTTGGATGGGGTTGTATATTCAAGATGGTCCATACCACCTTGAATAATTCATTCACAGTTGGTCATAGTAGTTGAATCTACATATCTAATAAGTGAAACATGCATCTAGATGATTAAAAACCATACAAAAAATTATTTGACCACTATTAAATGGAATGAAGAAAGGCGAATTATGGAACATACATTGAAATTCTAAGGTACTAAAAGAAAAGAAAACTAGAAATTATCACATGCAAGTATGCTGTTAAAATTCCAAAATTTCATCATCCAATTAAAATAAAGGAACCAAATATCTCAATTAGGGTTCTAAGCTTGTACATGATAAAACATTAAATATCGATACGCCTTTTCATACTACAGAATAATGTCCATAATAGAAAACATGAATCTTTACCATAAGAAGCATCATTTAAAACATAGGAAGAAAATAAGTTACTCTTAAATGTGGATATAAGTTTTATTTGACACCATAATTATTATGTTTTAAAACTCCACCTAAACTCAAGACTTAATGTGGAAGGACCCTAAAAAATGATATCAAGGTTCATAAAACATATGAAATATATATATGTACATAAACCCAAACTAATATATTAGAATATCTATGTGTATTAATCCCCTATGGATATTAGTTCAACAACATTTTAAATAGGGAAGGTCATGCCCTTAGTCATACAAATTTGTTTATGAATAACTACTAAAAAATAACTCTATAAAAAACCCTAAAATTTATATAATATTTTTCAAATATATTTATATTATTTTTTTGAAACTTTGTGTATGTGAACATGTTCGGTGCATGAAATTATACACAAACTTTATACATATAACAGAAGTTGGAAACCCATGCCCATTCATACATATATCCAATATATATATATACAAACAAAATTATATATATATACATGTATTTTCATAACAAAAAAATGAGGCCAGGAATAATACTTACATTCTCCAAATTATTTGAATTCAAGAGAACACAAAGGCTGAGGTTCAAAATTGAAGGATGTTTGGACCGAACCATAAGGTTATATAATATATTTTTTTATGAAAATATATAAGTGTATATTTTCTCAAAGAAGAAAAGCAAGGAAAAACTAAAAACCCTTACTTTAAAACTAGGGAAAATAGGACTTCAAAGAAGGTTGGCCGAGGCTTGCTGGAGACTTGAACATGGGAGAAGGACCGAGAGGTCTCGGGTATTTATATACAAAATCTCACAAACCACCTTCCATGCGAAAATCTACACACTTGCAGTGCATTCAATGGGGGGTGTCATGCTTAAAGAAAAAGGGGAGACATGGGGGACCCCAGCGGTCAGAGCTGAAGATAACAAGGGGCACCATAGGGATAGGTTACTGGTTCAGCCCATGCATGGAGGAATAAGTCGAAATGGACGGGGGAAAATATGGGAAAAAACGAACGACCCAGATCGATCCCAACGTCGATCTGATGGCTGAGATGAATCCACAGTTTTTAATAGAATGGAGTGGATCATATTAGATATAAGTTTGATTAGACAGTCTCGGTTTGACGTGGCTGTTTAAAAACCTCGAACGACTATGATTATATCCTTCCAGATCGAACGATTGACTGAACCATAGACATAGACGCGGTCGTCAAGGGTTGAACGCGAGATTGGTTTTGACGGTCCAGATCGTGCGCGACATGATCCAACAACCCATATCGTGTTTTGCCTGAAAAATTTGGTTCCCACATCGAAACGGGGAGGAAAGAGGATCTTCCTTATAAACATCGTCCTCCCGAAATACTAGGAATAATGCAGAACAGACACAGGAGGCCTTAAACATGGGCCTCCATCCCCCCCCCCCCGCAGGCCTCGACCTACCCCTGCTCATGCGGCCTTGTGCCTGCACTACGCGTACACATGCGCTTTCGAGTAACCTATGCATGTTGCGGCCTCATGCCCGCACTGCGCTGCGTTCACACATGTGATCCTTGAGAAACCCATGCCCGATCTCAGGATGGCCTAAGCTTGGGCTGAGGGATAGGCTCAACCACCTTGGAGTGAGCTGCCTCCCTCGGCCCAACCATAAAAGGGATAGACCAGTGGGCCAATTTTTTTAGAGAAGGCCAGAATAAAAAAAAGATAACATTAAAGAAAAACAACTCCTTTATTAAAACTATATAGGATTTAGATTCTTAAAAATTAATGAATACAAATTATACTTTATTTTAGTAAAAATTATTACTAAAACTAAAACACTAAACCTGTTTTAACAAAAAAGTTATAAAATGGAAATTTTTAACAAGCCTATATTATAATTTATATACTAGTATCCTTGAAAACATTGTTCAATCAAAAACATAATTTAATTTGAAGAACAAAAACATATTTTATAACACTTCTTGAGAAATGAAAATCATTGTATTTGAAATATTGGTAAATAAATTTGAATCCCTTATTACTTTTCAAAATTACACATGTGAAAATGAAGTATTAAACCATATTATTTTAGAGTTCATAAATGGTGGTTTAATTTATAATTTAAAACATGACTTAAACATTTGGAAACTGATTAATTCATAGATATTTTTAATTGTCTTTGCATGGTCCAATAGCTATAATTATAGCCGTTATCTTTCAATAGTCATTAGGGAAACGATCGTTTGATTCCCTATAAAACCCCATATTAGGGATTTTAAACTTATGGTGATTGAAGACAAAGAAGAAGGAGGAGGAGGAGGAGAAGAATTAGAATATGAAGAAGAAGAAGAAGAAGAATATGGTTCTCTCATACTGTTGATACTCAGCATGTTTTATGTGATCATGGTGGTGTTGTTCTTCATTTCCAATAACTCAAATGATCTCTTTAGCTTACCGTGGCTTATTTTATTTGTAGGGGCCTTCCTGTAGTTTTGATAGGGAATTTACTAGGCATTTTTGGTTAGCTTGATTTCCTATTTGATCTTAGTGTATTGTAATCACTAAGTTGTTACCAATTGAAAAAAGAGCCTTATGTTCATTTTGTGTGTTTTACGCGGTTGCATTCTAATATAAAAAAACCATATCATTGATTTCCCAAGAGAGAAATGTTTGGTTGGTTATTAAAGAATTCAAACAACATGAAAACATAAACTTATCAACATAATGGGTACAAGATTTCAGGGTGTTACAATGGTGCTGGTTGGGTCTGGGTCTTGTTTGACCATGGTCTCGCATGACCAGCCGGGTCCAAACCGACCTGATTGTTTGGTCTGTCTGGAGGTGGTGGATGTCTTGCTTGCTCCTACTCCATGTGGCCCACTGGCTATATCTCCCTAGGTAAACATGGATAGTTTTCATTTCACACGACCGGTTCGTGATACCTTCTCGTAGCCTTGTCTTTGCCGCAGTTCCTCCATCCAACACAGCTTGGGGAGCCACGTCCTCCCACCACCACAGCTTGTCAACACTATCTGTATCTATTCCACCGTGGGCCCATCCTCAGTAAACCGTCATGCTAGAAGCTGTCTGATACTAGGTGGTTGTGCCATCACGCACCGCAACTGACGTTGTCGCGCGCTGCCGTCGGTGGCTCTCTTTCCACGAGTTGTCGATTTCACTCTGATGCATTGTTTTTTGAAACAGAAGTATTATTATAACCCTCATGTCAAGTTATAAATCTACATGTGCTTGAAATTCTTTTTCCTTCACTCTAGGGATCTGTTCACCTTTGGAACCTCTCGAAAAATCCCAATGCAACCACGTGGGTCTTTCGGTGGAGAATGTAATAATGGGGGGAGAGAAAGAGAAGAAGAACAGCCTTAGAACGGGCCATGGCCTTGTTTGTTTTGGCCTTTCTCTATTCATGTAAGAATTATTTTTCATAAGAAATAATTATCAGTTTATTTCCTTTAATCCTATAGTTTATCCATCCATCAAGAATGATCAAACCGTGGATAAACATGTTCATGAGTTTTTCTAGGTTCATTTTTGGAATAAATAACGGGGAAAGGAATCAAGAAGAAAAAAATAAACCCCCTACCTAGAGAGAGGATCATTTGGAGTAATGAAATTTTTGTTGATGGTGATCCATCCATGAATGTCGTCGATCTGTCGTTCATCGACATTCGATCCGAGCCACGATCTCTAAACTCTCATTCCCAGTGAGAGAGCTTCCTAGGGTTCTAGATAAATTCTCCAATGATAGGAATTACAATACTGGTTCCTACCCATTTATATTGGAGGAAATGTGTTAATTCGTTTAGTGTTTTAAATGTGTTTAATCATTTCCACAATTATGCATTGCAAAATCATTGATTCATTGCAACGTAGTGCTATTGAGTCACTACATAATGTTGAATAAATAAAATAAAATAAAATTTTAATTATATTTTATTTCACCCTTCAAACATCCATAAATTAACATTTACAGTTGGCCCATGCCAGCCGATGTTATGCCCCTCCTAGGGTAAACTCGTTGTTATGAGCTCAATGGTGCCCTCATATTTTTTATTCGGGCACCAGTTTAGAAGTTACTAAAACCGAACACATGCACAATTTTTAATAAAATTAAAAATAGTTTGAAAATTTATTTTGGGTACCCCGGGCCTCATAATTGTTTTCATCCCAGCTTATGGTCTCAAAATAGTCCCATATAATTTTCAAAAATTTACACGTAAAATCTAGGTCATTACAGATATGTTTTCTAATTAATCATTGGAGAATAGAGAAAATACTATTTGATTATGGTTCTACGCACTCTTAATACCTTCTTTGTTTAGTAGAACTATTAAAACACCACCTAAAAATATGAAGGTTGGTTATTTGTGAAAACATAGAATGTGAATGTTATTTCATATAAAGTATATAACTCCTCCCAATATAATTTTTGTACTATGAACATCCCAAAAAATATCATCTTACATAATTTTTTGGATTTTGATGCTACATTCAGAAAGGATTTGTTATCATTATTTGAAGCCCACATCCACTTCCAGGAGAGGGTTATCACTCTTCAAATCTAGAGGAATCCCCAAATTCTTTACAATTTAAAGGAGAAAGTTTAGTTACCTTCAGAATCATAATACTAATTATGGATATTATTTCTATATGAGAAAGCATATCTAGATAAAATGATTAATACAAAAGATAGAATGATGTAGGACGACATGACCATAATGACACAACAAAATAATTAGTTTTTTCCAATAGGGTTATATATTTTGGTATATGTGAATTTTTGGTTGGAAAAAAATGTTACCAACACAAATTGCCCCTTCACTAATCTGTTGGTAAAAACACGGTTGCTAAATGTTATTAAGACAGATTAAATATTCATGTTGGAATTATAATAATACTAACAGATAATATATATCTTGGTCAATATGTTTATCAACAGATTTTATAACAAATTTATTTTTTGGTAATATTATTATCAACATTCATAACCAATACCAAAAATTAATATTTTTTTGTAATTTTTATTATAAATAATATATTATGTTTTGTTATTTCAATATTTATTTCTTAAATTTTATATTATATTTATTAGTTTATTATATAAAAAACACCTGGTTTAATTATGAAACAAAAAAATATTTTAACACATGTTCGAAATTGAAAAACAATCTTCATATTAACAATAAATGTTAATAAAAAATGAATCAATACATAGTTATGATTATTGATACCTAAAAAGATCATAAAAACCCCAAAAAACCCAAGATCCCACACCCCACCACAAAATGAAAAATTCCATGATGTCCCTTGACTCCAATCATCCATCACCCATCATAGTAAAAATATAGTTACTCCCATCAATGATCCTTCATCACCCCTCAAGTAGTAAATTTAAAGAAAAAAACCAAGTCAGCTGCTTTACTAGTGTGTATAGTCATGTAATTATTCCACACCCTTCAATGCCTTGATCTACACCACAAAACACCCAATGGAATACCCAAAAACTAGTGCATGATATATGTATGAATTTAAAAAATTGTAAGTACAAAAAAATGAACTACATATAATGAGAATTTTTCATTCATCATCCCTGTTAACATCTCAAAAAATCAAGTCAGCTACAATAAAAGTGTCGAATCTCATTTTTCTGCAATGTCACACCCTTCAGCTCCAATATTTACACCACACTCATCAAAAGATAATACCCACAAATCAGTGAAAATTATCTATAACAAGTGAAAGTAAAATATAAAAAAATGAAAATAAAAAAATGATATACATGTAGAGTTTTTTCATTAATCATATTTATTTACATCTCCACAAATCATTTCAGATCGGCTGTTACTGAGGAACCTAAAATTGATGCTATGTCACACCATTCATCTCTAATATATACACCACACATAACCAAAGAGCATACCCACAAAGATGTGAAAAATATCTGCATGAATTGAAACAAAAATAGAAATAAATAAAATTAGTAAAAAAATTATGTGAGGGTGAATAACATAATAAGAATGAAAATATTATAAAATTATTTGAGTTTCCTAATTGAAATTGTTTTTTATACTCGTGGATAGAATATTTAACTAAATTTGATCATTATTTTTATGAAGAAATTAACCAGAATAGAAGCAACATGCCTGGAAATGCATTTCTGCTAAGAGTTCATTTCAACTGAAATAACCAGCACATGGCCTCAACAAGCATCCCCTATTATTTCTAATCTAGAATCTTCAACATTAACCTCCAAACTTGAAACTAGATCTACACCTTCATGCCTAGTTTCCACACAAAGTTCATGTTCATTTGATCCTGCTATTGTAGATAGGTGCATAGAATCTCGTAACCCAACAATCCCAATTTAAACTTGGGGATTAGGAACCGAAACTAGAACTGACTAGGGTAGCAGCATATAAGGGTCCCCTGGTTTCGGAAATGCTAATGTTGGCCATAAAATTCTGGCTATTACTGATGGAAATAAGGGAGTAATGTATGAGAAATGATGTTGGTAGGGTTAATTGATTGAATCCCTAATAGACCAAACATAGCCTAATGATCATCAAACCTCTTAACATTAACCATGAGTTTCTTACCAGCGAGATGACAGTCTAGAACCTCATTCGTGTCACACTTCACGTTGACAGGTCATAGATTTAAAATCAATTAAAGAATTACCAATGACAAGGAACACATATCACATGCTTTTAAGGCCTTATAAGAGGGAATTCATAATGAAATGAACCTCTGAAATAAATTAAGTCCAAGGATAGAGATAAAAAGGAATGTCCAACCGGTAAATAAGTTGAACATTTCTGTCAATGTTATTTGAGGTGAAACCCAACAAATATCATAATATGGTGACAGGTATAGTCCATGGTCTACTACTAAAAGAATTTCTCTTTGATTCCTACACCACATAAAACACACATAAATACAATAAATATCTATTGAGAATTTACACAATAAATACATGACTATTTGTGCAGAACAGTCACAATATGATATTAATGATGAAAAATATAATATAATATTAAAAATACAGAATATTCTATAAATAATAAAGTACTTTAATAGCTGTTTCATGTCAACATCTAAAATTGGGTAGATTTTTGGACAATCAATGGATGTTTTACATTTAGAGAAGTTAAAAAAACTAACCAATTGATTGAATTGTGTTTGCGTTTGTGTGGAGTCTATGTTATTCCTATGTCATTACCCAAAGAGAATATATAAAAATATAACGATTTTCTATATCTATATGATCACACCGTGGTGATTTTCATTTAGGACAATCATTATTTATAGTTGAAGGATAGTGTCAAAACCACCATAAAAACAACAGAATTCATGTTTGTGACAATTCAATCCCAAAAAACAACCTTTTTTGAATTTTTTGTCAATATATCGATGAAGGTCAACAAAAATCTCATGTAATGAGAACCAATTCATGAGGTTCTTCCTAATATTTATGCATCACTCATCCAGTTCATGAAAATCTAGAACTAGTTGATCTAGGATCAGGTCATCTCTCTTAGGGGAACTTGAACAGTTGTGCAGACGATATGAATCAAATCCACCATAAAAAGTGTATTGAATTCCATTTTATAGAGTTAATCAATTAAGACTAATGGTCCACCAATCCCTTTCTCTTCTGTTAGAGGAACATATCTAGGAGATACTTTTGGGGGAATCCGTGGATTCCATTTATGCGATGGATGTTGAAGAAGATTGAATTATAGATCACATTTTATGGATTACTGAAGGGATAAATAATTAAAGAAGAAGACGAATAATTACTCAAGAAATTCATAAGGGTACCCATTTTTCACATTCGGTATTTATTACTCCCCCCCAGAGACTCTTTAGAGCAGTAATATATAATATTAAAAATGACGAAAATTATACTGTGATATTAAACCAGAATAGTGTACTATGATAATCCAGAGTTATCTCATTTACAAAGGCTATTAAAGTAGTTCAAAATACTATGATATTAAAAATATAGTTTTCAAAGTGTATAGTAATCTATGAGGGAAATACAGAGCTTAAAAAATAAATCTTCCAACAACCTCAATATTTAAGTCACAAGATGACTGAATTTATGGTCTCACTGTTGAAGTGAATCTAAAATATAATATAAGCATTATACTGAGTTAAACTTATGTTTCTTCTGGAGATAATTGAAATATGTCTAGTGTTTTTTGGAAGCACCCTGCTAATCATCAGCTACATCGATACTGTAGCAGAATCAACATCATGCCACACTATTCCACATGTCTATTTCAGACCAGAAACATAACAACCCTATACAATGAATAATATTTCATTATCACCAGTGATACACCACAATGATCTAATATAAAAAGGAAGGATAAATAATAACAGAACAAAAAAATGAATTAAAGTTAACTAAACCACTTTTAAACTTGAGGGAACATACGCCTTACATTTGTTCCCATAAGGTGAGCATGGGTCTGTTTAACTGCCTCCATGATCTGTATTTGGTACAGAAGGATGAATTGATCGAAGCCTCGTAGGCTGAGCCTAGGTTTCAAGGGGAAGTGATGAAAAACCATTAATGGTACTTTTTTTACAAATACTTTAATTTCATAATGCTCCCATAATAAGTAGTTTTCCACCTCAAAGCATACGAATTTTGGAATTTATCAAGGTAATGATTTCCTTATGAAAAAAATAAAAAATCTTCTCAGTATGAAATAATTCTTATTATAACCATGCCAATGATTCTTTTACTAAAAAATGAGACGTTATTTGTTTTCCAAACCCATTCCACCTAAAAAATTTAGAAAAAAAGTGATCTATACATTGAAAACATGGGGTGAAATGAATTTACACCATTAAGGAAATAAAAGAGATAAAAAAACAACCAGACATGAGACAAACTTTATAGGAGATACCAGGAAAAGCTATCAATTCAATTCTCTCCTCAGACCATCCTCATGTCAGATCATACCCCCCAGGGTATTGACAATAGAATCTTCCAATGTATTAGGTGAATTCAAACTCATTGAAGGTTGATTTCTTTCTAACTACATCAGAATATCATTGTAGCCTAGGTAGTCCTAAATCAAGAATATGAGAGCCATGATTTATGGTAATTTTAAATTGATACGAAGAAATTTATCATCAATATAATAAACACCTTTTTCCATTGATACTGTTAGGCAGAGTATAAAAAATATCCTTTAGGCACTTGTGACAACGAGAGTCATGGTGATTTTTCAAACTTCCATATGTATATTGTGAAATATCATAAAAAGGCA
Organism: Viscum album; assembly: GCA_963277665.1. Taxonomy (NCBI): domain Eukaryota; kingdom Viridiplantae; phylum Streptophyta; class Magnoliopsida; order Santalales; family Viscaceae; genus Viscum; species Viscum album. The sequence goes on from OY728136.1 coordinate 876,374,929, forward strand.
CAAGAATTAAACTCCAAAAATCATTGATCATAATTAATATTTGAATTAGAGGAGATATACATCATTCAAAATATCATGGATTCAAAACATTTTCAAAATTTGTATACAGTTCAAAGAAATCTTCTGTCAAAACCTAAAACATTCGCAGAAACCAATAAAAAATTAGCAACCGTCCAAGAAAACATCAAAGCACCACATCCAGATTAATATTCCTTTTACATCAATGAAAAAAATATGCACACAATCATCAAATATTGGAGAAATAAAAAAACTCATTACCATGTAATTCTCTAAAATTAATGTGAATATTTCACTTAGATTCTTCAACCAAATGTATAACTACATATTATTACAATTTGATATTGATTTTAAAAATAAGTAACAAGGAATATAAAAATATAATATTTCTATCCTAAATGAAAAAAACTAAAATTGTATATTAATTTTTCATTTGTTTAATCATTTTTTAGGGAAATAAAAGAAATAGATATCTTAGAGAAAAATTATCTTTTTGTAGTTGAAGATTGGGCAAGAAAGGGCCACAGAAAAGGATGATTTATTGTAATAATGAAGAAGATATATTATGAACTAAATGTTAAAAAAAATGAGCCAAATATGAATAGTGTAATGATATGGGAAAATTGAGTAACATCAACCAGAGCATTTAGGGTTTCCACAGTACCATCCAGGGCACCAAAATGGATTAGAATTTTTATCACCGAAACATCCTTGGTAATGATTTTGGATTGCTGGGAGACTTCACATGCGTGGAAATGGATTGGTGGTAGAGACTGCTTGGGGAAGATGGGTTAGGGTCCGAGATGCGTTGGAGTGTCCAATCGAATGGTATAGGATAAATTTTTTAAAATTAAAATAAAATAAATAAAATATCAAATAAAAAACATCATTTAATATTTTAAATTAAAATAATAATAAGTATTTGTATGAATAATTTCAATTTGGAAAAAAATTACTAAGAGAATAATATTACTCAATTGATTATTATGATTTTATTTCTTAAATTTAAATAATTTATTTTTAAAATTTATTTTGATTATATTTAATTATTTTTTCTAAATTTAAATATAAAAATTAAATTATCATGTATCGAGGATATATGTAAATATTCAAATATTGTAATGATTTAAATTATTATTTTTATAAAGTATATAGAAACATTGAAAATTATAAAAACTATTAATATTTGGTTAAATTTTAAAATTTAAATCAATTAATGAGATATTTTTAATATAACTCTTGTAAATATATATTGAATTTTTTTATAATAATTTATATAATTTTTCTATTTCATTAAATAGGTTTTTGATAAAATATTTATTGTTATTTAATGTGTTTTTGTAAAAAAAATTATTGATGGTAATATATTTGTTGGTAATATTTATTATTAAAAAAATAATTTTCTATTGGTAAGGAAAATGATGGTATTTTTATGATAAAGAAACAAATATAACTATTGTTAAAAGATTCATTAGTATTGAACCATCAATATCAACCTATATATGTATTGGTAAAAAAAGGGTTGGTAGTCAAAATTAATTCCAAAAAAACGTAATAAATGTTACAATTACTCATTTTTAACAACAAATATATTATCTGTCATTAAATCTCTTTTGGAAAAAGCCAAATATTTTGTAGTGTGGGAGACTAAATTGATGTGTTACCAAATGAATTGCTTGGCCTTCCTCCTAATGAATAGGTTGAGTTCTCAATTGATCTTATACGTCAATCTATTCCCATTTTAAGGAATGCTAACATGATGATCACAGTTGAGTTGGAGGAACTATATATTTAGTTACAATAGAATCTAGACAATGATTTTATATGACCAAGTGATTTTCCATGGGGTGTCCCCATATTCATCATCAATAATATGTATGGATAAACGAGCCTCATTAGTTATTATCTTGAAATGAACATAATCATGATGATTGTGAAGTATCCCCTACTATGGATATATAACTTTTTTGATCATCTTCTTGAGGCCATGTATTTCTCTAAGGTGGACCTTTGGTTGGGACATATCCAATTAATGGTTATGAAGAAAAATATTCCCATGACTACCTTTTGAATGAGTTTTGGATACTATGAGTTCATAGTGATTCCATTCAAGACCACTAACAGTCCATCATATTTCATTGAATTATTAAATAGAGTATTTAGAGATTACCACAAAAAAGTTGAAGTCTTTATAGATGATATTCTGATATACTCCATGAGTAAGGAAGAGTACTAGGAGCATTTGAATACTCTTATTAGGCCAATGTGAAAGGAGAATATATATGTAATGTACAATAAATGTGCGTTCTTCATGGAGGAAGATTTATTATTGTGTAATGTTAGCACCAAAAATGGAATATCTACATACCCATCTAAAACAATAACAATTGAGAAGTGGCCTAGAGAATCATATGTAATAGAGATCCATACTTTCCATGGTATATCCTGCTATTACTAATGATTCATATGAGACTTATCAATATTTTTAAAACCACTAATCGATATGATCCGGAAGGATGTACAATTTTCTAGACTAGTGAATGTGAACATTGCTCCATGTAATTGAAATGATAGCTTATCACTACAGCAGTACATACACCACCAATAAGTGGGGAACTATTTTTGGTATACCATGGTTATTAAAAAAAGTATTAGGCTATGTACATTTGAAAAATTTTATAGGAATAGACAACACCTAAAGACAGTTAACATTTAACATGTATAAGTATACCATGCATTATCTAGAGTTGGAGAATGTGATCATTGCATTAAAATTTTGGTTACATTATACATATGGGATGATTTGTGAGATATATACTAATCAAAAGAGACTAAAAAAATATTCACATAGAAGGAGATTAATATTTTCATGAAAATATTGTTATAGATCATCAATGATTATGAATTATCAATCTAAAATCATCACAGTAAAGAAATTGAAACAGAATATTCTCTAAGTAGAATGTATCTTGTCACATTATCAATGATGATAATTGAGAAAGATATAATATTCATATTCTTATAGAGGATGTAAATGTGAATCATAAAGGAATGTTGATCTGTATTCCATTCTGTAGTGATTTCTCAACCATCCCTTTCAAAGAGGATAAACGATGCAAAAATATATGATGTGGAAATTTAGAAAAAATGTGAATGTAAGAAATAGGAAATCCTCAGAGTTAGAAATTGATAAAGTAGGAGTTGTATGATTTGGGTCATGACTATGAGTACCATCTTGTTAGGAGATAATGAAAAAGATTTTGAAAGATACAAATAGACCAACCTTCCATATTCTCCTAGAGAGAATAAATATGTATGAAGATATTTGAGAGTAGTATTCATGGGACAGTATTCATAATGAGATCAATGAATGTACAATAATGGTTCTAGTATGTCAAAAAGTGAATATTAAAAGGAAAAAGTCTAGGGGTAAAATTCAACCATTACCCATACCTACATGGAAATGTGATAACTTCCAAACAGACATTGTCACTAGAATTACAAGGACATCCATAATAAATAATGATATATGGGTTATTTTGGATAACATTAAAAATATTTCTCACTTTATTATGATCTGATAGGACTTCATACTCAAAAAACATTCTTGGATATATATTAGAGATGTTTGGAGGATTCATGGATTATCATCATAAATTATATTCGATGGTGATCCGATATTTACCTTTAAATTCTTGAAAAGTCTCCAACATACTCAATATTATGAGTTAGAATTTAGTATGGATAATCACCCTCAAGATGATGTAAAATATAATTAGACGATTCAGACACTATAATACAAGTTGATAGCATGATCAATTAAATTTAAAGAGGTATGGGATCAACATCTTCAGCTGGTTGAGTGATCTTACAATAATAGTTTCCACTGAAGCATCCAAATGTCTTCATATGAATCCCTTTTGGGAACAATATGTAAAACCAATACATTTTAAGATGATTTTGGTGAATTTAAATAGATAGGACCTAAAATGGTCGAGGAAATACAAGAAAAGGTGAAGACCCTCATGTACCATATTTGGGAAGCTCAAATTTGAAATAGGATCTATGCATATAATTTTGATGGGAATTAGAGTTGGAGGATGGCAATAATGTTTTACTCTATATATATCAATGAAATAGGGTTATGAGATTTGGGAGGAAAGGAATAATATGTTCAAGGAACATTATTCCCTTCAAGATTCTTGATCATTTCATATTTATGGCCTGTCTACTACTATTCACACCAACTATGTCTTATGTACATGATGTATTCCAAATATCCCTTCTAAGGAAGTACATAACAAATGTATCACATGTACTTAACACAGAGTTTGTAAAGATGGAAAATGATTTCATTTTTGAGGAGCATTTAGTGATGATTTTGTAACATTGGGATAAATTTATACATAGAAAAACCACTCACCAAGTCAAGGAACTATGGAGAAACTATATTTAAGATGTGGAAACATGTTAACTCGAGGAAGTGATGATGGAGAAATACCATCACCTATCTCCACCTCGGTTTGTAAAATGAAATTTCAAGGGAGAAATTCCATATGGGAAGAATAAACTAATGACATCGAATTTTATCAATGGAATTTCCCTTCTTATGTAATATAACACATCCATCATAAAGAGAACCCAGTGAAAAAATTATTTTCATAAATGAAATATGTTACTTTATTCAAAATATGGGAAAATTAAAATGGCCAATATTATAGTGGTACAACAGATAGAGAATAAGATAACAAGAATTGGAGAATTTGGATCTTCTCGGACCATTATAATTAATGTAATCATAAATAAGATGTAAAAATAATACAATTTGTTAATAATAAAATATTCATTTATATTATTAAAGTATATATATATATATATATTTATAAAAAAAATTGATGTGAATGAAGAATAAATGAAATATAAAGTATTTATAGAAATTGTAGAATCGATATGAACGTAATAAATCTTACCATTAGAATAGTAACTTGACTATTAGGGATAATAATCTTTACTTTAGAATAGCAACCTCACCTATTAAATGTTAATATAAAATTTATTTTTATTATAAAAAAATGATATATTTAAATCATGGCATATGTAAATAAATGTTTCAAAAATAATAAATTAGGTGATGGTAGTTTTGTAAAATGTAAAAGATTATTTAAAATGTTATAATTTATATAATGATTTAAAGTAAAATTTATTTCCATAAAATAAATTCATAAATTAATATTATCTTGAAATATAATTGGAGGATAATTTTATGTTACTATTATTAATTTTTTAAAGGGTCAATCGATTATAATACTAAAATTGGTACTATTAAAATATTTGGTGTTTTAATTTAAAAATAAAAAATCTCATATATAGAAAATTAGTTTCATAAAATGGATAGAATTTTTTAATTATATTTTTTTAAAAATGTATCATTATTTTTTGGAATTTTTCAAATCTTTTTGATTTTTTTGTGAATAGTGAAATAATGTATCTTATGGTTTTGAACATTATAAACCAAATACCTGATTTTTTGCATCATGGATGATATAGGAACCCATTTGTTCTAACTCACCTGAATCATTAACTATATTCAGTCATATGAATCAAAATTATTGATTGTTTTAAACCAAAATAATAAACTAATGAATGTAATAATAAAAACACCCCTCCCCCCTAATATTACCAACCCTCGAAACCCCTTCTCCTCACACCATATATGCACTGTATCAGGTTAATATTCTACCCAATTCCAAAACTAAGACTCTTATATAAGTATATTATGTTCTCGTCTCTTAAAAACCCATTTCCATGTTCCTCAAGGGGTCATTCAAGGTGGTGATATTCAAGTTGCAACTGTCTCGAACCGTCTCTTTTAATTTCATATATTTTTCAACATTATAATCAAACCATTCATCTATAAAATAAAAATAACTATATTATAATATATATACATTAATTTTATATTACTAATGGAATATCTATTTTCCACCTCTTTTTCCATATTATATTAATAAAATAAATGAAACCATTATCGTCCAAATTATGGCGGTTTACCATCTCCAGGGATAATGATTTTCATTTATCATTATAACCTTATAGACTGATTGTAAAATTATTATTATGGTTAAATAATACTTTAATAATTATATTATATCTTATTTAATTTTTTTAAACTAATATATAAACATTAAATTAAATAAAACATAACTAGTACGTGTTGATAAAAAAACTGCCAAAATATACTAAAAAAATATCATTAGCATGTTATCAAATGAATCATCCTCATACTAGACAAAAATGAGACATGGGGACATTTAAAAATATATATGTTAATTAATACCATATAATTTCACTTTTAGTTAATTATTCCTATTTGAAAATGAAATACATAAATATACACAACTTAACCGACCCTGAAATGATGACGCGAACACTCACAGAATGACAAAATTAAACATTCTAACTCACCAAAATTTCAATAAATGAGCAACATTAAGTTATAATAAATGAAATTCATGTTTAATAAGGGATAAATTATTTAATTAATGAATCTAATTCGATTATTTAGCACATTATGAGAAAGTATAGAACACATTTTGATATAAGGAAAGTGATCTCTCTGAACATCCATGTTTTCCATTAGGTTACACTTTATATATATTTATCCCAAATTAGTTTTCATTTTTCTTATATAATTATCCTAAATTATATTTATATTTTCCATTAATGTTTAAATAGAACAATTAATCATTATTTTAGGGGGAAATTCTTGTTATAAGAGGTTCCCGTTTCAATTCCTCTCGATAAGAAAGATCGATTAAAGAGAAATTCTCCATTTCCTACACATTTTCAAGTACACTCCATAAAATATTTTATGGAATAAAAATTTTTCTAATTACTATCATTTTATTATGAAGAAATATTTTAGTTAAATTATCATTTTATATGAAAAAAATACATTTTCCATCTTTAAAGACTCTTTAATCTTTTCCCATAAACCCCAATAAGGTGGCTCATTTCTAATGTTTACTATACACAAACATTAATTTAATAACTATTTTTGGAAATAATTATTGATAATATATTATTATTTTATTCTTTAGAATTTCGTATAAATGATATAATCCTTTTATTCACGAATACACTCTTGGTACACCCTTTTGTTTTGCCTTATTACATGACTAAAAAATTATTTCTTTACTTGGGAACACTTATGATTATTCAATATGTTTGATTTATTCATATAAAACAAATATATTTGTACATGTTATTATGGGAAAATATAGATAGTTCTCCAATGAATTGGGTAAGGTTTTGTCTCATGAGACGTTATGTATGAGATTTGGGAGTATACCTAATCCATTATGGTACTATTTACATAGTGTAATATAGTCTTCGTAATTGACCATGCCTCATTTTTATTTCATGTTGTTAGTCACTACCACATTTCAATATTTCCATTATCATATTATCCCATGTTATATTTTATGCTTAATTATGATTATTCATGATCCATGCCCTTTTTTTATAATTTTGTGCCTTCTAAATCAAGTGTTATGATTTATTCCCATGTTTCTTATCTCAATAGGAATTTTAGCTCTTCCATTTTCCCCATGTATTCCATAGGATATACTTTGTAGATATAGGAGATGAAAGGAATTTAGGATCAAATTATGGAATAATAATAAAAATATATATTGTTATAGTTTCATGTTTTCTATTTATGTACCTTTTTCATCCAAAGTTACAATAATTTTCGATCCTTGGTTTGTATTTCATGTATAATTATTCATAATATCATTCCAAAAAATATCTTTAAAAGGATAGGGTTCATATGGGTATCTATAATGGAGAAAAATTAAATGAAATGTTCTCTACAAAACCCCGTTGAATTAGAATTAAATATCCTTCCGTCAAATTTTAAATATTCCTTTCAAAGGATGATAACAAACATCCAGTCATATTTCCCAATAACATAGAGCCTAGCCAAGAAATAAAACTAATAAGGATTGTTAGAAATTATTCTAGGGATATATGATGGACATTGGTGTATATTCCATGAATTATTCCATCCACCTACAGACATAGATATTTATTGGAAGATGGACCCAATTAATTGAGAAAACCATAGAGAAGGTGTATCCCAACCCTCCTAGTAATTGATAAAAGGTGTTTATAAGGAAATATAAAAGATGAAATAATTTTTCAAATATCATGATCACAATGGTGGAGTACCATTCTAATTGTCCTTATGAAAACTTGTTAAAAAATTGTCTGGAAAAAATTAATTAGCACCCAAAAAAATCCATAATAGTTGGAGATTTAGTGTCAACTATAGGAGTTTACATCGTGTGACCAAAAAAGACCATTTCCCCCATTAAATTGTAGACTAGATGCTTCAGTGTCATGCTATGAAAATACATTATTTTATGCATGATGATATTTATGTATATTTTCTAGTTCCAATAGATCCCTGTAACCAAGGAAATACCACCGTCAAATGAACCTTCAGAATGTTGTCATAACAAAGCATTCCCTTAGGTATCTGTAATACCTGATATTCATTTCAATGCGGCATAGTAAGTATTATTTTTCAAAATTTATTGATCAATGTTTATAGGTATTCCATTTTGACTTCACCATATATGTAATTAGGTTTTAAAATATTCTAGAGAGACTCAAAAATATTTTACAATGATGTTTTGAGAAAAAAATCATTTTGAATTTTGAAAAAAGAAATATGTTGGTTGAAAAAGGAATTGTTTTAGGACATTTAATTTCTAAGGATGAAATTTATGTTTATAAATCCCAAGTTGACATCATTTATACAGTACCCTACCCCACCACTATACATAACATTAGATCAATTTTATACTATGTGGGATCTTATAGAAGGTTTAATAGAGATGTTAGAAATGATTATTTGACCACAACTATCAAAATCAAGAATGTAACAGAATTTTTATTTGATGAATCATGAAAGATAGAAATTGGAACATTTAATTAATTCTTGAATTCTTCTCCATCATCTACCCACTAAACATGAGTAATCCCTTTGATATCTTGATTAATTATTTTAATGGGTATGTTGGGGTTGGGATTTTCAAAAATATTGATAGGCTTCATCAAGTGATAGAATACAATTCACAATTGTTGGACACTACTCATATTTTCAATAAAATAATAGACGAGGACTTTTTTATATTGTTGTAGATTTAGAAAAATTTCATTCTTATATAATAGGAATAAAATTATTTATTTATTTTGATTGTGATTCCTTAAGCTATTTTATAAAGAGGGTTGATGCAAAGAATCAAAACTAGTTAGATAGATTTTATTAATGCAATAATTTTACTTAGAGATAAAATATAAGAAGGGATGTGAAAATGCAATGGATGACCACATGATATTACTATCCCACATTAATGAGGTAGAACCAATCCCAAATACCAGTCGGGTGATTCATTCAATGGTGAGAAACTATAGAGACTATCCCGAGATCCATGATATGATGACATTGTAAATTTTATGGTTACACCAAAATTACCTTATTTCTTATCTATGAATCAAACTACTATATTTAAAAATGATTAAAAACACTGTTTTTGGGAATAAACTTATTTATTGAAAATATACAATAACAATGAAATTAGAAGGAAAATTCCCATTGAAGAAATAAATTGTGTTATTTAATTTTGTCTTACACTTCCCGTAGGAGGCCATTTTGTTTGTTAAATAACCAAAATAATAATTTTGTATGCTGAATTGTTTTTGCACTCAATAATTAAAAATTCACATGAATTAAAAAAACAAATTCATCTTATCGGTGGAATTTCTAAAAGGAAAAAAATTTCCACAAAACGATTAATTATTTATGAGATATTTTATTTATGGATAATTGAATTTCTAAGCCCATTTCTGATTTCATTTGGATTTACCATATTTTTCTAGTTGTATAATATGATTCTAAGTGAATTATAGCCAAAAAAACTAAGATTTATGACTCAAAAACGGTGATTCAATTTCCAAAAATAAAATTTTATAGGTTTGGAATACCCTTGAATATAATCCGTGAAAAGAAACTATTTATACAATAAGAATATAGAGGGACTCATGATGTAATATGGTCTATAACACAAAACATCCATTGCGTACCACCCATTGATAAATGTATTGGACATAGTTTTCAATAGAGAAGAAAAAATAATTTTTGACAGCATATAACAACACAAATTTAAGGAACGTAGTAACAAAATAGAAGATGCACTATGAGAATATTGGACTACCTACAAGACCCCATTATGAATTTCTCCCACCCAAATTTTTTATTGTAAAAATTACCACAATCCTATTGACCTACATTACAATTCCTACTGGGCTACCAAAAAAGTAAACCAAGAGTTTAGAATGGCTAAAGACTAGAGGAACTACTGATTATTGAGCTTGAGGTATTGATGAGATAGGAATATCAAAATTATTTATTGTAAAAGGAGAAATCCAAGTGCTCCCATCATAAGTTGATCCAGAAAATAGATTCTTAATCTAGTGAAAAAGTATAGATTGATTTTGAAGGATGAAGCACTTCCCTGGTAATATTCATTCCAAATGGATTGGGCCATTCAAAATAACTAATACCTTTCATTTTGGTGCTATTGATATTGAGGTAGAAGGTTTAAAAAACACCTTCTAAGAGAATCAACATAAACTAGTTAAGTACCGGGAGAACTTTTGGACAGAACATGAGGATAGGTACAAAATCGTCTCTACTTATGATAAATAAAGAACTTTTCGATTGCATATTTCATTTATTTGGTTCTATATGAATTTTTTATATTTAAATATTTTTATTTAAAAATTGCATAATATAATTAAACTAAAAGAGTGTTTGAACCATCTGAGGGGAGGAGATAAACCTGTTTTAGTATATATTAAATAACTATTTTAATGAATATATAATTAAATAATGACATTTTTCTCTCAACTATAGTTTTCTACATTTCTTGTTTTGTAAAATTTTAATTTTTTTTAAAAAATTCACGAACTTCATTAGTGTCCAACCTAGTTTGTAAATATTAATGATAGAGTTGAGTAATTAATTGAATATGAAATTTTGAGACATAGTTGAATTATAAGTAGAATATTTCACTAATTTTATGTAAGTATGGTCTCAGAACTTGGATATTTATTGTGAGTGAAATTATTTTTTTGGAATCATTTATGTCAATCAAATTAAGTGGATCTTTGAATATAATATACATTATATTTTACTACATGTGACAAAACACCATAGGTATCCAAATTAAATACAAAAATGTATGTCTATTGAACCATGAATTAAATGGGAAACTAGGATCCCATATTGAATCGTTGAGAAAAGGTCACAAAGTGGATTTTGGTAATTAAATAAACCCATTTTCAATCACAATAAGTGATATGAAAAGTTCCTTGTAAAAAATTATTATTGGGAAAAAATTCAGATGGGCCTTTAAAAATTTAATTCATTTAGATTATGGGAATATTGTAGCTATAAAGGGGGTGAGTTAGGTTATAAAAAAATAATTTATGTTGTATCAATAATTTGGGAAATCAAATTTTAGTTTTAGGAAACATAAGAATGAAGGAAAAATAGAGGTTTTTTTAATTTTGATTCCACTTGAAAATATTTTGATCAAATCAGGAAACAAAAGTTGGATTAAATTTATATGAGCTGGTTGTTTTATTCACATACAAGACATGATAATTTTCATAGTGGAATAAGTCTCTAATTATTTATTAGGGTTCTGTTAAATTTAAATATAGTAAGTATGGTTTTTTTATTTCAAAAAAATAAAAAGAAATTCAATGATAATATTTCTTATGTGTGCAATATTTTATGTGTGTGGGAGTGATTTGAGATATAATTTTCGATATATATAGTCTTTTACTAATTGAAAATACAGTAATTATAATTAAATTACCAAGTAAATCATTATTTTCATTGACTATATGAAATATAAACATCATTAAAAAATTTCTTCAAATATATGTTTTATTGATATATTTATATTTTTATATAAATTTTGAATCCATGATGTATTATAAATTAAATTATAATTTTGGAAGAATAATTTCTTTGAAAAAATTTTAATCCATTTGTTCTATAGGATGAAAGATTATTTAGGCCAGATGTGACCATCACATAAATGTTCACTAAGCTAACTATAGTTACTCACAGTCCCTAACCCCTACATTGAGATCCTACTATGACATGGTATGTAAAGATAATATTCCATAAATATTATATGATCACTTCTCAAGGTCACTTTCCCACCTTACCGCATCCCATTCCCATAGTATGCATACTTACCATGATCACCGCTAGCAAACCAATCATGCTAAAAAATTCTACTAAGGTAAAAATAGCTAACTTTATGATGATAACTTATTGACCATAAAACCCCTTCATGGTAGGCATACCTACCATAGGAAAAAAAATTTCATTTTCATCTCATGTTAATCATATGAATTATGTACTTCAGAGTATATTTTCTAACCGTGATAATTTCCCACCTCTTCCCATGATACCCATGCCTCTCATGCTGCCATGTGTCCATCAATATACCCAAATTCTCCACTTCCCCCTAAAAAATAAGAATCTTATCAACTAAATCATGATGATAATACAAAGGCTGTGCACTGGTCCAGATGTTTCCACCACCACTTATATACCACCGTCTAGAGGAAAAGAAGAGTGTAGCCTACCCTATCAGTGCCACCATCTACTACCACCCATTGATTTTGGATGATGGTGCAATGATTCCACCTCCTATTGAGTATCACGGTAGTACATTGATCTAATATAAACTCTACATTGACTAAGGTTAAGATCTAGCCAATTAAACCATGAGTGAATCCGCCCTTTCTACATAGCCTTTGAGAGTGATTAGGAATTTCACTCAGTTATGAATTTGACCACTTCTTGATAACCCTAGATCTGCACAAAAATGCACTAATCTCCCATGAGAATATAGATTATTCAAGTGAGAGGCTTTGAAATAAAGTCTTCACTATCCAAATTTTTTGATAATCACCCCTCACCATTAAATAGAACCTATAGTAGGTGTCTATTTCAAACCCGAGGTAATAATGACAATCCATCCACCTATTAAATTTAGTTCCACTAACAAGAGAGAGAGTTTCCATTCACTGACCAATGATGGGGAGTTAAAGTTGCAGATACATGCAGTGTATGACATCTCAGGGATGAATGAAATAATTCTCGAGTGCTAAAAAAAATAATTCCCATCAATTATATCATAAGTCCATTTTTCATTTGGAGCATAATAAAGTCACCAACTATGTTATTTATTAGTAGAACACAACACCATCAAAATGAAACTGGTCTAGATCATAGAGGGAGAATCGATGCGTTATAAAAATTCACCAAACCCTTTATTATGTACACATTTCAACCATCAAATAGAATGTAAAACTTATCCCTACAAAAATAAGACATTCTTAATTTCTATGAACAAACATGTACCTCTCTATTTGATGGAATAATTCATTAATATACTAGAATTATCATAAAAAGGGGATTTAGTATGATGGAAGAAGTGAATCTTGAAAGATTCCCTAACTTCACCATCAGCCATGAATGGTTTTTTATTTTCATTCCATATTATAAAAACTATAATGAAGGAACCATAGGACATTTTTGTTTCTTCCAAATAGAATCCCCTAATTTACCCTAGTTGATGAATTTTGATTATTTAATATACTGACTCCTCAATGTATATTAAAGGTTTTAATCATTTTATGATTCCTATGGTTTTGGAATATAATTTATTTTCCTTATTATCAACATTGCACACATAATACACTTGGATTTAATTCACTTCAGCTGATAGAATGTAGTGGGGGATTAAATGGTGAATAGAGGTATCCAATCACAAAGCTATTCAACGGTAGGAAAAAACTTATCATTATATTTAGATTTATTATCCAATAAATCTTGATAGACGTAATACATGTTATTTAATTGATGAGAGGATGAATATTAAATAAAGGAATAATGATTGAACATGAAAATTTGGGAATAATCCATGGATGAACCACATATTCGTAAATTTAATTTGAAAACATCCAATTTCACTTGTTGTTTCTTCCAAATTTAAGCCACCAAACAAGATTTCAAAATACACACACACTATAAATTATTCTTTAGAGAAAATCCATGTCCCATTTCTACTAAATTTTTCTTAAGTCCAAAAATCATTTTTCTGAGCTCCCGATAAAATGTGTGCATCACCTTATTAGATTCTATTTCATGGGGGGGGGGGGGGGGGTTAATGTCACTTGTGTGTAATACTGACTAATGACGCATGAATAAAAGTGATTCATTTTTACATATGCTTCACATGGAAGGTATTAAGGAAACATTAATTGAATATAATTTCTATATATGAAATCACAATGATTATCATATAGTAATATATTATTTACCTTTATTTTCACAATCATTATAGATAAAATAAACATCATTCAGGTCTAATTATAGACTACCATCTACATTATTGATATATTTCATTTGAGTATCAAGATTTTATTGGTTTCTATAAATACATATATACTAAATATGTATGATAACTATATCACAAATAAATTTATAGTGATGATGTAACCATGATAAAATTAAGATGACAAAAAATAACAAATCAAAACATACAAAAAACATTTTATTTATTTCCCAAGAAGTGATTTTTACATGCAATTGTCAATAAATGGTTCATAAAAGGGAAGAAGTAATTATTTTATGGTAATATATATATTTATATATAATTTTATTTATGTATGGTTATATTTTATATGTATTATAAAACTGTAATTATTATACATGAATGTTGAATGTGTACGAATAATGTTGGGAATTAAGGTATGAAATATTTAGTCTATTTTTTATTTCTGGGAGACATATTCCAATTCAACACTTATTTATTTCTTTTGGTATATATACTACCCCGTTGGAATTTTATATAGTTACTCTCATTATTTTCATGATATTTAATGTTAATTTTTATGTAATTCATTTTTTGGATTATGATTCAAAATATTTCTAAAACATTAATGGATTTTCATTTAACATATTACTTCTATGAGACAAATGACATCTTTACCACCAGTTTCGTCTATGTGGTGTATGTACTTCCGAAAAAATATTTTAATATGAATATATAGAAATTTTTTAGGATTTAAATATCCATATGATGATTTCACTTATTTTAGGTTTTCATTTCAAAAGTTATCAAAGCGGTATAATATTTTTTTTTCTCAATTTTCATTTTTTGAGACAAATGTTATATTGTGAACCTATCTTATTCTATGATATGAATATACAGACACTCTGACATGTTTTATCATAAATCTATTTATTCAAATGAAATTATCTATTTCGTTTATTTTATTCATGCAAGGGGATATAATTTTATGGTACCAATGTGATAAGGGTTTTATGACATAATCTGTTCATTTATTGAGATTATTTATGATTTTGCATCCAATAATGTAATAGTATGGTCTATATCTTAATAAACTAATGAATATTATTCACCTATGGTTATTTCATGATAATAAATCGGTTCCCCTCATTATTATCTCTTTATTTCCTCAATAGTTCAAAATAATATTTTAATGAATAACTATCCATATTTATCTCTTACATAAAAAAACTCTTCCCCCAATATCCATGTTTTCAAAAAATGTTTTCTAATTTTTCTAATATTATGAAAATATTTTATTAAATAAATTTTTAGTCATTATTTATTTTTTCCAATTTTCTTAAATTAATCTTCCAGTCATTTTAAAAAATAGTTCCCATTTCTCTATTAATGAAAATGTGAATAGAATAATTTATTTAACCCAAAGTGTATAAACAATATTTTCTAACCACATGACCACTAAATGTATTAATTATTCTTTTCTGTGCTATGAATATTATGACAAATAAAAATAATTTCGAAAATTTATATTGTTTTAAAAAGATTTTTTCAAAGTGGGAAGGCTATATTCTCCAAGAAATTTTCCATGTTGTTTTTCATTTAATGTCATTATCTATCTAATGAAAAATCCATTAAAGGTATTTATATACTATTGGGGATAAGTTTAAATTTTCACATCATTATTACTTCCCATTATGGTTAATTTTTTAAGTATTGAGATGTTTATGAAACCCTTTTTTTCATGGGTTATACTATGGTTAATAGATTAACTATTTATATAACTCATTTTCATTATATGGGTTATTAAGTGATGATATGATTAACGTTTTTTGACATTATATCCCACATAATTATGTATTTATTATGACATGGGTGGGGCATATATCTTCATACCATTCACTTGGTAAATATTTATATCTCATGAAATAATAATGAAAAAAATGTTGATGGGCTTGATCCATAATGGGAAAATTATGAATCCTGGTCCACTATGGGAAATAGCTATATCCTGATCCACTATGGGAAATTGGTGTTTCCTAATATAAAATGGGAAATGGGTGTGTCATAATCCACTGTGTTTATTTTCTTGGTAGTTAACCATGACACATTAAATGGTTTTCTATATTTATGAAGGTGCCACACTTTTAGGAGACGATATTTTTTCTTAGGATTTATTTTTGATGAATTCTCTCTTTGAAGGACCATGTTTTTGAAAAGATTATGTTTTATAACATGACTCATGTTTATGATTTATGATAGATGGTATGAACATTATTAGCTATGTTCATGATTACATTCCATTTTTATTATCTTATTATTTCATTTTATCATATATCGATATATCATACGTTTATCCATAATGGGACTATGAGATCACCCTTTTTTAACATTAATTCTCTAGGATATGAAGAAATGTTTTCGTAGGGTCTTCCTAAGAAGAGTACTATGTGAGAATATATTTGTGGGAGATGTTTAATATATTTCATGGAATAACAACATTGGGTATCTAGTCTCCAAGGACAATAAAATATGATGGTCCTTGGGTATGTGTTTAATAAATTTATGTAATATTCATCTAAAAAGATGTGATATTTATGTATGAAAAGTTTGGGTCACTATGATTTGTATTAGGGAAAGAAATTACTATATATTTTAAGATTAGGATTATAAAAACCTTATTGAGATCCCTAGGAATATTCTTAATTATATTTCTAGATATATATGTAAGAATAAGACTATGGATGAGTCAATTAATAGGAAAATTTCCTAGAATCATGGTAAAGGATAGAGAATGTAATTTCTAAAAACTTACTTCAATTTTTTGGATACGACAAGTGGATATGTCTTTGTCATAGAGCTATCTAGTGGTAATTATGCTAAAAATTTAACATATATCTATACTCGATCATTACCTTTTATATAAAAATGGGCCTTACTACACCCTCATTTGATACTTGTGGAGGATTTGGAAATTATAAAACTCATTATGAACCATAATAAAGTATTTAAATATTGACCATAAATGATCAACGTTAAGCCTAAGGTTTCATAGATTGAAAATAAGGTGTCTGAATTTAGACATTCTAAAAGTATTTATTTTCATGATTATGTGACATCCCACCATGAATATTGTTACTGGCACTACATATTTTTGGTTTTATTCAATGGTTGGAACCATAAGGAACTGGGAGAATGTTTAATTTTATAAACAATTTTTTTGATGATGAACCAAATGCGATGAAAAATAGAATTAAGGATATTGTGATTATACCTAACTTTTTTCCCTATAGAGGATTAATATGTTGCACTTTAATAAATTCTTGGACTCACCAATAATGACAATGATTGAGTTAATTGAGAGTTCATGTGGTGGAGAACATAGAGAAAATAAGATTATTTTTCCATATATGCCGAGAATGTGGAAAGAAACATTCAATAAAACTCCATAAAGGATTTAGAATATGTTTTATGTGTGGATAATAAGGGATCATGGTTATTAATTGTAGAGGAAAATGAAAATTTCAGTTGACACAATTGTTGAGAATAATTGTCTCCCTCAGATATCCTAAATTGTTGAATGTTTCATCACATCTATGAGTTTTATTAAATATTTAATTTTTCAATATATGTGAATTGAATATTGTAAAATTGGTTAAAAATATTTGATCAAAATAATTTTTATTATCTGATAAGGAAAATTAATTTTTTACCATAATGAATAGTTAAAATAGAAAAAAAAGTATTTACCCTTATTAATGAAAAAATGGGTTTACCGGGGTTAATGTAAAATGATAAGGGTTAAAAATGACTGAAAACATCCCCAAATCCAATTTAATGACCATATTTATATATTATCATTCACGACATCTAATACAATGTAATTTGGAAGCTTTATTCATTGGAATTTATTTATTATATTGGGATTGTTTTTGAAAATTTCTAAGCAGTATCCAAGTGTGTTCCTTTCCCCAAATATTAAAAGGAAACTACCACCCATAACCTATTAAAAAATCACATTAATTTTAGATTTGAAAAACCCAAACAAAATACATCCCCAACATCTTCATCCTTTTTCTGTAGCTACTACTCTACCCAAAAGACCAAAACAATGGTCCTCAATGAGAGAACCAAAGGAGGTTCTTTTGATTGAATCTAATTATCTTCACTACAATTATTCTTTATACTTATTATTTTTATACCTTAAATTATATATTAACACATTAAATATAGTTGAAAAGGTATATATTATACTCTTATAGGTTATTATAGTAATGTAAAACACATATCCATCTCCACTTCCATCCAACTGAAAACGACACCTTCAATCATACGTAAGGCAGACTACTTCCTCACAGAGAGATATAGTTTATTTTACACAACCACCTATCAAAGTGAGATATAATGACATATTTAATATATTTATAAGATATTTATAAAATTTATATACTTATTTAATCATTATATCATTGATAACTTCTTACATTCCATTTCATAGGGGGTATGATAACTTCGCACGTGTGTAAAACAGACTACCGCCTCACGAAGTGATGTGATTCATTTACACGTACACTTTACATGGAATGTATTAAAGAAAAAAATTTAATGTATATAAATTATATATATTAAATTTTACTTATTATTGAATGGTAAATTATTTTGATTCTTTATTTCCTCATTCCATTTAGAAAATGGTAACAATCATGTGTACATAAGACCTATCATCTCCAGGAATAGTGTATTTCATTTTATAACTCTTGATGTTAGGTATTTATATAAATAAATATATAATAAACATATAGTATATGTATAAAGGATTAAATTCTGGATATTTCGTAACCATGATCAGTGTAATAGGGCGAAAAATATAAATGATCCAAACATAGATGAAAAACATAATAGTTATTACCCGAAACATGATTTTATAATGGACATGGTAATAAAAAGATAATAAATGGTCATTAGTAAACCATATATGGTTTTATATATATAGGTATGTTTTTGTAGTATATTAATAATAGACCTATATTTTTTATAGGAGCTCTGATCATGTATATATGAAGTCATGAATTTAGGTATGATATTTTTTGTCTCGTTTTTATTTCATGGGGAAATATACCAATTTTCCACTCAATTATTTTATATTGTGTATATACTAAAACATATAAATCTAATAGAATGAACATTATTATTTAAATTATAATTAATTTTTTCTTTTTTATTATTTATTAGGTATTCTGATTCAAAATATTTTTAATGCAGTAATGGATTTATGCCTCCCTTTTTTACTTCTATGAGACATTCCATATTCACTAACTATTTCTTTTATGTTGTGTATATACTTCATGTAAATTTAAAATATGATTTTCTATCAAAAAACACATTTGGATAAAAATATCCTTTTGACGATTTCTATTTTATCGGGATTACGGTTTAAAAGATACCAAATTGGTAAGGGATTTTTTTCTCTCAATTTTCTTTTTTTGAGATATATGTTATATTTTGTGCATATATTATTTTGGTAGGATCATGTATAGCCATTTCTACATGAAAAATATTGAATATATTTATTCTTATGATTTACTATCTTCAATTTAATATTATCATTGTAAGGGGTTTATGATTCAATGTTACTAATGATGTAAGGGTTTGGTGACATAATCTTATAGTTTATTAGGATTCCTTATGGTAATTTTTTCAATCATGAAATATTATGATATATTTATCAAGAAACACATGAATTTTATTCTATATCTTTTATTTCATGATAATGTATTTTCCCATATTTTTTAATCCATTTTATATAGTTAATAGTTCAATAGAATGTTTTTATGAAAAATACTATTTATTTGTCTCTTTAGATGAAAATAATTTTTTCCATATCTATGTTTTCAAAAAAAAATTCAAATTTTTAACATTGTAAAAAGATTTATTAAATAAATTTTTAACCATGTATTTTTTTTACAAAAAAATGGTTAAAGGAATATTGAAGTTGTTTTAAATAAAAATTCTAGCTTAGATTTTACAGAAAATGTGTACAAAAAAATTTATTAAACCTATATGACATGAGAATTCATTTCCACCATGATGAACACTCGATATTATAAATATTACATTAAAAGTTTCAAAAAAATCAAAGATAAGGATTTTGAATATTTTTCTAGTTAAAGTGTTTTGAAAGTGGAAAGTCAATTTTCATCTGGAAATGTTCCATGTGATTTTACTTTCAAAATCCTTTACCATATATGAGGAAATATTTTGATGTTACATATGATTTATATGTGATAATATTGAATAAAAAATCCTTATTATCTCTCTACATTATTTAATTTTATTTTTATGAAATTTTTATAAAATCTATTTATTTTTCTTGGGTTATGATATGGTGAATTTATGAAATGTTTATGACACCCTTTTTCATTGCACATGATATAATGTGATCATGTGATGAATGTTTTATGTTATTGTGGAACACATGAAATTTATTTTCATCATGATATGGGTCAAACTTAAATATACATGTAATGGGTTTATTTAAGAATTATATATTATGAGATAATAATTGGAAACACATTGATGGGATTGATTCACTCTCGAAAAAAGTATATCCTTATCCACTATGGTAATAAATTTTATCCTAATCAATAATGTGAAACTAGTGCATCCTGATCCACTATGGGAAACCGGTGCATCCACATTCACTATAGGAATCAGTTGCATCCATATCCAATATTTTGATGTTCTTGGAAGTTAAACATGAAATATGTTATGATTTTATATATTTATAATGGTTACACACATTTATAACATGAGATTATGGTTCATGATTGATTAATGATGATTTCCCACTCTTATAGGTCATGTTTTTTAAAGAAGATGATTTATTCCATGAAACATGTTTCTAATTTATTAGAGGTTAGTTATAAATAGCATATGTATTTTTCATTATAACATACGAATATGGTTATATTAAAATATCATACAATCATAGAATCATTCAATATTTTTTACCCTTATTGAGCATCTAAGCTCGCCATTTTTATATTTCCTTCACCAATTTTTTACGAAATGTTTAGGTTGGTTATCCATAATAGGATTGAAATGTGAGAATATATTTATGGGATATTTTTGATAAATTGCATGCATTAAGAAAATTGTTATTATTTTCTAGAAATAAAATTAACTATTATGTTCCTCATGCATGTTTTTATGAATTTCAATAAATATTCATAAAAAATATATAAAATTATTTTGTTTGAAATGGTTGGTTTCCAATAGTAATATATATATTTGTGATAATATTTGTACCTAATATGGTTTGTATTACAAGGAATTAATTTCAAATTAATGAAATCACACAAAATATTAGAAGATAAAATTTAATATCTTGTACTTTCTTACTTTACTCATTTTTAAATTATCACTCTTATGGTTTTTAAATTAACCCATATTATTTTATAAGTTACTCTTATTTGTTTAGATTATATTGTAATTTATACTCTATTTATTTTAGGTTTTACTCTTAAAATTTATTCCATTACTATTATATAATTTTTTCATTATTATATAAATTTTTTAACCAAGGAATATATTATTTATCAATTAAATCATTTTCAAGGGTGGGTGTGGCTATCTTTTGTACATATGATTTTTAACTAACAATATATTCAATAGAAGATATTGAAATCATTAAATAATTAATTCTAAAAACATATTTTATAGAAGATGATAATGATTCAATGTCTGGAGATAATTCCCAAAAGGTTTATTTATCTTTATTTTTTTATCTTGTAATACTTATGTTAATTGTTAGTATAATTTAATTTTCATAATTTTGTAAATTATTGTAATAAAAATTTATATTCACTATCATATTTATATGTTTTTTAAAAATACCTATAGTAATATTTAAAGGTTCAAGGTGTAGTGGAATCCCCATGGTGGGTCGAATGACTATAAAGGTTTTTTCAATCCAATTGATCATTCACTAAATGTGCATTTCTTCAAAATCACGAATAATGAAATTTTTACATTTAAAATTGACATAAGAGATATCAAAATCTATAGAGGATCTATCCATATTAAATTTATAATTAATTTAAGATTGACTTGAAGAAGAATATTTGGTGTGAGGATTTTGGTATGATGAATATGCTGATATTCTAAAATCATTTTTGTATAACCATTGTTTCATTTGTGTGATCCAAGTATAGAATCCCTTTAATGGAGATTCAGACATACTCATTTGATATATGAACAGTACCATATGGAATGTCAAGTTCTAGTATGGTGTATTAATTATATATTTTTTTATATTGATTGTTCAATTTTTTAGGTTCGAAGGAGTTATTCGCATTCTTGATAGGAGGTTAGAATTAAAACATTTGAGAGAGAATTATGTTGTACACAACGATTCTAAATTCCCAATTTTTTAATAAATCCAACATAACAGACATAAATATATAATTATTTAATTAGTGATTAGGTTAAAATATTATTTAATATCCTAATAGCATTAAAATAATATAACAATAATTATTATACCCCATTACATATAATAATAATAATAATAATATTATTATTATTTTATTGAATGTGATAACTAGGCAACAAAAGATATTATTTTACTATATTGTAAATTAATTTTTATCACTATACTTGATCTTGGTCCACAAATATTTCTCATTATTTATTTATTATCCAAATAAATATATAATTAAATATTTATTAATAAATAGGTATTTGTGATCGAATAAATTTGAAAAATTGTTCCTCGATTTTGTGAATATTATCTATTCCACTAATTAAATTAAAATTAAATGTAAAAGAGATTAATGGAAACATGTAGTGTATATCCCTCTAGGATTAATTACCATTGGTATTAGGAAATCATGCCTAAAGTCTAGTATTACCTTCCATAAACATGTCAAAGCATGAAAGATTATGAAATTGATTTCATAACATCAGCAACCATATATGAATTCCCACTATGAAATATAATCTTTTTTCCACAACATCTCATCAAGTATGTCGCACACTCATATTTTCAACCTATATTATTGACCCATAATTCATTGAATATCTAAAATAAATTCATTGTTACACTGTAGATATGGATTTTAATGAAACAATTTCATTCTAGTCAGAGGGATAAGATTTCAAATTCCATAAATATGGATGAGAGAAACACTTCCCCATATTATTCATTAATAACTTATCACTCATGATGGAACCAATGAATCCAACATAAATATGAATTTTGTCTTAATGGTTTAAGAAATATATCAAAGTGATTGAGTAATAATATGAATCCACAATAATCTTAAAGTAGAAGTACCATTACAAAAACTTGTTGATAGGAATATATGATGACACAAAACAAGCATAATTCTTACCAGCATGTATGTTCTAATAATTTCACATCTTGGAGATTTATAAGTGAAAACTCCAGGGGATGTAGTATCATATGATTATGAGTACTCGCAATAGATATTCAACATTATATGTGTCCCATTATATTAGGATATCTGATAGTAGGACTACATTTAAATATATCATCCTGAAATTTCAAGGTTCTTATCATAGAATTTTTTTTATTACCCTATCAAGGTGACTAATACCCCATGACATTATTAAATTTAGGTAACGAAGAATAATGGAAAATATGTAAAAAATATTTTTAATAATAACATATTATAATACACATGTAATCAAATGTATAAATAGTTGGTTCTAGAAAAAAAACCTCCAAAAAAACTCTCACTTGAACAAGAGACAACTGTCATCAACATTCAGTTTGCAAGAGCACTGAGTATGATCATGTTTCTTCAGAGTTAAGGATATATTAAAGGGGCTAACCATGTTGTCTTTCAATTATATTCATCTCACTATGACTTAAAATATTTGTGAAAAAATACTTCATATGATAGTACTACTAAAGTGTGTATCTCATCTGATGATGTAATCTTTGATCCGTTATATGAGCCACCATTGTAGTATTATTAGAATAGAGTATGATATGATTTCTAATATTATGTACTACAACAAGATATTGGTAATAGTTGTGTATCCAATATAATTATTTAGGTACCTCAAAAGTTTCAATATACTCAAACTTAGAGTTAGAATCTACAATAATAACTTTCATTGAGAACTTTCATATCACTTCCCCAATATTTAGAATAATGATGTATCCCATATTTGACTTTAAATAATCATGTTCCACTTGGAATCATGAATTTGTATATGCTACAATGAACAGTTCCTCATATCATAAACAAACAAAGAATATATACATAACATGGCATAGATACTTATGGATAATAGAAACATCCATCCAATGGTGGTCACCTGGGTCGTCTATATATCTTCTTATCACACTAATGAAATATGAGAAATACATCCTAGTATATAACATAACTTTAATGGCTGACCCCATCAAAGATTCATATAGAATCATTTCCATCCTCTATATTTCCTTAGGTTATCGATGACACATTTTCCTACAAATATGAATCCCATGTGACAGTGTATACAATAACCTCTTGGACTATTCTATTATTAATCACTTAAAAATATTATCAATATTTCTACCTTAACTAAGGCTAAAAACCTCTTCAATTTATCCCAATGGATCTTGGTCCCATGAATATATATTTTCTCTTCTGTCCTTTAGGGAGAATCATTTTTTGAACTAGAATTTAATAGTATATAATAATGGTATATTATTCATAATAAATAATGTAACACCCTTATGTTTTTATGAAATATTTTCTTTAAATAAATTTTAAATTAATATAGCTTAATTTTCATGAAATCGTGTGTTTAAACGAACCATGAGATGTAATTAATATAAAATTACCATTATATCCTAGTTGTTTGGTTAGTGGGAATAATTATAACTAACTTATAGAAATTCATTATAAATTCATTGGATATTAATTATTTATGAAAAATATAAATCAATTAGATTTTTTTATTTATGAGTGAATTATATTTTAAAACTAAATTAAAGAGATATATGTGTGTTATATACTTAATAAAATATTTTTTATATTCATCCAATGGATATTTTAGTCATATGGTATGAATAAAACACTATCTTATGTATAAGAACCTATTTTTTAAAGGATAATTATTACCTTTGAATGGAGAAACCATATTAAATTAATATTTTGACATATTAATAATTTCTATATGAAAACATATACATTTTATTTTGAATCGGGATATAAAAATTTACCTTGGATAAATTTTTTATATTTTTCTCGTAACATTCATGTTTTGTTGAATAGTAAAAATACGATAAATTTTAATTAAAAACAAATTTTTTCATCAAGATAATATATATGGATAAATTATAATATTTAATTATTTCAAAGTATAAATAGAATTTAGTTTTACCATTTTTTATAATTTATGTCATTAGCATTAATTTTACATTGAATTCATAGGTAAAAACATTTCAATCTTTTGCAATGTTTTAACTTTCAATCATGTTTCCTCATTTGAACAATGACATTAATATTAAAATAATTAATTCAAATTCTGTGATTTGAATATTTAAAAATTTATTCCATAATTTTAATCAGTAGGTCCAAAATTTGTTAATCGGCTACTTTTATTTTTGGGCATTATGAATAGTAACTTTGGAAATTGTTTTATTACCATGGTTAATGGTAAATCTGGTAATTAATGGTAAAAATAATATTATAAAATTACCTTAACACCTATAATAATCCTATTGGATGACTAAATTCGACCATTATCATCTTGTTTTTGAAATGGAATCACTTTATGGACACTTACCTATGAATATGACTTGAATGTAATAAAAACTAATGAATGTGAAAAAATATCACAATCTCATTTTATATTAGTATACTAATTTTAACATGTGAGTAACTATGAGATAATATCGACTATATATAGTATCTAGAAATATGAAAGAATTATCTATATCATATAAATATTTTTATAATTTTTTGAGATTATATAATTACCATTAATTATGACACATTTGTGATTTAAAATTATTTTATTAATTGAAATATCAAATAAATGGCTTTAAAAATATTAAAATAAATATCATATGAACATATTAAGGTTTTTCAATATTATTATGGGTGACTATGAAATTTTATATGTGTATTAAATATTTAGGTTCAAATTTATCTTTAATTTGAATTTTAGCAAATAAATAAATAGTGACAAAATTGATACTATTGTCATTTTATAAAAATAACATTTTATTAAATTATTTTGAAATCAGAAAAAAAATTTAAAAATTAAACAGTAATACCTATAAGGTCAAAAATGTCATAAATTATCCCATTTATGGTCAATTAACACCATATAATTAAATATTTAAAACCATAAAAAATTCAGAATGTTATTAACATATTTAAAATTAAATAGAATAAAAAAGTGTTAATGAAAATTATAATGAATAAATTAAAATAAAAAATGTATAAAATATATTGGTTGTTTATATTACAATCTTATCTCATCTCATCTTCTAATTTGATACATTTTGGAGGTTTTTAATTGGGTTTTGACTTTATAATAAATTAATATTTCGAGAGTTTCAAAAAGTGACCCACCCATATGTTATTAAAGGGCACCTCCTCCCTCTTCTATTCAATCAATTTGATCATTAAATCTTGTCCAAATTCTAACCATTTCACTTCTCAACTTCCCTAGTCACATTCTAGAGGTTTTGGTCTTTTTAAAAGACCAACTCTAGTGCCCTAAGAGGAAATTTAAAGGAGGCGCGTCAAGGGAGAGGTAATCTCTTGTACTGATTATTTCATGTTTTATTCTTATTATAATTATTCTTCTTTAGTTGATTAATTATAATGTCATAACATCAGTATCAAAAATATACTAACATGTTATTATAAATATGAATAAGCCCTATTTCAAATTCTATCCATCCTACGAAAAAATGAAATCACTGTGCCTACGTGCGTATGACTTACCATCTTCACGCCATGGTGTAATATGTTTTTACCACCACCTTAATTGGATAGGTATAATGGTATAAATAATAACTATAAATGATTACTATAACATGATACTAATTCTGAGATACTATACACCATCCACTTCAATACCAATCAGTAATTGTGGGAACGATATTGTCACTCATGCATACATATGGATTTCCGTCTCCACAGTGCGATGTGATTCGTTCTATAAAATCATCATTAAACCATGATTATATAAATTAATTTAATGAATGAATATAATATATAATATACTAATACCTTATTTTAAATGATATAACTCTAACCTAAAAATAGTGATAAGAACATATCTGACACAACATGCATAATATCACAAAGCAGTTAATACCCAAATAATGAGTAAGAATAAAATTTTAGTAACAAAAGAATAAAAGATATCATAATTTTTATCATTAAAATGATTATTATTATGTAAATAATAATTATCATTATTTTAGTCATCAATCATGGTGTTCCTATACATAAAAATCATATTGTACCTAAGATAAGTTAAAACTTTTCAAATGTCCTTTTTATCCGAGATTGGTAATAATAAGTATTCACTGGGGTATAATTATCATCCAAATCCATGTGTCCTAAATATTTATTTGAAAATATTCTTTATATCCTTATATAATTTTTAAAAGTCAATTTTACCCATTGGTAAATTTTAAAATGGTATGAATGGAATCTTTTTTCGTTTTGGGTATGAGGTACTTTTTGACTTTTCCATCAAAATTACGAGAAGACTGTTTATTTTTCACTTGTACGACATGAATAAATTTTTATGCTTTCCTAATTCCTTATTTATTTGATGTTTCCCCTACAATATTATAAGTTTATTTTCACCTAAAATTATTTCTTCTAAATTTTTTTGGTATTTTGAGGAAGGAAAATGTTTTTGAAGAAGAAATGATATTTTCCTCACGAATTAATTTCAAGTGTTTTCTCAAAATTATTTTCCATCTAAGATGAAAATATTTAAATAGGGTAATATTTATGACCTTGTTATTACTATGATTTTATTATGATGTAATTTTATTTGGGAAATCTATTTGTTTAATATTAATTATGATTCAATGATGTTTAATAAACCCATATGATTTTATGGGTTATGCTACGGTAAATGTTTTTACGTTTTTTTGGAACACATAATAATGGATTCATTATGAGATGGGTGTGACTTATATCTCCCTCCAATTCATTGGGTAAAAATTAATAGCTCATGAGATAGACATGACTAGAACGACCAGTAAATATGGTTCAGTAATACAAGGACGGAATGACGAGTGAACTCAGTTTAGTAATGGACATTGTCCGCTCTTATGGTCTTGGAAATGAGGCTTGACTAAAATGGAATGATTTTATATGATTATGTGTGTGTTCCAAAAAATTTCATGCCATATTTTTTTACTATTGGGAATAAATTTCACTTTTATGTTTTATCCCAAGACATGATATTATGATCTTTTAAATGTAGGAGAAGATTTTCAAATGTTATGTTCTTATGAGTATGATATAATTGATAGTTATTTTTCTTAGTCGTACTGTGCATTTGATGTCACCCTTTCATATGTTTCTTTTCCCCAGGTCATGAATAAGGGAATTCTGTGTGATTTTCCAAAAAAGAGTCTAGTTATGATGAATAAAATGAGAGGCAAAGTAGATGTTTTTTGAACAACTTGTTTATATTTCCCAGTTTCCAAAGACACTATACCTATACTCTCCTGTTATGGTTTTATTACAAGATATAATGAATATAATTCGATTCTGAAGTAATATCAATGTGTGTAATGATTGGGTTGTTATAGTAGGTATCACAGGAAATGTATATTTAACCTTTGGAAACTATTATGTGAAAACCTTAATAAGAACCCTAAGGATATGTCTAAGTATAAGATACTATCCTAGTGTTTTAGAAATGACCATGAATAACCTGGGATAAAAACTATATTGTCCTAAGTTGAAATTTCATTATTTATTATTCGTTTTCCTATTATTATTAGTGTTTCTCACACTATGTTTCTTGGTTATAGCTAACGGATAGAACCCAAAAAACCACATTAATTCTCAATGTGATGGGAAATGAAATTATTGTTCCCCTGAGCAACCTAATGTTATGGGAGATGGTGTGAAAAATCTTATAGGCATGATCACACAACTTTCTCAACCTATGAATCATGCCAGACTTCTAAACAAGCAAAGAAGGGAGCGAAATTATGTTTAATCCTTCATGAGGAAGCATCCACCTTAATTCAGTGGGTCATCTGATCCATTAGTGGATGAAAAATGGATGTGTACCGCAGAAAATATATTTTATGTTCTACAATTTTCTGAACATGATAAATTCATCTTAGCGGTATATTGTTTGGAAGTTGAACCTGATTAATGGTGGAATGTTTTCATGAATATGAGGCTAAGAGATGAAATTGAGTCCATATAATTGTAGTAGTTCAAGAACTTACTTTTCAATAATATCCTAAATTGTATTATTTTAACAAAGTTGTAGAAATAGTTTCTTGAACTAAAAAAAGGATGATGAATCAGTAGGTACCTATAGAAACAATTTTACAAGACATTCATGGTATGCTTGTGGAATTATTATCCAACCTGAGATTAAGATCAATTGATTCTTTAGTGTCTTAAAAACAAGTATCTGAATGGCATTATCCATAAGGGACTTCAATAGATATGAGGAAATTTTTTGATGTGATATCAAGGTTGATATGGAGACTGGAGTAACCCATCAGTCATACAGGTTTGATAAGAAGATGAAAATGGAATTCAAAGGAAAATCTAAAGACCACAATGAAAAAAATACGTGTTTCCCTTATGATCAATGTGTGGAATGAAACATGGATGGAATTATATTAAAGTAACTAGTACTTGTTTTATGTGTGGAAAAGTAGGTGATCATGAAATTGAATGTTTAAGTGATGGGAAAAATATGTCTAATTATGCGAACAAAGAAAAGGCTATATAGAATGAACCTCCTACACATCAATGTTACAAGTGCATGGAAATGGGGAATTATGCTAATCAATTCCCTAATCCATGGGTTATAGATGATGATCTATGTCAACAAACTCTTGATTCCAAATACAAAGGAATTTCACATGTAATTACTATCGGTGATGTGGAGTATGATAATGAAGTGGTGAAAGGTACACTTACCATAAACTCTAATGTAGAAATTTTTTTATTTGATTACAGATACACCAAATATTTTATTTATAAATAATTTTATAAGGGTATCATTGTATTAACTCTTGAATTAGATGTTGAGTTCTCTATGACAACTCTTAATGGAACAACAGTAAAATAAAAATCATAAAATTATTCTTTGATTGATGTGTGTGGGAAATTTATTCCTCCAAATCTTGTGATCCTCCCTATAGCAAAAATTGATGTGATTCATGGCATGGATTGGATTTCATTATATAGAGATCAGATCAATTTCCAAAGAAGGGATGCCAAATTTTATAATCCAGATCAATCTACAATAATCTATCAATGTAAGGATGAATATATCCTTACAATGGAAATTTCATCCATCTTATGGGAATTGATTCCAATAAAGAAAGGTTATTTATATCAAATAGTTTGGGGGAGCACTATTAAGAATAAACCCATTGTATGGGAGTTTGATGATTTATTTCCATATATATTTCTAGCTCTTCCACCAAATCTTGAAGTAGATTTTTCAATATAACTCATACCGAGTTCTATGCCTATTTCAAAGACACCTTATAGAATAGACACAATTTTGTTTCAAAAATTGAAAAAGAAACTCCAAGAGAATCTTGATAAGGGATTCATACACTCATGTGTGTCACCTTGGTGGTCACCTGTGTTTTTGTTAAGAATAAAGATGGATCAATGAAACTATACATTGATTATTGATTACATAAAAATATCATTATCAAGAAAAAATATCATCTCCCATGCATTGATGACTTATTTGACCAACTACACGGAGCTCAATACTTTTTCCAGATTGATCTTCATTCAATATTTCATCAATTAAGGGTCAAAAATGAGGATATACCAAAGAAGGCATTCCATAAATGGTATGGACACTATGAATTTATAGTGATGCATTGTGGTCTTACTAATTCCCCTGCTATATTCTTGGATCAAATGAATAGAGTCTTTAGAGACTATCTTGATTAGTTTGTGGTAGTATTTATAGATGATATTCTTATCTATTAAAATAGTAAGTAAGAAAAAGAATATCACATGATAATTGTTTTGAAGAACTTAATAAAGGATAATATTTATGAAAAAATTTCCAAGTGATAATTTTGGATTAAAAAAGTTTAATTTTTGGGTCACATAATATCATGATAGGGGATATATATGGATACAGTATAAATAAAGGTTATTGGGAGATGGTCAAGACCAACAACAGTAACTGATATCTGATGTTTTCTTGGTTTGGATATATATTATCAATATTTTGTGAAATATTTTTCATGATTATCTAATCCACTCACCATGTTGACTCGGGAAGGAGTTGAGTTTGTTTAGACAGAGGAATGTGAAGAGAATTTTAAATAGCTAAAAATATGGTTAGCCATTGCACCTATTCGCACACTACCTTATAGTGCAGAAAAGATTGTGATCTATAGTGATGTATCAAAGATGGTGTTGGGGTGTTTTATCACGAAAAAATATAGTGATAGATTATTCCTCATGAAAGATTAAAATCCATGAGCAAAATTACCCAACTCATGATTTGGAGTTAGCTACAGTAATATTTTCATTAAAAATATGGAGGTATGATTTTTATGCTGAAAGGTGTGATATTTATACTGATCATAAAATATTAAAGTATATTTTCACAAAAAAGGTTCTAAATATGTGCTAAAAAATATGGTTGGAGTTGAAAAAATATTATGACTACTCAATTCATTACCACCCTGGTAAAACGAACAAGGTGCATATGATTTGAGTCAAAAAGATCATGCTAGCATATCCATGATGGGGATCATGAAAGATCCAATATTTTTGGATTTGTAAAGGATGGATCTTCAAATTTTAATGGAATGGGATAAATCATATCTTTCTCAAATTAATGTTTAACAAACTATTCAATTAATGAATAAAAAGGCACAAAAGGAAGATGTAGAGTTATAAAAGAAGGTGTGAAATGTTCTTGAATTTATCATTGTTTTTGATGAAATAATAAGGTTTGAGAACTAGACTTTTATTCCTCTCATACCAGAATTAAAGATGGAATTACTGGATAGGTCTCATAGTTCTTCATTATATAATTACCCTAGAATAATAGAGATATATATGGACCTGAATGAGTACCTCCAATGGGGTGGCATGAAAACAGATGTCGTCAAATATGTCTCTCAATGCGTGGTTTGTCAGCATGTCAAGGCTGAAAGATATAATTCTAAGGGGATGTTACAACCATTACCCATACCAAAATGTAAATGATAAGTCATCACTATATAATTTTTCATTGGCCTTCCCAAAAAATCCAAACGAAATAATGCTATATGGGTTATAGTTGATCATCTTACAAAGTCGAGACACTTCATTGCTGTTAGAGAGGATTTCACTCTTGATCATAATGCCATAATATATGTAAAGAAAGTTATAAGATTACATGGATTACAACACTACATTATATCTGATCAGGATCTGAGATTTACCTCAATGTTTTGGTGAAGTCTTTAGCATGATCTAGATACATAGTTAAGTTTCAGTACTACTTATCATTCTCAAACAGAAGGTCAATCTGAGAGGACAATTCAAACTCTGGAAGACATGTTGAGAGCATGCTCTATGGAATTTAACTGTGGTTGTTATAAACACCTAAAATTGGTGGAATTTTCTTACAATAATAGATTTCAGTCCAGTATTCATATGGATCCTTCTGAATCCCTATATGGAAAGAAGTGTAGAACTCAAACTTTCTTGGATGAAGTTGTGGAAAGAAATCTATTAGGACCTGATCTTGTTGATGAAGTTACATAAAAGGTCAGATCTATTCAACAACCCATAAGAGCATATCAGAGTCGAAAAAAAGTTATGTTGACAACCGAATAGTGAAATAGAGTTTTAAGTGGATTATAAGGTGTTCTTAAGAATATCTCCATCGAAGAGAGTAATGATATTTCGAAAGAAGGGCCAACTAATCCCTAGGTATATTAGTCATTTTGAAATACTTGATCATGTTGGGAAGGTAGACTACCGATTGTCACTACCAAAAAATCTCTCTCATGTTCATGATTTATTCAATGTTTTTCTACTAATAATGTACATATATGATCCATCACATGTACTATGCTCATAATTCATATCTTTGGAGCAAGATAATTCTTATGAAGAATAACCGATAGAGATTCTAGATCGTAGAGAGAAATTTCTATGAAAAAAGACTAGTTGCTTGTTTAAAGTTTTATGGGGAGACTAACATTTTGAGGAAGCTAAATAGGAACTTGAGGATATTATGAGGGAGAGGTATCCTCATCTCTTTGATTCTATGCGATAAATTTCATGGGAGAAATTCAGTTTTTGGGTAGTTGAATGCAACACCCGGATGATTTTATGAAATATTTTCTTTAAATAATTTTTATTATATAGAAGTTTATATTTCACCCTAACAAGAGTTTAATAAAACAACGATATGCCCAAAAAATAAAATTACCATTATATATAGCCTTTAGAGAAGAAGGAATAATTATAACTAACTTATGAAAATGAATTGTGAATTTATTGGATATTAATTATTTATGAAAAATATAAATCAATTAGATATTTTTATTTTTGAGTGAATAAATTTTGGTAATTAAATTAATGAGATATATATGTGTTATATACTTAATAAAGTATTTTTATATTCATCCATTGGATAGTTTAGTCATAGGGTATCAATAAAATCCAATTCTATGTGTAAGAACCTATTTTAAGGTTAATTTTTACCTTTGGATGGCGAACCCATTTTAAATTAATATTTTGACACATTAATAATTTATATATGAAATAATGAAATTTTTATTTTGAATTCGGATATAAAAATTTACTTTGAATAAATTTTTGAATTATTTCTGATAACTTTAATGTTTTTTTGAATAGTAAAAATATGATACATTTTAATTAAAAACATATTTCTTCATCGAGATAATTAATTTTGTTAAATTAAAATATTGAATGGTTTTAAATTATGAATATAATGTATTTTTCTATTTAATATATTTTATTTCATTATAATTAATTTTACATTGAATTCATAACTAAAAACATTTCAATCTTTGGCAGTGTTTGAACTTTTAAAACACATTTTCTAATTTCAACAACGAGATGAAGTTTAAATTAATTAATGAAACTTTTGTATTTTGAATTTTGAAAAATGGATTCCATATTTGGAATTAGTAGGTGAAAATTATTTTAATAAAAAACTTTAATTTTTGGGAATTTATGAATAGTAACTTTGGTAATTATTTTATTACAATGGTTAATGGTAAATCAGGTAATTAAAGGTAAAAATAAAATTATAAAATTACCTTAACACCTGTAAAAATTATATTGGATGACTAAATTCGACCCTAATCACCATTTACTAAAAATGGAATCACTTTATGGCCACTAACTAATGAATATGACATGAATAAATTAAAAACTAATGAATGTGACAAAATGTCACAATCTCATTTTATATAAGTATATTAATTTAAATATATGGGTAACTAAGAGATAATATTTACTATAGATAGTCTTTGGAAATCTAATATAATTAAATACATCATATAAATTTATTTTTAAATTTTAGAGATTAGATAATTAACATTAATTATGAAACATTAGTGATGTAAAAATTATTCTATTAATAGAAATATCAAATAAATGGTTTTAATAATATAAAATGAAATATCATATGAACTAATTAAAGTGATCCACGAATTTTATATGTCGATGTGACATGTTATAAGTTTATTAAATATTATGGTTTAAATTTATCTTCGATTAAAATTTTATCAAATAAATGAATAGTGTCCAAATTGACACTATTAGAATTTTATAAAAATAACATTTTATTAAATTATTCAAAAATTAGAAAAATATTTAAAAATTAAAAATTAATAATTATAAGGTCCAAAATATCATAAATATCCATATATATTTAATTAATACCAAATAAGTAAATTTTTATAAACAATAAAAATTTAGAATGTTTTTACCATAATTAAAATTAAATAGAATAACAAACATTTAATGAAAATGATAATGCTTAAATTGACATAAAAACTTGTCTAAAATTTATTGTCTGATGATATTAAAACTGTATCTCATATCATATATGTATTTGAGACATTTTGGAGGTTCTTATGTGGGGTTTGAATTTATAATAAATTAATATTTGTAGAGTTTCCAAAATTGCCCCTCTCCTCTCTTATAAAAGGGTACCTCCTCCCTCTCCTCTACACTCTGTTTTGAGCCTTCATGCTCAGAAAAATCCTAAAATTTTTTCTTATCATCTTCCCTAGTTACATTCTAGAGGTTTTGGTTTTCTCAAAAGTCCAACCCTAGTGCCCTAAGAGGAAATTTAAAGGAGGCACGTCGAGGAAGAGGTAATCCCTTCTACCGATTCTTTCATGTTTCATTATTCTTCTACTTTCTCCTATTTATTTGTTTTATCAAAAAAAAATAACCCCAATATCAATAATATACTGATATTTTATTATAAATATGAAACAACCCTATTTCACCTTCTTTCTATCCTACGAAAAATAAAATCACCACGCGTGCGTACGTACGACTTATTGTCTCCCCACCATGGTGTAATATGTTTTCCCCACCACTTTCATTGGATTGGTATAATGGTAGAAATAATAACAATATATGATTATTAAAACATGATACTAATTATGAGATACTATACACTATCCACTTTAATACCATTCAACAATTTTGGGAATAATATCATCGCTCGTGCGTAGATACTGTTATCCGTCTTCAGGGTGCGATGTGATTCGTTATACATAATATTCATTAAACCATGATTATATAAATGAATTTAATGAATAAATATTATATATATTATACTTATACCATGTTTTAAATTATATAACTTTATCCTAAAAAATAATAATATGAACTTATTTGACACAACATGCATAAGAACATAACACAGTTAATACCCGAATAACCAGTAAGAATTAAATGTTACTAACAATCAGATGAAAATATGATCATAAATATTTTCATAAAAATGAATATTATTATATAATAAATCATTATAAGTATTTAAATAATCACATAGGAGGTTTAGATACATACGAAGCATATCAGACCTAAGGTAATGTATAACATTGCAAATCTCATTTTTGTCACAGATTGGTTATTAGTAAGTATTCGCTAGGGTATAATTAACATCCACATCCATGTTACTTACATATGTATTTAAAAATATTCATTATATCCTAATATAATTTTTAATAGTCAATTTTACCCATTATTAAATTTCTAAATGGTATTAATGAGATTTTTTTTGTTTTCGCTACGAGGTACTTTTTGACTTTTCCGGAAAAATTATGATAAGAATGTTTTTTACTTGTACGACATGAATTAATTTTAAACATTCATAATGAATTATTTTCTTGAATAATTCCCTAAAATATTATAAGGTCCTATTTACATAAAATTATTTATTCTAAAATTGTGTGGCATTTTTAGGAAGGAATTTTTTTTAATAAGAAAGGATATTTTCCTCAGGAATTAATTTCAAGTGTTTTCACATAATTACTTTCCATCAAAGATGAAACTATTTAAATAGGGTTAAATTTAAAACCCTATTATTTTTATGATTATTTATTATGGAATTTTATTTAGGAAACTTATTTTTTAGTATTAATTATGATTGAATGATGTTTATGAAACCCATCTGATTTCATGGGTTCTGCTATCGTAAGTGTTTTTATGTTATTTGTGGAATGTGTAAGAATAGTTTCATTATGAGATAGGTGGTACCTATATCTCCTTCCAATTAAATGGGTAAAGATTTATATCTCATGATATATACATGAATGGAATTTCAAGTAAATCCATTTCAGTAATACAGGGCAGGAATGATAAGTGAACTCGGTTCAGTAATGGAATTTGTCCACTATGATTGTCTTGGAAATGAGCCTCGACTTGTATGAAATGATTTTATATTATTATGTGTGTATAAAAAATTTCATGTCTTCCGTAATTATTATTGGGATTACATTTCACTTTTATTATTTTTTCGATGACGTGATATCATAATATTTTAAATAAAAGAGAATATTATCAAATATTATGTTCTTATGAACATGATATGATTGATATTTCTTTTTCTTACCCTTACAGAGCATTTAATCTCACCCTTTAATATGATTATTTTCTAAAGGTCATGAAAAATGGTATTAATCATGACATGTCAAAAATGAGTACAGTTATGATGAATAAAATAATAGGAAATGTAGATGTTTTTTGAGGAAGTTATTTATGTTTCCTGGTTACTAAATACATTATACCAATACTAACCTATTATGGTTTTGTTATATGCTGTAATGAATATCAATGTATGTAAATTATGGTTAATTATAAGTAACATGTCATCAATATATAATATTATTAAAATTACTGCACAACCACTAAACATCTTATATAAACAAAGATCACATTCGATGTTTATAAAACCAAAATCCATTATAGCTTCATCAAATCTAATTTTCCATTACACGGATGCTTTATTTAATCCATTAATGAATTATTTTAATTTTATTAACTTGTTTTTATTCATAGGAATCAATAACCATTTGGTTTATATCATATATAAATATTCATTAAGGTTCTTATTGAGGAATTTCGTTTTGAATTCCATTTTTCAAACCTCATAGCCATAGTAATACATAATGGAAAATATAACTATAATGGATTCTACAATTTACACTAGGGAAAATGTTTCATCATAGAGTTTGAATTAATAGTATTAGGAAAAAAATAAGTGATTCATTCCATATAGGTACTGCCTTGTCCATATATGTCCAGTTTCTTATTGAATACACATTTTCAGCCAATGGGATTTACATCCACTAAAGGATCTACCAAATTCAAGACATGGTTTTGGTACATTTAATCCATTTTAAAATTAAAATATTATTTCCACATGTAAATATATTTGATACTTAATTATTCCTTATAGGTTATAAGAAAATAATTTTCAAATAATAACTAGTCACCATCCTCATAGAGTAGAAAACCTTAACATTTTAATTCTCTAAACTCTCCTGTACTCCTACGCAGGACATATATCTTTTAAAATCCTTCTTTTAAGGGGATTTTTTGAATCTCATTGTATTCCAGCTATTATTTATATTGATCATATATTTCACAATATTATATCTAACTCCCACGATCTCTTTTAGAGATGTGACCCCTTCAAGAAAAAGGGGACATCATTTAACTATAAAATTCATTTCAATAGGGTAATATAAGTAGTATAATTTAGTTTCCATAGTATTCCCTATAAAAAACACATACTTCTTCATGGTGCATGTTTTTTTATGGAAATATCCTTAATAAATGCTTCATAACCAAGCAGTCATATATATAAAAACATGAGATTCCTTCCATTCCATAATTGATTTGCAATCAAGTCTTCCACATTATTTGGAACATGGTTTATCCTTGATGATGTTATTTGTAACACACATTCCCAAAAATAATAATGAATGGATCACATGAATTATCATTAAACTATTATTTACAACAAGAAGTGGTTCCACCATTCACTTACACTATTACACTGAGTTGTATAAGTAGGATTGAGATGAGATAGAATCCCAGGATCCTGTAAATAATCAATGAATTATTGATTACAATTTTCTCCACCCCCCAATTTGGGTGGAGTTTTTTAATATTTTTACTATGATTTTTCTCAAAATAAAATCTTTTATTTATTGAATTTTTAAAAGGAATTTGACTTATACCTCATTATATAAACATATCCTTTTGTATTTACGTCCTCCGTAATTGTTTTAAACTATGATTACCCACCCATTTCATGTAAGGTAAATGGTCCACATAGATCATTATGAACTTATTAAAGAACCTATTCAGACCATTTACCTATTACACTAAATGGGGATTTGGTAACTTTTCATTGTAAACATGAATGGCATACACCAAGTTGGTTTAGTTCAAAAGTATATAAATATACATCTTGGTGTAATTTAGTGAAACTATTTTTGTTTATATAACCATACTTGTGAAGAAAATGTTGGGTGTTGCCTAAGTCATGTGACTAGTTTTTTATATCCATTCACAATACCAGGTTTATCTAATCAAACACATAATGAAATGTATATAAATATTCTTTACCGTAACAAGTTTTCCATTTTAAAAAGAAGAAATATTTATTAAAATATTTGACAATAAATCAACATGTATCATTTTTGGATAAAAAAAATATTGTTTTCAATGGATGTAACATAATAACACCCTTTCGAGACCATGATAATTCATACCGTCTATGTGAAGTGGTAGTCCCCAATGGGCATAACAGTAAGTTTAGCCTTGTTAGATGCTCGTAGATATACCTATAATTCATAAATAATTCTTAATCTAAGTGGTTACTTTATTTAAATACACTTGTGAGAACCAAATTCTATATCTGATACACAATTTGTGAAAAAAAATACAAATTTAATTCGATAAAAAATGCACCAAACGCTTCAAATTTCATCTTTTCCAAGTTGAATTGTTTTATCCACTGATATTTATTGACACATGAGAAAAAGAAAACATTATCTTCCCTTTCATTCCCTTTAATTTTTTTCTTCTTGTAAGGGTGTTATCAAGAATATTTTGGATTAGACCAATTCACATAGATTT
This sequence comes from Viscum album, assembly GCA_963277665.1. Classification (NCBI taxonomy): domain Eukaryota; kingdom Viridiplantae; phylum Streptophyta; class Magnoliopsida; order Santalales; family Viscaceae; genus Viscum; species Viscum album. The sequence continues at coordinate 876,415,304 of OY728136.1, forward strand.
TACATATATTCCCCATAAGGATGGAAGGATTTTCAAGATTCGTTTCCTTATTATCATGGTGAATAATAGTGTGTTGATTTGAGAGAGTGTTATGAATTAATTTAATAAAAAATTTCAATATAAATCTATAGTACCAATGAGGAAGTAATGTAAGACTAAGATTAGTGAAAATTTGTATAGGAAATTTATACATAAGAACATATATGAAATCAATTTATCCAATGAGTTTGACTACATGAGGTCCAATTGGTACTCCTTATCAAAGATAACTCTAAAATATCTCCATAAATATCTCAAATAGTTATGTTCTTTATATCATATGGTGTAAAAAATAATGTTCCTCATGAATGATATAATAATCCATGTTTACATTAGATTTTATGAGTTTAAGAAACTCGGATGAAACTATTAAACACAGATCAAATACCATGTTTCTCATGAATTTATCATAGTTAATGAACTCCTCATCACTCACCTACTTAGTGGGTGTAATAGGTAGTGAGGATTCTATAATATAATATATTTTTTCATGTCTCAACACAAACAAAAGGCATCTAAAACATTCATAGAATTTACTACCAGTATGTTGATGTTCTTTCTCCAATATTCACCATTATGATATTATGGGTGAAAAAATTTATATTTTTTGAACATTTAAAAGTGAATATTATTATTAATCATCTTGATTAAAACATATATGGATAAATATTAATTTTACTAAGTCCCTAAAATTTTTATCATGACCCAAGGGCCCTCACTATTGAACATAAAATATCGTATAATTAAATAAATTATGGTGGATATGATCCATATTTTTCTTATTAGTGATCTATACTTTTCCATGAAAACAATAGGATGGTATTGAGGTGGGAATCCTTTCAAACTACTATATTTTAGATCTTTGATCTCCTGAGTGGACTCCCTAATCTATAAATCCTTACTAGTATTACATCAATGCATTCTTCAAAATATTAATTGAACTACAATTAGATATTATATTGAATTAAATTTAGTTAATTTTACCAATCATCATAGTAAATACACCCTGATAATTATAATTTTCTCCAAACATTAGCTTGAACCAAATAATAACTATGGTTTTAACTTAATTAAGACATTAGAAGGAGTAATGAATAAGTATTAATTTGTGGGATATTTTAGTATGGATAACGATTTATTATTTTATCCCTTATATGTTTTTTAATATTATGGGGAATTTACTTAATTGGTTAACCATGTTTTGATAAATGTTTAAATGTAATCAATTTATAAAAATTCAATCCTTTAATATTATTTAAATTATTTATGTGATCTTGAAATTGCATCTACAGAAAAAAAATAATGCATAAGATATAATTAAATAAATAAATAAATTACTCATTAATGAACATGACTAGTAGTAAATGTATTGATTGGAAAATAAATCTACCTATAAGATTCAGGAAATATCATTGTACTGTAATTTTTATGAGTTTCAACATTCCACTTGTCTTCCTAGGAATCACCTAGGTTGGAATCATCTTATTCCTATATTGAACTGCCTCCACATGCCTTGGTATTATCCATTTATTACATGAATTTATGACATTCCTTGAAGTGAGGGGTAAAAATGATTGGTTTAATGGAATTTACTAAGTCACCATGGAAATGAAAGTAACACAAAATAAAGTAGGGAGAGATGTGAAATGTCTCCTCCTAGATGCCACTAAATTGGTTCCTTGATCCAGTTCTCCATAAGGCCTGTAGTGTGCATCCCCATATTCTAGAGGATGTCATCTAGTAGTGAGAGCCTATTGTGTAAAAGTGGGGAAATTATTCCCTTATATAATAGTATAAAACAACATAAATAACATGATATCATCAATATTATTGTTAAATATAGTGCAGAAGAAGAAAATAACAGAAATATAATCATGTCATAATAATAAATAAAATTCTATAATGTTTTAAATATCTATGTCATGCATACAACATTGTCAACCCACTAGGCAAACCATAGATACATGAGTACAAAAAATAAAATGAAATATAGGTACTGGGTTATACTACTACACTGATCCATAACACATAATTTTCTCTATATACATACCAAATCCATCATGCTCGGTAAGTACTAGGCCTCATACAAACACATTCCTGTAACCATGTGAACATCAACTTTGGTACCCCACTGTAATGAGTCCCAATGAGGGTGTGAGTAAAGAAAATATTAGGGTGTCAACGACACAGTCCTATATATTTCCAATAATATGTGTTTTATGTAAAAGTGGTCTAATAAATAAGATAAAAATAATATTAATAATTACTATTATAAATAAGAGGAAAAAGAATTGTACTCGAAGGTATTCTATAGGATTTTAATTGACCTAGATGAGACACAACTCAAAATGAATAAATAAAATAATTTAAGTGAATCTAAATTCAAACCCTGGGTCTTTGATCCTGGTTAACTAGGTAGTGTTCTATCATATATATATATATATATAAATTCCCCAATACATATATACACCTAAATATGTAATTATAGGATTAAGGTGAAAATAACATAAAATAATAGCAACCGACCACTGGGTATAGAATACTAATTTATAGAAATCCTATCAAAAGGGAATTGGGCTAGATGTTGTTTTACTCAGTCCATGTATAACTATTTTATCCTTGGGTCTGTAATCCTGATCGATAATACTAGCTTTGTCCAATACTAGAAGTATCTCTAATCAAGAAACATCACCAATGATGCACACATGTCCTAGAACTAGGATTACATGTACAAAACCCCAATATCTATAATAAATATGTTTTATACTGATGCAAAAACATATAAATGGTCTCTAAGATGAATGTAATTCCCCTCAAGCCATGTCAATCCACTCTGATCTCAGATTAATTGGTCCTGCTCATAGGAAATCACGACATTGAAACTGAAATAATACCTAAGGGGATGAACCTCAGGTGATCAATAAAAGGAATGATTTATAGATCTAAGTACACGTTCCATATTCAATTTAACACACTGATATTTTATGAATTAATTTTTCTCTCTAATTAACTTAATATTATTTATTTCACACAACACTGAATATATATATTTTTCATATGAGATCCCCAAGTGTGTAATGCATGTTATGAAACACCATGTAAATATTACACTACATGAAACACATATATTAAGTTATAATACAAAAAACTCTATGCTTTTATTTTATTAAATACAATAATGAGTCCCTTCTACATCTTTCATGACACACAAGGCTGAGTTTTACATAACTACAATATACTATTAATATTATTGTTTAAATATTCTCATATTTACCACTTAGAAATTGGAATAGATGTTATGAATATGATTAACTAAATTTTGAAAATATTTTCTTGCATATTTATATAAAATGAATCATTTCGTTTTCAATTTGTTATAAATTAAAGTAAGAACTATTTGATTGTGAAAAAATTCATTTACTAACAGAACTATTTTTTTTATGTACAAAACTATTTTTATATAAATAAAAAAAATAATTTCATTAATTTTTTCATTAAAATTTATATATTATATATTTAATCATTAATATTGATATTCATCCTGTATATATTATAGGTATATGATAAGATTAAATAAAATTTTATGAAAAAAGATAGATTTTTCTAAAAGGTAATGTTACAACATTTTAATGGAAACCCAATTATAAATATTATTTTTGAAAATATTATTAATTTTTTTTAACAAAATAAACATCAATTTTAGAAGTATAATATGAAAATTAATTTTGGGTCAATTTTTTATATTATTATGAGATGTTTAATTTTATTAATGAATACTGAAAACAATGATTTTTTGTTCAAAACAATTTTTTTTAATATATCTATATAGTTAGATTATATATTAATTTTTATTTAAAGATTAATTATTTAAATTTATCATCAAATTAATATAATTTAGTTCATTGGAATCAATTTTACGCTTAAATTGGATAAAAAAATTCAATCTTTTGTGCATTCTTATTTAATAAACCTACCTTGTCGTCCAATCTGCGAGATTTAATTTAAATTAATTTCTGTCTCTTTTTTATTATAATTTATAAAAATTTATTCCATATTTTTTATAATAATAACTTAAAAAGTATAATAATTTGAACTTATTTTTTTTAAAAAATAATAGTGAAATTAATGAAAATCAATTTAAGTGATTAAGAGAAAAATTAGCTTAATAGAGTACTAATCCTTAAACGTAAGTGATAAAATGACATAGAAAATTTTCCATAATCCATTTTTGGCCATATTTTGACCCGATACTCCATTTTATATAATTTTGAAAATTATTGGATTAACGTGTGATGGGAAAATATCGGTGGGATTCCATTTTCAATAATTAACAAGAATTACCCTCCTCCTCCAACATAAAAATGCACTCACACCACCAACTAATTCACACATATAATTCCCATTTTCTCATCCAAAAATTGACAAAATAATATCCCCAAATACATTCCCTCATAATATAATTCTCCCTTTGGGATGAAATCCCATCAAGGAAGCCCTTTTGTGAAAACCAAGAGTTACCCAAAGAGGAGGTAACATCCTTCCTCAATCTCCATTATTTAATTTTAATTATCCACAACTTAAAATATTCTTATTACATGATTATATAGTATCATATATATCATAAAAATACCAAGATTTTTTAAGGGTTAAAACTAAACTTACACACACTTCCATCTAATGGGTAATGAACATCACATTTTTTGTTCGAAAAACTATAACCTCACAAAATAATGTTGTTTGTTTATCCATTACCACATATCATGGTTGGTCATTATGATGGAAATTATTTTTTATTATGATATTTATGATATTTTTCATTTAATTTTTTATTTAATTATTATATAAAACATACCTGTATGATTTACAATTTTATTATGTATGATAACTTCATTTTTGTGTTTTTTGGAATACCGCCTCCTCAAAGTGATATGATTCATTCACACTCCATGTGGAATTTATTAAAGTTATTATAAGGGAACCTATAATATATATATTACATAATAATTCTACTAAACATATATTATTTATATATATATATTTCTTTTACATACCTTATTTCAATATGATAAAAAATTGAAACAATGCTGATGCGTACGAATAACCTACCGCCTCCATGAGCAGTGTATTCCATTTCATATTTCCATATTTTCTATAATATTATAAATAAATATATACTAAATATGTATTATATTTATATAATTCTATATATATTTAATAAATAATTAAATTGTGATCTAGGTAATAGGATTAAGAATAACATGACAAAACATACATGAAAAACAAAGATGATATTACTGGAAACGTTATATTAACATGGAGTTGTTAATAAACGGGTAATATAATTTAAAAAACAAATAATAAATGGTAATAGATAAATAATATTATTTTTTTATATTTATAATAAACATATAATTATTATAAAGTAGTTTTGAACATGTACTGGTAAAGTCAAGACTTAAGGTAAGGGTTTTCTTGTCTCACTCTTATTTTCCAGGAGACACAAGCCACGTTCACACCATTTTTCTTATATGTGATGTTTATATTGAACATGGATGTATTTTATGATTATAATAATTAAATATATGAGAAAGTAAATATCTATTTGACCATATTTCTTTCATGGGGTTTATTTTTTAGAAGTCATCAAATCTGTAATGTAATTTTGTCCCAATTCATCTTTTTTGTGGAAAATTACATGTTATACACCAATATTATCCTACTAGGTGTATACAATGCCCTTATACATTTATATAATTATTATAATTCTTTATATTATAGTATAAGAATCAGGTAAAATATTTTCTTACATGGTATGTTTGACTCAATGTTACCAAGTGGTAAGAGTTTCTTGCAACTATCTTATCATTTATCAGGATTGTTTATAGTTATGATTCCATTGATGAAAAAAATGATAAATATTTCAATTAAGAAATTTAATTTTAGTACTCTATATTAATTCAAGGAATTATAATGTTTTAGTACCATTTTACAAATTTCAATATTTAATATAATCAGGGATGTGTTTTAAATAAAACATGACATTATCTCCCTCTTTGTTCCGAAATTTGTGTCCATTCAATATAGTGTTTTTTAAAATAAATCAAGATTTTTTCTAATATTATCATAGAATATTTAAAATAAATTTCAACCCATATTTTAAATTTGAAACAAAAGGGTTTAAAAAATGTATAAAACTTTTTTTTGTTTTTGGATCGATCTATTTTTCTAAACTATTTACGTCGCAAAAAAAATATTTTGCATGTATGTATTTATCCACTATCATGACCATCATTCCATTGACGATTTATTTACAAGTTTAATACATTACTTTTTATGAAAAACGTTTTTCCTAATATGGTGGAAATTTATTTAATAAATTTATTTTCAATGAAAAATCCCTAAAATGTTTTTTTGTTTAAAAAGTGTTTTAATTGATTTTCAATTCTACCTATATATTATTTCTAAAAGTTATTTTAGAATAAATGGATTTAGTAGATTTTAAAAATTGATTTATTGGTTTTCACTATTTTCTCAAATAACTTTTTTTACAATGATATCATAATTATTTTTATGGAAATGTTTTCAAAAAAAAATTAAACATCCTTTATATGTTTTCAAATAATTTATTTTCAAAATATTTTCTAAATTCTTTTATCAAGTAATAAAGATTTAATTTTTTTTAAAGATGATTTTATTTGTTTTGAAGGAAATAATTTTAATATATTCCTTTATATGTTTTCTTTTTTTCTTTAAAATAAGATTGTGTTCAAATGGTATTACATTTTATTATCATTTTTGAATGAAGAAAGAAAATTTTCATCATGAAACCATTGTAATAGAAATTTAAATATTATTTCCCATCTCGTATGAAATTTTTTTGGTGTTACTAAATAATTTTTGGGAAATTATCCAAGGATTCCATTCATATTCTCTCTCTGAATAGTTTCTAGTCTTTTGTCATAGTGTTAATGCAATCCATTTCTTGTTCATAGATTATATGTTTATAAATCCAACTTCACATTCATGGGTTATATTACTATGAAACTCTATTCTTTTCAAATGTTATGACGTGTTTAACTGATCAAGAAACCTCTATATTTTTTATAGGTTATGATATGATTATATGTTTATGAAGTATATTTCATTTTATAGGCTACTATATGATTCCTTATAATCTTGTCGAAAATGTATGTATGATTTCATTATGATATGGGTTGGTACTGTGTCTCTATCTAATTAATTGGATAAATATTTATATATCATTATATAGACACATCTACAACAGGGATGGAACTTGGTTCAGAAAAATAGGTTTTCCACTAAGATGGTCTTGGGAGTGAACCTTGACTACTAAGATAGTAATATTAGTGCACCATGACTACTAAGATGGTATGGGGAGTGGAAACATACTACTAGTATGACCTTCGTATAAATTCATTTATTACTATGGAAATAATTTTATAATATTATCTGTCTACCCTAAATTCTTTTGATTATTCCCATGTTATTGTTTCATTGATTATGCTCTTGATTACCTTTTGATTTATGTCTTATGAACTTACAATATTTATTCAATGACTCATGTTTATGATATTTGATATAAAATTTGTGATCTTTAAATTTAATTCTCATGTTCTTATACTTGTATTATCATGATATTATTAGGTATCTATGTTTTACCCTTACTGAGCATCTATGCTCACCCCTTTCCTATGATCCCTTTCCCCAGTTTATGAAGAAAGTTTTTAAGTGGATATACTAAAGGGGATGATATTTACGGAAAAATATTCAAATATTTAAGCTTGTTATATTATTTTTTACATGATTCTAATGTCAACTGAACTATAATGGTCCTCTGGCCCATATTTTTTTTAATGTTATAAATATTCATTTAAAATGATGTAATATTTATATATTTAAGCATTGGTATGTATAGTTGGTATCAAAGGAAATGTAAAGTCATACATTAGAATATACGATTAGAAAAAATTAGTGAGATCCAATGAAATATTTTTGGTGATATTTCTGGGTATGTCAATATAGATAAATCTATAGATAAGTTAAAGTATAGTAAAATGTCCTAAAATTTTGGTAAAGAATAGAGTGAGTGGTTTCCTATAAATACATTCCTTTCATGATACTACAAGTTCATGTTTCTCTAACATAGATTTACATTGTGGTAACTACATAGGAAAAACCATATTAATCTATAATTGATCGTGAAATAATACACAATAATGGGCCTTATTTCACAACTAGTTTGACACTCCCAGGGATACACATTCGGAATTCAAAAACTCGCTATGAATAATAAAAAAATATTTAAATATAGTATGAATATGAATAACAATGGATAAACCTATGGTGTTATAGAATGAATAAGTTGGTTTCATGATTTGAACATCCTATAAGTAAATTTTTCCTGATGATATAGTTTTCTACTATAATAGCTATTTCTCACACTATTCTTTCTAGTGTTAGTAGATAAAGGGAACTAGAAGAAAATGGGTTAACATTGTATATTTTAGATATAGAATGGATGGGAATTATTCAAAGTGTTTTCTTAAATAAAGATTCCTTGAATAAAATATAGAATGTGGTATGTCTATTGGTTATAATTCGGAATATAATGGAATTTCAAACATCATATGAATGCTATGGGATGTTATAACTATATTTATTACATTAAAGGTACAAAGCCTGATTAGGTTGAGTTTGAGGATTATTATGAAATGATTTATATTTAAAATTCTAGGATTATGGGTATTGTGGAATAATGGATCCCATATTTAGGATCAGATGGTTTTATAATTTCCAATAAGTTAAACATTGTTTTTGAACAAAAATATTAGTGAAAGTAACTAAAATTAAATATACCGACAAAAAGAAAAACATGCTTAACAAAATACAAAACCATAAAAGTAATGGAAAAATAGCTAAAAACATGCCCAAAATTCATTATTTGGACATATTATTACCCTTTAATCCTTTCTCTCTAATTAAGACCATTATTAGATCCACGTGGCATATGAAAAACATGAGTGGAATTCCATTTTAAAAAATTTACATGAAGTCTACTTCTACTCCACTATTAAAAGGTGCTCACCCCTCCCATTAATTCACACCTATCAAGTGCATTGGGACACCCTAAATGTACACATAAAATCTCAAAACTTCCGTCCACTCATCATAGAGGCTTCAATTTTAGCATAAAACCAATAAAGGATGCCCTTTGGTGGAAACTAAGAAGAGGTCCCCAAATAAGAGATAACATCCTTCATGATGATCCTTTGTTTTATTTTCATTATCCCCTATGAACTATTATTATTTCATGATTATATAATTACCTAATTATAAAAAATATATTTGTTTTTATTATTATATGGGTTATACCTTTACTTACAGACTTCCATCTAATGGGTAAAACATATCTTTCTTATGTACGACGAACTACCACCTCACGAAACGAGGTTGTTCATTTTTCCTTGATCACTTCTCATGGTAGGGAGTCGTGAATTCAAATATGCTTTTTTATATGATATATATTATATTTATGATATCATTATTCTTATATAATTATTATAAAAAAAATATTTTAATGATTTCTATTTTTTAAAATATTATAACTTCATTAGTGTACGTGTGGACTACCACCTCAACAAAGCGATGTGATTAGATCACAATCTAAATGGAATTTATTAAAGATGGGTTCATTAAAATTATATGATATATATTACTTAGTAGTTATTTAATAATATATACATATATTTTATTTACTTTCATTCATTCAATTCGACATTAAAACAGAAACAATGTTATGGTGTACGTATGACCGACCACATCCACGAATGGTTTATTGAATTTCATATTTCTATATTTTATTTATTATTATAAATAAATATATATTGAATATATATGATATTTGTATAAATATTTAAATTCTAAAAATTATTAAAACATTATCTATGTAATGGCCCAGACCTCTCTGGTCCATTCCTTTCCAAAAATCAGGTGTATGAGGGGTTTCAGAAGGTCAAGGTGACACATCCCCAACACATTTCCAATTTTTTATTTATGTGAATAGTGTCATCGATGACCACCAGTGAACAGTTCCAACGGTAGATGGTTGTGAATAGTGCAATAATGACTTTATGTGAACAGTGTAATCGGTGACTATATGTGAACAGTTCCAACATCAGACAATTGTGAACAGTGTAATGGTGACCTTATGTGAAAAGTGTCATCGGTGACCATCGATGAACAGTTCCAATGGTTGATAGTTGTGAACAACGAATCAGTGACCTTATTTGAATAGTGTCATCGGTTACCATCAGTGAATAGTTCTAACGGTAGACAATTTGAACAGTGTTTTTCCTTGGCCAAATTTCCAATTCAATGAACAGTTCCATCGGTGAACTATTCCATCAGTAAGGTTCCAACAATGACCTCTATCATTTTCCAAATATCCAATTCTATGAAAAGTTCTATTGGTGAACAGTTCCATTGGTGAGGCTCCAACGATGACCTCTTTCCTTTTCCAAATTCCCAATTCTATGAACAGTTCCATCGGTGAATAGTTCCATCGGCGAGGTTCCAATGATGACCTATTTCCTTTGCCAATTTTCCAATTCTATAAATAGTTCAATTGGTGAACAATTCCATTTGTGAGGTTCCATTGGTGACCTCTTTCCATTTCCAAATTTTTGGTTCATGAACAGTGTTTCCAGAAAGGTGAGGTTCCAATGGTGAGGTTTATGAATAGTGTTTCCAGAATGATGAGGTCCCAATGGTGAGGTTCCAATGGTGAGGTTCATGAACAGTGTTTCCAGAACTGTGAGGTCCCAACAGTAAGGTTCATGAACACTGTTTCCAGACCGGTGAGGTTTCAATGGTGAGGTTTCAATAGTGAGGTTCATGAATAGTTTTTTTCCTTTTCAAATTTTGAGTTCGTGAACAGTGTTTCCAACTTCCTACAGTTTGTCCCTTTAATGTTTCCTTTGATGTAAAATTCATTTAATAGCATCTTTTTAAGGAATATAAGGCTAATTCAAAGGCCATAACTCCAATATTAATTTCTCCAATGGCTCGGGATATTTTTACATGGCCAAACCACGTGGTTTAATGCCATTCCCTTTTAAGGGGAAAACCAGTGTATCCTAAACCGCTACTCCGTTAAATCATCTAAGGGAACAAGATATCTTCCTACCTAGTTATTCCTCCTTGTTCTCGAGGGTGAGATGCTCGAACATTTCATTCCATCCCGAAGGAGTTTCGCGATCAAAATTTCCTCCTAGGAATAGTTCCACTCTGTTTTGATGAAATAAAGAAAAATCGATCAATCTTCAATATAAGGTACAATCTATATTCATTATTTTGGGATCATGTCTTTCTTTCTCCTTTCCCTTTTTATGGAATTTTACCCCCATATTCCTAATGGGGTTTTCTAAGGTGTTGGACGATGTGGTGGTGTCTCTGTATCCTCAGGTGGATATAGTTGTCACAGGGGGGAGGAGATCATAATCTCTTGTGTGGCTCGTTCTCATATAAATAATGTCAATAACTATCTGAAGTAGGGGATTCGTTGCTTCTATTTTCTTTTACATGAAACTGTATAGTTATCATGTTTCATCCCACTGGATGACAATGGAATTGACATAATAAATATTTAAACTGGATAAATAAATTGATATCGATCATATTATATTGCCTATTATTTTGATAGATATTGTGCTATCTATTCTTTATTTGTTTATATATTCGTTCTTGATGGAAATTTGAAAACAACGTAAAGCTGAAATTAATTGATACTTGTTTGGCTAAAGATAAAGAGGTATGTGAATGAATCATATGGTTGTTGTTTAAATTTTATGTTAATCAAATTGATGTTGTAAGCATGTTTAAAAAATTTATGATAGCTTACTATTCAGGTTACACAAAGTTGGAACCTACGAATAATAAATCGGTTAATCCAATATGGATTAAATAACTGGTTGTTTGATAAAAGATAATACTTATAAGGATATGAGTTACCCTCTTCCATGTTTGAGTGATAAGATCCCAATTTATAAGATGTTTTTTCCCTGCTGCTTGTGTTTTGATGTGAGACTGTATAGCTGTTGTGATATGTGGGGGTAGGGATTCCAACTGGTTGTGGTAGCAGTTGATTCTTAGAGTGGTGATATGCATCATTTTATGCTTGTGGGTGTTAGTGAGGACACCAGGGATGATGAAACTGGTTGGATGTAAATGTTTGGATGTTTTCTGATTCTTATTGGTTGTTTATCTACTTTTCTTTTCCCCACTTCTCAAGACACCTGGTCTTGTTTACCCATCTTTTAAAAGAGGCGAAGACGCACGAGGTATTCCATGTGCTTTCCGTGTTTAGCTCATCAAGGGAGGATGGGTCTATGCTCTTTCTATAGGAGGCAATGACTCGATGGGTAGTACATATACTCACAATGTTGAGACACATTGTGTTTAGTAGGAAAAAATGTTTTTCTAGAATGCCTGGGAATATGGGAAAGCAATTCTATAACAAATTATTGATTAAATGATGTTAACCCATGGGGTTGGAGCTTGCTAGAACATAATGATGTGGTTGTAATTTGAAGGAACAGTAAACCTTGGGTGTGATACTGATGAAATATAATGTGGAAATTGTTGATGGTTAATTAATGTTTAATGAATTAATTAACGTAATGTGCAACTGATATAAAGGGAGTGAAGTAATGTATTAAATCTCTTTAGATGGTTGTGTTCTTATAGGATTCTTAGTCTTAGAAGTGGTGGTTGAGAGTTCGAGAGGCATTAGAAGCAGTTGAATCTAAGACTAGGTTATGCCCACAGTGTGGTTGTAAGCTATAGTATATTCTATACATTTTGTGTTTCTATACGCTACACCACCCTATCAGTAAGGGTAACTGACACCCCTGGGATTCTGAGCCCTTGGGGGGTGTTTTCCCCAACATTCCGGTGGTAGGATGGATGACTGACTACCCCCTTTAGCATCTCACTCCTCTCTAGGTATTTACTTGTGCTGGTAGGCACACCGGTTAGTTTTACCCATATATGTGTGTAGTGGACTGATATGGCTTGTGGTTATTCACACACATATATTCTGGATGCAGTTTCCTATGGAATACTATAGGTGTAACATGCATGTGATGTAATAGATTGAGGTATAATAGCTGATGTATAATACATGTTATACGAGATGTGGTGGCTCCCAGAAAATACATGGTTACTTTTCTTACAAGGATGTGGTGGTTTTGTTGCACAAGATTCATGTTGTGGTTCTTTGCCCACGTGTCTACGAGCAATCTTTTTAGAGAGAGATTCTTAGCACGTTCACCTTTGGGGAAAAGTGGAAAACCAGTGGGGAAGTAGTAGCGGGGTACCCTTGATATTATTTATTATATTATATACTTTTTTTATGCATTACTTGGTGAGAGTAGCCATGGTGATACTGGGAACAAAGAAAACATGTTTGCGTGATGAGTTAGTTTCACTTGTTTTTAACTGTACTTTAGCATGATTTCTTTACTTTTTAACGAGAGGCTTCGGGTAAGATCCTACTGAGTATACTGTTATACTTATCCTATGTCTATATAAAGTATTTTCAGGTCACAATGAGTAGGTTGGAGATCAATATGGATTCTACTAGTTTGGGGTTCTAGGTCCTGTTCAGTCTTGTGGTTGGTGCTGTTTTTACTTTCTTTTGGGTACTTGTAGTTTTCCCCTTCCTGTTGTAGTAGTTTTGCATGAAATTACATATGTGCACTCAGTTTTCTTTTATATTGCAGTTTTGAGTTGGAGTTGGTTGGTGTATATCTTATCTCTCTCTTCTGCATGTGTTCTATTAGAGGGTAATGCCTCCCATCAGTGTGTTTACTATACCCTCGGTGCTAGTCTCCAACTCGGGGCCTATCGAAGTTGGGACTCGGGGGTCATTATCTCCCTTCTCACATTGCCAGCCCAGAAGGGGTACACTTTGTGGGGAGGGGGTCATGACAGAGTGGTATCAGAGCATTGGTTGAGGGATAAGATGGTGTTTGGAGTTAGGCATAGGTGAGGTTTCATGGGTTGATAGGGAAACTGTGTCATTCAAGTTTATCTAGTGAAGTATACACTGTAGACCAGGTGAGAGATAGGCATTTTGGGCCCCCTGTGATATAATGCATGGACCTTTAAGATTACAATGGCTACAAAATTAGGTAATACTAGTTGCAGGGTAGTGTCCTAAGAAAGGATCATGCATCATTATTCTTTGTGTCTATGTTTGAATGGGCCAAACTTGGTATAGGTTAACATAAAATGAATAAAAGAAAAAAATTAATTAATTAATGTCGATTCTTCCATATTACAGGTTTATGAGCTCTATGAAATTTGTTATTTTTAAGGTATGGATCTAGTTCGACATCCTCGTCAATATCTCAAAAAAGATGTCCAGTAGGCTATGCCAGTAGATCTCTGCAGGGTAGAGGTTGATGACGATGACACTTAGAGGAGGACATTCTTAGAGTTTCAGCTCCAGAGTCTGTATATGTATGAGGGATCTGTTTCATATGTAGTCATAGAAGACTAGTTGGAGGAGGTTGAGATAGGCTTCACTTCGATCCGTTTTCAGAAGAAGTATTGGGTGTCCTTGGTTGAGACGATGCTTCAAAGAGAAGCGAGGAAGTAGTGGTTCTTGTTCCTCGGGGATCGTGAGAATTCCATGATCTCATTGGATGAGTTTAGAGACAATTTTAGAGTCGAGATTATTTCTTCACCCATAAAGGCTTCCAGTCTCCATGAGCTTCTTATCCTTTGATAGGGGACCTCTAGTGTGTGAGAGTTTGGAATCAATTTGAGGAACGTTTTGTGATATGATTCAGACCTATTTCCAGACCAGGAGGTCTGGGCGAGACATTTCGAGGAGGCTTTGCATCCAGAGATCTAGTGCCAGCTCACCCCATTTATGCTAAAGACATATCTTGAGGTGCTGGAGAGGGAAGAGGTCATCAAGGGGACATTGGCCAGAACCGGATCATTACCAGAGGGGGTTCCTCATGATTCCTCACGAAGCAATGATGTGGTTCGGGGTTCCCAGATTCCAGGGTAGAAGAGTTTCCATTCAACCGGGGGTAGGTCCCAGCCCTCAGCATCTCATTTCTCTCGGGGCAGCAGCTCTCAGCCCAATGCCTAGGGATCATGTGATTGTTTTTCTTGAGGTGGTCGAGGTCATCAGTAGCGAGTGTTCCCAACCTTACAAAAAAGTCCTCAAGCACCAAGTGTTCCACTCTAGATTCCTCCATTAAGACAGTTCTAGTCGAGGTAGTAACAACAGGTAGCACTAGCTTTAGATCAAGAGAGGGTATATCGGTAAGGCATAGGACGTCCCCATGATTCTCCCCATCCTCAGAGAGAAGAGCACGGCCACGGTGGTGGTCATCATCAGTGTCAGAGAATATTTATAGGAGGTCGTGGCCAGCTTCATGATTTAGTGTTGACAGCTCCAGGCGATCCAGACATCGATCAAGGTACCATTTTCTTGTTTTCTACCTTTCATTATTCCTTTTTTGTTTTAGTAGAAAAACAATACTTCATATCACCTACCATTTTCCATGAGTTGGGGATTGAGGTAGAGAGGCTTCCAGTGCCGTTGGCGTTGACTACGCTAGTTGGCGGTCGAGCTGAATTGTTTGAAGTATGTAGAGACTGTGAGCTTGTGTTGGGGTAGCACCGCTCATGGGGAGATTTCATATGTTTAGAACTACAACTATATGATTTCATCCTATGCATGGATTTGTTTTATTCGGTGCTAGCTATCATGGATTTCTTCAAGAGGTAGGTTGTGTTTTTCGATGTAGATGAAGAGATGGGAGTGTTTGTTGGCAAGTGAGACCCTCATATGGGTCATAGAGATAATCTGTCCTTATCATTTATGATGGCTGAGCTGATACTGAGTTCTTCATAGGTTCAGTAGTTGGTATTTCTTAGGGTTGTAGAAGAGTACACTGATGTCTTTCCAGAAGAGGTTATAGCATTACCCCCTCGACGAAAGATTGAGTTTGGGATTGAGCTACAACCATGAGAGTCTCCAACCTTTATGTCTACATATAGGATAATCCCTTATGAGTTATGAGAGTTACGTATACATCTTTATGGTTTGTTAGAGTTCGGTTTTGTTAGATCGAGTGTGTCACCGTGGGGTGTACCAATATTGTTCATGAAGAAGGCTGACAACAGTTTGTTGTTGTGTGTCAATTATCGTTGATTAAAAAATGTGACAGGGAAGAATCTCTATCCTCTTCCTCATGTTGATGATTTATTCAGTCAAATCGAAGGGTGAATGTTGGTTCTCAAAGATAGACATCGGTCATGATATCATCAGATGTGTGTGAAGGATGAGGATGTCTCATAGACTAATTTCCGTTGTCGTCATGGGCATTATGAGTTCATTGTAATGTTGTTCGGCATGAAACATTCTCCAGATGTGTTCATGGGATTGATGAACACTGTGTTCTGTGAGTTCCTGGAAAAGGTCATTGTAGTTTTCATCAACGACATCCTCGTGTACTCCACATCTGAAGAAGATCATGCAGAGCATCTACACACTATTTTGGGAGTTCTTCATCAACATAAGTTGTTTCAGAAGATTTCTAAGTGCGAGTTTTGGGCTAGATATGTCCGTTTCCTGGGTCATGTAGTTTCCCAGTAGGGAGTAGTTGTGGATACATCTAGGATAGAAGAATTTGTGTCTTGGTAATGCCCCAAGACAGTGATAGAGGTGTGATGCTTCCTTGGTCATGCAGGCTACTAGATGAGGTTCGTACCTGATCTCTCACGAGTTGTGACTCCTCTGACAGCTTTCACCATGAAGGATCATGTGTTAATATATACTGATCAGTGTCAGGATGCTTTTGAGTATCTAAAGGATGTGTTAGTAAGTGCTCTAGTTCCTTTTCTTTCTGCTGAGGGAGTTCAGTTTTATTTTTTCTGCGATAATTTTCATTTGGGGTTGGGCTGTGTTCGGATGCATCAAAGATCAGTTTTTTCTTAAGGGTCTTGATAGTTACATCCCCATGAACATAATTATGCCACCAACGCTCTTGATTTGGCATCCGTGGTGTTAACTCTGAAGTTGTGGAGGCACTACCTCATTGGTAAGCACTCTGTGGTTTTCACCGATAATAAGATTTTGAGGTATGTTTTCTCCTAGCGTGACTAGAACATACAACAACGGCAGTGGATGGTGTTCTTACAGGAATAAAACATTGAAATATCTTATACCCCTGGAATGAGGGATTTTGTAGCTGATGCAATGAGTTGGAAGTCACGTAGTGATGTAGTGTGTGAATCTGGTGACTCCTGGAGAGTAATGGAAGAACTATCAGCTTTACATATTGATATGGGAGACATTAGGGAAAGAGGTGTTCTTTTTCAGATGATGGTGCAGTCATATCTAGTGAAAAAGGTGGAATAGTTCCAGTTGGGGGATGTAGAGGTGGAAGTCTGGAGAGACCGAGTTGTTTGTGGAGAGGCCGCTCATTGTTGGTCTGAGGATAAACAACACAGATTGTGGTATCATGAGAGTATTTTTATTCCTTTGGAAATGTGCGAGACGGTTCATAGAGAGTTCTATATTTCTCTATTAGCGGTGAATCCTGGCGTGAAAAATATGTAACAAGACTTGAGGAGCCAATTTTGGTGGGCTGGGCTAAAGTGTGCAGTTGTAGAGTTTGTGTCTCGATGTTTGGTCTGCTAGAAGGTGAAGGACGAACATCGTGTTCTTGGTGGTCTTCTCCAGCCGTTAGATGTTCCCCAGTGGAAGTGGGATGACATCTCAATGGACTTTGTCACTGGTTTAGCTCGAGCTCTGGGAGGACATGATTCTATTTGGGTGGTAGTGGAGTGTTTAGTGAAATCATCCCACTTTATAGAAATCAAGGAGTCCAGCTCAGTGGAATTTTTTTGAGGCAGTATTTTGAGGAAGTGGTGATACTTCATGGTGTCCCAAGGATGATCATTTCTGATTGAGATCCTTGTTTTACTTCTTGGGTGTGGAGAGTTCTCCATCATTCTTTTGGTTCTCAACTATTCCCTAACACTTTTTTTCATCCTCAAACTTATGGTCAGACAGACTAGACCATCCAGACCCTTGAATACATGTTACGCTCTTATGTCCTAGATTCTAGAGGTTCATGGATGAGGCACTTACCCTTGGTGGAGTATCCTCAAAACAATATTTTTCAATCCACCATCTGTATGGAGCCATTTAAATCTTTTTTTGTCCAACCTTTCCATTCTCCATTGTGCTGGACTGGGGTCGGAGAGTCAGCAATTCTCAGACTGGAACTAGTGCAGAATACAATAGAGTTGGTTCATGTTATTCGTGATAAGATGATGACAGCGCTAGATCGTCAGAAATCATATGCCGGTCAAAGGAGGAGACCCTTAGAGTTTGATGTTGGGGATCATATGTTTCTGAAGGTGGATCACCGTCGTGGGAAATGAAAGTTTGGTCGCAAGAGTAAGCTTTATCCCCTATTTTTTGGGCCTTTTGAAGAGTTAGTTCATGTTGTAATTTTAGTGTATCGAGTAGAACATCCCCCACAGATGAGTCGGATACATGATGTTCTCAATGTATCACACCCCCATCTTTATATTTATGATGACTCTAAAATCATAGATTGGGGAGAGATTGATGTTGATAATGATGAAACCATTGAGGAGTGACCTATGGAGATCGAAGACTGCAAATATAAGTTGTTGCACGAGCATTATATCCCCTTGCTTTGTGTCTTGTGGAGACATGGTGACATGGAGGAGAGTACCTATGAATGTGAGTCACATATACGTTCTCATTACCAATGTTTGTTTGATTTTTAACTCTTTGCATGTATCGATGTATACTTTGTGTTTATAGGCCTTTCATGTTTATAATATGGATTTCTTTTATTGGTTCTTGTGGATTACTCTCTTTTGAGAGTTATCTTGATGGGTGGTTGTTCGGACCCCGTTTCGTTTTCCCTTTAGGTGGGTTTTGAATTCTAAAGACGAGAATGTTTTGAGAGGTATCTGATGTAATGGCCCAGACCTCTCTGGTCTATTCCTTTGCAAAAATCAGGTCTATGAGCTGTTTCAGGAGGTCAAGTTGACTTATCCCAAATAGTTTTCCTATTTTCCATTTATGTGAACAGTGACATCGGTGACCACCAGTGAACATTTCCAACTATAGACATTTCTGAACAGTGTTTTTCCTTTTCCAAATTTCCAATTCTATGAATAGTTCCATCGGTGAAAAGTTCCAACGGTAGACATTTGTGAAAAATGTTTTCCCTTTATCAAATTTCCAATTCTATGAAGAGTTCCATCAGTGAACAGTTCCATCGGTGAGGTTCCAATGGTGACCTCATTCCTTTTCAAATTTCCAATTCTATAAATAGTATCTTTGGTGAACAGTTCCATCGGTGAGGTTCAAACGGTGACCTCTTTCCTTTGGTTAATTTATAATTCTATGAACAGTTCTATCATTGAACAGTTCCATCAGTGAGGTTCCAACAGCGACCTCATTCCTTTGCCAAATTTCCAAATCTAGGAATTGTTCCATCAGTGAATAGTTCCAATGGTGAGATTCCAACGGTGACCTCTTTCCTTTTCCAAATTTTGGGTTCATGAATGGTGTTTCCAAAATGGTGAGGTTCCAAAGGTGAGGTTCATGAACAGTGTTTCCAGAACAGTGAGGTTCCAACGGTGAGGTTCATGAACTGTGTTTCCAGAATGGTGAGGTCCCAATGGTGAGGTTCATGAACCGTGTTTCTAGATTGGTATGGTTCCAATAGTGAGGTTCATGACCATGTTTTTCCTTTTCCAAATTTTGAGTTCATGAACAGTGTTTCCAGCTTCTTACAGTTCTCCCCTTTAACGTTTCCTTTGATCTAAAATGAATTTAAAGCCTCATTTTAAGGACATTAATGCCGATTAAAAGGAAATAATACCAATATTAATTTCTCCTAAGGCTCGAGATGTTTTTACTTTATCAAACCGCATTGTTTAATGGAATCCTCTTTTAATGGGAAATCCAGCGTATACTAAACCGCCGCTCCATTAAATCTACTAAGGAGACGAGATATCTTCCTCCCTAGTTATTCCTCCATGTTCCCGGGTGTGAGACGCTTGATCATTTCATTCTTTCCCGAAGGAGTTTTGTGATCAAACTTTCCTCCTAGGATTGGTTTCGCTTTTTTTGATGAAACCAAGCAATATCGATCAATCTTCGATATAAGGTATGATCTATCTTCATTTTTTTCTGGTTCATCTCCTTCTTTCTCCTTTCCCATTTTATGGAATGTTACCCCATGTTCATAATGGGATTTTCTTGGGTGTCGTCCTATGTGGTGGTGTCTCTGCATCCTCAGGTGGATACAGTTGTCACGGTGGGAGGCGATCATAACCTGTTGTGTGGATTGTTCTCATATAAACAACATCAAGAATTGTTTGAGGTAGGGGATTCGTTTCTTCTATTTTCTTTTACATGCAATAGTATAGTTAGCATGTTTTATCCCAATGGATGCTAATGGAATTGACATAATAAATATTTAAACTGGATAAAAAAATTGATATCGATCATTTGATATTCCCTCTTGTTTTTCTAGATAGTTTGTTATCTATGCTTTCTTTGTTTATCTCCTCATTCTTGATGGCAATTGGTAAATAATGTAAGGTCGAAATTAATTGATATTTGTTTTGCTAAAGATAAATAGGCATGTGAATGAATCTGATGGTTTTTTGAGGTAATTTTATGTTAATAAAATTGATGCAGTAAGCATGTTAAATCAATTTATGACAGCTTACTGTTCAGGTTTCCCATATTTGGAACCTACGAATAATAAATCGGTTAATCCAAGATGGATTAAAGAACTGGTTTTTTGATAAAATATAATACTTATAAGGTTATGATATACCCTCTTGCTTGTTTTAGGTCCAAGAGCCCAATTAATAAGCTGTTTTTTTCCTACGGCTTGTGTTGTGACGTTATCCTCGATGGTTGTTGTGATATATGGGGGAAGGGATGCCGAATAGTTGTGGAAGCAGTTAACAGCTAGTGTGGCGTGATGCACCGGTTTATGCTTGTGGGTATCAGGGAGGACACCAGGGATGAAGAAACGGGTTGGATGTGAATGTTTGTTTCCTTTCTGATTCTTATTGGTTGTATATTTGCTTTAATTTTCCCCACTAATCAAGGAAGCTGGTCTTTCTTACCCTTCTTCTGAAAGAGGCGAATACACGCGGTGTATGCCACATGCTTTGTATTTTTAGCTTCTCAAGTGAGGATGGGTCTATGATCTTTCTATAGGCAGGAAATACTCAACGGGTAGTACATCTACTCACTCTATTGAGTGCCCATGTGTTTAGTAGCACAGAAAGTTTTTCTAGAATATATGGGAATATGGGAAAGTAATTTTGTGACGAATAATTGAAGAAATGATGTTAACCCATGGGGTTTAATCTTGCTGGAAGGTAATGATGAGGTTGTTATTTTAGGGAATAGTAAACCTTGGGTGTGATACAAATGAAATATAATGTTGAAATTGTTGATGGTTTATTAATGTTTGAATAATTATTTAACGTATAGTGAAATTGATAAAAAGGGAATGATGTAATGCATTAAATCTCTTTAAATGGTTGTGTGCTTATAGGATACCTTGTCATAGAATTGTCATCCTGGAGTCCGAGATGCATTAGCTATAGTTGAGTCTAAGACTAGGTTATTCCCATAGTGTG
The DNA here is from genome assembly GCA_963277665.1 of Viscum album. Classification (NCBI taxonomy): domain Eukaryota; kingdom Viridiplantae; phylum Streptophyta; class Magnoliopsida; order Santalales; family Viscaceae; genus Viscum; species Viscum album. The sequence continues at coordinate 876,437,111 of OY728136.1, forward strand.
GTTGAGAGATATAGTATATTATGTACATTTTGTGATTCTATATGCTACTCCACCCTGTCAGTAAGGGAAATTGACACCCTGGGGATTCTGAGCCCTAGGGGGTTGTGCATTCCCCAACATTCTGGTGGGAGGATGGATGGATGACTACCCCCTTTGGCCCCTCTCTATTCTCTTGGTAGTTACTTGTGCTGGTAGGTACAATAGTTAGTTTTCCCAATATATGTGTGTAGAGGGCTGTAATGGCTTGTGGTTATTCACACACACATATTTGGGATGTAGTTTCTCATAGAATACAATAGGTGTATTACGCATGGGCTGTAACTGCTTTAGGTAAAATACCCAATGTATAATACAAATTATACGAGCTGTGGGGGCACCCGGTAAATACCTGGATACTTTGCTTATGTAGACGTGGTTGATTGGTTGCACGATGTACATGTTGTGGTCCATTGAGCAGGTTTCTGCGGGAAAGGCTTTTTTGAGAGAGATGCCTAGGATGTGCAACATTGGGGAAAAAAGGAAAACTTGTGGGGAAGTAGTAGTAGGGTACCCTTGATATTATTTATAATATTATATAATCTTGTAAGTGTTACATGGAGAGATTATCTATGGTGAGGCTGGGAATGTTGCATACCTATTTAGGTGATGAGTTAGTTTCACTTGTTTATCACTGTTCTTTAGCATGCTTTCATTAATTTTTTACAAGAGGCTTCAGGGAAGTTCATAATGAGTATACTGTTATACTCACAATATATTTATAAAAACTATTTTTCAGTTCACATTGAGTCGGTTGGAGATCAGGCTAGTTTCTACTAGCTTGGGGTTGCAGGAGATGTTTGGGCTTGTGCTTGCTGATGTTTTCTACTTTCTATTGGGTACTTGTAGTTTTCCCCATCCAATTTTAGTAGTTTTACATGAAATTACATATGTGCACTCGATTTTCTTTTATACTGATATTCTGAGTTGGAGTTGGTTGGTGTCTATATTATCTCTCTCTTCCGCGTGTGTTCTCTTAGAGGGTAATGCCTCCCATCTGTGTGTTTACTATACCCTCGGGGATAGTATCCAACCCGGGGCCTACTGGAGGCGGGACTCAGCGGGTCATTATCTCCCTTCTCACATTGACATCCCAGGAGGGGTACACTTTATGTGGAGGGGTCGTGACAATCTATGTAATAGTATTGTGAATAAAAATCCAAAACATATACAAAAAACAAAGAAGATATTACCCAAAACGTAGTATTAAACTGGAGTTATTAATAAATGGGAAATATAATGTCATACCCAAATAATATATGGTATTATAAATAATAATATGGTGTTAATTAGATTTATAATAAACATATATTTATTACATTGGTGGTTCTAAAAAGTACGATGAAAGTCATGACCTAATTTAAAAGTTTTCTCGTCTCACTTTTATTTTCCCTGAGACACAATCCATGTCGACCATCTATTTCTTATATGTGGTGTGTATAATAAAAATTTATGTATTATATTGTTATTATACATAAATATATGGTATTAAAAAATCCATTTTATTATCAATATTTTATGTGGTTTATATATCAAAAGATACCAAATCACAAAAGTAATTTTTTCTTAATTCGTCTTCATTGAGACACATGCAATGTTTGGTACTTATATTCTCAAAAAAGTGTATAAACATCCATTTTACATGTAATATCATAAATATCTACATTTAAATCATATATTATGCTCTATTTAATGTAATCTTATTACATGGGATGTATGATTCAATGTTTCTAAGTGGAATGAGTTTATTGTAACAATGTCATCATTTTTCACGATTGTTTATGATTATTATTTCATTGATGACACCATATGATCATTATTACAAGAAAAATCATGACTTTTTATACCATATTTGTAGTAATGATATATTTATTTTTTGGTACTAATTTTTCAATCCATGGTATATAAGAAAATTAAGAAAATATTTTCAAGAAACTCAGAAGTTGTCTCCCTATTTTCTTGTAAACATGTGTTCCTTAAAAATCATGTATTCTACAAATGTTTTTGAAAATTTTATACTCTTATAAGATATTTTGAAAATTTATTTTTACTAATTTTTTACAATGTAATCAAATGATTTTTTAAAAAATTAATCTTTATTTAGTTTTTTGATCATGACACTTTTCTAAACATTTAATGGCACAAAAGTAATGTTCAACGTGTATAGATATGTCCAATATCATGACCGTCTACCATTTCAAGATTCCTCTGAATGCTTAAAATATTATTTTTATGAAAAATTTTCTTCCTAATATCCGGGATATTTATTTTTTTTAAATATATTTTTAAAGAATAGTATTTAATAAAATTTTTCTTTACAATGCGTTTTAGTTGATTTTCAATGATCACTTTATCTGTTTTGAAAAGGATATTTCCAATGAAAAGGACTTCAAGGATTTAAAATATTATTTAATAAATTTTCATAGTATTTTCAATGGAATATATTTTTGATAAAAATTTGATGATTTTGTTTTGAAGAAATGGTTTTCAGTTTATTTTCATGATTTGTTTATATATTTCCAATGAAATGGTTTTATAAATGTTTTCATGATTATGTTTTATTGGAAAAAGGTTATCAAATGGTTTTAAAGTTAATTTTATATATTTTAAAGGGAACCAGTTTTATATATTTTATTATATGTTTTCATGTTTATCTTCTAATAAAATGGATTTCAAAATGATTAATGATTCAAAAATAAATTTTCCATGATGAAAAGATGTTTTTTCCGGACATGTTTTGAAAATAATTTATGAATTATTTTCCCTCATAGATGACATTAGTTTATGTTACTCATGCCATTATTGTAAAATTATCCAATGGTTCAACTCAAATTATTTCTATAAATGGAATATTTATTGATGGAATTATGTTTATGAAATCAGTTTCTCTTTCATGAGTTGTGTGTTTCTGAAACCCATTTAACATTCATGAGTTATATTCTTATGAAACATACTTGTTTTCATAGGCCATTATTTGATTAAATGATTATGAAACATATATTGTTTCCACTAGTTATGATATAATTACTGATTTTTTTATAAAATTTACAATTCGTGTGATATGATATTATTACTTTTGATTTTGTGGTACTTATATGTATGATCTAATTGTGAGTCGGGAGGGACCTATATCTCCTTCAAATTCATTAGGTATATATTTTCATATCATGATACCGAAATAGATGGAATGGGGACTAAAATCAGTTCATTGAAGTATTTTTTCTTCAAAGATGGCCTTAAGAGAGAACCTTGAATGCTAATATTGTCATGGGATTTAACCATGACTATCGAGATGGTATGGGGAGTTAAACTATGATACTATGATGGATTTGGAAGAAATTATTTAATTAATATGAAAATCATTTTATTTTTTTATTTTTATGTAGAAATTATTTTTCTTATTCCAAAGTTATGATTTTATGGATTATTCTATTTATTACCATATGGTTCATGTCTTATAAGCATCGAATTGTTATTACATAAATCATTTATTTGAACATTGATATACAGTTTATGATCTTAAAAGTTTAAATATCATGTTCTCATTCTCTAATTCTATTTTTATTCTTATGTATCTCTTTTCATTAAGTTTATAGAGCATTTGAGATCACCCCTTTCTTCTGATTCCTCTACCCATGTTATGAAGAACGTTTTTAAGTAGATGTACTATTCAGGAATATATTTGTAGGAAATATTTAATATATTTTACAATGTCATAAGATATTGATCAAAGATTCCAAAGACACCAAAATATTATTGTCCTTGATCATATATTTTTTTAATGTTCTGAATACTAATCTAAAATGATGTAATATAATTGTAAGTTAATATTTGGTTTCTATATGAATTCATGTAAATTTCCCAACAACCATATACCTAAAGAATAAATCTTGCTGATGTTGTAATGGTGAATCTACCCTACCCTAGAGAACATCTTATGCATCAATGGAGGGGAGGGTAATTATCTAGAGAGTATATGTCACGTCAATGATGATGAGATTCATGTCCACCACCATGATCATGTAATCAATCAGGTTGAGTGTGTGAATACCCGATGATCAAGTACCAAAATGAAAAGGTTTTCCATGACCAAAAACACAAATAATATGGATTTAAATTTAGATCCCTATATGTACATCTTGGAATAAGAATATTAAATCCACATTTTTTCAAGCACATTTTCCAAATACCACGATGAACCTCTATCTATGATTGCTTCATCGACAGAAACATTATGAATGAATAAAAAAAAGAGTGAGGGTGGTAAAACACTTAACCCACCACTAATACCATAGTATCATGGATTATGATTTTTTTTATTCTAAGGTGACACCAATTACCATCATTATCCAAACCCATAATGCAGTAACTGTGGGTTGATATATAATTTGGATCCCACAGGGTCCCCTAGATCAAAACATTCGAGAGGAATCCTACTTGGGATACTCAATGTCCATCAGTAAATAGATCCATCCCATGTAGATTCATCTAATTTAGTATATATGAAATAAATCCCTCTCAGGATCCTAAAATTTAAATTATTAGTTTTATCCCACTGGGATCCTTTTTCATGTTCATAGTCTCAATTCATGGGATGAAGCTAACACGCCGGGGTTTTTAGTGTCCTTGGGTGTTCACCCAATACCATATACCCATTTCATTAAATTAAACTATTCACGAGCATATATTAAAATATATAGGGTGTCTCTATTAGGGGAAATCCCAAGAATCCATATAATAATATAACCATGATTAAATCACGAAGGCAAGGTACGACATACCACATAACATTATAATGATTTCCATATATTTTCCAAGTAATGGTAGAAGGTGATAAGGGAGATCCATGATCATCCAAGTCATACATGACTTGTCTTGTAAACATAGTATTAGAATTAATTAGTTATAACAACATTATAATTAATTAACAATACCAAAAATCTATAAAAAATAAATCCACTTTGTAAAAAAGGGCATAAATATCAAAAGCTCACCAGCATGTATTGTCACACCAGAACGCTGAACTAATTCTCCTAAACAAGAATAGGTACACAAAAAACTAAAAATTAGGTAAAATACAAAAGAAATGGAATAAAAGACTAATAAAAAAGTAATTAAATAAATTTTAGCTTTATAAATCCATCATGGTGACATTACCTGTAGAATATTCATGCGAGGAAGTGAATACAACATCCAAGGTCACCCTATTATAAGGCTGAGTGAAATACTAAATTTATGTATCAGATCCCACAATGCCCTTGCAGAATTGGGGGAAAATGTCTAACCTGTGGAACCAAAGATATAGTAAAAAATGAGAAGAATACAATGGATGGTAACATAGTCAATAGTTACATCAAGCATTCTTACACATCTGATGGAATTGTATTCCGACCATGAATGAAGGATAAATTCCTAATGGATGATAATGAAGGGAGGTGTGCATCTCCAATATTTTATGAGAGAGGTGGAAAGGAAAAGGGTGTCTCCCTTTTATGATATCCATTGTAAAAATTTACTATTAAAATTTTATATGGGACCCACTATTTGGCTACATAGTTGTTCGAACCATTCACCAACCATGAAGTTGGAACTATCCATACACCAACCCCCGGAACGATCATGGTACATAATTTAACAAGCTGTTTCTCAGCCATGTGACATGTCAAAAAAATGTACAGAAACCCACACCATTTTCATTATCCTTCCACATGTCCTCCCTATAAGTTTTCAACTAGGTTCCAAGTATCACTTAGAGGAGGTGGGGTAAATTAGTGATATATTTTTCTTTTGGGGTTTCTTTCTTTTGAAATAACCTTTTCATATTGTTAATGAGTTTTTATCTTCCTAAAAATAAAACCAATCACAAAACCACATGAAAACAAGAATTTACAAGTTTCACTACTCAACAGGGGAATCTATGTCCCTGGTATTGTTTTTAAACAACCTAATACCACAAATTCCAACATAAAACAATATTTTTGTGTGGAATAAAATAAGTAGGGTATGCCCATACACTAGTGTAGCACTATGTTCAATATAATAGTTCATGTTATTCATGTATCATTAAATTATATAATAAATTTTTGTGCTTCCTCATCAACATTATCAAAAGAAATGTAAAAAATTATTCAATTTTTTTCTAATGAGAAGGTAATAACTTACTGGACCTTGTAATGGTACTTAGTTATATTTCTTAGTCAGATACTCATGTTAGATATCTAAATACTGAAATATAACTCTATTTGAATACCACTAAAACATTACTGTACTTATTCTATCTGAGTAGTGAAATCTCAATATGATTTCCATATTTGATGATCCAACCCAATACGATGACTAACTGAATACAGTCATCTATATTGTTCTTACCTCTTATATTCAGCTACATTTCTTAGGTATGGTCTATCCAGAAAATTATGCTTTCTAAAAAATCAGAGCTCTTATATCCTATCTTTTGATCATTGATGGTCATAGAATACATTAACTTACCTTATCATCTTATAGAAAAACAAAAATGGTTTAGGTTGGATGTTGAAAATATTTTCCTACTTAACCAATATTCCAAAATCTTCAATATTTGCTTAAATTTTGGATCTAATATTGACACATACACCTTCCCATGAATTCTGGATCTATCTTGGACTTATTCAATGCTTATTTATACTTATTAAAACATCATATTATTTTATTTTTTTCTAAATGATCAGTTATATTATGATTATCCTTTTAGATTATCTCATTATGATGAAGACATTTGATTACATTACATTTCACGACTTGAGAAACAAAAATATGACTTATTATTATGATTCTAGAAACTAACTTATCATTCCAATTTCATTATCATGATAGAGATAATATATTACTAATTAGGTTACACTTCACTAAGTGAATCATATGAAAATAATTCATCAATAGGTTCTATGATTCTACTCCACTTCTTTTTCCAGAACTATGATCAATGTCATTTCCATTCCAATGGATCATTACACAATAGTTATAATACATAAGATAATTTGTCTCACGAAATAGAGGAATAAAAATAAGTGTTATTCATTCTATATACCAGCTTAAAAAATTTGAAGCATCTATTTTCTATTGACTAACTTGATATGGACAAAAAATTACCATTTGAAAACCAATAAAAAATTCATCTTGATGAGAAAATAATGACTGGATTATTGATTGATATATTCTTTAATTCATCCTTTTGGCCACCAAAATTTTATCTTATAATTTGTATTTGTTGTCTCCAACAACTCTTGATTTCATTTGGTTTTACAGGTCCCTAAAAATTCTTGCAAACAATTGTACCTCTAATAAAATTATACATCCACCATATAAAAGATTCCCATAATATGAATTAGTGCTAGAATATATTACAATGGATCAGTAGCACACCATGTCTGATGGACCGGTTCTATAATATTTAACTTTAGATCATTCTTTTATTTTAGGAATATGTTACCAATGATCTTAAGACTATAATGACTTTGATAAAAAAACATCCTTCTTTCATAATCCTCTACTTTTATCATGACATTTTTATGACTTTTAATATGATTAATATCTTCTTAAACATCATCTAACATACATTGTAAATTATTGTATCTTCCCATTCATCCAAAAACATATTCATTTTTTATAAGTGTTAATATGATTGTTAGAATCAGCTCTCCCCATTTCCTTTAAAAAAAATTCATCAAAAGTTTCACAACGTACTTATGATTTATAATAAATATAAAACATCAAAGCATCATAAGATTTATATTGGATTCATATAGAATATTATTATCTTCTTTATTATGATCAGGACCTCATTCGAAACAATGGTAAATATAATGAACCTTTTCATCTAGAAAACATCATCTCAATATAATGGAATTTCATAAAAAGTTTGATTTCTGGAATATGATGGTCAATCCAATTATTATCTTTTACAAAGTAAATTTATTTATTTTCTTCTTTATATTCAATGAGAATAAAAGATAGCTGCAAACATTCCATCGCTTCCAAAATAACATACAACCAACATGGACCCAACAATCCCCCTTTACATTTTTTTTCAACCTGTATTCATAAATTTATTAACCTTCCAACCTCAATATAAATATTTCTTATAAAAAATACTATTCCTATGCTAGATAACTATTTGTATGAAATAATAATTGTTGAAAGAAAAACCTTGACTTCTAAAAGTAGTGATCATGAAACAACCCCAGTTTGTCATTAAATATTTTATTCACTTATATTATTTTCCTATAATTGTTTTCACTACAAACACAAAAACAAATAGTTATAATAGTCCACACACTTACATATTGGATTCACAGCATACCCACAACCCCCCATTATAAATTATTTCACAATGATAGAGTTATTAAACAATTATAGCCTTGAAAAAACTCTAAAAATATAATATGAGAGAGGGGAAGAAACACATACCTATGCCTTGATCAGAAAGAGGATAGATTCCATTTTTCAACCACAATTGGTGAAGAGGATCATTATGTAGTTGTTTTGAGAAAATGTCAACATCTTATTCTGGTATTAGGAAATGTTTTTTTTTTCAATTTATTCTTCTCCACATGATATTTGACTAATTGATTTTTGATATTAATATAATTTTAATGATAATGTTATAACAGATTTCTATTAAGGTTTATGGAACAATGATTATCACAACGTAAGAGATAGGGTATCTTCACATCAGTAAGTAAATTTCAAAGTGAATATTCATCCACATTAGTTGAGTAGCGGCTTGGGAGGATGAAATATAATTAGCTTTAGATATTCTAATAGTTAATGAATAATGATTCCTTGTACCCCAATTAACAATTTTTTTTCCTAGAAATAAAACTCCACCAGACTTGGATTTTCTATCATCAACATTTCCAGCCCAATCAGTATCTGAATACCCAAACAAATCAATAATTTCTGATCCATCATACCAAATTCAAAAAAAAATTATGCCTTTGATAAATCAGAATTTTTTATAGAAAATAAGATTTATTCTTTTGGATCACTCAAAAATAAATCACATAATGTAACAATATAAACAAGGATGGGTCATGAGGTAGTCAAAAACAAAAAACATCCAATCATCTTTTAAAAGTCTTTATGATAACATTTCTTACATTCTATACTATTAGTTAATAATGATACCACATAAATAATTATTGAAATATGTTATGAATTATCCATGTCGAACTTCTTAAGAACTTAATTAGCATAAATTTCACGGGAATAAAAAAAATTCTTCTTTTGTGAGATTTATAACCTAAGAAATTATTTCATTTCACCCACCATAGTCTCGTCAATAAATATTTTCATCTATTAAATAAACTATTCAAAAGATATTTCATCATTTCCAGCAATGATAATGTCATCAACATAGATAGTTATGATGAGTGAAAAATTTTATATTTCTTTAACATAAAATATACTTGAAAATCCCCATTTGTTGGAAATAATATTCCATTACAAGCATCCAATTTGGAATAAAATTCACTTGGATCATGACTTAGTATATATATGGCTTTCTTCAACTAGCACACATAAATATAATCCTTCCCAATAACAAAACCACATGGTTGTTTAATGTAAACTTCCACATCATGATCACTATTTACAAAATGAAGATTTAACATCTATTTGAAACAATTTGTAACTTTGTTTTTCAGAAATAACAAGAAAGTTTTTGATAGTTTCTAACCATTAATATGAAGAAAATGTATCCTAACAGATGAGTAACTATTTGACATTAATCATTCTTTGTTTCTTATCAGTTACCCATATTCATTTAGCTTGTTTTAGAAAACCCATTATGTACCAATAATGTTTTTTATTTGGTTTGGGTATGAGTTTTCATGTATCATTCTTTTATAGATAATAATGTTCTTAATTAATTCCATAAGCCCATTATAGATTCTAAAAGGCTTCATTCATATCGTTTAGATAAAATTTTGAATATAATAAAGTATTTGTAACAATATTAGATGTTTTTCATGGATGAAAATTTTGATATTGAAAACTAAGAATGTTAAGAGCCTCTACTTTTTTTATTATCTGAGGATGATACATTTGAATTTATTCATCATCAAATGAAATATCTGAATTTAATTCTTCTTATTGATTAGGATTACATTTTTCTGAATCTTGATTATAAATTTCAAAAATACTTCCTTTTATCCTACTCATCTTACTTATCAGTATGAGTCTGCTTATCTTCACTAGATTTTTCAATAACCATCACATAAACTGAATAAATATTCTTCATTTTTTTTGTGGGAAAATATTTATCCTTTTTTTTAGAATCATATCCATGAAAAATTTCATCTTCTCTTACCTTCTTAAACATTCCATGATTTAATATATTTTTTTCATTTATGATTCATGGAATTCCAAAAACTCTAAAGTCTTTAAAACATAGTTATTTTAAATAAAACATTTCATATGAATTCATATCAAAAATTAACTTATAAAAACCGATTTTTAATATAAACAGAATTGATCAAGGATTGCCTCCAAAAGGAATAATAAATAACATGTTAACGTAACATAGTCTAACAAATTTCAACCAAAATTTAATTTTCCCCTTCAGAAAAAAATATTATAAGGAGTGTAAGGACTCCAAAAATCATGCCTAATTCCATGATTCTCAAGAGAAAATTGGAATTATGCATTTTTTATTCACCATGATTATTATTTCTAAATTTATTAATTGAATACTCACATTCATTGTCCACATTACTCAAAAAAAATTCAGATAACATACCTTATATTTCATATACACAACACGTGTAATAAGAATAAAGTCATTAATGAATTTGATCAAGTACTTATCTCTATTAGTTTATTTTTTTCTCATTGGAACAAATATATTATAATTATTATGTTCTAGGTGTAATTTTTAACAAATGTAATCTTTCTTATGAATAGAATTTGTAAGTTTTACTTTCATATATATAGTGAAACATCAATACCTTTTTGTTAATATATATAAGGAATTCCTCAAATACTATATCTCTTCAATAACTTGAGTATCTTTCTCTGAAACATATGTCTAAACCTTTTATGCCCTCACTGATACTCTTTATCATACTCACGTAAAAAGGTATTTAAACCTCACAAAAAAGGAACATGTTTCCTTTTGTACATTGGCCTCTTGTAATTTTCATTTAATACACATCAAATTTTACAAACAAACCATCTTTTCTGAAGATAATTTTATTTCACTATAGATGCAGTTGTGAAGAAGAAAATAACATATGGTTAATCCCATCAACATTAAATGATTTCATAGATTTCATTTTTTCTTTCCCAATAAAGGATAATAAAAAAAATTTATTCTGAGTGATTCATCATTGAAAATTTCACCATTCATTCTTTTAATTCTATTACAATCCTTAAAAATTTTAATTCATACATTATATTATAAGAAAAAAACTAGCCAAATTCCACTTCCATTCCCCATTTGTTTCTTTGATAGTAGTTTCAACAAGAATATATTTTTCTATACTTTATCTCTCTTAACTTTCAGCCTCATATAAATGTTAACAATCATTATTATGATGATAAAAAACAATACGTATTTTTCCAGCTTTTCATGTTGCTCACAACATTTACAAACCGTTTCCTGTGGTTGAACTATATTTTCATTTTACACAATATCCTTCTCAATTTTCTTCAAAACATCCTTATCAGACACATTTCCTTGAATGTATTTAATCCCCCCCAACAAATATCATTATGTAATTTGTGCAATATAAATAATGTTAGTGGTTAAACCAACACATTGTATTCATATTTCATAATCCACTACAATACAATCATTAACCATAGAATGAATATTATATTATGAAGCTTTCATACTGACTGTTGTTATGACCATGGTTCTTATTAACATTCTTGACATTCTTATCAGAACATTTATGACCCCTACTCTTCATATCATCAACATGATTCTTATTTTTCATCTCATTTTTCATTTCATCATTATCGATACAATAAGTACTATAATCTTTTTTAGAACCGTAATTTTTAGAAAATTCAAATTCACGACATTATTAGTCTTGGCTGAAAACATAACCTTCTTAGATTTATTATTTTAGAAAGAAACCATATATTTCTTATCAATATTTTAAGTAATACTTTGTTGATCCTACTCAGGTTTTCCCTTATTATAAATTCCACCATCTTTATAGATATTGTTTTTGATAATTTTACCTCTATGTTCAGACATAGAATGTTTTTTATCTATGTTCCAACCCTTCTTATTTTTACAAAAATTGGACTTCATGAAATTCATTACGATCATTTTATTTATCATGATATTTTTTATGTCATCAATCATTTCCTGTAGATTTACATTATTATTAGGAAAAAAGACCTTAATTTTTATTAAGGAACATTCAATTTTCAACATCATTATTTATTACTCCTTACTTACAATATTTCTGAGTTATTATTTATATTATTCTTTATGATTTTATTTTAACTTAGGTTCTAATTATTTAGAACTACTAACTATGAATTATTCATTGTTTCAATAAAAGTATTCTCAGTAATTATTTTAGTTGATTTATTGGATTTAGATTCAATATAATATTTATTATCTTCTTTAGATAAGAAACATAACCTTTTATAATTGGATAAATTTTTATCATTCCCTCTAAAAAAATATTTTTCAATATCAATCTGTTTCACCTATGACCTTATTTTCCTTCTATATTATTTATAACATTCATTTTTATTCTTTATTCATGGAAAATTGGCCAAAATGGCTCCAATAACTCCATATTCAAAACACTTGATTAGAATTTTCTATTTGTATTTACCTGTACCACTTATCACATATTTAGAAAACAATGATAAAATTTCATTAGGATTTTCACATACCTCATTTTCATTGTGTGACTCAGAAAATTAATCTTCCTCATGAACCATCTTAAACATTTATTTGTTTGTCTCATTGAAAGACATGTCTCTATAAGATTTTATTTTTCCATTATAACATTTACCATTTTAATTTTATATGTAATGAGAGTTCTGTGAAGTTCATCTAGTGATAAATTTTCAAGGTCTCTATCTTAAAATGAGGAGGATTTTTCATTATACATGTAATGGAGAAATCATAAAAAAAGATAAAAAATGTAGAATCCTATAAATTTACACCAAGTCATATGATATTGTTGATGATGTCACTTACCCTAGTAAATAGGTCCATAAAAGGTTCATACTAACTAATTTCCAGATATTTATACTTCACACTATAGATTTGTAATTTTTGCTTCTTCACTTTATCATTTCTTTCATTTATGTTTTTACAACATATCCTATATAATTTTGGTGGTATCAAAACCCATCACTTTTAAAAACACACTTTATGAAATTAATGAGGGTAAATAAATTTTATATCTTCAACATTCTCTAGATTCTATTTTTCAATAAATGTAAAATTATATTTATCATAAATATGAGAATATCCATGTCTTTCAGCTTCAAGAACATCATACCCAATAAACATATGGGAAGGAAACATTCTATCTTTCTATATATGGTATTTATTCAAATTCAATGATGGAATACCTTTACTGATTACAAAATTCAGATTCCTCATCAACTTCTCCTTCAAAAAATTCATTAAAGAATAAAATAATGATACCTTCCCTATGATACCACCAGTAATTATGTAACCAGGATCTGAGTATCACTGAGAGAGGAAAGGGGTGAATCATTGATATCTTTTGCTTTTATGTTTCATTTATTTTTAAATAACCTTCACCTCATGTTAAAGTGTTGTTATCTTGATGAAAAAAATGAAACACACAACCACATGAACATAAGAATATAAAAGGGTCACTACTCAACAAGAGTAGCTACATCCTCATTATGGTTTAGAAATAATCCAATACCATTCAATCCACTAGAATATAATCCTTTTATGTGGAATATAAAGAGTATGATATTCCCTTACACTCATGTATCACTATGTTCAATACAATAGTTCATGTACTTCAAGTAGAAAGAAATGATTTAATATAATTTATGTACTTCCCATCAACATTAAATATAGTAATATTATGAAAACATTCTATAATTTCTTACACAAGATCAGGTATGATTTTCCTGGACTCTGTAATGATTCCTAGTCCAATTTTTTAGATTGATTCCCATGCCTGATTTCTAAATACAAAAATATAAATCTATATGAATACCGTTTAAAAAATACTGAACATATTCTATTCAATTCTGGAAGGATTTTTCTGATTTCACAGTCTTATGATCTAGAAAAATATAATGACCAGCTAAATATGATCTTATATCTTATCCTTTATTCTTCTATCCAGAAAACAACCCCAGGTATGATCGATTAAAAATAATATTCTAGATAAAAGTCTCGAGATTCTCTCTCTTATTATTAAAGTGATGCAATTCGAAAAATAAATGAATTAATATTATCCTTTTATAGGTGAGTCAAAATGGTTTAGCTGTGATGTTGAAAATATTTTCATATATAACAAATTTTCATTAATCTTAAATCCATCCTTAAATCTAAGATCAACTGTTGAATTGGTCAGCATCCCTATAATTATAGATCTATATTTAACTTCATCAATTCTTCTCCATCCTTCTCACAGGTTCAAATTGTTTTAGACTTTATTCAAAATATTTAATATGATTCTGATTATACATTCCAATTTTTCTCATTAGGGTGAAGAAAACTTGTTATGTTTCTCGACACCACTTGAGAAACAAACATGTGGCTTACTATTACAATTTTCATAGCCATATTCTCATTTCTATTTACTTATTATAATAGGGATAGTATATTCTTAATTACATTACACAATACTAAATGAATCATATGATAATAATTCTACAATATATTTTATGATTGTGTTTTCTTCGTTTCCTAGACTGATGATCAATGTCATTTCTTGTCCAATGGATCAGTACCTAGTTGTTATAATACATTAAATTATATAACTAATTACCCATAAGAAAACATATCAATGATATTACTTCTACTAAACCACTTGAAAATACAAATTAGTTGATTTATTTTATGTTGACTCAATTTACAAGGGAAAATATGATCCTATCCATAAACCAATCAACAATTCATCTAGAAGTTGAATGGTTGACTACATTGCTGATTGATATATATTTTTATACATCATATTGGTCACTAAAGACTAATATTATTCTCTATATTTATTGGTTTAAACAACTCAAAATTTCATTTATTTTTACTGGTCCCAATAAATTCTCACAAATAATTCTTCCTCTGATAATACTCTGCATATGACCTTCAAAAGACACCCATAATATTAATCTCTATCATAATCCATTATGACGAAGTAGTGGATCACCATGTCTGATGGAACAGTTATATTAACATTGACTTTATCATCTTATTCTATTTTCATAACATGATACCAATTCTCAGGAGATCGAAAAGTATCATCTCCTGGAACATCCTTCTTCTAAGAAATATGAAATCATCATGAATTCCTAATGACATTGAATATTATTTAAATCAGTTTCATCATTGTATAACATAAATTAGAATGTATTGTAACGTTCTATTCATCTACAAACAACTTCCTTTCCTTAGAAGCCTTAATACAATTTTCAACATCACTTATCCTCCTTTCATTGATATGGATTGAATCACATGTTTCATAATGTACTTTTGATTTTTGAGAAATAAAAAATTTCAAAGAATCATTAGATTTATATTGTATTCATGAAGAATCTAATTCAAATCTCCATTCCAATTAGAACCTCATTCTAGACCAAAGGTGGGTCTTATGGGCTTTTCCATCCATAAAACACCTTCTAAATATGATGGCTATTCTTAATCATTGTGAGTTGTATTTCCTAAATACAATGGTAAGTATGATAATTATCTTTTACAAAGTGAATTGATTTCCTTTCTTCTTTTTCCTCTTTGACACAAAAGAATATTCCAAACATCTTTCATATTCAAAAAACAACTTCTATCTAACATGGTCCCAACATTTCCTTACCTATGTGCCTGTAAAAACTAGTATGCATGGTTTTCTGAATGGTTAACACTAATTAGGTGGAAAGTTTTTTCCCTATTCTTCATATTTACCAAAACAATAGTTTTAGGAAAACCCCCTGGGACTCTCCCAAAAATCAAAAGTAAAATCCAAGCCATGTTCAACCTAAACAAACCTCATTTAAGGTCATTACAACATTCATAATTCCATTTGGAATTTCTGATCATGACTTTAACCTTCTAGTAAATGAAAAATTTGAAATCCATATGAAATATACCACTAAAAATTCACAGTATGTTACATTATCCCAACCATAGATATTATCATCTCTAATAAGCCTTGGTGGAAAATGAAAACATCACATGAATTACTCAGGTTGGAGAAATTTATTTGTTAAATTGTTGAATTTTTTTCCAAATTCCCAATACATCCCACAATTTTAATTTCAAATATAGAATACTTAAGACATAAAATTTCAATAAATATCTATACAACAATTCTATATATAATATGGTGCACATGTGATCCCTTCAAACTTGAGAAATATTAACATTGTCATCTCTCCTATCAACCGACCTATAGAGATCCCTACTACAGGTACTGAAATACTACTACCAAAACTATGCCATGATTCTACCACTACAATATTCATTTATTGTAATATGTTATGAGTGTCCTAGTGACATATATGATGTTTTTATCAAGTTAAAAATGATGTTAATAACCTCAGTTCTTGATTTTATCATAATTGTTATACTTCCATCAAGAGAGATCAACCAAGTCGTATAACTTTTCATTAAAAAGGATAGGATGGTCCTCAAACTATACCAGTTCCACAGACATATATCATGGTGTATAGATATTATTCTGAAATTTATCAATAAATCCCATAACCAACATCTGATGAAGTCTCATGATAGAAAAATATCCTAATGAAAAACATATTCATGTTATAGCACCAGTACCGAAGGAAACTCAATAACACATCCATGGATCGTCAATGTTACACTGCGAATAATTCCCACATCTAGATTGATCACAACTACATAATCAAACTTGTAACTAGAATTTACCAACAATTCCATCCATACACGTTTCTTTTATCAAACTTCATATGAGTACAAAACCCACTGTCATACAATTAGTCTCATGGTCCATTGATCCTTCCCACATGAGGGTCACCTTCCTACTACTGACATATAGATCCTTACCATAAGATAATACTTGTTTTCACATCAACAAAAAAATATCCATCACCTTAGCCCACATCCCATCAACTTCTTTGAATAAAAATTATAATATCTTGAAACATGCTCATCATCGAGTATCAACTTGAAATATCTAATCATCACCTGTTCCTGATTCCTAAGAGTGGTTTCTATGGAAATAGAAAGATTTAAACTCATTACAGGGGTAACCACCCAAAAAAACCCAATGGTTTAATCCCAATAAGAAGTACAGCCTTATATCCCATTATTGAGCGCAACCTCAACATGTTCCATCACTAACCCGGAAAGATAATTTAAAGAGAAGAAGAACAGTTTATAACCGACACTCTCTTGGTGTACATAGGAAAATTTCAAGATATTACATAACATACATAACCCAGAGTAAACTATGGTTTCATTCATAGGAATGTATCATTTTCTCTTAGCTTCTCTCATATAAAAAAAGATGTAATTTTCTTTAACCATCTCCTAACACCATATCTACCAACAATTTATGCATAGGTCCAACCACGAGCTAACAATCTCACTCCTCCCAATTTTTCCTTGTTCTCTCCTAGACCATAGAGGAAATTTTTTTCATTTTATAATCACTATTGGTAAACCATTCCTATAGTAATTATTGAAATCTTATGTCCTCATATCACACATGGACAGTCAAATATTTAAGATTCTAAAGGTATCATGTGTAATTGATGAGTACCATCATCCCCAAACCATGACCATGCAAGTCTTCCACCAAAAGGAAAAGATAAATGTTATATATAAAACATCATTATAGTAAGCCATAATGTCCCTTGGAACTAATGTTAAAAATTGGGATTATCTTATTTTCCACAATTATTTCCATGACCACCAATCACATGATATCATTATGTAAGATTTAACTTTCAATACAAAAATAAGGATCAATGGGGACACAAACTTGAATAGTCATTCCCATTGAATCTATTCTTAAAAAATGATAAACCATGGTTCTTACACATAACCCAATGCTTCATCATTATGGTTTTTCAAAACCTAATCAAATATTATGCATTAGTCTCAAAGGATCATACAATCAAGATCACTATTGAAAAAGGAATCCAGAAACATTGATCAACCTTACTCATATATTTACCGCTACCAAACATTTCATAAAACTACATGGGTATTATTAAAAAATAAGTTCCTCTAGTTCTCCAACCCACCCCCACCAATCATGTATCATAACAAGGTATCTTTCTCTAAACACCTAGACCAAAGGCCAAACCACTCAACAAGGTCACATCTCACAAGGAATCATCCGCACAACCATCTCAGATTAATGCATCTAATGTTCATTTTGACTCATTCTATTGAATTGGAAAGGAAACAATCAACCTACTAGGGTCAAAAATATCAACTAATGGACTAGCCAGCCCTAATACATATCGATCATCCATATTAGGGATTTCACCATGACTATCCTAATACAATTATAAAAAGTATAATTAACTACCACTCATCAGGTATCTACATATGGTATTTCCCCCATGAGATACAATTAATAGAAATTTACTAGTAACTATCGATATCATAATTAGTGATATGACAGGATAATCACAAACAAGGGTCATTTATGTATAATTTCATACAAATATTTGTACGAAAATACATTATAGGATGTTACTGACACTTTAAATAACTGAATCGGAAGAAAAACACCCCACAAGGGGTATAAAACATGAGAATTAGTTTCCCTATCGACCTACTAGTGTCACTACACCTCCAATTCATACAGAAAATGTCATCATCATCACCATGAAATTACTCACCCTAGATCTATATATCATACCATTATAAATAAATGTATATGTTCTAGTCATCCCAATTATGTGTAGAATGCCACAAAAAACATATAAAAAACATCATTTATGTATTTGTTGTCACATTAAAATATTTGACTCTTTCATTATCCATAATCACACAATAGTTGGAATATATCACTTAAATCATATGGGCCAAATATTATTCAAGATATGCCTCTTTCCATTGCCATACAAGTGTCAAAATCAATCATTGGACTCTTTATAAAGATCGATGATCCAGAAATCTATAATGAATCATAATCTCCACACAACATGGGAATTTCTCAATTGAAAAACAATATTCAACTATAACATCACATAAGAGGATAATATTCCAATATCCCTGACAGCCATGATTTATCATTGGAATACGTTTTCTTAACATACCAATCCAATATCCATTATATGTTTCAATAATTTCCTAATTTTTATATCTCTCACATATCAAATAGAAAATCAAAAAAAATGTGATAGAACTAATAAAACATTGTAAGATCATGGCCAGGATTCAACTAAACTGGTTCCCTGAGCGAGATATTCATAAGTCCTCAAGCATACCTCCATACCTGCCATAGGCTACTGACTAGTAGTAAAGGCCCATGGTGTGAAAGTGGGGAGACTATACCTTTATGATTGAGTATAGATCTATGAAAATAACCATATTTCATCCATAGAAGAAATACAAAGAAGCGATGAAGTAGTAAATAGGAAAAAAATAAGTATTCTATAACAAATAATGTAATGATATACAATCCTGAATATCCATTTCATTCACACGGCACTGGTCATCCACTAGGAAGACATTACATACAATAATACATTATAAACAGAAATAAAAGTAAAATGCTATACTGCTACACCAACCATTCCATATACATGATCTCTGCATACATACTTTATCCATCAATCTTGAGGATTCCCAAGATATTTCCCAACATATTCTTGTAACCAATTGAATGTATTTTTGGGTATGCTAGTGTAATGGAAGCTCGAGAAGGTATGAGTAAAAAACATAGTTGGGCACCACCATTATTGTCACATACATAGATTTTAATAATAAATGAATGTTAAGGTGGGAGATTCATTATGATAGAAATAATAATAATTACAACTAATATAAAAAAGATAAATTTAATTTTCATATAGTTAATTCCCAAGGAATTTTATCAACCTAGGTAATACACAACTAGAAATGAATCAATAAAATAAATAAATTGAAACAACAGTCAACCCCTGGGCTTGTGATCCTTGTCAACATGCAAGTGTTCCATCATGTGTTTATATATTTATATGTATATATATTCTTATATATATATAATATGTATATAAATTAGTGAGGTGAAAAATATCCTAAAATAATAGTAGCTGATCCCAGGGTCTAGAATCCCAAATGCTTGGACATCTTGTCAAAAGGGCATTGAGTTTGATGTTATAAAAATCAAGGAATGTATAATTAACTGATTAATAGGGAATATAATCATGATAAACAATAAATTCATTGAAAAGAACTATAGATATCTCTATGAACATCATGTCTCCACAATGGGATGCATTTCCTAGACCTAGGATCACCCGTACTCTCCTCCAATCACTATAATGAAGGATTTAATATACCGATGGAAAATCCTATAAATGGTCTCTATGATAGATAGAATGACCCTAAATCCATTTAAATCCAATACCAGATAAGAATATTAGATCCTAATATGTTGGAAATCATGATTTTGTGATGATTATAATCGCAAAGGGGTTCTCCCTTAAGCGATCTATAAAAGTAATTCTCTCAAGATCAAAGAACATGCTCAGAATAAATTCATAATAATGGATCAATATCCCCTTACCCATGGAGTACGTCAAGGAATGGTTATAATGGTGCACCCACCTGACCCTAGGGAGAATCCTAGGAATCATTCTATGAGAGCATAATATTCCATTGAGTATTAGTCACACCGATGGTGAGGAGTTCCATGTCCAACACTGTGATCATGTTGTTGATTATGGAGAGTGTAATCACCCCCATTTCTCAATTTTCAAAATCAAAATGGTCCCCATGCTTAAAAAATAATTAATATTGATCAAAATCTAGATCCTAGGAAGTACATATGGGAATCCCAATAATATAATGACATTCCATTTGGAACATTAATAATTGTGACATAACATGATGAGTTTATATCTAGAAAAGTGTAGATGACACCCTGATTTTCCATCTTCTAAGGAAGAGTGAAACTCTAAGCACCATTATTTGATCCCACCATTTCACAGTGGAATCAGAACAAAAATCCATAACCAGTAGAATTTAAGTTCGAGTTAAATGGAGATGAACACAATATATTATAATGAAGTCGAAGATTTACCTCATGATTCCCAATGCATTGGATAGAAACTAATTCTGACAATGAATGATGGATAACCGCCCAATGGAAGAAGATGAGGAGGGGTGTGCACAACCCAGGTCATGTGAGAGATGGGTGAGGGAAAAGGGGGTTTCCCTCTGAAATCATGCAAGAGAAAAAATTTGACTTTCCATTTTTTTAATGCGCTACATGTTTTGGATACATGGATAGCCAAATCGTGAACCAACTATATGGTTGGAACTATCTAATAACCAACCCAATGTATGGTCCTAGTTCATGGAATAATAGAAAATACACCAGAAATTGACTTGTCTCAAATAAATTACAGACATCTGTATGGGTTTCCCTATCCTACTATATGGTCTACCCAACCTAAGAAACTATATGAATTGTGCCACAAATTTTTGTCACATGGTTAACACTAAGAATGCACCAACCATACATTCTCTGTTGTACTATTCCCAAAAAAAAAATTCGGTCATGAACCCCCATGATTCAGTTGAAACCTTAAAACTAAAAAACAAGCCTCAGTAAACCTCTATAAACATCATTTAAATTCTATCAGCCCTTTATAATTCCATTCCAAATATTTTATCAAGATTCGAATTTCCTAGTAAACCAAAAGTACCAATTCCATCAGAAATTTACATGTATCAAAAGAATGTGATATTACATGATTATTTCTACTCCATCATATAAAATTATATAATTAAATAATTACACAACAATTCAATAAATTAAATTAAATAAAACCAACACATACACAAGTATCAGTCATGCTCAATAGCAGTCATATATACAACTCTATAAAAATGTATAAGGGATGATGTTTATTTATATTCATTAATCATTATTAAAATAATTTAACTTGTATTAATTAATTAAATAATTCCATTTGATCTTAATGGAAATTAGAATTCACATGGATATATGCATCAAAAATCAATCGAATAAAAATGAATAGCAGAAACAATAATTACATATAATTTTTGAAAATTAATTAAGAATTTAGTAATTTTTTAAAACCATTATTAAATAAAAATTCATTAGGTTCCAGTATATATAATAAGGTTTTAGTATTTTAATTAGTAATTTAATGTAACATAATTCTGTCTTTCATTGCGATACTACACAATGTGTACATACTAGCTACACATCAAGAACCTCTATTGTCATGTACCCATGATAAACACTTGGAGCATCAGTGTATATGTCATATGGAATACATGGAATATGCTAGATAGATATATGCCATCTATTTAACATTTCGTTTCTCCTCACAACCTTCATAAGAAATCATCAGTTTCATTGGACCCGGGATTACATGACATGTACTCTAGATACACATTATGTTTTCCTCTAATCATGTGTTCACATAAATCGTAGATTGATTCGGCATTTATTTAAAATGTGATAAAAAATGCACTAAACACTTTATAACCCAGTTACATATATTTTACTTCATTAATGCTCTAGGTTGTCACTCTCACATGGTTTTGACTGTGAATTTGACTAAAATGTTTTCATGAATTTCACCACTAAATCATGTAGTTAGCATGATGTTTATGACAGTTACAGATTGTGTAATCCAACAAGTCATATTCCAGGTTGGATTGTTCTACACATGTTTTTCAGTAAATATAACACATGTAGTTAATTATTGGTGTGTCATGTAACACCCGAGACATTTATGTTATATAAATAATCAAAGGAATATTTTTCTACACACAACACTTTCTTGGCTTTCTTTATACGAAATCGCGACCTTCCTCGATAGTTTGGGTCGTACGCAATACCGAGTTTCACTAAACAATGATACGCTATTAAAATATTATTAAAACTAGCCGTTATGAATAGTAATAACCACTTTTTGAAATTTTATAAATTTTATTTTTTAAAATGGACTTAATTTTTTTATTCGTAATATCGAAATTATCCTAGGGTGAAATTTTGGTATTTTTCTGAAAACTTTCAATTTTTGATGAATAGTGAAACCACTAAGTGGTAGTTAAAAAACTGAATTTTTCATAAAACATAATTTAACCGCTTCTGTGAGTGGAATTTCGAAAATCCGAGAGACACAGTTAATATCAAGGACTAAAATGTGGTTCAATGAGATGAATATAATTTTCGGTGATTAGTAACTTTTTACTTTTTTTTCCACGGTTAAAAGTAAATAGGGTAATTAAGGGTAAAAATGATATTATTATTACCCTAACACATGTCCTAATTCTATTGGATAAGTTTAATTCGACCAAAAACAAGCTTAGGAATAACATATGACCATTTAGGCCCACTGGGATTAGATTAGGACATTTATTATTAATTTATTTAAAGAAGGGTTAAAATAGTTAAAATCAAAGTTTAATAAGAAAATAATTTTTAATATAAGGTTATAAATTAGATAAATTCGACTATAAATATTCGTTAGAAATATAAAAGGATTTACTACATAATGATATTTTATATGTAATTTTTAGACATTATATAATTTAATTTATTTATGACACAATGATGATGCAGTAATTATCTTATTAATGAAATATTGACATAATTGATGTTATAAATACCGAAATAAATGCAATTTGAGACTTTTTATGAATTACAATAATTTTATAGGTTAATATGAAATGTTAGTATTGATTTAAGTATCTTGGGATGAAATAATTATTCTGTTATGATTTTCACAAAAATCAATTACTAAATAGTGTCAAAAATGACATAAAATAGTTTTTAAAAAAAATATTATATTAGTAATTGTTATTTTATTTTTAAAAATCTAGGGTTGGGCCAAATGACTTATATAAGGTTATATATATTAATAATAAACAACTTAGGGTTCTTTTGGCTGCTGATAGTAAGTTTTTTAACCTTATATTATATGAACACAATAAGACACGGTAAACGTAAAATTATTTATCTTAATGTTAAATCTAAATTATAAGGTTAAAATAGGAACCTAAACTTGTCTAAATTATATTGGATGAGAGGATTTAGACCAATCACCACCTTATCTTCGAAATATATCAATTTTTATCTATTTAAAAACTAATTTGACTTTATAATAAATTAATAGTTTTAGGTTCCCCTCTCCTCCCTTATAAATGGACACCTCCTCCCCCTATTTCTCACACCACTTTGAGCCTTCAAGCTCGGCCAACCCCTGCCAATTCCTCCTCTCCACTTCCGTAGAGACATCCTAGAGGTCCTTGTCTTCTTCAAAGACCAATTTTAGTTCCCTAAAAGAAGGTCTCAAAGAAGCACTTCAAAGAAGTGGTAATGTCCGTTACCGATTCTTTCATCTTTATTTCTTCTTCCACTTTTTCATCTTTAGTTGTTTCATTATGAAGTAATAACATCAGTATCACTCATATACTGATATGTTATTATAAGTATGAAACAACCCTATTTCACCATCTATCCATCCTACGGAAAAAGAAATCACCGCGCGTGCGTACGTACAGAATACCGTGTCCACGCCGTGGTGTAATATATTTTCCACCACCACCTTACATGGATGGGTATAATTATAAGGACCCAGCCTTAAACCTTACTTAATATTGAATTAAATGAATAATTTACATTGAGGATCTTTTCAGGTTTAGAGTTTTAGAGAATTAGAACATAACTATTACATCTTAAAAGATTACAAAGTAGACACTTCTACTAAGTCTCCATAAAATAAAAACTCTTAAAAAGAAATATGTCTAGATTCCATGTTTTAGATAGCATGAAATTCCCTTGATTCCATCCTTGACCTTATTCCACTTTAAGTCCTGTGAAAAACATTTTGAAAAACTTGGGGTGAGCATAAAAAGCTCAGTAAGGGATACAAAAAGAATGAAAACTGTTAGTTTTTCAAACATCAAGTAAACCATGTATACTATATCAAAGTAATACCTTCACCTTCATGAATTTGTAAAAAAATTCTTCACTAAATAAAGTATCATTACTTACCTTTTTGTAACCAAAGGATTACCATAAAACCCATAAAAAGAACACATAACATATATAAAGGTAACATGGGACATAAACATACTTAAGTGGAATAACCATACGGTCGACTTCCACACATATCACTTAATGGAATATCCATACGGCCAATTTCCATACATACTTAATGGAATAGCCATACGGCCGAATTCCATACCCAATGCATTGGAGGTTATAACGTAACCACCCGTCCTGGTATTCACGGCACCACCCGTCATATGGTTTATAACGTAACCACCCGTTAAAATGTCCAAGTACCAATATAAAATCATAAAACATAAAACCAATATAAAGGAATGATAACATTTCCACATTTCAATCATAATATAACATAAATATATTGACATAATAGTATCCTTTATCAAAACCATTTTCAATACCAAAATACATAAAAGAGTATATGGTATTTATTTTATTCTAAAAACAATACGGCTTGTTGAGGAAGCCAAGGACAAAATAATACTCGCGGCGGCGGAAAAAGTCGTTGTCACCGCGTACGTTAAAAAAACATTCCTTTTTGTCATTTAGTAAAACGCTTCATAGAAAAATATTCCTTTTGTATAAAAGTAAAAGTCAAAGGGTT
Source organism: Viscum album (assembly GCA_963277665.1). Classification (NCBI taxonomy): domain Eukaryota; kingdom Viridiplantae; phylum Streptophyta; class Magnoliopsida; order Santalales; family Viscaceae; genus Viscum; species Viscum album. The sequence goes on from OY728136.1 coordinate 876,463,169, forward strand.
TATACACCGTATAAAAGAAAGTTGTGTATAAAACGAAATATGCCTCAATGAAAGGAGATTGAGACGAAGTCCCTTACAAAGATAATTTTTAAAATAAAATAGATCTATTATGTGTATTCACTATAAGTACACATAAAGAAAGTACAAATACATGATAGGACATAATAATATCATGACATAATTTGAAAGTAGGAGATTAACCCAAAGAATGGAAATTGGGTTAAGAAGTTCCCTTACCTCGGGTCCGACTTGACTCGATCGTTCTTTAACGTCCTGAATAATAAACTTGATTTAATTTATAATTGATTAAGAACCTTTTTAAAGTTTATTATTCCTTTTATATCACTTAATGCCATGTTAAAAACATTATGTAACCATTTAAGTTAATAATGTTTGTTTTGTCAATATTTGGTTCTTAAGTCGAAAGTGGACTTCTTACAGTTACATGTTGTTTGTGTGGTCAAAGGTTCTTTATATTCAGAATGAAATTACTGATTTGGATATAATATGTATCATATATATCCAGAATATACTTGTATTTATAATATTACATAATCATTTAGAGGTAAGAAATGAAATGCACCGTTCATGGAGACGGTAAGCCGTACGTATGCATGAACGCTACTTTCATTTCTTTGTCATATTAGTGGAATTAAAACTAAATGAGAGGTATGTATATTTTAATTCCAGAATTATATTAATCATTTAGATATATCATTAATTATATATATCCATTATATACATGTACTTTTAATAGTACATTACATTTGGGGATAAGAAATGAAATGCACCGTTCTTGGAGACGGTAAGCCGTACGTACACATGAACGCAACTTTCATTTCTATCTCATACTTTAATGGAAATAAATAATAATGATATATAGGTATATTATAATTCTAGTATAACATCATATATAATAAGTTTAAATCCATCCTTTACACGTCCCACATATGGCATTAACGAATCACATCACTTTTAGGGGGCGGTAGTCCGCACTTCCTTAAATGAAGATATCGTGTTTACCCATAATGGAAACCATAAAGGTATGCCAAAAATGAAAAATACAGAAGCTTAAAGAAAACAGAAACATATTACATATCATATATAAAAATAGTGACATCATAATGGCCACCCTTGAATGTGTTAAATGAGTATTGAACAATCATCGTTTCGGGAGGCAGAATTTCTCCATCCACGGAAACCGTATGTTCTTTAACCATTTGATGTAGTTGTGTGAGAGTGTAGCTCAAATAAATATTATAACAACATCCTAGTATATTGAAGATACTGGTTTTGTTACAAAAGAAGTAAATAAAAAGAGTTTAGAGGGTTGGAGAAGCAAAATAAAACAAATGAACAAGAGAGAATGAATTACATTTAAAAGTGTAACTCCCTTTTGATTTGAGCCTAAAGGCTTCCTTTGAAAGGATTCTTCCCAAAGGGAATCCTCTAGGATGAGGGGAGGGATGTGGAGAGAGTAAATGGGAAGGGTTTGGCCGAGCCAAAGGCTTGAGAAGTGTGTGAAATGAGGTAGATGTGGGGGCCTTTTATAAGAGGAGAGGAGGGGCACTTTTGGAAAGTAAAGAAATATTACTTTATTTGAAAATGTGTTTCGGTTTTAAAAGGTCCCACATTGATATAATTCGTGGATAAGGTGATATGGCTTCGAAATCCACTCATCCAATAAGTTTTGGACATGTGTAGTTCATAGATTTTACATTATCTTTCCATTTTATTTAAATCGTCAAATAATGATGTCATCGCTGCATCATTATTATGTCATATATAATTTAATTTATTTAATGTCTAAAAATTATAAAAAAAATACTATGATGTAAGAAATCTTTTTCTCTTTCCAATGCTTTTTTACAATCAAGATTTGGACTTGTATAACCCCACTCAAAAATTATTTTAGTAAAACAATTTATGTTAGTGTCATTTTCACTTTAACATTAAATAAAAATATATTAATGTCATTTTCCAACTAAAGTGGCTCCATGGGGTCCCCAAGTTGGCCCATGGCTTGTCTTGGTCGGCCATGACTCACCCAATAAGGTTGGGACATGTGTCTAGGTCATTTCCTATTATTAAAGCATTATTTATACCTTAAACTACACTAATTACCACTAATCGCGATTAAGAACTTAATAAGTTACTATTCACCAAAAAATTATTATAATCTCATTGAACCACATTTTACTTCTTAATGAAAACCATGTATGTCGGATTTTCAAAATTCAATACACATTAGTGTTAAACATTCATTTAACTGAAAAATCAGTTTGCTTGATTACCACTTAGTGGTTTCACTATTCATCAAAAATTGAAGTTTTTCAGAAAATTACCAAAAATTAACCCTAAGCTATATTTGATATTCCGAATTCAAAAATGAAGTCCATTTTACAAAATTCAAAAAATATAAGTCAAATTAATTAATTTAATAATTAATTCCCGCTGTCATGACAAATAGCGTGTTTTTGTGAAACAATAAGTATCAAAAGATTGACACCAGTTTAAGTCCAATTTCAAAGTGAAATTGATTTCAATGACCACCATTAGATTAACTGGTAAAAATATTTTCTAATTTCACTTTAAAACCAATTAAAATAATAATATAATCATATAAATAATTTAGATTAAAAAGAGGTTTTGAATTAAAATACAACATTTTACACTATTCATAAACAAAAATGAACTTTATCAGAAAGGTACCAAAAATTTACACAAAGTAAATTTTGAGGTCCCGATTCTAAATAAGAGTTATATTTGGTCCAAAATAAAGTATAAGAGTGATCAAAACTATATTTAATGACGGTTCACCATTAAAAGGTGATAAGTGAACCTTTAGTGAAAATTAGAGTATATATGCCCTAAAATTGAACTCTTTCCGTATTTTAAGCCTTTATCTTTTATTGGGTAAATGTATAAACATTTAAAAACATATCCAATCATATTTTTGTTATTTCTATCCATTCCCGCCAGTACAACGGCTACTTGTTAACTAACATTTAAAATAATATTATTTTATTACTAGTGTGCAACGTAGGATTCCCAAGAAACTCGTTGTTGCGTGTTGGGTACGCCATCGAGCATAGCATCTCCTTTAAAGTAAAATTAATATTTAATTAGTAAATATTAATAAATATGAAAATTCTTTATTCTTTATTTACATGGGATGTTACATCCTTCCCCCCTTTTGGGAATTGCGTCCTCGCAATTTTATTCACTTATCAAAATAAGTGGGGGTAGTTATCCCTCATAGAATTTTCAGATTCCCATGTTGCCTCTTCAATCACATGGTTTTTCCACAAAACCTTTACCTGATGAATCACCTTATTCTGTAACACCTGCTCCCTGTGGTCAAGAATCTGGACCGGTTGTTCCTCATAAGATAGGTTCTCTTCCAGCTGAACTACCTCTGGGCTCAAAACATGAGATGGATCTGGCATATACTTTCCCAACATCGAAACGTGAAAAACATTGTGTACCTGAGATATACTGGGAGGTAAAGCCACCCGGTATGCAACTGATCCACCTCTCTCCAGAATTTCATATAGTCCAATAAACCTTGGACTCAACATTCCTATCTTACCAAATCTCATCACACTTTTCCAAGGAGAAACCTTGAGAAAAACATGATCACCTACCTCGAAATATAGATCCTTCCTCTGGTTATCCGCATAACTCTTCTGCCTGCTCTGAGCTGTTCTCATGTGCTTCTGAATCAACTGAACTTTTTCTGCCATCTCTTCTACCAATTCTGGTCCCATCAACTTCCTTTCACCCACTTCATCCCAAAAAGCTGGAGTTCGACACCGCTTCCCATATAATGCCTCAAATGGTGCCATCTGTATACTGGAATGAAAACTGTTATTATAAGAAAACTCAACCAAAGAAAGATGTTGGTCCCAACTTCCCTGATAATCCATAGAACAAGCTCATAGCATATCCTCCATTGTCTGAATCGTTCGTTCTGACTGACCATCTGATTGAGGATGAAAATTTGTACTAAAATTTAATTCAGTACCCAACGACTTGTTAAGGCCTTTCCAAAAGTTAGAAGTAAACCTGGGATCACGATCCGATACAATGGAGAGAGGAACTCCATGTAACCTGACTATCTCTTTAAGATACAAACGGGAAAGTTGATCAAGAGAGAAAGTATCTCGTATAGCAAGGAAATGAGCAGATTTGGTCAAGCGATCAACAATAACCCAGATATCATTATTACCTCGAGATGTCTTCGGTAATCCAACAACATGGTCCATGGATATATTCTCCCATTTCCACTCTGGCACTGGTAAAGGCTGAAGCATCCCTTTCGGTAACTGCTGCTCTGCTTTAACCTGTTGACATGTCAAACACTTCACAGTAAAATCAGCAATGTCTCTTTTCATTCCATCCCACCAATAATACTCCCGCAGACCTCTGTACATCTTAGTACTGCCAGGATGAAAAAACAACTCATTCTTCAACTGTGAATCACAAGGAACACATAACCTCTTCCCAAACCTCAAAACACAAACACAAACTTATCCAAGAACTCATGGAAAATTTTATTCATAAGGTCCATGAATACAGCAGGTGCATTGGTTAACCCAAAAGGCATAACTAAAAATTCATAATGGCCATATCTAGTATGGAACGCAGTCTTCGGAACGTCTGCTTCTTTTAATTTCAACTGATGGTACCCCGACCTCAAGTCAATCTTCGAAAAATACTGAGCTCCCTGGAGCTGATACCACTTCATTCGATAGCCCAACATCTGCTGAAGTTGTTGCAAAGGTTTTCACCAACCCTTTCTGCTTGTAGTCTAACTGCTTTCCCCCAGTTGAGTTCTTCGTTGGACACTCGTTTGCATAATGACCCATTTCATTACACTTAAAACAACTTACCGTTGGCTTTTCATTTCCTGCTTGATCATCTTCCTTACAGTTACGAGCAATATGACCAGACTTACCACACCGAAAGCACTTACCAGAATTGGATAAACATTCTCCAGGATGCATTTTACCACACTTCTCACATGATGGATATTTGGTTTTCTTACCTCCTTGCTTCTTTGATGAATTCTTCCCCTTTTCCTGCCAACTAGACCTCTTATTCTGTTGTTTGTCATAGAACACCTGATTATCGGCAAACTACATTTCCACCTTCTCCGCACATCGAACAAGTTCTTCATAACTTTTGAACTCACGAGAAGCTAAAGCCCTTCGATACTTTGGCTTTAACCCTGAGTAAAAACGGTTTATTTAACTATCAAGATCTCGTATGAAGTTTGGAGCATACCTTGCCAATCGGGTGAACTTTTCTTCATAAGCAGCCACTGAATCATCCTCCTGCCTCAATTCTGTTTTTCCATCCTAAGACGAACCACCTTAGGAAAATATTTCTCAAGAAACATACCTTTGAATTCGTCCCAGTGAAGATCCTCAATCTCATCACTATCCCTTATATTTTTCACCATCGACCACCACTGATCAGCTTCACCTTCAAAACGGTAAACAGCAAGACTAACCTTTTGATGTTATGAACACCCCATGACATCAAAAATATTCTCCAGTGCTTTAATCTTCCCTTCAGCTTGCACAGGGTCAGATGATCCTCTGAATGATGGGGGATGTTGCCTCATGAAATGTTCCACCACTGACATGTTCCTCTGCGGTTGATCTGGATGATCTCGTGCATGGATACCACCACCATTTATAGCCTGAGTCAACTATGCCATCACTGCAACAAACTGTTCAGTTCTGATTCCGACCATCTCAGGTTGCTGATTTGGAAGGTTATCTTCCTCCTGATGTCGTCCCAACATAGCTGCTTTGTTTCCTCTGCGGAAAACCTTTCTGAACACAGAAATATCTTAGGCGAAGCAACATGGTAATCCGTAAATGCTATATCATTTCAATCATATTATAATTTAACACTTTTCTAATTCCTAAAGTTGTCTAAACCGACCTCTGATACCAACTATAAGGCCCCAGCCTTAAACCTTACTTAATATTGAATTAAATGAATAATTTACATTGAGGATCTTTTCAGGTTTAGAGTTTTAGAGAATTAGAACATAACTATTACATCTTAAAAGATTACAAAGTAGACACTTCTACTAAGTCTCCATAAAATAAAAACTCTTAAAAAGAAAGATGTCTAGATTCCATGTTTTAGATAGCATGAAATTCCCTTGATCCCATCCTTGACCTTATTCCACTTTAAGTCCTGTGAAAAACATTTCGAAAAAACTTGGGGTGAGCATAAAAAGCTCAGTAAGGGATACAAAAAGAATGAAAACTATTAGTTTTTCAAACATCAAGTAAACCATGTATACTATATCAATGTAATACCTTCACCTTCATGAAGTAGTAAAATAAAATCTTCACTGAATAAAGTATCATTACTTACCTTTTTGTAACCAAAGGATTACCATAAAACCCATAAAAAGAACACATAACATATATAAAGGTAACATGGGACATAAACATACTTAAGTGGAATAACCATACGGTCGACTTCCACACATATCACTTAATGGAATAGCCATACGGACAATTTCCATACATACTTAATGGAATAGCCATACGGCCGACTTCCATACCCAATGCATTGGAGGTTATAACGTAACCACCAGTCCTGGTATTCACGGCACCACCCGTCATATGGTTTATAACGTAACCACCCGTTAAAATGTCCAAGTACCAATATAAAATCATAAAACATAAAACCAATATAAAGGAATGATAACATTTCCACATTTCAATCATAATATAACATAAATATATTGACATAATAGAATCCTTTATCAAATGCATTTTCAATACCAAAATACATAAAAGAGTATATGGTATTTATTTTATTCTAAAAACAATACGGCTTGTTGAGGAAGCCAAAGACCAAATAATACTCGCGGTGGCGGAAAAAGTCGTTGTCACCGCGTAAGTTAAAAAAACATTCCTTTTTGTCGTTTAGTAAAACGCTTCGTAGAAAAAGATTCCTTTTGTATAAAAGTAAAAGTCAAAGGGTTTATACACCGTATAAAAGAAAGTTGTGTATAAAACGAAATATGCCTCAATGAAAGGAGATTGAGACGAAGTCCCTTACAAAGATAATTTTTAAAATAAAATACATCTATTATGTGTATTCACTATAAGTACACATAAAGAAAGTACAAATACAAGATAGGACATAATAATATCATGACATAATTTAAAGTAGGAGATCAACCCAAAGAATGGAAATTGGGTTAAGAAGTTCCCTTACCTCGGGTCCGACTTGACTCGATCGTTCTTTAACGTCCTGAATAATAAACTTGAGTTAATTTATAATTGATTAAGAACCTTTTTAAAGTTTATTATTCCTTTTATATCACTTACTGCCATGTTATAAACATTATGTAACCATTTAAGTTAATAATGTTTGTTTTGTCAATATTTGGTTCTTATGTCGAAAGTGGACTTCTTACAGTTACATGTTGTTTGTGTGGTCAAAGGTTCTTTATATCCAGAATGAAATTACCGATTTGGATATAATATGTATCATATATATCCATAATATACATGTATTTATAATATTACATAATCATTTAGAGGTAAGAAATGAAATGCACCGTTCATGGAGACGGTAAGCCGTACGTACGCATGAACGCTACTTTCATTTCTTTGTCATATTAGTGGAATTAAAACTAAATGAGAGGTATGTATATTTTAATTCCGGAATTATATTCATCATTTAGATATATCATTAATTATATATATCCATTATATACATGTACTTTTAATAGTACATTACATTTGGGGATAAGAAATGAAATGCACCGTTCATGGAGACGGTAAGCCGTACGTACGCATGAACGCTACTTTCATTTATATCTCATACTTTAATGGAAAGAAATAATAATGATATAGAGGTATATTATAATTCTAGTATAACATCATATATAATAAGTTTAAATCCATCCTTTACACGTCCCACATATGGCATTAACGAATCACATCACTTTTAGGGGGCGGTAGTCCGCACTTCCTTAAATGAAGATATCGCGTTTACCCATAATGGAAACCATAAAGGTATGCCAAAAATGAAAAATACAGAAGCTTAAAGAAAACAGAAACATATTATATATCATATATAAAAATAGTGACATCATAATGGCCACCCTTGAAGGTGTTAAATGAGTATTTAACAATCATCGTTTCGGGAGGCAGAATTTCGCCATCCACGGAAACCGTATGTTCTTTAACCATTTGATGTAGTTGTGTGAGAGTTTAGCTCAAATAAATATTATAACAGCATTCTAGTATATTTAAGATACTGGTGTTGTTACAAAAGAAGTAAATAAAAAGAATTTAGAGGGTTGGAGAAGCAAAATAAAACAAATGAACAAGAGAGAATGAATTACCTTTAAAAGTGTAACTCCCTTTTGATTTGAGCCTAAAGGATTCCTTTGAAAGGATTCTGCCCAAAGGGAATCCTCTAGGATGAGGAGAGGGATGTGGAGAGAGTAAATGGTCAGGGGTTGGCCGAGCCAAAGGCTTGATAAGTGTGTGAAATGAGGTAGATGTGGGGGCCTTTTATAAGAGGAGAGGAGGGGCACTTTTGGAAAGTAAAGAAATATTACTTTATTTGAAAATGTGTTTCGGTTTTAAAAGGTCCCACATTGATATAATTCGTGGATAAGGTGATAAGTCTTCTAAATCCACTCATCCAATAAGTTTTTGACATGTGTAGTTCATATATTTTACATTATCTTTCCATTTTATTTAAATCGTCAAATAATGATGTCATCGCTGCATCATTATTATGTCATATATAATTTAATTTATTTAATGTCTAAAAATTATAAAACAAATACTATGATGTAGGAAATCGTTTTAGCTTTCCAATGAATATTTAAAATCAAAATTTTGACTTGTATAACCCCCCTCAAAAAATATTTTAGTAAAACAATTTATGTTAGTGTCATTTTCACTTTAACATTAAATAAAAATATATTAATGTCATTTTCCTACAAATGTGGCTCCATGGGGACCCCAAGATGGCCCATGGCTTGTCTTGGTCGGCCATGACTCACCCAATAAGTTTGGGACATGTGTCTAGGTCATTTGCTATTATTAAAGCATTATTTATACCTTAAACTACACTAATTACCACTAATCGCGATTAAGAACTTAATAAGTTACTATTCACCAAAAAATTATTATAATCTCATTGAACCACATTTTACTTCTTAATGAAAACCATGTATGTCGGATTTTCAAAATTCAATACACATTATTGGTAAACATTCATTTAACTGAAAAATCAGTTTGCTTGATTACCACTTAGTGGTTTCACTATTCATCAAAAATTGAAGTTTTTTCAGAAAATTACCAAAAATTCACCCTAAGCTATATTTGATATTCTGAATTCAAAAATGAAGTCCATTTTAAAAAATTCAAAACATATAAGTCAAATTAATTAATTTAATAATTAATTCCCGCTGTCATGACAAATAGCGTGTTTTTGTGAAACAATAAGTATCAAAAGATTGACACCAGTTTAAGTCAAATTTCAAAGTGAAATTGATTCCAATGACCACCATTGGATTAACTGGTAAAAATATTTTCTAATTTTACTTTAAAACCAATTAAAATAATAATCTAATCATATAAATAATTTAGATTAAAAAGAGGTTTTGAATTAAAATACAACATTTTACACTATTCATAAAAAATGAACTTTATCAGAAAGGTACCAAAAATTTACACAAAGTAAATTTTGATGTCCCGATTCTAAAGAAGAGTTATATTTGGTCCAAAATAAAGTATAAGAGTGATCAAAACTATATTTAATGACGGTTCACCATTAAAAGGTGATAAGTGAACCTTTAGTGAAAATTAGAGTATATATGCCCTAAAATTGAACTCTTTCCATATTTTAAGCCTTTATCTTTTATTGGGTAAATGTATAAACATTTAAAAACATATCCAATCATATTTTTGTTATTTATATCCATTCCCGCCAGTACAACAGCTACTTGTTAACTAACATTTAAAATAATATTATTTTATTACTAGTGTGCAACGTAGGATTCCCAAGAAACTCGTTGTTGCGTGTTGGGTACGCCATCGAGCATATCATCCCCTTTAAAGTAAGATTAATATTTAATTAGTAAATATTAATAAATATGAAAATTTTTTATTCTTTATTTACCTGGGATGTTACAATAATGGTATAAATAATGACTATATATGACTATTATAAAGTGATACTGATTCTGAAATAGTATACATACACTCCAATACAATTCCACGATCATAGTAACGATATCATCACTCGTGCGTACGTACGGAATACCGTCTCCACGATGTGATGCGACTCGTTCTACATGATCTTCATTTCATAATGATTATATAAATGAATTGAATGAATGAATATGATATATATTACACTAATACCATTTTGGAAATGAGGTATCTATAACCTAAAGAGAAGAATAAGAATTTATTCGACAAAACACGCATAAGAACAAAAAGTTATAAACACCCGAATAACAAGTAGCAATGAAATATTACTACTAAGAAGCTAAGAATATGACCATATTTGGTATCATAAAAATAATTATGATTCTGTAATAAGTCAATAACATTATTTAAATCATTATACATGAGTTTTGGACACGTACAAAGCATATCGGGCCTAAGGTAAGGAAAATATTACAATCTCATTTTTATCCGAGATTGTTTATACTTTGGTATTTACTGGGGTGTATTTTATCATCCACATCCATGTTTCCTCAATATGTAATATTATATCCATCCACCTACAATTTTTTAAATCCATTTTTACCCTTTGGTCAGTTTATAGTAAAAGATATGCAAGGAATCTTTTATCATTTTTCATACGAGGTACTTTTTGACTTTTCCATAAAAATACGAGAAGAATGTTTTTTTTAACTTATACGAAATGAATGGATTTTTAAAACATTATTTCCAAGAATCATCCTTTACAAGTTTTAAAATTTATTTTTAATCAAACTTTTTTTAGTTTAAAGTTTTATGACATTTTAAGAAAGGAAAAATGTTTTTGATGAAGAAAGGATATTTTCCTCAAGAATGGAGTTCAAGTGTTTTATCAAAATTATTTTCCATCTAAGATAATAAAGGGTTCTGTGTTTATCCCTATTATTAGATTGATTTGATTATGTTGTGATGGAATTATTTTTATGAATTCCCTTATGTTATATGAATTGTTTTATGCTGTCATGATGTTTATGATTTCCATTTGTATTACATGGGTTATGCAATGATGTATGATTTATGATTTTGTGGCACACATAAGAATGGTATAATTATGAGATGGGTGGGACCTATATCTCCCTCCAATGCATTGGGTATGGATTTTATATCTCATGAGATATACATGGCTTGAACGGTAGGTTATACCAGTTTAGTGAAACATTAATGAAACGAGGAGTGAACTCGGTTCAGAAAGGGACTTTGTCCTCTAATATAGTCTTGGCAATGAGTCTTGACTAATAAGAAATGATTATCTATGATTATGTGTGTATTCCACAAAGTTTCATGTTTTATGTTATGATTTTTGGGATCACATTTCACTACGATGATTTATCCCATGTTATTAACTTATGATCTCTTTTGCAGGTTATTATTTCCAAAAGTTATGTGCTTATGTATATGATGTGATTGATATTTCTTTTGTTTACCCTTACTAAGAATTTGAGATCAGCCTTTTGTATGTTTTATTTCCCCATGTCAAGAAGAAGGATGTTAAGTAGAATATGCCAAAAAGGGACTCTAGATATGATGAAATAAATGGGAGGCAAAGTAGATGCTTTATGAACCAGTTATTTATGTTTCCCAGTTTCTAAAGACACTATACCTATACAGTCCTTTCTTGGTTTTGTTATATGTTGTAATAAGTGTGCTTCAATTCTGAAGTAATAACAATGTATGTAAAGTATGGGTCGTTATAGTTGGTATAAGAGGAATAGTATAGTCAACCTTTGGAAACTAGGATGAGAAAGACTTAGTAAGAACCCTAAGGATATGTCTAAGCATAGAACACAATCTTAGTGTTTTATAAATGGCCATGAATAACCTAGGATAAGACCTTAAGTGTGAAATATTATTCTTGATTATATGGTTTTCCTATTATAATTAGTGTTTCTCACACTATTCTTCTTGGTTTTAGTCATGGATGAAACCCAAAGGAATCATGTTAATGAGGAATGCGACAGGCAATTCAATGATTGTCCCCCCGAGAAACCAAACGTTATGGGATCTAGAATGAAAAATCTTGTAGCCATGCTCACACAACTTTCTCAAGCTATGAATCATGCAGGACTTCCAAACGAGCAATGAAAGGAGAAACATTCTGTTGAATCATTCATGAGACAGCGTCCTCCTTCATTCAGCAGGTCTACTGATCCATTAGTTGTTGAACAATGGATTAGTACTCCTGAAATGATATTTTCAGTTCTTCAATGTTCTGAGCATGATAAAGTCATCTTAGCAGTGTATCGTTTGGAAGGTGATGCTGATCAATGGTGGAATCTTATTAAGAATACGAGGCAAATGGATGAAATTAAGTCCATGGAATGGGATGAGTTCAGGAACTTATTTTTCAATAAGTACTTCCCTCGTATTCTCCGAACAATGATGGAGAAAGATTTTCTTGAACTGAAGCAAAAGGATGATGAATCTGTTGGTACCTATGAAGCAAATTTTACAAGCCCTGCAAGGTACGCTTCTGGTATTATTATCCAACCGGAGAGTAAGATCGATCGATTCTTTAGTGGCTTAAAATCAAGTCTTCGAAGGGCGTTTGCCATAAGGGACTTCAATAGCTACGAGGAAATCGTTCGATGTGCTCTCAAAGTTGGGATGGAGATTGGAGTAACCCATCAGTCATATGGGTTTGATAAGAATAGGAAAATGGAATTCAAAGGAAAATCTAAAGAACAAACTGAAAAGAAGATTAACTTTCCCTTATGCTCAATGTGTGGAAAGAAATATGGAGGGAGTTGTCTTAAAGGGACAAGTAAATGTTTCAAATGTGGAAAGGAAGGTCATCGGGCATTTGAATGCCGCGATGATGGGAAGAAGATGTCTAATGATGCAAACAAAGGAAGGGATACACAGAATGAACCTACTATACTTCAATGTTTCAAGTGCAAGGAGATGGGACATTATGCCAATAAATGCCCTAATCCAAGGGTTGATGATGATGGTCGACGTCAACAAACTCTTAAGTCTAATGACAAAGGAAAGTCACATGCAATTTCTATCAGTGATGTGGAGTACGATAACGATGTGGTGAAAGGTACACTTACCATCCACTCTAAAGTAGCAAATGTTTTATTTGATTATAGATCAACCCACTCTGTTATTTCTAAAGAATTTTCTAAGGGTATCACCGTATTACCTCAACAATTTGATGTTGAGTTAGCTGTGACAATATCTAATGGCACAACAGTCGCATCAAAAGTTTATAATTCTTCTCCGATTGAAGTTTGTGGGAAAGTGCTTCCTGCAAATCCTGTGATCCTTCCTATAGTGGAATTTGATGTGATTCATGGCATGCATTGGCTTTCTTTATATGGAGCTCATATCAATTTCTAAAGAAGGGAAGTCACATTCCATATTCCAAATCAATATGTGATCGTCTATCGATGCAAGAATGAACATAACCTTCCAGTGGAAATTTCTTCCATTTTATGGGTCTTGATTCCACTAAATTAAGGTTATTTATCTCAAATGGTTGGTGAGAAACTCACGACTAAGAATATTCCCATTGTACGGGAGTTTGATGATGTCTTTCTGGAGGAATTTCCAGGTCTTCCACCAAATCGTGAAGTTGAGTTTTCAATAGAACTCGTACCGGGTACTTTCCCTATTTCAATGACACCTTATAGAATGGCCCCAATTGAGTTGCAGGAATTGAAGAAGCAACTCCAAGAGAATCTTGATAAGGGATTCATATGCCCTAGTGCGTCACCTTGGGGAGAACCTATTCTGTTTGTTAAGAAGAAATATGGATCAATGAGACTCTGCATTGAATATCGAGAACTTAACAAGATCACTATCAAGAACAAACATCCTCTCCCGCGCATTGATGTCCTATTTGACCAACTACGCAGAGCTCAATACTTTTCCAAGATTGATCTTCGTTCAGGGTATCCTCAATTAAGGGTCAAAAGGGAGGATATACCAAACATGGATTTCCGTACAAGGTATGGACACTATGAATTTATAGTGATGCCATTTGGTCTTACTAATTCCCCGACTATCTTCATGGATCTGATTAATAGAGTCTTTAGAGACTATCTTGATCAATTTTTGGTAGTATTTATAGACGATATTCTTGTCTATTAAAAGAGAAAGGAAGAACATGAAGAACACTTGAGAATTATATTGAAGACCCTGAGAAAGGAGAAGCTTTATGCCAAATTTACCAAGTGTGAATTTTGGCTTCAAAAAGTTTCATTTTTGGGTCACATAATCTCAAAAGAGGGGATATCTGTGGATCCGGCAAAAACAGAGGTTATCGAAAGATGGTCGAGACCAACAGCAGTAACTTAGATCCGATGTTTTCTTGGTTTGGCTGCATATTATCGACATTTTGTGAAAGATTTTTCACGATTATCTAATCCACTCACCAAGTTGACTCGGAAAGGAGTTAAGTTTGTTTGGATGGAAGAATGTGAAGATAATTTCATGGAGTTGAAAAGAAGGATATCCAGTGCACCTGTGCTCACACTGCCTTGTAGTGGAGAAAGGTTTGTGATCTATAGTGATGCATCCAAGAAGGGATTGGAGTGTGTTCTTATGCAAAATGATATGGTGATAGCTTATGCCTCACGACAGTTGAAAATCCATGAGCAAAATTACCCAACACATGATTTGGAGTTAGCTGCGTTAATCTTTGCATTAAAGATTTGGAGGCATTACCTTTATGGTGAAAGGTTTGAAATTTATACTGATCATAAAAGTTTAAAGTATATTTTCACACGAAAGGAGCTGAATATGCGTCAAGGAAGATGGCTGGAGCTGATTAAGGATTATGACTGCTCAATCCATTACCACCCTGGGAAAGCAAACAAGGTGGCAGATGCATTAAGTCGACAATACCATGCTAGTTTATCCATGATGAGGATCACAAAAGATCCAATATTTATGGATTTACAAAGGATGGATCTTGGAATTATAATGGAAAGGGAAAAATCTTATCTTTCTCAAATGAATGTTCAACCATCTATACATGTGAAGATTAAAGAGGCACAGAAAGAAGATGTCGAGTTACAAAAGAAGGTGAGAAATGTTCCTGAATTCAACCTTTATTGTGATGGGATAATAATGCTCAGGAATTGGGTTTGTGTTTCTCCCATCCCGAAATTAAAGAAGGAGCTTCTGGATGAGGCACATAGTTCTTCATTCTCTATTCATCCTGGAAGCATGAAGATGTATAGGGACCTGAAAGAGTACTTCTGGTGGGATGGCATGAAAAGAGATGTTTCTGAATATGTCTCTCGATGATTGGTTGTCAGCATGTTAAAGCTGAGAGACAGAAGTCTAAGGGGATGTTACAACCATTACCCATACCCGAATGGAAATGGGAAAACATCAATATGGAATTTGTCACAGGACATCCTAAAACATCCAAAGGCAATAATGCTATCTGGGTCATAGTTGATCATCTTACCAAGTCTGCACATTTCATTTCTATTAGAGAGGATTTCTCTCTGGATCAGCTTGCCAGGATATATGTAAAGGAAGTGGTAAGATTGCATGGAGTACCACTTTCTATTATATCTGATCGGGATCCGATATTTACCTCAATGTTCTGGCGAAGTCTTCAGCATACTCTGGAAACAGAGTTGAGTTTCAGCACTGCTTATCATCCTCAGACAGACGGTCAGTCTAAGAGAACAATTCAAACTCTAGAAGATATGTTGAGAGCTTGCTCTATAGATTTCAAAGGTGGTTGGGATCAACACCTACCTTTGGTGGATTTTTCTTATAATAATATCTTTTACTCTAGTATTCAGATGGCTCCTTATGAAGCTCTCTATGGAAAGAAATACAGGACTCCAACTTGCTGGGATGAAATTGGGGAAAGAAAGCTATTAGGACCCGATCTCATTGATGAAATGGCAGAAAAGGTCAGATCTATTCAACAACACATAAGAGTAGCTCAGAGTCGACAGAAATGTTATGCCGACAACCGAAAGAAAGTCCTAGAGTTTGAAGTGGGTGATAAAGTGTTCTTATGAATATCTCCCTCGAAGAGGGTCATGATATTTGGAAAGAAGGGGATGTTGAGCCCTAGATATATCGGTCCTTTCGAAATACTGGATCGTGTTGGGAAGGTATCTTACTGATTGGCGCTTCCACCGAATCTCCCTCAAGTTCACGATGTGTTCCATGTATCTCTCCTGAGAATGTACATACCTGATCCATCACATGTACTCAGCTCAGAAGTTGTACCGCTGGAGCAAGATCTTTCTTATGAAGAACAACCGATAGAGATTCTGGATCGTAGTGAAAAAGTCCTACGAAACAAGACCACTCACTTGGTGAAAGTTTTATGGAGGAGCCACCAATTAGAGGAAGCTACATCAGAGCTTGAGGATATGATGAGGGAGAGGTATCCTCATTTGTTTGTTACAAAGTGATGAATTTCGAGGGCGAAATTCATTTTAAGGGGGGTAGAATGTAACACCCGAGACTTTTATGTTATATAAATCATCAAAGGAATCTTTTTCTACACACAACACTTTCTTGGCTTGCTTTACACGAAATCGCGACCTTCCTCGATAGTTTGCGTCGTGCGCAATACTGAGTTTCACAAAACAATGATATGCTATTAAAATATTATTAAAACTAGCCATTATGAATAGTAATAACCACTTTTTGAAATTTTATAAATTTTATTTTTCAAAATGGACTTCATTTTTGGATTCGGAATATCGAAATTATCCTAGAGAGAAATTTTGGTATTTTTCTGAAAACATTCAATTATTGATGAATAGTGAAACCACTAAGTGGTAGTTAAAAAACTGGATTTTTCATAAAACTTAATTTTACCGCTTCTGTGAGTGGAATTTCGAAAATCCGAGAGACACGGTTAAAATCAAGGACTAAAATGTGGTTCAATGAGATGAAAATAATTTTTGGTGAATAGTAACTTTTTACATTTTTTACCACAGTTAAAAGTAAATAGGGTAATTAAGGGTAAAAATGTTATTATTATTACCCTAACACATGTCATAATTCTATTTAATAAGTTTAATTCCACCAAAAACAAGCTTAGGAATAAAATATGACCATTTAGGCCCACTTGGATTAGATTATGACATTTATTATTAATTTATTTAAAGAAGGGTTAAAATAGTTAAAATCAAAGTTTAGTAAGTTAATAATTTTTAATATAAGGTTATACATAAGATAAATTCGACTATAAATATTCATTAGAAATATAAAAAGATTTCCTACATAATTTTATTTTATTTATAATTTTTAGACATTAAATAATTTAATTTATTTATGACACAATGATAATGCAGTAATTATCTTATTAATGAAATATTGACATAATTGATGTTATAAATACCCAAATAAATGTAATTTGAGACTTTTTATGAATTAAACTAATTTTATAGGTTAATATGACATGTTAGTATTGATTTAAGTAACTTGGTTCTAACTAATTATTCTGTTATGATTTTCACAAAAATCAATTACTAAATATTATCAAAATTGACATAAAATAGTTTTTTAAAAAAATATTATATTAGTAATTGTTATTTTATTCCTAAAAATCTAAGGATCGACCAAATGACTTAGATAAGGTTATATATATTAATAGTGAACAACTTGGGGTTCGTTTTGCTGCTTATAGTATGTTTATTAACCTTATAGTATAAGAACATAAGAAGACACGGTAAAAGTAAAATTATTTAACTTAATGTTAAATCTAAATGATAAGGTTAAAATAAGAACCTAAACTTGTCTAAATTATATTGGATGAGAGGATTTCGACCCATCCCCACCTTATCTTTGAAATATATCAATTTGGAGCTATTTAAAACCGAAATTGACTTTATAATAAAATAATAGTTTTAGGTGCCCCTCTCCTCCCTTATAAAAGGACACCTCCTCCCCCTCTTGCTCACCCCACATTGAGCCTTCAAGCTCGGCCAAACCCTGCCAATTCCTCCTCTACACTTCCCTAGAGACATCCTAGAGGTCCTGGTCTTTTTCAAAGACCAATTTTAGTGCCCTAAAAGAAGGTCTCAACGAAGCACTTCAAAGAAGAGGTAATGTCCGTTACCGATTCTTTCATATTTATTTCGTCTTCCACTCCTTCTTCTTCAGTTGTTTCATTATGAAGTAATAACATCAGTATCACTCATATACTTATATGTTATTATAATTATGAAACAACCCTATTTCACCATCTATCAATCCTACGGAAAAAGAAATCACCGCACGTGCGTACGTACGGAATACCGTCTCCACGCCGTGGTGTAATCTATTTTACACCACCACCTTACATGGATGGGTATAATGGTATAAATAATGACTATATATGACTATTATAAAGTGATACTGATTCTGAAATAGTATACATACACTCCAATACAATTCCACGATCATAGGAACAATATCATCACTCGTTCATACATACGGAATACCGTCTCCACGATGTGATGCGACTCGTTCTACATGATCTTCATTTCATAATGATTATATAAATGAATTGAATGAATTAATATGATATATATTACACTAATACCATTCTGGAAATGAGGTATCTATAACCTAAAGAGAAGAATAAGAATTTATTCGACAAAACGCGCATAAGAACAAAAAGATATAAACACCCGAATAACAAGTAGCAATGAAATATTACTACTATGAAGATAATAAATTGATCATATATGATATAATATAAATAATTATGATTCTGTAATAAGTCAAGAACATTATTTAAATCATTATACAGGAGGTTCGGACACGTACAAAGCATATCGGACCTAAGGTTAGGGAAATATTACAATCTCATTTTTATCCGAGATTGTTTATACTTTGGTATTTATTAGGTTGTATTTTATCATCCACATCCATGTTTCCTCAATATTTAATATTATTTACATCCACCTACAATTGGTTAAATCAATTTTTACCCTTTGGTTAGTTTATAGTAAAATATATGAGAGGAATCATTTATCGTTTTTCGTACGAAGTACTTTTTGACTTTTCCGACAAAAGTACGAGAAGAATGTTTTTTTAACTTATAAGACATGAATGGATTTTTAAAACATTATTTCCAAGAAGCATCCTTTACAAGTTTTCAAGTTTATTTTTAATCAAACTTCTTTTAGTTTAATGTTGTATGACATGTTAAGAAAGGAAAAATGTTTTTGAAGAAGAAAGGATATTTTCCTCAAGAATGGAGTTCAAGTGTTTTATCAAAATTATTTTCCATCTAAGATAATAAAGGGTTCTATTTTTATACCTATTATTACATTGATTTTATTATGTTGTGATGGAATTATTTTTATGAATTCATTTATCTTATATGATTTTTTTATGATGACATGATGTTTAAGATTCCCATTTGTATTACATGGGTTATGAAATGATGTATGATTTATGATTTTGTGGCACACATAAGAATGGTATCATTATGAGATGGGTGGGACCTATATCTCCCGCCAATGCATTCGGTAAAGATTTTATATCTCATGAGATAGACATGGCTGGAACGGTAGGTTATACCGGTTCAGTGAAACAGGACTGAAACGAGGAGTGAACTCGGTTCAGAAAGGGACTTTGTCCACTAAGATAGTCTTGGCAATGAGTTTTGAATAATAAGAAATGATTCTCTATGATTATTTGTGTATGCCAAAAAGTTTCATGTTTTATGTTATGATTATTGGGATCACATTTCACTACGATGATTTATCCCATGTTATTAAATTATGATCTCTTTTGCAGGTTAATATTTCCAAAAGTTATGTGCTTATGTATATGATGTGATTGATATTTCTTTTGTTTACCCTTACTGAGCATTTGAGATCTCCCTTTTGTATGTTTTATTTCCCCAGGCCAGGAAGAAGGTTGTTAAGTAGAATATGCCAAAAAGGGACTCTAGATATGATGATATAAATGGGAGGCAATGTAGATGCTTTATGAACCAGTTGTTTATGTTTCCCAGTTTCTAAAGACACTATACTTATATGGTCCTTTCTTGGTTTTGTTATATGTTGTAATAAGTGTGCTTCAATTCTGAAGTAATAACAATTTATGTAATGTATGGGTCGTTATATGTCATGTGTTCTAAAAAACGGGAAAGTGAAGCGCACCTGGCTACAAATATTGTAATTTGACTTCATGTAACATAACCTAGGCTTACCTAACAAAATACATAGAACATCGTGATGGAATATCAAGTCATTATTAATATGTTCTTAGTCCATTAATTAAACTAAACACTAGGTGATTATGATTAATATGTCATAAGAATGATAATTGAAATAATACTAAATAAATAATGTTCTGGTAATGATATATCTGACCACTAATGTGCATAATCAATAAATAAATAAATAATTAAATATAAATTTAATATGTGAACATTATATAATACCACATGATTTTTTTAGGTAATGTATATTCTTCTAGGTGGGAAAAGTAACCTTAAATGTTTTTTTCGATTAGATGGTTTATTTTAAAAAGTATCTTGACGTAAACATCAAGAATAATGATTTTTTAACAAAATATTGACATAATAGACCCATGATCCTGGAGAGGATATTTTCACATTAAATTTATAATTAATTTATATTAGATCTATACAAATAAAACAATATTTTAGTATATTTTTAAGATGAATATTATGATCATTTGATGCAATTGTTTATTACTTTCATTTCACCTTTAGGATCCAAATTGTAATTCCCACTAGTGGATATCCACACAAATTCATTTCATCTATGAAAAATCACAAATAGAATGGTAGGTTCTAGAATTGTGGGATCCCAATGTATTCTAATCTGCTCACCGCTCCACTACTTTGGGATGCCTTACTTGTGGCGATGGATTTTTCTTTGGTCCCTAGACCATAAGAGGGGGAGAGATATATTTCTTTCTCCATGGGCGAATGATTCTCATTCATCCCCTTTTCTAATATTTAATATATTCCCCATTTTATATTCATTTCTCTCAGACCAAATGTTTAAGACTTGTTCATGGGTTGTTCAGTTCTATAGGTATAGATATCTAAATTTACAGCTATATTATCGCATCTCAGAGTGACACATGTTGCCGGATTCAAGCATCAACAACCTTTAGTAGACGTGTTTGAACGATTTATTTATTTTTATTGGGGTTTAGAAGATTGATCTATTGTTGAAATTATCGACCACATGAACATTATAATTCACATAAATTTTGAGGGAGGTATGATCGAAGACCTATCTAGTGAACCTCTCATATGAAACAAATCTCTCTTCATCTTGATCTAATGGTTAGAAAATTTATTTATGAGGTTGGACTCTCCAACTATGGTGAATTGGGTTAGCTTCCCCAAACTTCTACTCCATTTCCAGAATCCCAATATTATTCGAATTCTAAGTAATTTACTAGGTAGTTTTTTGTTCACTAATAATAGAACAAGGTTTATTTTCCACCCCGTTTATACGTGATTATGTGTGGAAGTTGATGTCTCAAATGGTCCAGTTGACTTCTTGTTGATTATTATAGGTGTAGAATTCTGATACAAATAACCTGTCATATTTGAACCATTGGTTGATTTATACTCTTCATAAACAAATATGGTACACTAGAATGTAGTGTGCATGATTAGGGTCAAAATCAACATCTAGATTAAGTAGGTAGATGGGTCGGGTCCTCATATGTATAATCTGGTGACTGTTTTTGTTATGAATTTTAAGGGCCAAATAGACAGGGATAGTAAAATGGTCAGCCTTCAGAAGGATCCATGCTAGAGGGATCCGGATATGAAGGTGTTTTATGTATTAAGATATATAAAATGTAATTTTTAGTAGCACAAGCTTGAATATAAAATTTCAATGGACATTGAGGTGATATTGGGTGCTTTTCCATCAATTCAGTTGGCCCCATGAAGTGTTTCTATCAGGAATGATAATGGTTTGGATGTTTATCTTTCAAGAAATGTTTCAATGGAGGGTTTTTCTTGATGATCTAGTTCAAATAATTCTTAATGTCAATGTATTAAAGTTATGTTTTGTTTATGAGTTCCATCTTCGCCTAGTAGACTCATGATAAGGATTATGGGGGGTCTGAAGAGGTGATTTTATTGGGTTCCTTAGACCAAAAAAATTTCATCTCAAACGCACCATCCTACTCAGAGTTTTTATTCACTAGAATGAAGGATTCCTCTAAAGATAATGAGGGGTGGGTAAAATCCTTGAGTATGACATACCTCATTATAAAACCCTCAATGCTGAAATTGGGCAACCACTTTGAAGGTTTGGATGTCCAAGAACTGGTACTGGTTCAAAATGAGGCAGAATCAGGTGAATATAGTTATAACCAAGATTCATTGGAAATTTTGGAATCAATGAATGCGAAAGGACTCAAAATTCCAATATGTAATAATGGGGAAAAGGGGAAATTGATACTTGAATAGAGGCATTGTGGATATGGGGAAATCAAAAGGACACAAAGACTATTCACTCTTTCCCAAACCTATGGAAACAAGGTTGGCCAAGAAGTCCGTAAGTATGGAAATCTTGGACATTGAAAAAAAAATGAATACTAAGAAGAAGGAAAATATAATATATATGATAAAGTGTAAGGGAATAAAGAGTAAGGTGAAGAATATGGGGAAGGTAAACATCTGGCTCTTACATTCCAATGAAGAACTTCCCTAAGAGACAATCTAGCTCAAGGTCATAGAGGAAGTGAAGGAAACAATCATTGAGATACTCTCACATGTGAAAGATAATGAGGAACAAGAGGTATGGATCATTAAATAATATAAAATCATTGAACAGGGTTTCAAAAAGGTGATGATTGATTTTGAGATGTATTATCACACATGGGACAAGCTCGGTAGTCACTTTGAAGATCTAATCCAAGAGGACCTGAACAAGAAGGTGCATTTTCTTTTCTAAATCTCTAGAGGATAAGAGAAGCTAACAACTGCATCCTTGTTTTTTATGTTTTTTTAATATCTAACCCCATTTAACTTTCTTTTTAAATTTTTTCTTCTTTCAAACTTTTCCTCAATTGTTTTTTTTTTGAAAAAAAAAATTAATTTTGGAGGTGCTAGTGTAGTGGATCAATAATAATGTGTTATTTATCATTATCCCTCAATACCCTTTGGTATTTAACGTGTTCTTCTCATTTTTGAGATTATAATAGTGGAACAAGTTTTTAAGGGAGAATTTTGTGCACAATAAATCTCAATTCTTAGTTTTTTTATTAATAAAAAATAATATAAATAACCATCTTTTTATAGAGTTTGGGTTTAGGATAAAATATTTTTCAATTGTATACCATACCACAATTAATATAATAATAATTATGTAACCCCATTTCATATATTTATATAAATACTATTATCTAAGCGGTGTTCTATGTGGCTCAATTATAAATATCTTTTTACCGACATGAAAATTAATATTTACCGCCTGAGACGATCTTGGTGTTCTCAGATTCCAAGAAATTTATCTAATACTAGAATAAATATTTAATTAATTATTTATTCATATATATATATATTTTATGATAAAATATAAATAAAATTATTCTTAATTCATGAGAATAATATTAATTCCATTAATTAAATTAAAATATAATTTAATTGATATATAATGAAACACTTAGTCTTTGACTCTCTATGATTGTTTCCTATTTCCATTAGGTGGGATTTCCTAAACTACTTTATTAATGTATAAAAATTTTTCAACGAACCCAAGATATATAAATTAATGTCTCAAATGTTACAATCACATATAAACACTCATTTTTTAATATAATAATTTTTTCTCTATATTTCAATAATCTCGTCGGACATGCATGTCATCAACCTATATGCTTGATAAGTATATATTATACAATCTAAAATAAAGTGATCGTTACACAATGACCATGGAATTTAATGAAATTATTGTATTCTAATAAATTCTCCATGATATCGACTTCTATGAATATAGAACTGAAAATCCTTCCTTTAATTATTCATTAATAAAACATCATTTGTGACACAGCGAATATTTAAAATTTTTTGATGAACAATATCATCATAATTTAAAAATTACTTCTAATTTTTTTAGCCGTAATATGTATTAATAAAACATTTAATGTTTAAGTGATAATACACATGGTCGTATATGAATATATGATGACACAAAACATGTTGAATTCGTACTATTGGGTTAGTTCCCAAAAATTTTGATCTTGGAGATTACCATGTGTGAACATGAAAAAGAGAAGTCTTATCTTAAAATGAGTACTCACATGCTACGTTAAACATTCTATGTATCCCATAATAATATATTATCTTACTATAGAACTATATTTTAGAATAACTTCATTTAATTTCATGATTTTCATCATAGGAAAAACTACTTTTACTTTATCAATGTGATAGATAACCTAATACATTAATAGATTAAATTCATAATAAAAAATTAACATTATTTAATAGGATGTTTTATTAATATTAAAATCATAAAATATAACATTAATACAAAGTACATATAGTTGGTTCTAAAACTGTTACTCTGATAACATTTATGTATACAAATATTACTTTTATGCATCATTTTAGCTGAATTATTTGGATAAGTTCTTAAGAAAAGAAAGAGTTATTTTATTTTATAACATGTATTACCAAGATTATATTTTTTAAATAATTGAAACTAAATAAAATAAATTTGAATTCATGTAAATCTTAATTATAACTTATAAGATGCATGAAACAATTGGATTATAGAAGGATATTGTTCTTGATTGAGGAGGGAGATTAACTAGTGGGAAAAGTTATAATAATTTTCATTGTATATCATCAAGGTTTTAGATTTATTGAAATAAAAGGGAGTTTTAAATTCTTATTATTGTTGAATACATTATCTATTCTTAGTGGATGACTTTATCGACGAAATAATATTTTGAAACATATTTACGTATTTATTATTATCCTAATAGTAGAGTACTTTTTTTCTATCATATATTATTTTAATCAAAGTGGTATAACAAGAAATTAATGATAAGAAAATTCAATATCCTATCATTCGTTGAAAATAAAAAAAATAGATAATTATATCCTAGTGGGAGAAACCATAAACTGATGGTAGATCTCTATTTATACATTGTTTAAGTATTAATCCCATGATAAATATTTCATTTATTTTAATGGATTTAATTTAAAAAATCACAAAGTAAGAGAAATTTAATAAATCATATGTTTTATAATATTTTAAGGGGAAATATTTTCTTTAATAATTTTTTTTTAGTTTAGGTTTAAAGGAGGGGAAAATAATTTCTAATGAATGGTAAAGTCAGGGGAATTTTTATCAGATCTTATAGGAAGTAGTTCATTAAAATTTAAAAAAGTTCTTTTTAAATATTTGAATATTAAAATATGGATATTGTTAAGTTTAATAAATACTTTCATATGTTATTATGAGCCATAATATACACATTTTAAACATAATTAACTTGATGTTTATTTTTCTTGAGTTTTTTTATGTCCATTTTGTATATATACATTCTATGCTCTGTAAAAATATAGAGATGATTATAATTTCTCAATAATTCTTGACTTTATGTATGTCATGAAAAATTTCATTCGTCACAAGATAATATATGTCCCGATGTTGTTGCATTTATACTAAAAGAACCTAAAATATGAACACTAAAGTATAATATAGTAACTCTATTAAACTAAACTGAAAATTAAGGGAATTGAATTAGTTTTCATATACTATAATTCTTATAATTTAACTATATGCATCAGTTCAATACATTGAGATATTTGGTTATGTTACTTTTTCAAGGATGTTTTTCAAATAAATTTGAATTTTAATGTTTTATTGTAAATGAACATATCATTTTCTTTTATAATTATTCATTTTCCAATATTTGTGATTCATGAGATTTTGATGTAGATTATTCTAATTTCAATCATTTTGGTCAATTATTTTAAAGGGAAAAACTATATGTTAAGATCTGGGGATGTTCAATGAAGTCCATGGTTTATGGAATTACTGCAGATTAGTGAGATATAACAGGTGATCATGGTTAGATCTACTTGCTTACAAATTTTTTATCCAATATGTTCTTAGTGAAAAACATGATTACAATGATTTAATTAGTCAAATAAGTGTTCTTTGTTAAGAACTTTTTGATATCATATATATAGTTTACTAATCTAACTAACACTTTATTTGAAAAGAAAGGAAATCTTGTGAATGGTTGAATTTTGTAAATATCATTAAAGTGGATATTAGATTGACATATGTTAATCCATTCACAATATCTATATCAATATTGTTGATTTAAAATGGGATTGTATTAATAGTTTTAATTAATTTTCAGTTTTTAACTACCAATTATTTCATTTTCACTATTATTATTTTTTATTAATATGATTACTCTTACTGTTTGGAGTTTATAACTTATCAATATTTGACTTTATTAATTCGTAGAACATTTTTTTATTTAATACAATAATTTATCCACATATTCTATATTCCACATCTTATACCTACTAGAAAAAATATAATTAATCAACAAAAATCCATTTAACATCGTCAATCATAACAATACCAATACTATAAATTCTATAATAATCATTGTCTACCAAGATAAAGTTATCATATTTTCAATTTAATCCCTCTAATAATCATAATAGTACCCTCCAACAATAATATAATTTTTTAAGAACAATTTACACATCATAGTAATGTGTAATCTACATCTAATTAAAAATGATGTCATGAAGAGTAGAAATAATTAGGTAAACCTGCTGCTGTCAAATAATTTGTTCAAGTACATGTCAAACTAGTTTAGATCATAAGACACTTATATAACAAAAATTATGTAGAAAACTATTTAATACATTCTCCACCAATAAAATAAACACACATAATATACAATTCACACCTATTAATATGAAATAAAGAGGTAAAGACATATTAATGTATAATTTATTTTTATAGAACAACATCCAATATTTGGTCTACATCAATCCACATCATAAAGTAATCATATTTTTTTAATATTTCATGATCAAACATATCATAAAATCAATATCTTGTCATTTCAATAATTTCTATGTATCATCATCTACCGAATGTAATGTAATTATACCATCAATCACCATGTCAAATCATGTTCATTATCACATCTATTACGCAATTATAATTCGAGAACTATACTCATGACACATCCATCACTTCTTTCCAACATGATTAATATTCCAAATAAAATCTTATCAAACTAAATCCATGTCTGATGAAATTCACGTTAATTTTACTATCTATTATGGACTCCCATAGAGTATCCTCATGCATTATGATTATCATAGAATCATATAAAATATAACATGAACTATTATATCCAATTATTCTTCTTTTAATATTATCCAATAAGGAAGGTTAAAATTGGAAAATAGAGGACACTTTTGCAATCTACCCAAAAAAATGATTCTACTATGAATTTTCAAGATTTATATGGTATATGTGACCAATAATTATGGTGTCTAATATTTTAAAATGAAAAAAAAACAGTTTCTTGTTTAGTGCTCGTAAAAGACCCCCATTTATTAGCACATTATCTAGAACTGGTAAATCGCCACTTTATTAGTACATTTTTAACATTGATAAAGATACATTTAATTCACACAAGAAATATAGTAGATAAATTCTATATTATCGAAATGTGATATTAAAATTACTTCACACCCTAGTATAAATTAATACTATATAAAAAAGTAATGATTTAATTGAAATAAATAATACATAAAAAATATAAGAAAAAATAACTATATTATATACATTTAAAATAGTTTTTTACAATAACATTAGAAAGTAAATTTTATCACTAACATTAAAAATCATTACGGGTTTCATTATTTAGAACTCAACCCCCTCTCAAAAATATTGAACATGGTATTAGTTTCATAACATAGCATTCTATATCATGAAAAAGAATCCACCTGCAAAATAATTTAATTTTGGTTAGTAATCGAATATATAAATAAATTAATCATAAATATGATACAATATATTAATAAAATGTAATTTTAAACAAGTACCACACAATTTGAGTCATATCAGTCACATCGTGTATCATATTGAGGTGTGGCTAATTCCTACACATAAAAAATTAATTATGGATTATTTTCCTAATTTATCAAAACTATATGAATGTTTTTTTATCAGCATGTATCATATCTTGTTTTTTTTAAATGAAAATATCTTTTTAATCTCAAAACATATAGTTTGAATCATAGAAATCACATCATGTATCATCTTTAGGTGAGGATGATTCCTACATGATAAAAATGACTTATGATTCATTTTACTAATGCATCAAAACAGTATCGAACAATTTTATTGGTTTTGATTACGTGACATTTGATTTGAACTAAAATTTAAATTTTAAATAAAAAGACACACTTGGAGATATACAAGTTTCATATTGTATCATAATGATGTGTAGAACATTCATAAACATCACAAATGACCTAAGGATTATTTTCCAAATTTATAAAATAATCTGAATGTGGTTTCTCTATTTTGAGTATGTCACGTGCCTTTTTTTCTAGAATGTAAATTTAAATTCAAAATGCATATATTGAGTCATACTATTCACATCGCGTGTCAATTTTACATAAAAATAATTCATACATGGAAAATGGATTATTAATCATTTTTCTAAAGTATAATGAAAATTAGAGTGAATTTTAATTGTTTTTAGTGATTGACACACATTTTAAACTAAAATGTAAATTTAAAACTAATACTAGAGTTTTTGAGTCATACTTGTCACACTGTGTATCATCTTAACATGAAGTTGATTCCTACACATAAAAAATGTCCTATGTATTATTTTATAAAGCATCAAATAATATAAATGTATTTTCTCAGTTTTTATTATGTGATGCATGTTTTGAAGTAAAATTTCTTTTTAAAATAAATAGACACACTTGGAGCCATACCGGTTACACGATGAATTGTATTGACTTGTTGTTGATTGGTACATGTCTCAAATGACCTAATTATTAGTGTAGTAAAATATCAAAACAATCTGAATGTTTCACTCAGTTTTGAGTATGTAAGGATTATTTTTTACTAAAATATAAATTTAATCTAAAAACATGCAATTTGAACCATACTTGTCAAATATTGTGTTCGATTGACAACAGACTAACATATAGACATCAAATATAACCTTTTAGTCATTTTATAGTCGTATCAAGACAATCCAAGTGTGTGTTTTTGGTTTTTAGTGAGTGCAACATGTTTTGTACTAACATGAAAATTTTAAAGTAATCAATGGCACATTGAGTCTTTCTGGTAACATTTTGCATCAAATTGAAATTTGGTTTATTCGTATAAAAAATGACCTCAGTATCATTTTTATAAATTATCAATATAATTTGAATCATTTGTCTTAGTTTTGAGTATTTCATGAGGCCTTTGAACTAAAATGTCAATTTTATATAAAAAAGAAACAATTAGTGTCATATCAGTCACATAGTCTATCATATTGACATGTAATTGATTACTAAAAATCACGAATGAAATAAGGATCATTTTTTTAAATTATTGGTACATTCTGAAATAAATTTTTATATTTTGAGTATGTCACTTGTCATTTTTACCAAAAGGTAAATTTGACCTGAAACTTAAATTTTGAGTCATACTGGTCACCTCGTGTGTTAGTATAATGTTAAACCAATTCCAACACATCAAAGATTAATTATGAATAATTTTCCTTAATTTTAAAGACAATAAGAATATGATTTCTTAGTATTTAGTGATTGAAACATTTTTTGAACTAAAATATCAATTTTAAACTAATATCATGCCATTTGAGTTATTCCAGGAATACTACGTATTAATTTGAGGTTAGCTTTATTACAACACATAATCAAGTATAAATGGATAATCATCCCAAAGGGTCAAAAAATAATAATTTTTTTTCTTTATTTTTATCATGCGACATCTGTTTTGATCTAAAATTTCAATTTTAAATATAGAGACATAATATTAATCATACCAGTCACATTGATTATATTATTGATTTGTGGTTGGTTTATACATGTCACAAATGAAATAATTATCATTTTACTAAAGAATAGAATCAATCCAAACGTGTTTTTTCACTTTTGAGTATATCATCTGTCTTTTTTACAAGAAAATGTTAATTTAAATTGAAAACACATACTTTGAGTCATACCAACACCATCATTTGTCAGTTTGATATGATATTAATTATTAACCTTCAATATATAACTATGATTAATTTTTTAATTAATCAAGACTAACAAAACATGTTTTCTCAATTTTCAGTGAGTCACAAGCTTTTTGAACTAAAATGTTAATTTTAAACATATAACAAACACTTTGAGTCATATCAGGTACAATAAGTATCAGATTGAGTTGTGGATTTTTACTACATTTAATAAATTAATTACGGGTCAGTGTTATAATGTATGAAAAAAATATGAATTTGATTTCCAAATTTTTAGTAGTTTACAAGTGTTTTGAACAAAAATATCAATTTTATATAAAAATACACCCTTGGAGTCATACTAGTCAAACAGTGCTTCAAATTGACATGCAATTAATTTCTACATGGACAAGATTAAATAAGGAACATTTTACAATAGTATATACATAATATAAATACATATTCTTGGGTTTTAGAATATCATATTTATTTTTTACAAAAAATTAAGTTTGAATAAAAACAAAAACCATGATTCATACATGTTACATCATTTATCGGTTAGATATAAGACTAATTCATATGCATAATAAATGACTTGCGAATCATTTTCCAAAATTAGCATGACAATACATGGATGTTTTGTTTGTTTTCAGTGATTGATAATTTATTCAAACAGAAATATCTATTTTAAACTGATATTTTGAGTCATACTGTGAACATTGTGTATCATATTAACATGCAGTTGATTCCAAACCATCAATAATTACTTATAAATTATTTTTCTAAAGTATCAAATAAATCTATTTTTTCTCAGTTTTGATCATGTGATATGTTTTTTAAATTAATGTGTAAATTATAAAATACAATCATTCACATCAAGTAATACTCATTACACCATGTATTTTATTGATATATGGTTTATTCTTACATTTCATAAAAGACTAATTAATTATGATCCTAATATATCAGAATAATAAAAATTGTCTTCTATTTTTTGAGTGTTTAACATTTTTTTGATCTAAAATATCATTTTTAAAATAAAATTATAAACTTTGAGCCATATAGGGAATATCATGCATCAAATTGAGATGTGATTTTTTCCTATGCATCACACTATGTCTTTTTATTCTATAATTCAATCAACATTTGGGTCAATCAAACAACATTGTTGTTTGATAAACATGAATGTTGAATGAATTATATAATAAAATAAAAATATAATCATCATGAGTACCTCATTCTCATTTAGTGTATGATCATAGTACATGAGTGAATCATCCTTATTGAGGAAATTGTCTAAATAGTTTTTCCACCAGCCAATTTGTTCTCCTAATAGAGAACAAAATAGACAATGAAAAGACAATTATATATGCAGTAATTTCTTCATGATCTTTTTAAAAATTAAAAAATAAGTATTATATAAAAATATAAGTAATATAACTAAAAGATAGATAAATTGTTGATAAAATTATCTTATTTTGTAGTGGGAAGTATCCTCCTCATGATGTCTATATATATTCTAACTCAATTTATTCTATAAATTTTTTTCTAAAAAAATATACTTCCTCTCTTGAATGTTTGTATTTTAAAAAATATTTTTAGTAAATGGATTATTTTAATTAAAAAATAAATAATAAATATTTTAAATAAAATTTAAATTATCATTGAAAAAACAAATTGTGTATGGTAGTTTATTAATGGAATATGATATCTTTAATAAAACAAAAAACATAATAAAAACAATCTATTCCATTAGTTTTTTTGAGGAACTATATAATCATTGGGAGAAATATGTAATTTTGTTTGATAAATGTTTTTATAGAGAAATATTATTTTATAGACCATAATAATTAACCAATTGTAAAAGATGATAAGATTTTTGTGCTCATGGACTCTCCTCATGCCATGATTTTGAAGATATTTAAATACAACAACATAATAATATAATTTTCATTAAAACATAATATAAAATTTATAAATTGATGTTTTTTAGAAATTTTTTAATTTAGTTTAGTACAAAACGATAATGTTCATCACTTGTGAATGTTTTTTTGGGAATCTATTCATTGAATCTAGAAAATAAATCTTAGGATTATCCAAATTTTATCTAATGAGTAACAAATACTGCCTAAAAACTAAAATGAATATGTAATGTAATTAATGGAAATATACTACATATAATAAAATTATTGAGTTTTACACCTCCATTGTAGGTATTAAGAAAAGTCTGTCATCTGCATGTTTTATTTTAATCAATTTGTCTATTTTTTCTATTATTACATCAAATTACTTTGGTTCCAATGAAAATAGATTAATAAAAGTGATACTGGGACTAATGAGCTCAAATTTCTATTCCCATTGTTTTTCCATCAAATACTACTGGTAGATATTCCTAAAAAATATATGAATTGTATTTTTCCATTATTAACATAGTAGAGTAAAAATTAGAATAATGAATCATCAAAACACAACTTATGTATAAATTTACAACTAAGAGTCCCAACAATTCATTAATGAGGATTTCATTAAAATTATCATGACCAATATAGTCTATAATGGCCTCTCTATACATTTGTTCTTGAAAATAAATTATTCTCATATCACCATTTTTAGCATTTTATACACCTATGACATTAATGTTTTAAAATTAATAATTTTAATAGTATGGGTAAAGGTACATTATTATGATTTTTTAGATTTTTGGCTTATCCTTTAGATAATTTTTATTTGACCTTCTGTTTCACCCCCTTAGCTTTCTTTATCGATAATAACATTCATAGACTCAGTCCTTTTTCAATAATTCTTTATTTTTTCATAAAAAAATAAATTGGAAAGGAATACCAATTTGATGACATGTGTCTTTACAAGATCATATGGCCATGATATAAAGCTTCTAGTAGCATTCTCAAGCGTATGAACATCCTGATCATCATATGGAACAAGTAGCTCAACCCTTATCTTATGAGATATTTGAATCCCCACTGTAAAATAACCTATGATAATTTAATAATTATGTATAATATCTCCATGGATATTGTACATGGTACCCCAAACAATAATTAAATGGGTGGGTACTGATTGATATAAATCACAATAATTTTCACCCAATAGAATATCAATATAGTAATAGAATTAATGACTTCCTTATTCAAATTTTATAGAAAAATGTATGAAAAAATTGATTAAAAATTATAATAACACTCTATGATGGGAATGGGTTTCCACATATCTAGTATTCCGCATGAGGTCTTTATATAGTGGTTGTTGTTGTGTTGTTTCTTCTCTTTGATTCATTTAGATAACATTTCAAACAACTTATACATCCAAATTGTTTTTCAAATAGAGAATCTAATCAAGTCTACATCTCAGCCATTTTTATTTCTATATCCCCCTATTTATTTAATTTCAAAAAATATATTTTGTGTGAAACCGAAAAACCCTCAGTTATAAAAAAGTCATAACATTTTCATTGCATTAATTAAACTAAAAGAAGTTATTCATAAGGTATTGATGATGATGATTCTTGTGTCAAATTAAGATAAAAAATATATAAAAATAATTAATTAATATTTTTTAAAACCAATTTAAAGAGTTTTTTTAAATTTTGTACTTATTTTTGAAAAATAACCATACAAATATCAAATAAGGGGGGGGGGGGTTAATTGAGTTATTTAAATTTTTATTCAAATAGAAAAACCACTCTCTTCAATTTATGACTAACTTTTGTGATGTTCTTTAACCAAGAATTCTTCAAATTCAATAGCACAAATAACATAAATAAACAAGGATATTTATAGTGTTTTGGGGAATATAAGTTTTCTAGTACACTCAAAAACCACACTTCTCCAATAGTTCAATGATTTTCACTAGAATGGTTCTTTTTATGGGAATTATAGCTCTTTTTATTAGGATTTTATGGCTTTGTGGATGAAATTGAAACTTGTTTTAATCACAAGACCTTTCTCTTAGGTTCTAGAAAGTCATTACGATAAATATCCTTTAAATGTTCTTTTATCAGGAACCTTTAAAACTAGTGATAACAAAACATAATTTTTATTAATTTAATCACCAATTTGTATGATACAATAGTTAAAAAGGAAGAGATATCCAAGCTATATGATATGCAGGAGAAGAATCATAAGGAGAGTCTTCTACACTCGATATGGACTGTCAATAAGCATATCAGTTGACATGAGACTTCTTATTACTTATCTTCATAGAAGAAAAATAATCATTTCATATAGTTTTAGATAAATAGTTCTCTATAGTTTATTATTCAATAATGATTTTATTATTATTTTTTTTATTCTTACATGAGAAAAAATCACATGATAAATTTGAACACATGGAAATGAATTCAACACTTATAATTTAAAAGCACATCACATGATCCAAATAATTAGAGATTAGTGACATGTACATTTCCATAAAATACCCCATAAATAGTTGTAACAGTTGAACTATCATTGTATTTGTCTTCTGTATTAGTATGTGGCCTTGATTATAGTCAATTTTATCAAAAATAGTTAATCAAGAATAAAATTATCATAAATCCACATTAAAATCTCATTCAGGTGCATAAATACTAATAAATACCAACTTATATTGTGATTTAACTGATTACATATTTGAATCCACATAGATAATTTTACATTACATGGCCAAATTGAGTCAAATATAAGTTTTACTCACATATCCAAAACATCTGTATCCAATTGAAATAATGTAGCTGATTTCACCACATTGAAAATTCACATGACTGATTACTCTGCATAATAGTTTTATGTTGTTGGATGATATACATAACAAATTCCTAACATAGGTGATTCTATCAAAATTTGAAATTTCATTATAGGTGATTCCACAACATAGGGAATTGAAATAGAAAATTCCTTTACATAGGACATTGATGAAGCTTATTTATTGACATATCCATTTTCACCACATAGAAAAAAATCCACATACAATATTTTCTAATTATAGGATGATTCCATCCAAAACATAGAGAATGAAAAATTAATTAAATTAAGCACCAAACACATAATAATAGGATAAAACATAATGAACACATAAAAAAATATCATCATCAATGTATGATGGGTATTTGAGATCATCAAAACCAAAAGTGCTTGGGATATATTGTACAATATTATTAGTGCAACAATATACCCTTTGTTATGATCCGAATACCCATTGTGTATTATAGTATATTTAAAATAAAAAAAATTAATGTTTTTTAACAAAAGTTAAATTTAGAAGATATATATCTTATAAAATATTGTGAATCTCCCCCTTAGTTAGTTCATTCTTTCCATCTTGAAAGGTAAAAACATATCCCACATTGGTGTCATTAAAAAATGAATAGAATAGTGGTAAAACATAGTGTGATATTTCACATTATATTTATGAACATTTTTTGTATTGTGAATACTGAATATTTAATTATGTCAATATTGAGTTTCATTAAATAATATAAAGTGAAAAAAATGAAAATAATCATTATGAACATAAAATAAATGCAAGACATTAAATGAAAATGACCAATAAGAAACACATCATAAATGAAGAAATAAATAATTGAAAATATACTTCCTCTATATAAAAATACAAAATATCATTCAGATAAACCAAGTCTTATAATTAGGGAAAAATGTCACGACCCGTCCTCTGGACCCATGCCATGACTACCCCAAGCCCGCCTTCCATAGGCCAGGGGCTGGAGACTAGAACCAAAGGAGTAAATCCCGATATAGGGGAGGGCATTGCCTTTTTGTAAGAAAACAAACACCACAGAGCATGCCAGAATAAGTAAACACTAAGTAAACTGAGTACAAAAGTATGTGCTGGAAAGTAAATGGGCCAGAATACAAACCCAACTGAAATTAAAGTACAACTGAAAAGGGAGTACAACAAAAGTAAAGTAAAGCAGCGAGTCCGAGTCGTCCTCTAGAAATCCCACCTGAAGGGTGGGAACAGATAGCCTCCTCTGCTCCTTGGCTCCAGTCGTCCACTCCAAGTAAGTCCCGTCTAGTGATCCACCTCCATGTACCATCTAGCTCTAGGAGCTCCCACATCAATCAACGTTGTTTATCATCTACATCCAACACAACTTAGTGTGTCTGTAGCCCGTGCAGGGGTGAGTATACGCTACTCAGTAGGTACCCCAAGACCCCCAAAGGTCTCCCAGAATCCACAAAAGATAAACCACAATGGAAATATGCATTCATGAAGTAACAACCAACTCTACTTAGTTATATTCTCATATATATACCAAATTCATCAATTCCAGTTCGGATCCAACATCCGATCCCAAGTTCGATATAGTCCACATATAATCGCACAATCAAATCCACAGAGGATAACAAAACCCAATCCACACAGGAAAGAATAACTATCATATCGAAGATAATTATTGAAAGTCAAGACTCATCTAACATAGGTATACTCTTCGTAAGGCGATAGATATGATCAGATGCAGCCACTGATTCATCTAAGCTGTCAGACCCACATAGGATACAAGACCAGCTACTCTGCTGGACCCACGTAGGATACAAGTACAGAGTAAAATACTGCGGGACCCACATAGGATACAAGAATAGTAGTATAGTACTGCCGGACCCACATAGGATACAAGAATAGTAGTCATCGCCGTCGAATCCACGGAGGATTGAAGTACGGTCGTCGTCGCTGCCGAACCCAGGGAGGATCCCAGTATAGTTGTCATCGTCGTCGCAGTCGCATCCAGCTCTAGGGTTCCCGCACACAGCATGGTCGATCTTGGGAGGGTCCACTCCACGAGCCAAGGGGTTCGATACATCAACTGACACGTAGTCCGGAGTTGATGTATCCCAAAGTTCCGTCTTGTCAATAGGAACTCTTTGCGACAGAAGGCGCTTCAAACGGACGCCTGGTCTGAGAGTTATTGGCTTTTTTGTCCTAGGGGCCCAGTTGGTTTTTAAGTCAAAACCAACCTGACCGTACTCCAACTATGTCCAAACCTCAATCAGATTAAACCAAAAAAACAGTCTCACTAAGAGGAATCCAACAAAGTCGACGACACGTCAATCGGACGTCCGGAGGTGAAGTTATAAGCGTTTCCGCTCCGAGGGCCCGATTAGTTTTGTGTTCGAACCAACCCGTTCATACCCAAAGTTCTCTGAAACCATGAGTGTAATATTAAAAAATTACAGTCTCGATCCAAGGATCGCTATGCAACTGACGGTGCGTCGATCGGAGGTACGTAGCCCAAGATATGGACGTTTGAACGAATCTGTCCGAAAACAGGGGGTTTGGCCCTCGTCCGACCCGACCCAATACCCCATGGATCGGCCCGACCCGGCGTGGGGATCCGGCCCGGCGCGGGCGGTCCGTCCCGGCATGGTCGGTCAGCCCGGTGCGGCACTGCGTGCTGAGCGGAAGCGGTGGGGGGGGGGGGCTTCCCCCTTGCTTTGAAATGGTGGCCCCCTTGTGGAGGGGTCCGCCTCGTCATCCGTAAGGGGTTACAACGCCCAGACTTCTCGGATCCGGCCGGCCGTAATGGCCAGCTAGTTGTGCCGCGCAGGACCAGCTGGTCCCGCCTCCTGAGCGCCAGTGACCGGCGGTTCTGGCCACCCTCCTCTGCACCGCGGCGGCCCCTGTCTGAATGGCGCGCCGCGAAGGCGCCGCGCCCCTCCGCCACGGGCCACCCTAGCCGCAGCCCTCCATGGTTCTCCAGAGCGGCACGACAGTGCCGCACCCCTTCGCCTTGGCTCGTTCTTGGCCGCGGGTTCCTTCAGCTTCACCAGCACAGCGCGATGTCACCGTGCACCTTCACCGTGATTTACCTCATTCCCACACGGTGCCATTGCACCACGCCGCCTCCGTTCCAAGCCATAGGATATTCAATAACAAAAGGTGACGAGGTTCGACCATGTTCGTGCGGTCTGACCTCCTCCGTTATTTTGATAACCGGCTGCCAAATAACTAACGGAGTACGTCAATTAATTCCGAACGTAAAAAAACCTCTACCTCGAAGAAGTTTTTGAACGATGATCATCGCTAGAAAAATGGCATCGCGGAGGTGGTTTCGATGATGGCATTGGCGAGCGTCAAAGAAGAGGATAACATCTGACACCGGCTGCAGAGAAGGGAATGATCAGCATGTCATCTCTCTTTGGTGCTCCGGCATTCTTCGCGTTCTTCAACGAGGAAGATGATGTTCTTCATGACTATAGCATTCTTCTCCAATCCTTAACACAACCAATCTAACCCAAAAATAAAATAAGCTGCACTTATTTTTTTAAGACATGCCGTGAGTTCAAAATTTAAAAACTAAAATCCATAATTGAATTAATGGGATTGGTTGATTAAATGTTAGGATAGGGGAAGTCGCAACATTAAATAGAAGGGAGAATTTAAAAACAGTTTAAAGGGGTTATGGGGAAAGTGAAAAGGTGGGGACTCATGTGGGCCCACCTCAGTAATATACTAACCAGATGTTAGGATCACATAGTAGAGAGAAATAAAGTTCTGACACAACTTAATTTCATTTAACACTTAAACCGCTTAGTAAAGAAATAAAAATAAAATTTTAAAACAATTATATTTCTATTCCTCACATTTTTAACATATCCTCTCGTGCAAACGCACCTTCAGATAAGGTTTTCCTAAGTAATTACCAGTATTGCAGTTTCATCAGTGCCCTCATATTTCGATTCCGAGCACCGGTTCAGATGTTAAGAAAACCCTCTCGTTTTTTCACTGAAAGTACCCGAGCTAAACTTTGCAAATTGATTTTGGGCACACCGGGCCTCGGAATCAGGTGCCATAAAAACTGTGTACTCGTAAAATTCCAAAAAATTAAGAAAAATATTTCCTTGAAATTTACGCGTCATTACATTACTCCCACCTCAGGGCTTTACATCCCCATAAAGATACATCACAAACTAGTGGAAAAAATGATGGTACTGTGCACGCATCTGAGCCTCCCGCTCCCAAGTGCTCTCATGGAGGTTCCCATGCTGCCACATGATACTCACTAGAGGAATCGACCGCCCACATAGGACCCGCTCCTGTCGATCCTCGATCTCCACCGGGACCTCCACAAAAGTCGCCCCGTCATCGATGTCCAGCTCTCAATGGTCGATGATATGCATCGGGTCGTGCACGTATCTCCTCAGCTGGGATACATGGAAGATGTCGTGCACCTGGTGCAACTGAGGTGGTAGAGCCAGGTGATAAGCCACCTCACCTATCCTGCTGAGATCATGGAATGAAACGATAAAGCGTGAAGATAACTTTTCACCCCAGTCAAATCTCCGTAATCCACGACGAGGTGAGACCCGCATGAAAACGTGGTCGCCATCCTCGAACTCTAGAGGTCTCCGCCTCCTGTCAGCATAAGACTTTTGTAGGCTCTGATCAGTCCTCATCTGCTCCTAGATGACCTGGACTTTCTCTGTCATGTCCTGGACTATCTCTGGTCCCACAAGTGTGGACTCCCCAGGGTCTGTCCTGCACATAGGTGATCTGTAAGGTCGACCATATAATGCCTCATATGGTGCCATCCCGATGGTGGAGTGGTAGCTGTTGTTGTATGCAAACTCCACCAAGGGTAGGTGATCATACCAACTACGACCAAAGTTGAGGACACATGCACGGAGCATATCCTCGAGAGTCTAAATGGTCCTCTCCGTCTAACCATATGTCTGAGGGTGAAAGGCGGCGCTCAGACATAGCTGCTTCCCAAATGCCTCCTACAACCCCTTCCAAAGCCGTGAAGTAAAGCGAGCATCTCGATCAGAGATGATAGATGATTGAACATCATGAATCCCTACAATCTCCTGAACATAGAGGCGTCCCAAGCCCTCCACTGAGCCCTGCTCTCTGATGGGTAAGAAGTGGGCCAACTTGGTGAGTCGGTCGATGATCACCCAAATGGAGTCGTGTCCTCTGGAAGTACGTGGAAGTCCAGTAACAAAATCTATAGATATACCATCCCACTTCCACTCCGAAACCTCCAAGGGTTGTACCAAGCCTACTAGTACCTAGTGCTCTACCCTCACCTGCTGGCAGGTGAGGAATCGAGAAACGAACTCTGCCACAACCTTCTTCATCCCCGGCCACCAGTGTTGTCGTCTGAGATCCTGGCACATGTTCTCTACACCTGGATGTACCGCCAAAGGGGAAGTGTGAAACTTTCTCAGGACCTCCTCCTGGAAAGTAGCTGGTACCATGGTACGTCCTCTGAAAAGGACGACGTGCTCTCCTCCTATAGAGAATCCATCTGGTGGCTGTCCTGTGGAAATCTGTGCACGCCGCATCTCACAGTCAACGTCCCCACGTTGTGCCTCTCTGACCCGCTGGGGAAGTGGAGTAGTGACTATGAGTGACTGAAGAAAGGCTTATCCATCTCTATCCATGAAGGATATCTACAAAGAAGCTAGCTTCTCAGTCACCTCTCCAAGTAGCTGAATTCCCGACTTCCTGCTGAGAGCATCGGCTACTATGTTCCCTTTTTCCAGGAGTATAGAGTATCTCAAAGTCACAGTCCTGGAGGAACTCGAGCCATTGTCACTGTCTCGGGTTCAGGTCCTTCTGCGAGAAGATGTATCCGAGACTCTGGTGGTCATAATATACTACAAAACGCTCGCCCATCAGATAGTGCCGCCACAACTTCAGAGCGAAGACAACTGCTGCTATCTCTAGGTCATGGGTAGCATAATTCTGCTCATGCTGCCTCAACTGTCGTGATCCATAGGCGATCACTTCCTGTTCCTGCATCAGGACACACCCGAGTATGGTCCCTGATGCATCGCAGTAGACTACATACCCTACTCCCTCCTCTTGTAGCCTCAAGATGGGTGCGCTGGTCAATCTCTATCTCAACTCCTAGAAGCTCTGCTGACATCTATCTGACTATAGGAAGGGTTTCCCCTTCTTTTTCAAAGCTTTAAGCAGTGCTATAATTCTGGAGAAGTCTAGAACAAATCTCTGGTAGTACCCAACCAAAACTAGCAAACTCCTCACTTCCGTCACGCTCTTGGGTGGCTCCCAAGCTAGCATTGCCTCGATCCTCGTAGGATCCACCGAAACTCCCAACTTAGAGATGACGTGTCCCAATAAGTGGACCTCACATATCCAGAACTGAAACTTCATGAGATTACCAGAAAGTTGGTGCTCTCGGATTGTGTCCAGTACAACCCGCAAGTGGTAGGCGTGCTCCTCCTCAGTAGTCGAGTATATAAATATTTCGTCGATGAAGACTATGACAAATCGATATAGGTAAGGCTAGAATATCCTATTCATGAGACTCATGAACACTAGTGGAGTGTTGGTTACACCAAAAGGCATAACCAAGAACTCATAGTGGCCATATCGACATCTGAAAGCCGTCTTCTGCACATCCTCGTCTCGAACTCTGAGCTAATGATAGCCTGACCTGAGGTCTATCTTCGAGAACCACCATGCTACCTTGAGATTATCGAAGAGGTCTTTAATCCTCGAAAGTGGATACATGTTCTTCAAGGACACCTGGTTCAGGCGACGGTAATCGACACACAGTCGCAAGCTCCCATCCGCCTTCATGGAGAACAATATCGGGGAAGCCCAGGGTGAAACACTAGGTCGAATGAATCCCTTTCCCTGCAAGTCCTCTAGCTGTACCCGTAGCTCTTGAAGCTCAACGGGAGCCATCCGATATGCTGGAGTAGATATCAGGGTTGTCCCAGGGTACAGGTCAATATAAAAGTCCACCTATCAGCGAGGAGGTAATCCTGGAACATCGTCAAGAAAAATGTATTCATACTGATCCACCACTACATGGAAAATCGGACTCCGCACGTCAACTACTCCTAGGATGAGGCTAGCCAAGTGATCAGTGATCGGTTGTCCTCTCCTCTGCGTGAGTCCATCCTGCAATGAAAATTCTCCCTTCTCACCATTGAAGGTGAACCTGCTCCCATCGGTGTGAACACACTGCACCTTGCGCCTAATACAGTCGATCTGAGCATGGACGGTAGATAACCAATCCATTCCCAAGATGATTTCGTAAGGCCTCGATGCCACTACAAGAAGATCCCAGCAGAAGCTCTTGCCTCCTAGAGTAAGATCGCACTGCTGGAACCAGTGCGTAATCGTTGAGTCTACTCCCGTTGGAGTCTATAAGCGTAAGGATCGAGCCAACGCCTCCGTCCGAATCTCCGAGCTCCGAACAAGGGCAGTGACAATGAATGAATGACGTGTTCCTGTGTCTATAAGAACTGCAGAAAGGGTGGAGTAGACACAGATAGTACCTCGAATCATCTCTGGTGTGCCATGGTCATAGGCCTATACTGCCTGAAGCTGAGCCTGCCTTTGTCCGCCAGCTCCCTGTGGTCGGGGTGGACCTCCTTGTGGTGGTGGTGGTAGATCCTCAAAGTGTCACCCACCACCTGCTGCTCGGCCAGCTCCTCTACCTCGT
Source organism: Viscum album (assembly GCA_963277665.1). Lineage (NCBI taxonomy): Eukaryota > Viridiplantae > Streptophyta > Magnoliopsida > Santalales > Viscaceae > Viscum > Viscum album. The sequence continues at coordinate 876,506,066 of OY728136.1, forward strand.
CCACCTGCTCCCTGCAGACCACCATGGTCGAACCTTTGTCTCTGCCTGGGTGGTCCCTCAACCTTCTACTGCTCCTCTGCATGGGGGGTCGGGCAGTCACGAGCCATGTGGCCTTTCCCGCCGCATTTATTGCATTATCTTCTCCTCATAAGGCTGGCTTAGTGTCGTGTTCCTCGCACCTCTGAGCCAGTGTCCTGAGGTCGTCCGCCTGATGGTCTGGAATGCTTGGGACCTTGTGACATCCCTCGACTACGAGCAGCAAATGACTCTGCTACGTGCCGCCCTGCGGTAGGTCTCACTACTGGTGTAGTCTAAGAAAGAAAGCTCTCTATGAGAAGGGCTCGCTCCAGTACTCCTGCCTGCGTCAGAATGATGAAAAAGAACATCAATGTGCTGATCTCATGCCTCAGTCCCTGCTCGATGGTCCGGGACCTGATGAATGGATCATGTACCATGTCTGTGGAATAGCGTGGGAGATCGGTAAATCTCACCGAGTACTGGGCTACCGTCATGCTGCCCTGTCGGAGCTACATTAACTCCTGAATGCACACCACACAGAGGATTGCTGGAATGAAATCTGAGTGGAAGAGGCTCTCAAAGTTCATACAAAGTAGATATGCCTCGTCGTGCAACTGGAGCATCAGGATCCATCATCTACCTGCTGCAGTGTGCAGGATACTCGCTACAAAGATCACCATGAGGTCTTCTGGTGTCCCAACTAACCTGAAAACTAGAACAATAGCCTCTGTCCAATCTTCAGCTGGCTGAGGGTCTGCATCCCCGTGGAACCTGGACGGTCTCTGACACTGATACTCTTGAAGTGCACTAAGGCAATGCGCACTCTCAGCGCCTGGGGCTGGTGGCATCGGTGGCTCAACGGGTAGAGGTACCGCTGTTGCCTCACCTGTAATAGGGCCCTGCACTGAGGACTCGTCGCTCGCTGGGCTGTCGTCTCGTACATCGCTCGGAACCCTAGCTGTCTGCTGTCGTGGGGCCATCATAAAAAGAAACAGGTGAACCACGGTCAAAACAGTATACCTGGTGAGCTGACACAAAGTAATCACAAATAAATCTTTTGAAACACACATGCAATAAATGTTTACATGCACTGAGTCGAAAATCAAAAGTCAGGGTCCTGGTGTATGGATATGTCGGCCGCTACACCAACACTGGACTCCCTGGACCAATAACCACACTCAATACCCTTAACACTTTTTCTTCACATAGAAGAAAGATCAATGTCCTGAGTTCTACGGTAGAATCAAACTCCTCTGATACCAAATTTTCACGACCCGTCCTCAGGACCCGTGCCGTGACTACCCCAATCACGCCTTCTATAGGCCAAGGGCTAACGAATAGCACCAAAGGCATAAATCTCAATATAAGGGAAGACATTGCCGTTATGTAAAAAAAACACCACAGAGCATGATAGCAGAAGTAAACACAAAGTAAACTGAGTACAAAAGTAAATTTTGGAAAGTAAATGGGCCAGAATACAAACCCAACTGAAAGTAAAGTACAACTGAAAAGGGAGTACAACAACAGTAAAGTAACATAGTGAGTCCAAGACTTCCTATGGAAATCCCACCTAAAGGGTGGGTATATATAGCCTCCTATGCTCCTTGTCTCCAGTCGTCCACTCCGAGTAAGTCTCGTCCAGTGATCCACCTCTAGGTACCGTCCAGCTCCACAAGCTCCCACCTCGATCATCGATGTCCATCTTCTGCATCCAAAACAACGTAGTGTGGGCATAGCCCGTGCAGGGTTGAGTATACACTACTCAGTAGGGACCCTGAGACCCCCAATGGTCTCCCCGAATCCATGAAAGATAAACCAAAAAGGAAAGATACAATCACGAAGTAACAAACAACTCTACTTAGGTATGTGCCCACACATATAACTAAGTCATCAATTCCAGTTCGACTCCAACAACCTGGCCCATGTTCGATATATTACACACAAGATAGCACAATCGAATCCACACAGGATAACGGAACCCAATCCACACAGGAAGGAAAAACAATCATATCGAAGATAATGATTGAAATTCAAGACTCAGCTCACACATGTATACTCTTTAGAAGGCGATAGAGATGATCAGATGTAGCCACTGATTCATCTAAGCTGTCAGACCCACATTGGATACAAGACAAGCTATGCTGTCAGACCCACATAGGATACAAGTCCAGCTACTATGCTGAACCCACATAGGATACAAGTATAGAGTCAAATACTGTCAGACCCACGTAGGATACAAGAACAGTAGTCAAGTACTGCCGAAACCACGTATGATACAAGAACACTAGTAATTGTCGTCAAACCCACAGAGGATTCTAGTATGGTCATCATCGCTTCTGATCCCACGAAGGATCCCAGTACAGTCTTCATCGTCATCGCAGTCGAAGCCAGCTATAGGTTTCCTGCACACAACATGCTCGATTCGGGGAGGGTCCGCTCCACGAACCAAGGGGGTCAATAAAACAACTGACACGTAGTCTGGATTTGAGGTATCCCAAAGTTCTGTCTCGTCAATAGGAACTCTACGCGATAGACGGCGTGTCAAACAGATGCTCGGTCTGAGAGTTATTGGCTTTTTCGTCCTAGGGACCCAGTTGGTTATTAAGTCAAAACCAACCCAAATTACTCCAACTAAGTCCAAACCTCATGCATAGTAAGCTAAAAGAACCGTCTCACTAAGAGGAATCCAACAAAGTTGACGACACGTCAATCGGACATCTGGAGCTCATGTTATAAGCATTTCCGTTTCGAGGGCCCGATTAGTTTCATGTTCGAACCAAACCGGCCATACCCAAAGTTATCCAAAACCTTGACATAAATATACAAAAACAACCTTCCTGATCCAAGGTTTTCAACGCAACTAATAGTGCATCGATCGGAGGTCTGTAACCCATGATATGGGAGTTTGAATGAATCTGTCTGAAAACAGGGGGTTTGGGACCGGTCCGACCCGGCCCAATACCTCCTGGGTCGGCCCGAACCGGGTCGACCTGACTCGGGTCTGGGACCGGTCCGGTTGGGCGCACCCCGGCCCTGCAGGTGCAGCCCCGCCCTGCGCGGCCGGTCCGATGCGGCGTCGCGCGCTGAGCGGACGTGGGGGTGGGGGCGCTGCTTCCCTTGATTTCAAATGGCGCCCCCCACGTGGAAGGGCCCGCCTCGTCATCCGCCGGGGGTTACAACCCCCTGACTTCTCGGATACGGCCGACCGTAATGGTCGGCCGGTTGTGTCATGCGAGACCAGCTGGTCCCGCCTCCTAAGCATCAGCGGCCGGCGGTTCCCGCCGCCCTCCTATGCACCGCCGCGGCCTTAGGTCGCGGCTCCTGTCTGACCGGCGCCGCGCTACGGCGCCACGCCCCTCCGCCATGGTCTGCCCCGGCCACAACCCACCATGTTTCTTCGGCGCGGCCTAACGGCGCCGCGCCCCTTCGCCTTGGCCCGTTCTTGGGCGCGGGTTCCTTCAGCTTCACCAGCGCGGCGCGATGGCACCGCTCACCTTCACAGTAATTTACCTCATTCTCACGCAGTGCCCTTACACCACGCCACCTCCGTTCCAAGCCACAATATATTCAATAACAAAATTGGAGGAGGTTCGGCTATGTTCGTGTAGTCTGACCTCCTCCGTTATTTTGATAACAGGCGGCCAAAGAACTAATAGAGTATGCCAATTAATTCAAAACGTAAAAACAGCCATTACCTCAAAGAAGTTGTCGAACGATGATCGTCGCGGGAAAAACGGCGTCACGGGGGTGGTTTCAATGAAGGCATTGTTGAGCGTCAAAGAAGAGGATGACGTCTCACACCAGCTGCAGAGAAGGGAATGATCAGCACAACGTCTCTCCTTAGTGCTCCGGTGTTCATCGCATTCTTCAACGAGGAAGATGATGTTCTTCAAGACTATAGATTTCTTCTCCAATCCTTAACACAACAAATCTAACCCAAAAATAAAATAGCTCCACTTATTTTATTAAGCCATGCCATGATTTCAAAATTTAAAAACTCAAATCCATTAATTGAATTAATGTGTTGGCTTGATTAAAAGAGGGGAGAGGGGAAGTCACAAAATTAAATACAAGGGAGGTTTTAAAAAAAGTTTAAAGGGGTTATGGGGAAAGTGAAAAGCTGGGGGCTCGTGTGGGCCCCACATCACTAATATTATAACAAGAAGTTAGGATCACATATTAGAGAGAAATAATGTTGTGAGACAACTGAATTTCACTTAACACTTAAACGACTTAGTAACGAAATAAAAATAATATTTTAAAAAAATTGTATTTTTATTTCTCACATTTTTAACATCTCTTCCCGAGAAAACAAACCTTCAGAAAAGGTGTTCCTAAGCAATTACCGGCACTGAAGTTTCATCGGTGCCCTTGGATTTTGATTTCGAGCACCGATTGAGGTGTTAGGAAAACCCGCTCATTCGTTCACTGAATGTACCTGAGCTAAACTTCGGAAATTGATTCCGGGTACTCTGGGCTTCAGAATCAGGTTCCGTCAGAAACTGTGTACTCGTAAAATCCCATAGAAATTAGGAAAAAAATTTCCTTGAAATTTTCAGGTCCTTACAAAAACTACGATTTTTGTTTGGGTGGAGGTACATTGAAGGATAGATTGGTTCTAGAGGCAGTTAGAGTTGGAATTGATGGAACTAAAGGATCATAAACACATACTATTCTCTATCTTGTTTGTTGAGACATACCAGTAGGATCCGGACCAAGATCCCTTCTTATTCTAATTGAACTAATGCTTCAGCATAAATTTAAATTGTGATAACAACATAATACTTGAAAAATTTATGAATAACATGTGATTATTACATATTTTTTTACCTACTAAAACTAACCCATTAATAATAAAAATATTAAGATGATTTCATATCATATTATAAATAATTTTTGTCTCACTGAAAATAGGATGGTGAAGGAATAGGTTAATGTCTAAATATATAAACTATAAAGAATTTACATGATAATATTATTGATAATTCAAATTTAGAAAACCCATTATGTCAGGCATCCAACCATAAATTATTTAACATTTTAAACTATTTTTTATACCATCTATAATGAAATAAAAAGATATTATTTAACATCATTGACAAAATTATTTTAAACTAAAACACTGAAAACTGATTTCGGTTTAAATTTACCTAAAACTATAAAAAATTGAGAGATTGATTCCACATAAGGAACTATAATTAGAGGTTTTTAAAAATATAACTCCATTTCAGTAACAAGTATTTGGACTTCTAGAGATTATTTTAATTTTTATCTTTTTTATTTCTTGGAAGATAGATCCAAAACCACTAAAAAATTTTCCTTCACCCACATGGAAATAATTTTTGTGTTTTTATTGAAAGCTTCAATAAAGCATGAAACTGTAGCTATTTACTTACTTTAAACATTCAAAATATCTTCTACCATATCTCAAAGAATATTTTATAGATGACTAACATGTTCATTCATGATCACATCTAACCCAATATTAATCTTCTTAATAGATTATTGGGTTTCATCAAATTTTCCAAAAACATCTTTTTTCAACTCATCCAATAACATTGGGGAAATCTGCTCAACTTGAATAAACTAGATCTGAAAAAAAACCCAACTATGATATAATTTTTCTAATTCCTTTATGAAAATATATAAAAAATAGAGGTTATGAGATAATAGCAACATATCTTTGGAATTTACTTATAAAATTTATCATACTCCACAAAATAATTTTCAGCCTTTATAAAGTCACATTCAATGTAGCTCTAAAATCAATTTTTCCATCATGAATTTCACGTGATAAATATAATTACATTTATAGAGTTTTCAAAAATATATCCCTTTGAGATGAAACTAATTTATTGTGATTATTAAATTCATCCATTATAGGTAAAAAAACATTCAAAAAACTTAATAATGCATTTATTACATCAAATGATATAGAAATTATATTAAAATTGGTTTGATGGATAGTTGGATATTTCTAAAGACAACTAATAAAAAATATTTAGGAATAAATTACCCCAACTGAGTTATTAATTTCTGACTTGGAGACAAGGTACTCATTACGTTATCTTATTTAATATTTTTGTGAAACTTCCTCCAGTTTTAAGCTGAAAGAATTTATTCTTAGGTTTTCAATATCTATTATTACATCATTAGAATTAAATTATTTTTTATGATTTATAAAATTATAATTAATAAATAAGATACTCCAAATGTAGTTGAAGGTGATGACGGCACTAATGGTGTATGGGAATGGTTTGTAGATTCTATAACAACATCAGCACCCTTCCTTCATCAACATGTGATCTATGGAGAGTTTGATGAAATTCTTCACACACTTACTCTATCTCTAGTATTTTCCAAAAAATCACAACCTATATGAATAGTTTCGACTTTACTATATTTAGGAAAATAAATATTTTTCTCAATAATTTTCTCTTCATGCAGATCTTCCTCACCAAACACAAAAACTCTACAAACAGCTTTTCTTGGAGATGCTATATCCTCATAAATCTGAGTACGTTCACCAATTGCAGAACTAATGATTGGAACTAAAGAATTAGTTATTATAGAAATTTTCTCCTTTAAACCCCTAGAAAATATTGTGTCAACATTTATTTAATCACTAGGTAGAAAGGTCTGAGAATACTCCCCCAATGTCATAATTTCATGACTAACCAACTTTAATGAACATCAAGTAGATTAAATGAAATATCCAAAGTTATTGTAGAGAATATATGATTGGGTATTAAATAACTGATAGTTCACTACATTAAATTTATTCAAATGTACCTATTTATTATTAAAAATTAATGAAATTTATCTTTCAAAAGGATAATAATTTAATTTCTTATTTTAATTAACAATAATTATTCATGAACCACATTATGTATCTTGGAAAACCCAACTTTACATTATTACTCCTGATGTATATCAAATAAATATCATAATGATGAAAATTATGAACCTCTAGTATACTTTGTTTTATACCCATCCACACAAAAATACAAAAACCATACATTATGTAGGTGTATCTTTTATAGAATTACTATAAAAAACATATGCTCAAATAGAAACCTGGAAAATTATACTGGACCTACTAATCTTTCCCCAACATGATTCCAATTGATATTAAACCCCCCTCAAGGAGAAAATGAAGGATATCATCCCCTTCAATAAAAGAAACTTCCACCACCTTTCCTTTAACATTTTACAATATTACATCATCTGTTTGATTAAACTAATGAATGATATTCATCAAAAAATAAATCATTTATTACTTAAAAATAAATCCCAAATTTTTCTCATCAAACACAAACTACCATATTTGAAACTCAATATAATTTTTTAACAAAATATTTGATTCCTTAATCCATGATATATATATGACCTTTCCTGGATGAATTTTTGTCCAATTCATTTGGATTACAATGTGAACCCAATGATTTCATTATCCACATGATTTAGCTTTCCTATTTATATTAGTTCAGGTACATGAGTCCCAATTTTCTAACTTACCCAGTTTCATTTTAGGGATTCTCCTAACTTATAAACAAATAAAAAAACTAATATGTATGTGATGATTTATAATTTTTAAATTAAATATATTTAAATTAAAAAACAACACAAAAAGTGTAATTTTAACATTTAATTAAACTAAATATTTACAATCAAGATAATAAAATTATTTAAATGAAAATAAATAAGAAACATTACATTTTTTTAAAATATTCCTAATTATCATTAAATAAAATAAAAATTCTCAAACACAATGGTTTTGCTGAAAATATATACTAACTGAAACTCTATAGAGATAAAGTCAATAGAAATATAACCATTTAGAGTCGTATTGAATAAAAAATTATTTCTTAAGTTAATATTAATTATTCTTGAATTATTTATTGGATTATCAGAAATGGAGAAAACACTAGTGTTATAACATTTAATTAATAATTTATAATAAATGGATACAAATTACATTAATGTGTGTTTTATCCATATAAATTTTTCACAATAACTACCAGAGACAATAGATTCTACTTTAGCAGTAGATAATGATACATAGTGTTTTTTATTACTAGACAATGATACTAGGGATTTACCTAGGAAATGGAATGTTCCTAAAGTACTCTTATTATATAGTCTACAAACACAAAATACCACATTTGAATATTATATTAAATTAAAATTAAAATTTTTTGAAAAAAAGGATATAAAACTTGTTCCTTTTAAATATCATTAAATAGTTTTTCTTGATTTTAAATGTGATTCTTTATGATTATCTAGAAATCGAGAAAAAATTAATGGTGTGAACAAATTATTTTGTCTAATAGTCAGAAAACACAATAAACAATTAATTATTCCTCCCTAAATATTATTGGTCACTAGTTTCACATCATCATCCAACTCATGTTTTTCATTAGAACAAATTGGGGTATCATGTACCTTACCAGATTTATATAAGAAAATTTTATGTAAGTATTGTATGTATTTACATTAATTGAGAGCATTCCCAAATTATTTTTGATAAATTTTAAAAACAAAAAGATATTTTTACTCACCTATCATGATCATTTCAAATTATTTTTTTCTTGTATTTTAAAGACCATTGTCCAATTTTTTATTTATAAAACCAAAATTTACATCATCAATATATATTTTCACTAACAATAAATATAAATATAATGTTTTATTAAATAATGTATGATCTTCTTTACCTACTTAAAAACCAATTTAACAATATAAAGAAAACATAAAAATTCACACAAATCTCTAGGTGGTTGTTTAAGACCATATAGAGCTTCTGTATATTTAAAAACAAATTTTTAATTTAAGGATTTTCAATACCATGTGCTTAATAAAAATAAAATTCCTCCATTATAAATCCATTTATTGAAATGTTTTTACATCCATATGATAAAATATAATATTTATATCTGATTCATATGATTGAAGGATATTAATGGGTTCTATTCTTATTACTAGGGAAAAATGAATCCTCATAGTCTATTCCTTCCTCCTGATTATACCCTTTTTATACTAGTATATCCGTATTAAAATTTATCAACCAATTATTATCATGTTTTTTTATAATAACCCATTTTGTTCCTATATGAGGATTTATAGAGGTTCTATCATCAAATTCCAATAGTTTTTTTCCTCTCGAACAAGTTTAATTACTCTATCATAGCTACAACCCAACATTCATCTACTAATGTTTCTTCTAAAGAGATAGGTCCAAACTATGATAAAAAAATAATAAAACACTATATAATTTCCTACATTTTATTTATTTTTAAATACCCAAATATAAATACTTAATAAATTTTTATAAGGTATGGTTCTTAAGGGTTCTAGTCTATCTTGGTAGAACACTTTCATGTTCATTGGAATCCATCCTGTCAAGATTTTGTTATGGAAATTCATGTTCCAACCCATTATTATTTTTTTTCATTCAAAAAATTTCTCAATTTCATGTATTAATAATAATCACATAGTTCATCAATTAAAATTATTTTCTTTTCTAAAGGATAACTTTCATGAAATTCCAAAGGAGTTGATTCTTAAACAATCTTTGATAGTTTGATGAATTTTATATGTTATTTGAAAGTATTAGAATAACATTGGAATATTACTCCATCAGCTTTTGGATCATAATTACAATTATTATCCTTGGATTTTAGAATATAAAACTTTCACTAAAAAATCTTAAAGAATCCAATTTTTGGATATATAGTATTCTCTATGTCATAAGGTTTTTGTCTTCAAAATAGTTATAATCAGGACTCAATTTCAAACATAAAATGATGTATTGAAATCATAAAAAAATTTAGTTTTCATGTTATACTCTTATCAAATAGTGATAGAAACTTCATTCAATGATAGACTCATCCTTTTAACATCAGAACTCTATTTAGGTATCCATGGGATGAAAATGTATTCTTGATAAAATGTTTTGAGAAATGGGAGTTTAACTCATGGTTTCAAAATTCGCCTCCTTTGTCACTTATTAATGAAATAATTATGGAATATTTATCATTTTTAACAATTATGCAAAAACTTATAATAATAAAAAATTCAACAAAAATAAAACCTAAAAAAGGAACCCTAGTTAAATCTAGATAAATAATCAACTAAATGATAAAAAAATGATTTTACCCTTTGAATTGAAACTCTTGATGGCCCAAAAAGATCCATATGAATATGTTATGGGATTCTTTAAGTAGAAATATCAATAATTGACAAAAAAATATAAATTTTTTGGTTGTCCATTTGAAATCCATCACACGCCTTCTTTTTATTCAATTTATGATGAGTAAAATATGAAACTAATTTCCTTTTTTAATATTTTATCAATGAATAAACATAAAAATTTCTTAATTTTCTATTCCATATCTGTGACTCATTTGTTTAAAAATTTAATCAGTTCACATTTTGTTTACTAAAATAATTAATATATGGATTTGATACATTCTCAATTCTTGGATCCCAAAATTTAATAAATTTATGTTTAAAAAGAGAACAAGAATTATTTGAAAAATAAAAAAACCGTCATACAAATATTATATATAATTATTAGATTGTTAATTAAAGCCCCTATATAGAGAGCATTCTTGATAATGTGTGAGTTTGGATTTCCAAAAGATCCAACACACATAATCTTTTATTTAACATTATCCCCAAAAGTGAGACTAACCCCATCTATCTTTAATAAGGAGAAAAAATTGGTGAAATATCCACTTATATGACTTGGAAATACACTATCCACATACCCTATCAAATTGTTTCTATTGGACCTTTTTAACTAGAATGAAAAATTGAACAAGAAATTAATTTTTTACCCATTTGTTTCTAGGTCCGTCAAGGTTAACAATTAAGGATTTAGGAACCCAAATCCTATTGAATTATCAGTGATTTTCAGAACTAAACATGAAACAAATTTCCATAAAAATTCATTTTAAATTCCACATAACTACTAGTTTCACAAAATATAGTTATTTTCATAGATTCATTGTCACCATAATGAAAGTAAGTAATTTTTAAATGATTTTCATTCATTTAATTAGGTTCAAAATAGTTTTTGTAAAACATTGGTCTTTCAACTTGAGTTCTTATTCCTAAATAATTTTTTTTGTTTTTCTGTTTCCAATAATTTTATTAAATAATATCTACCTTTGGTAAATACAATAGTTGTATTTTAATGCCTTAAAATTATTATTTTTTCAATTTTATTTCTATTTTAAATACATGAGATTTCACAGTTTTCTCTTTTGGTTTTTAGATTTAATATTAGTTTATCTAAGTCTACCTTTTCATTATAAATCAAATCCATGGATTTATAATGATTTTTATTCTTATTATTTAAAGATTAATAATTATTATATAATATAAAATTATTCATTATGTTCATAAAATGAGAGATTTTTATATTTTTATTTAGTTTTGTTCTCAAAATAATATAATGAAATCACCTCATCTGTATATGCCTTAAATTACATGACAAATTTATAATTAAAATGATAATATCTTGATTCTGAAGATGAACTATCACTAGAATCTTCTAATGCACTCAGTGTTTCCTTCATTGATTCCTTATCCTTCTTCTTATAACCAAAATTCACGATGTGTTTCTTTTCTGAATTATTTATATATTGAAGACGTGGAAAATGTGGATTTATATATCCAATATTCATACATTCAGAACATTTTCATTCCATAATCATTCCATCTGAATTCTTATACATTTTTAATAGTTCCGTAAAAACAATTCTATAATTAAAAAAATCATGATAATTTTTTAGAATTGAGGAATCTCAGTATTTAAAGTAGAACTACTTCAATAATATTCATCAAATGACTGCGATATTTGAATTTATTTACACTTATTTTCATCCTTTGATGATGAAAATTTTAAATTATAATTCTCCTTCATAACTGACATTTTTTCTCTAGCCTCATTCTCCATATCTACCTAAAACATCATCAGAGTGCTTGTATGATCCTTTATTTTGAAAATATTGATAGCTATTGATTGTACAATAGTTGTTGAAATATAATTCCACCTTTGTGGTACTATTATGATAACTTTTAGAACCTGGTCTATTTCAAAAATAGGCACCCCAAAAGTAGTAACATTATTCATAATTTCTATAAGTATTCTATTAAAAGGTGTGATACTCATACCATCAATCATTCTAAATGTTTAAAAAATTATTTTTCTATATTATATCTAATTAGTAGTATGTTATATACTTCCTAATAATATACTAAAAATCTAGTCAATATTTCTGTGGTCTTTTGAAATTCAGAAACTCTGTTGAACTTATCCGAACCTAATCCACATATTTTAACATTCATAGCTTTTAAATTCATTTTATATCATTCCTTAGTATCCTCATACCATGTATCTTTTTTATTAATTTTAATTTAATAAGGATTCATGTAATTGAGATAAACATTTAGATTAAGGTTAATTAGATATATGATCATTTGTGTTTTCCAAAATCAATAAATCTTACCATTTAAATATGGTGTTTAGGACATAGATATCCCTTCTCTATTTTTAGTCATAATGGTTATTGTTGAAGAGAAATTAGATTTTAACATTCTAATGATGGTAACTCAAGAATAAATACCTCTAATACCAAAAAGTTTGAAAGATGCATTGTACTAAGACTCAAGAGGGGGTGAATTGAGTTTTTAAAATTATTAATCGCAAAAAAAACCCATAGATTTAATAAATGGATAATCTATCATCTATTATTTAACCAAGAATTTTGCAGGAATAAAATCATAAAAATGTTAACATACACATATATTTATTGTGGTTTGGGGAGTAAAGGCAATGTATTCCACTCCACCACCACTCATCCCCATGACTGTGATGATTTTCAATAGACTAGTCCTTTTTTAGGAACTTCTAGTCATTTTCCTATGGAATGCATGACGAAGTGAATGTATTAGACACTTCGTACATTCATAGGATATTTATAATATTATGTATAATGACTATTAAATCAATATACTTAAATTTTTTCTCTACCATGAACATTTACAATGAAAGGAAATATATAGAGTTTTTAATGATTTCAGCTTATATTTATAAGATATAACTCATAAAATTGGATAGATATCCAAGATATATTACCTAAAAAATATGTAGCTTATATAGGGTCTTTTAGACTCAGTATGAATCATCAATAAACATAGAAGATGATATGAGACTTCTTCTTCCATATCTATTTACAAAATGAAGCATCGTGTTAATGATTTTTAGAGCATTAATTACCTATATTTTATTCTGAACATCAGTTATTATATTTAAATAACTATTAAACACGAGAAAACTTATCATGGAAAAAATCAAATCATTAAAATGAAGACACTTCGTCCTATTTATATGCATAGAAAATGATCTGTAGAATCACGGATCAGCGACACATCCTTTTACATGAAATACCTTACCAATAGTAGATAAAAATAAACTATCCTTGTATTTGACTTATGTCTCTATACTTGGATGTTATTATAATTAATTTTACCTTAATGATCTAATCAATAATTTAATGATCATACATCATCATTAAAAGATCACTCGAGTACTCCAATGGTAAAAAACACCAACCTACAACATGACATAGAAAATTGAATATTTGAATCCACATAGTCTATTTTAATTCACATAGCCAAATTAAATCACATAGGTTTTCTATACACATTGGGAAAAATTATTTATCCAATGGAAGTGACATATCCAATTTCACCACATAAGTGATTCATGTGACTGATTACTCTTTATAATTGTTTTACATATCTAAATGATATATGTATTGGATTACTCACATAGGTGATCCTATCCGTGTATGTGATTTCTCCCTACGTGCTTTGGAATTAAAGACGATTGATGTAGCTGAGTCCTTTACATAGAAAATTGAAAAAGATGAGTTCTTTATTTATCTATTTTCACCGCACAGCCAAAAACATCATAGAGTGGATTTCCAGACATAGTAAATTTTCATCTAAAATCTTCCAAAATCCAAAATAAATATAATTAACTAGTGAAAAAATAATAATATGATAAAATATAAGGAACACACTAAAAAAAGATCATATTCCAAGTATGAATGATATTTGAGATCATAAAAACAAAAATTACATGGGATATGTCATATCTTCATTAGTATTCCAAAAAATTCATATTTATGGGATCAATATCACTAGATCAACAATAATTACACATACCTACCACACTTTTTGGGTGTTTTCATCTATTAATATCTCTTCTTTATTTACAAAATCATCCTTCCATAACACATGACATGATATGGAAGTGTATTTGGATTTTAATTAGTCAATATTAATATAAGAAATGGAACTTAATTATGTTATTCTTTCATGTCACATAAAAGTATTGATGTAGATTTAAAATTCACAACAATTTTTCATGTAATGAATACCCCTTCATTTCTTCACAGTTGGAGTACATTGGTTTTTCTAGACATTTCTTATTTTTAGATATCAGTTTCAATTTCATAAAATAATTTTTTTAACTGAAGTCATTAATAAAAATTTTTTCAATAATTTTATAACCAATCACAATGTACCTAAGAACATGTATCCTCATGATGATGAATAAATGTATTACTTATTTGTTAGAATATTAGGTTTTCATGCATCAATGGTGTGGGTGGTTTTATTTTACCATTATCATATTTTTAGTGATACTCCATAATAATTATATTAATGCCTTTAGGATCCTTTCTAAGGGGAATTAATAAAAATTTCATTTGACATTATTTTACTATAAATTCAATTTACATGGGTTAATGATGTGTAGAACAATGTTTTGTTGTTATTTTTGAAAAATAATGAAAATTATATCATAATTTTACCCTATTATAATCCCATATTAGTTCATTAATCTCATGGGAAACATTGTTCCATGAATGTACATAAAATGGATGAAACAAATGAGGGGCGAGTCCAATGTAACTCCTAATCATAGAATTGATGTGGATAATAGGCGATCCTCATTCATTCCATAAAACATCAAATTTTATTTCTTTATCACCCACCATATTTTTTTTAAAATTATAATGCATTGAAAATCTTATTTTTTGTGACAAAAGTTGTTCACCATTTACCATTTAATCACCTTAAATATCACCAATATATTGTTCCTCTAGACTTTGTGCATCAACATGTGCAATGTATTTTTGTTCCTATGAATTGGGAGCATCAACATGTTGAAAACCCTATTGTTCATTAGGACTGGGATCATTGGGATGTGCTTAAGTCATTATATGCATACTCTGTTGAACATTTAATTTATATTAAATAAATCCAGCAGCGAAAATACTAATAATATGAGGTAACACAACATAACATACAAAAAATTATTATGATTTTTGAACTCTTTTATTTTTTAATGTTTGAAGCGATTTGATCCCTCTATTGAGTGTCCAAATCCCATCATAATTTCCCACTATAATTTACAAGACATCATCTACATTTGTAACATTGTGAAATAATTGAGAAATACCTATGAAATGGTTTTCCTCAGTATAATTTACATCTAACCCTTTAGTGTCATTGGTCGATAACATAACAAATGACCATATTATGGTTGTAGGATATACTATATAAAATACTTGTACATACAATTATTCCATTATAAATGGTTTATCTTTTTACCCTTCCATACAGAAATCCACATTCAAAAATCCCAATTAAAATATTTTTAATTCACATCCACTATCAACCCACATTCATTAAATAATAAGTAGTTGGAATGTTGTATAATATAAATACCATATTTGTTTGATGATGCAAATGTATGACAAATTTTCATAAATTAGACTTCTTTCCTTGGTACCAGATACATAAATCTCTCCAACCACATCTATAAATCCACTTTATTTCATTGTACTATATTTGTCATCTTCATTTTTAAATAATGTATATTCATTAATTTCATTTAAATTATATGATATTAAATTGACACCATGGCTTCTAGTGAGATTTCAAGGTCATTCTAAAATTGATTCTAGATTTATAGTTTACTCCTTAAAAGTATGGTCTCAAAAAAATAATATAATTTTTTTATTAATTATTTTTAAAATACAATATTCATCCCTTGATAGATTCAAATGACTAAGAGTTTCTTGGTGGGTTTCATCATACAGATAATCCTCTAAACTATTATGAAATATGTAAATGTGATCATTCTCTCAATCATTAATAGTAATTGAGAAAACATCTATTATATAAATTCATTAACCCATAACCTTCCTATTGTGAGGTGATTTTGGTAGAACAATTACTTCTAAATTGGATTGGTAGTCATAATAGAAATAAGTAGCTTCCTGATAACATATCCCAATTTAATATAGCTTTCTATATGACTTAATGTTTTACATACCCTTGAAAAATATTCAGATACGATTCAATGGGGTACACCATTCTTCAATTAAAATAATATGAAAGAAATTTCATTTTATCTTATTGCTAAATTCTTAGTGTGTATAATGTTTATGCATATACATCTGAATAAAAAATTGATTTGTTAATTTATTATGAACATTCATGTAAAAAAAGAAACACAAAGCTACACGAATTATATCTTTCCTCAATACATCTCAATCATTTTATTTCATACCTATTAACATTAAATCATTATTTGACATGATTCTCATGATATTTGATGAATACCTATATAAAGCCATTAATCCATTCATGAAGTTCCAAAAATTATACCTATTTTAAGAGGGGAGATTGTAATAATCACTAGGAATAAAAATTTATACTGCACTCTTCACTAGTGAAAACTATTCAGGTATCACTGCTGAAATCATGTAGAACATAAATTTAATTTCATCCTTTTTAGATGAATTTCATAACATTCCAAGGAATGTATCACATACATTTTCTTCCAGATACATAACAGTAATAAAATTTCTAACATACAAATAATCCATGTATGGTAATTCAGAAAAAACTAATCTATATTTCAAACTAATTTTTGTAATTTTTGTTGATTTTTTTACCAAATGTAGTGTCCATCTATTTAACTTTCTCAAATATTTGATCACCTGTTAGTGGAGATGGTGTTGTACCTTCTTCTAAAATACCATCGAATAATGTGATTCAAGATCAGTATTTAATAAGTTGGGGTAGAAATAAATGATTACATAGAAACAAAACATTTGAATGAAATTTCATCATAATTAACTATATACCTTTTCCACAAATTGTAAACCATTGTGTTCGTTTAATGAAACATACTTAAAAAATTTCATAAGAAAGAGACTCATTTATATTTGTCTAACTAATCCAACCCCACATAAAGAATCTTCTATCAAGGAAGCACTGATCCACACTCATTCTATCATGGATTCAATGAACTCTTTTCTTTTGGATATTTTTTAATGAGACATATAATAATCCTTCATAGGTAATTAATCTCATGATTGAGGTTGATGATTCTTCTTTTTAAGAAGCACAAGATCTCATCAAGTAGACTTTGTTGGTGTGGTTTAGTGTATATAAACCCCTTCTTGAAGTATTCTAAATATTTTTTTTGACTCATGGGGATTAGAGTCTCTGAAAAATGTCTTACTTCTTAGGAACGTAACAATTTGTATCTCCATGTCCACAAGTATGGTTTTCATTTAAAAATATAGTAATTGTACTAGATTCTTAAGTCCATGGAATTTTTCTATTTTCATTAGATGATGGATGATCATCATGTTTAGGAATCCCATAACAAGGGAGTGTGGATATATCTCCTAGCTCTCCCTCTTCTTTTCAAGAACATTTCCATTCTCTGATCACCTGGATATGTATCGATAAAGATATCTATCATCCACTTAATGTTTATATTATTCTACATGTTGATGTTTTATAATTCTGGTGTCAATATTAATTCAAACCCTTGGAACCATGGTGACACATGGATTGTCAGATCAAAAGTCACACTCTGCCTATTTTTAGAAATCCTCATCTTGGCCAGTCATATCTCTATCAGCCAGATCCTTTGGATCATGAAGAGGTATTGAGATCCCGAGTGGTGTCTTTTCCATTATATTTTGGTTAGGGATAGAGGATAAGATTCATGCTTTATTTCCTCCATATTTCCATTACCATGTATTTTTAACCATATAGGAACCAGTGCATCAAAAAATTATTTCATTTCTTGGTTGGATATCTCCATGTGAGGATCTAGTAAATTATCGACCATCAGGTTCTCTTTATAGAAGGTTTATAATTCTTCCAATTTCTTAGTTTAATACCCATTATTTCGGGAAGGATATTTCCATCAACCGCTACCCTCTTTGTGATTCTTGGTCCCAAGATCCTAGCCCCTCAGTCTGCTTCCTTTAGCTATCCACAATGTATTCTCAGATGCTAAAAAACTGGACCTCCTTGTTTCTCATAGCTTTGTATCAAAGGTTCATGAATCCCTCCCTTATATGAAGGCCTCTCCTGAGTCTCATCCAACTATTATGATCCCTTGTTCAAATTCCAAAATTGGTTTGTCCTTCCCTATTCACCATGTCCAGTGAAATGTCCTGATAGTGGATGTTTACATTGTTCCCAAAACGCCTAGTTTTTTTATTAATGAATCTCCCTCCACTTCCAAGTGGATTTTATACCATATCCCTGTCCAAAATCTCTATGGTTATCTCTTCTTCATTATTTTAATGTGTTATGATGTTGTGGAAAAAGGTAAGTGTAGCTCCTCTAAATGATCACTTTCATTATCTAGGATCATGAACGCCATGATTCCATGGTTAAAATAGACTTTATCTCTAATGGTCTTCCCAACATGAACTCTTTAATAGTATTAGTTCATGATCTCATATAATGTACCTATAAAATCACAAATATCACACACATAATAAGTTTATGTAGCTTCATTCATGTTGATGCCCAAAACCTCCATGTATTTATTTTCAGAAAACCTCAAATTTTAGTGGTTTGGTTTAAACATCAGATTAGTTAATTATTAATAGATTACCTCGGGTGATCATTTCTGTTTCATATTATATTTTTTACAATAAATAAAATTCATAGGAAATAGAAACATTGGGATCCATCTTGTATCCTTTGACTCGGGGAATTTTTTGTGGCTCATGGGCAGTGACATTATCATCATGGTGTATCAAACTGAATAGAATGGTGGATAAGACTTCCCTTTAAAGTCTGGCTATGAGTTTCTTCTTTCATGGCTAGCACTGGTCTCATATACATTGGGTACTAGGGATACTACATTATATAGTTTAATAAATAGAAATTTAATAATCACACATGGTGTCACCTTGATTGGCGTCTCACTAACATCCATGTTATCCCATCTTTTTTAGATTATAAGGTAGACCACTGTGTTTTTAGTCATTTTGATCACTACCCTTTTCTTTTTGTTGTGTTTCGATGAAAAGTTATATGGGATCATTTCTCCTTCTCAAATATGGGGACTAATATTTCAAGACTGCATCTATTGGTGAGGGAGTATTGGGTGAAGCCATCATAGGTAAGATCAAGGATAGTCCTTCTCAGAATACTAATCCACCTAAAATGTGATTTCAATCATGGATCAGTAAATATCCTTCTCGTTTCTTCGAAATGGATTTGATCAAAATAGAGAACAAGCTTATGGAATACAGACTGTAATAATATAGGAATGAAAATATATTGGTTGAAATTTTCTATAAAAATAACCATTTAGAAAAATTGATATTTCATTAGAGTATATGACGTGTGAGAACTATAGAATCAAATGGATTAGGGAAGGAGATCAAAATACATCATTATTCCATGAAAGAATTAACAAAAATTGGAGAATCAGTAGGCCCAAATTACACTATGATTATGGATACTTCATTGATGGATGTTATGTGGTTGGAGGCATGGATGAGATTCACTTCAGAAATAAATAGTTATGATCCAACCCCCACATGAAAGGAGGTAACCTAAGTCCCCTTGTTTTTCTAATAAACACCATTACTCATATTCTATATGATCATGATAATGGGTCCATTGAATTGGTACCTGGAGAGTTTTAAGTCAATGAGGTAGTGTGTAACCTCAACCCAGTAAGTGAACTTGGCCTAGATGGCTTCCTAGGAGATTTTAATAGGGCCTCAAGGGGGTATTTTAATGCCTGAAATAAAGCATGTGGTGGAGGTATTTTTCCACAGAATATGTCTACCTCATGTGGAATTTTCCACTATAGTCGTTCTCCATCCAAAACTGAGGATTCAACTCAATTAGAAAACCATATTCCCATTACTCAAAAAAATCTCTTATATGGTGCTATATTGTACAATTAAGAAAATATTATCCCCTTATTTACCTCATTGAATATCTTATGAAAAACAAATTTTTGTTAAAGGGAGAATGATTCAAGGTGTTATTGGCTTGGCATAATAAGTGATTGTTGATATCAACCAAATTATCTTAGATCAAATATTCCTATCAATTTAGGAATAAACATGTCTTATTATAGTCTTGAATAGAACATTGTACTTAAGGTACTTCTTTTCATGGGCTTCTCTCTGTGGGCCGCAAATCTCATGTTGTGTTTCAGTTCCACATTTATCTACATATCATTCATGATGAAGAAATGTGGTTTCTTAAAAGATATATATAGCCTAAGGAAATGTGACCTTTTTAAAAAAACATTTCATATTTAATAAAGACACCCATATTCATACCATCAACAAATGCATCTTGGAGTGAAGTATCCTTCCCTATAGCTGTAGGTCTCACTTTGGGGGAGTCTATCATCTTACATTTTCTATTGAAAATATCATTATTGTTAATTCTATGAATATATCACTTCAAAATAACAATAGGATCCTTGAGGAATATTTTGAATGGAGTGGCCAAATTTTCAACCTTGACAAGTGTAGCATTTTCATTTTGAACTGATGCTCGAACAAGTGAGCTAAATTCTTGGAAACTAGTATGAATATTAATTGAATAAAATTTCTTATGGAATATTTGGGTTCCTAGATCTCCCTGAGTATACTTAGAATTCACCACTTCAACAATTATGATGATAGGAACACGATATGGATCATGAATTGGAATGAAATTTTTATCATTCAGAGGAAGAATCACGATGGTTAACAACTTATTTTAATCTATCATAATGCCTCTGATTTCAACCCTCATGTTCCTAAAACGGGTTTTAACTGGTATTCAAAACATGTAGGATTAATTCATATTGAATTAAAACACATATAAAAAACACCAATGTGATTTATTGGGAAGGATAACCAAGCCCATGAAGGAGGGCAGTATCAACAGAAGGAGCATCTCTAATACAATGAACTGATTACATGCAATATATAAAGTGTGGATGTTGAGGTTCAGACTCTTTGAGGATGATTAATGATGTAAAAGTCTGTAATTGACATCAAAATTCTAAGACCGAGTCATATTCAGTATGTATCATGATCCAGACCCATATTTCAATTGTCCAAATCCATACCCATTGGATTTTGGGTATAGGTGATATCATGTTTTAGAATCACAACTCGGTAGGAATGAAGCTTGTATTTTTATGATATGTTTTTCCAGAAATTTTTTTCAGGAAGGAAATAATGTACCCAAAATTCATCCATAGTATTTTTTAGGAGATCTAGAATAATATATTCAAGATCTTTATGATGAACATTGACCTGAATTTTTTTTCATTTGATCCTCATTTGGAGATTCATTGTGAATGACTTCCAAAAATTTTGATAGCTCTAAATGATCTCGAACACTATGGAAGGTTTCTTTGGAGTAAATAGATCTAAAACAATTTAACTTCTTCAGGTGGCATATTAGGAACCAGGTATTACCTACTATTGATAAAATTATGTGTTTAGGAATCAACCGTTCTTCTAGGTGATCATTCTATAGTGACCCTTAGAATGAAACCACACCCTATCTATTTTTTTGTAATTGATTGGTATTTTATAGTCATGAGAATGTTTAGTGACTTCCCTAGTCTACCATACCTAGAAATTTCGATCATTTTATTCTTTAATATTTTATTATAGGGAGTCAAAAATTTCAGTTCTGAGAAGATGGAATGATTCATGATTATATCAGTGGGATGTTGGTGATTATGGAATATGATAAATAAATCCGTCCATGATGGTACCCCTATGCTAAGAGATCTATTGTATTGAAAACTAAGAAACTTTTGATCTATATGAAAAGGAATCTCGAGAATTGGGATGAATCACCCTCCATTCAACCCCGTTTGGTTGAATGGTCATCCAACCACCTATTGTCCAGTACCCTAAATGATATTGGTTCAATGGAATCCCCATAATTCTTGTACCATTCTCTTCATGTATGGCTCACACAACATGGTTGTCATGTGGGGATAGGAAATTATTTTTGTTCCTTGGGGATATGTTATCCATTCATTCACACCTAAATTTAATAGTGTAAATTCTATTCATGTGGTTGCCAATGAAATCCTAATAGGAATCCTCCTATCTATTCAGATGAATATTCATATTGTGATATTTGAAAAGTTTTCCACTGTTTTTCATGACTATTTTCTTAATCATGCCCCATCCCCTAGTACATATCTTACATCATCCAAATGTAAAAGGGCCATATCTAAAATCACATGAACATCCTCCCCACCTAGTGTAAAGGGAACACATTTTCTTGTTTCCTAACTTCTATGGATTCCCATGGAGTATGTATCACATGTTTCTCTAGCTTAGGATCCATTCCCCTTGATGTTGTGAAACAAGTTACATGGGATGCTATTAGGCTTCAATATATCAGAACCCACTAAATCTATGTGGATTAAGATTATTTCTTTCCAAATAATAATATACCTGGAATTTTAATATAAAAAAATATTTATCAACACATTTTGAAGGTTTATCAACTTGTTTCCAAATTTGGGATATTCATGACCAATTTTATTTCACAAAAGAGAGTATTCTATGTGATTAATTTTCCCATATTTATTTCTTTTATATGTGTTCCATGTTATTTATGTTTTAGTATACTTGCCTCTATATGATAACATAAACCTTATAATGAATGGAATATACAATAAATTTTTCATAATAATTTATTCATCTTTCTTATATCAAGACACACCACATTTTAGGTGTTTTTAAGTGATTCATATCCTTAAAAAATAGTATACAGTCATTTGCATAAGCATGTATTCTATTAAATATCATACTCATTAAACATTGATTTCTCTAGTGTCACATGTTTTGCAACGAATCCCATTATCTTATATAAGCATACTATTCAAGATAGCAAGTAGATATGTAAATCTTGTGTCACTCCATTGGTTCTGAGTATTTATATTATATATCTTTATTATGGATCAAAACATTGTATATTTGGTACAAACAATATAAAATGGAACATTTTCACAAATATTTACCTTCTTAGACAATTTTAGACAATCAAAAAGTTCATCTTCAAATATCATTTTCATTTTCTCAATATGATATTAATCCTCACTCACACCTATAGCCATATACTTGATATAGTCTTCACCATTTTTCACACATGTAATCATATCATATGATCCATAAAATGTAATGTTATCACATTTAATAGCAACATTCAGTTTTTCCCCATGTTTTGTACAACATTTATAACTTCAATCTATTAGTTGATAGATCACATTTTCTTCTAACTCATCTAGAAAAATTAATCTTGAATAAAAATAGTGTAAGTACATACCAAGGATTTGAGATGGGTCATATTCATGATCTTTTGTAAACATGAGGAACACCATAACCCATTCCACATACATTTTTTCATACAATTGGAATCAATACCTCTTCAATTCATATCCATCCTATTTTATTTTTATATATTAATATTTTAAAAAATAAATAAATACACAGAAATTATGAGCATAAACCCAAAAAAGGACACTCTTAATAAATCATTTAATGTATATGAATCCATTAATCCATGATAATAATAGCTAAATGATACATATTCAGATTTTTTTTAATGAAAAAAACATTGAAGTAAAGTAATGTGTGACATGTCTTAATATTCAAAGAATATAAATAAATTTTAATCTATTGAAAAATAAATATATTAATGAATACATTTGTATCATTGAATTATGGGAGTAAAAAATGAGTGAGGAGTCATTGTTTTTTCATTTAATAACTTTTAATGTTGTGTGTGTGGTGGTGTATCAATGACATGATTCTTATGATCCAAATTATATATTTTTTGAGATGATGAAAATATTAATAGGGCCAAATAACATGGTCTTGATGACCCAATATTTGAAGAAACTCCTAAATTTAAATCCAATGAACCTGAAGTTTCATGATGGGGTTCTCAAGGAATATGGAAACCAAAAGAAAAATCAAATTAGGGTTACGTGAATACTTTAAATGTAAAAAAATAACATGGATGGGATGTAGTCTCAATAACAATAATTCAAATTCTTATTGGGGATATAATGAATAATCTACTTAAATTGATGTTGAAGAATTTTCTTAGTGGGATCAGCAGAAAGACTCATCTCAAACTAATGGTTAAAGCATAGTCATAACTATGAATGAAAAAATATGTGAATTAACATACTTCAATAATAAATTTTAATGACTTTTTTTTACTAAAAAATAAAAAAAATTAATAATTTTTTAAATATATAAGTATAATTTCATGACAAAAATAGGTAATCATTAATCTAAGAAAACTATATTTGAAAAAATCATAAAATCTTAAATAAAATTATATAATTATAATTGAAATCACATATTCAGTAAAATCATTCACCGAATATATATTTCTTAATTTTCAAGTATATAGTTTAAATTTGTAGCTAATCATTAGTATGGATTGTTTTATAAAACCTTAAATTTCAACAATTATCAACATTATTTACATAAAAGTTCCAAATATTTACATACAAATTATTTACATACAGATTATTAAAATTATTTATAAATTAAAAAAATAAAATAAAAAATTATAATTATTTTCAATGGTTTGGAAAGAGAGATAAATGAAATAAAAAACCTATGAACTAAGAAGAAATAATTTGACAATACTTGGAACAAGGGCCAAAAAAAGATCCACGTAACTAAATTCAGTTCAATATAAGTGCAAAAGTTCAATAAAATATAATATGGATTGGGATAATTTAAGAAATTTGAAAATTGTAGAATTTATTCATTTGTCTTATTCTGATCACCCCAATTTTGTGGTGATTTGAAATCATAAATTGGGGAGAAACTAATTTCTTTGAGTTTCTACCTTAATGATTTATCTCCACCTAACATAACATTTCCAAACAGTGGAGATGAGTTCAAATCACACCATTTCATCTCTTTACTCCCCAAATAACCACTACTAAATGAGTAATCTAGGGGAAACATATTTCTCATGGAGTTTGGATTGCACAATGTTCTTCTCATTTTTGTTACGTCCCAACAAAAAAGACAAGTCCATTTTGAAGGTGGGGGTAAGTTAGAGGATTAAAATTTAAGGGGATGATTAATGGCATGGAGGAGATGACCATGAAGATCGATTGATGTGATATCAATTAATGATTAAAAATAATCGCATACTATATCTTCTTATAGGATCAATTCATCGAAGAAGTTTGATAGGGTACTGCGAAAGAGGTCAACGACCTTGAGATATTGAAAGTTATGAGTAATATTTTCTTTCAGGGTTAGAATTTAAAAGACCAGGAAAGGTTTTATCGTATTTTTTTATAGAAAACACAAAAAAATTTAGTTTTATCAGTACTAAAAAATAAGCAATGATAAAAAATGACGTTATCAACTCCTTTTTAGAACTTATATAGTTACATCTTAGACCATTTTTAAAATCACTAATACAAAATTTCCTTATCAGTTCCATAATTATAGCACTAATAGAAATAGGTTTTATCAGTGAGTTTTTTATCCTTGATAAAAAATATCATTATCAGTGCTCATAAAACCTATCTTAATCAGTACTATAACTATAATGATGATAAAGATAAAAATTTGTTATTTATCAGGGATTTTATAAGCACTGATAAAATCTTCTTAAATAAAATATTAATAAATTAATCGAATATGTATTCAATATAAATAAATTATAATTAAAAGTAAAAAATATCTAACATTATTAATGAATATATATTCTTAATTGAATGTAAAAAAAGAATGAAATTTATTAATTACAAAATTAACTTACATCAAATATATAAAAAAGTGATAAATTTATTAATTATAAGCATTATTAATAAAATAAAAAATGAATATATATTAAAATGATACATATTTATAATTTTTAAATATAGTAAACCTATACATAAAAATTAATTCGTACGATTAATTACATAAACTTTAAATATGTACGTACAAAATTTGAAGGAAAAAATGAATTTAAATTTAACAATTATATAGAATTTGGACATTTTAGAAATAATAAAACTTAGTAAATAAAATGGAATGAATATTTTCCATTTAAAATAAAATTAAAATAAAAATATTAAAACTTATTAAATAATCATGTATGAGTTTTTCAATTAATTTCCTTAATTAATTTCTATTTTGTACCAAAATAAATAGAATATTAGAAAATGCATTATGATAAATTAAATATTTAAATTTGAAACATTTTAAATATATTATAGTTTAAAAAATTTAACTGAATTAATATTACAAATATAAGTTAAACACATGTTAAGAGTATTAAAACTTACTAAATAAATATGAAATTAAAAATATTAAAAAAATGATGAGTAATAATAAAATAAAAATGAATAAACACTATAAATGAATAAATATTAATAAATGAAATAATAAAAATAATAATAAATGAACATGTGATTTCGTAACATTTATGTGAATTATAGATCCATAAAAACAATACAAAATGAATAAATAGTTAATATTAATAATATAAAGAAAGAAATTTTTAAAATGAAATTATATTTACGATTCAAAAATATTAATTTAAAATTAATTCAATTTAAGTAAAATCAATTATAATTAAATCCACACACACATTTTTCTAACGAAGAAATCAAAATAAATATATTTTAAAAATAAATAAATATTTAAAATGAATGATTTAAATAATATAAAAAATGAAGATTTATTAAAAAAAGAAAAAATAAGATTAAATAAAAAACCAACATATGAACACACATACATATGTACACATAAACATATACATATACATACACACACACACAAACACACACACACACAAATATATATACATTAACAAATATACATTCATACACATCCACACATACAATTATACATGTATGTATATTTTAAATTCATTATTATCAATATAAATATATATATTTAAAAAATATATATTCATTTGTATATTATATATTTTGTTAAATTAAAAACTAATATAAATTATTTATTTTAATTTTATACATATTTTGTAATTAATGTTTATAAAAATAAAATTAAACATTTTGACTAATATAAATTTGATAATTTTTTATATATAAAGCAATGAAAAAAAGATTCATTTTTTATTAAAAGAGATATATATATATATATATATATATTATATTTACACATATATAATTATTGAAATATAAATATTTGTATATAAATTAAATTACTTACTACATCCTTTATCATCCCTAAACAAAAAGTTTTGATAAATGACTGACATTTATCACTGCTAACAACACTATTAATGGTATAACATTAAACCCTTCTAGAAAAAACATCTGAAA
Source organism: Viscum album (assembly GCA_963277665.1). Classification (NCBI taxonomy): domain Eukaryota; kingdom Viridiplantae; phylum Streptophyta; class Magnoliopsida; order Santalales; family Viscaceae; genus Viscum; species Viscum album. Next base: position 876,533,805 of record OY728136.1, read on the forward strand.
ATTAATATCCTTTTATTATCAAAAATTAATGTTAACATTTTGTGTTTTATTTATCATAGATAATACCCCCTTATCATTGTTTTTTTTTTCATCCTGATAATGGGGAATACCAAATTTGGAACAATCTATGATATTGACAACCATAATGAATCTATCAAAGAATTTTCCATCAGAAAATCAACCATCCCATTAAATTAAACTATGTATAATCTTAAAGTTTGTAGTTTGAGAAATTTATAGATATTTTATATTCATTAATAATCCTGTTTGAAATCCCCACGATTCTTAGTAGACTTTTTATTATTTCTAATAACCACCACTATTGGGGAAGAATAAATATATTAGTGACAAAAAATATCACCAAGGAAGTTGTGAGGGATCATAAGAGTGTGTATAAATATATGAACAATGAGGAAAAATTTAATATATATGATTTTTATTTTTTTAATTAAATATGTCTGGGGGTTTTCTTTATGATCTTGGTTCCAGAACCCCAAATAATTTTGTCCTATTATGTTTTTTTAAATTTTTATATATATGTTTTAAAATACTATACATATTTATATTTTTTTAAAGTATTTTAAAAAAAATTGAAATTAAAATTTTAAAATTTTTTATATATATTTATATATATATTATACATATATAAAATATGGGTTCTACTAGATAAATGTGCCATCCCCTTAGTCAATTTTTTCCATCCAAAAGTTTTTATCCTTCTCCCAGTACCCCATCCAGATAATCCTCTCTAGTGTCTCCAAGTTACACATATCCCTCCCCTAATAATTCATCATCTCCCTCCATTAATCCCCTCTCTCCCTCCACCTCCACCTACCCACATTTCTCCCTCCGTCATGCATCCCTACCACTCTGCCTCTCAACTTCATTACCTCATAACGAATCCACCTTAGGATCCACCTCACGTGTCATCCTCTCCGCATATATTGGGCTCCATCTCCCAACCTCTTCCCACCTCGGTTTTCCTCTCCCTACCTCCTTCTCCACCACCTAATTCATCCTCTCACTCTGGTCCATAGTGTTTCTGTTAAAACCCTTCACATGCACTCTCCTATATCACACTCTGATCCATCATCATCCTCTATCTCATATCAATTGAACCTTCCCCTCACATCACTATCCAGTTGATTAAATCTTATGATATTAGTTTATTCTTCCAACTTCATCTTATGTAGGTCTAAATTATTCAAGAATAAGGCAATTAATCTAAAAATACTATTTCCTACATGGTTTAAAAGGTTCAATTTCATTTATACCCATTTTAGTTCTATGTGAAAAAACCATAACATCATTGGTGTCATCTATTCCAAAATATTTTATCATTCCCTAGACATTGGTTAATCTTTTTCAGCATCTCCATGGATTTTTTTATTGAACTCTCTTTATTTTCCTATTCAACATATTCAGTATTTCATTACAGAAAACATATTCAATATATGTTTTGTTTCTAAAAATATATAGCATGAAACATGCATTCTGAAATAATTTTTTCTGCATATTATGTTCTCATGAAGGGGATATATGTCAATATATCCAATATGTATTCAGAATATATGGTATATAAAATATTCCTTACGAATATATCCGATATGAATTTTGATATTTTCATTACACAATATATATTATATTTATGAAATGTTCATTGTGTTTATAAATATATAAGCCTTTTTAAATATATGAAAAATAAAAAATACATTCTGTATCTAAATATATATTTGTTGTCTATAAATACCTACAATATGAATTCTCAATTAGAATGTACACTTAGTTTTTTATGAATATTTATATTTTTATGAGTATATACATATTATTTCATATTATATGTGACTTAGAATTATTAGGTGAATGATGTATTGAATTCAAGAAGGCAATAAATAACAAGTCTAGGTATATGTCGATGTATATATGGTAGACCCATATAGTATTTTTCGAATGATGTTTTAAATTAACATTTAGTTTATATCAAATATTTTTGTAATAGATACATTATGTATATAGGAAAATTGATTCAATTAAATTAATCTTCTAGAAATTTATCATGTGTTTTCTTGTTTTTTATTCTTCATAATTTTTTCACTTCCATTCGTTTATCTTATAAGATGATTATGAACTTCCATTATTACATATTCATAGTACATTGATTCACCTTAGTTTTTAAATTTTTGTTGACAAATTTTCAATTTATTAATATAATGAAGTTTCAATGATGGTATTTAAGTTAATAAAATGGTAATTTAATATATGAAATAGATTTAGTGATTCATGAAAAAACAATTTGTGGAGTACTGTTCAGGTAATATTTCATATGCACTATGTATTATTATTTTTACCTGATTTTACTTGATAATATGGATAAGCCCTGAACATCAATCATTTTTTTCAAATTACATATGTTTAATTTATAAGAAATAAAATTATCAATTATATCCAACATTAATTTCATCTAAATAAAAAAACTACGAATAATTTATTTTAGTCATAACTAAATATTGAATTTCACAAACATTTTAATTTGTATATTATATTTTCCTTATGTGTTAATAAATATAGATTATCATTTCCAAGTAATCTCAAGCTATTATTTATCTCATATGAATCATGTTCTTTAATCCATTCCACATTTTCTTCAAATTAAAATTATATTTGACTACTTAAATCACATATAGTATTTCATTTTATTGATAGATCACTATTTGGATGAAATATTTATATTTGTTTCTAAAATATATCTTTTTTATTTATTTTTATTATTCAATATTAATTATTCTGTTAAGAGATATTAATTATAAATTTTATATTTCCATAAATAGTGAATGAACCAAGATGTATATAAATTAATTTAAAATCCTTTATTCCCATTTTATTTTTGATGCAAGGGCCATATATTATATTCCTAGCTATGGTGTTTATGAAATTATTTAGTTCAATACAATTTTGTTTCATCAATCTCTTTAAATATAGTATCCTCATTTTTTAACAATAGTAATTTTTAGAAATATTTTTAATTACAATGATAGAATCTGTGAGTATTTTTATAGAAAATTTGTTTTTAGTAACTCCAATAGAGTAGAAATATTTTTTATGGAATTTCTTGTGCTCTATATATTCAATGTCACATTAAGTACTTGAATACCTACTGAAATGTACTACTTCCTTGCAATGTAATATAAATGAATAAATTATCTACGTGACATTATTTTAAAGTTTAAATGAATATTATAATGGATGTATTACACATTGTTTGAAAATTATGTTTATGATGAAGGCATCAACTATGGACAAATGTTAAATTTAAATGATATATTATTCTTTTCTACTAAAAATTATTTTCTTCATAATCAACCCTGTAATTTTTATAAATTTATGTAGAATAATAAAACCAATATTCTATAATTTTATATTCATTATGATTTTTGAATAAGAATTATCTTGAAGAATTATATAGTTGTATACAAAAAGAATTGAGTTTATTCATTATTAATTTATAAATTATATTATCTTGAAACAAAAAACATTGTCCATGTATTTTACAAATTAAATTTTTTATATATTATATTATTTATTATATTGTTTAATGTTTTCCTACACTCTGATATAGTAATATAAATAGTTATTATTATATTTAATATTTCATTTTTTATAATGAAATAATCTTCATTTCTCCACAACATATGACAATAAATAATTTAGTTTTATCCTCAAAAAATTATGTTAATGCTTGAAATCCATTAGTATGGTATCAAATGATGTCTTAGAATCATCAATTTAATTATTTAAAATCTCATCATATAGATTGATTTGATTAAAAAGTGAAGCATTATAGATCATTTTTAAAATGAGTATACTCCGGTAGAAGCCACATGAAAAATATTTTTAATGGTTCAGAGGATGTGAATGTGAATTCATTAAGTAAGCATCCATTCCAAGGAAAACATCCTTATCCTAGAGACTATTAATTTATTGAAATATATGGATAAATATATGTGGGTTTCTAAAATTATTTTTAGAGTCTCTATATTATAAAATTTATTTCTAATCATTCTCATTCTAAACCAATTATTCCAAAAAAGAAAAATGAATGATTTTTTAGGCATTATTTTTATTTTTCTAGGGATATGAAAGTAAGAAATTATTCTGAATTACATGATTATTTCACACATTAATATCCATTTTTATAACATGGATACTAAAGTCTTCATCCTTATATTTGTTATGAGAATTTTTAAAATAAAATATAAATAAATATTTCGAGTTGTTTCCATCAACAAGAATCATCATCCATTAATCCCTGTTGATAATAGAGGAAAGACTAGTCATGTGAAACTCATAAAATAGTGGATCCTACCAATTTAAATTCACACAATGCATTATTCACATATTTCATTATACCTGCTAATTGTTCATACAATATTCCAAAATTTATCCTTGAATTTTTCTCGTATTTTAATAACCTCTTCATAAGTGTTTAGATTTCATATATTTTACTTTACACAAATTATTGAAAACTAATTAACTAATTAAGTTGTTTTTCCTACATTTGTGTTTTGTTTGATAAACAAAAGTTTAATTGTTTTTTTCAAATATAGAACAAATAATATTTTCTTTCATGTAGTTTATCATATGCGTTGTTGATGAGTTATGAGTTGTAAAAAATACCATCAGTAAAAAACTATTTTCCTACACATTATTCAATTGAATTTATTTTATATATATTTTTTGATAATAATAAATAAAATAATAATATATTTTCACTCTAAATGATTTCAATAAGTTATTTTATACTCTAAAATGAAAACCTTATCAATAAATTTAATCATAAAATTGAATATTACATGGTAAAATTATTTATATATTGATTAATTTCAGTAGGAAAAATAAAAACAACTATATTATATTATTACTTTTATTCGTACTGTATAGGAGAATCAGAGTAGTGGATCTTCACGATCCAGTACTATAACTCAAATTACCATTTAATTATTATTTTAAATTTCATAAATTTATTATATAAAAAATTAACAACGGTCACATTATATGATAAAAATTATTAGTATACACTCATTTTCACATCTTCTATATTTAAACCATACTTTTCCTTTATTCTTTTAAATTGGCCTCTAATGAATTTTTTAATTTTTCATTTTTGTGATTTTTTTTATCATTAATATTTTTTATTATATCTTATCAATCCATTATCTTCATAGAAAAATTTGTTTCATGATTTTTATGGAAATTATGTAGTGCAACACGATATTATAATGATTGGGGATTCTAAGACTAGAACCAAATATGACAATAGACTGCAACCATATATGAGGGAAAACCTAAAAAAGAAGGCTTTAAAATTACATAAATTTTATAATGTTATAGTATGGTAATATTTAATTAATTGTTCTCATTTTTTATAGACACTCTTTATGATCTAATTAATATCATTTTTCATGTGTTTTTTTACCAGCTCCCCAATGATAATTATTACTACCAATTATTTTACAAAAATAATTATCTTACATATTGTTATATATTTGTTCCGAAATACTAATATGTAGTTTCAATATGTACTATTTGTCATGGAATGGACTTAGTATCCTTTTTAGGTTAAATTTCATTATCTGAACATATATCTAGAATGTTTATCCTTGTCAAATTAAATACTTTACAATTTGTAACAAGATTGTATTTTGAGAATTGTACATTGATGAAATTATTTATTTTTTCAATAGTTAAATCTATTCCCACACTTTTAGGATGAAGATTCACCTTAATGTGGGTGATTTGGATTATTTTAATCTAACAAGTGATGTTTACAAAAAATTTTGTTATAAAATGTTTATCATTTATTCAGTTTCCTTCTAAAAGAATTTTCAAAAACCAGTTCCTTCTATCATTTTTTATAACTCAATTTCCCCATTCATTATCTGTGTGTAAATTTCATGTTATTAAATTATCTCATTATTTATCTATTTTATGATTTATAATTTCTCATTTATGTGGAAATTTATTTCTTTTCTATACTCTTAACAGAGATTGAAAATTCATAGTGTTGTATTATTGTAAAGAATAAATTCATTTATAGTACCGTGTGAATGCACATGTGAAGTATTTGTATAGAGAGATTTCAATATACATTAAACCAAAATTAAAATACTATTTTTCATTATGAATTACCAGAATTTAATCATTTTAAAAATATAAGTAAACCCCACAAAAAATTCTATTTTAGAGAGGAAGAAAACATGTAATCTCCAATTGATTTTCAATATTGGATAATGCTTCACTTATCCAATACAATAATAAGTATAGAATAATAATAAATAAATAAACAAATAAATAAAATTTAATTTACAATTTGATAATTAAAAATAAAATATTATTAACATGAAAAAATAATTTATACTATAATTAATGGAAACATGCTTGGGATTTAGGAACCATTTATTAGTGGAAGAAATATGTGTTTTATCTACATTAATAAACAAAATATTACATACTCAGAATACCCATTAGTCCCAAATCTATTATAATACAAGTGGCATGGCGACACATTCATGATACAAGTAGGAGTGTGGTCCTTGGGGATGCTAAGGGAGAAAGGAATTTGGGCCATTAATGGATTTTAGGCCATTGGGCTATGGGATATGGAATGAGATGAACACACTGGGAAGTATTCCCTAGAAGAGGAATCAGAGCAGTATCCGCCCCCAGCAGAGCTTACTGAATTGTAATAATGATAGGGTATGACAACCACCATGGGTACTAGACATGATTACAGATATAGATATGCCAATTATATTCAATAATCCATGAGAGGTGGGATCTAGGAGCTATCAATTAATTAGATTATGGGGAGGGGATGTTATATCTGTGTTGGATATTTTGTCATTCTTTCCATGTAATGGGGCTTGTTCCACTAGTCATATGGTCCATGTTACAGTTCACACTCAACCCAGTTAAAAAAGAGGATTATCTAAAATATTTAAAACTCTAGAGGTATTCGGTCCATTAAAAGTAATTTTCTTATAGGCGCATCCCCAAAGGAGTTATAATTTTTTATATGAAAGAAAGTTTCACCAAATGTTTCACCGCACTCACACCACCCACATAACCCCCTTGAGTTGTTATGTCCACTGTAAAGACCAAGATTGTCTGTGTATTTTTTAATTACATGGAATTATTATGAGTATGTGAAAATTTAAGGCACGTGATTTTAAGGCCCGGTGAGCCCGGAATGAATTTCTAAACCTTTTATGGTACGTTTAACAAACACACATGCAACATTTTCTATCTTTTGATCCATTACACAGATTAAAAATCATATAGCATTGTTGAATCCGCACCATCGAGATTTTCTTAAGGAAGGATTTACTTTAACTATAGTAGGTCGGGAGAAAAAGATAGATTTTGGGACATTTAGAAGAATGATAAAATAACAATGTAATTTTATTTATCTCATTTATTTTCCTCTAATGGAAAAGTGTTGGTGGCAGGACCAACTATGTGTTAAGCTTCTAAATGGCTAGACGCCTCAATTCTTTGTAATAGTGCTGTTGGAATTAGGAAGGATCCTTAATTAATTGAATCCCTTTAATTCCACGTGCCTTAGTCACCCTCCCCCTATCCTAATTATATGGAGCTCGGGGAGGATTATTGGAATTGCTTCACCAACCGATGAAGTTATGGTAAATTACTACGATGCCAACCACTCGGAGGAGGGAATAGATTCCAGAAAGCGGTGAATACTACCACCAAATTAGGAATTGATGAACACTAACTCTTCCTAAAATTTGGAGGTTCTCCAATGATCCTGAGGTATAGATTTATCTTCTTTTTAATTTCATGATAATTTGGAATAGTGTATCCTTCCCCCTTGTTAAAACTCTAATGCGGAGGGTGCGAGCTAAATGAACAATGCCCAAAACCTCTGCTACTTTGTTAATCTATATGTTATTCATGATAATTTTTATTCGGATTGGACAGAACTAGGAAAAGAGGGTCAAGCAGTGAAGAGGGTGTCCCGAGGAGGCTGTTGGTAACTACGGATGAAAAAACGGTCCACCAGAGCTCAACCGGTGACCCACGTAAGACAGCTGGTGCGACATTAGCAAGGAAACACTAGTGACTAGCGTTGGTGGAGGCTAGCAACGGCCGGTTTTGGAAGAGATGGTGGCGCGTCGTCGCACTCCGCCGGTGGAAAAGGCCGCTGCCAAAGCCGTGGTGGATAGTGGAAGCCGGCACAGACAGGCTATGGTCGAAGGTAGAGCTGATATTCGGTGTGCACCGCTAGAGAGGGTCGCGGCATGAACCCGCGGCATTAGAAGAGGGACCTACCCCTGAGGGTCCCACAATGACATGAAGGCACCACTGGGCACCGCCGCCTCTATTCCAAATGGCTGTTCCATTTGGAAACCAGGGCGAAATTCCCCCCCCCCCCAGTGCCAGCTAGGGAAGGCCCCTACCAATGTTTAGTGCCCCTCTGCGGGTTGGGATGTGCAAGCCCAGCGGGCCGCGCCCTTCACAAGCCAAGCCGCGTGAGGCCAGCTTGTCGCGCCCCTCCTTTGGCTGGGCCGTGCCAGCCTAGTGGACCGCACCACCCATGTAGGTCAGGATGGTCCACAGTCTAGTAGGCCGATAATGCCACAGCCTAGAAAAAATAGGCTGAGCCAGACCCGGACTGAGTTTGGTCAGTTCTGGCGGACCGGATCGGACTAGACCCCGACCGACCTAGGCCCAGTTACACCTAAAGGACCATAACATGAAATCCGGGCGTCCGTTTGACAAACCTTATTTGTAAATGGGGCCCTTTGAGAGATATGGTCCTTTAATTAAACTATAATTTAGATTTGGATAATGATGGAGTAGGACCTGATGAATCGAACCCAATTCCAACTGGGCCCTCGATACTAAAACGCTTATAAGTCCCAGACCATGCGTTCGATTGACGCGATTTCTATCGCATGGGAACCCTTATGACATTGAGGTCCTTTGGGTTACTCCTTTGTGGTGTTTAGAGATGTTCGAGGTATGAAAGATATCTCGAGGGGTAGATTATATAGAACTCGATTGCACCATGTGCGAGGAATCCTATGGCTGACTATAACGTGATGAAAGAACATCGATGTTATGTGGGTCAGTATCTATCGGTCCTTTGTGGGTCACTGCCTAGAGATCCTATATGGGTCAGTATCTATCGACCCTATGTGGTTCATCGCCTAGAGAACCTGTGCGGGTCAGCATATATCGATCCTTTGTGGGTCAGCAGTAGAGCCTCTCGACAGAATAACATGATCTAGATTTTATGACTAATCATCTGTACTTATATACTTATCTTATATACATGGTGTGAGGTGAGTCATTACCCTTTTGGTAATTTTACCTTCGTGGTTTTACCTTTTTGGGGTCTCCTTTTTTTACTTTTACCTTCATGACTTTACCTTAGTTGTGTAACCTCTTTGGTACTCTTACCATCATGGGGTTACCTTTGTAGTGTTACCTTTGTGGTACTTTTACCTTCATGGTGTTACCATCGTGGTGTTACCTATGTGTTACTCTTACCTTCATCATGTTACCTTCATGTTGTTACCTTTTTTTTAGTCTTCCTTCATGGATCAGTTGTGAAAAATAGCTTAAAAGTTGGATCGTTTTGTTTCCTCTTGAATGAGAAGTGTATATTTTGATAACTTAGGTATATGTATGGGAATATAACTAATTAGAGTTGATGAATGCTTAATTCTTTTTGATTTAGGTCCTTATTTTTGGTTTTTCTTTTTTATACTCTGGGATACCTTTGGGGGTCTCAGTTTCCCTATTGAGTATTGTTATACTCACCGCTGCATGGGCTCCACCCACACCTTGTTGTGTCTTCTGCAAATGACACACAACGTTGATCGAGGTTGAGGAAGAAATGACTGGACGGTTCTCAGTGGTGGACCATTTGACGTGACTTGATGCATTGAATAATAGTCATGAGCCGTACCTACCCTTCAGGTAGGATCCTTGGTGGTCGTTCAAGGAGATGTTTTCTCTTTTTAGTTGAACTTGTACTTCTCAGTTGGGCTTGTATACTGGCCCCTTTACTTTTAGTACACTTATTACTATATTAGTTTACTTTGTAGTTGCTTGTAGTAGTGTTCAAGGATTGTGTATTTGTACTGCTTTAAAGGAAATGCCTTACTGTTATAGGGATATAGCCTTTTCGATGCTAGTGGTCAGCACCTAACCTATTGAAGGTGGGTTGGGGATGTCATGAAACGGGCCCCGGTGGACGAGTCATGACAAAGAGGTATCAAAGGAGTCGGTTGTACCAAATAACTAGGACTTTGATCATTTCAATGTGGAAATAGTGTTAAGTTTTATGAGTGTGGTTTTTGGTTTGGGGAATCTAGTGTTGGTGTGGCAGTCGATGTATCCATACACCGGGACCATGAATTTATATTTCTGACTCAGCGTATAAAAACATTGAATGCATGTGTTTTGAATAGTTTTTGTTCATCTCATTGAGTTAGCTCACCAGGTATAACTTATTGAACATGAACCACATGTTTTCTCTCAGTATTCCACCACGTAGACATACAATATTACCGATAGAGTACACAATGACGGTCCACCAAGTGATGAGGCCTCGGTGAATGGACCTCTTAAGGCGATAATACCATCGGGTGGTGCGCAAGTAGAACCACTATCTGTTGGGAAACATATTCCACAAGCCACACCACTAGAGGGTGAATGAAAACAAAGATCATTGCATGATTTTTAGTGGAATAGGCCTCCAAGGATCTGAGGAGAGATGGATCTTCAGGCAGTTGAGGACGGGATGGAGGCTATGGCCAGAATTTTCATCTTAGATGGGACACCAGCTGATTTGATAGTGATCCAAGCTACCGTTCTCTTCCAGGGAGATGTGGGGAGATGGTAGAGTCTTCCACATCAGATACACCATGAGGTGACCCTAACCTGGGTGGAATTTGAGGGAATTTTTAGGGAATATTTTGTCCCATCTACTCTATGATCAGTGCGTATACAAGAGTTGCTGCACTCATAAAAGAGAAGTATGACTGTGGCCTAGACCTCGGTGAGGTTCACTGATCTCTCTCGCTACTCCACCGACATGTTACATGACACTTTATTTAGGGACCAGACCTTTTAGAAGGGTCCTCTATGGGAGACCATGTCATTGATGATATCACTCGGTATTCTGATGCATGCTGGAGTTTTGTTGAGGGCACTCTTGGTGGAGAGTTTCCTTGCTGAGCAAGGACCGACAGCGAGATACACCACCGGATGCCAGGTAGCATTTTAATCCCCATAAGGCAGTAGATGCATGATGCAAGGGACCAAGTGGGCCAGACCTTCAAGTGGATGACCTTAGGATACAGGGTCAGTGGTGAGGGGCTCATGGGATAGAGGATGACAGTTGGGGAGCAGGCAGTGCCACTTGTGTGGCAGGCAGGGTCACATGGGTCATGACTACCTGACCACCATATGGATGACATAAAACAGTTGAGGGACCATCGAGGAATAGGTTTGAGCAAGGAGGTCCACAGGGCGGCAGATGTTGTATAGGAGCTATCCATGCAACAGGTGGTGGGAAACGATTCGAGGTTCTTCTGCCACCACCTCCAGGTGGTCTAACCCATCAACAAGGTACCGGTGGATAGGGACGATCTTAGCTCCAGGTAGCTGAGGCCTATGACCACGTCTCTCTATAGTTGATTAGATGTATGATCTATGTGTACTCCACCTTATCTTCATTACTTATAGACATAGGTTCTATTCACTCTTTCATTTCCACATCCATCATTTGGGGATCAGAGATTCTGATAGAGTTTTTGGATCAATCCTTGCGATTGGAGACTCTTTCAGGAGAATACTTGACGACTACACACTGGTGAAGGTAGAGTGAGCTCACTCTAGGAGGAAAAATCTTTGGATGGGATCATCTAGTAGTGGCGTCGAGTCCTTACAGCGTTATCTTGGGTATGGACTGGCTATCCAAACTCCATGCTCAGATCGATTGTTTTAGGTGCAATGCGTGGTGTGTCCGTGAAGACGGGATCAGGTATTCCTTCACTGGTGATAAGAAAACTTGTGCACCATAGGATTGAATTACCCGGAGGATTGTGAAACAGATCACTCACCAGTTGGCTAGCCTTATCCTCAGAGCAGTTGATGATGAGAGTCTGAGATATCCTATAGTGGTGGAACAATATGCTGATGTCTTTCCTGATGATGTTTTGGGACTACCTCCTCATAGAGATGTTTAATTTTACATCCTCATTTACACCATGATGACACTTATATCTACACTAGCATATTGGATGGCTCTCGTAGAGCTTTTTAAATTATGATTATAGTTAGAGGACTTCTAGAGGAAGGGGTTCTTAAGGCCCATTGTTTCTCTATCGGCAGCCACGATTTTTTTCACCAAGAAGGTATATGGGAGTTTGAGACTCTTTGTAAAATATCAGTACAAGAATTACGTGATCGTGAATATGAAGTATCCAATTCCGAGGATTAATGATCTTTTCGATCAGTTGATGAGATATAATTGGTTTTCGAAGATAGACCTCAGACCATGCTATCATCAGCTCTGGGTATGAGATGTAGATGTGCATAAGATGACATTCAGATGTGGGTATGTCCACTATTAGTTCTTGGTTATTCCATTCAGTGTGACCAAAACCATTGCAATGTTCGTGGGACTCATGAACGGAATATTCAATCAATTTCTCGACCTATTTTTGGTGGTCTTCATTAACGACATCTTGGGGTTCTCAGTGATGGAGGAGTAGCATGCCTATCATCTACATATAGTTCTGGATACACTATGAGGGCACCATCTATATGGTATTCTCTGGATGTGCCAGTTATTGATACGGGAGTTCCACTTTCTGGGACACATTATCTCAAAGGCTATAGTTGTAGTAGATATGGAAAAGGTAGAGGTTGTGATAGAATGGGAGCTACCCAAGAGCGTGAAAAATGTATGAAGTTTCCTAGGGTTGGATGGGTACTACCAAATATTCATACCAGAATTATTCAGAGTTGTGGAACCATTGTGAGCATTGAAAAATAAGGGAAATACATTCATATATATTGAGATATTCCATTAGAGTTTTCAGGAGATGAGGAAAAGACTGATGAGTGACCCCATCTTCAGGATACCAGAAGAGGGTGTTGGGTAGGTAGTCCACTACGAAACATCAGGGATTGGAGTTGGATGTGTCCTGATGTAGGAGTGAGCAGTGATCCCTTATGGTTCATGACAGCTATAACAAAATGTGAAGAAATTTTCCACCCATGAACTGGAGTTAGATGTAGTGGTCCTTTCCTTGAAAATTTGGCGAGACTACTTGATGGGTGGATGTTTCATAGTCTACTCTGATCACAAGAGTCTCAGGTAAATCTTCTCATAGAAGGACCTGATCTTGAGGCAGCGGTATTGGCTGAAGCTCCTATATGACTATAACTTTGAGATAGTCTACACTTCTGGGAAGTGGACAGTAGTGGAAGACACAGTCATCAGGAGGTCTGGGTTACAAATTTTGTGTGAGGCGACAAAGAAGCAAGCCACATTGCAGATATCCCTTGGTGATAGAGATGGTGCAGCTTACCTCCAGTCCATTACTATCACTCCCCCACTTCTTTAGTGAGTTTTGGAGGCAGAATATTGGGACATTGATTGTGAGGCTTGACGTGCCCAGATATCATCACGATAGGCACCTGATGGATTTTATGAAGGTGAATATAATGTCATCCTATTTAGAGGATGTACAATGGTACCAGTGGCGCTATAGGAGGAGGTTTTGAGGGATTTCCATACATACCCTCTAGCGGTTCCTCTTAGTGTGGAGAAGTGACCCAGGACCTCCGAAATCAGCACTGGTGTCCAAGGATGAAGAAGGAAGTGGCGTAGTTTGTTTCTCGATGCCTCATTTGTCAGCAAGTGAAGGCCGAGCATCAGGTACCAACAAGCTTAGTGCATCCACTTGAGGTTCCATAGTGAATGTTTTATGGAATTTCCATGTATTTCATGATAGGACTACCACGTACGTCTAGGGTCCATGATTCCATCTAGGCGATCGTTGATCGACTCACCAAGTCAAACAACTTCCTACCCATCTGAGAGGAGGGATCAGTAGAGGGAATGGGATGCCTCTACGTGAAAAATATTGTATAACATCATGGGGTACCATCGACGAACTTTTCTGACCATGACACACATTTTACATCTCGGTTGTGGAAGGGGTTAGAAGAGGCGTTTGGGACTCATCAACATTTGAGCACTTCCTTTCATCCAAAGACGAATGGTTAGACGGAGAGAACCATTCATAAACATGAGTACATGCTTCATGCTTACATTCTAGATTTTGGCCACAGTTGGGAGGATCACTTTCCCTTATTTGAGTTCGTGTACAACAACATCTATCACTCCACTATCAGTATGGCACAGTTCAAAGCCTTGTACTGTCAACCAAGAAGGTAACCTCTATGCTGTATAGACCTAGGGGAGTAAACACCTATGGGTCCAGAGTTGGTTTGGGTTACCACTGAGAAGGTGAAGATCATATGGGAGTTGATGAAGATGGCACAGAGCAGTCATAAATCCAATGCTAGTAGGATATGGATACTGTTGTAGTTCAAGGAGGGAGAACATGTTTTCTTAGGGGTCTCACCTCAACAAGGTTGCAGAGATTTGGCTGGGCCAGCAAGTTATCACTGAGATTTATCAAACCACTTCTGATACATCAGAGGATTGGCGTGGTGGAATACTGATTTTCAGTACCACCGTAGTTGGAGAGGGTACACAAAATATTCCACATATCCCAACTAAGTAGATAAGTGAATGACAAATATCATTTCATTGACCACGGTGAGCTGGACATTCATGAAGACGATAAAATGACGATGTTTCGCATGGAGATTTAGGATCAGCAAGAGAAAGTCCTTTGTGGAAGATCTATTCCTTTGGTACACGTTCTCTAGCATCATAGGAACCTCCAGGAGATCACTTGGGAGTGGGAGGCTTATATTTTTTCTCATTACCCCCATTTTATCCTTTGTCTTTGTTGTGGATTTCAGGGAAGAAAATCCCTAAGGTGACGAGAATGTAAAGACCCTGATTTTTTATTTAATTTTTTTAATTATATTATATTATTACGAGTCTGTGAAAATTGATGGTGTGTGATTCTGAGGCCTGGTGTGCCTGGAATGAATGTTTGATCATTTTTTATGGTATGTTCAGTAAACGCACATGCGGCGTTTTCTATCTTTTGAACCAGTGCCCAGATTAAAAATCTGAGGGTGCTGTTGATTCCGTAGTTCCAGGATTCCCTTAAGGAAGGATTAACTTCTACAATAGTAGGTCGGGAGAAAAGGATAGATTTTGGGCCATTTAAAATAATAATAAAATAAAAAATTTATTTTATTTCTATCATTACTTTTTCTCCAACAGACAAGTGGCGGTGGAGGTACCAACAGTGTGTCAAGCCATTAATTGGATTGACTCCTCAATTATTTGTAATAGCGCAGTTGGAATTAAGAAGGTTCCTTAATTATTTGAACCCCATTAATTCCACATGCAATACTCACCCTCCCCCTCTCCTATTTATATAGAGATCGGGGATGATTATTTGATGAACATCACAAAACGACGAAGTTCTGGTAATGTACCAAGACACCAACCACATGGATGACGGAACCGGTTACAGCATGTGGTGACGAACACCACCGAATCACGAACCGAAGAACACCGATTCTTCTTCAAACATGGAAGTTCTAAAATCTTTTTGAAGTAGGGATTTATATGGTTTTTAATTTGATGAGATTTTTGAATCATGTATCATTCCCCATTTGTCAAAACACTAACGTGGAGGGTGCGGGAAAAATGAACAGGGCCCAGAACCTCTGCTAATTTGTTAATCTATGCGTTATTTGTGGTCATTTTTATTCAAATTTGACAAAACCCAGAACAGAGGGTCAGGAAGTTAAGATGGAGTCTTTAGGAGGCCATTAGTACCTATGGACATAAAAACGGGCCACCAGAGCTCACTCGGTGCCCACGGAAGACCGTCGGTGTGGCATCAGCAAGACAACACCGGTGATCGGTGCTGGAGGGGGATGCCGGTGGCTACAATAACTGGTTGCAGAAGATATGGCGGCACGTCATCACACACCGCCGACATAGAAGGCTGCAACCATAGCCATGGAGGAAAATGATGACTAGCACTGGCCATCAGCGGGAGGAGGCAGAGCGGTGCGCCATTGTGTGCCCCGAGATATGGCCATGGCACGAAGCCGTGATGGTGGAGGAGGAACCTGCCCAGGTGGGTAACACAATGACCTAGTGGCGCCATGTGGTGCCACCGCCTCTATTCTAAATGATTGTTCCCTCTGGAAACTAGGGGAAATGCCTTCCCCCTAATTCCAGCTAGGCCATGCCCTAGCCAGCAGGCATCGCCCCTTCACAAGCCGAGCCGTACCCTAGGAGGGCTGGGCCAAGCCCTGCGCAGGTGAGGCCATGCCAGTCCAGTGGGCCACACCCCTCAGTGTGTCGGACTACGATAGCCCAGCGGGCCGCACCTCCCAGGAGGGTCATGCCGGGTCAGTTCGGGCCAGCTGGACCAGACCAAACCCGGACCCAACCTGGTCCAGTTTTACCTAAAATACCATAAATTGAAATCCATGAGTCTGTTTGATGAACCATATACGACGTTGGGGCACTTGGAGCGAGAAAATACTTTTGGTATTCTCCACGTGATATTTGGATAAAGATGGAGTATGGCCAGGTTGGATCGAACTCGAATAAAACTAGGCCCTCGGTACTGAAACACATATCAGTCACAGACCGGGCATCCGATTGACATGCCGCCTGTCACATTGGAACCCTTAAGATATGGAGGCACTTTGGGTTACTTCTTTTTGAAGCTTAGTGGAGGTCACGGTATGACCGATATCTCGATGGGTAGATTCTATAGAACTCGAGTGCACCAGGTGCGATGAATCTTGTGGAAGGCTATAACGTGAAAAAAAACATCAATGCTATGTGGATCAGCATATATCGATCATGTGTGGGTCAGTGCATAGCGTTCCTATGTGGGTTAACATCTATCAATCCTGTGTGGGTCAGCGCCTAGTGATCCATTGTGGCTTAGAATCTATCAATCCTATGTTGGTCAGCATGTACCAATCCTGTGTGGGTCAGTATATATTTATCCTTTGTGGGTTAGTTCCTAGAGATCCAATGTGGGTCAACATCGGTTGATACTATGTGGTTCAGCAGCAGAACCTCTTGACAAAATAATATGATCTAGATTTTATGACTAATCATCTATACTTCTGTACTTATGTTATATACCTTGTGTGAGCTGAGTCTTTACCTATGTTGTACTTTTACCTTCGTGGAGTTACCTTTATGGAAATTTTACCTTTGTAATGTTACCTTTGTGGTGTTACCTATGTGGCACTCTTACCTTCATGGTGTTACCGTCGTAGTGTTACCTTCATGGTGTTTCCTTTGTGGTACTTTTACCTTCATAGTGTAACCTTCGCGGTGTTACACTCGTGGTGTTATCTTGGTGGTATTCTTACTTCAGAGATCAGTTGTGAAAATGGCTTAAAATTTAGAGCCCTATGTTTCCTCATGAATGAGATGAGTATCTTTTGATAACGTAGTTATATGTATGGTCATATACCTAATTAGAGTTGATGACTACTTCATGCTTTGTGACTGTGGTATTTATTTTTGTTTTTTCCTTTGTGGAACTCTGGGAGACCTTCAGGGGTCTCGGGGTCCCTATTGTGTATTTTTATACACACCCCTTCTTGGGCATCACCCGTACCATGCTGTGTCTTGTGCAGACGATGGAAAACCTTGATCAAGACTGAGGGAGCCAGGATTGGACGGTGCTCAGAGTTGGACCATTTGACGTGACATGATGCAATGACTACTGATCGTGACTTGTACCTACCATTCAGGTAGGATCCTCGGCGGTCGATCCAGGATCTGTTTTCTCTCTTCAGTTGTACTTTTAATTTCTAATTGGGCTTGTATTCTGACCCCTTTACTTTCAGTACACTATTTACTACAACAGTTTACTTTGTGGTTGGTTCAGGTTGTGTTCTTGGATTGTGTTTTTATATAGGTTTGAAGGCAATGCCTCCCCGTTATAAGGATATTCCTTTCCAGTGCAACTCGCCAGCTCTGGCCTATGGATGGAGGGCTTGGGGTAGTCATGAAATAGGCCCCGGGGGACGAGTCATGACATCCTCCTTGGACAGGCCTCTGCTCGATGCCACACTATAAAGTTATCACCACAACATTGACCATGTCAAAACCAAGATCCCTGATTGGCTGTTTCTGTGCACGCTCCACAAGCATCTGAAAACCGAAAGCATGCTGCTCATGCCAATAATATTATAATTTAATATAATTTATATAATTTATATAATTCTTAAAATTTTAAAATTAATAAAATTTCTAAAAATAGTATAATTAATAATTAATAATATAAATGATAATTATTAATTATATTATTCATTATATAAATTATATTATTAAATATATTTTTAACTATATTATATTATGATATTATTAATTATATTGTTAATTATGTAATTAATTGTTAATTTGTAATTATATTTATTATATTATTAATTATGTTATTGATTATCATTTTCATCAATAATAATTAATTATTAGTTTTTAATTAAAAATTAAAATAGTAATTTTTTTATTAATTATAATATTATTTATTATTTATATTAATGATATTTTACTTTAATTAGTTGCATATTGAATTATATATTATTATATATTATTATTTTGATTGTTATGCAATTTTTTTTTGGCATGAAAAGGTGAAAGTAGTTCCAATTTGGAAAATCAATAAGAGAATTAAATGTCCTTTTCCATATAAAATGGTGTCATGAGAGGAAGTTTTAGTTATGATTTGAAATTATATAAATGGTTGTAATTTTGAATAAAAAATAGTAAATTAAATACTGTTTAAAATTTTAATATATATAAATATATATATTCAATTATAAAATTATTAATTATATATATTCAATATTATGAAATTGATTTAATTTTAATTTATATTTATATATAACCTAAAGAACATGAATTACAGTGGTCCACTCTCATGATTGGCATCCGAAATACCCGAGATCAAATTCAGAGAGAGGTGGATTGTCAATAATAATGTAACTATATTATTGCAATATTTTGTAGCAGTTATTATAGTAGAAAAATAGTCACCAAAATTGATCCTATGGGCCACAGATTTGGGCCTTGAAGCCACAAGTCCATCATACAACTATGGGTCACGATTCGTCTAGTCTAATCTAGACACTACCAACAATCCCTTAATCTCTTAGGCCATCAATGGTAGTCCCCATGGGATCATGTTGATTCAATTCTAAATATTTTGAGAGCATAAAGAAGTAAATATGGACAATGGTGATCAGTTGAATGTGGGAGTTTATTAATGAAGTGGCTGATAAACACATGTTAAATACTATGATCATATATTAGGTGATGAAAATCCACAAATGTGAATTTCAGGACATGAAAAGCATGGAAAAATAGAAGCAAGAATTTGTGAAAGGTACAATGACATTGTGTGGTTTTGGGATTGGGAATTTTGGAATGTAATGGCATTAGTATCATTAGGACCTCAACCATGGGCCTTCAAGCATATATTATAATTTGAGGGTTGGTTGGTGGGTTCTTGTGTGTGGGTGTGCATTACAAAATTTTAAAATCATAAAAGGAAATATCTCCAAATTATTTTGGTTCTCTGGATAGCGGTTTTCAAAAAACACCTAAATGTATATAATTAATATATAAAATTTAAAATTCTATATTTCAAATTTTTCCAGCCAGTGAAGTAGTCATATATTAAATATACTTATAAAAAAATTCATTATTTTAAAGAGAATAATATTATGAAAAAAAAGATCCAACTACACATTATAACCGAAAAACATTAATTAAATATATAAATAAAACTTATGATGGCATTTTATATTTAATGTAGAGGGGACATGTTCAATCTGACAATTCCAACAATCCAGACTCCATGAATGGAATATAAAAATAAGAATAATATATTTAAGAAACTACTTATAGACAATAACTTAGAAACAATATTTAAGAAACGTAAAGCCTAATACCAACGAATATCACTATAAAATGAAACAACATGCCCCAAGAATTATAGTTCTAAATGAATATCAATACAAATTACGATTTGGAAGAAAATTAAATAAATTAATAATGTTGTAATTAATTAATTATGTAGTTAATTTTAAAAATATGTAGATATTGGGGTCCCTCCAAGAAACAACATACTTTCATACATCAATATCAATGGTGTGGTTAGAAATTTTATTTAGAATCTTTTCAATGGTAAAACACTATTTTGTTTCATTTCATAACAATGGGGTACATTACATTCTATACAATTTATTTTTAAAATAATAAAAATTGAAACAACAAAAATTTCATTCAATCTAAGAAAAACATCCACCCATTGGTAATCACAACATTTCTAACTCATCATAGAAAACATAAAATTATTACAATGCCATTAACTGGTTTAAATCACCATTTTATACCTATAAAATGATATAACTAAAATTCCCCTATAAATTCACAATATCCAGAGATTTATTTTTACACCTCTATAACTTCATCAGTATGATCCTTTTTTTGGAATTAGTTTCTGTCATATTTGAAATTATCTTCTTTCTTGATAAAAATAACAATGTTTTGATAATAATTATGAAAATCATTAGTTTTTATCATTATAGGAATAATATCAAATAATGAATTTATTTTTTTATTACCATTATTATATGTAATAGAAAAATCTATCAGATGAGTATCATGTTTTACATGTATTTTATAGTCATTTCTTGAATACACTCTTGCAAAAATGATGAATCTGTGCATTATATTTACTGAGGGTATATGATCCATATTTCTCTAATAATTGAGTCTGATTTAGATCTTTTAAAATTATTTATATGTTTTTATAGATCATCATGTCAATTATAACATATATATTGCTGGGATAATCGATTTCAATACAATAATCCCTAATCCATCTAATAAATTTTCTCAACCACACTCATTTAGTTACCAAAATTTTATGGTTACCCTACTTATTCAAAACTAAATCTATTAATTGAGCATAATTTACTATCTTTTAAGGTTAGTTATAACATGCATTCCATATTCACGATAATCAATATACATAGAACTTTTGGGATCACCCATAATGAATAATTAATGTCTTTATGATTGTTTAATTTAGAATTATTCTATCATCTTTTTTTTGAAAGGGGGTTTATATTATCTCACAAAATTATTTTATATACATATCATATATATTTGATGACATGGTTTTCGTATATGTATATAAAAATTTAATTGATATAATGTAAACAATATATATTGATAGAATTTTTTAATATATTATAACATTGTTAATACATTAAATTTTATATATTCAATGATTTGTGTAATGTATCTATGTTAAATTTTAGTTATAATATTCAATACATATCTATATGTATCACATGAAATTGATATAAATAAATGATTTCATGTAAGTGATTTATATCATATGAAACTAAAATCATACCCAATAGTATGTTTGTCTTGATATAAAACTGGATATCTTATTTCTAGAAAAATCATCAACCCCTAAGCCAATGATAAGTACGAACCAACACCCAACTATTCATAAATCGTTAATAAATAGTGATTTTACGGTTATTTTTTAACTAAAAATATGAATTAGTAAATATAAAAAATCATTAATTTGGAATTATAAACAACATACCACTACACTTATTTTAATTAAATTAAATCTTATATCATTACCACTATGAAATCCTTCAATACAAGGTATAAAATATAAAAAGGCATTTTATAGTATATAAATTTATCAGAAAAATAATCAAATGTAATCAATTCTCATATTTAGAATATTTAATAATAGGAAATAAATAAATAAGTTAACAATCCATATATATAAACATGATAATTTATTTATAGTTAATAATTTATGAATATTAAAATGAATGAATTACATATATATATATATATATATTATAAATATTAACATTACATACAATAAAATTACATGTTATAAATGAACTCTTACATACTTCTTAAAATATTTAATTAACTATGAAATATAAACATTGTAATATTTTATTTTATACTATGTTTTGATATCTTATAATGTGTACATGGTATGGTATTTAAAACATTTTATAGTTAAAAAATATACATGTAATACACTTTTTTAAATACAAAAACCAACTTTTATTTTAGTTTCTAGAGATAGGAATATTTTTGGTTATGTGGGAAACCTTATAGCTATTTTCCAGTTTAAACCAAAACACAAAAAACCTCAAACAAAAAACTCACACTAGAAAAATAAGGGTATTTTAATTCCATATTCTTAATGTTAATGCTAGTATGACATTGTTAGTTTTCAACAATGGTGGATTTTATTAGACCAAATACCATCACTAAGTCATCATTGGATTTTGGGGTAGGTCCAAATTAAGAATCTTGTCATTAAACTGAGGGACATACCATCAGAAATGTTCTTCATTGGGACCCTATGGTTCTCTATCATTGTTTACATTATTAATTTCCTATGGTGTGATATCTAAATTAATGAACCATGTTTTACTAAATTCATCAAAAATAACCTAACCAAATTCCCCATAGTATTTTTTTCATCCTCTCAATGAAATGGTGAATAAAATAGAAGATTCTGAGTTTTCCTCGGGGTATAAGTCAACTTCACCTTATTTCATACCTTTTAGATCAACAATAAACATAGAGATATAGTCATTAGGGTCAAATTATATTAGAAGTAGATATATTATAGTTTCATGCATAATACCATGATATGGATCATTTTCTTTATTGGGTTTAGATAGAGGCACCTAATGAACCGTACGAGGATCCATACATTCCACAAATTTCTCAATTTTCATTTTAGTAACTAGTTTTGTTAAGTATGAGTACTCATTTTCAATTCTTGTTTTCATCTAGGAATTTAATTTAAAATATCTCACATCAAATATTCCGTTATTCCCAATCTTACTTCTTGAATAGTAATAATTTTTTTCTTGTGGACCATCCAAAAAACCATATAATATCATTGAGGCATGTTAGCACCACAACCAACCTCTAGGAAGGTATGATGTTCCTATTTTCCCTCATGGACTATGCATGGTGTTGATCTTGTTGTTTATAAATTATTTTTGTTATTTGTATATTTTATTAATTTCATAA
This sequence comes from Viscum album, assembly GCA_963277665.1. Lineage (NCBI taxonomy): Eukaryota > Viridiplantae > Streptophyta > Magnoliopsida > Santalales > Viscaceae > Viscum > Viscum album. The sequence continues at coordinate 876,557,149 of OY728136.1, forward strand.
TACCTATTCTCCATGATTGAGAAAAATCCAATGGAACTAAAATCCATAGAATGATTGAAATGGGGAAAATGATAACTATGTTTCGTGGTACATCAATGGTAACATCAATTCTAGATGAGATTCCTTATTTAATTCTATCTATACACCCATTAACAGAGATCATTTCATCTAAAAAAGAAATTTCCTCAATGCTAAAAGGCTTCTTAGTAGATGTCTAGGCCAGTTCACATTGAATACATCCCTCAATCATGACATTTCATAGGTTTTCCTTTGTCACCAATGATCCATCGATCGTATTCTAATCTTAAGACTAGGGTGGGTGTATAAAAAAACTAATTCTTCCGAAAAACCCTGGACTCCTTCACTATCAGAGAACATTCCAACATCATTACATGAATGATCTAATGAACATTTTTCTCTTAAAGAGAATCATGATCCATTGTAGAGGCTATATGATCTCACTATTAAAATGACCCCAAAATATCATCAACAAACTGGTCTTCCATATTATACTTCCTTTATTAGAAAGAAAGGGTATAATTCCCCCTGGTTGTTGAAACATGTGCAATAATCAACCAATTAAATGATAATAAATTTTTTTAATAAATATTCATTTCTCTTGATTTCCTTCTAACCAAATTTTGGAAGTATATTTTTAATATTATCTTGATATATATTATTTCTCACACAGAATGATATAGTTACTGCATATGCATCATGATAGTTGAATGTTCGTGATAAAAATGACCTAACTTATGATTTTAATTTAGTTTTTGTATTTTTTTTAATTAATGATTTTGATGCATTATATTTATGGATAAATTTTTGATAAAAATACCAATTATAAAATTATAAAGTATATATTCGCTGAAAAAGAGATGAATACGCATCAGAGAAGGTAGTTGGAGAAAATAAAGGAATATGGTTGGCCAATACATTACAATAGTAGGAAAGAAAAAAGTTTGAAATTCTTTATCCAAAAGGATCGTGATATCTTATCCATGATGAGGATCACTAAAGAACTAATTTTCTGATATTTTAAAATGATGGATTTATAAATATAGATAGATGGGGAGAAATATCATCTTTCTTAAATGAGTGTTCAACCATATATCCACGTGGGGATTAGGGAGGCCATGAAGGAAGATGTTGAGATCTAGAAAATGTTAGAAATGTTCTTCAGATTATCCTTTGTATTGATAGAATGATAAGGTTTGGAATAGTTTATTTATTCCTTCCATACTCGATTTAATGAAGGGTTTGTTAGATGAGGCCAATAGTTCATCATTCTCTATTCATCCTAGAAGTGTGAAGATGTATAGATATTTGATGGAGTACTTTTGGTGGGTCCACATGTAGAAAGATACTATTATGCTTGTTTTTTAGTGCATAGTATGTCGGCATGTTAAGAATTATAGATAGATGAATATGTGATGTTAGAACCATTTCTCATAAAAAAGCTTATGAGGAAACATCGCCATAGTTTTTTTCATTGGGCTCACTAAAACGTATAAATCACATATTTCTCTTTGGTTTGTAATCAAACTCCATAAAATATAGTTACACATCATTATTATCAAATAATATTTATCTATTGACTATATTTCAATAATTTACTTTAATGATGTGGTAAGGATTTATGGTGTACCACATTATATTATATGTGATTGGGGTCTAATATTTACCACACTGTTCTGGTGAAATCATCTATTGGATATGGATAAAGTTTAGTTTCATCACTGCATATCATGATTGTAAAAATAGTCAGTATAAGAGAATAATTCAAAGCCAATTGGATATACAGAGGTCGTACTCTATGGATTTAAAAGTTTGATGTGATTAGTACCTTCTTACAGCCATGTTTTATTAAAATAGTAGATTTTACATGATAATTCAGATGGAATCTTATGTATCCCTATATATAAAGAATTATAGATCATCAAAATGTTGGATGATGTTAGATATATAATGCTTTTGGGACCTAATCAATCTGCGGAAATAAATAGAATGTTAAAACTTTTCAAAAACACATCATGGAAGGTCCGTGTTGATAGAGAAGTTATGCTGATAATCATCAGAGATATTTACTATTTGAATTTTGTGAAAATGTATTTCTTTGAATTTCTATATGTAAAAGGGTAATGAGATTCAGAAATAATATACACCTCAGCCATAAATATAATCTCCCTTTCAAGATTCTTGATCAATTTTGAATTATAGATTTTCCCTTATCAATTACACTGAACCTATGTTAATATCATGACGTGCTCCATGTATCTATCTTGATTAAGTACATAATTTATCCTTCACATGTAATATACTCAAAAATCAAACCACTAGGGAAGAATATTTCCTATGGTTAAAAACTGGTAGAAATATTATATCGTAAAGACAATGATATATAGTACATGACTACTCACCTGGTTAATGTTCCCTGGAGGAATAATAAATTCGAAGAAGCTTCATGAGTACCCAAGGGTGTAATGAAATAGATATGTAATAAATTTTTTTGTAGAAAAAAATTGGATTTTTAGGATTAGTTTTTTTCGGTGGGGGTACAATGTATCACCCTGAGATGTTATGATATATTTTATTTTAAATAAATTATCTCTATTTGATGGAAAGTAATACATGAAAACCTGAGTCTAAATAAACCGTAATATAATATATAAATATAACCTATGTGTAAAATGTTGGGAATTAATAGGAATAAATATTTTTTTAGAATATTTACAATCATTGTATATAATATTAATAAATTATTAGAAACATCTATATATGTTTCAATGAAATAATTTTTCCTTAAAATGGATTCGTTTATTTTTTGTGAGAAAAAAATGTAATTAATTTTTATACTTTTAGAAATACAATTTGAAAAAAATAAACATTATTTTTGAAATAAAAATTCCTAAATTATCTTATAGTGTATTTTTGGGAATTTCTTAAGTTAAATTTGTTGATTAATAGTAAAAAATAACGACTTTTATTACAAGTTTCTTTTTTATTTGAATCTTTTAAATAGTAAATTTTCATTTTAAAAATAAATTTATTGTAAAATTATTTTATTTATTTAATTTTTAATCCATTTCATTGAAATCAATTTTAGATTTATTTTTTCTATAAAAACTTTTTATACATATGAATACATTTTCATTTGAAAATCACTTTTTTCATCCTGAACATGGGTACAATTTTAAATTAAATTCTCCCAAATATGTGAATTAAATTTGATAAAATTGATTCCATATTTTTAATCATAATAATTATTGTGTGGTTATAATGTTAACTTGATTTTTGGTTATAATTAATAGTAAAATTTGTGAAAATAATTCATGACGGTAAAGGTCAATAGGAGTTTACCAAGACATAAAACTAAATATTTAAGGATTAAAATTACCTAGAAACATACTTAATTTAAATTTTATGTCAATATTTGAACCATATATCATATAAATATTGGTAATTGTCTAATTTTTATCCATTTTTCAATGAATGTACCATGCCATTTTTTAAAGAAATTTTAAAATTATATGTGTGCCACTCACCAAAATTATAATGGGAACCTCATCCACTAACTTATTCACACATATTAATAAATTTAGCTCAAATAACATAAGAGATATCTTATCAAAAAACTTATACATTTTTATATCTACTTTTATTCCCTAAATACCAACCCTTAGGTTTGTAATAAGAAATAAAAAATAGGATTTTCTAAGAGAAGGTAATGTCTTCATTGAGATCCTTACTTTTACCTATTATTTTTCACATTTAAATTATGCAATAACGATTAAAATATAATAAAAATAGTTTCCAACATATACTAATATGTTTTTAGAAAGATAATATAACTATATTCACTTCATCTTACAGCAAATGAGATACAAAACTGTTGTTAGTCTATATGGAGAATTACCACCTAGCGAACCATTGTAATTTTTTCCATCACCTCTTATAACAATATAATATAATAAAAGATTTAAATTATATATATATATGATATTTATGACATAAATATACCTATGTAATTGTAGTATTACATCTATATTATAACCTTGAAATTTTTTGGTATTGAAAATGTCGCTTGTGTGTACGTGTTGACTATCGCCTCCATGAAGTGATGTGAAATTTTTTTCATTTTATATTGAAATGTATGGTAATAGAAATAATTTTAATTAATATATATGATATAAATTTTATTCTTTAAATATATATTATTATTTACCATTCTTTTTTTCAATATTTCATAAAAAATGAAACAATATTCCTGCATACGTGTGGCCTACCTTCTCCATTAAATATGTAATTAATTTCTCTATATCCATATTCAATGGAGGAAATTGAATATTTATAAATATATTGAATATGTATTATATTTATATCATGAATAAAATTATTAACATTATGTAATATTGATCAATTTGAAAGAACCAATACTGTCATACTAAAACTCTCAAAAAAAGTGAAACAGTTAATACACAAAAATAATGATTTTAATAAGGAATAATTAATAAATTGGTTCTGAGATATTAAAAGTGGAAAATATATGATATTATAAGTATTTAAATTAATATTATATGAATTAGAATAAATTTTAATTTTTTATACAAGATATCACAGAGCTTTTGAAGAAAATGGAACTCGAGGTAAGATATTTTCATATCAAATTGTTTTCATGGGTAAATAATATATATCAGAAACATGTCGTTATTTGAAGACGGATATATAGAACCATTGAAATTATATGTCACGAATTTATTTATTTTTATAATATTTTATATTTTATTTAATGTTATTCATTTATAGGGATTATGATTCAAAATTTACCATAGCGGTAAGGGATTTGCATTTCAATCATATTTTAATTAGGATTGTTTGTCATTTAATCACTGTTAATAAAATTATATGATCATTACATGATGAATACAATTTATTTTTTTTCCTCCTTCAGATACTTTTATATAAAATATATTTTACTTTCATTTTTCAAATCATTTGTACTCAAGAGATCAACAGAATGTTTTTATGAAAAACTCAATTTATTTCTATATTCGATTTATAATACCTTTTCCATGTCCATGTTTTGTAAAAATGTTTTTGGGAATGTTTTTAACATTATAATATCTTTTTTGAGTCATTTTTACCTATGAATAAATTTTCAATAAATGATTTCAAAGGAAAATTCTTATCATTTTCAAAATGTGGTAAACCTTAACATTTTCTAAATGTGTGAATGAAATGATTTTATTTTATCTTAAAAGGAATGAATGAAATTTACAAAAATAAATATTGATTAATTATATGGTGATTTATTTGGAAATTTTTAGGATTATTTTCAAATATAATTTTTACCTTAATATTTGAGATATTTTATTTATATTTTAAATATGTGATTTCAAAGCGAAAAGCTTATTTTCAATATAAACAATTCTAGTGATTATTTGAAAATAATTTTCATCTATGATAATATAATTTTATGTTAATTGTCTATTATTAGGGATATAATCCAATTATACAATTCTTTCTCTTTTTAAGGATGTTTTATGATGATGAGGTGCTTATAAACCCATTTTATATTCCACTAGTTATGTTGTGAGGATTTTATGAAATGTTAATGAGATACGTTTTCATTTCATAGGTTATGATATAATTATATTATGTTTTTTATGATCTTGTGGAACACATATGTGTGTTTTTAATTACATTATGGGTTGGTGCAAAATTATATATCCCAAAATGAATTGGGAAATGTACTGTTTCTCATGAAATAATTATGGGAAACAAGTCAATATGCTTGATCGGACATTGAAAAAAGTAAGAATGTTTGATTCTTTATTTGAAATATGTGTTTATTACTAATCCATTTTGATTTTATGTTCTCAAATGTTAACCTTGAAATATGAAATGGTCTCTTATCATATGATAGTTCTACGCTTTTATGACATGAACATATGGTTCATGGCAGATTATTGATGATTTCCCACTATTATGATACTTGTCATTGGATATTATAATTCTTTATACCATAAATAATGATTATAATCCATGATAAATTAGATATGAATTTTTAATATTATATTTTGGTCTGAAATCCTTTTACATATCATAGTTTGTCAAATGTTTATCAATGGATGTCTCTAATGTTTAGCATTACTGGGCATCTGAGATCACTATTTCTTATGTTTCATTTACTTATGTTATAAATAAATGATTAAAAATGGAATAATTGTGAAATTACTAAACGGGATGTTATTTATGGGAGATGTGGAATATATCTCATGAAAAAATAAGAATGTGTATCTAAACACAAAATGTACTAACAATTATGGTCATAATTTATCTATTTGTGAAATGTATTGAATGTTCATCTAAATTTATTTTTAATATTTTTTTATGAAAACCTTGGGTCACTATATATTTGGGCATTTGGTCCATAGTTCCATCAATGGAATCTGGTCTATAGGGCCTCCGGGCTGAAGAAGGTAAGGCCTACATGCCTCCGGGTCGTCAGGCCATAAATAGAGGCCCTCGGGACATCATTCTGATCAATTAGAATTCATTAGTGATAATGATGATGTAATGGTAGTCTCAATTGAGTTATTGGATGTGGGAGTTCGTTCATGGCGATTCTAAGACACGCTATAGGGCCTTATTACCATCAATGGTGTGCCTCAAGGCTTTGTGAAACTTTAGTTCCAAATTGGTGGAGAGAATGAATATTTAAAGGAGGTCTATGGTGATTAGTTGGATATGTGATTTAATTCATGGGTTGGCTGGGATGAAGATGTTAATGTACTTGATACGAGAGAAAGTAATGAAAATCCATAAACATTATTGTCACAACATCAAAATATTAAGCATATTCAAATCTAGATTACCAAAATATTCATTACTAGGGAAACCTAGACCACAAATAAACATAAACATATCAAACTAAATAAATAAATAAAAATACTATATTTCAAATTTATATAACCAATTAACTAATCCTATAGTGATTATAATTTTCAAATAAATGTTTTAATTCTATTTTAATTTTTTTTTAAAAAACATAAAATGATCCAACTAGAATTTATAACTAAACTATATATAATAAATGTAAAAAAAAATTGATGAGGGTATTTTGGATTACATATATAGAGGACCACATTTAATCCCATGATTCCTCTATTCCAAAAACCTTGTATGCATTGTAAAAAGAAGTTGAATAGATTTAAGAAAATAATTTATTGAAAATCAGTTTAGAAAAGGCTTAATCTCGGATCAAAGCCTAATGCCAAATAACATCAATATAATATGTACAACCATGCCTAAGCAGCCAAAAACCAGCTAGGATACCTTGGTTCTCTGATACCTGAGATGACACTAAGATATGCTGAAGGGTTTTCTTGATCCCCATAGGTTCACAACTAGTACATGGAATCATTAAATATAAGGAGGGAATAAATTATCCAATTAAACAAAGGAATGTAACATACACATATTGATATTTTCAAAACTCCAAAGGGAGACAATACCTAAAACCAAACTGGTATATTAAAAACCCAAATAGTACATAATCGCATTACCAAAATTAGGCAAGATAGACCCAATGCACCAATGGAAACATAACTTCAATTTATACCTGATCAAGAACATCCACCTCCTCCAAGATGAACTTTTCCTTTTCTCAAAACTGGTAGAATTAAATCTACAAATTACAATTAAAAACATTAAAGTGCAAGATAAAATCCCTGTAGGGTCTCACCAAGGGTTCTATAATAAGTTTCCATAAAAAAATAATGATATCAATTTGAATAAAAAAAAGGTCATGGAATTACAATTTCATATTAAAAAAAACAATTTTTAGTTAAGAATGTTGGAAAAAATTTCTTGCATGGCTTAAAAAAACACATTATATAAAATTGGTTGTATAAATCAATGAAAATGTGTAATGAAATTTCAAAATCAATTAAATCTATAATAATAATAATACCATTGATCACCATGGTTATCTAACTTATGGTATGATAGTTTCTTGTTATCATATCCTCACACTCTCATATCAGTGATCATGGAATGTGTGTACACAGTTCTCTCAAGCTCAGACTGAATATGACTAATAAATATTTCATCAAGAATATGATTCTCTTAAACATATTTTTTTATAAGTATCATTTTACATCAATTCATAGGGAATTAGTATCCTAGCTTGTTTGTCCCAAATAACCCAATAACTACCTAGTCTTACATGTGATCAATCAATCAGTCAATTTGGTATGGGAAATAATTTCATTTCAAATCATTTAACTTTTAGTGTTCAAATTTCCACTTTTCATTTTAATAATTCCTATTCACATACCAATCGAAAATAATTTTTTTATCAATTAATTCATTAACAAAATAAAACCAATCATACGTTTCTATTAATTAAATTTAAAAAAAAATTTCTCAAAATAAAATCATAATAATGTCACAAATTCCATCAATTTCAAGATACATCCAAAATTCCCATTCTATTCGAATCAGTGGTTTTTAAGAAATTTTCATAAAAAAAATTCAATGTACAATTTTAATCAATTTTGGTTTTCAAAATTTTGTTAAAATAAATTTCAAACAATCAATAAATTCAATTTTAAAACAATTAGAGAATATAAAATAGAACCATATTCTTTTTTTATAAAGAGAACGTAACAAAACATATGCGATGATATTTTCCAATGAAAAATGAGGACAATAGAGATATCGAAAAAAAACCTAGAATCAAGATCTAAATAAAAAATTCATAGATACAACAAACATGTGAAGATATAATTAACCCTATAGAGGAAACAAAGGGAGTGGGGGAGAAAAATAATAATAGGAGATCCATTTACTAAAGAGAGTTCATATCCTCTTTTAACACTTTGATTCATCCAAGATGTGGTCTATGGGACCATAAAATCATTCTTGAGAGACCCAATACCTAACAAATTGACATGTGAGGAGTTTTGGTCAATAGAGAGGTTAGAATGTTTTTCACAAATTTTTTATAGAATATTTGGAAATAAAAATCACAACGTGAATGGTTAGCTGGGTAGGGAAGCATGTTTAGAAAAATCATGCGAACTGATACTGTGGTTCACAATTTCTACATGGAGGGTGTTGAGTTTGTAAAATTATGTGACAACCGTGAAAACCACTACTAACCAAGATTTCATGGTTTTCACGATGTCGACACATGGTTTTGTAAAACCACGTTCCTACCATGCACAACCAATCAAAGGTCAATAAATTATCCTTCCACCCGAAAAAACATGAGAAAAACGGCAACCAAATCATAACCAAAAAGGAGGGTCAAGGAGTACCTAAAAACCAATAACATGATGTTACAGCCTCCCCACCATAGAAAATTTTCATCCGTAGAAAAATTATTATGATGTGTACATATAAAAAGGATGAGTTCACTACTCTCTCATCAGTTTCCCCTCTCCCATGACTCTTGAAAATCATAACTGTGCATCCCTAATACCAGAACAAAAGGTACCTTCCTACCCTGAAGTACCTTTATTTCAGAATAAACAATCCTAACTAGATTATTAGCCTAGGATAAATCAAGATCAACATAATTATTTCCCCATCTAAAAATAAGATATTGATATGAATTATATTTCAATAGGTGAGATACCAGGAGCATGTTATGTATAGATGTAAACTTTGGGAAAAGTGATAAATGGTAAGTTGTATTCCCCCACTGAACTCAAAAACCTCTTATGGTCCCATAAAATGAGTATTAATATTCCCTTTACTCCCTAGCCATTGATTACCTAAATGATGTGAAGCCTTCAAGAATACCAAGTTTCTAATAGGGAACACCAATGGTCTGCAATGACGGTCAACAAATGATTTGTTCATGATATGTGATTTCAACATCCTCTGATGAATCAACCAAATCATTTTTTATATCTTGATCCCAACTAAGTATAACCAAGGAAGATTCAAGGCTCTCATACCAAGACAATAGATATTTATAAGGCCAACCAAACAAGACCTCAAAAGGATCCATTCTGATTGTGGAATGGCAATAATTGTTATAGGAAAACTCAACCAGTCTCAAATGGTTATCCAAATATCCACAAAAATTGTTGAAGCATGAATGAAGTAATTAACCATAAATCTATATAGCCATATCTATCTATACATATGTCTATGGATGATATGTCGACCTAAAATGATCATGATATCCCAGGGAATCTTGAATACCTCTCCAAAATAGAGATGTAAAATAGTGATCTATATAATATCCATGTCCTGGAATCCATTAGCCGGTGCATCGAGAAAATTCACCTCATGACCTTAAAAATACCTCCACATACACCAGAGTTTTCTAACTAGTAGTAATGGTATAATAGATTACATGGTGAGACTATACCCTCTTTATCAGAGTAAGCCTAAACGCACCATGTATGAAATAAAGTAATTAATAAACAACAAACCAATATAATAGATTACCAACCATTAACAAACATGAAAAACAAAACCCAAAATAATTATATCATGTTATGGCAACAACGAAAAAGTGATGAAATCCCCAAATAATATAAATATATGAATCCTCAACACTAGTCCTAACTCATGGTTAGTTCCCCATATGTGTACATCCCAAGCCCAACTCAACTCCCTGACATATAACCTCTTCCCCTGTGCTAACCTAAAACCACTAAATCCACTCGGGCACCCATTAGAGGCCCGATAAGGGTGTAAGTACAACTTAGTTGGCCACAACTAATTATGTCTACAAAATATATAGTCTAAAAATATAATTAATGGAAAAACTAAATTTATTAGACGGTAAATAAAAGAAAAAACGTGTAGAATTTTTTAGTAGTATTCAATTTTATAATTTTAATCACATAACCTATATTCTTCATTTTTTTTTCCTTGTGTTAGGCATTTTCACCATCTACAAATTGGCCTATTCCAATCAATTACTATTCATAAGAGAATAAGATAGGTTCCCTATCTTTCTAGGTATAAATATTTCACAAACCATTACATTACACTTACCATGGAGCTTCAATCTATTTAGTCTCATCAAATACAACCGTTTGTGGTATAGATCTTCAAAACCCTTCCCTAAACTATGCATTATAGCAGTTGAGTATAGAAACTCAATCAATATTGACCCATTAGAGTAAATCCTTAGTACAATACCCAAAAACTATGAATACATTTTAACATGCTTATTTATCCATTCACCACATATACCATATCACAAACCATACACAAACAATTCTCATAAGTTATATAATTCACATTTCGCACAACATATGAATCATTATCAATCCTTAACCCATTATAACATTATAATTTACATAGCATGGTCCATTTAACCTATTTTGAATCTATAACTTAACCCATTTATCATAATACACAATTACCATACATTATCCAATTTAACATATTCATAACTCCTGTAAATTAACCCATTTAAAACATTAAATAATTTATAAGTATTTATCCATTTAACATTTTAATCATTTTACATGCATTAACACTGTAATTAAATTATATTAAAACTCCTAAGTCATTTAGTACAATCACTAATTTTCATCCAACCCATTCCATATTATGTAAAAAAATCCATAGGGCCATTATAAAAGTCTAGACATAACTCTAAATATTTCCTTTTAATCTCAAATAACATATCAACATGTACATCATGGGATCTACATTATCACAAGTCAATTCTATGGTTATCAGTACATTTTCCCCATGTTTGGGAATGTTTCCACACCCCATGTGTGTCCCTAATGTGGTCAAGAAGACTTCAATGCATCCCACCAGGATCATGAGGGCTTCAATTCATAATTTAACTTACCATTTTACCATATCCATTTAATGGTATCAAATTCCCAATAAGAGTGAACCATTAACCAAACTATACATGCACAAATAACCCTCAATTTTATGTGATATTACTTATAGACCCACTATCTCAAATTCATAGATGAATGATAACATAACCCTAGATGTAGATGTAGATTCAACCACCCATTTCAGACCTAACCAATGATCCAATGGAAAGATATGGTTTTAGTTTTGTAGTAGAAGAATAATTAAACCACAATACCTATTCCTGTATAGAGAAGGCAGAGAAGTGTTATAATTTCCTGGAGCTTCTATATACACCCAAAATCAGTACAAATGGCCTAGAATCAATGATGATTGACTCTTGGGAAGCCTTGGTTGTCTTATCTCATCAGTAGGTTTGGAGGAAGAATAATGGGGAGGAAAATTATGTTAAAACATAAAATCATGGTGGGGGGGGTTAATCTAACTTTTTATTGGGTGAAAGGTTTGGAAACACATTTTCCAAACCGTGGGCTAACCGTGAACCTACCTTGGTGAAAGAGGGGTTAAGGTTTCATGGTTACCTGAGGATTATATATGGTTTGAAAAACTGACTACCAACCGTGTGGAATGAATTTTTCCAAAATCATGTTATTTAACTTCCCCCTTCCAAGGTTTACAAAACCATGAACCCCTCCTCCTGTCTACAATGTTCTGGGCACATGATTATTTATAATCATTCACCAACTATGTAACATGAATGGGATGGGAATATTCCCCTTTCATCTGTGTCCCAATCCCCAATGACACCCCCATTCTTCCTCATACAATAGTTAAATAATACATTTACCAAATTTTATTGATTAACTAAAAATTTTAATAAGTCACTATGTCAATGAAGTTCGGGATCTTACAACCTCCGCACCTTATAATGGATCTTCCTCAATCCACACTTCCAAGAATCACACTGCCTAAAAAGTATAGATATTGGTCCACTGAGACCGCATATCAGAATTCCTCTCCCAAGTTTCATCTAAAATGATACTATGCTTCCAAAAAATTCAGATCAAGGGTACAATATTTCCATAACATAATTCCACACTATGATCTACAATACAAACCAGATGCTTCTCAAGGATGGAATAAGATGGGTTAGAGTGATACTGACAATGTTCTGACATGTGAAAATGATTTTTCATACCACTATACCATTGTGGAAGATATAATAGGTATTCCACTAGTATCATCTCCTCCACAATCTCAAATAACGCCCTGAATCTGGGTGATAAGTAGACCTATTTCCAAATTTTATGGTGACCCAACCATGGAAACACCAGAATAAAAACAAGATCTCCCACTCAAAATTCAAGAGGCCAACGATATTGATCCTCATATGAATTCGTCCTTATATGACCTGTTGGAATAAATTTCTGAATTAACTAATTCTATTCTGATTTCTCCTACAACTGACATGACCCCAATAATTCTGATTCCCTAGCATCTGTCAAGTACAATGGAGATCTACATGGTCTACCATAGATCGCCTCAAACGGTGTCATCTGAATCATATATTAGAATAAATGGCTATTGGAAAACTCAACTAGTGTTGGATACATTTCCCACGATTCACCATAGACTAATACAAAAGCCCTTAACATGTCCTCATGTTTCTAAATGTTATGATGTGATTTCCCCTCTATCTATGGATGAAAGGTTGTAATAAAAACCAACAGGTTACCAAGAACCAAATTTTATCCTTTCCATAAGAATGTCGTGAACCTTTGATCACAATTCAAAACCATATGCTATAGTACCCCATTAAACCAAAAACCCTCTTGAACAAAAAACTCACCAAACAGATCCACAATGAAAGCCCCTCGAATTGGAAGGGTCGCCTTATTCAACCGATCCACAACCACCTGGATCACAACATTCTTCTAAGGAATCCTCATAATACCTACGAAAATATCCATCATCACATCTTCCCATTTCCATTTCGGAATTGGAAATGGCTACAACAAACCACCTGGGTACTGATTTTCAGCCTTCACCTATTGTAATGTAAGGAATCACACCATGAAACATACAAAATATTTCTTTATCCTTAGTCACCAATACTAATACCAATGTCACAACACATTTTTGTTAAACCATGATGAACTTCCTACTTCATCACATGAAACTCAAGCATCAAATCTAATCGCATACATGTTGGCACACCCACACATCCAAAAATATGAATGATCCCGTCATCTCCACTGGTCCAAATAGAAGGTGACTCCCCACCTTTAAAATCATCCTTCAAAACAATGATTTTGGATCCTCATAATTCTTTTCACTAATACATCTCATAATAATGTACTAAACTACTAATGATGCAAGGGTCATCTACCCTTGTACATACCACACCTCAAGATACATCTCAGCAATCACCGCCATCATCTTCCACTCTATACATTGTTCTAAAACCACCCAATTTTGAGTCTTTTGAATCAAATCATATGCTATAGTGTTTCCATTTCATGATGTGTAAACAATATCAATGATGAATTATTATATGTATTCAACCCATCATCAACGATTAAGATTTAAATATTTCATGGAGAATATATAATTCATGATTCTATGATCGGTATTCAATGCAAAATACTCCCCAAAAAGTAACAATTCCAAAAATGTTACACATCTACCACCACAAAAATTTTATCATCGGTTTGGTAATTTATTTCATGAGGCCTAAACTATCATGGTTCATATCCCAAAAATTAATCATACTATATACGCACTACACCAAGACAAACACCATATGCATTATAAATTAGGGTATATTTCTTACTTGAATCAGGTAAGATCAAAATCGGTGCTGCTGTCAACTGCATCTTTAATTCATTAATGGAATACTCACATGCCCTAGACCACTCAGACATGACTCCATTCTTGGTCAGGCATGAAATTGGTGCTACCAAATGAGAACAATATTTAATGAACCTTCCATAGTTATCGGTCAAATAAGAAAAACATTGGAAATCATAAACATTTGTGTGCTACCCCTAATACACAACATCCATCACATTTTATGGGTTTACAAACACACATTCCTATGAGATTATGTGACCTAAGAAATGAACCGTATTTATCTAGAAATGAGCATTTGATATCTTTGTGTAAATAATATACTCAATCAGGGTAGTCAAGATGATTGCAACATATTTGGAATGATCATTATGAGTTTTTGAGTACACTAATATGTCATCTATAAATAAAAATAAAAAGTAGTCAAAGTACTAGTGAATTGTTTGGTTTATTAGGGCCATAAACCATACCAGTGCATTGGTTAACCCAGAACTCATAACATAAATTTCATACCATCCATATGTACTCCAGTAGGTAGTTCATGGTATATCAGAAGGTATCAACCTTAAGGGATGATAACCTGATCTCAAATCCATATTTTAGAAAAGTTCTTCACCTCTCAGCCAGTCAAAAATACTATTGTTTTGAGGTTGAGGGTATCAATTATTAAATAACATAAGATTAGACTTCTAATAATCATCACATAGTCTCAAGGATCTATCATATATCATAAATAACACAGGGGAACAATAATGTGATGTATTTAGATGAATAAACCATTTATTATAAAGTTCCTATGAATGAAGTTTATGTTCCTAGAGCTATGTTGGTTCCAATTTTTGGAGGAATAGAAATTGGTTCTACTCTTTGTAGCAACTCTATCATGAACTAAGCATCCCTCTTAGGTGGTAGTTCAGAGAAGAACTCAGGAAAAATATCATGGAATTGACCCATAATTGGAGGGAATACAAGCTACTCTACTCCCTCAAAATTATGAATGATACAAGACACATGGTCCATGAGTTAACCTAACTGCTAACAAACATTCCCTGCATGAACTGCTCAAATATCCCACTAACATCAATGGGCATATACGTCTCCCATAGGAGATGTTAATTTCAACCTGTGAGAGTAACAATCAATATGGTCTTAGTATAAAACCATCCACTCCATACCAAAAAATAAAATTAAAACTGGACATCTTATTAAAATCAAGTATCAATGTAAATGGTACCCACTAACCTCAAGTGCACATCCCTTACACTTTGTAATTTTTTCTTTCAACCCTAATGGTGTATCAATTGAAATGACCTCAAACAATAATTAAAATCCTAGACCAAAAAAACCACAAACTAAGATGATATAAAAGACTAAGTGAAAGCTTTATCAAATAAATCACTATAAAAAATTGAATCCACAAGAATCATAACTCGAACCATCAATGGTCAGGCCTTACGATCTCTATGTGTTGACTGAAATTCATGTATCTAACCTTCCTCGATTCACTGGTCCGCAATCTGAATCCTTGGTGCTACACTTCCTTGATGGTATGGATTCCCTCATCTTGAATATGATAAACCCACCTCTAATGGTGTAGCCAATAGAGAACCAAAAACCTACTTGAAATAGGGTAACAAACCACATTTCCACACTAGACATCAAACTCGTTCCTTCATCGATTATCATCAATTGAGGGTTCCTAAATAACCTATACACATTCCCTATTCATCCAGACACTTGACACTTAATGGGTTTCTAGGGGAACTGACCCCAGATGTGTCATGGTCTAGAACACTAATATAAAAACCCATGTTCACCACAATAACAATACGATCCTCTATTCTACCTACTCTTCATGCTACCGCCATGGTGAAGATTTTTGAAATGACGCTTCATTCCCTTAGAAGTCACACTATTGGTCTATTCTAATAGAACCACATGTCCACAACATAATGTGTCCCCCCCAAGATATCTTTTGAAATATGTTCATGATCTACTACTTTTTTAAACAAATATTAATGGAATATATTCACATAGAAATTAATCTTTTTTCTAAATATTTCTGAAAAACATATTTTCATAGTAGCATCATCCCCTACCAATGATGGGAAAAACCATAGAAAATCTGTGAAGTGGATATCTTAATACATCACTAAAGTAGTTCTCAGATTCATCATCATAAACTATGTATCCCTCTATTATATCAATGTATTTGGATAGAAGTGTTCTAGAAATATTTATTTTATGTTCATCCACTGCATAATATCAACATGATGAGTCTGAACCAAGATATCCCACTAGCTCATTTCTAATCCCCGCAACATATATCCTATGAACATGACTCTCTTATTTGTAGTTATGTCAATATGATCCAAAATCATTTGTATATACTCTATCAAAAACTCTATATCCTTGGATCTACTATCTTCAAAAAAATTTGGAGGGTGTTTTAACTGAAACTCTATAGACAGATCTAACATACTAGGAATGACCCTTCATGTGTCCAATTACATCATCTACATGAAACAAGACCATGCTCACAGATCGACTCTCAACCTTTGTTTCCATAGAGTATTGGGTTACCTTTCCCCATTTCTGCATGACAATTCTCGGTAATATGCTCTTGTCAGCGAACTGATAGACATCTTCATTGTGGAATTCCTTTACACTTCAAAAGTCATTTCTTAGAACAAATAACATAAAACTCCCACAATAAACATAGAATTAGGCTCTTAAAAATCCACAAAAAGAACCATTTCAAAAACACTATACCCACAAATATTATCACGCCTAGAAAACTACCCTTGACCATCCTTTCCATGGGTAATGGCTAACATGGTTAAACCCACATACATAGTTATAATTCATTCACTAGAAAACGTTTTAAAACCCTTTCCACACTCAAAACCTAAATAAATATTCTTAGTAACATTTCCCATTTCACAAATTGTTATAAGAAACATGTTAACTAATTCATGTCCATAATTAAGTATAGTTTATTAACCATTGTTTAACACTCATTCCATTTACCCATTTAAATCATCTTTATTAAACACCATTTTCATCAAATTTCCATGAACATAAAATCCATCTTACCCTTCATGTGTCACACATCCACCTCATGTGAGCCTATCATGATTCATTACCTTATATCACTATGTACCTATAATGATTCATGAATTAAAAACCTCATCCCATTTCAGCAACAAGAAAAATATCATAAAATAGTCTCATCACACAACATGTGCATCACCCAATGGTGAAATATCACTCAACTATAGCAATACATTTCAGGAAAAACAATCCCCCAACCTGGTTAATTTGGTTTTCCCTCATACATGTGATAACTAATCTATAGAATATGCTCATTACCATGGCATGAGACCTCATAATCTCCACTATACCATCCCTAAATAGTGAGGCATAGAAAATGAATTCTATAATACAAGTTGTAACAACCCCAACCTAGAATCCACTAATTAGTTTCCCAACCCTGGTCACCACATGACTTCAAGAATGCCTCCCCATATGTATATGGGTTTTGACTAGTAGTGAGGGTATAATAGATCATGTGGGGAAACTATACCCTCTTTACTAGAGTAATACAAATTAGAACACATACGAAAAACAGAAAAATAAATAATAAACCAAAAACACAAATTAACAACCATTACAAAAAATGTTACAAATCAAAACCCACAATAATTATAGAATTTCATGATATTATTTCCAAAAGTGAGGAAAACCAAAAATAAGACAAACAGATGAATCCAAAAAATGGATCCAGACTCCATGTCTGGATCCTCATCCTTGCAAAATCCATGCCCAACTCAACTCCCTAGAATATATATTTTTACATTGTCTTGACCTATAACCAAAAAATATGCTCAAGTAACAAATTGCGGCCTATGTGGGGTGTGAGTACAAATCAGTAGGACACCACCAACAATGTTAGAAAAATATCCTTTCAAAATAGATAGTGCATAAATAAATAAATAAATAAAATGGTAAAAAACGAAAATCTGTTTCCATTAGTTAACAATATTCACTTTAACCATTTTAATAACATAATCAACATTCCTCACTAGTCCACAGGTTAGGAATTTTCATAATTTACACAACAACCTAAACTGTTCGATAACTATGTATAATAGAATAATATATGTTCCTTATCTCACTGTGGACAAACATTTCAAAAACCATTACATTACACATACCTTGGACCCTTGGCCTAGGAAGTCTCATCAAAGAAAAACATTAGTGGTATAGAGACTCAATCCCCTTCCCAATCCAACGTATTATAGGGGTCAGGTTTAGAGGCTCAGTCTTACCCTACCCATGTGGGTATATTATCATGTCCACTACCCCACTACTATCATGCCATGTGAACATGCTTATTTATCCATTTACCACATATACCATATAAAAAACCATATGAACCAATATACATAACAAATACATTTCACATTTCATTCAATAAATGAATCATTATCAATCCTTCCCCTATGATCACATTAACCATTTACATAGCAAGTTCCATTTAACCCATTTCCATTTATATACCTTATCCCATTTAGAATAATCAACAATTCACATACATTATTCCATTTAACATATTGGTAAATTATTATACATTAACCCATTTAACAAAATTTACCTTTTACATGTATTTACTTATTTAAGTTGTTCCTCATTTAAATTTAATTAAACCACTTATGAAATTCAAGTACAAGTCATAATTTTTTTATCATAACCACCAAATTTATTACAACCCATTCCATATTAATACAAAAAAACTTGTAGGGCCATTATCAATGTTGATAAAAAAATATTCAATTTTTATCTCAGCTTACATATTAACATGTTCTTCATGGGATATACTTTATTAGAAATCAATTCATTGATTAAAATTACAGTTTTCCATATTCAGGAATGTTGGAACACCCCATTGGTTTCCCTAATGTAGTATATTCAAACACAATGCAACCCAAAAGGATCCAAATGTGTTCAATTATTCATTTAACTATCATTTTTACCAAATCCATTTAATGTAAATAAATTCAAAACAAGAGAGAACCATTATCCAAACCACACATTCACAAATCCACTTCAAGACAATGGGATAAAATTTAGATACCTCCCACCTCAA
Source organism: Viscum album (assembly GCA_963277665.1). Lineage (NCBI taxonomy): Eukaryota > Viridiplantae > Streptophyta > Magnoliopsida > Santalales > Viscaceae > Viscum > Viscum album. The sequence goes on from OY728136.1 coordinate 876,576,962, forward strand.
ATCAATATAAGAACACTCACATAAACTTATACTTAAATATGGATTCGAGAACCCATTCAAACCCTAACCTATGATCTAGTAGATAAGTAGGGGTTTATGGTTTCACAAGAAGAAGAATGAAACCACAAGCCCTAATCCACAAAAAATAAGCATGTGAAGAATTAGAAATACATGGACCTTTGATTAATATCCAATAATACAAAAAATTTCCAAGAATCGAAGAAGATTGTATCTTATAAAGCATTAATCTTTTTGTCTTGTCACTAGGGATGAAGGAATAATAATGAGAAGAAAACTGACAGAAACACATAAAATCATTAGGGGTAACATGGTAAAAAAACCCAATTCTAATAGGGAACATGGTTTGGCGAAACATTTTTCAAATTGTTCATCTACTATGGGAATGCCTCTGTTCACATGGGGTCCATGTCACATAGTTGATTTGGGATTATCTGGGGTTTGATAAACCATGTTTCGACTATACAAAAGTCCTATATCCAAATCTATTTTGTTTGGATTTCTCCCATTGGAAAATTTACACAAATTTTCTCCCCAATTCATGAAGAGCATGTTTTGGGTGCATGTATACGTCTAAATATTCTCCAACTATGAAATATAAATAGGATTAAAAAATTCCCCTTTCTTCCATGTCCTGAACAATTAGTAAACCCCCATGACTCCTGATACAATAAATAAACATTACAATAACTAAACATAAGGGATTTAAATAAAAAATTATATAAGTGCATACCAACATGATGTCTAGGATATTACAATATCTCTCAAATACTATAGGATGTGAAAATCCCTGAAAACAAAAAATATTTCTTACATTGATATTTTTGATCTATTCAACATTGGACTTGTCACAAATGGTTATAAAGTTAGATAATATGGACATCTTATCATTTACAACCATATCACATTCTTCTTTTTATGGGTAGTTAGAAAGCCGAACATAAAGTCCATAAAAATATCATCCCACATCCATGTAAGCATTGGATGTGGATGGAGACAACCAGAATTTCATTTGTGCTCAGCCTTGACCTATTGGAAAGTATAACAATGAATGAAAAAACACCAATGTATCATGGTATACTTAGCCACCACAATCATCACTTCATGTCCTGAATTGTTTTTATCCCCGTTAGGTTAAATACCATTAGGATATGGTAAATTAGTGTATGAAAGATTAAAATAATTGAACCTTCATATCTTTTTATGTTCTTAAATGAAACAATCTTCTATCTTTTCCACAAAAATTTAAGAACATAATATAAATGATGCATGAGATAAAACAATTTTACATGGATCACCCTCACTGGGCAACTTCCAAGTACCATACAATGGTGATGTGTGGATGTACCAAATAAACTAAGGATATCTTTCAAATTACAATGTTCGGGAAAGATCACTTCTATGCCTAGGCTCACTACCTTTACATGGTTTAGGGCTACGTCACTGCTTTCCCATGTGTCACTTAATATGTATGTTCCTATGGCTCACTACTGGTGGAATGGATCATCAGATTCCTCTTCCTTTTCTCACTACTCTTGGATGAGAAACACACATAGTATATGGACTTGTAGATCCCTCATTTTTAGGAATTCACACATCCTCACCTATAGGTAGATGCTCTGTTGGAGTCCAATTTTCATCCATATATGAAATACACATTTTTGTGTATTTTTAATTTGATAAAATTACATTCAAGAACTATTTTAGTCCATTCACAAACTTCCTCATGTCCTTTATGAATTGACCTGCACCGCATGTAGATAGTTCTACATAGACCACCACTTCTTCTACAGATCATTCCAGCTTTCTGAATAGATGCTGACCCAAGGAATGCCTCTCCTCCATGAATACTTTTTTCATTGGGGTATACAGTTCCCAAAAAAATCTATTCTATGAATTGTCTCTCCAGAACACTTCTCTTTTCACATAATCCACCCTCACGAGAATCTTCTCCTTTGCGGAATCCTCCCTTGTGAATTGCTTCAGACTTCTCTGAATTCTCCGCAGATGAAAGATGTTATCTGATGAAAATTTCTCTCCACATAATTATATGATCAGTGATCCTTATATAAGAAACATATACCTATAAAATCATGTAATCCAATTTTCCCAAAACATCGATGACTTACTACCTTTACAATAGACAGTGTTATGCAGTCCACATAGTTCCTTTTATTTCTTCACAGCGGCCGATCCCATCAACCGATGAAAACCCACTACAGATTCTCATATTGATGCATCCATTTAGAAAATTATGCTCCATCCCATGAACTATAGTCATTCCATAGAGTGTAATCCTACCGCTAACTGTTTCTCATTCGTGGTATTCATAGTGACCTTCGTAGTCCACATAGTGCTACTATGTAGAAATTTTTCTTTGCTGAATTTCCTTCTTAATTCTGAAAATATCCTTTTTGTCTACAGAATATGATTCATAATCTATAAACCATGAATCCCTTTGTTGAAAACCTTCCTTTTTCAAAAAAAAACTCACAATTTTGAGTCATAAAAAATTTGGAACAGATTGGGAAACAAGAAACCTTAAAATCTAATTTAGAAAACACCAACCATACACATTCAAGGTCATTAGGATTTCTCAACAAATACACTCACACCAATGATCACCAAGCAGACACCTTGAGGGATTTTGTTAACAATATCCCCCTTTGGGTTTGTTGACAACTCTTCACTTATGGATACCTAGTTAAAGATCATTCTATATTCTATAAATGATTTCATTATGTGATTAAGATTGAAATAAAAAATTTACACAACACACACTCTAAGCTAACATGATCTATATTCTATGTAATAAATATGAGTAAAATTTAATGTTCATCAATTAATATCATCATTCCAAAAACACTCAATTTAATTCATCAAGAATGTCATCCATCGTGATATATTTCATTTGATCAATTACTTATAGACCCATAAAATTTAATACTCTCCCTCTCTCACTACTCCCCATTTCAACATTCGATGCTCCCCCATTTAGCTTCTCCCCTTGTCTTTATTAAGAATGTTTCTCCCATTTTACAGCTAAAATTTCTCCCCTTTTTTAAATGATCCAAAAGACATTCTATTTATCTCTACAACAGGGTAAAGAACACATATTATCACTTTTAGGAAAAAACACAACACCTCGTTGAGAGGGGGTCCGGTATTTAATCTTTTCAATTGAGGAGAGTTGAATGAGATACGAGTTCTAGTTGATGTCTCTTAAATTCTAATTTGTGTAAGGACTTTTTTATAATATCTACAACCTATATATCTATAAATATATACTCCAACTTCACTATCCCTTAATCCACCTTATCCTTAATAAAATTATACTTGATTTACATGTGATTTTCCCAGAGTGATGGACTAGAATTTTGCTATGATTTATAGCACTTGAATTATCGTAATGGATTCTGATCAACGACTTCACTTCAACTCCCATATAATCTAGATCATATTTCATATATAATAACTATATGCATACTAGAGTGCCCAGAACATATTAAACTTCTTCAGTGCTCAATGAAAATAAATCTTGTTTCTTTCTTGGGAAATAAATAAATAACTCTCTAAGATATAATTCACCACAAGATATTGATTTTCTATCATCAGTTGAACTAGTCCATTAAGAAATTATATAGCCCAATAAATCATGCGAAGATTTATCATTATATAAAAATATGAAATCCACTATTCCCAAGATATACCAAAGTATTATTTTTTTCTTAAATCATGTGAATAACATTAGGAATACTTTGATACCATGATTCTTGTCATGTATCAAAAACAACATCCGATCTTTTCATTATCACGTATAATATGCTACCAATGAGTTTCTTTTATTATATGATGTTAACTACATTTCATCCATCATCACATGGATGTTTCATCTAGGTATCTACTAGAGTCATTATATCTATGGAATTATCCATTCTAAATATTCCCAAAACCTCATTATAATATCATGATTGAGGAAAAAAATGTTCCACCCCTTCCTTATGTAATCTATGAACCATAAAAATGTCAATTCAACAATAATTGATTTTTTTAAATTCACTTTTCATGAATTTTATAAATTTCATGCCCTGTTGTTCATATGATCCACTAAATATTATATTATCAATATATAATAGAAAAATCAATCATCAATTGCTATCATAATTGACATACAGATTGTAATCAACTCCACCAGACCAAAAAACAAGATCCATTAAGAACTGAATGGGCCTTGATTACTAGGCTCTTTGTGCTTACCTCAAGCCGTATAAAGCCTTTAATATATGGTAAACTTTGTTATCAAAATCATGAATTAGAAAAACATATATCTTCACAATGTAAACTAATTTTTCTTAATACCCATTTAGAAATCATGACTCGACTTGCATCAGGAAAATAGTGAACATTATTTACACTTATATGTCTACGAATAATCTAATTGTCTCTCAACTTACAACATGTGAAAATGTTTCATCAACATTGATACCCACTATCTGAGAGTAAACTTCTCACACTAGTCATGATTTGTTTAAAATAAAAACACTATCCTCATTCATCTTGTTGTGAAAGACCCATTTAGTCTCGATGATATTATTATTATTTGGCCTCAAAATGTTCTCCCACTGCTGATTTTTCTTAATTTGGCTAGCCTCATCCTTCATTTATTGCACCCAATTACTATGTACAACTTCTTAATCAAAACATTTAGGCTCTATCTATGATAAGTATGATGCTTTATATATAGTGTCCATCTTCATTTTCTACACTGGGGATATCAGATCAATAATTGTGTTTTATTTATCAATTTATACTATTCTCTTCTTTCTTTTTTGCTGATTCTAAATTTTGGTCATTCTTTTAAGAATCTAAGTCTTCATCTAAATCATACACTATATCTGAAATGTATCATCATAAATAAATAAATAATAATACTTTTTCATATTTATTTATATTTTTTATTTAAATATTAATTTTATTTCTAAGGGGATACTATGTTCGATGGCGTACCCAATACGCCACAACGGGTTTCTTCGATGTCTTACATTATACAATGCTAAAATAATAATATTATTTTAATTGGTAGTTAACTCCATGCCATTTTATTGGCAGGAATGAATATAACTAACTTAAATACGATTATACTTGTTTTTTAAATGTTTTTATATTTATCCAATAAAAGTTATAGGCTTAAAATGTGAATTAATCTAATGTTAAGCATAATTTTCTTTAAAAGGATGATTTACCGCCTTTTAATGGAGAATCGTATTTAAATCTTGTTTTGGTCACTCTTATGTTCTCTATTTGATAAAATAAAAATATTCTTCTGAATTTGGAGATCAAAATTTACTTTGGATAAAATTTTGGTGTTTTTCTGATAAAATTCATTTTTTAATGAATAATGAAAAATACTGTATTTTAATTCAAAAGTGCCTATTGATATAATTTATTAATATGGATATATTATCTTTTTAATTGGGTTTAAAGTGTAATTAGATTATATTTTTACCATTTAATATAATGTTGGTAATTGGATGTAATTTCACTTTGAAATTGGATATAAACAAGTGTCCATCATTTGATAGTTATTATTTCTTAAAAACACGCTATTTTTTTAACAGCAGGAATTAATTTTAAATTAATTTCTGCCACTTCTGTGTTTTGAATTTGGGAAAATGGATTCCATATTTGGAATAAGTATGTTCAAATTTTGTAAATAGGTAACTTTTATTTTTTGAAATTTTAAATATTTACTTTAGTAAATATTTTATTTACCATAATTAAGAGGTAAATATAGAAAATAAGGGTAAAATATAATAATATAATAATATTAAATTACCCTATCATGTGTGATAATCATATATGATGATACATATCCGACCATGGGAATTCTTGTGTCTAATTAGGGACCCCATGGAGCCACATGGGAGTAATAATGACACTTTATATTAATTAATTTAAGGTAAAGTCAAACATGACATAAACAATTATCTTTTAGGGAATCAATTTTTACATGGGGTTATATAAGTTATCTATTAAAATATTAATATTCTTTGGAAATATGAAAATATTTCCTACATCATGGTATTTTTTTATAATTTTTGGACATCATATAAATAAAATTATTTATGACACAATAATGATGCAATACTTACCTCATTAATAATTGATTTAAATAAATAAGATTATAAATATTAATACAATATCCAAAACCTATCCAATTCGTATTGGATAATTTTTTTTCGACCATAAGTCATCTTAACTTTGATATTAATGAATATTTGACCCTTTGAAACCGAATATATGGTTATAATAAAATAATTGTTTCAATATTTCCTAAAGAGCCCCTCCTCTCCCTTATAAAAATCCCTCACTTATAACTCATTCCTCCCAATTCTCAAGCCTTTGGATCGTCCAAATGCTACTCCAATAATCTCCCAATATCCCTATATTTATTCTAGAAGCCTTAACTTAGGCATAAAGAACTTCAAGAAACCCATTTGGTTCAAACCAAGGGGAGTTACTCAATTTAAAGGTAACATCTTTTCTTATGTTCTTTTGTTTTATTTTACTTCTCCAAACCCATAAACTCTTTTTCTTCCATTATTTTGTAACAAACACAGTAACCTAAATATATTAGTATGTTGTTTTGGGAAGTATTAGAACTAAATTTACACACACCTTCATATAATGGGTAAAGAACATATTGTTTCTGTGGACGGAGAACTAACGCCTCATGAAACGATGATTGTTCAATTAACTCTTACTGCCTCTCATGGTGGACATTATGATGAAACTATATTTATATATATTATATATTATTTTTATGTTTTCTTTATTATTATGTATTATTAATTTATATCATACCTTTAAGGTTTCCATTATGGATAAAAGCGATAATTTCATTTTAGGAAGTGCGGACTACCGCCCCATCAATGTGATATGACTCGTTAATGACTTATTTGGGATTTATAAAGTATAGATTTAATGATATTATATATGATATTATACTGTAATTATAATATAACTAGTTACCATTAAGTTATAGTTCCATTAAATATTAAATCGAAATTAATGTATAGTTCATGCGTACGTACGACTTACCGTCTCCATGATCGGTGCATTTCATTTCGTATATTAAAATGTTATGTACTAAAATAAATACATGTATATACTTGATATATATTTATTATATGACATCTAAATCATTAATATCATTCTATATATAATGGAGTATTGACCACATGGACAAATTGTAATTATAACAAGGTCATTTTCTAACTCAAATTTCGAACATCGACAAAATGTCCAATATGAACTCAAATAATTAACTAACTGTTATTGCTAGATAATAAGAAATATAAAAGTAATAATAAAAATTTAAAATGTTATTAATCATTTAGAAATTAACATAAGTTTATTATTTAGGAAGAACAGGAACGTACGAGTCAAGTTGGACACAAGGTAAGGGATTTCTTATCTCCCTTTTAATTCTGTGAGATTTCAATTGTTCGCCACTTATTTATTTCATGTGGTGTAATGTGTACTAACTTTTGATATATAATATCATGATTATAATTATATTCATTTTATTCTATGATTCATTTTGTGGTTATTAACCTTTGTTCATATGACTCATATTGATTACAACGTGGTAAAGGGTTTCATCTCACTTTTTATTCATATGAGATTCATGCTATATTTGCCAATTTTTCCTTTTGTGTGGTGTATGTACTACCCAGGATATTAATATTTGTGTAATATAATTTCATTTATTGGTAATTACATCTCCATTTTATGATCTTTCTTTCATGTGGTGTATGTTTCGAAAGTTACCAAATCGGTAAGATTTTTCTTCCTTTCTCATTTTTGTCCAATATTCTATATGTTGTTATGACCTTTTAATTTCAATTATAAATGTTGGTGTATGGTTTCAAACCTCCCCCATAATTCCATTTTTTTGTTTTAATGATGGGATACCCCTTTCTCTCTCATTAAAATTCTACCATGCAGATTCGTTACTATGCCGAAATTCCGAAAGGAATCCCTCTCTCCTCATTTACATTCAAGCAATTATTTTGTATCATGAATATAAATTCCATTACATTTGTTGGTACATGCATGTATATGACCCCTTAATTTCAATTTAATATAAATATGATGAGAGACACAGTTCTCTCTCATCAACAAATTTTTATGAGTTCTTATGTCACGTCATTATGCTGCCGAAATTGCACCGTGTTTTTCCATGCCAAAGTCATTGTGTAGTGAATACCATGCCCATTTATCTCTAAATGGTATTCACTATTATGCACATTTACTTATTGTTTAAAGTGTTTCATTTATGTATTACACATTCTTTTATCATCGAATAAATGATTATTTTGAATGATTCAATGTTTTATGATCCATGTGGCACAGTTATGCCTGAAATTAAATCTTTAAGAAGGGTGCACCCTTATAGCGCTCCAATGCAATGGGTAATGTATAGTATCATGATATGTAACAGCCCGAGATTTTATGAAAAATATTCTTTTAATTTCATTAATGTATTGTGTTTTATTCTACACCAAGATTACCTTGCGCTATACGCAACACCGTAATAGCTTGCAGTATACGCAACACTATTCTAGGATCGTGTTACACACAATTTTTATAATAGTTATTCTAAGAAACATTGAGTATATATATATATATATTCAATGTATAAATGAAATGTGGTTGGATTCTGTTATACGAAGAAACGAAGGATTCTTTCATAACACGCAACCCTGACTTGGCTTGCATTACATGCAATCACAACCTTCCTCGATAGCATGTGTTGTACGCAATACTAGGTTTTAATAAACAACGATATATTATTATAATATTGTCATTAACTAGCCGTTATGAATAGTATTAACTAAATTTTGAATTTTATAACATTATTATTCATCTTACACATTTTCTAGAACATGGTACAAGAACAAAATAAATTTTTCGGGTAAAATAAGTATTTTTCAAAAAATACAGTTTTGCCGCCTTTTGATGGCGCACCCACTTTAAATATAGTTTTGACATGTTTATAAGTTCAATTTGACAAAATAAAATTCTTCTTTGTAATCAGGAAATAAAAATTTACTTTGGATAAAATTTTCATATTATTCTGGTAACTTTCACATTTTAATGAATAGTAAAAGCACGCTATATTTTAATTAAAAACAACTTTTTTCATCATAATATCTTATGTGGTTAAATTGTAAAATTGAATGGTTTTAAAGTATAAATAGAATATATTTTTACCATTTAATATAATGTATGTCATTAGCATTTATTTTACCTTGAATTCGTAGGTTAAATCAATTCAATCTTTTGCAATGTTTTAAACAAAAACCTGTTTTTATTCGACAATGAGATTAATTGTAATTTAATTTCTGCAACTTCTGTGTATTGAATTTTAAAAAATGGATTCCTTATTTGGAAATAGGGGGTCCAAATTATGTTAATAGGCTACTTTTTATTTTTTGGAATCTACGGTAAATTTTATTTACCCTAGTTAAAGGTAAATCGTGTAATTAAGGGTAAATATAATATTATAAAATTACCCTAACACATTCTAAATTTCTATTTGATGGATTAAAGTAAACCCATATCAACTAAGGGTCGGATTAGATTCATTTTATGGACTTTTTACCATGAAAATAATTTAATTATTATTAAAACCAAAGAAAGTGACAACATGTCACTCTCTTAAATCTTATAAGTATAATGATTTTAACTTAGTGATAAACATCATAAAACTTAGAACATGAATAGTATCCAGAAAGATAAAAAAAGTATCTAAATCATGAGAATTTATTTTGAATTTTTTGGGATTAAATAATTATCATTAATTGTGACACAATAGTGATGCAGAAATTATTTATATAGTGAAAAATCAAGAATATAGTTTTTATTAAACTAATAGTGACCATAAAAGGCACAAAACCCTGACCAAAACTTATTGGTCATGTAAAGTTAAACTATAAGCATCCAATGGTCGAATATTTGACCATTTGGAGTCTTATAAAAGCAATTATGACACTTATATTATTTTATTTTAAATGCTTCCAAAGCTGTCACCTTCATAATTTAATAAATATAAAAATTTAAATATTGTGATTTTAAGATGATAAATTCGAGTAAAAGTATTATTGTGAAAGGTAATATATTTATCTTCATCATAGGATTTTATTTTAAATTTTCATGAAACAAATAAGTATATTAAATAATTATACAAAATTGATGTAGTAATTATTTTATTAAGAGATAAACCAAATAAATGGTTTTAAAAATAATAAAATAAATATTATATGAACTATTTAATGTGATTAACTATATTTATAGATACATATGACCTTTTATTAATATATTAAAGCTTTTATTTCGAACATATCTTCTGTATATATTTTATTTAAATTCAAATAAATGAATAGTGTCAAAATTGACACTATTGTTATTTTATAAAAATAACATATTATAAAATTGTTTAAAAATCACAAAAATATTTAAAAATTAAAAATTTAAATTTATATGGTCTATAATGTTATAAAGTAAACAATTATGAAAAATTCACAACAAATAAGTAATTATTGTTTATAATTTAAAATTTATAATTTTATTACCACAAATAAACTTAAATAGATTAAATAAGGATAAATCAAAATGATAAGGTTTAAAATAAGATCCAAACATGTCTAAATTTTATTGGTTGATGATATTACAACCCTATATCATCTAATATTCTAATATGAGTCATTTTTGGAGGTTTTAATGTGGGGTTAGATTTATTATAAATTAATATTTTTAAGAATTCCAAAGGTGCCCATCTCCTCTCTTATAAAAGGGCACCTCCTCCCTCTCCTCATCACACCAATTTGAGCCTTCAAGCTCGGCCAACCCATGCCACATTATCTTCTACACTTCCCTAGAAACATCCTAGAGGTTATGGGCTTCTTTAAAGACTAATCTTAGTGCCCTAAGAGGAGGTTTCAAAGAGGCGTATCGAAGAAGAGGTAATTTCTTCTCCCGATTCTTTCAAGATTCTTTCTTCTTCAACTTATTCTTCATTAGTTGTTTCATTATAAAATAATAACATCATTATCACTAATATAATGATTTTTTATTATAAATATGAAACAACCCCATTTCACCTTCTATCCATCCTACGGAAAATAGTATCACCGTGCGTGCGTACGTACGGAATACCGTCTCCATGCCGTGGTGTAATCTGTTTTTCCACCAACACCTTACATGGATGGGTATAATGGTGTAACGAATAACTATACATAGTTATTATAACATCATACTGATTCTGATATATTGTATCATCCACTCCAATTCAATTCAATAATCATGAAAATGATATCATCTCTCGTGCGTACGTACGGACTATCGTCTCCACGACGTGATGAGATTCATTCTCCACTTTAACCATTCATGAATGATTATAAAGTACATATAATAAGTAATCATGAAATATATGACATAATAATGATACTGGATTTATGTGTATACATATGTATGTCATCTACTTAATTCCATTCAACTCAATAAGGAAACGAAAACAGCGTTCATGCGTACGTACGGCCTACCGTCTCCATGAACGGTGTATTTATTTCCATTTACTGATTTATTATATATATGTATATTCTGAATATATATTATATATAAATCATGTTTTATATTCTGGAATTAAGTAATCATGATCTATGTAATCATATGAATAATTACAAGTCAAAACACGGACGACAAATGAAATGATTTTACCCAAAACGCTCTTTAACATGGAATTTACAAAAGAACGGGTAAAATAAAGTCATAAGTGAACCATATAAGATATCATGACAATTAGTATGATTCTGTAATAAGTCAATGAAATTATTTAAATCATTATACAGGAGGTTCGGACACTTACGAAGCAAATCAGACCTAAGGTAAGGGAAATATCACAATATCATTTTTATCCGAGATTGTTTATACTTTGAAATTTACTGGGGTGTATTTTATCATCCACATCCATGTTCCTCAATATGTAATATTATTTCCATCCACCTAAAATTGTTTAAATCCAATTTTACCCTTCGGTGTGTTTTTAGTAAAAGATATGAAAGGAATCTTTTGTCATTTTTCGTACGAGGTACTTTTTGACTTTTCCGACAAAAGTACGCGAAAAATGTTTTTTTAACTCATACGGCATGAATGGATTTTTAAAACATTATTTACAAGAAGCTTCCTTTACAAGTTTTCAAGTTTTTTTAATCAACTTCGTTTAGTTTAAAATTTTATGACATGTTATGAAATGATAAATGTTTTTGAAGTTGAAAGGATATTTTCCTCAAGAATGGAGTTCAAGTGTTTTATCAAAATTATCTTCCATCTAAGATAATAAAGGGTTCTGTTTTTATCCCTATTATTACACTGATTTGATTATGTTGTGATGGAATTATTTTTATGAATTCCTTTATCTTATATGAATTGTTTTATGATGTCACGATGTTTAAGATTCCCATTTTTATTACATGGGTTATGTAATGATGTATGATTTATGATTTTGTGAAACACATAAGAATGGTATCATTATGAGATGGGTGGGACCTATATCTCCCTCCAATGCATTGGGTAAAGATTTTATATCTCATGAGATAGACATGGCTGGAATGGTAGGTTATACCGGTTCAGTGAAACAGGACTGAAACGAGGGTGACTCGGTTCAGAAAGGGACTTTGTCCACTAAGATAGTCTTGGAAATGAGTCTTGACTAACAAGAAATGATTCTCTATGATTATGTGTGAATTCCACAATGTTTCATGTTTTAATTTATGATTATTGTGATTACATTTCACTGCCATGATTTACCCCATGTTATGAAATTATGATCTCTTTTGCAATTTAATATTTCCAAAAGTCATGTGATTATGTATATGATGTGATTGATATTTCTTTTGTTTACCCTTACTGAGCATTTGAGCTCACCCTATTATGTTTTCTTTTCCCCCAGGATATAAAGAAAAGTTTTAGGTAAAAAAAAGATGATCTTTATGGGAGATTTTGAAGATCTTTCACCACGATTAGAAGATTATATTCCGAGTTTCCAAAGACACTAAACTATTACGATCCTTGTGTGTGTGTTTTTGTTATGTACTAAGAATTCCGCAAATGTAATGTAATGTCAATGTACGTCAAGATTCGGGACTCTACAGTTGGTATCAGAGGAATGGTTTAGTCAACCTTTGGAAACTAGGATGCGAAAACGTTAGTGAGATCTCTAGAGATATTTCTAAGGTATGTCTAGGGATGTCCCTAAAGTTAAGTATACGTATAGGTTATAGTACTAGAATTACGCTAACTATCATAGAATTAAACCAAAGATGTTAGATATTGAAGGTACACCCCCTTTATTATGATTTTTCCTCTCACACTATTCTTTTTGGGTTTTAGAAAATGGCTGGAAACAAGATGATTCACGATAATGGAGGATATAATGGACAATGGAATGATATTATTCATGAGAAACCAAATGAAATGGGATTTGGAAGTCCAAACATCATTATTATGCCGAATCAGCAATCTCATTATATGATCAATAAAGTAAATTTTTTTAAGTTTCCTGACTCGGCTAATAAGAGAAAGATGGAGTTTCAAGATGATCATAGTGGAAAGAAAGCTCAATTTCCCATATGTAAATCATGTGGGAAGAGGAATCAAGGAGAATGTTTCAAAGGAACTGGAAGATGCTTTGGGTGTGGAAAATAAGGACACAAAGCCAGTAAGTGCAAAGGAAAAGGTTCAATTAACACCAAGGGTGAGGAAAACGGTATTGCTACGACATCAAAAATGGTTAAATTTTTTAAATGTGGAATGTACGGGCATTATGGAAACCAATGCCCTAATGGAAAGTCTCATGAAGAGAATCAGTATGGTCGTATGGGTAGTATTTATGTGGATGATGATGAAGAGACTACAAATGATATGTGAGATGAAATAATTGTTGAAGCTCAGTCAATGGTTTAATAATGTAGTAGAATGATTACATGTGTAATGTTGTATAAGTAATCTTATGGTACTATGGAATAAAGAGACATATATGTATTGTTACACTATTGTCTTTCCTTGAGTTTTGAAAGTGTATGATTAATGTTACCAGTACCCAGGAAAGGTTATTCAGATATTTTTGGAATGTAGATCATATGCGCATAATGAAGGGATAAGGAGAAAATTAAATGTTTGATAGTATTCATGAGCTCATGACTGATATAAGGAGAAGGTTATGTAATGGATTGAGTATATGGAATTTTTGGATTTTGTTATGTTGAAAGAGTTAACTTTTGACAGCATTTATGTTTTCACTAAGGATTAATGGTTATTCATTTTTCAAGAGAATACATGATTAAGGTATTCACACAAGGGGGATAAATGATGGTATTCACATGCTTGGTTGACGACATTTCAAGTTATCATTTTCTTTATACTATGAGCTTGGACCGAAGTATTTTAGATAAGCCTAAAGTTTGGAATGGATTATGTTAACCATAAGTTAGTATTGTTTAAGGATAGAACTTTTTTTTGATATTATTTATGTGATGTTATTGTAATGTAGTTTTAGAGAAAGGACAACCTACAGGACGGGCGACAGCCCATCGCGCAGGACAAGGCCATGGGAATCGAACCCACAACCGAAGTGCGACTGGCCTTTATCGCATACCACTGGCCTACAGGAAGTCCATGTTTAGTAGAAACTAGTTTTATTTTATTATGCGGTATGATATATGATGTATAGGTTCACTTTTGGAATCGTATATATTAAACCTCACCAAAGACGGACTTATGTATATTTGATAACTATTGCTAAACATTTGTTTGAAATAGAAGGAATGACCCATCATTCTATCACATGATCTGTTAACACTTCACGAATGAAACATTAAACTTCATTTCTTTAAGAGATGAAGTGGAAATTGTCCAAAGAACGACAAACAGTGAGACTATACCAAAATCTCGAAAGTATTTCTTCTAATTCCAATTTCATCAACTTTAGGGAAATGATCTTGAAAACCAAAAATGTTGTCCTAGTGATCTTATATCTGATGAATCAGATGGTACCCTAGATCATCACAAATTTATGGCTTTGCGATTGTTGGCTTTTTCATATCCATGTTCTCTACCACTCTCCATCAGAACATGATGGTTAGATTTCTCTTCCATATCCATATTTTCACCTATGTGGAAACCCAATGATTAGTTTATTTGGGTAACCGTTACGTTTCATACTTTTGTTTTTAAATATTGGTTTTGGTATTCCTTTTTACGATGTGGGTTTCTATTAAAGAAACATTCGAGTAGTAAACCATTTATAACCCCGACGAATTTCGAGGGCGAAATTCATTTTTAAGGGGGGTAGAATGTAACAGCCCGATATTTTATGAAAAATATTCTTTTAATTTCATTAATGTCTTGTGTTGTATTCTACACCAAGATTACCTTGCGCTATACGCAACACCATATTAGCTTGCAGTATACGCAACACTATTCATGGATCGTGTTACACACAATTTTGATAATAGTAATTCTATGAAACATTGAGTATATATATATATATATTCAATGTATAAATGAAATATGGTTGGATTCTGTTATACGAAACAACGAAGGATTCTTTCATAACATGCAACCCTGACTTGGCTAGCATTACACGCAATCACGACCTTCCTCGATAGCGTGTGTTGTACGCAATACTAGGTTTTAATAAACAACGATATATTATTATAATATTGTCATGAACTAGCCGTTATGAATAGTATTAAATAAATTTTTAATTTTATAACATTATTATTCATCTTACACATTTTCTAGAACATGGTATAAGATCAAAATAAATTTTTCGGGTAAAATAAGTATTTTTCAAAAAATGCAGTTTTGCCGCCTTTTGATGGCGCACCCACTTTAAATATAGTTTTTGAAATGTTTATAAGTTCAATTTGACAAAATAAAATTCTTCTTTGGAATCAAGAAATAAAAATTTACTTTGGATAAATTTTTCATATTATTCTGGTAACTTTCACATTGTAATGAATAGTAAAAACACGCTATATTTTAATTAAAAACAACTTTTTTCATCATAATATCTTATGTGGTTAAATTGTAATATTGAATGGTTTTAAAGTATAAATAGAATATATATTTACCATTTAATATAATTTATGTCATTAGCATTTATTTTACCATGAAGTCGTAGGTTAAATCAATTCAATCTTTTGCAATGTTTTAACCAAAAACCCGTTTTTATTCGACAACGGGATTAATTTTAATTTAATTTCTGCAACTTCTGTGTATTAAATTTTAAAAAATGGATTCCATATTTGGAATCAGTGGGTCCAAATTATGTTAATAGGATACTTTTTATTTTTGGGAATTATGAATAGTAACTACGGTAAATTTTATTTATCATAGTTAAAGGTAAATCAGGTAATTATGGGTAAATATAATATTATAAAATTACCCTAACACATGCCAAAATTCTATTTGAAGGCTAACAGTAAACCCATATCAACTAAGGGTCGTATTAGATTCATTTTATGGACTTTTGACCATGAAAATAATTTAATTATTATTAAAACCAAAGAAAGTGACAACATGTCACTCTCTTAAATCTTATAAGTATAATGATTTTAACTTAGTGATAAACATCATAAAACTTCAAACATGAATAGTCTCCAGAAAGATAAAAAATGTATCTACATCATGAGAATTTATTTAGAATTTTTTGGGATTAAATAATTATCATTAATTATGACATAATAGTGATGCAGAAATTATTTATATAGTGAAAAATCAAGAATATAGTTTTTATTAAACTAATAGTGACCATAAAAGGCACAAAACCCTGACCAAAACTTATTGGTCAGGTAAAGGTAGACTATAATCATCCAATGGTCAAATTTTTGACCATTTTGAGTCTTATAAAAGCAATTATGACACTTATATTATTTTATTTTAAATGATGCCAAAGTTGTCACCTTCATAATTTAATAAATATAACAATTTAAATATTGTGATTTTAATATGATAAATTCGAGTAAATGTAATATTCTGAAAGTTAATATATTTATCTTCATCATAGGATTTTATTTTAAATTTTTATGCAACAAATATGTATATTAAATAATTATACAAAAATGATGTAGTAATTATTTTATTAAGAGATAAACCAAATAAATGGTTTTAAAAATAATAAAATAAATATTATATGAACTATTTAATGTGATTAACTATTTTTATTGAAACATATGACCTTTTATTAATATATTAAAGCTTTTAGTTCGAACATATCTTCTGTATATATTTTATTTCAATTCAAATAAATGAATAGTGTCAAAATTGACACTATTGTTATTTTATAAAAATAACATATTATAAAATTGTTTAAAAATCACAAAAATATTTAAAAATTATAAATTTAAATTTATATGGTCTATAATGTTATAAAGTAATCAATTATGGAAAATTCACAGCAAATAAGTAATTATTTGTTATAATTTAAAATTTATAAATTTATTACCACAAATAAACTTAAATAGATTAAATAAGGATAAATCAAACTTATAAGGTTTATCATAAGATCCAAACATGTCTAAATTTTATTGGTTGATGCGATTACAACCCTATCTCATCTAATCTTCGAATATGAGTCATTTTTGGAGGTTTTTATGTGGGGTTAGATTTATTATAAAATAATATTTTTAAGAATTCCAAAGGTGCCCCTCTCCTACCTTATAAAAGGGCACCTCCTCCCTCTCCTCATCACACCAATTTGAGCCTTCAAGATCGGCCAACCCCTGACAAATTATCTTATACACTTCCCTAGAAACATCCTAGAGGTTCTGGTCTTCTTTAAAGACTAATCTTAGTGCCCTAAGAGGAGGTTTCAAAGAGGCGTATCAAAGAAGAGGTAATTTTTTCTCCCAATTAATTCAAGCTACTTTCTTCTTCAACGTATTCTTCTTTAGTTGTTTCATTATAAAGTATTATCATCAGTATCACTAATATACTTGTTTGTTATTATAAATATGAAACAACCCCATTTCACCTTCTATCCATCCTACGGAAAACAAAATCACCGTGCGTGCGTACGTACGGAATACCGTCTCCACGCCGTGGTGTAATCGGTTTTTCCACCAACACCTTACATGGATGGGTATAATGGTGTCAAGAATAACTATACATAGTTATTATAACATCATACTGATTCTGATATATAGTATCATCCACTCCAATTCAATTCAATAATCATGAAAATGATATCATCGCTCGTGCGTACGTACGGACTACTGTCTCCACGACGTGATGAGATTAATTCTCCACTTTAACCATTCATGAATGATTATAAAGTACATATAATATGTAATCATGAAATATATGACATAATAATGATACTGGATTTATGTGTATACATATGTATGTCATCTACTTAATTCCACTCAACTCAATAAGGAAACGAAAACAGCGTTCATGCGTACGTTCGACCTACCGTCTCCATGAACGGTGTATTTCTTTCCATTTACTGATTTATTATATATATGAATATTCTGAATATATATTATATATAAATCATGTTTTATATTCTGGAATTAAGTAATCATGATCTACGTAATCATATGGATAATTACAAGTCAAAACACGGACGACAAATGAAACGATTTTACCCAAAATGCTCTTTAACATGGAATTTACAAAAGAACGTGATAAATAAAGTCATAAGTGAACCATATATGATATAATGACAATTATTATGATTCTGGAATATGTCAATGACATTATTTAAATCATTATACAGGAGGTTCAGACACTTACAAAGCAAATCAGACCTAAGGTAAGGGAAATATCACAATCTCATTTTTATCGAAGATTGTTTATACATTGAAATTTACTGGGGTGTATTTTATCATCCACATCCATGTTCCTCAATATGTAATATTATTTCCATCCACCTAAAATTGTTTAAATCCAATTTTACCCTTCGGTGAGTTTTTAGTAAAAGATATGAAAGGAATCTTTTGTCATTTTTCGTACGAGGTACTTTTTGACTTTTCCGAAAAAAGTACGCGAAATTTTTTTTTAACTTATACGGTATGAATGGATCTTTAAAAAATTATTTCCATGAATCTTACTTTACAAGTTTTCAAGTTTATTTTTAATCAACTTCTTTTAGTTTAGAATTTTATGACATGTTATGAAAGGATAAATGTTTTTGAAGTAGAAAGGATATTTTCCTCAAGAATGGAGTTCAAGTGTTTTTTCAAAATTATCTTCCATCTAAGAAAATAAAGGGTTCTGTTTTTATCCCTATTATTTCATTGATTTGATTATGTTGTGATGGAATTATTTTTATGAATTCCTTTATCTTATATGAATTTTTTTATGATGTCATGATGTTTAAGATTCCCATTTTTATTACATGGGTTATGTAATGATGTATGATTAATGATTTTGAGGCTCACATAAGAATGGTATCATTATGAGATGGGTGGGACCTATATCTCCCTCCAATGCATTGGTAAAGATTTTATATCTCATGAGATAGACATGGCTGGAATGGTAGGTTATACCGGTTCAGTGAAACAGGACTGAGACGAGGGTGACTCGGTTCAGAAAGGGACTTTGTCCACTAAGATAGTCTTGGAAATGAGTCTTGACTAACAAGAAATGATTCTCTATGATTATGTGTGAATGCCACAAAGTTTCATGTTTTATGTTATGATTATTGTGATTACATTTCAATGCCATGATTTACCCCATGTTATGAAATTATGATCTCTTTTGCAGGTTAAGATTTCCAAAATTTATGTGCTTATGTATATAATGTGATTGATATTTCTTTTGTTTACCCTTACTGAGCATTTGAGGTCACCCTTTTATGTTTTATTTTCCCCCAGGATATAAAGAATGGTTTTAGGTAAAAAAAATATGATCTTTATGGGAGATTTTGAAGATCTTTCACCACGATTAGAAGATTATATTCCCAGTTTCCAAAGACACTAAACTATTAAGATCCTTGTGTGTGTGTTTTTGTTATGTACTAAGTTTTCAGAAAATGTAATGTAATGTCAATGTACGTCAAGCTTCGGGTCTCTACAGTTGGTATCAGAGGAAAGGTTTAGTCATCCTTTGGAAACTAGGATGCGAAAACATTAGTGAGATCCCTAGAGATATTTCTAAGGTATGTCTAGGGATGTCCCTAAAGTTAAGTATACGTATAGGTTATAGTACTATAATTACGCTAATGATCATAGAATTAAACCAAAGATGTTAGATATTGAAGTTACTCCCCCTTTATTATGATTTTTCCCTCTCACACTATTCTTTTTGGGTTTTAGAAAATGGCTGGAAACAAGATGATTCACGATAATGGAGGATATAATGGACAATAGAATGAGATTCTTCATGAGAAACCAAATGAAATGGGATTTGGAAGTCCAAACATCATTATTATGCCGATTCAGCAATCTCATTATATGATCAATAAAGTAAAATTTTTAAGTTTCCTGACTCGGCTAATAAGAGAAATATGGAGTTTCAAGATGATCATAGAGGAAAGAAAGTTCAATTTCCCCAATGTAAATCATGTGGGAAGAGGCATCAAGGAGAATGTTTGAAAGGAACTGGAAGATGCTTTGGTTGTGGAAAAGAAGGACACAAAGCCAGTAAGTGCAAAGGGAAAGGTTCAGTTAACACTAGGGGTGAGGAAAATGGTATTGCTGCGACATCAACAATGGTTAAATGTTTTAAATGTGGAATGTACAGGCATTATGAAAACCAATGCCCTAAGGGAAAGCCTCATGAAGAGAATCAGTATGGTCGTATGGGTAGTATTTATGTGGATGATGATGAAGAGACTACAAATGATATGTGAGATGAAAGAATTGTTGAAGCTCGGTCAATGGTTTAAGAATGTAGTAGAATGATTACATGTGTAATGTTGTATAAGTAATCTTATGGTACTATGGAATAAAGAGACATCTAAGGATTGTTACACTATTGTCTTTCCTTGAGTTTTGAAAGTGTATGATTAATGTTACCAGTATCTATGAAAGGTTATTCAGATATTTTTGGATTGTAGATGATATGCGCATAATGAATGGATAAGGAGAAAATTAAATGTTTGATAGTATTCATGAGCTCATGACTGATATAAAGAGAAGGTTATGTAATGGATTGAGTATATAGAATTTTTGGATTTTGGAATGTTGAAAGAGTTAACTTTTGACAGCATTTATGTTTTCACAAAGGTTTAATGGGTATTCATTTTTCAAGAGAATACATGATTAAGGTATTCACACAAGGGGATAAATGATGGTATTCACATGCTTGGTTGATGACATTTCAAGTTATCGTTTTCATTATACTATGAGCTTGGACCGAAGTATTTTAGATAATCCTAAAGTTTGGAATGGATTATGTTAACTATAAGTTAGTATTGTTTAAGGATAGAACTTTTTTTTGATATTATTTATGTGATGTTATAGTAATGTAGTTTTAGAAAAAGGACAACCCGCAGGATGGGCGACATCCCATCACGTAAGACAATGCCATGGGAATCGAACCCACAACCGAAGTGCGACTGGGCTTTATCGCCTACCAATGGCCTACAGGAAGTCCCTGTTTAGTAGAAACTAGTTTTATTTTATTATACGGTATGATATATGATGTATAGGTTCATTTTTGGAATCGTATATGATAAACCTCACCCAAGACGGACTTAAGTGTATTTGATAACTATTGCTAAACTTTTGTTTGAAACAGATGGAATGACCCATCATTCTATCACATGATCTGTTAACACTTCACGAATGACAAATTCAACTTCATTTCTTTAAGAGATGAAGTGGAAATTGTCCAAATAACGAAAAATGGTGATACTATACCAAAATCTCGAAAGTATTTCTTCTAATTCCAATTTCATCAACTTTAGGGAAATGATCTTGAAAACCAAAAATGTTGTCCTAGTGATCATATATCTGATGAATCAGATGGTACCCTAGATCATCACAAATTTATGGCTTTGCGATTGTTGGCTTTTTCATAGCCATGTTCTCTACAACTCTCCATCAGAACATGATGGTTAGATTTCTCTTCCATATCCATATTTTCACCTATGTGGAAACCCAGTGATTAGTTTATTTGGGTAACCGTTACGTTTCATACTTTTGTTTTTAAAGATTGGTTTTGGTATTCCTTTTTACGATGTGGGTTTCTATTAATGAAACTTTCGAAAAGTAAACCATTTATAACCCGAACGAATTTCGAGGCCGAAATTCATTTTTAAGGGGGGTAGAATGTAACAGCCCGAGATTTTATGAAAAATATTCTTTTAATTTCATTAATGTATTATGTTGTATTCTACAACAAGATTACCTTGCGCTATACGAAACACCGTATTAGCTTGTAGTATACGCAACACTATTCTTGGATCGTGTTACACACATCTTTGATAATAGTTATTCTACGAAACATTGAGTATATATATATATTCAATGTATAAATGAAATATGGTTGGATTCTGTTATACGAAAAAATGAAGGATTCTTTCATAACACGCAACCCTGACTTGGCTTGCATTACACGCAATCACGACCTTCCTCGATAGCCTGTGTTGTACTCAATACTAGGTTTTAATAAACAATGATATATTATTATAATATTGTCATGAACTAGCCGTTATGAATATTATTAACTAAATTTTGAATTTTATAACATTATTATTCATCTTACACATTTTATAGAACATGGTATAAGAAAAAAATAAATTTTTCGGGTAAAATAAGTATTTTTAATAAAATGCAGTTTTGCCGACTTTTGATGGCGCACCCACTTTAAATATAGTTTTTGAAATTTTTATAAGTTCAATTTGACAAAACAAAATTCTTCTTTGGAATCAAGAAATAAAAATTTACTGTGGATAAATTTTTCATATTATTCTGGTAACTTTCACATTTTAATGAATAGTAAAAACACGCTATATTTTAATTAAAAACAACTTTTTTTCATCGTAATATCTTATGTGGATAAATAGTAATGTTGAATGGTTTTAAAGTATAAATAGAATATATTTTTACCATTTAATATAATTTATGTCATTAGCATTTATTTTACATTGAATTCATAGTTTAAATCAATTCAATCTTTTGCAATGTTTTAAACAAAAACCCGTTTTTATTCGACAACTGGATTAATTTTAATTTAATTTCTGCAACTTCTGTGTATTGAATTTTAAAAAATGGATTCAATATTTGGAATCAGTGGGTCCAAATTATGTTAATAGGCTACTTTTTATTTTTGGGAATTATGAATAGTAACTACGGTAAATTTTATTTACCATAGTTAAAGGTAAATCAGGCAATTAAGGGTAAATATAATATTATAACATTACCCTAACACATACCAAAATACTATTTGATGGCTAAAAGTAAACCCATATCATCTAACGGTCGGATTAGATTCATTTTATGGACTTTTGACCAGGAAAATAATTTAATTATTATTAAAACCAATGAAAATGACAACATGTCACTCTCTTAAATCTTATAAGTATAATGATTTTAACTTAGTGATAAACCTCATAAAACTTCAAATATGAATAGTCTCCAGAAAGCTAACAAATGTATCTACATTATGAGAAATTATTTAGAAATTTTTGGAATTAAATAATTATCATTAATTGTGACACAATAGTGATGCAGAAATTATTTATATAGTGAAAAATCAAGAATATAGTTTTTATTAAATTAATAGTGACCATAAAAGGCACAAAACCTGACCAAAACTTATTGGTCATGTAAATCTAGACTATAATCATCCAATGGTCGAATATTGGACAATTTGGAGTCTTATAAAAGCAATTATGACACTTATAATATTTTATTTTAAATGATGCCAAAGTTGTCACCTTCATAATTTAATAAATATAACAATTTAAATATTGTTATTTTAAGATGATAAATTCGAGTAAAAGTATTATTGTGAAAGGTAATATATTTATCTTCATCATAGGATTTTATTTTAAATTTTTATGCAAAAAATAAGTATATTAAATAATTATACAAAAATGATGTAGTAATTATTTTATTAAGAGATAAACCAAATAAATGGTTTTAAAAATAACAAAACAAATATTATATGAACTATTTAATGTGATTAACTATTTTTATATATACATATGACCTTTTATTAATATATTAAAGCTTTTATTTCGAACATATCTTCTGAATATATTTTATTTAAATTCAAATAAATGAATAGTGTCAAAATTGACACTATTGTTATTTTATAAAAATAACATATTATAAAATTGTTTAAAAATCTCAAAAATATTTAAAAATTATAAATTTGAATTTATATGGTCTATAATGTTATAAAGTAAAAAATTATGGAAAATTCACATCAAATAAGTAATTATTTGTTATAATTTAAAATTTATAATTTTATTACAACAAATAAACTTAAATAGATTAAATAAGGATAAATCAAAATGATAAGGTTTAAAATAAGATACAAACATGTATAAATTTTATTGGTTGATGAGATTACAACCCTATATAATCAAATCTACGAATATGAGTCATTTTTGTAGGTTTTTATGTGGGGTTAGATTTATTATAAATTAATATTTTAAAGAATTCCAAAGGTGCCCCTCTCCTCCCTTATAAAAGGGCACCTCCTCCCTCTCCTCATCACACCAATTTGAGCCTTCAAGCTCGGCCAACCCCTGAAAAATTATCTTCTCCACTTACCTAGAAACATTCTAGAGGTTCTGGTCTTCTTTAAAGACTAATATTAGTGCCCTAAGAGGAGGTTTCAAAGAGGCGTATCGAAGAAGAGGTAATTTCTTCTCCCGATTCTTTCAAGCTTCTTTCTTCTTCAAATTATTCTTATTTAGATGTTTAATTATAAAGTAATAACATCAGTATCACTAATATACTGATTTGTTATTATAAATATGAAACAAACCCATTTCACCTTCTATCCATCCTTCGGAAAACAAAATCACCGCACGTGCGTTCGTACGAGGTACTTTTTGACATTTCCGACAAAAGTACGCGAAAAATGATTTTTTAACTTATACGGCGTGAATGGATTTTTAAAACCTTATTTCCAAGAAGCTTCCTTTACAAGTTTTAAAGTTTATTTTTAATCAACTTCTTTTAGTTTAAAAGTTTATGAAATGTTATGAAAGGATAAATGTTTTTGAAGTAGAAAGGATATTTTTCCTCAAGAATGGAGTTCAAGTGTTTTATCAAAATTATCTTCCATCTAAGATAATAAAGGGTTCTGTTTTTATCCCTATTATTACATTGATTTGATTATGTTGTGATGGAATTATTTTTATGAATTCCTTTATCTTATATGAATTGTTTTATGATGTCACGATGTTTAAGATTCCCATTTTTATTACATGGGTTATGTTATGATGTATGATTTATGATTTTGTGGCACACATAAGAATGGTATCATTATGAGATAGGTGGGACCTATATCTCCCTCCAATGCATTGGGTAAAGATTTTATATCTCATGAGATAGACATGGCTGGAACGGTAGGTTATACCGGTTCAGTGAAACAGGACTGAAACGAGGGTAACTCGGTTCAGAAAGGGACTTTGTCCACTAAGATAGTCTTGGCAATGAGTCTTGACTAACAAGAAATGATTCTCTATGATTATGTGTGAATGCCACAAAGTTTCATGTTTTATGTTATGATTATTGTGATTACATTTCACTGCCATGATTTACCCCATGTTATGAAATTATGATCTCTTTTGTAGGTTAAGATTTCCAAAAGTTATGTGCTTATGTATATGATGTGATTGATATTTCTTTTGTTTACCCTTACTATGCATTTGAGCTCACCCTTTTATGTTTTATTTTCCCCCAAGATATAAAGAAAGGTTTTAGGTATAAAAAAAAGATCTTTATGGGAGATTTTGAAGTTCTTTCACCACGATTAGAAGATTATATTCCGAGTTTCCAAAGACACTAAACTATTACTATCCTTGTGTGTGTGTTTTTTTTATATACTAAGTATTCCGAAAATGTAATGTAATTTCAATGCACGTCAAGCTTCGGGTCTCTACATGATATGTCATGTGCAATGTGTGTTGAAACATGTTAATTAATGTGCAATGAGGGTTTACTCATGCTTAATGTGCAATGAGGGTTTACTCATTCTCCTTGTGCAATGAGCCTTGGCTCATACTAATTCCATTGTAAGTGTTGTTGCCACATTTCCATGTTATGATTATCATGCTTTATCACGCCTTTATGTTTATGATTCTATTGTTCTCTATTGATATACCTATTGTCTAAAATGTATTTTATTCCTCATGTTATTCCATGTTTATTCCCTTACAGGGCTTCATAGCTCACCCCTTTTCTTATGCATGTCCTCAGGTTATCCCATGAAATGATAAGTATGAGGGAATGTAGTGGTCATGTAAAGGAAGTTTTCAATAAAGATGGTGTATTACATGTTTTAATTTGTTATGTAATGATCCTAAGCCCCAAAGACACTAAACCTCTCGATCTTCTTTGTTGTATCAAGTGATGTTTATGTAATAAATCATGTTTAATTGTTCAATAAGAAGAAGGGTTTTCATAGTTGGTATCAGAGGATAGGTTTAGTTATTTTTGGGATTAGGATTAGAAGACCCTAGTAAAGACTTAGATACAAGACTAAGTATAATAAAAAATCCCTATGTTTTGGTGAGTATTGATTAAGTGGTTTATCAAGAAAATACATCCATGTCTAGATACGATCAAAACTATGATATTCTGTTGGGATGAAAATGAAAGGTATCAGAAAACCATTAAGGTTAAAACATGTTAGAGATATTTTTGAGTTTTATAAAAATGAAAAAATGTAGAACGTGTGACAACCCATCATGTCGGACAATGCTGTGAGAATCGAACCCACAACCAAAGTGTGATTGAGATTTATCGCCTACCACTAGACTACGTGAAGTCCCTAGTTAGAATGACTTATTCTTTTAAGCTAAATAGTTTTATGGATCATGAATATGTTGATTTTCAGAAGTTATGTTTTATCTAATGGATATCCTTATTACTGGAAAATTATTTTGTGATTAAATGATAAAGGTTATGTTGGAAGATGTTTTCTCTTTTGTAATACTATATTCCTAAGGAAAATAAAATACTACTGGATTTCAATTGTGGAGGAATGGTTGAATTTTTTTTATAAGAACCAATGTATTTATTGTGGATATATGGTGATTTGGTTTATTTTTTTAAAATTATTAACCTACCATAGAGAATATGTGATTAGGTTAATTACACTTTATTATGTGACTTTAAGAGTAGTCGATGATATTTGGAGATAAATGTTAAGATTTATTGTGGAAGACAATGTTACTAAATTCATCTGAGTTTTGGGTTTCAATCTTAGTTTGGATTATTTCGAAGAATTTAATGGACGATTGTGTACTGAATGGTATTTCTGGAACTTTGGTTACTTTTTGTTGAACATTGTAGATTAATAGTAGTATTTCTTTTTATAAAGGATTATCCTTTTGTGGATTATATGATCTCATACTAACCATTTTGGTTTTATTTGATGTCTAAAGACACGGGATATATACAGTTATTCTTTTATGGATTATGTGATTGTCTAGAATATGATTCTTGTGCTTTTGATGTGACCAAGTCTTTTTGAATACTCATTGTTTTGAGAGAAGATTATTTTTTTTAGAAATTTATTGAAGAATGAAACTCTAATTGAAGGTAAGTATATTTCCTTATGTTATTAATCCATGTAGTAAATTAATTCCTCAATATTATGAAAAGGAATGTAAAACAAAAAATATTGTTTGTTTAGGTTTCCTAATATGGAATAAAATACTGTTTAATACAACATAAGTTTTGTGATTTTCTGGTTTTTAACTTTCTCCTAATCATGTTTTCTATCACTCTCCATCAGAAAATGACTGTTTTTTTCCCTTCCATATCCATTTTTTCCTACATGGAATTCTAGTGTCGATTAACTCGGGTGACCTTTTTTACTTCTCTTTCTTTCATTTAAAGTGATAGTTTTACTAATTCTTTTCTGATGTGGGTATTTTAGTGAAGTTTTTGAGCCCAATTTTAAAATTGCGAGGATGTAATTTCCAAAAGGTGGGAATAATGAAACATCCAAGATAAATAAAGAATAATAATTTTTCATATTTATTAATATTTTAGAATTAATGATTAATTTTACTTGGAAGGGGATACTATGTTTGATTGCATACCCAATACTCAACAGCGGGTTTTTTCGAAGTCTTACATTACACAATGAAAAAATAATAATATTATTTTAATTGGTAGTTAACGACATGCAATTATATTGGCGGGAATGAATAGAACTATGTTAAATATTATTATACTTGTTTGTTAAAGTTTTTATTTTTATCCAATAAACGTTATAGGCTTAAAATGTGAATGAATCTAATTTTAAGCATTTTTTTAAAAGGTCGATTTACCGCCTTTTAATTGAGAACCCTATTTAAATATAGTTTTTGTCACTCTTATATGTTCTATTTGACAAAATAAAATTATTCTTTAGAATCGGGACATCAAAATTTACTTTGGATAAAATTTTGGTATTTATCTAATAAAATTCTATTTTTTATGAATAATGAAAAATACGTTATTTTAATTCAAAAGTGCCTATTAATAAAATTTATTTATCTGGTTATATTATCTTTTTAATTGGTTTTAAAGAGTAATTAGAATATATTTTTACCATTTAATATAATTTTATTCATTGGATGTAATTTCAATTTGAAATTGGACATAAACAAGTGTCAATCTTTTGATAGTTATTATTTCTTAAAAACACGCTATTTGTTTTAACTGCGGGAATTAATTTTAAATTAATTTCTGTCACTTCTGTGTTTTGAATTTGGAAAAATGGATTCCATATTTGGAATTATTAGGTCCAAATTTTGTAAATAGGTAACTTTTATTTTTAGACATTTTAAATATTTACTTTAGTAAATATTTTATTTACCATAATTAAGAGGTAAATATAGTAAATAAAGGTAATATATAATAATATAAAAATATTAAATTACCCTAACATGTGTCTTAATACAATTGTCTGATACATATAAGACCATGGGCATCCTTGGGTCGAATATGGGACCCCATGGAGCAACATGGGAGTAATAATTACACGTTATATTAATTAATTTAAGGTAATGTCAAACATGACATAAACAAATATATTTTAGTGAATAAGTTTTTACATGTGGTTATATAAGTTATCAATTAGACTATAAATATTCTTTGTAAG
Source organism: Viscum album (assembly GCA_963277665.1). Classification (NCBI taxonomy): domain Eukaryota; kingdom Viridiplantae; phylum Streptophyta; class Magnoliopsida; order Santalales; family Viscaceae; genus Viscum; species Viscum album. Next base: position 876,606,335 of record OY728136.1, read on the forward strand.
GATAAAAATATTTCCTACATCATGGTAATTTTCTTTATAATTTTTTTACATCAAATAAAATAAATTATTTATGATACAATAATGATGCAATACTTACCTCATTAATAAATGATTTAAATAAATATGATTATAAATATTAAAAAAATATCCAAAACCATTCCAATCCGTATTAGATTATTTTATTTCTATGATAAGTCATTTTATCTTTCATATTACCGAATAGTTTACCTTTTGAAACCGAATATGTGTTTATAATAAAATAATTGTTTCAAGCTTTCCTAAAGAGCCCCTCCTCTCCCTTATAAGAATACCTCACTTATAACTCATTCCTCACAATTCTCATACAATTGCATCATCCAACATGTTCTTAAATAATCTCCCAATATACCTATATTCATTCTAGAAGCCGTAACATAGGCATAAATCACTTCAAGAAACCCATTTGGTTCAAACCAAAAGGAGTTACTCAATTTAAAGGTAACATCTTCTCTTAAGTTATTTTGTTTTATTTTACATCTCCAACCACATAAAATCTTCTTATTCCATTATTTTGTAACAAAAACAGTATAACTAATATATTAGGATGTTTTTATGAGAATTATTCGAACTAAAATTACACACACCTTCATCTAATGGGTAAAGAAAATACTGTTTCTGTGGATTGAAAACTAAAGCCTCGCGAAACAATGATTGTTCAATTAACTCTTACCTCATATCATGGTGGAAATTATGATGGAAAAATATTTATATATGATATATATTATGTTTTTTTTCTTTATCCTTTTTTATTCTCTATGTATATCATACCTTTATGTTTTCCATTATGTGTAAATGCGATAATTTCATTTTAGGAAATGCGGACTACAGTCCCCCTCAAAGTGATATGACTCGTTAATTCATTATGTGGGATGTATAAAGGATGGATTTAATGATATTATATATGATATTATATTGTAATATATAATATAATTATGTACCCTTAGGTTATAATTCCATTAAATATTAAATACAAATGAATGTATTGTTCATGCGTACGTACGACTTACCGTCTCCATGATTGGTGCATTTCATTTCTTATCTCCAAATGTTATGTACTAAACTAAATACATGTATATACTGGATATATATGATATATATGATATATAGATCATTAATATAATTCTAGATATAATGGATTTTTGACCACATGGACATATTGTAATTATAACATGGTCATTTTCTAACTCAAATTCTGAACATCGACAAAATGTCCAATATGAACTCAAATAATTAACTAACTGTTATTGCAAGATAATAAGCGATATAAAAGTAATAATAAACATAAAAACGGTTATTAATCAAGTATAAATTAACATAAGTTTATTATTCAGGAAGAACAAGGAACATATGAGTCAAGTTGGACATGAGGTAAGAGATTTCTTATCTCACTTTCAATTCTTTGAGATTTCCATAGTTCGCCACTTATTTATTGAAAATGGTATAATGAGTACTTCCTTTTGATATATAATATCATTATTATAATTATATTCATGGTATTATGTGATTTATTTTGTGGTTATTAACCTTTTTTCATATGACTCAAATTTATTACAACGTGGTAAAGGGTTTCATCCCACTTTTTATTCCCATGAGATTCATGCTATATTTGCCACTTTTTTCTTTTGTGTGGTGTATGTACTACCCAGTATTTTAATCTTTGTGTAATATATTTTCATTTATGGGTATTTACATCTTCATTATATGATATTTATTTCATGTGGTGTGTGTTTCGAAAGATACCAAATCGGTCAGGTTTTTCTTCCTTTCTCATTTTTGTCCAATATTCTTTAAGTTGTTATGCCCTTTTAATTTAAATTATAAATGTTTGGGAATGGTATCAAACCTCCCCCATAGTTCCCTCTATATGTTTTAATTATGGGAGACCACTTTCTCTCTCAGTAAAATCCTACCATGTAGACCTTTTACTATGCCAAAATTCCGAAAGGAATCCCTCTCTCCTCATTTACATTCATGCAATTATTTTGTATCATGAATCTAAATTCCATTACATTTATTGGGACATGTTTCTATAAGACCCATTTAATTTCCATGCCATGTAAATATGATGAGACACCCCTTTATCTCCCATCAACAATTTTTTATGAATACTTATGTCATGCCGTTATTCCGCCGAAATTGCACCGCATTTTTCCAAGCCAAGGTCATTGTGTAATGAATACCATCCCCATTTCACTATCAAGTGTATTCACCTTTATGAACATTTACTCATTGTTTAAAGAGTTTCATTTATTTATTACACATTATTTTATGATGTAATAAATGATTATGTTGAATTATTCAAGGTTTTATGATCCATGTGGCACACTTATGCATGAAATGAAATGTTTAAGAAGGGTGTTCCCTTATAGCGCTCCAATGCATTGGGTAAAGTATAATATCATGATACGTCATGTGAAATGATTGTTGAATCATGATAATTCAAGTTAAAAAAGGGTTTAATCATGCTTCATGTTCAATGAGGGTTTACTCATGCTCCATGATCAATGAGCCTTAGCTCATGCTAATTCCTTGTTAAGTGTTTTTGCCACATTTCCATGTTATGATTATCATGATTTATCAAGCCTTTATGTTTATGATTCTCTTGTGATCTATTGATATACCTATTGTATAAAATGTATTGTATTCCTCATGTTATTCCATGTTTATTCCCTTACTGGGCTTTATAGATCACCCCTTTTCTTATGCATGTCCTCAGGTTATCCCATGGAATTCTAAGTACGAGGGAATATAGTGTTCATGTAAAGGAAGTTTTCAATAAAGATATTGTATTTCATGTTTTAAGTTGTTATGTAATGATCCTAAGCACCAAAGACACTAAACCTCTTGATATTATTTGTTGTATCAAGTGATGTTTATGTTACAAATCATGTTTAATTGTGCAATAAAAAGAAGGGTTGTCATATGAAACATCTCCTGATATAAATCTCTCTTCATTACAACCCACACAAGATTGATATGGAATTTGATGAAGATTCTTCATGTCTTATACTATGGTGATATTATTATATTTTAATATCTTTCCCAACCACTTATTGAATTATTTAATTAATTTTCATTTATTTTAGTTGCCAATAAATATCCATTCACATCATTGGGATTCAAATATCCTATGTTCATCCTTATTGAGAATGAAAAACCTACATCTGAAGAATTGAAAGTATTTCAGTGATGGATTATTTCCATATAATTTCTCATATAAAGTATTCTATTCTTTTGGACATAATAACACTCTTTTTTTTCTATTGAATTATTTTATAAAATCTTATTTCCAAAACATCTATTCTTGATCTTTATTATTGAAAATTTTTCTGTCCATGTTGTTTTTAATTCTATTTCTTCTCTCAACAACCCCCTTTCACTGTTATGTTCTTACCACTGATGCATTATTCCTTATCCCATGTTTCTCAAGATAATACACTAAATGGATATTTCTGAACTATGTTCCATTATCTATTTGAATATTATGAATATTTGGACACAAAATAATCTCAACTTCCCTTTGATATGTTTTTATGCAACTGATCAAATCAGATTTGTGAGTGATAATTGGAAATAATGACATTCCTGTTAAATAACCAACAAAGGAAATATAATATCTCCTCTCATCAATTTATCATGATGAAATTGGTCCACAGACAATAATATGCACCAACTCTGGTAACATTGTTTACATTTTCTCTTTGTTCCTTATATTCCTTTCAAATGACCTTCCCTTGTTGAAAATCATCACAAGTATGGATACAATCATACAATAATATAGGGAATTATCTAGTATAATCATATTTCCCCAGATATTCTAATGATTTTTGGATCAAATGAGTAAGGCATTTACGCTATAACTTTTTTTCACATTCCTTGGAAAAAAATCTTCTTCTCCACTTATAGGGTAGATATTTCCATTCATATGATTTCCCTAAAAACAATTGCACCATATTTTGGCTTTATGAAACATATTGAATTTGAAACACATTTAACATGTACATAATCTCATAATTGACGGACACTTAGAATGTTGAGACAGATATGTTCAACAACCAAGACATCCATATGCCTCGTTTCTTTTCTAACAAACTATTATTTACCAGAACCAATCATTTTTAATCATTCATCTTTAAAGAATCATACGATAACTTCCATATCATACCAAATTTCTATCACTAGATCCATATTACTTATCATATGAAAAGTGCATCTAGTGTCAATGATCCATATTCAACCGTGATAAGATTATTTAAAATAAATATCTTCCACCACTTCTTCTTTATATATTTTCATTCTGTTCCATTTTTTGGACTCCATACACCATATGGATTGATAATATCGATCTAACTCGATGTATGATGGTATATATTAATCCATAAATACTAAAACCTGATTTTTCATATTCATCCCATTTTATGATTCATTAAATATCTGCTTAGGAAAGCATTATTTCATTTTCATCATATTTCTCTTCCTTGTTGATGAGCAGTATATTTCTGTGTTCCCCAATACTCTACACCTAAAACATTTACAATCAAATTATCTTCTATAGAATTGAGTTTTTATGGATACATCTATTGATATTGTACCATTTGGTACCTCTTGTCTATGGAACATACATTTAGTGCATATCTCATTTTTCCACATTAATAAAATATAATGTGTGGTGCATTTTTTTGTGGCCATACTGATTAATGGTTCTATATTAGGTTGTCTGAATATTATCATCCTGATTTGGACCCAAATAAATATTAAACCAAAAAGTGGGAACTTGTTGTCTACCATCAATAATTACTTCCTTATTTTTGTGATCATGCTCCATACCATCTATATCATTCTGATCAATCAATTTTCTTTCTTGACACTCATTTTTCTATTTCACTAGAACTATGAATTCTAATTTTATTTTTTTTTTCATTTCTTATGTATCCTACTTTGATGGAATCAATAGTTTCTCCTAATCATTCATTTTACTTATCATACTAAAAACTTCCTCTTCAAGCCCTTAAATATGTTTGATTTTATATTTTCCTTAATTAGCCAGAATATCAATCTCTATTTTCTATTCATCAATTTTGAGTTTTTAGTCACCATCAAATTTTCAGCTATCAGGAATTGAAGACTTCGTTTATTCAATTCCATCATTCATATAGGACTTATCTTCTTCCTAATGCTACATATAAATTTTCGCATCATAAACAATTTTATTGTTTTTCTTTATTCTTTTCTCTAAACATATATATATTCGATTGTAGTTTCTAATTATTCATGAATCCCAACACTTTCTTAAACTTATTCGTCATCATAGTATCTTTCCTCCCTTTTTGGTAATTTATGAAAAAATTCACTATAGTGTCTCCTTCACGATCCTTTAAGTCCTCCAACTCTTCTGCCTCAGATTCTTTTGAAAATTCATCTTCTTTTGAATGAATATTCATAATTTTGAATACATTTCTCATATAACTTCTCCTTACTATCACATTGGTTGAATACATATTGGGGGGGGGGGATTTCATTATTTTTTTAATTGTCGTATTTAAAATTATTATTATGATTTTCTAAAAAAATTTCCAATATTTCCACATAGAAAGGATGCAAGTGGATGTTTTCCATTGAACTTTCTTCTTCCTCTTTACAGATTTGAAGAGATAAATGACATAACATCATCCAATTTTTCTTCCACCAAACCATCTTAAATATATATGTTATTCATGGACTTGAATAACACTTATTTCTACTACCCCTATTCTAAAACATTATTATCATCATCATTTCTCATCAAGTATGAAATAATTGTACAGTAAAAGCTATCCAACATCAGCTCTTTATATATTCATCTTCCAATACAAAAACATTCAAATAAAATTAAGGTGGATGTTTTCTCATGTTTTTCATAAAAATCATAATATCATAAATTATTTCACCTATACCAGACATGGATTCCACAAAAGTATTTACCCAGTCAAATAACATATCAACATACTCATTAGGATTCATTATATGATCCTCATACTTTTTCCATAGAACCTACAACTTTTCTTCTCTCGATTTTGATTCAACCTCTGAAATATTAAATAAATTTTACCACATTTCAAGTGATGAAATACATGAAATCATATTTGTATATATTTAATAGGATAGGGCTCCCCCTAAATAATTTTCTCCTTTGGTGCCTTTATCCAATTACCTTATGTCATATTCTGATAATTCACTATAGTGTATTCAAGCCAAAATTTCATACATCACTACTATAATGAAAACCATTCCTAATGATCAGATATAGTGAAGGATCTAATTCATCCATAATTAATAATTTTTACCATCAATGATATGAATTCCATTTTTGATTTACAACCTATATTTCTTCTACATAGAGAGATCCACTAAAAATCAACACTTATCTTTGAAACCAATTGTTATCCCAATTAGGTTAAATAACCATAGAGGGGGTGGTTTATGGTATTAGATATTAAAATAACTACCACTTTGGATCTTGTTTCATTGTAAAAAACTCTTTTCTCTCTTTCCCATCAGAATATATGAAGAAAATATAAATCATGAATGATACCATAAAATTTTACTTGCTTAACCCTCCTAGTGTTACGTCCAAGGAGCATACAATAATGATGTGTCGATGTACAAAATCCACCAATGATCACATCCATATTAAAATGTTTTTGGTAGATCACTTATATGATCAGAACCAATACATTTATAAGGTTTATGGTCATCTCACTACTTTCCAAAGGGTACTCTCTATGTCTCTTTCACTGGATCACTGTCAGTTGAAAGGATCAACATCATCGTCTTCCATTTCTCACTGATCTTGGAAGGGATCCACACATAGTTTATGGACTTTTAGGTCCCTTCATTTTCAAGAATGCATGCGTACTCAACTATAGGTAGATTCTCTATTGAAATATCATTGTCACCTATAGATGAAATACACTTTTCCGTATAATGATAGTTTGTATAAATTAATAAAACACTTTTTTTTGTAAATTTATGAACTTCCTCAAGTCCTCCATGAACTGCCCTGCACCGCGTGTCATGAGGGATTTGTGGCCCAAAAATTATTCCATTGAATATCCCTTCTTTGTGGATGGATGATTTCCATAGCCCACCTATCCTCCATAGACCCTTCGTTGATTGTGGAAAATAGTTCCCTGAAAAACCCATTCCATGAGCAATCTCTATGGAACTTTTCTCATTACCTGAAATCCTCCCTTGTGAACCTCTTCTCCTTCGTGGAATACTCCCTCATAAACTGCATTAGAATTCTATGAATTCTTTATATAGAGAAGATTTTTTCTACTGAAAATTGATATATAATTAATTATTTGATTATAGGTCCTTATATTTGAGAACATATATGAAAAATATGCAAATATGGTTTTCTTAACAATTTCATGTTGTACAACATTTACCACAGACTGTGTTATGCGGTCCTCATATCGTTTTTCTTCCTCCTTGGAAGTCAACCTATTCTGTGGATGAAAAACTTTTGAAACATATCAAATCTCTAACTCTTCTATGAAAATGATGATCCAAACCACTATATAATTCCTTTTATGGATAGTAAGCCTCCCATGAACTGGATTTCATTTGCAGTATGCATAGCATTGTTATACCGAAAATTTCCTTTGATTAATTTTCTTCATTGTTCCACAAATCTCATTGTGTGGTCCATGAACTGTGCTTTGCGATCCAAAAACAATGAAAACTATTTAGAAATACCATCCTTTCCAAAAAAATTGTTGATTTTGATACCCAAAAATTTAGTAAACATTGGGAAAAAGCACAACCCTAAAACTTGTTTTGAGAAACACCAACCATTATCATTCCCAGTCAGCTGTCATTATCAACAAACACAATCACACCTAAAAACACACAGAGGATACATTTTCTTTCACCGTAATAAATTTTGGTTATAATGACCATGTTCCACTCTATGGATAAAAAAATATGTAATAGAACTTTTTTAATTGTCCTAATCATCCACATGAGCTGCAAAACTGTGGTGCATCAATGTAAACCTTTTCCAAATTCTTAGGCTTTCCAAAGTAGAATAAAGTCAATGGCACCCTGCCGAGGACTAAAATCAGTCTAGAAGAACCATACTATTGAGAACTATTTTGAGAAACATAACACATTCTATTCACTTTGATGAAACTAAAGGAACTACCAAGGGAATAAAAAGTTACTCCCATCAACTATGAAATACCATCCAAATCAATTTCGACCATCAATCACATATCCATCACATTTTCATATGAAGGGATCGTAAAAAAAACATAGAATGAATATCAGTTCTAAGTGATATCTTGGACTGTTGAGTCTTAATAATCTCATTTGGTATTATCTCGGGAGAAAACCATGGAAGATCATCAAATCAGTTCTCATACTCAGTCACAGTCATCTCAGCCTTCTCGAGTTTGAAAATATCTATAGCCCTAGCTGTCACATATACTCTAGATAGAATTGGTTAGTGAAAATATATTGAATTCATTTCCACACTCATTCCTCATTCATAATCATGATCACTATCGTGTACCGTTATATCCTACATGGTCTTTTGATCATGAAAGTGAAACATTTCTCCATGATTAAATTAGTCATTTACAAGATCTGAAAAAATTTCAATCTTACTCAACCAATCCTTATCCAGTTGAGGATCATTGGAACATTAGAATGCTGGTGTATTTTTGTGACAGATATCTGGAGAATGACTCTAAATTTCATCATTATGAGGTTACACAACTCGGCCATGAATAGAAATGAGTGAAGGTGCCCATCCCAAATCATTGAAAATATACACAATAACCTCAACTAGATTATGGTACCTAAGAGGATTTATTAATTATGGTTCATTAGAATCTTCCTCTTAGACCCTAATCGGACATCTTATTTGAGGCCCGGTGTCAGAAAACATCATAAAATAACATTGAAGACATTAAAATATTTCTCAAATCAAAAAATCATAAAGAAAAATAGGGAAATTAATCCCTTCATTAATAAAACATGATTTTTATTTATACTTATCAAAATATAACGACGAAAAAACTACAATTATTCCTCAACACACCATTCCTAAACCACCTATGGAGACTTAAGAATCGTTACGATGAGAGATGGCCAAACACTCACTCCTAAATACATTCTATTTCTTGAAAAGACCTCTAAAATACATACTAACATTAACGTATGATTCCTAACCTACATATTTAATTAAACATTCTCATGAAAAAACATAGATACCTTGGTACTCTGTTACCTGATCTAACACTAGAATATTATAAAAGGAATTCTCAATCCCTTGAGCAAGTAACTAGAACCTCGCATCATGCAATATAAAGAGGGAATGAATTTTCCACACACAAAACATAAGATAAAAAATACATATTAGTATTCAAAAAACTCCAAATGGAATAAAAAATAGATACCAGATAAGTATATGAAAAACCCCATAAATACATCATAAAATATAGGAAATAAGATAATATAAACCCATGGTCCAAACAAACATTTCACTCAAAGTCCCATGGGACCAGTAAAATAAACCTCCTCCAAGAGATGATTTCACTTTTCTCAGACATGGAACTGGAAAATTTTCATATTTTTGAAGGAAAAGGTAATTTGTGAGATAAATTATTAGTAGGGTATTACCATGTGATTCATAACAAGATTCCATAAAAACCAATTCATGGTTTAAATTTTAATCAAAACTTGAATGGGAATACAATTTCATTTTGAAAAAAAACTTCCCTGCTATTTCATAATGATGGAAAAAATATCAAACATTTCATAATAAAACAAATTATTTAAAAAAGTTATATAAATTACTTGGAAGTATTAATGAAATAATACAATTAGTTGAATTTATAATTCGAACAGACACAAAAAGAAACATGGACATCTACCATACAGTATGATACTTTATAGTAATAGGATACTCACACTATCATATGATAGATCATGGAATATGTGTACAAATTTCCATGAGTATAAAGATGAATTAGACTCATCAATGTTCCATTGGGAATTTAATCTTCCTGAAAACATTTTTTTAGAGTTTTCATCATCCATCTAGTTTTAGGGATTTACCATCAGAGTGTGATTGTCCCAAATAACTCTGTAACTACATAATACTTCATTTTCTTAATTAATAAATCAATTAAAAAGTTAAAATCATTTCATATAAAATCATTCATCTTTTAAAGTATTATTTTCCACTTTTCCATTACAAAATTCCAATTCACATTCATAACCAAAATATGGGTTTTTTTGGATTTCATCCATTTTTAAAATAAAATAATTCATAGGTTTTTTAAATTTAATATAAGTAATATTTATCAAAATAAATTCACAAACCAGTTCAAAAATTCCATCAATTTCAAATCACACCCCAAATTCCAATTCCATTGAAAACTGGTGTTTTTCTCAAAATTAAAAAACAAATGAATTAAAATTAAAATTTTCATCAAATTTTGGATTCAAAATTTAATTCAAATAAATTTAAAACCATCAAGTGAATCAAGGTCTAATAAATTATATAATAAAAAATGGAACCACCTACCTTTTTCACCAAGATCACATAAAACAACACCTTAAATGGGATATGACAATGATGAATGACAACAATAGAGATATAAAATAACCTAGAATGATGATCCAAATCAATTGAATTTAGATCCATCCAAAAAGTGAGGAACAAAAAATGAAATAGAGGAATGAAATAGAGTGTATGAGAGAATGAATGAGAGGATATCAACTTACTAGAGAGGGATCAGATCTTCCAATGGAACTTCTATTCATAAATGATGGGTTTGGGGGATTAAAAAATTGATCTTAATATCCCTAAAGAACTATGCAATCGAGTGATGAGTATTTGGGAACAAGATAATTCTAAAAACAAGGTTTGATAATTTTTAAAATAAATTTTCAGAATAAAAATTATAGTGTTCGTAGTTAGCTTTGAAGGGCCACAATCTTAGAAAAACCATGCACCCTAATTGTCTACCCCTCTACTGGGGTTCACATTTTCTACTAGGTGGGCACATATTTTTTCAATTCATTCCCCAATTGTGAAAACCAAAATTAAAAGGGTTGCGTGATCTGAAAAAACCATGCTCCAACTGTGAACAACACATAAAATTTCACTATTTTCAACTTTTCACCCATAACAACTTGAGGCAAACCCAAACCAAGGCATGATATAAAAACGTGGGTAAAAAAGTAAGTAAAAACCAGTAACATATTTTTACAAAAGAATTACAGTGATAAAATAATCTTAATACGAACTATTATTTGATAAAATGTAAATGAAACACATCATACTGTAATTAATTAATTTTAAAGGTAAATTTGAAAATATGTAGATATTGGAGGCCCGGAAAGCCACAAAAAACTATCACTCTTAGGTAAATTCCATTGTTTAAGATACAAGCCATAATTAAAAAAATGGAAATTTTTTCAATGGTAAAACCCTATTACCTTAAAATCCTAAAAATAGTTAATGTGGCCTTTTATAAAATTAATTATTTAAATTATCACATGTGACATAAATAAAAATTATTCTGATCTATTTCATAAATCTACCCTAGTGTAAACACTGCATTTTGAAACCAACAGAGTAAACATAAATTTTTTTTAGTTACATTTAGTAGGTTAAATCACCATTTTATTCATCAAGAATGAAATTACTAAAATTGCACTACGAATTCAAATCATCTAAATATAAAATTTTCTGACTTCTAAAACATCATTAGTGGGGTCAATTTTAGGAATTTGTTTCACTAATATTTTAAAATTTTATTTTTATTGAAAAAATGTTTATGGTGTTGATACCAATTAAGGAATTAACTAGTTTTAATAATTATAGGAATGATCTGAAGTAAAAAAAGTTACATTTTATTTATTTACATATTAATAAATATTAGAAGGATCTATCATACTAGTATCATGTTTTCCATGTATTTAATATTCTTTTATTGATTATGATCCCACAAAAATAAGGAATCCTTAGATCATATCTACTAGGGGTATAGAATCTATATCTCACTAATCATCGAGTTTAGTTTATATTTTATTTCATTGTTTAGAAATTGATGAAGATCATCATGTAAATTATATCATATATAACTTGTTGATAATTTTTACACTAAAACTTTTCATAATACATATCGTGGATTATGTCAACCCCATTCATTTTTTCACCTACCATTTAGGTTACTATAATTAGTGAAATCGAAAGAATATAATTGATTACAATCAACTAACATTTATGTAATTTTATATCATGAATTCCATACACATGTTAATTCATAGACAAATATCTTTTAATATCTACCATTCTGAATAATTGATTACATGATGATTGTTCAATTCGAAATAAATCTACCATGTTGGTATTTTGAGGGGTTTTATATTATCTAAACAAATAATTTTATATACATATCATATATTTTTAATTACATGATTTTATTTTATGTATAAATTTTTTTAGTTAATATGATGTACACGTTATATATTAATTAGTTTGATTACAAAATTCTAATCTTGTTAATACAAAACACTTTATATATTCAATGATTTTTGTAATTCATCCATTCTAAAATTTAGTTGTAATATTCCATACAAATCTAAATGTATCGCATGAAAATGATATATGAGGCACATTCATGTAAATGATTAAAATAAATCTAAACTAAAATCTTACTCAACAGTATGGTTATTATGGTATACAACTAGATATATCATTTCAATAAAAATCCTCATCCACATGATAGTGAGAAGTTTGACCCAAAGTTTTATTGGTCATAGATCCTTACTAAAGAATTATTTTATATTAAGAAAAATTTTAACTCAACAAATAATTAAATATTTTAGAAAATAATTACTCTCGGATTATAAAAAAGGCACTTCTAATATTGGATGAATTAAATTAAATTTTATACCACACATATCATGAATCCCATTGAATATGTGCTATGACATATTGAGAATGAATTTATAGTATTTTAATTTTTCATAAAAATTTTCATACAAGAAATATTCACATATTGAGAGTATTTAATAATATGGAAATATATAAATGACTAGATAATCCATAAATTTAAATATGATAATTTATTAAAATTTTCCAATTTAAGAATAATAAATATATAAAAATATCAAATATATATCATAATTTTGAACGTTTCAAATAAAACAAATACATGGTATAAATTATTTCTTTCATAATTTTTAAAATATATAATTAAATAAGAAATATGAACATTTAAGTACTTAATTTTATATGTATAATTCTTATATTATAATGGAAATTATTTAAGATATTTTAAAAATTATACAACTAAAATACTTTTTGACATACTAAAACTAATTTTTGTTTAGTTTTTTAATGATAAACCACTAATTGGGTTTAGTGGGAAACCATACAACCATTTTTTGTGTTAGACAACAACACAAAAACCACAAAATAAACATTCACACTAGAAACTTAATAGTTTTTCCATAATATATTCATGATGTGGTGGTCAGGATTACACCGTCTAATTTTCACAATGGTGGATACTATAAAACCACATATCATCACAAATTCATCGGTGGAGTATGGGGTAGTTAAAAACTCAAGAAACATGGAATTATGTTAGGAGAGATAATATTTGAAACGTTTTTCATTGAGACTGTGGGGATCTCAATCATAATTTAGGCTTGAAATTTCCACTGATGTCACATTTAACTCAATGAACTCTGTTTTAATGCATTCATCAATATAATCCTTACAAATTAATCATATATTTTTTTTATCTGTTAAGTGAAAAGGGGATGAAAATAGAAGATCCTAATTTTCCACTGGGTATAATTCAAATTCCCCTTATTATAGAACTTCTACCCCATCCCTCATAAACTTACATATATATTCATCTGGCTATATTTGTGTAATAAAAATTTATCTTTTTGGTTTTTCTATAATACAATAATTGAGATAATTCATGTATTAGTTTGATTATAGGTTACTCATGAACTATAACAGCTTTCTTACATTGAAAAATTCCCAATATATTTTTCACTATTGGTTTAGGTATGTATGAATAATCCTTATGTCTTTTGGTTTTGTTATATACATTTAGGATAAAATATATCACAACAATGATTACCATGTTCTACATCATACTTCATTAATAGTAATACATTTCTTATTATAGATACTCATAAAATGAATATGATATAATTGATGGGGTTTCAGCATCTTTACCAACCACTGAGATGGTATCATCTTCTTGAGTCCCCTCATACACTATGCTTGGTAGTAACCTATCAGTTATATTCTATGCCTGATCTTAGTTTGAGTGAAGAAGTTTCTTATCTTTCCTGGAAAAAAAATTCCTTAACTAGAGGATCACTTTCTAATGTCCTCATATGAATGATATAATAAATATTACATTCTTAAAGATCATCATACTATATCAACGTTGGTATATGACCACAATATTCCAAATCACCCAAAAAATCATCCCTAAATGTTGTTCAAAATTATACTACCACCATCTGTAAGAAGGGTTCTTTTTCCCATAGGGGTTGAAACCTCTAAAGTAATCAACCCATTAATCAATGATAATATTTTTCTTAAAATAGTACATTCAATATATTTATATCCAAAATCCCCTAAAAGATATCATAGAGATCAACTTCTATTTAAATATATATATAAATTAAGTGATACAAGGTAATGATACTGAAATCAGAAAAAATATATATACCAAATGCATTCCCAAGAATATTAAGAGTAACATGGTAATAAAAGTGAAGGGGAATACGTAAATTATTAAACCACAAAGCAATATTTCAGATATCTCTATTCAAATGAAAACAATCTAGTTGAATAATAATAAATTACTCGAGTCTGAAAATATATTTACGGGTTAGTCCAAGACATAAAGAAGTCACCATCATATTGAAACCAACGTAGAATGTGTTAAAGATGAAAGTGGTAGATGAACACACAGTTTCCTCGTCCCCATTACTCACTAATAAAATCTTTTACCGAGTTGAATATAGGGTTTCAATTAAAAAAAATCGATTTTTATTGAATCATGCAAATAAGAATGTCTTGAGTACACTATAAGAGAGATCAACAACGTAAGGAATACATTGATTTGTTTAAGAACCTTTGGATTAATCATGATATTTGTGATATCCAAGAGAATGTCAAGGTTATAGAAGGGGATGAATTAATGGTTGGAAGAATAAGCTTCGGGACTCTACCATTCTAGAAAGATAGGAGAAATGGTCATCAAAATTGACATAGTTTTGAAATTTAATACCCTAGTTATCATCTTGCAAAATCATATTATATAGTCATTTTATTTAAAATAATGTATTAATAAAAAAATATCATCTTTAACAAAATATTTAATAAATCAATTATTATTAATTAATAATTAAAATTTAATACTTAAATTATAATAATTTCATAATAAAAATTGTATTTATAAATCATTCATTAATCTAAAATAATCATTTTGATTGTTCTAGATCATGTGAAAGAGTGGGAGGAGTGCCCAATTTTTATTTTCATCGATATTAATGAATGATTCATAAATATATTGAAAAAAGAACATTATAAATTTCTAGGGAGGATATTTCACATATAATTTATAATAAATTTAAAACTAGGATTACATCTAAAATGATTATAAAGTTGATTAATTTTTGTTATCTCTCTAATTATATCATATTTGTGGTGAATTATCTAGGTAATGATTCTTCTATGTTTATCCAAACATGTTCTAAAACAATATAATTATTATTTTAGTGTTATGAGTACTAGAATAGAGGAACAAATTTGATTACAATGGAATTCATTGATTATAATAAGAAGATATATTTTTCTCTATTTAATTTTGAGCGAGAGGATGTTATGTTGAATCAGTATAGGAATTCATAGAATTCTATAGAGAGTGTCTCCATTTAGGAGAAAAACCACATGTGAAATATTATGTAACTAGGATTTTATAGTTTTTGGTAAACATTTTATAATTACATAATGGACCATATCAGAATATATAATTGATGTAAAAACCCATGTTAGAAAATTATGTTATCATTATTTCAATGACATGTGTTTATTTAGATATCATTTAATTAATAAAAAAATTAATATATATATTTAAATCACATTAAGTATATATCATTTATATTAAATTAATGAATGAGTTTGTTTATCCTCCGATGGAATTTAACAAATGTTGAAAAAATTAAAAAAATAATTCAATAAGTATTTTTCATTTGATAAAAAATAAATAAATATTATATTAAATAAAATCCCACATAAATATTTATTTTTTGTAATCACGTAACTAAATATTAATTTATATTACTATATACACTAAACATTTGAATAATTATTTATTTATTTATTACATTATGAGTAAAAAAAGAGAAAAATTTCAACTCACATATTCTTTAATCAAATATCTATAGGTTGAATTTATGCAACCATCTTGACTTAAATATCTATAATTTCAAATACCAAAAGAATATTAATTAATTATATAAAATAAAATAGAGTTTAATGAGATTTTGGATACATATAGTATTTGATATTTTTGTCTTATTTCTCAATGGAATTATGTAAACATAATTAATATTTATGATCAAAATCAAACAAATTTTCAAGACACATGTGGATAAAGAAGTTTATGGAGTGATGGAAAAAACATCGTACAAACTCTACCCTATAATATAATTCTTTTTTATTCTGATATCTCATAATCAAAGACACATTCTTGTGTCATCATCATATAGGATCGATATATCATTCTTTAATTTTTTTTTTCAAAATAACTAAACTATAATATACCATATAGATACATTTCTCTAGAAATATTCATTTCATTAAATGACCAAAAGATATCTTTTTTACATTAATATTGTTGGGAAAATCATTCATGGGGTTATTCAATTAATTTCTTATCACTTATGAATCAATATATATATATATATTACCTCATCATGTTTATATTTCATCATTGTTCTCATCCACACAAAAAAGTACATGATTGAATATATTCATTAAAAAAATTAATGTACAAGGACTTAAAACAACATAAAAATAGATAATAGAAGTTTGAAAATCCAATGATAAATGGTTTATTAATAAATAGTTAACATAACTTTTCTATTTATCCCGATGCTTTTCGTTTCTCAAAAATAAAATTTATGCTTATCGACAGTTTTTCTTATTAGTATTGTATTTTTGAGAGAAAAAAATATTTTTTGCTGGTTTTACCTACCACTAAATATAATAAATTTTCATATTTAGTGGTGGTTATAATGTCTTTAACTTTTTTCATGATGGCTAAAATAGTCACTAATTAATTAGTTTCCCAATTATTGGAATTCATTTTTGTCTAATCCACTAAAAACTAGTACATAATAAATATGTACAAAAGATGAAAACTGATATAGTATAACAATAACAATAACTTCAATACATCCGCAAAAATTATATTACAAATAAAAAAAATTTTAAATTACATCATAGCTTTAAAAATGGAATGTTTTAAGAATTGTTATCACAAACATGAGACTTCCCTACTCTATTAATATATATTCCCCTCACCCTCCATTCTTAGTCATACTACTACCCATCTTCTCATTCCACACATCTGACCTCTATTACCTACATTTAATGTAGTTAACCTCCCATCAGAAATGATCATATTCAATGAATAATAAATTAATTTAAATTAAAATGATAAATGATGTGATTTATATTAATTTTATATAATGGTAAAATAATGAATAATTGTTAATCATGTTCCTGCCCCCAAAAATGATGATCCACTATACGATTCATGATAATCGCTACTAAATTTTACCCACCACATTGTTGTAATAATTATAAATAGATCTATATAGTTACATCCAATCTATGAAAAATATCATGTTTAATTCATTCAAAGGAATATTTTATGGATTTATCCAAAGTATTTATCTATAAAAATAATGTAGAGATAAGTTATATACTAGTGATCCAATCATGACAACCCATGTGTTTTTCAAAAATAATATTTTATACAATATTAGAGGTAGTGAATCCATAATCATTGAAAAAATAGAAGATACAATAGACTGGTAATAATTAATGTTAAATAAGATGATCGTAGTTCTTGATTGGATAAAAAAATTTACTTTTCACCAATTTTTATCATGAACCACTTCGATGGCAGTGATTTCAAAAGTACTTATTTAATCCTTTGGTCTTAATGATAAGGGTCCTCAAATATACTTATTAACCCATTAGTTGGTGGATTTATTTTTATAATTCTACAATTATTTACATTTAAAACATGAAATAATTATGGTGAATGAATGTTTTTTAATTTATTTATCTTTTTATAATTTTAATCAGTCATTTTTATTTTATTGTTATTGGTTTATCATTATTCTTATTCATTTATTATAACATTATAGACTACTATTATTCATCGATGCAATATGTTTTTTTATATACAATGTTATTTATGGTTTATATTTATTTTAATTCATTATTATTCACTAAAAAATAATTATTATTTCTATTAATGTTATTTTATTTTTTACCCACAGTTTATAGAGAGAACTTCTATTTGTAATATGTTATTTCAAATGGGAATTTAATTATGAATCTAAATATAATATTATTTTAGAATTCAAGAAAAAAATTAAATTCAATGAATATTTCATTATATAATTTTAGTTTTTCATTATTCATCAAACTGAGATGAAATAAATCTGGCATTTTTAAGAATTCACTCTTACAACTGCAGATATTTTGGAATTTGGTTTTATATAAGGCTCATACATTTATAAGTAAATGTAATGATTTTATTTCTATAGATTGTGATGTTTAATTTTATAAATTCAAAATTGATTCTTATTCAAAATAATGTTATACCCATACATTTAAATAGGTGTTTATAATTTCACAATCTATTGAAAATTACTATAAATAAATGAATCATAAATGTGAGGAATTTCATTGTTTTCATACGATGTAATTCAGAAAATGACACATACATTTGATAGAATTTACCTTTACAGTTTCAGAGATTACTCTTATTATTTCTTTCAATAAATATAATCAATAGATAACAATACATATCCCTAAAATGATAAATGAGACACTTCATAATGGTAAAAGTGAAATTTGGAGATTATGTTTTTCATATGCTGACACTATATGATGTTAGAGTTTAGTGACTTGAGACGAACAAAGAGGAAACCACTGCTTGAAAAATGAGGTTCTATATGTATAATTGAATATATAAAGACTTGAATCACACTAATTGGGATATATTCCACGTTATATTTTATATATGGGGTTTTTCAGGAAGGATGATTTATATAATAACAACCTTTTACAATATTATTTAACTATAAGATGCACCATGATAATCAATGAATATTACATTATTATTTAAGGAGAATGAAGCTAACATATACTTTAATGAAATTATAATGTAGAAAACAAAATTAATATTATATATATTTGAAGATACATGAAATGTTATAGTATTGAAAACATGTATATATTAATAATATTTGAAATTTAGTAAATTTAATGGAACATTTCCATTTTACTTCTTTAAAAAACACATCCAACTAAAGGTTTTGGGAATTATTTGATTCTATCAATTGGTATAATTTATTTTAAATATCATATAAGTAAATTATTTATCAATAAAACATGAATTTTTTTAAAAAAATTGTTTTTAAGATAATATGAAATGGTATAAAAATGTTTGAAAGGTATGTGATGAATTGAAACTTATGGGAGAATTAGAATCCTATGATGAAGAGTAGTTATAATAATTAAACGTCTTATGGTATAACAAACCTGTAAAAAAATAATTCATTTCATTTATTAATATTAGAAAATGGTTCTTTCATTTATATGTAGAAAAATTCCTTTTATTTATTAATATATAAAAACAATATAAACATCATATTCCGGTTTGGTCATTTTTTAATCAAGTTACACTATTATCATTATTTATTATTCTTATATTTTTTTTCTTCTTCACTATCCCTCAAAATAATAATATGTCCAATATTATTAGGTACAAAAAATTCAAAATGTTTCTGTTGATGGAGTTAATTGTCACAAATAACATCTCCTTTATCACCCATATCATACATGTCTCTTGATTTCATGTGGACAATATTACTCTACCCATCTTCCACTATATTATCAAAATAATATTCATTTATTTCTTAAGAATCCAGAATATATGGATCATGTTTTTCACACTCACATGTATAGATCAACTGATATAAATCAACAGATGTTAATTGAAATGAATCTTTATTTATACACATATTAATTTTTACCAAGATACATTTAAATAGCACAACTATAAATTTCACCTCATAATTTATGTGGATGATATCAACAAATGTTTCATAGTAAACATGACATATATCTTTGAATATGCCACTATTTTTGTGTACAAACCCATCCTCATGACCAACAATAAAAAATATGAAACCACCAATATTTTAATGAATTAATATCATAGAATGCTTCAAAGGGACTCAAGAAAAAAAATGTAAAGCCATCCAAAAGTTCATCATTATTTTCATAAATCATTTTATTTAAAAATGATATATAATTTAGGTAATATTAAATATCTTCCAACTATGTATTAAATTATTATCTTACATGATGGGAAAACCATTCAACAATTGCTTTGGTAATTTTTTGTACCATTTTCTCATTATCTGTTTGAATCCCAAGTAATATTTAATTTTTTTCCAAAAATTAATTGACATAGGTATAAAAAATTTTAGTATTGTGTAAAACATATCCACATGCTTGCATTAATTTCATATCTATCAATGAAAATGCAGATATCTTTTTAACTTATTTATCCTAAATTAGATACATTAGTGACTGCTTATTTGTCCATAATTGAAATTGATCATCATCAACACATCCCAGTCGTTTGAATCATGTATCCAATAAATACAGGTATATTGTATAGAAGGTTAGAAACTCTTTCTAAAGGTAACCCTACACAATAGAACCTTCAAGATGAGCATTATTTTTAACATAAGACTTCAAATTACCATGATACCAAATTATAAAAGGTAATAAATTAATAATAAATGTTTTAAATATCGATTATAAAAAATGTAATTTTTTAAAATAATTTTTTTTAAATTAAATACTTATTTATGAGATTCCTCCATCAATATTTAATAGGCCCTATAGTTTTATATTCTCTAGAAAAAATGTACCATAAGATAAATAATCATGGTAAAAAATTATTATTGAAAGAATATATTAAATTAACGCAACATTCATATAATTTCTTCATAATGTTTATCATATTATTTTTTATTATATGAGTTACCATAATTTTTTCTAATGACTATGATAAAGATTATTAGAATGGTAGTTATTTTTTTGAGTGAAAATTTATGTATTGTGAAAGGAAACATGTTCTAAAGAAACAAATGTGAGTCATGATTTTTAAATCCATCAATATTATATATATTTAGGTAAAAAAATCTTGAAATATTACTATAATATCTGTACGGAACTTTCCCAATTTTCAATCTTCAATGTAAAAGAACTTGACGATGAATTTTCATTGTGAAAATATCTTATGAAAACTTTCCATGTTGTTTTTCCATAGATCATGTTTGAAATTGATCTATTCAAAGTACTTATGAAAATTTAAATGATTCTTTGATTACTTATGTTTATTATGTAATGTTAATGGTATATTATCACAGACATTATTATAAATGTTCACAAGATCAAGATAATGATGTAACAAATTAAATTCCTGATATGGAATTTTTAAATATATTCTCTTTTTCATCGATTTTTGTTCTCTAATTCTAGTAGATTTTGGTCTATCAGTTTTTCCACATTCATTTGAGTGAAAATATTTCTAAATAACTATGTGAACAATTGATAATATGGAACGATCTATGATCTTGAAAATAATTTTGTTTGAAGCCAAAAATCAGTGTTTTCTTTAAAAGAATACATTTTAAACACAAATATTTGAGTTGTATTATGAATGTGATTAAGAAACATGAAACACCACATGATTATATAAGGTAAAAATGATGTCTAAAAAACAATGATATAAATTGGACAATCTAATCCATTATGTATGTTAAAAAATAAATTCCAGGTCCAAAAAATTCACTATTTGTCCAAAAATGGGAAACATGCATTTTGAACATTTTCATTGTTGATGCATCTTATGTTTCTACACCATAATTCTACAACTCCTACAATTATTGGATAATAGGATGAAGGTGGAAATTAATTTCATTTCTATGAATTTTATTTCTTCTAACAATCATCAATTTGAAGAATGTATTATGTTGCATACACATCCAAGGAGTGGATTGTAGGGGATCAAAATATATATCAATATTCTATAACTATTAAATAAATTCCCAAAAACATTGGTTCAATCAAATGGTAATCCCAAAAATATACTACTATAATCAAAACATTAATATGGATGTATTTAATCAATGGTTATCCCAAAAAATTTATCTCTTATATGTTCCATGAACTTATATTTATTATTTTTCAAAACATTCCACTTCATATGATAAATGGTTTTAGATGAAAAAAACAATATTTCTACCATATTTTAAAAAGAATGTATGATAAAACCTCCACATTAATTTTCCATGTTAGTTTTTTATCTTAGTATGTATATTCAAAAAACATACTTATTTTTTGATTTCCATATAGAAGTAAAAAATAATTTTCAATTTCTTGAAATTGATAATTCTTTCCCATAAATAATATTATCATTTGGACATATATGTATCTTCAAATAATTTATAGTATGATTTATAAAAATATTATTCAAATAATTAAATGATACATTAATCATAGCTTTAATAAACATGTCATCAATTAATTCCAATATCATGGAAATTTTTTTATTTATAATTTCAAATTTTCACTTGATGTGGTAAAAAAATCATTAGAAAATAAAATATCAAATATTTCAAACATCCTTCAAAATATTCTTGAATTGAAATTATAAATAATTCAAAAAACCTAGTTTTTCATTTTTTATTTTTCCATTGTATTAGTCCTGTCATTATATTCCATTAATATGTTCTCATCTTGATCAGGTTGTTCTACAGTTTTGAATTAATCATTAATATATGAAACATTAATAACCAAATAAAATGATGTGTTAAAATTTTGATGGTGTTTCTATTCCATGATGAAAGAATAATTTATCCATTTTTTAATTTTTATTAGGCATCATCGTTGAATTAGATTATTCATATTAACTATAGACATAACTAATTGAAATTTTTATAACGTTCATATGTCCATGCCAAATAAAATTCACATAATGAGGAAGATATTGGTCAATATCAATTTCTTAATTAATTCAAATCACTTTAACCATAATATTAATTTTTATTTAGGAAATGGAAATTTGTTTCATCCATCAAAATATTGATTTTCAAATGAAATGTATTTTCCCGACTTGGAATCCACTAAATTGGTTCTCCGAGATGGTTCACCATAAGGCCTAAATTGTTTTGACTGTATGCCAGTGGATACTGACTAGTAGAGAGGTCCTAGGTGGTGAGAGTGTGGATACTATTACCTCCTATCACAGTATGCAATAAACAAAAATATATGTGTATCATACACAACCAAAAGTAAATAGAGAGTGTAAGTGACAAACAACTGAAATAGAATAACCTGTAATAGTAAAATACTGTAAAAATCTTACAATTCTATGAAATAAAATACAACATTGGTCACCCACTGGGCCGACCATATTGATACATGTACAAAAAACTAAAAGTAAATGTACAAGGCTCAACTACTAACTACAAGATAACACACCTTCCCAATATCTAGACACTGTCAAACTAAAACAACTTGATCAATAGAACCACTTGTGAAGCTCCACTCAATTAGGAAATAATGGGATTTAGCCCTATCCACCATGAAACATATGATAAACCTAAAAAGTAGACATGAGTTCTACACATACAACAAGGTGTATATGATGGGGTGAGATAGAATCTCAATAGGCCACCCTGACAAGCAACCTATAACTATGATTCAATAAGTGTATGAAAAAAAATGTTTTCAGTATAGCTGAAACACAACCAAAAGGAAAGAACAAGCATCATAACCACGTAGTCCTACCCAGGCTCCATAATCCTTGTCAACTGGGAAAGATCCACCATGGATGTACATATCTATATACACATACATGTCTACTCCCATACCTATAAATATATTCATAAATATGAATATTCATGAGTATGTGAAAAAATAAACATGAAAACCAATCTACATTTTGTCCTTGGGTCCGTAATCTAGATCTCTTGGAAATAATGGTTAAGGGAATTGAGATGGACATTGTTCCACTCAAGCTATGGATCATTCAGTCGATCTCTGGATCAGTAATCCCATCGATATATATCTGCTTTGACCAATGCCGTAATCTCATAAGCGATGTGAGTCTATGACCCATGGTCCGAGCTTTTCCTATAGCCACAAGGTCTAGGTGAACCATTAGGTTCCACCTTAATCACACAACTAGGCACCACGTGCCTCCTGAATCCTCGTGTGTTATTTACCAACATCCCAAAGGCCCACCCAAACGATAGTATCATGGTCACAAGGATTGCATCACAACAACTTATGTCAGCCCATGGAATGAAAACTAGAGGAACAATTATTTATATCCATAAATAAAATTGTCGTCCCATGACCTCAATCACAACGAGTCTTAGACCCCAACCTGATATACTCTTCACTATCAACATAAGGCTCCTTACCTCTCACTTGGATTCATATGTAAAGAAACCCCAAACCCCAAATACCTAAATTGAAACATTCAGGGGCCTCTTCCCACATTAGAGGTCAAAATAACCTCATCTTATGGTCAACCTATGTACACATGACTAAATCGGTGATTTGGCCATTATGGGTGAGCTATGTTCACAAAATAAAGAACCCAAGCCACACCATCAATAAAACCACATGACCATGTTACCATGTCACTCAAATCTGATGGCCATGATATCCAAGAATCATGGTCCATGCCAAACCTAACAGTCACACTGCCTCAAACTGACATTCAATATTCCCAATCCTGTGGTCAAAACAACTCAATCAAATACGGGACAAGCCCAACAAATGATTAACACCACTCAATCCTAATAGCCATGCCATCCCGAACGTGGTCCAATCTCACATCGAGGAGAGTTTAATCATCCCCATAATATATCATCCAGCCCATGAGTCCATCCATGCCATTCCTACCATGGGAATCCAAGTCACAATCAACACGTAAATGTCAACATGTAAGGCTCAAAAACTTAATACCAGGAAGAAAATCTGGACATCCCAACAAAATATATCATAGTATACTTACACATCGAGACTCAAAAACCATGTCCTAGGTAATACCACTCAGTTCCAATAAAATATTATAAATAACATGGCTCAAATTCTGGATACTAGGTAAGCACATATGATCATCTCAATAAGTAACACAGATCCCATGAAGAACATCCGGGTATCCCAAAATAAAGAAAGATTCCTCATGCCATGATCAATAGGAACCATCCTTGAAGCACCTCTATTGAACATCACTGCATCAGTAATAAATATGTTAACACAAAAAAGAGTGATGGTGGCCCGAATGACCAATGCAACACTACTGCCACAACCTCATGGGCTTACCTATTCAGCGTGGGTTCTATGTGACACCTGAAAACCATCTCTAACAAAACCTAATGTACAAATATGGGTAGGTAATTTAATGGGGGCATCCTACAACAGGGATCCATGAATCACTACATGTGTAATCGGATTATACAAGGGAATACCTAGATTAGTACCTAAGAAAAGGAATCAGTTAGGGAATCCTTGGAAGCTTATAGTCTCCTAGCCTCATTGGCCAGATGGTATGTCTTAAAAGTTTAAAATTCTTATAATAAAAGGTAAAGGTAGATAGCTCACATCTCATCTTAGAAAAAGAATCTAACTATGTTGGTTTGACAATTCAACCTATCGTCCACAATAAGTCACAATATCAGGTGTCAAATAAATTTTATTATTAGAGGAATAACCTCTCCATTTAAATAGACACCCCAAAACACCCACATAATATTCATCAAAATGCTCCAATGTTTTCACCATCATGATCTACATGAAAAAACACTCATAATGGACTACTGATATGCCCAATTCTGACTTCCAGGGCACAAAATACCGAAACCCTCTAAGATGGAAAAAGTACATGGCATGTACTTTGGAGTATACAGTGTGTAATCTTATCCCTCCCCTTGACTATGTACTTATACATTGCCAGAACAAAAAGGGGTCTACCTGTATAAAATTACACAACATGTACTTAAATGTACGTGATGTGTATTGTATAAGAACCCACATTCGATGTTCTTTTTCACATGGCCAGACACAGAGACATGTACCACCACACAACATGTACTTAGAGTATATGTCATATACAAAAGAAATCTTCATCTTCTCGGAATAGGAAGTACACATGGAATGATCCTCTAGAACACACAGTGTGTAACCAGGGTTTCTCGATCGGAAAACCCACAGATCACCCAAAACCCCTATTTTCATCCAAGAATCAAAATATCAGGCCTTAAGTGGCCAAAAGAAAGAAATTTATGGCTGTAAAAATTTTAATCGGCTAATTAAAAGGTTATATAGGTAGAAAATGTAAATGTGCCTACCATTGTGTGGAAACTGCCAAAGAATTGCTCAATTACACCGTCCATGGTTGTCGTACATAACACTAGTGTGTTGAGAGCTTCACAATGATACCTATCTTCCCTTCCCTATATCACTATATCTTAAAATCCATGTTCTCTATTAGGTCACAAAAATGGAGTATCCACATAGGAGGAGTTCACAAGAAGGAGGGGGAAATAAGAGGAAGGAAAAGAAAAGAAAAAAATAAATGAAAAAGAAAAAGGGGCATGGGATGGACCCAATCCCCCAACTTGGTTTTATGTCATTCAGAGAAAAAACATCCCATTCCAGACTCAACATCGAAGGAAGAATCTCAGTCTAATGATCCATTCAAAATTTATCACCAAACGAACCAGAACGAATAATTTCATATTTAATTTAATAAATATTAAATATTAAAAATTCCTCTGAATTTCGAACTGCTCGTATTT
The DNA here is from genome assembly GCA_963277665.1 of Viscum album. NCBI lineage: Eukaryota > Viridiplantae > Streptophyta > Magnoliopsida > Santalales > Viscaceae > Viscum > Viscum album. The sequence continues at coordinate 876,633,617 of OY728136.1, forward strand.
CCACCAAACCCATGTCCTAGGGTAAACACTCTATTCTAGGACTAACTAAATGGTAAAACAATTATATGAGACCATCAGCCGAGAAAAAAAGACCACTTTACTCCTCCTAATCGTCAGAAAGAAAAATTTCAAATTTATGCTCAAAACAATAGTCTGGAAATACACATCTTCTTACAAACTCCCCAGCATAAACCTTCTCATCCCCAAGAAGTTGGGTGAATGGACCAATTATCATGGTCCCAACTGGAAAATGTGTAAAAGAAACCTATCTAGACTATCCAATGACCAACCATATAGAATCAACAACTATCTCTTACATGGATGAAATTTAGCTATGACCAATATAGTACTCCCCGCCATAGGAATACCCTTATCGTCATCTCCAAGAATCCCCCGAGCCAAAAGGCCCAAAAAAACAACGATGTTCAGAAGAAAACAGGGATCGAAACTAAAAACATATCTTACAGAGGCCTTGATCCTCTATGAGAATCCTAAGAAATAACTGCTCCCTATAGGTCACAACCAATGCATAAGGGAAACTAAACTAACTATCATTGGGTATCCCTATATAGAAATACCCCATTAATGTCCATTTTAGATGAAAAAGTCTCATTATCCATCGGCATCGTACAAAGTGATCAGACTAGATAACCACAAAATTGAGAAACAACACCCTGCAAGGGTCACAATAAAAGAGTATCACACACTATATTGACCTATTAGGGTCACTACACCTCTCGTGCATGATGAATGAGTCCTCAGCCTCAAACCAGAACATCTCAACAATGATCCACATAACCTTCCATTAGAAGGAAATATATATGTAAGAAGGCCCAAATGAATAGGCCTCTGTCATCAGTACAATCACACACCATCATGCATATATTATGTGAATCTTATGTGAAAAAAAACGATGCATCATACACCTCTTGTCTTTGTTGGCCAAGAGTCAAAATCCCTCCATGGACTCTTGCTAATGATCAAGAGAAAGAGATCCATAGTAAGTCCAAACATCCAAAAAACATGTGCGTTTCTCTAGATAAAAATCATATATATCTCTCACATCATAGATCAAAAAAATAGTCCCATTCCATGTAAACTAGGACATCCTACCAGAACAAGTGTTCTCAGCACATGAATGTTATATCTATCGTAGGTTCCAACACATTCCAAATAATCATTTCTACCATATCCCAAATTTTAAAGACCATGAATGAAATCCTCTAATACCACTTTATATCATCCTGACCTAGATTCCACTAAACCGGTGCTCTGAGGCGGTTTTTCAAAAGGCATCAAGCATGCCTCCCCATTCTCTAAAGGTTGTCGACTTGCAGTAAGGGCCTAGGAGTTGATTTTTGGGAGAATATTCCCTCATATGAGAGTATGAAGGTTTCATAAATAAATATGTATCATACATAGCATAAATGAAACAGAGTTCTAAGAAATAAAAAATGGAAATAGAATAAGATGCAATATGAAAATGATATAAAAGCCTGAAATCTATGAAATACAATACAACACTTGTCACCCACTGGCCTGACCATACAGATACAAGTATAAAACAAACTGAAAGTAAAAGTATATGGATATACTAATAACTCTGATCCAACTAATGTAAACAATCTGTAGACATTTTCTAACTGCACCAGATCGATCAGTAGGACGACTCGTGTAGCTCTGCTTGATCATGCAATACCGGGCTCATCCCAATCCACCATGCAACTCGTACAAAAGATGTAAAGCATACATAAGGTTTTCATGTACACCAAGGTGCATTTTTATGGGTGAGAATGAATCTTAATAGGCCACATGACAAGAATCCTACAACTGTTCTTTTATATGTGTATAAATAAGAAGCACACCTTTCCTAGCTAAAACACAACAAAAAGGAATTTAAGACCAACCTCGGCCCATAGTCATAACCAGGGTATGTAATCCCTATCAAATGGGAATGTGCCAATATGGATATATATATATATATATATACGAATAAATCTATAGTCCCACACCTATACATATATACATAAATATCAATATTCATGAGTATGTGAAACAATCAACATGAAAACCAATCTACAGTCGATACTTGGGTTTATAATACCAATATCCTAGACATTAGGTGCAAGGGAATTGAGCTGGACATTGTGCCACTCAAGAAGGGTTTATTAAAGTTAATATTTGGGTCTATAATCCGATCGACATATACCTACTTCAGAAATTCATGAATCTCTTAAGAGAAGAGAGTCCTTGACACATGGAATAAGGTACTCCTATAGTCATAAAGCCCAGGTGATCCCTCAGGTTCCAGCTCAATCACATGGCCTGGAACCAAGTGCCTCTTAACTCCTCATGTCTAAAGTACCAATGTTCTGATGGAACACCCAATCAATAGTATCCCGGTCCCACATACCCCTTCATGAAAAATCACGTTGGACCATGGAACATCAACCCAAGGAACAAATATTTAAGTCCTAAAATAAAAGTCCAAGCCTACAGCCTCAATCATGTAACGATGAAACTCCCAACCTGATAGCCTCATTGATATGAAATGAATGCTTCTTATCTCCCATTTGGATTTCTATAACAATCACCTCCAATCCTAAAATACCTAAACTACAACTATCAATGGAATTTACTGACATGAGTGGTTAAAACCCATCATCACAGAGTCAAATTATGTGAACATGACTCAATCAATGCTCTGGCCATTATTTGTGAGAGGTAATCACCAAATAAAAATCCCATGCCACACCATCTCTTCCCCTCTTTCCATAGTGACCATATCGCTCAAATCCGATTACCACTCCATAAAAGTATCTTGGGCCACGTCTAACTTAACAGTCACACTACCTCAAACCGGCATCCAGAACACGCAATCCTATGGTCAAAACCACTCAAGAAAATCCAGGACATGCCTAAATAGTGATTAGAATCACTCAATCCCGATGCCCATGATATCCCAAACATGGGCCAAGCCCACATTTAAGGGAGCATAATTATCCTCATCATATATCATCCAACCTGTGAGTTCTTCCAAGGAATTCCCACCATGGTAATCCAAATATCATTCAAGGCATACAAGTCAACATGTAAGGATCAACAACTGAATACCCGGAAGATCCTCTAAACATCCCAATGAAATATGTCAAAATATTTATATATACACAACCAATCATAGTAGACAAGTCCCAAGTAATACCTCTGGGTACAAGTAAAATATCTAAAATAACATGGGTCAAAAACTGGATACCAGGTAAGCACATCTGGTTATCCAAATAAGATACAATGATCCCAGAAGAACATACGAGTATACCAAAAGAAATAAAGATGGCTCGTGTTAGGATTGATAGCCACCAACTAGGATGAACCTCTGGTGAACATCATTTCATAAACAGTAATCAAGTGAACAAAATAAGAAATGAGGGTGGCGTGAATGCCCAACTAAACACAACAGACACATTCTCATGGGAACATCAGTTCATCACATGTTATAGGTGACACCCAAACACCATATTTACCCAAACCCGATGTACAACTCAGGGTCGGTCAAGAAATAGAGGCATCCTACAGTGGGGATTTTTGAAAAATTGTAGTAGTACAAGGATTTTACAACGAAATCCTTCTAACAACAAAAAATATAAGTAATCCCTCAGTGGATCCTTGGAATCATATGGTCTCATGACGTCATAGGCTAGAAGGTACGTATCACAAGGACAAAATCCCCAAAATAAAAGGTCATGTGAGATAGCTCACAACTCATCTCCAAACAAGATTTCAACTATATAGATCTAAACACCCAAACTATCATCCAAACCAAGTATCAATCTTGAGTGACAAATGAATTATTTAACTGGAGGAAGAACCTCTCCATTTATATAAAAACCCCAAACCACCCATTAAGATTCATAAAAATTATCTACAAGTTTCATCATCATGATATATGCGGAAAAATGTTTAGAATGGACAACTATTATGCTCAATTCTAACTTCAAGGGCACAAAATACCCAAAAACTCTGTGAAGGAAAAGGCATACAGAAATTAAATTGAATTACATGGTGTGTACTCTTATCACACCCCTAGATGTGTACTTATACATGTCCAGAACAACAACGAGTATTCCTGTGTAAAACTACACGGTGTGTACTTTCTATGAACCAACATTTTGTGTTCTTTTTCACACTGTCCGAAACACGACCACGTAGCACTACATGGTGTGTTCTCAGAGTAGACGGCATGTACTTAATAAAATTTTACATCCCCTGAATTGAAAGTACACATATTTTTCTCCCCTAGAACACACACCATGTAATCGGGGATTCCCAATGGGAAAACCCTCCGATCTCCCAAAACCCCAATTTTCATACCAAAACAACAGATCATGCCACAAGGAATTAATATATTGCTATAAAAAATTTAAAAAACCTATTAAAAGGTTATTTACAGTGAAAAATTAAACAAGACAACCTTCATGTGGAAACTACCAAAGCATCACTCAATTACACCGTCCACGGTTGCCGCACGTCACCCTAGCGTGTCGAGAGCTTCACAATGGTACCTATATTCCATTCCCTATATCAATATATCTCCCTATACATTTTATCTATTAGGTCATGGACAAGGAGAATACAAATAGGAGGAATACACAAGATGTATGAGGCATGAAGTGGGAGAAAAAGAAAAGAAGAAAAGGAAATAAAAGGAAAACGAGGCTCGGAATGGCCTCGTCACCCAACGCGAGTTTATGGCATTCCTAGGATAAACTCCCCATTTAGGACTCAAAAAAGGAGAAATAATGTTAATCAGACACTCCTTTAAAATGTAATTGTTGAAATAACCTGGAAAAAAAATTAATATTTAATTTAATAAATAACAAATATTAATTATTTCACCAAAATTTGAATGGCTCAGATTTCCACCAAACACTTATCCCAGGGTTAAAACCCTACTTCGGGACCAACAGAGTGGTCAGAAAAATTATCCAAGATCATTTCCTTTGTGAAAATACCATTTTAACCCTCTCGATCATCTAAAATAAAAAGTTTAAATTTCTTCTCAAAACTACATTTTAAAAAAACACAGGTTCTTACATGAAAAATGAAAAAATATATTGAATCTCATAACATTATAAGATGTGTTCTGAGTTAATGTAATCCCAAATTTACCTACATTTACTAACATTCTATGAATTAAAATAAAATATTTAATTATATTATTATATATCAAAATAAAATAAATTTAAGTAAAATACATATTATATAATGTATAGAACATGAATAATGAAAAAATATTTAAATCACAGTATATTAACATTCAAAATGTTGGTAAATAAATCAATCCATTCCATATTTTAGTAAAAAAACTTATATGAAATAATTCATAGAATAAAAAAAATTTAAATTATATTCTCCCATGACTAAAAGTTATATTTTTGATTTCATATCCATATAATGAAATTATAAATTGGATCATTCCTAATTTTAAAAATTAACAAAATGGAAAACTCGATGAAACTTAAAACACAATGAAAAAAAATTGAAAATAGTGAAAAACAACTCTATAGAACCATAAATAAGATATAAATAAAATGTGGATATATAAATAATGTATAATGTGGATGTGAAGTAGAATATGAAAAATTCAAAATTTTACAAACAAATTCATAAATAAGAATTGTGACCAAAATAACAATTTTTGCAATATTTCAATCTATATTACATTATGATATTGAAATTAATGTAATAATGTTTCCATATATTCATTGAGACTTCTTCACCACATTGATACATGGAAGAAAATGCAACAATATACTCTATATACGATATCAATGTAATCAAATAAATCTAAATGAGAATATGATTCAATAATTCACATGAATCTACTCCATTACATTTTTATCAATTATTAATATGTTACACACTAATTTAAGAGTATAAAATAGAATATAATCATCCATTAAAAGCTTATTTATAATTTCACATACATTATTTTCCTCATATGTTTTTCCAATACTTATTCAAAGGATATTCTTTGAAACTAGTGTTATTTTCACAGACATCATGATATGTAAAATTTTACATCCTCTACTTTTGATGTGTGTTCAAAGAAGAATTTATTGGAAGTGTAGTAACTAATTTTCATGACATGGAATCCCTTTTCTGGCCAATGAATTTTCATCATAATTCCCTTTCTTCCATTTGTGACTCATACTGATGCCTGGAGTGTGGAACGTTCTTCATCTTCTAACAAAATATGTCAAATCCCATGAGTATCTAAATGTTACCTGGAGAAGCCTTATAATCACACATGAATCCAATTTCATCTTATCTATATTGGTGATATAATTCTTGCTTAGATAATTAATTGTGTCCCAGTAACTAACCTATTCTCCTAAGGATGTTCATGGTCTATAGAATGTGAAGAAACCCATGACCATAAAAACTATAATATCCATCACAATCCCTCTTCCCTCATAACCCAAAATAAATAGTATCCATCAACATTTAAAATTAACCTCATTTGAGGGGGGATCTATTTGACCCATCCACATATGTTTCTTATAACAATATCCACATATTCGATAAAGTACATGGAATAAATTTCCTAATCACCACTGATGATTCCACTCCATAGATTATAGGTCGAAGCTCTTTATCTCTTGACTTCATTTTAACAAGGAAGAAAAGAATCGAGAACATTTTTCCTTAACTTTCCATGTTCCATTATTTGAAAAGAACCCAACCCACAAAAAAAATGATCAATCCATGAATCTTGCTACCCACTTCTTATTTAACATCCCATGAAACCAATTATCCATGAATTGAGGGGATAAATTCTCATATGCATTTAAACCCTTATCTTTTACTATGGAATTAAAAATCTCAATTTATAATTCTCTTTTGAAGAAAAAGTTCCAAATGGTTTACGGGATGGGCTATAAATAGGATCGACATAATAAACCCATGTATACACCTTTCCATTTCATATTTTCACCTCTGTACATCTCATGATTCATAATATCCCAAACTAAAAAATTCATCTTCATTGGAATCTCCTTGTACCATATTTCTTATGCCCATTCATTATGCTCATTGGAATTGTGTATCATCTCTTGAAAACACCTCATCTTAAAATACATATTTACTTATCCAGAAAAAACACACATATTAGGTTCTTTATTCATGATGATATTATCATCGAGTGTTTTTACTACTTATTGAGTGTGGTACTGATAAAATATTGTAACCATATCGCTTCCTTGAATGATATTTATAGAATAGGGAACCCCAGAAAATAGAGTACCTCTCTATCCTATTTCTACAACCATAAACTAATATCTCTGTAACCCAAAACCCATTAAACCTCATTATTTAGAAAGTCCAAATGATTGATCATGAATTTATTCAACAATGAGGTTATCATATTTTGGGAATTATAGTGTTTACAATTTTCTATGTACCTTTAACTCCAAAACTTTTCCATTATGTATTTTGCTCCATGATTTTCAATAACAAACACACTTTCATGGAATGCAGGGTTTTAAAAATTCTTCATAAATTAGACCTGCCATCAATAATCAACCTAGAAATTATCTTCCATGATTCCCAATGAAACTTCCCAGCTTCATTTTCATACCACTTAAAATTAGTAAATATTTTTTTATTCTCTCAATAGTACCTTTTAGTACCTTATTTATATACAATATGTGCATTTGAATAGATAATATAAAACTATAATGTAGCATAATTTGGAATCCAAAATATAGGAAATCATTTTTACAATTTCACATTCCCCCTCTGATTTTTCTGATAATGGCTTAAAAAAATCATTTTAAGAACGAAATAAACCTATATTATCCATTAGAATTTTATCAATTCAATCACCCACTAGTCAAATTATCAATAATAGAATAAAAAATATCATGTATTTTTCATCTAAATATGGTTCTTTACTCTAATAAGAATTAATGAAACCATTTCTAAATATAAAAAAACAATGAATAATGAATGTGATGATAAAATGTAATATTACAACCCATTCCCTGTATATAAAAATATTAAATATACACTTCTATAAGATTTTTAAATAAATGAAGTACTATTCCACATTTATGAAAATAAAATTTAATATTAAATTTATAAATCTCATTTAATGTTAAACATTTTACATAAATTGAAACTAATATGTACATTTACAAGTCAAATTGTATAAAAATATATTTTTAATTTAGCTATCTTAAGGAAATAATGGGAGAGTACCTAGAATATGATGTGTTCTAGCTCAAATATCAAAGAACTAACACTTCTAATCATTTTTATATAATACTAAAGGATAAGAATATATTTAAAGTAGCTAAAACAACTACATAGAGTGAAATACTAAACTACTATAGAATGAAATCCTAAAATTGAACTATATAAAGAAGAATCCTAATATAGGAAATCCCATATATTTTTAATTCTCTACATAATATAAAATAGGGAATGAAATTTTGGAATCATAACATAGTTTTGTTATAATTAGTAGATTAACCTCCTAAGGTACTTTATGTATTCTCAGAGGATTTATTATCAATATATTTTAGTAGTTGAAAAAAATAACATTATATTTTAACACACCACAACTCTAAACACCTATTAATAAAATACACACACTAAATTGATCCTTTAACCATATTTGAAATAATTTTACATGTATGAATTTAAAAAAAAAATGGGGAAATAATCTTATTTAATAGATTTTAATTGAAAGGACCTAGAAACCAATGAGTGAGAAAGGGTATCTATGAGTGGGTATCATTGTTTGTTGACACAATGGGGGAGAGTGTGATGGCATAGACGGGTAGATGCTTTCATGAAAAGTTGTAGATGGTGTCAGGAAAGGGAGATAGGGTATTAGATTATGGTAGGGGATATAATATATGGGTATTTCTAGAGTTTAGAGGATATAGTGATAGGGATGTTGAAGGGGATAGGGTGTTAGAAGATGGGGAGATGGTATTAGTGAGGTGGGTCCAATAATAGCGTGAGAGAGTCTTGAAAACATTGATGGGGATAGGGTTTCAGTGGATTCAGGGGGTGAAGGGTATTGGGATACTAATTTTATTGATGCTGAGGGGGGGGGGGGGTTTAGATATTGGTAAGTTATGTTTTTTATAATACATATAGGGTTAGTTAAAAAAAATATTCTGAAATAAAATAGAAAACATTGGTCTTAAAAAACCTTCAACTAAATATTACTATTCCCAAAACTTTTTAGAATAATATATTGAAAATGGTTTGAACATATTTTTTAGAATTTTAGTGTAATTTTTAGAAATCACTGCTAAAACCCAATACAATCGACTATATTTCCTACAGTGAAAACTCATGCTCCAAAATAAGAAAATATAATGAATCAAAAAATATATGAAATTACAAATGTTGGGTACATTATCATGATATCTATACTAAGATATCACTAACTATGATCTTCATGAATCAAATTATCAATACGTTATGATCCTATACAACCTGATAGTCAAACAACATCTATAACATCCTTATCCCAGATCACTCATAAGTAACTTATCTCGGTCAGTATATGTCCTCCAATGTGCCTCCCTATATTCCATAGGCTACTGAAAAATAGAGAGGGTATAAATATCATCATTGGGTAACTATGACCTCTAGTAAGAGTTAAAATACTGGTATAACTAACATATATATCACCCATCACTTACCCTCACAAGTAAAACAAAAATCCAGTGAAAAATAATCAAAAGAAAATTATCATACTGGATAATACAAGATAAAATACTTGGGAATAAGATCAAATAATCAAAGTGACATTTAGATGTAAAACCCACAGTAAAATATATATTTAGACTAGGTCCTACGTCTGTGCCCAATCAGTTCTCCCATTATCTAGATTTAACACATCATATCTCATATCAAACACAAGGAACATTCCTTTATCCGGACATGACACTATGAAGTCTTGTCATGTACGAAAGGCGGACTGAGTTGGGTATGAGTAAAACTCAATAGGCCACCCTAAATAATGTCTAAAGAATATGCAGTCTGGGAATGATTTATATTCAAATTATATATAAAATAAATAATTTGTTCCATAATAATAAATAAATATATATCATTAACCCATTGGTCTGGGGAGGAAACTGGGGATAACTATACCGTCATAAGCTAGTGCTAGATGTCTTTATCCATCGAATCATAGTCATTTCATATCTATAAATGAATTCAAGATCCAAGAACTATGTTCATGGTCACTAAAAATATGAATATATATATATAATTGGAACACTATATTATTGGTAAATCTATGATGTTCACCAATAATATCCAAATCGGTACACTTGACCCCCACTGTTAATCTATTTACTCCAATAGAATAAATATATAAATATCATTCCAAATCATTGGAATCACATCAATATATGCTCATAGAATAATAGATAATGGGAATTTTATATCCCTATAGTTTTTTCAGGGTCACCCAACTATTATAATATCGATGGGAATAATAGATCCAAATAATCACATTGATGTTCCAGAACTATAATGATAATTGGCGCACCATATCCTTGGATGATTGTCCAAGCTCCCCCAACAAGATAATAATAATATCCATATCATTAATTTCATGATCACATATTTAGTATCACATTAACCATAATTAGTTTCACAAGAATTTTCATAAGTATCATGCTCACTAATTCTATAGCCAATTGCATTTTCATAAATCAGGGGATCATACATCATTAAATAAATATACAATTTAATTCCATTAATCACGAGTCTATCAATTTAACACTTAATTTGAATCATTAATATATAATTGTAATTAAATTATGTAAAATATTTAATTCACTTCAATCATTATTTATATTTCCTACAAGTCTTTTATTACGACCATGGAAATAGTATAGTGTCCAATTAAATTTTATTTTTAAATATTATACATTGGATAACCCTATATAGTGGCCTAAATTTAAGTTCTTATATGCCAATAGGTGACCCATATCATGTGGAAATGTCTCAAAATTTTATTCAAGGAATATAAATAAATTATAGTTTTAGATATTCTACAAAACAATTATGATGGTGTGACTCCATACATCATATTTACCAGAAATATTCAACAAGACATCATGGGATAGACAATGACCACCTACCCAAAAAATAACAAGATTCAATTTCCAATGAATTCTTCTTAATTATAACACAATGATCCACAAATCTATGATAATCCCCAAATTAATTTTCATAGATACCACAAATCTAAAATGATTATAAAACACATATTTAGGGATCAAATTAGTTTAGTAATTTCCCTAGGAATCATACATAATCGACGGTGTTTTAAATTCCCATGAATTAATAAATAAAAGAATAAAATCATTAAGAGGGTATCTTAATATCTATAAAATTGGTTTTTGGGTAGGGTAGAATATAATATTTGAATGAAAGGGGTTATGAAAAAAATTACTTGGAATAAAATCATTAAAAACCATCCATCATGCCCACTGGCTAGCTCCTAGACTCCAAGGATTAGATGGTGAGGGGAAAAGTGTCCATGTGCGTTTGTTTAATCCATTCGTTATGATATGATATCTTGCTACCTAACTGGTGGGCCATATAGTTTTTAAAAAAGATATAGGTCATGTAATACATGACCTTATATTCTTACTAGCTTATCTTATGTCTCTCCATTTATATAAATGTAATTCAATGGGATAATTGAAGGGGGTTCACAAAAAATAAAATATGGAACATCCATCGAATGAGCTGAGGTGTTAAATAATATGTGTCCCATTGGATATATGATTTTCGGAATGTATGAATCATGCTTAAATATAATGCCATAACATCTATAGGTTCTCATTATATTGGGTAACGACTATAACTTGTCAATTTTATAATTAAACTAAGTTCATTATGAAATTAATTTTATGTAGATGGATAATAATTCTGTAAAAATATTTAACATAAAATTTTAGTAATTCAAATTATTATTTTAGTTGGTTCATGCTAACTAACATTAAAATACATTCACTTTCACGAGACCCAAATGATTTTAACATTTACTCTACTATATATAAAATTATATTCAACCGTTTTTTTTAGATAATTATTTAATCAATGGGTTTAACACATTTGTATCGTGAATACACTACTGAATATGACTTCACCGATTGAGAAAATCCATAAATAAATGATAATTCAAACATTTTCATTTATTTAATTAATTCAATTAGGTTTCCTTTGATAAAATCATTGCTAGAGTATAATCAAAATAATGTGTGATAATATCATTACATATTGGTATGACATGAAGATTTTGGAAAAATTTACAACTCCAAACTGATTTTTGAGCTTCATCAAGAGCCTCTATATACCCTAAATCTCATGACGAATTACTGACCATTGGTTACATAGAAATATTCTAGCTTATACCTCCACTATTAAGGAAAAACAAATACTTTGATTTTGATTGTAGATCATTCAGATATATTTAGAAGCTTACATTTGGGTATCACATAACAACTAGTTCCTCATCTCCTTCATAAACTATTAACAAATCTTTTGATACCATTTTTACATTATTATCATTTTTGTTACAATCAAATTATGTTTCCCTATGTCTTCTTGGTACCTTCCTTCCATTATCATGGTGTAGGAAATAATAATCCTAAAGAATAACATGACATACCAGATAAATCCAATAAAAAATTATATGTAATTTCTCTCTCCCTTTTTCAATTTTCATATTTTATAGGACATAATTTATTAGGGGGATATCTCTCATATGACATAGAGTTAATTTCTCACTTTTATTGTAACATATGGTACCATTTCAATAAATATTCAATTTATATATATTTAATTAGCCAACTTATCCTCTTAGATCTGTCCAATATGATCTTGATCCCTAAAATTTAGGCTAGTTCACCTAACACCATAATGAACAAACATGGATTCAACCATGTCATAATTGATTGTAAGGAAATTGTATCGTTTAACATCGATGTAATATAACTGAAATATATCAATACAAAAGAAATAACACTCCATCAAATTATATTGTATATACATGGATCATATTCTTTCTTTATAATATGAAATTCTATTATGGATTCATCAAAATGAATATTGCACGATTCTGATGATTGATTTAATCGATAAATAGATCCTTTAAACTATTATAGCTTATTCAAATCTATTGGTATCACAACATCGTTTGGTTGTCTCATGTAGAAATCTTATAATAGATTTAAATTAATGATGGAAGACATGAAATACATTTTAAAAATCTCATAATAATAGTGATCTTATATGGAATATAGTATTCTTTTGGATTTTATCATAATAACTACGAAAAAGGATTCATCAGATTATATTTGATTGCATTTATTGAAGCCTTTAGAAGTAAATAAATCCTTATAGGTATTAACATTATCATCCATGTATTGATTCTTCATGAATTCCTATTTATAGAAAATGCATTAAATTATTTGGAGGTACTTTCTAAACATAATCATGAGTTTTTGTACGTGGAATCCATTTAATAATTCATGAAATCTTGAATTCTTTTTCTTATTTTCTTCTTACATATTTTTTTTAGAAATTTGTTTATTTTTTCAACTAAATATTTCCCCCCTTCCATTGTGACAATAAAACCATATCTCTCTAGCTCTCTATCCTCTCTAGTACTCCAACACAACACCTGTGTATTTTAGAGAAACATATTCAATTGGTTCTTGTGAAATGTTTTCTATACTAACTCTTATGTGTATAGATTTAATTTCATTGATTTATACCTAACTATAACTATTTATTATATAGTCGTATTACCTTAGAAGTTAAGTTTCACATCTATCTACTTTTAACTATTAATCTAGGGGATTTTATAAGTAATATATTTATATTAATTATTATACATTATAAATATGAACTATGTTCTTTATGGTGATAGTTTTCTTATCTTATTAGCATTAAAAATACCACACATTACTATTTTAAAATTTTTGGAAAATTATATTTATTTCTATATCATATAACACATGGAATACACTTTACCATAGTTACTCGTACAATGTTTTGTTTTTGTTATGAAGTATGTAATGAATATAACCAAGAGGATAATTAATCATTTTAATGACTCATAATTGATCACACCATATCCAAAATGTCATGTTTATTCCATTAACTAACCTAATTACACTTTGATTTATTACATGGATTGAGATAACATAGTGTCCCAAACTCTTTTAGATAACAGATGAAATCATGGTTGAGATACTCTAAACCTTTATCTGTGTGGATTTTCTTTATATTTATACTAATATGTTCCCCAATTTAGTTAATATATTCCTTTAATATATTAACATACACAGTCTTGTGCTTCATCATTTCTATATAAAAATATCTACTAATTTTTTTGATAAGAGTTATGATGTAATATTACCCACCTCCATAGTTTACCGGAAAATTTCCATAAATGAAAATTTGAACTAATTATAAATTCACATCGACAATATCAACATTTACTCTAAATGTGTCATTTGTCATTTTTTCCTTGAAAGTAAGTATGAATTATATCTAATAGTTTTATCTCAAATGAATTCAAATAACATTCTTGATATAAATATTTTAATGTCTCTATTTTACATAACAATGTCAATGATACCACCACTATAATGTGATATGAGTCATGTGAAATTGATTCTTTATGAACTTCAAAGACATGATTTTGATATTCTAAAAAATAATTACACTTATAATAATGTTCCATTCTCTTACATGTTCCATATTTATAATAGTATAATTATTTATTTAACATTAAAATAAAATCATATATCTCTAAATTGGAAGAATGGATGACGTTTTTGGTTACACTAGGAATATAGTAATAGTTCTTCAAAAAAAAACCATTTCATTTAGCAATGTGAGATTATAGTATCATATTCCCAAATTATCTAGTCTCAGTTTATAATCTACTCAAATATCCACCCCACCATTGGAAATATTTTTTAATCTAAATCATTTATATATTTGGATTTAAATATGACAACCACATATTGTTTCTAAAAATAATGTTTTAGATATAGAAATATTTCACTCAATAATTGTGGTACGTAAATATTACACTTACGTATTTACTATGGAACAATTATTCTTCCATTTGAACTTATTTATAGAATAAAAAAACAATATCCTCATATTTATCCTTCCATGTGTTCATTCACTTATTCAAAGGTTATTTCGAGGGTACCTTAGGCCTAAAATTTTCCTTATAAATTTTAAATAGAATTTATTTTTATTCAACATAATGATAGAATATTTCTCATTCTTCCTGTATTTATCAACTAGGAAAATCGAAGGAAGAATCCCAAGGACTGAATTGTCAATATTTTTGATATTATAATTGTATTTAAAAGATGGGAATCTCTATGGAAGTGAGTAGGAGAAAAGGTTTGTGCACAATTCACTGGGTACCTTGATTCATATAATTTCCAATTTATCTATGAATCAAATATTCATTAATACATGTTCTCTAGATAGAACTCCTTCTAATAGATTTCAAAGAAAGAGTACCTTGGAGATTTCACACATTTTTTTTCATTCATTCACCAAATAAATATCTTGGGGAGGAGGCAATATGAAGTAAGAAAAGATTACTTTGAAGATTTTGGAACACAATTGTAATATCAGCGAACATGAGATATTGGATAACCAATTCATTGTACATGTGTTTCCAAAATACATTTTCCTCCCCCTCACATACCTCCCTAGAAGGTGATCCAATAATAGGGTGATCCATTATATAAAACATCCACTCATTATATTATATAATGTAAAAATGTCTATACGTATCTTGGATGTTATTATTGATAAAGATATTATTTTTATCTAGAATAGTTTTCATGGAAATTGATGATGCTATATTTCTAACCATTTTCTACACCAAATAAATGTTGATTTTAATACATTATTATCATTACCAATTATGATATAAATTAAAAGTCTCATATTATTTTATGAAATCACAATAGTTCTTATATGGTATGTAATTCCTAAAGAGAGATACATGGAACACAACATGAAAATGAGAGGGACTCAATGGAGGAACCAAGATACATGCAACCATCCTAATACAATCAATAATTTCAAATTTACTGATATATATCGGGCTCAAAATTCCATTATTTTTAATTTTTATGGCCTCATTCCTTGAATATATTAGTAGGAATACCTTTTCACAAATATCAAAAACTAGATATCCCTAAAGATTCTTTTCATGTTTTTTTGTCGACTTAATAATAACATGTTGTGATACTAATATTAACGAACCTTAACTTCCATTAAATCATCGAACTCAAGTACGAATAGCTTTATTTCCCCTAATTTATCTCACCTCATTGTAGTTCTACACTTCAAACTGTAGAGGGCTTTGTAAGGATCCATTTCAAATGTTATGTGAAAGCTAATATTTTATTAAAACTTCAATAGGGAAAGTTGTTGATCCTAACCACACTCTAAATACATGTAATAAGTTCTAAACCCATTATTTATGGTTTTACTGGTCCTATCATGCTACACATATATTTGAAGATTATACATAGTATTAATGTTCAACTATGTATTCATATATTTTTAAATACCTATCCAAAACATCATGTTAAACCTTTTATCCTATGAAAATATAATATAATATAGTACTCAATAGAACCTTACCACTTTATTAATGTATAACGTGGAATGATTTTAAGGAAGACAATATTCTCTAATCACAAAGAAATTTTCTAAATTCATAAATTGAACAACTAACATCCAAATAGATTTATGGAATTTATTTGTTTTAGGGACTCTCACGATGGAATACATTGGGTTGATTTCCCTGTTCCATTATGGAGATGGTAGTGGTTGTAATATCCCCATAGTCCTCTTTCTCATAGATTAAATATAATGTAAAAATACATATCAAGATACATACTCTATGATATACCTTATTCGTGTTTTACCAAAAGAAATATTCTTTAAAAACTCTATAAATTTTTCTATATCTAGGATAAATAAAGAATGTTAAACTATTAGCTTTATCCAATAACTCCTTCAGATACATTATTGATGGGACACATACTTCATTTTTATCATTGTCATTCTAGCACAATCATGGATGACCTCAAGAAGATTCCCCACCTTCTTTTTCAGTTCCACTTCTTCCTTCTAAAACTCTTTAATCCTCACATGGTTGTATGATTGAATATTAATATAATAATGATATCATCTATACCATTTTAAAATTATTTAAAGATGAATATTCTTCATATAAATAACTATTATATTTGTTTCAATTCTTATCATGGTTAATATATCAGGGGTCTTCTGGCTAAGGGCATCAAATGCATTGATCATTATTCTTGTTTAGTAATGTATTGATCGGTTAGAATCATTAATTAACTCCAACAATCACTTTTGGAACATAGTTTTCAATTTCTATATGAATATATAATTTAAGTCTTTATGATTAGTATATATATCTCATATTTGACTGAAAATATAATACCATTATATTATCAATGTAAAAATTTACTGTTTCCCACTCAATGTCAGGAGTTATGTAAATTTTATGATGAATATTTTCAATTGGTGTGGGGAATAATCTATCATCATGTCATTCTACCTAAGGATTCATCCCATTACCTTCTTTGATGAATCACTATATATCACAAACATTTCTCCAATATAGGGTAGTCTGATCATAGGTGTAATGACTAACCTTATTTTCATCTCCTTGAAATTTTCCTCACATTCATCTTTCTAATGGAAATTATCTCTCTTCCATTTCAATAAGGTTACTAGATTAGATTTATAAGATAAATATCTCACCATGTTTTGTTTTAATTCAAAGATATTTTAATTTTAAAGGTCTTAAACACAATCCTCAAAAGGCTATCATGCTCTTCCATGATCTTTGAATATATATGAATATCATTTATAGTGAATATTGAAAAATGATGATGGTATTCTATGAACACACTATTCATCAAATCAATGAAGATAACATGTGAACTAGTAACTGTAAATGGAATCACTACAAAATCAAAATGACTATACCTCATATGAAATGCTTTCATGGTTGTATCCTTCTTACTGACCCTTAATTGATGATATCTAGAGTGAAGTTAAATCTTGTAAAAGTTTTGAGCTCCACTCAGTTGGTCAATAAATTAATTAATATAGGGAAGTTGATTCTTTTTCTAGATAGTGATCTTATTATGTTCTACATAACTAATTTAAAGAAACATTGACCCATACTTCCCATTTAGAAAAATAAAAAGTTCACCCCATGGTGATGAACTTGGATGAATGAATCCCTTATATAGATTTTCCTAGAGTTTCTTCTAGACTTATTGTAACTAAATTATGGAAATTTTATGATGGTGTCATTGAAATAGGTGTAGTAGTAGGTATGATTTATATAACAAACTCAAATTCGTGATTTGAGAAAACCCTAGACAACTGTTTATTAAAGACAACAATATATTCATTGTCAATATAAATATCAGCAATATTTATTTTGTCCATAACCATTTGAGATAAATAACCCTTACGAATAGGTAGTAAACCCCATAGAAATTTAATTTCCTCTGGAAGATCATATTCATTCTCAAACCGAAATAAAATCATTATTTGATTGGAATATGAAATTTGATCAACTTATTCTCTCAATATAAATGTGATCTCTTTAGATAGATCTTATCAAGACTAAAAATCACATTAAATTAATACAAAGGATCAATAATAAGTTTTGTATAGGTTACATTATTAAAAACCTAAACATGACATCTCTATCCAGGGAGTGGAGGTTAAATGATCCATAACCATCATAATCACCTTTAGCGATTGAAATGTCACATACCCTTAATTGGTCTATTAGGAAACCAAAGCTAAACATTCCTTTATTTTACATCATCTTCATAATTAAAATGTTTCATTACTTAATAAACTCATCATATAGAGATTTGAAAGGTCTAATGTCTTTTTAGACTAGATATACAAGGTACTTATTTTATAATTCATGTCAATATTTCCTTATTATTATATCACATTATATCTTCCTCTAAATATTCCAAATTTAAACTCATCCTCATGCCCTCAGAAATAGAAATATAAGAAATGGGTGAGCTCAAACATCTTTTATGGAACAAATAAACCTAACAAAATTTCACACAAGTAGAGGTAATAAGATTATGATAAAACATAAGTTGTATAGAAATATCAGATTAAATAACATGGAATCATAAAAAAATTATGTGGAGTGAAAAGAGAAGAAGTAATCATGTATGATCAAATATATAATATAGGATAAAGACATGAAAAATATAAGGATTAAATCTTCATATAAAGAGAATAAAATAGTAACATATTAATGAAGTGTGTAAATAATATATGAATAGAAACAAAATATTATATATTAGGAGTCACCACATGTTTCCCATAGTTGGTCTGGAATGAGAACCTATTTCCTATAGTATATTGGGAATCACATCATATTTCCCATAGTGGATAAAAAATTATAAATTTACATTTTTTGATTGGGAATAACTACTCATTTAACTGTTATACCATGAAATTTAATGATTTAACTAAATTATTACAGGGTTATATAGGTCCCACACATATTATAATGATTAATCATACACATGTGTGCCGTAATAAATCATCCAATCATCGTATCAATAAATCCTTAGAATAAGAGTGAGTTTTAATTTAAATTTTAAAATGTATCACATTAAAAACCACATAATCATGGTAAAATGATACCAAATTAAATCAACCAAATTGAGAACATATTAAAATCATTTAACAGATAATTTATAAAATATAACATTATATAAATTAGATCCTTTTGATATAAATTGGAAAAGGGTAAAAAATATAAACGAGAGTAAAAATATTTGTCATTAAATAGAATGTTTCAATATTACATGAATTGATACATAATTGGATTTTAAAATATTGAAATATAAAATAGTATTTAAATAAGTATAAGTGCTTTAAATAATTACCCATTTATGTAAAATCAACAAATAATTGGTGATGCATTATAAAAAAAATATTCTAATTTTTGGGAAGTTAAAATAATTTATGGAAGGGGAATTGATTTAAAAACTCATTTTACATAGAGAGAAAATATTTAACAAAACATTTAAAAGGATATCATTGAATATATTGAACAATTAATTTCAAAGTTCAATATAAAATTCATAATTCAATGATAAAAATTTTAGTTATGAAATTACCTTATGGATAAAGGAATAATTGGATCAAAATAATAAGAGAGGGGGTTATAGAAATGATCCTTAATATTTCCTTAAATGTATGATTTTTATCCCATGTAAATTTAATAAATTATAAAATACACAACTAAAATTAAACTGAGGTTTATAATAAGAATAATGCCTCTTTGGATTGAAATTAGACACAAGTAACATTCTCATAATTTAAAATGTTTGAATAAAACCCCTTGAAGTATATGATTTCAAATGAAATATTTAATATTAAAAAATTATGAGATCATGAAAAAAAGATTAAATGGGTACTAAATACACCATTTTACATATAAAAACCCGTATAATAGGGAAAATGTCTTAATAAATTAATTTCGGGACATGAAACCCTAAAAGAAATAATAACGTAAGGATCAGAGAACATAAGAGGGAAAATATGATATGAAAATTAAATTATAATTAGATAAATTATATTAATTATTATTTAAATAAAAATGGGATAGTTAATACACCATAAAAAATAAATTATAGATTGTAATATCGAACATGTCTCATGGATTTGAAAAGAAGTCCTTTGCTCTTCCCTTCCACAGATTCACTTTAACCTCTTGTGTAAAACTTATAAATATCATAATAAATAAATTTATAATAATATTAATAGATAAAAATATTTATAAATTTAATTTATAATCAAGATCTATATGTATATTAGTTAGTATACACCTATTTCCCGACATCAGGTTTTTAGAGTTTTGATTGTATATACTAGTTTTATTGCAGCTTTGATGGTATTTGAATTTATTAATAATTTTATGACTATAATATACTAAAAGGTAATATAATGGATTAATTATATGTATTTATGATGTTTAAATTTCCTTTTATGGGTTCTTCATTTTTTATCCTTGAAGAAGCCATCGATAATAAGTAATCTTTTGGTGATTTTCATTACCAAAAAAATGTGTTCTTTAATTGTTCAGTATAATAATTATTTTTACTTTAAAAAAATAATTATTTATGTATATATATCACATAAAAAAAAGTAATTATGTTCCCATAGTCATCCATGATATAAAATAAAATCATTTTTAAATTAGGTGGTTAAACAGACCCAAACATGAACATAACATTATTAATGGATGATCATCAGTGGTTTAGATGTAATATAATTATTATAGAAGCATAATTATATTATTTAGTATATATTTTTGTTATATATTATAATTTTAAGTAATTATAATAATATTTAATGGTTATGAAAATATTTCATGATTTGAATAATAATATTTCCCTCTTTGTAACAGCTTTTTAAAAGATTAAAATAGTGGTGATCATTTTTCAATAAAAACATTGTTAAGTTATCTAATTTTTTAAAATAAAACTAAAATTTATCTTAAAAGTAATATCATAAATTTGAAAAATTATTATAACTATCCATTAAATATGGTGAATGAAAACGAACATGTCTCTTTTTGGAGGTAGTTTCCCACACATACACCAGACCATGTTGTATTTTTTCTAAATTGATAAGGGAAAAGGTGGTTAATTATTACTAAATTTTAATAATAAACATAAAAATATAAAATAAAATTATTTAATTAAATTTTATTTTTTAAATTATAATTGTAAAATTCTAATACAATGGAATGAAGAAGAGTAAAAATGATTACTCATGGAGAGAACTTTGAGTTTTTCATTTGACAATTAGTAGGAAAATAGTTATTAGGCTGGTAAAGTGGGACCAAAAGATGAAATATAAGGAATAGGAATATATTGAATGAAAAAATGATAGTATTTAAATATTAAACATAATTTTATGTGTCGTATTGAAGGAGTGGTGAGAGGATCCATTTAAATTTTAGAAGGGTTGAAATTTTCATAAATACCAAAAAGAATTTGGTAATGGGAATTCACTCTCTAATAAATTTGATCCATATCTAAGAAATAATGGAGTGAGGAAAAGAAAATGATGAAAGTTAATCAAATTCAAATTTTCACACATGTTTTAATCATTTTTGAGGTCATTAGAAGTGATTTTTTTTTTACATTTACTATTTTAGCTTTTACGTCACTAATAAGTTTTTACCTTAGTAACAATTCGATTTTTATTAACAATTAAAATGATCTTTATTATAAAATTAAGACCTAATGAAAAGAAATACTAAATAAATTTAATTATATTATATTTATAACAGTGATAAAATGAATTTTGATGTAATATGAAGATAATGAATTAAAATAAATTTCTTGACTAAAATATTAATTAATTTCTAAAACATTAAATATATGATTTTAATATAGAATAAATATTTTTAAACTTATAAGATAAATCATAAAATAAGTAGTTTTTATCAAAAATGTATTTTTAATTAATTCTTAAACCATTTAAATAAACTAATTATAACATGAATGGTAGTGTGTTATTAAAACAGTGTGTGGTACTATTCACTAAAAATAGAATTTCTTTTAGATAATTATAAAAAAATTATATAATGAATGAATTTACATGAAAAATAAATAAAGTAGCTTTTATTTTATAATTCACATCCAAAAATATATAAAAATTATATTTTTAATTAAAAACATAATATATTCTGAAAATCTATTTTTATAGGAAAACCACTTTTTCTATGTTGTCTATTATTTTACCCATTTCCTATAACATTACATTTAACATAGTATTAATCTATTATTCATTCAAAAATATATTATAATTAAAAAACTTAAAATATAAAATGAAATATTTTATTGTTCTCATATCTTCACTGGTTGAGTTAATTTTTAACATAAACATTGTTTTGTTTTTCTCATAAACACACACACACACAAACACACACACACACACATCATATTTTTATTACCACTATTTATTACTTCCAATTGTATAGATAACTTAATGTTACATTATTTTTTATTTTTTTAGTGTTTTATGTAAAAAAACCTATCAAATGTAGTATTTATTTCAATAATATTTTAATATTATACAGGTCATTACATTCTCACCCCTTAAATAAATTACATCATCATAATTTAAATTATGTATTAATAATAATGTTGTATAATGGTATATATAATATGAATCAAGATTTAATTTTTTATAGAGGTATCAATCACATCTATTCACATATAATATACAGAATCATAATATTTTGTTTTTTCATAACCAGTTAAGTTAAATAACTCAAATGGTTTTGTGTTAAGACCTATTAAATTTTTCCTTAGGTTTATAGTCATTATTTAAGTGATTGTTTATCATAAATAATTTTCAATTAAAAAAATTTATGATTCCATATTTCTACATCGGGCTCAATCTTAGTATCAACGGTTAATGTAGTATGGAAGCCATATAGGGTGGTGGAATTCTGAGATACTATATAGGATCTTCCATAAAATCTTTCACAACTTTCATTGTAAATTTTGAGTCTCTTCAGACAGAAGCCAACATCGTTTTGGTAGGCCATGATCTATTTATGATAAAAAAATTAGGCTTTAAGAGTCAGAAATTGACTCCCAAATAGTCCATAATTCCCTACATGGGCACACTCACATACCAAGGATCATATCATTGAAAATTCACAATTTCATTAGCCTAATAAATAACATAATAGAAATCATTCACAAGTGTCATAATGGGAATAATGTTTCTGATTTTCATTGCCTCCAAGCCTGCCCAGGATGGTATGATCACATGCTTTTCTTTTTTGGGGTCCCTTCCCTAGGATGGTGTGAATATTTTTATAAGGGATTCAATAAATAATCATTATCTTAGATCCTAATAAATATTTTTATGTGTTTCTAGTTTAGGTTCTCGAGGCTTGGTTTCCCGCTTAATTAATAAAAAATCTTATTTATATGGTCCTATAAAAGAGTTAAAGATCACCGGTCATTAGAGCATACCATTGGAATAAGAAATATGTTTGTGTAATATACATAATTATATAAAAATATTTAGTTAGTATAGAATAATTATTTAAAATAAAATCATAGTTGAATGTCTTTACCCCCCAAACCATTAAAGTAGTCAATGTTCACTCCAAAGATTATTATAGTGAAAAAATCCCATAATTAATTTGGTTAACTCACCAATATAATCCAATTTATCTACCAATATATCAATATTTACACTATGAATTAGTGGGAGAAATTTTTTCCACCTATCACATATTGAAATACTGTATATGTGTGTTATAATATGATAAAACATTAATCATATCAAAACTCATGTAATGAAATGGGTTTTATAAACATTTTATCATAGAATAACATGTAGAAATGAATTGAGATTCAATAACATTTCAACATTGCATAAACCATGGAAAATATATTGGATTCATAAGTATTTCATTAAATCATAACCTATGGAAAATAAATGGGTTTTGTATAATTCTATGAATTCAACATATCATAACCCATTAAAATTGGAATTATTTTCATATGAATAAATTCATCGCAAAAAATAAGCATATATATCATGAATAAGGATGGTATCCTTGTATGATATCTTTAGTAAATCATAGGTTTAATTTTATATACCCAAACATTTCATACATAAATAATGCATCATTTTATTGGAATATTAAATAAATTTCACAAATTAATTCCCATGGACCGCAGAGGTTTACTGTCATTGGATACTAGATTCTATATCGTCTTATTACATTAATGATGTTCAAATTATCCAAAAAATATCTCCCAACATTGTACTCTTTATATACTTACCGTACATAAAAATTTTCTTCATAACCTACTGAAATGAAACATAAAAAAGGGTGATTTTACATTCTCAGTAAGGGGATACAATGGAGATATCTATATAAAATTATAATATAGTTTTGATAACACGAAAATAATATATGAAAAAATATATTTAATATCGTAGAACATGATCACGAGTCTTTTAAAAAATACTAGAATTTAATTATACATGAATAATAATGGAATCACAGAACATGAGCCCTGAGATCATAAAATTGGAATAAGAAAATGATTTGTGGAATTTATATAATTATTGAGAATATTATGTCGAGGCTACCTTAGAGGACATTTATAAAATTTCAGCCTTGGGTCAAACACCCATGTACCTACTTTAGGTTTAGTATAACCACATGTGTACCCTCTTTTGGGCTTTGGATAGCCCTCGGTGTTCCCTCTTTTAGGATTTTGATCTCTTACCATGTACTGTATTTTGATCGTGGGATAAACTTCTAGGTAAACCTTTATATTATAGAACATTAGTCATTAACCAATTAATTTGAGACATATATCGGTCCCACCTATCACATATTCAATACATTTGTGTCCCACATGATCATAACACATTCATCACATCATAATGAATGAAAAGAAATGGGTTTCATAATAATTTCATCCTATCATAACCCAAAGAAAATAAATTGTTTTCATATACATTTCATAAAGACATTACCCTTGGAAAATAAAGGGGTTTCATACGAATCTCTTCATTATTGTCATAAACCATCCTAAAAAAAGAATTATGGTATTAATGGATTATTTACCATGTAAATATTATATAACCTCAAATGATGTCATATTAGAAGAAAAATTATTTTGAAATTATTATAAATAATTAAATTTCTTGAGTAAAATTAAATATATTTGATAATGAACTTTTTTTAAAAAATATTTAATAAATATTGAAAAAACAATTTTTTCTAAAATAAACATGATAATTTATAATGTATTAAAAATATTTTAAAAAATAAATGAAGAAAATATACGTTCATGTTTGAAAAAAAATTTTAAAACATAAAAAAATTTCAAAATCATTTTATTTGAAAATAACCGTTTAAATTTATTATGTAAACATCAAAACATTGAATTTTCATGATTATATAAATTACAGTTCATGCCATATGGGTTAGAACAATGATTACTTGCACATTTCTAGTAAAATACAAATGATTCATGTTGACTAATGTGACATGGACTATAATTTTTAAAAAATATATAAAAATTCCAAAAATAGGGAAAACTATTTAATAAATCCATTGGGTAATGTTAAAAAAGATTTTAAAATATTTTTTAAAAATAACGATATAGAAGGAAACTGGTTTTCAACTGAAGAGAGAAATAAATATAGTTTTATTAAAAAACATTTTCCAAATAATTTTAAGTATTAAAGAGATAAAAAATAGTATTATTAATTGATAAGATCAATAATAACCCAAGGAGAGGAAAAAATATGAGTATAATCACAGATATATCATAATATTTCATCAATAGAATCACATTCAAAACCAATCCAAAAAAATGATGAGAGTGTAACATAAAATCCTTACCACCTTGGTAACATTTGTATCATAATCACCATGAAATAAGAACATCAACCAAAAAATTAAAATATAATTAACTATAAGTATATTCATGATATAAAATTTCATAGGGGAGGTATATACACCTTATAAAATAAGGTAGGTTCATAACATATCACATTTCCCAAAGAAGACAAATTGTGAGAAAAATCCCATACCGCCTTGGTAAATTTTTAACTCTAAACTACATAAAATAGATATCCACAAATTGATATGTAAATAAAAATCAGTTTAATTATAATAATGATAAAATAAATTCATGGTTAGTATATACAACAAATAAAATAAACTCATCCTGAATATGAAATGTCTCTCACATAAAATAAAAGAGAGGCAAAAATCCATTACCATAAGTCTTGACTTCATTAATGCACATTATAACCTCATGTAAAATAAATATATGTTTATAAAAAACATATTTAATAAATTAAATTATACATATCATACAATTTATTATTTACATATGAATATTTAATAAATTTTTATAAACAATTACTTGTAAAAATCACGTTTCATATAACAACTTCGTTAATTTTTATATGTTCTTTGATATATTATTTTCAGTAATATAACTTTGATCGTTTTTAAATAAACAAAATAACATTTAAAATTCTATAAACATCATATATATTCAGTCTATATTTATTTATTATAATACCTAAAAGATAGATATTGAAAATGAAATAAATTTTCATGGAGATGGTAGGATGTATATATGCGTGAACAATTTTCCCATTTTCACGATGGATGAAATAAAAAAATGGAAAATAATGTATTAAAATTAAATAAAAATTTTATTCCCAATATATCTTATATATTCAGGATATATACCATTATTACCTTTCTTACAAAGAGTTAGTTAAAAAGAGTTACATCACGTTGTGAGGTGATAGTATGTCGTAGATACGAATGACATTATCGTGTCTCACATGGAATGGAAAGTAAAAAATTTATATGGGATATTATTATTTAGAAAGTATAATTATGTTAAAAATATCATATATATTCATTTTATATATCCTTATTAACATCCACATAAATTGTAAATGAAAATCACATTACATGGGTTTGTGGGGCGGCAATCCACCGTACACATGAGTGAAGTTATTATTTTGAA
Source organism: Viscum album (assembly GCA_963277665.1). Taxonomy (NCBI): domain Eukaryota; kingdom Viridiplantae; phylum Streptophyta; class Magnoliopsida; order Santalales; family Viscaceae; genus Viscum; species Viscum album. The sequence goes on from OY728136.1 coordinate 876,661,366, forward strand.
ACGGGATGAAAGGTAAGAAGGTATAATTGTGTTATAATGGAATAGTTATTATATTTTAATAAATATAATATATAAAAAATAAATAAATCAATATATCTACTCATGATTTGTGGTTATTTAATATGAATAACATCTATTCATGAGGTAGTTGTCCACTGTAGACACAAATGATGACTTCATATCATGTTATATTTAATCAAAAAAAGATTTTGGTTATTATAGTAACATAATAACATATCATTATATATAATATACTTATTATTATATATCATCATGAGATAATAGTATTTAAAGGAGGAATAATAAGAAAAATAAAATGCTCGGTTAGGGGTGTTACCTCTTATTCGGACAACTTCTTTTGGGTTAGACCAAAAGGCTCTTTAAAATGGATTTATGAAATGTTCATATGATTATAGTGGGGTATAACAAATGTGATTTGGGTACGTAATTTCCAAACTAATGGGTTTTATATGTGTGAATTGGAAAGGATAATGGGTGGCGTTTTATAAGTGAGCTGAGTGGAACACTTTTCATATTTGAAAAGGAAACGTGTACCCACATTTTTTACATGACACATGGCTCATGAATTATTATTTATATTACTTATTATTTTATAAGGTCTATATATGTCTTTAAAAAATTTTTTGTGAATGTTTGAAGGTCATTTTATGCTTTATTTTATTGTTTAACCCTTTAGTAAACCCATTTTAATCATAAACTTGGTATCTAATTTATACATTATTTACAATTCCTTTTGGTAAAAATTTAATTTTAGATTATTTGATAATATAAAATATACTAATTCAAAATATTTAATCTAGTTTTTCAATCTAAAATAATATAATTGTATTTTAATTTAAATTTAGTCCCACAGACACAATAAAGAAATAGATTTCCAAAGATTAATGTTCCAAATGATTAAAAATAATTTAAATAAAAATTAAATATTAACTTGATTATAATTTATATAATTGGATTATAATTGATATTATTGATCTAAATATCCTTTTAAAACCATATTAAAATAATTTTGAATATTTGAAATGTTTTAAAATAAATAATGATTCTTAATAAAAACCAATATTTTCATCCTTCATAAAAATATTTATCTTTTCTAAAAATTCCGACAAAATAACCCTAATATAATTGTGAAATATAATTTTAAAAAATTCTTTATATTTTTTCATTTTCTTAATAGTGTTAATAATTAAATTTAAAATAATCTTGCAAAAGGTGATAAAAATACTTTTTAGTAAAATAATATTTATAATTATGAAATTAGATTTCTTCTTATCTATTTCTTATAAAATATCTATGTTAAAATATAATTTTTTTATAGAATATATAATATATATATTAAATAAAAATAATTCAATAAAAGTGATTTGTTTTATTTATTTATGTATAACCTGTTTGTGTTCATAAAAATAGTTTTTTTAATATTTCATTTAGATTGAAATAATTTTTATTTTCATTACTAATTAATTGGTCATAATAGAATTAATTTTAAATAAATGTATAAAAAATATATTATCATAGTTTAGTTGATGCTATTTATACCTACAACTAAAATGGATAGAATAAACTATCATATTAAATAATAATATTTTAAATGTGTGTTAGGTTTTGTTAAAAGTTGATGTTGCGTATAACACAAGCAATCAATGAAAATTAAATTTATTTGATAACATATTTCCAAAAATATCATTTTTTTAATTTTCTACCACCTTAAATTAACTTTCTATTTGAAAATCCATCACTTTGATACAAATATATGTGGACAACCCTGTCTAATTACACAATGTTCCCACAGATCTTTCTCAAATGAGTTTTTTCTCTACAAAAACATTACTCGGTGAATGGTCTCATTTCATAGATCTTTATCTGTTTTAAAATCTACACTGGTTGGTTAATATAATAAGTATCATGTTTCATCTATATGACTTCATATTTCAATCACTATAATTCATCATGAATAAACTTTCGCACGATATATACATATATAGAGCACATGGTGAACCAGATAGAGGTTCAGTGAATGCCCTGAGCAATACACTACAGTCCTAATGCAATTAATAATTTCAAAGGGATAGATATACCTAGGGATTTTTCCCTTATATTATCCATGTAGAAGTTAATGAAAATTATTTCTAACAAAATTCGATTTCTAGACCACAATTGTGATTATCAGCCTAACATTTTTGTCATCTTTATGCTACCTATACATTTTACTAAATGGATCTAAAATTATCTTCCATTTCATTAATCAGCTTAGGTAACAATATATTTATTTTTGTAATTTCACTTAAGTAAATTTGATTTATATAATTACTTAAAAATGGGCATCATAAAGTTCCATCTGAATGTTTCTTTGAAAGATATTGTTGTAAAAAATAATCTAGATGATGGTATTTATGTCAAACAAAATTTAAATCCATTGAAAAATATATTAACACATCTTCTAGGGTTTTAATTTTTCCTCTTAGACAGAAAATATAACTAATGATGATAAAAATTTCTGAAACATAACTCTTTATCAAGATATTGCTGAATAATTATGAAAATCATCATGGTAAAATTTGGATCCTCATTAGATACAATTGAATGTTTTACTCTTTGTAATATTAACAATTCCCTAATGTGTGACATGGAAATATGATCCGGGGAGAAATATTCTATGATAGAGATAAATTGTGATAAATTTTTATATCAATTTTATACATCCCATGTAAAATTATTCCCTTTATAAATTTTTGGGGAGTCCAATGAAAGAATAATGGGCCCCGATTTATTGTTTCTATTCTTGCATGGATAATTGTGGAAACATCCAATAAAAATTTTATCTCTCTACCTAACATGTAATTATACCATCTATAATTATACATAATCATAGACATATCTCTTCTCGTTGTCTCACCCAAAAAATCCTTTCACATAGCCCAGTGGTAGGTTCTATACCTGTTTCATACTTTATATGTGGGTTCTAGACCTATGGTCTTGTAGGACATGATAGGTTGTCGATCAACATGGTGTTTATCTTTTCAAAAATGTATATTAAATTATTTTAAAAATTGAAATAACCCATATTTACATCAACATAATAGACATGAAAAAAACATGAAGGTTACTAATACATTTAACCTAATTCCCTAAAATGAAACGACACTCTTCCTCAAATAACTTCTTCACTAAAACAAATACAAAACCCTAAGGTTTAATTTCCAATAATATCACCCAGAATATGGAAAATATTGATAAAATACCATCACATAAAACCACAAGTGGGATGTCTATGAAATTGGAATTATGATCAACCATAAATATATAATTGAATGATGAAATCCCAAACATTAAAGTTAATCATACATGGACACATATATTCTTAAAAATATAAAATAATAATTAAATGATTTATTATTCTTATAACCAAAATACCATTTTTAAAATAAATCTACAACATAATTATGGAATACATATATATAAACTTAAACCTGTTAACATTAATTAATTTTTATAACATAGGTTCTTCCGTGGTTTATGGGTTGAACCTTAGTTTAGGGAATTTACATTGATAATTACCAATATCCTCACATATAATTCATCGAATTCCTTGGAAAATTGTTTCTATAATAACTTCATTTAATCAGAGGAAAAATCATCCCCTCAATTTGAGTGAATCCTACAGGATATTATTACCATAATATTGACATGTAGGAACTCAAATACTCTTTCCTCTAGGTTCATTAACACATAAACATACAAAAAGTTCCACCATCCTCTTATTTGATGATTTACGAATATCATTGAAGTTAAATTTTTTTATTATATATCATGATAACTAATTTGAAGTAATCAAAAACTAAGTCTCTATAGTCATCATCAAATTGTGTTACTCATAGTCACTGAATTGTATATTAGATTCAGTGTTAAATTGATTCTTTTTGTTTCTAGTAATTGAATGAAACCAAAAAGAATAATGTGAGAGAAAATAATCATAGATGAAAACCACATAATCATAAAATATTACTTTTAGGAATTACATATCATTTGAAAACATTTTTAATATATAACACATTAGGCTTAAATTAGTCCAATCATCATTGTTATTCAAATACTTCAGGACTTTTAATAAAGAGTTTTGTAATTTTTAAATCATATCCACCAAGAGTGTGAAAATAGGTGTGTAAGGAGCATTTTCATGAACTTAGTGAAGATAAAGTCTAGATAAATAAATGATATATAGAGTTATGACCCCTATTTGCTTGTGTGGTAGAGCTATATAAACTTCTAGTATCCACACAATGATGTAATTTCATGGAAACCACTAGCTCCATACTTAACAAAAAAATTATTATATTTTCTTATACTTTGAATCATAATTAGTCTTATTCATATCGATATAACTGGAAATATCCTTATAAATACCACCAGGGATCTCTCTTAGTTTGTCTCATCCTTATTTCGAAGGGTTATCTGAAACATTCATTTCAAACCAATTGCAGAGATCCAAATTTCCAAAACATAAATATTATATATTATAAGATAAATATTAAATATATTTTATAAATAGACGCTCATGGAACATATAGGTAAACATTATTTATAGACGAGAATCAATATTTTATTATTTTATGGAATATATTCAATGTATTCAACAAGTATCTTCCCACATATTACTCTATATAGACTTACCCTTCAAAAATAATTATTCATTACATAGGGAAAATAACTATAAGAAATGGTGATCTCAAATTATTAGTAAGGTTAAAAAAGTTATATATCAATATAACATGAGAATATGGGTATAAGAACATGAAAATAACGTCTAAAAACCATACAATGCATATCCTGGACTATAAAAATGAGTCATTTCATAAAACATGGTAGTTCATACAATATTAATCATAATAGAATCAAATTACATGAGTTATTAGTGCAACATATTTTTATAGGACACATATTTTTTGAATATACATATGCATATAAATATTATGTCATGGATTAAAACCAATACATATATAATTATTTAGTTTTGAGTTAACCACCCATGTACCTAATTCACACTTGGGATAACCTCCCATTTTCCCTCGATTGGGTTTGGTATAACCACTCATGAACCCTACTTCGGGTTTGGGATAACCACCCATGTACACTCTTTTAGGCTTACGATAACATATTGTGTACCCTTTGAGCTCATATAAAATTAATTATAACATAATGAATCATAGGGATATATAGTTTCTTCCCATAACCTAATACATTCATCTGTGTTCCATAAGAGCACAAAACACAAATCATATCATAACCCATGAAAATAAACGGGATTTGTAAGCATTACATAATAGAATAACTAAAAGAATTGAAATTGGAGTCATATAAATTCCACCATAACATTACCCATGGAAACGAAATTGGTTTCATAAAGATATCATCAACATAATCAAAAAAACAAATGATATTTTTTTGATGGAATCATTGGTCATTTCCCCAATAATGATTATATAAAAATAAAATATATCATCGTAGATAGAAACTAATTTTGAAATAAAAATGACATGGAATATTTATTCTATAAATTAACATTTATTTTTTATTTATATTTTTAATAATAAAAAATAATAAATTACATTGAATATACCTTTGTCTGAAAATATCATCAAAAACGTGTAAATGATGTCTTAAAAAACATTTAATACATTTCTCGAGGAAAAAATAATTTCCACCATGAATTTTTTTTAAAATAAACCATTTTAAAAATTACGTTCACTCAAAATTACACTTCCAACATTTAATGAGATCACAAAAACATTTAGTTTTCATGATGGTATAAAAACCCATTAATGTATTATGGGTTAAAATAAATATTAAATTCACATTTTCAGTAAAATCCAAACACGTAATGTCTTCTTTGTAAATGATATGAATATTACATTTAAAACACTTTACAAAAAGGTATACATAGGTAAAAAGATTTAATAAATCATTTTTATAATGTTTTAAAAGAATTAAACATTTTTTGAAAGCATCGTTATGTAAGAAAAAGGATTTTTAACTGAAGAGAGAAATAATGTCTGTTTCATTAAAAATATTTTATGAATAATAATATGTAAAAAAGAGTGGAAATTTTTTTACTATTAGATGAAAAATTCACAAATAATACTAGGATAAAAAATATATTATTTTATTGAGATATAAATCATAATATTTCATAATTGGAATCACAATCGTGAACAATATAGATAAACAATGAGATTATAACATAAAACCTTTACCCCTATAGTAAAAATTGTATCATAAGCCCCATGTACTAAAAACGTCAAAAAAAAACATTTAAATATAATTTAAATATGTTTATTCATGATATAAAATGTAAAAAGGGAAGTTTATACGCCTCATTAAAAAAGGTACATGCATAAGATAATGGCTGTCCCAAATAAGAAGAAAAATAAGACAAAAACCCCTTATCAATTTGGTAACTTCTGAACCAAAAAACCCATGAAAGACAGATCCTAAAATGGATATCTAAATATCAATAATTATCATTAAAATAATGAAAAAATTAATTCGTCTTTATTATATATTCCACATAAAATAAACACGTTGTGAATGTAGCATGTGACTCACATAAAATAATAGTTAAAAAAAATCTCTTACCTTAAGTCTCAAATTCCTTCATACACATTTGAAACCCATGTATAAAAAATATTTGTTTATTAAAAATATAATTATTAAACATAATTATATATTTAATACCATATATGATTTACTCATGACCTTTTATTTTGGCTTTATTGAAAATTCACTACAAAATTTGTGTTTCGGGTAATAACCAGTTTGTTTTTCGTTTGTGTCTTGGTTTCTTATTCCTACTAATCAAAATATGATCATGGCCCCATACTCTCTATAAATAAAATCATGATATAAATATCATATATATAGTCTATATTTAGTTATATTAATCTATACAATATATACATATAAAAAGAATTACATCGTTTATAGATATGGTAGGCCGTGTGTTTGCATGAACTCTATATCAATTTTCTTACAGATAAAATGCAATATAGTTAAATTATATATCAAAATTAATCAGTAATTATTATTTCATTTATATCAGAAATATTCATTAAATTTACCTTAATTACATTCCATTGAATGAATCACATCGCTTCACGTAGTGGTAGTCCTCCGTACAAACAAACGACATTATCGTATCTCCCACATAATGGAATATTAAAAGGTACACACGATATAATTTTTAAATAAGTATAGTTATGTTATATATATCATATATATTCATTTAATATATATTTATTAATATCCATGATATTCATAAATTAAATACACAAAACATTGGTTCGTGAGGTGGTAGTCTGCCATACACACGAGCGACTCTATTGTTTTCCCAAGGGTTTGGAGGTAAGAATGTATATATTTTATATTAATTAAATAGCTATAATATTTTAATAAATATCATATATAATCATTAAATTCCTCATTATATCTGTTCATCAATGGTGGTGGTGGAAATGGGAGAACTTTGGTTAGCGAGGTGGCAGTGTGTCGTACACACGAAGGATGATTTCATATCCCATTTGAAAGACGGTGAGAAAGATTTAGGTTATTAAATTAATAATATATCATAGAAGTATATTTAATATTATATGTAAAATATATATTCATGTTTTAACAATAATTGAAGTAGTTGGAGGATGAAATAATATAATATGCTTGTTTAGGGACGTTACCTATTCTCCAGACAACATCTTTTGGTTTTCACCAAAATGATTCAAAGGATGAATTTAATACCAAAATTATGTTTCCAGAACGATATTATGGAATTAAAAAATTTATTTTTACATGTATTGTTTTAACCAATTAATTTTAGAAGTGTGAAGAGGATTGGATTATGGTTGGCCTTTTATAAGTGAGGTGATGGGCATAATTGAGATATTCTAAAATAAATTTCTCTACCCACAAATTTCACATTCCAAACGGCTCCAAAATTGGACATTACCGAACCATATTGGTGATAAGGTCTAAATAAGGATATAAAATGGGTGTTAGAATGTTTCTATGTCTTTTTACGCATTAACTTATTTGTTTAATACTAAGTTAATCCATTGTAACCTTAACCGTGAAAATTATTTTTTGATGTATTTACTATTTATTGGGGTAAAAAATTAAGATTTAATTATTATATAATTTAAATTATATTTATTCTAAATAGGGAATATATTTTTTCATATTCTATTCATATATGTTGTAAATTTTAATTTAAAATTAATCCTGCATAACCGATGAAAATGTTGTTTCCCATAGTGAAATGTTTGATAATGTTAAAAAGGATTTATATAAATAATCAATATTAAATTGATAAAAACGAACTAAATTGGATTAATAAATATATAATTATTAAAATTTAACTTTTTAACATTTATAAATAATGTTTTTATTTTTAAATATACTAAAATAAATGATAATTCTTAATTAAAACAGTATTTTCAATATTGATTGAAGAGTATTTATTTTCAAAAATTCATGAAAAAATCATCAAAATATAATTTTTACATGTTGATTTCAAAAAAATAATCTTATTATCTAAAATATCTAATATAGGGAAAAATTAGTTTTAAAATTATCATGAAAATAGTGACATAGCTCTTGGTATAAGAATACAGTTTTAATTCATAAAATTGGATTTATACATATCAATTTTCTAGAAAACATATAAGATAACATTTAAAAATTAACTTTTAATATAAAATATATATGGATTTAATTAATATCATTCAAAATAAGTTATTTTTTTATTTAATTGAGGCAAAAAATGTTTGTGAGAGTTAATATACTTTTTCAGAAATGATTTCCATTTTTCATTTTTAACTAATTGATCACCAAGGAATCCTTTTTATATACACATGTAAACCATATATTTTCTTAATTCACATAATCTTATTCATAAATACCTTTACAATGGCTATGAGAAACCATTATATAACTTAATAATATTTTAATATAATTTTTTGTTTCTTTATCCCTCAATTGTGCGTGAAACACAAGTTGTTGAAGAAAATTCAATTTATTTGGAAGAAATTTTACAACAAATATAAATGTGTTAAAAAAATTATAGGGTTTATATCTTTGTTGAATAAAAATAGAATTAAAATATCTCAAAACATTATATAATAATGTATCCTTTCCATTTTGAAAACACTTGTTCAAAATATAATCAATTTAAAAATATAAATGAAAACGTTTTATTTGAAAACTACTAATGAGATTTGTAAGAAAATTTCAAATAATAGTTATGTAATGATGTTGGTAAATTTCATTCATTACATATTAGCTAAAAATAATATATTCATACTTTTATAAAATGAAAAAATATACCTCTTTTTTAACATGATTTTAAGGATCCTTTTAAAACATTTTTTTAAAATTTAAATCATTGTTAAAAATTAATTTAAAGAAGCATAGTATAATATAAAAAACATTATTTAGAAAAATTTTAGAAAAATTTTATATTTTTGAAAAAGGTTTTTCAATTGAAGTGGAAAACAATATCAATTTTAAATAATCAATTATTTTCATTCTTTAATGTACATAAGGTGAGTAAAATTAAAGTATAAAATATATTCCATTGAAATAAATATATGGGAATATAATTAATTATTTTCTTGACATATAAATCATAGGATTTCATCGTCAGAAATATAATCATATGAAATCCCTATAAAAATGAGACTGTAACATAAGACCCTAGAAACATTGGTATCTTAAGAATCATAATCCCCATGAAATAAAAACCATATATGGATATTAAAATGACCATATATTTCATAAGTTAAATCATAAATTAAATTCATGTCTATTATAAGAATTATGATGAAGAATCAAATGGTGAACATGACATGTTTCCTACATGAATAAAAGTTAGACAAAAATACCTTACCTTAGTTCCAAATTCTTTCATACATGTTGAAGAATCATGTATAATAAATATATATTTATTATAATTATATTATAGAAACATAATAATATATATAATACAATTTATTATTTCTTTATAGCCTTTTATCACCTGTTTTTTACACTTCTTTATTTAAATAACTATTATATGGGATATATGCTTCATCATTCATCTATATTTCTATTCAATTGTTTTGGACCTTGAATTTTGATCATGATTAAATATTCAATGTAATTTTAACAATGATATAATTATAATATATATATATATATATAATCCATGTATATATTTTTGGATTTATTCATAAATTATAGAGATAGAAAATTGAATGACACTATTCATGGAGACATTATGTCATACATAAGCATGAAAGTTGTTTCCTTTTTTTAATAGATAGAAAAAAATATATGTAAAAAATAACTAAAAATTAAAAATTAAATATTATATTTTACATATAATATATATTAACTTAATTTATCATTATTTCTAACAAAGTAAAATAGAATTGAAAAAATAATCGCATTGCTTCGTGGATGTGGTAGTCCACACATACACACATTCGACTTCATCATTTGTAAGAAGACTAGAAGGTAAGAACATATTTATTATATAATCATTATAAAAGTATAATAATGTCTTAATTTTCATATACAAATTTATATCCATCATAATACCCATCTATAATAAAATTGAGATGATAAATAAATTCAATCGTTATGTAGTGATGATAAGATATACGTATGCACGAGCGATATTTTCACTTCACATTTCATAGAAAAAGGGTGAATATAAGTTATTTCATACTCAAAATAACATTTATGAATATTGAATAAACTTATTTTTTTATTTTATGATGAATATAATATATTTATAAGATGTAAAATGATAATTAAAAAGAAATTAATCGACTAAGGTGATTACCACTTATTTTAAATAACTCTTTTTGATATCATATAAAGGACATTAGGGTTGGTTTTTTCAAATATCAAAACCTCTAGAATCATTCTATGGGAATTTATAAGATACATTTTTAGATTTTGGTTGATATATATGAGCCAAAATGGTGTGAAGAAGAGATAGTAGGGGTTCCCTTTTATAATTGATGGGCCGAGAACCCTTGTAACTTCATAAACGATATAAATATTATAAATTAGTTATAAAGAAAAATGTTTCAAACTGATATATAAATGGTAATGGGATTTAATTTTAGAGTATATACTATTGCAATTTTCAATTTTCAATATTTTAAATATTTTTATGCAATTAAATAAATGATATTTTTAAAAATTATCATTATTTCCAATTTTGACACCATTCATTTAATATAAACACAAGGAAATAAATAAGAAGTAATAATTATATTGAAGTGGTTTAAAATAATAAAAATATATAATATTATTATAAAATATTATTGGAAAACATTATATAATACAAATTATATTATGTTTAATATTTTTAAAAACATTAATTATAATTTTTTTATTAATTAGAGAAATATTTCATATTTTTTGAAAAAGAATTTAAGTTCATTATATAATTAATAAAATTAATAAATGAATTAATATCATGAAATTAATTTCATTAATCATAATATAAACACTTATATTAGTTCATATATTTTTTTTCTCTTTGGGGACACAAAAAATTTATTTAGAACTAAGAGAGTGACACTTTGTAACATTCGTTGCATTAAATATTATACTATTATTTTGAATTTAAGCTTTTCCACTAAAAATATAATTATGACCTTGTAGTTATAATATTCTAATTAACTTCATCCATTATGAATTATGATAAACAATTATGATCTTATCACATACTTTTACCCAAGATCAACTTGATTTAACCATTACCAAGAAGATATAATTTACCTCGATTACTATTAATAATGACCAAAAATAATAGGGAAATATTTTACAAATATAAAAATCCTTATTTATAATATATAATTAACTATATAAAATTTAATTTATATAAGTGTAACAATTTTAATTTTAAAATAAGCATTCAAAATCCGACAAACACCGTTTTTTAGAAAAATAAATTTTTAAGCATATCACTTGGTTTATTCTTATCCCATGCCAAAAAAATTTTATGAATGTTAAAAAAAATTACTTACTAAATAATATATATATATATATTTAATTTATATTGTCCACCAATGTTGATTTATTGTTTCTATTATGAAATAATTTATTATGCACATAAGAGTTTTTTTTTCAAAAAAATGTCTCTTTTCGATTGTAATGATTTTGTTTATTTATAATATCCAAAGAATTATTCAATACATCTATAACTATAATTTTTTAAAAATCTATTCCGTACTATTCATACAATCAAATTTAATAGATATTTTATAACTATAATTTAATAATAAACTGTGGTTAGATTAAACTGGGTGTTGCGTGTAATTCAAGATATCGTAGAAATTAAATTTATTTGGAAAACAATTCCTAAAATATCATGATGTTATAATTACCATATTTAAATTGAGTTTTTACTTTGAAATTCATCACTCTAATAAAAAATTATTATACTTTTTGTTTCATTACTTCCTTGGTTTTTCATGTAACATCTTTGAATTGATTATTTATCCAGTGAAATTTCACCGGAGGAGAAATCTAGTTTTGTAATACATTAACAATATGGTCCAAGATTTATATTAGTTGTTCCTCATAAGAATTATAATTCTTTATCAGTATCATATGTGAGACTAGTACATGTGATGGATCATGTATATACTTCTTCAAAAGAGACATATAGAACACATCATAATGTTTTAATAATAATGGTGGAAGATCCAAGTTATAAGGTACCATTCATACTCAATCGAGAATATTAAATGACCCAATATACCTTGGGATTAAATTTAACTAACTTCTTAATATCATTAACTTATTACTTGGGTAAAATCTTATAAATATTTTATCCCCAACTTCATATTCACAGTAACACTGATTATTCTCAAAATTAATTTTATGTCAACTCTATGTTGTCTTGATGTGTTGAAAAATATATTTGAAGTTATATATCATTTAATTAGCTAGAATCGGTCCTAAAATCATTACTTATTTGATATTATACTATTATATTTGTGTTCTACACTTCCTTACATAGAGAGCATCATAAGGAACCATCTAAATTCTTGAGTGAAATCTATTTTTTTAATAAAACTCAACTAGGTGAAGGTATAGATATGAACAACCTTTGAAATACCTAAATTTTTTTATATCATATAGGTATTCAATATTTCTATTAAAATAACCATCTATATGAGAAAGATACATTATAAAAAACTAAACATTATATCCACACTATATTGAAGACTTCACCAGAACATTGAGGCGAACATTATATCATGATCAGATACAATATGTTGTTGTACGAAATTCATCCTTACCACATCCTTAATAAAAATAATAAAAAAATATTCACATATAAAGTATCAACAATGGAAATGAAATGTTATAACTTTTTAAGGAAATAGGATACAACCCACATATTATTCCTCCTTTTTTATATTCTGGGGATTCCAATAATAAAATCCATGGTGTTTTTTTATTACATATATTATGGTATGAGTAATGGTTATATAATTCCCTTATAATTTTTTCTCTCACCCATAACTTATGGACATACTAGTAACTAAGATGTATACTCGGAAATATATCTCTTCATGTTGTCCCACTATAAATAATTTTTCAGATCTATATACATCATTGTACTTCTATGTTGAATAAAGAATGATGAACTATGAGAATTATCCAAAACCTCCATAAAATATTGTATGGAAAGAAAACATACCTAGTTTATAATCCTTTTCATCTCATCCCAACATTGGTCAAACTCAAGAATATTACTCAACATTATTTTTCAGTTCAATTTCATCCTTTCCTTCCTATTTAATCTTAACACTGATAGATTGTTTAACACTTGTTTGAGAAAGATAATATTTGTCCCCATCCATCAATATTTCAGGACCTATACATTGATAATATTGAATTATTGGATCAATTTATATCCCCATCAATGATAAGATAATATGATATTTTATGCTAAGAGCATCTACTAATTTATTCTATTTCCCAGGGTTGTAATGTTTTGATCAGACACAATATTTAATCATCACCAACCATATTCTCTATAACAAATTAATAAATTTATTTGTGAAAATATACTTTAAATTTTTATGATCAATATATATATCACACTGTTCATGATAACAAAATGCATCTATATCATTAATGGAAAAACCTACAACACTGAATCCAAATAATGAGTTTAGTATTTTTTTCATTAACCTTTAAGTATCATGAGGCATAAGATATCACCAAATTGTTCGACTTGAGAATTTATCCCAAACCTTTCATTGACACATCCCTATGATTACAAACCCTTATCTACAATAGGTAAATGTAAGTAAAGGTTCACAGAAAATATTTCTCATCATTTCCTTGAAATTTTATTCACATTCTTGTGTGTAATAGATCTATGCTTCGTTCCATGTATATTGGTGAGTAGATTTTAAATTCTTTATATATTCTACCAAAAGTGTTGATATTATCCAACCATACCAAAAAAGTATAGATCATGATTAGAGTGATTGGTCTGGGCCAATATTCTGTAACTTATATCTTTGACGGATATAATAATATACCCTCATTTGAGATTATATCTGTAAAACCCCAATCTTAAATAGTAAGTTTCCCTTTCAATAATGAAATAGCTTGAATTGTATGCAACTTCGAGATTCTAACACACCACAACCAATCAATGTTGCCATTATGAATAGTAATACCCACACTTTGAAATTTTATAAATTTTATTATTAAAATTGGAATTCATTTTTGGATTCATAATATCAAAATTAGCTTAGTGTGAATTTTTGGTACTTTTCTGATAACATTCATATTTTGATGAATAGTAAAAATTACTAAATTTTCATTAATAACAGAATTTTTAATCGAAATAATTAATTGTAATAAATTATGAATTTGAGTTCCAGGACCCATCCTCGGGGCCTATGCCATGACTACCCCAAGCCCGCCTTCCATAGGCCAGGGGCTAGCGACTAGCACCAAGGCTTAATTCCTAGTAAAAAGGGAAGATATTGCCTTTGTAAAGTAAACAAACACCATAGAGAAAGCAAGCAGAAGTAAACACTAAGTAAAAACTAGGTAAAACAGTAAGTGCAGAAAAGTATGTGAGCTAGAATACAAACCCAAACTGAAATTAAAGTACAAGTGGAAATGGAAAATAGCAACTGAAGGTAAAACCGCATCCTCGAGCCGTCCACTGGAAGTCCCACCTGAAGGGTGGGTACAGATAGCCTCCACAGCTCCTCAGGTCCAGCCGTCCTCTCCGTGTACATCCCACCCAATGGTCCACCTCCAGGTACCGACCTACTCCACAAGCCTCAACCACAATCAGCACTGTCCGTCGTCTGCAACCAACACAACGTAGTGCGGGCATATCCCGTGTAGGGGTGAGTATAAGCTACTTAGTAGGGACCCGGGAGACCCACGAAGGTCTCCCAGAATCCACAAAGGATAATATACAAAGGAAAGATGCAATCACGAAGTAACATCCAACACTACTTAGGTATACGACCATACATATACCTAAGTCATCAATTCCAGTTTGGCTCTAACATCCGAGCCCGAGTTCGATCACATCCACACAGGATAGCAAAACACAATCCACGTAGGAAAGCAAACCAATATTCAGCTCACATAGGTATACTTCTTTGTAAGACGATAAAGATGATTAGATATTGCCACTGATTCAACTAAGCTGTCAGACCCACACAAGATTGATAGGTACTAACCCCCACAATGACCCATAAAGGATCAATAGGTAACTAACCCCCGCAATGGCCTACACAGGATCTGACCCACACAGGATCGATAGATAACTAACCCCCGTAATGACCCACACAGGATCTGACCCACACAGGATCGATAGGTAACTAACTCCCGCAATGACCCACAGAGGATCAGACCCACACAGGATCTATAAGCGCTAGGCCACATAGGACCGCTGAGCGCTGACCCACATAGGATCGGTAGCACTGATCCTTGTAGGATCGCTGAGTGTTGTAGTCGTCGACGTCGAATCCACGTAGGATTTCTGTACAGACATCATAGTCGTCGCAGTCGCAGCCAGCTCTAGGGTTCCCGCACACAACAAGCTCGTTCGGGAGGGTCCGCTCCACGAGCCGAGGGGCTGATACATCAACTGACACGTACTCTGTAGTTGATGTATCCAAATGTTCCGTATCGTCAACAGGAACTCAACGTCGCAGACGGCGCGTCAATCGGACGCCTAGTCTAAGATTTATTGGTTTTTTCGTTCTAGGGTCCCGGTTGGTTTCTAAGTCAAAGGCAACCCGACCGTACTCCAACTATGTCCAAACCTCAAGCGGATTAAGCCAAAAAGGTCTGTCTCACTAAGAGTAATCAAACAAAGTCGACGACACATCAATGGGACGTCCAGAGCTCAAGTTATAAGCGTTTCCGCTCCGACGGCCCGGTTGGTTTCGTGTACGAACCAACATGGACGAACCCAAAGTTACCCAAAATCCTGAGTTTAATATACTAAAACGGCCGTCTCGAACCAAGGATCGCGACGCAATTTACGGTGCATCGATCAGAGGTCTGTAGGCCATGTTATGGGTAACATACTGAAAAAGGTTCGTTATTAGGGGGTTCGGGCCCGGTCCACCCGACCCGATACCGCCAGGGCCGGCCCGAACCAGGTCGACCAGAACCGGGTCTAGGTCCGGCCAGCTTGAGCGCGCTGCCCCTACGTTGAGAACCCACATCCCCCCTGTGGGGGGCCGCACCTGTTGGCCGACTGGGGGTTACAAACCCTCGGTTTTCCCCTAACTGGTCGGCCGGTTCATGCGGCCACGGGGCCGGTGCTGGCCTGTCCCCGTGCTCCGATGCCGGCGGCACGGAACCGGCCGCTGGTCTTCCCGCTCTGCCGCGGCCTCAGCCGCGGCCTTTGTCAGTCCGTCCGGCGGGGCGCGACGGCGCCGCGACCCCGCTCCGGCTGTGGCGCTTTTGTAGTTCTCTGTCGTGGTGCGACCATGCCGCATCTTTGGTTCGCGTTCAATGGCGCGGTGCGACGACGCCACTTCTCCCCCATTCATTAGTATTTCTACGCGGTGCTTCGGCACTGCGTTTCCTTGTTCGTGCCGCAAACAACATCAAACAACCAAAGGGGAGAGGAGGGTTGGCCGTGTTCGTGCGGTCCAACCCCCTCCCATTATTACGGTATTAGGCGACTCCAATAGAAATGAAGAAAGGCAACGGAAGAATTCAAGAACAATAATTAGAATAAATCCCTACCTCGTTGAATTCGATGAGCGAGGATTCTTCGCGGAATTAACCGTTGCGGAAGAAGGCATCACAGAAAGAGGATCATTGTGTCACAGATTAGGAACATCAAAGAAGAAGCGTCGCAGAAGAAGCATTGTTGGCATCGCAGTACACGGCGTCACAGAGTCAATCTCCGAGGATTTGGCGTTCTTCGTCAGATATCGGTGCATTATTCGCGTTCTTCGCGTTCTTCGTCGAAGAAGAAGGCTTTTCTCCAAATCCTCTACATGAAACAAGTTCCAACCCAAATAAAATAAGTTTTGTCTTATTCTATTAACACTCAAACTAACTCTTTGAAATTAAAAAAGAAAAGAAACGATCAATTAATTGAGGATTTTAAAACATCCCAATTAATGAGACGTTTAATATCCAGATTAAACGCAAGAGTTGACTTCATTAAAAAGGGGGGTGCGGGTGCGTTACATAAGAAGAAAAGAAATGGTGGGACATGTGTGGGCCCCACCTGACAAATATCCTACCAAGTGGGTAGGATATTTTGGGTCCCACATCATCCACTTAACATAGGTTAAGAGACTTAAAATAAAATAAATTGGTCACACCATTTTATTTTATTCATTTACTTAACCTGAAAAAAAATTTAAAAACCACACCCGAGCAAACGCAACTCCGGAAAAGGTGTTCCTAAGAAATTATCGGTGCTGCGAATCCATTGGTGCCCTCATAATTAGATTCAGAGCACCGGTTCAAAAGTTATAATAACCCACTCATTCGTTCACTGAACTTACCAGAGCTAAACTTCAGGAAATGATTCCGGGCACACCGGGCCTTGGAATAAGGTGTCGTAAGAAACTGCGTTCTTGTAAAATCCCAATGAAAATTAAGAAAAAAATTTCCCTTGAATTTTATGGGTCTTTACATTACTCCGACCTCAGGGATTTACGTCCCCGTAAAGATACATCATAAACTAGGGGAACAGATGTGGGTATTGAGCACACATTTGAGCCTCCCGCTCCCAAGTGCTCTCATGGAGGTTCACGTGCTACCATATGATGCACACTAGAGGAATCGACCGTCCACATAGGACATGCTCCTTTCGATCCTCAATCTCCACCGGGACCGCCACAAAAGTCGCCCCATCATCAACGTCCAGCTTGCCGTGGTCAATGATATGCGTCGGGTCGTGCACGTATCTCCTCAGCTGAGATACATGGAAGACGTCATGAACCCGGTGCAACTGAGGTGGTAGAGCCAGGTGATAAGCCACCTCGCCAATCCTGCTGAGGACCTGGAATGGTCCGATGAAGTGCTGAGATAACTTTCCGCCTCTTCCAAATCTCTATAATACATGTCGCGGTGAGACCCACAAGAAGACGTGGTCGCCATCCTCAAAATATATTTTCCTCCGCCTCTTGTCAGCATAAGACTTATGCCAGCTCTGAGATGTCCTCATCTACTCCTGGATGACATGGACCTTCTCTGTCATGGCCTGGACCATCTCCGGTCCCACAAGTGCTGGATCCCCAGGGTCTTTCCAGCACAGAGGAGATCTGCAAGGTCGGTCGTACAACGCCTCATATGGTGCCATCCCGATGGTGGAGTGGTAGCTATTGTTGTACGCGAACTCCACCAAGGGTAGGTGGTCCTCCCAGCTGTGACCAAAGTCGAGGACACATGCGCGGAGCATGTCGTCGAGAGTCTGAATGGTCCTCTCTGTCTGACCATCTTTCTGAGAGTGAAAGGCAGTGCTTAGACGTAGCTGCGTCCCGATAGCCTCCTGTAACCCCTTCCAAAGCTAGGAAGTAAAGAAAGAATCTCGATCGGAGATGATAGATGATGGCACACCATGAATCCGTACAATATCTTGAATGTATAGACGTCCCAAGATCTCCACTGAGCCCTGTTCTCTGATGGGTAAGAACTGTGCCGACTTGGTGAGTCGGTTGACAATCACCCAAATAGAGTCGTGACCTCTGGAAGTGCATGGAAGTCCAGTCCCGAAGTCCATCGATATGTCATCCCACTTCCACTCCAGGACCTACAAGGGTTGTACCAAGCCTGCTGGTACCTGGTGCTCTACCTTCACCTGCTGGCAGGTGAGGCATCGAGAAACGAACTCTGCCACAGCCTTCTTCATGCCCGGCCACAAGTGTTATCGTCTTAGATCCTGGTACATCTTCGGCACTCCAGGATGTACCGCCAATGGGGAAGTATGAAACTCTCTCAGCACATCCTCTCGTAAAGGAACTGGTACCACGGTACGCCCTCTGAAAAAGTCATTGCGCTCTCCTCCCATAGAGAATCCATCAGGTGCTTGTCCTGAGGATATATGTGCATGTCGGATCTCACAGTCGGCGTCCCCACGTTGTGCCTCCCTGACCTGCTGCGGTAGTGGTGGAGTGACTGTGAGGGACTGAAGGAAGGCTGCTCCATCTCTATCCACGAAGGATATCAGCAAAGCGGCTAGCTTCTCTGTCGCCTCCCCGAGTATTTGAATGCATGTCCTCCTGCTGAGAGAATTGGAAACCACGTTCCCCTTTCCAGGAGTATAGAATATCTCAAATTCATATTCCGGGAGGAACTCGAGCCATCGCTGTTGTCTCAGGATCAGGTCCTTCTGCGAGAAGATATACCTGAGACTCTGGTGTTCAGAATAGACTGTAAAGCGCTCTCCCATGAGATAGTGTCGCCACATCTTCAGATCGATGACCACGGCTGCTAACTCCAAGTCATGGGTAGCGTAGTTCTACTCATGGTGCCTCAACTGACGTGATCCATAGGCGATCACGACCCGCTACAGCATTAGGAAACATCTGAGTCTGGTCCCTGATGCATCACAGTAAACTACGTACCCAACTCCCTCCTCTGGCAACCTCAAGATAGGTGCACTGGTCAATCTCTGTCTCTGCTCCTGGAAGCTCTGCTAACATTTTTCTGACCACAAAAAGGGTTTCCCCTTCTTCATCAAAGCTGAGAGTGGTGCCACAACTCTGGAGAAGTCTAGAAAAAATCTCTGGTAGTATCCAGCTTGTCCCAAGAAACTCCACAACTCCATCACGCTCCCGGGTGGCTCCCAAGCTAGAACTACCTTGATCATCGCAGGATCCACCGCAACTCCCGCCTCAGATATGACGTGTCCCATGAAGTGGACCTCGCGTATCCAGAACTGACACTTCAATAGCTTACCATAAAGCTGGTGCTCTCGGAGTGTGTACAGTACAACCCACAAGTGGTAGGCGTGCTCCTCCTCAGTCATCGAGTATATCAAAATATCGTCAATGAATACCACGACAAATTGATCGAGGTATAGCAGAAAGATCCTGTTCATGAGACCCATGAACACTGCTGGAGCATTGGTTATGCCGAAAGGTATAACCAAGAACTCATAGTGGCCATACCGATATCTGAAGGCCGTCTTCTGTACGTCCTTGTCCCGAACTCTGAGCTGATTATACCCTAACCTGAGGTCTATCTTCTAGAACCACCATGCTCCCTTGAGCTGATCGATGATTTCTTCAATCCTCAGTAGCAGATACTTTTTCCTCACGGTCACCTGGTTCATGCGACGATAGTCGACACACAGTCTCTTGATCCCATCCGCCTTCTTGGCGAACAATATCGGGGAACCCAGGGTGAAACACTGGGTCGGATGAATCCCTTGCCCTGCAAGTCCTCCAACTGTACCCATAGCTCTCGAAGCTCAGCGGGGGTCATCTGATATGCTGGAGTGGATATCGGGGTTGTCCCGGGATACAGGTCAATACAAAATTCTACCTCTCTCTGAGGAGGTAGTCCTGGAACGTCGTCGGGAAAAACGTCTGCATACTGATCCACCACTACAGGAAAACCAGGACTCTGCACGTCAACTGCTCCTAGGATAAGGCTAGACAACTGATGAGTGATGGGATGTCCTCTCCTCTGCGAGAGTCCATCCTGTGCTGTGAAGGCTCACTTATCGCCGGTGAAGGTGAACCTACTCCCGTCGGTGCGTACACACCGCACCTTGCGCCTAATACAGTCAATCTGAGCATGGACTGTAGATAACCAATCTATGTCCAAGATGACATCGTAAGGCCTCGACGCCACTACAAGAAAATCCCAGCCAAAGCTATCACCTCCTAGAGTAAGCTCACACTGCCTGCACCAATGCGTAATC
Organism: Viscum album; assembly: GCA_963277665.1. Classification (NCBI taxonomy): domain Eukaryota; kingdom Viridiplantae; phylum Streptophyta; class Magnoliopsida; order Santalales; family Viscaceae; genus Viscum; species Viscum album. The sequence continues at coordinate 876,682,835 of OY728136.1, forward strand.
GTCGAGTATGCTCCCGTAAGAGTCTCTAGCCGTAAGTATCGAGCCAACGGCTCTGTGGGAATCTCCGAGCTCCGAACGAGGGCAGCAGCTATGAAATAATGACATGCTCCTGTGTCTATAAGAATTGCATCAAGGGTGGAATAGAAATAGATAGTACCTCGAATTATCTTGGGCATGCCGTGGTCGTAGGCCTCCGATGCCTAAAGCTTTTCCTGTCTCTACCCGCCAGCTCCCTGTGGTCGGGGGTGACCTCCTGGTGGTGGTGGTGGTAGAGCCTCAAAGAATCGCCCACCACCTGCTACTCGGCCAGCTATTCTTCCTCGTCTTCCTACTCCCTACGGACCGCCACAGTCGACCCTCTTCCTCTGCAAGGGTGGCCCCTCAACCGTCTGGTACTCCTCGGCATGGCAGGTTGGGCAGTCACGAGCCATGTGGCACTGCCCGCCGCATGCGTAGCACTGTCTGCCTCTCGAAAGATTGGCTCTGTGCTGTGTACCCCGCACTGCTGAGCTAGTGTCCTGAGGTCGTCTACCTAAGGATCTGGTCTGCCTGGACCCATGAGTCATCCGTCGACTGCCTACTGTAGAAGACTCTGCTACGTACCGCCCTGCGGTAGGTCTCGCTGCTGATGTAGGCTCAGTAAGGAAGCTCTCGATGAGAAGGGCTCGCTCCAGTACTACTGCCTGGGTCGGAATGCTGAGGGAGATCAGCGATTCCCTGATCTCATGCCTCAATCCCTGCTCAATGGTTCAGGCCCGGAAGAATGGGTCTCGTACCATGTCTGTCGAGTAGCGCGAGAGATCGGTAAATCTCGTCGAGTACTGGGTGACCGTCAAGATACCCTGAAGCAGCTGTAGAATCTTTTGGATGCGTACCGCATGGAGGGTGGCTGGGATGAACTCCGAGCAGAAGAGGCTATGAAAGTCCTTACATTGGAGAGATGCCTCGTCGTGTGCCTAGAGCATCAAGTTCCACCATCTGCATGCTGCCATGTGAAGGAGGCTCACTGCGAGGATCAAAATGAGGTCTACTGGTGTCCTCACTAACCTGAAAACTCGTAAAACTGCCTCCAGCCAATCCTCGTCTGCCTGAGGGTCCGTCTCCCTGTAGAACCTGGGCGGTTGCTGGTGATGAAACTCGTGTAGTTCAGTAAGGTGACGTGCATCGTCAGCGGTTGGGGATGGTAGCATCGGTGGCTCGATGAGTAGAGGTACCGATGGTACCTCTGCTGTCAAAGGGCCTTGTACCGAGGCCTCGTCGCTTGGTGGGATGTCCTCATGTACAACGCTCGGAACCCTAGCTGGCTGCCATCGTGGGGCCATCCTGAAAAGGAAACCAGGTGCGCCACAGTCAAAAAGTATACCTGGTGAGCTGACACAAGTAATCACAATGAAAACTTGTAACACACATGCAATCAATGTTTTCGTGCATTAAGTCAGAAATCAGAAGTCAGGGTCCTGGTGTATGGATACATCGACCGCCGCACCAACACTGCACTCCCTAGACTGATAACCACACTCAATACTCTGAACACTATTGCTTCCCATAGAAAACTATCAGTGTCCTGAGTCCTGCGGTAGAACCGAACTCCTTTGATACCAATTTGTCACGACCCGTCCTCGGGGCCCATGCCGTGACTACCCCAAGCCCGCCTTCCATAGGCCAGGGGCTGGCGACTAGAACCAAGGAATAATTCCCTATAAAAAGGGAAGGTAATTGCCTTTTGAAAGTAAACAAACACCACAGAGAAAGAAAGAAAAAGTAAACACTAAGTAAAAACAGTGTACAACAGTAATTGAGGAAAAGTAAGTGGGCCAGAATACAAACCCAAACTGAAATTAAAGTACAAATGGAAGGGGAAAATAGCAACTGAAGGTAAAACCGTAGCCTCGAGTTGTCCACTAGAAGTCCCACCTGAAGGTTGGGTACAGATAGCCTCCACAGCTCCTCGGGTCTAGTCGTCCGCTCCATATACGTCCTGCCCAATGGTCCATCTCCAAGTACCGACCTGCTCCGCAAGCCTCAACCACGATCAACGATGTCCGTCGTCTGCAACCAACACAATGTAGTGCAGGAATAGCCCGTGTAGGGGTGAGTATAAGCTACTCAGAAGGGACCCCAAGACCCCCGAAGGTCTCCCAGAATCAACAAAGAATAATCCACAAAGGAAAGATACAATCACAAAGTAACATCTAACACTACTTAGGTATATGCCCATACATATACCTAAGTCATCAATTCCAATTCGGCTCCAACATCAGAGCCCGAGTTCGATCACATCCACACATGATAGGACAACACAATCCACATAGGAAAGAAAATCAGGATTCAGCTCACATAGGTATGCTTCTTCGTAAGACAATAGAGATGATCAGATATTGCCACTGATTCCTCTAATCCATCAGACCCACACATGATCGATAGGTACTAACCCCCGCAATGACCCACATAGGATCGATAGGTAACTAACCCCCGCAATGACCGACATAGAATCTGACCCACATAGGATTGATAGGTAACTAACCCCCGCAATGACCCACATAGGATCTGACCCTCACATGATCGATAGGTAACTAACCCCCACAATGACCCACATAGGATCGGACCCACACATGATCTGTAGGCGCTAGCCCACATAGGACCATTGAGCGCTGACCCACACAAGATTGATAGCACTGATCCATGTAGGAATGATGAGTGATGTAGTCGTTGCCGTCGAATCCACGGAGGATTTCTGTACAGATGTCATCGTCGTCGCAGTCGCAGCCAACTCTAGGGTGCCCGCACACAGCAAGATCGTTCGGGAGGGTCCACTCAACGAGACGAGGGGCTGATACATCAACTAACACATAGCCTGGAGTTAATGTATCCAAAAGTTCTGTATCGTCAATAGGAACTCAATGTCGCAGACGGTGCGTCAATCGGCACCCGATCTGAGAGTTATTGGCTTTTTCGTTCCAGGGGCCTAGTTGGTTTTTAAGTCAAAACCAACCTGACCGTACTCCAACTGCTTCCAAACCTTGAGCGGAGTAATCCAAAAAGGTCTGCCTCACTAAGAGGAATCCAACAAAGTCTACGGCATGTCAATCGGGCGTCCGGAGATCAAGTTATAAGCATTTTTGCTCCGATGGCCCGATTGGTTTCGTGTACGAACCAACCCGGCCGAACCCAAAGTTCACTGAAACCCTGAGTGTAATATACATAAATGATCGCCTCGATCCAAGGATCGCTACACCACTGACGGTTCATCGATCGGAGGTCTGTAGCCCATGTTATGGGTAATAGACCAAAAAAGGTTCTGTATTAGGGGGTTCGGGCCCGGTCCGACCCGGCCCGATACCCATAGGGTCGGCCCGAACCGGGTACGGGTCCGGCCTGCTTGGGTGTGGCCTAGGCACGGCCCGACCCGGCCTAGGCGGTCGGGCGGTGAAGGGGGGGTGTGTTGGCCCCCGCGTTGAGAACCTGCGACCCCCATGTGGGGGACCGCACCTGCTGGCCGACCGGGGGTTACAAACCCCCAGTTTTCCCCTGACCGGCCGGCCCTCTCGGGCCGGTCGGCTACTGCTGCCATGAGACTGGTGCTGGCCGGTCCCCCTGCTCCGACGTCGGCGGCTTGGAACCGGCCGCCGGTCTTCCCGCTCCGCTACGGCCTCGCTCCGGCCGCGACACTTTCGTAGTTCTCCAGCGTGGCCCGACCGTGCCGCATCTTTGGTTCGTCTTCAACGGCGCGGCGCGATGGCGCCGCTTCTCCCCCTTTCTATATTATTTCCACACGGTGCTTCGGCATCGCGTTTCCTTGTTCGTGCCACAAGCAACATCAAAAAACCAAAGGGGATAGGAGGGTCGGCCATGTTCATGCGGTCCGACCCCCTCCCGTTATTGCGGTATCAGACGGCTCCAATAGAAATGAAGAAAGGAAAAAGAAGAATTCACGAAAAATAATTAGAATAAATCCTTACCTTGTTGAATTCGATGAGCATGGATTCGTCGTGGGATTAATCGTCGCGGAAGAAGGGATCGCGGAAGGAGGATCGTCGCGTCGCGGAGAAGGAACGTCACGGAAGAAACGTCACGGAAGAAGCGTTGTTGGCGTCGCGGTACACTGCGTCGTGTAGTCTATCTCCGAGGATTTGGTGTTCTTCGTCGGAGATCAGTGTGTTCTTCACGTTCTTCGTGTTCTTCGTCGAAGAAGAAGGCTTTTCTCCAAATCCTCTTCACGCAAAAAGTTCCAACCCAAATAAAATAAGTGTTGTCTTATTTTATTATCACTCAAACCAACTATTTGAAATTCAAAAAGAAAAGAAACGATCAATTAATTGAGGAGTTTAAAACCACACAATTAATGAGACGTTTAATATCCAGATTAAACGTAAGAGTTGACATCATTAAAAAGGGTGGTGCGGGTGCGTTACTTAAGAAGAAAAGAAACGGTGGCGCTCGTGTAGGCCCCACCTCACAAATATCCTACCAAGTGGGTAAGATATTGTGGGTCCAACATCATCCACTTAACATAGGTTAAGCGATTTAAAATAAAATAAATTGGTCACACCATTTTATTTTATTCATTTACCTAACCCGAAATAAAAATTTTAAAAACCACACCCGATCAAACGCAACGCCGGAAAAGGTGTTCCTAAGCAATTACCGGTGCTACGAATCAATCGGTGACCTCAGAATTAAATTCTGAGCACTGATTCAAAATTTATAAAAACCCGCTCGTTCATTCACTGAACGTACCCGAGCTAAACTTCAGAAAATGATTCCAGGCACACCGGGCCTCGGAATTATGTGTCATCAGAAACTGCGTTCTTGTTAAATCCCAAATAATATTAAGAAACAAATTTCCCTTGAATTTTCCAGGTCTTTACATTGATTGGTTTTAAAGTATATTTAGAATATATTTTTATAAATTAATTCAATTTTGGTCATTGGACATAATTTCACATTTAAACAGGAAATAAGTAATTGTGAATCATTTGATAGTTACTATTTCTTAAAAACACGCTTTCTGTTTTGACAACGGGAATTAATTTAAAATTAATTTATGCCACTTCTGTGTTTTGAATTTATAAAAATGGATTACATATTTAGAATCAGGAGGTCCAAATTGTGTAAATAAAAACTTTTATTTTTAGAAATTTTGAATAATTACTTCGGTAAATATTTTATTTACAATGGTTAAAGGGTAAATCAGGTAAATAAGGGTACAAAAATAATATTATAATAATATAAAATTACCCCAACACGTGTCCTAACCCTATTTGATGATTAATTTCCAACCATGGCCATCCTTTGGAGGATTTTCGGAATCCATGGAGCCACTTGTAAGTGAAAATGACACTTTGTATTAATTAAGTTAAAATGAATACAAAAATAACATAAGCATATATCTTTTAGTAAAACAATTTTTACTTAGGGTTATATATGTTATCTCATTAACAATAAATATTCATTAGAAATATAAAAATACTTCCTACATAATGGTATTTTATTTATGATTTTTAGACATTGAATAATTAAGGTTATTTATGACACAATGATGATGCAGTATTTGCCTTTTTAATGAAAGAATCAAATAAATGTTATTATAAATGTTAAAATAAATATAATTTGAAAGTTTTGATGTCAGAAAAAAAATTATAGGATAATATTAAAAGTTATTATTGATTCAATGAATTTATTTCTAAGTAATCATGCTGTTATGATTTTAACAAAAATAAATTATTAAATAATGTCAAAATTGACATAAAATAGTTTTCAAAACAAATATTATATTATTAATTTATATATTGGTCCTAAAAATCTAAGGTTCGGCCAAGAGACTTATATAATTATAGGTGTATCATTAATGACCCACTTGGGGTTCTCTAGAATGTGTATAGTAAGTTTATTTACTATATAATATAAAAATACAAAGAGACATGGTAAATGTCAAACTAATTAACTAAGAGTTAAATCTAAAAGATAAGGTTAATATAGTGACCCAAACCTATCTAAAACCTATTTGTTGAGTTGTATTCGACCTATCCCCACCTTATCATCGAAATAAATCAGTTTTTATCCATTCAAAACTGAATATGTATTTATTATAAATTAATATTTCTGGCTTTTCCTAAGGTGCCTCTCACCCCTCTTATAAAAGGACACTCCCCCTTCTAATTAATTCCCATCATCAATGACATTTGGATTGGCCAAACCCTTCCAAAATACTCTATAAACTATCCTCCTTTCAACCATGATTCCTTAGTCTGATCAGACAGAAAACTATGGAGCCCTTTTGATCAAATCAAAAGGAAGAACCCGAAGAAGAGGTAATGTTTTCACCACCCTCTTTTAAGTTCTTTTCTTCTTCCACATACTATTTATTTATTGTTTATATTATAAAATAAAAACCTCGGTACTTATATATACTGTTATTTTATTATAAATATGGAACAACCATATTCATTATTCTATCCATCATATGAATGATAATGTCACCATGCGTGCGTACGTACGGCTTACCGTCTCCACGTTGTGGTGTAATTTGTTATTCAACACAATGTTATTTGGATGGATACAATGATGAGTAGTATGTATATAAATAATGAATATGAAATGATAATATCTCTGTAAAATTAATATACCATCTAGTTTCACACCTTTTAATCATTAAGGAATTGATATTGTCGCTTGTACGTACGTACGGCTTGCCGTCTCCACAACGCGATGAGATTCATTTCCACGTTCACCATTCATAAATGATTATAAAAATATATATTATTTATAAGTATATAATATATGACATAATAAAGATACTGGATATATATATATATATATATTTATATTCAACTCATTCAATTACTTCCATTCAATACAATATGAAAACAGAAACAACATTTTTGCGTACGTACGGACAACCCTCTCTATAAAAGGTGTTTTTCATTTCATATATCTATCTATTATACATATTTATATTCTAAATATATATTATATATAAATCATGTTTTATATTTTGTAATTATTTAAATCATGATCTAAATGATACGATCAAGACCAAGAAGTTAAAAGGCATAAGATAAAGAAAGCGATTATTACACGAAATGTTAATTTAACAAGAAAATCATTATTAAATGGGTAGTATAAAGTCATAAATGAATCATGTATGATATAATAAATATGAATATGGTTTTGGTATAATTTAATAACATACAACGGTCATTATACATAAGGTTAAATGTACCCTCGACCAAAGGAAAGTGCAAGGTAAGGGTTATTTCCTCAATATCCTTATTATACGAGATTGTTTATGTGTAAGTATTTACTGAGAAATACTTATCATTGATAACCATATTTGATAAAAAAAAATTCAAAAGTTATCTTCTAATGTTTTATGGGAGGGTCTATTTAACTAGATCATCATTTTAGATGTTTTAAAGATTTATCTTTCTAAACCCTTTTAATTAATGTCAATGTTTTCAAAATGATTTTAGGGATTTATTTATATGGACATGAATGTTTTGAAATGATAATTATTTCCACAAGTTTCAAAGTGGAATGGGACACTTTGATTCAAAAATCTCTTCTAAGTGAATTCCTTTAAAACTTGTGATACATTTAAACGATTTCATGAAAAAGGGGTATTTCTCTCAAAGCATTTTACAGATCATTTTCATCTATGCCAACATGATTTAATGGATTTTAAACTTGATTGAAGTTGATTTATTATGATACAATCTTTAATATTGTATTGAATGAGTTATGATATGTTTGACTGTGAATATACTATTTTTATACCATTCATGGTTTATGGATAAAGTATTGACATTTCAAATGCTATTTTTAATATGAATGATTATGTTATGTTTAAACATTTTAATATGATGAATGAATTGGACTTAGTAAGTGACAGGTTGATCCCGCTATAGCTCCTTGATGCATAAGTAGGTCTCATTATACAAACTACTGTCTTGGCACAAGGCCTTGGCAAAAAAAATTATTTTTAGTCTCAGCACGAGGCCTTGACTATGTGGTAATGACAGTCTTGCATTATGCATTCCCTCACTATGAAATTAGTTATTACATATGATTATTCAACTTGTATAATATCCATGTGAATGTTTATATGGTAATTTTTTATTTATTTTTACCATATTATGATCATGTTTATGTTTAAAAAGGCTGTTGTTTTTATTGCACATCTTGCCTTAATACTTTATAACTTCTGCTTGTTTATCTAACTTTACCAAGCATCTGAGCTCACCCCTTTATTATATTTTATTTTCCCATAATTTCCATGAATTGTATTATTATTGGTATGCAGGGTTAAGCTAAATGGAATAATGGCGTTCTCAAAGGAATATTTATGTTGTGTTGTATGTTATAAAATGTAATGTAACGTTCATGTATGTAATCTATTTTCCAAGACTTCTAAACTGATCGGTCCTTCAGGACTTGATTCCTTGTAATTATACCAATGTATTAAAATAATGCACTAATTCGGGCTTCTGAGGTTGAGGAATTACAATATGACCCACAGCTGAAAATTTCTAAAGTTATAATTCACACTTGGTTAATTTTTAATAAATCATCCCCTTTCGAAGGGTATTCAGTAAAATTATCAGTAGACATTCATTCTCTTTAGTTCTATTTGAATATATAAAAATATCAATTAAAAATTCTTCCACAAACTAATCATGGTAATAATTAACGAATCCATTTATATAATTCACGAAGATAGTCAGGGAAATTATGATACCAAATTGATTCACTATAAATCGATAGTGTCTATACCATGTATGTAATGATTTTGTGGTAATATCATCATTCCTAACATTCACATGAAGATATATATACTGATTTTAAATCTTATAGAATTATTGATCTCCTCACATATGATAAAAAAATTCATCAATATAGGGATGAGAATAATTTTACTTAATTTTTATTTTGTTATTTTCCTAGTAGCTATTGAAAAGTATCATTAATCTATCATTCTTAATAACAAAATGAAATGGTTCACTGCATGTGACACAATTGTCCGAATAAATCCAAAATCAATATTCTATTTGCGTTTCTTCTAGTATTCCAACTAGTCAATTGATTAAACTCTATATAAATTATATAAAATATTTTTAGAACCAAGAATGAGTTTTATTGAAAATACATGTTCATAATTTTGTGTAAGACTATGTAATTAATTCATAAATACATTAAAAAAACCCACTCAATAATAATATATTTGATGTTGAGTTTCTCCCCAACCAATTGAGATAATCACCACATTATAATAGAAATCAAGACCCATAAAATTGATGTTATTTTCATAAGAAGTTCATATTTATCATCACACTAATAGAAAATCAATGTTATGATTATAATATCAAACTTCATGTCCTTTCTTTAGAATGTTTTGTGGGACTTAAATAAAGAAATCCATGAAACACTAATGATAACAATAATCCCATCCAATGGGAGGGTAACAATATTTAAAAAAGAAAATTCTTAGTAACTTCAGTCAGAGAAGAATAATATACTAGATATGTGATTATCACACCACTAAATTTTTTTTCTGATAACTCAACATATAATCACTAAGGTTGTATAGTGATATCATTAGATAAATATTTTGATATAAAATTATTCGTATATCTGAAATCCAATAAATAATACATAGTTCTAGATAATATGGTAAATGTACCTATCACCACATAATCAACATACCACTAATATAAAATAGGGGTCACGTGAGAATTATATTTCTATATAGGATTAAGTGGTTATTGACATCAATTATCATCATTTACCATTCATTTTATACACTAGATGGAATAATTAACATACTAATTACATTTGTTGCACTAGAGTGTGGGTGGTGGGTCCTACGATCTTTTCTATCTATTTTCATAGTTAGATAACTTTTATAATCACTTTAGTATTGAATTGTTCGATGGGATTCCTTTAAAAAAATGAATGATTTAAAAGATTCCTTATGGAAAATTATTCCATGTTTCATTTTATAGTTACAACATAAATGAAAATTCATCTTCTTATCTCTTTGGATTTTAGAATTTTGTTTGAATTGCAATATTATTTTTATCTCAAAACCAGGAGATTAATTGGTAACGCCAATATCATCTCCACCTTGATGATACGTAGAAAAGTTTATTCATAGATATTGATTACCCTTATGAATAAAACTCTTTAATGAATTGGTTTTAATCCATATAATAATTTTTCAACCGTACTTTCGGGTTTGATGATAATGACATAAGATTACCTCATAAGTCTTGTAGACATTGTATCATAGGTACCAATTGATTCATCATCCTTCTATTTAAGATCCCTAAATTCCATGTCCATTTTCATGAAAAGAATATAAGAAATGTACTTATTGAAAAATCATCTCCTAATATAATCTCACTTTATAGTGTCAATTTATTCAAATGTTTTAGTGTTCTTGGTAATAGTCTAACATTTATTTTCTTCAAATAACAAATAGTCAATTACCGTAATAAAATTCTCTTGTTCCAAACACTAGTGAATGGAAAATATATTTTCCATCATATAGATCCATTTCTCAGTAACTATTGGATCTTAGGACCCTAAAAAATAATGATGGAATTTCCTCATAAAGGGCTCAACAATACATTATTCCCTCCATTGATCATTTGAAATCTCAATGTGATTCATAGATTGGGAAAGTTGTCTGATCATAACAACAAGATTTTTTATTCTATCTACCATATTATGATATTTATCATGAATAAAATAATATCATTTTATATATTATTCAGCACTAAAATAATAATTTTGCTTTCTACCAACAATTTAAGTAAAAAATATACAATGAAAAACAATGTTCATAGTGTAAAACCATATAATCAGGAAAAAATAAATTATAGGATGAATAAATCATGAATGCTTCTTCTATGAAACCATAGGTTTAACCAATTCTATTAAAGATGATTTATAAAATATTTTGATGGTATCCCATATATAGGCTTATCACCAATTTTGTCAATAATTTTTTATCATCTACTTTAGAAGTGGTTAACTAATCATTTCTCTTATACAAAGTATAATAACCTATAATTTTCATATAAAGATATCAAATCTTAGTCGATTAATATTCAATAAACAAATAATGATCCATGCGATAATAATACAGCTATTGTTCCTTTTAAAACACGTGAACATAAAAAATTGGTTCATAAGAGTCTCCCATTATGTTCATCATAACTATCACTCTTCTCAGAAATATCATTTCTAAAACATTTCTTCATCACCTGTTTAAAGGAAACATAAGAAACGTTAATCATTGATGAGTAGTTATGGTAAACAAGGGATATATAAATGATAAGAAAATAATAACATTATCATAGTATATGATAATATTATCAGATCATTAAAAATACATACCCAACATATCATATATTATAATATTGAGTTATGACATAAATCATTTCACTTCAAAAGACATGAATCCAAAATGAATCAATGAACAGTAGCCGTGTGATCTTAACATTGGAATAAGAAATAAGTTTTTTGTATATAGATAATTTTGTAAAATTGTTTCCATAGAAGTCTAGTCTCATTTCCAAGACTATCATAGTTGAATGGGTTCACTCCCCAAACCATAATAGTAGTCATAGTTCACTCCCAAGACTATCATTATGAAAAAATCCATTATTGAAAAAGGTTCACTCCAAATTGTTTTATTATTTATCTCATGAGAAAGATATTTTTACCCAATGAAATGGATTGAGATATTGGTCCGACCCCTCACATAATGAAAATAATACAACTATGAGTCACAATATCATAAAATGTTCATTATATTAGAACCCGTGAAATGGAATGGGTTTCATAAAAAATCAATCATCTCATAACCCATGTAAAAGAAATGGGTTTCATAAAAAATTCAACATAGGATAATTCATTGAATTGAAAAGGTTTTTATAAATATTTCATCATAGCCTAACCCATGTAAAATAAATAGTCTTCCTTAACATTCCATCACTTCATCATAGAATAACCCATTGGAAAGGAATGTGTTTCATAAATATCTTTTCCTTAAAAATATAAACCATCCAAAAATGAATAAATGTGGTATCCTAAAATCATATCCCTATAAAATAACAAGTTAAACAAAGGACTTTTGTCTTTGATGAAAATAAATCACATTGAAATATAATTTAACAATTTTAATGAAAATATCCTTTTTATTTTGAAATCACATGTTTAATATAATGTATGTTAAAATATATTATGGAAATAATTTCATTTGAAATAACCATGGAAAACTATAAGAAATGTATCCATAATTGAGAATTGATTATTATTTAAATATTCATTCATTCTTTATATGTTAAAAAACACTACTTTCACGGATTTATGAAAAGTAAAAATAGTACCTTTTTGGAAAAAAAGATGATTCAAATTTAAAGTATTTTAAAAAATTTATAATTTGTTTAAACGACTATAAAATCAAACTATATTGTTATAAATTTTCATTATAACATTTTTTGAAAATATGGATATTAAAAAATATTATTTTTCGACCAATGATAGAAATAAATTGGACTATCATTATAAAAATATTTTCACTATTTTGAGTTAATAAGGTGAGGAAAATGAAATAAATACATGTATTATTATAAATTAAAAATAGGAATAAAAAGATGATGAGTTTCTTCAGATATTCATCATAGTATTTCATTATAAAAAACATAATCATAAACAAACCTTATAAATAATAAGATGTTAATATAAAACCATTAACACATTGCTAAAATTTGAATCGTAAACCCATATAATAATGAAAATTAGATGGATTCATAAATATATAATAATTAAGTATTATGAAACAAAAAATTCATTCATGGTTATTATACACACAACACAGAAGAAATAAGTTTTGAATATGACATGTGACCCACAAAAGTAAAAGTTAAATGAAAATAGTTTACCTTAGACACGACTTATTTCAAACAAAATGGAACCTCCAGTATTATAAATATATATTTATTATAAATATATTTATAAAATATAATAAAATATATCATAATATATTTTACTTACTTAAAACAGTTTATCACAATTTTCTTAATACTTTGTTACTAAAATCACTGTTCAAGGTTATATTTTCTTTGGTTTTCATGTATATTTTGGTTCGGTAGTTTGGGGAATTATATTTAAATCATAGTTAAATAATAAATAAAATGCTAATAATTTTTTCAATATCACACATAATTAATATATTTAGTTTTATACTTATTCAAAATATATATATATATATATATATATATGTATTAATAAATTACACCATTCAAGAAGATGATATGTCATACGTACACGTGAACACTATTTCCATTTTTCAATGAATGAAATGAATGAAAGGTAAATAATAGCTAAACATTAAATAATTATTAATATATTAGATATATGACATATATTCATTAAATATATCATTATAACCATCAATGTAAAATAGAAATGAACAATGAATATCATTTCTTCGTGGATGTGGTAGTCCACACGTACGCATGATCAACGTTGTCATTTTATAATAGTTTGGAATTTATTAATATAGATATTATATAATCATTATAGAAGAATAATTATTCAACATGTATTATATTTATAAATAGTAAAAACATAAAAATAAGGATCAATAAAATATGGTGACGAGAAATTAATTGTAATTCTACATGGAGGAGGTAATACATACATATTCACAAGAAATGTTTTCACATCCCATTTCATAGAAGGATGGTGAATAAATGTGATTTAATACTAATAATAAAACATTAATATATTTAGGAAACATAATTTATTAATTTATGATGAATACAAATGATTTGGATGTTCTGAATGAATAATTTCAAAGGAATGTGACTAATTGTGGTGATAACATCTTCTTTGAAATGAATCCTTTAGATCTCCTCTTAAATCATCTATATTTGGTATTTTGGCTGACCAAAACCTGTAGATTGTAGATAATGGAGTGTAAAGTATAAATTTAAATATTTTAGTCAAGATACAAGGCTCAATGTTGTGTGAAGACTATAAGGATGGGTTCACTTTTATAATTGGGGGAAGGGGAACCCTTGGAATTTCTCAAAATATTTAAAATATATTAAAGTAACTATGATGCCATCTTTTTTCAAATTACCTATGGATGAAATTGTAAGCCATGTATTAAAAGAGTTTCCCTATATTAATAATTTTATTATTTTTAATTAATTTAATGAAATATTATTTTACTAATAGATCAGTATTTCCAATTTAGACAGTATTCTTTTAATTTGACAAAAAATACATAAATAAAAAGTTTTAATTATAATTGAATTACTTTAACTTCGAATAATATTTCATAGTAATATAATAAAATTACACAATAAATCACTAAAATTTTATTACATTAAATATTTTTAAATTCATTTGACATTTTATTATTAATTGGATGAATACTAAATCAGTGTGGCATCAACATTTATTGTCAATACAAAATTAGTAAAAAGTAGAAATTAATTTATACAATGACAATAATTTCATTAATTTCAAAATAGTCAATTATATTCATTTATAAATTTCACGTTCCACTATGTGGACACATTATTGATATTTAAGACTAAGAGAGTGACATTTTGTAATTTTAGTTTCATTAAATACTGTATAGGTCATTTTCACAGTAACATGCCTATTAAGATACTCAATTTAGATCATAATGTGATATGGGATAAATTCCCTTCATCAATTAAGAATTATGATGAAAAATTAAAACCTTACAAATTATTTATAACATAGATGATGATGATATTCTCATTACAAACGTTATAAATTTTACATCGATTACTATTCATATTGACTAAAATTAAAATTGCCATATTTACCAAATTTGAACCTCATGATTCAAAATATAGAATCAATTAAATGAAATTTAATTTTTTTCATTTTGAAAAAATTATTTTTAATATTGGTATGCAATTCACGATGAAAATTACTTTTTATAAATATATATTATTAAACATAAAACATGGTTTATTCTCATCCAATGTCAATAAAATATATTAAATTTATGTCATAAAATTAGATTTAATATATAATATATATATATATTTTAGTAAAATCATTGAAAAATACTAATCAATTTAATTTTTTAAGAATTAAATATATCATGCACATAAAATAATTTTTTTAGAAAAATATCTCTCTTAATTTCAAAAGATTTTATATTTTTATTATTTCTAATGATGAATGAAATCATTAAAAATTATATAACAATATGTTTTTTATAATTTAAATAGTACTATTAAAACATCCAGTATAAATACTGGGTAACAATGATAATTTAAAATCATACAACAGTTCTTTTAGTCTCAGTGTTTCATGTCACATAATCTATCAAGGAAATTAAATTTATTTGAATTTAGTTTCATAAAATACCACGGTGGTACACAAGATAAACGTGTATTTATTATATATCATATAACTAATTAATAAATTATATTAAACAATAAATTAATCATACCTAAAATCAATAGGTTTAGTGCATTTGGATACTATCTATATTATCCATTTCCTTATAATTCTAGTGAATATTTTTGTATAATTTAATCACACTAGATATTATTATAACTATCACCCAATTTAAACTCAACCTCCTTCCCTGGGAAATAGAATAATAAAAAATAGGTGTGATGAAATTTATAGTAAATTAAAAATTAACATATCAACATGTTACATAGCGAGGGATCGTAATAATTTGAGAAAACATAAAAAAGAGAGAAATATCAGAGTAAATTATCATTGAATCATAAAAATAGTTCATATGACATAATATTATAACAAGTAATTAAATATGATATACAACATGGTGTAGAGAAAAAATATGATTATTAAATTATGATTCATATAGTATATCATAGTAATATATCAAAATATTAGTACCAATGTGATAATAATGAAATACTATTTTGGATTAGGAATCAAAGCCCATTTACCATAGTGGATCATGAATCAACACAATTTATCCATAAGATATCAGGAATCAAAAAATGTTCCCCTTTTTTGATCAATAATAATTACTCATTGAAATATTACCTAATGATATGTAATGATTTACCAAATTTATTGGAGGGTTTGATAGGTCCCACATATCAATTAATGATTAAAATTACACATGTCTTCCACAAGAAGACATATAATCATTGTATCATTAAAACCAATGAATAAAATGGGTTTCAAATTACATTTAAAATGTATTAGATTAAAAATTAAATAATCCAGATAATGTGATACAAACATCAATCACCCATAAGAGGAACATTGTAAAATCATTTAGAGGGTGATTTATTAAACTTATTTTCATGAAAAAAAGACCCATTTTGAGATTAGAAGTAAAATAAGATCCAAATAAGGCAAAAAATAACAAAAAATATATATAAAAAGAATGTATACATCTCACATGAATTGATATATAATTGGATTTAAAAAAAATAATGGATAGCATTTTAAATAATTTAAATTTTGTACATGGAAGAAATATAATTTTAAGAGAAATAAATACTTATGATGATTGGAATTATTCAAAACATGTTATAATTTTATGGAAAATAAAACCATTCATTTAAGGGGACTTTTATTTAGAAATAATTTCATATATATATATATATATAATTTAAATATTATATAAAAGGATATCAATAAATATATGGATGATTAATGGTTGATGTTCAATAGAAACTATATAAGTCAAAAAAATGATATTGGATTTACCATGTCCCTTATAGCTTAATGAATGATTCAATCAAAAAATATGAGAGGGAGTTCCAGAAATGATCCTTATAATATCATGAAATTTATGTTAATTATCCAAAATGAATAAAATATGGAAATTAATTCAAATATCTAAATAAAACCAGGTGCATAAAAATAAGTATGTCTTAATGGATTGGAATATGAGACAAGTAATCCATACATCATTTGAAACATTCAAATAATACCACTTAAAGGATATAATTTCAAATAAATTATTGAATACCATAAAAACTATATGATATTGATAAAAAATATTAAAGTGAAAATTGATGCACCAATAAAAACATTATGTATAATAAGAAATATGAGTCATGAAATTAATTTTCTGACATAAAACACTTATGTTAATGGTAATGTAAGAATCAAAGAATATAAGTGGGATACAATGAAATAAATATAAAAATATCATGAAATGTACAATTTTATATTTAATTTAAGATAGTGTGGTAGTCAATAAACTATATACAATAAATTATGTTTCACAATATATATGATCTCTCATGGATTTGAGAATGATATAAAGAAACCCTTAAATTTTTCCTTTTCTTACATTTATGTGCTCTATCATCTTATCTAACATGTGTAACTATCTTAATGATAATTATAGAATCATATTAATAACCAAAAATATTTATAATTTTCATTTATAATAATTATATACATATATATTTCATAGCTTTTATAAACATTCCCATATCGCATTTTTATAGTTTTGACCTTATATACCAGTTTTGTTGGAGTGGTGTTGGAGTTTATTATTATTCAAAATTTTATCTTTCCTAAATGAATAATTTTAATATACATTTTTTTGAATTATAAGGATTTATAAAGTATTCGTTTCCTTTTATGAGTGATTAATTCTTTATCATTGAAGATGAAGTTGACAATAAACACACTTTAGTGGTTTTCTTAACCAATGAAAGGTGTTTTAATAAATATTGATTTTAATAATAATGTTACAATTCCAAAAAAATGAAAATAATTATTTCAATATTTATATCATTTTATACTATTAATTAGGATCCCATAATGTTCCGTGAAAAACATTTATAACATTGTTCAAGTAGGAAGAAAAATCAACAAAAATATGAACATACCCTGACTAATGGATAATTATCTTGTTGTACATCTATAATATAATTATAATAGAAATGTAATGATAATAATTAGTGTTTAATACTATGATATATCATAATTTTATGTATGAAAAATATGGAATGGATTTTAAAATTTACAATATATGAAAAAAATGATCTTCCAATTAGTATTCTTGAATTAAATGATGGAAGTAATGATGACTATGTTTTGATATTATAATTTATTGGTTGCCAAATTTATCATAGAATCCCATAAAAATGTAATAAAAATAATATTTACCCATTAAATATTATTAGGACTATCCATTATTGGTAGTGAAGGAAAAGAACTCATTTCATTGTAAAGGTGGTATTCCACACATACACGAATTGAGTTTTTATTTTTCCAAAGGGGAGAGGGGGAAACTGTTCAATGGTTATTACCATTGAATGATACATTAATTATATAACAAATAATTAAATAATTAAATATTTATAAGAAAAATATAATGGTAAAATTATGATATAAATTAAATAAGATAAGTAGAAACTAATATTCAAATTAATAACATTTAGTTTCTCATTCGAAAATTCTATACAAAAGAACAAATTATTCTAATATAGTATGACTGGAAGATCATGTATGATGAAGTGAATTATATTTGAATGAAAAACTAATTTTTTTATATGGAAAAATAATTTTTGGTGTCATATTGATGGATTGGGGAGACTCCCCCTTTATATGAATTAATGGATGTCATTTTTTTAAATACAGATAAATTTTTAATAATGGGATGCCAATTTAATGGAATATGGATCCAAATTTGATAATTAATAGGGCGAGTAAGAGACAAATATGATAAATTTATCAAAAAAAGTTTTTAGAAGAATAAAATTATTTTTTATAGAATTACAAAAATGTAAAACTATATTCAGCATGTGTTATACACAACACCCAATATAGATTTCTTTATAGGTAACCCCTCTGATTTTTTATGTTGGAAATCGTATTCCACATGAAACATCAAATATAAATAACCCCATGATATATATTGATGTTATAACCTATAAAATTTATTTTTGGGTATGAAAATGGTATAATAATTTATTAAAATATAGTTTACATATATATATATATTGAATTCTTTGTGAAAAATTAATTATAAATAAAAAGAAACCCTTTATTAATAAAGGGAAATATTTTTCTCAGTAACTATTTTACTACATACAAGTGTGTTTTACATTATTGCAGTAAAAAAATAACACTTAGTGGAATATAATATTGAAATTTATATATAATATTTTCAATATAAGTTTTATCATTTCCATTTGTGTTTACGAAATTTTATATAAAAAGAAATATATGTTTTCTCTTGAAACTGTATACCATTTTTACGATTTTTGTTCATCTTTTATGGCCTACATATATTTTAAAAAATTATTAAAAATTTTATGAAGTTAATCTGGAAAAATAAACTTAATTTTTTGATGTGGAAGAAAAATATTTACATTGGGTAAAATTTTCATATTTTTCGGAAAATATTAATTTGTTTCCGTGAATAGTAAAAAATACTGATTTTTTGAAAAAGGAATTTTATTTTATATAAATTTAGTGAAATAACAATCCCAATAGATTTTCAATAGGACTTTAATTAACATATGTTATATTTAATCAACTTAATTACATTTAATAAAATTTATATTAGTTTTTATTATCAATTTGTATTTGGGCATAAAACAGATATTTTTAAAATTGTTTTAAAATGTATAATGTTTCTCCATTTTATGTAATTAAAATAATAATTAATGGTGATTGATATAAATAAAAATTTTATACTATATATCTGTAAATATTAATTTCATTTCATAAACTTATTATTATTAGTCATAGATTTAATATAGAATCATCTTTCTCTAAAAAACACTTTTCATAAAAACTCACTATCTCACTACGTTGGCGGGATTAATATTCAATTAAAAGTTTACACTCAACTGAATTGAAATTTTAAAATTGGATCCATATTTATAATTAGAGTATTTTATGTTTTCTAATTATTTAAACTAATTTTTTTACAAAATTGATTACTGAAAACAATTAAAATCATTTACTAGGATTAATGTAAAAATGGGTTTACTTAGTGGTTAATCATTAAATATAAGGAGTCAAGTGACATAGAAACTTTTTAAAAACATTTAAAATATATATTTAGACAATAGAACGTCTATGATATAGTTTTAAAATTATTTTGGGCTTGTTACTTGAATAAAATGTGGGTGGAATATTGTCTTCCAAAATATTACAAGTGTTCTACTCACCCAATATATAAAAGTCCAACACCTATCCTCCTAACATTAAACACATAAATATATTTATCTTATACAATATATACTAGAATAAATTCCAAAATCCCCTCACCTTATCCTATAATCCTCGATTTCATCATAAATTTAACCAAGGATTGTCTTTCGGGAAAACCAAAAGTAGTACCTGAAAAAAGGTAACCTTCATTAATGTGTATTTTTGTTTTATTTATTTCTCCACCCCTTTTAGTTCAATATATACGATTATTATATAATAAAATAAATATCCTCATAATAATTATATGTTTTTATTTTAATTTTAAACCTATAAAAAATAATATTCTATCAATTGGCATATAAAATCATCATTCGTGTGTACAATAAACTATCGTCTCAGTATATGACGTCTTTTATTTTTCCATTAACACCTATCAATGATTGAATAAATGATAGATAAAAAGTTTATATATGATATTTATAAAAACCTTATACCTATTGAGTCATTATATACTACATACATAGTTTTGTTCCATTCCGTTATGGGTACATTAATATTGCTCGTGAGTATTACTGACTACCACATCATGATGAAATGTGATATTTTTGTCACTAACATGATAAATGGATGTTAATAAATATAAAGATAATAAATATATTTTATATAAATAAAATATTTATGATATTAATTAAATATTTTTCATTTCGGAGTTATAATATATCTTTTTTTTACATTTCACTCATTGAAAAAAAATGATAATGCCATTTGTGGATGTGTGGACTACAACCTCCTCGATACGATGTGATTCCTTTTTTCAAAACCACATAAAAATAATGATATATATTAGTATATATAATTAAATAATATTATATTCATGATATTATGATCGTTATATAAAATATAATATTACTTACCTTATTTCTATAATGATCAATGAAAAAATGGAAACACTACTAATGTTTACGTACAACCTACCATATCTAGGATTGTAACATACATAATTTTTCATAAAACTATTTAATTATGGGTTAAAAAGTATAATTGATATATGAATATTATAATTATTTCATAATTATTATTATTAATTTTTAAATAATTACTTTTTTGTCCATAATTAACGCACCGATGTCATTTGTAACACATAAGCTGAATATGTTCAAAGAATCAAACATAAAATTAATTGATTAAGTAATTGTATATAAAATTCTAATAAGAGATATATATATTAAAAAAAATTAAAAAATTTATCATAAAAGTGAATAATTTTGATTATTTTATTATTTTAGAATATTAATACACCTGTGAAATGTCAGAGTCAAGGTAAGGATTTTTCTTGTCTCACATTTATTTCTATGATATATGTTCCATATTTACCACTAATTTACGATTTTTGGTGTATATAATAGAAATTAATGTATTTTATTATTTTTATAATTAATTTTTTTGGTATTTACATATCTATTTTGGGATTTTAGTTTCTTAGGGATTTCGGTTTCAAAGAAACCAATGCTGTAAGAGATTTTTGTCTCAATTTTCCTTAATTGCGATGTTTATTATGTTATACACCTATTTTATTTTATAAGAGGTATATTATGACCCTTTTAAATGATATACCTGAGATTTATTTACTTTTCTTGACATTTAATTTTTCAATTAATGGGTGTTATAAGTAAATGTTACAAAATTGGTAAGAGACTTTTGTTACAATTTCATCATTAATTAGGATTATTTATGATCAAGTCTCCATTGTTGAAATATTGTAATTCCCATAACTTCTGTTATACTAGGGTAATTAATTGTATTTTCATGTAATTGTACCATTTCATTACTCTTCAATGCTTGAAATGTTAGATAATGGGTTTTTAATTAAATATGACTTTATTTATATCATAAGATGAAAACATAATTTCATCCAAGAAAATGTTAAAATATTTCAAAAATACTTTTAACATTTTTAAAATTATATATTAATGTAATTTTTACTCATTTATTATTTCATAAAAAATTCAATGTGATATTACTGTTTCCTTCTAAAATATGATCATTTATAACTTGTTTATCATGAAAATGGAATGTTATTTATAGAATTTCAGAATTTAACTACTAATATGATTGCTATTAATTTGAAACATACATTCCGTGTTTACAATAACATTTTGAAAGAAAATATTTTCATAATATTTGGAAATTTATAGTTTTAAAATATGGGTTTCAAGAAAAGGGATTTTAAAAATGTTTTATGTTTATAAAAGTGATTTTCAAAATAAAAATTATATTTTCCTTATGTTTTCTTAATGATATTTTAATGGTATTTCCATTCATCAACGTCAAAAACCCTTATTTTCAATTTTTCTCCTTTGAAAAAATTTTGAAATTATACCATCCCCATTATTATCTAAATAAACTAAGCTTGTTTCAAAGAAATTGTTTTAGAAGCCACTTCATTCACGAGTTAATCATTATTAAAAATATTTCTGTTGAATATATTTCTTTTCAATTTGTGAATCATGTTTCTAATAGACTAACATGAATCAAATTTCATTTACATGGTCTAATCAAGTTATAAAGGGAATAAGACTTTCCTTTTTTAGTTTTATTATGAACTGTAAGCTCGTTGTGAATTAATTATATTGTTGTTCATGGAGAATAATTATATAATGTGATCGAATAGATATTTTTTTGTGATACCATTATAACTTCTATGATGGAGTGACCTAGATAATGTTCAATGAGATCGTTAAAAATTATATGATATTGGGGCATAGATATCATCAGGTGAGAATATTACATATTAGACAATGGGGTCAACCAGATGGGACTATGTTGGTTTGTTATTAATTACATGATGATTGCACTCAGATAGTGCTCCAATGCAATGGGTAATGATAATATTAGAATTCCTCTAAATAGTTAATTCAAAAAATGAATTTGAAAGGGTTTTAAGAATATTATTATCCATGTTACTGAAAAGTATTTTTATTGATTTGTATGGGTTTATAATTTTAATTATGATTAGGATTGATATCCCATGGATCATGATTATTGATTTTGATGAATATTTATTTTCACATGTTTTTATATTTTATAATATAATTATTTACGGGAATGAGTGCTTTTATGATTCACTTATGCACAATTATTTAACCATCACACACTTATCCACTTATTATTCACATTGATGAAATTCAATTCCTAATTCTTCTATTTACATATACAATGATTTTTTGGTCACCCTTATTATGTTTTCATCTTCCCCAGGTTAAAAAAATGATGTTTTATAAAAAATTTCACAAAGGGATTTTAAATGGATTATGTTGATGAAATACTGTGAAATAAGAAAATCTGGGTATAATAGGAGATGATGTTCATCATTATGATCAAGTTGTTTATGAATCCAAGCTGATATGTGTTGGACCAAATTCTCTAAAAAATTAAACATAAAAGGTCCATGGATACGTAAGTGTAAAAGAAATTTATTCTGATATTGTATGATATTTTATGAAAATTTTCTTACCTTATTCGGTATAAATGATGAAAATGTAATGTTTATAAATTTAGAATCAGATCCATGTGTGTGGATTTTGGGCTATTATATTTGTTTTTAGGAATGATTTTTGAAAACATTAGGGATTATGAAATGGTAAATGAGGTATTTGACATCATTTTTTATGGTCGTTTCATTGAAACCAAAAACAAATGTATATGGTGGATGTTTTGGCATCAGCTTTCTATAATAACAATGTTAAAAGGAAAATTTCAATATTTTGGCTTCATTTTTTATAAAAATAACACTAAAATTTTCTGATAATTATTAATGGAATTATCTATCATAAAAATGATGTAAAAAAGATAAAAAATAAAATTTGGAATCATATTTATCAATTATCCAAAGACTGAAATGATTACGATGTTTTACTAAGTTTTCTCAGCATTGAAATAAAAAATAGTAAAGAAAAAAATGACTTAGATATCAAATTTTATTTTAATCAGAACTTGTAATTATTTAAGAGAAGTCTTAAATAATTACAACATTCAATAGTGAAATTTTTTATCCACAAGTCCGTTTGATCTCAAATGATCAGTAAAATTGAAGAGTAGCATGTGAAATACAGCATGGTAGTAAATTTTAAGTCCATTTATGGTATAAATCGATGTTAAAAAAGATTACCATGTGATAGTATGTTTCTAATTATTTTAATTTAATATTCATCTATCTAAAAAGGTATTATGGAATAAATGTTATGTAAATCAGAATTTGGACTTCATTAAGATATGTGTTAGAGAATTTCAACATTTGACGATTATATCATTTGATATATATATCTATTTGAGATTAATTTCTTATCAAATAAAAGATAATTATATGATATAAAACATGGTAATAATCTCTCATATTTGATTTAGTGAAAAAATATGTCTCAGATGTATTTTTTTAACTTTTGGCATCTATTTTTATTAAAACTGGCCACACATTATTTTTTGATCTATGTGGTTTCGACATTTAAATTTTTCCATAAAGCATGTTTCAATTTTTAGAATCCTTCAAAAATTTAAATTCAAAACCACTTAAAATATTTTCATTTACATATATAAATCAATAATATCTTTCTTTCGTTATTTTTATCCTATTCAATCTAGAAAAATTATCAATGATTCTTCAATCGAAGATTTAAACAAGGTATATATTATCATTATTTAATTTCATTGTTATTATTTTCCTCAATATATAAACATACTGATGTTTTTAATTATGATGATGAAGAATTATTCCTATCATTTTATGATGATAAGACATCAATATCAGAATTACAATCCAAATTAAAAAACCCGTTATGATTCACTAATCTCATTATCGCATGGACTCTTCCGAAAAAAAGATAAATAATGATAAAAAACCAATCAATTTGAATAAAACTGAATAAAGAACATAAAATAGGATGAAAATTTATTTTAATTATTTATTTTTATCATTTGATCTTCATAATTTTCAGTTCTCATTTCTCATGTTATCTTTTAAGTGAATAGTTTTTATCGAATCTTAAAAAAGATGAAATTATGATGACCACAACTTTGATCTGTATGTCCATTTCACTTCCATGATCACTCATATAGAATCATAAGAAAACATATATGCACCAGAAATCATATACTTTATGTTTGGACATCAGTTTTAGTAAAAAATTAAATTTAACATCAATTTTTACATTTGATATCAGTTTTTGTAGAACTAATGTAAAAAATGATTTATTAACTATTTTTTTTTCTAAAAACATTCATTAAAAAGCATTTGGAATTATAAATTATACATAAGTTTTTAAAGAAATGAATATTTAAAATAAAAAAATTTAAATTATGAGGTGATTTCATAAAAACCAACTTCAAATGTCTAACTTTTAATATTGGTAGAAACAATTTTATTTATAAATAACGGTGAAAATATAAAAAAACCTATGAAAAAAAATTATACAAATATATGGATTCTTTCATGTGATATATCATAAGAGATATGGGAACCATCACAGATTTATAAGATTAAGGACCATCATAAGTTCAAATTCCAAGACAGCTTAATGAGGTTTAAAGCAATGAGATCTTGATTTGATTGATGAAAATTTTAGGGTTTTTTTGGGTTTATGTATTTATAAACCAATGATAAACATGATGTTTAATTTAGGATTTAATTTTTTTTCTATTTAATGAAAAATAGAATAACCCTAATATCAAGGTACATGTTGGCACATCATTAAAGGCCACCTATCATGAACCCCAACCGAAGGGTGACAATGGTGTAACACATACCACTGGCCTAAATGATATATTTGTTAGTATAAAATTTTTATAAGTAAATGTTAAACTCATTTTGGAGACATTTGTGATTTTATTTGAGATATAATATTTTATTTATATTGGAATTTTATATGATCAAATATTTCAACTCATTGGGTTTCATATTTACTATAAAAATGATTTTTTTTAAATATTGTAATTTATTGAATTATTTGGTCTAAATATTGGGTATTTCATTATTAAGGTTTATTAATTTTGGGATTACATATCCTTGTGTAAACCATATTGGTTTTTATAATTTTTAAAGACAGATGGAATGTATTTTTATCCCTATTATTGTTACATGTTATTAAAAATATTGTTTTTGTGCTTTATTTTTGAAAATTATTCATGAATACACATTAATGGAGAAAAATATGATATTGAGGTTTAAATTGTTTAAAATATTAAATTTTACTAATAAACTATGTATATTTGAAAAGTCTCTTATTATAGTCGGTAATAGAATTCCTCAACTATAAGAAATAGATCTTGAAATAAATTATAATCCTAGTAACTTCAATTCTGATGAAACGATCAAATTTTGGAGAATAAAAAATCTATGTTTTTTATACAATTAACATTCCATTGATAATTCACTTTATTTTGATCAGTAAAAATAATCACTCTCTATAATTATTAACTATTTACCTCCATTCCTAAAAATTATATATAATTTTAAAAAATTGTTATGTGTTATTTCAGATAAAATTCATACATACTTTTATCTCTTATTAATATGATGTTTTAGTAACCGTTTTTATTTTGTGGGTTAAAACAATTCATTTTCCATCCATTTATTACTGAGATAATGTTCAAATTGTGAGGATGAAATTTTTTTGAAGTGAAGGGGATATAACACCCCTAGATTTTAAAGGAATAAAATTACGATTGATATCATAAATTAAATGAAACAATATATTAATATTTCAATACATGTAACACCCATTTTGTATAATGATACACTTAATCTATATATTTTCCTTTTTCTGATAGCTTATTCAATAAGAAACACCAAACTTATAGGCACTATGTTATATAGTGACATTACAAGCTAACTATTAGAATAGAGGGTATAAAAAAGATTAAATGAATCATGAAAATACAGCTTAAAAATGTTTATTTAATGAATTCAATATATACTGATTAATTATAAATGAATGTAAAATCATTTTGAAAATAAAAGTTAATATTTATTTGAAATACTATTTTAATCTGCAGAAGTCTATTTTATACTAAAAAATTAATAAACACTCTTGTTGGATTAATTACATAAAATTATATATAATATATACAATATAATGATTATCATTCATCCTATATATTTTCTAGACATGATATAAAAATAAAAATAGTATTTCCCCTTAAATTTACATATATATATATATTAAAAAATAATTTTCAAGACTTATTATGGAACACTTATTTTAATACAAATTTTTCAAACATATTTACAATTTATTTTAGAAAATAAATTTCATTTTTTGAAATGGAATATCATAATATACAATTGTTGAATTTTTGGGGTTTTTTCCAAAAATATTGATTTTGTCAGTGAATATTGAAAAATAACGATTTTTGTTAAAATGTATTTTATTTCTCTAAATTATGTATCCAAAAAGTATCAATATGTTTTCAATGTATTTTAGAGTAACCTATTTTATGCTTAATCAACTTAATTTATTGAAATCAACTTTATATTGTATTTTAGTATATGATTTTTGGGTCTAAAAGAGTTTTTTAATAAAGTGTTTAAAATTGCATTATTTTTCTATTTGTTAATTAATTAAAATAATTCCCAATGATGAATGTTTTAAAATGAATTCATATAAAATATATCATTAAATATGAAATTATATTCATAAATTTATCATTATTAGTCATATATTTAATATAAAATCATCTATTTCTAAAAAATACTCTTTTTTAAAACATGATGTGTCACGACATATGTGGGATTAATATTAAAAGAAAATTTTCTTACTTATATAAATTGAATTTTTTAAAAATAGAATATATATTTTTAATCAGATTAATTTAAAATTTCTAATAAGTCAATATTTTTTATTATTAAATTGATTGGTGAAAAAAATTAAATTAATTACATTGATTAAGGTAAAAACGAGTTTACATATTGTTAAAAATAAATCAGGAATAGAAAATAACCTATAAACTCATCTAAAAACATATTTTATATTCATATATATACCTTATCCTTTTTATAATCGAGTTTGGTTCTTTATAGGCATTGGTTCACACAAATGAAACGCGGTGTAATTCACTCTCTCAAAAAATTACATGTGTGTCAATCACCTTACATATAAAATGAAACCACCTCTTTTCCACTCTTCACACCCCTAAATTGATTTATATCATGAAAAAACTATAAAAATAACTTATAAATTAACCTACTCTTATATTATAATCACTAATTTCTTCATATATCCATCCATGGATGGCCATTGGTTTGAACCAAAGGGAGTTATCAGAAATGTGGAAATATTCATCAACATGCATTTTTATTTTATTTGAATATCCACCACATTAAAATATTATTATAATATCATTGTATAATATACTAATTATAATTACTATTCATATTTTTTTTATGTTATGGTTATGACCTACAACCATAGAATCTTCCAACAAATAGGTTGTAAAATCATTATTCGTGCATACAGTAGACTGCATCCTCACGAAATGATATTTTTGTTTTTATATTACCACATATCAAGATTCAGAATAATTATAGATATCTAGTTTATATATGATTCTTATAATATAATTATACCAATGGAGTCATTATATCTTATATATAATTTTACATTCCATTCTTTAATGGATAAGATAACGTCACTCATGTGTATGGAAAACTACTTCTTGGCGAAGCGATGTGATTCGTTTATCACTAACACATTAAATGGGAGGTAATAAGGGTAAATATTATAAATTTTTATGATATAGATGAATTATTTATGATATTCATGACACATTAAAAATTCTAACAATATAATTAATCTTTTTATTTTTACCTTTTCACTCACTAAAAAATGATAACCTCATTCGTGGACGTGTAGTCTACTAGCTCCTCCAAGTGATGTAATTATTTTTATCATAACCAAAAAACAATAATTATACATAAAAAATAATAATTAAATAATATTTAATTTTTTATAGTATTATTATTCTATAAACTTAAAATATCACTTATCTTCTTTTTTAATGATCATTTAAAAAATAGAAGTGTTACTCATACATATATATGTCCTACAGTCCCTTGGATAATAAAGATAGTTCATTTTTTAGAACCATATCTCATGATGGGTTTCAAAGTTATAATTAATATTTAAATATGATAATTATGCCATGGTTTTTATTTTTTAAATATTTGAATAATGACCTCTTCGACCATAGCCATCCTACAAAATTCGTTTTTGACACAAAAGTCGAATATTGTAAAAAAAATTTGAGGTAAAGTTAGTTGACTAAGTAATTATATACTACTTCAAAATAAGTGAAATATAATAATAATAAATATGTCGAATTTTTTCATGAATTTTAATAATTTAAATAATTTTATTATTCAGGTATATAAAGACATATATGAAAAGTCGGACACAGTCTAAGGGTTTTTCTGTTCATAATATTATTTTTTGAGATACAAGCCATATTCACCCCTTATTTTTTAGCATCTGTTGTATATAATATACATTAATGCATTGTATTATTCTAAACATTAAATTTATTTGTATTTAATAATTCATTTTTAGGTCACCCTCTCACATATTTTACTGTTTCAGTGTTACCAAATTCTTAATTGATTTTTTTTATAATCTAATCATATATCAGGATTATATATGATTAAGTCTCCAATGTTGAGATATTATAATTCTTATAATATATAACATCCTTTGGATATTCATGATATTTTTAGAGTAGTTTTAATATTTTACCACTAATTTATACTTAAAATGTTTTAGAAAGTGATTCTATGAAAATCCATCTTCATTTCTCTTTTAAATTGGAATTTTTTTTCTTGTAGAAAAATGTTAAAAAATGTTTCTAAAATTTATTCAATCCCTTCAAAAATGGTTTGTTAATGTAAATTTCACAGATTTTTTGTTTAAAATTTTTATTCTGGGGAATATTCTTATTACATTCCAAAAAAACCATTCCTAATTTTTCTTATTTAAATGGAAATTTATTTACAACATGTACTGATTTAACTGATGATATGACCTTAATTTATTTGAAGCATCCTTTAAATGATTATAAGGTGGTTTTAAAATAAAATATTTTCATAGTATTCTAAATTTTTTTATTTCTAACTGTAGTTGATAAAGAAAAGGATTTTCAAAATATTTTGTGATCTGAAAAGTTATTTTCAAAATGAAACTAATATTTTCCTTAATAATATTTTTATAATGGTAAAATTTTATTTCCATTAATCATAGTTATAAACCCTTATTTTCAATTTTGTTCTATTAGAGATATTATGTAATGTTACCATCTACAATATTTGTGGGGATGGATTAATATTTTCTATTTAGATTCTTATGGAGAACTTTTATTTTCCAGGGTTAATCATGTTTTAATGTGATTTTTATATAACTGGTTTCATTTCCATAGGAAAATATTGTATAAAAGAGGCTCACATGAGACTCATTTCTTTTCCATTGTATAATCATATTATGAAATAAATAATGAGTTTTATGGTTTTATAATGTAGTAAAAAATATTGGTATATTATTCATGTTATGGTTATTGGACATTACATATAAGATGCAGTGACCCAGATAGTGCTAGGTGATCCAGTTGCAGTTTATATGATAGGGTGGCCTAGATAACGTTGGTGAGACTGTTACAACTTGTATGATGGGGTGTTCTAGATTGAACCATGTGAGACTCTCCTACATTTTATAATGGGGTGGCCTAGATAGTGTCAGGTGATCCCATTATATCCTTTATAATGGGTGTTCCCAGATAGCACTCCATGCATTGGCTAATGATAGTACTGGAAGTCGGTTGTATGGTTATTTCAATTAAAAGGGTTTTATGAATATAATGAAACAAGTTACTGAAAAGTGTTTCGATTTCTGGTTAAGGGGTTGTAATGTTTCTTGTGATCAATAATGAAATTATATGGCTCATTATTATTGATTTTAATGCTTCTTTACGATTCCATGTTTTTATATTTGATGATCCAAGTATTTATAATTATAAGTTCTGTTATGATTTTCTCAAGAAAAATTATTTTTTTCATCATAACATTATGCCCTTATTATGATCAATAATGAAATTAATTTACTAATTCTTATTTTTCCATAACTGTTCATTTGATATCATCCTTGATATGTTTTCATTTTCCTCAGGTCATAAAGAATGATGTTGTATGAAATATGTCTAAAAGGTATTTCATATAGATTTTGTTGATTCCCTATTCTGAAATTAGAAAATCTGAGTATAACAAGTGATGAAGTTAATCTGTATGAACCAATTTTTAATAAATCCAATTTGATACGAGTTTATCATAATTATATTTAAAATATAATCCTCAAAGGTTGGTGGATATTTAAGTGAACCAATATTTATTCTTGATGTTTTATGTTTTTATTGTCAAAAATTGGTTCAACTTATTTTCTATAAACTATGCTAATGTAATGTTTATGAATTAAGTTTTATAAATATGAATTATGGTTCTTGTTTGTTATAAAAAATACCTAAAAAAAATTTCACACATGTTTTAAACATTTTTTATGTCCATAATTATTTATTTTTTTCGTTTTGATATATTTTTATTTTTTCAAGACAATTATTTTTTACCTAAGAAACATATATATTATTATTATTAATAAAATGGTTCGTATTATATAATTTGGAAAAAATAATTCAAAATATTAAATCCATTTTATTAGATTCAATTTAAAAAAGCGATAACAATTAATTTTAAATTAATAAATTTATAATTTAATTAAAAAATATATATGTTTGTAAACTAGATTAGTCATTTCAAAATATATAAGACAACTCATAAAAATGAATATTTTTTATAGGAAATTTTTTTATAAATTTCCAAATATTTATTATAAACTAATAATTGTATAAAAGGAACAATATTTTTTTAAAAAAATATTTTACTATCAACCTACAAATAATTTTGTTAAATAAAAAAATTCATATAAAGTTATATTTCCATTATAAATAAAATAGTGAGGTTATTTTGTTCAAAATTAACATGTAAAAAGTTATTATTTTTTTAAATTAAAAACATAAAATATAGAAAAAAATTTTATTGATATGAAAAACTTAAACATGTTGTTTACAATTAATTAAATTTTATAAAAATCATTAATTATACTTTGGTTAATACAAAATTCATACCCAAATGTATTGTACTTGAAAAAGGTAACCTTTTGAATGATATATTTTTTTATTTATTCAGTTTCACTAGTTGAGTTGATATTTAGAGTGAACATTATCTTCTTCTTCTCTTTATATATATATATATATTTTTTCTTTAGAATTATGTTTCCCTTATTTATAAAAATCAATTATACAGATTCCATAAGAGAGTCTAAATTTTTATGGTTTTAAAATTACATGTGTAATAAGCTATTGAACATATTATTTATTTAAGGGGGAATATTTTAATAAAATTTAGGTCATTACAGTATAAGAGTTAGTCTTTAGATTAGGAAATTGACTCGGTCTAGTTCCACAACCAAATCATGGTGATCTATTATTAGAACATTAGTATAATCATCATATACCAATATTAAACTCTTGATTATTTTCCTTGACCATTAGTTACTTTATGAATTCTTTTCCACGCATGAATCAAATTATTGTTCTTTTGATACATTTTCCATAGTGTTTATTCCTATATTCATGACATGTAGGAATTTGAATATTTTTTCCTCATTGGGTTATTATCAAATGAAAATTCAGAAAATTAATTTTTCCACTTATTTGATGCATTGATAAATTCACAAACTTTTTGTTTTTTAATCCCAATTTTAGAATTATGATTAGTAATAATCAAAATGTTTCATTATCTATGATTCATTTCATTTGGTTTCTCTTGAGTATGATCATTTGATTGGATATCACATTATTTTTTCACATAATTAATCCTTATTCAAACAATTGAATAAAACCAAAAAGTTTGTGGGAGTATCAAACATATATAATCAGATTAATAAATCATATTACTATGAAAATCATTCTTATGATGTCATATATTATAAAACCATCTTTCAACACATGAAACATTAAATTTATCTAATATCAGTAAGGATTATCATATGTTTTCATAGATTTTATCCTATATTTAAGTATAATTGTTCAAAAATAGAATTTCAATTAACTAAACCATATCCACTGAGAGTGTATATCCTGGTGTGTAGACATAAGTACACTTATAATACACTATGTGATTATTACTTTGATTCTCAAATAGATTCTTTATTGGTGTTAACACCTAGGTAAATTTCTTCCATAGTCACATCAAATTTCTAGGATCCACATAGATATTTCATTACTGGAAAATGGAGAGATGAAATTATCTATACAGGTAATAAAGGGAGATATCATTATAACATTAGTATATGGTATAAAATCATAAAAATAATATGTGAATACCATACCATGAATATCCCAGACCATAAATATTAGTAATTTCATAAAATGTGGCTACTTATAAGATATAAATCATAATGTAATCAATGAATGTGATCCATGATATCATAACATTAGCATAACACATATATTTGTGTCATATAAATAAACATTGAAAATATTATATTTATGACACCCACCAAGAAATTCATAACATGTTATGATTTGGTTAACCACCTATGTAACCTCCTCGGGCATTGGATAGCCTTACAAGTACCCTTTATTAGGCTTGGGATAACATATTGTGTACCGTTTCATCTCATATAACTTTAGTCATCACCCGTTGAATTACAGGGTGATATAGTTCCCACCCATCACTTAATCCATAAATTTTTAATCCACATGATCATAAAACATGCATCATATCATAAATCATGAAAAGAAATGATTTTCATACACATTACATCATTGTATAACTGTTTGAAAATAAATGTATCTCATATACATTTCATCATAACATGACCCGTTAAAAAAATGGGTTTCATAGAAATCTCTTCATCGTCCTCATAAACCATCATGAAAAATAATAAATATGCTATCTATCATGAATGAACCTTGTTTTACCCGGAACTAGTCGCTCGAGTCATTCCACAACACCCCCTTGGCATGATCCCGATCGCCCTTGGGTGGCTCAATGAACCAAGGGTATCAATAGTGTGATTGTGGGAACTATTTCTCCTAATATAAACAGAAAAATGAAACTAAATATGAAAATAGAAACCCAATATAAAAAAATTGACAAATAATCCTAACTAGAAATAAAAACAACTGAACCTCATGTCCAATAAATTTCTACATGACACCGTGATTCACTCTCTGATCTAAAATCACAATGTCACCCATGATGATCAAGAACACTATGGAACCTCCACCTAAGATTAAAAATTATAATGAAATATAGGAATGAGTATTAAAAATCAGCCGTAATGTATATGTATTCTATTCATGATGGAATTCCATGAAATAAAATATTCATCAATTTCATGTTAGAAACAAAATATATGAAAATATTTTTTAAAATAATTCCTTTTTATAGAAAATCATGACATTTCCTTTTTCTGTTTAAAAAATTTTTTCCACAATAAGGTGGCTTGTAACATTTAAAATAATATAATGGTGGGTGATGTGTTCATTTATAAAGTAAAATATAATGTAAAAAATCTTTAAAATATTTTTCATAAAATACCTAAAATCTCATTTATCCACTTTTAGATAATATGAACCCTGTACAATAAAGTAGTTTCCACAATAACTGAATAAGCTAAATGTATGACAAAACAACAGAGACCAAACCAGTTATGCCACCAAAATTATCCAATGTTGATTAATAAGTAACAAGGTAACATGGGAGTTCTTAAGACTATAGTGGATAATTTATAACATACTAAAATGTGATTCATCATGTTGGTATACCCCACCTAATGACATGAATCAACATGAATGCTCGGTCTTACCCTACATAATATAATTAAGGGTAATAGTCCCAATGTAGTTCATGGTCCATACAAAATTCCACTAGCTAGAGAATAATCTAAACTAGTGTATCAAATTTTTTATCAAAATATTCTGGTCATTCTAGGTTCCCAATTCATATCAAAAGTGGTGGTGATCCAAATAAACCATCCCCATACAACTCACAAGTGCAATCCACCCAACCAAGCATCACCCGGGTGTCACCCCAAGGAAGATCCACTTTCCATCAAATAATCATTACATGTGGGAAATACATTTTAAATGAACATATGTTCCCCTTACTAACCATCATGGTAGGAGACACATCTGAAGGTTTGTTTTCAATGATAAGTATTTTATGAAGGTGACAAGAGTTCTTCAGGTAACCATTAGTGAAAAGGTATTTCCAAAAAGGGCCAAACACTCTATTTATCAATCTAAATCCATGTATATATCCATTGTAGGAACTCAACACATTAAAAATTCCAAATCCATCCTTTAAAAACCCCAAATCAATTTTAATGACCAACTAGGTTTTTCTACAATCAGTTGGTGTAACTGGTTAAATAAAAACTCCATATAATTCAATAAAAAGATTTTGTCTAATTAGTTCACATTAATCAATTCTTATAAAAATCATACATCATTAATTAGCATTAAAAAATATGAAAAAAAGTAATAAATCAATGTTTCGTCAATTTAAATTGAATATGAAAATGACATCCAACATTAGACACATGGTGCTTCAATAATGACAACCTAAAACAAAACCATGAGGGTATAAATAAGCAAGAACATCTATTAAAAATCATGAAACAGAAAACCAAAAAATTAAAACAAAAGAAAAAAGAACCCTAGGACAACATAACCTAGGGAGAAGAGGAACGAAGAAGAAAATTAGATAAGAAATAATTTTAAAAAATAGAAGAAGAGATTACTGTGATAAATCATAGAAAAAACATGAAGAATACACTTATAATCAACATAGAATAAGGATTAGAGTCTTGAGGAAGAGGTTAGGAGATACCCTAGGGTCACACGATACAAATAGTGATAAAAATGTGCTTTTTATTTAAAATCCAAGTGGGTTTGAAATTTTAAATCAAATTTTTGGATATCCTTGGAACATTTCACGGTATATCCGTACGATTTGAGAAACCATACTGAAAACATAAACCACTTTTTAGATATAATGAACACCCGCACATATTTCAAGAATGGTTTATGAAAACATTCACCACCCATGAGACATGTTTCTATAAAAAAATAGAATCCATATGAAAAAATTCCTCATAGTTTGGTTGAATAATATTTAGGTCATCCACCCTTGAGAAAAAATTCCAATGAACTTCATGGTTTATCCAAATATTATCATATTTTTAATCCAACCATACACCACTTGTGCAAATGAACTCTTGAAATATCAGAATGATCTAGAATGATACCTATCCACATAAGCTAACATAATTTACCCTTAACAGTGCACCTAAAATGTGTAATTTAAGAAAAAACCCAAAACTCAATATTTAGATCTAGAACACATGAATCACACAATAGAAAACAAGGAAAAGAGACATGCCAAAAAAATAGTGGAAAAATAAATATGGGGTGTGTCTATTCTCCAAACCATAACAATTTCTTCCCCCTAAAAGCCTAAAATTTTTCAATTGATCAAGTTAAAGGACATGGGTTCACACATCCATATAATATAACTACTCAACCAATAACGGAAATGGAAGTTAGAATGCCTGAAATAGAACTAGATGAGGAACCTAAATTATCCATTCCAAATAAATAAGTTCCATTAGAAAAAATGGAAATACCTAGGTGCTCTGTGGGTAATACATAATATACTAAAACATGATTCATCATATTGGTGTCCATCACCTAATTCCATAACTAGACTGAATGCTCGGTATTAACTGACCTGGCCTAACCGAGTGGCATAATACCATAGCATATAAAAGTTCATACTAAAGGCCACTAAAAATATTTTTGTCTAAACTAGTGATGAAAATGTTCTCAGATATTAGGCTATCTATGTCAAGTTCCAATTTCATATCGAAATTGGTATAGATCTAAAAAAATCATTCATATACAAATCACACGAACATGCCACACAACAAAGGATCACCCCTCAGTCATCCCAATGAAGATCCCATTTCCATCACACTCTCAACACGTGAGGGAAATACCATGAAAAGAATATTTCAATCCATTTTTCAACCAAAAAGAAAATAGATACATCTTAGGTAGAGTTTTCAAAATAGAACGAATTTATGAAGGATCCAAACTATCTTCAAGAAACTTTTGAGTAACAAACCATTTAAAAAAGGATCAAAACACCATTTATGAACCCAAAACAGTTTATAAAATCATTTGAGGAACCAAACAAATTAAAACTTCCAAATACATCTTTTAAGAACTACAAACCACTTTTAAATGAAAACCGATCATTTCAATAAGCACTTGGCATGTGAAATTTATTAAAATAATTCCATATAATTCAATAAAAATATAATTTAATATGATGTCACCCCAGTCAATTCATATGTAAATAGTAAGTCAATAATTATCAATAATAAAATGTGTACAAATACTAAAATCAATTTTTCTTCATTTTAAAGGTAAATGAAATGGGAATCCTACATCAACCTCACAACGCTTCAACATTGGAAACCCAAAACAACTCCATGTGGGTCCTAAGATGCAAGAAAATCCCAAAGAATGTTTACAAAAAAAACCCTAATTTAAAACCATTGAAACATGAACCCTAGCCCAACAAAACCAAGGGAGAATTTCAACCAAAAAGAAAAATGATGAAGAGGAATATGAATAATAAAATAAGAGATTTTCTTAAACAGTCAACCCAATCCTTGAAGAATCCACCTAGAATAACCATTCAAGAAAGAGGGAGACTTGAGAAAGAAGGTAGGATCTCCCCTAGGGTCACACAAACCAAATGATGGGGCAAGGATGCATTTGGGGTTTAACACTATGAGATGGTATATTGGTAGATTCGAAACATTAATATACCTAGTCACTAAACATTGTCTTTCTAAACATTTTTTAGAAATAATTCAACAATCCTGATCCCCTCACTAGACACACTGGACACTTGCATGGTTATGGTACACGGTTTGTGAAACCATTTTAAAACTATGTGTAATGGTTCTATAAATAATACCATATTTGTGAGCACGCCTTATTCATGGTTTGGGAAAACATTGATTAAGTTGTGTTTCGTTTACCATATGAACACAATACCTGCATGGTTTATCTTGGGGCCACATGGTTTAAAAAAAACATATTCTAACAAAGAAACTATAATAGTGCAGGTTAAAATGAACTAAAAATAGACTCATCCATAAGATTCCCCATGGTTACCACTTAACCATGCCCCTAAACCATGCAAAAGAATAAAAACAACATGAATCTCAACATTTCAATCTAAAACATCCCAACATCAGTAATACCATATCTTTTTTCATGCCTTATTCATGGTTTGGGAAAACATTGATTAAGTTGTGTTTCCTTAACCATATAAACAGAATACCTGCATGGTTTATCTTGGGGGCTGCATGGTTTGAAAAAAAACATATTCTAACTAAGAAACTTTAATCGTGTAGGTTAAAAATGAACTAAAAAGAGACTCATCCATAAGATTCCACACGGATACCACTTAACCATGCACCTAAACTGTGAAAAAGAATAAAAACAACGTGAATCTCAACATTTCAATCTTAAACATCAAAAAACCAATAGAAAATTAAAAGAAAAAAAGAATAACCAAAATAAATGAAGAATATAAAAATGTTTCTATGAAAATTTTGCGTACCATAACACTTTCTTTTCCATGAAATCTAGATTTTTTCTAATTGATAACGTTGAAATAAAAGAGTTCCCACACACACATGATCCCTATCCTAAAACCAAGATGACCTTAAGAACCATTAGGTTGAAGACTAGAACTTCCTCCTAAAAAATATCAATGAACTCAAACCATTACTCAAATGACGAAGAATGTCCTAAATCAAAAAACATAAACCATACCAAAATAAAATTCATAGAGCCTAATCTATGATCCCAACATTCACTCAATGGGAAGGAAAGTCAATATTATATTATACTAATGGTCAGATTTAACCACCTGATAACTCATTAAATTGAAAAAAGGAATGGACGAAGACAAAAATGAGATCCTAACTAATACAACATTAGAGGCCCGGTGGTCTCCCCACAATTTTATAAATCAATATATATTTATAACAAACACTAATATTCATACAACAAAAATTTAGACCAGAATGCCCATATAGACACCCTGGGAAAAATTGAAATAAAGGAACAAGACTCACAACTAGAAGTTCTTTACTCCAATATGATGAAATTCTGAAACTCGAAAAAAGAAAATTCATTAAAATAGTGATTTTAAAGAAACATAAATCATCCCTATCCATTCCAAATAAAAGATTAGAAATAAAGATAAAAATGATACAAAAAAATAGAATTTAAAATAAGAGAAACTTTAATGCCAACCCATACAATCACAGTACTATTGAAATCATGAATGGCTATATTCAGAATGGTCAGATATGGCTACACATCACTTCCTGGAAATACCTTTATAGAAACATCACATGTAGCCTCAACGTCCATAGTTATGGAAGCTCTTCAGTTATTCTAAACAGGATGACTTCTTGTGACCAAGCCTACAACATTTATGTCACACTAGGGTCCGTTTCCTAGAAAAATATGATGAATGATCTGGAGGACCCTTGATTCCACAACCATCACCAATAGATTCTATCCAATTTCCTATCTCGTTATTGGAATTTCTTCCACCATTTTTAGATATTGAATGGATATTGGTTTCCTCAAGCACTAATGGTAGCAATTTGACATGAACTACTAATAAATTTATTTATTATTAACATATTAATGCACCATAGTGGCACAACCTAGGGTTGATCAGAAAGAGGCCCCTTTCAACACACTATCTTTCTTTTTTCACTATTATAAACTAAAAATTATGAAATTATAAAACTAATATAATTTGAGGGATTTATATGCATAAAATATAAATAATATATATATATATATATATTATTAAAAATACAAAAAAAAATAATGAAAACAATACACACGCACTGTAGTTAGCAGAAGAAAACTTTTTCTCCTGAGAAATCAGGGTGATGTTATCATTTTTATTCAAAATAAATTCCATGATATTCTATTCAATGTCGAGATCCAAAAAATTCACTCTACACCCTCCCATTTGAATGGTATTACCCTACAATGATACCTCTAGATATAATAGTAATCTCCTCCACATCAATACCTAATCTAGACTCCATCGCTTGAATGACTTAGCTATCAAAGAGAATGAAAAAGTGTGAATGATGAGGAAGAAAAAAATAGTAGATAAAGTGGGTCAACCACTCACAAATATAATTTTAACCATTATTTATTTATTAGAATAAAATATTTGAAATCATGAATGTAAAATAAACTAAAAAATTTGCAATTCGCCACTTGAAACACAATGAGGGTTTCTTCTCCAAAATTATGAATATAAAAGAATCACGGTGGGAGGAAAAAAAATAAATCCAAGAAAAAGTGAAATGCGCATAAGATGAAGAAAAACTCAACTAATATAAAATGAAAATATAAAACACTATTAATGAATCTAAAATAAACCGTTACCGAATTTAAATTGGTAACCTTTTTTATGAGATGTGGGATAAATATTAATAGGAAAAAATTGATAACAAATTTCTTCACAACTTTGTTCACTTGATTTTTGAGCCATTTTGACACATTAAATGGAAGAATTATCCAAAAAAATTATTGAGTAAAGTTCTTAATTTATTTACTTCTAATTCCTCCACAATATATCATGTTTTTTGACCCACAGGTGATAGTTAGGTCTGTTTTACATTAATAATTAAATTTTGTCCAAGAGACTCTTCATATTCTAAAACTCTAATTTTTCATGCCATAATGACCATTAAACCGGAAAATTCACCAATGGGATTCCAGATTAAATATGTTAATTACGTTTCCAACAATATCCATTTAAAATTTGAGGTCCATAAGGATGTTTCAATTCCTACTCAATGTTATCTAGAAAACATTCTAGATCTTTGTATAGTTTCAAAGGCCTGATATGAGAAGATTTTGGGCATCCAAATGATAGATTGAGCTTTTGGTCTAAAATGATGAAATATATCCCTAGATGGAAGTAATACTTCACAAAATAAATTTCAATGTTTTATTTAGTATAACGTGTTTTATGGCCATATTACATAAGAAGAATAAAATAATTAATTCTGAAAATTAGGACATTTTAGTTTTTATGCTCAAAATACCACTAGAACATAAAAAATGTGAAAATATCCATCAAATTAATACTATTGTGGGGATAATAAAAATTATTTACATAATGAAAAATGTGAAAATGTAATCTTTATCACTCCCGCACACTATGAACTTCCCTCTCGATAAATCAACTAATACTGAGGTCAAAAATAACATCCCAAAGTGTAAATGACAACATAGATTAACTATCACATATAAGGAAATTAAATGCCTCTTACAAGGATCAAAATTC
The DNA here is from genome assembly GCA_963277665.1 of Viscum album. Taxonomy (NCBI): domain Eukaryota; kingdom Viridiplantae; phylum Streptophyta; class Magnoliopsida; order Santalales; family Viscaceae; genus Viscum; species Viscum album. Next base: position 876,724,581 of record OY728136.1, read on the forward strand.
TCTATCTCCTAAAAAATCATCAGAATACATTCAATTTCATATTAATCATCATGTGAAAATCTTACCTAACTCCATGGAAAATTTTTTATCTATTCACTCAAGGATTTTATTGAAGTTTTTCTCATTCTTGAGAACATTCCAGATTTCTATTATCTTAATTTTTTCCTAAAATATCCACATAACAGAGTCATAAATGTGTCAATCCAAATGGATTCTCCGTGGGTTGTTCTATGGTCAAGTATTGGTTGATTTAAAATGTAAAATAATTAGATGAAGAATGTGAATGTATATGCTATAATGTTAAGTAAATGCATGAAAACATTTTTTCTCATGAATGGTGTGCTCCTCAATCATATCAAAAATGAATCACCTATAATCAGCACTTTATTTATTTGGTAAGTTCACACTAATAATTTTATATTCAATGATAAATTTATTCACTCTTTTCCCAATTTTTATATTTGTTTCATCATGAATTCAAATATGAAATTTCTCATCAGAATCAAAATTATGTGGAAAATGAGAGGTTATTTTTTGATCTTAAGAAATTGGAGAACTCACCTCACAATAAATTAATTAAATATGGGCCACCCATGATTCATTATTTTATGAAATTTCATCCACCCAGTCCTCAATAAAAAATAACAACAATTTTTCTTTTCAACTCAAATAGATTCCTCTAGAATGTGATACACAACTCATCTTCTCATTCCCCCACACAAGAGTTCAAAAATAAAGATGAATTTTAATTTTATAGAAGTTAGTAGAGGTATAAATGTCTTGTAACGTGGCTATCGAACACTGTATTTCATGTCTTATAGCAGCTTAAAAAATCATATGTAAGTGTAGTCCAAATAAAAATTAAAAAGGGGATTTCTATGTGGCACCTCAATAATACTAAACACATTCCATGAATTCTAAAATCATTTAAAAATATTAAATCATAATTTTATGGATCACAAAAACTTGTCCCTAGAATCATAATAAAAAGGGAAATGTATGGAGTTGTTAAAAAGGTTTAGAAACTACTTAGGTTGGGAAAGATTTTCAATTTGGATAGTAGTAATGAAAATGGGTTTCATAATCAGTTAGACTTCATCAAAAAAAATATCTAAAATATCTAAAACAATTCCATATAAAATATTAAAATAAACAAACATTCAGATGAGTTTTTATGCCAAAAATACCATGACTGTTTTAATTTTCTAAATTATTCAATTCATCTCAAGAATCCTTAAAACACAAAAAAAACAAGACATGAAAAATATAGAAAAATATAACATGGAAATCAAAATGAGAGAACCAAAAATCAAAAAAATATATTGATACCCCACCCCTACATTTATTCTATTTACTACCCCCTCTGTAGCTAATTATTGATAAATATTTTAATGCATAATATTAATTGGGAAGGGAAAAAAATAAATAAAAGGAATGACATACCCGAATTTATTTTTATGTGGAAGCATTGATTTAATTTCCTCGCTAATACCAAATTGATCATAAAATTGTGAAATAACAAAACATGATAAATATAAGGAAAAATAAATAGAAATGATAAAATAAAGGGTTAATTCTTGCTATGACCTCCAAGCAGGTGCTAGGTTTTTAGTACCTCTACTTACGTAGTTGTAGCGGTGTAAACCCAATATGATGTTTGATGGGGTTTCTTTATTAGAAACCACTAAAACATTTTCATCATAGTCCCCATTATATGAGAAGAGTATTGCAGGAACCCATGGATATATTGCAACAACTCCTCCCAAATTTCCATTTGGTACAACTGGAATGAATGGGGAAGGATAATGAATGAGTCCACTTTTTTTACTGCCACTAATTTTTTTGGCCTACTTGAAATCAGTAACTAGGTATTTCCTAGCTGATTTTTTTTAAAAAAAAAACTCAGAAAATGGGAATTCAAAAAATAGTTCAACCTGGATATGATAATGTAACACCCCAAGATTTTTAAGAATATTGTTTTCAAATTAATTTATCATTTTAATATTATTAATTTAACATAACACTAGAAATAGTTATATATATATATATATAAACACTAAGTTAAACATTCCATTCAAACGAAATACCAAATTGTCTTGCGCTACACGCAATACCAACTTGGCATGCACTACAAACAACAATGACATGGTGTATGATACACACAACCCTGAGTTTCTATGAACCATCATTATATATATATATAGTTAATTAAATGAGATAATTGTAACCTAAAAATTACATATTGTTAGTGGAATAATAATAAATACTATCTAGTTATTGTTTATAATTTTAATATATTAATAACATATATTGATAATGAAAGATGATATTTTTAGTAAATTTTTTTTGTTAAAAATATCATTATATTGAATGAAGAAATTTTTAATAGTAAAACTAATTTTAGACACATTTTGAAATATAATTTAATATAATAAAATTAATTATTGAATTCATAATGTCTAAATTATACTATGGTGAATTTTTCGTATTTCTCTATGAAACTTCATTTTTTAAAGAAAATTGAAAAATTCTACTTTATAGTAAAAAACAACATTTTTGTATAATTAATTATTAATGATAAATTCTATTATAAATATATATTTAGGTCACATTAGATAGATATTAAAACTATTAATAAAATTTAAATTAGTAGAATCAATTTCACATTAAAACTAAATATAAAATCTTAACAATTTTTTTTATCATTTTATTACATTAAACCCCCATTATTTTGTCCTGTCTCTCTGTTTAAAACTAATATTAATTTTCCCCTCTTATGAATTGAATTTCAAAAATGTAATATATAACACATAATTCAGTATAATATTTTTATTTTAATAATACCATGTTAATTTTTCAACAAAATTATTTATAAAGGTGATTAAAATTAATTACAACAGTAAATGCCAAATAAAGCTTAATTAGGGACTAAACCATAAAATTAAGGGAACATAAGACCTAGAAACATTTCCAACACCCATTTTATTCCCATATTTCGTCCATAAATCTACCATAATTGGTTTTTATAGCTTATTAATTCTTCTGTTAGGTAAGAACATGTGCAAGCCTAAATTGTTTCTAAATATTCCAAGTGAGTCATTTCCATTCCCTATAAAAGGCCAAAACATCTAACCAGTACACACACCCCTATAACCTTTTATGTTATACCAATCTCTTCCCATGTATCCTCCCAACAATTATACCTTATACCATGAATCCTTCCTTTTATAAGAAGGATTTTCAAGGAAGCCTTTTGGCACAAACCAAAAATAGTTACCCAATTTAGAGGTAATATCTTCTCTCAATATCCTTCCATTTATTTTTATTCTCATTCCCCTATACTTTAATTATTCCATTATTGTGTAAAAAATAGTATCCTCCATATAATATGATATTTTCATGAAATGGTTCTTACCTACACGTACACACAACTTCATCTAATGGATGTTGAACACAATGATTCTATGTACGACTAACACCTGCATCACAAAACGATTATTGTTATTTTCTCCTTTACCACCAATACTGATTGCCATTATGATTTAAAATATTTTTATGTATGTCATATATTATCTTTATTATCTAATTAATATTATTTATCCCATTTACAACACACATATATTTACATTCCATTTGGGGTGAATACGATAATCGCATATAAAGAAGTGTGGACTACCACCCCCAGAAAGTGATGTGATTCATTGACACACAACAAGGAATGTATTAAGGATGGTTTTAATGAATTTATATGATATATATGATATATTGGTGAAACTATAAAAATTATATATATATATATATATGAAATTTACACACTTTCTTTCAATATGAAAATAAAGAAGGAAACAATGTTCATGTGTTCGTCCGACTTACCATATCCATGAATGGTGTATTTCATTTCATAATCCAACATTTCAAAAATTATTATAATACAAATATATTTATATACATAATATTTATATCATTGTTTAAATTTTTTAATCATCATATAAGTATAATGACCAATGATATAACAAATTACGACACATGGGAAGAACGAATTAAATTTTACCCGAAGTTAAACCTTATGATAGGATCGTTGACAAGAGGGTAATATATGGTTATAAAAAACCTTTTATGGTAATAGATTTAATAATATTATTCTATAAAATATTTCTAATCAACTTATATTTATTATATGTGAGGATTGTATGAGTACTGGGGGAGTCAAGACAGAAGGTAAGGGGATTTCATCTCACTTGTAATTTCTATGAGATACATGTTATGTTTGCCACTAATTCATTTTATGTGGTGTCTATATGACCAATGAATGTATTCTATATATCATACACTTCAATTTATGGGTATTCACATGTAAATTTTGTTATATTTATTTTATGGGGTTTATATTTTTCAAAAGTTACCAAATCGTTAAAATAGTTTTTTCTCGATTTTTCTTCTTTGAGACTCTTGTTTTTATATGCACCTATAATATTTCATCAATGGGTATATACAACCATTTTACATGTTATATAATGAATCTAAAACTTTTCATGATATTTTTATCTTTATGTAATTTCATTTGTTACATGGAGAGTATGATCTCAAGTTACTAATTTATAAGAGTTTATTGGGATAACCTCTTCTCTTTTCGAGATTGTTTATGTTTGTGTTTTATTTTACAAAATATCTTGATCTATCCCCCAAGAACACTGATAATTTTACTTATCCAATATTTTTTCATGATATACTCATTTTTAGTACTATTGTTTTCTTTTATGGTACTTTATTTAATGTTTTAATGTTAAATATGATTGTATATCTCTATTCGGGCATAAATTTGTTGTATTCAAAAACCATGTTTTCAAAAGATCATTGAAGATAATTTTTAAAGAAAATAAATTTTATAAATGTTTAATTGTTTTAAATGCTTTATTTTTTTCAAGGATATTTTCAAAGATAAAATGTTTTAAAAGGTTTTATGTTATAAAAATAATTTTTCATAGAGGAAATAATATTTTCCTCAAGAAAATTTTTTGAAAGATATTTAAAATCTATTTTCCATTTGTGATGACATAATTTGACATTAATCATGAATTTATAGGAAATTATCTAATGGTCCTATTCACATCCTTTCTATGAATGGTGTATTCTTAATTTCATGGTATTTATAAAACCCGTTTCTCTTCCACGGGTTATATGTTTTTAAAATCCATTTATTTTTTATGAGTTACATGTTATGAAGCCCCATTTTTTTCATGGGTTATGCTATGATGAAATGGTTATTAAACCAATATATTTTCCATAGGTTATGATATAATAAAATTTCAATGATTCTCATTTCATTTTATAGGTTATGATTTGATGATTATAAAACATGTGTCTTTTTAGGCGTTTTTTATATTATAAATATTTTTTTCTTGTGGCACATGAATGGAAAATTTTATTAAGAGATTGGTGGGACCTATATCTCACTCCAACTAATTGGTAAATGATATGTTTTATATGAGATAAAATGGTACACAGGTTTTAGCCCAAGGACAAAATGAAATATGTTGTATGGGTTGTAGCCCAAACTTGAAAAGAAAGAGGGTGTATGAGTTATATCCTAAGCCTAAATGAAAGAGGGTACATGGGTAGTAGCTCAAGACCAAAAACAATAAGGTACATGGTTAATAGACCAAGCGTGAAATAAACACTGTACATGGGTTTTATCCCAATCCAGAAAACAATAAGGTATATGTGTTATATACCAAGCCTAAAATAAAGTAGGTATACAGGTTTCTAGCCCATTCCGGAAGTAGTTACATTGGTCGTATCCCAAGATTAACATGTTATAAATTTCGTGGTAGGTATCCCTAACATAAAAGTTTCTATTCATATATGTATTCCACACATCCTATGTATTATTACTTAGTTATTATTTCATGTCTTATGATGTTTATTAACTTATGACTAATGTCTTATGAACATCCAAGAAGTATAAAATAACTCATGTTTATGGCCTCTGACATATATGGTGTTATCTTCTATTATTACAATCGTGTTATCATACTACTATATTTATGTTTATGCTTAAATCTCCCTTTTTTACCCTTACTAAGCATCCGAGCTAACCCCATTTTGTATTTCCCTTTTCTAGGTTATGAATAAATGTTTTTGGAAGAAGTAATAATGCTGGATATCATTATGGGATATGATTATGATCTTTCACCAAGATATAATATTTTGGTTTTATATTTCCAAAGAAAGAAAAATATTACCTTCCTGTTGAATTTATTTTTTTAATGAATTAAATATTCATCTAAAATGGTGTAATATACATGTATGTTAATACTAGGTCACTACAGTTTCTATGAATGGAATGGTTTTTCAATCCATTGGAAACTAAAATGAGAAAACCGTAGTGTGATCCCATGGTATAGTTCTAAGTATATGTTTAGGGATGTATCTAAGGATTTGTTTAAAGATTAATTAACATTTAGGAAAATGTAAAAGAATTTTGGTAAAGGATTGAGTGAGTGGCATCTCAGCAATACACCCATGTCTGGATAATACATGAAGATGTTTCTTTGGAACATATATACCATAGGGGTAATAACTCTGAGAAGATGTTATGGGCTTGAATCTGGGTAATATGGTACACAACAATGATCCATGATGCACACCTGGTTTGACAATCCTGGGGGATATTCTTTTGGAATTCACAAACTCTTCACGAACCATTATGGAGTATTTAAATATAAGATTTCAATGAATGAACTAGGATGAACATAGGATGTCATATTTAAATGAAGGTATCATGATTTAGATATTCTATATGTAAATCCTTTCATATATTTTGGTTTACTTCTATATTAAGTTGAGCTTACACTATGCTTCTAGTATTATTAAATGGAGGGTACAGGAAGAAACTGAATTAATGTTGAATGTGATGGATGATTTTATGATGAGTAGTCAAGTGTGAAGATAATTAGAGTAAAATATGTCATGATCAATACTAATCAGTTTCCTCTGAACAATATTAACAATTATTACCTTAAACAACTCTAGGACTCACCAAGGAAGAGAAATAAGGAGTTCACTGAGAGTTTGTGTATTTTAGACCATGAAGGAAAGAATATTTGGTATCCTTTATTTCAATAATGTGGTAAGAATAACCTATGTGAATGTATTATATGAATATGAAGATGTTTTAATATGGAAAATATTGAGAAAAAAACTTCATAGCAAGTGAAAATGATGAGTTTGGTTAATGAAGTTGATGTCAAATTTGGCCTCCCTAAGTCGTCATTGAAGGTTAAGTGTTTTCAGTGTGGATATAATGGTCATTATGAATCCCAAATCCCCAAGATGAATATTCTTGAAAAAGAATCATCAATTTGTTGCGAGTAATGGTTGAATTGTAGATGATGATGAGACTACAGATGAAATGCGAAAGGAAATAGGTATTATTGTTAATGAATAAAGGATGAATTGATTGAGGTGTTTATGTATTTTGATTCAAAAGTTATGAATGATGAAATATACAATCATTGACTAATATATGTTTTTCACTAAGTATTTTCATGTTTATGTTTAATGTACCCTATGGGACTATGGGGCGATTTAATGACAAGATGATATTTTTACTAAGGTAATTTAACCCTTAATTTGACCTTTATGATAAAATAATGTTGTATGGTTAAAGATACAAGGGATATGAATAAGTAAATTAGATAGTATCTATTAACTTCAAACTAAGTAAGGACTTGTTTTTATGTAATTTATTCTATCACATATGAAGTTTATAGTATTTTTGAATTTAAGGAATGGATCCAATACACTTTAGAATGAGTAAGAATTCATGTTTTCTAAAAATATTTATGGTTATTCAGGTTGATACCATGTTTTAGGAGAATATATGATTAGGGTATTCATGTGTTTGTAATGTTAAAACCTAGAGATACATTTTGTTATATAGGGGAATCAATGTTAAGATAATTTAATTTCTTTATATATAAAGTTTAGGTTTTTTCATATTTTTGAAGGGTTATAATGTTAAGCATTCGTGAAATTTTTAAGTTAGACTTCAAAGGAAGTATTTATACAATGATTATGTATTGAAAACATTGTTTAAAAGGCTAATAATTGATTAAAAATATTTCAAGGAGGTTAATATTATATTATATATTATCATGGTTATAAAAAAGGATATCATGACTGTTGGTTGACAATTAATCAAGTCTGTCAAGGACGCATGTCATGAACCCATGACCGAAGGATGATAAGGGTTTCACACATAGAACTAGCCTTCATGAGGTCCTTGTTATGGTAACTTATTTTTACTGATTCAATATTTATAGTGAAATATTTGTGATACTTTTTATTTTTATATATTAATGCATATATATTTTTTTAAGAGACAAATAATTAGAATTTATTCTTTTATGGGCCTTAAGATCTGTTAAAATCATATTTTAGTTCTCTATTCATCAATGTTAATTTCTGCACATTCATGCCATGTTGTAATGGATGTATTCTAAATTATTCAGATCAAAAAACTATGATAAAATTTTATTCATATAAATTTATCAAGTATTACTTAATGTTCTGGATGTGATACAAAATAATTTTGTCATAATAAAATAAATTTTGTTGAACCAATGGCTTATGGAATCATCATAGATTTATGACTTTGAGGCACTAAACCTTATTTTGGTCATTCAAATGTTTTTTATTGATGAACTCAATCACTCCCTATGAATATTTACGATTTTCATCCATGTAAAATCATCACTCCCAACCTATGTTCTCTATTCTCTTGTCTGGAAACCCAGTTATACATTACTTTTGGTAATAGTTATGGTTCCAAATTTTCCTTTTTAAGGGAAGTACTATTATACATTTTTATGATTTGGGTTTATATTAATGAAACTTTCAATAATAAAACCATTCATAACCAATATGAATTTCACGGTTGAAATTCATTTTTTTGGGGGGTAGAATGTAACACCCCGAGATTTTGAAATTTTTTTTCAATAAATTTAACTTTTCAATATTTTCATTAAACATGAATCTGGATATAGCTATATATATATATAAATATTAAAACACTAAGTCAAAAATTCATATCGCATGCAATACCAAATTGCCTTGTGCTACCTGAAATACCAACTTGCATTGCACTATAAGAAAAACTGACAAGGCGTACGATTCATGCAACACTGAGTTTCTATGAAACATCTTTATATATAAATAATTTATTAAATGAGAGAATTATAACCAGAGAATTAATCATAATTATATTAATAGTAATAAATATATTCCATATATTGTTTATAAATGTTTTATGCTAATAAAAGATATTGATAATGAATGATGAGATTTTCCGTATATTCGTTTTATATTAGAAATGTCATTTTCTTGAATGGACCATTTTAATAATAAAATTAATTTTAGACAAATTTGTAAATTGAATTGAATTAAATAAAATTCATCTTTGAAATCAGAACATAGAAAAATATCCTAGGGGGAATATTTCATATTTTTTTTGAGAAAAGTCAATTTGCAATGAATAGTGAAAAATACAGTTTTTTTGTTAAAAAATTATTTATTATCTAAGTAATTATTAATTATCAATGATATTATAAAGATTTTTTAAGGCCAAATTAGATAAATATAATATATATTAATAAAATTTAATTCATTGTAATGAATTTCACTTTGAAACTGAATAAAAAATCTTAACAAACTTTTGAAATTTTTCATATATTAAACCCTTGTTATTTCATCCCATCTACGAGATTAGCACTAATCTTAATTTTTTCGATTCTATGAAGTGAATTTAAAAAATAATATGTACAAAATTGTATTAAGTATAAAATTTAGAGTCCAATAATACCATGATATTTTTACCAAAATTATTAGTAAAGGTGATTAGGATTAATCACAGCAGTTAACACGAAATTAATCTTAATTATGGACTAAACCATAAAATCAAGGTCTCAAACGACCTATAAATATTTCTAACAAAAATTTATTTCAATATTTCGGCCATATAACTTCCATTATTGAGTTTGATATTGTTTGGTAATACTTTTTTTAAGTACGAAAATGTGCACACCTAACTTGTATCTAAAAATTCTAATTGAGTCATTTCCCTTCCCTATAGAAGGACACCACGTCTACCGATTACTCGCACCTATAAAACCATTTTAGTTAGTCAAATATATGCCCAATTAGACTCCCAAAAATCCTTTCTTCAACCATGAGTCCCCCCTTTTTGCTGAAATATTTTCAAAGAAGCCTTTTTGGGAAAACCAGAAGGAGTTACCCGATTTTGAGGTAATGCATTCTCTCAAGATCCATCCACTTATTTTCCTTCTCCAAACCGTAGACTCTAATTATTCCATTAATGTGTAAAAAACTAGTATCATACCTATACTAGGATTTTTTTATGCGAAGGGTCTGAACTAAACTTTCACACACCTCTATCTAATGGATGTTGAACGTATTGTTTCTATGTACGGTGAACTACTACCTCATGGAATGTAGATTGTTCATTTATACTTTACCGAAAATCATGGTGGCCATTATGATGAAGAATATATTTATATATGAAATATAAGATATTTATTATGTATTTATGAATCTATATTACTTTTATGACATACATCTCGTTAGATTATATTTGGTGCTAATACGATAATCTCTTTTGAGGAACTGTTGACTACCGCCCCTTCAAAGTAATGTGATTCGTTCACACAACACATGAAATGTATTAAGGATTGGTTTAATGAATTTATATAATATATTGTATATATTAATTATTATATAATTGTTATATATATATATATATATGAAAATATATATATATATATATGTCATTTATATACTTTCTTTAAATGCAACAATAAAGATAGAAACAACGTTTATGCATACGTACGACTTACTGTCTCCATGAATGGTGTATTCCATTTCATAATACTATATTTAATAGATTATTATAATACATTATATTGTATATAACATATATTTATATCTTTTTTTAAATTATGGAATCATGATATATGTATAAGGACCAAAGATGTAACAAATGATGACACATGCGAAGAACAATGTAAATTTTACCCAAAGTGAGACCTTGACATATTATATTTTACAAGAATGTAAAATAAGGTTATAATCAAAAAATATATGGTAATATATATAATAATATTATTCAATAAAATATTTATAACAAAATTATATTTGTTATAAAGTAGGCTTCTACGAGTATGGTGATAGTCAAGATACATGGTAAGGGGATTTCATATCACTTTTAATTTCAGTGAGATAATAGTTATGTTCTCCACTATTTAATTTTTTGAGGGGTATGTAATTCACATTATTGTATTATATGTATCTTATAATTAATTTTATGGCTATTCACATTTCCTTTTTATCATCCTTATTTCATGGGGTTTTGTATTTAGTAGTTATCAAATCGGAAAAATAGATTTGTCTCAATTTGAATTATTTGAGACTCATGTTTCGTTATGCACCTAATCTCTTTCTTCAATGTGTATATAAACCCATTATACATGTTATATAATAAATATCAACCTTTTAGGGATATTTTAATAATCATGAAATTTCATTTCCTACATGGAGAGTATAATCTCACGTTACCAAGAAATAATATTTTTTCAGAGAATCTCTTCGATTTTCAAGATTACTTATGATTGTGTTTTATTTGATGAAATATTATAATCAAAACCTCATGAAAACTCATGAGATTCCTTATAATCTATTTTTTTAATGATACCATCATGTGTTGGAACCACTTTTTAGACTACATGGATCTTAAGATAGTGTTTTAAAGTAAAATATGATTGTATCTCTCTATACGGTTAGAAATATATTTTATTCAAAAACTATTTTTTCAAAAATGTTTTCAAAAATGTTTTCAAAACATCTTTAAATAACATTTTTCAAGGAAAATGTATTTGAAAATGAATCAATTTTTAAAAAAATATATTAAAATTTACAAATCTATTTTCAGAAGAATTGTTTTTCAAAAACATTTCATGTTATAAAAAGAATTTATCAAAGAACAAGGATAATTTCCTCAAGAAATATTTTTGAACGATAATTGAAAATTATCTTCCATTTAAGATGAACTCCATTGAAATTACTCATGAATTCTAGGAAATTACCTAATTGCTCCATTTATATAATTTCTATGAATCGTTTTTATTCTTAATATCATGGAATTTATGAAACATATTTCTCTTCCACGGGTTATTTGTTTTTAAAATCCGTTACTTTTCCAAAGTTGACTTGTTTATGAAACCTGCTTATTTTGATCAGTTATTATTTGATTAAAAGGTAATTAATACTATATATTTTTTATAGGTTATGATATAATGAAGTGATAATGATATCCGTATCATTTCGTGTGTTATTATTTGATGTTTATAAAACCTATGTATTTTATGGGTTATGATATGATGACTGTTTTCTTATCTTATAGGACATGTGTGAATGATTTTATTATGAGATGGGTGTGACATATATCTCCCTCCAATTAAATGGGTAATGATAAGTTTTATATGATCTCAATGGATGGACAAGTTGTAGCCCAAGCCCAAAAAATAAAGAGGGTGTATGGGTTGTAGCCCAAGCCTAAAAATAAAAAGGATGTACGGGTTATCACCCAAACCTAAATGAAAGAGGTATTATGAGTACTTTCCCAACCTCCAAAACAAGAGGGTACATGGGTTCTGTCCCAAGACTAATAGAAATAGGGTACATGGGTTGTAGACCAAGATAGGAAAAAAGAAGGTATATGGGTTGTTTCCAATGTCTAAAAGAATGTGGGTACACAAGTTTCTAGCCCATGTCCAAAGTGGGTACATGGGTCGTAGCCCAAAACTAACTTATTATAAAGGTCTCCGTAAGTATCCCTTAAATAAAAGTTCTTATTCTTATACATATATACCAAACGACCTATGTATTATTCCTTAGTTGTGATTTTATGGATCATGGTGTTTCTTTCATTATGATTCATTTCTTATGAACTATCATGCTTTTTCCCAAAAATCATTCTTATGAACTATGATATGTATGGTAAGATCTTCTAATTCCATGATCGTGTTATCATACAACAATGTTCATGTTTATACTTACATGCCTCCCTTATTTATCCTTACTAATAATTTGACCTCACCCATTTCTTATGTTTACTTTATCTGGGTTATGAAGAATGGTTTTAGGTATAAGTACTAACATTGAAGAGCTTTATGGGAGACGTTGACAATATTTCACATAGATTGAAGATTTTTTCCACGTTTCCAAATACAATAGACAATTACGTTACTCTAGAATCTATTTTTCTAACATACTGAATATTAATATAAAAAGATGTAATATCAATTTATGTAAATCAGGGGTCATTTTAGATTTAAACAATCAGATTAGAAAAATAAATCACCCACTTCATAAAGGTTAACTTCAAACACTATCTCTTTAAGAAGGGCCACTGGAAATTATTTTTCAGTAGGGAATTCTTCATCATCATCCAAATAAATAGATAGGTAGAGGGGTATATATTATTCTTTTAAAAATATGGGGGGATCACTTAGCATTTTGTCTTCTTCCAAATTTAACAAATGATCTTCAGAATCATGTTATGCTACCAAAGTGGTATCAGCTTGCATTGAATATTTAAGAACCTCATTAAGCAATGGCTAAGAGGAGACGATTGGATCCTAATGTTTCAGATTCCATTCTCTATTGGGATCATATAAATATAATATATGTGAAATAAGCTTTAACTCTTTCCATTAAATTTCATTATGTTTTTGTTGTTTCGACCATTGGACATTGTATTAATGAATGAATGCAGAAACGTTGATCAATTTTTTTCTCAACTCCTCTATTATTCAAATGTTTTCTTCTCTTTTTTTCATCAAAAATCTCTCTTGGAACAAAAATAATCAATGGGACAAGTAAATGTTAAATCAATAAATAAATCCATCTCACCCAAAGAAAATAGAGTTATACAATGAAACACTTTTTTTATTTTTCGAAATATTTGATTTATTTGTTATTTTTTTTTAAAATATTGTGTGTAAGTGATTGACCTCCCAAAATATAGAAGAATATTGATGGAAAATGTTTTTAAGAAACCAATACTCAATTAAATTTTTATTAACCTTTGAATTATCTATAGTGGAACAATATATTGTTGTTCACAATTATACCTCTTACAACACACTATATTTCCATTATCACAATTATAAACTAACAAATAGGAAATTATAAAACTAAAATAAAATTGGGGGGGGGTTTCTATCCATAATATATATATATATATATGGAACAAAATGATATAAAAAAAATAAACACACCAACATGTTAGCAAAAGAATCATATTTCTCTTGGGGTTTCATTGTGATGTTATCATTATTCTTCAAAATATATTCCTCAATATAAAATTAAACATATAAATCCAGAACATTCACTCTACACCCACCCATTCCAATTAAATGAAACTACACCGATACCTTCTAATATTGGATTAATATTCATTTCATCAATACCTAATCCAAACTCCACCGTTTTATTAACTTAGATATCATCGAGAAGGAAAATTGTGAATAAAGAAGAAAAAATAGTGTAAATAGTGGGGATACTACTCAACACATTCACTTTAACCACTATTTAAAACATACAATAAAATATGAGAATATATTAAATTAAAAAAACTAAAACAACACCACTTTAACCCTTTTAAAATACTGAGGTTTGGCTCTCCATAATGAGAGAGATAAAATATGCATGGTTATAGGAACACAAAAAATAAAAAAAAATCGAAGAAGAAGATAAATACAAATAAGAAGATGATTAACTACGATAATATATAATGATAATATAAAAACTATTAAATAAAATAAAATCCAACTTTTCCCCTTGAAATGTATATACATTGGTACAGGATTTGAGATACATATTAAAATGGATAAAATTTAGAAACATTGGCTGCAAAAATATTTCTTCCAGATTTTCTAGACATTTGGAGTTAATAAATGGCTGAATTATCAACCTTGATCTTAATTAATTTTGTTCCAATATTCCTTTTGTGCTACTCCGAAAAATGTTTTCTATAATTTCACAGGTATGGAGGCTTTATGAATGTTTTTCTCAGAGACTTTAATTCTATCCAGGGGACTATTTATATTCCAAAACTCCAACAACCCATTCCATAATTACCATGAAAATAGTAGATTCATGCATGGGATTCTAGAATAATGATATTCCTTAATTACTTATACATATCCATTTACAATTTTAATTCCCTTGGTCTGGACAATTTCTAGATATATGATCATATTTAAAAATTCTAGATCAGTGCACAATTTTCGATTCCCAACTTTTGAGTTTATTTTTTTCCACCAATTGAATGATTGAGATTTTGGTTCAAAAATATGAAATGCATCCCAATATGGAAGGATTACTAAAAAAAGAAATTTTATTATTTTATTCATCCTTTAAAATTTTATGTACAAATTAGAGAATAAAAATAAAATAGTTAAATCAAACAATCAAACAATTTTTCATTTTAGCTCAAAATACCACTTTATACTAAACATGTGACAATTGTACATAATAGAATAATATGGTGGGTTTTATAAATATTAATTATAAAATATATTATAAAAAAAATTTATGTTCATCACTCCTCCACACATAACCATTACATTCTCGGGTAATCATATAATACCAAGGTCAAGACAAACTTCCAAAAGTATAAATGACAACATAGCTTAATTATCACATATAAAGAAATATTATTCGTGAATTAGGGATAAAAATTCACAATATAAAAAAATAATAATATGATTCTATTCAATTTGATGTTTTTTCTCATGGGAATATCGCACCTACCTCGTCGGTAAAATATTTATCTCGTCACTCATGTATTTTTAGTGTTTTTATCATTCCTATAAACATGTTTGATTTCCATAGGCTTGATGTACTCCTAATATCTCTATATAATAGATTCATAAACATTTCATCAGGAAATATTTTACATTTTGTTGGGTTGAGGGTTGGTAGATTTAAAATGTAAAAACATCATAGGTAGAATGAGGAGGGTTGGAATTTAAAGTGAATTAAATGCATTTAATCAACTTTTCTCAAGAATTGTGTTCTCAATCATCTAAAATATGAATAAACTCAAATCAAATATTGGTTTCTTTAATAATCTTAAAATGATAATATCAACTTCAATGAAAAATTTATTCACTTTTTTCCACATTTATAGAAATCTTCCAGCTTCAATTCAGATATGGAATTTCTCCTTAGGATAATCATTTTGAAGAAAATGAGAGCCATATTTTGATCATAAAAATTTGGTGAACTCCCTAGTTAAAAATTAAATGATATTTGGGACACCAATACATCACTCTATTATAAAATTTCATCCAACAAATCATTAATATAAAATATCAACACTATAGATTTTTAGTTTAAATAGATTCTTTAGAGAAGCGATATACAGATCATATTCTCCCTCCCCCACACTCGAGTTCTAAAATAATCATGAAATTTACTTCTAAAGTATATATTAAAGGGATAATGGTATTTTAACTTAGATTTTCAATAAGGTACATCATGGATTCTAGTGGCTTAAAAAGCTCATATGTAAAGGTAGGGGAAATTGATAATTAAATTCAAAAGGTATTTTAAAGTGGTCACTAAATCATACTCCATAAATTCTATAAACTCTAAGATCTTTTGAAAATATGAAAATAAAAATTTCAATAATACGAAACATGTCACAAGACTCTATTGAGAAAGTGAAATATACGAAGATGCTAAACAGGTTTAGAAACCTATCGTGTCTATTAAGATTTTAATTTGGTCATTACTAGTGCACATGAGTTCCATAATAAATCAAACCCCATCAAAATAATAGATCAGAAATCAAGTAACTAAATATACATAGCCATTATTTAAATCATAAAACTTTCAAATCAGTCTATTTTCTAAAAATATCACTGACGGTTTCAATTTTTCCATGTGTTATATTCCACTCAATAATCCTAAACCACACAAAAAATCAATTGTAACACATGAAAATATCATAAAAAATCATGAAAGAAAGAAAAACACTCCAAAATATATATTGATATACCCACCACAAATATTTTATTTACTACCCACTTTTTAGTTCAATTTAAATAATGATTTTCTTGACTAGTTTTAATTTGGAATAAAAATAAATAAATAAAATGAAAGACACTACTTGATTTTTTTACGTGGAGGCCTTATGTGAAGATCCTAAATTCTAACACATTACTCCTAATATAATGAATTTAAAAAAAATGAGAAACATAAATTAATATAAATATAACAGTGGAAGAAAAGGGATAATTTTGGGTTCGCCCTCTAAGAAGGTGGTAGGTTTTTACTACCCCTACTCATGTAGTTTCATCATTTTTACCTCAATCCAAAGGTGGATAGGGATTATTTATTAATATTCACAAGAAATTTTACCTCCCAATTCACTTCATCTTATAAAAGTATCATAGGATCCCATAGATATAGTGTAATAGCGCCACCAACACTACAATGTGGTAAAAAGAAAATGATGGGGGGAAGTGTGAATAATGAGGCCTCTTTGATCTCTAACACTACTTGTGTGGCCTCGTTGATTTCAAAATACAAGACCTGAACATGTGATGTATTTTTAGAAAAATTATAAAATGGGAACTAAAAAATAGTTCCACTTATATATGATTAAAACATGAAAAATAAATAATGAAATCAACCCCTTTATGAAGGTCATCTTGTAATACAGTCTCTTCAGGCAAGGCCAGTGGGAATTTATTTTGAGTAGGGACTTCTTAATCTTATTAAAAATAAATATGGAGATATATAGTTATATATTTTTATTTTAAAAATATGGTAGGATCACATATCTTTTGGTTTTTAATAGAATCTAACATTTGATCTGTAGAATGATGTTGTGCTCCCATAGTTGTTTCAGCTAGCATAGAATCATCATTAATCTCTTCAAGAAGTGGAAAAGGAGATATGATTGGATCCCCATTTTGTATATTAAACTCTTCCTTGGGTTCTTAAGAATATAATAGTTATGGAAGAACATTTATCTCTTCTTGTTCCATTTTCTTTTGATATTATTATTCTAACCATTAGACATTGGATTCTTGAATGAAGCTAGACATATTGTTCAATTGATTTATCAATTCCTCCATTATTGTAGTGATTTTTACCGAATTTCATTGAAAATAATACCCTCTTAAAAAAATAATACATGGGATAATAATATAAAAAATCATTAAAAAAATCCATCTCACCCTAAAAAAATAATGAAATTCAATGAAATTGTTTTTTAGTTTTTGAAATATTTGATTTTTTGGGGTTTCTATGAAAAATAGTGTGATTATGTGCTTAGATTCCCTAGTAATAGAACAAAATTTATATTATTGTCTTGTTGTGGACCAGTAATCAATTAAATTCTTATTAACCTATTAATTCACCATAGTGGAACAACCTAGAGTCGATCACAAGGAGGCCTCTTACAACAAACTATATTTCTATTGTTACTATTATAAACTAACAAATGAAAAATATAAAACTAATATAAATTGGGGATTATCTCTACAAAAAATATAAAATATATATATATATATATATTATTAAAAATAAAAAATAAAAATAATGAAAATAATAACAACACAAAGATGTTGGTGGCAGAATATTGTTGCTCTTGGGGTTTCATGGTGATGTTATAATTGTTATTCAAAATATATTCCTCTATATTGTATTCAATGAATAGATCTAGAACTATAACTATATGAACTCCCATTAGAATGGAATTAACCTGCAGTAAGACCTATTCATGTTAGTTTAATATCCTATATATCAATACCAAAGAAATGGTTTATAGTTTGAATGACATAGATATCAACAAGAAGGAAAATGAAATAATGATGAGGAAGAAAAAATAGTAGAGAAAGTGGGGAGACCATTCACCACAATAATATTGACCACTATTTTAATCATAGAATAAAATATGATCAATCATGAAAGTAAAAAAAAACTCATCCACAACCACTCCCCTCCCCCCTCAAACAACTATGATGGGTAGCTCTCCAAAATCATGGAGATAAAAGAAGCATAGTGGTACGAACAAAGAAGATGAATGAAATTAAAAAAGTATAAAAATACACAGAAGACAAAGAACTAGATAATATATAATTAAAATATGACAACCTATTACAGAAATTAAACTATTCCTTTCCCCCTTGAAATGGCTATACATTGGTATGAGAGGTGTGATACATATGTACAGGGAAAATGTAAGAAAAATTAGCTCTACAATTATGTCCTCAATATTATTGTGCCATTTTGACATTATGAATTGAATAATTTTCAAAACATTTCTCTATAAAATATGATCCAATATTCCTTGTCTGTGTCACCATAGAAATTAAAATTTATTATACCAATTATGGATATGTTATTATTACTTTAAAATGATCATTTTATTCAGTCCATGAGATAATCATATTCCAAAACTCCAACTTCCCATCCCATAATGACTAGAAAACTGGTATATTGAAACATGGGATTCAAAAAAAATATGTTCAATAATTACTTTCCATTTCCAACGTCCAACTTCAACTCCATTGGGTCTACTAAATTCTATAGATAAGATCATATTTAAAACATTCCAGATCAATTGATTGTTTTTAAGCCCCAATATTTTAGCTGATTTTGTGACTCCAATTGACTAATTGAGATTCTAGTATAGGAATATGAAATGCATCACAACATGGAATGAATAATAAAAAATATGAATTTTATAATTTTTTTCTAGAATATTATATAACCAAATTATAGAATAATAATAAAACCGTAAAATCCCAAAATTAGGCCATGTTTTCATTTAATCCCAAAATACCACTATAACTTAAAATCTGTGACAATTTATCTTCATAACTTCCCCACACATAACCATTTTACTCTCAGGCAATCATCTAATACTGATGTCGACAAAAACATCCCAAATTAGAAATGACAACATAGCTCAGCTTTCAAATATAAGAAAATATCATGACTCATACATGGATAAAAATTCCCTAAATCCAAAATAATAATAATAATCCTTTTAATTTTATGTTAATCTTCATGTGCATGTCATACCTTCCTCCATGGAAAAATATTTCCCTATTTACGCAAGGATTTTCTTTAGAGTTTTCCTCATTCCCAAGAACATGTGTGATTTCCATAGGATTTATGTACTCCTAACATATCTACATACCAGTGTCATAAATATGTAAATAATGAGGTCTTTCTAATGGGTTTTTTTAGGATGAGTTTTTGAATATTTAAAATATAAAATCATTAGAGGAAGAATGAGGAGGGTTAGGCTATAAAGAGAATCAAATGCATGAAAACTATTTTTCTCAAGAATGGTTTAATACTCAATCAGTTCGAAAACGAATCACCACCAATCACCTATTGATTTTTTTGGAATGTCCACCTGAATAATTCTATTAAAAATTATAACATTCTCCCCTCTTTTCCAGATGTGTATCATTGTTTCAGCATGAATTTAGATATAGAATTTAACATCAGAATCAAATTTTTGATGAAAAAGAGATGTTTATGTTGATATTAAAAAATTGTTGAACTCCCTGAACAATAATTTAATGATAATTTTCCCATACATAAATCATTAAATCATAAAAATTAATCAACCAAAGTATCAATAAAACAATGCAACACTTTCTATTTTCAACTCAGAATGATTCTTCAGAAAATTCATAAAAATATCATATATTCCCTCCCCCACACATGATTTCCCCAGTAATCATTCATTTTACACCTATAGTGGGTATAAATGGGATGAATATATATTAATGTGGCTACCTAACAATTTATTTCATGGTTTGTAGTGTCATAATAAAGATCACATGTAAAGATAGGCCATAATAAGAGTTAAATTCAATAAGTTCATTCTATGTGGTGTCTAAATCATACTCATCAAATTCCATGAACTCTAAAAGAATTAAAAAATATAAAAATATAATGTTATGGATCAAAATACATGTCTCAAGACTCTCAAAAAAAGGAGAAATGTAAGATGTTGTCAGACAGGTTTTGCAAACCTCTCGGTTTGGGCAAGATTTTCAATTTGGATATTACTAGTTCACATAAGTTTCAAAATCGATAAACATTCCTAAAATTAAATGATCATATATCAAAAAAAAACAAATCCATTAAGATATAATTTAAATCCAAAAACTTTTAAATCAGTTTTTGTGAAAAAAATAATGTGACTGTTTTATTTTCACCAAGTATTTGATTCAACTCAATAATCTTAAAACACCCTAAAATTAAAAAATAAAACATGAAAAACTAAAGAAATTAAAACATGGAAAAAATTCAAAGAATACAAAAAAATTATAAAAAATATATTGAGATCCCCCCACACATATTCCATATACTACCCCATTTGTATTTCAATTTATATAATTAATTTCCTGCAAAACTTTAATTGGGAAGTAAACAAAATAAACAAAAGGGAATACATGACTTGATATATTTTAATGTTTCGTCCTTCAGTTGAGCTACTTAGCTACTAAAAATTTAACAATAAAATAATTAAATTAGAAAAAATATTATACATATAGAAATGAAATATAAATTGGAATGAAAAAATAGATAATTCTTGGTTTAACCCACAAGAAGTTTCTATGTATTTACTACCCCTAGTAAGGCAGTTTCTGCAGTATAACCCCAATCTGATGGTGGATGGGTTTTTTTATTAGAATCCACTAGAAAATTTTACTCCAACTTCTTTTAATCTTATACATGTATTGGATGAACCCATTTATATAGTTCAATATCTCCTCTGCAATTGTAATGTGGTACAATACGAATAATGTGGGAAGGTTGAAGAATGTTCCCTCTTTATTCACTTCCATTAATTTCGTTTCCACTTCGACATCAATATCTAGGGATCTGACATGTTTTTTTGTTTCTAAATAATTATAAAAAGTTATGTGCAGAAAAATTCCACTTGGATATGATTAGAATACGAAGAATCAATAACGACATCTTCTACTTCAAGAAGGTCATCTTGAAACACAATCTCTTCTAGTAAGGCCACTATGAATTATTTTTTAGAATGGAATCCATTATATTATTCCAAATAAAGAGAGGGATATATAGGTAACAATTATTGTCTTAAAAATATGGGAGGATTGCATATTTATGGTCAAGAAGAAAATCAATCTAAAGATATTTAGAATCATGATGTGTTGCTACAGTTGTATTAACTGGCCTGGAATCATCACAAAGAACCTCAAGCAATGGCCAAGGAGAGATGATTGGATTAAAAGTTTTCATATTAAAGTCTATATTGGGTTAATTGACATCAAATATAGGTGAAAAAAAATTACATCCTATTCTTCCATTTCATTTTTTTTTGTTCTGACCATTATACATTGGATTCTTAAACAAAGCAAAAATGGTTGCTCAATTGATTTCTCAACTTCTCCATTCATATAATGTTTTCATCACATTGTTTCCCCAAAAAATTACCCCTTATAAAAAATCATCACATGTAAAATCATATGATAAATCACTAAATATATCCATCTCTTCCTAAAAAATTAGGATATGAAATAAAAAAAATTAGTTTTTTAAATATCTAATATATTTTTTTCTATTCACAAAAAATAGTGTTTATAAGATCTTGGACTTCCCAAATACGTAACCAAATTAATGGTAGAGGTTTTTCATGAACCACTAATCATTTAAATAATTATTGACCATTGAATTCACCATAGTGGAACAACCTAAGGTCGATCACATGGAGGCCACTTACAACACACCATGAATCTATTATCAATATTATGAACTAACTAATATAAAATTATAAAACTAATATAAATTGGTAGGGTTTCAGTGATAAAATATATACATATAATATATATATATATACTATTAAAAAACAAAACACAAATAAATAAAATAACAGGCTCAAAGAAGATAGGGGAAGAAAAATTTTGATCTCTGAGTTTCATGGTGATGTTATCATTGTTATTCAAAATATGCTCCTCAATATACTATTCATTGTACAGATCCATCCCATTCACTCTACACACTACCATTTGAATTTTATTACCCTACAATAAGACCTATACAATTCGAATTATTATCCTCTATATAAGCACCTAATACAAACTCCACAATTTGAATGACATACATGTCAATGAGATGGAAAAGTTTGAATGAAGAGTAAGACAAAAATAGTAGACAACATTGGGAGACCACTCACCAAATTCAATTTAAAAATAAGTTAATTCTTAGAATAAAATATCAAAAATCATGAATATAAAAAAAATCAATCCCCAACACTTCCTCCCTCAAACAACAATATGGGTTAGCTCTCAACAATTAAGGATATAAAAATGATTCATGGGAAGAATAAATAAAATAAAATAATTTGAAGAAGAATTGAAATTTATAGAAGAATAATAAAACCATAGATAATATATAATTAAAATATAAACAACTATTATAGTAACTAAACTCCACCATTCCCCCTTGAAATGGTTATCCATTGGTTTGGGGGTGTGATACATATTTAAAGGGAAAAATGTGAGAAAACATTTCCTCACAATTATTCCATATGAATGTTCTATCCATTCTGACACATAAAATGGCATAACTGTCAACATTCATAAAAATTTGTGTTTTTACATTATTACATGCGTGTGCCTCTACACAATTGTAGCTTTATTAGTCAATGTATGGGAGAATTAAGGCACTTGTACTCAGATAATTTAATTTTTTCAAGGAGGATATTCGTATTCCAAAACTCCAACTTCCCATGCCATACGAGCACAAAACCAATGGATTTATTGTTTGAATGTTTTTTGAAATATGTTCATGAATTCCTTCTCAAGATCCATTACCAATTTGAGCTCAATTGGTAGGCCATTGCCTAAATATAAGCTCATTTTTAAAACATTCCTTATCTTTACACGGTTTTCATTTCCCGACATGTGACTTGATTTTGGACCATAAATTGATTGATTGAGATTCTGATCCAGAAAGATTAAATGTATACCAAAATAGAAATAATCCTAAAAAGGGAATTAAATTTTTTTATTAAGCCTAGAAAATATCATGGAAAAATTACAGAATAAAAATAATGTAGTTAAATACAAAAATTAAGTTGTTTTTGCGTTTGAACTCAAAATACCATTATAACGTAAAAAATGTGACAATTTACCATAAAATAATACTATGGTGGGTTTAATAATAATTCATTATAGTATAAAATATGTGAAAATTATTTCATAATCACTCCCCCACACATTACCATTGAATTCCAGATAAATAACCCAATATCATGGTCAAATTAAACTTCATAAAGTATAAATGACAACATAGCTCAATTATCACAAATAAGGAAATATCATGCCTCCTACAAGGATCAATTTTCTTGAATACTCAAAAATAATATGAAACCATTTAATTTCATGTTAATATTCATGTTAATGACATACCAACCTCCCCGTTTAAATATTTCTATCTTCACTCAATGACTTTCTTGAAGTTTTTCTCATTCCCAAGATCTTGTTTCATTATCATAGGCAAGATAACGTTTTAATATATCCACATAATAGATTCATAAGTATTTAAATCAAGGGTTCTTTTCCGTGGTCTTTTCTGAAGAAAATGGTAGGTACATATAAAATTACAAAACAACAGAGGTAGAATAAGGAGCGTTAGGTTTAAAGGTGATGTAAATGCATGAAAACAGCTTTGATCAAGAATAGTGTGCTCCTCAATCAGTTTGAAAATGAATCACCTAAAATAACCTCGTGATTTATTTTTTAATTCTATAAATGTAATTTAAACATCAATCCCTAATTTATTCCCTCTTATCCACAATTTTAGTGTAGTTTTATCTTTAATTCAAATCTGTAATTTCTCTTCAGAATCGAATATCATATGAAAAATGTAGGCATATTTTGATATTTAAAAAATGGTGAACTCCTTCCCTAAAAGAGTAATGATATTTGGTCCACCCATATATATTTCCATAATTAAATTCATCCACTAAAGCATCAATTACAAATAAAAACTCCTTTAATTTTAATCTTAAATAGATTCGTCAAGAAAGAGATATACAACTCATCTTCTCCCTCCCAAACACATTGGTTAAACCTAAATCATTAATTTTTCCTCTAGCGAAGTTATGAATGTGATATACTATAATGTGAAATCCTAATATGTTATTTCATAGATTCTAGGGGGTTAATAAAGGTTAGATATAATGGAAGGCCAAGTTGAGATTTAAATTTAAAAAGGGCTTTCAAATTAGTGCCTCAATCATAGTCAATAAATTCAATGAACTCTAATAGAATTTCAATAGAGGAAAAAATCATGTTCTGGATCACCCACCATGTATCAATACTTTCAATAAAAATATTAATGTACAAAGATGTTGAACATGTTTATAATCCTCTCAGGTTGGGAATGATTTTCAATTTAGACCGTATTAGTGTACAATTGTTTCACAATCAATCAAACGTCATCTAATGAAAAAATATTGAATAAAGAAACTAAATCCATTGAAATTTCATTTAAATCATAAAACATTGATATTAGTATATTTTCCAAAAATACCATTACAGTTTGAATTTTCCATTGTAATTTACTCATCTCAATAATCAAAAAAAAACCTGCTATAAATAAAAATATAAATATCAAAAATTCTAAAAATGAAAACATGAAAAAATATAAAACCACACAAAAAGTACCTAAAAAGGATTGGGATACCCCTTAAACTTATTACATAAACATCCCCTTTTTATTTTAATTTAGATAAGAATTTTCATGTAGAATATTAATTTGTCAGCAAAAAATAAATAAAAGGAAAGACAAAGCCTAATTTATTTTCATATCGAAGCTTTAACATAAGCTCCAAGATACTACCACATTAAACCTAAAATAAATAAATGAAAAAACATGATAAAAATGAAGAAAAATTAATATGAAGGGGAATGAATAGGTATAATGTTTGGTTCTACCCACAAGTAGGTGCTAGGTTTTTACTTCCCCTAGTTAGGAAGTTACAGTGATTTAACCGCAATCTAAAGGCGGATGGGGTATCCTGATTAAAATCCACCACAATTTTCCCTCCCAATAATCTACTTCTTATACAATTATTATTGGAACACATTTATATAGTGAAAAAAATCCTCCCCCATTGCAATGTGGTATAACTAGAACAATGATTGAAGGGTAAAAAAATAGGTCATTTTTGTTCACTGGGACTACTTATGTGGCATCTTAGACATCAACATATAGGGATTTATCAAGTTATTATCATTCAAGAAAAGTCCAAAAAGATGAATTAAATTAATATCACACATATATATGATCAAAACATGAAGAATTAATAAAGAAATCATCTAATTCATGAAGTTCATCTCGAAACACAATCTCTTTAAGAAAGTCCACATGGAATTATTTTTCAAAAGGGACTTTTTCATATTCTCATAAATCAAGAGAGAGGTATATGGGTACATATCATTCATTTAAATACATGGGAGGATCACATAGTATTTGATATTTAACAAAATATGAAAATTGATCTTCATAGTCATGTTGTGGTCCCACAAGTGTATTATCTAGAAGTGAATCTTATGGAACCTCTTCAACCAATATTCATGGAAAGATGACTGGATACTCACGTTTCATATTCATTTCTCCCTTGGGATCATCGATATTTAATATAGGTGGAAATAAAATTTATGTCTTCTTGTTCCATTTCTTTTTTTTGTTTTTTTTCTGACTATTGGATATTATATTCTTTTAAGAAGGTAGAAAGGTTATTCATTTGATTTTTCTACTCATATATTCTTCTAATGGTTTTCTTCACATCGCTTCTTAAAAAATTCACCCCATAAACACAAATAATATCTTGGGAAATCATATGATAAATAACTACTGAAATCCATCACATATTAAAGAAATATGAATGTGTAATGTAACAATTGTTTCATTTTTTGAGATAATTTAATTTTTTGGTTTTTATAAAAAATAGTGTTTTTATGAAATTCATGTCCCCTGAAATGGAACCAAATTTATGGGACTAGTTTTTTCAAACCAATAATCAATTAAATTCTTATACTACTATGAATAAACTATAGTGGAACAACTTAGGCTTGATTAGAAGTAGACAACTTACAACACACTCTATTTCTATTATCACGATTATAAAATAATATATATAAAATTATAAAACTAATATAAATTGGTGGATTATCTATGAAAAATATATAAAGAATATATATATACATGTTATAAAAAATATAAATAATTAAATAATAAACACACAAAGAAGTTATGAGAAGAAATCCATTTATCATGTGGATTCAGGGTGAAGTTATCATTGTTATTGAAAATATATGCCTCAATTTTCAATTCAATGTAGTGGTGAAGATCTTTATATCTAAACCCTCCCATTAAAATGGTTATACCAGAGACCAATACCTCTTAATGTAGGATAACTGTTCTCTACACTATTTACTAATCCGAACTCTAATGTTCAAATGACTTAGATATCAATGATAAAGAAAAACGTGTGAATTAGATGGAAGAAAAAAATATTAGAGAAAGTGTGGTGAACACTCACCATAATAATTTTAACCACTATTTAAATAATATAATAAATTTTTAGAATTCATGAATGTGAAAAAAACAAAAACATGACCACTTACCCCCTCAAATAAAATTGTGGGTTAGCTCTCCACAATCATGGAGGAAAAAGAAGCACGGTGGGAGGAACATATAAAATAAATGAATTTTAAGATTAAGAAAAAATAAAATAAGAAAAAGAATAAATATGGTAATATATATAGAAAATATAAAAACCTATTACATAAACTAAACTCAACCATTCCACCATGAAATGGATATACTTTTTATGGGTGTTTACATACATATTTTTATAGAAAAAGTGATAAAAATTTGCTCCACAATTTTATCCCCATGATATTTAATCCATTTTGACACATTAAATTGAAGAATTATCATCATTTTTCACCATTATTTATTATAATTATTCATTTCATGTTCCTTAATAAATTTTATATTTAGTGGAACTCTAGTGCAAGGGTTATGGGAGTTTTACTTTGAAAATTTAATTCTGGTGGGGTGACTCTTCTTATTCCAAAACTCCAACATCCCATGCCATAATACCCATGAATACAATTGATAAAAAATGGGATTTTTAGGGGAAATTTTCATTAATTAATTATCATAAACCATTAAGAATTTGATCCCCATTGTCTAGGACCATGTCTTGAAATAATCCCATCCTTAAAACATTCCATAATTGTGGATAATTTTTTAGGCCAGACTTGTGAGATAATTTTGGGACTCCAATTGAAGGATTAATCCACTGATCATGGAAGATTAAAAGTTTCCCAATATATAAGGAATCCAAAAAATTTGAATATCACAATTTTACTTAGTCTACAAATTGGTATTTACAAATAATTGAATAAAAGTAAAAAAAATAAATCTCAAAATTTGGCCATTTTTCATTTAATCTCGAAATATCACTATAACGTAAAAAATGTTACAACTATCAATTGAATAATACTATGGTTTGTTTAGTAAATTTTAATTACAGAATAAAATATGTGAAAATGTTACCTTCATCAAGCACCCCTTCCAACATACCTTCGTCCTAAATGGATTTCATCACCACATAGGCAAAGTGGTTTGTATAAAATAATAAAACCTTTAACAATACATCAATAAAAATACCATTTTGTAAAATTAAATCCCTCATAGGAACATTTTCAACCCACATTGGATGATAAAGAACTAGATTCTAAAAAATAAGGAATGAACTCAGACACTATTACGTCACCCTATTGAAGGAAATAAATATAAAGGCCTAATAATTTTACACCTATCATTACATGATTTGAAGTATCATTATCCTTCAAATACAATCCAATGTTACTAATTCCTAGTGTCTCTGGTTTAGGCACATAAAACTAATAACATGGAACAAAAATAAAAACATTATTTATTTAATATTTATAATATGCTAAAAACATCCTTTTATCCCTTACGTCTTCATAAGATAACCTGAGGAATAAACGAACTATGTGATGAGCTAAAAATCCATGTAAGGTAATACACATATGGTTAAAACATATACACTAGTTAGATAGAATAACATGATGACATAAAATGAGAAAGTGTCATGAACCAAATCTGGCATCCATCAAAAACGGAGCCAAACACAGCTCATGGAAAAGCCTGAAGGGCATTCCCTATCCCCTTGTGCTATAAAAAGTTATTGGGTATCATATATTTTGGTTTGGGTATGATTTACTGGAATATAGAATCATAAAACATCAAAACCAATCGATCAACCAAATCTAAAAAATTCATACCAAACGGGGTTTATAAAAATTCCAGAACTAAACAAATATGTTTAAACACAGAATAATAGGTACAAAGATACACAAAACAGCATAAAAACATCCCTAAGGACTCCACACGATAATGGGTCATCACCCTCAAGGCGTCTCCACAATGCCGCACTAGGGAATGAGAACTAACACCCAGAACCGCCATCACCCAAATCCTTTCCATTACCTTTTTCAAACATAAAGATGTCTACATTCATACAAGGGTTGTAAGTAGGGTGTTGTCTTATTCCCAATAAATACCACCAAGATACCCCATAGAGTAAACAATACAATATAAAACCCATGAAATTTTTGTTAAACAAGAGGTATTAGAATAATTTTTAATGAATGATACTTTTTAATATAAATAGTTTTCAAAATAAATTTTCCTTAAATGAGAAAATTTAAATAAAATCATGTAATATACTATATATTATAGAAAAAACAACCATATATCAATGATAGATACACATGAATCAATGATCACCAATCTCGTGAACAACCCTATGCACTAGGTAGTCTCGTGACCCATGTACCTCGTACCTTCATGTAATGTAACCATGTAAAAATCTATTATCAAGCACAAGCCACTATTAAAGAACATATCCATAACCTAGTGGTGCCTAATCATAATCAATATAGTTTTTTTAGTGTTTTCGTTATCCATTTTTATCAGTGAAACAGGGACAAAACCCATCTGGATCACTAGAGTCCTGGTACATCTCCTCCCCTAGGTACCCGGGCTTCCCCCATTGTGCTAAAACCATTATATCATGATAATAAAAGACAATAGCACATAAAAAATCATTTATTGTAACAAAAAACTCAACATATTAGCTACACTTGTTTTTCACCACATACACAACTTAATAAAACCTTTAGAATTTCAATAAAATAGCTTCACAAAATCTAGAAAAGAATTACACACAAAATCCCATTAAAAACCCAATTCGAACACAATGTGCATACCCATATTCACCAAAACAGAGTGATAAGAACCCAAAACATTTCTATAAACCCATTACATGAGTTTTAAAACAAACCCAATTAGCATAACATGAAATAGACATGTAAAAGTCCCAATTTAGCTAATAACTGGTACCTAAATTTCATTTTCTTAACAAACATCACCAAAACCAGATTTCATAGCAATGATAATGAATGATAAGTGTCCTAAAAATATAAATTCAGAAAATATAACTTTTATATCATTGATTACCCATGTAATCATCTACCATAATAATGAAAACCCATGAATCTTGGTTGGAAAATCCAACCGCACCACAGCCGCACCACTAGAGAAATAGTTCAAGCCTAAAACCAAAATAATAGACAATAAAAGTCAGGATTAAAACCGAGGTTCAAAACCCTAAATTCTGGAGATAAAGAAAATCATGAATTTGGGAAGAAACCCCAAGAAAAAGGAGGTAACTAATTAAGAGATTCACTTACTTGAGGAAGTTTGATGTTCTCCACAAAACCCCCCTTCAAAATTAAGTTCCAAGGAGGGTTTGAGATGCTTGGGAGGATGTAATGGCTAAAAGGTCAAATGGGGGACGAAATTGGTGAGTTTTTATAAATCATGGAAGGGATAAAATGGAACTCAACAACGTTTTTTAATGACATGGACAATGTCGCACGGTTTTCTTGCACGGTTTAGCAAACCGTGCACCCAAACCCTGCACCCCCTTCTGTCCGCTCAAAAATTTCCCAAACATCTCCAAATTCATGGTGGAATGGAGAGAAACAGGGGGGGAATTTATTCCAGAAATAGAATAGATAAAATCACCTTAAATAAAGTACATTGGTGTGATAATTATCCCCCCCCCTCCCCATGAAAATATTTTGTCCTAGAAAGTCAACCTAAAGCTTGATCAGAAAACAAGAATAGATACTCTTCCTCCACTAATGAATTCCACTCCCATGTCTCATGAGAATGACTCCCACGCATAAAATGAACCCGGACTAGTGGAATAGACTTCCCCTAAACCATCTTTTCTTAGAATTCCACTATTAGCACCGGCCGCTCAATAAGAAACAAATTAGGCTCTATATCCAACTCCTTTCAATTCAGTACATAGGATGGATTTGGGTTGTATTTCCTCAACTGGGAAACATGGAATATGTCATGGATGAATAAAAAATGAGAAATTAAGGAAAACCTATATGCCACCTTTTCAATATGCTTGGTGATTTAAAAAGATTTGATATAGTGTGGCGTCATCTTCCCTTGCTTTCTCAATCGACGATGGCCCAGACGATGGGCCACTTCTAAGAATACCCTATCACAAAGAGAAAAAACTAGGTCGTGATGCCTCTGGATATTATATGATTTATGAAGACTCATAGCTTTCAATAAGCATTGCCTAATCAACTAGGCCTTCTCAGACATCTCATGCACTAGACTCGGCCCCAGTAGTGAGGTCTCACCTACCTCATGCCAACACAGGGTGACCGACAAGGCCGACCAAAGAACGCCTCAAATAGAGCCATTTGAATAGAGGATTGGTAACTAGTTTTTGTAAGAAAACTCAACCAATCCCAAATGGATATCCCAAGAACCTCCAAAATCCAAAACACATGCACGAAGCATGTCTTTAAATTCAGACTCTCCCTCTAGGTTTGAAAATCTGTTTGAGGATGGTATATCATTCTCATTTTAATGTGAGAACCCAATGCTTTTTAAATTCCTTCCAAAAACCATGAATTGAAATGAGGGTCTCTATCCAAGACAAATTCTAGTGGCACAGCATGGAGCCATACCACATCATGATGATACAAATGGCCCAAGTCATCCACTATAGTTGTATCTATAATCAGAATGATGTGAGATGATTTGGTAAGACTATCAATCCCCATCCAAATATAATTCTTACACCAAGGTGTGCGAGGAAATACAACAATTATTTCCATAGAGACCTCATTCCACTTCCAGGTAGGAATGGGTAATGGATAGAGAAAATCGAAGGTCCTTTGATGCTCCTCTTTCACCTGATGGAATGTATAGCCTCTCAAAATGAAGTTTGTGATTCCTCCTCTCATACAAGGACACTAGAACTACCATTGAAAATCATAATACATCTTGGTGGAACCCGTATGGAAAGCCCACTGAGACTGGTTGTTGTCCTGCATCACCATCTTCGGTAGAGACAACGAAACTATTGAACAACCCATGAAGCACAAGTTTCCCTTGGGATATAAATACCAATCAGAGGAAGCCTATCCACCTTGATAAAACATCCTCAACTTCTGAAAAATCTCTTCACTAGTTTGTTCTTACTGAATCAACTACAAGAGATAAGGAGTCAACTAAAGGCTCGCCAAGAATACACCTCCACTGTGTTCGTTTGGCTCCACATGCATATGACCAAAGAGTGCCATCAGAGTCCACTCATCACTAGACTTCCTCAATGCCTGCACATGGACTCTTATTCTCAAGGCATTGGCCACCACTTTACCCTTTCTTGGGGTATAGACAGAGTCCATGTTTAACCCCTACAAGTAATCAATCCAATGATAGTGCCTCATGTTGAGGTCCTTCTGCGAGAAGATATATTTTAATATTTTGTGATCAAAGTAAACCATGAACTTCTCCCAAAAGAGGTCGTGAGGCCATGTCTTTAAAGAATGCATCGCAGTTGCTATCTCCAAGTCACAGGTTGGGTAATTCTTTTCATGTGGTCAGACATGGTGAGATCCATACACTACCATGTGATCATCCTGCATAAGAACGCACCCAATACCCATACCTGAAGTGCTAAAATACACTAAATATCCCTTTCATGTCTCAGTAAAAATTAGAATGGGGGTGGTAGTAAACCGCCTATTCATCTCCTCAATTTATTCCTGACATTATAGTCCCCATACAAACATCATCCCTTTTCGAGTGAGCTTGATCATCAGTGAAGCAAGTCAAGAGAAATCCCAAACAAACCACCAGTAATAACTAGCCATGATAAGAAAACTCTTAAACTAAACCACGTTCTTCTGCTGCTCCAATGACATAACTACACTATTCTTCTCAGGATACACTAAAATACCCTCCTATGAGATCACATTCCCCAGAAATTTCACTTCTCTAGTCTAGAAAGGGATTTTGTACAACATTTCATAAAGGAGATGCTATCGTAAGGTGCCAGAAAAATCTGAATGTGATGATCATGTACCTCCTCAGATATCAAATAAACTAGGATTTCATCCAAAAATACAACGAAAAAATAATTGAGATATTTATGGAACACCATGTTCATGAGTTCCATAAAGAGTACTGGAGCATTGGTTAATCTGAAGGGAATGACCAAGTACTCGAAGTGGTCATACCTGCTTAGGAAGTCTGTCTTTGGGATATCTGCTTCTTTTACCCAGAGTTGATAATAGGCCAAATGCATGTTGATTTTGGAATAAAAACTTTCCCCATTTAAAAAATAAAACAAGTCACCGATTCGAGGAAAAGAATATGTGTTCTTGATTTTTATCTTATACATCTTCTGGTAGTCAATGCACAACATCAGGCATCCGTTAGCCATTTTTGCAAACAACACAGGAGATACCCAAAGTGAGATGCTCAAGAGAATGAATCCTTTGTATTATATGTTGTCCAAATTTATATTTAATTCCCTAATCTCGGTGGGGGCCATGCTATATGAGTGAAGAGATATTGACTGTGTTCTGGGTGACAGATCACTTGAGAAATCCACATCCAGCTCTAGGAAAAAACCTGAAAAATCATCGGGAAATACCTCTAGAAACTCTTCAACTACATGAGGTAGCCCATCGTCTGTAGCTTGAACATTTTCCTCTATTATATCCAATGATAAATTAAAAAAAATCTCCCAACTCTAGGAGTAGTATTCCCACACGACTCGAACGAGTATCCCATTTCCCATGAAAAACAAGACCACTCCAATCAGGTGCCGTGAAACTGACCCACTGCCTATTGCAATCTATGTGTTCCTAGAAGAGTATTAGACAATCCATGCCAATTATTGTTTCAAACAGATCCATATCTATGACTAGGAGGTCCCACTCCATCTCAACCCCTGACACGGAAAGCGCACATTAAGGGCACCTGAGACCCTGCTCCTTCTTCTTTCCTAGCAGCATCACCAAATCCATTCCAAAAGACAACGACTCGGTTGTAAAATTCAGAGTGTCCAAAAAACTGACATAAATGAATGAAACAGAGGCACAAGTATCAAAAAGATCATAATCTATAGAATATGTGATCAAAACTATACCTCGAACTGTCGACGGTCCCACCTCTGATCCGGCTGGTGCCGGATCCTCCAGTGAGAGAAGTCTGGTCTCTCCCTGAGGAAGAAATCTTGTTTTAGGATTTTTCCTAAACTGGCTCTATCCTAAATATGACCCATACCTTCCACCACGGCCACCATATTGAGATCCCCCCATCCTCGATGGCTTTTACTATGTTGGCACTCCTCTTGAAGCCACTGATTCTGCCTCACTCTGATGTGGATGTGCCTCCCCAAAAAAGTGCTTCAGGTAACCCATAACTCCACACTAATAACAGGGATTCATAAAATGTGGGAATTCTAGTCGGAACTTCCCACGCCTCTTGCACTGGTGGACGATGACCAATATTTCATTAGAAGCCACAAATGAAAACTGTCTAGAAGAGTGGCCTGAGCTACCACCTCCCTTCTTCACCTGATTCTCCTACATCCTTTTCTTCTATCAAGATCTGCCACTACCCCCTACTGATACATTCCATGAGAAACCATCACCCCCTATCCAGTCAATCTCCACCATGCATGCGAGATCAACCACCTCAGCATAACTTCTCAACTTAAAGTAGAGAACATGGGAATATATTTCTATTCATAATTAATTTTCAACCCTCTAGGCCTTCGATTTCTCATTAGAGATGATTCCAGGAGCATACAGAACCAGTTAAGTGAAACTATTAGTGTACTCCATCACAGGAAGATCCTCCATGAATAATATCCATGAACTCTCCGGACCCAGAAAATTCCAAGACATTAGGGAAGTATTGTTCATTAAAGACAACCTTGAAATCTCTCTAGTCCATCTGGTCATTCTTCCTAGTTTAAAGTGCCGATTACCCCCATCTGCAGCTCGGAGCCTCCAACAAAAAACAGGCACAATTCACCCATCGCTACTCAGGTGTAGCTAGGAACTTGAACATTTGGTCTGTCTTTTCGATCCATCCCTCTGCTTCCTGGGGTTCTATGCTACCTCATAAGGTATGAGGGTTATTTTTTTAGCAACTTATGGGCCTTTTCTATTCTAGGACTAGTCTCATATTCTTTAAAAGAAGCTAGAATAGGAATTGGTCTATGTACTAGAGCCTAGACAGACCGAACCCCAACCTCTACTAGCCTCTGATCAAGCAGTGTGGGATAATTCTCCCATGCTTACATCCATGGGTGCATGGGAGTTTTCTGGGGAGACATGTTGCTACAAAAAGTAAATAGTCACACGTGAAAAGTAATTAAAAAAATTCATAAAATTTCATCAATGACATAAAATATAAATCATCCGAACACATTACAATGATAAAAGAAACAACTACACCACCCCCACCTGATTTCCACATGTAGTCTGTAACCCACATCTCTCACCTTGAAGTGAATTCAAACAAACAATTCCAATGTCCCATGGGGACTCGATTTACACAAAGAGAGGTGCAGGAAAAGTACCCTACCCCTGACTAAAACATAGAGTCATGAAAGTCCTAGCTTCCTTTATATCCCAACTCATCCCAACAGAATAATATATCCCAAAAATATTGTCCACCTCTAATACTATTTTGTCACGAACCAAATATGGTGACCATCAAAACCAGTGCCAAACCCAGCCTCTGATATGGATCTAAGAGAATTCTAATTACCCACAGGCTGTCACAAGTGTCCTGATATCATATATCTTGGCTTGGGAATGATTTACCTAAATATGGAAGTATAAAACATCAATGGTAATCGATAAACCGAATCTAAAAATTTCATAACAAATTAGGTTTATACAAAATCCATAATTGAATAAATTTGTTTAAAAATTGAATAAGATATCCAAAGATACAAAAAAACTGACTCTTGGACTCCACACAACAAGGGGTCTTCACCCACAATCCCTCTTCACAACGCCGCACCAAGGAATGGGAACTAACACCCTGAACTTCCATCACCCAAATCCATTCCATTACCTGTGGAAAGAAAGACAAAACCAAGGGTTAAAAGTAAGATATGAACATAATAATAAGAATATACAACCAATATATTCCATAGAGTAAACAATACAATAAAAAATAATTTGATTTTGGAAAACATGAGGAAGTGGAAATAATTTATAAAGAATGGAACTATTTAATGTAAACAGTTTTCAAAGGAAATATTCCATGAATGAATATATTTAAATAAAATCATGTAATATACTGTATTTTCTAGAAAAACCCAATATATTCTAAAGATAAATACACAAGAGTCAATGAGCACCAATCTGGGGAACACCCCTTGGCACTAGGTAGTCTCTAGCCCCTTGTACCTCATACATTGGTGTAATGTAACCATATAGAAATTTGTTCTCGTGCAAGAGAAATAAGTAGGGAACATAACAATAACATAGTAGTCCCCAATAGTCATCAATATTGTTTTTTAGTGTTGTCGTAATCCATTTTACTCAGTGAAATAGGGACAAAACCCCTTAGGATCACTAGCATTCTAGTACATATCTTCCCCCTAGGTACCTGAGCTTCCCCCTTTGTGCTCAAACCATTATCTCAATAAAAAAAAAACCATTATCTCATAAAAACATCATTTCTGGTCACAACCAACTCAAAACAGTATCTACACATGTTTTTTACCACTTACTCCACTCAATAAAACTGTTTTTAATTTCTATAAAACAACTTCATAAAATATAGCAAAGCTTTACATAGAAAATCCCCTTAAAACCGCACATTGAACACCATGTACATACCCATATTCACCAGAAAATAATTTTCAGGACTCGAAACTTTTAAATAAACCAATTACTTGAGTTATTATATAAACCCAATTGGCATAACATTAAATAGACATGTCAAACACCGAATTTAGAACAAAATTGGTACGTAAAAATCATTTCCTTAACAAACATCGCCAAAACCAGATTTCGCAGCAAGGATAATGAATAATAAGTGAGATAAAAATAGAAATCTAGAAAAGTTAACTAATATAGCATTTATTACCAATGGAATCACCTATCATAATAATGAAACCCCTTGAATCTTTGTGCGAAAATTCAACCGCACCACCGCCACACCATTAGGGGCTTAGATGAATCCTAAAACCCAGAGAATGGAGCAAGAAATTATGGATCAAACCCTAGGTTCTAAACCCTACCTTTTGGACATAAGGAACCAAAATAATAGGGGAATAAACCCCATGAAAAGGGATAAAACTAATGATGAGATTGAGTTACTTTAGGAAGTATGATGTTTCTCCACCAAATACCACTTTAAAATGAAGTTCCAAGGAAGGATTGAGGTGCTAGATAGGCTAAAATGGAAGAAAGGGTAAAATCAAGGAAGAAAGTGGAACTTTTGGATAAATCCCGAGATGGAAAATGGAATTCAACAATGTTTTTTAATGACATGGACAACGCTGCACGGTTTCCTTGCATAGTTTAGCAAACCATGTGCCCAAACAGTGTTCCCCCTTCGTTCCACTCAAAAAATCCCAAAACATCTCCAAATTCAATGGGGACTAGGGGAATATTATAGGGAAATATTAGTCAAGAAATATAATAGAAAAAAGTACCTTAAATGAAGGAAATGGGCATGAAAACATGGAATATAAATAAACATATGGAAGCCTAACATATTGAAAAAGGTATCATGTAATCATTGAAAAATAAAAATGTGGGAAAACATACAACATGACATAAGAATGAGTCAAAGATTTCAACCAAGACAATATCAACTAGAGGAGCATGGGTCAGGGCTAACCACCATAAATATTTCACATGGAGGACTATGAGTCAATGTTATCCCCAAGAACATTTCATATAAAATCTCATGAGAAAAAATTCTACAAAATTTATTGGAGCACTATCTTGGAACACCCATCGTACCATGTTCATGAATATTTCTTCAACATGAAGAATCATTCTCGAGGGATCAAAAAATGTCATAAGGGTTACACATAGATGGAATTAGGTAACACAATCATATACAAATACATTACAATAGGGAATATCATAATGGATTCTATGAAATAATATATTTAAATAATACATGGACATTCATAAGGGGTAATAATAATAGATCATGATAAGTAATGTCAACCTATGTGAAAGCTTATAAAAATTGTTTTTAGGAATCATTATAACTAAATTTTTTTTTGGTTTAAGGAAAATATTAAGGATTATTTTAAATTGAAATGGAATAATTGTTTTTATAAAACAAGAAATAAACCAAGATTGTTAATCATGATTAATTGAATGATATTAGAAAAATAAGTATGGATTATCATTTATTATATAGTGCACTTTATAATGTGTATGAAATCATGAATTTACCTCTAATTTGGATTTATTATCAGGAATAATTGAGATAGTAAACTTTTAAAATGTTTATTTCCCCATAAAATAAAGAAGAATTTAGCAAGGTAATTTTGTTTGTAACATAAAAACCGAATGTAGGAAGATTAAATGAAAATAATTAAGAATTTAATTAGGGTAAAGAGAGATAAAAAATAACTTGAAGGAAAATTGAGTGTTCAGAGATAATCCCTTACCTTATTCCAAAAAGTGATATGCACCTGAGCTTAATATTTTGGATAATAAAATTAAATATAGTAATTAATTCATTCAGAAAATGTTATACAAATAATTTATTTTTTGTAATTTTAATATGTTAAATTATGGAGTTCTTATGAGTTATAAGATACACTTTCACCGTTCAGGAGTCTTGATTTCCCTTGTTTTCATGATTAGGTCACTTGTATGCGTGTATGGGAAATAACGTAAAAAGTATAAAAATTTCAAGAATTTAAATTATATGTTATAAATCAATTTACAAAACATTAAATAGTCTTATATATCATTTTTTACAGATTTTTTGATTATTTAATAGATTAAATGTTAACGAAGACGGTGTATATTTTTTATGATTTTTTTCAATAAGCAAGGACTAGTTTTTTTATTAATAAATATTATGTTTATATACAAGTACTCAAACATTAAATAGGAAATAATAAATATATTATAATCATATTAATCATTATAAATTTTTATACTGCCATCATTGATGGGATTAATGGAAATTGAAAACTCTTCGACTTTGAATGCTTTAAATCAACACATCATAGATGATGTTTTCATATTTAAAACAAAATGATAGTGGATAAGAAATGATGTTGGGGTTTCCCATTAACATAATAATATTCAAACATATAAAAATACTATATTTATAGGGATAATTTTATAAGGGGTGGTGAGGATAAGAAAATAAATGAAAATAAAAAAATTCAAATGAAATTAAAAGAAAACGAAAGTTGGTTTACCTTTTGAATTATTTTCCTTGAGAATCACTTTACGGCACACAAATTTGGTATTTTATTGAGACTAAACGCTCATAGAAGTGGGGGAGATACTTGGGGTGTGTTTTTGGAATAATTTTGTAAATCTTCAAGGAATTATATGTATGGGGAAAAGATGTGCGGAGATATAGTATTTAATTTGGATGAGAGGGGTTTTTTATTCCTTTACTCATATGTGAATTATTTTTTCTCAATATTTTGTTTATTGTTGATTCATTTGACTAAATATCGTGTATAGATAATGTTATCTATAACCAACAGTGTTGTAATATTCCATAGATCAACCATGAATCAATAATTTATGTATTTATCATGTGTCACAGACTACCATATTTAACTATTCATAAAAGTTCACCTATTTTAGTGAAATACCATAAATTCATAGTAACCATTAATTAATGTATAGAATTAAAAAATAGACTGTATTTTATGAAAATAATTATACAAATATTAGTCCATTTGATTTTTAATTAAAATCATTATTTATTCGGAAAACCCCAATTTTAAAAAAACTTATTTTATTACATTGTGAAAAAATAATTAATGTTTCATAAAATAGTCTTATAATAAAAAGACAAAAAAACATTAATAGATGAATCTATTTAATTAAAATATGTTTTCTTTTATGTCATTATATTAATTATAAAAATGTTAATAAACTTTTGTGTTTCCTAAAAATACCATTACTTAATTTTTAATTTCAAAAAACATTTATTTACATATTTAATATAAAAAATATAGTATATTTGAATTTATAAGGTAACTATATTTTATTTATACATTCATGTGTGAGGTTACTAATATATTGGATTTATTACTATTCGTAATGGTCATATTACTATTCCCATTGTCACATTATTATTCGATTTGTTTTTGTTTCCCAATTTCTATAAGTACCTATTATTTGATTATTATTTCATTATAATTTTTTTATTGTGTTATATATTTGATTTTATGTGATTTATATTATTTTAAATATTTATAATAAGTGAAATTTCATTGATATAATTCGGGGTCATTACATTAATTCTCCATTGTGAAATTTCTCCCTCATAGTTTAGTTTTACAAACTAAGGGGAAAATAGGTGAGGGTACTTCTCTTTAATTTCATCCACCATTTTCCATGTTTCATATTTGTAAGTTTGTTTTCCCAATATTACACTTACTAGGTGACTGGTGTTTTTTATACCTTTATCTCTTTAATATAATATTTTCACTAGATGGTCTGCATAAGAGAGATCATCTTACAATAGTACCACCTCAGAAGTCTGTACATTTGTGGGATATAGAAGGTAATTCCTCAATAGGGTTACATGGATTAAATAATCTACATATGTCTTGGTGGTTGGAAGTTCTAGTCAAAGGGCCACAACTCCAAAAATAGTCATGTATCTTGAAGGGGTTGATGTACTTGGACATAAAATTCCATTCTTCAAAAATCACATGATTCTCTTCCAGGGAAATATGTGGAAGAATGTTATACATCCAATATTAAATTCCAAGTCTTTTTGACAATTATTAGCATAGATCATAAAAAGACTTTGGGATGCATTTATGTGTTGCTAAATGGTTTTCATCTTTTATATCATTTCCTTGAGAATTTTAGGTCCCAGAAGATTCTGTTCCCTATGTTCCTCCGAGCACCCCAGTGTTCTGCATCATTTCTCATAAAGGTCTTCATATAGAGCCATTTGAATGATCATGTGTAAATAAGTGTTGTAGGAGAA
Source organism: Viscum album (assembly GCA_963277665.1). Taxonomy (NCBI): domain Eukaryota; kingdom Viridiplantae; phylum Streptophyta; class Magnoliopsida; order Santalales; family Viscaceae; genus Viscum; species Viscum album. Next base: position 876,766,368 of record OY728136.1, read on the forward strand.
CTTGACTAGAGGTTGGTGTCGGTTCCATACATTTTTGAAGTCCATAGAACAAACACTCAATATGTCTTCTAATTTCTGGATAGTCCACTCAGTTTGGGCATTAGTTTTAGGATGATAAGCCATATTGATGTTCAGTTCATTGTTTAGAGAATATTGGAGACTTTTCCAGAACCTGGATTTGAATCTCAAATATTTATTAGATACAATTTATAGTTGTACTCCATGATTCCTCAACACTTATCTGGTGTATATTCGTGCAATTTGGTTGAGTGAGAATTCCTCTAAAATTTTGATATGGTGAGATGTATTTGTAAGACGATCCACAATAACCCATATAGAATTTTTTTCTTCTATATTTCATTGGATTTATTGTAAAAAAAGTCCATGATAATGTATCTCAACATCAATATTGGTAAGGTTAATGGTTTCACAATCCCCTTATACCTTTTCCATTCATCCTTCACTTACTGACATAACAAGCACGTTGATGTATACTCAATGTTCTATTTTTCCATATCATCCTACTAATAGTTCTATCAGAGAATTCAATATATATTTGTGATCACTAGGTGTATACAAAATTTTGATCTATATGAGTCATTTATGACCTATATCAATATCTCTGTATTGGATGGTATTCATAGTCCTGGCCCAAAAATCATTACTCCTTCCTCATCCATTTTGAAATATGAGGATTTCCCATTTCTAATATCGTACACATTTTTCTTAATTTTCTCATCATTTGTTTGAGAATAATTGATTTAATCTATATGTTATTACTGATAAGTCATTTCAGAAAGAATTTATGATGTCCCTCAATTATTCCAATTTCCATCCATTACTAGTCTATGAAGATTGAATCCATCTCAATCATCATCATTGATAATGATTAAAGATTTATTCTACATAGAGAATCTTGAAAATTGTTTTCTAAACAAGTATGGTAGTGGATTGAGTATTCATAACCATTTATGAGGTATAACAATCATTATTAGTGCATATTATGATTTTTTATTTGTGAATATATATTGGAGACTCCTATGCTCAAAATATATCTCACAATTCTCCGCATAGAGATAATGCCACAATATTTTCAATGCAAGGATCACATTTTCCAACTCTATATCATGTGTGGGATAGTTTATCAGATGAATTTTAAAGTACCTTGAGGAATAGGATATAAAATAATCATTTTGTGTTAGTACACATCCAATTCCCTTAATCGAAGAAGCATTGTATACCACATAGTGTTCCTCACTTGTCGGTGGTGTGGGGATTGGCGTAGTGGTAAGCCTCTCTTTAAACTAGTGGACGTAGTATTCAAATTCTCTAGTCCAGAGTATATTTACTGCATATATGGTTAACATGGTTAATGAGTTTGAAAATCATGAGAAGTTATTCAAAAGAAATTGAAAATACCAAGCTTTTCCAGGGAACCAATAAATATCAGTTACATATTTTGGCCTGGAACACTCTATAATTTATTTTGTCTTGGATGGGTCTAAAATGATTACTTTTATTATGATATATTTCTCCAATAATGATACATCCTGAAGAAATCATTGTCATTTTCTATACTTTAAAAAAATTCATTCACAATTTCATTATCATAGTTTTCAAAATCTCCTCATGTTCCTCCTTTATCCTAGAGTATATTTGAATATCATTAAAAATGAATACTAAAAATGATTCATGGTATTCTCTAAACACTCTATTAATTATGTCCATGAATATTTATGGAGAATAAATGTGTTTCAAGTGCATCACTATGAATTCATGGTTTCCATACCTTGTTCGAATATTAGTATAGAGATTATCTTCCTTCTACACCTTTAATAAGTGGTATCCTAACTGATGTTCAACCTTAGAGAAATACTTGGACCCACATAGTTGATCAAAAAAGTCAACTTTATATGGATGGGGATACTTTTTCTGTATCATAATTTTATTGAGGTCGCTATAATTAATGTATAAGATCATTTTTCCATTATTCTTCTTGATGAAGAGGACTGGATCACCCCGTGGTGAAGCACTAGGGTGTATAAAACCCTTGTCCAGATTCCCCTGTAACTTATTCTTCTATTACTCCATCATAGTTGTGGCCATTATATAAGGTTTCTTTGATATTTGAAAATATATTGATATAATTAATATTGAGAACTAAAATTCTCAATCAGGATGAAGACCAGGAAAAATATTTGGAAACACATCAGTGTAGTCCCGCACAATGGGCATGCCTTGGAGCATGAATCAAACCATTTTCTCAATAAGTTGAGCTATATATTCTTGATCTTAAGGAAATAATATCTAAAATTCATACAATTATTCTGATGTAGATTCATCCTCATCCTTACACTTTTGTAGAATTGTAGGATACATCAGGGTGTGAAGTGATATATCCCTTTCCTGACAGTCAATGTTGTCTTTGTATAAATATAGCCAATACATTCCCAATAAATCATCAAACACCACCAATGGAAGTAAGACACTATTTTATGGGAGGTTGAATCCACAAACATTATCTGGGGAGGTTTTATATACTTTGGACATAATAATTTTTTCATTTTATATTCTCATAGATAACTCAACAACCATATTTTGAGGTGGAGTTTGAATAGTTAAAAAAACATGAAGTATATGAAAGAATGTCTAGAAATAGAATCAAATAGTAAATTATCTATTCTTGATCAAATAACCATATTACATTTCACCACATCATTATTATACTTCAGATTTACAGTTGTGATATCATATTCCCTCGCTTGCAGCTTAAGAGGTTGTTGTTTTTTATTACCCCCAAAAACTCATAGATTATGTAAAGGTATTTCATAATGCCCATGTTCCGTGTAGTTGAAACATTGAACTATAGGTTGAGTGTCGATTTGAAGCTTCCTTTATTCTTCCACATTAGTTTTAATCTTCATATCCCTTCATAATTAATTACCAAGAATCACCATTCACTAATATTTGAAGCATTCCAAGGTTCCCTATAGAAAATTCTTAGTATGCCTCTTCCTGAAACATTGACATGTGGGTTTTTTGTTTTCCCTTCCATTAATGGATTCATCAATTAATCCCACCATATTAAAATCTATTTTATTATTTTTATCTCCAAGCCAATGAGACAACATAGGGTATCCAATTTCTATTTAATACTTAAGGAATGAAGATACAATCTCCTCATAGTTAATAATGTCTGGAATTTCCATCTCTTTTTGTAGACTAAGAGTTAGTAAAATAAATAAATTTTCTGCCTTTATTTTTTTATTCTTGAAAAAATTATAGTCTTATTGAGAAAGCCTTCTAATTTTTTCCCCATAATTCCTGATAGAATTTTCTTACATATACATAAATATTTATAATTCCAATTACATATTGAGATAGAGAATTCGATGAAAATAATAATTAAAAATTAATTTCATGAATTACTCAAAAACCATGGAATCCATTTCATCCTTTAAAATTGTGTTATTGATTAGTGTCCACCAATGATATTCTTCCACATAAAAATGATATATTTTTAGTATAATGTTCTCCTTTTATGAGAACTAAGGGATAGATAATATCATCCCAATAGAGATAATCAATTATTTTGTGAAGAGTGGATCAAAAGATCCACCAAACATGGGAGGACTTTTCTGGAAAATTTATTTTGATTGCAACATGATATTTCTAAGGATAAAGAGGGTGTTTAAAATGATTCATGTTATTATTCATAACATGATATAGTTGAGAAAGTAATATCATGAAGTTTTGACCACCCATTCCCATCTGATTTGGGATTTGATTAGGGAAATTATCATATTGCCTATCACATTGATTGTTGGAAAGTGTTATTCAATTTGCAGCCATTAAATGTGAAATAGAAATTATAATTAGGTGCAAGAATATTATATAATAAGAATCTAAAAGTAAAACATTGAACAGATATGGCTAAACATGTAAATGAAAAGTATATCCTATCTTTTGATTCCCTATGAATCTATCTACGTTATCTATGTTGATAGAATTATCCCCAGGGTCCCTACTAAAATTTCCTAGTCATAATCTCCAAAAATAACTAAATCATGATCTGATACTAACTTGTATGGCCACCCGAATGGACCGAAAGCCTTTATTTTTATTGATTTTTTATAACCCCCTTTTCAAGGGATGAGGGGGAACCCTTACAAGGCCTATAGGCTCAGACATTACATGGCTCATATGCTTAGGAGATTACATGACCCGAAGGTCTTAATGAATTCAACCAGAATATCTACAAGGAACATCCCCTCCCTAGTATCTGCATCATGATAGTATCTATCCACCTTAACATGACCATCTGGATAGGCTTCTCGTGCAAGTATAGTCTGGTCCCGATTGCATATCCATACCCTCTTATTCTAACAAATCCATTTGTCTCTTCTCTAGTGAGTTCACCTACTCTGAAACCTCTTATAGGGATTCTCCTTTTTTGTAGTGTGTCTGGGGAAACTGCATGTGGCCCGAATGCCATGAGGTGGCCCAAATGCCTTAAAAGTGGCTTGAAAGCTCTATTGACCAGAAGGCATGGGTTTCCCAAAAGCCGTATGGACTCCAATCCCAAACCGGTGGCACAATGTGAACAGTTATAGCTTCTATAGTATCAAACAGTACCTTCTACAGTTCCTTCTACAGTACCCACACAGTGTACAGTTCTTTTACATTACCTTTACAGTGTACAGTATGCTACAGTACCCGCACAGTGTATAGTTGTGCTACATTACCACAAAGTGTGCAGTCTGCTACAGTCCCCGCACAGTGTAGAGTACTGCTACAGTGCCTGCTACAGTACTACTATAGTACCCCGAAAATATACCTCTACCTGGTTTTGAACATGTGTTTTTTGGATGCACTTAAAGATACCTCACCAACTGGTCTAAGGATTTTGTGTCTAACTAGTATGAAGCTATCATTTAATTCTTTTTATTACATGATTTTATTCATTAATTTCCATAAATCAGATCAAGAAATGATAATGTATAGTGTATTTGGATGATTACGTACATAAAAATGAAAAAATGGAACAGAAATAAAAAAAATTTATTTAATATTCATAATGAGCTCCTAACTTAATTTAAGCCCCTAAATATGAATAGGATAACATAGGGAATACATGAACAATGGTTGAGAAGAAAATATCAATAATGGAATAAGCCTATCAATAAAGCATAGCACATGGGTTAGAAGGCATAACATGACTAGAAAAAATATCACAAAAAATAAATAAACATATGGGAATGTAACATATAGAACATGGGATCATGTAATCATGGAATATAAAAAAATTGGAAACAACATACAACCTGACATAAGCATGTGTCAAGGCTAACAACCAAGGCCATTACACATGGAGGACCATGAGTCATGGAAAACTACGAAGACCGTTACACATAATAAATCATGAGACTAAAAATAAAACAATTAATTGGAGTGATATTTGGATGAATACATCATAACATGTTTATGAATATGTATTCCTCATGATGTATCATACATAAGTAATCAAACATAAGCATAATGATTAACCACAGAAATAACTGGGTATCCTAATCATTTCAAAAGGTATTAAAAGGGAATACCATAATGGTGTCAATGAAAGAATATATTTAAAAAATACATGGAAATTAATAAATAAAAATTCATATTCCATGATAATTAATGTAAAATTGAATATAAATCTTTTAAAAAGACATTTTAAGAATATTTTGAAATAAAATATTTTAGAGTAGTATATGGAAAATATTACGGATTCTATAAAATAGAAAAGTCACAATGATTTTTATAAAACCAAACATGAACCAAGATAATATTTCGTGATAAAATTAGTGACTTTATAAAAATAATTATTCCTTAAATTTCACAATGGAGGTCACATTAAACTGGGTTAGAAATAGAGAAGTTCCCTTTAATTGGGTTTTTCTATTACGAATTATTGAAATGGGGAGCATATAAAACATGTATTCCCCATCAATAAAAAAAATGAACTAAAAAATGATTTTATAAAATAAAAATATAATTAAGGATGGGAACATGAGAATAATTAATAAATATATTTGTGTAAAGATATAGAAAGCATAACCCAATTTAAAAAACGAGTATTTAGAGAGAGAGTAGTTTACCTTATGTATTAAAGTGTTCTCCACATGAACTTAATGTATTGAAAACCCAAATTAAAAGCTTTTCTATATTTATATGATTTATTATAGTTTTATTAGGTTAATTTATGACCTTTTATGAGTTATAGACACAATTTCATCATTCAAGAGTGTTCATTTTCTTGTTGTCCATAATCGGTTAACTTGTATACATGTATGAAAAACCATATAAAATGAGTATAATTGTCCATAATTGTAATTATATATTATTAATGAACATAATGATTATTAAATGGTCTTATATATAATTTTTTTCATCTGTTAAGATGATTCAATATTTTAAAAATTAATGACTACTATTTAGATTATATTGGCGGTTTTTTCGATCATCATGAACTAGATTTGTTTTATAAATTAATATTGTTTTTATGTACATGTTCCAGAAGATCATATAAGATTTAATATATATATTAGAATATTTTTTATCCAATATAAATAGTTTTATGATCATCCATGAGGGTGGTAGTTTAAATTTAACAGTCATTGTTCATGAATTACATAAATTAATACATCAAGAACGATGTTTTCATTTTTAGAAAATAAGTGGATGGGAAAATAAATGATGAGGGGTTCATCCATTAACAAAATAAAATTAAAATATATAAGAGATACTGGAGTTATCATGTAACTTGTATATTTGTATTTGAGAAAAGTAAAAGAAAAGAAAATAAAATAAATGAAAAGTAAAGAAATGAAAAACAAATAGGTTTTTACCTCTTCGATTATTCTCCTTGAGAACCTCCTTGAGGCACCTCAGTTTGGTATTTTATTAAGACCAATGTATCATGGACTCTAGGAAATGACATGTGAACATATTTGGATAGAATATTTATAAGCTTTTTGTATGTATAGTTGTGTGGAGAAGAGGTGGTGATGGGAATCATTTATTGTGGATGAGTGGTGTTATTTTTTATTATTTTATTCATATGTATATTCTTTTTCATCAATAATATATGTAGTGTGGATTCATGTGATGATATACAATTCCTTATTCATGTGACTTCAAACCAATGATTCTTACATTATTCATACATCATCCTTGAATCGACAATTCATGTATTTAGTATATATCTTAAATCACTGCATTTTACAATTCATTTGAAAATCAACCATTTTTTCAAAAATCCCAAAAAATTCAGCCAAATAATTTATCAACATATATAATTCTAAAATGGACTCAACATTATGAAAATAATTTTTTAAATATGTGAAATATAATTTTTAAATAAATTAATCATATATAGGAATTTTAAAAATAAAATATGGTCTCACTAAATTGCCTTATATTCCAAAGAGAAAAAAAATAATTTATAAAACTATTTAATTAAAATATTTACTACTTTATGTCATTATATTTATTGTAAAATTGAAAATATAAAATTTATGTTTCTTACAAATACCAATACTTAATTTATCATTTTTAAAACATTTATTTACTAATTCAATGATATAAATATATCATATTTTCATTTATAAGATGACTAAATTATATTTATACTATCATAGTGTGGTTACTATTCTATTGGCTAGATTACTATTCTGAGTAGAAATATTACTATTTGAGTGCTCATGTTGATATTCCATTGGTTTAGGATCATTAATTTTTATAAATACCTCTTATGTCATTCATTCTTCATTTATAATGTTTTTATTGTGTTCTATATATGATTTTATTTGATTTATACTATATGAAATAGTAATAGTGAGTTAAATTTCCATGATATTATTTTGGGTCATTATAAGACATTTACACCACCTTCGCAAGCTTTAAATCATTAAAGAAGTACTTCAACATATATGGGGCCTTGAAGAATTCTTAGGAGAGTTCTTTCCAATGCTTTGTTCAAATAACCAACTTCCACCACTTCTATCATAGACATTCATGCTTAATAGTAGTTAAATTAACCAGTAGAGACTCATGAAACACAAGGAAACCATAGATCACTCAGTTTTCCCCAAACACTCTTCCACATCAATATAATACACTTACCTATAATATAGGGGAGGGTTCCGCTTTTGAAACACAAGAAGAATTTCTTTAGGATGATCAATTAGAGGGTCAGCTTATGGTGAACAACCTATAGCCGCACTGTAGATACCTATCGATTCTTTTCTTGGGGAAAAACTAAAAAAACATTTATCCAAACTCAATCAATCCAACTCACCATCCAAAAAATACTACAACTAAGCGTGTAAGTTAAAAATAAACCAAGAAACAAATTTTCCAAAACATTCTAAAATATCTCAAAACAACCAATTGAAACCCACTTCGAGATTCCAAACTAAAAATAAATTTATTTTAAAAAATATCGCATGAATTCCATCAAAAAACAAACTCATAACATTTATACTATTTCCCTTAACTTTAAAAATCATCATTTCATTAAAAATAATTTAATTAAAAACACATTTTATTCAAAATCACTTTATGGAAAATCAATTTTCTAAAAGTTTCTATAAAATAAATCTGAAAACTCACTTTCCAATTTCTAAAAATAAAAACATAACCAATTAAAATTGGGTATACATTATTAAAAAAAATATTATAAAACGGTTTTTATATTTTATAAAGACTCAAACAAACTCATGAGGGTAAACTTGTTTTGATGGCTGACATGGCCATATGGTTGGAGGCCATATACCATTCACACCACCATTATGAATATTCTATTAGGACTATTTCCCAAAGACCACATGTCGTACCATACACTATAATATCAAAAGAGACTACCATCCCATCTCCCATTTCGTTCATGAATGATAATTAAAATAAAATGAAAAAAACACAAAACCCAACATCCCATGATAACACAAGGCTCAGAACATAAATTTATAGTCATAAACTTCTTCATACATAAAAAAATTTCCCAATAGTATTAATAATCAACCATGAAAACCCAATTAAAAAAGGGCACTCTAAATAATATGTCTTCTACAGAACCTTCTATGATACAATTTTGTCATGAACTGACCCATGTCAACACTGACCGGTCACCCGACTCATCCCGTGACATCAGAAAGCATGTTCCCGGTCAGCATAGGGTGGTGATAATAACCAAGGGAATCATAAGTGTAATAGTTGGAATGATTTCTTCAATTAAAGTAAACAAATGGAGATGAATATTAAAAGAGTATCCCAAAATGAATAAAACCAGACAAAACAACTGAACAAAATAGTAAATAAAACTAACCGAATATGATGACTAGTAAAACACAACATGCCCCCAAAGGTCACTCTCTAATCCTAAAACACAAAATCCATACACTGATCATGATAAATTTGGAATGTACAATAGTGAATAAAAACAATAATGATGTATAAGTGCAAGTCTAAAAACATAGTAGGCATGAAAAAACAATATATTACCATTAATTTCCTTTAAATACAATTCTCATTTAATAATATTTTCAAATGAAATTTATAAACATAGTTTTCTGTACATATCATTATTAATACACATCCCATCCAATTAAACATTTTCTCTTAAAAAAGGTTTTATTTTCAAAATATAGGGGATTTATAAATTTATAGAGAAACTGTAATAGTAAGAAGAATGATATTTTTATTCAATAAGGGGTAACTAATGTAAAAAATTCAGTAAAATTCCTTAAAACATTTTAGAAACCAATTATTCCATTTTAAAAAATAATTACACATTGTGTAGGTGAAATAATCACACAACAAGGGGAAAATAAGTCTTCATGTATGAAACCGAAACAACATAGGAATGTTAAATATCAACTGTATATAATTTTTGTTAAAGGGAATAAAATCGAAATTCATAGGATATATTTGGATAATCTAGAATATACTAAAACATTATTCATCTTGTAGTTGGGCCTCACATAATTCCATCGACCATCAGGAATGATCATTCTTACCTTACATTGCCTAATTGATGTGAACAATCTCAAAGTAGAGAAATATCCATACTAAGGTCCATTATCCTGAGTATAATATAAATTAGTGCATAAAATATTTTTTAATAAGTCGCTTGATATTCCCGGTTCATGTTTTATATATAATGTGGGGGTGATAATGAAAAACCAACCATATAAAAATTGAAGGCATATTCGACATAACCAATAATCACCCCACGTCACACTATGGATGATAACCATTTCGAAAAACCATCAAATCATGTGTTATGTCCCATAATATTGACCCAGTATTACTGTTAAAGACAAAAAAGTCAATAGATATATCCTAAGAAGAGTTTTCAAAAGAGAACCAATTTATGATGCTTCCAAATGGTCCCCATGAATCCATTGAGTGACATAAAATTTCAAAAAATGACCATAAACAACATTTATGAACTCCAAAACATTTATAAATCCATTTTAGGAACCAATCACGTTTACAAAATCAAATCCATCTTTTAATAGTATCAAATAAATTTTAATAGCCAATCGGGAATTTTGGAAAACATTTTCTCTAAGATGTTTATTTAAATAATTATATATAATTCAATAGAAATATGATTTAAATTTATTTAAATAAAATAATTCTTAAAAATAATAAATTATTAATTATAAATAAATATGGGTTATAAAATAAATAAATCATTCTTTCATACCTTTAAAGTAAAAATGAAAAGGGAAACCTACGTCAAACTCACGACGCTTAAAAATAGAAACCTAAAACAACTCTAAGAGGGCCCTATGAAGAAATAAAAACCAAGATTAACCTTAACAAGAAACACAATTTAAATACAAAGAAGAATAAAACCTAGACCAAAGGACACAAATGGGGAAGATTAACCCACTTGATAAAGGAGGAAGGAGTAAGATGAATAAGTGAGGAAGATATTACCCTGAGTAATCACACTAAAACCTTGAAGAATACACATATAATCACCATGTAAGAAGGTGGGTAGTCTTGAGGAAGAATGGAGGATCTCCCCTAGGTTCTCACAATCCAAATGAGGTGGAGAGGAGGAGTTTTTGTGTTCAAACCCAAGAGGTTTAAAAAGGTCAATTAATAATTTTAAAACATGGCCACTTGCAGGGTTTGCTGGGAAGTTTGGGAAATCATGCATTAACCATGTTACATGGTTCATTAAAAAAATATAACTCCATGTTCATTCCTTCCATGTGATTTGGGATAATTGTTCTATGGTTTTTCACCCTTGACTAGCCATTATTAGATATAACGGACACTCACAATGTTTTGTTGTGCAGTTTGGGAAATCATGTATTAACCATGTTCCATGGTTAATTCAAAAACTCCATATCCATGTTCTTGCCTTCCATGTGATTTGGGATAATCGTTATAAGGTTTTTCACCCTTGACTAGTGATACCCAAGACTAGCCATGTTTTTCATGGGAGATGCACTGTTTGGATCAAACCATATTCTACCCATGAAACTCAAACCAAGTATGTTCAAAATGAACTAAAAATTGACTCATATAATAGATATCACACAGTTTACCCTTAACCATGCACCTAAACTTTGCAACATAATAATAATAGCCTGAAACATAAAATATTGATATGAAACCTCTGAAACTCAAGAGAAAATATAAATACAAAACGTTAAATCAAAATAAAAGAGGAAAATTATCCCTCGGCTATGGAATCATACATATCATATATATTCTTTTAATCTATCCTTGTTACTATCATTGTAAAATAGAAATTAAAAACTAGTCACTTCACATTGTGGAGGTGGTATTCCAATCACATATGCGATCGATGTTATCGTTTTCAAAAATTTTGGAAGGAAAGATGGTAAATATAATATTTTATGTATAGAAGTATAATTTTTTAATAATTATAATATAAAAATAATAAATCAATTAAAATACCCATCCATAAAAGATGGTGTGATGAAATTAATTTTATCTCTACATGAAGAAAATAAAACATACACAGACACATATGATATTTTAACTTTTCATATGATATAATGAAAATTAATAAAATTGGTTTCATACATATAATAACATTTATATATATTTTGATAACTTAATTTATTATTTTATGTGGAATATAATATATTTATAAGAGGTAAAAGAATAATTATAGTGACATTGATCGATTAAGTTGATTACCACTTCATTGAAATAACTCCTTTAGATATCCTCTTAACGGCTCTATGGTTGGCATTTTTTGAATACTAGTACCTATTGAATTTGTCTAGGGATGGGTATAATATAAATTTTTATATTTTATTTCGTCTATAAGGCCCAATATTGTGTAGAAAATAGATAATAGGGGTTCACCTTTATAATTGAGGCAAGAGACTCCATTGGAATGTCATAAAACATTAAATTTTATTAATGTCTTTCTCATGAAAAATGATTCAAAATAACCTATAAATGTGAAAGTGTTGAAATTTTAGACCATATATTATCCCAATTTTCCTATTTTAAAATTTTTATTATTTTTATGAAATTTAATAAAATATTATTTTCCTAAATTATCATTATATCCAATTTAGACATTATTAATTTAATTTAAATTAAAATACATAGAGAAAGAGTTAAATTTTGAATATAAAATTTTAAAATAACACTAATATTTTATAATTTTTCACCAAATTATTGGAACACATTATATCCTGAAAATAATTATGCATTTGATATGTCTAAAATCGTATATTATATATTTTTTATAATTGGAGATATAATTCATCTGTGTTTCCTAACTATTTAATGTCATTATATAATTACTAAAAAATAGAAATCATTTTTTATAAACAAAATAATTTCATTATTACCAATATAGACACTTATATTTGTTCATAAATTGATTTTGTATATTTATATACACAAAATATGTATTTAAAACTAAGAGAGTGACATTTTGAAACTTAATTTTCCTTAAATATTATATTGGACTCTTTTTTATGGAAAAGAGTTCATTTGGAAACTAATACATTCTCATAAGTGAATAAGGATTGAATTAAAATCATCCATTACAAATTAGTACAAAAAAGTATTACCTTATCACCTAGTTCTTACCAAGATTAGTGTGATTTACCATTTACCGAGGATATAAATTTTTCCACAGTCACTATTCATATTGACCGAATATAAAATAAAAATATATACCAAATTTATTGATCCTATTTAAAAATATGGAATATATTTTTTATAATTCAATTCTATAATTTGAATAATCTAATTTTAAAATAACAGGGTAACTCACCAAGAAATTTTTTTTTTCAGAAAATAACATTTTATGCAAAATACTAGGTTTATTCCTATCTCGTGCCTAGAAAAAAATATAAAATTAATTTTAAAACATTTTTTAATACATAATATATAAATTTAGTTAAAATAATTCTCAAATAGTGATTAGTTTTATTTTTTAAGATAAAAATATTGTATCCACACAAAAATAGTTTTTTCTGAAAAATACCTCGTTTAGTTTCAAATAATTATTATTTTTATAATAAATAAAGGATTATTTTATACATATATTACTATTTTTATAATATATTTAGTCATATTAATACCCTAAAATCAAGAATCTAGGTGATAACTATAATTTAATAGCATATCTCAATTCTTTTAAACTTGATGTTGTGTGAAACCCTAACTATCAAAGAAATTAAATTTGTTTTTAAAAAAATACTTAAATCATTCGGTGTTATATTATACCCCATTAAAATTAATTTTTACATAAAAATTAATCATTTTACAAAAATGAGAACATATTTTTTTCATTAAATCCTCTAGTCCCCTTGTAACTTCATGTAATTCAGGATTTTCCCAAAGAACTTTTACCAGGTCAGTAGTCTTGTTTCGTAGTACTGTATGTCTATGATCTATGATTTCTACCGTACATTCCTCATAATTAATATACTATGTTAGTGGTATGAAATATATGTTTTTTACATTGTATGGATCAGATATTTACTTCTTTAGGAGATACATATTTTACACATGATAAACATTAGAGATGCTTGTTATAATTTACAAGGGATAATCTACCATCCCTACCCATTCAAGAATCTCAAAAGAGGAAATATACATAGGGATCATATTAAACTTTTTAAAAAAATTAACAACTTTTTAAATGGATAAATTATTGGAAAAAACATATCACCAACATCAAATTATAGTTATCTCGGAAATTTATATCATTACTTCTCTATCAACTATATGTTTTCTTGATGTGCTACTAAAATGATCAGGATTTATCTCTCATTTCCTTATCTACAATAGGTTCTAAAAGCCATGTTTTTTTATTCTAATACTATTATTTTGGATATCAATACTTTTTCGATAGATATATTCACAATAATTCATGTTAATTCTCTATTGAAAGATATTGTTATTAGAAAACTAAAATAGAGGATGTTGTTGATCCAAAAAATTATTGAAATAAATTAAAAAAATATCTACATATCCACTGGTACATGAATTTTTCTATCAAACTGACCTTCTAATTGAGGTTCATAAACCATATTGAGTCTCAAATTTGTATCCATATTTATAAAAATAATTCTCTAGAACATTTAGCTAAATTGTTGATCATGATCAGATACAATATAATATGGTACTCCATACAAACTTACCACATAAGTGGCATAAATTATAGAAAACTGATCCACATAGAAATAATCCCTAATAGAAATTAATTATTTTGAATTTTTATAGAGATTTATTAAAACCCATATAGTATTGTTCACTTTTTTTATTTTTGGGTTTCCAATAAAAAAATCCATGAATTTTTTTTCATTTTTCTATTTTTGAATGGTTAATAGTTATAACAACCCCTTAGAATTTTATCTCTCACCATTAAAACACTAACATACCAAACACATAGGTACATAATTAGAAATATATATTTTCCTAAGGTCCCACCCTAAATACACTTTTAGATATCTATACATATTTTAACATTGAAGATTAATACAGAATAATGAACCATGAGCTTCATCAAATAGATCCTTAAAATACGATTTGAATTAAACACATATATTTTTCATGAACTATATCATCCCATCAAAATAAACGATAAACTAAACTATACTTCTCACCAAATTTTTTAGATGCATATCTTCCATTTTTACCTCATTAATATCAAATTGGATATATGATTGAATACTCATTTGAAAAGATAAAATTTCTCCCCGTAAATAATAATTTCTAGATCCATACATTGAAAATTCTTGAAATATGGGATCTTTTGTGATCCTCCTCAATGATCACACATCATGATTCTTTTAGCTGAGAGCATCTTCTATCATGTTCACATTATTTTCCTTGCTACATATTGATAAGTCGTTATATTTATTCTTCTCCAACAATATTCTCAAGTTCATATAAAAATGTATTTTTTGTTAAATATTATTTGATCATTTATGATCAATATATATAGTAAAAAATTATGTATATAGATAATGAATCCATAGCTTTAATGAAAATATAACCATATATAAAATCAAATCATGATTTGGGTAATTTTTTTTAAAGAACCATCAACTGGTGTGAGGCAAAATCTATCACCATATCATTCTATAAGACAATGCATTACAACACTTTTTTGATGCATAACTGTGATTACAAACCCTTGTCCACTATAGGGTAATGTAAAAAAAGTTTCATTATCTAACCTTCTCTTCATCTCCATTAAGATTTATTCACATTCAGCTATCCAATGGAACATATATCCCTTATGAGTATCTTACAAACAATATAAATTCTCCATAAAGTGATTATAACAACCAAACAAACTAAAAAACTATGCATCTTAGTCCCATTGATTTTCCTATGCCAATGTTCAATAACATCTATCATTGACTAATATATTGATATACATTCTATTGAGATTATATGACCCAAGAATTAATATTTATTTATATATAATCCATACATGGTAAATTTTTAGAAAATATTCTCCTTATTAAAGTGATTTAGTAAAATTAAAAAGTGACCCCCATTTTATTCCTTTCAATTTAAATATATAATAATATCATTTAAGATAAAAAAATGGTGATGATATTCTCTAATGAATACATAAATAGAATCCAAGACTATGGTGGGAAGAATTTTCAAGGCTAAATGGGATCATTATATATTTTTTGTGTTGATTTCATGTACATAATTTTGTATTAGGAATCTTGTCTTTGATGAACCTTAATTGATGATATCCAGAATTAAGGCCAATATTATAAAAGTTTCGATCTCCTCATAGGTGATTATAAAATTCTTCAATATAGGGTAATTGATACTTTTTTATAATTGTGATATTTTAATTTTCTAATTAATCATTGAAAATACACATTAATCCATTTATTATGAATAAAAATAATTATTTCACTTCCGGGTGTGTGAATGGATGAATGAATTCCTTAGAAATATTCAATTGGAGTTACTTCTTTAGTTGCTCCAACTCAACCAAGGCCATTGTATTTTTAATCGTTGTAATAGGTATAGAACTATGAATGAGTTATATTTAGAACTAAAATTCATGATTCAAGGATTGAGTGGAATATTATTTCAGAAAGACCTCAAAAAAATCCCACAAAATAAGAGTATATTTGATTTTGAGTTCCTTCAAAACCAACTGCGATGAACACCATTTTGTATACGAACTTAGACCCATAAAATTAAGGTCATTTCCATCAAAAGTTCATATTTTTCATCACAATGATTGAAAATAATAGTTGGGTTTATAATATCAAACATTGCATCTCTTCATCATCAATTTATGTGTAATATATAATGAAATCCAATCCATGAAAAGGATAAAAAGAAACTCTACTAAATAAGGCATAATAATACGTGTAGGAAA
Source organism: Viscum album (assembly GCA_963277665.1). Taxonomy (NCBI): domain Eukaryota; kingdom Viridiplantae; phylum Streptophyta; class Magnoliopsida; order Santalales; family Viscaceae; genus Viscum; species Viscum album. The sequence goes on from OY728136.1 coordinate 876,783,295, forward strand.
AACGTTACAACAAATTTCATTCAAATAATAATCATAGACTTTATATGTGATCATCATACCACTAAGGGATTTTTTGATTACTCAACATCTATTCAATGAGGTGGTATTTTAATACCCATTGATAATTTTATAGATATAAATCAGTGGATAATATAGAATCAAATAAGATATTATTATCTATATAGAGGATGGTAAGTGAAACTTTCACCATATCATTGTCTAACCTCTCATCAGAAATAAAATCCGTTTGATATTTTCATTTATCTCTGGGATTAAGTGGTTTTTGACCTATATCATTATCATTAACCCTCATATTTCGTAACCAGTTAGAATAATGTCAATACTCTATGTATATAAAATTCTAGAGTGCGTGTAGTGCATTATATGATTCATTTTCACTATTTTCATATTTAGATAACTTCTACCAATAATTTTTTTGTTATATTTCAAGATGAATATTATTTCAACACTTGATACATTTACCAATTAGATTAAGACATTTTATTCCATTTTCATTGAAAACATGGATAAAAATAGAAAAATCACCTTCTTTTCTCTATGGTTTTTATAGTTTACATTGAAGTCCATCATAATTCTCTTATTAAAAATCATGATATTGATGGGTAAATACAATATAATATCCACATTGATGACACATTGAATGATTTATTCATAGGCACTAAATACACCTATGTATAACACCCTTTGGAGAGTTGGTTTTTAACCATTGAATAATCAGACAACCATACTTTCAGTTTGGATGATAATTCTAGTTGTATAAAAATAAAGACTTATGAAATTTACCTCATACGTGCCATAAAATTCATTATCATTCTATTTAATATAAATTAATTTCATATCAATTATAATGTGAATAATATAAGTAAAGTACATATTTAAAAGTAAATTCTTAAACTAATCCCACTCTATGGAATCAATTTCTTCATGTTTCATTGTGTTCCGGAAAAGATACTAACATTGACCCGTTTCACCATCCAAATAATAAATAACCAAAATAATACTCTCATGTTATGAACAATGGTGAACAGAAAATATGTATTTAATGGTACTGATCCATTTAGCAGTAACTAGTGGATCAGGGGACCAATTAAAATAAGGTTGAAATTTCCCCACAAAGGACTGAATAGAACACTATTATATCCTTTTGTTGTTTTTAATCTCAATGTGATCCATATCTTGAGAAATTTATGTGAACATAGAAACATCATTATTCATTACATATCTAAAATTTTTCATTTTCTATTTATGAAAATCATTTAATTTTATGTCACATTTATTAATAAAAGGATTCCTTCATGTTCCATTCATCAACTAAGACAAAAATCATGGTGTGAGAAATAATGTCCGTAGTGTAAAACCACATAATAATAAAAACTCAATTATAATATTTTTAAATCATGAGTCATTCTAAAATGAAACCATTGGTTTAGCATAGGCCATTCAAGAACATTTTCAAAAAAAGGACGTTATCCTATACATAGACTCATTATTAGGGTTATCAGTAAAGTTTTCTTATCTTAGTTTTAAAATGATATAAAACCCTTTCCTTGATACCAACCATAATAACCTATAACTTACATATATATATATGACATATTAGTGGATGAATATGTATTACATAACACAATGATCCACTCCAGAATCCTATATGTATAGTGTATTTGGAAACTTGTAAATATAAAAAATAGTTCATAAGAGTCTCACATTTTGTTATTAATAACTATTACCCTTCTAATACATATAATTTTTAAAACCATTCATCATAACCTGGAAAAGGAAACATAATAAATGGTGAGCTTAGATAATCAGTATGGGTAAACCACGGATGTATAAACCAGAAAAAATAAAAATAATAATAATAATAATAGCATAAGGATGTTATAACTTGATCGTAACATTATAAATATATACCCTACATATAACATATTATACTAATGAGTTATATAATAAATATTTTTACTTTATAAGACTTCAATCCAGAAGGAATCAATGATCATTAACTATGAGAGTATAAAATTGGTAGAAGGCATAATTTTTTAGCATATACGTAAGTATATTAAATAATTTTATTAATAGTCCACTATCAATTCCATGACAATCATAGTGGAATGGAATACCTCCATAAACCATTTTACTATTCATGGATCACTACCTAGAAAATCATAGTGTTAAAAATTCCTTATTGAATGAGGTTCACTCCAAATTATAGACATGTTTACCGCTTGAGAAATCTATCTTTACCCAATGCATTAGAGGGATGTATAGGTGCCACCCATTAAATAATTAAAATATTACAAATGTGTTCCACAAAATAAAAAAAATTCATCATATCCTAACCCACGTAAACAAATGGGTTTGGTAAAAATTTCATCATCACATAACCCATCAAAATGAAATCTGTTTCTCAAACAGTTAATCATCACATAACCTATGTAAATGAAATGGGTTTTATAAATATTTAATTATATCATAACCCATTGAAAATAAATGGGTTTTCTAAACATTCCACCATTTCATCATATAATAACCCATTAAAAAGGAATGGGTTTCATAAAAATATTTTCATTATAAATATTAAACATCTAAAGAAATAATAAGGATAGTATCCATGGACTCTATCCCAATAACACATTACTAAAATTATGTTTTTCAATATTTTATTAACATAAATTCCATTGAATTGTCATTAAACATTATGAATGAAAATATCATTTCTATTTTAAAATCACTTCTAAAAATATAATAATTTCAAAAATATTATAGATTTTTTTATAATTACCACGGATACGTAAAAATGAATCTTTATGTGTTTATAAGTCATGATGATGGGAAATTTCATTCACTCTATATAAGATAAAAAACATTCATTTCATTCTTTTTAAGAAATTAAAAATCACCTCATTCAGAAAATGAAAGGATGATTCCTTTTTAAATGGTTCTATAAAAATTCAATCATGTGTAAAAAATAAATTTTAAAATCATATTAAAATATTAAAAAATCGTAGATTTTTTTAAACATGGATATGGGAGAAAATGTTTTTTTGTTCAAGGAGCGAAATAATGTTGATTTTACATAAAAATGATTGTGTTATTTTTATTACATAAGATGAGGAAATTTAATATAAAAAATTTATTCATATGAAATAAAAAATTGGATAACTAATTTCATTAGTTTTTTGAGATATAGATCAGAGGATTTCATCCTGAGAAACTCAATAATAAATAATATGATTATAAAAAACCCAAACACTTTGGTTACTTATGTTTACTAAACCCCTTGAAATGAAGAAACATATATGGATATTAAAATCTATTTAAATTTAATAATATGAACAATAAAACACACTCAGGATTGGTATATACAACACACAGAAAAAATAAGTTCTTAATATGACATGTGTCCCACATAAATAATAGTTTGATGGAAATCACATACCTTTGGTCTTACTTCCTTTGTACATATTAGATCATCATATATAATGAATATTTATTTATCAGAAATCTATTTAGAAACACAAAAAATATGTATCAACACATATATGATTTACTTGTAACCTTTTATCACCTTTTTTTATCACTTATTTGTTAGAATCACTATTCTTGGTGCTATTAGCATCGTTTTTCATGTATATTTTTGGTTTGATAGTGTTGGTTTGTGTGTTTTAATCATGGTTAAATTATAAAATATGCTTAATAATGATATTAATATCATATAATTTTATTATATACTGGTTTGTAGTCATTCATATATCATATAAAAATAAATACTAATTACATCATTCATGGAGATGATATGTCATACATACACATGAATGTTATTTCATTTTTTGATGGATGGAATGAAATAAAGGTAAATAATAAGTCAAATTAGAGAAAAGTTATAATATAATATATGTCTTATATATGTGTTAAATATGTCCTTATTACCATCCATGAGAATTTTAAATGTAAAATGAATCACATTGCTTCATAGAGGTGGTAGAGCAGACATACGCACTATCGACGTTATCATTTCCATTTGGATTGGATGGTAGGAAGAGTGATATTAAATTATAACTAAAAAAGATTAATTATTTAATAAATATATTTTATTAATACTAATCCTGACATAAAATTCATCCATGAAACATGGTGATGAGAAATGTATTATATCACTATGTAAAGATGATAAGTTGTATGTACAAATGATTGATGTTTTCACTTACTATTTGATGAAAAGAGAGTGAATAAATTTGTTTTAATAAACATAATAAAATTTCAGTATAGTTTTCATACTTATATTATTATTATTATTTTGAATATAAAATCATTCTTAGTGGTAAAATGAGAATTTAAAATAATGTGATTAATTAAGATGATTACCTATTTTTTGGAATAACTACATTAAATATCATCCAAAGGGATTGATGTTTGGTCTTTTGGGAAGACCAGAACCTCTAGAATGTGTTTATAGGAGTGTCTAAGTCATGTTTAAAAAAATTATACAAGATATGTGGACCAATGTGGTGGGAATAGAGAAATGATGGGTTCCCTGTTATAATTGATGGGAGGGGAACCATTGGACTTAATTACAATATTAAAATATATTGAAGACATTATCAAGTAAAATAGTTCAAAATGTATTATTAATGGAGACTAGATAAAATTTCATACTATATCCAATCCCAATTTCAATTTTTTATAATTTTTTTTATTTTTATGTTATTTTATAAGATATTATTTTCATAAAATTTCTATTATCTCTAATTGAGACACTATACATTTAATTAATCTTAAAATACGTAAACAAAATGATGAAATTTTAATATAATTACTTAAAATAAAACTGATTATTCTTATTAATATATAAAATGATGTTTTCACTATAATTGACTCAAATTATATTACTTTTAATATTTTTAAATTAATTTATTATATTGTCTAAATAATGGGTGGAATTCTATATCTTTGATGTATAAGAATTTAAAATAAAATATTTAATTTAAAAAACAAGAAATAAATTTATATAAGGAGAATAACTTCATTTATCTTAAAATAGATGCATGTATTTATTCATCATTTTCTTTAGTCCCTATATGGACACAAAAGATATATTTAAAACTATGAGAGTTAAATTTTGTAACTTTATTTTCCTTAAATATTATATAAGACATTTTTAGGGATATATATCCAGTAGAAAAATTAAATTTCGAGGATAATGTGAGAATGGTGGAATTAACATCATCCATTAAAAATTACGGTGAAATATTGAAGCTTTACTTGTTATTCTTAACCAAGAATAACTTTATTAACCCTTTACTAAGGTGATAAGATTAACCTCAGTTACCATTCAAATTGAATAAAAATAAGGGACCTCTTTAAAAAAACATGAATCGCACAATTTGAAATATAGAATAAAACATAAAAAAATAAATTTATATAAGTTGAAGAAAATAATTTTAAAATAAAAGTGGAATAGGAGACTAAAAACGATTTTTCAAAAAATATATTTTTATTCATAAAATTGGTTTTTTATTATCTCATGCCTAGAAAAAATGTTAAAATAATGTTAAAAATTTTTACTTAAAATATATTATATTAATATAATAAAAAAATATAATAGTAGTGATTAATTATAATTATGAATAAAAAATACATTGTGTGCATAAAATTAGTTTTTAAGAAAAATATATATTTAACATTCAAATGATTTATGTTTTTTATTAATTTATAATACCCAATGAATTCATTTATACTTATGTGGAAATATTTTTTATAGTTTAGTTAGCCTATTCATACCCCCAATATAATGATATGGTGATAAATATAATTTAATTGTATGTGGAGGTTCTTTTAAAGTCGGTGTTGTTTGTAACGCAAGCTATCAAAAAAGTTAAATTTATTTAAATTCTTTTTCATATAATATGTTGATGTTAGAGAAGCTGAAATGATTTATTATGTATCTTATTCAAAATTAAAATGTTACATTACATAATAAGCTCACATTATATTGAATTGATATGTTTAATGAATTTTTAGATTGTGTACATATTCTATTCATTTTAAATTATTATAAATATTTACACAAAATTTCATCATACTATATATTCTTCAAAACATCACCCAAGTTAATCTCATCCTCCTACCCGGGGACATTGAAAAATAATAAAGGTGTGATATAAACATCCTATTATGGTAAAAATACAAATTTTAGTCTATTATATAGGGTGAGTTTATAAACATTTGAGAATATATAAGTAAGAGAGAAATAAAAAATTAAAATAACACGAGGCCATAAAAAAAGATCATATGGAATGAAAGGAGAACAAGTAATCCCTTATGATCTAAGGTATATCATTTCATAAGGATAATAAAAACAAGTGACTTAAATTATATTCCATTGCGCATATTATTGACATATATCAAAAGAGTCTGGCACCAACATAATCATAGAAACTCAATACTGTAGATCATGTATAACCACCTTCATACCATAGTGGATTTTGAATCACAACCTACTCAACATAATGAAACATGCATCACAACTAGTTTCCCCTAATAGATCAAGAATCACAACCCATTCCTCATTTTGATCAATCATCACCACTCATCGCACAATTATATCACGATATGTAATTCATTACATAATTTATTATATGGTTATATATGTCCCAAAATTCACTTAATTATTAACTATACATAATTATTTCATAAGAAAACATCCAATAATCACATAATTTAAACCCATGAATATGTATTGGTTTTCCATTATATTTAAAATTGTATTAGAATATGAGACAGAAAATCTAGATCAATTTATACCAATTTCAATCACCTAAAATAGGAACATTGTAAAATTGTATATAGGTATATTTATCAAAAATAACATCATGTAAAATAGACCCCTTTTGAGATAAGAAGAAAATAGAGTCCAAAAAATAAAAGAGGGTAAAAAACTATCATTAAAATGAAAGTATAAAGATCACATGAATTAATACATAAATTTATTTAAAAATAAAAAGGTGGTAATTAGTTTTATTAGAAAATAAAGACATGAATGAAATATCTATTTAAGATAAATCCATACATAAGCAGAAGTGAATTATTCAAAACATGTTTTAATTTTATGGAAAATATAATCATTCATGAAATGTGATTTGAAATAGGAAATAATTCCCACCAAAGAGATTAATGTTTACATTATATGTAAATTTATATCAATTAATATATGGAACATTAAAGTTTGAAGTTCAATAGAAAATTATTAAGTCAGAAATGTGATATGAGTTACAAAAGTCACTTACGGAATGAGGAATGTTTGAACTAGAAGAATATGATATTGAGTTGTAGAAATTATCCTTATAACATCATGAAATGTAAGATTATTTTCATTAATGAAATAATTGTTGTAGTGAACATATTATTCCAAAGTCAACCTGTTGCATAATAATAATCATGTCTCAAGGAATTGTAATTTGAGACAAGTAACCCTTATAACATTATAAACATTCATATCCAAAACCCTTGAAGGATATGATTTCAAATGAAATATTAAATATCATAAAAAAACAAAGGATCAAGAAAAAAAGATTTAATGGTAAATATATACACCATTTCCAAAAAATAACATTCTGTATAATAATAAATATGTCTCGTGAAATTAAATTCGATATAATAAACACGTATATTATTAGTAATGTAAGAATCAATGGATATAAAAATGATACCATTATATAAACAATAAAATATCCTAAAATGATAGGTATTAATTAATATTAATGATAATGGTCTATTAAAAAAACCATATAAAAGACATTTATGTTTCACAATATCAATGATGTCTCATGGATTTGAAAATACGACAAACAATCCCATACCATTGGTATTGTCTTCCACAGAAGTTCTCTAACCTCCCATATAACATATGTGACTATCTTATTTTCTTTTATTATAATTATATTAATACATATAAATATTTATAAATTTCAAGTATAATTATTATATAAATGAATATGAGTTAGCATTTATCTATTTTTCAACAAAATGTTTTTATAATTATGATCGTATATAATAGTTTCGTATGAGTGGTGTCAGTGTTCATTATTATTATAAATTTCATCATTTTTATATAACTAAAAATAATATAATTGATGAATTATAAATACTTATGAAATTTTAGATTTATTATATGTATTTTTCATTCTATATCCTTGAATACGAAATTGATAATAAACACACTTTATTGGTTTTTATAACCAACATAAGGTGTTTTATTCAATATTGTGTTTAATAAAAATTTTACAATTTTAAAATAATTATTAACATATTTATATGATATTTTACTCATAATTAAGTTCCCATATTCATCCATCAAATATATTTATAACACTTTTCAAGTAGTTGGTTAAACCAACCCAAATATGAACATACCATGAATAATGGAAGATTATGTGGTATAGTTCAAATGTAATTATACCATAAACATAATGATAATATTTAGTATTTATTAGTGTGATATGTCGTAATTTTATGTAGAATGATATGTAATGGTTATGAAAATATTACACAATATGATTAAAAATATTTTTCTCTTTGTACGCTATTTTAAATGATTGCATTAAAAATGACTATTTGTTTATAATAACTTTGATAGGTTGTACAATTTATCAAAAAACCACAATTATTTCATAAAAATAATATATATCCATTAAAAAAATATTTTAAGAAACCGTGAATGTCATTGAAGGAAACTAAATATGTTTATTTGTGGAGGTGGTAGCCAATACATACACACAAATTTTTTTTTTTAAGGGATGAGGGGGAAGGATGTTAATTGTAATTACAATAGCATAATCCCTTAATTATTGAAAAATAATGAGTTAATTAAATAGATATATAAAAAATATAATTTTAAACGAATAATAGAAAAGAAATAAGTTAAAGAGAATGATTACTCAAGTTGAAAACATTGAGTTATTGGAAGGATAATTCATAAGAAAATGAGGGATTAATATAACATATTATTGAAAGATTATCATGGTGTAGGAAAATAATTAGAAGGGAATAAAAAATTAATTGTTTTATTAGGAAACATTATTTTTGTGTGTTATTGAAGGGGTGGCGATAGACCCTTCTATGTTTTTAAGATCCTGGTTTCTCACTCAAGTAAGGATCCCATTGAATTTAGTCTAATTATTTATTTAGAACCTAATATGGATGCCTATTGTCGTTATAATGTTTTCAGACGGTTTATGAAATTTTTGGGTTCTTGGTACCCCATCCAGTGAAGAAAAAAACATGGAATCATGGTTAGTAGACACTGTGAATCCTAGCCCGCAGAGTGTCTACTAAAAATGTGGGGCTAGAAACTAGGGTGAAGCGAGGAACACAGTTTACCCTAACCATGTGATGGATCCTCACAACTATGTAAAATATCAATATTTTTTACAAGAGAATACTTATATGGTTGTCACATATATTCCCTAACTATATAGCCTAATTGTGGGGGTTCTCTTATTAATCAGTCCGTGGCCCATGATAGGAAAACAGTTTGGCCAACCGTATGACTAAACTATGTGACCCCTATTTGTTGGGTGAATTTTCCAAAACACCCTTAATTAAATGTTGAAAACGTAACCCTATTATAACATTCCTATTTCTATTGTATGAATTTTCCATTTTCTTGTGGGAATCTCCCAAGGACAAGTAATCAAGGGTATTCAATACCTCTTCAATTCAGAGTTATATCACTCATCTCTTTAGATTCCTCTCAGTAAGCACTCAATTCAATTTTTATCATTATTCATTCTTCATTCCCTCAATGACGCTATTTTGATACATTCTCATAAGCCCTATTTTCTTGTCATTGATCCATTCTTCCGATATATTTTAATCTAGTCCAATCTAATGGTTGATACTAGATGAGTAAAGTTATACGAGCTTAAGTTAGGTTGTCTATAATTCATCCCTCTTGTTTCATAATTTTTTTAAAATTATCGTAGTGTTTGTAAACTGATTTCATCAGTCATGTCCTATTTAATTGATGTTATTCTATAATAGTCAAGATAAAAATACCATAAGACCCTTTTTATATATGTTATCCATCTTTGTATATTATTACATGATCATCAACCACCCAAAGTATGGGGTTTTATTGATAATTATTCGTTTAGTGTGATTTTAATATTGTGTACAGCATCGTTCAAGTGTGATATGGCTTGAACCAGATAATGATAATCCATACCATAACATAATGACAAGTTAATTGTTATTCACTTTCCCTTATAAAGGATAGTGTGACTTGACCCTTTTATGTTTAGTGTCATTATTAATTAATTAATGTTTAAATGGTAAATTGTAAAGTATATGATTTTTATCACTATATTATTTTATTATAAATAAATTCAATATAGTTTCCCATCTGTATCCTTACTTTTCATGTTAATGAAAGGTAAAGGGATGAACCTAATCAATGTAATTTGATCAATGTACTAAATGAATGAGTTTTCATTAACCAAGTCACACTAATTAAAGGTATGGAATGAAACCTTTGACTTATTAAATGTAATGACTATTACATAAACTCAATTAATTAATTAATTAGGTTTAATATCCATATTTTATACATACCATGACATATTTATAGTATTCATTAGAATCGATTTATCCTTGGATTCCAGAGGGAATTCCTTAGGCTCTCATGGATGCCATTATGATTTAGGGATGCCAGTTTCCAAGGTCAATCCCCACCTTTGAACATGATCTTTAGATACTAGTTGATGCTCGTTATGACACCGTAGGATCCATCTATTATTATTATAGGATTCCTTTGATACGTTCCATGTATCTTCAGTGATGTCTAAGGAAGTGAGGTACCTTTGATACACCCATTGAGCCTAGTAATTTATTATCCCATTTTATGTTGTATAAATTCCTTTGACTTGATTAGAATCATATATTAGTGTAAGACCATGGAGGATGCCCCATAGATTACTTGCAATCCCCTTATAGCCATGTTATATGTTATTACTGACTTGGATCGGCCCTTGATGTCACAGATTCCATGGTTATTACCTTGGAATATACTTATTATTATCAGAACAATGGATGACTTATTATATATTGGGTCATTTATAATTATTATTATCATGAAATTATGGGAGTATTGGTAATACCTCACATGAAATAAAATATAAATGGGAATATAATTAATTAACAAAATGATTAAATGTTTAGACAATAACTGAGGAAGAAGTAGGTACATGGATGTTTACATTAATGTACTACATTAATTTTATATATAAATGCATATACATTATTTTAGTTTATGTTACATGGTCTGGATGTTATATACAATGATGGTGGTGGCCTACTAAGATTTATCTCACACACTATCTTGGCCATTATTGGTACGTGGGAAGATTACATGTATACAAGTGTTGAAAAAGGGAAGTGTCCGGTTTTGGCGACCTTGTATTGCTTTCTTTCTTAGGATAGAGCATGATAACAGATGACCAAGATGGATCTTAAGATGGATGAATATTTATTGGATTCCTTTTTCTAATTCTATATTGCATGTATTTTCTATTTCATTGCATCCTTTTTTCCATCTCTGTAAACATATGAAATAAGTTACACTCAGTTTTCGTATATGATTCAGTTATCAGTTGTTTTAGTTGTTAATTATTTGGGTCTAATTTTGTTATTACATATTTTTACTTTTATTTATTCCTCTAATAACATGTTATTATATTTATCCACTACGATACACTCTTTCAATGAGGTAATAGTATCCCCAATGACACACCCTGGGCCTTCGCTTATAGTTAGAAGCCTTTGGTGTTTAGATATATCCACTTGAGTTAATGTTTCCTACCATTATTGGGGAACCTTTCACTGGAAAAAATATTAGAGATATCACAATATGAGAGAAGTAATTATATTTCTATAAATACCCATACCATTTTAATAATAGGATGTAACTCTAAATGAATGTGGCTCCAAATATATGAAATAATAACGTGAGTAAGTGATAAAGTCGATAAATTCTTTAACCATAAATTCGAACACTATTTTTAAACATGTTTGAGGTCATTAAATCTACATTTTATTACTTTTACTTTTTTATCTTTTACTATGGTAACAAGTTTTTACCTAAGTGGCATATCCATTATGATATTAAAATAAAATGTTCCTTATTATATAATTTGGACCTCATAATTAAACATTTATAATTCATATACTTAGATTGAATTTCAAAAAGTGATAAAGATTAATTTAAAAACCATAAGTATATAATGTATTTAAAATAATTTCATGAGAAATAAATCTCATAAATTATAATATACTAAATATGGGTTTGTAAAAAATAAACAATATTTTTAAATTCATAATATAACTCATAAAATGCATATTTCTTCTATCAAATGTTTTTATATATTTCTTAATAATTTATATAAACTAATAATTTAATAATAGTTACAATTTATATAAAAACATTATATTTCACTATTCTCATAAAATTCACTTATCTTTAAAATTTTAAAAAAAATCTTAATAAAGTAATATTTTCATGCTATATCAAAAAAATGAATTTTTTTAAATTAACATGATAAAAATATACATTTTTTATTATTTAAAAACATAAAATATAATGGATGATTGTTTTTAAGGAATATATATTTTATTTTATTTTTCTAATAATAATTAAATTTTATATAAAAACACTTATGAAACTAAAATTAATACTATATTTATCAAAAAATTAATTTAATTTAAAAAATTTAATTTTTGAAGAAAATATTTTATTATTTAATCAGTTGCATTGGTTGAAAAAATAATTAAATATAAATTATTTTTTGTTATTCTCTCTCTGTATATATATTTATACATTTTATAATTCTCCTACCACTATTTATGACATTCAATTCTATATTTACCTTAAAAGACTCTATATATTTTTTGTTTCACTCTTATGTGTTGAATAAGTTATTGAACATAGTATTTATTTAAAGAGACTATTTTACTAAAACACGAGTCATTAAAATCTATGAGTTATCATTTAGATTAGGAAATTGAATCTCATACTTCCCATTTTACAAAAATACAAAAAATTAATAATTACAATAACCTTTGGATTAACTTCAATTACCTCTATTAAACTATACATTTTATCTTAGAAATTAGATTCTTTATTCCCTTCTTTTCTAAACATTAGTCATCTTACTATTCATTAATACAATTTTCTATGTGTGTATTCCAACATTCATAGCATGTAGGAAACTTAATCTTTTCCCTTATATGGTATTTATTACCTAAACATTCCTAAAATTCATTTTTTTCTCCTATTTGGTTATTAAAAAATTCACATAGGTTTAATTTTTCAATAATAATGTAAGATAATTTATTAGGAATAGTGAAAAGTATTAAAAATCCATCTCCTGTTTCATTTTCTTTCTCATGAGGATGTGTATTTCATTGGACATCCAATTCATTTTTTACACAATTACTCATTGTTCCAACCATTAAAAACCCCATATATTAATGTGAGTATAAGGCCCCAGCCTTAAACCTTACTTAATCTTGAGTTATTACAAGATTACACATTGAAAATATTTTTGGGTTTAGAGTTTTAGAGAATTAGATCATAAAACTTGCATTACATTCCACATATAAACAAAGTGGTTACATAAAGATAGTATTATTCTTTCCCATCAATGGAAACATATTTAAAATAAAACATGGATTCATTCTTGACACTTCCTTGACACTGTCATCATATCATGTACCTTTCCCTTGACCTGTGATAAACATTTCAAAAAAACTTGGGATGAGCATAAAAAGCTCAATAAGGGATATAAAAATATAGAAAGGAAACATGGGTACATATATACATAAGAATGAAATCATACTTTACACATAAAACATAAGCACTTTAACATACCTCATAAATTCATGAATAAATCATAGAAATCATAAGACATAAAGGTAACATGAGGCATTCATAACATTCTTACATAGGGAGTAACCCTCTTGGTTACGTTTGGAATACCCATCAGAGTATATTCCCTAAATCTCTTCGGATAAACCTTAACGTTTCACTCCTTCGTGTTACCCATTGCATTGGAGAGTTATATCGGGCTCACCCGCCCTTAGTCTATCACGGAACCACCCGTCTTCATAATAATTCCCAAGAACCTCAACATAATCATATCACATAAAACATGCATAAAGGAAACATAACATTTCCACCTTTCAATCATAAGATATCAATACAACACATTGATATAAAAACATTATGAAAACAATTTTCAATACCAAAATAAAAGAAAAGTAAAACATTGTATTTTTTTAAAGGTATGGCTTGTAGAGGAAGCTGAAACTCAAATAATGGTCACGGCGGAGGATAAGTCGTTGTCGCTGCATACGTATGACAAAAACATTCTCTTTTTTTGTTTAGTACACACTTTGTATAAAAATTATTCCTTTTGAATAAACGTAAAAGGCAAAGGGGTTTACACACCGTATAAAAGAAGGTTGTGTATAAAACAAAATATGCCTCAATGAAAAGAGATTGAGAAGAAGTCTCATGCCTCAGGTCCGACTTGACTCGGTCGTTCTTTAATCTCCTGAATAAAAAACTTGAGTTAATTTCTACTTGTTTAAGAACCTTTTTCAATTTCATTATTCCTTTTATATCACTTATTGTCATGTCATGAACACTATGTAATTATTTAAGTTAATAATGGTCGTTTTAACGATCATTGGTACTTGAGTCAAAAATAATCCCTTTATAATTACAAGTTCTTCGTGTATCCATTATATCCAGAATGTTATTCATGATGTAGATATCATATATGTCATATATATCCAGTACATGCATTCATTTATAATATTACATAATCATTTAGAGGTAAGAAATGAAATGCACCGTTCCTATGACGGTAAGCCGTACGTACTCATGAACGCTACTTTCATTTCTATTTCATATTTTATAGAATGGAATCAAAATTATATAAAGGTATATTATAATTCCAGTATAATATCATATATAATATCATATATCCATCCTTTATACATCCCACATATGGTATTTAACGAATCGAATCACTTTGAGGGGGCGGTAGTCCGCACTTCCTTAAATGAAGATATCACGTTTACCCATAATGGAAACCATAAAGGTATGCCCAAAATGAAAAATACAGAAGCTTAAGGAAAACATAAGAATATTATATATCATATATAAATATAGTGACATCTTAATGGCTACCTTTGAAGGTGTTAAAATAATGTTGAACAATCATCGTTTCGGGAGGCATAAATTCACCATCCACGGAAACAGTATGTCCTTTAACCATTAGATATAGGTGTGTGTAAGTGTATCATGAATCCTTCTTATAAAAAATTACTAGTATATTGAAGATACTGTAGTTGTTACAAAAGAAATGAATAAAAAGAGTTATGGGGTTGGAGAAGAAAAATAAAACAAAAGGACTCAAGTGAAGACATTACCTTAAAATCGGGTAACTCCATTTGGTTTGAGCTTAAAGGATTCCTTGGGAAGACTTTTGCCCCAATTGAGGCTTCAAGTAGGTAATAGAGGGATGTGGAGAGACAAATTCGGCAGGGTTTGGCCGATCCAAAGGCTTTGGGAGTGTGGGTAAGGAGGTATAGGTGGGGGCCTTTTATAAGAGGAGAGGAGGGGCACTCTTGGAAGGTAAAGAAATATAACTTTATTTTAAAATTATTTTCGGATTAAAAAGGTCCCACATTGATATAATTCGAGGGTAAGGTGATAAGGGTTCTAAATCCACCCATAAAATAGGTTTTGGACATGTGTAGTTCATAGATTTTACATTGTCATTTCATTTTATTTAAATCCTTTATTAATGAGGTAATCGCTTCATCATCATGATGTCATAAATAATTTTATATATTTAAAGTCTAAAAATTATAAAAAAAATACTATGATGTAGGAAATATTTTTATATTTCCAATGACTATTTATAATAAAAAATATGACTTGTATAACCCCATGTAAAAATTGATTTAGTAAAACATTTCTTGTTTGTGTCATTTTTACATTAACATTAAATAAAAAGTTATTTATGTCATTTTCCAACCAAAGTGGCTCCATGTGGTCCCCAAGATGACCCATGGATTTTCTTGGTCGGCCATGACACATCCAATGAGGGTAGGACATGTGTCAAGCTCATCTCATGTTATTAAAACATTATTTTTTACCTTAAACTACACGAATTACCACTAATCGCGATTAAGAACTTAAAAGTTACTACTCACCAAAAAATTATTTTAATCTCATTGAACCACATTTTACTTCTTAATGACAACCATGTATGTCGGATTTTTGAAAATCAAATCACAGAAGTGGCAAAGTTTCATTTAAACAAAAAATCAGTTTCTTTAAATACCACTTAGTGGTTTCACTATTCATCAAAAATTGATGTTTTCCAGAAAGATACCAACACTTCATCCTAAGCTATATTTGATATTCCGAATTCAAAAATGATGTCTATTTTACAAAATTAAAAACATGTATGTTGCATTAATTAATTTAATAACTAATTCCCGCAGTCATGACAAATAGCGTGTTTTTATGAATCAATAAGTATCAAAAGATTGACACTAGTTTAAGTCCAATTTCAATGTGAAATTGATTCCAATGCCAACCATTGGATAAAATTGTAAAAATATATTCTAATTTCACTTCAAAACCAATTCAAAATATAATCTAATTATATAAATAAATTATATTAAAAATAGGTTTTTAATTAAAATACAACATTTTTCACTATTCATTAAAAAAATGAACATTATCCGAAAAATACCAAAAATTCACACAAAGTAAATTTTGATGTCCCAATCATAAATAATAGGTTTATTTTGAGAAACAGAGCTTATAAAATTGTCAAAATATATATTTAAGAAGGGTTTTCCATCAAAAGGTAGTAAAACAATCTTTTAAAAATATTAGTGTATTCCATGCATAAGATTGTATTTATTTTCATTTTAAGCCTCTAAAACACTATCTTAATAATTAATAGACATAGATAAAAATATATATTATTCATTACTTACTTGGGATGTAACATCCTTCCCCCCTTTAGAAAATTGCGTCCCCGCAATTTATTTACATATCGAATAAATGGGGGTGCTTATCCCTCATTGCATTTTCAGATTCCCATGTTGCCTCTTCCATCATGTGGTTTTTCCACAAAACCTTTACCTGATTAATAACCTTATTCCGTAACACATGCTCTCTGTGGTCAAGAATCTGGACTGGTTTTTTCTCATAAGATAGGTTCTCTTCCAGCTGAACTACCTTTGGACTCAAAACATGAGATGGATCTGGCATGTACTTTCTCAGAATCGAAACATGAAAAACATTGTGTACCTGAGATAAACTCGGAGGTAAAGCCACTCGATAAGCAACGGATCCAAATCTCTCCAGAATTTCATATGGTCCAATGAACATTGGACTCAGCCTTCCTTTCTTACCAAATCGCATCACACTTTTCCATGGTGATACTTTGAGAAAAACATGATCAGCTACCTCAAAAGAGAGATCCTTCCTCCTGTTGTCCGCATAACTATTCTGCCTACTCTGAGTTGTTCTCATGTGTTTCTGTATCAGCAGAACTTTTTCTGCCAACTCTTCTAAATAGAATAGCCATACGGACAAATTCCATACCTAATGCATTGGAGGTTATAATGTGACCACCCGTCACATTTTATCACGGAACCACCCATCATTTGATTTATTATGTAACCAACCGTCAAATGTCCAAGTGCCATTATAAAATCATAACACATAAAACAAATATAAAGGAATGAAAACATTTCCACATTTCAATCACAATATGTCACAGAAATATATTGACATAACAAATCCCTTATCAAAACCATTTTCAATACCAAAATACGTAAAAGAGTATATGGTATTTATTTCCATTTTAAAAACATTACGCCTTGTTAAGGAAGCCAAAGATCAAATAATACTCATGGTGGCGGAAAGGTCGTTGTCACCACATATGTTAAAAAGAAACATACTTTTTTTCATTTAGTAAAACTCTTCATAGAGAAAAGATTACTTTTGAATAAAAGTAAAAGTCAAAGGGGTTTATACACCATATAAATTAAATTTTTGTATAAATGAAAATATGCCTCAATGAATGGAGATTGAGACGAAGTCCCTTTCGAAGATGATATCCTTTGATTAAGAATAAATAAATTACATAATTTTGTCTAAAAAATAATAATACACCCAATATAAGTGGATATTAAGTGTAAAAAAATCATAGGTCATTCACACATATTCATTGGACGACATATTCAAGAAGTGCAAGTTTAACCCAAAGAATTGAAATTGGGTTAAGAATTTCCCTTCCAAAAATTTGACAGCCTAGCAGCGCAACATTAAAATTTAGAAAATGAGTTTCTGAGTTAAAAAAGGGTATCTCATCACGTGGACATAATATTTACAACAACAAGGATATAAAAGAACATATCCCAACATAATAAGAAGTAAATTAAAAGACATAACAAAAACAAGTCTTTTAAAAAAGAAGAGGGTGAAAGGTTCCCATACCGATTTGGTAACTTTCGAAAAATACCCCACATGAATGAAGGATCATACAGTGAAGATGTAAAAACCCATAAATGAATTTATATTGCACAAAGAGTACAATAATGGGTAGTACAAATACCACACAAAACGAAATAGTGGAAAATACACATGAAACTAATGGGAATAAAAAGTGAGATGAAATCTCCTTACCATCTCATAATCAATCGACTCGTATGACCAAAATTTTATAACCACAAAATGAATCACCTAATACCATGAATATAAATTGAATCATGATAATAAATATCACATAAAAGTACAAAATATACCACATTCAATAAATAAATGATGAATACTGGAAATATCACAGAATTAAAAGTGAGATAAGAAATCCCTTACCTCGTGTCCGAATAATAAACTAATGTTAATTAATAGATACTTAATAACCTTTTTCAAGTTCATTATTCCATTTATATCACTTATTACCATGTTATAAACATTATTTAATCATTTAAGTTAATAACAGTTGTTTTGTCGTTATTTGGTACTTTAGTCAAAAATGGACATCATATAATTACATGTTGTTCATGTGGTAATAAGATAATTATTTCCAGAATGATATTCATGATATAGATTTCAAATATATCTTATATATTAATTATATATATGTATTTATAATAGTACATAACATTTTGAGATATGAAATGAATCGCACCGTCCGTGGAGACGGTAAGCTGTACATACGCATGAACGCTACTTCATTTCTATTTCATGTTTAATGGAATGAAAACATAATGAAAAATAGGTATATTATAATTCCTATATATTATCATATAGAATATCATTAACTCCATCCTTTATACATACAAAATTTGGTATGAACAAGTCATATCACTTTGAGGGAACGGTAGTCCACACTTCCTCAAATGAAATTATCGTGTCTCCCCATACTAGAAAACATAAAGGTATGCTATAAATGGAAAATACAGAAGCATAAAGAAAACATAAACATTATATATATCATATATAAATACAGTTCCATCTTAAATTCCACCATGAGGGGTGGTAGGGGATAATTGAACAATCATCGTTTCGTGAGGCGTTAGTTTTCCATCCATAGAAACAGTATGTTCTTTACCAATTAGATGGAGGTGTGTGTATGTGTAGTTAGAATATTTCCCATAACAACATCATAGTATATTTAGGATATTGTTTTGTTAATAACAAAAAGGAATAAAAATATTTTAGGGGTTGGAGAAATGAAATAAAAGAAAAGAATTTAAGAGAAACAATTACCTTTAATTCGGATAATTCCCCTTGGTTTGAACCAAAAGTACCTCTTGAAGTGCTTTCTATCTATGGCAGTGCTTCAAGGAGGATTAGAGGGATGTAGGGAGCTTAATTTGGAATAGTTTGGATGAGACAAGGGTATTGAGAGGTGTGAGTAATTGGTTATAAGTGAGGGTCTTTTATAAGGGGGAGGAGGGGCTCTTTAAGAAAGTGTGAAATTATTATTTTATTATGTTATGATTTTCTATTTCTAAATCTCCAAAATTAATTAAATTTGAAGATAAAATGACTCATGGTCGAAATAAAATCATCTAATAAGATTTGGACAAGTTTTGTATATTATTTTAATCTTTATAATCTTATTTATTTAAATAATTTATTAATGAGGTAAACACTCCATCATTATTGTGTCATTTATAATTTAATTTTTGTGATCTCTAAAAATTATATAAAAATAAAATTATTTAGGAAATATTTCTAGCTTTATAATTAATATTTATAGTCAAATATATCAATTAAATATCCCCACATTAAAATTTCTTTATAAAAAAAATACATGTTTATGGTATTTTTATTTTTTATTTTAAACAAAGTTATTAATATCATTATGTTACCCATGTGGAATTAAAAGGCCAAAAGTCTCACCAAAAGATTTTATTAGTCTTCCATTACACATCCAATATGTTTATGACAACTGTTAAGGTAATTTTTTATTTATTTTATTTTATTTTTACCATGAATTACCCTATTTACCTTTAACTGTGGAAAATAAGTTAAAAGTTACTATTCACCAAAAATCATTTTCATCTTATTGAACCACATTTTAATTATCAATAACAACCATTTATGCCATATTTTCAAATAATAAATTCATAGAAGACGTAAAATTTCATTTAAATGAAAAAGTCGGTTTTTTGAACTACTACTTAGTGGTTTCACTATTCATCAAAATTGATGTTTTTCAGAAAAATACCTAAAATTCAGCCAAATATATATTTGATTTTCTGTATTCAAACATTATTTCTATTTTAACAAATTATAAACGTTGAAGTTGGATTAATTAAAGTGAAATTAATTCCCATTGTCAAAACAATATGTGTTTTATAAGAAATTATAGCTATCAAAAGATTTAGAGTTGATTATGTCAAATTTCAAAGTGAAATTGCTTCCAATGACCAACATCGGATTAAATGGTAAAAATATAATCTAATTACACTTTGAAACCAATTAAAAAGATAATCTAAACATATAAATAAATTATATTAAAAGGCATATTTGAATTGAAATACAGTATTTTTCACTATTCATTAAAAATGAATCTTATCAGAAAAACACAAAAAGTTTACCCAAAGTAAATTTTGATGTCCCGATTATAAAGAAGAATTTAATTTTTTCAAATATAACATATAAAAGTGACAAAAACTAGATTTAAAATGGTTTCTCCATCAAAAGGCGATAAATCGACTTTTTAATGAATATTAGAGTATTTGTTCTTAAAATTGGATTCATTCACATTTTGAGCCACTAACATTTATTGGATAAATGTAAAATATTTAATAATAATATTTTAGATAGTTATATTCATTACCACCAATAAAAAATCTTGGAATTAGCCAACGTTTAAAATAATAATATTGTATTATTAGTGTGCAACGTAAGATTTCAAAGAAACCCATTCTTGTGTATCAGGTAAGCCATCAAACATAGCATCCCCTTTAAAGTAAAATTAATATTTAATTAACAAATTTAAATAAATATGAAAATGTCTTATTATTTATTTACCTGGGATGTTATAGTTTGATTATTAAAAATTCTAAACAAGTTCCTCGTTAGTCTTTATGACACATTAAGATGAAGCAAATATTTTTCACAATATATGGGGAATGTTTTCTTATGAGTATATGAATTATGGTTTTAATATCTTTTTAGTTTTTAATTTTTTAATATTCATGTTCATTTAATTTTATCAATTTAATCTTAAAATATAGATGCGTGAGTACTCCACTGAAGGAAAATAAATATAAATTATTGATTATGACCTTGAGTTAGAAGGAAGTCCATGGAGACAAAGGATGAAAGAGGACATGGATGGAATATAATGCGAACAATGAGAAGAACATGTATTCCAAGGTATAGATTTTTGGGATATGATTATTATTTATGTATAGTCAATCCTCAAGTGTGGTTATTTAACCAAAAATTATATTTCCACTAGTTAAAGAATAATATCTTATTAAATAACAACATAAGTCTTTAAAAAGAACAAAACTTCATTTAAATTTAACTCGAGACCATAAAAGACCAAAATACTCACAATAGACATTTCCTTGGGCTTTCAGATACATTCCAATTGAAAATATTTTCTAGTGACCTGATAAAAATATTGTAATTTTTATTTTACATTAATATTAAGTATTGAGTGCAGATTTAAATCCATTCCGTATTATCCATGAAAATGTCTAAAAAAATGTTAAGAAACATCATAACATCCTTCATTACACCCTCAAAATATATGTATATTTATGTTATTATACTAAATATTATTCAATATAATGTTAAATAACTTTATAATACATGGGATAGGTTTAAGAACCAATTATGGAAATGTCCTCATCATGGTTTTGATATGTGGTGTCGAGTTATATCATTCAATAATGTTCTATATAATTGAAATAGATTGATTATAGATGAATCCTCTAGAAGATCAACCAAGAAACATATTTTGGTTGAGTGTTAGAAAAATTTATATGAATTTACAATAAATATATTCTGATGTAAAACAAAAGGAAAAAGTGAGGAGTCTACATGGTAGAAATGATTAGATGGATAGTTTCCAAAATGGAATCCTTGATAACGAAGATTGATGTAATGATATCCATATAAAAACCCAGTGAAATATATATCAAATATTAAAATTATGTTTATTATAAATATAAAAATTAGTATCTGGTCTGTGGTCCATAACAAAAAAGTCAAGGGTTCCAATGAAGAGGATAAGGGATCCAACAACAATAATGAACCACTCTTCAAATTCAAATTATTACCATAGAGGAGACCTTATATTATTTCATGAAAACAAAAAAAATACTACCATTAAATATATGGTGGGTGATTCAAAGAATCAGATAAGTACTATAAATCATCAAATATTTTATGTGGAAGAAATAGATAACTCAAGAAGAGGCGAAGTGGAATGGTATCATGTGACATAGAGGTCACCATAGGTGGAGAATTTAATTCCATCACCTTAAGGATATGTGTACTGTACCACCTATGAGGGAGTTCTCATATGTGGTGTTGAGGATACATCCATTGAATCATTAGAATCCTAGTATCTCTTAAATCCATGTAAATATTTGATTTTTTGTGTTTCATAATTTTTTTTGATTTAGGAGAAAGTGTGAACATAATTTCATACTCAACTATAAAAATACTCAAAATGGAGGTGATTAATCCCAAAATATGTTTTATATAATTAGATAACATATTGGTTAGATATCCATGAGGTATGATTGGGAAAATGATATTTAAATGGGATAAATTATATTTTTAGGTAGACATACACATAGTTGATATGGTTAAGGAGAAGACAACCCATATCATTGTAAGGTCATTCATAGCAAAGGGAGATCCTTAATTGATGAGAAAAGTGTGGAATTTTTATTTAAGGGTTGGTTTTGAGAAATTGAAATTAAATATCTAGTGAGATATGAAATATTTTGATGAAAATGATGATGATTTATGTGTGGCTAATATGTAAGGTGTTGAGGATGTTCTTTACATCAAGGTAGGAGAAGAATTATATTCGATTTAGAATAATAAAATATTAAAAATATATAAATAAGAAGAAAAAATAACAAAAAATAATATTCTATAATGGATTAATAGATAAACTATGAAGAATTAAATAAGGCCAGTGGGTATGTTTAGTCCTGATATAACATTTTTTTAGTACTGACTAAAAATTAGAGGTGTGTACATACAGATATAGAGATAGTGTTACCTCATGGTAGAGTGAAGCAAATCACTAAAAAAGGAACAAGACTAATCTATAATGAGAAATTATTTTTTTGAACATTCATTGATTTGGATTGGGTAACTTACATTTAACCCTATATCACCAAACATTAAATTTGAAATATAAAGATAAATGAGAATAAAAAAATTATTTTCAAGTGGAAATATGAGTTCATTAAGTATTGATCTCTTAAAATTTATGAATTGTTTAGGAATATATTTTATGAAGTATAAGTTCAATCCCATTATATTTTTGAACTTAACATTTCATCAAAATCATGCATTTACTTGGGTATTTTATTTTATAGGTCCCTAACGATCAAGGAATACAAGTAAAAGAAAGAGTAATAAATGAGATAGGAAGGGGAAAGTGAATTAAAATATTGGGGGGACTCTTATGAATTAAATGTTACTTCTAAATCCATACATTTTAACATGATTTCTACTTTTAATAAGTTTCAGGCCATAGTTATATAACAAACTATATTTTATCCATGATACAATGTTACTTAGGAATATCATTATTGAATGTTTTGGATACCATTAACTAATAATATTTATTGAGTCAAATTGGAGATGAATGAGTAATAAAATGAATGAGGGTTTCAATATGATAAATAATAAATTTGGGAGACAATTTTATTACTTATATGAAATTTTATTTTCACATTTTCTTTATGTTATTTTATTAAATTGAAGTTGAAATTTTTGGTATTATTATTTATCCCATGATTTATTGTCACAGATTAATATATCTTTGATTCTGTATAGGGTTCTAAACTAATTTGTTATATTCATTATTATACCAATTTCTAGAGAGATATATGTGGCATGTACACCCACTAGGCCATTCATTAAATCTAACCAAATATATTCTCAAACAAAGTCACATTGATATGATTGATAATTTTTCTAAAATTCTATATCCTTTCAGAGAATCCTACAAATTTGTATTCTTTTTATCCTATAGAATACATGAAAAAACTTGATAGATAAATCCACATTATGAACCCATTATATCCATCCTACCATACTATCAGTATTTTTATGACATTAAATTGAATAATTGTGGGGGGTAATTGGTTTCTAGTTGTGTATAAGGATTATTAATATTTTTGGAATGATATGATGGGTTTTCATTGGGGTTGGTGATGGTTCATTACTTCAATTTAATTTTTATTTCATTGTCTACCCTAAAAATAAATAATTTCTAAAAAATGGAAAAAATAATTAAAGAGAAATATAATTCATGGAAAAATGAATGGTTGAAAAATAATTTATTGAAAAATCCACTTTTCAAAAGTGGGTATGTATTAAAATATCCTTACATATTCAGGATTTGGTGACCTTTCGTTGAGTTGGGGACTGATAGGCCACCTTGTGTGAAACCAACTAAGCTCTATATTATACATTCATAGGGTTAGAAATAGAATAGCATAAACACCCCCATTATGGTCCAGTTTGAGGTGAAGGGAGAATTCCTTTATAGAATGGGATATGTTCGGTAAGAGGCAATGTAATACCAGGATGTATAGTGGGGGGATCTACAGTTCTAGTCATAGAGCCCCTGAAAGTTCGATATATTATAAGAGGATATTTCTTAATATATTTTTCAATTTGAGACACATAAGTTGCTGAGGCATTTCTCACTTACCAGAACCATATCGTCATATGTCCACAATATCATTAATTTATATAGTTCTTCTCTATGTCCCACATTATTGTGTTGTAACTACAATAGTACCTTGGACGAAGAGTGTATCTCATTCCCTACGTCTATGATGGAGAGTTGAGACACCATGGAGTTTCTAGTGAATTCATAACCAACATTGTGTTAATGGGAGAGGTGATATTAAAGAGTCATGTCATTCCATTATGAAAAATATTCACGCTATAATGTTATTTTCAGAATAGAGGTATAAATTTTGTATATAATTATATGTCATGAGTATAAGTGTCATTTCATGACATTAATATACAAAATTAAAGACAATAATATGTTAGTGATTTCTTCAAGAAACATCTGTCTCTTTATACCATTATAGTTGTTCATAGAATGATTATAATGTTAGGTTATTTTTTCTTTTTTTGAGATTTATGGTGTCTTAGTGGGGGTTATTATGATATCTTATTTAAATGACATTAAATGGGTATGTTTTTTATATAGGAAATAGATAGATATACATTTTATAAGGTCATGTAGTGTCATATATATAGATGTGTTTTATGACAAGTGACAGAATACACAAAAGCGAGTGTACACCTAAAATAGATATACATATTGTCCGACCTAACTCATAAATAATAAAAAAGAGGAATGATTCATGGGCGTTTTATACCAATTTCCATTACATTGGGGCCCTACTCACATTATTAAAGATATATAAAAGAATATAAAGGAAATATAAAATCATATCTTTGTGATTTTTTCTATAAAAATGATTTTGGGCCGCATTTT
Source organism: Viscum album (assembly GCA_963277665.1). Taxonomy (NCBI): domain Eukaryota; kingdom Viridiplantae; phylum Streptophyta; class Magnoliopsida; order Santalales; family Viscaceae; genus Viscum; species Viscum album. The sequence continues at coordinate 876,809,646 of OY728136.1, forward strand.
AAGGAATAACTTTGATTATATCATCTGTTTCTAGGACTCCTCATTTTTTGACAACTTATATTGTTTCATTTTATACATTTATTTTATTTCAATTTCATAATTATCTTAATTGGGTGATTTAATTTAGTTCCAAATAGGTAATACAGAGTTATACTTTTTAGTGAAGTTATATTTTTCTGATTACTTCATGTTGGTATTTTGTGCTTATGCCCTTATTTTTTATCTCATATTCATTCCTTAGGCTTAACTAATGTTTAATAGGGTGTGAGTTTTATTTAATAAATTATACAATTAATTAAATCCATGGATGTATATTTTTGGTTTAAGAATGGTGCATTTAAACATGGTATTGGATCTCTTATTCTATTATTTAACACAAGTGCTTGACCAATGGAGGGAAGGGGTGGTTAGGATAAAGAGTGATTACCAAGAAAAATTATTCACTTAGAACTAATTCTAATGATAACTTGGTTAATTAAATATATTTTAAATTCATTATTATATGAGATTCGATTTTCTATACATGATATTTCTTCCTCATTGTTGAAATCTAGTTTTTTACATTCCAATATTTAAGTTCATTATAATTCATCTAAGTTATTGTTAATATTTATTATGGGTTCAAACATGGGATTATGTATGTTGTACTACACCTATAGTAGTTTTTTGGTTGGTCAAGTATTATAAACTCTAAACTAGTTCCCCATACAACCTAACTATACCCAGTAGAATGAATATTATAGTATTAATACCCATGAATGAAAGAGGGGGACTAAAATACATTATTTGAAATAATAAATATCTCAATGATTAGGACTAAGAAATCATAATCTATATAATTATTGTTTGGATCCATTAATTTAATGAAAACTCAGACCTTCTCATTCTTTTTCTTGAAGAGGGTAATATTGGTGGACATTTATTAGTATTGAACTTCACAGATAATGCTAGCTAGGATGATCTTGTAAAATTTGGATATTAACTTGGTTGTATGATTCATGTGAATTCACAAGGATAATTTTTTATAACCAGATGGTTGTTTGGAAACCCCCAATGTTGGTTTGTCACTTATAGTTTCAATCTAGGAATTTATGAATTGTTTTGGGAAAAGACATATCGATATTATCTGAGGGATGATACATATTTCTGTTACTCTTTTATAGGTAATTGGGGAACTGATGAATAATGTTTTTATATCCTTATTTGAGCCCAAATTAACATTTTGGAGTTCATAGAATGTGGTGGAGACACCTTTCATGAAAAATGAACGACCATTTCTAAGATGTTCTTTTTATTCATCTTATACCATACTATTGTTAGAAGTAAAAGATGAATGAGAATTAAATAATATAAAATATCACATAAGGAATATTTATATATTGAAGATGATGTGGGGGTGAAAATCTATAGTATTTATTAAATATTTTAGTCTAATAAATTTAGTGTTTTTGATAGCTAGAATTACACGCAAGACTACGTATTAATGAACAATAATACACTATTAATCTTATCATTTAACAATGTTAGTATAACATGGACATTAAAATTGGAGGTATGAGTATGAATATCTATATTTTTAAAATTATTTATATGTTTTTCATTGAAAATAAAATTAAAAATAAGATCTTAATTTTTAATAAAGTCTTTATATGTTTTTAAAATACATTTTTCAAAGAAAATATTTTAATGATTTTAATGGTAAAATAATAAGATTAATTTTTTTAAAAATATAGAGAATTTATTTGAAAAAATAAACATTATTGTTAAAATAAAAATTTTAAAATTATATTTCATGGAATGATTGAGAATTTTTATTAATGATGATGTTTTCAAAGAATAATAAAAAATATTGAATTTTATTAAAACCCACCTTTTCATTTATGGTATCTACAAGATTGATTTTATTTTATATTTTATTTAAAAGTAATATTTGTTAAATTGAATATTTATTAATCAAATTTTGGTCATTGAAATAAATTTCATATTGAATTTTGATATTTTTACTTTTTATACTTATGAATAATTTATCAATAGAAAACATATTTTTCATCACATCTTTGAGTCAAATTTTAAATTAAATTCTATCACATATAGGAATTGATTTTGGAAAAAAATATTACACATTTTATATAGAATGTTTTAGGTTATATAAAAATTTGAAATTAATTTTTTTTATAAATATTAGTAAAAATATTACAAATTAATTATTACAGTTATGGTTAAAATAATGTTATTCACATTACATACACATGTTTTAAAATTTTTTATTCATCATAAATAGGATCATTATATAATAAAATAGATTTAAAAATTTAGATTCATTAGATTAAAATTATCTAAAAATTCTAATTTAAATTCTATTATTAAATGATAAATACATTTGGTAAAGAGGAATCTCTAGTAACCATGGTGAAAAATAAATTGTTAAAACTGAGCAAACAAAATGGTTAATGAATAAATGTTTAAAACATGTGAATATTTTTTGGTGGATGTATCAATTTATGAAATAAACTCTCAAATCCTTTATTTATAAAATTTTTAGGAACAATTCCTGAGTTTGACTTTTCATTATTTAATAGTATATAGAAATTTAAAAAACATATACTCCTACTCAGTTATAAAATGGAAGCTCATCCCCTCACTTCATCAAACCTCATAATCAATTTTTCTAGACCAAATAACTAAAAAAAGTCTCCCAAATTTCCTTATCCATTATCTAGTGCAACTAATCTTCTTATAAGGCAAGTACTATTGTCCTTAATAAAATATCCAGAGGAGGTTTTTCTATGCGAAAGTAACTGTCTTCCATAAAATATTTATTTTAAATTTTTTTGTTACCAACCTCATTGATGTGAAAATAACTATAGAATAACAACACCAGTTTCTAAAATAAAAATATATTTTTTATGTTTATTGAATATCCTATATCAAACTCATTTTTCAGCAAACAGTGAAACAATATTTTCAATCATGTGTATGGTGGAGTATCGTCTCATGAGCTGATTTAATTAATTTTGATTCAATTCCTTTCAAAGAGGATAAATTTATAAATTTAAATTATATATATAATCTCAGTCATATAATTATACTTATGGAATAATAATATCACTTACAAATTCATACTTTCTATGCTTTAATAATAAGATGACATTACTCATGTGTATGGCGGACAACCTCGTCACGAACTGATGTGATTTTTTTCAGTCATTATTTACATGAAGGGTAATAAAAATAATTTTAATTAATATAAGTTATTTAAATGAGAAAAAAATTAATTTGGGTAAGTGATATAGTATTTATATCTCGTTTATTCTATCTATTGAGAAAATGGAAACAACATTCTTGCATACATTTGAACTACCATTTCCATGAATGATGTAATTCATTTTCCATCAATAACATTAATAGACAATATAAATAATTATATAATCAATATATTTGAAATTTCTATCATTATTTAATATTACTGATATGATTTAACAATGATAAAATTAAACTTATTAAGAATACAAAACTAAAACATACACAAAGAATGAAGCATTTATTACCAAAAACATGATTTTAAAAAGGAATTATTAATAAACGGAAAAAAATATCACAAATAAATCATATAAGGTAATATATATATATATGACTAAATTTATTTAATATATGTATAAAAATATATATTTCTTGTATAGTAGGTTCAAATATCTACGGAGGATATTGAGACTTAATGTAAGGGATTTTTTTGTTAATTTGTCTTCATTGGGACAAATGTTATATTATCCCCCAATATAATTTTATGAGGTCTATAAAAATACAATTTAAAAAGTAATATCATGATTTTATTTATTATCATGATAGTTTATATATCAATAAATTTATTATTTCATTGGCTTATGATTCAAAAGCTACCATGTTGTATGCGTTTGACGATACAATATCATCTTTTTCATGATTGTTTCTGTTTAGACTTTTTTTGATGAACTATTGTGATATATATCTCAAGTAACTCATGATTTTGCTTGTAATACTATTATTTCATTAAAATGAATATTTTAATTTCATTATAATGTCTTTATATACTCGATTCCAAAATATTAGTTTTTAGTAAATCCAACTGTTTTGCCTCTCCAATTAGAAACCCATTTTGTTCCAAGAAATTTTTTTTATAAATATTATTTAAATAATGTTTTTAATATTCTTAAAGTATTTTTTAATGTATTATTTATCTATGTTTTAAATTTTTTTAAAATAATTTAAATAAATCTTCTTTTTATTTTCTGAAGAAGGTACTTTTTACTTTTTTACTACAAATATGAAAGGAATATTTTTTTAACATAAATGACCAGACTTGAATTTTCTTCCTTCGTGAACACTCAATTATTTAAAAAAATAACTAATTTTTTTTATTTTAAATAATAATTAATTATTTAACAATTTGGAAACATTTATGTATTAAAAATTTCATTCTAATGTGAAAATGATATTTTCCTCCATACTGTTTTAAATTTCACTATATTGTATTTGTATTCATCAATTTCAACTACCATAAATGTTTCTTATGCAATATGGGAGATATGATCTAATGATTCCATACAAATAATTTCTATATATGGTTTAGTATTTAAATGATAAGATATTTATAAAACCTATTTCTTTCTAATGGGTTATGTTATGATGAGTTGTTTATGATACTCATGTATTTTACATAGGTTAATATAAAATGAGATGTTTATGAAACCCATTTATTTTTTAATGGGTTTTGACATGATGAATTTTTTTTTCTTATAGCACAAACATTTATGGATTATGTAATGATTGGGACCTTTATCTCCCTGAAATTCATTAAATAATTATTGATATCTCATGAAATAAACAAGAATATAATGGGGAGTAGACAGAGTTTAGTAAGGGTATTTTTACACTATTATAGTATTGTGAGTGAATCATGACCGATAATATTGTTTTAGGAGTGAATGAATTCCACTATGATAGTTATAACGTCAATTATTTATTATTTATAAAATTACTTTAAATTAATTTGTTAATGAGACAAACCTATGATATATTCCAATGTTGTTCTCTCTTGGGTTATGTTATTTGAAAAAATAATTATTAATGTCTAATAAAATTCCATGATTTTTGAAATGACAAATTTATATTTTCTATGAAATGTAGGGTACGGTTTTTCAAAGTCATTCTCATGTTTTTATACCCTTATAATCATATTATGCTTATGTTCTCATTTATATCTTCTTTGTTTACCCTTACAGAGTTTATGAGCTTACCCTTTCCCATATTTCAATTCCATATGTTATGAATAAAGTTTTTATATATGATATTTACAAAATGGGTTATATTTATAAAGAACTTAGTGGGATATGATGTATTTCACCAAAGTACCAATTATTTATATTTAATAGTTTCAAAAGATATTAGACTTATACGATTCTGACATGTATCATTATGTTATGTAATGAATATTCACCTATTTATATGTGATATATTTATATGAAATATGCAGGTCTCTATTAGTGGCATTTAAGAATGTTTTAGTTATCCATTAGAAACTAGGATAACAAAAGTTTAGTGAGAACCATAATTATAAGTCTGTGTATAAGAAAATATCATAGAATTTTGGTGAAATATAGAGTGAATGGTTTCTAGGAATTTACATCCATCTCAAAATACTACTAATGTATGTGGATATAGAACAATTTTACCTAGATATAATAGCTTAAAATTGGGTGCATTGGGATTTGACTTAGTTGTCGCCTGATGTATGAAAACATGACTTACTCTATACCTGTATTGACACTCCTAGAGGATATTCATTGGAAATTCACAAACAATTTATGAATGACCATAATGGATTTGAATATATGATGACCATCAATGAACTTTCCAGAACCAAAGGTGTCATAGATTAAAAATAATTTATCAGGATTTAGAAATCTGATAATTGATTTTTCACTATCATGGTGTTTCAATACTATGATTATTGTTTTTCATGCTATTTTTTATCATTTTAATCGATCGATAAAACCTAGAGGAATCAGGATAATTATGAATTTGAACGAAAATACAATTAATTCTTTTGTATATAACAAAAAATTATGAGATACATAGTGGAATATCTAATTTACTTGATCTCACAATATACTCCAGTTATGTATTGTGTTTGAATTAAAAATGGGAAAATAAGGGAACGCTATTTTCTTAATTCCTTCATGATTTAACATCCACCACCAATTAGAGGACTTGATTATCCACTAGTTTATGAGAAATTTAGTAGTACCATTGATATGATATTTTCTATTTTTCAATTTTAGAACATGAAAAATTCATTTTGGTTGTCTATTGTTTGGATAAAGAATTAGATCATTGGTGGAATCTTATAAAGAATAAAATCCAAAAATATAAAATTAAAACAATTAAGTAGGATGATTTATTGATAGTGTTTTTCAATATTAAATTCCCTCGCATTCATCCCATGAAAATGGAAAATGAATTCCTTGAGAAAAAATAGAATGGTGATGAATTTTTCGGTACCTATGAGGAATGTTTCCCGTACTTTTGTGGTATTATTATGGTATTACCATCCAACCGGAGGTTCTAGTTAATCAATTCTCTAGTGGCTGAAAAAACTATTTTAAGGGATTTATCCATAAATAACATCAGTAGATATGAAGAAATAAATTAATGCTCCATAAATGTGGAAATAGATATTTGAGTGAGCCATCATTCTCATGGATTCAATAAAAAAGAAAGATGGAATTTAGGGGAAACTATAAAACACGTTGAGAGAAGGGGATGATATTTCATTAATACCCAAAGTGTGGAAGGACACATGGAAAAAATTATATAACGAGGAATGGTATATTTTTTCATTTGTGGAATGGAAGGTTATATGAAAATTGAATACAGTTGTTATCAGAAGAAGTAAAATAATGACATGAATAGAGATAAATATCTACAGAATGAACCACCCACAGTCCAGTGTTTCGTGTGATTTCAGTATGTGAATTATTCTTAATATTTTCAAAATATAATGGTTAATTAAAAGTATCTATGTATTCAACCTATGAAGACAAGGAAAAAATGGAAATATTAAAAAAAACACTATTTTTGATGAGTGGTGAGATAATGACATGGTGAAATGAATGAATTCCATCCACTATAGAACTTATTATGTCTTATTTGACTCTGTATCTTCCTACTCTTTGATATCTAAAAAACTTTTCTAATGGTATCACATTACCACCTCTATGATTATATTTCTAATTAGAAATGAAAAACCTTAATGGTATGATGATTTCATCTCAGGTGTATAATACCTCTCCATGTGATTGGGGATACTCTTGGTATCCATTTTTATTGACCTCCATGATTTTGAACTCTTTTTTTCAACATTATTAATAAAATTAATTATTGTGGTAGCATATGTGATTCCACTCCAGTTGAATTTTATGGGTATTTACCTCCTAAAAATATATTTATTCTCACACTATTTTAATTTTTTGTTATCCAAGGAATGTATTTTCCTTCGTTACATAAATCCCATAGAAATATACGATGAAGGGAATTCAAATTTTATATTTCAATCCGACATAAGATCATCTTTCAATGTAATGATAATTATGAGCTTATAATTGATATCATGATCATTTTATGTGTCTTGATTATTAGTCAAATGGATTTTTTATCTTGGATAATTAGATAAAAACTAATAATTAAAAATATACATTTTATATCAGATTTTGTTTGTATAATTTTAAATTATTTACCTAGCCTTCCTCTGAGATGAATTTTAATTTTCAATAGAAATCATACTCAGTTCCACGTAAATTTCAAAAACTCCTTATAATATAGCCCATATTGAGTTGCAAGAATTTAAGTAGAAACTCTTGGAGAAACTTAAAAAGGGCTTAATCTGGCAATCTGTGCCACCTTTTGGTGAACCTATCCACTTTTTATGAACAATTGTCGATCTATTAGACTTTGTATTGATTATCAGGTGAAGAAAATTATCAAAAACAGGAACAAATATAATCTACCATGTATTTATGACTGGTCTAACTAAACATGCAGAGCTCAATACATTGTTAAGATTTACCTTCATTATGGATATCATAAATTTAAATATAATAATGTTGAATAACTAAGACATGATTTAGTAAAAGGTATCTATACTGTGAATATATAGTGAATCCATTTTTTCTTACTAGTTCTCCTGCATTTTTTTGGATTTAATGAATATTGTATTTATTGACTACCTTGATCTATTTGAGGTTATGTTTATAGATGTTATTTCCATCTAATCAAATGGAATGGAACATAATGAATATTACTATAGTTTTTTCTTGATGAACCATATGTATGAAAAGTTTTATAAAAAATTTATCAAGAGTGTTTTTTAGATACAAAATGTATATTTTTTAGGTTATACAGTAATAATAAAAGTTATATTTGAGGATCCATAAAATAATGAAGTTACTAAATGTTATCCTAGAACACCCAAAATGGTTTAAATCCATAGTTTTCATGGTTTATTTTTTATTATCAATGGTTTGGAAAAAATTTCACATGGTTTTCCAATCTACATGCAACATTAACTTGAAAGGGTTCCATGTTTCAATATAAAGACAAATGGGAGGGAAAATTCAAGTAAATAGAGATAATTTTATTCAATTAACCCATTCATATATTAAAATATTGTGGATAAGGGTTATTTAATCTATTTTGATGCATCAAAGTTTGGGTAGGGATGTTTTTTCAAGAATAATACCATGGTTATAATGTATGCTTTATGAAAATTGATGTTTCATTATTAAAACTACAAAAATCATGATATAGAGTTAATTGATGTAATTTTTTAAATAAATATGTTGAGGTATAGAAAGGTGTGATATATAAAATGATCATAAGAGTTTAAAATACATATTCACTTAGAAATATTTGAGTATTCACTAGATAAAATCATAGGATCTTATTAATTTTTATGAGTGCTCAATACATTACCACCCAATGAAACTGAACAAGGTGGCTGATTCTTTGAGTCCATATGAAAAAGCTAGATTTTAATGATGAATATGAAAAAAAATCCAATATTTCTATATTAGTAATGGTTGGATATAGAAATCATGAATGATGGTGAAAATAATATCATGCTCATATAAGTGTTCAACCATCAATGAAAGTGAAGAATAAAGAGGAAGATTAGGAAGATGGGGAGTTTTCGAAGAATCTGATGTTTGTTCTTTAGTTCAAACAAGATTATGATGGAATGAAAGGTTTATTAATTGTGCTTGAGCTCCATCCATAATGGAATTGGAGAAGTGGATTTTAGAGAAAGATCATAGTTCTTCATTCTTTGTTCTTCCTAGATATAAAAAGATGTATTTAGATCAGAAGAATTATTTCTAGTGTGATTGCATGAAGATATATATAATTATAAATTTGTATATTGATTCATGGTGTGTTATCCTGTTAATGTTAAGAGAAATTTTTTAAGGGAATCCTACAACAATTACCCTAACCATAATGATGATGGGAAAACATCACAATAGATTTTTTTCAAAGGACTCCCCCAAACATCCAAAGGGTACAATAATATATGAGTTATAGTCAATCACCATATAAATTCACAATACTTCATCACTATTAGGGAATATTCCTCCTCAGATCAGATTTGGAGGATATTTATTAAAGATGTGGAATGTTTTTATGGGGGTACAATTTTCTTATGTCTGATTGGGATCCATGTCTTACCTTAATGTTCTAGTAAATTATTTCACAGGTGCTAAAAATGAAACTATGTTTCAACACACTATAACTTCCATATAATGATTTTTAGTATGAGTGAAAAATTAATGACCATGAGGACATGATGATATCAAATTTTGTATATTTAAATATATGTTATGATTATAACCATCATTTATTCATGTTTTCATACAGAAATATACATCACTCGTGCATTCAAATGGATCCTTATACAAACATCTATGGATTAATTTGGGAAAACTCCAACCTCTATCGATGAATATGGAGAAATAATGATATTCGTACCTTAGCTAGTTGATGAGATGTTAGGGAAGGTTAAACATATTTAACAGCACATAAAGAAAGCATGAAGTAGATATAAAAGTTATGCTGACAATTTTTAGCATGTTCTACAATTTGAAGTTGGTACTAAGGTTTTTTTATAAATTTATCAACAGATGAATGTTATGATATTTGTGAATTAAGAAATGATGGTACCTGGGTTTATTGGCCCTGTTGAGATTATTGAATTTTTATGGATGATTTCATATCACTTGAAACATCCACCAAACCTCTCTTATGTCCATCATTTTTTGACGTATCTATCTTGAGGATGTACATACCTAATCCTTAAAATGTATTGAACATATAGGTCATACCACTAGATCTTTATATTCTATATCAAGAGATACCTATGGAGGTTCTTGATCCTATAAACAATGTGTTATGGAAGAATACCGCTCACTTGGTTGAAGCTCTGTGGTGAAACAACCAACTTGAGGAAGACGTATGAGGACCTTTGGATATGAGGAGGTATAAGTATCTTCATTTATTCATATTAGAGTGAAATCCTTCAAGGTAAAAATTTATTTTAAGGTGGACAAAATATAACACACAATGTTTTAAGGAAATGTTTTTTCAATAAATTTTATTTCATTGATATCTTGTGTTACACACAACACCGAGTGTTAACAAAACACAATATAATATTATTATTCTTATTTTATCATGACTCTTATAACCTAGCAATTATACATGGAGTTATAAATAAGAATAACAATATTTATAAAATTATATATAATATTTTTTATAAAATGAAAATTTATTTACAAATATGTATTTAATTTTTAGTAATGTCATTATATGGTTTGACAATATGCTTTTCTAAAAAAATGTTTTTAGTGATTTTTATGAAAATATATAAAATAAATTTTAGAAAATATAAAAAATAATTTTATAAAACTATATATATTTTAAATAAACATGTAAAAAATATCTCTGATTAAAAATTTGATAATTTTCTTAAAAGATTATTTTATTGACAAATAGTAAAAAACATTTTAAAAAAACATTTTTTTAATTAATTATAAATATCCATTTTTTAAGATTGTTTTTAAAATAAAATTAGGGAAATTATATATTTAATCATCCAGTTTAGGTTATTTTATTCAATTTTATGTTGAATTTTGATATTAGAACATTCTATACATATGATAAATTTTTCTTTTGAAAAACGGGTTATCATCTCATATGCAGGTTTAATATTAAATTATTGATTTCGCTTCTTGTGAACTAAATTTTAATAAATGGATTCCAAAATTTGAATCAAAATAATTTATATTATATAATTAATCTAAATTTGGGTAGTAAAAATTAGTACAAGAAATTATAATTAATTACTACAGTTATGGTTAAAATAAGGGTATTCTCTTTACATAGGCACATGATAAAATTAAATATCTGAAAACATAGGATCTTAATCAAGTAAATTAGATATCATATTTTAAAATACTGTGTACAAATTTTATAACAATTGTATTTTTTTATTCTTAAGGATGAAAATACGTACATAAAGAAAATGAGACTAGTTACTATAGTGAAAAATGAAATGGTAAAATTAAGTAAATATAGAAGTTAACGAACAAAATTTTTAAAACCAGATTAATTTTTTATGGTGGACATGTGTATAAACTATATAATCTATTAAATACTTTATTTATAAAACTTTTAGGCACATGGAGAGTGACATCCCATTTTATATAGTTTTGGATACTTACAAAAATGATACTCTTCATCAATTATAAAAGTGGTAATCCACCTCTCCCTTATTTAGAAATTATAATCCATTTGTTGCAACCTAACCCTGAAGAAATATACCCACAACTTCCTTAGACATGTTTTAGATTTTTTCCCAATTAAACAATCATATGGTACTTAATAAGTGATGAAAATGATGTTTTTATTAAATAATTTAATTGTCTTCACTAAACACTTTATTTTTAATTATTCTCTTACATATTTCTTTCCTATAAAAATAATTCCAATATAATGAAAAAAATATCTAAAAAATATTTGTATTTTTATTTTAATGGAATAATATATTTCTATCTTCTCTTCCATCATATGTTAAATAAAATTGTCGGCAACATGTACGGTGGACTACCACCTTGTGGACTGGTGTAATTTTTTTCACCCACCATTTATCATGAAAGGATGTAATTATAGATTTAAACTATATATATATTATTAATAATATAATTATAATTCTATAATTATTATATCATATATTATTGCACTCTATTCTGTAGGAATATGATAGCATCACTCGTGTGTACATTGGACTACTTCCTCGCGAGGCGATGTAGTTTTTTATTTAACTGATGATTTAAATGGAATGTATTATGGATAAATATAATTATTATAAGTTATATATATTAATTAATGATTAATATTTAAATTCTATATATTATTTTAATTTCTTTCAATCAATTCATCCATAAAATAGAAACATCATTCATTTATATACACAACCTACCGTCTCCATAAATAGTATAACTCAATTTCTATCGATAAATTTAATGTATTAATATAAATAAATATAAAATTAATATATATTATATTTATATCATGGTTAATATTATATATTCTTGGAACCATAATCAATTTAAAATGATATAAAACAGCAAACGAAAACATACATTAAAAAATGAAACAATTACCACCCAAAACCTGATTTTATAATGATTTCATAAAAATGGGTAACAATTGGTCATAAGAAATCATTTATGGTATTATATATATTATAGTTAATTTATATATTTATAATAAACCAATATTATTTATATAGTAGGTTCTAATAAGTATGAATCAAGTCAATACTTATGGTTTGAGATTTTTTCTCAATTTGTCATCTTTAAGACATATGTTTTGTTATAAAACTATCTACTTTTATGAGATGTGTATATATCCCCATTGACATGTAATATCACGAATTTATTTACTCCCATGATATTTTATTTTTCAATTAATTTTATTTTTTCATGGGTATTATAATTAAATGTTGCAAAATTGGTAAGGGTTTAATGGTAAAATCATATCATTTATCGGGATTGTCTATAATTATTATTCTAATGATTAAATAGTACATTATAACTTTAAAAAAACTAATTCTCTTATACTATGTATATTTCATTAGAATATATTTTCTCTCTTCATTTTCATATCTTCATGTTCTCAAGAGTCAAAAATATTTTTATTAAGGAAAATCGATTTTATTTTACTCTTCGACTGAAAATCCTTTTTATTCCATCTCAATGTTCTCAAGAAATGACTTGAAGGAATGTTTTAAATATTATAAATTATTGTTTAAATTAATTTTTAAATATGTTTTAATTTTTAAAAAATTGTTTAAAATTAATATTCTTCAATTTTCTGAATGGGGAACTTTTGACTTTATTACCACAAATTTTATTGGAATATTTATTTTAACATACAAGACATGAAAAGAATATTCCAACATAATGACCGCTAAATTATTTAATTATTTATATACATGTTATCAAGGTTATTTAAATGAAATATTCATTCCATAATATTTATGAATTTTTTATATTCTAAATAATCTATTTCAAATTTAAAATTCAATTTTCTGGAAGAATGTTCTATTGATCTTTTAATAGAATTTCTATTAATGAACATTTAATACCATCAATTTTTATTATAAAATACATTGGATATTAAAATATGATACCATCCATCTCATTTATTTTTATTGGTCATTATTATAAGGAAAATGTATTTATGAAAAGCATTTCTATCCCACCTATTATGTTACGATGAGATGAGTATGGAAGGTATTTATTTTACAAAGGTTATGCTATGATGAAATTATTATGAAACACATTCCATTTTTCATGGTTTATGAAAGATGAATCATTTATGATATTGTAGAAAAAATTTATGGATTATATTTTGTTTGAGACCTATATCTCCTTCCAATTAATTGGGTAATAATTTATATCTCATTAGATGAATGGGCCTATAATGGGGAGTGAATCTAGTTCAACAAGGGAATTTTCCACATTGATATTATTGCATGTAAACCACAGATACTAAGATGGATTGAGGAGTAAATCCATAGCACTATGATAGATTGGGTACAAATACATAACTACTAATGAATTGATTTTTTGTGCATATGTGTATGACACAAATCATTTTATTAATATATTTATATGCTCTTGTGGATTATTATCTTTGATTATATTATCAATCATGTGTTATAAATGGAAAATATTTATTCCATTTCTCATGTTTATGATCTATTATATGTTGTTTCTTGTTTTTCAAATGTATTCTCATATTATTATATCATTATTTTCATGTAATATTTTTTCATTCAATAATATATCCCTTGATAGCACATACTGGGTATCTAATATCACCCTTTATTATGTTCCTTTTACCTAGGTTATGAATAATGATATTATCTATGATATGTTTATGATGGGATCTAGTTATGAAAACATAGTTTGAGATTATATATTTCACTAATGAAGTAGTTGGTTATGTTTCCATTTTTCAAAATATAGTAGATCTATAAGATCCTAACATGTATCATATTGTTATGGAATGAATGTTCATATTTTAAGATGTGATATATATTTATTAAATGTGTTGGTTTAAAAGAGGGTATCTTCACTAGTATCATCAATGTGATTCCTATATTTTGAATGGTTGAACTCGTCTAATTGTACTGATTGCATGAGATTAGTGTAAAATGTTCATAAACACTACAATATTATTTTATCATGATATTTACATCATCTAATTCAAAGAGTAATGAATTTATTGACTATTAGTGAATAGATATTAGTAAAATATGGACATATATGTTCCCAGTGGCTAACGTGATTCTTATGGGAAATGAAATTCTCTTTTCATCCAATTGAAGAAAATGTTCCATGGGATATTTTACCTAGACAAAATATATAAAAAAGTGATTATATTATTATATTTATTATCCAATGGAACTCTTGTGACCTGATAAATTCTATTATTGGGTTTTTTCAACTCAATTTTAATAGTACGAAACAAATTATCATTGCTGAGTTCACTCCATGGATAGACTAATGTCATCCTATGATAAGTGAGAGTAGTAAAAAGATGGTGTTTTAAACCATAAACTACTTCCCCTCCATAATATATATTCCTATGTCTATATATTAGGAGTTCTAGGACTAAAATATTTTTATCACCACTCAACACCCAAATACATCCTCTAAATGAGTATTTGACCAATTTAATGTATAATAAAGGTATTGGCGCATGATTTTGGACACATAGAATATCCATCAAGATGCCACAAGTTATGTTCTAGAGAACCACTGTGAATTCAAAGTTGAATATTAGACCATTTAATTAGGAACAAATTTTGAAACTCCAAAATAGATTATACAAACTTTTTTCATTCACAATGATTATTAGGTTAGAGGGAGACTTGTCACCCTAATTATATGCCAAAAAATAAAGGTTTCAGACCGATATAAAATTAATCATAAAACTAATACCAATTAGATCATGTAATGCATCGATATCACCTATATTTATAGATATATACAAAGGTCTAATGCACCTATGCATAGATGCTTCTTGGTCGTACTCTATAAAAAAATGACTATGTGGAAACTGGTAGAACAAGCTTATACATGATATATATAGAATACAGGTCATCAAACAAGAACTCAGGAGTTCTTGAGAGGGTATAAAGAATTGACTTCCTGTGTTCTATGGAAATATTAAGATCACATATAATAGAGATATTGTCCAGAATAATGAAAATATATTTCAAGATGTTATATTTTAGGACCAATTGTATCTACTTGTTGTCTTTAATTGGATTCTTGTATTACAATTTTTATGTTACTACAGATGGGTCGAGCGTCTCCTTTCATTAATAAAAATAAAAGTTACTTTTGTGCATTATATTCTAGGATACTCTATATTTCTAATTGCGTGACATTTATTGGACAATTTGTTATATACAAGTTACTTTTTCAACAAGATAGAATTCAAGAAATCCCTGGATGATAAATTATCAAATCAGTTCTTCAATTAGTCTTGTTATAGTTCCTTCCATTATGTTTATACAACATATAGAGCCTTAAAAGGAATGGTTACTGAGTATATTAGTCTATTTTCACCTTTACGTTAATGTTCTCTTTGGACTTTATAACCTCTCCCATAATTATGTTGGAGAATTATTGTTTGTAATATTATTCATATTCATCAACAAAGGGCCCTATGATATGGATAAGATAAACCAAGTTGTATTGTGAATCATTATCAATGGAAGGAACCATCTGGTGGGGTAGTGCCCATTTTCACATTTGGGGTGATGTTGTTTATCCTCTGAGTGATGTTGGTAGGTATTCCAAGAGGGTACAGACTAGATTAAGTACTTATAATTACTTCATATCAAGTCCACTATTTTTTCAATAATTGTTCTGTAGGATCATAGAGTATTAATACAATTATATTCTTTCATCAGATATTTAAGGGGCATTTGGGGACAAAACCAGCTATTTCAATTGACAATTGATATTTTTTCATCAACCAATTAAATAGCCATCTAATGATTAAATTTCTACACATATCTATTTTGGATTTCATAACATTATTCTTATTATAATAATTGAATAGTAGAAACATGAGTCACCTATGATGAGGATTTTATCAGTTTAAATTGCCACGAGTTTACTATAATTTTGAGTATATCATTAATGATGAAAAAGTCTTGGATATTTTTCCCAAGTATCTGATGAAAGGTGTAGTAATAGGAGAGGTCTTTTTAACTGAATTCATCTATATTCATGACCACTATTAATTTGAGAACGTTATCTCTATTGATTTAATGAAGTATCCACAAAATTTATATCTTTTAAAATAACAGGTTTTATTCATATGATCCTCATACATTCAATGATTTTGGCCATTTCTTACCTTCCCATAATTAATGTTTTACTATCGTCATCATTCTAGTGGAGGCGCCCTAAGTTATTACATGAACATATTTTCTTAAAAAAGTATTACCACTGGCTTCAGTGTGATGATTCCAGTTTCTACTTTACCAATATTTTTTCATATAATAAAGACATAAAATATTAATTTTCCACAAATATCCATAGGAATTACTCAATTATAGAAAAATTCTACAATACACTAGGTAATTTTACTGAAATTAGTAGTGTTTTTAGCTCATTGTTGGGAGTTCTTATACAGCCCTCAAAAAATTATTCTTGATGGAGCTGCATGTTAATTGAATTTGTCCATACATTCCACAAATTGATAAAAACATATTATCCTAAATTTTTTAAACATGTTATCATTTTATATGTTTAATTATGTTTTCCTTTTTTCATTGATATGGATTGATAGAAGAAATATCATCATTGACCTTCAATATTGGTGATGCATCTTTTTGGTAGATTTTTATACCAGAACAATATTGGACTTTATATATCCAGGATGAAGTATCTATGTTTCTTTATCTCTTAGTGATCATGCATTCTCATCATGGAGCAACAACAAGACACAAAGTGTGTTATGTGTTTCTCTGGGTCCCCAATTTTGTAAAATATTAGAAAGGTGAGATTCTTAAATTTAACCAATAGAGTTGTAGAATCCACTAAATTGATATATAGATTCCCCTTTTATGCACTGGTTCATGTCTTACATCCATATATTTCATTTTTATAATAAGGTATTTGATGGAATCAATGAGTTCTAGTGGCAATGTCCCCATAGATAATTCCCTAGTGAATGGAGTGGGTTGAGAATGATATATATTACTTTCAATGATTTAAATTGTTAGCCTTATTGAGTCCAACATGGGTATATTTCATTAAATGTATGAAATTATGAATGGTTGTAGAAAAATATAAATACTATTTTTCCAAAAATATTAGATAAATAGATTTTCTAAACTGAGACCAAGTACAATGTTTTTACTCATATAAATAAGAATTACCTTGTTGATAAGGATTTTTATGTGGTGGGATATTATCGTATATCAATTAATTATACATAGTTTTGATGTTACCTTTGATTATTTTAATTTTGAGTCATGTCTATTCCTCCATATCAATTTTTAAATGAGTTTACAATTTCTTAGTAGGGAGGGGATCATTTTTTCAGGTTGATGGAAGAAATTATAGGTGAGCACAGCATTTTCATTTTCTTATGAAGGCACTCAGAGTGTTGGTGATAGATGGGTATCTAACAGAATCCCATACTTCTATGTTTTCCTCCAATTCCTTCCATGAACACCATATTCATGAATTTTGGTGTGGGTTATATCCCAAATAAAAACTTCATCAACATATTCCTCAGTGAAAATATCATGTTTTGTATTATCTATGAGGTTGATGCCAATAATATTTCCGAACACATAATTTTTAGTAGGAATCATTTCCTCCTCCTATTCATATAGCTATTTATCAACATTATAATATTCGCATAAGTAAAAATCATAACATACTTTCAGATTTTCCTTCTTGGCCAACCATTTCAGTTTATGTCACCTACAATTTTTCACCTATCCTCCATAGTGGATGAAATATTTGAGAGGGTGTCTATAGAATCTTTACCCTAGAATTCAAAGACTCGGCGTGAAAACCTATTACATTGGAATGATTACAAATAATCAAATAATGAAGGACCAAAGAGTTTAGTATTCTTGGAAATTAAGATAAATATAAGAGGCTTTTATCAAAAATGAATACGCTAATGAAAACATAATTTTTTCCTTTTAGGATTAATTTTATCCATCTATGATATCCATTCATATCATTCGTAGTACACTTCTTGGATTCTTAGGGATGGAAAAAAAATATGGGTGACCTAAGTTTCTCAGTAAGGTCATGTATAGAAGTAGAGATAATGAATCAATATGAATAGTAAATATGGTAAAGTAATAACTAATAACACATTCCATATAATCAATACTCTAAATAAAAATTAATTACGGAAAGGTAATAATTGAATGCATGTTCAATTCAAATAAATAGATGAGGAATAATTAAAATGGAAATTAAAATAACTAAAAACCATCATCTAATAAATGAACATATAATGAAATGAATCCATATATATCGATAAAAAATATCATTGATAAATAATAACTAAGTATGAATGAGGTAAATTCATAATTATTGGACTCTATATTTCCTAGGTACATTGTACATTTAACAACAAAAACATTCAAAATATAGTTTAGAATATTATGTAAAAACACATCCATGGCTTACCTACTGACTAATCCCAGAGGCTATTAATGCATAAAGGTGATATCTATAACTGGGACCCACATGTGTCATACCTATACAATGAATTCCTCATGTATCGAATAATCATTTAAACAATTCACCCTATAAAATATCAATATAGATTATAAGATAAGGAATTATCAATATTTATCCAGTCAATCAAATAATTCTCAAGTACACACAGTATGTAAAAATGTAATATGGTTTAGGATATAATGATATCCATATTAAATGATATGGATATTTTGGGGAAACGTAATGTTCAATGATCACTTGAAATTGAATATTTTAAGGGGGTAAAAAAGGAATCAAGGAAGTAAGTGTAAATACTTTCTTTGTCCAAATTATTGAAAAAACAACCATATTTAGAATAAATATGACATCAATATTACATATTCCAAATTTAGTAAGAGTAATACTTGTTTCCATAGATGAAATTTAATAAGACCATTAAAATAATTATTGAGGAAAATGTATTTTTAAATTATGGAAAAAAAATTATCTGAAAATAAATTTTATAAACATAAATCATTTTCTAAAGGGTGAAATTTCTATTGATTGTTTGGAAATGGTTAAACCCTTTTTGAAACCATATTAATAAATCATGTTTTTTAGAAGAAAACTGGTACTCTGACTAATGAGATTAATAAAGTAGGTTCTCTTTAAAAAAAATAGGTTCCAAAGAGTGAATAAATTGTACTATTACATGATAAAATTCATGAATAATCAGATGAGAAAGTTATGAATATGTATATTAGACAATGATCAAATAATTTCCTCTCACATAAATTCAAGTTTAAACAATCCTAAAAAAGGATATTGTATAGTAAAACCTTGAAAAGACCATAACATTGATGTAATAATAATTAAATGATTAGATTATGGTTGTGAAATGTAAATCCGTATACAAAAAGTGGAAAACATAGATAGTAATAAATAATAACACATACTCTTATAATATTAATGAAAGTGAGGATGTAGTATAACCAAATGAAAAATGAATTGATTTATGAAATTTCATCAACACTTGGTAATGTTTTGTTAATATTATCCTTAAAGGAAATAATTAAAATTGAAACATAAAATACCATGAATATGAAACAATTCATGATATAAGATATTAAAATGGTTATTAGATACACTATAAAAAATAAGTAAGTTGTGAACATGCCATTTATCTTTCTGATGTAAAAAGGGACATGAAAATCCATTAGTTTACATTTCATTTTTTAGTGAACATCCATTAACTTTCAGTGTAATGGTTTTCACAAAATTTAATAAATTATTACATAACCATATTAATATTTTTTATACCATATAAGATCTTTTTACAGTATCTTACAACCCGTTTTTTAGTAAACATTAAATATTTTAACTATATATATTGTTAATTTCTTTGTTCTACGAGTATATTTTGACTTTTTTATTATTATTCCTATTACTAAGATCATTATAACATCATCTAGATAATCTAAACCATGATTTTATTATAATATATATAATCATTATATATTTATTTATAATAATCCATTTTGTTTGGAGACATGAAATGGAATGCACAGTTCATCGTGACAGCAATCCATATGTACGTATGAACGCTACGTTCATTTTTTATGTTTTAAAATAATGAAATGTAACTGATATATATGTATATTATAATTAATATGTCATATTTATGTTATATATTTCATATATTTTTATATAAACCATCATTTATACATTACATTTATAGCTTGAACGAATCACAATGATTTTAGGAGGTGGTAGTCCAAACTTCGACAAACGATGTTATCATATTTACAAAAAATGGAATGCATAAGGTTATATGTTATATTAAAGTTATATAAGCATAAAGATATTATAAAAATGATATTTTTAATATATAAACAATTTTTCTATCATTATTTCCATCAATGATAGGTTGTAAATCAAAAACGAAGACATCATTTTGTGAGGTGGTAGTTTTCCGTACAAATAAATGGTTAGATCATTACCCATTAGAGGAATGTATGAGTATGTGTAGGTAGAACCATTATTAAAAAAAATAATTTTATTATGGATAATGGTTTTATTATATATTCATTTAATAATATGATTTTAGGGGGTCGATAATGAAAATTAAAAAAAGAGTTTGAGGATGGATATTACCTCTTATTCGGGTAACACTTTTTGGTTTGCACCAAAGGGAATTATATGATTAAAAACATACAATATTTAGGGTTCTAGTATTAAGTTAGGTATTTTTAGTATCAATTTTGGTTGATAATGTTTTATTTAATGCAGCTTTATAGGTGTGAATAAGTGTGATGGGTGAGTGCCTTTTTATAGTGGAGGAGGAGTGGTATTTTTGTAAATTTATTAAAATAGAATCCCACCCATGTTTTCCTATGAAAATAGGATCCAATAAAGATAAAAATTAGAAAAAATAGATTATAGGTTTGAAATATGATAATAAATTGGATTTTGGAATAGTTTCTAGGTGTTTTTGGTTCTTATGTTTAAGGTTTAGTCCTTTGTTAAGCAGTTTTTTCTCTTAATTGTAATAAATAATTTCAATTGCGTTCATTTATATTTTTCGTAAAAGAATATGTTGAACATATTATAAATTATATATTACTATAATTTCAAAAAAAAATATAAATTTATCCAAATTAAAACCATCAAATTGGTCGAAATTAATTTAAAAATATTCCCACATATAGGACGACAATGCAGTTTTTTAAAGTAAAATATTCAAAAGTTTGCTATATTTTTATATTCAACTTCAAAGTGAAATTCATTAAAATGATCTATATTTAAAATATTGATAAATATTAATCTAATTAATCTTTAAAAACTTAAAAAATATAATTTAATCTTATAAATAAATTATATGAAAATTATTCTTTGAATTAAAATTCAATATTTTTCACTTTTATTCAAAAAATGAAACTTCACATAAAATAAAAAAATCATCATAATATAATTGTTATGATACTATTTCAAAAATTATTATTATTTTTGAATATAAAATTTTTAAAATTTTCAATAATTTTATTTAATATAGGTTCACCATTAAAAGTCGGTAAAAGTACATTTAGAAAAATAATGATTGTTATGCGAAATATTGTGTTTTCTCGTATCTTATGAATACCAAATCACTTGGATTAATTTCAAAAATAAATGGTTTAATATAATATATATATACTAATTTAATACCTCTCAAAAAAATTAATAATTTATTTTATTAGGTTATAGGAACTTTTTGGGAAGAAAAATAGATTTATATAGAAATCTCCCTATAAATTAAATTTTTTCTTATATTAATTTCTAATTATTTTGTATCCAATGAATTCATTATATATTTTTCTAAACCATATATTTTCATAATTTCATTAATACTATTCATAACTAATAATTTTATAGATAGGTTACACCTTTTTATATTAAATTATAATATTTTTAATAATATATTATTGCTTAGTAAAACTCTGTCCTGTATATAGAATAAGGTATCAAACAAGGTCATTATTGTGTGTAAGGAAAACTGACTTAGTATTGGATTTTAAATCAAGATATTTCATATATTGAATTTATCTAAAATATTGAATATAATATAATATCTCAATATGTTATATTTTCATCCATGATTTTTGGTTTTTGTCATACATGTTATTGAATGTACTGTTCTTTAGAATATGGGGGTGTTACAATCTCCCCACCCTAATTAAATTTAATTCACACAATTTAAACTATACCTTGGTAAATTATTTTTTGATATTTCCAATGTTTGAAACCCACATCATAAGAAGGGTTCATTAAACATCCTCTAGAAATTAGAGAATGGGAAGTGAAAAAGTTCCAAGGACTAACATAAAATAACATTTGGTTCAACTACCAACAGAATCCCATGCATGCTATAGGAGACTACAAATAAACCCATGATCATGGGAAATCAACCCCATAACCATTTCCAAAACGTCATCCCACCCTCATAACCCCATCTAACTATGGGGGAATAGTAAATAACATATAAATAGGTATTTATAAAGGAGAACATTAATGTAATGTAGAGACATGTATATTTAAGAAAAGTGTAAATATTTATTGGGAGTGAATGAGGTAATCAATAAAAAAGTGAATGATCAATGGGAAGATGAGAACATTAAATCTATAATTACATGGTGATTTAAATTACCGTCTATTAATAAAGTATTATGGAAATAATTTTATTTAAAATAAACTTCATAATGTTGCTGAATTCAATTATTAACCGACAATATATGGAAATATATTTACAAGATAGTTTTCAATTCCATATAAATGATTATATCCTTTCATTATTCTTCAATTAAATTATAATTCTTACCTTACTTCAATATATTTATATCCAAAAATAATCATCGATTACAAAAAAAAACTAAAAAAACTTTTAACTGATCGTAAGGACCATAAAAAGTGAAAAGTGTAACTATTTATCTCTTACTATTCTCAAAATCCAAAATGGTTAACACATTAATCTCTAGACCAAAAAATGATACTACTATTACATCATTAATATTTATTAATTAAATTGTTAAACTATAAATAGTGACACATTAACAAGGAAATTCTATAGGTTAGTGGTTGGATTTAAACCCTTATTGTCATATAGTCATGGGTTTATGTCTTTTGGCCTTACTAGACTTGAATGGTTTTCACCCAGTATCCATTTTTATCTTTTCTAAATCTATATTAGAATAATTTCTATTAAATTTCAAAAAGTTACAGTGGATATATTTGAAATAATGATAGTTACTATATATTTTGTTAACTAAGGTTTTCAATTGAACCTAAATATAGATATACATCATATGTTTTATTTCAAAATTGTTCCTTCCCTAGTCTAAGGTTTAAATATAATATAATTTTTTGGATATAAAAATACTGAAACCTTATATTAAATTGAAATTTTCTAAGGATTATTCTAGGAAAGTTTTTTCATTATATATTCAAATACTTCATTTTTTTGGAAAATAAAATATTAATTATCCTAAGAATATCCATTTTGATTTTAGAAAATGATGTATAAGGACCCTCACATTTCATACATTAAAATTACAACACTTTGGAAGAAACCATTACATATTACAAAAATATATATTTAAATATCATATTAATCTAAATAATTTTAAAAATAGAATCATAAACCATGTTACATAAGTGAGTAACATTATCTACAACTACGATCTTCATGGAACGCATCATAGACACATCATACTTAAAAAATATTTTATATAATGGGGAATGAAACCTAAAGATGGGTGAGGCCAGATTATCATTAAGGGTAAACACAGTATATAATTAAGCATAAACATGAGCATAAGGTATGAGAATGAGATATAACATTAGAAGATCATAACTATCATATCAAAGAACATAAATTTAAATCATGGAACAAATATTAGTAATTCATAAGGCATCGATCATAATGGGACTAAGAGAATGAACCATAAAAAATAACATATGAATAAGATAAAGAATTGTGGAGTACACATAAAAATTTAATATCATTCCCTATTAATCACTACCCATTGCTTGAATTTATCAGTGAACATCATGGGGACTACACCTACTCAGCATGACACACCACCATCCCCAGTTATAGTCCCCTCCATATAAGGGATCATATTTCCTAATCTTTACAAAGAGAATCAGGTTTCCCAATCTCACATAGTGGATGAAAGTTTCTCATATTTAATCTTCATGGTGACTACACCTATTAGGCGTGACACACCACCATCCCTAGTCCAATTCCCTTCCTTATAAGGGTTTGGTTTTCCCATTCTTCTCATTGTGGATCAAGCCAATGGACTTGATTCACATTATTATATAATGAGATACTAGTATTTACCCAATGTATTAATGGGACATATTGGTCCCACCCATCTCATATTAAAACCATTCATACATGTTCCACAAAATAAAAAACATGCATCCTGTCACGACCATCTAAAAGTGATGGGTTTCACAAACATCACACCATAACCCATGTAATGAAATTGGTTTCATAAATTTTCTATCACATCATAAACTATGGAAAATAGATATCTTTAACAAACATTTCTTCAATTAATAACATGCGAAAAGAAGCATGTTTCAAAATTTTATAAACCATGGTAGATAAATAATTGTCATAAACATCTGCCACCAAAACATAACCCATTTAGAAAAATAATATGAAGTGAAAATTTGAAACATTTCCTAGAAATTCAGTAGAAACATCAATGAATTTCATCTTAGATGGAAAATAATTATGAAATACCTTTTAAAAACATTTATTGTATAAATTAACCATTCTTCATTGAAAAATTATTTTTAAAACATAAAACCTTTTTAAAACAATTTACTTTGAAAATAAACATGAAAAATTATAATGAAATCTAAAAAATGGTTTGAAAACCATTTAATTGAAAATACATTAAAATATTATAAGGAAGTATATTTAAACAATTTGGAAACATTTTTTATACATTAAAAACCTATTAATAAATATTGAAAATGATTTGAAAATGATTTATTTGAAAAAACATAGAAATAATAAAAATAATAAAAACTATAAAAAATATAGATTCTCTTTTCCATTAATATTTTATTAAAAGATCCTCTTTTAAATCATTTTTTGAAACATGGTTTTTTATGTTCAATTCATGGGTATTAATGCCGAAAAATAAAGAGAAAACTACTTTACAGATTTTGTAATTGTTGAAACATAAACACCATGAAATGGATATTGTCATATAGATATGTTAATACCCAAAAATAATGTATAAAAATAATAAAATATATTCTTGAGTAGTATAATGACAAACAAAAATGATATTAGTATAAAATAAGGTGTAAATCTCAAATAATTGAATTTTATAATAGAAATACCTTTACCTCATGTCATTAATATTTTCATACTCATACAAACCACTGGTATAATAATAATAATTTTATTATATATTATTTACAAAATCATATTATTATATATAATACCATATGTGGTATGATTATGGAATTATATTACCTAGTTAATAACAATTCCATGTTAAGGTTTTTCTTCGGGTAATATCAACATTGATTTTTCCCATGTGTCCTAATTTGTTGTGTTTTTTGTCATCATACTTATATGATGATTTATAGAATGTAAAAAAAAGATATAATTTTTCTGTATGTTCAAATATTATGTAGTCATAATGATCGATGAATTATATAAATATGAAATGGAAGACACCATTCATGGAGATGGTAGACCATATGTATTCATGGATGTGGTTTCCGATTAATTATTGTGATGAATGAATGAAATTAAATGAAATATATGTATACATATTTATATACTTACTCCAGTGGAATAATTATTTCATATATACCATTTATTTTTACTAAACCCAACCCTAATACATTCTATGTTGAGTTTGAGAGAATTACATCGGTTTGAGGAGGCAGTACCCACACTTATCCAAATGAAATTATTAATGTCACACAAAATGGAATGCATAATGGAATTATCTATATAAAATTTAGAGAAGAATAAAACCATTATATATTTCACATATATCTTATATAATTTTTTTTCTTTTATAATTAACACCCATGAATGTAGGTAATGTAAAAATGAATAACATCATTATGTGAGGTAGTAGTTTTCCATATAATAGAACAAAATGTTTGTTACCCATTATATAGATGTGTGTGAAAGTGTAGGGTTAAAAATTATCATTACAAAATATCATTATATTTTGTATTATGAGGATATTATGTATCAATGTAAAAACCACAGTTTCAAGGGAGGAGAAGAAAAATAAAATAAAGGATCTTGAGGAACGATTTTACCTATTCTTTTGGGTAAATCCATTAGGATCATAGAAAAGGGATTTATTGGAAAAAAAATTCTAAATTCCATGATTCAAGGAGAAAGACATGTATTTTTTGAAGTGAATTTGGCAGATAAATGGTCAACTTATAAGGCTTGATAGAAGTGATGAAGGGGAAGATGTGGTGGCCTTTTATTGGGCAGGGAGGAGACACACATTGAATTTTATAAACATGCTAGGTTTGCCAATGTTTTTCATTAAAAAAGTTATAAAATATCAACCAAATGCAATAATGGAACCTTTATTGACGAAATATGGAATCAAAATGGGTTTTTTAAAGGTTTATAGGTCATTTTGGTCATTAACATTAATGATTATTCCCTTAATAAGATTAACTTTACCTTAATTGTTGTAATGAATTTTAGTCACTTTAACTAATATTTTTGGTCGAAAATTTTGATTATATTATTTTAAGATAAATATTTTACTAATTACATCATTGTGTTTAATATGTTTTAAAATCTTGTTCATAGAAGGGGAAAAATCGTGTTTAATGAAAATCTCATATGTGTAGTGAGAGAGATAGTTTTTAATGTGAGAATTTTCAAATGTTCATTAAGTTTTTATATATAAATTAAATATAAATGTAATTACAACGACATAATTTGGATTAATAAATGTAAAATTGATCTTTTTTAATTTTAAATCCAACAAAAAATAAAATTTAGCAATATATACTATTTTAAAAAAAAGTGATTTAGAATTAAAATTCAGTATTTTTTACTATTCATTCAAAAAATGAAGTTTCTAAAACAATTTAACCCAAATATAATTCTAACATTATGAATTAAAAAATGATGTTTAATATTTCAAATTAAATATCTAAAATTGTCTAATATTAATCTTATTATTATTTCAAAAAAAGCCATAAATATAAGTCCTTTTATGATAATAATATTTTCAAACATATAAAGACTTTTCTTTGAAAATATGATTTATTTTCAATATGTTTTTGTATATATTAAATCATTATAATTTATATTTAAAATTAGTTTTTACTATCTATATTAATATTTCAAATGGTTATGTTGTAACTATCTCATCAAAATAATTATAATAATAAATTATTGTCTCATAGAAAATTGGTGTTGCGTGTAAAGAAAGCCAAGTCAACTTTTTGTGTAATTCAAGTGTGTCACACTGTATCATATAAATAAATTTTGACATAGTATGTCATGAAACACACTAAATTAATTAAAATTAATTTATTCTAAAAACAGATTCACAAAAAACTAATGGTGTTGAATTATACCCACCATAAAATTAAATTCACCATCAAAATTTATCATTTTGATACAAAAAAATATGATCCTTCAACCTTATTATAAGTCCCCAGCCTTAAACCTTACTTAATCTTGAGTTGTTACAAGATTACACATTGAGGATCTTTTCGGGTTTAGAGTTTTAGATAATTAGATCATAAAACTTGAATTACATTCCACATATAAACAAAGTGGTTACATAAAGATAGTATTCTTCTTTCCCATCAATGGAAACATATTTAAAATAAAACATGGATTATTTCTTGACAATTCCTTGACACTATCATCATATCATGTACCATTCCCTTGACCTGTGAAAAATATTTCAAAAAAACCTGGGATGAGCATAAAAAGCTCAGTAAGGGATATAAAAATATGGAAAGGAAACATGGGTACATATATACATAAGAATGAAATCATACTTTACCCATAAAACATAAGCACTTTAACATACCTCATCATATCATGAATAAATCATTGAAATCCTAAGACATAAAGGTAACTTGAGGCATTCATAACATTTTTATGTAGGGAGTAACCCTCTTGGTTATGTTTGGAATACCAATCATAGTATATTCCCTAAATCTCTTCGAAGAAACCTTAACTTTTCACTCCTTCTCATTACCCAATGCATTGGAGAGATATATCGGGCTCACCCAGCCTTATTCTATCACGGAACCACTCGTCTTTATAATAATGCCCAAGAACCTCAACATAATCGTATCACATAAAACATGCATAAAGGAAACAAAACATTTCCACCTTTCAATCACAAGATATCAATACAACACATTGATATAAAAACATTATGAAAACAATTTTCAATACCAAAATAAAATAAAAGTAAAACATGGTATTTATTTTTCTTTTAAAATAAAAGGTATGGCTTGTAGAGGAAGCCGAAACTCAAATAATGGTCACCGCGGCAGAGAAGTCGTTGTCGCCGCATACATACGACAAAAACATTCCCTTTTTTCGTTTAGTAAATGATTCATATAAAAAATATTCCTTTTTAATAAACTTAAAATTCAAAGGGGTTTATACACCATATAAAAGATGGTTGTGTATAAAACAAAATATGCCTCAATGAAAGGAGATTGAGACGAAGTCCCATACCTCGGGTCCGACTTGACTCGATCGTTCTTTAATATCCTGAATAATAAACATGAGTTAATTTCTACTTGTTTAATAATTTTTTTCAAGTTCATTATTTCATTTATATCACTTATTTCCATGTCATGAACACTATCTAATTATTTAAGTTAATAACGGCTGTTTTAACGATCATTGGTACTTGAGTCAAAAATAAGCCCTTTATAATTACAAGTTGTTCATGTATCCATTATATCTAGAATGGTATTCATTATTTAGATATCATATATGTCATATATATCCAGTACATGCATGAATTTATAATATTACATAATCATTTAGAGGTAAGAAATGAAATGCACCGTTAATGGAGACGGTAAGCCGTACGTACGCATGAACGCTACTTTTATTTCTATTTCTTATTTTATAGAATGGAATCATAATGATATAAAGGTATATTATAATTCCAGTATAATATCATATATAATATCATAGTTCCATCCTTTATACGTCCCACATATGGTATTTAACGAATCAAATCACTTTGAGGGGGTGGTAGTCCGCACTTCCTTAAATGAAGATATCGCGTTTACCCATAATGGAAACCATAAATGTATGCCCAAAATGAAAAATACCGAAGCTTAAAGAAAACATAAACATATTATATACCATATATAAATATAGTGACATATTAATGGCCACCTTTGAAGGTGTTAAAAGAATTTTGAACAATCATCGTTTCGGGAGTCATAAATTCATCATCCACAGAAACAGTATGTCCTTTAACCATTAGATGTAGGTGTGTGTAAGTGTAGCTCGAATCCTTCTTATAAAAACATCCTAGTATATTTAATATACTGGAGTTGTTACAAAATAAATTAATAAAAAGAGTTTAGGAGGTTGGAGATGCAAAATAAAACAAAAGGACTCAAGTGAAGACAATACCTTAAAATCGGGTAACTCTTTTTGATTTGAGCTCAAAGGCTTCCTTGGGAAGAATTATGCCCAAAGTGAGGCTTCAAGGAGTAATATAGGGATGTGGAGAGACAAAATGGGAAAGTTTTGGCCGAGCCAAAGGCTTTGGGAGTGTGGGTAAGGAGGTAGAGGTGGGGGCCTTTTATAAGAGGAGAGGAGGGGCACTCTTGGAAAGTAAAGAAATGTTACTTTATTTTAAAATGAGTTTCGGATTCAAAAGGTCCCAAATTGATATAATTCAAGGGTAAGGTGATAAGGGTACGAAATACACCAATCAAATAGGTTTTCGACATGTGTAGTTCATAGATTTTACATTATCATTTCATTTTATTTAAATCCTTTATTAATGAGGTAATCGATGCATCATCATGATGTCATAAATAATTTAATTTATCTAAAGTCTAAAAATTATAAACAAAATACCATGATGTAGGAAATATTTTTATCTTTCCAATTACTGTTTATAATAAAAAATCTGACTTTTATAACCCCATGTAAAAATTGTTTTAGTTAAACATTTCATGTTTGTGTCATTTTTACTTTAACATTAAATAAAAAGTTATTTATGTCATTTCCCAACCAAAGTGGCTCCATGGGGTCCCCAAGTTGACACATGGATTGTCTTGGTCGTCCATGACACATCCAATGAGGGTAGGACATGTTTCAAGCTCATCTCATATTATTAAAGCATTATTTTTACCTTAAACTACACTAATTACCACTAATCGCGATTAAGAACATAAAAGTTACTATTCACCAAAAATTATTTTAATCGCATTGAATCACATTTTACTTCTTAATGACAACCATGTATGTCGGATTTTTGAAAATCAAATCACAAAAGTGGAAAAGATTAATTTAAACGAAAAATCAGTTTCTTTAACTACCACTTAGTGGTTTCACTATTCATCAAAAATTGAAGTTTTTCCGAAAGATACCAAAACGATACCCTAAGCTATATTTGATATTCTGAATTCAAAAATGATGTATATTTTACAAAATTCAAA
Source organism: Viscum album (assembly GCA_963277665.1). Lineage (NCBI taxonomy): Eukaryota > Viridiplantae > Streptophyta > Magnoliopsida > Santalales > Viscaceae > Viscum > Viscum album. The sequence goes on from OY728136.1 coordinate 876,841,217, forward strand.
ACATGTAAGTTTCATTATTTAATTTAATCACTAATTCCCGCTGTCATGACATATAGCGTGTTTTTATGAAACAATAAGTATCAAAAGATTGACACTAGTTTAAGTCCAATTTCAAAGTGAAATTGATTCCAATGACCACAATTGGATAAAATGGTAAATATATATTATAATTTCACTTCAAAACCAATTCAAAAGATAATCTAATAATATAAATAAATTTTATTAAAAAGAGGTTTTGAATTAAAATACAACATTTTTCACTATTCATTACAAAATGTACTTTATCGGAAAAATACCAAAAATTCACACAAAGTAAATTTTGATTTCCCAATCATAAATAATAAGTTTATTTTGACAAACATAGATTATAAAATTGTCAAAATATAGATTTAAAAAGGGTTTTCCATCAAAAGGCAGTAAAACAATCTTTTATGAATATTGGTGTATTCCATGCATAAGATTGTATTTATTTTCATTTTAAGCCTCTAAAACACTATATTAATCATTAATAGACCTAGATAAAAATATCTATTTTTAATTACTTACATGGGATGTTACATCCTTCCCCCCTTTAAAAAATTGTGTTCCCGCAATTTATTTACTTATCGAATAAATGGGGGTAATTATCCCTCATTGCATTTTCAGATTCCCATGTTGCCTCTTCCATCATGTGGTTTTTTCACAAAACCTTTACCTGATTAATCCCCTTATTCCGTAACACTTGCTCCATGTGGTCAAGAATCTGGACTGGTTGTTCCCCATAAGATGGGTTCTCTTCCAGCTGAACTACCTCTGGACTCAAAACATGAGATGGATCTGGCATGTACTTTCTCAACATCGAAACGTGAAAAACATTGTGTACCTACGATAAACTCAGAGGTAAAGCCACTCGGTAAGCAACAGATCCAAATCTCTCCAGAATTTCATATGGTCCAATGAACCTTGGACTCAGCTTTCCTTTCTTACCAAATTGCATCACACTTTTCCATGGTGATACTTTGAGAAAAACATGATCACCTACCTCAAAAGAGAGATCCTTCCTCCTGTTGTCTGCATAACTCTTCTGCCTACTCTGAGCTGTTCTCATGTGTTTCTGTATCAGCTGAAATTTTTATTCCAACTCTTCTACCAATTCTAGTCCCATCACCTTCCTTTCACCCACTTCATCCTAGAAAACTTGAGTTTGATACCGCTTCCCATATAATTCCTGAAATGGTGCCATCTGTATACTAGAATGAAAACTGTTATTATATGAAAATTCAACCAAAGAAATATGTTGGTCCCAACTTCCCTGATAATCCATCGAACAAGCTCGTGGCATATCCTCCAAGGTCTGAATTGTTCGTTCTGACTGCTCATCTGATTGAGGAAGAAAAGCTGTACTAAAATTTAATTCAGTACCCAATGACTTCTGAAGGCCTTTCCAAAAGTTAGAAGTTAACCTGGGATCACGATCAGATACAATGGAGAGAGGAACTCCATGTAACCTGACTATCTCTTTAAGATACAAACGGGAAAGTTGATCTAGGGAAAAGTATCTCGTATAGCAAAGAAATGAGTAGATTTAGTCAAGCGATCAACAATAACCCAGATTGCATTATTACCTCGAGATGTCTTCGGTAATCCCACAACAAAGTCCATGGATATATTCTCCCATTTCCACTATGGCACTGGTAAAAGCTGAAGCATCCCTTTCGGTAACTGCTGCTCTACATTAACCTGTTGACATGTCAAACACTTCACAGTAAAATTAGCAATATCTCTTTTCATTCCATCCCACCAGTAATACTCCCGCAGATCTCTGTACATCTTAGTACTGCCAGGATGAACTGAAAACGGAGAACTATGAGCTTCACATAACAACTCTCTCTTCAAATGTGAATCACAAGGCACACACAATTTCTTCCCGAATCTCAAAACACAATCATTATCAATGTTGAATTCAGGTAACTTACCTTTCTGAACCAGCTCTACCTTTTTCTATAACTCATTGTCTTACTTCTGTGCTTGGTTGATTCAAACTGATAGAGATGATCTCACTGATACCTGAAACAAAACAGAAGAAATTCCCGCACCAACAACTTCTATGCCAAAGTTCATCAAATCCTTAACCAAAGGATCACATTCCAAACCCAACATTTCTAATGAGGCATTAATTTTTCTACTCAAAGAATCATCCACTTTATTTTCTTTTCCCGGATGGTAATGAATTGTACAATCATAATCCTTGATTAATTCTAGTCATCTCCTCTGTCTCATGTTTAACTCTTTTTGAGTGAATATATACATTAAACATTTGTGATTGGTATATATTTCACACATTACTCCAAACAAATGATGCCTCCAAATTTTTAAAGCGAAAACAACACCATCTAATTCCAAATCATGTGTAGGGTAATTTACCTCATGAGTTTTCAACTGTTGTGAAGCATAAGCAATTACCTGATCATTCTGCATTAGGACGCAACCAAGTCCTTTCAATGAAGCATCACTGTAGATAACAAACTCACCATTCCTGGAAGGTAGTGCCAAAACTAGAGCTTTTATCAATCTTCTTTTAAATTCCTAAAAACAATCATCACATTCTTTTGTCCAGATAAACTTAACACCCTTTCGAGTTAGCTTAGTCATTGGACTAGATAACCATGAAAAATTTCTAACAAACCTTCAGTAATAGCCTACCAAACCAAGGATGATACGAATCTTAGTTGCATTTGTGGGTCTTGGCCAGTCTTCCGCAAATTTGTTTTTTGCAGGATCAATAGTTATCCCCTCTTTAGAAACAATGTGACCAAGGAAAGAAATTTTTTGCAACAAAAACTCGCACTTGCTGAATTTTCCATATAGTTTCTTTTAGTTTAAGGTTTGAAACATAACCCTTAAATGTCTTTCATGCTCCTCTTTACTTTTAGAAAACACCAAAATATCATCAATGAAAACCACAACAAACTTATCCAAGAACTCATGGAGAATTCTATTCATTATTTCCATGAATACAACAGGTGAATTGGTTAGCCCAAAATCCATTACTAAAAATTCATAATGGTCATATCTTGTATGGAACACAGTCTTTGGAACATCTGCTTCCTTTACCTTCAGCTGATGGTACCCCGATCTCAAGTTAATATTTGAAAAATACTGAGCTCCCTGGAGCTGATCAAACAAATCATCGATATGAGGAAAAGGATATTTGTTCTTAACAGTGATGTTATTCAAGGCTCTATAATCAATGCAAAGTCTCATTGAACCATCTTTCTTTTTAACAAATAAAACAGGAGAATCCCATGGTGATGTGCTAGGTCGAATGAAACCTTTCTCTAATAAATCTTGCAATTGCTCCTTCAACTCTAAAAGTTCAATTTGAGCCATTCGATAAGGGGGTTTTGAAATTGGCTTAGCATCAGGAACTAAGTCAATGGTAAACTCAAATTCCCGATCTGGTATTATTCCAGGCAACTCATCAGGAAAAACATCGGGATACTCATTTAACACTGGCACATCATTAATCTGAACAGTTCCTTAATTTTCAACGATGTGTGCAAGGTAGCATTCATTTCCATCTTTTACAAGTTTATTGGCCTCTTGATAAGTTATCAACAGTAAGGGTTCATTCTTGTACACAAACTGAAAGTCTTTCTTAAAAGAAACTTCTTTAGCTCTACAGTAAATCTTTGCATGGTAAATAGAGAGCCAATCCATACCCAGGAAAACATCAAACTCTACTATAGGTAGAACAATAATGTTTTCAAGTAGGTTCTTTCCACAGATAAGGATAGGAAGATTCTTATAAATTCTTTTTGCCTCAACATTTCCCCCAGATGTTTTTACCAAAAGTTCAGGAGTCATTTCTTGAGATGGTATTCCCATTTTACTAGAAATATTTTCAGAGATGAAAGAATGTGTAGACCCCGAATCAAACAACACACTGGCATAATATGAAAAAACAAACAAAGTACCTGATATGACTTAATTTGATGGACCGACATCTGCTGAAGTAGTTGCAAAGGATTTCACTACCCCTTTCTGCTTGTAGTCTAACTGCTTCCCATCACTCAAGCTCTTTGTCGGACACTCGTTTTCATAGTGACCCATCTCATTGCACTTATTACATTTCACTAACTGTAAATCAAATTTGGTCTTACCTTCACCTTGATCCTTTTCAGTGCAATCATGAGTCTTATGTCCCATCATACCACATCGGTAGCACTTTCCAGAATTCAGAAGACATTCCCCAGCATGCCTTTTGCCACATTTATCACAAACTGGAATCTTAGTTTTCTTACCATCAGACTTTTTTGAAGAATTCTTACCTTTCTCCTGCCACCTCGGTCTCTTCTTCTGTTGGTTGTTATAGAACACTTGATCATCGGAAAACTCCATTTCCACCTTCTCAGAACATCGAACAAGCTTTTCATAACTTTTAAACTCACGAGAATCAAATTCCCTTAGATATTTTGGCTTTAATACTGAGTAAAAACGATTGATTTTACTATCAAGGTCTCAGATAAAATTTGGATCATACCTTGCCAATCGAGTGAACCTTTCTTCATAGGTAGCCACTGATTCTTCCTCTTGCCTCAATTCCAAGAATTGATTTTCCATCCTAAGTCGAACAGCCTTAGGAAAATACTTGTCAAGAAACATACCTTTGAATTCATCCCAGTCAAGAGCATCAATCTCATCGGCGTCCCTGATATTTTTAACCATAGACCACCACTGATCTGCCTCACCCTCTAAACGGTAAATAGCAAGACTAGCCTTTTGATTGTCTGAACACCCCATGACATCGAAAATCTTCTCCAGTGCTTTAATCCACCCTTTAGCTAACACAGGGTCAGTTGATCCTCTGAATGATGGGGGATGTTGCCTCATGAAATGTTCCACCACTGACATGTTCCTCTGCGATTGATCTGGCTGATCTCATGCATGGATACCACCACCATTTATCGCTTGAGTCAACTGCGCCATTACTGCAACAAACTGTTTAGTTCCAATTCCGACCATCTCAGGATGCTGATTTGGAAGGTTATTTCCTTCTGTATGCCTTCCTAGCACTGCTTCCCTATTTCCTTTGCGGAAAACCATTCTGAACAAACATGTCTTAGATGAAGCAACATGGTAATCTTCAAATACTATATCACTTCAATTTGACCATAAAAAAAATATTTTTGGATAATCATTTAATAGAATTATAACTCCTAAAGTTATCTAAACCGACCTTTGATACCAACTATAAGGCCCCAGCCTTAAACCTTACTTAATCATGAGTTATTACAAGATTACACATTGAGGATCTTTTCGGGTTTAGAGTTTTAGACAATTAGATCATAAAACATGAATTACATTCCATATATAAACAAAGTGGTTACATAAAGATATTATTCTTCTTTCCCATCAATGGAAACATATTTAAAATAAAACATGGATTCTTTCTTGACACTTCCTTGAAACTATCATCATATCATGTACCTTTCCCTTGACCTGTGAAAAAAATTTGAAAAAAACTTGGGATGAGCATAAAAAGCTTAGTAAGGGATATAAAAATATGGAAAGGAAACATAGGTACATATATACATAAGAATGAAATCATACTTTACCCATAAAACATAAGCACTTTAACATACCTCATCAAATCATGAATAAATCATAGAAATCATAAGACATAAAGGTAACTTGAGACATTCATAACATTCTTACGTAGGGAGTAACCCTCTTGGTTACGTTTGGAATACCCATCACAGTATATTCCCTAAATCTATTCGGTGAAACCTTAACGTTTCACACCATCACGTTACCCAATCCATTGGAGAGCTATATCGGGCTCACCCGCCCTTAGTCTATCACGGAACCACCTGTCATCATAATAATGCCCAAGAACCTCAACATATTCGTATCACATAAAACATGCATAAAGGAAACATAAAATTTCCACCTTTCAATCACAAGATATCAATACAACACATTAATATAAAAAAATTATGAAAACAATTTTCAATACCAAAATAAAAGAAAAGTAAAACATGGTATTTATTTTTCTTTTTAAAAAAAGGTATGGCTTGTAGAGGAAGCCGAAACTCAAATAATGGTCAGGACGGCGGAGAAGTCGTTGTCTCCGCATACGTATGACAAAAACATTCCCTTTTTTCGTTTAGTAAACGCTTCGTATAAAAAATATTCCTTTTTAATAAACATAAAAGTCAAAGGGGTTTATACACCGTATAAAAGAAGGTTATGTTTAAAACAAAATATGCCTCAATGAAAGGAGATTGAGACGAAGTCCCATACCTCGGGTCCGACTTGACTCGTTCGTTCTTTAATCTCCTGAATAATAAACTTGAGTTAATTTATACTTGTTTAAGAACCTTTTTCAAGTTCTTTATTCCTTTTATATCACTTATTTCCATGTCATGAACTCTATGTAATTATTTAAGTTAATAACGGTCGTTTTAACGATCATTGGTACTTGAGTCAAAAATAAGACCTTTATAATTACAAGTTATTCATGTATACATTATATCTAGAATGGTATTCATGATGTAGATATAATATATGTCATATATATCCAGTACATGCATGCATTTATAATATTACATAATCATTTAGAGGTAAGAAATGAAATGCACCGTTCATGGAGACGGTAAGCCGTACGTACGCATGAACGCTACTTTCATTTCTATTTCGTATTTTATAGAATGGAATCATAATGATATAAAGGTATATTATAATTCCAGTATAATATACTATATAATATCATAGTTCCATCCTTTATTCGTCCCACATATGGTATTTAACGAATCAAATCACTTTGAGGGGCGGTAGTCGGCACTTCCTTAAAAGAAGATATCGTGATTACCCTAATGGAAACCATAAAGGTATGCCCAAAATGAAAAATACAGAACATTAAGGAAAACATAAACATATTATAAATCATATATAAATATAGTGACATCTTAATGGCCACCTTTGAAGGTGTTAAAATAATGTTGAACAATCATCGTTTCAGGAGGCATAAATTCACCATCCACGGAAACAGTATGTCCTTTAACCGTTAGATGTAGGTGTGTGTAAGTGTAGCTAGAATCCTTCTTATAAAAACATCCTATTATATTTAAGATACTGTATTTGTTACAAAAGAAACGAATAAAAAGAGTTTAGGGGGTTGGAGAAGCAAAATAAAAAAAAAGGACTCAAGTGAAGACATTACCTTAAAATCGGGTAACTCTCTTTGATTTGAGCTCAAAGGATTCCTTGGGAAGACTTTTGCCCAAAGTGAGGATTCAGGGAGTAATATAGGGATGTGGAGAGACAAAATGGACAGGGTTTGGCCGAGCCAAAGGCTTTGGGAGTGTGGGTAAGGAGGTAGAGGTGGGGGCCTTTTATAAGAGGAGAGGAGGGGCACTCTTGGAAAGTAAAGAAATGTTACTTTATTTTAAAATGAGTTTCTGATTAAAAAGGTCCCAAATTGGTATACTTATAGGGTAAGGTGACAAGGGTTCTAAATCCACCCATAAAATAGGTTTTGGACATGTGTATTTCATAGATTTTACATTATCATTTCATTTTATTTATATCCTTTATTAATGAGGTAATCGCTGCATCTTCATGATGTCATAAATAATTTAATTTATATAAAGTATAAAAATTATATAAAAATACTATGATGTAGGAAATCTTTTTATCTTTCCAATTACTACTTATAATAAAAAATCTGACTTTTATAACCCCATGTAATTTTTTTTAGTAAAACATCTCATGTTTGTGTCATTTTTACATTAACATTAAATAAAAAGTTATTTATGTCATTTCCCAACCAAAGTGGCTCCATGGGGTCCCCAAGTTTACCCATGGATTTTCTTGGTCTTCCATGACACATCCAATGAGGGTAGGACATGTGTCAATCTCATCTAATATTATTAAAACATTATTTTTACCTTAAACTACACTAATTACCACTAATCGCGATTAAGAACTTAAAAGTTACTATTCACCAAAAAATTATTTTAATCTCATTGAACCACATTGTAATTATTAATGAAAACCATGTGTGTATGTGTTTTGAAAATCAAATCACAGAAGTGTCAAAGTTTCATTTAAACGAAAAATCAGTTTCTTTAACTACCACTTAGTGGTTTCACTATTCATCAAAAATTGATGTTTTTCAGAAAGATACCAAAACTTCACCCTAAGCTATATTTGATATTCCGAATTCCAAAATGATGTCTATTTTAAAAAATTCAAAACATGTAAGTTTCATTAATTAATTTAACAACTAATTCCATATGTCATGACAAATAGCGTGTTTTTATGAAACAATAAGTATCAAAAGATTGACACTAGTTTAAGTCCAATTTCAAAGTGAAATTGATTCCAATGACCACCATTGGATAAAATGGTAAAAATATATTCTAATTTCACTTCAAAACAAATTCAGAAGATAATCTAATCATATAAATAAATTAGATTAAAAAGATGTTTTGAATTAAAATACAACATTTTTCACTATTCATTAAAAATTGAACTTTATCGAAAAAATACCTAAAATTCACACAAAGTAAATTTTGATGTCCCAATCATAAATAATATGTTAATTTTGACAAAAATAGCTTATAAAATTTTCATTAGATAGATTTAAAAAGGGTTTTCCATCAAAAGGCAGTAAAACAATCTTTTAAGAATATTAGTGTATTCCATGCATAAGATTGTATTTATTTTCATTTTAAGCCTCTAAAACACTATCTTAATCATTAATAGACATAGATAAAAATATCTATTATTCATTATTTACTTGGGATGTTACACTTATCATATCCTAAAGTTCTCATGTAGTACCATATAACTGATGATTTCTCAAAAAAAAAACGTTTTCCATGTGACTGGTCTTGTTTGGTAGAACGTTCTACATATGATCCACAATTTCAACTTCTTATTATTAATAAAAAAGACCATGATCCGGTGGTATATGACCTTTGAGTTCAATGCATGTGAATTATTAGCTATGTACCTCCTAAAAAGTTATGCATTTAACATATTGTGGAGTTGAGAGAGATTTAGAGGAAGTACCAAGTGATAGTTTGTTGTTCTTATGAAGTCAATAATCTGATATGCGCCAATATACCTGGGTCTTAGTTTCACTTAATTTCAAATCCTCATAACATTATTCCATAGATGATTTCGTAGAAACAAATTCTCACCAATATAACATTCTAGGTCACTCTAACGGGTATTGGTATAACTTTTCTAATGAATTTGTGATACCTTTATATGTTATCGAATGGATATGAACATTTATACCATTTATTTAGCTATCTTAAGTCCCAATCTCTTTGTTTCTCCATCTTCACCCACACAAAATTAGAGCTCTATATTTATTCTCATAGATGGATTCAAGAGGATCCATCTGAATTCTTGAGATAATGATATTTTTTATGAAATTCCACACTAGAGGAAGGTTTTGATTCCAACCACCTTTGAAATCCGACGAGCACGATCTGAACATATACTCTAGGGTGTGAATTGTTATTTCAAACTGACCATCCATCTGAGGATGATAAGTAGTGTTGAAACTCAATTCGGTATAAAGTATTTTCTGATGGATTCACTAGATAATTTAGATAAACCACAGATCATGATCTGATAAAATAGAATGTCATACGTCATGCAACATTACCACTTCCTTAATGTATATAATGGAAAGGGGATCTATAGATAAGTATTCTCTGATAGTGATGAAGTGTGCTGAATTGGTATGAGGATCTACTACCACTCATGTAGAATTAAACCCCTTTGAGGTTTTCGTGAGTCCATAGATAAATTTCATAGTCATGTTCTCCCATTTCCACTTTGGTATGGGTAATGGATCTAACATCCCTCTTAGATATGTATCTTTCTACCTTATCTGGCTGGCATACCAAGCACGGATTTAAAAACATAGGGATACCCCAATTTATTACATCCCAATAGAATTATTCTTTCATGTCTCCATAAATCGTCGTACATCCAGTATGAATAGATAATGTTGGACAATGATCTTCTTTCACTATCTCATTCTTCAAATACGATATCGATAAACACATACATAGTTCCTAAAGCATATCATTTAATCATGATCAAGGTTAAACATAGGAACATCTCTAACATTCTTTTGAAAAACTATTTATTCCTTCAATGCCTCTTTAATCATCTATTGGATATAGTGTGTAACTATCAATTAAACAAGATTATATTTTTCTCCAACCTTCAAGATTTATACATGTATAATTTTTAAATCTAGAAATACTGGATCTTTAAAAATCCTCATCATGTATATGATAGCTTGATGATTTCAACTCAAAGCATCGACCACTGTGTCTTCTTTCCCATGATGGTGATGTATTCAACAATCACAATTGTAAAGACATGGGATTTCCGTGGAAATTGTTTTCTTAAATACATGTGAATTTTACGAGTCCGTGAAATTTAACAGCGCGTGATTCTGAGGCCCGGTGTCCCCGAAATCATTTTTTGAAGTTTTGTTTTGGTACGTTTAGTAAACGTATGAGAGGGTTTTTATAACTTTTGAACTGATGCTCGGAATTGAAATATGAGGGCACTGTTGAACTCGCAGCGCTGATATTCACATGAGAATACTTTCACCTCGACGGGGGTTGGTTGGAAATAAAAGATATTTTTTGGGTTTTTAATGAAAGAATTAAATATAAATAAAGTTGTAGGATTATTTTTATTTGGTTGGTTGAAGCCATTATGTGAATGTTGGAGGTGGGGACCACCACACCTTAACCTCCCATAAGAGGTTATGGTGGTGGGGCCCACCCGAACCTAACCTCCTATTGATGTTTAATATGGTGGGGACCACACAGGTTTTTAACCCCTTTAAAATCCCCATTAAAGGGGAGAAACCCTCAAACATTCATTAAGTATAGGGAGCCTCTTCAACTCACGTAACACATAATGGTGAAAAATCATCCACATTAGTTATTTGTGCCAACCTTCGGAATTAATTAGGTGGAGCCAATTTAATTAATTCATCAATTTGAATTTTGTGCCAAAAATAAAATAATAGATAAACACAATATATTATTTTGATTTGCATTTGTCTTTTGGTGGAGCTTGGGAGAAGAGAGAAAATCTCTTGCCAAAAAAGAATGAAGAATGAAGAACGAAGGGAACGTTCTTCCAAAGAAGAATGCCGGAAATGATCTCCTTCGACCTTCATCCTCGGATCCTACCAATGTGGGACATCTTCAACCGACCATCCCTCAACACCGTCGTCAATGAGTTGACACATGAGTTCGAGATTGAAAGTGTGTCGTGAACAAGATGAACGATGATCTCCTCTGTCTCTTTCCCACGACATCATCGTCGAACAACGAAAAAAGGTTGGGGATTAATTTCATTTAAGTTCCATGTTCTTCCTTTCATTAAAATCAAAGAACGAGGATGCTTTCTTTTTGCCGATGGATTTTTGTGGTTGGTTCTAAAGGACCGATTGCTATCACCCTAAACACAGAGGGTGTGGGCCAAACTAACATGGCTTGACACCCTCTGTCGATCTATTTTGTGATTTCCTTCGGCATGGCTACGAAACGACGAGGCGGCGAAGGTGGCGTAGACATAGGTCATGATAACCATGCCCTCTACGAACCGTGATTCCCCCATGTTGTCCCACACAACCACCATCCATACCATCCCCGGCCGAGCCCCCACCGGTCGTGCCACTCGCCAAGCCAAGCCGCTGCTCGACTGCCTCTCGGCCGGCTTGGCCACCTCTTGGCCTGCCCGGCTACCCGCCAGCCTCCTGGACTACTTTCCGACCTCTCGAACTCCCCACCCCATGTGGCGCCCTAGCCAAACCAGCCCTGCCCTCGAGGTGCTCTAGGCCGAACCGCCCTCGCAGCGCTTCGGGCTGAACCACCCTCGCAGCACCCACCGGGCGGAACCTCCCACACGGGCTGCTGGACTGGACCCAGTGGTCCAAGCCTATCCTAACATGTTTTCCCACCCAACGGGCCCAATCCAGACCCAACAGGTCTAACCGGGTTGACCAGGTCTGGGTCGGCCCAGACTGGGTCAGGCCGGGTCAGACTGGAACCAGGCCCACTATGACCCTCTCCATTCTTTTGGCCATATCATTGGCACCTGACGTCCATTTGATGAACTGTTAGTAGTTCTGGTAATCAGAAAGCATGAAGATTCCTTAGTGTATACCACACTAGAGTTTGGTGTATAGTTGATTTACGGTTAGGTTGGATCATACACGAATCCAACCGGGCCCTGGGACTAAAAGGCTAATAACTCACAGACCGAGCATCTAATTGGCGCGTCGTCCATTGCGTTGAGACCCCTATGATGTAGCGGAGCTTTGTGATACATTTTCGTGGGACTTCATGGAAGTTGGTGTATAGAAACTTTTCATGAGGAGTGAACCCTCCCTGAATCAAGCGTACTTTGTGAATGAACCCAGTGGCTGGCTGCTTTGAGATAAAAAGAATCCTACCTGGATTCGAGAGCTCTGACTACTATTCCAGGATCCTACGTGGGTTTGACAACTCTGACTACTATTCCAGGATCCTACGTGGTTTTGACAGCTCCGACTCCTTTTCTAGGATCCTACGTGGGTTCGACAGCTATGACTACTATTCCAAGATCCTACGTGGGTTCGACAGCTCGGTTTTCTGTTCCATAACCCTACATGGGTTCGACAGAATAGTTGATTCAGTGGCTAAATCTGACCGTCACTATCTCTCTACATATGTTATATACCTGTGTGAGATGAGTCAGTATCTTTTATGTTTACCTCATGATTAAGATAGATTACTTGATAACATATGTTTATGTATGGGCATATATCTAAGTGGGGTTATCTGCTAATTTCATACATTGTGGTTATCCTTATTGGATGTTGAGAGACCTTGAGGGTATCAGGGTGCCTATTGAGTATTGTTATACTCACCCCTGCGCAGGTTATGCTCGCACCTCATTGTGTTGGTTGTAGAAGATATAAAACACTGACTGAGGTTGAGAGTATTAGGATTGGATGGTACCTAGAGGTGGACCTCGTGATGAGTCGGTACATGCAGGAGACTAACGAACGTGGAGTGCTGAGGGGGCTATTTGTACCTACCCTTCAGGTAGGAATCCCGGTGGATGACCCAATAGCTATTTTTATTTCATCAATTTTACTTTAAGTTCCTTGTACATTATAGTTGGGCTTGTTTTTTCAGCCCCTTTACATTTCAGCACTCTCATGTTATACAGTTTTTTTAGTGTTTTGTATCCAGTTGTGTGCTATGTTGTGTGTGTTTATAGTTATAAAGGAAATTACTTCCCATATTTAGGGAATTACGCCTTTGGTGCTAGTCGCCAGCCCCTGGCATATGGAAGGCGGTCTTGGAATAGTCATGGAACGAGCCCCAGGGGATGAAATGTGAATAATTGGTATCATAGGAGTCGGTTATACAATAGAACATAGGAATCTGATCTTTTCTATGATGCAATTGTGTTAAGGGTATTGAGTGTGGATTTCAGTTCATGGAGTCTCGTGTTGGTGTGGTGGCGGACGTATCCATACACTGAGACCCTGACTTCTGATTTATGACTCGGTACACGAAATAATTGATTGCTTGTATGTTTCAAGAGTTTTCTTACTGATCTATTTGAGTCATCTCACCAGGTATAACTTATTGACTATGGCGCACCTCTTTCATTTCAAGATGGCCCCACCTAGACAGCCATCCAGGGTTCCAGTATTTGTATGAGATGGTATCCCACCAAGAGACAAGGCCTCGGTACAGGGCCCTATCATAGCAGATACACCAGCGGTGCCTCTACCCATTGAGCCACCGATGCCACCAGCCGCAGCAGCAGATGTTGAATGCTGTTTGAGCGCATTTCCAGAGTTCCAGCGCTAGAGGCCACCCAGTTTTAGGGGTGAGACGGACCTACATTCATCTGAGGATTGGCTGTAGGCTGTGGTGAGAATCTTAAGACTGTCAGGGACACCAGCCGACCTTATGGTGATCCTTACCGCGAGTCTCTTTCAAGAAGCAGCAGGCAGATGGTGGAGCCTGATGATCCAGGTGCTTGAAGAGGAAACACTTCTCTGGGCAGACATCGATAGCATGTTTCGGGCGGAGTTTGTCCCAGCCACCCTACGTGTCGTACGGATACAAGAGCTACTTCATCTACAATAGGGTAGCGTGACAGTGGCACAATACTCAGTGAGGTTCACCGAACTCTTGTGCTAGTCCACAAATATGGTGTGGGACCCTTTCTTCAGGGAATGGACCTTCGAGTAGGGGCTCAGGTGAGAGATTAGGGATCTAATGATCTCCCTCAGCATCTCGACGTAGGCGGGGGTTTTAGAGAGAGCCCTCTTGGTTGAGAGTTTCCATGATTAGTAGTCTCTTGCAGCGAGATCCACCACCAGTCAACACGTAGTAGAGTCTTCTGCTGCTGGAAGCAAACAAGTGTCATAGAGTTCCAAGTGGAACTGACCTATAGGTGGAAGACTACATGAATTTGGGTCTGTTGTGCGGGTCACACGAGATAGAGCCTGTCATACGGGGAGCAGGAAGTGCTACACATGCGACGGGATGGGTCATATGACTCAAGACAGTCCAACCCGTCGTACAGATGATTAGAATACAGTTGAGGGACCTCCCAGGTAGAGGCAGAGGTTTGACCGTGGTGGCCCATAGGGAGCAGGCGGACGTGGAAGAGGAGTTGGTCGAGCTGCAGGTGGTGGATGATGTTTTGATGTCCTACCACCACCACCACCACCAGGAGGTCTACCCTGACCGCAAGGAGCAGGTGTAAAGGGGATAGCTTAGCTCTAGGAAGCTGAGGCTTATAATCATGGAAGATCAGAGATTATTTGAGGTAAGATCTATGTCTTTTCCACCATAGTTGTAGTTTCTATAGACACGGGTTCCATTCACTCTTTCATTACCACTGCCCTCATTTAGAGCTCGAAGATTCAGATGGAGCCATTGGCTCGATATTTACGGCTAGAGACTCTAATGGGAGAAGACTTGATGATTACGCACTAGTTTTGGAAGTGTGAGATTACTCTAGTAGGCGAGAGCTTCGTCATGAATCTCCTCGTAGCAGCTTCGATTCCTTAAGACGTCATATTGGATACGGACTGGTTATCTACAGTCCACGCTCATATTGACTGTATTAGGCGCAAATTGCAGTGTGTCCACACAGATGGGACCATTTTAACCTTCACCAGTGATAAGGGAGACTTTTCAGTGAAGGATGGAATTACCCAGAGGAGGGGGAAGACGATTAATCATCAGTTGTCTAGCCTTATCCTCGGAGTGGTTGATGTGCAGTGTCCGAGATATCCTATAGTGGTGGACTAGTACGCGGATGTTTTCCCTAACGATGTCCTAGGACTACCTCCCTACAGAGAGGTGGACTATTACATTTACCTATACCCTGAGATGGCACTGATATCTACACTAGCATGTCAGATGGAACCTACTGAGCTTTTTGAGCTGCAGGTATAGCTGGAGGACTTGCAGGGGAAGGGATTCATCCGGCCTAGTGTTTCTCCATGTGCAGCCCCAAATCTATTCTTCAAGAAGCTGGATGCAAGCATTAGTATTTTTGTTGACTACCACCACCTGAACTAGGTGACCATGAAAAATAGGTACCAACTATCGAGGATCTGTGACCACTTTGAGTAGCTGAAGGGAGCACGGTGGTTCTCAAAGATAGATCTCAGATCAGGCTATCACCATCTCAGAGTTCGGGATGAGGATGTGCAGAAGACAGCGTTCATATGTTGGTACGGACACTATGAGTTCTTGGTTATACCATTCAGCGTAACCAATTCTCCAACCGTGTTCATGCGACTCATGAATAGGATCTTCCATCCATACCTCGATCACTTTTTCTTGGTCTTCATCGATGACATTCTGATCTACCCAACTACTGAGGAGGAGCATGCCTACCATTTGCGGGTAGTACAAGACACACTCTGAGAGCACTACCTTTATGGTAAGCTCTCAAAGTGCCAGTTTTGGATCTGAGAGGTACACTTTTTGGAACATGTAATCTCGAAGGTTGGAGTTGTAGTAGATCATGCGAAGATTGAGGCGGTACTTGCTTAGGATCCACCCAGGTGTATGACGGAGGAAAGGAGTTTCCTAGGTTTGGCTGGATACTACCGTAGGTTCGTATCAGACTTCTCCAGAGATCCATTACCACCATCAGCCTTGACGATGAAGGGGAAACCCTTTTTATAGTCAGAGAGAATCCAGCAGAGCTTTCTAGAGCTAAGGCAGAGGCTGACTAGTGCCCCATATTGAGTCTTCCATAGGAGGGAGTATGGTACGTAGTTTATTGTGACACATCAAGGACCAGACTCAGATGTGTACTGATGCAGGAGCGAGCAGTGATCACTTATGGTTCTCGTAAGCTGAGACAACATGAGAAGAACTACGCCACCAATGAACTAGAGTTATTAGAAGTGATCTTTTCCATGAAGATGTGGTAGCACAATCTGATAGGTAATCTTTTCACAGTCTACTCTTTCCCCCAGAGTCTCAGGTATATCTTCTCTCAGAGGGTCCTGAACCTGAGACAGCATCGATGGCTTGAGATCCTCCCAGACTATGACTTCGAGATAGTCTATACTCATGGGAAGGGGTATGTTGTATCATATGTACTCAGTAGAAGATCTGGTATACAACAGCAAGGAGATATTCATTATGGATAGAGACAGAGAAAACATTCTACAGTATTTTATTGTCACTCCCCCACTTCATCAGCGAGTCAGGGAGGCATAGTGTGGAGACTTTGACTGCGAGACATGACGTGCTTAGATATCCACAGAGCAGGTACCTGATGGATTTTATGAAGGTGGGGAGCACATCATCCGCTTCGGAGGACGTACCATGTTACCAGTGTCACTTCAGGAGGAAGTGTTGAGGGAGTTCCACAAATCCCCTCTAGAGGTACATCTATGAGTGGTGAAGATATATTAGGACCTCAGACGACAGCACTGGTGGCCGGGAATTGAAAAAGCATTCACCAAGTTTGTCTCTCGATTCCTCACTTGACAGTAAGTGAAGGCAAAGCATCAGGTACCAGCGGGCATGGTTCAGACACTAGAGGTCCCAGAGTAAAAGTGGGATGGTATATCAATGGACTTCGTGAAGGTTCTTCCATGAACATCCAGGGGTCATGACTCAATTTGTGTGATCGTCGACCGACTCACCAAGTCGGTCCACTTCTTATCGATTAGAGATAAGGGTTCATTAGAGAGCTTGAGATGCCTCTACGTGTAGGAGATTCTGTGGATACATGGAGTAACTATAAAAATTGTCTCTGATCGTGAAGCACATTTTACTTCCTGATATGGAAAGGGTTGCCGGAGACTTTCGGGATGCACCTTCGATTAAGCACCGCCTTCTATCCTCAAAAAATGCTCATACTGAGCAGACCATTTAGACCCTCGAGGACATGCTACATTCTTCTGTCCTCAACTTCGGTCGTAGCTGGGAGGATCACATACCTTTGGTGGAGTTTTCATCCAACAAAAACAATTATCACTTTACCATTGGGATGGAACCTTTTGAGGCGTTATATGTGCAACCTTGCAGATAACCCTTCTTTTGGACAGACCCTGAGAAGTCAGCACTAGTGGGAACAGATACGGTACGGGCTACCACGGAAAAGGTGAATATCATCTAGGAGCGGATGAAGACTGCACAGAGCGGGCATAAGTCAAATGATGATAAAATACGGAGGCCTCTGGAGTTTGAGGATGTCGACCACATCTTTCTACGGGTCTCACCTCGATGAGGACTACAGATATTTGGCTGAGGTGGCAAGTTACCTCTAAGATTCAATGGATCTTTTCAGGTCCTCAGTAGAGTTGGTGAGGTGGCCTACCGCTTAGCACTTCAACCTTAGTTGCACTGGGTTCACGACGTCTTCTACATATCTCATCTATGGAGATACGTTCACGACCCATCTCACATCATCGACCATAGAGAGCTGGACGTCGACGATGAAGATAATTTCACAGAGGTTATAGTGGAGATTGAGGATCGAAACGAGAGGGTCCGGCGTGGATAGTTGATACATGTGGTGTGCGTTCACTGGCATCATGGGAACCTCCAGGAGAGAACATGGGAGTAGGAGGCTCAGATACTTGCTCAGTACCCCCACTTGTTCTTTTAGTTATAGTTTTAGCTTACGGGGACATAAATACTTGAGGTGGGGAGAATGTAAATATTTGGAATGTCTATGGAAAATTAATTCTTAAATACATGGGGATTTTATGAGTCTGTAAAAATTGACGGCGTATGATTCTGAGGCCCGATGTGCCTGGAATCAATTTTTGAAGAATTTTTTGGGTACGTTTAGTAAACGTACGAGCTGGTTTTTATATCTTTTGAACCGGTTCTCCGAATTGAAATCTGAGGGCACCGTTGAACTCGCAGCACCGTTATTCGCTTTAAAAGACATTCAACTCGATGGGAGTTGTTCAGAAATAAAAGATATCTTTTGGGTTTTTAATTAAAGAATTAAATAAAAATAATGTTGTAGCATTATTTTTATTTGGGCGGTTGAAGCCTCCATGTTGACGTCATAGGTGGGGACCACCACACCATAAACTCCCATTAGTGGTTATGGTGGTGGGTCCCACTGAAACCTAACCTCCTCTTCATGTTTAATATGGTGGGGGAACACCCGGGTTTTTAATCCCTTGAAACTCTCCATTAATGGGGAGAAACCCTCAAACTTCCATTAATTGTTGGGAGCCTCTTGAACTCCCCTAACACTTAATGGTAAAAAATCCTCCACATTAGTTATTTGTGCCACCATTATGAATTAATTAGGTGGAGCTAATTTAATTAATTCACCCATTTTAATTTTGTGCAAACAATTAAATAATAGATAAACACAATCTATTATTTTGGTTGGAATTCGTATTTTGGTGGAACTTCAGAGAAGAGAGAAATTCTCTCACTAACGAGGAACGAAGAATGAAGAACAAAGAATGTGTTTTTCCAATGAAGAAAACTGGAAATGATCTCCTTAGACCTTCCTCCTTGGATCCTACTGATGTAGGAAATCTTCATCCAACCTTCCCTCCACATATTCATCAATGAGCCGACGCACGACCTCGAGATTGGAAGTGTGCGGTGGATGTGACTAACGACAATCTCCTCCGTCTTTTTCAGGCGACTTCATTGTCGAACAACGAACAAAGGTAGGGGTTTAATTTCATTATGTTCCATGTTCTTTATTTCCTTAAAAACAAAGAAATAAGATGCTTTCTTTTTGCGGGTGGATTTTTATGGTTCGTTCTAAAGACCAATTTCTATAACCCTAAACTTAGAGGGTGTAGGCCAAACTAGCATGGCCCAACATTCTCCATCGATCTCTTTTGTGATGTCCTTCGGCATGCTGATGAAACGACAAGGTGATGAAGGCGGTGAAGAGAAAGGCCATGATACCCAGGGATTCCATGACCTGCGCCGCCCCCACGGCGTCTCGCACCACCACTAGCAGAATCGGCCCCTGCTGAGCCCCCACTGGTCGTGCCACTCGCCAAGTCGAGCGGTTACCCGGCCGCCAGTCTGCCGGCCCGCTAGCCTTCTCGGCCACCTCCTGGCCTTCTTGGACACCGCCCAACAGCCCGCCGGCGTCAAGGCATCCCCACAGACCTCACGGACTCTCACACCCCTCATAGTGCCCTGGCTGAACTGGTCGTGCCCTCGTGGCGCTCCGGGCCGAACCACCCTCGCAGTGACCTCTGGGCCGAACCACCCACGCGGCCTGCTGGGCTGGGCCCAGCGGGCCGGGCCGAACCTAACAAGATGACCCGCCCAACAGGCCAGGGCCAGACCCAAAATTTCTGACTGGGTGGACCCAGACTAGGTCGAGCCAGACTTGGACGGGTCGGGTTTGTCCTACCGGGTCGAACCAGACCCGGGCCCACTACGACCCTCTACTTCCTTTTGGCTATATCTTTGGCACCAGATGTCTGTTTGATGAACCGCCAGTGGCACTGGTAATCATAGAGCTTGAAGGTCCCTTAGAGTATACCTCACTGGTTTTGGGGAAGAGTGGAGTTACGTTTATGGTGGATCGTGCATGAATCCAACTGGGACCCTAGGACTAAATGACTAATGACTCACAGATCTGGTGTCTGATTGACACGTCATATGTTGAGTTGAGACCCCTATGATGTAGCGGACCTTTGGGATACTTATTTTTTGGACTTCGTGGTAGCTGGTGTATCGACACATGGCTTCAGGATCTGACCCTCCCAGAATAAATCTTACATTGTGCTAGAACCCTGTAGTTGGCTGCTTTATGATAAAAAGGATCCTACATGGGTTCGACAGCTCCGATTGTTGTTCCAAGATCCTATGTGGGTTTGATAGCTCCGACTACTATTCCAGGATCCTAGGTGGATTTGACAACTCCGACTACTATTCCAAGATCCTACGTGGGTTCGACACCTCATACTACTGTTCCAAGATCCTACGTCAGTTTGACAGCTATGTTTTCTGTTCCAGGATCCTACATGGGTTCGAAAGAATAGATGATTTAGTGGCTACATCTGATCATCTCTATCTCTCTAAATAAGTTATATACCTCTTTGAGCTGAGTTAGTAACTTTTTTTTTACCTCATGATTGAGATGGATTACTTGATAACTTAGGTATATTTATGGTCATATACCTATGTGGGGTTATCTATTGATTTCATACTTTGTGGTTATCCTTGTTGGATTTTGAGAGACCTTGAGGATCTCAGGGTCCCTACTGAGTATTATTATTCTCACCGCTGCACGGGGGCTATGCCCACACCTCATTGTGTTGGATGAACACGACAGACAACGTTGACCGAGGTTGAGAGTATTAGGACTGAACGGTACCCAGAGGTGGACCTCATGAGGAGTTGGTACCCGGAGGAGACTGATGGACATGCAGTGCATATGAGGCTATCTATACATACCCTTTAAGTATGAATCCCGATGGATGACCCATCAGTTGTTTTTCTTTATTCATTTGCACTTTAAGTTCCTTGTACTTTACAGTTGGGCTTGTATTTCCGGCCCCTTTACATTTCAGCACTCTCTTGTTATGTAGTTTTACTTAGTGTTTTGTATCCAGGTGTGTTCTCTATTGTGTTTTTTTACAGTTATAAAGGAAATGTATTCCGAGATTTAGGGAATTACACCTTTGGTGCTAGTCTCCAGCCCCTGGCCTAAGGAAGGCGGCCTTGGGGTAATCACGGCACATGCCCAAGGGGACAAATCATGACATCAATCCTTTATCATCTATAACCATATTCTCTAGCAGAAGTTCAACTCCTTCAATGTGAATATATATTTAAGAAATTTATGGTCTATATATATATCACACTTTTCTCCATAAAGATAATTCTTACACACCTTTAATGAAAAATTTAACGCTGATAAATCCTCATCATGAGTTGGGTAATTTTGTTTATAATTGCATAACTTTCATGAGGGATAATAGATAACCATGTTCTTCTATATAAGTACACATCCCAATCCCATCATGGATGGATCAGTATATATTAAAAGCCCTTCTCCACTTCATGGAAGTATATGAAAATGTGCATTGACAAGCCTTCTCTTCAGTTCCTTGAAATTTTCCACACATTCTTCATCCCGAAGGAACATGGAATCCCATAAAGATCACATGGTCAGGGAATTATATAGTTGTGAGAAATTGTCCTCAAACCATAAATTGTATCTAGCTAATCTGAGAAATCTACGAATCATAGTTACCGTGGTTGGTCTAGTACAGCATTAAAAACCTTCATCTTTAATGGATCTAATGTTGTACCTTCTATTGAGATTATATATATCCCAAAAATAAAATGTTTTGATTCCAAAATTCAAACATTATTAATTTTTCAAAAAAAATTCCTTATTTTGGGTGTTCTGTAAATTTCTTAAGTGGTCTTAATGCTCTTACATTCTCTTTGAATAGATAAGAATATCATCAATAAAGACTTCAACAAACTGAGTGAGTTAATATATGAAGACTATATTCATCAAATCCATGAATGTAATAGGTGAATTAGTAATACCTAAATTAATAACTATATATTCATAGTTTCTATACCTTCCATGGAATGTATAACTCGGTATATCCTATTTTGTGACCCTCAATTGATTATATCTAGAACAAAGGTCATTCTTCGAAAAGTATTCAGATCCTTGTCGTTTAGTTGATGTAATCTCTATTTGTAGTTCATAATTATCATAAAATTGTAAGAAGATCATAGGTTTGTTTTAAAGGTATAATAAATCTTCTTATCCTCAATAATTGATGGGGTATTTATGCATATATTGTGAATATATGCCTAAGATGACATTAAATTAAACCAGAAGAATAATGGAAATATTTATAGGAAGAACATTCCCTCCAACATCAATTGCAGAGGAATAATAGACATTATATGAAATAATCTCACCATGAGGGGTTTGTACTGTTAATTCCCTTTCTAATAATTTTTGTGGAATATTAATACCCTTAGAGAATTATTTAGATATGAATTAGTGGGTATATCCAGAATCAAATAAAAAAATTGAAGGTCTAGATTGAATAGTAAATGTACCATTCACCTTATCATTATCACACCCCTATTCAAAAGATAATGATCATATGAGATTTCTTTATATCCCTCCGGTTAAGAGGTTGTTGACACTGATCAACATCTCAAACCCTTGAGTTTGGGAACTAGTTATTATAATGACCATCCTCCATACACTTGAAGCACTGATGTGTGATAGGTTTATTCTATGTAGCTTTTCCTCTATTTCCATCATTGTAAAACTTCTTCCCATCAGTGCAGTAATAAATTTCCCAATGGCCTTCCCTTCAACACCTAAAAAACATTAATTAAACCCCATAATACAATAAACTACAAATTTATTTCCACACTTATAGTATAAAGGATGTCTCATCTTCTTTCATTCATTGTTATTATATTTTCTTTTTAATATAATATTCCTTTTATTTTTAAGACAATGAGATTGATATGTTACTAAAACTTCCATTTAACATTTGATTGTACAATTTCCAATCTCCTCGTATCTACAAATGTCTCTTATGTCAAATGGCCTTCTGATATAAGGAATTAATCCAATGAAGAACCTATAAAAATTACTTTTAGGTTGGATAATAATAACATAAGTGTACATTTCATGATTTTTGAAATTATCATCATGTGTACTGAATGATTTATTATTCATTTTCTTCAACTCAAGGAACTCATTTTCAATATTCATAAGAAGAACACAAGGAAATTAATTTTTAAATAATATCTTATTGAACTCATCCCAATCCATTGATTCTATTTCTTTATTGATTCATGTATTCTTTATTAAAGTCCACTACTAGTATGATTCACCTTCTAACTGATAAGTAAACATAGTGAAATTCTCTTGATCCACACACTAGATAATAGAGAATATATATTCATTGGTACACTTTTAGTGTTCAAAAATAAGTGGAATAGAAGACCCACTAATAGTTTTTGTATGTTACCTCATGAAGGAATCAATAGAATAGTGTTCCCTGTTTTACTCATTTGTAATCCCAACATGATTCATTTCTTGAGAAACATGTGTGAGAATACCAATGATATTTTTTATTCCAACTAACATTGAATTAAAATGATCAGGGAAAAAATCATTACATTGTCCATCATAATCACAATTAACATGGATCCTTTGGGTTTGAACCATTGAATATTACCAAAAATCAGAGAGTAATAAAAATTTATCATATTAAGGAACCATATAATCATGGAAAAAACGTATAGGGTGTCTAAATTATGAAAAATTCCTTAATTTAGTTCACCCTAGGTTTTTCCATGGTTATTTAAAGAAATAATATTTTTAAATCCTTCATGATGTTTTGTGAAGAGTTTGTGACTTCAAAAATCATATCCCATAAAAGTGTCAGACTGGGTGTGTAACAAGGATTGATTTTGTGTTCCTGGATAGGATCGAGTCAGAAACAAAGCACCTTGTTGTAGTTGTTAATCATAGTCCCATATGTACTAGAACCATGTTAACTTTTATTATCTAGAAAAGGATGTATTTTCTTGTAAACCACTCTTTTTATTCTTTAAAAAAATTACATTATATTATTCTATATATTTTACTCATCCTTAGACTTATCATTAGGCATGTCCTTAGGGTTCTCACTATATTTTTCTTATCCCATTTTTCAATGGTTTACAAAAAATTTCCAATCATTCCAACTATAAATACCCTCACTTTTTATACATTAACATTAAAACACTTGTGTGGAAAAATTAATACATTAAAAAACAAACATCAAAAGACTGTATTAGTTTAGTGCCTTGGGAATATGGAAATATAAATACTGGTATATAATTTAGATACATTATCTCCAAATATGTTTTTTAAGACTAGGAACCATCTTAGACACATCATACATAATACAGATATTCATATCCTAGGTAAGGAATAACAATATGTGGTGATACGAACTGCTCATTAAGGTTAAATAAGCGAGATAAGTAAGCATAAACATGAGAATAAGAGTATGAGAATGTGATCATAACATTATAATATCATACCTGCATATCATAGATTATAAATTTAAATCATGGAATAATGATTAGATTTCAAAAATACATGAATAATAATGGAATCATGATCATGAGCCATGAAATAATAATATAGTAATAATACATAGAATATTTTTATCCATGTAATCAAATAATATCATTCCCGATAAGTAAATAGACATTGCTAAAACTTATCAGGGAACATCATGGGGACTACACCTAAAAGGTTGGACACACCACCATCACAATAAGTTGTAAATTCCATGTAAGGGATTGGGTTTCCCCATCTTCCCATAGTGGATCATATTTACCCATCTCCCATAGTGGACCGGGATTCCCCATCTTCCATGTTTATGGTGACTACTTCTACTGGGCATAACACACTACCATCCCCAGTCACAGTAATTTCCTTATAAGGGATCAATTTTCCTCATCTTCCCACAGTAGATCAATCCAATTTACTTGATTTCCATCATTATCTCATGAGATCTAAATCTTTACCCAATGAATTGGAGAGAGATATAGGTCCCACCCACCACATAATAAAACAATTCATCCATGTGTCAAAAGATAATAAAATTTTCATCATATAATGAACCCTAAAACAGGATGGGATTCATAAACACCATATCAATACACATGAAATTAAATGGTTATCATAAACATTCCATCACATCATAACCAATAAAAAATAGATAGGTTACACAATCATTTCATAAAATCATAACCTAAGAAAAGAAGTGGGTTTCAATGGAATATAAACCATGATTGAGAAATGGGTGTCATAAACATCATTCCATAAAAACAAAAACCATTAATATAAATAATATGACGGTAACCCTTGGATCATTTCTGGTAAATACATGAGTAATATCAATATATTTCTTCTTAGAAAGAAAATATTTTTTTGCAAATACCTTTTAAAAACATTTCATGAAGAAAATAAACATTCTTCATTGAAAATTTAATTTTGAAAAAATAAATCATTTGAGAAAATATTTTCATTTAAAATATAATTTAAAATTTTTTCAATACTATTTCTTTTAAATCCCTTTGAAAAAATATAAATTAATCCTCAACGTGTTTTGAAACACATTTCATTGAAAATACGTGGTAAATTTATAAGGAATGTTTGAACATATTTTAAAAACCATTAAATTGAAATGACTATGAAAACATATAAAGAAAGACTTAAAATGATAAAAAATTAAAATAATTTTCTTTAAATTTTTTATAAAATATAATATTTTTTTGTTAAAAAAATTGGTCTTAAGTTCATGGAATATGTATCAAAGAATGAAAAATGATACAAAACTTTAATAGAAATTTCACATCTCTTGAAAAATAAACCCCTTGAAAGTGATATAATCAAATATAGATGTAAATAACCATAAAAATAATGATAAAAATAATATAATATATTCATGGAAAGTATAATCCTAGTCACATTTCAGTTGAGCAGTGAATACCGCAAAAATCACACATAAATGAATGTGAGAATAGAATTCCCCTTAATTTATGTCTTGAATCTCTTCATATTAATACAAAAATATTGTATGATAAATATAAGTTTATCATAAATAATATATAGAAACATTTTATTATATAATATACCATATATGGTTTTATTAGTACTTTATATTACTAATTTATTAATAATTCCATGTTAAGGTTTCGCCTCAGTTAATATATGATTTGTTTATCACATGTGTATTAATTTGTAATTTTTTTATTCCTCATACATATATCATGATTTTCAGAATGTAAATCATGATATAGATGTCTTTTATATGAATTATTTATTTATTTGAAAAATCTATAAATGATAGTAATACGGAATGGAATACACCATTCATAGAGATGGTATATCGTACATATGCATGAATGTTGTTTTTGTTAAATTGTCATATTGAAAAAAAGTAAATGATATATATGTATATGTATATATTAACTCCAATAAAATTATTATGTAATATGTAACATAAACATTTACTTAACCCAATATTAATGCATTCCATATAGAGTTTGGATGGATCACATCACTTTGAGGAGGCGGTAGTCTACACTTCCACAAACTAGATTACCTTTATCAAGGAAAATTGAAATAATAATGGTACGCACTATATAATAATTATAGATTCATTAATAAATTATAAATATAAAATTTTTCATATATTAATAATATTTTCATCATAATTCCTATCCATTATAGGTTGTAAAATATAAATGAACAACATCATTTTTTGAGGCAGTAGCCTGTCATACATAAGAACCATAAGTTCATTACACATTATATGTAATTTTTTATAAGTATAGTTCAAAACCAAATCATAAAAATATATTAGTATATTTTTGATACTGAGGCTATTATGTATGAAATAAATAAGAATAATCAAGGTAGTTTAGAATGAATATAAATTAATTTAGCTTGAGGAAGGATGTTACCTTTTGTGGGGGCAACACCTTTTGGTTTCCATTAAAGGGATTACTTGGTGGGATTTATTCCAAAAGGGAGGATCCAAGTACTAAGGGAGTGATTATAATAGGTTAATTTGGAAGATATTTTCCAATATATGGAGTCTTGAGATGTGTGAATATTGTGGATTGGTGGTGGCCTTTTACAGGGGAGGGGACACACATTGAATATTTGAAAATAGGTTAGGTGTACTAACATTTTTACCTAAAAAATGTAAGAAAACCATAAAAGTAAAATAAATGATGTTTTAAGGCCTAAATATGGATATACAGTGGGTTTTTAACAAGTTTCAATGTCATTTTGTCTTTTAAGTTTAATGTTTATTCACTCGTTAACCTTAATTATACCTTAATCACTATAAATAATTTTAATCGCCTTCACTAATCTATTTGGTAAAAAATTATGTTCATATTATTATACTATAAATACTATAATAATTTAAAATATGTATCAATTTTTTCTCAAATTACATTTACAAAATAAGGAAAATTATGTTTAAGACCAATCTCATAGTAATGGAGAAAAGCTAGTTTTTAAAGAGATATTGTTCAAATGTTAATTATGATTTGATATCTAAATTCAATATAAAAATAATTTAAAAGAACTAAATTTTATTAAAATATGTATAATTGATCTATTTTGACATTAAAAATTACATAAAATATAATTTAACTATATAGGTAAATTAGATTAAAAATCAGTTTTGAATTAAATTTCAATATTTTTCACTGTTAATTAAAAAAAATATGTTTGTTGGAAAAATAAAAAAAATTAACCATAACCTAATTTTGAAAATATGAATTAAAAAATAAATTTTATTTTATAAAATTAATTTTATATATAGTACAAAAATTAATTTTATTTTTTATCATAGAAGGACATAAAAAATATGTTCTTTTACAAAAAACAATACATTCAAAAATATAAAGAATTGACTAAAAATGTATATATGATTATAAATATGATTTATTTATATAAATAATTATAAATAGTATTTAGAAATTAGTTATTAGTATTTATATTACTATGTTAATAGGTCATGTTGTAACTATTGTTTTAAATAATTATTATAATTGTATCTTGTTTCATAGAAACTCGATGTTGTGTATAACACAATACAAGTCGATGATGCGTGTAACCAAAACATATCTTGGTATATAGTATATATAATTATTAATTTATTGGGACTTGTTACAAAAAACAAAAACAAAAATTAATCTATTAAATAATGTTTATAAAAACATGGGGTTTTATTAGGTGTGCAGTAAGGCCTGTTGTTTGTACCAGGTTACACTCGAGTTAGGCCCATCATACCTTACTAGAGTTTTTAACCCTAGGTATATCTATTTTAGAACCGAATACAGTTTCTTTATTATGATAGGGTTGTATTTAGAGGAACACCAACATAATATATACCTTAACATAATTCTATGATGTTCTTCTATACCTCTCCTCAAATTATACCTTAGGATTATGTTCCCAAATATATGTTTTCCTAAATCTAGCTCACAAGGTTGCTTCTCAAATTCATCTGATACCAACTATAGTGACCCAACACCATACATACCAAATATAGTTTATTATATCATTACATTCACATGATTATATAGAATCAAATCCCAAAGGACCGAATATTTTTGTAGTGGGGGTTAACCAAATAAATACATGACTCTTTTATTAAGAATTAACACAGTAATTAAAACCTAATTTTTTCATTTGAGGATAAATTTATTTTATATATGTTATCATCGAATGTCATTCTTCATAAACTTCTTGGATTCTTAGGGAATTTGAAAAAATATAGGGGAGCTCAAATACATGTATGGCCAACTATAACCGATAAAATAATTAATCAATGAGAATAGTCAACATGGAAAGGTAATAACTAATAACACAGTTCATGTAATAATTAAAATAATATATATAAAAATGAAAAATTTATAACTAAAAATAAATTACATTCAAATAAATAGATATGTTACAATTAATATGCAAAGTAAAATTACTGAAACCCGTGTCATTTAATTAATGAACTAAAAATTTAATGCACCCATAGATATGATAATGAGAAATATAAGTTATAAATATAAATTAATCCAAATGAAAAAGTGGTTAATTAAGAGATTACCTATTTCCTAGGTATATGGTACCCATACCATTAAGACCATCTACAAGACGGTTTTATGTATCAGGTAAAACCCCATCTAAGGCTAGAAAACTGACTCATCCCATTGGATTACTGATGCATTAAGGGGAAATATATAACTAGGCCCCACATATTTCATACATGTGAAGTGTATTCCTTTTATATCAAATAATCAATTTAAAAATGTGCCTTATGAAATTTCCATATTGAGTAGAAGATGTACATTTATAAAAACTTCCCTAGAAAATCCAATAACTGCCAAATAAAAACTGTATTAAAAATGGAATATGGTTTAGGAAATATCCATATCTATGATAAATGATATGGATATTTAAGGTAAAATTTGATTTCATTGATCACATAAATTTCAATATATAAAGGGTACTAACAAATAAATCAAGGAAGTGAATGTAAATACAATATTTGGGCCAATAAATCAAAAAACATCAAGAGGAAGAATAAGTGTGGTATCATTATGACATACAACGATTAGAATAAGAGTAAGTTTTATTTACATTGATGAAATATAAGGATAACATTAATTGTTTTATTGTGAAAAATATACATTCGTTTAGGAAACATTTTCCACTAAAATAAAATTAATAACATCAAAAAAATTTTAAAGGGTGAAAATTCCACTGAAAATTCATTTATTAAAGGATAGAAGACTTTTTAGTGTATTTTAATAAAATGTGATTTTAGAAGAGTACAGGTTCTACATCTAAAGAGAGAAATTATGAAGGGTTTTCTTAAAATAATTTATAACACATTATAAGTAAAAAATGAGTGAAATGGTACTATTAATAGTAAATGTTCTTGAATAAATAGAGGTGAATAATCTTAGTTCATTTATTATGAAATCGTAAAATAATTTCCTATGATGGAAATTCAAGTGTATGCAATCCCGAACAAAATAAGCATGTTAATTAAACCATTGAAATAATTATAAAAATTATGTGAGAATCAATTAATGATTATATTATGAGTTTCAAATGTAAATCCCTATAATAAAATTTAAAATACAAAAATATATAGTAAAAATTGATAACACAAAATCTTGAAATATTAATGATAATGAGGAAGTAATATAACCCAAGGAAAAATGAATTGAGTTATGAAATTTGTTTACGACATTGTAATTTTATGTTCAAATCCCCATAGAATATATCATTAAAATTTAAAATCAAAATACCACAATGATAAACAATTCATGATATAATATATAAAAATGGGAAGTATATATACCTTAGAAAACAAGTAAGTGGTCAATATGATAGTTATCATACTAATGGAAAAAGTGAGATGAAGATATCTTACCATGCATTTTGTTTTTAGGTAAACGTCTTTCAAAATCCAATATAATTGTTATATACATTTTAATTACTTATTAGAGATCCATATTAATATTTATGATATCATATATGATATTCTTATAACATCATATTACCTGTTTGTTTGTAAACATTCATTATTTTCCCATTTTTGAGTGTTAATTTCATAGATCTTTGATTATGTTTTGAATTATTAATTGTTATTAATATTAATTAGACCATGATTTCATAATATATATAATTTTAAAAAAATATTTATTTATCATATATATTCAGTTTATATTTATTTAGTCTAATCCATTATGTTTGGATATAAGAAATGATAAAAAATCGTTCATTGAGATAGTAGGGTGTATATATGCATGAACTCTACTATATATTTTTCCACATTAAATAAACTAAAAGATTATGATATATTTGAATATTATAATTATATTATCATATATATATTTTATATAATGCATATATGTTTATTTAAACCATTTTTTAATATTCTATGTATAGCGTGAATGAAATACATCACTTTGATGAGATAGTAGTCCACGCTTCCACAAATGATGTTATCATATTTACTCAAAATGGAACGAATAAAGTTATGTGTATATAAAAATTACAATAGAATATATAAATTATAAATAACTTATATATCATCTATAAAAAGTGTGTTCATTTTAATTTCCAACCATGATTGGTGCTAATGACAAAACAAATGGCATCATTTTGTGAGGTGGTAGTTCACCATAAACATAAACGGTATGTTTTTTACCCGTTAGATGGAAGTGTGTGTATGTGTAAGTCAAAAAATAGAATAATGAAATCTAATTATATTTATTATATGGTTTTTATTACATAAAAATGAAACAAGAATAGTTTATGGCGTGGATAATGAATATAAAACAAAAAATCTTGAGGAATGATGTGACCTCTTATTAGGGTAACTCGCATCGATTTTCACCAAAGGGATTCCTTGGATGGATTAAATTATTAAGGGAGTATTATATGATTTGGGGAGGTATTTTTAGGATATATTTGGTTAGATATTGTTCGAGCTAATGTATCCTGAGAGTTTCGAATAAGTGGCAGGGTAGAGTTCCTTTTAATAGTTGAAGAAGAGTGAGAGATTTGTATATTTTTTAGAATGGAATTTCACCTGCATGTTTTCTATGAAATGTGGACCAAATAAAAAAAATTAAAGACATGGAAATATAGAGTTTAAATATTAACAGATAATGGATTTTAGAAAAGTGTCTCTGTCATGATGTCCCTTCATTTTAAGGATTAGACCATTGTTAAACTATTTTTCTCTTAACTGTTGTAATTAATTTTAATCAATTTATCAAATATTATTAGTCAAAAACTAATTTTACCATAATATAAATTATAAATTATTCTGATTCAAAATATATAATAAATTTTCCCAAATTCTTATCATATAATTTGAATAAATTAATTCAAATTTAATCCCACCAATGGGACAACAAAGAAAGGTTTTAATATAAAATATTCAAATATTTACTTCATTTCTCCAATCAATTTCAAAGTGAAATTGTTCCTAATTATCTAAATTATTTTAATTAATATAAATATAATATAATTAATCATTAAAACCATTATTAAATAAAATTTATCCTTATAAATAAGTTAGTTGAAAAAGAATTTTTGAAATAAAATCCATTATTTTTATCTATTAATCCAAAAATGAAACTTCCTAGAAAAATAGAAAAAATCATCCAAAATTTTTTATTATGTTATTGTTTAACAAATGATGTTTATTTTTTAAAATAAAATTTATAAAATTTCCAAATATTGTATTCTAAATAGGTTCTCCACTAAAAGATAGAGAAAGTGCATTTATAAAAATATTGATTTTTGTATGAAAAATTAGGTTTGCATAGATATCCTGAATATAAAATATGTTGGATGAATTTAAAAAATATATTAATGAATATAACATATATATGTATATACTACCTTATTACCACTCAATAATTGTAATTATGTTAATTTATTATGATAAAATATATTTGTGTATATAAAAATACTTTTCTATAAAAACATTCCCTTTATATTAAATTTGTTCTTATAATAATTTATCATTAATTTGTAAATAATGAATTAATTTTATATTTTTTGTAAAAAAATAATGTTTCATAATTCATTCCATTATATTCATTGCCGCTAATTTAATGGATTGGTTATACCTTATTTTATTAAATAATAATATTTTAAGTAATATATTGTTGCTCTATAAAACAAGGTCTTATGTGTAACGCATGCTAGAGAACCATACGGTTCATGCATGCAAGGAAAGAAAAAATAGTTTTTCTATGAGTTGAAATCTATATATAAGATTTAATTTATCTAAAATAGTGATGAAACATTAATGAATTAGGATATTTTATTTTCATATGCACTTAGTGTTGCTAGTCATATACGTTATTGAATAAAATGTTCTTACATTAGAATTTCAGGTACTTACAGTGTTAGGTAAATTTCACCAAATATAATTCTATTGAAGGATATGGATCATAAATTAAGATAAAAAATGAGAGAACATTTAATTAATGTGATATTACATTGGATATCATGGATTTTTTTTAAGGAAGATGGTGTGATAATACTACTATCCAAAGTGGTAGAGATTAACATGATTCTTCCAACATCACATCTTAAATCCATCGTTACTTTTATGATTCTTGGGGTTGTAGTGGTGGTAAATTTTTTTGACGCTAATTGATAAGGTTTATTATATAATATTTATTTTTCACCCATAAACATTTAATTACCATCCAAAGGATAACACAAGGCTGAATAATCTCAACCACAATTCAAAAAGTGATTGAAATGTGTGATGTCTTAGTGATTATGAAATCATACACTGAAGAAATGAGATCAATGTATTTTTTGGCCAATAACTAAATTTATGTTTATATTACATCTTCCTATATGGGAAATTTTTTTGATAACCATATGATGCCTACTTCCCACATGGGCTGACAGCAAGGTCAAAACATGAGTACCCCCACCTATGTAGATCCATGAAAATCTCCTTTGTTCAAAAAAAAATCAATGAGCATAAACATTGAACACACTAACCCAAAATAAATATGGATAATTAATCTTATAATTTTGAGATAGAAACCTACTGTGGATTCCCACTCAGTTGGTAGGATTTACCCATATGTCGATGCCTAAAAGGGATCCATTATGGTCATATACCCTCTCCAAGTAGAAACGTATTTTAGAAAATGTTTTACAAAATCCCTTCCTATAAATACCATGATTTATATTATAAGAACAAAAAGAGGAAATAGAGAAGGAAATGAATAAGAAAGAGTAAACATTGAGAATTTCTTACTTCTGTCGTCAGAGAGGAGATATCTATAGGTAATCCTAGAGATACAAACATTTTTGAGGGATTATTAAACCCTCTGGAGTTATCTCCTTGAACTAAAAATATAGGGTTATTTCATAAACCAAGTATATAGAGTCTCATCTCCCATATACTATCTATTTTCCCAACTATCACAGGATCACCCCCTATAAATCCCACAACACAAAATATTTTTGGTCATCTATTATGTATATTTTTATCCTTTTTAAGTGGTATATATATAGAATTATACATTGAGACCATGAAACACAAGCCTACAACATGAATATCAGCCTTAACAAGGCCCCCATGTATAATGAACTCCTTAAATAACTTCTCAGGAAGACCATTCTCCTCTTAAATCATACTATGTGGACCAAACACTTCCAAGATCCTACCATGTGACATAAATTCCAACATATAATAATACATCAGTTTTGTGTACCCTAGGTTATTCTACCCCTCTTATTGGTCATGGATATCTTATATGGGATGATATTACTATAATATACTTTTTGGAATCCTTTCTCTATAATTAAAAACATTAAAGGGCTCAAATAATGCATTATCCTAAACAACCCAACATACATGATCAAGTTATGAAAAAATGTGAACCCTATTGATTATTTATTACATTGATAAAATTTGGATTGGTGATTATAAAATTATGTTTTTAGAACCCTTCTAGTGATTATTATTATATATTACCTTGATAATGAGGGTCCCTATCCAGATGGCACTACAACAGTATCTCCTAAATCAAAATTCCCTATATGAGCCCCAGATTCCAGTCAATGATCCATGGGTTAATGAGCTTACCATATTGGTGTCAGACCAATCCATGTCCCCATTAATTATTTCATAATTATGAAACATCAATGGTTGAGAAAATTACACCCCAAACCCGCACAAACTCATGTGAAATCCCAACCGATTCTCTCTCAGTTATTAAGAAACATCATGGTCCTCCTCCTTTGTTTAAGTACCAATTATGTCCTTATAATGTTAAGAAAACCCTTCTATAGCTAATTATAAATGCCTCTATTTTGGCATCACATTCATAATACACATCCAATCCACTAATTTTCAATCTTTTGAGACATGCATCCTATTGCACAATGTTAAACAACAATGTACGATCCAGTCGCACGACCATAAATTACACATGTCGAAATATATATAATGTTATTTTTTTAATATATATATATATATATATGATACTACTTTTTAGTTGAAATGCAACATAATTACCCCTTGAATCATCTGTCATTAGGTTATAATCCCTATGATCATTGGAGTCCTTTCACTCTATCAATATTCTACAGGAACCACCTATTCCATGTTCTTGAAAAATCAACACTTTGTATACTGGTAAAAATACCGATTACACAAATAAACAATGGGACTCATGGTTAGATATTACCAATGAGCCAAACCAATCCTTAATAGGTCATATTCTCATCTATGTTAACTATAAAG
Source organism: Viscum album (assembly GCA_963277665.1). Classification (NCBI taxonomy): domain Eukaryota; kingdom Viridiplantae; phylum Streptophyta; class Magnoliopsida; order Santalales; family Viscaceae; genus Viscum; species Viscum album. The sequence continues at coordinate 876,876,633 of OY728136.1, forward strand.
GGAATATCATGCATAAGTCCCACACTGACCATTATTAGACACATTTACATAGAATCCAATCAGTCATGGATGAATGAATGTAAAAGGGACCATATTCGTCCTTGTCACATGTCCGTAAAAGTCATTATGTTCATCGTTAATTGATAAAAAACAACTATAGTTCGGACTATAATTCTGTAGAACCATAGAAAATGAAATAATTCTAGAAAAACACACTATTTAGACACTATCTTGATACAAATTGATGATACCCATTTTTACCCATCCATATTCAAAAATAATATATTTATTCATACCTAAGAAATTTTTAGTTTTATATAATTATATAATTATAAAATATATTATTTAAAAACCCTATATCTTTCTCACTCAATATACAGTTTTCCAATTATACTAAAATTTTACTATTCTAGGATTAGTCCCCAACATATCTAAAATATTTCATTACATGCGATACCATTCTAGATATATCATATTTATTACAATTATTTATAACCTATGGGAATGAAAATAAAAATAATGGTGAGATTATATTCTTTGTAAGGGAAAGTGTATGATGGAATCAATCTTAGAATGAACAAGGCATGAACAATACAGTTGGAGTAAATTATAATCAAAGATAGAATAAAATTTACAACTTGAGCATGAATTATTTCCATGGATAAAAAAAAAACTTCGGTAAAATGGAAAATAATAAATAATTTTTTTAATTTTTTAATATATAATTACACATATCATAATATCAAAATCAAGGCTCGATTCCCTTACATCATACATAAATATGAAGGCACACACCAAATAACAAGTGAATTTTTTCGTTGGGGACATACTATTGCATCAATGAGATATACATTATTTGAACCCATCAATAAATTACTATATATAATTAATTTTTCAAATGAAATAAATTAATGACAATAAAATACCTAATTGACATGCCTCAATAGTCAATAAACATTTTTAATAGAAAACTGCCATTCAAAATATCAATATTTTCCACAATCAATATAATACATTTTATTTTGATCATACTTCATGTAATATAATATATATCTAATAAATATTTTTTAAAAAATATCAAAATTATAAATATATAATTAATATAAAATAATACGGTTATAATATTAATATAATAATGGAATGTGATAAAGAATATAACTTCTATGATGTAAAGAAACAAAGAAACATCAATGCACATGAGGTAAGGTTTAAACCATAATTCAATAAATGATGAAATAATACTATAAATTCACCATAAATGATCTTTATTTAGTAAATGAAAGTATTTTTGAAATTATATTTGAAAATTGATGGATAACAAGGAAAAATAACTCTGTAAAACGTTTATAACATTATATTAAAAAAATTATAAATCACTTTTAGGAATCAATTTATAAAATATAAATAATAATTTTTCAGTAATATAATTTTTAAATTGTTTTTAATAATGGAATATTGAAATAAAACATGATTTAATAATAAAATGGGGAGTAGAAGACAAAAATTTACATATATGAAATAAAATTACTTAATATTGTTTAATAAAACGAATATCTTTTTATATTAAAATATAAATAGAAAAATCGAATAATAATGAGAATAGATATTAATTTTCAATAAAATAAAAAAATTAAAAATAATCTCAATATTTAATAATGGTCATGATTTCGGGAAAATGTAATAATGTAGAAAATGTTAAAATGAGATTCTTTTCAGGAATTTCTAATGAAATTAAATAATAACTTAGACATTAATTGTTAATATGATTCCATTTAAAATATTAAAAATAGTGTAATAATTTTTATAGAATTACCTTTTTTTAATAACTAATGTGAATAAAATAATTATATTTTATAAAAAATTTCAAATATGGATATAAATGAAGTAAATTTCCAACCAAAAAGGAGAAAATGGTCAGCTTTTCTTAAAAACCATTATTCAGTGGTTTTGAGCACCAAAGGGGTGAAAAATGTAAATAATACATATAAAACAAAAAATAATAAAATTAGAAGAAAATATATGGGTTTTATTAAATAAATATCATATAAATTTCTAATGAAAATTTTAATGTAAATTTTTTTTAATAAATATTATCATGAAAAATTAACAATTTTCATGGAATTCTGCTTGGTCATACACAATCCAACCTCCTACAAAATAAAACAATATTAATTATTTATATATATTAGATTAATATTTATATTAATATTTCTGGATATAAATTATTAATAACGTATTTTTACCCATTTTCACATATTTTTTTGTTAAAAGAAATTATTTATGTTTTAACTATTCTATTTCCCAAGCATGTTAGGATTTAGTGGTTCTTATATTTTATCCTCGGATATGTTTTAATCTCCAAAACAATGTTAATAATATCATATATATCATATTTATTTATTTAATACACTTTTTTAACTATCCATGTAAGGAAGTGATTAAAAATGAAATACATCTCTTTCTGGTGGGAATAGTCTGCACATATTCATGGGCGATGTTTTCATTTTTCAATGGATAGGAATGAAAGTAAATAATAATTCATATTTCAAATATCATAATTATTTTATAAATTCTATATATATTCTTTATATCCATCTATATGACCATATTTGAGAGGCAATGTTGAAAAATGAAATATATCACTTCATGGCAGCGATAATCTACACATTTTCATGAGCAGCACATTCATTTACCAATTGATTCAAAGTAGATATAATATTGTTTTAAATTCACATAAAACATTAATTATGGTAAATATACTAATTTAATTTTGTTAATGTTTTCATAGAATATGTTTATGAGGTTTAAGTAGAAATAAAATTTTAAGAGTCTTGTAAGAATATTTACCTCCTCCTTTTATAATATCCCTTATAAAAACATAAGTACTGTTAGATAGAAATTTGGGAAGAAAAGAAACTATAGGTAAGAAATATGTGTTTTTCTAAGTTATATGTGAAAATTTTGGTTAACCTATTTTTCTAAATTCGTGTGAAAAAGTGAGAAGGGGGGTTCCCTTTTATAAGCGAGAGGGGTGATGCTATTTTAAATACTATAAAATTAAAATATTATATATGAATATTTATTAAAAATGTCTAAGAATGGGCCAAGGTTTCGAATATAGGATTTGGTACAGCCTAAATAAACTTAAATAATAATATATTCAAATGTTTATGTGATATTTTAAGAATTATCTCTTAGTTTAATCCCCTTTAAGACCATTCCCTCAGTAATAAATTTTTTTACAATTATAAATACTAATTATGACTAAAAATGAAATAGTACATAATAAATAATTTGATTATTATAATTACAAATATATAATACATTTTACAACACCAAATTCTAATACATGGTAAAAATTAATTTTAATATAATCATGTTAATGGTAATGGAAGAATCTCTTTTTAAATATATTTTCTAGCATAAAATGAGATTACACTGATATCATGTATAGAATTTATTCTCATGACATTTTAATAGTTTATGAATAAAAATGAGAGTTATTTTACATTAAAACTGATCAAAACCAAGTGTGACCTCTAATTTCATAATTAATGAAAACGAAAAAAAATAGTTTGTTTATTTTAATAAAACAACACTTAGGATTAAAAATATCAAACGTATGTTTATAAATTCAAAAAAAATAGAATTAAATGGTTTATTTTAATTACTAAATTTATATTACATATATAAATAAGGTTTCACAAGCATTAAATTCTGTTTTATACCAAAATTATTTCATAAATGTAAATGTATTAGTAAAACTGGTAGCCTTCACTATGCACTTAAAAATCAAGCTTTATAAAAAAACAAAAAATCACCATAAGATAATATAGACATGGTGATTTAAAAAATGGTGTTAATTTAATCAAATTAAAATTATAATATTTTTTATTTTTCAATTGATGTACAAAATAACGAAATTTTATAGAAAAATAAAATTTTTAAGCATCATCTAATATCAATAATATTTCATATCAATTTATAATAACTTAAATTTTAATGTATTATTTCATACATTTATTTCTTTTCAAAGTGATCAATTTATTTCGAAACATCAAAAATATTTATTTGAAAAATACCCCATATATAATTGAATAAATTTAATCATATAACAATAATTATTTTTTTCATAATCATTAAATTTTACCAATAAAAATAAAATAATACAATGTCAGAATCTTAATTGATTACTATATTTAAATTTATTATAGTTTTATTCTTCTTGTAATTTTAATTTGATGTGAATTATTTTAGTACAGTGTTTCATGTGTTAAAAAAATTCTATATAGTATTATTTGAAGTATAATTACATATTGACATATCTAGGTATTTCATTGATTACCCTCATGTGGATACATAGATTATGATTCTTAGGGGCTTGATCCCAACACAACAAACACTCACTAAATCATTGGATGGTGATAAATTTCAAATTTCTTGACTAAGTGGCATAAAAACATCACATCATTAATTAATATGGGATGATGGATAACCTATTATATATAAAAATGTTCATATAAATTCATTTCAATGATCAATCACTTACATGTGAACAACTAGTCATATGATTTCCTTGTATCATTAGATGTTTCTAGTTGATATAATGTAAAAAGTATATATTATTAAATTTTATTAACATATTCTATTCATGATAATACATAACTCTGAATATATTCAATTATTTGAGAAATTCATTCATAGTATAATTTAGTTATAATATTCAAAACAAACTCATATGTATCACATGAAAATGATATTTGAATAGTATTAATCTAAATGATTAATATCAAATGAAAATAAAATCTTACTCAAGATAATGATTTTCATGATATACAATTAGACCTCTCATTTATAGAAAAATCCATAACACATATGTTAGTGAGATGTTTGACCCAAATTCAAATTCATCATAGATAATTACATGAGATAGATATTATATTAATATAAATTTTAACTACAAATTGAATAAATATTTATAGAAAACAATTAATCAAGAGTTATTAAAAAACCACTAATATTGGGCGAATTAAATTAAATCTTATATCATTTATAACATGAAACTATTTAACTATGTACAACGACATATTGAGATGAAATTTTCTGAATTTAAATTTAGCATAAAAATAGACATACATGAATAAATCACATAATTAGAATATTCAATAACATTGAAGAAACAAATGAATTAATAATAAATAAATTTAAACATTATAATTTTTAACACTTAAAAAATTAATAATTTTAAAATATAATCATTTCACATATATAATATAAATATGAAAATTTAGTCAAAAATAAATGAAATGTATATATGATATCCTTCATACTTATTAAAATATATAATTAAATTATAAATATAAAACTTGTAATATATCATTTTTTATGAAGTTTTCATGTCTTATAAATTAAATGATTTACAGTTTTTAATAAAATTAAATATTTTAAAAATTATACCTATAAAAAAATTTATCACTTAATAAAACAAATTTTTATTTTAGTTTATAAATATAACCAACATTTTGGGTTGAGTTGGAATCGTTACATCTATTTTCCAAGTTAAACCACAACACCAAAAAACATAAACTAAAAATTCACACCAGAAAAATACTAGTATTTCCAAGACAGATTCTTGACATGAAGGTTAAGATTACACAATTAATTTTCAACCAATGTGGATACTATAAGACCATGGATCATCAGAAATTCATTGTTGGAGTAGTGGGTAGGTCCAGAATCTAAAAACATGCCACTGTATTGAGATAGATAGTATCATTAAATTTTCATATTGAGGCCCAGGGGTTTCATGTCATCCCTTAAATCATACATGTCCTTTGGTGTCACATATGACTCAATGAATTATGTTTTGATTCATTCATAAATAAAATTCATATAAATTATTATAGTTTTTTTTCATTCTTTAAGTTAAATAGGGAGTAAAAAAGAAGATTCAGTGTTTTCCATGGGGTATAAGCCAACTTCCCCTTATTCAAGACATTCTAGATCATCCCCCAACAAAATAAAGATATATTCATCCGGATACGATGTTGTTAGAACCAAATATCCTATATTTTTATCCATAATACTCTAATTGGGGTCATTTTCATTAGTTTATTTGGATAGAGGTTCCTCAAGAACTAGAATTGGCTCCTTAAATTCCAAAAAATATCAAATTTATTTTTCCCAATTGGTTTAGGTAAATATGAATAATCATTATGAATTTTGGTTTTATTATCTTCATTTAATATAAAATATTTCCCATACAATATTACATTTTTCCCATTGTTAATTCTTGAATAATAATTAATTTCTTCTTTTGGCTCCTCCAGTATGTAGTATAATATCATTGCAGGGGGTGTGAGCACCTCAACCAACCTCTGATATGGTATCAGCCTCTTGAGTCCCCTCATACATTATGCATGGTACTGAGCCTATGGCTATGAAATTATTTTTCCGTACAATATTCCATGATTTTCTAATAACTACTTTCTGTGATTGTGAAAAATCTAGAATAAATGCCTTCTATAAGAGTATTAACATGGGATGAGGAGAAACTACATTTCTTGGGAGCATAAATGGTAAAAACATTTATATATGATATTTTCTCTTGAATTATAGAGATAATCCCCTTAATGTATATCAAGAAATATTCAATGGATATTTTCTCTACACTTGTAGGCTTCCCAGTATCTGTATTATTCAGATTGGAGCTAATAATTCACCATGTATTACATGTTAGAGATAAGCCATTCTAACATGTGATCCATCTATAATATTAAAAGTCTAATTCTAATGGATTATACATGTTTCACATATTCCACTATTATAAACGACCACTATTACCACATATCTATAACCAAAATTTATATAATCATGGGTATATATTATCTAACCAAAACTATACCCATGTTTTTAAAAACACATGGAATATGGTGAGCCATAGAAACAGTTCTTTAAAACCATGTGTATGTCCCTTAAAATAGGTTTCCTTGTTTAGTTTCCTCATACACATCCTCATTCTAAGCCCTATCTCTCATATCCCCCTAGCCTATGGTGACATTTTCGTCACCCCTCACCTCCTCAAGTGACTTTGGTATCCCCCTCCTCTCTTCAAGAGATATTTCACCAATTGGACAAGTATTCTTCCTCTATGTTTGGATCTTTTTTTGTTTCAATATTGGAGAGGTATTATTTCTTTCCCAACTATTGTTTATTATATTTTACTCTATAGTAGTTTGGTATAAATTCTATTATAATTCCTTAGGTAAGGTTGTAACATGTTCTGATTATTCCACTACGTAAAATATTATTTTTTTTGTAAAAATTGGATTCGATGAAATAAATTTTTTATTTTAAGTGATGGGTTAGGGTTTTTTATTAATTGAAATATGTTTCTGGTAGTTCCACTTGGTAAAATACCCTAATAGGGGGGAATCAGGGTATTATAGATTAAACCTTTTACCCTTTCAAATCTTGATTCGTCTTTAAACAAAAAAGACTGCTTTCTTTCTCTCGTAGCAATATATTAACTGAAATAAAATCATGAACATGACACAATAATTTGACATAGGTTACCCTCATTGGGATATATACAAATAGAATACCATGGAAATTTTATAATTTACAATATTCATTAAATATCACTTCCAATTATAAGGTTCAAGATAGATCACTTATATGCCCAGGATCACTTATGTCCCAAGGTTTAGGGTCTGCTCACTATATTCCCAAGGGTCAATCCCAATGTTTCTTTCTATGGATAATTGTTAGTGGAGTAAATCACAGTCTTCTTATTCCTTCTCTCACTACTCTTGTAAGGGATCCACTCCGTGTTTATGGACTTCTATGCCCCTTCATTTTCCCAAAATCAGGCATCCTCGACTGTAAATGGATTCTTTATAAAAGTTAATTTTTCACCCATGAATGAAATCCATTGTTCCACATACAGTTAGATTGCATAAATTAATTCCAAATTTTTTTTAACTCCCTTTAAAAACAACCTGATTCTTCCAAAAACTATATTGCACAAATGCTTTGGGAACAACATATTCTATTAATAGCCACTGCTTTCGAAGTTGCATACTACCATTGTGTAATGCCTATACAAAAATACTACATATACCACTTCTTCTTCTTAAGAATTCATTCTTCTATATACTAATATTCTATAGACCTATTTTGCCTTTACACCACTTCTTATTCATAAACCCTTAATCCTTTCTGGGATACAGTTCCCTACAAACCACCTTTTGAAAACCATTCCCATGAACCAACTAACCCTTCGTAGAATCCTCCTAGAGAACTAAATCATCCTTCACAAAATTATTCCTCATGAACTACTTTTGGAATTCATAGAATCCTTAGAGAAATGTGTTTTCTTATGAAAATTTATCTTTCTTAAGTGATGGTGTTAACTGTTCATATATAGGAAGATAGATCCTCATAATATTCTAATTTCAGATTTTCCCAAATCTTTACTGCATAATTCTTCATTCGTGAACCTTTTCCATACGTGATTTGTGTACTATATTTATTTCTTCGTGGAATCAAAAAATAAACATATCTTTTTCACCAAATAAAATCCCTAAGTCTTACTACAAGACTTCTACATATAGGTGTCCTTCTTTTCAACTACATGGCTCCCTGCGAACCGTTTTCCATTCATGATTCGCTTACCGCGATTCGTAGTCTGCATATTCATTATATGAGGAATCCTTCATTCACCAATTTCCAAATTCGTTCCACATACCACCTTTTTCATTCTGTTAATTATGGTACACGGTCCGCATACTATGTACCTCGATGTGGAAATCATCCCTTCCTAGAAACCAATGTCCCGATTTTGAGGCATAAATATTCAGAAAACACTGGAAAAATGCCCCAGATTAAAAACCTACTTCAACAACAACAACAAAACTAATTCAAGATCATATGGAATTGTCAACAAACACAATCAAACCTAAAAAAACTTTGACAATACTCCTTGATTTATTTTTCCCCATGATTTTTTAAAACTATTTTTCATTTTCATGAAAATAAAATTACACCCCCTTGATGGGTATTTCTATACTGGATATGTTTAACATGTGAAGTGTAATGGGTGTCTTGTAATTAAAAAATTATGAAAAATTTTGAAATAAAAATAAATTTATAGAAGATATTTATTAACGATAATTATTTTGTTAATCATGTTATAACAATGTTTTAAAAAACCTATGTTGGCATTAATCATTATAAAAAAATTAGTGATTTCTAAAATAATATTTTTCAGCATGGTGGGGGGTTTATCCTATTAGTGGGTCGTTTTTAATTGTTTCAAATTATTAAATTTATGTAATTAAATATAGTGGTCATTTTTTATTTTTCTCCATGGTGATTCCTCTTTGGTGGTTTAATTCTATGTATTTATCCCTTATTTTTTTGGAACTGGTTGGAAAGGGGTGTGAATAATTTTATAAAGTGGATTTTTTAAATCATTTTTATTATTTTGGAGAGTGGATTGATTTATGTGGAATGAACTTGTTGGGTTTATTTCTGATGTTTATTTAACATAGGCCTCTTAGAATGGTCTAATTTGATGATAAAGTACTTCCCATTGGGGGTGATTCAACCTTTTAGTTTTAACACTTACATAGCATTGAATATAGTTTCATGTGCTATCTTCTATTATTTGTCTAGTATTGCAATTATCTCTATAGAGGTTATATATAGTGATCATTTATATAGATCATTCAGTTCATCTGGTTTATATCATCACTGTATTCCTTGTAGTTTTATTGATGAGGGATGGTTTTCAATGATACTTAAATGTGTTCTAGTGTTTTGTATTCACTTCAATAGGTTTTCTTTGGTTTATTCATATGATATTCGATATTCTTTTTGGGGTGGACTGTAGATTATTTGAGAATGGTCACTTATATCGTTTATTGTATTAAATTTTGTTTCCAATTAGTATTATTTATTTTCTTCTACACTAAATTTTTATTTGAATTCGAATTTAGATGTCATTTTAATTATTTTTTACATTGTTCAACGGAACATAAATTTTTACCTATAAAAAATAATGGATAGAAGCTTGATGTATCATATTAATCATCTTTTAACTGAGTTTGAATAGAAATTGGAATATTTTTTAGATTTTTCATTTAACAGTGCTCTAAATTGAAGGTGTATACAGTCTCCATGTTAAAATTCTTTTAGAATACCATAGTTATGTTGAAAATAAATTAAATACCATATAAAAATTGATATATTTTAAACAAAAAAATTTATTTTATATCACAATAGATAAATGATACAATATTATAGTATTTGTGATTATAAATAAAGAAGTGCTATGAAGAATTTGATATTCAAACAACATCAATTATTTCATCATCATAAGATAGATAGTATGATAGTGAAATAAGATAATGATATAAATACACTTAAGGAAAAGACTATATATGATGTTGTGGAGAGAGTTAAAATTTTAATTGATGATTTTAAAACTCTTATATATCAAAAATTAAATAAAATTAAATGGTCGGAATTTTTAATGATGTTATATCATGGATAAACCATGTTTGTAATTTATAATTCATCCAATTTTTACATTTTTTCCATTCTGAAGGACTTTCTTCCGGATTGATTAGATATTCCATCAAAACATTATAAGGCATGGATGTTAATTAATAATCTCTGATAAAATACTAATAAATTACACGTTTCTCTGACAGAATTTCATTTATTTTTAAAGGAGAAAACTAACATTAATGAATATAAAGAATGCGGTATATAACGATGGAAGGAAAATGAATATGGAACACTATCTCATGTTCTATATAATATAATGTTGAACGTTCCATTGATTCTTATACCTCAAAATCAATTCATGTCTACATAAATCTCTTCTAATATGTTGTGGTATGATTCTGATAGAATTAAAGGTTATGAAGATTTTGTGAATCATGTTGATGGATTATAATTGATTGTATTTGATGCAAAACATCTAGATTCTATAGCTCAAGTTTGTAATGTCTGGGTGGCACAATCCTGTGGTGGGTTTAATATTTTTTCTCATATTCTTACTGCTCATAGCAATAGATAGTTTTATTCATGTTTATAAACCTCCTACATGAATGTGTGTGGAAAAATATTTCACATTCTCAAGTTCACTAATATGTGGATCTTATGTTCTTAGATATGAAATATTTTTCTAATTTCAAACTATAATAAGTGTGTTGAAGCATATTTGGGATTTGGGTGTGCGCTCATTCGATGCTTCTGAAAAAAATAAATGCCAGCAGTTTGATTCACTTATATATATATTAAATGATTTACCTACTTATATAGTGATGATTTTTTGGTACATGAAGGTTCAACTAGAATGTCCTATTTTTATAAAGAATAAATTATTGAGAAGAATTAAATATTATTATAGATTTAGTTTCGTGGGGAATCGATAATTATTTAAAATGGATCAATTATACAAGAAGAATCACCAAGGGTTTGATAATAATTTTGACACAGAAAGGAAACCTCAATGTATGTTAGGAATAGATGTGTCTAATGAATTGAAAGATTTTGAGTTTTTCATTATGTAAATATAAGATCAAATCTATATAAGAAAAAATGTTAACACCGAACCCACATATAATTGGAAAAAGAGAAGTATGTTTTTTCATTTTTGATACTATTCTAATAATTTGTTATGTCATTGTTGAGGCGTAATGAAAAATGAGGAAGGGATATGTAAAATTTTTCATTTAATTATTATAAATTACAAAGAGAAGTCAAAATATGACTTCTGACCTCATCAACACATGATGGATTAGGTATTCGACCATAACAGCATCAATTTTAAATAAATGGAAACAAATGGAAGGTTTCTTGTACTTAATGTATAATAAAACCTTCAGATAAATATAAATTTGTGTAATTATTACATAATATCATATTTCCTAATTTCTATTCTAGAAACATATCTAAATGAGTCAATATAATGGATTTGAAACCTAACTCCCTAAAAACTCATGATTATCACATCATTCTTCATTAATTGATTCCAAATAAAAATTTGGCATTTTCCATCCAATAATATGATTGTGACATTGATTCTCTAGAGGATTTTTAGAGGATTCTTTTCTAAAAGGTTGTCAAAGGGTTTCATAATAAAAATGAAATAAGGGGCTTCCCAAATCTTATGTGATTTGGAAAAAAATTACATCCATTAATTTTCACCTACATGATTCATTTAATAGTTCATTATTCAGTTGAAACACTTTTTTGGGGACCCAATTCTTTTTGGTGGATTTATCCGACATAAAGAAATATTTTTATAATAAAATCTTTGGTAAAAAAGAAGAATAATTCCTGAAGGTTTCATTTTGAGAGGTTATGTGGATCAAGAATGTATGGATTCTTGTTCAATTTATTTGTCTAATGTGATCACAATACATAACCAGCCAATGAGAAATGAAGATTAGATGTATGGGGAAATTAATCCTTCATTTTTATATCTTCCCCAAATAAGAAGAATTACCAGTTCGTATACATTGGCTGTATTGAGCCTGGAAGAGCAGGATATGGAAAATCACATAGTCTTGTTTGAGTATTGTTTATTCGTTGACTATATCAAGAATATAATTTTAATATTTATATTATACATCATACTTTTTTATTTCACATATACCATAATATTTTATTATCAATTTATGTAGGGAAAATAAACAAATTATAAGTAGAGTTCATCGATCATAGCCTTTGACAAGGAGAGATGCTTTGCAAATCTAAGAGTTTTCTGCTCGGTTGAAATGAGAGGTATGACTATTACATTAATTAACATAATATTTAGATATTTATTTAATTGTATTATGTATATATATTTTAGGTATTTAATTGAAGTATTGAATACATTTCTCATGAATTAAGTGTTTTGGATTTTTGTCCTAATTCTTTGGTTCATGAATGAAAACCTTTAATAATAAATGGTTATAAAATTGTTAAAACTAATAGATTGATGAAAATTATAACACAGCATTATAGCATCATGTCAACTACAACAAAATACTGTTATTCTATTGAATTATACAATCTTCCCATTTATAAAAATGTGTCTTATTATAAAATTTTGGAGAATATAATTTTATAAGGTTACCACTCTCAAGGTCGAGTCAAAATGACTAAATATAAATGGTTTTCTTAAATAATGCAACATGGCACATTTATTAATGATTTTGTACTTATAATTATTGAAATGATTTGATTCATAGCTATTGATGAACCATATATTTTTGGAATAAATGTAAAAGTAACTGTTTTTTTTTTTGAAATATCATCTGAGACATGATTATAGATTCATTAATGAAGTAATCCCAAGACATACATTTCTTGATATTTTGGAAGAAGTTGACACCATTTACGACCCCATTGGTGTTGAAAAAAATATTGAATTTCATGACTAAAATTTTCACATTGTGAGATATGACGTTGAACTTGATATATTAGTGTGTAATATATATAAGGAAGCATATATATTCAAAGTTCATTCATTTTTCCATGAAAGGGGTTTATCCAGTTGGTTTAAAATAATTACATTAATTTAGTTTCAATTTGGAATGATTTGTTTATTTTACTGTTGTTTGGTTTCATTGCATTTAATTATATTTATTTCAATTTAGAAAATAATATTTAGAATGATTTTTTAGAAAATGTATAACTCTTTTCTAAATTCTTTCTAATAAAACATGTTCTTAAATATCATTAACATATTTGAATTCAATTTTGTATTCATGATTTTTTAAAACTATTTTTAAAAAATATTCATTTCATTCTTATGTTGATTATGAAAATACTACAGAAGTTTGAAGGAAATGATCATTTGATGTCGATCGATTGATGCACGGCCATGTGTTGTCTTCTATTGTTTCCATAGTGAGTATAAAAATTATAATATATTTATTCTTTATTAAATAAAATGGCTTATTCATTTTCATTATAATTTTTTTAAGGATATTCAGTTTCAACTAAGTTTACTCCTCCTCATTCTACTGGTATGGGTCCATACTGGGATGCTCCTAGACCTAGATGGAGCACCTATCATATATGTTCCCACCCTTACCCACTACTGAACACCCCATCTACCACACCATTCTATCCTCCACTTGAGCCCCCCGGGATACTTCAACCCATTACTCCATAATAATCTCATATAGACTCTTAGTCACATACCATGTCTATGCTACCTCTAGGGATGTTCCCATTTTCACCATATCCACATCATTTGATGTATCTCGAACCCTACTACCAATATCATTCCATGTATATGCCGTATCCATTATTCTACTACCCATTTGGGATCTAATTATTATATTCCATCATCTTCCACAATTGTGAATCCATATCACCAAGATAATTTATTAGAACATTCACATACTTCAGAGTCTATAGAAACCCAAGAATTTTAGACATATCATTACTTGATTTTAAGAATAAATAAACATAAAATTATAATCAAAGGTTCATGAAGTCTATTTTCCTGGGAGAAAAAGTACATATTTAAACATCATAAAAAATATTATTTGATCTCTATAATGATATCATATTATACATTTTACTCATACATATGCATATGATAACATAGGGATAACATTAACAAAGATATGAACTAAAAACCTAGTAAGGTAATAAGAATATGAATAAATATTATCACCTGGGATAGAAAACATGACATAATGATATAAAGAGTTATGGTACGTGATTCAACATAAGGAATAATAACATTTAGAACCGGGAATCATATAATCATTTAATCATAAAAAAGTATAGTAAACATAAAACATGACTTTACAATGATACAAGATCATTGTACATAGAGAAGCACAAGTCAGGGTTAACCACCAAGAATGTTGGACATGGAGCACCAATCAAGGTTAACCCCCAAGACTATTGTACAAAACATCTCATGAGAATAAACATTTCCCAATGAATTGGAGAACAATCTTCGTTTTACCATATTAACATTTCCATGAATATTTTTTCAATATAATGAATCATTCATAATCAATCATACATGAACATAAGGGTACCCATAGAATGGAATTGGTATAAAAATCATGTCATGAAGCATAATAAATGGGTGCATCATAAAAGTGTAAATGAAATAAAGGAATTAGAACATAAATATATATTTATAAGGGATATAGTCTTATATCATTTTATGTGATGTCCAACAGAAGTGATAACATGTAAAAATAGTTTTTACGATATTTTAGCATTAAAACATTCTGTTGTGGTTTTGGAAAATACTAAAAAGAATTTAAAATGGAAAGGGAAATATCACATTATATAAAACCAGAGGTGAAAAATTAATTTCTTATTAAAAAAAGTATTTTATAAAAATAATGGTCGCATATAACATATGTTAGATTGCACTTTGAATTGGGTAATAATTCTGGAATTTTCCTTAAAACGAGCTTACATATCGGGAAGAATTGAGAAGGGAACCAAATATGTATATCCTGAAAAAAAAATATGAATGGATGTTAATACATTAATTGGTAATATTTAAAAATAATTTTTAATATTTAAATAAAATTTAAAATATAACATCATTTGGGTAAAAATAATGATAGATCCGCGTAAAAGAATAATGGATGTTCGGGTGGAATCCCCTACATTAAGTACAATGGTGTCCTTCACTTGATCATAATGTCAAGGATTACAAAATTACATCCATTACTTAATATTTCCATAACCTACTACACATGTAATTGATTTAATCAACCTTATTAAGTTAATTCATGTCCTTTGTGGGTTAAGAGGATCAATTTCTTTGTTTTGGGTGTGTTTGTTTCATTGGTTTTCATGATTAGTTTACTTATGTACATGTAAGGATAAAAATTTAAGGTGAGAATTGTTTTCAAGATTTGTATTTATATGTTATTAGTTGACATATATAATATTAAATGGTTATAAAATTATTTTTGTTATTTTGTATGAATTTTAATCATTATATAAAACATTAATGATAACTGTTTTGGTTAATTGTCAGTTTTTTTATACCAAAAAAGACGATTTGAATTATGAAAGAATATTGTTTATAAAAAAGATTCATGAAACATAATTTAGATGTAATACATAAATTATTGTCTGGTTCAGTCATAAATATGGTTTCATGACCATAATTGAAGATGGTAAGTGAAATTAAAAACCCATCTTCCTTGAATGTGATGAATTAACACATCTCAGACAGTGTTTTCATTTCTCATATAAATGTATGGGAAAGGATAGATGATGATAAATTATTACATTTTCATAAAAAAATTCAAGTAAATTTATGTTCCTATAGTTATCACATCATTTGGATGAGGATTGGTGATGACAGAAATGAAAACAATGGAACATGAAAAGAAATTAAAAAAAGGAAAACTAGAATTTACCTCTTGAATATATATTCATTGAGATCCTCTTTAAGGGAGATTTTTTGGTCCTTTTATGGGACCAAGATCTCTTATTCATGGTATAGGGTCTTAGAAATATATTTGATAACAATATAGTCTAGGGACTGGGCTAGAGAGTTGTGATAAGAGGATGTAAAGTGGGGTGATATTTATAGTGGTGGAGAGGAGGGGTTTTCCATTATTTTAATCATTAAATTAATATTTTTTCTCAAGACTATGTATAGTATTGATTCATGTTACCGATAATAGTAAATATATGATGCGAGTTTGAAAATAGTTCCATTTACATCATCCATGACTCATGCATGATGTAGCAATTCATTTATTTTGTATTTATCGTATATTATCATATTTTACTATTCGACATAAATTCAAGTATTCTTGAAAATTAAAAAAAAATCCCAAACATTTTTCAATGTGTAAAATAAAAATATGAACTCCATTTAATGAAAATTAATTTTTAAATTTTATAAATTTATTTTTAATTAAAATAATAATTTACTACAAAAATAAAAATTTGAAAGTAAAAACATCTTTTCTAAAACATTGAAAACAAAGTTAAGATCTCTTATAATTATCTTATAATCATAATCCATCAAAATAGTTATTTATGAATACATTTTAGGAAAATAATTTATTTTAAATTATTAAATTAGACATAGATGTTTAATTAAATATTCATGACTTACAAAAATGCCAACACATAATTAATAATTTTGAAAATTGTTACATACTTATACTATGATATATTTATATCAGATTTTCACATATAAAATAGATAAATTTTATCTATATATTCATTAGTAAGGTTACAATTCAATTGTCTTGTTTACTATTCAAGAGGTTCACATTACTATTCAAAAGGTCGAATTACTATTTCATCAGTATATGTTCCTTAACTTAAAGAGATGCCTTTTATTTTACTCAGTCTACTTTATAAGGTTTTTAGTTTTTTTCTATATGTGATCTTATATGATTATAATATAATGCATAATTATAAGAAAATAATATCACTGATAAAACTTTGGGTTGTTATATTATTCCCCCTTCAGAAATGTTTCTCTTGAGATTTTGATTTACATTCTGATCTAAAAACAAGTGTGGGTAATTTTCCTTCACTACATCCTCGAGATCTCATGTTTCCACATCATACATATTATTCCACCGTAATACATTAGCAAGGTGATTAATCTTACTATGTAGAATATTATATCCAAAATCCAAGATCTTTACTAGCTGCTCCATGTAATAATGATCATTCTCTAACTATACCACCTTTGAAGATAGTACTTATGAATTATCTTATATGTACTACCTTAAGAAGGATATATGGAATACATCATGTACATTAGACATGGTGGTGGAAGTTCTAGTTGATAGCCTACACCTCTGACATGATCAAGAATCTCAAAGGGGCCGATGTACCTAGGACTTTTCATTGCATTATTCCCAAATCTCATGAATTTCTTCCAAGGAGATATGCAGAGGAATAACAGGTATCCAACTTTAATCTCAAGGTCTTTTCAAAAACTGTCTACATAACTCTATTTTGGAATTTTGGATAACTTCTTGTGTGGCTGAATTTTTTTCACCTTATACACCATTTCATTGACAATTTCAGGTCCTAATAGATTACACACACCAACTATACCCTATCATGTCGATGCTCTACACATTTTCCAATAAACTGATTCATATGTTTCCTTTCAGATGCTGGACTAGAAACGGTTGTTGTAAGAGAATTCGACCAATACAATATATTGGTCCCATCCTCCTTTGAAGACCATCAAACATGATATTAACATGTATTCTATTTTATGAATATATCGCTCATATTGGACATCGGTTTGAGGATTATAGGCCATACTGAAGTTCAGTACAGTGCTTACAACACGTTAGATAATTTTCCATAACTTCAAGGTGAATTTTTTATCTATATTAGATACAATATATAGTGGTAATCCATACAGTCTTACCACATCATTGATATATATCCATTCCAGTTGATCCAATGGTAATTCCTCAAAAATATTGATAAAGTAAGTTTTCTTTGTAAGATGATCAACAATGAACCATATAGAATTGTTTCCTCCAAATTTCCTTGTAAGTATACTGAAAAAATCAATAGTGATTTTCTCCCTCTTCCATGTAGTATGGGTAATAGTTGTATAATCCTCTTATACATTTTCCTCTCATAATTCACTTGCTGACATTATAGGCACTTTACTTTTTACTCAGTATTCTTCTTATTAATATTATCCCACCAATAATTCTCCTGGATATATCGATACTTCTTTATGATCCCTGGGTGAATATGGATGGCAGAACTATGTGTTTCATTCAGAATATCCTTCTTTCTCATTCGAACATATGGTACACATAATCATGACCCAAATCATATTACTCCATCCCGGTCGATGGTGAAAGTATAGGATTTCCCATTTCTAATAGTTACTAGCCTTTTCTGAATTTCCACATAATTTCATTGAGTATCCTTTATTTTCTCCGTGAGGGATGGTTGAGAAATAATTTGAGAAATGATTGATGATGTTCCTCCCTGAATTATTCCCATGACTATCCTCTCCAAATTGAAGAATATTGGAACATTTTAAATTATCATCATCGATTAAGTTGTAGGGTCCTTTATACATAGAGCATCTTCCACCTTATTTTTCTTACCAGGACAGTAGTTGGTTGAGTAGTCATAATCCTTGATGATCTATATCCATATTCACTAGAATGTATTAAACTCTTTCTGTGGGAATATATATTTTACACTATTGTTATCATTATATATATATCACACTTCTCCCTATTGGGATAATTTCACAATATTTTCAATGAAAATATCACATACGCAAAAACCGGATCATGTCTGATGATGTTTTTTTCATGGATTTTCATCTACCTTGAAGCGTATACTATAACGTTATCATTTTTCTTCAGCACACAACCTAATACCTTTTTGTATAATCATTGTACACCAAAACTATTTCTAAAATTATTGGTAGTGTGTGCATTGGTGCAGTGATAAACCTTATTTTAAGATCCTTAAAGCTTTCCTAACTTTATTGAGTTTAGATGAACTTAAATCCCTTCTCTGTCAGCTAGGTCATTGGTTTTGAAAATTGTGAGAGGTTATTCATAAATCATTTATAAGACCTGGCTAGACTGAGAATATTGTGGATCACTATTATGGATGTTGTCCTAGGCCACCTTTCAATTTTCTTTGTCTTGGAAGATTCCACATATATACCTTTTTTAGTGATAACATGCCCAAAGAGTGATACTTCCTCCATCCATAACTCACATTTACTATATTTTGCATAAATTTTCTCCTATTGTAACATCATCAGCACAATATTAAAATGGACTTCATGTTCCTCCTTGCCCTTGGAGTATATCAAAATATTATCGATAAATACTACCAAACATTTTTTTAATGTGACCTATAAAGACTCTATTCATTAAACTCATGAATATTGTTAGAGAATTGTGAGATATAAGGGAATAACTATGAACTCATATATTCCATACCTCATTAAAAAAGAAGTTTTGTGAATATATTCCATCATCACCTTTTATTGGTGATATACCGATTGAAGGTCCACCATTGAGAAATAATTTTCCCCACACAACATATTGAACAAGTCATCTATCTAAGGTAGGGGTACTTGTTCTTTATCGTGATTTTTTTGAACTCACAATAATCAATGTAGAGGTTCATTTATCCATCATTCCTCTCAACAAAGATGATTGTTTCACCCCATGGTGAAGCACTCGGGCATATAAAACTCATCCCAAGATTATCCATTAACTACTCCATTAGCACTTCTAGATTATTGGTGTCCATTCTATAAGGTTTTTTATATAGGTATGGAACTAGGAATATTTTCAACTTGGAATTCAACTAGTAGATCATGAGGAAGACCATGAAATTCATTATGGAATACATTACTGAAATACCTCATGATGTAAATATCTTCTAGAAGTATCATATCCTTTGCATCAATAATTTGAGAAAGATATGATTTCTCTAAAAGCAAAATTATCCACATTTAATATGTTGATTTTGAAGAAGATTCAAAATTCTTCTTATATTGTTACAGGATTATAGGATAATCTTTGATTAGATGAATAATCTCCCATTCCTGAAATTTAATGTTTGATTTTTATAAAGATATACATTAAATGACCAACATAGAATCTAACTCTACCAGTGGTTGTATGAAAATAGTTTTTGAGACGTTTAGTCGACAAACATTAATCAGGGAGGAGTTATAAACCTTGGACATAATAATTTCCCCATTCTTTGTTCACATAGATAACTTAACCTCCAAATTTTGATTTGGTGTTTGAATATTTTTACTAACCATGAAATATATGAAATAATGGATAAAACTAGAATCAAACAGTACAATCACTATTCTTGAATGAATAACTAGTTAACCTGTCACCACATAACCATATGAATCCACCTTAGTAGTAGTGATAGCATCATCACTTCCATTTTTCCTTAGAGGGTGTTTTTGATTTCCTATGAGAACCCTTGGCATAGGGAATTTTTTCACATAATTCCCATGTTCCTTGAAGTTGTAACAGTACATGACAGGCTGAGTATTGATATGAATCTTCCTTTATTATTCTATATTAGTGGGATTATTCATATCCCTCTAGTATTTCTTAACCATATGACTCATTCTTCCACATTTGAAGAAATTCTTGGTTCCCTTTAGATTTTTCCAAGGATACTTCATCCAATAATTTGGACACATGGAATGTTCGATCATCTTTACATCATGGGATTTATTTTTAAAACCACCAATTTTAGATCCCATTTTCTTCTTTTTTTCACCGAGTCCATGAGACCTTTGAGAGTCCCTAGTCTCAATTTCAACCTTAAGGGAACATCAGACAATCTCTTTATAAATGTTGAACTCTCGAATTGCTAATAATTTTTGTAGAAATGTCTTTAGTCTACTAAATAAGTGATCCACCTTACTTTCAGTGTTCATGACAATGCAATAGGTGTATCTTACAAGCCTTGTAAACTTTTCATCATACACCCTTATAGACTCATCTTCCATTATCTTTAGTCCGAGGAACTATCTTTCCAACTTGAGATGGATGGTTTGGGGAAATTTTTTATTTAAAACAATTTATTGAATTCCTCCCAATCCATGGAATACATTTTCTCCTGGGACTCTGTATTCTTGATCAGTGCCCACCACTGATCAGCTTCCCCATCAAAACAATAGACTTCTAGTATGAATTTCGTTTCTTCTGAGCACTGGATAAAGAAAAATATGTTTTCAATAGAGTTAATTCATTGTTCCATGAAGAGGGGATCAAAGGATCCACCAGATATCATAGGCCTTTTTCCCATGAAGGTTTTTATGGGAACAATCCCACTAATTGGATGAATAGGGAGTTACACATGATTCAAGTTATTATTCATAACTTGAGCCAGTTGAGCATATATTATCAAAAAAAAATTAGCACCTGTTCCCATCATATCACGCATATTATTAGGGAAATCGTCACATTTCTTATCACATCAATTTTTGTCACGTGTTATTTTATTTACGACCGTTAACTAGAAAATGAAACTAAAATTAGAGGGATTGAATAATTATCTAATAAGAATAAAAAATAAACTCTATACATAAACAGATAAACTCTTATAAGAAAAGTATTTCATTACTCATGATTACCTAGGTTTAAATATCGGTTACTCATGCTCTGTTTCCTCATATTTATTCTTATGGGATTTTTTGGTTCCCTTAATAATAGTTTTTACTATTCTTATTAATTTACCGAAGAATTTCCTCAGGGAGTGTCAAACCATAAGTGAAGCAAGGCCTGTTGTCGTGCACCTGTTTCTGTTCATGTCTGTATCAAAGTAGTGTTTTAGAGTTTTACCCCTAGATACACCTTTTCAATTGCCACATCCACATGTTAGTATCTAGACAGTGATGTATTTTCTTGATAAACCACTTAATCTATAATCACCAAATTTTAGGGATATTATCATATAATAAATCTTATCCATAATGTTCTTACTAAAGTACCCTATTCCTAATATCGATAAAATAATAGACCATCCTATTATACCAAATATATAATCACTCTCCTTTTACATATACCATTACATGATTATAAGAATCAATATACATCATATTACAAGCCAAGGATCTTAATGTATGGTTTCTTAGAAGACTATGTACATAATTAAACATCATAAAAGAAACATTCATTTCATCTCCAAATTCATATCCAAACTTCTATTGTGATCATACATCTTCATGGGAAAAGCTAGGGATAACAACAGAAAGGAATGAGATAAAAATTTCATTAATGGAATAAACATAAGAATAATGCTTAACACAAGGATTATAAGGCATAACATAATGATATAAAGTTCCATGGTACATGATTAATGATAAATATTCATAACGTTTAGTACATGGGATCATATAATCATAGAATCATATTAATGTGGTGGAAACTTAAAACATGAATTTAGAATGATCCAATCTCATTTCACATAGAGGAGTAGAAGTCAACATTAACCACTAATACTATAGCACATGGAGCATGAGTCAAGGATAACTGCCAATACCATTTCACTTAACATCTCATGAAACTAAACTTTACCCAATGCATTTGAGTTCTATTTTGGGGCACCCATTTAAATATGATCTGTAATATGATTCCCACATAAATAATCATACATTATCAATCATACATAAAAATAAGGGTTCCTGTGGAATGAAATGGGTATCATAATCATGCCATAAATAATAAAAAATGGGTGTATCATACAAGTGTTCATGAAAGAACGTAATTAGAATTTAAATGGAAATTGATATAGTAGAATAGGCATATATCATGTTATGTGATGTCAAACAGAGGTGATAACATTTAAAAGGTATTTTTTAAATTTTATAATTAAACCAATTTAGTGTGGTTTTATGGAAAATACAAAATTTAATTTAAAATAGAAGAGGGAATATTAATTTATATAAAAAAATGAACCATTATGGTTTTTATAATAAAATGATGATTTCATAAAAATAATGGTGTCATAAAAAAGATGAAAGAGTGAACTTGAAATTGGGAATGAATTTGGAAAGTTTTGTTAAAACGAGCTTGCATATCTGGAAGAATTGAGAAGGGGACCAAATATGTATATCACAGAAAGAAAATGATGAATTGATATTCATACATGATTTTGGATCATATGAAAAAAAAATTATAATTTTTACATAAAATGAAAATATAAATTTATTTGGGTAAAAAATGATAGAGAAACCCGAAGGAATAAAGGACGATCGGCTAGAATCCCTTAACTTAATTATATGGTGTCCATCACTTGATATTAATGTCATGGATAACAAACATAAATTAATTTATTTATTTTTTTAAAAACTATTCTACATGTAACTGATTTTTGATAACCTTATTGAGTTCATTCATAGACTTGTGGGTGGGTTAAGAGGTTTAATTTAATTTTTTTGAAGCATTTTTTTCCTTGGTTTTCATGACTGGTTCACTTGTATACATGTAACGATAAACATGTAAGGTGAGAATGGTTGTACAGAATTGGTGTTATATGTTACTAGTGAACATCTAGAATATCACATGTTTATAAAATTCATTTTTTTATTCTAATGACGCGTAAATTTCAAGGAAATGTTTTTCATAATTTTCTTTGGAATTTATCAAAAACCCAGTTTCTGACGGCACCTGATTCTGAGGCCTGGTGTGCCCAGAATCATTTTCTAAAGTTTTGCTCGGGTACATTCAGTGAATGAACGAGCAGGTTTTTCTAACTATTGAACCAGTGCTCAGAATCGAATTCTGAGGGTACCAATAGAATCGCAACGCAGGTATTTTCATAGAAACGCCTCTTCTGGATTTGCGTTTTCTCGGGTGTGGTTTTTTATTTTTGGGCTTTAAGTTAAGAAATAAAATAATGTGGTACGACAAACTTTATTTTATATCACTTAATGCTGCTTAAAAGCCACTTAAAGCTGCTTAAGCTGAGTTAAAGAGGATAGGGTACAATTCAAAATATCCTACCCTCTTGGTAGGATATTTGTGAGGTGGGGCCTGCACGAGCCCCACCGTTTCTTTTCCGCTAAGTAACCCACCTGCGAAAACCCTTTTTAATGAAGGTCAACTGGGGCATTTTCTTAAACAATTAAACGGTCCTATTAATTGGGTGGTTAATTCGTTGAAATTAATTCTATGAATTAATTTGTTCGTTTCTTAACCTGTTTTCAAACCATTGGCATGTTAATAAAATAAGACCAATGCACCATTCATGAGGATTGTTCGTTGAGATAATTTGACAGAAACCTTAAGTCCTTCCTCCTCCTTCACGAAGAACGCGAAGAACGCGAAGAACGCGAAGAACGCGAAGAACATCGGCCTTCGATGAAAGGCAACAAAGAACGTCGAACCCTCGGAGATCGACTACGCGGCATCGTGTTCCATGATGCCAACGATTCTCCTCTTGCGACGTTATTCTGTGACGTTGCTTCTTCCACGACAAATCTTCGGACATCCGTTTGAGGTAGGAGTTTACGAATCTTTTAAATTCATTTTTGGATTTTATACTTGACATTGATTTAATTTGTGTAAATTAAATCCTTGTGTTTCTTTAACCCTCGGAGATCGTCGACGTGATGCCCTTCCGTGACGTAACGATCACCTCCTGCCGCGACGGTCAATTCCGCGACGTACTCGCACCCGACGATGACGTTGAGGTAGGGATTGTTTTGAAAATGATAATACTCCATGTTTGTTTCCCTTCAAGGCATGAGCGTGGACCAACTAATTAACAAGTTGGTCTGTGGATTATTATTGTGGTTCGGGTTTATCAAATTGATGGGAAATATTATAGTGTTGTTTCAAACCGCTAACGCGGTGGGTGCGGACCAACGAACAAGTCTGAACCACTGCATTCTTTCTCGTTCTTAGTGTGCGGAATGGCGGATGACGACAAATGGGGCCGCAAGGGAGATTTGAGGTCCTTGTAGTGAAGATCGGGTCCCGGGAAGACGACTGGTGAAGACCACACGTAAAACGGACAACCAGAGCGCGTCCGGTGGTCCGCGGAATTCCACGCCGGCGCGCCACGTTGGCGCGGCGGCGCCTGGCGCGCCTCGGCGGCGAGGCGGTTCTGCGGCCGTGCGGAACCGGGAAGTGGGACGCGGCTAGCATGCCACGTCCGAGTGTTGAGGAGTGGCCCCCGCGCGGGGGCCGCCGTTCCTTCGCTCGGTGGCTCGGCCGGGCCGGGTTGTGGCCGGGCCGGGCCGGGACGCACCAAACCGGGTCGGACCTGGACCCAGGTTCGGTCGACCCGGTTTGGGCCGACCCAGGGGGGGCGGGACGGGTCGGTCCGGGCCCAGACCCCCCGTTTTCGGACTGTTTTGGTATTTCGCCCCTATCATGGGCTACGGACCTCTGTTTGACGTACCGTCAGCGGATATGCGATCCTTGGTTCGAGACGGTCGTTTAGGTATAGTACACTCAAGGTTTCAGAATACTTTGGGTTCGGCTGGGCTGGTTCATACACGAATCCAATGGGGCCCTCGGAGCGAAAACACTCATATCTTGAGCTTCGGACGTCTGTTTGACGTGTCGTCGACTTTGTTGAATTAATATTAGTGAGATGAATATTTTGGCTTACTCAGCCTGAGGTTTGGACGTAGGTGGAGTACGGTCCGGTTGGTTTTTCCATAAAAAAAACAACAGGACCCCTGGGACGAAAAATCCAATAACTCTCAGACCTGGCGTCCGATTGACGCGCCTTCTGCGAAGTTGAGTTCCTTTTGGAGATACGGAACTTTTGGATACATCATCTATGGACTATGTGTCAGTTGATGTATCTGCTTCTCGGCTCGTGGAGCGGACCCTCCCGAACGAGCTTGTTGTGTGCAGGAAACCTAGAGCTGGCTTCGTTTGCGACGATGAAGAATGCTGATCTTGTATCCTATGTGGGTCCCAGCTTAGATGATTCAGTGCTTGTCTTGTATCCTATGTGGGTCCCAACATAGATGAATCGATGAACGTTGTTGGTCTTGTATCCTACGTGGGTCCCATCTTAGATGATTCAGTGCTGGTCTTGTATCCTATGTTGGTCCCAGATTTAATGAATCAATGAAGATAGTAGGTCTTGTATCCTACGTGGGTCCCAGCTTAGATGATTCAGTGCTGGTCTTGTATCCTATGTGGGTCCCAGCATAGATGAATCGATGAAGACTGCTGGTCTTGTATCCTATGTGGGTCCCAACTTAGATGATTCAGTGCTGGTCTTGTATCCTATGTGGGTCCCAACATAGATGAATCAATGAAGACTGCTGGTCTTGTATCCTATGTGGGTCCCAGCTTATATGATTCAGTGTTGGTCTTGTATCCTATGTGGTTCCCAGCATAGATGAATCAATGAAGACTGCTGGTCTTGTATCCTATGTGGGTCCCAGATTAGATGATTCATTATCTATATCTGATCATCTCTTTCACCTTTTCGATGATGTTTTCCTATGTGAACTGAGTCTTGACTTTAAACCCTTATCAAAAATGTGTGGACAGAGATGTGATTTTGTGTGTGTACTAAGTTGTGCTTTCCTTTGTGGACTGGGTATGTTTTTCCTGTGTGGACTAGGTTGCACTTGGGCTCGGATGCTGGAGTTGATCTGGGATTGATAACTTAGGTATATGTATGGGAATATGCCTAAGTATTGTTGGATGTTACTTCGTGATTGTATCTTTGCTTTGTGAGTTATCCTTTGTGGATTCTGGGAGACCTTCGGGGGTCTCGGGGTCCCTACTGAGTAGCTTATACTCACCCCTTCACGGGCTATGCCCGCACTACGTTGTGTTTGTTGTAGATGACAGACATCGCCAATCGTGGTCGAGGTTTGCGGAGCAGGACGGTACCTGGAGGTGGACCACTGGGCAGGGTGTACTCGGAGCGGACGGCTGGACCGAGGAGCTGTGGAGGCTATCTGTACTCACCCTTCAGGTGGGACTTCCAGAGTACGGCTCGACACTGCAGCTTTTTCTTTCAGTTGTTGTTTTTCCCCTTTCAGGTGTACTTTACAGTTGGGATTGTATTTCCGGCCCCCTTTACTTTACGCACTTACTGTTGTACCCAGTTTTCTACTAGTGTTTACTTCTTCTGCTTTCTTGCTCTGTGGTGTATGTTTTCTTTACAAAGGCAATGCCTTCCCTTCTTCCGGGACTTACGCCTTGGTTCTAGTCGCCAGCCCCTGGGCTATGGAAGGCGGGCTTGGGGTAGTCACGACACGGGCCTCGAGGACGGGTCGTGACAAATTGGTATCAAAGGAGTTCGGTTCTACCACAGACTCTGATCTTTATTCTATGTGAAGAAAAATTGTTTAGTGTATTGAGTGTGGTTATCAGTACAATGATCCCAGTTTTTGTGCGGTAGCCGACGTATCCGTACACCAGGACCCTGACTTCAGATTTCCAACTTAATGCACGAAAACATTGATTGCATGTGTGTTACAAGTTTTCATTGTGATTACTTTATGTCAGCTCACCAGGTATACTGTTCTGACCGTGGTGCACCTGTTTCTTTCAGGATGGTCCCATGATGGAAGCCAGCTAGGGTTCTGAGAGTTGAGTGTGACGACAGCCCGCTGAGCGACGAGGCCTCGGTGCAGGGACCTTTGACAACAGAGGCATCGACGGAACCTCTACCCTCTGAGCCACCGATGCTTCCAGCCCCAGCCGCTGACGATGCACGTCGCCTTAGTGCACTACATGAGTTCCAGCACCAGCGACCGCCCAGGTTCCGCGGGGAGACGGACCCCCAGGAAGCTGAGGACTGGCTGGAGGCGGTTGTACGAGTTTTCCAGTTAGTGAGGACACCAGAAGACCTTATGGTGGTCCTTACAGCGAGCCTCCTGCATGCAGCCGAAGGCAGATGGTGGAGCTTGATGCTCCAGGTGCACGACGAGGCATCACTCCTTTGGATGGAGTTTGAGAGCATTTTTTGCTCAGAGTTCGTCCCAGCCACCCTCCGAGCGGTACATATCTAGGAGCTAGTACAGCTATGGTAGGGCAGCATGACAGTGGGCCAGTACTCGGCGAGATTTACTGATCTCTCGTGCTACTCCACAGTTATTGTACAGGACCCATTCTTCCAAGCCCGGACCTTCGAGCAGGGACTGAGGCATGAGATCAGGGCTTCGATGATCTCCGTCAACATTCCGGCACAGGTAGAGGTGTTGGAGAGAGCCCTTCTAGTGGAGAGTTTTCTCGCCGAGCAGGCTCCAGTGATAGGGCCCTCCGCAGGACGGCTCGTAGCAGGGTCTTCTACAGCTGGCTGTAGACAGGTGACGCAGAGGTCCAAACGGGCCAGACCATCAGATGGGAAATATCAGGATGAAGATTCGGTTGTGTGGGCCACACGAAGGAGAGCCGGCTACACGAGGGGCAAGCATTGCTATGCATGCGGCGGGCAAGGTCACATGGCTCGAGACTGCCCGACTCGTCTTATAGATGAGAAACAGGTGGTAGAGGGACCTCCCCGACAGAGGTTCAACCATGGCGGTCCACAGGGTGCAGGCGGGCGAGGCAGATGAGCTGGCCGAGCAGTAGGCGGTGGACGACGCTTCGAGGTGTTTCCACCACCACCACCAGGAGGTCCACCCCGACCGCAGGGAGATGGTGGACATGGGAGAGCTCATCTTCAGGCATCTGAGGCCTTCGATCATGGAGCTCTGGGAGCAGATGGACAGGACCGGAACTAGTGGATATGTCTTTTGTACTTCTAGTTCCTTGTTTCTATTTTGTAGTGTCATTGTATTATGAGCTGCAATAATAATAGACGCATACCTTTGTGATTTTTTCATACCTGTCTTCTTTTGTTTTGTCACTAAGAGGTTCTGGTTTAAAAACTGTTGACTTGACCCTCACTTTGAGATATCTACTGGAGGAGACCTAGTGACCACACACTGATGCCGACAGTGTGATTCAACCCTTGGAGGCGAGAGTAATGGTTGGATCTCTTGGTAGTAGCGTCGAGGCCTTACGACGTCATCCTTGGTATAGAATAGTATCATCTATGTCAGGGTTGATTGTATTAGGTGAAGAAAATGGTTCATCCAGGGGATGAGACCAGATTTCTCTTATCGGCAAAGAAGAAATCTCAGCAGCTCTTGTAGGACCAGAAAGGTCCAATTCATCCCTGAGCGGATGAGGACAGCTCAGAGCCAGCAAAAGTCTAATGCTGACAGGAGGCGGAGGCCACTAGAGTTTTAGGATGGCGACCACGTCTTCTTGCGGGTCTCACCTCGACGTGGATTACGGAGATTTGGCCAAGGCGACAAGTTGTCTCCACGCTTCATCGGACCATTCTAGGTCCTCAGTAGGATTGGCTAGGTGGCTTATTGCCTAGCTCTACCACCTTAGTTGCACCGGGTGCATGACGTCATCTACATATCTCAGCTGAGGAGATACGTGCATGACCCGACACACATCATTGACCATGGGGAGATGGACGTTGATGATGGGGCGACTTTTGCGGAGGTCCCGGTTGAGATCGAGGATCGACAGGAGCGGGTCCTATGTGGACGGTTGATTCCTCTAGTGTGCATCAGATGACAGCACGGGAACCTTCGAGAGAGCACATGGGAGCGGGAAGCTTAGATGCGTGCTTAGTACCGCCTTTGTATCCCTATGTTTGTAGTGAAGCTTTACGGGGACGTAAATCCCTATGGTGGGAGTAATGTAAAGTCCCTTAAATTTCAAGGAAATTTTTTTCTTAATTTTCTTTGGAATTTTACAAGAACGCAGTTTCTGACGGCACCTGATTCCAAGGCCCGGTGTGCCCTGAATCATTTTCCGAAGTTTGTCTTGGGTACGTTCAGTGAACGAACAAGCGGGTTTTTATAACTTTTGAACTGGTGCTCGGAATCGAATTTCGAGGGTACCGATGGAATCACAGTGCCGGTATTTGCTTAGAAACTCCTCTTCTGGAGTTGTGTTTTCTCGGGTGTGGTTTTTTATTTTTGGGCTTTAAGTTAAGAAATAAAATAATGTGGTACGACCAACTTTATTTTATTACACTTAAAGCCGCTTAAAATCCACTTAAAGCTGCTTAATCTGAGTTAAAGCGGATAGGGTACAATTCAAAATATCCTTCCCTCTTGGTAAGATATTTGTGAGGTGGGGCCTGCACGAGCCCCACCATTTCTTTTCGGCTAAGTAACTCACCCGCGAAAACCCTTTTTAATGAAGGTCAACTGGGGCGTTTTCTTAAACAATTAGACGCTCCTATTAATTGGGTGGTTAATTCGTTGAAATTAATTCTATGAATTAATTTGTTCGTTTCTTAACCTGTTTTCAATGTAACACCCCGAGCTTCCATGATACGCTTCTCATTCAATAATGCAATAGCTTGCATTGTACGCAACTTCGAGTTCTAATACACCACGACTAATCAAAGTAGCCGTTATGAATAGTAATAACCACTTTTTAAAATTATAGAAATTTTATATTTCAAAATGGACTTCATTTTTGGATTCGGAATATCGAAATTAGCCTATGTTGAATTTTTGGTATTTTTCTGAGAACTTCTAATTTTTTATGAATAGTGAAAAAATACTTAAAACAACTTTTTTAATCAAAATAATTTATAGTGATAAATTATACTATTTAGTGGTTTTAATGTATAATTAGAAAATATTTTTACCATTTTATCCAATGGTGGTCATTATAATTAATTTAACATTGAAATTGGACATAAACAATTGCCAATCTTTTGATATAAATTGTTTCTTAAAACACGCTATTTGTTGTGACAACGGGAATTAATTATAAAATTAATTAATGCAACTTATATGTTTGGAATTTTGTAAAATAGACATCATTTTTGAATTCGGAATATCAATTATAGCTTAGGGTGAAATTTTGGCATTGTTCTGAAAAACTTCAATTTTTGATGAATAGTGAAACCACTAAGTGGTAGTTAAATAACTGATTTTTCGTTTAAATGAAATATTACCACTTCTGTGATTTGATTTTCAAAAATCCGACATACATGGTTGTCATTAAGAAGTAAAATGTGGTTCGATGAGATCAAAATAATTTTTTGGTGAATAGTAACTTTTAAGTTCTTAATCGCGATTAGAGGTAATTAGTGTAGTTTAAGGTACAAATAATGTTTTAATAATATGAGATGAGCATGAAACTTGTCCTACTCCTATTGGATGAGTCATGGCCGACCAAGACAACCCATGAGTCAACTTTGGGACCCCATGGAGCCACTTTAGTTGGAAAATGACATTAATATATATTTATTTAATGTTAAAAATTAAATTGACACAAACATGAGTTGTTTTACTAAAACAGTTTTTAAGTAGGGTTACACAAGTCCAAATTTTGATTATAAATATTAATTAGAAAGATAATAGGATTTCCTACATCATAGTATTTTTTTATAATTTTTAGACATTAAATAAATTAAATTAATTATGACATCATGATGATGCAGCGATGACCTCATTATTTAACGATTTAAATAAAAATGGAAAGATAATGTAAAATCCAAAGCGTACACTTGTAAAAAACCTATTGGATGAGTAGATTTAGAACCCTTATCATATTATAATCGAATTATATAAGTGTGGGTCCTCTAAAATCCGAAACTCATTTTATAATAAAGTGACTTTTCGTTACATTCCAAGAGTGCCCCTCCTCTCCACTTATAAAAGGCCCCCACCTCTCCCACCTGATTTACACTTTCAAGCCATTTGGATCGGCCAAACCCTGCCCAAATACTCTCCCAAATTCCCCCTCTTACTCCTAGAAGCCTAAATTTGGGCATAACTCTTCCCAAGGAAGCCTTTGGCTCAAATCAAAAAGAGTTACCCGATTTTGAGGTAATGTCTTCTCTAATGTTGTTTTGTTTTATTTTTCTTCTCCAACCCCCTAAACTCTTTTTATTCATTTCTTTTATAACAACAACAGTATCCTCAATATACTAGGATGTTGTTATAATAAGGATTCGAGCTACACTTACACACACCTACATCTAATGGTTAAAGAACATACGGTTTCTGTGGATGGCGAATTTCTGCGTCACGAAACGATGATTGTTCAACACTCATATAACACCTTAAAAGGTAGCCATTAAGATGTCAATATATTTATATATGATATAAAATATGTTTATGTTTTACTTATGCTTCTGTATTTCAAATTTATGGCATACTTTATGATTTCCATTATGGGTAAAACGCGATAATTTCATTTTAGGAAGTGCGGACTACCGCCCCCTCAAAGTGATTTGAATCGTTAATTCCATATGTGGGATGTATAAAGGATGGATTAAATGGTATTATACACTATATTATACTGTAATTATATTATAAATTTATATCATTGTGATTTCATTCCATTAAATACGAAATAGAAATGAAAGTAGCGTTCATGCGTACGTACGGCTTACCGTCTCCATGAACGGTGCATTTGATTTCTTACCTCTAAATGTTACGTGACATTATGAATGAATGTATATACTGTATATATATGATATATATGATATCTAAATCATGAATATAATTCTGGATATAATGGATATTTCACCACATGAACAACTTGTAATTATAAGAAGTTGATTTTTGACTCAAGTACCAAAGATTGACAAAACGACCGTTATTAACGTAAATAATTAAATAATGTTCATAACATGGTAATAAGTGATATAAATGGAATAATGAAAATGAAAAAGGTTCTTAAGTAAATATAAATTAACTCTAGTTTATTATTCAGGAGGTTAAAGAACGGTCGAGTCAGGACAAGACGCAATGTAAGGGTTTACTTCACAACCCTCTTCATTATCCAAGGTTGTTTATACATAATTATCTATTGGGACCTCGTTATCATCCACATCCATGTTTCTTCAAAATGTATTTCGAAACATTTTTATTATTTAAAAGAATATGGGTTAAAGTCATTTATACCCTTTTTGACTTTTTATAAGAGGAATCTTTCCGTCGTTTTCAAAACAAGGTCTTTTTTTATCCTTTTCGACAGAATTGAGGTAAGAATGTTTTTTTTAACTTATACGGCGGGTGCGGTTATTTTCCGCCGTTATAAAATCTTCAAAGCTTTCCTTACAAGCTTATAAGAATATTTTCAAGAAAATGTTTTGTTTTATATGGCTCTTAAATGATTTCAAAAAAAGAAAGAGATATTTCTCTAAAAAGTGTTTTGATTTCATCTATGTCAACATCCTTTGATGGATTTTACGCTTATTTGAAGTTGATTTATTATAATACAAAACTTCTATATTGTATTGAAGGTTTTATGATATGTTTGACTGTGGATGTGCTATTTTATACCATTCATAGTTTATGGTGAAATTATTGACATTTCATATGCTAGTTTTAATACGAATGTTTATGTTATGTTTAAACCTTTTCATACGGGAATGCATTGGACTTAATATGTGACGGGTGGAGCCCGCTATAGCTCCTCGATGCATCGGCAGGTCTCATGAGACAAACTAGTGTCTTGGAACGAGGCCTTGACAAAATCTTATTTGTGGTCTTGGCACGAGGCCTTGGCTACGTGGTTATGATAGTCTGGCATTATGCATTCCATCATTAATAAAGTGGTTATTGATATTGCATGTGATTATTCGACCAGTAGAATATCCATGTGAGGAAGTGAATGGCATTATCTCATTTTACTTTTTCCATATTATGTTGATGTTCAAGTTTAAAAGGCTTTTGTTTTAGTTATACATTGCCTTAAATTTTTATGTTTATTTATGAAATCTTCCGCATTATTGTTATCCTTACTGAGCATCTGAGCTCACCCCTTTAAATGTTTTAATATTTTCCAGGATGTGAAGAAGTATTTTATGAATGACCTGCAGGTATAGTCAGAAGAGGATATGAGTGTGGACTATGGAGACTTTGTTATTGTAGTTTTTCACTTTATGATGTAATGTAACGTTTATGAATGTATCTAGTGTTTCCAAGGCTACTAAACTAATCGGTCTTTCGAGACTTGATCTTTTGTGATCATGCCAATGTTACGTAGTAATGCACCGACTTCGGGTAGCTGGGGTCGGGGCATTACAGTTGGTATCAGATGCAGTTTAGTACTAACCTTGGAAGCTAGATTTAGATAAACTCTAATTAGAGCACATAGACCAAAGATATACTTTGAGGATTAGTATAGAAGAGCTTCCTAGAATTTTGGTATTATATAGATGTTGTGGGTTTTCCGAGCAATACATCCCTGTCTGGATACGAGCAGGTAGAGGCGGCTCTGGCATAGATGTATCTAGGGGTAAAATCCAAAAACACCGCTTTGAGCTAGACTCAAATGGGAACTGGTGCAGGACAACGGGCCTTGCTGCACTCTTGGTTACGACACTCCCAAGGGATTTGCTTAGGATAATTCTCATTTTCTTTACAAACCAATATGTAGGGTTTATGAGTATATACTTCCTCAAAGAAAACATTCTTATGATTATGGATTATATCCATAAACCGTTAAATATTTTAAAAGTATGGAATTATTCATTGTAATTCATAAACTAACCTATTTTATGCCATTGTATAGAAATGGCGCCCAGTAGAAGGAATGTGAACTCCAGCAGTACGTATGATCCAAAGAGTAAGAAGGATCGTATCTTTCACGGTATTAAGCCAACATTTCGAAGGGAAATAGTCTCCCATGTGTTCTCAACATATGAAGAAATAGTATCATGTGTTAATAAGATAAGTAAAGAATTCCCTGAGTCCTATGGCTTTGAAGCGAAGCAAGAGACGAAAGGGATGGAAGAGAGAATGATGGATAAAGGGATGAGGGGAAAGAAGAATTTTCCAATATGTGGTAATTGTGGGAAGAAACATCATGGAACTTGCCTAAAGGGAATGGGAGTTTGTTATAAGTGTAGAGAAAAATGACACAAAGTGCGTGACTGCATGGGTAAGAAAATGGTTTCAAATGTGCAATGCTTCTTCTGCAAGGATTGGGGACACTACGCAAACCAATGCCCAAATCATCAGAGTATTCCCCAAATGATGTTATTGGATAATAATCAAGTTATGATACTACCACAGATGAGGAGTAATGATTAGAGTTCTTATGTTGTTATTAAAGAATTTTGTAATTTGAGTGTTGTATCAATGATGTACTGGTTATAATAATTATGGAGTATATAAGGATTGTACTGCAGTACTATTTCATCAAGGACTTGAGATTGTGTGGAACCAAGAAAAGTGACTCCACAATAGGTTAAATTTTTGGAAAATATATGGTTGAGAGAAATATAAACCATAATATGGTTCTGATACTGAGATTGTGATTTTGGAATAGGACGTGATTGATTTGGATAAATTATATTGGATATACTTAACTTCCTTGAAACTGATTGATGTTTTGTATACATTTTTGGACAGAAGGAGTATATCTAGTACTCTAAAAGGAATAAGGGATCATGGTAATTAAGTATGTTTAAAAATAATACCTGATGAAGGTGTTCACATGTTGTTACGTGGGAAAAAGGATCTTCATTATGTTTACCTTCCTTATAAAATTTGGACTGTGAGTTGGACAGAAGTATTTTGGATAACTATAAAGGTTGGAGTGGATTAAGTTGATATTTGGATAGTATTGTTTAAGGGTAAAAAAATTATGAAGATTATTTTTGGAATATTATAATACTATAGTTTTAGGAAAACGACAACCTGCAGGGTGGGGCATAACCCGTCACGTCGGACAAAGATGCAGGAATCGAACCCACAATCATAGTGCGACAGGCCTTTATTTCCTACCACTAGCCTACACGAAGTCCTTGGTTATTACAAAATAATTTTACTAATCTAAATGGTTTGTGTTAACATTTGGAACCTTATACAATTAGGATAAGTATAATATTTTTGAGTTCTATTATCTTTTTGAGTGAAAGATGAGTTGAAGGTTGAAACTCTAATTGTCAACCATAAATATATTTATACCTATCTCTTATTCAATGAATAAATTAATTCTTAAACTTTAGTAAAGGGATATTAAAAAAAATGTGTTATCCTAATACCTTATGTCTTGTTGAACTGATGATATTTTAAATCAACATAGATTGAAGGCTTTGAGGCCCTCAATTTGACAGTTGATTGTAATTGATGACCTCAATCACTCCCTACAAATATTTACGTTTTTCCTCCAATTATATGTCTCTAATTGCCACCAATGTTCTCCTAATCAAGATCATATTTGGTTGGTGACTTTTTCATTTCCCTTTCCCTCTTATTAAGGCTAAATTTTATTAATCTTATTTCCGATGAGGGTTTTCCTCAAAGGTATTTTCTCTTTTCAACCATTTATTTTCAAAGAAAAATTTCAAATTGCGAGGACGCAATTTATTGAAGGAGGGGAGAATGTAAGACCCCGAGCTTCCATGATGCGCTTCTCATTCAATAATGCAATAGCTTGCATTGTACGCAACTTCGAGTTCTAAAACACCGCGACTAATCAAAGTAGCCGTTATGAATAGTAATAACCAATTTTTAAAATTATAGAAATTTTATATTTCAAAATGGACTTCATTTTTGGATTCGGAATATCGAAATTAGCCTATGTTGAATTTTTGGTATTTTTCTGAGAACTTCTAATTTTTTATGAATAGTGAAAAAATACTTAAAAACAACTTTTTTAATCAAAATAA
This sequence comes from Viscum album, assembly GCA_963277665.1. NCBI lineage: Eukaryota > Viridiplantae > Streptophyta > Magnoliopsida > Santalales > Viscaceae > Viscum > Viscum album. Next base: position 876,913,800 of record OY728136.1, read on the forward strand.
TTTATAGTGATAAATTATACTATTTAGTGGGTTTAAATTATAATTAGAAAATATTTTTACCATTTTATCCAATGGTGGTCATTATAATTAATTTAACATTGAAATTGGACATAAACAATTGCCAATCTTTCGATATAAATTGTTTCATAAAACACGATATTTGTTGTGAAAGCGGGAATTAATTATAAAATTAATTAATGCAACTTATATGTTTGTAATTTTGTAAAATAGACATCATTTTTGAATTCGGAATATCAATTATAGCTTAGGGTGAAATTTTGGCATTGTTCTGAAAAACTTCAATTTTTGATGAATAGTGAAACCACTAAGTGGTAGTTAAATAACTGATTTTTCGTTTAAATGAAATATTACCACTTCTGTGATTTGATTTTCAAAAATCCGACATACATGGTTGTCATTAAGAAGTAAAATGTGGTTCAATGAGATCAAAATAATTTTTTGGTGAATAGTAACTTTTAAGTTCTTAATCGCAATTAGAGGTAATTAGTGTAGTTTAAGGTACAAATAATGTTTTAATAATATGAGATGAGCATGACACTTGTCCTACTCCTATTGGATGAGTCATGGCCGACCATGAAAACCCATGGGTCAACTTTGGGACCCCATGGAGCCACTTTAGTTGGAAAATGACATTAATATATATTTATTTAATGTTAAAAATTAAATTGACACAAACATGAGTTGTTTTACTAAAACAGTTTTTAAGTAGGGTTAAACAAGTCCAAATATTGATTATAAATATTAATTAGAAAGATAATAAGATTTCCTACATCATAGTATTTTTTTTATAATTTTTAGAGATTAAATAAAATAAATTAATTATGACATCATGGTGATGCAGCGATGACCTCATTATTTAACGATTTAAATAAAAATGGAAAGATAATGTAATATCCAAAGCGTACACTTGTCAAAAACCTATTGGATGAGTATATTTCGAACCCTTATCATATTATCCTCGAATTATATAAGTTTGGGACCTCTAAAATCCGAAACTCATTTTATAATAAAGTGACTTTTCTTTACTTTCCAAGAGTGCCCCTCCTCTCCACTTATAAAAGGCCCCCACCTCTCCCACCTCATTTACACTTTAAAGCCATTTGGATCGGCCAACCTCTGCCCAAATACTCTCCCAACTTCCCCCTATTACTCCTAGAAGCCTCACTTTGGGCAGAACTCTTCCCAAGGAAGCCTTTGGCTCAAATCAAAAAGAGTTACCCGATTTTGAGGTAATGTCTTCTCTAATGTTGTTTTGTTTTATTTTTCTTCTCCAACCCCCTAAACTCTTTTTATTCATTTATTTTATAACAACACCAGTATCCTCAATATACTAGTATGTTTTTATAAGAAGGATTCGAGCTACACTTACACACACCTACATCTAATGGTTAAAGAACATACGGTTTCTGTGGATGGCGAATTTCTGCCTCACGAAACGATGATTGTTCAACACTCATATAACACCTTCAAAGGTGGCAATTAAGATGTCACTATATTTATATATGATATAAAGTATGTTTATGTTTTACTTATTCTTCTGTATTTCTCATTTATGGAATACTTTATGATTTCCATTATGGGTAAAACGCGATAATTTCATTTTAGGAAGTGCGGACTACCGCCCCCTCAAAGTGATTTGAATCGTTAATGCCATATGTGGGATGTATAAAGGATGTATTAAATGGTATTATACACTATATTATACTTTAATTATATTATAAATTTATATCATTATGATTTCATTCCATTAAATACGAAATAGAAATGAAAGTAGCGTTCATGCGTACGTACGGCTTACCGTCTCCATGAACGGTGCATTTGATTTCTTACCTCTAAATGTTACGTGACATTATGAATGAATGTATATACTGTATATATATGATATATATGATATCTAAATCATGAATATAATTCTAGATATAATGGATATTTCACCACATGAACAACTTGTAATTATAAGAAGTTGATTTTTGACTCAAGTACCAAAGATCGACAAAATGACCGTTATTAACGTAAATAATTAAATAATGTTCATAACATGGTAATAAGTGATATAAATGGAATAATGAACATGAAAAAGGTTCTTAAGTAAATATAAATTAACTCTAGTTTATTATTCAGGAGGTTAAAGAAAGGTCGAGTCAGGACAAGACGCAAGGTAAGGGTTTACTTCACAACCTCTTCATTATCCAAGGTTGTTTATACATAATTATCTATTGGGACCTCGTTATCATCCACATCCATGTTTCTTCAAAATGTATTTCAAAACATTTTTATTATTTAAAAGAATATGGGTTAAAGTCATTTATACCCTTTTTGACTTTTTATAAGAGGAATCTTTCCGTCGTTTTCAAAACAAGGTCTTTTTTTAACCATTTCGACAGAATTGAGGTAAGAATGTTTTTTTTAACTTATACGGCGGGTGTGGTTATTTTCCGCCGTTATAAAATCTTCAAATCTTTCCTTACAAGATTATAAGAATATTTTCAAGAAAATGTTTTGTTTTATATGGCTCTTAAATGATTTCAAAAAAAGAAAGAGATATTTCTCTAAAAAGTGTTTTGATTTCATCTATGTCAACATCCTTTGATGGATTTTACACTTATTTGAAGTTGATTTATTATAATACAAAACTTCTATATTGTATTGAAGGTTTTGTGATATGTTTGACTGTGGATGTGCTATTTTATACCATTCATAGTTTATGGTGAAATTATTGACATTTCGTATGCTAGTTTTAATACGAATGTTTATGTTATGTTTAAACCTTTTCATATGGGAATGTATTGGACTTAATATGTGACGGGTGGAGCCCGCTATAGCTCCTCGATGCATCGGCAGGTCTCATGAGACAAACTAGTGTCTTGGCACGAGGCCTTGACAAAATCTTATTTGTGGTCTTGGCACGAGGCCTTGGCTACGTGGTTATGATAGTCTGGCATTATGCATTCCATCATTATGAAAGTGGTTATTGATATTGCATGTGATTATTCGACCAGTAGAATATCCATGTGAGGAAGTGAATGGCATTATCTCATTTTACTTTTGCCATATTATGTTGATGTTCAAGTTTAAAAGGCTTTTGTTTTAGTTATACATTGCCTTAAATTTTTATGTTTATTTATGAAATCTTCCGCATTATTGTTATCCTTACTGAGCATCTGAGCTCACCCCTTTCAATGTTTTAATATTTTCCAAGATGTGAAGAAGTATTTTATAAATGACCTGCAGGGATAGTCAGAAGAGGATATGAGTGTGGACTATGGAGACTTTGTTATTGTATTTTTTCACTTTATGATGTAATGTAACGTTTATGAATGTATCTAGTGTTTCCAAGGCTGCTAAACTAATCAGTATTTCGAGACTTTATCTTTTGTGATCATGCCAATGTTACGTAGTAATGCACCGACTTCGGGTAGCTGGGGTCGGGGCATTACATTCAAACCGTTGGCATGTTAATAAAATAAGACCAATGCACCTTTCATGAGGATTGTTCATTGAGAGAATTTGACAGAAACCTTAATTCCTTCCTCCTCCTTCGCGAAGAATGCGAAGAACGCCGACCTTCGACGAAAGGCGACGAAGAACGCCGATCCCTCGGAGATCGACGACACGACGCCGTGTTCCGCGACGCCAACGATTCTCCTCCTGCGACGTTCTTTTGCGACGTTCCTTCTTCCGCGAAAAATCTTCGAACATCCATTTGAGGTAGGAGTTTAAGAATCTTTTAAATTCCTTTGTGGATTTTATACTTGACAGGGATTTAATTTCTGTAAATTAAATCTGTGTGTTTCATTAACCCTCGGAGATCATCGACGCGACACCCTTCTGTGACGCGATGATCATCTCCTACCGTGACGGTCAATTCCGTGACGTACTCGGACCTGACGACGACATTGAGGTAGGGGTTGTTTTGAAAATGATAATACTTCATGTTTGTTTCCCTTCAAGGCATGTACATGGACCAAGTAATTAACAAGTTGGTCCGTGAATTATTATAGCGGTTCGGGTTTATCAAATTGATGGGAAATATTATGGTGTTGTTTCAAACCGCTAACGCGGTGGGTGCGGACCAACGAACAAGTCCGAACCACCGCATTCTTTCTCGTTATTAGTGTGAGGAATGGAGGATGACGATAAACGGGGCCGCAAGGGCGATTTGAGGGCCTTGCAGTGAAGATCGGGTCCCGGGAAGATGACTGATGAAGACCGCACGTAAAACGGACCGCTGGAGCGCATCCGGTGGTCCGCAGAATTCCACGTCGGCACGGCGGCGCCGGCGGCCAGAGGCGGTGGCCGGCAGCGGCGGCGCCCGGTGCGCCACTAGAAAAACCCGCCGCGGCTTCAACCGCGGCGGCGAGGCGGTCTTGCGGCCGCGCAGAACCGGGAGGCGGGACGCGGCCGGCATGCCGCGTCTGGGTGATGTGGAGCGGCCCCCGCGCGGGGGCCGCGGTTCCTTCGCTCGGCGGCTCGGCCCGGCCGAGCCGAGCCAAGCCGACCCGCCGGGCCGGGTCGCACCGAACCGGGTCGGACCCGGACCCGGGTCGGGTCGACCCGGACCCGGGTCGGGTCGACCCGGGGGGGTCGGGCCGGGTCGGTCCGGGCCCAGACCCCCCAGTTTTCAGACTCTTTTGGTATTTCGCCCATATCTTGGGCTACGGACCTCCGTTTGACGTACCGTCAGCGGTGATGCGATCCTTGGATTGAGATGGTCGTTTAAGTATATTACACTCAAGGTTTCGGAATACTATGGGTTTGGCTGGGTTGGTTCTTTCACGAAACTAACCGGGCCCTCGAAGCGGAAACGGTTATATCTTGAGCTTCGGACGTCCGTTTGACGTGTCGTCGACTTTGTTGAATTCCTCTGAGTGAGACGGATCTTTTGGCTTACTCCACCCATGATTTGGATGCAGGTTGAGTACGGTCGGGTTGGTTTTGCCTTAAAAAAACTAACCGGGCCCCTGGGACGAAAAGGCCAATAACTCTCAGACCGGGCGTCCGATTGACGCGCTGTCTGCGACGTTGAGTTCCTGTTGGCGATACGGAACTTTTGGATACATCAAATCTGGACTATGTGTCATTTGATGTATCAGATTCTCGACTCATGGAGCGGACCCTCACGAACCAGTTTTCTGTGTGCGGGAACCCTAGACCTGGCTGCGTTTGTGGTGATGAAGACTGCTGGTCTTGTATCCTATGTGGGTCCCATCTTAGATGATTCAGTGCAGGTCTTGTATCCTATGTGGGTCCCAGCATAGATGAATCGATGAAGGCTGCTTGTCTTGTATCCTATGTGGGTCTCAACTTAGATGATTTAGTGCTGGTCTTGTATCCTATGTCGGTCCCAGCATAGATGAATCAATGAAGACTGCTGGTCTTGTATCCTATGTGGGTCCCAGTAGAGATGATTCAGTGCTGGTCTTGTATACTATGTGGGTCCCAGCTTAGATGATTCACTGCTGGTCTTGTATCCTATGTGGTTCCCATCATAGATGAAACAATGAAGACTGCTGGTCTTGTATCCTATGTGGGTCCCAGCTTAGATGATTCAGTGCTGATTTTGTATCCTATGTGGGTCCCAACATATATGAATCAATGAAGACTGCTGGTCTAGTATCCTATTTGGGTCCCAACTTAGATGATTCAGTGCTGGTCTTGTATCCTATGTGGGTCCCAGTATAGATGAATCAATGAAGACTGCTGGTCCTGTATCCTATGTGGGTCCCAGCTTAGATGATTCAGTATTTATATCTGATCATCTCATTCACCTTTTCGATGATTTTTTATTGTGTGAGCTAAGTCTTGACTTTCAACCCTTATCATCAAGATGATTGGGTTGTGCTTTCCTGTGTGGACTGAGTTGTACTTGCCTGTGTGGACTAAGTTGTTCTTTCCTTTGCGGATTGGGTATGTTTTGCTTGTGTGGACTGGGTTGCACTTGGGCTCGGATGTTGGAACTGATCTGGGATTGATAACTTAGGTATATGTATAGTCATATGCCTAATTAGTGTTGGATGTTACTTTGTGATTGTATCTTTCCTTTGTGGGTTATCCTTTGTGGATTCTGGGAGACCTTCGGGGGTCTCGGGGTCCCTACTAAGTAGCTTATACTCACCCCTTCACAGGCTATGCCCGCACTACGTTGTATTGGTTGCAGACGACAGAAAGCGCTGATCGTGGTCGAGGTTTGCGGAGCAGGACGGTACCTAGAGGTGGACCATTGGTCGGGGTGTACTCGGAGCGGACGGCTGGACCGAGGAATTGTGGAGGCTATCTGTACTCACCCTTCAGGTGGGACTTCCAGAGGATGGCTCAACGCTGCGGCTTTTTCTTTCAGTTGTTGTTTTTCCCCTTTCAGTTGTATGTTACAGTTGGGCTTGTATTTCCATCCCCCTTTACTTTTCGCACTTACTATTGTACCCAGTTTTCTACTAGTGTTCACTTCTTCTACTTGCTTGCTCTGTGGTGTATGTTTCCTTTACAAAGGCAATGCCTTCCCTTTTTCCGGGATTTACGCCTTGGTGCTAGTCGCCAGCCCATGGCCTATGGAAGGCGGGCTTGGGGTAGTCACGGTACGGGCCCCGATGATGGGTCGTGACAGTTATTTTTTGTGATGATGAATCAGTATATAAATCTTTAATGATAAATGTTCTGCTTAATTGGATATTTTTTTGTCACAACATACACATTTTTCATTATAGATTAATATTATGTGTAGAAGAGATTACATAACCTCTAATTAGACATAGTATATATATTATAGTTTTTTTCAACCATAAAAATCATTTCATATCCATAATTGAAGATGGTAAAAGAAATTGAAAACACATCATCCATTAATGTGATGAATTAACACATCTCAGATGGTGTTTTCATTTATAGTATAAAATGATGATAAAAGAGATATGATGATTAATTATTACATTATCATACCAACATTCCAGTAAATTTAAGGTACTAGATTTGTTACACAATTTGGATGAGTATATGCGAGGATTGAAATGAAGACAAAGGATCATGAAAAGAAAATAAAAGAAACTAAAAGAGGACTTTAACATTGTAATATATCATCCTTGATAGCCTATTTAGGGGAGTGTTTTTGGACTTTTATGATACCAAGATCTAATGGGCGTGGATAGGGGGTTAGGGAGTTATTTGATCATAATTTTGACAAGAAACAAGTCTTGAGAGGTGTGAGGAGAGGAGGTAAAGAGGTGTGGTATTTAAAGTGGATGAGGGGAGGGGTTCCCCTTTATTTTAATCATTAGTGTAATATTTTTTCTAATGAATATGAATATTATTGATTATTGTGACAAAAAATAGTAAAGAGAGAATGTGAGTTGGAACCAATGGCCATTTATATCATTCACTATTCAAGAATGATGCAGAAATTCATTTATTTAGCGTTTATAAAAAATTATCATATTATAATATTCAACAAAAATTAATGTATTTTAGAAAAATCCCAATAATTCACGCCAACCATTTTTTGATCTGTATATTTAAAAAAAATAACTCAATATTTTGAAAATAATTTTATAAATATGAGAAATTTAATTTTAAATAAAATCATGATTTACTTGAAAAATATAAATTTTTAAATTATAACATCTTTTCTAACACTTTCAAAAATTAATTAAAATCACCTAAAATTATCTTATAATAATAATTCATCAAAAAACTTATTTATGAATACATTTCATGATAATAAATTTTAATTTAAAATATTAAATTATTCATAAAATTGTAATTAAATATTCGAACTTAAAAAATTCCAACACTTAATTAGTAATTTTTAAATTATTTACTTACTTATACTAAAAAATTGTTGTATCATATTCTAAAATATACGATGCATAAATTATATTTATACTTTTATTAGTGAGGTTACTATTCAATTGACCAGTTTAATATTCATAAGGGTCTCATTACTATTTCCAAGGTCAAGTAACCATTTCATCAGTAAACATTACTTAACTTCTAGAAATACATTTTATTTTACTCATTCTTAATTTATAAGGATTTTATTATGCCCTATATTTAATATAATATGATTATACGACAATAAATACTTAAAATAAGAGAATTTAATTGATATAACAATGGGTTATTACAGAAGTTACTAATCCAGGACAAGCCATGAATGCATCAGTGCCTATTGAGAAGACCACATCTTTTTTTATATTTATGTCAAATTATGTCACATTGTTTTTCATGGTTGTACCGTGCATAATTATAATTTTCCACCATTTTTATTTTTCATTGGGATCTTTTAGAAGCTGATGTGGGTGCACTAGTATACATGAATCCAAGAATCGCTAAACAAAAATAATGGGGGATTATAATGAAGAAAATTAGATGATAGTTAAAAATTACAAGAAATGTAGAAGTTTCATGTCTACATTATACATATTCCATGACATCATTCTAGTGGAAATAGTCTCGTGGAGACATATTGGTAATTACATCAATGAAAAATCATGGCCAGAGATATGGGTAATTTTTTTTGATAAATTTATATCTATATAATTATAGTATTTATATGAACTAACAAGTTTATTAAAGTGTCATTTTAACCTTCCCAATATTGAATCCACCAAGGTTTAAAGGTTGATGGATCTTGGAGAGTTCTCGTTATCAAATAAGCATGAGTTATATGATTCTTGGAGGATAATATTATGTTCTTATTTAGGGTTTTTATCCATATTCCCCGACCCTCCAATATCATAATATCCAAAACGATCACATATTAAAAGAGTCATGAGTTTAATTTATTCCAAATATTAAATGGTTTGTATATAAAATTCATTTCTTATTAAATGAATTGAATTTTGTTTCTAGGATGCATCATAAACAAATATAGATTCAATGGCGTATCACCACACATTGGGGAACACTATAATTCTCGACCATGAGAACCACTATGCACATTAATATGAATAGAATAAATATCTAAATTTATATTGTTTCTTAGTTATATTTGAATTATGAAATTTCGGTTTTATTATCATCAATCTCTTTAATACAACGATAAAGATACACCTATCAAATGGGCTAATGAAAAAATGCATTAATGGTCAAATAGCCTAATGGAAAATTGGTCTAACGGTATAGTGGAATATCAAAAAATGGCCAATTTCCTATTTATCCTAATGGAATAATAGAAAATTGGACTAATGGACTAATTGCCAATTTTAATAATGATATAATGTAAACTTGACCTAATGAACTTGTGGAAAATTGGCCTAATTCATTAATGGCCAATTAGCCAATTGGCGAAATGACCATATAGCTTAATGGGAAATTAGACTAATGTATTAATGGATAATTGGCCTAAGTGTCTATTGGATAAATTCATAAATTGTGCAATGGGATAAAATACTAATTGAATAATGTCCTATTTACCTAATGGACAATTGTAAAATTATAAAAATGGAATTTCATCTAATTGGCCTAATGATATAATAACAAATATTCCAAATGGCCAATTGGCCTAATGGCCTAAAATCCTAATGGACAAATCGCCAATTGGAAAACAGGCCTAATGAAATAATAGCCAAATAGAAAATTTTCCTAATTACCTAACAGTATAATGGTATCACAACCAATTATCCTAATGATGCAATGGATAATTTTCCTAACATAAAATTGGAATAACTACCTAAGGTCCAATTTTCCTAAAGACAAAATGGAATAAAATGTAATTTTCCTAATGCAAAAAGGAAAAATTTCTATATTCGAATAATGGCCAAATGGGCTAAAAGATAATTGGGCAATTGGAAAATGGGTCTAATAGCCTAATGGGAATTTGGCCTAACAGAATAATAGCCAATTGTACTAATGAACATTAGGTAGTTACCTAATTTGAATTCATTATAAATTATAAATAAATGATTTATGTATAAATATTATTAATTGTTCATTAATACATAATTGTAGTTTTTCAAAAATAGAGGCCTTATTCTGGTATTATTTAAACCAAATAAAAATATTTTTGTTGATTTATTTGATCAAGGATTAAATATTAATATCTATCCCAAATTTAAAATAAAAAAATATTTTTTATAATAAATTGAAAAAAAAATCATTATATTTAATAAAAATGATATATATATATAAAGTAAACTTTATATAATAAATAATATCAATTTCATATTATGAAATAATTTTAAATCATTCATATTAAAGATTATGGAATGTTCATAATAAGTACCTAATATTACAATGTAATTATGATTACCTTCTAGTTATTAATTTTTCATCAAGGATTATCGCATGATTAAATTATTGAATTGGTCGTTAATTTAAATATAATTATGTTATTATATTATTAAATATTTTTTTATTTTTATATTTTGAATATGTGTATACTAACCAATGTCATTTACAGAAAGATGTATGGGGAATTGAAGGTAGTGTGCCTTGAGAAAAAATATTTTTCTCATTTGGAAGAAATGGGATTGAAGTGTAGTAAATGCAAAAAAACAATAAAATATTGATAGTTTTTTATTTATATTTCTTAATTTATACGAAATTCATAATTAAATATCTATTTTATATTTTTAATTGTTTTCCCTTAAGGCCCTAAATGATAAAGAAGATGAAAACATTGGTCTAAATGACCATTTGATTCTTTTTTAGGTGAGGATCACCATGCGAGAGTCTAATGGTGAACCAGGGAAAAAATCATCCCCACTTGGTATTAGTGCTAATCGGGCTCTGATCAGGCCACTCAAACCACCGATCTACAAAGCACTCATGAATATGTATTTGAGGACAAATAATAGATCTATATTAGGGTCAAAGATGAAAATTTATCATCAAACACTTCCTAAAATTTATATATGTCATAATTCAATCACCTCAATAAGATGTTTCTAATACTATTGATTCATATATGGAATGAATAGACTCTTTAAATGATTCCCCAAGTGATAACCATGAGGGTACTAGTGGAGGTCGAGCTAATCATGTTGGTGGTAATGATTATGATGATCATGATTATTACGATGCTCTAGATGATGTTGTTGGTGATGTGGATATTGCTTATGGTGATGTGGACGATGATTTTTTCAATTGAGGAGATATTGATCACCTCTATTTTCAATTAGAAAAAAAAGAGACATGTGGATCTTGTTTAATTAATTGAATTAATTATTTTTACGGATGTATATGTATTTTATAGTATTTAAATGGTTTGAAAATTATTAAAAGATGTTTTTTGAATTATATATATATATATATATATTATTTGTATTATACTGAATGTTTGTTGTGTTTTTTATTTTTTACGGGTTCACGGGCTAAGAGAGAAATAGCTATAACAAAATGTGGGAAACTACCTATAAATATTGTTTAGGGAGATGTGGGAATATGTTTTACTTTTGAAATATCTATACCCATGGATTTTTTTATACTGTGGGTATGCTAAAATACTCCCTAGCTATACCAACAAATGTTTTAGGAACCATGGGTATAACTCTATATCGACGGATCCCAATACCATTGTACTTAAAATAGTGGGTCTATGGTAAACCCATAGTTTTAGGGGCTTCTCCCAAAGATATAAAACATGGTTATTGGTTAGTTTTCCCATGGTTTCCATTAGGAAACCCAAACCCCCTCACTATAGTAGAACGTCCATGTATACTCTTATGAATTATACAATCAATGTTACATTCTTTAGGATCCTCTGGCTACATCTTATAGGGTATATGCCCATAATTTTCTAATGTAACCAACATCAGCTTACTAGATTTCTATATTAAAATACATACAATGGAATGAAAGGGTTTTATGTCCCAGGTGGTTGAATCATGAACAGTAATCAACATGTGAATATATGATAACTTTTTTCATTAAAAAGTTATTTCCCTATATTTCATTACAAAAAAATTACTAAAAGTGATTATAGATGTAAAATTCAAAAAATCTATAGAAAAATTTGATGGGAATATTTTTTGATGAAAAAATTAGAGAAAATTTATCTATAAAATTAATTTCCAAGTAGTTTAATAATCATAGGGTTTTTAAAGTGGAGGGGAATACGCATAAGATGTAACCATGACGATATTTTTTAGATATCCCTACTAAAATGAAAATAAAAATTCCATTTGAATTAGAATAGATGATTCTAGTTAGAAAAATATTGGTGGGGGATGTCAAAAACCTAATCAAGTCAATTTATCATTGAAATCAAAAAATAATTCATTGATAATGAATGTTGTTAGTGAAAAATAGGTTTTTGAGTCCCAAGGATTCGTCAATAAACTCATAGAAGGAAATTACTATAGGATAAAAAACACAACCATCGAAACCTATGAAGAATCAATGAAATATGATGCATTAGTATACTCTACATTATAGATAAACAAAATCAAGAATACATTATTATTTTGGAGAACCTTTTGTATGATCGTGAGGTAAAATAAATCCAAGATAATTCTAGGATTTGTGAAGAGGATGAATTGGTGTCTGGAATAATAATCTTCAGGCCCATCCCTTGTGAGAAATATAGGTGATAAATTCATCATCGTAGAACCCATTAGATTATTAAAACCACTATATATCATCTTCCATGTCAATATAATATAGTCAAAAAATTATTAAAATAATGTTTTGTTATGAATAATTTATATTTTACAAAATATTTCATAAATATTTAATAATTAAATTATGACAAATTCATAATTGAAATTTGATAATTAAACTAAAAAATTTATTAATAAAAATTTTATTTTTGATCCATTAATAAATTTAATATAAACACTTTTATGGTTCTGGATCATGACATAAGAGTTAGATGAGTGTCAATGTTTTATTTTCATCGATATCGATGGATAATACAAGAAGAAAATGATAAACCCACATTATAATTTTAAATAAAGGAACTTGAACATATACTTTAAAATTAATTTAAAATATAGATTATCATGAACAAGATTATCCTCTTGATTAATGTTATATTGTCTCTCTCATTACACCATTTTTGTTTGGAAGAATCCAAAAAATGATTCCTCTAGGTGTATCGACACACGTTCTATTAATATCTGATCAGTATTCAAGGTGGTATGAGTTGTACTATAGAGGAACCAATTTCATTACATCATTCTCCAATGATCGTAACAAGAAGTTCTCGCATCCTCTCATTATTTTTGAGAAGTGGATGTTACGTTGAATATCTCCAGGGATTTAGATAATTCCATAGTGAATTTCCCCATTTTCTGGAAATAACCACTTTTGAAAAAAATATATAACTTGAATTTTGTAGATTGTTTTAAAATTTTGATAATTTCTTAATTGAACATATCTGAATATTTAATCTAAGTAAATTTTTATTTTAGATAATAATAATATTACTTTATATGTGTTTATTTTTATATCCTTACCTTAGTACATAAATCATTAATTATTTAATTCATATTATATATATAATTTCCACTAAACCATTAACTGAGTTCATTTATACATCAATAAAATTTACTAAATGTTGAATAATAAAAAATATTTAATTAAATAAATATTATTCATTTGATAAATAAAGTAAAAAATGTTATATTCGAAAAAAAACTCATATAAGTTTTTTTAATAGTCACATAACTAAGTACTTATATTAATATCTACACTAAACATGTAAATAAATAAATATTTATTTATTACATTATGAATTAACAAATAATAGATAAACCCATGTCTGAATTTATGAAATAAACATTACATGAATAATTATAATCTCAAAAACCAAAATAATATTTATTATTAATATTTAATTAAATAGATATTAATGGGATTTTGGATACATAGAGTATATGATATTTTAGTATTCTTTATACATTGAATTATATAAACATAGCTAATTTCCAAGATCACCATAAAAAAAATGTCAAGGCCCTCAGATAAATAAATAAATGTGGCATTGGAAAAAACATCCTATAAAGACTAATATGTATTATATTCATTTTTTCTTATAATATCTCATCAAAGAGGATTCATAATTGATTCATCACCATATATGCTTGATTTAAAATTATTTAAATTTTTTAAATGAACTCAACTATAAACTACCATGGACATGAATTTCTCTATATTGTTATATTTAAATGAATGATTAAATGATATATTATTACACTAATATGGAGGGTAAATAATTTATTGACATATTCAATAAATTTCATATCACTTATGAAGGAAAAGTATATGTTTCCTCACTGAGACTATATCTCATCATGTTATTCATCCACACATCAATGTACATGATTCATCGAATCAATGAAAAATAATCTTAAGTACAAGAATAGAAAAAATAAATGAGAATATAATGTTGGACTCCTCATGTGTTAATCATTTTTTAATGATCACAAATCTCTTTACTGTTAATTAATCTCGATCTTCATTGCACATCTTTCTAATTCTCTTAAATCTCAATAATAGCTACACATCATGGTTTTATAATAACAAAGCTTATGGATGTTAATTACTCTCTTTATTATTTACAAGACTTATACATGATCACAATTCTCACATATTTTATCATACCTTTATATTTATGATTCACATTGTTTTACTCTATAATGATTAGCCTTAATCCATATTCTGCATAACACTGTCTTAGTCCAAATACAGATATTTTTCTAAGTATGGACTCACCGTGACCCAGACACCGTGACCCAGACACTGTAACCAGACACCGTGAAGGACTCACCGTGACCAGACACTATGAAGGACTCACCGTGAATGACTCACCATGAAGGACGCACCGTGAAGCTCATACCGTGAACCACATACTGTGAAGAAGACACTGTTTCCATAATCACTATGACACCGTTTCTTAAGTTTTTGTTAATATTATTTAAATAATGCTAACGGTCATATTTTTGTCAGGAAATCGTATCTTGTACCTATGAAAAGGGAATCATTCCTACTGCCAGAACTCATGGAATATAATAAAGACTGAGATGCAGTACACACGTAAAAAATAAGAAAGAAGTAAGAAACAAGAAACAAGGAACAAGTGAGAAGCAATAAGAAACAATCAACAACACAAAGAACATACGTACATCCGAGTGCACTGTGCTGAACAAGAAAAAGATTGCAAGTCCTTTAGTGAACTCTCATGAGTGCAATCCAATAATGTTGAAGAACACAAGAAAAATCAAGAGATCTTTCTCACTCCAGAAGAAGACAAGATGAACTATGACACTCTGTTTTTCAACAGAAAAACCAGAGAAGGACTCAGAAGCATTCCTGCTGAATCCAACGAGTCCAGAGCTACATTGATAATCACTAGATCTTTCTAAACTCTCATCTATCATCTCTACGGGATTTATTTATTAACTTTCAGGCAGTGTGGTGTACTCTGTATATCTTTACACACACTGTCTCTAGCACTGAACTAGAGGATATCAAAATCCTCACTCAAATTCTCTTTACTTCTATTTACCCATGTCAACTGTGGAAGAGGTCCTTGTGTGACCTGGTCTTTGTTTTGTTTCCCACGAAGAACAGTTGTAGAGGTCCTGCGTGGCCTGGACAGTTTTGTAAAACTGTTGTTAACCCTAATCTAGGGTGTGGATCAAATTTATATTTATTTAAGAGGACTAATTCTCAGCTTGAGACTGAGCCTCTTGTTATATCTGCTGTGCATCATTCATTTAATTTTAAAGTATACTACATATATCTTATTTATTCCGCTTCTATTTTTTTTAAATATAAAACTATTTTGAAGCTACTTTGATAGTTAAATTAGCAAGTGTTTACACTTATTGTAAATCAATAGGTTAGCTTCAAAAGTTAGTTTGATCTTGTGGTTAAACTAACTGAGACCTAATAAATCTCTGAGAAGCTAAGTGAACATTTACAATCTTTATAAATTCACTACAGTTTAACTTATTCTATAAATCGGGGGATTTTAACTAGACAATATTTTAACGGAAATTTTAATTAGAACTCAATTGACCCCCCTCTTAAGTGTCCACTCCGACCAACATTTGGTATCAGAGGTTTTGTTTTTGTTCAAAATTTTTTAAAATGCTCTATTTTGAACTATGATTTTAGTTGCATCTTTAAAGATCTGAAATTTCTGTCAGTTATAAATTTTTATCTCTTTAATTAACTTTCTAAAATCTATTTATAGATAATAGACTAGAGGGTGCTGCTACTAAAAGGCCACCTTTCTTAAATGGTACAAACTATGCTTAGTGGAAACTTAAAATGAAAATTCATTTAGAAAGCAAAGGTTTTGATATTTGGACTGCCATAGAATCATAATATAAACTTCCCACTACTGCTCGATCCACTTGGGATGAACCTACAATGACTGCTTACAATAATAACTGTAAAGACATGAATGCCCTATACTGTGCTTTAGGAGATGAAGAGTTTAACAGAATTTCTTCTTGTAAAACTTCTTTTGATATTTGGAATACTTTGGGTGTTTCTCATGAAGGAACAACCAATGTTAAATAAATGAGATTAAATACTTATACTATTAAATATGATAATTTTAAAATGAAAATTTATGAACCCATTTCTGATATGTATCTATGTTTTAATGAGATAGTCAAAACAATGAATTCACTTGGAATGGTTTTTTCAGCAAAGGAACAAATTATGAGAATCTTGAGATGTTTACCAGACCAATGGAGAGGCACATCTGTCTCAATCAGAGAGTCATGTGACATTACTACTCTACCTGTAAAAGAACTCATTGGTAAGCTTCTGATGTATGAGGATGAACTCAAGGTGAATAAAGAGGAAGATGATGAACCTAAGAGTAAATCAGTGGCTTTCAAGACTTCTGCTTCAAAGAGAAAGAACAAAGATAAAGTTCAACAACCTACTGACAATTCAACCGGTGAAAATTCAGACACTGATAGTGATGATGAAATGGATCAGATAGCCAGAAGGTTTATGAAATTTTATAGTAAGAATAAATTCTTTAGAAAATCAAATTACAAAGGAATGTATGACAGTAAGGGACATTGGGAGAAGGATTGGAAAAAGCCAGATAAAAGTGATGAAGTTATCTGTTATGAGTGCAAAAGAAAAGGACATATTAATGCAGACTGCCCAAAGATCAAATTCAAGAAGAAATATTATTACAAAGACAGTATGTACAAAAAGGCTATGAAGGCTACTTGGAGCGATTTTGAGGATAGCTCTAGTGAATCTGAACCTTCTCAGACTGAAACTGGAAATAAGGCAAACATGTGTTTTATGAAAAACACATCTAAGGAAACCCAAGATACTCCTGCTTTAAATTCTTATTACTCTAAAGATAGTGCAGAATCTGATTCTGATTCTGAAAACATGACTAATGAGGAATTGTTTGAATATTTTAATATGCTGGAAGAGACATGCAATGAACTTAAGGATAAATACAAATCATTAAAGAAACAACATGCTCTCACTACTACTTTTAAAATTGAACATACTATTGAAAAATAGAAAAATGCTCAACTATTAAAGGAGAACACTAAACTGAAAATTTCAAATGGGCAACCCAAAAAGGATTTAGAGAAATTCACAAATGGAAAGGATACACTAACTCAAATTCTAGAAAAGCATGTTGCACCAAAATAAACGACTGGAATAGTCTACAAACCTGGACAAAGACAGTTCACTAAGAATAGATTTATTCCTAAATCTGGACAAAATACTGCTTGTTCTAGTTCTGGACATTTATATGATTCAACTAGTTATATTCATAGTTACGGATCTAATAAGTTTTATCTTTTAAAATCTGTTGATTTCACAAATTTTATGTGACCCATAAGACAAATTTGGGTACCGAAACATTGATTGCTAACCTGTCTGTACCCGATAAAATCTGGGTACCAAAATCATTTCTTATATAAATCTGTTTTGTAGGAAACCATCTTGAAGATCTCTTGTAGGAAGACTTGGTCCTTGTACAGTGGATGTTCAATACATATGTCAGGAGACTTCTCTTTCTTTAAAATCTTAGTCAGAATTGATGGAGGCTTTGTCACCTTTGGTGATAATTCTAAAGGGAAAATCATCGGCTTAGGCCAGATTGGTAACACTGAC
This sequence comes from Viscum album, assembly GCA_963277665.1. NCBI lineage: Eukaryota > Viridiplantae > Streptophyta > Magnoliopsida > Santalales > Viscaceae > Viscum > Viscum album. The sequence goes on from OY728136.1 coordinate 876,931,869, forward strand.
TCAGTATTAATTTCTAAATTTTTATTCATTGATGGACTTAAATATAATCTGGTAAGTATTTCGTAGTTATGTGATGATGGTTTAAATGTTAAATTTGAATATGATTCGTGCAATGTTTTTAATTCTAAAAATGCTTTAGTATTTTCTGCCCTACGAAATGAAAATGTTTATGCTGTTGATTTAAATTCTTTAGCCATGAAAAATATTACTTGTTTAAATGATTTTCATAGAGAGTCTTGGCTTTGGCATAGAAGATTAGGACAATGAAATATACACTCACTTAGAAAACATAATAGGAATAACTTAGTGATAGACCTACCCAAACTTGAGTTTCCAAATAACAAAGTTTTTAATCCCTGTCAAAAGGGAAAGGAACACCAAATCTCTTTCAAACCAAAGAAAGAAGTTTCAAATTCTCAACCTCTCGAGTTGGTTCACATGGATTTGTTTGGACCATCTAGAGTTTCTAGCGTAAATGGGAAGCACAATGTCTATGTCTTAGTAGATGACTTTTCTAGATATACTTGGGTATATTTTCTACCTCACAAAAGTGAAGCTTCTTCTTACTTTGTTAAATATTCCATGTCTGTAGAGAACCTTTGTGGACTTAAGATTAAAACTCTAAGAAGTGATCATGGCCATGAGTTTGAGAATCAGGAATTTGAATCCTATTGCTCACTCAATGGCTATAGTCATAACTTTTTTTCCCCTAGGACACCTCAGAAAAATGGTGTAGTAGAAAGGAGGAATAGAACACTGCAAGAAATTGCCAGAATCATGCTTAATGAATATGACCTGCCTATTTATTTTTGGGCTGAAGCTATAAATACAGATTGTTATATTATCAATAGAGTCTTGATCAGACCTGTTCTTAAGAGAACCCCTTATGAGTTGTGGAACGATAGGTAACCTAAGGTTAACTACTTCAGAGTGTTTGGATGCAAAGTCTTTATTCTTAATACCAAAGATAATCTTGACAAGTTTGCATCCAATAGTGATGAAGGAATTTTCCTAGGTTACTCTATTTCTAGTAATGCCTATAGAGTATTCAATAAAATAACCAAGTGTGTGGAAGAATCTGTTCACATCAAGTCTGATGAAACTGATCCACATGAGCCTAAAACCTCTCTTGAAAATCTTGAGGAAGATTTATCTGTTCTAGAAATTAATGACAAATCAAATGAACCTGCTATAAAGACAACCAGTTCTGGAAATTTTCCAAAACCTGCTTCTGTTGATTCCCAACCTATTGGTGAACCTGAATTTTCTAGTCCTATGTTTACTAGATCAACTAGAATTATAAAGAATCATCCTTTAGATGTTGTTGTAGGAAATCGTGATAGAGGGACCCCGACTAGAGATTCTCTTAGAAATCAGGTTGAACATCAAGCCTTCTTGTCACAACTTGAACCTAAAAACATTTATGATGCTATTAATGATGAATTTTGGGTAATTTCTAAGCAAGAAGAACTCAATCAGTTTGAAAGAAATAATGTTTGGAATCTTGTTGAAAGACCTTAGGACACTTTCACAATAGGCACAAAATGGGTGTTTAGAAATAAATTATATGAATCTGGAAACATAGTTAGAAATAAAGCTAGACTAGTTGCACAAGGCTATAGTCAAGAAGAAGGTATTGACTATGAGGAGACTTTTGCTCCAGTGTCCAGATTAGAATCTATTAAGATTTTACATTCTTATGATGAACATCTAAATATCAAACTATATCAAATGGATGTCAAGAGTGCATTCTTAAATAGATATATTCCTGAGGATGTTTTTGTTGAACAACCACTTGGATTTTCAAACCCTCTTTTTCCAAATCATATTTTCAAACTATCAAAAGATTTATATGGTTAAAATCAAGCTCCAAGAGCATGGTATGATATATTAAGTACTTTTCTAATTTCTAAAGGTTTTACAAAAGGAATAGACGATCCTACTCTGTTTATAAAACGAATTTCTAAAGATGTTTTAGTTGTAAAAATTTATGTAGATGATATTATTTTTGGATCTTCAAAAACTACATTATGTACTGATTTTTCTAAAATGATGAAAAATGAATTTTAAATGAGTTTAATGGGTGAACTTAAATTCTTTCTTGGTTTTCAAATATTTCAGAATGATGGTGGAATTATTTTAACTCAAAGTAAATATACTAGAGATCTTTTAAAACGTTTTGGATTGGATATCACAAAAAGTAGTGGCACTCCCATGAGTACCACCTGTAAGATGGATCTTGATGAAAATGGTAAATCTGTTGATCAAACCACATATAGAAAAATGATTGGAAGTCTACTCTACCTGACTGCTAGTTATCCTTATATTATGTTTAGTGTGCATATGTGTGCTTGTTTTCAAGAAAAACCTAAAGAGTGAGATTTAAATGATGTAAAGAGAATTTTCAAATACCTTAATCATACTCCCAATGTAGGAATGTTCTATCCAAAAGGACAATCATTTGAATTAGTTAGTTATTCTGATGCTGACTTTGCTAGATGTAAGATAGATAGAAAAAGAACCTCTGGAACATGTCACCTTTTAGGCAAGTTACTAGTATCATGGTGTAGTAAGAAACAAAATTGTGTTTCATTATCAACTGCAGAAGATGAATACATAGCTGTTGGAAGTTGTTGTGCACAAATTTTTTGTATGAAACACACATTACTAGAACATGGATATCAATTCAGACATGTCTCAATAAATTGTGACAACACAAGTGCTATTAATATTTATAAGAATCTTGTTTCACATTCTAGGACAAAACATATTGATGTAAGACATCACTTTTTGAGGGATCATTTTCAAAAAGGTGATATCACTTTGGAATTCATTGGTACTGAATATCAACTTTCTGATATATTCACTAAACCATTAAATTCAAAAATATTAGACTACATCATTCATGATCATGTTATGATTAATCATAAATGAATAACTTACTGATCTTAATGTTTAATACTTTATTGTACTTTACCGTGCAGTTTCATACTCACTGTTTCAAAGTTACTATTTTATGATCATGATCTGACAACTCACTGTCTCACCGTGACTATATAAAATGATCACTATCTCACCGTGATGACTATAAATTGTCTCACCATGATGACTAGTTTTCGTCTCACTATAATGCCTACTTACGGTCTCACCGTGAGAATTATGTTTATTTGTATTTTAACCCGTATCGCGATGAATTTTTTTATTTCACCGCTATTTGATTTCCCGCATTTTTTTTATGACATTTAACATTCCCAAATGATAAAACATAAGGGTTTCATTCGATTCCTTACATGAACTCTCTCCTGAACCTTCTCTTCCCTCTCGCCCGAACCTTTAGTGAATGCCAAGGATGGAGCGTCCATCTTCACCCTCGCCTGAGAAGCGCCGCTCTATGAAACAAAAAAGGATACCGAGGATAGCTCCCGAAGGACCACTAATCCAAAACCTGGTAAGCCGTACCATTGTACCTGAAAAGGAGGTTTTCCTGGAATGGCTGATTTTTAGCAGATTATTGGTTTTGAATGTTTTAAGAGAACAAGGATGGCTTGAATGGTTCGCTGGACAGAATAGACCGATTCACCCGAGGCTTGTATCTCAATTCTATCAGTATGTGAAGTTTTCTTTTGAGTTTGGATAAAGCTTTATGGTGACCAGCTGGATTGATGTTCAGAAGTTCTCTTTCTCTTCAAGGCTGCGGGCTGCATGTCTAAGAATTCCACATGACGGAATTTGTGATGATTACTAGAGAGACCCTCCTCCAACAACCAACATCTTTGACCTGAAGACTTCTTTGGAAAGTCTAATTGGAAATGGCACCAAGTGAAGGGCCATAGCTGCTGAACTAGATGGGGAGAAAAGACTTTTGTTCATGTTTGTTCAGAATTTGGTTAGTCCAAGAAAAGGGGATTTTGCTGTGATGAAGTATCAAGATGTGTTCCTGATTCACCTATTGAAGAATGGTCATAAGATCAATCCGTGTAAGTATGTTATCAACCATATCTGCGAGCTGATCAAAGTAACTTCCAAATCTACCTCCCTGTTTTATTCAAGGATGATTTCAGATATGTTAGTTGAAAAAGGGACGGTTGTACCGAATGATGAAAAGCTAGAGGACCTTGATTTCTGCCTATCCATGCCTATCATCAGAAGTATGAAGATAAGATGGAATCCCTAGAAGAAGCAATGGGTTGAGGATAGTGATAAACTGTATTAAAAGTTTAATCCTGTTGACTATCCGAGAAGGCCTAAGAACCTAGCTGATCCTGGTTTGGAACCGGATGAAGTGGCTGAGTATTTAGAAGAATAAGATCAAGAAGAAGTAACAGCTGAAGTACCACCTAGAGAAGAACCTGTAATACCTCCAATGGAAACAGTTCTGGTTGAAGAGGAAAGGGTTGTTGTCCCTGCTGTTATCCCTGCTGAAATACCTAATGGAGAGGAAGTTGTTGTTGAAAAGTAAAGGACTAAGGATCCTTCAGTTGTTCTTCATGAGGAAGAAGCTCATCCCAATGTTGCAAGTAAATTGGGTTTTCCTGTTTCAGAATAGCAAGAAACCTTAGAGGCAGATCTTGTTGAAGAGACTCCTTCTATTGAGAAATAAGCAAGTCTGGAAGCTTATCCAGTGGAACAATCAGTTCATGAGATTATTGCATATGGTGAAGAAAGAATGAAAATTTCCTTTCAGCTGGAAAGGAAAGAGTTTGCTGAATAGATTAGCGATGATCCTTCGGATCTTGTCCATGTTCCTGAACCTCAAGAATATGGAAGGGAAGCACAAGTTGAAGGGGAGGAACCTCAAAATATTGATATTGTGGAAGCTGGATCTGCTGAAGCTTCTCAACCTTCTATCACTTACTCTGTGCACTCTCGGTATGAATTCCCAAGATTTTATGATGTGAATGAGTCACATCAAGTAACTAAAACTGGAATGGATCTTTCTTCACTGTTTCAACTGAATTCCTTAGCTAATTCAGAACCAGAACCTGAGCCCCAACCTCAATCTGAATCAGAATCTGAGTCTGAAGATGACTCTGAACCTCAACCAGAATCTAAACCTTCACCATTACCTGCATCCTTACCTGATCTTCACTCCTTTGTAACCAAAGATGATCTGAAAGTTTTTGGAGAGACTTTGTTAGCTGGAGTTGAGAAAATTGTCTCCACTCATCCTCACCCAGTGACTCAGTTGAGTCAAGAAGATGCATCAATTCTCTTGGAAAATATTATCTTGCATATTCAACCAAGGATGATACGAGAAATTAAAGAAGTTAGAGTAGAGAATAAGATGATGAGTGCTAATGTTGCAAACCTGATAAGTATGGTAGCAAGTCTGCATAGTGAGTTGTCTTTGAGATCAGAGTCTGCTCCTGTTTCTTCCCCTGCACCTGTTGTTGTTTCTCCCGAGTCTTCTGATTCCCTCATTTCTAGGGATATTTTTTCTCAAGTTCATCCATACCTACTATCTTTTGATGAAAAGATTAGAAAAGGCACACCAATATGCTGTAACTCATGAGAGAGCTTGTGGAAAATCTGAATAAGCTTACAGATGAATACACTGGATGTCTGCAAAAAGTTCTGAAACAGCTCAAAGTTCTAACCGAAGCTATCAAGGCTTCACCTATTTCTGGTCAGACCTCCACACCTTCTTTGGATGATTCTTTGCTGAGATCCATGATAAGAGAAGAATTTCATAATGCCTTCAGTGTCTTGGATCTATCTTCTTTTTCAGAAGTGATTAAGAACAGTGATGGAGCATTGGACTTGGTTAGGATTCATTCTAAAATAACCAATGATGGTCAACAATAGATCTCCATGAAAATAGATTTCTGTCTTTCTTAGATTTTCTCTAAAAGTGATATGACAGATCTCTTTAGATATCTTGTGTAAAATTTGAGAATCCCTCCGGTGACTCAATCTTTTAAAGCTAAAGTTCAAAAACATTCAGAGTTCACCAGATTGTTGGACAGATTTCTGGAGAATAAGGATGATTTTGAAAAGACTATGGAGTATGGTGGTGAACTCATTACTAATTTCATTAATCTTTTGAAGTTGTATCTTCATGTGAAGAGTACTGCTATAGTTGCTCCAGCTGCTGCACTCCTTAGACCTGGTCTACCTACCTTAGCCTCAACTGCCATGACAGTTAGTCAAGCTCTTTTTCAGATTCAGCCAATCATTCTTGACTAACCACAGTCTAGATCTTCTACTTCTCCTACTTTGGCTCCATCTGTTTTTGAAGGTCTACCCTTACCCTCATTCTCTACCACATCTATGCCCTCTTCTACTTCAGCACCAGCTCTTGCTGCTGATAAAGGCAAAGCCAAGGTGGATCCCTAAAGCGTCTGAGGACTGTTTTTTTCTTTTTGATGGGATGTCTTTTGTTTTTTCCTGTTTTATTGAATTTTGAACCCTTTTTTTAATACAAAATGCAATGTTTCATTTCATTATCTCTACTTTTTGATAATCCCAAAAGGGGGAGAGAACAATTAAAAGTATCAGTTATATAATAGTATAAATGGGGGAGAACAAATACAAGTATCAGTTCTATAATTTTTTTTCTATGCTAGTATCTTTAATATTACATGTCATTTATATTATACCAATATATGATTTGGGATCATCAAAAAGGGGGATATTGTTGGACTCCTCATGTGTTAATCATTTTTTAATGATCACAAATATCTTTACTATTAATTAATCTCGATCTTCATTGCATATCTTGTTAATGCTCTTCAATCTCAATAATAGCTACACGTCATTTTTTTATAATAACAATGCTAATGGATGTTAATTACTCTCTTTATTATTTACAAGTCTTATGCATGATCACAATTGTCACATATTTTATCACACCTTAATATTTATGATTCACATTCTCTTACTCTCTATTGATTAACCTTCTTCCATATTTTTCATATCACGGTCTTAGTCCAAATACTTATATTTGTCTAAGTATGGACTCACCGTGACCCAGAAACCGTGAACCAGACACCGTAACCAGACACTGTGAAGGACTCACCATGACCAGACACCATGAAGGACTCACCGTGAAAGACACACCGTGAAGCTCATACCATGAACCACATACCGTGAAGAAGACATCGTTTCCATAATCACTGTGACACCTTTTCTTAAGTTTTTGTATATATTATTTAAATAATGATAACGGTCATATTTTTTGTTTTTAATGCAATTAATGTTATTTAATGATAGTTGTTGGCATGTTAGGAAACCATATCTCATACCTATGAAAAGGGAATCATTCCTACTACCAGAACTCGTGGAATATAAGAAAGATTGAGATGCAGTACACATGTAAAAAAGAAGAAAGAAGTAAGGAATAAGAAACAAGGAACAAGTGAGAAGCAATAAGCAACAAGAAACAACACGAAGAACATACGTACATCCGAGTGAACTGTGCTGAACAAGAAGGAGATTGCAAGTCTTTCAGAGAACTCTCATGAGTGAAATCCAATACTACTGAAGAACACACGACAAATCAAGAGATCTTTCTCACTCATCAAGAAGACAATATGAACTACGACACTCTGTTTTTCAACAGAAAAACCATAGACGGACTCAGAAGCATTCCTGCTGAATCCAACGAGTCCAGAGATACATTGATAATCACTAGATCTTTCTAAACTCTCATCTATCTTCTATACGTGATTTATTTATTAACTTTAGAGCATTGTGGTATCCTCTATATATCTTTACACACACTGTCTCCTACACTGAACTGAAGGATATAAAAATCCTCACTCAAATTCTCTTTAGTTCTGTTTACCCACGTCAACTGTGGAAGAGGTCCTTGTGTGACCTGGTCTTTGTTTTGTTTCCCACGAAGAACAGTGGTAGAGGTCCCTGCGTGGCCTGGACAGTTTTGTAAAACTGTTGTTAACACCGATCCAGGGTGTGGATAAAATTTATATATATTTAAGAGGACTAAGACTCGGTTTGAGACTGAACCACTGGTTATATCTGTTGTGCATCTTTTATTTAAGTTTAAAGTATACTAAATATATCTTATTTATTCCGCTGCTATTACTTTGAAATACAAAACTATTTTGAAGCTACTTTGATAGTTAAATTAGAAAGTGTTTACACTTATTGTAAATAAATAGGTTAGCTTCAAAAGTTAGTTTGATCTTTTGGTTAAACTAACTGAGACCTAATCAATCTTTGATAAGCTAAGTGAACATTTACAATATGTATAAATTCACTACAGTTTAACTTATTCTATAAATCGGGGGATTTTAACTAGACAATATTTTAACAGAAATTTTAATTGGAACTCAATTCACCCCCTATTGAGTGTCCACTCCAACCAGAAGATAATATATCCACAGATTTAATGAACCACCATTAAATGGTGGGTTGGTAAATATTTAACAAAAATTTTATTTTTATCTTGATTATTTTGTTTTTCACTAATAAAATATATATTTATATGTAGTTTATCTAAGTATTAGTGGTTTTCGTATAGAAAATAATATTTAGCAGTTTTTTGAATAGACACCAAATATAATAAATTTATATGTTTAGAATATTTTTTAATCTATAGTTCCTTATTCATGATGGTTTAAAATTCCACGAGGTATGATGATTCCAAAAAAGAAGAATTCATTTATGTCTATTCCACTAGAAATTGAAATACAAGAAATTTATAAAAACACAGAAACCAAACTGGTAGAAAAAATATAATAACTTCGATACATAATCATATATTACATTAAAAATAATGAAACATTCAATTATGTCATAGTTTACAAATTTTAAAGTTTCATGAAATGTAATCACAAACATGATATTTTTCTACACTGCTGAGATGAAAACCCCTCATCCTCTATTCTCATTCATGTTTATTCCTATCACCTCCTTCCGCACATCCCACCTCTATTACCTTCATTTAAAGTAGTTAACCACACATCAGTAATGAAAATATTCAACGAATAATAAATGGAGTACAATTTTAAGGATATGTGACATGATTTATATTCATTCTACTTAATGGTATAATAACAAATAATTGGAAACAATGTGCATACCTAGAAAATATGATGATCCACTATATGATGTATGAGACTCATTACCAAATTTAATCCAACATAATTATGTAATAAATATAAGTATATGTATGTAGATAATTCCATTCTAGGACAAATATCATTCCAAATTTCTTAATGGGGAGATTAGTTAGATTTATTATATGTATATTTCTACAAACATCGAGTAGAGATAAGATATATAGTTAGGATATAATCATCACACCAAAAGGAGTTTTTACTAACAAAAAATATCTAATATTAGATTTAGTGAATCAATAATATTTGGAATATTACAAGATATAGTGAAGTGTGAATAATTTATATCAAATAATATGATCATAGTTCCTGAATTGAAAATAAATGTTCTTTACACCAATTTTTTATCGTTAACTACATCGATGGTAGTGATTTATTATATTCATTGTAACATAATGTTACTATTTCCTAGACTTCCTAAACCCATATTTTTACCAAGATTTTTTTGGGTTTTTTTAGGAAGTATCAGGTTGAAATTTTAAATGTCTTAAAAATTATAGCCTACTATGAAAATGGGACTCAGTTTTCCCAAACCATTAGTCCTCACAAGAAAAACTACATAACCACATGTAGTGGGGTTTTTCATTGTTTGGAAATAATTTTTCATAAAATGATCCCTCTTATAATAAAAACCATGTTTCCCATTTAAATGGGTACAACGCTAGGAATCATGTTTTGGTCTAACTATGCGGATCTACCCAGCTAACCATGACATACTATTAATAAATCGGAAAATATAACTTAAAAATATAAAAAACCACTCCTTATATTATAGACAGTCCTAGATTACCACCATGTTATTTATTCTTCCATGGGAGCTCCCATGAGTAGTTGTTAGCTCCTCATAACCCTCTTGAAAGTGATTGAAATCTCGAGTCACATCATTCGGTCCGCTCCTGGTTAGTTTCCTATCCCTGATCTCTATCTCCCATGGTCTCTCTTCTTCTACCTAGGGTTATGTGGATCCTTTTATTTCATTATTGATTTAAAACCCAATTATTGGGATCATAAAACCATGTTTGATCCTTGTTTCCCATATTCTTTTATCATTGTTCTTGTTTGAAAAATCCCAATTAGGGTTTGGTGAATCAATATCCATTGATCCTTTGGTATTTGATCCCATCATAATGCCCAATTTCTATAAACCCTAATTTATATGTTTAAATTCAATGGTTTGATTTAAATTAAATTTAATGAATTTAATTGGATTGCCTTCAAATATTTTTATGAAAAATCGAATTCCATTGAATAGTTGTTTTAAAGTGTAATTTTTCCATGAAATTGGAAAACCCCAAATTCCATTTAATTGGGGTGTTTTTATAGAAATTGGGGAAATTTAAATTTTTTAATTTAAAATATGGAATGGGTTTGAGGAAACATTTTTGAGAACCAAAAAATGTTTTTAATTGATGATATGTTATGGAATTGATGGGATTTGTTTGAAATTAAATTTTTGAATTTATCTGTGAATGTGAGTTGTGAGATTTAATTGTGTATTGATTTCAAATTATAACTTTTGAAAATGGATTATGTTGGTTTTGATAGAAACACTATGGGTTTATCTTGAAAACATTAATGTTTTTCATTCAAAATTCATTCTATTTTTTCAATGAAAATTAGAATTTTTGAAAAGGGGGGATGTTACATGATTTTATTCTAAGGATGCTTAAAATAAATTTCATATAAATAATTCATACTAGAAAAAATTAAATCTATGGTAGTTAGTGAGTTATTTGGACAAACACACAAGGTTTTAATTTCCCATGAAATATATTTATACTTTACAACCCTAAAAAATATTGGTTAGTGCATATTACATCCCTATTGGGATACAGAGTAATCATATCCTTTCATTTTAGACGGGTGTGTGTAAACATTGTGTTTTATCACATGAGTGTGTGAGGATCTCATAACATGGAACTATCATGCCTCTCGAGAAATGTCTAAGTTTCTCACTTGTTAATATATGATATATAAAAGTATTCCATTATTATAAACTACTTTACATGTCATCTGATTTAAATAAACTATTTTGTATAAAATTTATTATTAAATATATTTATATAAAGCACAATTTTTGAATGTATATACAAAAAATGAAATGTGAAGCATGAATTTCCAAATTATTTATATCTATTGAGAATAAAATAATGATTTTTTAAATATTATTGTGAAATTACAAAACTGTTTATTTGAAAATTAAAATAATTTGTCTTGGTTGATTAGATGTTGGCATTTAATTATGTAATACCTCATATTACCCTATTGGTTTTTTTGCTCTCACCCTACCTGTTCCTTTGGGTTTTTTTACATTATCTCCTAACAAGTTAGAGATGGGGTAAATCACTAATTATATGCAGTTATAGATATTTATATGTGGACTCAGAGAGTTGTATCTATTGTGACTTGGGATGTTTATATTCTGGTTTTTATACTACATTATTGTAGTACTTTTGGTTTTCATACCTGTTAACTTCTGATACACTTATCCCAATGGAATTTATATTGTATACAGAATGATTTGTTATCTATATTATATAATATTTAGGGAAAGTTCATTCCCAGATTAATTTTTTATGATTATAGGTGATTTTTTTCTACCCATGGGGATCACGAACGCCCTTTAAGAAATGTCAGGATCATCTCGGTTAATGACTAACCAAGGTATCAGGGCTCATTCATAACAAATTATTATCATAGGTAGGCTGAGATTCTTCTCTTAAAATTAGAATGTACTGGTGTAATATTGTCAGTACATAGGAGTTAGTTTCATTGTATTTCCTAACAATCTCTCACCATGATATACATTAATATTCTAGGGGAGGTTTGGGAAATATATCTTGATTATTAGTTTAAATATTTTCCATGATTTTTATTTAGATAGGTTAAATACATATCTTGTTTATATATATATTGGTATTAATTTACCATTTTATCTATTTCAATGTTAATATGATATATTATTTTTTTAATGATGATGTTTTGTAGCATCATACCTCCATAAAGACGTGTTAATTTGATCGAGGAAGAAGATTCCGCAGAACTGTTGATGAGAAAATCATATTGTGGACCCATGTCTGGTAGATAATATTTTGCATCTTGTCCATGCATTGGTACAAGTATAAAAACAAATCCCATTAAGTCTCTAGTTTTGAAATCTCAAATTGATTTTTTCTAATAATTTTCTCAAGACGTCCTTCACTAGACTCTAGAACTATTCAAAGGCTCAAATGATCCTCAAGAGGATGAGGAATGGTTGAGTAGAATGTAACATTCATTTTGGTTCTTAGAGAAACGTGAAAAAATTTAGGTCAAGTGTTCCAACATCGTTTTGGAAGGACTAATCAAGAGATGGTGGGATACGATGGTGATGGTAATGATGCATGATTGTTTAGATTGGAAAGGCTTCAATGTTTTTTTCTCTGACCAATTCTATCCCGAGTCAATAATGTTGGATAATGCTTCATTGTTTTTCAAACATGTGTCAGATGATGGGACCAAGACAATGTGTGAAAACCATTTGGTTGAGATCTTGTATTTTTCACATGAGACAGTATCGATTGAGGAGTTGAAGGCACAAAGGTTCGAGGTTGTACTTCGATAGGATATTCTTTATGATGTTTTCATACAAAATATATCTTCTTTTTTTGATATTTGGGATGGATTAATGATGGATGAAATGGAAATGGCTAGAAATGTAGGGTTATCAAGTATTTATTTTATTCCCACCAGAATAATAGGATCATTCAATGAAATAGGACACATGATTATTCTCATGGATTTTCCCGATAGAAGCATCATTCTATCCCTCATGTAGTTCATGGAATATGTCCTTTTACGTGATACCAGTGTGTTATGTTAGGACATTCAATGAGTTTTTTTACTAAGGAACCCATGGTATGTGGTTCTTTTGGGTTCTTTAGAAACCTATAGAAATTAATCCATGTTTAGAACATTATGTATAGAGTACCAAGATTAGCATCTCCTCTCGGATGTATGGGGGAAATCAAATTCTTCATTTATAAAATTGGTCTAGCCATGTGCTTCTAGAAAAAATATTATTGACATAGGGGTAGAGACTCTAGAGGAAAAAAATATGGGCCCAGAAACTATGATAGGTACCATCATTATTTCTTCTTTATTAGCGACTTCTTAATTTGATACTATATATAATTTATTTATCACAACATGTGTTGTTAATCTTCGAAATTTTCTACATAGCTTATATAATATATTATGGATGTTAGTAAACCCCTTGGAATGAAGATAGAGGGGACTCGATAGTGCCATATGTGTCTTCACTCGAGACGATGATGATCTTGCCTGGAGTTTTTTTGTTCTAAAAATGAAAGCACATGATGACATATTTTGGATGGATTGAATTATTTCCTATAAATTCCAAATTTATTGTTATATTCAATAAGTCTCATTTCTATAACCAGTGGTGTGTTCCATGTCATTCAATGAGAAGAGTAAGAAAGGTTGAGTAGAATCAGACCATCATATCTAGAGTTGGGGAGAGTGATAAATGTTTTGGATTTTTATTTGGAGTGGGAATCATTATTATTTGATCACCCTCCAATTTCCACTATGTTTCTTAATTTTTTTCATTCTGAATTCTCTGGTTTTCCACTAGTAATGGAGGTAGATTTCTCAATTGACATTATTCGTTGAAATAAGCATGTTAATTACCTCTTAAAAAATAGAACCAAATGTACTAAGAGATATTAATACATAGTTGGATTATATTATAGAGAATGTATTTATATTCCTGAGTGTGTCACATTGGGTAGCCCTAGTTCTCTTTGATAAGAAATCTTATGGTTCACATAGCCTATGTTTTTACTACCAAAATCATGATAATGTGATGGTAATGAACATGTATCCATTTCTACAGATGGATTATCTATTTGATCAGTTTATTAGTTTGAATTGGTTCTCAACGATTGACCCCTAATCTGGTTAGCATCATTTGAGGATAAAATAATCCAACACTCAAAAACATCCATTTAGAGCACGTATGTCCATTATGAGTAACTTGTTATTCCATTTAGTATAAGATTTTTTTTATTATTTATGGATTTAATACTTATTAATTTCATGGAGTATCTCGATCCCTTCAAGGTATTATTTGTAGGTGGAAACCATGTTTACTCTATGTATGTGGAGGAGGATGTACATCATTTGGGAATAATTTTATGTTTGCTGAGAAATGACCAGCCCTATGAACAAATTTTGAAATGTGATTTATTGATTTAAGAGGTGATGTTTCTAGGGAATTTGGTGTCAGAACACGGGATGTGAGTTGATCCTGAGAAGGTAAATTCTGTTATGACATTGTTGACGCTCCTTTCGTCACAGAATCTAAAGGTCGGAAAAGGGAATATCTCAGCTAAAAGTGATTCATCCTTTGAAGAAAACATCAAAAATCGACAAAGGCATGAACAAAGGATCAACAGCAAATCCAACGCGCAAGTGATACCGCTGCCGCGCAAGTATACTTGCGCGACTACCTTGGTCGCGCAGGTGACTTGCGCGACCTAATTGGTAACCGCCTGGTAACCGCCCTGGGTCTTCTTTTGCCTATAAATAGACCTTGTGGGCCCCCCATTCGAGGAGGATTTTTTTTCAGAAACTCGGATTGAAGCTCCCGACGCCCAAGTCTCTTCTCAAAGCTTCCGGAACACTTCTAAGGTAATTTCTTACCTAGAACGGAAGATCTAAAGAGAAAAAGGAAGGCCTAAGTGTTGAAACTTATCAAACACTTGCGCGCCTACTTAATTCCTTCAATATAACTTGCGCGTCCCTCTTCTGGAAGAACCTCAAGAGGATGGTAAAGGGTTTAATAAAGAGTCGCTCAAGCATTTCAGTACTGGTTGAAAATCGCGCAAGTACCCCTCATGTCGCGCAAGTATACTTGCGCGACCAATACTTGCGCGCCGCCGCAGGACTTGCGCGCCTTTCAAGACTTGCGCGCCCCTATCTTTTTGGGTGCCCATATTGCCCATTTTTACCCCTCTTAAGCCATTTCACCCTTCCTATTCAAGATTCAGTCTTCAAGATACTCTTCAAATCCATTTATGGCATGATTTCTTGATTTGACATCCTTATCTGAAAGGAATTCTGTGAAATATCTCTCAAAACCTAGTGATTTAAACATATTTATGTCACCAAAGATTGAGAGTTCATTCATTCAACCTCATCCTTTAAGATGAGAGAATCTTAACCTGGGTCTCCTTTTCAGGAATAATCCCCAGTTATAAAACCATTGATCTGGGCATCTTTCTTAAGAATAAGCCCCAATCAAGTCCTTTAATCTTGGGCATCCTCCTCAGGAGTAAGCCCCAAACCTTAATCCCTAACCTGGGTCTCCTTTTCAGGAATAAGACTCAGTCATAACCTTGGGCTTCCTTTTCAGGAATAATCCCCAAGTCCCCTAAAACTTCTCTTAACCAGTCATAAATTACCTTTGATTTGGGTTCCCTTTTCAGGAATAAAACCCAATCATAAGTCCCCTCCTAACTTGGGCATTCTCCTTAGGAATAAGCCCCAAGATTAGAGTATTCAAATCTCCATAAAGCACATATAACTTTGTGGACCCTGTTCATGGATTTTCTCCCTAAAAGTAAATCCTAAACCTTCATCTGTCTGGGCAGTCATCCATACATAAGCCCCAAACAAATTCTTATGATTGCATCTTTCATGGCACAATTGTCTAAATTTTACTAAATACCTCTTGTTTCTCACACCGAGCATGACTCACGTGAGCTTAGAGTATAAAATTAATTATGACATTCATCTTTGAGCCATCAATCATAAACATCATACTCCATTTCTCGAACTACGTGGGTTCTGATTCCTTTTCCAAAACAAAGGATACGTAGGTAGCCCATTTATGGGTTCGATCCCAACTTTGAAATAATCTATGTCCTTCTGAATGACGATAAACTTCAAGTGCCCCACTGAGTGGCTTTAAAACCAGACTGATCATCAAAATGGCCAAGAGACTTTTATATAAATGTTTTGAAGGATGCCATTGACCACGAATCTCTAAACAAATATAGATGATTCTATATTGATGAAGAACCTCGAATACATATAAAAGATTCTCTAAATTTCTTGCATATTTAATCATTGATTGTTAAAACTAAAGGAATGCTCATTTTATACTTGGTAATGTAATAAGGATTCACGAACATAACTTAAATCTATAAAGAGAGTCCCGGAGTAGGCAATAATTCCCCTCAAAAAGGTGTGATGAGTCCGACCTCCCATCCTCTCGACCAATGCAAATTCCCAAGCCTCATTATCCCACAAGCTAATGAGCGCCTGCCTTTGGAAAGTAGGTCCAAGCGGATGTGGAATCATTGGATGTTTCCGGTTCTACGAACAAACCCGTTAGAAACCGATCGGAACGTTTGAATCTCCCGTCCAGGAGGTCATCCCCGGATTCCGTGCGAAACAAAAATGGTGAACCCGACGTGAATCCTTAACCAAGTGAAAGTGATGTTCTTCTTATTTGTTAGGCCCATTGGGACAACAAAGCAATCATTGACATGTGCTCATCCAAAAGATGCATTAGCCGGATTCATCTTGATTATGTTTGTTACATGGAACAGGCACTCTTTTCTCAAGATCTTCTGTAGAAATGGCTTTCCTTAAATTCACCCCTGTGAATACTGCTGCTGTGAACACCTCTACTGTGAGGTCTGCTGCTGTGAAAACCAATTCTGCTACTCCTGCTGGAACGTCATCCGCTCTGAGGATGACATCACCAACTCAGCGTCTTCAACGCTGTGTTTCTAATGAACTGGTTAAGGAGTACCGTCGCAACGGTACTATCCCAACTCTGGAGGCCGCTCGTCAATCCCTCCAAGTTAACAATTCTACCTGGTCATCCGGACAACGGCGACCAGCAATCAAGAAGCAGGCGGTGCTGACTACCGTCTCTAACCGTTTCGGGTCGTTATCCCCGGAACGCAGTTTCCATTCACTCCCTTACTCCGAGGAAGTGAATGAGCAGGTCCCGCAGGACCTTAATTCAAAAAGACAAGAGTCCTTCTCAAGGGCTCCCATCAACAATCGCCGCCAGACTCGTGCGGTAGTGCGCCCTCAACATGATGAGGGTACCGACTCCAGGCATTCAGCTCAGGTTCCTCGAACCCGAGAAGGCAAGATGAACCGCCAGAGACGGAATCCGGTTAACAATAGGCAGGTTGTCATCCCTGCCATCTCCGGAGAAGTCCACCAACCTAACTTGGTGGAAAATAACGAGCAGGCATACACACCTATTCGTTTTAATCCCGCTGTCCAGCAGACTCGTCTGGCAGCATCAAGCCGATCCCGCCAGGCAATTCCGGCGGAGTACCATAGGTAGGAACATACACCTGCTTATACATCAGCAGTTAGTCAGCAGGCTCGTCTGACTACATATGATGGATCTCGTCAACCGCGTTTGGCGAAGTGTAATCAGCAGGCACATACACCTGCTAATACTAATCAAGCCTACCAACAGTCTCGCTTGGTAGCGCACGGAGAAGTCAGTCGGAAAGCCCCGACGACAAACAGGAGGCAGACTAAACTCTCTGCCTCCACACTTGAGTACTGTCAGGATTCACTGACAGGAAAAGGAGGACAGGAGCAGGCACATACACCTACTCCAAGCCCGGAATGGACGTATATCCCTGTTCCGGCGGCTGAAGTCACCAAACATATTTTGTCAATGGTGAAAGAGAAGAAGCAAATTCCTGCTCATATTCTGGATGCTTGCCAGGATATCATAACAGCTTCAGCATCATCTCAGGGACAGACACATAAATCTATCCCTAGCAGTGGAGTGACACATCAACAATTCACTCCGGAACAGACACACACATCTGTTCCAGTCCAAGAGGGTTGTGGGGCCTACTCCCCCATATCATATGGACAACCAAGTTAGGAACATACACCTGATTTGAGTGATGATCGTCAGCCTAACCTGACCATCTTTCCTGATCAGGCACATACACCTGCTCAGAGCAATCACTTTCGTCATCAAGTGGTTTCTAAAGCGAGTAAGAAGGCATCTAAGAAAAAGATCTGCCCAGCACAGTCAGGAGATCAAAGGCCAATCTGCAACCAAGCCTTGCTCGATGCTGGAGTTCATAAAGCCCTCAGACATTTATCTGTCGGAATTCAAGATTCTACTCCCTCAGTTCCCAATAACAGGAATATTAATTTTGAAGGTCTTCAACAGACACTTCCTCATGAAGACTTGCTTCATGAAAATTCGGTCAATCTTGAAATTTCTTCTTCAGATGAGAGCCACAGGAACCCTCTGTGTGGTCAGAAGGCCAAGGAGCAAGAGATTTCATCTTTTGCTGTAACCCATCATGAAGGTCCTCCTCATGGTGATGAACTTCGCTGCGAAAGTCCTCTACGCAGTAGTGATTCACATTGTCTCGAAAATTCTTCAGAAGGCAATGTAGTGACGAGAAAGCCCTCCTATCTCGAGGCACTTGCAAACGTAAAACCAGTCATGTCTGATGCTTTACTATCGGCAGGTGAAACTCTTTCTCCATCAGAAGATAGCCTGGGGTTCAGGTTATTCTCCGAACCTTCCCTGGGTCATTCATCTTCTAGCATGAATAGTGATTTCTCTACCAATCTTGTTGAATCCGATGAAGCAACAAGGAAACACCAACTTTGGTCCAAACAGGTAGAAGAATCTTCATTTAATGATAAAGAGGAAATGATGAACATGAGGAAAAAACTGGCAAAAGGTGACGTACCAGTCATGTTTTGGCCTTTGGCTGATTCCCAGTATGACATTCCAAAGATGTTGACGGATGATGGAATCCATGATATTCGTCTCAACATATGGAAAAATCTTTGTCAATTAAAGAAGAAGGTATTATCTTACGATGAATATGAAAATCATCTTAAGATAATAGAAGGGTTACAACGCCAGATTGATTTGGCATCTCTATCAGTCTCTCGGTATCCGAAGGCTGAAAAGCAACAGAGAACCCTTCAACGTTCATGCCTTGGCGCACTAAGAAGATTGCGTCAGTTAATTTACAATGCTCCATCTAATGTTCATATCAGAGGATAGGGTGTTCACGGAGCACTACATTTCACAGTGCTTTCCGGTCAGCAAAGCCCGCCGAAAATGGTCTCATGCAATGTTATTGCCCATGGCCGGTCACAGTCAATGGGATTTGTTCATAATCAAAAGTTTGCTCGAGAGCAAGCTTCAACTAGTTCCTCTCAAAATCAAGTATATAGAGAATAGGTTGTTGAATTGCTCCTACATCAAGCAGGCGAGAATATTGCGCAAGACTCTCGTCTGGAGCAAACACGTCATCGAATGACAGAAGTTTCGGAAATCATCCAACGGTCTGTTGAACCACGTGATAAAAGTGGATACAGGTTAATGCATCCAGCTAATTTCCGAACTAAGATTCGCAAGATCAAGAGAGATTTCAAGAAGATCTCAGACATAGCATGTCAAGAGACACCCCAGCTTGCCAGACTGGGGACTTCTCTAACCCAACCCTCAGAATCAACGAATGGGATTCGAGGAGTTGAGCGGAAGCAACAGGAACACCCCTAGTCCACCGGACTGGGGACTTTTTCAAATCTTCAATCCCTCCCTCAGAGAAAGTCAGTATTCTCTCGATTAGGGAATAAGCCTCAAGAAGAACGAAGAGCCAAGATATCCGGAGATTCTCTCCAAGTGACGGTTCTCCAAGAAATTCCTGAGGGATCAAGTCAACGGAATGCTATGTCTCATCATGGACATAGAAGGAGACAATATCACAGAAATGCTGATAGAAAGGATTCCATGCAATATGAATCCATTAATGTCATCAATGTCGTTGCTGCTGATTCACCAGATGAGACTCAATCAGAGGGATCAGACGAAGAGGTTCCTGTTCAAGAAGTTGCACACACAGACCTAAATGAAGAAGGTGTGCGCACACGTAATCAAAGGCTTACCCAAAATCTGGGTATTCTTTCAAGTAACCCACTTCCCCCTCTCCGAAAAGGATCCAATAAGGGGAAAGGAAAGAATCAGGTTACTTCTCACCCTTCCTCTGAAGGAGGTCAATCGCTCTCATTAGAGCAAAGGTTTGCACAACAAGAGGAAGAAATGAAAGAATTAAGAAGGTTGAATGCAGAACTACTTCAGAATAGTCTTCTTCTTAAGAATGCTGAAGTCCGACAGCCGAAGGAATTTGTTGTAACTACTGAGATGGATCAGGAATATCCTCCTTTATCAGTACACCCACAGAGGTCTAATCCTACGGGTCAAACGCAACAACGGTTGGCAGCACTACCATTAGTTATAGCACCAACCTCCACGGCTGTCCAAGCTCCATTCATTGCACCTACCCAAAACCAAGTTCAACCTGACGTTTCTCAAAAGTTAATAACTACTATTTAGTCATTAACAGCTCGGTTAGAAACCATGGAAGGGAAACGGGCGCAAGTTCAACCTGAAAAGAAAGTTTACCCTGAATGGGTAGATTCAATTTCTCCTCCATCCAGTTTTGGAAACCCTATTTTCCCTACTTTCAATGGATCAGGCGACCCTGAACAACATTTGACGCATTACGTGTCTTGTTGTGATCCTATGATGGGAACTCCAGAGCAACAAGAACCAGTGAAACTCAGATGCTTCGTGCGAACCTTGCAAGGACCAGATTTTGTCTGGTATACAAGCTTGCAATCCCGGTCAGTCATCGGATGGGAGGATCTTTGTCAAAAATTCCTTCTTCAGTTTATCTCAACTTTTCCAAAAACGACAGTTTTCGATCTTACAAACTGAAAGCAAAGGGAGAATGAAAGAGTCTCTGATTTCATTGCTCGTTGGAAGGGATTAACGTATTCCTTGAGTTTATCACTCCCTCAGGAGGAATTGTTGCCAATCTGTGTGGAAAATTTGCGTGACGAATTACGCACGCCATTGATCCCTGTGAAATACACAGGAGGGTTTCGAGACCTTACTTCAATCGCTCAACAGATTGAAGATTCCCTTATACAGGCTAAGGTTAAATCTCGTGTAATTCCATCAGCTCCAGGAAGAAGAATGGGTAAAGCAGAAACTGCTACAGTTATGCTTAAACAGGCACCTGTACCTATTTCTACTTCAAAACCTTCATCTTCTCGAAGGGCTCCACCTCCTGAACGCCAACAACAAAGGCTGTTTCGTCCAAATGATCAAAAAGATCAACGACGAAAACAATTTGAGGATATGAAGAGTAAAACATACTCTTTCCAAAGTGAGAAAGTTCCTGGTTACTTCATTTCAGCTCTGGAAAATAATTTGGTTCAATTACTAGTGCCGAAGAGACCAAACAAGGAAGGAGATGAAGACCGTCCCAATTATTGTCCCTTTCATCAAATGTTGGGACATCCCATCCAGGAGTGTTTTGTCTTTAAAGACCTCCTACAAAAGATGGTCGACTTGGGACAAGTAAAATTGAAGGGTTCTTCAGCTCATGTAGCGTGTATTACCGCTACAGATCCAGAGGAAGGAGGCGAGTGGCAGGAAGTCAAAAGAAAAACTGTGAAAAAATATGATGATTGGATGGTCAGAAAGACAATCAATCGGACCCATTCCATTTTGCGAACACAATTGAAGAAGCCAATTGTGTCTCCTACAAAAGCTGCAGTAAAGCCTCCATCAAAGGACAAATCCTCAAAAGGGCAGCGCAATTCAAAGATGAAAGAGGAATCAGGAGAAGATGAGTATGTATCAAAGCCTAAATTGTCTTTGACTCTGGCAGATTTCATGCCATATACTTCAAAGCCACGGGCACCGTCCCACCAAACGGCACAGCCTAAACAGGCTAACCAGGCAGAGTCTTTATCAGACGAAGAGTTAATCTTTGGTTCTGTTAATATGATTCAATTAACAGATTCATATTCCAGTCTTGATGAGCCTGAATTCCCTGTATCAAATAAAGGAACCCGAGGAAGTTCTAGAGGTTCAGGATATAGGGGAAGACGTGGATGTTTCCGAAGCCACTACTCTAATTCTACCCCTGCTAGCACTGTATATGCAGCAGAAACTCGTGGTAGAGCCCTTCAGCGAGCTCAAAATGAACAAGCAAGTTCTTCTGCCAATGGCCAACTCAGCTTCGGCACAGTTATTTTGGAAGACCGATTAAAGGTTCCATCTTCTTTATCTCAGCAAGTGAATGGATCTAATCAGTCTAATTTTCCAAAACCAAAGATGTTGCCAACTCCAATACAAGATGCATCAGCTTCCAAAGCATCTGCTTCCAAGGTACCTGCCAAACCGCATATTCCTATTGGGAAACGCAGGCCTCTAGATCAAAAGTATGATATATTGAAACACTTGGCCCAAGTACCAGCCAAATTATCAATTTTGGATGCTTTGAATCTATCAAGAGATCTTCGGGAAGCACTCATCGAAGCTTTGTCAAGTCCTCAAGAATTTGAAGCTGAAATTGCTGCAGCTGAAATTTATCACATAGAGAATAATCCTGCAGAATGCCATGCAGTGATATCTTTTACTGATAAAGATGAAGATTATGTTGTGCATGGGCACATAAAACCTTTGTACCTATCTGGAAAATTCAATGGTATAGATGTTCGAAGAGCTTTTATTGACAATGGTTCAGGAGTCAACCTCATGCCCATTCTCACACTTCGTCGATTGGGCCTCACAGAATCTGATTTATCTCCTTCTACCATGATGTTGCAAGGGTATGATAAAAATGAACAAGAACCACTGGGAGAAGTTACGCTCAGAACTCAGTTTGGAGATCTTGTTTCCAATTCAGATTTCATGATTGTTGATCAAGACTCAGCTTTCAATATCTTGCTTGGAAGACCCTGGCTACATCAGCATGCAGCTATTCCGTCATCATACCATCAATGTCTCAAATACTGTTTCGATGGTCAAATTGGAACATTGTATGGTGATAAGGCCCCGTTCAAGACATGTGAGTCTCAATACATTGAGGCGGAATTTTATCACATGAAGGGAAGAGAAAAATCTACAATGAAGGAAATTACCAAAGTTAATGCTCCATATGGTTTGGAAAAAATTCCAATAAATCCATTTTCACATGTGAGTACAGATTATGTGTTACCTATCAGTCGAATTGACAAAATAGGCCCAAATCAAAATACTCTTATGGAAAGATCCATAATGTCAATTACGGCAATCGAGCCAGACAACATGAGAGAAATTGGTAACTTACTAAGCAGTGATGAAAGCATGAGTGGTGACGTTTTCATTTCATCTGCTGAAATCCAACAAGTCTATACTTCGCTAATCAGGCTAGAAGAAGTTATAGAAACACCAGAGATGAATATTGATGTCGATTCTCAATCCATCATCCCCTCTTTATTTCCCAAAGAAGACCCTTTTTCATCAATAGGGTCGGAAATGGAAGCTTTTTCTTCAAAATGTGAAAATTTCGACATCTCTTATGATCATGAGAATTTCGTTGTTTCATCTACTTTGCAAGTAGAAGCGGAAGAAATAACACATAATGAAGAGGAAGAGGAAGATCTTAGAGATGCTCCTCCAGCATTTGAAGAGGGTATCTCTACCACTGTGGATAAACTCAGAGAAGTAAATCTGGGTACAGAGAAAGATCCACGCCCCACTTTAATTAGTGCGGCCATGACCCTTGAAGAACAAGAGATGTATATTTCTTTTTTAAAGAAAAATAAAGATATTTTTGCTTGGAATTATACAGAGATGTCTGGCCTTGATCCTGATGTTGCCACCCATCATTTGGGTTTGCCAAAAGAACATCGAGGATTCAAGCAAGCCGCGAGAAGAACACACCCAACCTATGCTTCCGAATTCGAGGCTGAAGTGGATAAGCTTATCAAGGATAACTTCGTCAGAGAAGTTCAATATCCCAAGTGGTTGGCTAATATTGTCCCTGTAAAGAAGAAGAACGGACAAATTAGGGTTTGCATCGATTTCAGAGATCTTAATCGGTATTGTCCCAAAGATGATTTTCCAGTTCCGATTACAGAACTCTTAATTGATGCAACGGCTGGCTATGAAGTACTTTCTTTCATGGATGGATATTCTAGATATAATCAGATCCGAATGGCCCCAGAAGATGAGGAATATACAGCCTTCAGAGCTCCTCAAGGTGTGTTTTGTTACCGGGTGATGCCCTTTGGTTTAAAGAATGCAGGTGCAACATATCAACGCGCCATGCATCGTATCTTCAAACCTTTCCTAGGGAAATTTGTTGAATGCTATGTAGATGATTTGGTGGTTAAATCCAAACAACCTTTTGATCACTTGGCTGATTTGGAAGTCATATTCCACAAGCTTCGACAACATAATTTGAAGATGAACCCCTTAAAATGTGCTTTTGGGGTAACTTCAGGAAAATTCCTCGGCTTTGTTGTACGCCATCGTGGTATTGAAGTCGATCCTGAGAAGACCAAATCAATCCTTGGTATGTCACCTCCTCATAATTTGAAAGAATTAAGAGGACTTCAAGGACACTTAGCCTATATTCGGCGTTTCATCGCCAATTTGGCAGGCAAAAGTTTACCCTTTTCTAAATTATTGAAGAAAGGAGTCACTTACCAGTGGACTGAAGAATGTCAAGAAGCATTTGATGTTCTCAAGAAATACCTTTTGAGTCCACCAGTACTCATGCCACCTGTTGAGGGTAGGCCTCTTATCCTCTATGTGACAGCTTTAGAGCGATCATTGGGTGCCTTTCTCGCTCAAAAGAATGATGCTGGGAATGAAAATAGTCTCTACTATCTCAGTAGAACAATGCTTGAAGCAGAAACCCGGTATTCGAGTATTGAAAAGTGCTGCCTAGCATTAATCTTTGCAGTTCAGAAACTGAGACACTACCTGCAACATCACGAGGTCCAATTGGTATCTCGTAATAATCCACTCAAATTCATCCTTAGTCGTCCAATGCTTACAGGACGTCTGGCAAGGTGGGCGGTTATTCTACAGCAGTTCGACATCCAGTATGTGTCTCAAAAGGCAATTAAGGGCCAAGCTCTGGCTGATTTCCTGGCTGAACACCCTTCAGTGGAAGACACGTATTCAGATATCGAACACCCTGATGAGGAAGTTTTTTCTATTCAAGAGAGTCCTTAAACATGGGAAATGTATTTTGATGGTGCTTCTAGAAGTCCAACAGGGAAGAAAATGGAAAATCCTAAATTCAACAAAGTTGGTTTAGGAATTGTGCTCATTTCTCCAGATAAGGAAGTGTTACCTTATTCCTTTTTGTTGTGGGAAGGTGGTACCAATAATGAAGTTGAATACCAAGCTCTCATTGCAGGCTTGGAGTTAGCACTTCAAGCACAAGTGAATCACTTAAAGGTGAAAGGTGATTCAGACCTGGTAATCAAACAAGTCAATGGGGATTATGCCATCAGAAAAGAAGAATTAATCCCTTTGTATGATTACGTCAGAGAGTTAATGTCAGAATTCCCTTCAGAACCGACATTTTCTTATGTCCCAAGATCACAAAATGCTCAAGCGGATGCACTGGCTAATATAGCCACAGCTTTAGCAGATCCAAATCGGGACGAAACAACCATCGGTATTGCCCATCGTCGTTCAATTTCACCTTATGTTCAAGTCAAAACAGAGGAAATCAATGAAATTAGTCCCCTTCCTGAACCGTATGGTCATACAACAGGATGGATGTCACCTATCAAGGAATACCTTCAAAATGGAACACTTCCACCTGATAGAGCCGAGAAAGAACAAATTCGGCGACGTGTGGTCAATTTTACTCTTTATGATGGTCCAAACCACCTCGAGAAAATTCTCTACAAACGTGGTTTTGATGGAGTTCTCTTCAGATGTATTGATGGTGAAGAGACAATGGCTGTCATAAAAGAAGTGCATGCAGGAGTCTGTGGTGCCCACCAGTCTGGACAAAGATTGTCTGATCAAATTCGAAGGCTTGGATACTTCTGGCCTTCAATGATACAAGATTGTGTTAATTTCACAAAGAAGTGTCATTCATGCCAAGTATATGCCAACTTCATTCATCAACCTCCAGAGTTGCTTCATACAGCTAAATACTCATGGCCATTTTCCACATGGGGAATGGATGTGGTGGGACCTTACCATTCAGCTACGGCCAAGCAGTTTAAGTACATTCTTACTGCTACTGATTTCTTTTCCAAATGGGCAGAGGCAGTACCTCTCAAAGAAGTCAGTTCTAAATGCATTGTTAGCTTCATCAAGTCTAACATCATTACTAGATTTGGTGTCCCTCATACCATATTGACGGACAACGGCACCAACTTCTGTTCTTCTGAGGTAAAGAGATTGTATCAAGAATACAACATTAAGTCCAACCATTCATCTCGATATCATGCAGCGGCTAATGGCCAGATAGAGGCCTTCAACAAGACTCTTTCAAATATACTGCAAAAGATGGTGGATAAAGATAAGAGGTCATGGCCTGATAAACTCTTTCATGATTTATGGGCTTATCGGACTACCACTCGCAATGCAACGCGGTCTACTCCATATTCATTGGTATATGGAACAGAAGCAGTCTTGCCAATTGAAGTTCAATTTCCCTCACTCAGAATAGCCATTTGTGATCAGTTATCGACAGATGAGCAATCCCAAAAGCGTTTGAATGAATTGGAACAGTTAGATGAGAAGAGATTGTGCACTTTGCACCACTTGGAAATCTATCAAAATCGGATAGCACGAGCTTTTAACAAAAAAGTTCGTCTTCGTTCATTCATTCAGGGAGAATTGGTATTGGTTCTTAAAACACCAATGATACCAGGAAAGAAACCTCCCAAGCTTGAACCAAAATGGGAAGGACCTTATTCAATACATAAGGTCTACTCCAATGGAGCGTATTCTCTAATCTCAATGGATGGAGAACACATCACGACCCCAACTAATGCCAGATTTCTGAAGAAGTATTTTGTATAAACACAAAATATTGTTCCCAGAACCAAGACTCTTACATTTGGTTCATACAGCAATGGTCCAGTATGACCTTAAACTACAACTTCGTCCAACATGACATTAAACTGTGTCACACTTCTGTCCGAGATGACATTAAACTATAATACGTCCAGCATGACGATAAACTGTAAAAAGTCCCCAGAACTGATATCCTTATATTGGTTCACCTTAGTCCTAGCTACATGACTTTAAACTGTACAGAACCAGTTCGTCCTTGCTATATGACGTTAAACTATACAGCAATGGTCCAGTATGACTTTAAACTGCAACTTCGTCCCACACGACATTAAACTGTGAAAAAATTCCATGAACCGTCCAGCATGACCCTAAACTGCATCATCCCTGGTCCATGTATATGACCATAAACTATTTGCAAATATGTCGAGCAAGACGTTAAACTGTGACGTCCTAACTACATGACGCTAAACTGTATAAAAGTCCCTCACGTCCGGAAAGACGTTAAACTATATAATCATCAAAAGTGCAGCATGACATTAAAACTGCACAATCCCCCTTTCGTCCAATATGACGTTAAACTGTATTGTCCTCATCGTCCTAACTACATGACGCTAAACTATACAGAAAGTCCTTGATATGTCCTACATGACATTAAACTGTGCATCGTTAAGGTTGTTATTACCTCTTGTTTCTCACACCGAGTATGACTCACGTGAGCTTAGAGCGAACATCAACCATAACACTCCCTTTGGGCCACTAACCATGTGTAAGTCCCAACAACATTTTTTTTAGATCATTGTCCACAAGAACAACTTGATCATTAATTCATTCTTTAATTTAACTACACGGACTTTGATCCTTGCCCTCCAGGCTGGGTATGTAAGCAACCTCTCAGGGTTCAAGCCCAAAAAACAATCTCTTCACATCGTTTCACCACCATCTCATATGATGATGATTTGTGAAACCACCCTTGGAATCAATATCTTTACATTGATTAACTTTCGTCCTTGTTATATGATGTTAAACTATACAACACTTCTGTCCGGTATGACAATAAACTACAATATTCTTTGATTTCCTCATTTGAAAGAGAACTATTATTGACATTGATTTTTCAATCATGGTTTTCATTTTTTACGTGCATACATGGTAATGCCTGAACTTTTTATCTTAGGTTAAACCATCATTGCATTAAAATCCCCTTTCACCCTTCACATGTACGAACCAAATTTGTACAAAGGGTATTTCTAGAACTAAGTGGACTTGATTCCCATCCTTATGGGATACGTAGGAACATTCGAGTGTCCCTCAAATCCAGTCCCAAGTCTTTTGGGCCTAACCCCAAATTTCACTTTCAGTCCCTTGGCTGAAAAGTCCTCATGAAAACACACATTGTGTATTCATTATTATGGTCCGAATTCTATGACCCTAAAATAAGATTACTCATACTTTCGTCCTGCACGACGTTAAACTGCATTTCAAGAACTACGTATGGCTTGATTCTCATTCTTATGTGATACGTAGTGAAGTCCAAGTTTCAATTCAGGATCCAACCACAACATGATTATGGTTATCATTGACCTATGTATCTCTATATACATTGAACAATACCCATAATTATGTATTATAATCCTAACCTTAAATATTTTCAGATCTTCATAACCCTTTTCATGACTTCTAGTCACAAAAATGTCAAACTTCTGAGAATTCTTTTGCCTGACTATGCAGCACGTGCCCATAGGTGGCCTTGCATAAACAGTCCACATAAAAGACTTGTCAGCCAAGAGATGCTATTTATTTGACCATGCAGCCAATGCCCATAGGTGGCCCTGCATGTTTTCAACCCCCTAACGGGTTTGTTAAATAATAGTAACTTCATTCTTGGGAAGAATGCCTCTTTTGTCCTTATTTGTCTTAAACGACAGTATGTAGGGATCCGCAAAAATAGCCATCCTTAACGTATTTGTCCCATATCCTTTTTCATGATCTGAAAGTATTCAAGTCTATGGTTTATTCTTCTTCCCTACGTTTGGGTCAGACCTTCGTAGGAGTGATATTCATCCAGTTCTTCGATATTCTTGTTTGGAAATATCTTCTCCATATTCAAGTACCTCTTTCCATACAACAAACTCTATGCTTTAGAAAATTTGAATCTCCATAAACTTTCACTGGATTTTAGCACTAGGAAAGTAAATTTTTGGGAGTTCTTTTTCCTGACTATGCAGCACGTGCCCATAGGTGGCCTTGCATAAACAGTCCACATAACAGACTTGTCAGCCAAAAGATGCTATTTTATTTGACTATGCAGCCAATGCCCATAGGTGGCCCTGCATATTTCAACCCCCTAACGGGTTTTGTTAAATAATAGTAACTTCATTCTTGAAAACTACTTCTTCTAATTCTATTTAGCTCTTTTTCATATCATTCCTCAGATTCAAATATTCTTAAGCCATAGTTTACATTTTTTCCCTCATACTTGAGTATGGTAAATATGTTTTCAGATAAATTTTCAAGGAATTGAATCCATTTTAATCCATTTTCGGTCAAAGCTATTTCGACCTTAAACATTAGCCCCTTTATGTCCGGCGTGCATGACTTTCAACTGCCCACACAAAAGACAAAGGAACTCTGAATAAAAGTCAAGTTCCAGCTCACTAAATATACATTTTTTGTATGATTTAGGTAATATTGAGCAGTTAAAAGGTTCAAAGTTTGTAGGGTTATTTATAATAATTCTAGTAAAAATCAAACTATGCTTACTAGGCCCATTGGCTAAGTAAATTTGAATCAGGTAATGGAAGAATGCAAGTACAAATGATTGAAGAACAAAGTGTTTTTCATTGATACACAAGAGTTAGAAGGACATCCACAGACTGGAGTCTCTTCTCTTCTTTCAAGAATTACAAGAGGCTTTCAACATAACACTTCATTTGATTTACGGCATCCCGATCTTCATTAGAAACCACCTAGAATTCATTCATTCAACTGGATACAATAAGAGATGTAGTGATACCAGCTCTTCTTGGAACAATTGTAAAAGGATGTTCTTGAGTGCGGTTTGAGAAAATTTTCTGCTGATCAAACAGTGACTCTGTTTCTGTCTAAGAGACTTGGAAGATGGATACATGGATTTGAGAATGGAGCATTGGAAGTAAAGAGCCATTTGGAGAGAGTACTCTTTTCAGATATTCCTCTAATACCTTGTTTGTCTTCTCTCCACCAACAGGCAGTGGAAAACATTTCAGCCCATAGGTTTTCCATTTTCATATCTGCAAGGGAATGACATGGAGGAAGAATTTGAAAGTTCACACCATTGTTGTTACTCTTAATGCACAGCATAACCGAAATAGATAAGTAGCAGTGCAGCTGCATCTCAGGTGTATAATTGTTTGCATTTGGAACATTGACTCCTTGCAGATGACCATGGACACACAGAGACAGGTAGATTCTCTGTGGGAAATTAAGATGATATTTCTTCAAATACTTATCCAAATCTGGGAAAGTGTTGTCGCAGATATCATAGTAATCATTGCCAATAATGTTCATCATGTCATCAATCCGCTTGCTAGCCAGTTCATCAGCCGTTTCAATTCTCTTAGGAGCCATTGAATCTGCACAGGAGTTGAATAAATTAAACTCTTAAGTGGGTTTAGTTTTTCATAAAATTTGTGAAAGAATTTGGGAAAAAATGGCTAAGGCATTAAGGCGCGCAAGTATGCAGATGTCGCGCAAGTGGTACATGTGCCGCGCAAGTTTATGGCGCGCAAGTATTACCGCGCAAGCCCTATTACCTTGAGAGTAGCGCGGCAGCTAGAAAACAGAGCAACCTGCGCGGTCAAGGTGACCTGCGCGGCGAGAGATCGAGAGGGATGACGTCCGGAAATCCGGATACTTGTACGGAGGTGAGGCCGTGTATTTATAGGCTCGGAAGCCTACCTGCGCGCCATACCCAGAGCGTTTTAAAGCCTGCGCGATGCAGACTTGCGCGCCGACCTCTGCGCACTGAAAAACATGCGCGCCTCCCTTTTCCTTTGGAAGGATTCGATTTCCTCAGAGTCAAATCCTCATTTCTCTCCGGATCCAACTCTGAGGGGGGACTTTTGTTGACGCTCCTTTCGTCACAGAATCTAAAGGTCGGAAAAGGGAATATCTCAGCTAAAAGTGATTCATCCTTTGAAGAAAACATCAAAAATCGACAAAGGCATGAACAAAGGATCAACAGCAAATCCAACGCGCAAGTGATACTGCTGCTGCGCAAGTATACTTGCGCGACTACCTTGGTCGCGCAGGTGACTTGCGCGACCTAATTGGTATCCGCCTGGTAACCGCCCTGGGTCTTCTTTTGCCTATAAATAGACCCTGTGGCCCCCCCATTCGAGGAGTATTTTTTTCCAGAAACTCGGATTGAAGCTCCCGACGCCCAAGTCTCTTCTCAAAGCTTCCGGAACACTTCTAAGGTAATTTCTTACCTAGAACGGAAGATCTAAAGAGAAAAAGGAAGGCCTAAGTGTTGAAACTTATCAAACACTTGCGCGCCTACTTAATTCCTTCAATATAACTTGCGCGTCCCTCTTCTGGAAGAACCTCAAGAGGATGGTAAAGGGTTTAATAAAGAGTCGCTCAAGCATTTCAGTACTGGTTGAAAATCGCGCAAGTACCCCTCATGTGGCGCAAGTATACTTGCGCGACCAATACTTGCGCGCCGCCGCAGGACTTGCGCGCCTTTCAAGACTTGCACGCCCCTATCTTTTTGGGTGCCCATCTTGCCCATTTTTACCCCTCTTAAGCCATTTCACCCTTCCTATTCAAGATTCAGTCTTCAAGACACTCTTCAAAGCCATTTATGGCATGATTTCTTGATTTGACATCCTTATCTGAAAGGAATTCTGTGAAATATCTCTCAAAACCTAGTGATTTAAACATCTTTATGTCACCAAAGATTGAGAGTTCATTCATTCAACCTCATCCTTTAAGATGAGAGAATCTTAACCTGGGTCTCCTTTTCAGGAATAATCCCCAGTTATAAAACCTTTGATCTGGGCATCTTTCTTAAGAATAAGCCCCAATCATGTCCTTTAATCTTGGGCATCCTCCTCAGGAGTAAGCCCCAAACCTTAATCCCTAACCTGGGTCTCCTTTTCAGGAATAAGACTCAGTCATAACCTTGGGCTTCCATTTCAGGAATAAGCCCCAAGTCCCCTAAAACTTCTCTTAACCAGTCATAAATTACCTTTGATTTGGGTTCCCTTTTCAAGAATAAAACCCAATCATAAGTCCCCTCCTAACATGGGCATTCTCCTTAGGAATAAGCCCCAAGATTAGAGTATTCAAATCTCCATAAAGCACATATAACTTTGTGGACCATGTTCATGGATTTTCTCCCTAAAAGTAAATCCTAAACCTTCATCTGTCTGGGCAGTCATCCATACATAAGCCCCAAACAAATTCTTATGATTGCATCTTTCATGGCACAATTGTCTAAATTTTACTAAATACCTCTTGTTTCTCACACCGAGCATGACTCACGTGAGCTTAGAGTATAAAATTAATTATGACATTCATCTTTGAGCCATCAATCATAATCATCATACTCCATTTCTCGAACTACTTGGGTTCTGATTCCTTTTCCAAAACAAAGGATACGTAGGTAGCCCATTTATGGGTTCGATCCCAACTTTGAAATAATCTATGTCCTTCTGAATGACGATAAACATCAAGTGCCCCACTGAGTGGCTTTAAAACCAGCCTGGTCATCAAAATGACCAAGAGATTTTATATAAATGTTTTGAAGGATGCCATTGACCAAGAATCTCTAAACAAATATAGATGATTCTATATTGATGAAGAACCTCGAATACATATAAAAGATTCTCTAAATTTCTTGCATATTTAATCATTGATTTTTAAAACTAAAGGAAAGCTCATTTTATACTTGGTAATGTAATAAGGATTCACGAACATAACTTAAATCTATAAAGAGAGTCTCGGAGTAGGCAATAATTCCCCTCAAAAAGGTGTGATGAGTCCGACCTCCCATCCTCTCGACCAATGCAAATTCCCAAGCCTCATTAGCCCGCAAGCTAATGAGCGCCTGCCTTTGGAAAGTAGGTCCAAGCGGATGTGGAATCATTGGATGTTTCCGGTTCTACGAACAAACCCGTTAGAAACCGATCAAAACGTTTGAATCTCCCGTCCAGGAGGTCATCCCCGGATTCCGTGCGAAACAGACATGGGAACAACAACAAATTTTTTAAAATATTTTGAGATCATTGGGTCATGATGGGTATTATCATCAGTTCATTATGGACGTGTCAAAATTGGATTCTCTGATGATGGGTCTAATTTGTATGGGAGTAATGTTTTATTTGAATGAAAAATTTGAGAGTTATTTTGTTGTGATGAAATTTATTTTAACTACATTAACAATTTTGACTCTTCTAGAGGTTTGGAAAGGCTACAATGTCTTTTCTGATGCATTGGCTTCAATATTTGAGTGTTTTCTTATAAGTGGTGATTATTTTTTCACTTATGGATCTCATCATATTAGGCCACATGATATGAATTATCCGGATCATGACATTGAACATTCACTTATGATGTATTCACTTAAGAATTGGTAGTATTACCTTTTTGGAGATATTTTTACGATGTTTTCAAATGAAAGGTTCTTCTGTTATATATTATCCAAAAATAATTGAATCTCTACTAGAGGTGTTGTGTGGAATACCTATAGTCTGTAAATTTTGACATGACCTATACTATAGGGAAAGAGAAGGTTGTTTTAGACACCTTTGATAGTAAACATCAGACCTATGCTATAATATAACAATCATGAGAGTGTAACATGATGTATCACTTTGTATAAGGTCATAATTAAGTTCTGGAATCATGGTATGAGGTTTCTTTTCCTAGTGTTGAGTTCACATCCACTCTTTTGGAGGTGATTCTTCATGAATAATATAATGGTGATCAGTTTTGTAGCATTAGAGACTCCATTTATGGTGGGGAGATAGTTGTTGAGTGTTTGTTCTATAATAAAGGCATTATATACTATATGAATTACATTATTGTTCTAATAATGGTAGGGAAAAATTATATGGGGGAATTTCATGATTCGTAGTGGGATATGAACTAAGGGATGAATAATATTTTCTATATCATTCAATTTAAATTCTTGTGGTCAGGTATAGGATAGGTCATTTTTGAATTGTCTCTAATTATTATACATTATATTAGGTTAATGTTGAGATTCATAATCTTTTTGGTATCCTTAAACCACATACAATACCTTAAGGGAAGTGGGATGAGATCTCAATGGACATTAGTGTTGGGTTTCCAGAAACCTAGAGAAATAAGAATGTTATAAGGTTCATGAATGATCTAAGGACTAAATTAGAGCAATTTATACTCATTCTTGATACAACCAAGGATGAGGAGTTTTAAAATCTCTATTTGAAATATATTATATGTTTTCATGGAGTTGTTTTTACTATAGTTTCCAATAGAGATCCTGCATATACTGATTTCTTTTGGAGAGTCCTTTATAAGTATTTGGGATCTATGGTCTATTAGAGCATGGCATAGCATCCATATTCGGATGGATAGATATATATATATATATATATATATATATTCTTAAGGATTTCCTCTATGATTTTGTGCTCAACCTTAGTGTGTATTTGGATGATTACATGGGACTGGTTGATATTTCTTATAAAAACTATTCCTAGTTAGTAATCAGAATGGATCCTTTTGACACCTTGTATGGACTTCCTTTTAAATCTTTATTGCATTGGTCGGAGATTGGTGAAAGTTACCTAGTGGGACCGATCATGTTTCACGATATGAAATAAAATATTTAGTTGATTTATCAGATAATGTTGGTGACACATAGGTGGTATAAGTCTTCTGTTGAGTGTCATCATAGTTTATTGGAATTCTTAGTTGGTGAAAAGGTTTTCATGAATTTTTCACCCCAATTAGGTCATCGAGGGCTTGGGAGTCAAGGGAAACTGAATCCAAGTTATGTGGTACATTTTTAGGTTCTTAAATAGGTTGGTAAAGTTTTTTTATATATTTAAAATATCCACCACAACAAATATAGATACATAACATATTAAATGTATCTCATCTACCAATGTATCTATCTGGTCCATCTCATGTTCTGATCTGGCGTGATAATGGAGCTGAACATGATTTATCCATGACTGGATGGTCAGTCAGGATTGTTGATTATGAAACCATGTTATTTAAGGATATTTCACTACATTTGGTTATATGGATATAGAAACATGGTTTTGATAATCATGTGATGGGGGAGATGGAGTCTTTGATGATAGAGTACTGGTGTCACTGTTTTATCATGGATGTTTCTAAAAAGGAATTTTAGAGACAAAATGTTTCTATGGTGGGTGGGTTGTAACATGGTGTTACTCTTTTAAGGTATTCCTAAACAAAATCCCATCTTTTTACCAAGCATGGGTTGTGTTTTTTTGTTATGTTTCATGTGTAAATTTTAACAATTTTGAAAATTATGGGCTAGTGTACGGTTGGTGTAATGTTTACCTAAAACATGTGTCATCTCATGAAAAACCATGAAAACAAATGCAGGGAGTTTTTACACATGTGGTGAATGGATTTTTAGAACATGATTAGTCTTAGGAGAAACTTTGTGTCCCATTTAAAGGGGCGCGTGACCAGGCTTCATAGTTTTGTCTAACCATACCAATCATGCAAACTACCCTTGCATATCATTTATTTAATCAAAAAATATAATCTAAAAATACCAAAACTCCGCAAATTATGTTCAGGATAGGCCTAGAACAACCCCGTGTGATATCTTCCTACTCGGGATCTCCCAAGATCTGTTTTTTCCCTTTGAACTCTCCCCATATTGAATTTAAGGTTGAGTAAGTTCATATGATCTTTTACCTATTATTTTCCTCACCCATCTCTCTATCTACTTTGATCTCCCTTCTCCAATCTAGGATTTCATGTATCCTTATGTTTCTTTATGGATCTAATAACATTTTATTTTGATCATAAACCTATGTTAGATACTCATTTCCTAGATTTTATGTTCATCGTTATTTATTTACATATCTGGATTAGGGTTTGGTGAATTGAAATTCATTGATACTGAGGAAGGTGGTGTTTTCATGATTCCCAATTTCTATTAAACATAATTTTTTTAAAATTAAATGGTTTGATTTAAATTAAATTACATGAATTTATTTGGGTTTCATTCAATTGTCTTGTTGGAAAATCCCAATTCCATTTAATTGTGTTTTTAATGTATGATTTTTTCATGCAATTTGAAAAACTAAAATTCCATTTATTTGGCGTGTGTTTATAGAAATTGGTAATATTTAAATTTTATAATTTAAATTGTGTAATGGGTTTGAGAAAAACATTGTTAAAACCACAATTCCATTGAATTTGGTGTTTTTTGTGAAATTGATGTAAATGTATTGAAATTTAATTAATGAATTTAATTGTGAAAGTAAATTGTGAATTTGAATTTTGAATTGTGAATTGATTTGAAATCCAAATTTATGAAAATGGATTAATTTTTTTATAAAAACCAAAGGGTTTTATCTTTGACAATGGAATTTTTTTTCTTAAAACCCCATTTAGTTATTTAAATGTATACTTGATTTCATAAAATGGGGTAATGGGAATTAATTGAATTTTAAGGATCCTCATATTAAATTTCCATCAATGAATCATACTAGAGAACATTAAAAAAAATAGTTAGTGAGGTATTAGGACAAACCGGCTATTTTTTAATTTTCCTAGAAACAGATTGATAATTTAGAACACTAAGAAAATATTGGTTTGGTACATATTACTTCCCTATTAGGATATGGATTATTCCTCTCTTTCCATTGCTGAGGGACCAGTGTACAAATTGTTGTTTATCAAATTTCTTTTTGAGGATACCATAACCTATAAATATCGTACCTCTGGGCAGATTACCATGTTTCTCACTTGTCTATATATGTGATATAAATGTATGTGGTTGTTATAAACTATTTTACATGATTTCAGCTTTATATATACTATTTTATATAAAATATTTAATTTAATGTATTTATATAATGCGCTATTTATGGTATTATTTCCATCAATTGAAATAGTAATCATTTATTGAAAAGGTATTTACATATTTTGAGAAGTAAATAATTATATTTTTAACAATTATTCTGAAATTGTAAAACTTATTATTTTAAAATTTAAATATTTTATACTTGGTTAATTAAATGTTGGGATCTTATTATGGAACCCCTGGGGAGATCGTACTATGATTTTAGATCACACCCTACCAGTACCTTTCGGTGTTTGTATATTATCTCCTTATAGGTTTGAGTATAGATAAAGTACCAATTGGATGGGGTTATAGATACCGATCCATGGACTTGGAGAGTTGCATCTGTTTGGATGTGGGCTATTTGTCTTCATATTTTTCCGGAAAATTCTTATAGTGCATAAGGTTTTCATACCTATTTGATTTATAGAACACTTATCCTAGTATAGTTTCATTTTTCTCATACTAATTTCCTATATTTCATCTATAATGTCTGATTAAATTTTATCCACACATTCATTTTTTATGTTTCTAAGTGTTAGTTTCAAACCTGTGGGGACCGTGAATGGCCATCGGGTCATGTTGGGACCAGTTTGGTTATCGACCTATATGGGTAATTGAGATAATTTGTGACATTAATCCATACACATTCATATTTAATGATTAAAACCGTCGAATATCCTTATTAACACATCAATTAGTCCACTTATTTTTACAATGCTCAAACTCACTACATTTGAGACAGAGAATCATTATGTTGAATGGATATTTTCTAATTTATTTATGTTTTGATTATTATAAACAAATATTTTTATTTAATTTGTGTTGGTTTTATATTATTATTATTTATTGATTATTTTTTTATTCCCTAATTTTATTCACTAGTGTAATATATTTTTTTATATTCATTGTTATTCATGGTTTAAATTTGTTATAGATATTTTCTATTCACTAACAATTCGTCATTTTTATTATAATGGATATTTATTGTATTACCCACATTTTATGGAGAGAAATTATACTTGTAAAAGGTTATTTTAATAAGAAGATTAATTAAGAAACAATAAATTATATTATTTTTGAAATCTTAAAATACATTGAGTCATGATCCTTTTATTATGGAATGATATTTTTGAATCATTATTCACAATTAGATGAAATAGATCTTCCATTTTAAGTATTTTCCTCTTAAAATTACTAATATTTGGGAATTTTGTTATGTAGAAGGCTCATACATATATGGGGAAACATAATGATTTTAATTCTACGGATTCTGATGTTTACTTTTATACATTAAAAATTTATTCTTATTATAAAAAAATTGGTAACCTTATATTTTAAGAGGATTGTATAATTTCATAGTCTAATGACTCTTACACTAAAGAAGTCTACCAGGCATTGGAAGAATTTATGGGTATGTGTATGATGCCGTTTATAAAATTACTCTTACATTCGATTTAAGTTACCCTTACAGTTTTAGAGTTTACACTTTTTATTATTTCTAAAACTATTTTAAAATATTTCATGACATGGTCATTAGATTATAAATTAGACATTGTATAGTGGTAAAACATAATTTTTGGGAAAACGTTTTGCATATGATCACTCTATATGAAGATATATTTTTATGGCTCGAGAGGAACACACTACATGAGAAATGAGTTTATATATGTATAATTGAAGAAATGAAGACCTGAAAAGAATAAAAGGGGTATAATCATCATTATACTATATTTATTAGAGTTTTCATAGATGATGTGTTATTTAGAAACTTCATTTTCCTGATATTAGTTCACTAGAAGATATACTATGTAGAACATAGATTATTTTGTGATTATTAAAGTATAATTAAGATAAAATATCATTGAAGGGAAATCTAATGTGATAAAAAAAACTTGAAAAAAGAGAATATAAGATATGCCACATGATATGGTTTGGAAAACTGTATATATAAATAGAAATCAGATTTTAAAAAATTTAATGGAACATTTTCGAGTCACTTCCTAAAAAACACATTAATCTAGAAGTATGGGGAATCATTTGATTCTCTCAATTAATAGAATCTAATATACTAATTTTATAATGAAATTTCATATTAATAATAGATGAAATGTTCTTAAAACATTATTAATATGATAATTTAAAATGAAAGGAAAAAAATATTAATGGTATGTGATGAATTTTACCTTGTGTCATAGAGGGAGAACGAGAATTTTATATCGTAGAGTGGGTACCATCATTAAACCTATTCTAGTGTAGCAAAACTGTAAAAAATCATACCATGAATTAACTAATAAAAAAAATACTCCTTTCATTTATTAATAAATTTTAGTTTCATTTATGATTATACAAAAACATAAAAATGTTATTCTTAGATGGACATGCTTTTCTCAGAGTCCATTATTAAAAGTAATTAGTATTCATTTGTATGTTATTCTTCTTCACTCTCCCTTAATAGACTAAAAATTTCAATTCATTCAGGTATAAAAAATTTAATATGTTGATATTTATTTGGTTCATTTTCAAAAATTACCTATTAATCATCACCAATAATATACATTTCTCTGGAATTCATATTAAATATAACACTACGTACCTCATCCCCTATATTATCAGAATAATAATCCATTTAGTCTTAGTAATCACTAATATATAAATCATGTTCTCCCCACTCACCTATAATTATCAAATTATAGAAATTGACTTCAATATCTTATAAAGAATCTTTATTTCGTACCCATATTAATATTGACCCAATTAAATTTAAATAAAACAATTACATATTTCCCAAAATAATTTATCTTTATGATATTATCTATCTTTCCATAGAAAACATGATCGAGAACTGTGAATATGCCACTGTTTTTTCTTAAAAACCTTCCCCATGATCAATAGAACAAAACAGAAAACCAAAAATATTTATGGCATTGGATCTCCTAGAATTCATCAAAGGTATTTAAAAAACATAAAATATTCAAATAGTCCAACTCAAAATCATCATTAATTACCAATAAGGGTTGACATAACAAATTTGTT
The DNA here is from genome assembly GCA_963277665.1 of Viscum album. Lineage (NCBI taxonomy): Eukaryota > Viridiplantae > Streptophyta > Magnoliopsida > Santalales > Viscaceae > Viscum > Viscum album. The sequence goes on from OY728136.1 coordinate 876,972,004, forward strand.
ACATAATGTATATAATTTTCAATATATTCAATATAGTGACCCAACATTTTATTAAATTACTATTACATCATTTTAAATATATACAACATAACAGTATTACAAAAATAGGATATAAAGGTTTAGTGTCTTGGGGAAACTAGGACCATACATAAATATTACTTCATCAAGCATAAACATTTAATTAATTTCTTCTTCTCTAGATATTTATTGGCACTTGACCTCTCTTTCGTACATGTATCCACCTTAGGATATACATAAAAATGGGTGATATAAAAGCCAAGTAAGAGGATAGATATGAAAAATAAAACATGGGGTGAGAATAATCATAACATTGGCAAAGAATTATGAATAGGAGATGAAGCATAAATAAAAGACTTAAAATGTGTAAATGCATAAAAAATGAAACATCATGTCTTAGTGGTTAACTACCACCCGTTACTGTAAAATATTCTAGCATATTTTTCACACATCATTTCAAATTTACTCATGAGATTCATCACTTTACACAATGCATTAGAGAGTATTATAATTCTGGGCGCACCCGTCACATTGAAATATTCGTATTGCGCAATATAATTTTGGGTGCACCCATCACATTTTAACATTTTAATTATCATGATTTCCACATAGAACATATATCAATCATAACCATGGAAAATAATGGGTTACATCTCATAAGAAAACATTCATAAACTTTGGATTCCTATAAGAAAGAGGGAATAACATACATCTTATAAGAACAGTCAACCTTGAGTGAGAAGTAAAAGGTGAGTTCTTAAAGGAATAGTTATTTTGGAAAACATTTTGTTTGACATAAACACCAGTGGTAAACATTTATATCCTACAAAAGGAATGAAAATGATGAGAAATTATTTTTAAGGAGTAACCATATCAAAAATGGAGTGAAAGATGGAGAACCCGAAGGATGCAATTGGGATCGAGAATTTCCCCTTAGCTTGTATCTAAACACATCATTTTCTTTAATGTCATGTATAACGACATTATATTCATTAATTAGAAATTATAGAACCTTTTATACATGAATATATTTCATTTTGGTTTCATAATGATATTTTATGGGCCTTTTTACTAGTTATATGATTTAAAATCATTGTTCAGGAATGTTCGTTTTTATGGTTTTCTTGAGTGGTTCACTTGTATTTTTAAATGAAAGTTAGTGTAGAACATGGATAAACAAATAGAAATGATATTTCATTCTATTAATGATAATCGAGAAGTTAAAATGTTCTTGTAATGAATTATATTATATACCATGTGGATGAATCATTAGATAAGAATTTAATGATGATTGTTTGGGTTAATTTGGGCAGTTTTTTTACCACAACGAACTAGTTTTGATTAATCATTTAGTAATATGTACATAAGTTAGTTAAAGAACATTAAATATTAAATAATAAATATAACATATTCTGTTTCAACTATAAAAATGGTTTTATGACCAGATCTGAAGGTAGAAATGGAAAAAAAAAACATGTCATTCTTGAAGGTGATAGATTAACACCTCACGAACAACATTTTCATTTATAACATAAAAGGAAGATGAGAAGGTGGTTTGATGATATAATATCGCATTAGTGTCTTGAGATTCCACTATATGTATATTAATAGATTTACCATGCCATTTGTATGAATATGGATGGGGATAGATCAATAAAAGCACTTGAAATTGAAAGGAATTTCAAGGAAAAAGTTAGAGAGAGGAATTACCTCTTAAATCCTCCTCTTGAGATCCTCCTTAAGAAACCTAGGCTTGGTTTTTGTGTTTAGACCAGGAGATTTTGTATGTGGTGGAGGGGAAAGGGATGATTCTTGGGACGATTTTAGACATGGATTGATGCATGATAGGTGTGGTTTGATAAGGGGAGGGAGATGGGTTATTTATACATAAAGAGGGAGGTGTTTTTCGAATATAATATTAAATAAAATAATATATCAGATGATAGACTTGTAATAGTAATTTTTGACATAATAACTCTTATATTAATATAATATAATTTTTTTTAGACTTTAAATCATCTTTATAATTATAATTCATTAATTTATTAAAAGGAAAGTGAAAGAAAGATAAAAAGATACTTTAAGGAATCACCTTTTGACTTTAGGCTTCGGAATGTTCTTTCTAGGTTTGGAAATTGATTTTATTGTATTTTAAGGAACCATTTATGAAATTAAATATAACTTGGTCGAATCTTAAGTTCTATATGGTTTATTTCATCATTACATCATGAATGATGCAATTTAAGATACACCGTGTTTGTGAAAAACTATATTTATCTATTCACTCGAAAATTCATGTATTTAAAAAAATCCCAAAAAATTCACACCAACCATATTTTGATGTGTTAAATCCAAAAATAAAGTCCATTTTTCAAAAAAAAATCTAAATATGCTTAATTTAATATTTAATTAAAATCTAATTTATTATCAAAAACACATTTTAAAACATTCATTTACTTACTCTAAAACATAGCTATATCATTCTTTCAACTTGAATATTATTTATATATTATCATAGGTAAAGATACTATTAATTAGTGTATATCACTATTCATAAGGGTATGTGTCATTACCCCCTCCCACCAAAGATGCCCCTCCTGAGCTAGCAATGGTGAAAGGGAGATAATGACCCCCGAGTCCTGCCTCCAGTAGGCCCTGGGGTGGCGACTAGCACCAAGGGTATGAGTTTTCACAAATATGGGAGGCTTTACCATTTTTATTATTTAGGATCGGTAAATAGGACAAGTCAACCACCAAAAAGGAAAAGAAAAAGTGTATAGAAATAAACCCAAACCAAGCCCACATGCATGTATAAACAATTTTATAACAAGGTACAAGTACAAGAAAGCTCAATGTAAAATACCAAAAGAAAAAGTACAGCAACAGAAACAACTCCAACTGTCTGACTAGTAGGGTCCCGCACGGCCTTGGTAGTCCTCTTGGAAACCTGAAAGTAAACGTAGGGTGATCATACAAGTATACTCAGTAGGGAAACCTAAAGCTCTCGTGCACAAGTGGGGAGACATCCTAATGTCCCGTGAGAACAACAGAAGAAACCTAGCAAGGAATCTTATAGACCCAACCTCACTAGCCACACTCACCAAAAACACAATCACAACAGGTAATAGTATAAAGAACAAGAGTATTAGGTACCCCACATCATTTCCCTTTGGTTAGCTGCTCTTCCTAACGGCGAACGTCCTGACGCTGCCACACTCTCCCCGCCCGCACACACCTGGGCCTCACAACCACGTATCCTGCCCGCACACACCTGGGCCGCACAACCATGTATCCCCTCCCACACACACCTGGACCTCACAACCACGTATCCCTGCCCGCACACACCTGGGCCCCACAACCACTTATCCCTGCCCGCACACACCTGGGCCTCATCCCGAATATTCTTGGGAAACAGAAGAACCTGCCCGAAGAGTCTTGGGCTAAAGCCACCCCAATTGAAACCTAAACGAAGAGTCTTAGGTGTAAGGTCGCCTCAAGCCATCACAGCCTAGGGGAGAAGAAGCGGGAAGGAGCTAGTAACTAAGGGAAAACACCCTCTCCCATGAGATGGGAGTGTTCGACACTAAGTGCTCAACATGGGTGGGGTGAGATAAAAAACAAAAGATACAGATATATATATATACCAAACACTCAGCCCAACCTATGACTTGTAAATAGAGAAACTGAGCACGTGCCTCGGCACTACTACTACGAAGCATTCATACAACAAACAACCCCAACCCCATTTAGGTTTTCATGTTTTAGCAGAATTAGTTTATTTAATTCCTTAACTACTAGGAAACTATCCACATCCGACCACAACGATCATTCGTAAAACATATCCCTTCCATCCACAATTCAAGTTAGGAAAACACAAGCAGCACAACAAAGTCCTTATTAACAACCAACCAACCCCATCGATTATTAATCTCATTCCATTACCATGACCCACAATTCATTAACTCTTCCACTTTTTTGTTTATTATTGACAACCCGTAGCCCGTTCACATTTAAACTCATCCCTGTAGCCCCACTGCCAACCACCATAACCACAACCGCACCAGAACGCGTACATCATTATCCCTTTAATACCACTTATCACAGCCCCACTTTCCGTCACCAACATAACATTCACACCATCCCACAACCAATTCAACTGCAACCTCGCTGCTCACCCGATCCACAACAACCCACAAAACACCCCCATCACATGCCACATATCCAAGACAACACCCGCATGTTCATTATTCCATTTTTGTTTAACCGGGGTGATCACACAAGGGTTCCAGATTTCAAACAGCCAACTTTATGTGATTAATCAATTTCCACATTCCACAAGGTTTCCATCCATAAGAAAATCCAGAAGGAGAGGGAAACATTTAATTGCGTAAGCAAAGGCCCCCAATGACCATGATTTTCAGTAGGTATAAACTCATTCAATTCAAAACATAATATCACAGGATATAACGTAACAACAATCACAAACATCCCAACCCCGTTCTTTAACCAGTTATTATCTTCATTTAATCGGTTCAAAAGTGTTTCACGTAAATAAGAGGACAACCACCCCTCATGATGCACAAATTAGAGAGACAAAGGTAAGATCCCTACTTCAACAGGTTCTGATCACAGTGCTCCCCCGGATCAACCTTAGAAGACGTCCATTGGTTTCTGTCACTTCTGTCAGGTCCCGGAAAAACCTCCTCGGGTGGAAGTAGGAAAGGTAAGGCCAAATAAAAGTCAACTAATTCAAGCTCGGAAGTTTCGCCTCGTCGTTATGATCCCGTGGATGCTGACGAATCGTAAATCAGAGCTCAGACGAAGAAGTTATGGAAGGAAGAGTCTCTGAGTCTTTTGAGAGAGCTCTGCTCAGAGGAGAGGGGAGGAAAGGTGTGTGTTGAAAAGGAGAAGGGGACCCCTCCTTTTATAGGTGTGAAAAGAAAAAGTACACAACATGTACTTTATGGTACACGTAGTGTACTCGGGTCTTTCACACGGTCTCCACGCGGCTTCCAACACGGCTCTGTGGCCGTTGACTGGTCAACACACGGTTTGAGGGTAACACATACGCGGGGAAGGACTACACGGCGTGTAGTTTGGACACATGGAATGTACTCATTTATTTCATGCTGTAAACACACGGCCTCAACACGGCACATGGTGGTTGATTGGGAACGCGTACGCGGGGAGGGACTACACGGCGTGTAGTTTAGGGTACACGGCGTGTACCCATTTACTTATCACGGCAAGGAAACGACCATCAGCATGGGGTATACCCGGTAATGGGGTACACGACGTGTACTCAAACTACACGGAGTGTAGTTTCAAAATTCTGGAAAGTGTGGGAAAATTCCATTTTACCCTCCAGAACACTTCATGGACTTCTTTTTAACAAAGGAATGGGCTGGAGAGGTCCGATCCATTACATCAGATACCTCTTAAAACATTATCATCCCCTATAATTCAAAAAACCAACCCAAAAAAACCCAACAAGATACCTCTTTGGGTTCTCGTTATAACAGGAACCCAACCAACAACCCTAATTATAGTTGTTAGGAATTTCCTCTCCTATGTCAAGATATTATCCACTTTAGGCGGCACTGACTCGCCTGCATGGGTTTAAATTGCATCCGCATTAATGCATCTTGATTAAGGATTGGGCCTTTCCACTTCTGTATATTAGGATTTTTCAACTCACACTACCCCCAACACCACACAACCCACATAGTGCCTGAACACGTGGTTTAGGGATAATTCCTTTTCCTATGTCAAGATATTATCCGCTTTAGGTGGAACTGACTCGCCCGCATGGGTTCAATCGCATCCGCATTAATGCGTCTTGATTAAGGAACAGGTTTTCCCCTTTTTCACACACATCTGGACATGTCACACATTACTAGAGAACAAGGAAACAAAAGGATTCACAACTGACAAGCCAAGCATCCCATAAATCAAAGGTACAAAGTAAAACATCAACACAAAGCTCAGAAGAACAATGGAAAACACAAGTCAAAACAACTTCGGGTACTGAGCGTGCATCTGGGTCTCCCGCTCCCATGTTCTCTCCTCAAGGCCGTCATGCCTCCACAACACACGAACCAATAGAATGGTTCATCCACGGAGCACCTTCTCTTTACGATCCTTGATTCTGACTGCTCGTTCATTGAAGGTCGCGTTGTCTCTCATATCTAACTCTCCCCAGTCGATAACGTGGGAGTCGTCGTGTAAGTACCGACAAAGCTGGGAGACGTGGAAGACATCATGATCCTTCTCCAACTGAGGTGGCAGGCCAACTGATATGCCACCTCGCCAACTCACCTCATCACCTCAAAAGTTCCTATGAACCTAGGTGGGAGCTTTCTCCCTTTCCCAAACCTCCACTGACCCTGTCGAGGGGAAACCTTCAAGAACACATGATCTCCCACCTCGAACTCCAAGAGCCTCCTCCAACGATCAGCATAAGACTTCTGGCGGTCCTGAGCCACCTTCATCCTCTCATGTTCAAGATGGACTTTCTCCGTGGTGCTCTGCACTACCTCTGGCCCAAGAGTACCTGTCTCACCAACCTCTTCCCAGCAAATGGGTGAACGACACGGCCTTCTGTACAAAGCCTCAAACGGTTCCATGCCAATAATAGAGTGGAATCTGTTGTTGTAGGTGAACTCTACTAAAGGCAAGTGTCATACCCATGAACCTCTGAAATCCAGAACGCATGCTCGCAGCATGTCCTCCAGCGTCTGGATAGTTCGCTCTGTCTTCCCATCGGTCTTGGGGTGGAAAGTAGTGCTAAGTCATAGCTGGGTGCCAAAAGCATGCTATAGCCCTCTCCAGACTCGTGAGGTAAACCGAGTATCTCGGTCAGAGACGATATTCCTCGGAACTCCATGAAAACGCACCACCTCATCTACGTACCTTTGTGCTAAGTTACTCACCGGACCCGACTCCTTGATAGCTAAGAAGTGAGCTGGTTTTGTCAGATGATCCACCACCACCCAGATAGCATCATAACTACCCTGAGCTCTAGGTAGTTCAGAGATGAAGTCCATTGAGATGTCATACCACTTCCACTCGGGTACATCTAAAGGATGCCACAAACCACTGGGAACACAGTGTTCAGCCTTCACTTGCTGACACACTATGCATTTAGCCACAAACTCCGCCACTTCCCGTTTCATCCTGGGCCGCCAAAACTGTTCCCTTAGGCCTCGTTACATTTTTGAAACTCCTGGATGTACCTCCAAGGCTTAGCTATGGAACTCATAGAGAACTCCCTCACGCATCGCCTTCAGAACAAACAACCTTACATGGAAAATCATCTGATTTCGGCTGTCCTCTGACCATCCTTCTGGAGCGTTCCCCTGATCGACATGATCCTGCATCACTTCCGCCTCGGAGTCCCCCCACTGAGACTCTTCCACCTGCTGCAACAAGGAGGAATTCACTATCATCTGAAACAAATAGCCTCTAACACCTTCTACCATGGCATCCATGTGCAAGGCGGCCAACAATTCCATTGCCTTCCAAGCATCAGTGGATTCTCGAACTACTTCCTGATGTGACTTCCTGCTCAGGTCATCATCCACAAGGTTGCCCTTACCTTATGCGTAAGAGATCTCAAAGTCATAGTCTTGGAGAAACTTGACCCATCTCCGCTGTCGTAAGTTTAGGTCACGCTGGGAGAAGATAAAACGCAGGCTCTTGTGATCTGAGAAAACCAAAAAGTGCTCCCCAAAGAGTTAATGTCGCCAAAACATCAGTGCAAACACTAATGCTGCAAGATCTAGGTCATGGGTCGCATAGTTACGCTTGTGAGGGCGTAACTGCCTAGACCCATAACAGATCACTCCCTTCTTCTACATCAGCACGCACCCCATACCAAGGCTAGAAGCATCACAAAATACCTCATACAACAACCCTTCCTCTGGGAACCTGAGTACGGGAGCACTGACCAACTTCTTCTTCAGGTAGTCGAAATCTTTCTGGCACTGCTCGATCCATAGGAAGACCTGGTTCTCCCTAGTCAAAGCTGTCAATGGAGAAGCAACTCGAGAGAAGTTCTAAACGAACCTCCGATAGTAACCTGCTAACCCCAGGAAACTATGAACTTCTTCCACGTTCTTGGGTGTTGCCCATGAAAAAACAGCCTCCACCTTCGATGGGTCCACCGATACTCAATGTTGGGACACCACGTGTCCAAGGAATTGTACTTCTTGCGTCAAGAACTTACACTTAGACAATTTCCCGTAAAGCTGGTATTGTCGAAGGACTTCCAAGACAGCCCTGAGATGCTCAACGTGCTCCTCCTCTGATCTTGAGTAGATCAGAATGTCATCGATAAACACAACGATGAATCGGTCTAGAAACTCTCGGAAGACAAAGTTCATAAGTCCCATGAACACAGCTGGTGCAGTCGTAACTCCAAACGGCATCACTACAATCTCGAAGTGCCCATACCTGCACTTGAAAGTCGTCTTCGAGATGTCGTTGTCCTTCACCCTCAGCTGATGATATCCAGATCGTAGATAAATCTTGGAAAACCAACCTGCTCCCCTCATTTGGTCGAAGAGATCATCTATCCTTGGAAGGGGTTAACGGTTCTTGATCATTACCTGGTTTAACCTTCGGTAGTCTATGCATAGCCTGAGACCACCATCTGCCTTCTTCACGAACAAAACTGGAGCACCCCATGGCGATATGTTGGGTCGAACAAAAACATTCTCCATCAGATCGTCAATCTAAATCCGCAACTCCCGCAACTCCGAAGGTGCCATCCGATAAGGGGCCATCGAAATTGGACGGGCACCAGGCTGTAAGTCTATCCCGAACTCAACGTCACTTCTGGGGGGTAGAGTCACAAATTCATCAGGAAAAACATCGAGGAACTCCCAAACAACCTATAGGATATCCATCATCTCTGTATCAGATGGAACCACTAATAACCCACCTAACAAGGAAAGGAGAGGCTTCACATGTCGGCTTCCCACCTGATAGCTCCTCTTGCCATCAAAAGATACGCACTTCCCATCCATGTCGGAGAACACGACTCTTCTCAGGAAGCAGTCAATAATGGCACTAACAGAAAACAACCAGTCGATGCCTAGGATGACATCGTATGGCTGCATCTATAATCGAAGAAGGTCCCCACTAGATCGATGTGGTCCCAACATCAGCCCACATCCCTGGAAAAAACAAGATACGCTGGTCTGGCCTCCAACTGGTGTACTCAGCACCAGTGGTACAGAATGTATCTCTACGTCTAGTCCCAAATCATGGGCTAGACCAGGTGCAAAAAAGGAGTGTGAAGCTCCCGAATCGAACAAAGCAGAAACAAGAGTGTTGAACAAACAAATCGTACCTCTCACCACCTCTTGTCCTACCAGAGCTTCCAACTCTGCTACGTGCAACTGTCCACACCCAGCTCCTCTGCCTCTTTGATGTCGTCCACCTCCCTGACCACACCCTTGTCGAGGTCCCTGAGGATCACCCTGAGGTCGGCTCCCTCCCGCAAAGTTTTCCCTCGGAGGAGCATGGTCATGCTACTGCTAGAAGGGCCTCGCCGGAAACTGGTGCTGCTGAGGTGGGCACTAAACCTGGCCACCTCCACCGTACTGAGCTTGGGTTGGGCATCGACTCTGAATGTGACCTCAACCTCCACAATAAAAACACTTCGGTCATAGGCTCGTGAAAAAGGGACGAGTACCTGAAGATCTGAACTGTCACTACTTGGGCATGCTCCCCACTGGCCTGAACCTGGAAGGTCCCGTCGTAGGAGACCTGCTGCTGACTGCCTTCCCCTTCAACGAACCTGGCTGAAACCCCTCGCGTGGTGCACCTCCTAGTGAGTGCATCCTCTCTACAACCTCTGCCTTCTTCTGTACCGCTAAGTACGTCAGAAGGGTGAAGGGGGTGACAACATACTGCAGCGAAGGACGAAGCGCCTCCTCCAAACGTCTCGCCCGAGACTACTAATCTAGAATGATATCTGGAGAAAAGAGCAAGAGATCCTTGAACTTGATCCCCAGCTCTCGTACTAACATACTCCCCTGCTGAAGGGACAGTAACTCGTGTCGCTTCTCCACCTTGATCGTGGAAGAAAGAAATTCCTCTCGGAATTCCTTCTCAAAATCATCCCATGGAACCTCTGCCTCTATCCTCTCTCTGAGGTAGAGCGTCCCCCACTGTCGCGCCGCACCTCTCAGCTGACTTACTACTAAAGGAACCCAGTACTCCCTCGGAGCACAGATCAAGGTAAAAGAAATCCCCAGCTCCTCAATCCACCTCTCTGTCTTCGTATCCAAAGTACTACACTCGTACTTCTTGAGGGTCTGCCGCTAGAAAGAACGGAGAGTCTTCTTCCACTGGCTATCTTCCTCCTCTAAATCAATCCTCAGCTGATCGACCACCTGAATCTGCTGGGCCTCAATCATCTGAGCCTCTCAGGGACGACGTCCAGGTGCCATAGTTGTATGGTAAACAAAGATCTCCTAATCCCAAGTAGTAAGGAAAACTCATGGTTTTATTTTATCATTTTATTACAATTTCGTTCCTAGAACACCCAAATCAAGTAAAACACATTCTTGATGATGCATGTACCTTCCCTAGGGTCTCTACCCTTCAATAAATGTAGTCTCACTTGGTCTTTCGGTAGGCTCAGAGTCCTTGCATCGGATCACGAGGGGCCCTAAAATCTTGTGCCCTAGCCGGTCTTCCCTGGCCTATGTCACGCACAAAGATTAACTAACACTATTGCCCTACCATCCCATGCAATCCTCACTATTCCTAACTCATACTCCATCCTATCTCTCAACCTCCATGTGATACAACTCTGTCACGACCCCCTCCCATCAACGATGCCCCTCTTGAGCTTGAAATGGTGAAAGGGAGATAATGACCCCCCATGTCCCGCCCCCAGTAGGCCCCGGGGTGGTGACAAGCACCAAGGGTATGAGTTTTCACAAATATGGGAGGCATTACCCTTTTTATTATTTAGGATCGGGAAATAGGACAAGTCAACCACCAAAAAGGAGAGGAAAAAGTGTATATAAATAAACCCAAACCAAGCCCACATGCATGTTTAAACAATTTTATAACAAGGTACAAGTACAAGAAAGCTCAAAGTACAATACCAAAAGAAAAAGTACAGCAACAGTAACAACTCCAACTGTCCGACTAGTAGTGTCCCGCACGGCCCTTGTAGTCCTCTTGGAAACCTGAAAGTAAATGTAGGGTGAGCATACAAGTATACTCAGTAGGGAAACCTAAAGCTCTTGTGCACAAGTGGGGAGACATCCTAATGTCTCGTGAGAACAACAAAAGGAACCTAGAAAGGAATCCTATCCACCAAACCTCACTAGCCACACACACCAAAAACACAATCACAACAGTTAGTAGTATAAAGAACAAGAGTATTAGGTACCCCGCACCATTTCTCTTTGGTTAGCTGCTCTTCCTAATGGCGAACGTCCTGACGCTGCCACACTCTCCCCGCCCGCACACACCTGGGCCTCACAACCACGTATCCCACCCGCACACACATGGGCCTCACAACCATGTATCCCCGCCTGCACACACCTGGGCCTCACAACCACATATCCCCGCCCGCACACACATGGTCCCCACAAGCACTTGTCCCCGCCCGCACATACCTGGGCCTCATCCCAAAGATTCTTGGGAAACAGAAGAACCTGCCCGAAGATTCTTGGGCTAAAGCCACCCCAATCGAAACCTACCCAAAGAGTCTTATGTGTAAGGTTGCCTCAAGCCATAACAGCCTAGGGGGGAAGGAGCAGGATGGAGATAGTAACTAAGGGAAAACACCCTCTCCCATGGTATGGGAGTGTTCGGCACTAAGTTCTCAACATGGGTGGGGTGCGATAAAACACAAAAGATACAGATGTATATATATACCAAACACTCATCCCAACCTATGGATTATAAACATAGAAACTAAGCATGTTCCTCGACACTACTACTATGAAGTATGCATACAACAAACAACCCCAACCCAAATTAGGTTTTCACGTTTTAGCAGAATTAGTTTATTTAATTCCTTAACCACTGGGCAACTATCCACATACGACCACAACGATCATTCGTAAAACATATCCCTGCCATCCACAATTCATGTTAGGAAAACACAAGCAGCACAATAATTTCCTTCTTAATAACCAACCAACCCCATCGATTATTAATCTCGTTCCATTACAATGACCCACCATTCATTAACTCTTCCCCTTTTTTATTTATTATTCACAACCCGTAGCCCGTTCACATTTAAACTCATCCCTACATCCCCGCTTCCAACCACCATAACCACAACCGCACCGTAACCCATTCATCATTATCCCTTTAATACCACTTATCGCAGCCCCGTTGCCCGTCACCAACATAACATTAACACTAACCCACAACCAAGTCATCCGCATCCCTACTGCTCACCCGATCCACAACAACCCACAAAACACACCCATCACATGCCACGTATCCAAGACGACACCCCGCATGTTCATTATTTCGTTTTTGTTTAACCGGGGTGATCACACAAGGGTTCCAGATTTTAAACAGCCAACTTTACGTGATTAATCAATTTCCACATTTCACAAGGTTTCCGTCCATAAGAAAATCCAGAAGGAGAGGGCAACATTTAATTGCATAAGTAAATTCCCCAAATGACCATGATTTTCAGTAGGTAGAAACTCATTCAATTCACAAAATAATATCAAAGGATATAACATAACAGCAATCACAAACTTCCCAAACCCATTCTTTAACCATTTATTATCTTCATTTAATCGGTTCAAAAGTTTTTCGCGTAAACCAGAGGACACCCACCCCGCATGATGCACAAATTAGAGAGACAAATGTATGATCCCTACTTCAACAGGTTCTGATCATAGCGCTCACCCGGATCCACCTTAGAAGACATCCGTTGGTGTCCGTCACTTCTGTCAGGTCTCGGAAAAACATCCTCGGGTGGAAGTCGGAAAAGGAAAGTCCGAAGAAAAGTCAACGGATCCAAGCTCAGAAGTTCCTCCTCATCTTTATAATCCCGTGGCCATTGATGGATCTTAAATCGGAGCTCAGACGAAGAAGTTATGAAAGGAAGAGTCTCCGAGTCTCGTGAGAGAGCTCTGCTCAGAGGAGAGGGGAGGAGAGGTGTGTGTTGAAAAGGAGGAGGGGACCCCTCCTTTTATAGGCGTCAAAAGAAAAAGTACACAACGTGTACTTTATGGTACACGACGTGTACTTGGTTCTTTCACACAGTCTCCACGCGGCTTCCAACATGGCTCCGTAGCCGTTGACTGGTCAACACACAGTTTGAGGGTAACGCATACGCGGGGAAGGACTACACGGCGTGTAGTTTGGACACACGGTGTCTACTTATTTATTTCACGTGGCAAGGACATAGCCTCAACATGGCACACGACCGTTGACTGGGAACGTGTACGTGGGGAGGGACTATACGACGTGTAATTTAGGTTACACGGCATGTACCCATTTACTTCACACGGTAAGGACACGACCTTCAGCACGAGGTATACTCGGCAAAGGGGTACACGGCGTGTACTCAAACTACAAAGCGTGTAGTTTCAAAATACTAGAAAGTGTGGGAAAAGTCCATTTTACCCTCCATAACACTTCGTGGCCTTATTTTTGTCAAAGGAATGGTCCGGAGAGGTCCGGGCCATTACAGTATGTTACTATTCATAAGTGTAGGTTACTATTCACCAAAAATTATGTTTTTCTTATTGGACTCTAAATAACTTACTGATCAAAACTGTGTATGTCAGATTTTCAAAATTTAAAACATACAAGTGGTAAAATAATGTTTTATGGTCACATAATATTTAGTATCATGATATTTCATTGTGCTTCTTAATGTGATTATACTATAATTCAAAATTATAAGAAATGAATTTTATTGATAATACTTTGGGTCGTTACATTCTTTCCCCCTTATGAAAATTAACCTTTGATTTTTCACTTTACACAAACAGGTGAGGGTACTTCTCCTTCATCACTTCTTCTGGTTCCCAAGTATATTTTTCAAAATTATGGTTCCTACACAACACTTTAACAAGGTGGGTTATTCTGTTGCGTTGAACTATATCACTCCGGTCCAGAATCTTTACTGGCTACTCCTCATAGAAGAGGTCAACTTCCAGCTGTACCACCTCTGAGTTTAGTACATGTGAGGGGTCTGGTATGTACTTCCTCAGGATTAATATGTGAAACACATCATGAACATGATCCATATTTAGTGGAAGTGAAAGTCAATAGGCCATGACTCTTATGCAGTCAAGGATCTCAAAGGGGATAATGTACCTTGGTCTTAGCTTCCCTTTCTTTCAAAATCACATGAATCTCATCCATGGTGATATTCAAAGGCAGAATTTATCCCCAACGTCGAACTCCAAGTCCCTTCGATGGTTGTTAGCATAGCTCTTTTTCCGACCCTGAGAATCTTTGATGTTTTTCTGGATGACTTTAACCTTCTCTGTCATCTCTTGCACAAGATCGGGTCCAAGTAGCTTTCGTTCTCCAACTTCATCCCAACAGGTTGGAGTTCTATATGGCTTTCCATACAGAGCTTCATATGGATCCATCTGAATACTTGAGTGGAAGCTATTGTTGTATTAGAACCTAACCAATGGGAGATGTTGATCCCATCCTCCTTTGAATTCTAGAGAGTCGGATTTTAGCATATCATCAAGTGTCTGAATAGTCCTTTCAGATTTTCCATCAGTTTGGGGGTGATAGGCCATGTTAAATTTTAATTCTACACTCAAAACATGTTGAAGACTCCTCTTGAATTTAGATGTGAACCATGGATCATGATCAGAGTCAATCAAGAGTTTAACACCATGTAGTCTCACCACTTCCTTCACATATATATTTTCAAGTTTTTCAAGTGATAGATCTTTCCAAATAGAAATAAAATGGGTAGTCTTAGTGAGTCGATGAACCACAACCCATATCGCATTATTTTCCTTCGATGTATTCGGGAGACCCGTGACAAAGTCCATAGTAACATTTTCCCATTTCTACATGGTTATAAGAAATGGATATATCCTTCCTTTAGACTTCTTTATATCCTCTTTAACCTGATAACATACCAAGAACATTGATATATATTCTACAATCTCATTCACAATGTTATCCCACGAGAAGTGTTCTTGGAGATCACAGTACATCTTGGTACTCCCCGGATGGATAGAGAATGTTGAGCTATGTGAAATGTTCAATAGCTCCTTCTTTATCACAGGTGATGAAGGAACACAAAGACGCATTCCAAACCAAATCACACCATCATCATCGATTGGGAACTCCTACAACATTCCTTCCTTTAATGCATTCACCCTCTTTTGTAACTCCACATCATCCCTTTGTGAATCCTTAATCTTCTATTGGATGGATGGTTGTGCATTCATTTGGGAAAGGTTGTATTTATCCCCTACACATATGCTTTCTAAATCCATACTTTGTATATCCATGAAGATAGGGTCTTTCTCAATCTCTAACATGGATAGAGTAGCTGGTTCTATTCTTCTTAGAGCCTCAGCTACCTTGTTCACCTTTCCAAGATGATAGTGAATAGATCAATCGTAATTGTTGATTATCTCTAACCATCTCCTTTAAAACATGTTGAGATCATTTTGGGTGAATATATACTTTAGGCCCTTGTGGTCAGTGTACATGTCACACTTCTCACCATAAAGGTAGTGTCGCCATATTTTCACGGAAAAAATCACAGCGGCCATCTCTAGATCATGCGTTGGGTAGTTCTTCTCATGGATCATCATCTAACATGAGGTGTAGGCTATCACAATATCATTTTTCATGATTACACAACCCAATCAGTTCATTGAAGCATCTCATTATATCACAAAACATTATCCACTTTTTAGTAGAGTGAGTATATGTGCAGTGATCAACCTTCTCTTTAGCTCCTTCATGCTTCCCACACATTCTTCCGTCTAGACAAACTTTACCCCTTTCCCTGTTAACTTAGTTAGAGGGATACAAATCATGAGAAATTTGTCACAAAACATCAGTAGTACCCAACTAATCGATGAAAACTATAGATTTCTATGGCACTAGAGGGCCTGGGCCATTCCTCAATCACCTTTGATTTTTAAGGGTCCACATAATTTCCCTCACTTGTGATCACAAGTCACAAGAATGTGACGTGCTCTATCCAAAAGTCAGACTTTCTGAACTTGGTGTACAACTTCTCCTTTCTCAATATCACCAACACAAGTCTTATATGTTCTTCACATTCCTCCTTGATCTTGGTGTAGATGAGAATATCATCAATAAACACTACCAAAAATATGTCGAGGTAATGCCCAAAGACTCTATTCATCAAATCCCAGAAGATTAGAGTGAAATTAGTATGCCCTAAGGGAATCACTAAAAACAAAAGGTTCCCATACCTTGTATAGATGGAAGTCTCTTAAATATCTTCCGTAATCACCTTTAACTGATGATATATAGAGTGAAGATCCACCTTTTATAAATATCGATCTCCTATTAACTGATTTAAAAATTCATCAATCCTCAGAGGAGGATACTTGTTCTTTATGGAAACATTTTTGAGTTTCTGATAATCGATACACAACTGCATTGTTCCATCCTTCTTTTTCACAAAGAGAACTGGTGCACCACAAGCTGATACACTAGGGAGTATGAACCCTTTGTCCAGATTCAATTACAGTTTCTTCTTTAACTCCTCTAGTATGAAATGAGCTATCCTATAGGGACACTTTGAGATAGGAGTATCTCCGAGTATGAGTTCTATTGAGAAGTCTACCTCGCGATCTGGGGGAATTCCAGGAAAATATTCGATAAATACATCACAGTATTCCGTCACAAAGGGAATTTTCCAAAGGATGGAACTGTCCTTTGATTGAACCATTTGGGTGAGGTATGATTCTTCATAGATAATAAACACCCACACCATTGAAGGATTTTTCAAAGGAGATTCATGATCTTCCTTGCATTTGTAGAGGACCATAGAATGTTTCAGAATATGAAAAGATATTTTTTTTCCCAATATTTGATATGTTCTCTATATAACGAGAGCCAATCCATTCCCATTATCACACTGAATTCCACCAATGGAAGTATTACAAGATTCGTGGGAAGAATCTTCCCACATATGCCAATAAGAGATGAGTCAAATACTCGGGTTGAAATGATTTCACCACTAGGTGTTTTTATGAATATCTCTACTTCATGGTTTCAGGGCTTTGATTTTATAGTTATAGAAAACATAAAGGATATAAAAGAATGTATAGAACCAAAATCAAATAAGACTTGTGCCATTCATGAGTGAATATGTAGTGTACCTTGAAAAACTTCATTATCATTCTCCACATCCACAGTAGTGATGACATAAGCCGTCTCTTGTTTCATTGGCTTTGGTGGCTGCTGATGCTGATTACCCTCGAGAACTAGAGGTTTAGTGCATGGGCTTGCACAGTGACCAAGATCCCTATAGTCATAGAATTGAACTATGGGTGGTTCTCTCCTTTATTCCACCACATTATCCTTCCTTTTCATGTCTTTTCGACACTCCTTAGAATCGTGTCCTTCTTTCCCACACATGAGGGACTTCTCCATCCCTTTAAGGCAGTTCCCATGGTGAAACATCCCACATTTTTTCCATGTCGGTTGTTGAGTTTTCCTCCCTCCGTTCTCATTAGATCCAACGGCCTGAAACTACCTCTTTCATTTCTTATCACCATAGCCATGGGATCATTCTCAAATCTCTATCTCTAGTTTGAGGGCACGTCGAACAACTTCTTCGTAACTCCCAAAGTCTATAATGGAAAGAGACTTTTGAACAAATGTTTTTAATCCACTAAATAATCTATCAATTTTTCTATCATTATTGATAACAAAAGCTGAAGTATAGATTGAAAACCTTGTGAAAATCACTTCATAAGTTGTGACATATTCTCCTTCTTTTTTCTTGAGCTCTATAAATTATCTCTCCATCTTCGAGTGAAGAGTTTTCAGGAAATACATGTTAAGAAACATTATCTTAATGTCTTCCCATTCCATCTCTTCAATTTATTCCCTTTACTTGGTGTGGTTAATCAAACCCACCACTGATCGGCTTATCCATCTAGATGATAAACCGCTAGTGCCACCTTATTTGTCTCAGAATTGTAAAGAACATAAAATATCTTCTCCATCAATTTGACCCACTATTTTTTAACTAGAAGATCAGATGATCCACTAAACGTCGGTGGTCGTTGCCTCATAAAACACTCGATAGCCAGTTGCTCTCTCTTTGGTGAAGGTGGAAGTTCTCCATTATTAGGGTTATTGTTCAAAACCTGAGATAGTTGGGTAAGAATCACCATGAAGTTTAGAACTCCACCTCCCAAATCATTGGGGATGTCGTTCGAGTAATAATTTCATTGACCCTCACAAGAGTTGTTGGGCTGCTTTCTCCTGGTTCCCACTATTTTCTAAAATATAAAAGGTTAGAAAAAAACATAAGTCCAAAATTCATGAATAATTTATTCATATTTACGATTTATACTAAAATAATAACATATGGGATCCCTTTGTAAAAATTCTTGTGTGCATATTTGTACTTAGTCCCATGCTATAGGTTTTTTCTATGGTTCACTAATCCTAATTCCCAAATTAACTAAACCATGCCTTTAATACCAACTACAGAGACCCAACCTTTTCTTAAATTACTATTACATCATTTTAAATATATAAAACATAATATTATTACACATATATGATCCAAAGGTTTAGTTTCATGGGAAACCTAGGACCATACATAACAATTACTACATCAAGCAGAAACATTTATTTAATTTCTTCTTCTCTAGATCTTTATTGGCACTTGACCTCTCCTTAGTACATATAGCCACCTTAGGATATACATCAAAAGGGGTGACCTAAAATCCCAGTAAGAGGATAGATAAGAACAATACAACATGGGGTGATCATAATCATTATATAAGCAAAGAATCATGAACATGAGAGGAAGCATAAATAAAAGACTTAAAATGTGGAAATGCATAAAAAATGAAACATCGTGTCTTAGTGGTTAACTACCACAAATACCTGTAAAAAATTATAGAATATTGTTCATACATCATTTCACATTAACTCCTAAGATTCATCACTTTATGCAATGCATTGGAGAACTGTATAATTCTGGGTGCACCCATCACATTGAAACATTCATATTGTGCTATATAATTCCGGGTGCACCCATCACATCATAACATTTTCATTATCATGCTTTCCACATAGAACATATATAAATCATAAAAATGGAAAATAATGGGTTAAAAATAATAATAAAACATTCATAATCATTTTATTCCTATAAGAAATAAGGAATAACATACATGTTACAAGAACCGTTAACCTTGAGTGAGAAGTAAACTGTGACTTCTTAAAAGAAGAGTTCTTTTGGAAAAAAATTAGATTGACATAAACACCATTGGTAAACATTTATATCTCATAAAAGTAATTAAAACGATGAAAATTTAATTTTTAAGGAGTAACCATATCAAAAATGGAGTGAAAGAGGGATAACCTGAAGGATGTAATTGGGTTCAAGAATTTCACCTTACCTTGTATTTGAACACTTCCTTCCCTTTAATGTACTGTATAATGACATTATATTAATTAATTATAAATTATAGAACCTTTTATAAATGAATATATTTCATTTTGGATTAAATTTTATTATTTTATGGGCCTTTTTATGAGTTATAGGGTTTGAAAACATTATTTGGGAGTGTTCATTTTTATGGTTTTCTTGAGTGGTTAACTTGTATTCTTAAATGAATGTTCGTGTAAAACATTGATAAACATAAAAAAGTGATATTTCATGTTATAAATGATATTACAGAAGTTTAGATGATCTTATAATGAATTATATTATATACCATGTGGAAGAATCATTAGAAAGAATTAAATGATGATTTTTTGGGTTAATTTGGGCGTTTATCGACCACAACGAACTTGTTTTGATTAATAATTTATTAATATGTTCATAAGACAGTTAAAAAACATCAAATAGGAAATAATACATATAACATATTCTGTTTCAATTATAAAAATTGTTTCATGACCAGATCTGAAGGTATAAATGGAAGAAGAATACATATCGTTCTTGAAGGTGATAGATTAACACCTCACGAACAACATTTTCTTTTATAACATAAAAGGAAGATGATAAGGTGGATGGATGATATAATATCCTATTAGTATCATAAAATTATAGTACAAGTATAATACTGGAGTTACCATACCATTTGTATGATGATATGTGGGTTCGTTGGAACCCCCCCATGCATGGGCTGAAACTGAACGTGGACAGTTCCTGTGGGATTGGGATTATACGAGGTGGGGCCTCATTCTTGACTTGTGTGTCCTTGTGTTGGTGGGTTTTAGAGCCTTATTTGGGGAAGCTAACTCTTTATTAGCATAAACTAGGGCCCTTCTCACAGGGCTCACGGTATGTAGGAGGTTGGGTTTGCAGGCGGAGGTCATTGAGTCTAATTCGGAGGCTTTGGTCAAGATGGTCAAAGGGACTTGTGAGGTGCCCTGGATACTAATTTACATAACCATAAGGTGTTTTATAGAGATGATTTGGGTCCAAAAGGTCCATCACGTTTGGAGGGAAGCTAAATTTTTTTCGTACATGCTCGACAGTTTGCGGATCCCAGAGGAGTCACTTGTTATTTTTAATATTATTAGGTCGTTTCCCACGGTCTGTTTGTCGTTTGTCCAATGGGATTCTCTTGGTTTACACCAATTAATCTTCTAAAGAGGTTTTCATTGAGTATTTCATGTTTCTATGGCCAATTACTTACTTTAATAAACTAATTAATTTACCTTAGTAAAGGAATTTAAATGGAAAATATAGAGAGAAAAATTACATCTTGAATCCTCATCCTGAGATCCTCCTTAAGGAACCTAGGATTGGTCTTTTGATGAGACCAGAAGCTCTTGGACATGGGGGTGGGGATAGGGAAGATTCTTGGGTAGATTTTAGACAAGTCTTAAACATTAGAGGTGTGGTTTTGCAAGGGGAGGGAGAGGGGTTATTTTGTACATGAGGAGAGAGGTGATTTTAGAATAAAATATTAAATAAATAATATATCAAATGTTAAACTTGTAATAGTAGTTGTTTACATAATAAATTTTATATTAATATAATATACTTCATTTCATACTTTAAATCATCTTTATAATTTCAATTCATTAATTTATTAAAAGGAAAGTGAAAGAAAGGGAAAAGGATACTTTAAAGAATCCCCTGTTGACTTTAGGCTTTGGAAAGTTTGTCTTAGGTTTGGAAATTGATTTTATTGTTTTTTAAGGAACCATATATAAAATTAAATATAACATGGACGAATCTAAAGTTCTAGAAGGTTTATTTCATCATTACATCATGAAAGATGCAATTTAAGATACACAGGTTAAGTGAAAATTTGTATTTTTATTCACCTGAAAAATCAAGTATTTCATAAAAATCCCAAAAATTCACCCCAACCATTTTTTGATGTATATAATCCAAAAATAAAGTCTATTTTTAAAAAATAATTTTATAAATATGATAAATTTAATATTTAATTAAAATCACAATTTATTATCATATACCATATTTAAAACATTCATTTACTTATTCTAAAATATAGATATATCATTCTTTAAACTTGAATATTATTTATATATTATCATAGGTAAGGTTAATATTCATTAGGGTAAATAACTATTAAAAAGGGTATGTTACTATTAATTAGGGTAGTTACTATTCACCAAAAATTAAATTTTTCTTATTGGACACTAAATAACTTACTGATCACAACCGTGTATGTCAAATTTTCGAAATTCGAAACATAAAAGTGGAAAAATTATGTTTAATGATCACATAGTATTTAGTATTGTGATATGTCATTGTGAATCCTATTGTGATTATACTATAAGTCATAATTATAAGAAGAGAAATCTATTGGTAAAACTTTGGGTTGTTACATGAAAACTATGAATTAAATTAAGAACATACATGATGTTAAAACCATTAAATAATTTATTTAGTAAAAAATGTGTTATCTCTGTCTCATTATGAGTTCGAATCACAAAGGATATTTTCATTTTTCTATTTAATTGTTCTACATAGGGATCCAAAATATCTGTATTGAGTTGAAAAAATATGTGTTCTTGTTTTAATGTAATATATGTTAATGGAAATTAAGATAATTTTTCATCGTATTGAACTTATGTTGGAAACATTGGTGACATATTTTAATCCCAAAAATTACATTTATCATCATCAACACATACCAATATATTGAATCTGTCTTGTTTGAATCCAAATACCATTAATATAAGGTTATACACTCATTGTAAAGGTAACCCTACAAAATAGAACCTTTTAGATGTGATTTAGTTTCCACAAAATACGTAAAATGAGATGTTATGTAATGATAAATGGTAATAAATTTATAACTATTATTTTTTAATATTTATTTTTAAAATTATAAAATTTTAACGAATTTTCTTTCAAAATATAAAACCTCTTTATTTGATACATCCATCAATAATGTATAAGCTCTTTAATTTTAGATTCTATGGACAAATTTAGAGTTAGATGAATCATCATAGAGAGAATGAATGTTCAAAGAACATCATTAAATAACATAGAATCAATATAGTTCTTTTCTAATGTTTATCCAATTCATTTATGTTTAATTTCATCACACAATGATTTCTAAAAATGCGAAAATTATTATTACAATGGACATTTTTTTATTACATAAAAAAGTAAGAACTACAAATGTTTGAAACAAATACATAAAAAATTTGAGTCATTAAATTTAAATCCATTATTCTTATCATAATTTGAGTCAACGCTTCATGAAATATTTCAAAAATATCCATCAAACACATTCTCATTTTTTAATATTTGAAATAAAATATATTTAGGATTTTCATTCATTATGAAAAATCATTCTCAAATCATCCCATATTGATATGGTCATAGATCACATATGATATTAATTGATTCAAATTAATCATGATAATTTAAATGATTCTTTGATTCTCCCTTCTCATTGAGTAATGTAAATAATTTTTTTGACACACATTCTCCATGATGTGAGTAATATCAAGACTATGATGTAAAAAATTAAATTCTACTCAATTTTTTCTCTAATTATAACTGATAGAGTCTGAACTCTTTCTTCACATTTATTCAATTGAAAATATTTCGCATATTTTCTATGAAAATTTTATTATTTGGAAATATCTATAACTGTAATAATAATTTTTGTGGAAGTATAAAATCAATTTATCCATTAAAATATGAATCGTTAAACTAAAACCTATGATATTTATCGTCAAAGCGATGGTAACACACAAAAAAACACAACATTCTACTATAATATAGCTATTTTGACTCAAAATTAATGTCATAAACTAGAAAATACAAAACATTTTGTATATTTTAACCAAAAAAATGAATAGTAAAGGAATGTCACTAATACTCCAAATAAGGAAAATATGAATTTTGAACATTTTCAAGGGATATACATCATATGTTTCTACCCCATTATTCCATAAATCCTATTATTCTTAGATAATAAGTTGAAGGCAGAAATCAATTTAATTCCTAGCCATTTGATTTTTAGAAATAATCACTGATTTGATGAATGATGTTTGCCACATAAACATCTAGGGAAGTAGATTATAAGGGTTCAAGAAAGATTTAAAAATACTGTAACTCCTATATAATGTCCCTAAAAGATTTTATCCCTTATATGTTAATCCCAAGTATATATTTCTAGGATCAGAAAATAAATATATATGTAATGAATCAATGATATTTCACACTTTTTGAATCTCATGAATGTCCCATGAACTCAACATTATAATTATGAAAAACATGTCACTTCATATGTTCAGTGGTTTAATATGATATAAATAATATTTTCAACCATGGTTTTAATAAAATTTATCATAAAAACATCACATTACTTTTTTTTCTTTATCATTTTTGTAATGCACATATTCAGAATGATAAAATTATTTATTGATTTCAATCTCCAAGTAAAAAATCTTTTTCACTTATGAATATTAAAATATTATTTATAGTAAAGCATAATATTATTTGGAAATTCATGTATATTTATATAATTGAGTATATTATGGATAAAAGTATGTTTCAAATCAATAAATGATACACGTATACTATATTTTATAAATTCACAATACATTAATTCCAATAGAATGGAAATTTTTTTAATTTTAATTACACATATACAAATAATGAGGTACAACATCTGTAGAAATGATTTTTTGGAATATTTGACACATCCTTCATAAAATTAATAATTTAAATTACAACTAATTTTGAAAAATCAGTTTTTTTTCTCTATTGAGTTTTCCCTTATATTAGTTTTCTCATTATCATTCGTTAATATGTTATCATCTTAATCAGGTTGATCTGTTGTTTTGAAAGAATAATTATTATCTAAAACATCAGCAACTGATTCAACTAATGTGGTAAAATGATGATGTACTTTCCATATGTTGATGAAATAATCATTTATCGATTTTTAAATTTCATTATACACCATTAAGTAATTAAATTATTCATTTTTACCTTATACATAAGTAATGAAATTTTCAATAATGTTTGAAACTCCATTGAAAGTCTAATGCAAATAATGAGGAAAAAATTATCTCAATATCGTGTGATCAAATACATCATATCCTGTCAGACATTATGTGAATCTTCATTTTAGAAATTCACATTTTATTCTTTCACCCAAATATTTATTTTTAAATGAAAACCCCAAAATGTGTTCAAACCCGTAAGATACTGAGTTGTATTTTGAGGAATGGTAATACAATGTTTTTCAATATTTACTAGACTTTTAATACAATAAAATATAAAGTATAATTACATAAATATATGTCAATATGAAATAAATTTATGATCAAACCGTATTTTATTAATTATAGAACATAAATCATAAAAAAAATATAAATCGCGGTATGTATACATTAAAAATAGGGTTAATACATCAAACCATGCCAAATTATCATAATAACATTTTATGAAATCTTAATCCGAATAATTTTTTTTTAAATTATATTCTATCTTGAATAATAGTTATATTAATATTTAATATCTATTTAGTCACGTCGAAAATTGAATCATTCCTAGTAATGAGCATTAGAAAATAAAATACTAAATGAAACTAAAATCATAATAAAATTTAAATAATTAATAAATACTACATAAAACAATAAATAATTGATAAATCACATTTAGTTATACTAATGAGGAACAAATTGCATGTGAGGTAGAAGAATTCAAATACATAATTATACAAAAAAATAGAAATTGTGACCAAAGTAACCCATTTTTGTAATATTTCATTCCATATCATATTATTCCATTAACATAACTGAGAATTCAATTTATAGAAATGAATTGAAACACCTTCAGTTTATGTTGATACCTAGAAAAAATTGAAAATATACACTATATATAGTCTTAAAGTAGTTAAAAAAATGAAACAAGTAAATATGCCTCCAAAATTACCAAGAATCCGCATACATTACATTTAATCCAAAAAATATATTGGTTCCTGATAAAATTAGAGTATACACTAGCTTCTAATCATACAAAAAGTGATCATAAAAAGTTCACATACATTATTTTTCTAAGATATTTTTTGACAAATTTTATAAATGATGTTGTTTTCAAATAGTGTGATTTTTGTTATACATCTTTTAAGGGAAAAAATTTCATCCTCTAATTTTGAATTATGTTATAGGGGGTATTCATAGGATGTTTTATAACTAATTTTTTCCCCTGTGACTACTTTTTCTTGGATAATCATCTACAATGTCATTCCCTTCTTTTCTTGTCTGAGTAACACTGATACCTGTATTGAAGAACATTATCAATATTTTAACAAAATATGTCAGATCCCATGATCATCTAACCTTACTATAGAAAATTCATATTAGAATAGTTGAATCTAAATTAACCTCATCCAAATTGATTTTATAAATACTTTTTTTTTGAAAGACATGGGTCAAAAACCATAACCTCTTTTCCCAGAAAAGGACATGGTACATTAATTTCACTTAAACCCAATATCATTGATTTTTGGTTATCTTGTACAAGACCTCCCCCATCATAAAACCAGATAAATTGGAGCCATCCAAATTTGACAATGAGTTCTTGTGATGTAGGAACCATTTGATCCATATTCATATGTTCCTTATACTCCCACTTAATATATCTGATAACTTCTAGGAATAATTTTCTTATAAATCACTGATGATACCTCATAATTGATGAGAGGCCCAAGATCCATAATGCATGACATAATTTGTAATGGAGGAAAATGGAAAAAGAACCTTTTTACTTCACTTTATCTATTCATCATCTCCCAAAGAACCCATCACACGGTTAAAACAATCATTAGTACCCACCCGCTACTTTTCTTCACCTTTAAACCAATTGTCTATTAATTGAGGAACATAATACTCAAATCTATTTAAAATCATATTCCATCATAATAATTTACTTGTATGAACATGGTTATTATTCTTAATGTACGAGTTTCTTCTTTCCACTTTTCTTAAATGTTTATGAGAAAAATATGGAAAATGAGGAAATGGGGAAAATCCAAAATTTTGTGGGTACACACCATGTACTTTTCCACACACCGTATACACCGGACATGTGGGATTAGTACACAGGGCGTATAGGCATGTCGGCGTTAAAGGGTGTAAAAACTGACTACACGTCGTGTACTTAGTATACACACGCCCTATAATCAGTCGGCAAGCAAATAGTAAGGCAGTGAAAGTAGCCTCCATCGGAGTGATAGTACACGTTGTGTAGTAAAAAAATACATGTCACGTACGCCTATCGATAGATGAAGATGAACAGTGTGGCGGTGAAAAGTTTTCGCCAGAGGAACAATTAAAAAAAATGAAAAGTACACGCTATGTATTTGAGAGTACATGTCGTGTAGTTTGTTTTTTTTTCACTTAAAACGGGCTGTAGCCTCCTTATTCATTAGAGGAGGCAGTGGACACATTTGGAGCACTGGGAGAGAAGGCTGGAGCTTGGAGGAGCTGTCGGCCGCACACCGGGAATTAGATTCTTCCGCCGTCGATCACGTTGGAACTGCGCGGGTGAGTTCTTCCCTCTCTATGAGTCTTTCCTGCCAATTCCTCATCTAAGGTATGTTATTTGAGTTTGAATGAGTATTTGTTTTTATCAGATCTATATCATTATTAGTCATTTTGGGAGGCGGCATTCACATATATCGATCAAGGGTGATTGAGGTAGGTGTTATGATGTTTATTTTCAACTGTTGAGTATAATTTGTGTACCGTTGTGCTATGAACACATGTTTGGGGTGTCGTATGGTTGAGACCTTGGTTGATGAGTACCTAGAATTGCATAGGTAATCTAATAGATAATTTTAAACTGTTGTTTGGGATTATTTCTTGGATCAAGGGCCACCCCGTGTGTGCATTCCCTCTGTTTAGCCGTTTGCACAAGATACCCGAGGATATGAAGTGATTATAGCATGTTTTGAGTTTTCTCAAGAGGAAACGTATGCATATTGCTTGTTTATGCTTTGAGCTCGGCTCGGTTACTTGTTTGTGTTTTTTCATGCCTAAGGGTAGTGATTTTTTTAGCCAGAGGGCAGTGTTGGTTAGCCCGAGGGTAACATTACCTATGTTTGAGGACAATACTTCTGTGCCTGAGGGAAATATCTCGTATGCCCGAGGGAAATATTCTTAATGCCGGAGGGAAGTTACCTACGGTTTTTGATTCGGTTTTACCTGAGTGTAAGTATTTTCATGTCTGAGGATAATGATAACTTGAATATTCATTGTAGTGATTTCATATGTTGTACATTCCAAGCTAAAGCACAGGCTTGGAATTGATAGATAATTATTAAAATTGCAATGGAACTGGAAGAGGTAGTTACTTTTGATTACTTCCTAGTTTACTGCATTATTATTATTGCACACTACTGTTATACATTTTCACTAACAGTTTGGCACATGCCTTTAGTGGTTTCCTACTAGGATTCATTTCTCACACCCTGTTTGGGTCATGTATTCGACCCAAACATATTATATTTCTATATGTGTAGATAAGGGAAAGAGTCCCTATACAGGTACTTGATTGTTGCAGAGTAAGAGAGAATGGGACCGAGCTTAGGCATGCGATGCTGCTGAGTTCCTGTTGCACTGTTTTGTTTTGTTCATTGTAATTTGTACTATGTGTTGTATTGTATTTTATTGCAGTGTATCCTGTTTTGGCTACTTTCATAGAATTAGTGACATACTGTATTATCATATATGTATGAATGGTAGTTAACTTTATTTCAGTTGTCCATTTTACGGTAATACCTTTTACTACTTCCTTTGTATTATGTTTAAATATTTATTCTGTTTCTCTACACATTGAATAATGAGGGAATAGTTTCCCCACTATCAGTCCTTGGCCCTCACTTCTAGTCGGTAGCCTCTGGAGGTTGGGTAAATGCGCTTTAGGTCATGTGACCAATCGGGTTCGGGGCACCCGTTGTGTGGCATCCGGATCCAGGTCATTACAAAGTTGTATCAGAGGGGTTTATTTTCATTGAAATAATGTTTGGAGCCTATATTCAGGGATATGATGGAGTTGGTATTTGGTATTAAGATGTTACCAGGAGTAGCTAACCCGTGTACAAGGAAATCCAATCTACCTCGTTTACTTGCAATTTTTTTTGTTTGGCAATTTTACAGTTGATTTGATTTTCACCATTGTGTGATGCACTTCTGTGTGCTATTTATCTTTTATACATGGGTTCTATTTAGTTTCAACCCTATTAGATGAGGGTATTCCATCTCATGCATCATTTAGGAACATGTTCGAATAACATGACATGCATTGTTTCCATGCCATATAGGTTAATTAGAGATTGCATGTTGTTGTGGTAGCTGATGTGCTAGAAAATGAATTATGTGGTGATAGGTACCTTGTAAGAAATACCTTCTATGTTACATGTTATGGTTGAGTGTATGGATGGTAAACATTGGTTCTGGAGAAGTATGGGCTCTCTTGGACTGGAATTTGGCAGATCATGTTCCAGCTTTTTATTGCGTTTTGTACTATAACGTGAAAAGGTCGGGTGGTAAACTTTGGTTCGCGGGGAGTATGGGCCCCCACAGATTGGAATTTGGCATACCGATGCTTGAAATTAAAGAAAAAGGGTATCCAGAGTATTTTTTGAGGCATACTCTCTAGAAAAACCTAGAATACACGCTGTGTAGTTTTGACTACATGACATTTACTATTTTGTTCAGGAAGAAATGAAAAAAAAATTATGTACATGGAATGTAATTATATATTCACGACGTGTAGTCTCAAATAGTGTCATAGGTCATGTGGGCAGAGACACGGGGTAGGGAAGATCTTGTATGAACACGTCGTGTACCGGTTAAAAACGCATAGTATTGAAATCCTGGAAACTGGTTGTGTAACTAACAACACGGGTTGGTGCTATCTTTTATAGTACATGCTATGTCTGTCTGGCACACGTCATGTAGTGCCAGCCGAGTAGCCAGTTGTGTAACGAACAAACACAGTTCGATGTTACCCTTCTAGTACACGCCATGTACCTATGGGAACTACTGTGTAGGCTTTACCAGAGAGAGTTCAGGTTGACTTGGTTGTGTGGTTGGGGAAATGGGGTGGTGTACACGCCGTGTGCAGGAGTAACACACCGTGTACCTAAGGTTGAGACATGCCCAGTCTAGCAATAGAACACGACCAGGTAAGGGCTCAAGGATACACTCCATGTAGTCCTTATACATGCTGTGTAGTCTATTTTTTTCCAGTTTTTGTAGATTCTTTCCCTTTTCATTGGCACTCTTATATGGACAAAAGAAACTCGACAGTAAATTAAACTAAGGCATGTGGTTGACCTTGTAGAGTCATTCCGTCGAGACGAATGTGAGTTTTTTTCCAAGAAAGTGGCGAAGAGTATACTCTAGAGGTGGGAGGCCAGGGGCTATCGATGGATCCTCCAGCAGTGCTAGATGCGGCGCCCGCCGTTATACTTGACACAGGCACAGATTCGCAGTTCTGTGAAGGTTTCATGCGGTTCATGCAGACCTTCCATGGAGCACCGCCGATTGGCACATCTATGGCAGAGCTCACAGGTATTTTCCAGCATCAGCATCCGCCTACATTTTCTGGATATGGAAAACCATAGGCTATGGAGTCTTTTTTGGGTTCTATGCAGATAATCTTCGAGCGTCTATAGACTCCTACGGGGAGGAGGGTCAAGCTCACTACTTACATGTTGCATGATTCCACCAAAATATGGTGGGATTTAACCACCCAGAATGAGCATCACCGAGACATGGCGTGGGAAGATTTTGAGGCAGTCTTATATGAATTCTTCTTCCCAGATACACTATGGGAAGATCAGGGTTGAGAGTTCATGAATCTACAACAAGGTTCCATGTCAGGGATGGACTATTCTGCCCGCTTCACTAAGGTACAGTGTTTTGCACCTGTTCTGGTGGGTGATGAGATGTTGAGGGCTAGAAACTTTTAGGATGGTATTTGATATGACATCTGAACACTGGTGAATGTTTTTAGGTCTCCTACAATGCATGATTTTGTGAACCAGGCATTGATTACTTAGCGGAACCTGTGGGAAGCTAGTGGTGTGAACCAGGGCGGTTCGGCACTGGTCTTTGGCACTATTTCTGTCAGCAAGAGGAAGAGGAGGGTGGATTTCCCATATGGTGGAAGTACTAGCCAGTGTATTTCTTCAAGTGGCCTGGTCATGTGATACCAGTCCAGTAAAGAGGGGCACAATAGACATCAATGTCCACGTGACCTAGTGGAGTTCCGAGCTTGTGGAAAGATAGGTCATCTCCAGTGTTTCTGCAGGGCATTTCCACCAGTAACTAGTGCGAGGGGCTCTATGCAGACTCTGCATGCAAGAGCAGGGCTAGTATCTTCTTATCAGTCTGGAAATTGGAATGTGTCAGGGATTTCAAACTGAGATGGTGGTCGTGGTCGTGGTAGTCAGACACCAATATCTCACAGATTGTAGGGTGGGTCAGCTCAGGGTTTCCAGGCTGTGTCATAGGGTCGCGGCACTGGGCAGGCATAGGCAGTGCAACTGACCCAACAGGAGAAGGATCCTAGACCTTCTACTATTAGAGGTTCTATTCTAGTTGCTTCCATTTTATCTTCAATACTTTTCAATATGGGTACCACACATATTTTTATATTTGTTCCCGTTATAGAGAGCCTTGGGCTCTGTGTTACTTCTTCTTCAGATATCATAATGCTAGACACTCTGTTGGGATTGATAATGGAAGGTGTCCGTCAGTGCAAGGAGTACCCCCTAGAGGTTGGTGGGTGTCACTTTATATGGGACCTCTATGTCTTAGAGATGACAAGCTATTATGTCATTCTCGGGACAGACTGGTTGGTACCCTATCGAGCCTTTGTAGATTTCTATCGTCGCAGGGTGAGTTTTACATCACCAGAGGGTGGATAGTTTCTATAAAAGGGAGAATGGGATGTCTACGCGAGCCGAGCTGGATCCGAGAATCGTGGGAAAGGTGGTGTAATAGCCCAGATTGCAAGTTTTTATCTGGATGACCAGGGAACATGTCAGAAGGGTTTCCCTTTGATAGTTGATCGGTTCGGAGATGTCTTCCCAGACGAATTTTCAGGTCTACCTCGGGAGCGAGAGGTAGATTTCTCTATTAATCTTGTGCCAGGAGCAGCAATGGTGTCCATTCCACCTTATAGGATGGAAACACCAGGGTTACAAAAGCTCAAGAGGCAGTTGGAGGAGTTGCAGGAAAGGGGTTTCATCTGACCCAGTACTTCTCCATGGGGTTCCTCTATCCTGTTTGCTAAGAAGGAAGACGGTACCCTCAAGCTTTGTGTGGATTATCGAAAGATGAACCATTTGACGGCCAAGAATGGATATCCCTTTCCAAGGATTGATGATATTTTTGATCATATTTGAGGATAACGAGTGTTCTCAAATAAGTACATGACATCTGGATTTCATTAATTATGCATTAGACCATCGGACATACTGCTTACAGCTTTTAAGAGACGATATAGTCTATACGAGTACATGGTTATGCCGTTCGGACTCATGAACGCGCCAGTAGTTTTCATGGCTCTAATGAATCATGTGTTCCATCCCTATCTAGATTCTTTTGTGGTAGTTTTCATGGATGATATCTTGGTGTACTCTCACACTCGACACGTCCATGATACACATATTGAGATCATATTGAGTACACTGAGAGAGCATCAGTTATATGCTAATCTCTCTAAGTGCCACTTTTGGATGGACCATATTCACTTACTAGGTCATATTATCTCAGAGGAAGGAGTTGCAGTAGACCCAGAGAAGGTGAGAGTAGTAGTTTCCTGTGAGAAACCTAAAAAAGTTTTTGAAATACAAAGATTCTTGGGGGTGGCTGGTTACTACAGGCGCTTTATACAGGACTTATTTTTCTTAACAACACCATTGATGGGTTTGAATAAGAATGATGTGAAGTTCGTTTGGTCAGAAACTTGCGAGACAGCCTTTTAGGAGTAGAAGGGAAGGTTCACATCAGCACCAGTCTTGATACTTCTAGAGCTAGGGAAGTGCTATACAGTTTACTATGATGCATCAGGTATTGGGCTAGGAGCAGGGTTGATGCAGGGCGATAAAGTAGTTGCGTACAGATCTCGGTATTTGAGGCCAAATGAGAGGAATTACCTGACACATGATCTCAAGTTAGTTGTAGTTGTTAATATGTTACATTGTTGGAGACATTATCTATTGGGAGAACATTTTGTGGTGTTCACAGACCACAAATTTCCGAAATACATATTTACTCAGCTTGACTTGAATCTGAGACATCAATGGTGGGTTGAATAAATTCAGTCCTTCACTATGAGCTTTCCAATACACCTGGTATGGGAAACGTAGTAGATGATGCAATGAGTAGGAGGTCTTAGTTACAGGCAGTGCGTGAGGCCAGCAGTGAGTGCCAGCTCATTGCTTTGTTCTCTGAGATGCATTTGGAGGTGGATGATATTCAGCGGAAAACCTATCTTTATTCCTTATCTGTGACTTCTACCCTCCTAGATAGAGTGAGGATGAGACAACTATCAGATTCATAAGTCCTAGTTCTATGGGAGTCGGTGGTAAGTGAGGACCCTCCACCTGGTTGGATGATAGGCGATGACGAGGTACTGAGTATCCATTGACGAGTGTGGGTTCTAGGGGATATATGTGAGGATTTGATGTGGGAATTTCATACTCATCTTTGGCACTTCATCCTAGAGTTACCAAAATGTACCATGACTTGAAACGTTAGTGTTGGTGGCTAGGTATGAAAAGAAAAGTAGCTGGTTTTGTTACCAGATGTTCCACCTGTCAGTAGGTGAAGGCAGAGCATCAGAGGCGAGCCAGACTTTTACAATAGTTACCCATTCTGGAGTGGAAATGGGAAGATGTTGTGATGGATTTCGTGACCAGGTTTCGGAGGTCAGCTCGAGGCAATGATGTCGTATGGGTTATTTTGGAAAGACATACGATGGTAGCTCACATTTTCCGATCAAGGAGAGCTTCAGTGTTGACGATCTCGGGAAGTTGTATATCTGAGAGGTAGTACGTCTTCATAGGGTCCCTGGATCTATTGTTTCAAATAGGGACGCATGTTTTATGTCACATTTCTGGAAAAGTTTTCTGAGGGCACTGGGTACACAGGTGCTTCTGAGAACAGCTTACCACCCTCCGACTGATGTCTAGTCTGAGCGTATGATACAGGTGTTAGAGGACATGTTGCGTGCATGTGTCCTGAATGTTGGGGGCCCATGGGAGAATCACATACCCCTGGTCGTGTTTTCCTACAATAATAGTTTTTAGGAACCTATTGAGATGGAACCTTACGAGGCTCTTTATGGTAGGCCATGCCGATCACCCTTGTGCTGGTTAGAGATAGGTGAGGTAGCTTTACTGGGACCACAGCTCGTACATGAGACTTCAGAGAAGTTCCATTTGATACAGAAGCGGATGGCTACTGCACAGTCTCATCAGAAATCTTATGCAGATTTTCGAAGACGGCCCATGGAGTTCATGGTCGGGGATTAGGTTTTCTTGCATGTTTCACTGAGGTTGGGACACAGGAAGATCATGAGATAGGGTAAACTTTCATCGATGTATGTGGGGTCGTTTGAGATTATGGAGAGATTTAGGCCGGTTGCCTATCAGTTTCAGTTACCATAGAGGTATCGGGCCATACGTGACATCTTCTATGTATCTCATTTGCACCTTTATCACTCAGACTCATCTCATGTTTTCAGCCCGAGGAGGTTGAGCTTCAAGTCGATGCGTCCTTTGAGGAGAATCCGATTAGTATTGTTGATAGGAGCACAAAGGTTCACTGAGGCCGGTCAATTCCTCTCGTACGGGTGCTATGGCAGCATGGCCGAGTGCAAGACGAAACATGGGAGCGGAGGAACAACGTACGTGCTTAGTGGCCAGAGTTGTTCTCATCTCTATCTTCACCACCCTTGGAAGGGAAATTTGGGGATGAATTTTTTATGGGGGGAAGTTTGTATGAACCTGGTTCTTATTCATGAGGTATGAGTTTCTTCTATCCTCCTTCTTTAAATGTTTTTGAGAAAAATAAAGAAAATGGGGAAAATGGGGAAAAATACCAAATTTTGTGGGTACGCACTGTGTACTTTTCTGCAAGCCATGTACTTTGGCCTTGTGGGATGAGTACATAGGGTGTGT
This sequence comes from Viscum album, assembly GCA_963277665.1. Lineage (NCBI taxonomy): Eukaryota > Viridiplantae > Streptophyta > Magnoliopsida > Santalales > Viscaceae > Viscum > Viscum album. The sequence goes on from OY728136.1 coordinate 877,006,896, forward strand.
AGGCCTATCGATGATGAAGGGTGTAAAAACTGACAACACACCATGTACTTAGTATATACACACCGTGTAATCAGTTATCAGGTAAATAGTAATGTGGTGGAAGTAGCTGCCAGAAGAGTGACAGTACACTCCATGTAGTCAGAAATACATGTTGTGTATGCCTATCGACAGATGAATAATGTGGCGGTGAAAAGTAGCCGCCAGAGGAACAGTTTAAAAAATGAAAAATACACACCGTTTACTTGAGAGTACATGCCGTGTAGTTTGTTTTTTTCTCTTAAAATGGGTAGTAGCCTCCTCATTTGTAAGAGGAGGCAGTGGAAGCGTTTGGAGGACTAAGAGAGAAGGCTGGATCTTGGAGCAGCTCCCAACCGCACATCGGGAATCTGATTCTTCCATCGTCGATCAGGGTGGAACTGTGCGGGTGTGTTATTCCCTCTTCGTGAGTCTTTACTGCCAATTATTCCTATATGGGAATTTATTTGAGTTTGAATGTGTATTTGTTTTTATCATATCTACGTCATTCTTGGTCGTTTCGGGAGGTTTCATTTGCATATATCGATCAGGGGAGATCAAAGTAGGTGGTCTGATGTTTATTTCCAACTGTCGAGTAGAATTTGTGTACTGTTGTGCTATGAACCCATTTTTGGGGTGTCGTATGGCTGAGGCATTGGTTGATGAAATACCAAGAATTGCATAGGTAATCTAATGGATAATTTTAAACTACTGTGTGGGATTATTGGTTGGGTCCAGGGCCACCCCGTGGGTGAGTTCCCCCTATTTATCCATTTGGCAAGGATACCTGAGGTTATTCCATGATTATAGCATGTTTTGAGTTTTCTCGAGAGGAAAATTATGCATATTGCCTGTTTATGCTTTGGGGTCGGCCTGGTTTCTTGTCTTCATTTTGTCTACCCTGAGGGTAGTGCTTTTTTTATCCTGAGGGAAGTGTTGGTTAGCATGAGGGTAACTTTTCCTATGTCTGAGGACAATACATCCATGCCTAAGGAAAATATCTCGTATGCCCGAGGGTAATATTGATTATGCCAGTGGACAGTTACTTGTGGGTTTCGATTCTGTTTTAACTAAGGGTAAGTATTTGCATGTCTGAGGACACTAATTACATGAATATTCACTATAGTGATTTCATATGTTGTACTTTCCAAGATAAAAAACAGGCTTGGAATTGATAGATAATTATTATAATGGCAATGGAACTAGTATAGGTAGTTACATTTGAGTACGTCCTAGTTTACTACATTATTATTATTGCACACTGATTTTGCACATTTTCACAGACAGTTGGGCACGGGCCTTTGGTGGTTGCCTACTGGGATTCATTTCTCAAGCCATGTTTGGGTCATGTATTTGGCCCAAACAGAATATATTGTTGCAGGTGTTGAAAAGGGAAATATTCCCTATACAAGTACTTTATTGTTGCTAAGGAGTAGGAGAGCATGGGACCGAGCTTTGGCTTGCAATGCAGCAGAGTTCCTATTGCACTATTTTCTTTTTTTCGTTGTACTTTGTACCATGTGTTGTATTGTATTTGATTGTGGTGTATCCTATTTTGGATGCATTCTTAGAATTAGTGACATAATAAATCATCATATATGTATAACTACTAGTTATCTTTATTTCAGTTGTCCATTTTCGATTATACCGTTTACTACTTCTGTTGTTATATATTTAAAAATTTATTCTACTGCGCTACACTTTGACAAATGAGGGAATCGTTTCCCCTATCATTCCTTGGCCCTCACTGCTTGTCTGTAGCCTCTGTTATTTGGGGAAATGTTCATGAGTTCATGTGAACAACTGGGTTCGGCGCATCCGTTGTGTTGCATCTAGATCCAGGTCGTTACATTACTAATCCTATTTTCCCAATTTATTATTAATAATAGGTTCCCAATTGTTTTTAGGATTGGTGGTGAACAATATTTTCCTTAATAATCCATCTATACACCTTTCTTTTTCATAGTGGCATCTATGGGAATCACTTAATTCTTTACATTCAACACTAAAAAAATAATCATTATCAAAATATCCATGAACCATGTTTCCTATTTTGATTCATTATGTTCATTGGTGTTTTGTATCATCACATTAAAAAATATTATGTTTAAATAAATGTTAGCTGATATTGAAAAAGTATACATATTAGGTTCTTCACTCATACAGATAAAATTGTGGAGAGCTTCTTTCTGCTGATTTAGACTGATAATAATATGAGATGGGAACCAACTCACATTCCTAAATGATATACCTGGAACAGGGAACCCAAAAAATTAAATAACCTCTCAAGAAAAATTCTTTTCCATGCAAATAATATATATATGAACCACTGCACATTGAACCTCAACATTTGGAAACTCCAAATAATTTATCATGATTTTATCCACAATTCGTGTTTATCTATTTTGGTCCACCTATGGTTTACAATTGTCTCTATACCAATTCCTCATAAACAGGTCCTATAATTTATTTTCATCAACAATATCGCATGCCAACCTTGCTAGCATGGAAAGTGTGTTTTTTTTAATTCTTCACAAATTAAATCCTCCATCAATAATGAAACTAGTAATTATCTTCCATGGTACCTAATGACACTTCCTAACTTTGTTTTCATCTCATGTGAAAGTTGTCCAAATTTCATCTATCCTCTTGATAATTCCCTTCATGTCCAAGATTATCTATAGTACATGTATTAAAATAAATTAGAGAGCCCTATTAACTATCATAATTCACCCTCTAAAATGAAGAAAAACATTATTCTAATTGCATATTATCCCTTCGATCTGGATGATAATTTCTTAAGACAAATTCTCATTAAGACCAAAATAACCCTCCTTTTTCCATCACAATTTGAACAATATCACCACCCCCTAGTCAACTCATATAAAATAAAATAAAATATATCATGTATTTTCCATCTAAAAATGTCACCTTACTCTTATATGCATTAATGAAACAAAGTATAAATATAAAAAAAATCATGTATGAATAATGTACCTGAATATAGAAAGTATGATTGAAACACATTTCTTATATATAACATTATAAAATAAAAACTTCTATAAAAATTTATAATGAAATAATAATGTACCCTTCAATATTTTTGAATATCATTTAAAATTTAATATCAACATAATATATTTAATTTAATGTTAAAAATGATATCTGAATTTAATCTATTATATAAATATATAATTAAAGTCATATAAAAACATGTATTTGTAACATAGTTCATTTTATAGAATAATGGGTGAGTTACTTGAATACGATTGCTAAAATCTCAAGCATCCAAACACTCAAAATACCAATGATTTTTATATAATAAACTAGTCAAATAACATTATTAATGTACAAAACAAAAATGAGTTAGATTGAAATACTAAACTATTATATATTTAAATCCACAAAATGAACTATCTAAAGAAAAAACCTAACCAAGAACATCCCTAATTTTATGAAATATCAACTACATAGAAAATAAGGCATAGAATTTGGAAATCATTTCCTAGAAGTGTTTTGAAAATATATAAACCTCCTAGGGTAATTCAGTTATTCTCAATATATATATTCTCAATATATTACAGTAGTTGAAAATAATTCACATGAAATAATCATAAACCACACCTCCAAATACTAATTAATAAAATAACCACACTTAATTGGTCATTTAACCATGCATGGAATAATTTTACAAATATTAATTTCAATAATAAATGGGTAATATTCTTAGAGAATATAACCTCATAGAAAAAACCTATATATTAGTGAGTGAGAGAGGGTATCAGTTAAGGGGTCTAGTGTCAGGTGTTACCAAGGGGGATAGGGTGTCGATATCATGGGGGAGAGGGTTTTAGGAAATGAGGGAGAGGGTTTTTGGAAAGGGGAGAGGGTCTTATAATGTGGGGGAGGGTATCAGTGAGGTGTTCCAACCTTAAGGGAGAGGGTGTTTTTGATGTTTATGGGGAGAGGGTGTTAGGTTAAGTGGGAGAGGGTATTAATGAGGTAGGTTTGACATTGGGGTGATAGGTATTTGACAACATTGAGTGGGATATGGTTTCAATTAAATTTCCGGGAGTGGGTGTTCGGAGACACATGAATTTTATAATGGAGGAGGGTGAGGTTAGGGTCATTTATTTTTTTCAAAACATATAGGTAAAAATAAAATATATATTTTTAAATAAAATAGATAGTGATATTTTTTAAAAAAACTTCCACTCGGTGTTTCTATTCTCAACACTTTTAAGATGAATCAATTGAAAATGGTGTTAAAATATTTTTCTATTTTTTAGTGGAGTATTTTGAAATTAAGTCTAAAAATAGATGAAATCTACTATATATTCTATTGTGAATATATATGCTCACAAATATGAATATAGAAATAAACATAAAACCAATTAATTTCCAAATGGTGGCTTTGTCCTCCAAATGTACCTACATAGATATCACTACGTAATAAATCCATGATAAGAAGTATCAACATGTTACGAGCCTCCAACAACTAGTACTCAAAAATCATTTGTAATATCCCGAATCTAGTTCACTCATATGTACCTTATCTTTGTAACTATATGGACTTAAGTGTGCCTCCCCATTTTCAAGGGGTTTCTGAAAAGTGGGGAGGCACTAATTGACATTATTTGGGAGACTATGAGCTGTTTTAATTATTTTAATAATAGTATAAATCATATCCAGATCATCCATTACATACCATTACAAGTATAATACAGGGATAGTGTAAAATAATCCTAAAAAAATAATCATGATGAATAATCAAAAATAAAAGTCAGGCAAAATAAGGTCAAATAATTTAAGTTACATGCCTTAGTAAAACCCGGTAATAAAAGATAAACCTAGAATAGGTCCCAAGTACATGCTTGATCCACCCATCCAAACTCTTGTTATAACACACTAGATCACCCATGTAACCCAAGGATCTCTCCCTTATCATGATCTACCACCATGAAGACATCTTCTCTAGCAATGGAGGCCGAGTACGGTATGAGTAAAATTATGTAGGCCACCACAGGTAATTTCTAATGAATATATATTTTGAGTATTATGTATTTAATAATGTGAAATATAATAAATAATGTGTGTTATAATAATAAATAAATATATATCGTTGAACCTCAAGTCATGGGTTGTAATATGGGATAACTCTACCTACTTCGGCTAGTTCTATATGTCTCTGTTTATGGTATCATAATAATTTCACAAATATAATGGCATACAAGATCTAATAACTATGTTCAACTTCCCCCAAAAAATGTGAATATATATATATATATATATATATTGGGAACACCATATCAATGGATCATCCCTAAAGTCCCCTCAACAATATACAAATAGGAATACAAGATCCTTAGTGTTAATCCAATTCCCTCCAACAGAATAAATATATGATAAGAATATTAGATACATGGAATCAACTCAAGATACCCTCCTAGAATAATAGATCAGGGAAACACCACGTCCTTGGAATGTGTCCATGGTTTCCCAGATTAAGTAATATTATTGGGCAAAACAGATCCTCTAAATCTGATTGAGGTCCCCCAACTATAATGATCTTTGGCACAACAGATCCTTGAAATCATTTCCATGGTCCCCCAACTATATAATAATAATATCCATATCATCAATTTCCTGATAAAAATTTTAGTATCATATTAACTATAGTTAGTTACAGATGAAATAATAAAAGACATAGTCTCACTGATTCAATAGAAAATTAAATTTCATAAATCAAGGGCTCATTAATCCTTTAACCAATGAACCAACTAAATGAAGTTAACCAAGTACTTATCAATTTGAAACTTAATATGGATCATTAATTAATAAATTTAGATTAATTATCTAAATTCGTGAATTTATCTAAATAATTTTTTAGAAGAACTAATTGTTCGTTATTAAGGCAATCGAAATCCAAAAGTAAACAATTAAATTTCATTTTTAATTATCCTTTTGTTTAATCCCTTTTGGTGGCCAGAATTTTAGTTCTTACATGAAAACAAGTGACACAAGACCTATGGAAAGGTCTAAAAATATTAGTCATGGAATATAATTAAATAAATATTTTAGAAAGGCTAAGAACACATTATGTTTGTGTGACTCCACACATAATATATACATGAAATATCCATCAGGACATCAATGGATATCCTAAGACCACATACCTAAAACACAACATGCTCCAATTTCCAATGATTCCCTCACTATTAGTACCCAATGAGCCATGACCCCTAGAGTCGCAACGAATTCAACTCTTTAGAGTCCTAAAGCATGAAACAAGTAAGAAAAAATGTTTTAAGGATCAATTGAGATTAGTATTATCAATTTTAATCGAACAAAATATATGTAATTTCAAACACCCATGAATTTAGAGATAATAATCCAAATCGCCATCAGCATCTCTCCCTATTTGTAGAATTATAATTTTGGTTAGCGTTGATTAAATACTTACCAAAAAGTGGTTAATGAAAATAATTACAATGAATGTCTTCATTAGAAACTATCTAGTAGGCCCACTAGATGGCTTCTTGAAATTGGTGGTTATCTCGTTATCCCAACAGCATCCAACTGCCTTTATTTAAGCAAAAAATTGGTCAATGGTATACCACTGGCTAGCTGATGGCCCTTATATCTTTTTAAAAGTTAACAGGTCCCATATTTATTTCACTTATGGTCTCTCTAATCTCTATTGGGCCTCTCCCACTCAGAAATTGTAATCTAGTATGATTAAGAGGGGTTTCACAAAATTTAAAATATAGAACACGCCTTAAAAGAAATGATGTGTTACAACATTTTTGTCCCATTAGATATATTTTTTTGTACTATAGGAAATATTCATAAATTTAATATCATAACATATCTTGGATCTCCATATAGTGCTTAAATACTATAACATTTCAAGGAGATAATTATTGGATGAAAATTATTACATTAAAGTAATGTAGATGAACAATAAAAATGTTATCATGTGTTAATTAAAATTTTATTAATTGAGATTATAATGTTAGTTGGTTCTTCATAACTAACTCCAACATAAACTCACATAAACTAGTTACAAATGTTATCGACATTTAGTCTACTAGATTTCACATGATATTCATGATTTTGTTGATATATTATTTTAATCAATGATTTTGACAAATTTTATCTACGTATACTCTACTAACTATGACACCACCCTTTGACAAAATACATAAAGAGATAATACATAATTTTTTTCATATTTTAACATTATTAGGGTTCAATTTATATAACCATTTCTATATTATTTTCATAATACTTTGTGATAGTAAATTGAAATCTAGGGACAACACCAAGATCATGGAAAAATTCTCATGTCTACAGCACTTATTTATCTATATTAAAAAGATATATACTCAATCGCTATTGATGAATTAGTGACCATTGGTTACATAGATATTTATATATTATAGCTCTTCTATTGAGTAAAATAAAATTCCATTATTGTGATTTTATATCATTCAAAAAATTTTATAAACTACCATTGGTATATTCCTTAAAATCAGTTCTTCACCATCTCCATAAACCTATAACTAATCCATTTTATTCCATTAATACTATAGGATAGTAATTATATCCAACAAATTCAGATATCCTAGGTATTATTGATATCATCCATTCAATATTGATGTGTAGAAAAATTAAACCAAATATATGACAAGACATACATGATAAATCCAATCTCTATTTATAGTGGATTTCACTCATCCATCCTCTCTATTTTTATGTATCACGACTCTATTACATAGAGGTATATATCCCATGTGAAAAAGGATAAAATACTTAATTTTATTATACTATCATATATCTTTTCAAAACATTTTCAATGTATATTTCATGAATTAGTCCAATAATTCTCTTAAATATTTCCCATAGGATCCAAATCCCTACAATGTAGGCTAGTTCAACTAACAGTTTCACATACAAACACTTATCCAACCATGTTGATTGATGATAAGATTAGTGTCTCCTTTCACATCAATAATATATAATCATCATATATTAATAGGATAATAATAAAACTCTCAAAAATATTACTATATACACATGGATCACATTTTTTCTTTAATAATAACAAATTCTATTACGTCCTCATAAAAATGAATATTATATGAACTCTATGAAATATTACTCAATAAATAGATCATTGAAGCTTTTGAACATATTTTTAATCTTTTGGTATCACAATACCTTCTGATTGTGTATTTATTCATATTCTGTTAGATTCAAATTAATTAATGAAGACATGAAATCCATTTTCAAAATTAAAAAATAATGGCAATCCCCAATGGAAAGTATAGTTCATAGGTATTTAATCATAATAACTAGTAAAAATGTTTCTTTAGAGTCTATTACATTAAATTTACTATAACCATTGTCAATAAGTAAGGAATTAGTGGTGTTAACATTACTATCCATGTTAATTATCTACTTGAATTCCCAATTAAACAAAAAAATTAAATATACTAGAGGATCGACCAAACTAAAACATGTTTTTTTGTAAAAGGAATTAATTTTAAAATTCATAGATTCATTAATTTTGTTACTTATGATACTACAAAAACTTCCTTTTAGAAAATATGTTAATTATTTTCGACTAATAGTGTGTCCACGTCTTGGGTAAAAATAAAACCATATCTATCTTGGTCTATGTCCTCTAGAGTACTCTTGTGCTACAATTACCAACTCTTCTTTATATTTATCTTTATATTAATTAATTTCAAACTCCAACAAATTATTTATTTTTGGAGTGTTTTTTCCTTACATGAAAAGTGGAACATCTTGAAACTAAAAATATTTATCTAAGGGATTTCATTAAACCCTACAAGAGACTGATATTAATTATTTATAATATAATATTCATGTTCCTTATTAATCATGAACAACATTTTTAGTTCATTTTACACATTGCACATTATTTCAAAAAAATGATTGTAATTCATTCTTAAAATGCACTATTACATGGTACATTATTAAACATTTCATAAAACATAAAACGATCTTGATTTTATTTTCATATTTTATTTTCAGGTCTCCCATGATATAATGAACAATTAATGATTTTTTAGAACTTGAAGATTCACATTGGAAGACCACCAAAGTGGGCCTTGAACCAACAACATTCTGGGTGAATTAAATTGGACATCAACCCAATAAAAGTACTTTAGAGGATAAGTTTCAATCTCAATGATTCTAAAATTTATCTGAAGATAGACTATATCATGGCATACATTTCATTCAATAGTCTCTCAATAGAATTCAGACATTTTATTGGAGTTTTAGGCATCCCGAGTTGAATATGAAATTCTATCCCAGATTCTACAGAACAAGAAAAACATCCCACCATTTAACTCATATCACAAAAATGAGAAAACCTTTTTGGATGAAATTTTACAGGATAATAAGGTACATACGGGTATACATTTTATCATTCTATATCCCACTCTAATTATTCCATCTAGAAGGCCATTTTGGAGCTTCTTTTTAGTTGATTCATGTTGGCTGCCACTTCGGGGAAAGAGTGGAAAAGTCTCCTCTACATTAATTTTCCACTCACATAGGCCCACCAAGATTATTTCAAGAGACTTGGATAGTTGTTGGGTCGACCAAAGTCTTCCTAAATGCTTATTTATAGTACTATTGGTTGTGGATTTAGGGATTATGGAGTTTTTTTTTCATTGTAAGGTTATTATGCCTATTTTTCTTTGTAATGTTCTTCTTTCTCATGTAAGTTGTTAAAATCACCATAGTATTTAATAAAAGTTCTTATTCTTCACTTATTCTATTCCTTTTCATATCACATTGATACCATTTCCTAAAGGTGGAAACTTTTTCACCCAAAACCTTGTGATATTCTTCACACAACTGTGGAGTGATCGTTATTTTGTTGTTTTTACTTCTTCAATTCTACCCTTATGAGTCTACTTCCTGCTTCAATTTAGAACATGTCGCCAATGGAGGGATAAAAAATTTATGTTTTGATCCAAGGGTGTAGAAAGGGGAAGGATTGGATGTTATTTATCACTCTCTAAAAGTTATTAATTTATTTTATTTGAGTATATTTTGTTCAATTATATTCTCTCTTCCTCTTCCTTATTGAATTTATTCACCCCACTTTTATGTGCTAATAAGATATTTTACCTTGGAGTGCACATGAAAATGACCCTACAAGTGTATATTTAATTATCATGTGTTTGTGAAGGTGTTTAACCAGTATGTGATGAGGTTAGTTTTAAATCATTGCATGAACCCTTCTTGAGTTAATGAAATTGAAATTGCTAAAAAAGGAAGTCATTCAATCCACCTCGAGCAACAACCTAAGATCAAGTACTTTTATCATAATTTGAATTCACATAGATCTCGTAGTGATCTTTTAAAACCATATAAAATCAACCCATGTTGTCAATTTCATATCCAAAAATATGTCTCTTAATATTGTGTGTCTATAGGTTCTTCTTATGTCTCTGAGGTTTCAACAACCCAAGATACACTCCAAGCACCTGCTTAACCCTTAAAACTTTGGTAAATTTTTGGGCAGCCCAATTTTTGTGACATTACCAGTGGCCAAGTATGTTCTTTAAACCAAAAAACTTCTTTCCTCACCCTCATTATTCTATTATTGCCCAATTTTTTTATCTTTTCCATTTCTCACTTTTTTTCTTTTTGATCATGTCTAACTACACCAGCGATAACTCAAACAGATTAGTTAGGGTGGAAAGTCATAGGATACGGGAGTCATGTTCACCTATGGGATTGTTTACATTCGATCAAAATATTATAGAAACTCCAAATTCATCAATTAAAACAAGTTCAATAGAGGGTCTTACATGAAATCAAATGGTAAACCCTATGTAGGATCAAATGGGACACCCAAACCAAGAAGCTCCAAACATAGGTAATGTATTCGATCAAACCATGAACGACTACCTCACTACATCGTGGACCAATTCCCCCTCACGAGTTAGTCAAAATTACCTAGGATATGTCAACTACATCTTTAAAACCCATGTCCTAAACCACCTTCCTACATTCCATGAAATAGAGTCCTAGATTCCCAACTTTAACGTTAAGGAGTTCAATGACATTGTAGAAACCATGTGTCCCCCACATAAACTAAAATCAGATAAGACGAGGATATTTCCTTTTTATTAAAGGATTGAGATAAAAATTTGCTAAACAATTTTATACCCACATCCATCAACTCATAAGACTAATTACAAAGAGAAATATACAAAAAATACTTTCCACACCACAAAACAATTTCACTAAAAATGAGCATCCAAATATTTTGGGAAAATAGGGAGAGTCATTATATGAAACATGGGATAAGTTGAAAGACACCATAATCAAGGTTACACACCATTTTTTCCTATTCCTAAACAAGTGAGAATTTTCTATGAATGGTTGGGCCCAGGGAACAGACAATTCATTGACATGATGTGTAATGGGACCTTTAAAACCAAAACCCTAAATGGTGCTTAAAAGTATCTAGATATCCATTCTGAACAAAACCAGACATGCGAAACATCACCTTATTCTGAAAAGCCACAAAAACTACTTTAATGCATACAATTAGAGAATAATAAAGCCTTAGGGCTAAACTAGAAGCACTCACTAGGAAGTTTCAAGAGATAGACCTTATGAAAATACATGAAATCCAAATAGTAGACCATGTTTGCACATTTTGTGACAAACATGACCAAAAACCAGACAACTGGACAAAAATTACATCCATCAAATATGTTCTTCTAGGAGGACCACCTGCTGATGTCAATGCCCTAAACATTCAAAATCCCCAATACCAAAACACATTCAACCCAAGGTATAATGACCAACCAGGCTTTTGTTGGAAAGATAACCAACAACCTCTCCAACCACAAGGACCAAACCCCTACCCAACATAATATTTTCAGAACCATAAAAATCCCAACCACAACCATTACAATACTAAAATCCACCTATCTAATACCAACAACCCATCCAGTAACCCATCCAAAAACCAATGTATCCTCCTGGGATAAACCTACCCACATAATCCCCCTCCCAATCTGTCCCACTCCCAATCCTTGAGAAGTTGTGTAAAAAAATGTAGAAATTGAACTGAGAAGTCAATTCCATTAAAAAAGAACTTTAAACCATCAAAACTGGAAAGTCATCCATTACAACAGAGGCCATTCCACAACATACATCATGGGGAGATTCAAGTTTCACTCAAACAACTCATGATTAACTAAAGGTTATGAATGTTTGAAGAAGTAGAAAATCAATTGGGAAAATTAAAAAAAATAATTTATAAACTGTGTAAAGATTGAAAATATTGTGGAAATTCAAATTAACCACATGGTCAAACTGAAAAAACTGATAACAATGTGAAAGAAACAACTCTTCAGTAAAAAAAGTCCACAACCTACACCATTTCCTCACCAATCATGAATTGAGTGAAATGTTGAGGGAATTATTCTCACAATTAAAGTTGAACATTCCAATCCTCTATTCTATTCAAACCATTAATGCATACTCCAAAATACCTAAACTACATATGCACATTTAAAAAGAAATTATCACATATGAACTAAGTCCTTGTGGCATAAAATGATAGTACAACAATCGAAGGAACCCTTTCACAAAAGATATAAGACCCAATATGACCTTAAATCAATGTTGAACTAGGAGAGAAAAAAGTTATCCAATCCTTGTGTGACCTAGGTGCCAGTGTCAATCTCATTCTCTATGTTGTGTTCTACCAGTTAGGCCTGGAAGAGCACCAACCCACATCTGTCACACTTAAACTTGTTGATCATAGCATTTGGATTCAAAAGGGGATTTTAAACGATGTTCTGGTAACAGTAAAAAATTTCATCTACCCTACTGAATTCATTTTCCATGACAACATTAAAATTATAGGATATAAGGGACAAACCCCAATCATCCTTAGTCATCCCTTCCTTGAAACAATCAACCCTCTGATCCAAGTCCGAAATGGGAACATGACCATCACCATTGGAAATATGAGTCTATACTTGAACAACTATAATGAAACCTCAAAATAGAGGGTGATGAGGATATTCATGAAGTAAACATGATTGGAAGAACATATAATGAATCTATAGAACATCAAGGAATATTTGAGGAATTTTCAATTCAGGAAGATATTAATTTACTTTGTTCACATGAAGGAAACTTCTATCATTGTCTAGAATGACATTCAGATTGCTCATATTGTGAAATATTAAGACCAAAAGTCTGTGAAATCTATAAGGAAACCACATTCATGGAGACCACTCCATCTCCCATCCCTAACACTGATCAAACCAATCTAGTTGTTGAAATTTATACACATGGGGAATCAATCCTACCTGAAACTCTAAAAAAGGAAATTTATCTTGAGGCAATGTCCCAATGTTCTACTGAATTTTTGAACCAACCTGATCTTGAATTGAAAGATTATCCTACTAAACTTATGTATGCATTCCTAAGAGAAAATTGGACACATCCTATTTACACTTCTTCTTCTCTTCATGCTAATCATGAGATGATTCTTCTAGATGTCCTCAGAAGACACAAGAAATCCATTGGATGGTCCCTATATAATAATCACGGGATTATGACACTTATCGGGACTCATAGGATTATTCTATAATCAGATTAAAATCCATGTCATCAACCTCAGCGGCGAATCAATCCTAATATCTTGGAAGTAGTGAGAAAAGAACTTATGAAATAGTTAAAAGATGGTGTCATCTATCACATAGTTGAGAGTGAGTGTGTCATCCCAATCCATGTGGTTCCAAATAAGGACAAAATCGCAGTGATAACCAATAAGGATGGATAGATTCTTCCCACTAGGGTGAGAAGTGGCCGGAGAGTCTGTATCGATTATAGGAAGCCCAACTCATTTACTAAGAAAGACCATTTCCCCTTACCATTCATTGAACAAGTTCTTGAGGGGGTGGAAGGTCATGCCTTCTACTATTTCTTATATGGGTACTTGAGGTACAATCAGATTGAGGTATCCCTAGAGGATCAAAGTAAGACTACATTTACATGTCCATTCAGCACCTTTTCTGTAAAAAACATGCCCTTCGGGTTATACAATGCCCCTGGAACCTTCGAATGGTTCATGATGGGAATCTTCTCAGACATGGTATGGGATTTTCTAGAGGACTTCATGGATGACTTATATGGGTTTGGGGATACATTCTTGGGATGTCTAAGGAATGTGGAGAGAGATTTTTCAAGATGTGAAGAAAAAAATCTGGTCATAAACTAGAAATAATGCCATTTCATGGTTAAAGAGGGACTAGTGCTTGGCCATCTAATCTCGGGTAGGGGGATAGAAGTTGTTAATGACAATGATGAAATAATTATTCATATTCCATCACCCAAAAATTTAAAGGAAGTGAGGACTTTATAAGTACATGTTGGTTTTTATAGAATGTTCATTAAGAACTTTAGTTCAATCGCCCATCCCCTTTGTTGTCTCTAGAAAAGGATACTCCATTTTTTTGGACATAAAGCTATGATGGTTCATTCTAAACCCTCAAATCATCACTCACCTCTCCTCCCATCATGAAATCCCCAAATTAGAACCTTCCTTTCGAACTCATGTGTTATTCTAGTGAATTTTCTTTAGGATTTGTGTCAAGAAAACGTTGTGATAAAACTCTTTATGTAATTTCTTATGATATATAATACTTTAATGATTATCAAATAAACTACACCACCACATAGAAGGAGTTACATACTATTGTTTTTTCAATAGAAAAGTTCATTTCATAATTCTTATGATCGCCCATAACTATGTTAACTGACCATTCTGCGGTGAAATACCACTTCCTGAAACAAGATTCTAATGCTAGACTGATTAGGTGGGTCCTTATCTTACATGAATTTGACCTCACAATCAAGGGGAGAAAGGGTGTTGAAATTTTTTTATCTGATCATATCTCTAATATAGAATTTAATGACAAATTATCTCACCATTATGTGTCTGATTCATTCCCTAATGAACACATATACTCTGTGAGTGACTGCCCATGGTTGCCGATAATGACAACTTCATTATTACAAGAGACATTCCAAAATTAATAGGGACTCAATATAGAAATAAATTCATTTATAATGTTAGGAACTATGTATTTTATGATTCATACCTCTATAATTTCTTCCCAAACAAAGTCATTAGGAGTTGTGTCCCTAAATCTGAACAAGAGTCCATCCTCAAATTATGTCACAGTGAAGCATGTGGAGGTAAATTTTATTCTAAGAAAACTTCTACAAGGTTATTTAGTGTGGTATCTTATGCCCCAACTCTCAAAGGAATCCTACAAATTTTTTCAAAGTTTTCCTAGGTTTGAACAAGTAGGTTCCATCACAAAAAGGAATCAAATTCCACTCACTCCCATCTATGTTATTGAAATATTTGACTGTTGGGGAATCGATTTCATGGGCCCCTTACCAAAATCATGGGAATATTTGTACATTATTTTAGATTTAAATTATGTTTCAAAATGGGTTGAGTCCATTCCTAAAAAATACAATGATCGTCAAACTGTGATTATTTTTCTCAAGGAAAATATTCTCTCCAGATTTGGAATTCCTAGGGCTATCATTAGTGATTGTGGAACTAATTTTTTACAATCATCCATTCTCAAAACTCATAGGAAAATATGGAATTTACCACAATGTGTCCACTTCTTACCACCCACATACCAATGGTCATGTAGAGTTATCCAATAGAGAAATCAAATAAAATCTTGAAAAAATTGTCAATACATCTATGAATGATCAGTCAGGGAAACTCATTGATGCTCATTGGTCCTATAGAACCGCATATAAAACCATTTTACGAATGTCCCCATATATGTTTGTTTATGGTAAAGCAATCTATTTTTCATGGGATATTGAACATAAGGACTTTTCAGAAATTAATAAAAAGAATTATGACCTCTCATTGGATGAAACAAAAAGGAAAATAGATCTCAATGAACTTGAGGAACATAGGATAGAAGCTTATGAAAATTCAAGGATCAATAAGGATAAATTAAAAACCTAAAAATCTAGAAATATTAAAACCAAACAGATTTTACAGGGTAAACCTATTCTTTTTTATAGCTCTAATATTCATTTACACCTAGGAAAGTGGAGGTCCAGATAGTCGGGTCCATATGTAGTGCTTTAGGTGTACCCCCATGGGGCTCTATAAATTCAAGATCCCACCAATGTTCAAACCTTTAAAGTTAATGGTCATAGAGTTAAAAAAATTCAATGAACCATTCCATGAATAATAAGTTGATGAAGACTTGTGTAAACCATCCTTCTATTTGCAAAACACATAAACAATTATGTGTCTAAGTCAAGCTAGAGACTTTAAACAAAAGTGTTGCATGGGAGGCAACCCGTGGTTTTCATGTTTCCAATCATTTTGAATCATATTTTTTTTTCATTTTTATATATTAAAAAGAAAAAAACACCTTATACTGTTGATCTATTCTTATTTTATGAGTATGGATGGGTATAAATGGGGAGCTTTAAATTCATCTGTGTCACATTGTGTGATCCCTGAGTAATACCTTACCCAGAAAATTTAAAATAAGACAGTGTGTAATAAGTTTACTTTATTTTATGTGTTTGTAGGTCTAAAAAATATGAATATGATAGTACCTTAGACTGTTGACATGTTCTTCTATTATGAGTATGCATGGATATTAAAGGGGAGATCCATACTCATCTATGTCATGTTGCATGATCTATGTGTAATACCATACACAGAAATTTAAAAAGAAGAAAATGTATCATCAGTTTATTTTATTTTAATTTTAATGTTTTTTATGCTAAAAAAATAAAATAATAAAAAAAATTAAAAGGACACATCATAGGTCATGGGTAAATTCCCTTCATAACCGACTTAGTCGGTGGGACTTGATCCCAGGACCAAGGGGAGACTGGGGCACACATTTTCATTATCAACCACAAGGTGACTTCATTCCATGAATCTCACTATAAATGTCATTTTTTACCTCCTCTCTTATAAACCTTCAAAGTTTTCATTATTTTAAACCTTGGGGGCAATGTTATTCTATGTTGGGGGAGATGAAATAAAAAAATTGATCTTGTGTTAATTGAAAAAGTGTGGAAGGGAAAATTTCATTAACCTTGAACAAGATAACACAAATTGAAAACTCTAAAATTGGAAATAAAATAATTTTTCATGATTTGATTCTAATTTTATTGAAATTTTATGTTTATGTTCATGGAATTTGGAAAGTTTTATTGTTTGATGTGATTTTTCACCATTTATATTTTCATCCATTTAATAACAAAAAAACACAATACACGCCTTTTAGATTTTGGGGTATTAGTTTGAGTTCTTGGGGTCCCATAATAAATTGCATATGTTTGGTGATTATTTTAAATTTAACATGAGTATTCAAAAAAAATTGCGCGTAGAGTAATGGACTGATATAATGTGTGACTTTCAGAACGTGGGTATCATGACCCCATTGTTGTCTAGCCTGGAGTTGGGCATTTTATCTCTATTTTTTTGTAATTTTAATGTGTTTTTATTGAGTAAAAAATATATGATTACCATTTATGCCAGATTCACTTAGTGCCCTAAGTTCATTGAGTCTGGGAGTCTTCAGCAAATCCTTTCTACATGGGTTGACTCAATTGATTTCAATTTTAATTACCATGTAAATATTGAAAAATGACAAAAAATAATCATAAATAATCAAAAATAAAAACACAAATAAAAAA
This sequence comes from Viscum album, assembly GCA_963277665.1. Taxonomy (NCBI): domain Eukaryota; kingdom Viridiplantae; phylum Streptophyta; class Magnoliopsida; order Santalales; family Viscaceae; genus Viscum; species Viscum album. The sequence goes on from OY728136.1 coordinate 877,024,701, forward strand.
ACTAAGAAAAATTGAATACTCATATTAATATTAAAATTTGATTTCTCCTAACGCTTCCATCTTTTCTCCCATGAATGAAAATGAACCCTCATGTCTATTGTGATGTGCAACACTCTATCATGCTTAATTGAAATTGGATGAAATATGGTGATGAATTTGAACAAAGTAAATGGATTGGACTTGGGATATTCCTTTGGACATAGCTTTTTCAAAATTATATTGATTGTTTTTATAGTTCTATGGTATGAGGTTTTTGGTTGAGAAATATTTATTAAAAATCTTTTGGAAATGAAAATTCAAATTTTATAGTTTTTGAGATATATTTTTCTCGGGACTATGAAAACTCAAGTTGAGGGTGTGATTATCTGATAAAAAAGACTAATATTAATTTATTATAATATGATATTCATGTTCTTTATTAATTTCTGTCACTATTTTTAGTTCAATTTACACAGTGAACATTATGTCACATTATAATTGTAATTCCTTTTTAAAATGAATTATTACATCGTACATTCTTGAACATCTCATAAAAAATTGTCTTAATTTTATTTTAATATTCTATTTTCATTTCTCTCATTCTATAAGGAATAATTCATGATTTTGTATCATTTTAAGATTCACATTGGAAGACTACCAAAGTGGGCCTTGAACCAACAACATTCTTGGTGAACTGAACTAAACATTATCCCAATAAAAATACTCTATAGGACTGGTTTCAAGCCCAATGATTCTAAAAATTTATCTAAATATAGAAGATATCATGGGGAAATTTACATTAAACAGTGGACTAAGCTAATTCATAATTTTTAAGGGTGTTTCAGGCGACCCAAGTTAAAGACAAAATTCTGGGCCACATTCTATTTCCCAGAAAAACATTCTCTCATGTAAATCATATCCCGCAAACCACAAAATATTATAGGATTAAATTTTACACTCTATTAGGAAACATCAGGGAATAAATAGTTTCCTTCTATGACACACTTGAATTCTTCCATTCATAAGGTCATTTCGGTGATTTTTTTTAATGGATGCATGTTGGATGCCACGTCAGGGAAAGAGTGGAAAAGTCTCCTCTACATTAATTTTCCACCCACCTAGGACAACCAAAATTAATTAAAGAGGCTTGGAAAATTGGTTTCTCGACCCATGGATACCTAAATTCTTATTTAAGGTAGTATTGGTAGAGAATTTAGGGATCTCGGAGCTTTGTTTTCATTGAATTGTTATTATGCTGATTTGTCTTGGAAACATTCTTCTTTCTTATATAAGTTGTTCAAACCACCTTAGTTTTTAATAAACTTTATTCTTATTTTCTTATTATATTATTATTCATATCAATTTGATATTGTTTCCTCAAGGTGTGAATTTTTCACCACAAACCATGTGATATTCTTCACACAATAGTGGAGTGATCTTTATTTTTTTGTTTTTACTTATTCAATTCTGCACTTATGAGTATACTTCCCACTTCTGTTGAGAATATGTCATCAATGTAGGGATAACTAGTTTATGAGTTAATCCAAGGGAGTATCAAGGGGATGGATTGGTTGTTATTTCTCACTCTCTAAATTTTATTATTATTTTTATTTGGTTTTATTTTGTTTAATGATTTTCTATCTTCCTCTTCCTTATTTAATTTATTCGCCCCTCTTTTATGTGATAATAGGATCCTTTCTGTTGGAGTGATCATGAAAATGATCCTACAAGTGTATAGAATATTATCATGTGTTTGTGAAGATTTTTAACCTGTATTTGATGAGGTTAGTTTGAATTCATTGCATGAATCCTTCTCGAGTTAATGAAATTTAAATCGTTAAAAAAGGAAGTCATCCAATACACCCCTAGCAATAACCTAGGATCAACTCATTTTCTCATAATTTTAATTAACATAGATCTCTTAGTTCTCTTTTAAAACAATCTGAAATAAACCCATGTTGGCAACTTCCTAGCCATAAATCCATCTCTTTATATTGTGTGTCTATTGGTTCTTCTTATGTATATGTGGATTAGACAACCCAAGCTACACTGCAAGTGATCTCTTAACCCTTAGGATATGGGTAAATTTGTGAGATATAAGGATTTTATAGGTAATATACTTTATATTTGTTATGATACATTATAAAGATATACTATGTGCTTTGTGTGTCCATTTTTCTTCTCTGATTAGCTTTAAAAAATTTATCACATCCCTATACATGAATGTTTCAATTATTGTACTTATTTTCATACCATAACTCTCATGGGATTCTCCATAACACTTTAGATGGTACTTAGTTTAGTTTGTTTTATACACTATATTATGTATATACCTAAAAATAAAATTATTGATCTTCATGACTCATCATTGATCACACCATGTGCAAAAATATTTGTTTTTTCATTTTACGAACACTATAAAAGTAGATTTTATTACATGAAATGGGTCAATATAGTATCCCTAACACAATTAGATAATTGTTGATCTCATTGCTGGAGCACTCTTTTCCTTTATCAACGTGAAGTTTATTTATCTTTATATTAAACTAAATCTCTATTTAATTATTATATTCCCTTAATTTATTAATGGAATAAATCTTGTACATCATCAAGTAGATGGGTAAATATATTCTAATAGTGATGATAACTTCAGTGAAGTAATATTTACCACCTCTAGTGTTCAGTAGAAATGGTCTGTAAAAATCAATGTTAAGTAATTATACATCCCATCTGGATTTATCAACCTTTAATCTAAATTTATCCTTGGAAATTTCACCTTCCAAATATTTATGAAGCATGTCTATGTGTTTTAACTAAAAATAATCTGAATACACATATTGATATAATTTTGTTAAATGATTTTGTTTTACATAACCAAGATGATGATGTCAAAACAATGTGGTGATATGATTCATGTGAAATTGATTATTTATTAAATTATAATATATAATATTGATATTCTATTATATAAATACACCTATTATGATTTTCCATATCATAACATATTTTATCTACAAAAGAAAAATAATTATTCTGAACATGAAATTAAGTCCATATATATCATAATTGGAAATATGATTGATGTTTTTTGTTACAGTATGTATATGATAGTTGTTCATTAAATCTAAAACCATTATATTTAACAATGTGGGATGATACTATCCTATACATATTTTATCTCGTCTCACTTCATATTTTCCTAAATAATCAACCCCACAATTTAGAATAATCAATTATCTACATGATTCTGGTATTTTCTTAAAAATATAAGAACCAAATATTGTATCTAATGACTATTTTCTATAAATATTAATATTTCACTCCATAACTAGTGAACCAAAATGTTGAAAGAAATTATTTAATAAGGAAAAATAATTCTTCTAGTGGGCCTTCTTGACATAATAAAAACATATGATGTTGTTATCCATATCCTCCCCATAGATAATTCTATGCTTCAAAAGGTGTTGCAATGGTGCCTTATGCGTAGAATTTCCATTTGAAATTTTCAAATGGACTTTCATATTACTCACCATAAGGATATCGAGTTTTTCAAACATCGTATTTTGATCATCTTGGAAAATAAAACTCAGCATCTCAAGGATATAATTCTCAATATTTTCTCAATTGTAATTCATGGTAAAAATAGGGAAGATTGAAGGAAGTGAGTATATAACAAGGTAGATTCGCTAATAATTGGGTAGTTTGAATCATAGAATATAAAAATTGTTTGGACCAATAGGACCTTATATACCCTGAGAGGGGGGGTGAATCAGGGTATGAATATTCTTTTTCAATGTTCTCCCTACCCCACTAGATCTTGACCTTTTTATTACAAGGGTCACTTTGTTATCTCTTATGTCTAAACTATGATCACTTATTTACTTTTTTATCTAATGATGGTGCTTTGAATTAAATTCAGGGAAGAAAATAGGAAGACACAGATATTTTTACTTGATTCACCCTCACTAGGCTTTGTCCAAGGAGCATACGCCGACAACTTGCTTGTCATACCAAATTCCAGTATTCTTCACTAGATGTGGATACAATGTTCAGGCTAGATCACTTCTATGCCCAGGATCACTACCTTTACAATGTTTAGGGTCATCTCACTACTTTCCCAAGGGTCACTCCCTGTTTCTCTCTCTCTGGCTCACTGCCGATAGAGAGGATCACCTTCTTTCTCTTCCTTTGGCCACTGCGTCGGAAAGGATCCACTCACAGTTTATAGACCTGTAGGTCCTTCATTTTCATGAAGGAATTCATCTTCTTATGTAAGTAGATGCTCTGTTGAATCCCAATTTTCACCCGTAGATGAATATATCTTTGCACCGAAGGTATCAGAAAAACTTCCAACTTCCACGTAGCCCGAAAATCACTGTAGGAAATAAACCTTACTTGGTGCGCAAATCTATCTCGGTGTGCATGTATCAGCGCGCAAGTCACAACGGGCACGCAATTCCACCTCAGACACTTGCGTGACACAATCTCCCTCAACTCCAAACTTGCACGACTCTCTTCCTTTTACGCCCAAACCAATATTGGTGTGAAACTACCAAACGGCACGCAACTTCTCACACTGGCGTGCAACGTCAACCACCGGCGCGCAACTTCACTTGCGCGACCCACACACCACTTGCGTGACCACCACACCTGCGTGACGGGAGCTTGGATTTCTCTAATTGTTGAACTCTGGTAATGAATGAAGAGGGGTGGTCCAGTATTTATAAGCAAATTGACCACCCTGCGTGACGCGACGCAAGTCACCTGCGAGACCCAGTCTCCGCACACAAGTCTTATGTCCTCCTAGACACTTGCGCAACCAAATCCCAAACTTGCGCGAACCTATTTCCTTTTCCATATTTTAATATTATGATTTTGAAAAACATATGGCATGCAAGTTTCCTATACTCCAAGTCCTCGGCGCGCAATTCCCTTTGCCAAAAACACTTTTCTTTATTTGTCGATTTTCAGGCCCAAAATTTTTTCAAACACTGGAAAACGGCGCCACCTTTTATATGTTCTTCTTGTACCGCTTCCAGATCGTCCATTCCATTATCGGCATTCTTGAATCAAACAAGGATCGTTGACCACAGCTCTTGAACTCGACATTCCACCATGAAACCCCCTTTTTCAACAAATTTGTATGTCATGGTTTGCATTGTCAACAATCACAACACAGATGTTCACTTTGTCAAAAAACACAATCACTTAGAAAATACATCAATGATTCCTTGAGGTATTTTTGCCCAACAATCTCCCCCTTTGGGTTTGTTGATAACTCTTCCATAAACATAGGCCTCATTAATTCTTCAGCCACCATTCGCCTTTTGCGATTCTGATAGCGATCAAGGATTTAATCAACACATACCCTAATCCCACATGAGCAATGATTGGTGTGAGAAACAAGAGTAAATGAAAGGTTTGTCAATGAATTACTTCATCTCTGACTCCCACTGTGGACACCAAACTGATTCCAATTTGTACTAAACTGATACCAATTGTTGACGGACTTGTTGGAAGACCAATGTTTGGTTTGGAAATATTACTACCACTCTACAACACCACTCTTCTGCTTTTATCACGATCCACATCTATCGTGATATCTATTCTTTGATCGTTCAATTATAGCATCGTAGGATTTTATACGCTCCCCCATGTCTGGTCACAACTTCATCCCTTGTCAGCTTAAAAACCTCTTTAGTGCTATTTCTTGTGTTGTCCAAGCTAGGATATGGATAAGAATGTTCAACTAGCATCAACTCCCCCTATCTAGCTTCTCCACTTGTCAGCTTCTCCCCATATCATTAATGATTTATCAAATCTCCACATTGTCTCCCCCTAGAACAATCACTATTTTCTCCCCATTTGTCAACGAACCCAAAGGTCACTCCTTTGCAGGCTGTAACAGAGTAGAGAACAAATCAACACATTAGGGAAAACCACATCTTACCTTAAGGAGAGGGGGGGTCACATCCACACGCTTTTAAGTGCGGGGAATCGACTGAACTCCTAGAGCCAGTCGATGCCTTTCAAATGCTTCCTTGGGTAAGGCCTTTGTCAGAATATCTGCAAACTATAACTCTGTAGGCATATACTCCAACTTCAAAAGCCCTTTCTCCACTATCTCCATGATAAAATGATATTTGATCTCAATGTGCTTTGTCCTTGAGTAATGAACTGGATTTTTTTTTTGAGATTTATAGCACTTGAGTTATCACACTTGATTCCGATCGGAGACATCACTTCAACTCCCATATCTTCAAGCTGGTTCTTCATCCACAATAATTGTGTGCATGCTTGAGTGGACTCAATATACTCAGCTTCGGCGGTACTCAACGAAATGAAATCTTGCTTCTTGCTTATCCAAGAAATACACAATCCACCAATATAGAATGCACCACCTGACGTTGATTTTCTATCATCTGCTGAACCGGCCCAGTCTGCATTAGTATATCCCAATAACTTTGTCTGATATTTGTCAGTATATGTCATGCCAAAATCCACTATTCCCTAGATATACAGAAGTATTCTTTTTTACTTCAAGCATGTGTCTTTCCTTGGGATTACTCTGATATCTGGCTGCTTGGCATGTGGTGAAAACAATATCAGGCCTTGTTGTGGTTAAGTACAACAGACTTCCAATAATTTTCCTGTATTCTGTGATATTAACTACCTTGCCATCCTCATCTTTTGATAATTTCATCCGGGTAGCAACTGGAGTCTTCATCGCATTAGAATTATCAATTCTGAATCATTCCAAAACCCGCTTGACATATTCGGATTAATAAATTAATGTTCCATTAATTCCCTGTGACACCTGTAGACTAAGGAAAAACATCAGCTCACAAATCATACACTTTTTGAACTCTTGTTTCATGGATTCAGAAAAATGTTTGAATTGTGCTTCATCTGATCCGTCAAATATTATATCTTCTTCATAGACCAGCCTCATCATCCTTTGATTACTGTTGTTGTTGAAATAGAGATTGTAATCAAATCCATTATGCTAAAAACCAAGCTTCTTCAAATACTAATATAGCCTTGAGTACCATGCTTTCAGTGCTTTTTTTAGCCCATATAAAGCCTTCTTTAGCCAACAAACCTTATTCTCATCCTCATGAATGATAAAACCATCTGGCTACTCGACATACACTTCTTCCTCCAGAATTCAATTCAAGAATGCTGATTTGACATCCATTTGGAACACTTTGAACTTCTGTTGCACTATAATGGCTATGAATAATCTGATTGTCTCTAGCCTTGCTACCAATTCTAATGTCTCATCAACGTCAATACCCTCTATTTGGGAGTATCCTTTTCACACCAATCGTTCTTTGTTCCTAATCATTGTGCCATATTCATTCATCTTGTTGTGATAGACCCATTTAGTTCGGATGAAATTATTCTCTACTGGAATCGAAAAAATCTTCCATGTTTGGATATTCTCAATCTGGTCAATCTCTTCATTCAAAGCCTGAACCCAGTTTTCATCTTCAGCTGCCTCAGAAAATCATTTCGGCTCTACCTGAGATAGGAATGATGTCTGCTATAGTGACTTCATTATTCTAGTCTAAACTAGACCTTCCTGATCAATAATGATATTCTGTCTATCAGTTTCAGCTCAGCTCTTTGGCTTCCTTGTAGACACATACTTGACACGTTCTTGTTCATCATCAGTGTCTTCTTCTGAATCAGCATCAACCAGTTCTTCTCCCCCTGTGTTGCTTTCATCCTCAACACTTTCGTCAAGAAATTGTTCACTAACTCATTTTTTAGTGGCTTCATTTCTTTCAGCTACTTTTCTCTGTTTCATTGTTCAATGATGTCATTTCATTGAACACCGTCTCTCAGGTTTTTTTGACACACCTTTAGTTTTCTCTCGTAGCTTCTTGGTATCTTGAAATCACTCAGCTGATACCACATTGTTAGAACAAAATATATAATCATGAAAACATGTGTGTTACTGCTTTTCCACCAATAATTCTTCATGATAATAAACATTCATCCTTCATATCATATTGATATCATGCATCTAATTTGGATATAGAATGCTCCCACTGTGTTATGAAACTCTTACATCTTTTAGGCCCAACTGTATGGACCCATAACCATTCTTTTCCACATATATCATTTATTCTCATATTCCAATCATAATTGAGCCATTAACAAAATATCTAAGCCTACTGAGTTGGCACTCGGTGTAGGAAAAAAGAGATAATGTCAATAACACAATCACTTTCTGTTGGGCTCTGTTTCTCCCTTTCATCATCAACTTTGATACCTGATTCGAGTCAATCAAAACATTGAAGCATATCACATCTCCACTTTTCATCTTTAGATTCCACTTCCCCTTGGATCGTATCTCCCTAAAACCTGAAACACATGAATCATCAGTTAATAGAATTTTTATACATAGAGAGAGGGGAATTTCTTGAATCCTCAAGACGAGGATAGTGGTTGATCCTGATGGGTCAACCCTTTGATTCTTTCTTAAAGCGCATCACATTCCTTTCTTGATTCCTCCAGCGGTCTGGCCAACTTCAACTGCTCTGGCCATATGACTAAGCATTCATTACCTGCATGTTGAATCTTTTTCTGATATAAAGATTCATTAAGCCTGGAATTTCCCACCATTTGGGGTTTAAAACCACTAGTACACATTTCCGTCTTTGATGTTCCACTAAAATTCCATTTCTCTTGATTCCTACTCTGAGCTGGAATACCTTTTCTTTCCATCTTCCATTTCTTCTTCCACCATTGCAAGGATCTTTCATCCTCTTCCAGTTTTCGTTGGGGAACACGACCTTGAAATTTTTCATTACATTCTTTGTTCATCTTTATTTTATCAGATGTCTGAGTCACCACACTCTTTTTCACTGGTGGTGAGTCCTACATTGAACATTTATTCTTCTTTATCACAGCTGGAGTAAATATCCGCTTAATATTTCATGTTTGTTCACATTCTCTCCTTGAGAGCTGTTTTGAGTATGACAGATGAGGAGACTAATACACCTTTCATTCAGCTCCATGTGATTCCCCGGAAGCTCTAAGCCTATTCTTATCCTTTCCACTTTGTCTCTCTGTGTATAATTTCTCATTATTCATCATTGTAGTCGAGAATATCCTTTCGAATTCCCTTTCCCTTCTTGTGTTATTATTGCTGTAATTTCATGCCAAATGCCCATAATCGGAACATATAAAACATTTTCCATCAAAGGAATACCTCATTTTGTCACTTCTATGTCGAGATGCTGATACACCTTCAGTTCTTCTTCTGACACGAGGCTCTTGAGCTTCCCGACACATACTCATGGTGTGTCCCATTCTTCCACAGTAATAGAATCTAATGGATGCTTTCCACTAAGAGACTCTTCTCTCTGATTTCTCAAATGCTTCTTCTTATTCTCAGATTTAGTAATGCTTCTGTTTTCACAGCTTGAGATGTATTCTAGACCCTCTGAACAGAATCTTGATGTGTGGCCATGAATCTCACAGAAAAAGAACATGTCATCACTTCCTTTTGTAACTATCCACTTAGGCCTATCTTCAGCACCTATATGTTTTTCTCCACTCCTGAAACTATTCATGGCTCGCATTCTATCATGCATGGGAGGGGATTCATCAAATCCAATGCCAGATTTTCCGAAGCTATATGGTCTTTGATCTGAGAAAATATTTTGTTGTTTCTCTTCAGAAATCTCATACTTCCTTTTTACTTTATCATCACCTTCCGAAGGACAATCGAATAGTAAGTACAGTGCATCCATCAACTAAGGTTTTCCTTTATCCCTTGATATCTCCATTTCTTTCTTGGATTTCTCTATTACTTCCTCTAATTGTTGAATCATATTATTTCATGATTCAAGTTGATCATTGAGTTCTTTTATGAGATTCTTCCTTCTACTCAACTCATCTTCTAGTTCCCGTGTGAGATTTTCTACCATTTCACCTTGCTTCATTACTTTAAATTTTTCCTCAGAAACAGATTCAGAGACAGATTCATTCTCTTATTATAGCCTTTGATTCTTCTGAACTTCTTCAGACAACTGTGTTGCTAGATCATCATTTCTAGCAGTCAGATTCTGAACTTCATCTGACTTTTTATTTTCTTCATAATCACCAGCCTTTTGTTTTCCTTTCATTTTAGCCACCTTTTTTAGTTCGTCACCTTGAGAAACATTCTTCTCCTTTAGGTCAGTATCCACATCAATAAGCCTTTTATTTGAGCCTCTTATCTTGATGACCTCAATCTATAATACTTTTATCCAGATATCTTTAGATTTGACTTCTTCATCCAATTTACGGTCCAATTTCTTTGTCATGTTGACAAAATCTACTAGTGGCTTCCTTCTCAAAACTTCTTCATCATCAGTTGTTTCGATATCACTTTGATGTTCATGTACTTCACTCATTCCAACATCTTGATTGAGTGAATCAATGGTTTCCCTATCAGATTCATCCAGGCCTTCTTTCAGTAAGCTATTTGATTCTTTTAATTGAATCACACTTTTTCCATACACACTTCCACACTAAGGAATACCACCTGACTTATGATTCTTCTTTGATGTTTTTCCCTTTTCCATGGCACACCGAGATAAGATCAGACTGATTCTTTAGCCACACAGATCGACTATACCAAGTCTGAGCAAACAAATCTGATAAAAGAAACAGTCCCTATGATACCAATTGTCAGGACCAATAGGGGCCTATTTACCCTGAGAGGGGGGGGGGGGGGGTGGATACTATTTTTCAATGTCCTTCCTACCCCACTACATCTTGACCTCTTTATTACAAGGGTCACTTTGTTTGCTCTAGTGTGTAAACTATGATCACTTCTTTACTTATTTATCTAATGATGATGCTTCGAATGAAATTCAGGGAAGGAAACAAGCAGACACAGATATTTTTACTTGGTTCACCCTCACTGGGCTACGTCCAAGGATCATACGCCAACAAGTTGTCGGTCGTACCAAATTCCACTATTCTTCACTAGATGTGGATACAATGTTCGGGATAGATCACTTCTATGCACAGGCTCACTGCCTTTAAAAGTTTAGGGTCAGCTCACTACTTTCTCAAGGGTCACTCTCTGTTTCTCTCTCTCTGGATCACTGCCGATGGAGAGGATCACCTTCTTTCTCATCCTTTTCCCACTGCGTCGGAAAGGATCCACTCACAGTTTATAGACCTGTAGGTCTCTTCATTTTCATGACGGAATGCATCTTCCACTGTATGTAGATGCTCTGTTGAAGCCCAATTTTCACCCGTAGATGAATATCTCTTTGCACCGAAGGTATCGGGAAAACTTCCAACTTCCACACAGCCGGAAAATCACTGCTGGAAATAAACCTTACTTAGCGCGCAAGTCTATCTCGGCGAGCAAGTATCGGCACACAAGTCACAATGGGCGCGCATGTCCACCTCAGAAACTTGCGTGAAACAGTATTCCCCAACTCCAAAATTGCTCGACTCTCTTCCTTTTACGCCCAAACCAGTATTGGCATGCAACTGCCAACCGGCACACAACTTCTCACACTGGCGCACAACGTCAACCACCGGCGCGCAACTTCACTTGCACGACCCACACACCATTTGCGCGACCAACACACCTGCGCGATGGGAGCTCTGATTTCTCAAAGTGTTGAACTCCGGTAAAGAATGAAGAGGGGTGGTCCATTATTTATGGGCAAATTGACCACCCTGCGTGACGGGGCGCAAGTCACCTACGCGACCCAGTCTCGGTGCGCAATTCTTTTGTCCCCCTAGAGACTTGTGCGACCAACTCCCAAACTTGCGCGAACCTATTTCCTTTTCCATATTTTAATCTTCTGATCTTGAAAAACATATGGAATGAAAGTTTCTTATACTCCATGTCCTCCGCGCGCAAGTCACTTTGCTAAAAACACTTTTCTTTAATTGTCAATTTTCAGACCCAAAAATTTGGAAAACACTGGAAAACGACACCACCTTGTATTTGTTCTTCTTGTATCGCCTCTAGATCATCCATTCCATTATCGATGTTCTTGAATCAAACATGGATCGTTGACCATAGCTCTTGAACTCAACATTCCACCATGAAACCCCCTTTGTCAACAAATTTGTATGTCTTGGTTTGCATTGTCAACAATCACAACACAGATGTTCACTTTGTCAAAAAACACAATCACCTCAAAAATACTTCAATGATGCCTTGAGGGATTTTTTCCCAACAACAATTATCATTATATATAATCATTCTGATTACACATTCTCCATATTGAACACCTTCCCCAATATTTCATGTAAAGTGTACCTTAGATATTTTAAAATTCTCTTTTGTTTATTTCATTCAATTAATATCTTTGAGATGAGACAATATAAATTTAGCCTATATGACTTCATTGTCCTTTTGGATATCACTAGTAATATTTGATAACATGAGGAATTGGATATCTAATTAATTGTATACATTTTTCCAAAATAATTTTTCCTTCTCCTAACTTACCTCCCTTGAAGGTGAACAAACAATAGGGTACTCCTTTACCTAAAACATCTATTCATTATATTTTATAATGTTCTTGTGTATATACCTGTCCTGTATATCATTACCTATTATGAAATTATCTTTAACCAAAATAGATTACCTGGAAACTAATTTTGTTATGTTTCTTACCATTTTCTATCACAAATACAATACATTTTTTAATACTTTTTCATGGTTACCAACTATAAATTAAATAATTAGTCTCATATTATTTAATTAAATAACAATAGTCTTTATTAGGAATGTATTTTAGGAATATAGATACAGGGAAAACATCATGAACTTGAGAGAGATTCATTGTTATCATAGAGTGATAAGAAATCATCCTAATATAGTCAACAATTTCAAAGATACTAATATATCTAGGGAAAAAATTTGAATTATATTTTATTTTTATAACCTTAATCTTAGGATATATAATTATCATTCTCATGTAACGAACATAAATCCCAAGATATCACTAACGATTATTAGAATAATGTTTTTTGGGATGAAGATGCATGGATGTGATACTAAATGGATCTAATATTATGCACTATTTACTCATCCATCTCAAATACTAAAAGATTTAGTTATCCAACATCATATCAGCAAATTGGAGTTATTCACATCCAAATATAGCGGGTTTTATATGGATCCATTTGAATTTTTGTTTAAAATATATTATTTAAGAAAACTCTACCATATAAAGGTGTTGATCTAAAAAAATTTGAAATCCATTTAAGAATATCTCAAAACATCTTATAAGGTCATAATTGTCCTATCAAACTCAACATTTGTTTGAAGATGATATGTAGTGATAATGTTCATATATGTATTCTAATATTATTGAATACTTCTCCATAACATAAAGTTAAACTTCATATCCTAATTATATATAATAGAATTTATTACTCAATAACTACATACCACTTCCTTAATGTATATCTTGGGATGTTTTCAAGGTGATAAATATACTCTAATGAAAACTAAATATGATAAATTCATAAGGTGACCATCTAAAACCCAAATAACATTATTTAATTTTGATGTGTTTTGGAGTTCAATAATTAAATCCATTAAGATGTTTTCCCAGCTCCATTATAGTGGGGGTAATGGTTTTAATATCCCCATAGAAATATATCTCTTATAGTAAATGTTATAGAATACTAGGTATAAAGATAAATTCTCCGCAATATCCATTTTCATGTTGTACTAGTATAAATAATATTTTTATATCTAAATATCTTATTTACCTATAGGATGAATATATATGAATAGAAAATTTTCTTCATCCAAAAAATCCTTCCATTATGTTCTTGATGTGACACATATATAGGATTAGAGACATATCATTCTAGCACAATCATGGTTTAACATACAAAAATTCCCCAAATTCTATTGAATTTTTATGTCATCCTTATGCACCTCTTCAATCCTCACATGGATGTATGATTGAATATTCCTATAACAAAGATATGATATATAACCTTTCATCACAATTTAAAGATATATATTCTCCAAATCCATAACTATTAGATATCATTAAATTATTATTATGAAGGAAATGTCAAGACAGTTTAGACTAATAGCATAATCAACATTGATTACCTTTAATGTTTGGTTATATATTGATCAGTTCATAATATTTAATCAACTCTAACCATATCCTTTGGATCATATATTTCTATTTAATAGTTAATATATACATTATTATTTTATGATTATTATGTAAATCAAATATTTAACCATAAATATAACATCTCTATATTTTTAATGTAAAAAATTACCACTACCAAATCTAAGTCACAAGTTAGCTAATTTTGGCATGAAAATTTTCAATTGGTGTGAGGAATAAGTTATGACTATGTCAATCTACTTGAAGCTTTATCCCATTATATTATTAGATGAATAACTATAGATCATAAACTATTAACCAATGTTGGGTAGTGTGGGAATATGTGTGTTGAACAACCTTCTTATCACCTCCTTGAAATTTTCACCACATTCATATATCTAAAGAAAATATGCTCCCTTCTACATCTATATGTCAATTGTATTGGATAGCTTTGATAAATCTCCCACAATGTATTAATTAGATCCATATAAATTATCATTTCTAAGGTTCTTCAACATAATCCTCAAATGATCATCATGCCTTGATCTTGGAATATAAAATAATATCATGTATAAAGAATACCAAAACAAGATATAGGTAATATATTAAGAATCTATTAATTAAATCCATGATGATAATAGGGGAATTGGTATTTCGAAATGGAATAACTATAAAATAGTAATGACCACACCGTGTATGTAAGTCTATCATTTGTATATCCTTCCTCTTAGTCCTTGATTGATGATATCCAAAGTGACGGTAAATCTTCAAAAAATATTGATGTCTACAAAATTTATCAAATAATTCATCAATATGGGGTATAGGATACTTATTATTTATAGAGATCATGTTTTGTTCCTTATAATTAATAAAAATTCACAAAAACCCACATTTCTTATTTATAAAAAGAAAAAAAAATTACCCATAGTTATAAACATGGATAAATGAATCCCTTTTCTAGATTTTACTACAGTTTCATCATGAGTTATTAAAACTCATTTGAGGCCATTTTTTATGCTGCCTTTTAAAAGGTGTATCACAAAGTATGATTTTTATTACAAATAAAACATCATGATTTGAGGAAATACGAGAAAAGTTGTTATTGAATATATCAGTGTATTCCCAAACTATAGGAATATATTCAATGTTGATTTTTTCAATAACTATTTATGATAAATATAAATCATGAATAGGTAGTAAACACCATACAACAAAATTAATATCAATTAGAAGTTCATATTCATCCTCACACAGAAAAAAATTCATTGGTTTTTAGAATATCAAATTTGATCACCTTATTCTATCAATTATAATGGGATATCCGTAGACAGATCATATAAATACTAAACATCACATAAAATTCAACTAAAGGGTGAATAATAATATTTTTATAAGGTATATTCTTACTATATTAAAAATGTAATATCCAACCCTATTGTGGAGGATAAGTGCGCCCTAACCATCATAATCAATTTCATAAATTAACATAGCACACACCCATCTTTGTTATATGAGTAAACCCAAGTTAAGCCTTCTTTTATTCTGCATCATCAGTATAATTGAAAGGATACATTACATAAAAAAATCACTATTTTGAGATTTGATAGGTTTAGTGTATTTTAAGACTATATAAAATCTACTTACATAATAATTCTTATGACTATTTTCCCATAATTTTAGCATACTATATATTCTACAAAATATCCCCCAAGTTAAACTCAGCCTCTTTCCCTACGAAATGGAATCATAATAAAGGGGTTATCTCACAAATCTCATAAGGTAAAAAAATAAACCACCCAATATGTTATTATGGTAGAGATCATAAGATTATGAGAAAGCATAAATATTATAAAAATCTCTAATGTCGCCCTGTCATCGATGTCCAGCTCCCCGTGATCAATGATATGTGTCGGGTCGTGCACTTATCTCCTCAGCTGAGATATGTGGAAGACGTCATGCACCCAACGTAACTGAGGTGGAAGTGCCAGGAGATTAGCCAACTCAACTACCTTACTGAGGACCTAGAATGGTCCAATGAAGCACGAATATAACTTTCCACCCCAGCCAAGTCTCCGTAATCCACATCAAGGTGAGACTCGTAAGAAAACGTTGTCACCGTCCTCGAACTCTAGTGGTCTCCGCCTCCTGTCAGCATAGGACTTCTGTCGGCTCTGAGCAGTCCTCATCCACTCCCGGATGATCTGTACCTTCTTCGTCATGGCCTGGACCATCTCTGGTCCTACAAGTGCTGACTCCCCAGGGTCTTTCCAGCACATAGGTGATCTGCAAGGTCGGCCGTACAATTCCCCGTATGGTGCCATCCTGATGGTGGTGTGGTATCTATTGTTGTACGCAAACTCCACCAAAGGTAGTTGATCCTCCCAGCTGCGACCAAAGTCAAGGACACATGCACGGAGCATGTCCTCGAGTGTTTGAATGGTCCTCTCTGTCTAGCCATCCGTTTGAGGGTGAAAGGCGGTGCTCAGGCATAGATGCATCCCGAATGCCTCCTCAAACCCCTTCCAAAGCCGAGAAGTAAAGTGAGCATCTCGATCGGATATGATAGACAATGTCACACCATGAATCCTTATGATATCTTGGACGCAGAGGCATCCCAAGCACTCCACTGAGACCTACTATCTGATGGGTAAGAACTGGGTTGACTTGGTGAGTCGGTCGACAATCACTGAAATGGAGTCATGTCCTATGGAAGTACGTGGAAGCCCTATCACAAAATCCATGGATATCCCATCCCAATTCCACTACAAGAACTCTAAGCACTGTACCAAGCCTTCTGGTACCTGGTGCTCTGCATTTACCTACTGGCAGGTGAGGCATCATGAAACGAACTCTGCCACAATCTTCTTCATACCCGGCCACCAATTCTATCATCTGAGATCCTGGTACATCTTCGCTACTCTTGGATTTACTACCATTGGGAAGTGTGAAACTCTCTCAGTACCTTCTCCTGTAATGAAACTGGTACCATGGTACATCCTCTGAAAAGGATGACGTGCTCTCCTCCTATAGAAAATACATCAGGTGCCTGTCCTGTGGAAATATGTGCACGTCACATCTCAAAGTCAATGTCCCCACGTTGTGCCTCTCTGACCCTCTGAAGAAGTGGAGGAGTGACTCTAGGAAGGATGCTCCATCTCTATCCACAAAGGATATTTGCAAAGTGGCTAACTGCTTTGTCGCCTCTCCAAGTAGCCGAATGCCCGATCTCCTGATGAGAGCATCAGCTACTACATTCCCCTTCCCTGGAGTATAGACTATCTCAAAGTCATAGTCCTGGAGGAACTCGAGCCATCACCACTATCTCAGGTTCAGTTCCTTCTGTGAGAAGATGTACCTAAGACTCTGGTGGTCAGAGTAGACTGTAAAGTGCTCGCCCATCAGATAGTCCTTCCACATCTTCAAGGCGAAGACCACTTCTACTAAATCCAGGTCATGGGTAGCGTAGTTATACTCATGTTTCCTCAACTGTCATGAACCATAAGAGATCACTCCCCACTCCTGCATCAGGACATACCCGAGTCTGGTCCCTGAAGCATTGTAGTAAAATACGTACCCTACACCCTCCTCTAGTAGCCTCAAGATGGGTGCACTAGTGAATATCTGTCTCAGCATGTGGAAGCTCTGCTGACATCTATCTGACCACACGAATGGTTTCCCCTTCTTCGTCAAAGCTGAAAGTGGTGCTACAACTCCGGAGAAGTCTGGCACAAATCTCCGATAGTACCCAGCCAGAACTAGGAAACTCTGCACCTCTGTCACGCTCTTGGTTGACTCCCAATCTAGTACTACCTTGATCTTCGTAGGATCCACCGCAACTCCCGCATCAGAGATGACGTGCCCCAAGAAGCGGACCTCTCGAATCCAAAACTGACACTTCAAGAGCTTAACATAAATCTGGTGCTCTCTGACTGTATCCAGCACAACCCGTAAGTGGTAGGCGTGCTCCTCCTCAGTAGTCGAGTAAATTAGTATGCCGTCGATGAAGACTACGACAAATCAATCGAGGTAAGGCTAGAAGATCATGTTCATGAGACTCATGAACACTGCTGGAGCGTCGGTTATGCCGAAAGGAATAACCAAGAACTCATTGTGGCCATACCGACACCTGAAGGTTGTCTTCTGAACATCCTCATCTTGAACTCTGAGCTGATGATAGCCTGACCTGAGGTATATCTTCGAGAACCATCATGCTCCCTTGAGCGGATCGAAGAGGTCATCATTCCTCATAAGTGGATACTTGTTATTCATAGTCACCCAATTCAGGTTATAGTAGTCGAAACACAGTCGCAATCTCCCATCTGCCTTGTTGGCGAACAAAATCAGGGAATCTTAGGGTGAAACACTGCGTCAGATGAATCCCTTGCCCTTCAAGTCTTCCAGTTCTACCCGTAGCTCTTGAAGCTCAGCGGGATCCATCTGTTATGCTGGAGTAGACATCCGGGTGGTCCCGTGGTACAGGTCAATATAGATGTCTACCTCCCTGTGAAGAGGTAGTCCTAGAACGTCTTCAGGAAAAACGTCTGTATACTATTCCACCACAATAGGAAAACTTCGACTCTGCATATCAACTTCTCCTAGGATGTGGCTAGCCAACTGATGAGTGATAAAATGTCTTCTACTCTACGTGAGTCCATCCTGCACTGCAAAGGCTACCTTCTCGCCGGTGAAGGTGAACCTGCTCCCATATGTGCACACACACTGCCCCTTGCACCTAATATAGTCGATCTGAGCATGAACCGTAGATAACTCATCTATGCCCAAGATGACGTCGTAAGTCCTCAAAGCCACTACAAGAAGATCCCAGCCAAAGATCTTGCCTCATAGAGTAAGCTCACACTGCTGGAACTACTGCGTAATCGTCGAGTCTGCTCTCGTAGGAGTCTCTAGCTGTAAGGATCGAGCCAACGGCTCTATCAGAATCATTGAGCACCGAACAAGGGAAATGACAATGAATTAATGACTCGCTCCTGTGTCTATAAGAACTGCAGCAAGGGTGGAGTAGACATATATAGTAACTCGAATCATCTCAGGTGCGCCGTGGTCGTAGGCCTCCAATGACTAAAGCTGAGCCTGCCTCTGTCTGCCAGCTCCCTGTGGTCGGGGTGGACCTTTTGGTGGTGGTGGTGGTAGAGTGTCAAAGCGTCGTCCACCACCTACTGCTCGGCCAGCTCCTCTGCCTCGTCCGCCTTCTCCCTGCGGACCACCACGATCAAACTTCTACCTCTACCTGGGTGGTCCCTCAACCGTCTCCAACTCTTCTGCATGGTAGGGCGGGCAGTCACGAGCCATGTGGCTCTGCCCATCGCATGCATAGCACTGTCTGCTACTCGTATGATTGGCTCTGCTGTGTATTCCCCGCACCTCTGAACCAATATATTGAGGTCACCCACCCGATGGCTTGGTCCACTTGGACCTCTACGTCATCTGTCTACTTCCAGCTGAAAAAGAATCTACTACATGTCGCCCTGCGGTAGGCCTCACTAATCGTGTAGGATCAGCAAAGAATCTATCCAAAAGAAGGGCTCGCTCCTGTACTCTTTCATGCGTCGGTATGATGAGGGAGATCATTGAAGCCCTGATCTCATGCCTCAGCCCCTGCTCGATGGTCCGAGCCTGGAAGAATGGGTCTCGTACCATGTCCGTGGAGTAGCCCGAGAGATCAGTAAACCTCGTCGAGTACTAGGCTACTGTCATGATGCCTTGCCGCAACTATAGTAACTCCTAGATGCGCACCGCATGGAGGGTGGCTATAATGAACTCTGAGAGGAAGAGGTTCTCAAAGTCTGTCCAAAGTAGATATGCCTCGCCATGCACGTGGAGCATCAGGCTCCACCATCTTTCTACTGCTGCATGTAGGAGACTTGCCGTAAGGATCACCATGAGGTCATCTGGTGACCCTAATAATCTGAAGACTCTGACGATAGGCTCCAGCCAATCCTCGGCTGCCTGAGGGTCTGTATCTCTTCAGAACCTTGGTGGCCTCTGACGCTGAAACTCGTGCAGTTCACTCAGGCGACATGCACTCTCTGTCAGTGGGGCTGGCTGTATCGGTGGCCCAGTGGGTAGAGGTACCGCTGGTGCCTTTGCTGTAATAGGGCCCTACACTGAGGCCTCATCGCTCGGTGGGTTGTAATCTCGCACTTAACTAGGAAACCTTGCTGGCTTCCTTCGTCGGGCCATCCTGAAATGTAATAGGTGCGCCACAGTTTGTACAATATACCTGGTGATCAAACACAAATTAATCACAAAGAATACTTTTGAAACACAATCGCAATTAGTTTTTTCGGGCACTGAGTCAGAAATCAGAAGTCAAGGTCCTGGTGTATGGATACGTCAGCCGCTGCACCAACACTGGACTCCCTGGACTGATAACTACACTCATTACCCTTAACACTATCACTTATCACAGAATAAATTATCAGAGTCCTATGTTCTGCGGTAGAACCGACTCATATGATACCAAATTTCCATGACCCCTCCTCGGGGCCCGTGTCGTGACTACCCCAAGCCCGCCTTCTATAGGCTTGGGGCTAGCAACTAGCACCAAAGGCGTAAATCCTGATAAATGGGAAGGCATTGCCTTTATATAAGGAAACAAAAACAATAGAGTACGCAAGCTGAAGTAAACACTAAGTAACTGAGAACAAAAGTAAGCGCTGGAAAGTAAATGGGCCGGTATACAAACCAAACGGAAAGTACAGTACAACTAAGAAAGAAAGTACAATAGATGAAAAGTAAAGCAGCAACTACCAAGTAATCCTCTGGAATTCCCACTTGAATGGTGGGTATAGATTGTCTCATCGGCTCCTTGGGTCTGGTCATCCACTCGGAGTATGTCCCTCCAAGTGGTCGACCTCTAGGTACTGTCCCGCTCCACAAGACTCCACCTCGATCAGTGCTGCCCGTCGTCTGCAACCAACACAACGTAGTGCGGTCATATCCCATGAAGGGGTGAGTATACGATACTCAGTAGGGACCCTGAGACCCCCGAAGGTCTCCCAGAATCCACAAAGGGTAAAACACAAAGAAAGTATACAAACACTAAGTATCAACCGACTCTTCTTAGGTATATTCCCATACATATACCTAAGTCATCAATTACAGTTCAACTCCAACTCTCGAGCCCAAGCACAACACATTCTACACAGGAAAGCACAACCCAGTCCAGACAGGAAAGTACACCCCAGTCCACACAGGAATGCAAGTCAACCACACCGATGGTAATGATTTAAAGACAAGACTCGGCTCACACAGGTATACTATTCACAAATAGGGGTGGAAAAGATTGATGTATCCTCTGAATCATCTCTTCTACCGAACCCACGTAGGATCCAAGTATAGATGTCGTTGCCACCGAACCCACGTAGGATCCAAGTACAGTAACCATCACTGCTGAACGGACGTAGGATCCAAGTACAATCGTCATCACTGCCGAACCCACAGAGGATCCAAGTATAGTCTCCATAATCATCTCTGTTGCAGCCAGATCTAGGGTTCCCGCACACAACACCCTCTATTTCGGGATGGTCCGCCTCTTGAGTCAAAGGGTTGGATACATCAACCGTCACAAAGACCAGATTTGATGAATCCCAAAGTTTTTTCCCACGTCATAGGGGAAAAACCGAGCAAAATGTGCCCAAGTCACAGAGAACAAGATGACCAAGCCATTTCCCAGAAATTACGCAATGTGTAGATAAGCAGTACACGTCGTGTCATCAGACACCCGGTACTGCCCGTGTGAAATGGCTTGTGTCGCAGGGCTGGTCATATAGATAAGTAAGTACATAGCTTGTGGTATGGTTACATGCCATGTCCAAACCTCTTGTGTCAGTTCCATATGCCCTGGCCATGCCTAGCCGTGTGGTGGAGTACATTCCCGTGTACTCCACCCTGTGTCCGTGTATTCTCGGAATACACGCCGAGTCATCACGAAGCTGCTTCTTCCATGGTGAAGGAAGTACACGTCGTTCCTCTTAGACGTGTGGTTCTTCCCGTGTCTGGGTATCTCCCGAATTACACGCTGAGCCTCGTGAAGCTGCTTCTGCCTTTCTAAGAAGGGAATACGTGCAGTGTTTCTTGGCCATGTATTTTTTACCTGTCCGTGTATTTTCCCTGAATACACGCCATGTCCATCGAAGTCTCTCCTGTCAAACTGTGTGGAGAGTACACGTCGTGTGACACTCTTTTGATATCTGTTACTTCTATTGTAGAACGGTTGTACTACACGGCGTGTGCTTTGGGAGGACATGTTGTGTATTCTAGAATTTTCCAGAAATGACATCTCTATCCAGCATGCCTCTCGAGGTGCCCATCTATCGTTCTGAAAGTCCGTTCACAATGAAACATTCAACACAGGGTCACCTCGATGTCCTGAGGTAGTTTATGATGTTTTCGGGCCTCCGATCGGCTCCGAGAACACTACTTGATTCACCGCTCAATGAACAGTCAAAGAACACCACACATTTATAAGAATGGAGGAGGGATCGGGCCGTGTTAGTTTGGTCCGGTCCCTTCTGCATTAGTCTGATAGCAAGTGATTTAAGAGGAAAAAATACATGGAAGGAAAACCAACTTACCCAATCCAAAACACACCCCTACCTCGACAAACGTTGATGTTTTCCGGCGACGGGGAAGATGGCGTCGCAGGGTAATGTTTCGAATACGGCGTTGGAATGCATCCAAGGAGGGGATGACGTCTCACCCTAGCTGCGAAGAGACGAAGTAATGGAACGTCGTCTCTCCTTGTGGTGACAGCGTTCTTCATCGAAGGGTGTTCTTCTTCACGAGAGGATGAAGTTCTTCACGGGAGAATGATGTTCTTCCAAAGAGAAAAGTGGTCTGTCCCTAAATTATTCACACAACAAAACTAACCAATTAAAAAAGGGCCTCCCCTTATTTTATTATTTTTTCAATCATTTCAAATTTCCAAAATTCAAACACATAATTCAATTAATTAAAGAGGTTCAATTAATTAAATTAATGTGTGTTTGAATTATTAAACTGGAAGAGGAGAAGTCACATAATTAAATACAAGGGGAGGAGGGGGGGTTAATGCAGAGTTTAAGGAGTTATGGGGAATGTGAAGGGTTGGGATTGTGTGGGCCCCACCTCACCTTTATCCTCTCATGGGTAGTTAGAAATTAGTGGGTACCACCCCAACTCCCACACTTAGGATAAAACCACCTAGGTTAGAAATAAAATTGTATCACAAATTTTGTTCACCTTTTTATTTAAACCATATTTTTTTAACAACTTCTCTAAGCAAACGTATCTTCAGTAAATGTCCTCATAAGAAATTGCTAGCGTTGTGGTTTCATCGGTGCCCTCAGATTTCAATTCCGAACACCGGTTCAAAAGATAGAAAAACTCGCTTGTTCGTTCACTGAACGTACCCGAGCTAAACGTCAGAAATTTATTCCGGGCACACTGGGCCTCGGAATCAGGTGCCGTCAAAAACTACATAATCGTAAAATCCCATAGAATTTAAAAAAAAAATTTCCTTGAAATTTACATGTCATTACATTGGAATAGGTATCACAACATTTTTCCCATATTGATTAAGTAATAATAGAATATTTCCCATTTTTAATTGAGAATCACTACCCATTTCACTAATATATCACAAAAATTAATGCATTACCTAATGTATTAGAAGGATATAAAGGGACCACCCATAACTTAATGATTAATCACACACAAGTGTGCCATAAAAAATAATCCAATCATCGTATCCTTAAAATATAGGAATAATAAGGGGTTTCAAATGAACTATCAAAATACATCACATGAATAAAAATATAAACCAGATCAATTGTTTCCAAATTCAAGAAACAAAAGGTGGAACATCTTAAATTCATCGAAAGTGTTATTTATAAAATTTAACATCATGGAAAATTTATCTATTTTGAGATAAAGACGAAAAGGGGAACCAATATTTAAAAGAGAGTAACAACACATTTATTTACATGGAATGTATGAAGATTACATAAATTGATGCAGTATTGGTATTAAAAATGACAATGTTGAAAATTGGCAGTTTGTGAAATAAAATATTGAAATAATATACATTTAAGATAAATTGACATTTGTAAGGATTGTAATTATTCAAAACTTATTATAATTTTCTGGAAAAGGAAAACAATTATTGAAGGAATTTTGATCTAAGAACTCATTTTCTTAATAGAGATAAAATTAAAAACCATATGTAAAAATAGATAATTTAATATATGGAGCTTTCATGGTCAAATTGAAATATAAACTACATTAGTCGATGAAATAGATTTGAGTTATGAAAATCCATTTCAGATCATGAAATGTTTATATCAACAAAATAAGATAGGGAGTTCTAGAAATGAGCTTTAAAATCTCATGAAATGTAATAATACTATCCCAGATAAATTATATAACGTATTTAATACAAAATTTCTAATGAAAACATTGTTTATTATTATATTTTTGCCTCATGGTATTGAAATATTTTACGAGTAATACTCAAACTAGTAAAAAATTCAAATAAAAGTCCCTTAAGGATACGATATCAGATGAAATATTAAATATCATGAAAAATGAAATGATGATGATAAGAAATACTAAATGTGTAGAAAACACACCATTACAAATAAAAAAAATATTTACAATAGAAACTTTCTAAAGAGATTTAATTTGGGACAAGAAGCCATTAATGTAACAGTAATGTAAGAATCAAAAAACATAAGAGGGATAAAATGAAATGAAAATTCAAATATAATTAAATAAAACATATAAATTATGATATAGGGAAAATGGGGTAGTTACTAAATAATATAAAATCAATTATTTCGCACAATATCAAACATCACTCGTGGATTTAAAAATAATACATTTGATCTTTCCTTCCATTGATACACTCTAACATCTTGTATAAAATATATAAATATCATGATAAATAATGTTAGAACATGTTAATAGCTAAAAATTATTATAATATTAATTTATAATCATTATATATATGTATATGACTTACCTATTTCCCACATCGGTTGTTTATATTTATGATCGTATGTTCTAGTTTAATAGGAGCAGTGGTGGTATTCATTATTCTTCAAATATTTCATCATTATAATATCATTGAACATATTTAAATGGATTAATTATAAGTATTCACGAGGTTTCCATTTCCTTTTATGAGTGCTTCATTCTTTATCCTTGAAGATTAAATCGAGAACAACAATACTTCGGGGATTTTCTTAACCAATGAAAGGTGTTTTATTAATAATTGAGTATAATAATAATGTTACAATTAGAGAACAAAAAAATCATTATTTACATATTTATATCAAATTTTTCTAGTAATTATGTTCCCATATTCATCCATGATATAAATTCATATGATTGTTGTAATAGGTGGTTAAACCAACCCAAACATTAACATACAGTGTTTAATGTGTGATCATGTGGTTGTTTATTTGTAATATAATTATAATTGAAGAAAAATGATATAATTTAGTATATATTATTGTGATATATTAGATATTAATGAATTTATAAGAATAAGTGTTGTAGATGATAATATTACATAATATGAATAAAAATAGTTTCCCCTTTGTACACTTTTTTTAAAATATTAAATTAATAGTGATCTTTTTTTATCATATTATTAATTGGTTGCCCAACATGTCATTTTAAAACATATAAGATATAAAAAATAGACTATTTAACATTAAAACTATTATTAATAACATAAATGAAATGTGATAAAGGAAATAGAAAATTTTTCTTCATGGAGACAGTTGTCCACACACAAATCACATTTTCTTTTTCATAATGGATGAGGGAAAAAGAGGTAAATGGCGGTTGAATTATCATAATAACCTTAAGAATATAAAAATATTACATAATTAAATTTTGATTTTAAAATTATAATTGTAAAATTATTATATAATGGAAATAAGTTCAGAACAAATGATTTCACAGAGAGTGACATTTGAGTTCATTCTTAGATAATTACATGGAAAATGAGGCATTAGGCTCATATGTTATTTCCAAAAGCTCACGGAGATTAAATAATATTATACAAGAAGTTAAAATAGATTTTTTTCAAGATTAAACATGATTTTTAGTGTGGTATTGAAGGGGTAGTTATAGGATCCTTTTATATGTGAGACTGGATGACATTTTTATAAATGCACATAATATTTTAATATTGGGAAGTCACTATCAAGTAATGTGGATCAAAAAATATAATAAATAATAGTGTTTGGAAGATAAAATTTTCAAAGGGCCTAAAAGTCATATTATCATGCATGTTTTAAAAATCATTAAGGTCATTACTCATTGATTTGTTTTTTCTTCTTTTAGCATTTTAAATTTCACTACGGTAACTACTTTTAACATATCTTTTTAATTATGATTAAAAAATAAAATGAACCTTAATATAAATTTTGTAAATAATTATTAAAAATACTTAATATATTTATTTATATTAAATTTCTAAAAGTGATAAAAATTAATATTAAATAATAATTATATAATTTATTAAAAACAATTTCTCGAAAAAAAAATATTTATTTTTCGAAAAAACTAATATTGGCTTTTAAAGTAGAATTAATATTTTGAAATTTATGATATAACTAATAAATTTATATTTCTTATATAAGTTTTTTCATTTATTTTAATATAAATCTTATAAACTCATAATACTATAAAAATCAATGTATTTTCAAAAACATAATATTATATTATTCACCTAAAATAATTTTTATAAAATTGTAAAAAATTAATATTCAGATAAAATATAAATGATAAATATAAATATTCGGTTTAATTTTTTAATTCACATCCAAATATTTATAAATTATAATTTTGATTAACTACATAAAATATTGTGAAAATTATTTTATAGGAAAATATTTTTTTTTATTTTTTATATTCTTCATTATGATTTCTATTAATTTCTAATTAAACTAGTTTTAATCCTTTATTAATAATATAATATTTTATATTTGAAAAAAGTATATTTTATAATGATATATTTTATTTGTTTCTTAGTTTCACTTGTATTGTCAATATATAAAGTAGATATTACATTTTTTTCATATATATATAAATATATTTCATAATTATGTGACCACTATTAATGATCTTAAATTAAATCAATACCTTAAAATGGTCTATATTTTTTCTTTCTTTACTATTACATGTGAAACAATCTATCAAATACAGTATTTATTTGAGGAATTTTTTTCTAAAGCTTATGTCGTTACATTTCACCCCTTAAATAAATTACATCCTAAAAATTTAAATTGTCTCTTACTAGTTAAGTTATAAATTGTATATATAATATAACTCAAGATGTAATTTTTGTCTCATCCCAACTTGACATCTTCGGGTCGCAGTTATTTTATTTATATTTGAGTCTTTTGGTCTCTTATTGTTTAAAATTTCTTAAATTACAATCAAAATGAAATAAAATAAAATAAAGGAAAATGATTTAATAGTAATAATCATGATAATATTATTATTATAAATAATAATAATATTTTTATTAAGTTTATTATCATTGGTAAATTATTATTAAAATTATTATTATTATTATTAAGATTTTTATTAGTATTATTATTATTATTATGTATTGTTTTTTATGGGAAACCCTGGTTTGGGTCCCTTATCCCTTCCTTCACCCATCTCGTAAGGCACACCTCCAACCAATTTTTTCCCTACTCGTACGCTACCCCGACGGGCCCAGGGCCTTCAACACACCACCTTCTCTTTGCTTGTTACATCCTTATATGGAACCCTCCCATCTCCCTCTCCCTTCTCACGTGAAACTCTCATCCAAACTCGTACCTCTTTCATGACCTATGTCGGCCGAGACCCTCGGGTGAACTACGACCCTCCCTCCGATGACCACTTCGTCACCTGATTTGGTGTGTGAATCCCTTTGCTGAGCCTAATATCTATTCCCCTTCCTCTATTTTGGTGTTTTTTTTGACTTATGGGGATTTACATATATATTCCTAACACTAACGTGTTTGGGTGTTCTTCTTTTGAATGATTATTTTTATTTAAGGTTCATACAGTTCCATCGAGGTTGTTTCTAGTCACTTCTGTCAAGGGTAGTGGGTTCACCATAGTGTTTGGGTAAGTATTTTTCAATTTCATCCTTATTTACCAATTTTAATTTAGGTATTTTTTGATATTTTATATTTCAACAATTCATTTTGGGTGTGTGGGTAATTTTCATGGTGTTTTGAGTTGGTAATTTTTTTTTCTTGTGTGTGTTGGACCTCACTGTGGTTGTTTTGGGCTGCGGGTGTCAAGAAATCCTATAAGTACATGCATAGGGTAATTCATATATAAAAATATATATACATTCCATCTTTTTACATATTCCCTCATGACATGGGGAATATGTGAAATATAACCAGGGATATTAATATATATATATATATATAAATGCATGTGGAAGTATGCACCAAGGGTTGGTTCGAGTTGTCGTCAGCAAATTGTGCATGTCAGAGGTAGGTCCTCTATTCCTATAAATTTATTTTTAATTCTATGATTACTCAAGTGTTTTAAAAATTATTTTTAATATTAAATATTATATAATAAAATGGTTGTCATAGATGCAAATTATAGGTAAACATAGACGATATCAATTTATTATTTTATGAAATTAGATGATAAGATACATAATCATGTAATATCATTCCTAATAAATCAAGGAGAATTTCCAAAAAAATAATGTAACTTCATGGGGACTAAAACTACTAGTGAGGACACACCACTATCCCCATTCATAGTCCATTCATAATTAGGTATTGGTTTTCCATGTCATCCCATAATAGATCATTATCATTGACTTATTTCCCATCATTATCTCATGAGATATAAATCTTTACCCACTGCATTAGAGGGAGATATAGGACCCACCAATCAAAAAATTTAAACCATACATTTGTGTTCCAAAATAAAATAAATCATTCATAATATTAGAACCCATGGAATAAAATGTGTTCCATAACCATCATTCAATCATTAAATAACCCTTGTTAAAGAAATGTGATTCATAAATATCATTCCATAATAAACATAAAAATTTTATTAGATATAACAATAATGGTAGAATTTAAGAATATACCTTATAAAATAACTTGAATAAAATAATGTTATCTTATAGGGAAAATAATTTTTAGATATCACATGAGAAAAATTGTTAGTAAAATATCTATTTTTATTTGAAAATGTTTTATGTCCCAAAAAAGATGTGTAATTTTAAATGAAAACATTTTATTTGGTAAAAAAAATTAGACTATAAGAAAAATTAAAATAATTTTGTCATTATGATGGTTTAAATTTTAATTCATGATTTATATGTTGAAAAAAATCCTTCATGCTTTTTTCAGAAGAGTAAAAACAATTTCCATTGAAAAATGACTAACAGATTCCTTTAAAACCATGTAGTAAAAAGTAAAAAGTTGATAAAAATGAATTTAAAAATTAATAGGAGAATGGTGAAAACATTTTTGGAAAATATGTTTAAAAAACAAGGACATGGAAGAAAAATATTCCTCAACAGAGACATAAAATTTAAAAATCCAAAATATTTATAACATTGTGGAATAAATACACATCAAATTGTAATCAATTGAATCGTATTACCCATAAAATAAATAAAATTATATAGTTATGAAGAATCCATAGAATTATGTATTTGACTCATAAATGACATTCACGAGAATTATATACACCATGTAGAAGAAACAAGTAATATAAAAGGCACGCGTCCCACAAAAATAAAAGTGAGACTTAAATACCTTACCTTAAGTGTTGAATTCTTTCATATATGTTCAATAATCTTTTGAAATAAATATATGGTCATTGTACATATACCAAATAACCATACTCATATTTATAATTCCATATATTATTTATTAGTGACTTTATATTACTCTCTTATTAACAATTCTATGTAAATGTTTTATTTCGGGTAATAACTAATTTT
The DNA here is from genome assembly GCA_963277665.1 of Viscum album. Lineage (NCBI taxonomy): Eukaryota > Viridiplantae > Streptophyta > Magnoliopsida > Santalales > Viscaceae > Viscum > Viscum album. Next base: position 877,054,803 of record OY728136.1, read on the forward strand.
TTTCTAACCTGCTTGGAATTTTTATCATTAGTAACCCTACATAAATCATGATTTCACAATATTTATAATGAATATTTTTAAATATATCATATATATATATATATTCAATATATATTTGTTCACGGTTATTCATAAAATTTAGAGGTAGAAAATAAAATACACCTTTAATGGAGACTGTAGGTCGTATATACGAATAAATAACGTTTTCATTTTTATTACATATGAAAATATTGATATTTATATGATATATTTTCATTACAATATCATTTTATATTATATATATCACATATAAATATATAATTAATTATTATTTCCATCCATGTGAAATATAGATGAAAATTGAATCACATAACATTGTGGAGATGGTAAGCCACACGTACTCTTGAGCGACATTGTCATTTGCTAAAAGTTTAGACTGTAAGAAAGTAGGATTGATATTATCATTTGAAAAATATAATTATTTAATAAATATTATTTATAAACAATAAATCAATAATAATTATCACTCATAAACTATGGTGTTGAAAAATGAATTGAATTGCTACGTGGAGATGACAAGTCATATGTACGCATGAGTGATACTATCACTTTTTGTTCAATGGTAACATGGATGTATAATGGTGTGTTTATAATAATTATAAAATATCAACCTATTTTATATTATTAAGTTATTATTTTATGATATATATCATATATTTAGAGGAGGTATATAAGTGTAGAAAATGACAGTCCTTGGTTGGAGCGCTTACCACTTCTTTAAAATAGATCATTTAGATGTCATTTAAAGGAGTCTAGAGTTTGTTATTTGGATAACCCCCTATAACATGGATAGGTATGTGGAGAAGATTATTTAACATAATTAGGTAGATTTATAATACTCAATGTGATGAAATGAGATGAGAGATGATGTGTCCTTAATGAAGATGAGGGGATGTTTCAGAATTTCCAACAATATTAATATATAATAAATTTAATCTCAATACAAATACCACATAAAGAGAATTTATTCAAATATAAGTTGATATATGGTTTTAATATTATCATCCAAAATATCTTATACATGTTTTTCTAGTATTATTAACCTTGTCATTTTTAATTATCCCTTAGTTAAACAATTTTAATTTTATGTATGGTAACAATATTTTCAATAATAAAAGTGGACATTTTTACACATAAAGTGTTAATTTAACCATAAATGGTAATTTAACTATATTTTAAACCATAATTTATCCACTTTTTTTATTTATGATATTAATGAATTTTAAATATTTTAATAACGTGTTATTATCATAAAATATCATTAGTGTCAATTGTGGCACGATTCATTACATTCACATTAATAAAATAAATATAACAATATTACTTCAAAAAATTCTTTTAATATAGTCCTAATATGTAATATGAACCTTTATAATGCTTTTTTTATATTAATTATTTCAAATTATATTTATTCCAATATTTATAATATCATTAATTTAATTGTTTCATTATTTGAATAAGCACAAAATCGTCATTATATAATTATTTATGATAAATAATTTTTCACTAAATATTAAAAAAAATACACGATGTATTTAATAATTTTATATTAAAAAGTAATATACATAGTCAAAAATATATTCTATTTAATCGCATATAATTAATATTATACGAGTGTTGCATTTTTTCACTCTCTTGGATTCTAATAACATCCATGAACGTTTCATGGAAAATTGTCCATTAAATTATTCAATTTCTATATTAATGTTTTTAGGGTCGTATAACTTTAATACAATAACATTTGGGAAGCATTTAGGTTAGTTTTATAGTATTTATAATACTATTTTACTCACTATTTAACCGATTAATCCTTAACCGTGGTAATAAAAATTACTAAGTTACTATTCATGTTGTCCAAAAATAAAACAAGCCTATTAAATATTTTTATAAATTATTATAGAAAATATGGAATCCATATTCCCAAATTCTATTCACTAATTTTTGATAAATTAATTAAAAAATAACCCCAGATAAGAGACAAAACAACCAGTTTTAATGTAAAGATTCTCAAATGGTTGCAATGTTTTTATATATAATATCAATGTGGGATTGATTACAAAAAAATATAATAGATTAAAAGAGAATAATTTATTCTAATTATACTTTTAAATCAATATAAAATATAATTTAACACTATAAATAATTTCAGTGAAAAATATCTGTTAAATAAAAATACAATATTTTTCACTATTCATCAAAACGATAAACATATCAGAATAATTTAAAAAATTAAACAAAAGTTAATTATCATATCCCTATATAAAATAAGATGTTTATTTTTACAAATAGAATTTATAAAAGTGTTAAAACATTATTTAAATGATGTGCACCATCAAAAGGTAAAAAACTATGGTTTAGAAAAAAAAATAGATTTTAATCATTAAACTTGAATTATTTTCATATCATGTCTAGAAAAGAATATGAAAAATTTCAAAAGATATATGTAATATTTTATAATTATATTTCATTAATATAATAAAATGATATTTATTTCTTTATTTTTTTAGTAAAAAACACACTATTGTCCATTTAAATAGTTTTTCTAAAAATGATTTTCTTTTAATTTCAAAAGGGTTACAGATGTGTAAACCATACTTTCAAAATACAACTGAACCTATTAATACCTTCCATTATAATAAAAATTATATAATTTTATTGTTTAAATGTTTACAAAAATAATATTTTGTTTCATAGAAACTCAGTTTTTCATATAAGGGAACCTAAGATGGTGTTTCATATAGTTCAAGATTAACTTGATGTAGCAAGAAGATAAATCTATTAAAGAAAATAATATCATTTTAAAAATCATAAAAAAAATCCGAACATCCAATAATCACCCTTGATTCACCCCAAAGAATATCCCCTTCCCTTAAATCAATCAATACATGAGGGAATTCACATTCAAAGGACGTCATGTTCTACTTAGCAACCAAAAAAAATGAGATACAACACAATTATTTGTTTCTATGAGATTCAATTAATGATAATTTCAAATAGGCAATAAGTAACCATTTATTGATAAAAAATTTCCTAAGATGATCAAACACACCATATATGAATCCAATAACATTTAGAAATATATTTTAGGAACCAAACACATTTATAAAGTCAAATCCATCCTTTAAAACTAAAATCCATTTTAATGTCCAATCGAGTGTTTCGATAAACACTTATTGTACATGGTTTAGTAATAAAACTCAATAAAATTCAATAAAAATAGGATTATAGTGAAATAAACATAAAAATAATTTTTATAAAAATCATACATCACTTATTATAATTAATTAGAGGTGAGGAGTGTAGTCAATCAAGTTTTCGACAATTTAATGGTAAAAGTCTAAGGGAAAATTTCTTGAAACTCTCGACGCTTCAACCAAGACATAACGAAAAAACTCCACAACGGTCCAAAGAATAATTCATACCCAATAGAAACCTTAAAAACAAAAAATCCGTAAATTATAACAAAGTAATCATGAACCCTAGACCAATCGTAATAAGGGAGAATAGGAACTAAGAAGAAAATGGAAGATGAAGGAACGAGAAGAAGATAAGGGGTTATTACCCTGATAAATAACTAGAAAACCTTATAGAATCATGTTAGAGTCCCTCTATAAAAATGATAGGATTATTTATGAATATTATAAGATATAATATAGTTTTTTATGAGTCAAATGGGGAGGAAATGTAGAGTTTGACCTAATAAATATAGTGGGGATCAAAATAGAATTTTCATTTTTTAAAAAAGGCTAGGAACTATGCATGGTATGGCCGCACAGTTGGGGAAACAATGAACTTACCATATAACCATTAATAAAAACAATATAAACCCACTTTGTTTTCACTAATGGTTTGTAAAATAATACTCTAACCATGGAAAATGGTTCTATAAAAAATTACAGATCTATATGCATGCTTTCAGTATAGTTTGGGCTACGTGAGCTCAGGCCAAGCACCCTTGACCAGAAACACCCTTGACCATCTTGGTTTCTCCTAGGGGAATATAGTCTGATTTGAATCATGTGATACTAATTGAGATTAAACCATTAAATTTAAAAATGAGCGGGAAATATGATCGGCTATAAGAGGTCACATAGTTTTCACTTTACTATGCACCTAAACCACGCAACTGAATAAAAATAGCTTAAATCTAAAAATTTTGTTCTGAAACATCAGATACACATGGTAGATAATAGTTAAAAAAAGATAAAAAAATAAAAAATAAAAATAAAAAATTGTTTGTCAGATTACAATTGGACCATAGCCTTAATAAGAATTAAGTGACATGAAATTATTTAATATTAAATAGAAAATAAGTTTGAATGAAAAATATCTTAGAACATTTAATGGTGAAAATAACATTTCATTGATAATAACCTTTGTACGAATATTAATTTATAAAATATTTCATAAGTCCTTTTCATTTAAAATATCCTTGAAAACATATAAAGGAATATTTTAAATCATTTAAAATATTTCTTGAGGAAAATATCCTTTCAAATTTTATTTTTTTAAACATAAAACATTTCCAAAATAATTTTCATTGATAATAACCATAAAAAATTATATTTTAATATTTAAATCCTTTATTTTAAATTAACATGTTAAATAATTTCCAAGTCACATGGGTTAAAAAAATATTTCTTTTACATTTTTTTGTAAAATAGAAATAGGCCTTGTTTTTTTAAAATGACCTAAACATTCCATTTAAAAAGTGTAAAAAGTAATACAATGGTAGAATTCGTTTATAAATAAATTTTGTAATAGTAAATAATTGTTTGAAGCATGTTTAGAAAACATTTATATGAAGTTAAAAGTGTTTTTGATCGACGAGATAAATAAATTAGATTTTTATTAAAAAAAATTATTCAATTATTTTAATTAAAAATGAGACATAAAAATAATAATATTACTTGAAAATTTCATAAATAACTATATCAGAATAATTAGAATATATTCATTAAATATATATCATAATATATCATCATTTCAAGCACAATCATAAAGAAACATGATAAATGATGATATTGTAACATAAAATATTTAACAATTCGGTAACGTTTTTATCATAATGCTTATGAAGAAATAAGAAAAAAAAATTATGATAACATTAAAAGAATTATATTAATGATATATAATGTAAAATGAGTATTATATAAACCTCAAAAAATAATGTAGTTTCAAAACATAACTAATGTCCCAATGTGGGAAAATTAATACAAAAATACCTTTCTGCTTTGTTTGCTTTTAAACTGCAAACCCCAAGAAAGAGATATCTCCAAATGGATTTCTAAATATATATTATATTATTTATAATCATCATAAAATACATTCCTAGGTATTATATACACCAAATAATAGAAACACTTAGTGAATATGATATGTTCTTTATAAAAAAGAGTGAGACAAAAATCCCTTCTCCTGGGTATCGAATTCTTTCAAACACATTCCAACCTCCTTTATAATAAATTAATGTTTATTATAAAAATATTTAATAAAAATAGTTACATATATCATACCACATAATATTTACTTATGACCTTTTATTACCAGTTTATGAACATTACCTTTTCAAAATCACATTTTAGGTAATAATCCCTCGGTTTTTCAAGTATGTTTCGATTTTTTGTTTTTAGTAATATTAATTTGATATTGGTCAAATAATATAACGTTGTATCCATTTTATCAACTAACGAAATGAAAGGATGTTAAATGATATATTAAAATTAAATAATTTTTTTTCAAATTTATAAAAAAATAATTAAATTTACCCTAATTAGCTTCTATGAAAATCGTTATGGAAAAACAAATCACATCGCTTCGCGAGGCAGTAGTTCTCCATACACATGATCAACATTATTATACCCCCCACAGAAGGGAAAGTATGATGTTTTAGATGATATAATTATTATAGAAATATAATTATGTTTAAAAAATAATATTTATTATTTTAATATATCTTTATTACCGTCAACGGAAATCATAAATGAAAAACACATCAAATTGATTCGTGAGGCGGCAGTACGTTGTACATGCGATAGGCATTATAGTTTACTAATAGGTTGGGAAGTAAGAATGTAGATATTGTATTATAATTATAGAGTTATGATAATATCACATATATATATAATTATTAAATCCTTTATTATATACATTCATGAGAAGTGTTTATTAAAAATAGATAACATTAGTTTGCAAGGAGTTTTCCTGGCATACACAGTAATAATGTTTTTGTATCCAATTTGATAAAAGAGGATAAATATTTAGGTTAGAAAATTAAAATAATAACATATGAATATATAAAAGAAACATATTTCTTTATATCATAATGTTTTTATAATAATGTAATGAGGTGGATCCTAAAACAATATAAATCTTATTTTAGGGTAATTACCTCCTTTCGATAACTTCTTTTGGTTTGCACAAAAGGACTCATATGGTGTATTTATAAATAAAATAAGGATTATAGGATGATATTTGGGAAGTAAGGATGTTATTTTTTTAGTCATTGAATAAAACAATGCAATTTATAAGTCTTAAAAGTAGAGGATAGTTGGTGACCTTTTATATGTGAGGTAAGTGGAAAAATTGTAAATTTTTAGAAGAAAAAGGAGTACCCATATTTTTCACATGCCAAAAGCCTCTCAAATGATCCATTATAAAAAATCATAGGATATTAGGTTTATATATGGGTATAAAACTGGTTTTTTATATGTTTATAAGTAATTTTACCCCTTATCTTATTAGTTTAACCCCCAGTGAACCCATTTTAACCTTAACAGCTATAATTAATTTTTAATGTATTTACTATTCATAATGATAAAATAATAATTTTAAAATTTTATATATTATAAATTATTATGATTCCAAATATAGATTCCATTTTACTAGATTTTATTTACATGTGTGAAAATTTGTAATTGAAAATTAATCCCGCAAACACAATGAAAAAAATGTTTTCTAAAGAGTATTATTTAAAAAGATTAAAACAAATTTATATCAAAATTAAATATAATATTTATAACAATTACCTAAATTTGAATAATAGATAAATAAATTTAAAAAATTTACTTATATAATATCTTAGTATAATTTGGATGTTTTTAAATTCATTAAATGAAATTAATTTTTTTTAATAAAACAGGTATTTTTTAATAGTCCTAGAAAAAAATATCTCTTCCAAAAATTATCAAAAAAATAAACCTAAGATATTTTTGACATGTATATTTAAAAGATTATTTTTATTTTTTCAAATAATATTTCTAAAACTACATAAATTAAATTTTAAAATATCCTTTAGAAATTTACAAAATTGTCTTTCAGAAAAATACAGTTTTTTAGAATATTATAAGATTTATTCATATCCTATGTCTAGAAAATAGGAATGATGAATTTTCAATATTTTCTTAAATTAATAATAAATCAATTTCCCTATAATCGTTCAACTGAAGTTATTTTTATAATTCGTTGACGTAAAAAGTGTTTCTATGAAAAAGTATAGTTTAAAAAAATTATATCCATTATTTTCTTTTCTAATTAATTGGTCACCAAATAATTATATATATATATATATATATATAAACCATACATTTTTTTAATTTAGTTACCGATATTTATTCTATACTTTCCTAGGACTTGAAAAAACTATTATATTAAATAATAATATTTTAAAAATGCCTTTCTTCATTAAAAATCTATGTTTCATTCAATGCAAGCTCTCAAAAAATATTAAATTTATTTTAAAGTAAATATCAAAAAAAATTATCAAGGTGACACATGAATAATAGGTTGATTTATTTTATGAATAAAAATATCATCAGAATATCATTAATCATTCTTGAGGGAAATATTTATTCCATTTTGAAATCACTGCTTCAAAATATAAAAATATCAAAAATATCATGGAAAACATTTTAATTGAAAATAACCATGGAATGCAGAAAAGGGATCTTCAAAGAGTTGATCAGTCATGATTATGGGAATCTTAATTCATATTTTATAAGTTATAAATTGATTCCATTCATACATATATAAAAATTCATAAAAAGTACTCATTTGGAAAATAACAATAATATTCCTTTTAGAATATATTCTTTTAAAGTTAATCACTGGTAAAAATAGAATTTAAAAATCATAATACAATAATAAATAAATTCTTTATAAATATATTGAAAATTTGTATATAGATGAAATTTTTTTTTTCGAAAGAAAAAGATAAATAAATTCTATTTTCCTCAAAATCATAATTTAATTTTTTTAGTACTTAATGTAGGAAAAATGAAAGGTGAAAATATATTATATTTAAATAAATAGAGGAGATGAAAATTAATGAATTATTTCATTTATAGATCATGGGATTTCTTCATCAAGAACATAATAATAAAATTCGTATAAAAAATAATATTGTAACAAAAAAACCTTACCACATTAGTATCATTTGAATAATAAGCCCCATGATTGAAATAACATTATAAGGATACATAATTCACCTTTACATTAATAATATGAATTCTAAAATACATTTTTTTGTATAATATAAAACACAAAAATGAAAAAGTATTGAATATGAAATTTGTCCCATAAAAATAAAAGTATGATTAAAATAACATTCCTTAGGTCTGAATTCCTTCATACACATTTGAACCTCATGTATAATAAATAAAAATTTATTATATATCTATTATAAAAAAATAGTAATTTATAAAATACCATGAGGTATTTTCTTATTAACTTTTATCACCTTTATTTTAGCACCTCTTTATTAAAATCACTATTACATGTGATATCATCTACATTTTTCTTGTATATTTTTTTAGTAGTTTTGGTCTGTGTAATTTGATCATGCTTCTAACATTACTATTATTTTCATAATGATATAAATATAACATATATATATATATTTAGAGTCATTCATAAATGATAGATACAGAATAATGAAGTAGATCATTCATGGAGATGGTAGGTCATACGTACACATGAAAGTTATTTCAATTTTTCAACAGATAGAATGAAAGAATAGTAAATAATAATTCAACTTTATAGATTCATTATTATATCATATGTCATGAATCATCCCAGTTTGACCTCATTTGGTCACTTGATCCGGCCTAAGAAATCTCTGAAGCACGTTCTCGATCACCCTAGGGTAGAGACAATCCCAAAGGGAATTCAAAAATTAATAGTGGAAATTATTTCTCCAAATAAAACTAAAAAAATCAGTGGAATACTAAAAGATTATCCCAAAAAGAAGAAAACCAAATAGAAAAACTATACATAACTAAAAATAAAACTAACTAGACCTCACAAACCGAGAAAATAAACATGACCCTACAGTAACTCTCCTAACCCAAAACCCAAAATTACCCTTGGATTTTGATAAAAAACACGATCTTTCACCAGAGACTAAAAATAAGAAAATTTTCGGGTAATGAGTGCTAAAAATCATTATGCATTTCCATGTAATCTATTCTCAATTCATTTACATTAAATAAAATATTATTTTATTACAAGTTTGAAATAAAATTTATAAGCATGGTTTTTTATACATTTTCTTATTATAAAAAATCATAGTCCATTTCACATTTCATTGAAAATATTTTTATTTTTCAAAATAGGTAGGATATGGAGTTTTAGAGAGAAAGTGGGAGAGTTAGAAGAATGAGTTTTTTATTCATTAAGGGTAAATGAGTGTAAAAAATTGAAAAAAAAAATTCTTAAAAACTTTGAAAAACCAATTCATTACATTTATCATTTATTTACACATGTTTTAGGAGCAATGACCGCACAATTAGGAAAATCGAAATAAGAATGCATGAAACTGAACCAACTGATGCACCAAAATTATCCACTATAGATAATTGAGTACCAGGAAAAAACATGGAAATATATAGGATCTCAATGGGTAATCATGAACATATTGAAACTTGATTCTTCTAGTAGGTGTTCCACACTTGATCCTATCAACCAACCCAAACACTCATTCCTTCCCTACCTATCCTAACCGAGGGAAAAAATCAAAAAGAATAAAAAGTACCATACTTATATCTATTAGATTGAGTGTAATTTATACTTTACAAACATACTTTCATGGATAATACCCTTGATATTCTAGGTTCACATGTCATATCAAAATCCGAGAATATCCAAAAAACTAACCTTATAAAAATCACAAGAATATTCTACACAACCATGAATCACCCTAGAGTCATCCCAAGGAATATCACATTTCCTTTAAACCAACAACAAAATAGGGAATTCCCCTGCCAAGGACCTTCCCTTCACATTAGAAACCATAAAGGAAATAAATAAATTCCAATTATATTTTTCAAAGTAGAAAAAATTTATGAAGGTTCCAAACAGACCTAGAGCCCCCATTGACTGAAAAAACATTTCCAAAAAGGATAAACCACAGAATTTATGAACCCAAATCCACTTATAAATCCATTTTAGGAATAAAAAACATTTCATAATCCATAATTATCCTTTAAGAAACAAAACTCTCTTTTAATCGAAAATAGATAATTTTTATGATCAAATGGTGTGTGTTGTTTATTGAAATAATTCCAAATAATTCATTAAAAATAGGATTTTACTTCAATTCACATCAAACAATTTTTATTAAAATCATACATCAGTACTTATCATTAAATATGTTTGTGAAAATATGGGAATCAATATTTATTGAATTAAAAAGGAAACTATAATGTGAATTATACCTCAAACTTGTGATGCATCAAAAACGAAAACCTAAAAATACTTCATGAGGGTCCGAAGAACAAAGATCATCCACATGAAACATTAAGAATTGAAAACACCAAATTTATACTAAGTGAAACACGAACACTATACCGATGAAACTAAGGTTGAAGAGGAACCAACAAGAAAAATGGGGAATGAGGACGAGAATGAAGAGAGGACTATATTACATTGAGGAGTGACCCTACAACCATAATAAATCCACATAGATCCCCCTTGGAAAAAGATGGGAGGATTTATGAACAAGGGAGGATCTCTGATATGTGTGAAATAACCAAATTATGGGGATAGGAGGTGTTTTGGGTTGAAAATCGATATGTGTGGAACAATAATGTGAAAATTTTAATGTACCTCAGAACTGCGCATAGTTTGGCCTCATAGTGTGGGAAATAATACACCAACCATCCCTAGAAACACTAAAAACATACATATTTTGGAAACAATGTTTCAAAAACTGTACTCGAACCACGTGACATGGGTTTTTTCAAAAACACTAGATCCATGTGCACACATTCTTAATAGTTTGGGCTAACTATGCTTCAGCCATGGACCCTTTAGGAGAGGCACCCATGAAATGCACAATTTCTATTCAAATCTGTATAGTTTGGAACAAACCGTAGGATAACCTTGAAACTAAAATCATGAATGTTAAATATTAACTAAAAAGAGAATCAATCATATGGGGGCACATTGTTTCCCTTTATCCATGATCTTAAACCACACAACATTAAAAAAACATCCTAAAACTGAAAATATTAATTTAAAACCTCAAAAACTAACAATAAAATCCAAAGAAAAAAATATAATTCAAAATAAGAAAGGAAAATAAAAAATGGGGTGTGATAATTCTACCCACCATAAAGATTTAATCCTCCGTAATGTCTCATTGTTTCAAGTTGATCAGGATGAAATATAAAGAGTTCCAATATCTGTATGATCCGACTCCAAAAACCAAGAACACCTCAATAATCACTAGGATGAAGACAAGCATGTCCACCTAAAAAACCCACTAAACTCAAAAAATTCCTCAAAATATATTGATTGTCCAAAATCACAAACAAAAACCTTTTTAAAATCAAAATCTTCAAGCCTGCAAAAGGATCCCAATATTCTCCCAATGTGAAGAAAAACTCAAAAATAGAAGAAAAAAAGGACTATAGATAGCCACCAGATTCCCCCATAATTTTAAATAAGTAATGGAGAAAGTAAGAAATATGATATTATCTCATTCAAAATAGAATTCTAGTTTGTTCTTACCACCATTTTATAATTGAAATTAAATTCCCATGTAACACCACTAGTCAAACATAGAACCTCAAAACCATAATGACCACACACAAACCCTAAGACGAACCAAATGACAGTAAAAAGACCCATAAAGAGACATGATTTACTTATAGATGAAGAAATTTAGAAACTATAAAAGGGATCTTATAAAAAATGGATATTCAAAATAAAAATACAATATCCCTCTTAAATACAAATAATCAACACCCAATAAAATACAAACTTCACAAAAATTGAGAATTTAATCAACAATAACATTAAACATAACCCTCTCCACCACCCGACTACTAAACATAGTGTGGGGTGTTTCTTGAAGGGTCAAATCTAGCTCCACATAAGTTTCTAGAAATACCTAAACAAAACAATTGCAGGTGACTTAGGATTCTATAGGCATGGGGGGGGTCATCAATGCTTCCAGAAAAGATGGATTCTTTTGACCTAACCATCCACATTGATGACACATCGGGGTTTAGTGTCCAAAATATACCAATGAACGATTAGGATTCTTCTTGATTCCACCATGAGCACCATTATCATTAAGATGACTCCCCATATACATATAGTAATTCCCTCCACTTCTACCAGATACTAAAGGGGTTTTTATTTCTTCAATTACCACTACCAGAAAAGCTTCAACCCAAATTACTAGGCTCACCACATTGACAAATTTTGTAAGACTGAAATCCAACACCTTTGACTACAGATCAAGATGAAGCCCATTTCCAAAATACAAATCCTTCACTGAATCATCATCGAAATACTCTATGAGAAAAGGAACTAGATCAAAAAATTTTGAAAAATCTCCAATACTAATGGTCGAACATTTCCATTATTGTTCCACCTTCACAACCTCATTAATTTACTAGTAGATGAATGATGCCTATAATAATTCATAGGAGATGTCTACCTAAAGGTTGGATTGAATAACCAATATAAAACCCTTCCAACTCAGACCATCGAGCGTAATGGTATTAAACATAACCATTCGATACCCAGAAAACACAAGGAAACCCTAGAACCTCTTAATTCATCACATCTACTCTTCTACATCAAGTGGATTAGTTTGAATAGAAATAGGGTAGGGTTCTACTTTTGAAACTCAAGAAGACATTCTTTAGGATAATCAATTATAGGGTCCACTAATGGTGTACCACCCGTAGCTGCACCACATTTATCCTTTACCTCTTTCATTGGGGAACACACTAAAAAACAAGAAACGAAACTCAATCAAACCAAATCACCATCCCAAATTTCTACAAATAAACAACATACACAAAAGAAAACAACTCACACTTTTCCTAAAACATTCCAAAAATATCACAAAGCACCCAATTACAAACCACTTACATATTCCACACTCCAAAAAAAGTAATTTTAAACAATTTCCATATATTTCCATCCAAAAACCCAATTCTTACCACTTAATCCTTACCTATAATCTTAAAAAAAACCTCATTTCATAAAAATCGTTCAATAAAAACCCCATTTTATCAAAACTCAACTTATTGAAAATCCATTTTCTAAGACTTTCAATAATATAAATCAGAAAAATCACTTTCCATTTTCTAAAAATGAATAAATCACCATATAAAATAGGGTTTTCAGGATTTAAAACAAATATTTAAAAATGGATTCAAAATTTTAGAGAGACTCAAAAATACTAATCAGGGTAAAATTGTTTCAATGGGTATCTTGGCCAAAGAGATGGAAGTTTTATTTCCATCATACCACCATTGTAGAGAGTCTTTTAAGACCACAAATTTAGGCCCAAATTTATTTCCAGACACTAAAACCTCCCTGGAGGCCACATGCTCAACTCCCATTACGTTCGTGAATGATAACTAAATTCACCACACAATACCCAAAATCCAACATTCCATAGTGAAACAAGTTTTAGAAATAAGATAGTTGTCCAAAAACACCATCATTACTACACCCCATGTTTTGATAGTCCTACTAAATCTACCTTGAATACATAAATAAAAAGGTTTAATCTGAAGGGTAGGTCCTATGAATAACCTTCTCTGATAACATTTTGTCAGGAACCAACTAGGGTCAACCTCGACTGGTCACCCAAGCCAACCCACAACATCCCTGAAAGCATATTCTCAATCACCTAAGGGTTGCGAAAAGAACCAAATCTATCAAAATAGAAACATGGTCAATTATTTCACCCAATATAATTAAATTAATATAGATGAATACTAAAATAGAATCCAAAATTAAATAAAATGAAATTGAATAACTAAACATATCTAAAATTAAAACTAAGTAAACCTGATGACCACTAAAACTCCATGTGACCCCATAGGTCACTACCTGATCCTAATACCCAACATCACCCATGGAGATCAAGACCAATCTAGAACCTACACAAATGACCAAAAACAATAGAGAATTATTGTAATTATTATAAAAACATAGTTTGAATTATCAAGTAATCTATTACCTGTGCATTTAAATTAATTAAAGGATTCATTTTTTACTATTTTTAAGTGATGTTTTTAAACATTCATTTCATTCATTTCCTTTTTAAATAAATCATAGTCCAATAAAATTTTCACTAAGAATATGGTTCCTTTTCTAAAGATAGAGGATTTATAACATTAGAGAGAAAGAGGGAGAGTGATAAGAATTATTTTTTTATTCAATATGTGAAAATTAATATGAAACATTATAAAAATATTTTACATAAAAAGTTTAAGACACAATTAATTAGTTTTATAAATATTTACACAGGGTTTAGGGGGAACAATTACATAATAGGGAAAATTCAAGCCATTATGTATGAAATTGAAAAAATATAGGAACCTAAATTATCCAGAATATATAAATTTATTCTAGGGGAAATAATGGAATACCTTTAAGTTTATTAGATAATACAGAACATATTAAAACCATATTCATATCATAGGTGAGCCTTTCCTGATTCCATCATCCAACCCAAACTCTAGACCTTACCCTACCTGGATTAATCTAGGGGAACAATCCCAAAGCAGAGTAAGGTGCACACAAAGGGAAACTAGGTAGTGCATAATATAAACTAGTGTGGTAAATTATCTTGAATAAGAAACTATAAATTCTAGGTTCTCATTTCATATCGAAATTGTAGCGGATCCAAAAAAGCAACCATATATAAATCACAAGAATATGACACACAACCAATAATCACATCCCAAGACACCCCAAGGAAGACACCATTTCTTTCGAAACAACAACACATAAGGGAAAAACCATGCTAAGGACCTTTCATTCCTATTATCTACAACTATGAAATAGATAAATCCATAGAATTGTTTTCAAATGTGAAACAATTTATGATGGTTCCAAATGGGCCTCAAGAAAACTTTTATTGAAAAAACCTTATTGAAAAAGGTTAAACACTATATTTTTTAACAAAATACAATTTAGAAATATATTTGTGGAATTATACACATTAAAAAATCCAAATATATCATTTAGAAACCAAAATTCACTTTTAATGTCTAATCGGGAAATTCAATTGCCACATGTTGTGTGAAGTTTATTAAAACAATTCCATATCATTCAATATAAAAATGATTTCAATTATTTTATAAAAAAAACTTGTATATAATTCCAAAATCACTCATCATAATTATTGAGAGGTTTGAAAAAAACAATCATATGATTTTTCTTCCATTTAATGGGAAAATTAAAAGGGAATACTAAATCAATATCTTGAAACATCAACAATAGAAAACTGAAATAGGTCCTTGAGGGTCCAAAGAAGCATGAAAAACTAAGAGAAATAATAACAACACAAAATGATCAATTTAAACACAATAAAACATGAACCCCTTTACCAATTGAACAAAGGAAAAATATGAACAGATAAGAATAATGTCAAAGGAATAAGATAAAGAAGATTGGAAGTGATTACCTTTGAGTAATCACCAAAAATCCAAGAATAATTCATTTAGAATCACCATGGATAAAGGATGGGATCCTTGAAATATATGGGAGGAGATTCCAAAGGGATGCACAGACCAAATGACAGGTAGAGGAGGAATTTGGGGGTTTTAAAACTAGATGGTAAGAATGGTCAATTCGAATTTTTAATGAACCTATGCATTTTACATGGTTTTCTAGCCTGGTATGATAAACTATGTGCCAAACATGCACCCCTAATTAGACACAAAAGACAATTCCATGGATTAGACTCCTGTTTTGGGAAATAACAAACCAACCATGCAACATTTTTATTTAAAAAACTATACATATAGGTGTATTCCTTCCATATAGTTTGGGATAACAAAGCTCATACCAAACACTATTAACCAGAGACACCCAAGACATACACGGTATCTATTGGGTGACGCACAGTTTGGATAAAAAAATACACATCCCATGAAACTCTAATAGTTCGTTTTAAAAATGAATTTAAAAGTGACTCAACCAAAGGAGGTCTCACAGTTTCACTTTAACCCTGTAGTTATACTATGAAATTGAAGAAAAAAATCCATAAACTCAATATTTTATCCAAAAACTACATAACACACTAGAAATTCTAAAGAAAAAAAGAGAAAAAAGATGGAAATAATAATCACGGTTTGAAAAACTACATATCATATATATTGGTCTAATATATCCTTATTACAATAAAAGTAAAAAAGAAATAAAAACTGAATCATGTCGCTTTGTAGATGTGATAGTCCACACATATGCATGATTGATGTTATCATTTTCCAAAAATTTGTAAGATAGAAAGGATAATATAATATTCTCAATCTATAATTATAATTATTTCACAATTAACCTATATTTATATTAAATCTTTCATAATACCCATCAATAATATAGAGTGACAAGAAATGAATTGTATAACTATCTGAAGATAATAAGTCGTATATAGGCACAATCGATATTTGCAAATTTCATTTGAAGGAAATATGAATAATTAAAGTGGTTTCATAATCCTAATAATATTTATAAATATTTAGGATACATAATATATTTTTAATATAGAATATAATATATTTATAAGTGGTAAAATTTTAATTTAAAATAAAGTTACTGATTAAGGTGATTAACTCTAATTTGAAATAACCCCTTTATATATCCTCTTAAGGGCTATAGAGTTCATATTTTGGGAATAAAAGAACCACTAGAATTTATTTTGGAATGTTTATATGAGACATTTTTAGATTTTGGTTGATCTATAGAACCCAAAGTTCTAAGAATAAGAGACAGGAGATGTTTCCTTTTTTTATTATGGGTAGGGACACCCTCAGAATTTCTTATAAGATTGAAATTTATTAGTAATTCTGAAAAAAAGAAAATTATTCTAAATGGAAATAAAATAGTAAAAGGATGAAATTTAAAAACATATATTATCCTCATATATCTATTTTTGTATTTTTATGATTATTACCTAATTGAGTAAAAAAATATCTTCACAGAAATCATTATTTTAAATTTTGAAAATATTAATTTAATTTAAATCCATATAAATAAGTAAATTGTTTTAATTTAAATATAATAGTTTAAAATAAAACTATTTTGTTATAGGTTTCTAAAAATTTAGTGGAACAAAATAAGTCACATGAATAATGTTACTTATACAATTTTTAAAATCATTTATTATTTTTTAAAATTGGAGAAATAATGCATCAGTTTCGCATAAAAATTTAATGACATTATATAATTAATAAAAAAATATTAATTATTTTTTATCATGAAATTAATTTCATTAATTACAAAATACACACTAATATTTTCTCATAATTTTATTTTGTCCCTTTGTAGAATGATAATAGATATTTAAAACAAACATAGTGAAATTTTCTCAATTTCATTTATTTATATATAATAATTTTCTTTTTTCATGGACATGTGTCCATTAAAAAAATTATACATTGTGCCTCAGTTGATAAGAGTTGAATTAATGTCACCCGATTATATTTATGATTAAAACTTATATCCTTATCACATAGTTGTATCCTTGATTAATTTGATTTACCATTAATTGAGTTGATAAATGTTAACAATGTTTCTATTCATATTGAACAAATATAAAAGGGAGATATTTAAAAAAAATTATGCTCTGGATTAAAAATATGGAACCCATTTCATCAAATTAAATTTCTATAATTCAAAAAATAATAATTTTAAAATAAACATACACCACTCCAAAAAACTATTTTTAAAAATATAATTTTTTAATTATAACACTTGATTTATTCAAATCCAATGACTAGAATAAAATATTAATTGAATGTTTAAAATTTTGATTTAATAAATAATATATAAATATTATTTAAATAATTCACCAATAGTGTTTAATTTTATTTATTAAAATAAAAATTCAGTATGTGCATAAAATAGTTTTTCTTAAAAATACCTCTTTTAGTTTCTTATGAATATTTTTTTTTATAATACACAAAAACTTCCTTTATACATATCTAAAAATAATATTATTATAATTTAGATATTTCTATTAAACCCTCTAATCCAATAGTAAGGTGATTACTATAATTTAATATTATATCACAGTTCCTTTAAACTTGATGATTCATTTAATATAAGCTATCCAATAAATTAAATTTATTTGAAAAAAAGTCCTAAAATATCAAGGGTGATCAATTCAATCCCAATTAAAATAAAATTTTCCCTCTAAAGTAATTATTTTAATTTAAAAAAATTAGTACATATTTGTTTTATTACACTCTTGGGTTCCCATTTAACTTCTTTTAATTTGTTATTTCTCTTTATAACTTTTACTAGTTGAGTAGTCTTGTTCTATAGTATCTTATCTCTATAATACAAGATTTATATTTTCTATTCCACATAAGATTTAATATAATCTAGAGGTATGAAATAAGTATTTAGTAGGTTTGGTGGATCAGTTGTGTATTTACCTAGTAGGGACACATAGAACACATCATGAACTACATAGTGGTCTAGTGGAAGTTCTAATAAATAAGCTACAATCCATACTCAGTTAAAAATATAAAAATGGTAAATATACCTAGGTCTCATATTTACCATCCAAACTAATATCATAACATTATTCCATGGATAAATTATTTAAAAACATTCTCAACAACATAAAATTCCAAGTCATACCCATGACTTCCATTATTAATTTTATATCGACTATGAGCTTTCGTGATGTTCATCTATATTTAACTAATTTTACCTATCATTTCCTAAGATAGATTATGTCTTAAAATCATTATTTATTTGTCATCATACCAACATGTTTTTGTTTAACCATTCTTTACATAGAGATATTTATAGGAATTTATCATAATGATCGAGTGAAATCTATTATTGTATAAGAAATCCTCTAGATCAATGTGTTGATACCAACTCCCTTTGAAATCCATTAAAAAATACCTACATAACCTCTACGGATTTATTTTTTCTTTCAAAATAGCCATATATCTGAGGATGATACAGCTTACTAAAACTCCAGTCTATATCAATATTCAACTAAATAATTCTCCTTATTATTGAGGTAATCCTCAGATCTAGATCAGATAAAATATAATGTGGGGGTTCATGTAACCTTACAACTTATTTAATTTTAAATTATTGAAAAACGATCCATTTAGAAATAATCTAAAATGAAAATTAATTGTGTAGAATTTTTAAGCCAATTGAATACAATCCATATGGTATTTCCCCTTTTAATAATTTGGGGATTCTAGAGAAAAAATCCATGATTTTTTCCTCTTTTAAATTTAGGCGTAGGTAATGGTTATAGCATCCCCATAGAATTTTGTCTCTCATACTTAACTTACTGACATACCAAGGACATAGAAATTCACTCAAAAATATCACAATTTTTGTTGTCCCGCTAGAAATACTCTTTTAGATCTCTATACATTTTAGAACTTCCATGATAAATAGTGGGTGTTGAACTATAAGCTTCATCCAACAGCTCCTTCATATTTGATATGAATGGAACACATACATGATTCTTAAACATTATCATCCCTTCACAATCAATGATAAACTCAGGGATAATTATCACCTTTTTATTTATTTCTATTTTTTCATTTTGTGCCTCTTCAACCTTTACATGGATAGATGGTTGAACACACATTTGAAAAAATAATATTTATCCCCTTACATAAAGATTTCAATATCCACACATTGAAAATCTATAAATATTTTATGTTTTATGATCCTTATAATAGATTACCTAGTATGATCCATTCATTTGAGAGAGTATACTACCATATTCACCTTCATATGGTGGTTAGATATTGAGCGGTCATAATCATTAATCATCTCCAGCCATCTAATCTGGTGCTTATTCAAATATATTTTTGTGAAAATATAATTTAAACATTCATTATCCGTATATATATCCAACATTTATCTATAAATATAATTCATCCTTTTCATTAATGAAAATATAACTTTAGTTACATCAATATCATTAGTGGGGTAATTTTTCTCTTTTACCTTCAACATGTGTGAGGAATAAGATATCACCATATGATTCAACATTATCATGTATCACAATAATTTAATTGAGGAATAACTATGATTACAAACCCTTACCCAATGTATAGTAAATTAATAATAGGTTCAATGGATAACCATCTCTCTATTTACTTGAATTTTTTTCACATTCTTGTGTCAAATGGAACTTGACTCCCTTATGTGTGTCATTGAAAGTGGGTTAAATAATGATGATAAGTTCTCCAAAAAGTGTCGATAATATTCATCCAAACCATGAACACTGTATATATAATTCTTAATTACTGGTCTACACCAATGTTCAATAACTTATATCTTTAAAGTATCTATTTATATACCCTTAATTGAGATTATATTTCCCAGGAATGAAATTTTTTTTAATCCATAATTAACACTTGGTAAATTCATTATAACACTTCTCCATATTATGTGTCTTCATTAAAATTCTCATGCGATCCCCATTATCTTCCATTCTCTTAGAATATATGGGAATATCATTTATAAAGTCTACCAAAAACTGATAAGGTAGTCTATAAAAAATCTATAAATTAAATTAATGATGTTGGTGGGGGGATTATTGATACCAAATGAAGTCACTATAATGTTTTAAAGTTCATACCCTAAATAGAAAGCTATATTGGGAATATCCTCCTTATTGAACCTAAATTTATAATATCTAAAATGAAGATCAATCTTATAAAAGTATTAATCTCCTCAAAGTTGATTTAAAAGTTCATCAATATAAGGTATATGATACTTGTTCTTAATTTTTCTTTTTTATTTTTATTTTTAAATTAATGAATCATAACATTGAACCATTTTCTACTTAAATAAAATGAACTACTTCACCCAAAGGTGACATATTTGGCAGAATTAATCACCAATCAAGATTCTCTTGGTGTTTCTTCTTCAGTTACTCTGAATCATTCGATGACATTCTATATAGAGTCTTTAAAATAGGTTCTGAACTAGGTATGTTATCTTTCTATAACTAAACATCAAGAATCTAGGTAATACTAGAAAATTATTTTATAAACATATAAAAAAACTCCCACACAATAGGAATATGTTTTATATAGAGTTTTTCTACAACCAACTAAGATAAAAAATTCTTTTTAATAAGAATCAAGACCAATAAAATTGATTTTATTTCCATCAGATGTTTATATTTATCAAAAAATTATAGATAACTGAGGGTTGGTCTATAATATCAAGTGTGACTTACCTTACTCAGTAATTTATGTGGGATATATATAAATGAATTTAATCTATTCTCAGGATAAAATGAAACTCAACCAAAGGGATAAAAATATGCTTTTTACGAAGCACATTCCCATAAACATCAATAAGGTAAGAATCATAGACTGGATAAGTGATCATCATGCCATTAAATATTTTTACTACTAACTCATCATATAATCTTTGAGGGGTCATAGTGATAGAATTTGAAAATTCATTTGATATAAAATATCCGGTAGATCCAGAATCATATACGAAATTTTGTATTCTAGATTGGATGGTAAGTGTACCTTTCACCATATAATTATCTTACCCATCATCAAAAATAGTGGTCACGTAATATTTCCATTTTTATGGTCTTAAATTTTTATTGTAATCTATTATCATTATTAACCCTCAGATTTTGAAACTAGTTGGAATAAATCACATTCTCCTAAAAATTAAAAAAAAAATTGGAGTGTGGGTGGTGTATTCTGGGATGCTTTATCTCTATTTTCATAATTATCTAACTTCTACCCATAAATTCAGTATTCTATTTACTGATAACCATCATTTTCTATAATTTATATATTTGTGTATTACCTTAAGAAAATTTATATAATCTTTTCTTGCATAGTTGGCAGAAAAAAATGAAATTCTTCTTATTTTATCAAAGGTTTTTAAAAAATTTATTAAATTCCATCATTCATGTCTTTTAAAAAATAGGAGCTTGATGGGAAAATATAATATAATATCCACCTTGAAGAGACATAGAATTATTTATTCATATATACAAAACACCCTTATAGATATCACCCTTTAGAGACAATGTTTTAGGCCACTAAAGAATCAGTGAAACATACTTTCAGGTTAGGTTAAAATTCTATAGGAATACCTTTCAAGTCCTATAAACGTTTTCCTTATAGGTACCAAAAAATCCCTCATCGTTATATTAAATATCATATAATTCCATTTAAATGTTCATTTTAAGAACATTAGGAAAGTAATTATTCAAAAATTATCTATTATACTCATCTACCTAAATTGATTCAATTTCATCATGTTTCCTCGTGTTCTTGAGAAGATACTAACAATGATATTAATTTACTTCAAAAAAATATACACCCATAATAACTTCATCATGTTCCATAAAATGAATAATTGGAAATATATTTTCAATTATATTGATCAATTTCTCTGCAGATTCTAGATCATCAAGCCCATTAAAAGTAGGCGGACATTCCCCCATGAAGGAAAAAAATAGAACAATATACCCTCTATTTTTCATTTGTATGCCCAATGTGATTCATTGCATGAGATATTTGTGTGATCATAAAAACTATTATCCCATTGTGGATTTTGGAAACTATCATTAACTATAATGGTATTAATTTTCACAAACCATTTCATATATTAACATATATATTACCACATGTCAGATCCTATATTATTACAAGGCATCATATTAAATATCAGTTCAATTAATTCACTTAACAATTCATGTGTGTTTAAGTCTAAACAATATTATAACTGATTATATATGTGTAATTGTGAGTTTTATCATTTTTTAACTTTGTTGAATTGCATGACAGATAGAACATTTAAACATGTCTATGTATGATTCACGACCACTAATATGAATATGAATCACCAGTAGCCATATGACTTACTAATATACAGATCAAACAGGCATATTTTCCAAGTATGTGAAGATGAAATCGATAAACGAAGGACTCACCATTACACATGCTACCGACACAGATGACCTACAATTTGTTCAAGTGACCTAACGTTGCATGGTGCTTCCGATGCAAGGAATCACCATCAGTTGAAATGAGTAACTGTTGGATCAACAGTGTCACCAACATAAGGATGTACTAACCGTTGATATGAGTTACTGATAGTTCATTTGTCTCACCGACCGAAACAGACACTGACACTGAGAATCACCAACACTGAAGGAAATGACTCACCAATTTAGAGTGTCACTGATGCTGACATACTGATGATGATAGATCGATTCCAATGAGTCGCCAATACTTATGACTCACTGATTGACATTAGAAATATTTTTTATTTATTAATTCACATTTATATCAAATGGTCATATTTTGAAAAATTAATGATCCTGATATTCTTTAATGTTTTCTATAGGACATTCATTATAAAATTCAAGCTACATACACATGGGAAGATCTTCATGTGCTAGACCTTGAATTATGAAATAATTATATGTTAGATCTTTCAAAAAGAATAAAAAAGGGAACCAAGAAAAGAGAACTCATAAAACTCTAGATCTCACTCCCAAAAACCCAAGAACTCAAAGTAAGAACATACGGGGAGTTCAACAAGAAAAAATTAAAGCTGCTAAGTGACCTTGAATGGCTTTCCAACAAGAATTTGAACATTTCACACTCCCAGAATTTATAGCACAAGGACTACAATACTCTGTTGTGGAGCCAACTTCTAAAAGAGGAATCAAACTAAATTTCCGCTACATCAAACGAGTATAGAGCTATACTTCATTATACATAGAGACTTCTAAACCTTATTCTACCTTTTTAGCTCTAGTGCGTTCTCTTATTTACATTTTACAAGTTGTGTGTGTATATTTATGTTACACACACACTTACGCATGTTCATAACTGTAGGATACTTGATATCCTCAATATCACAGTCTTTTTATATCATTTTATCCCATGTAAAACTATGGAAGAAGTCGTGTGTGACATGGTTGTTGTTTTTTCCATGAAGAACACTGGTATAGGTCAAGTGTGACTAGGATAGCCCCGGGAGCTGTTATGAACCCCGATCTAGGGTTTGGATCAAAATGTTTATTAATTTAAACATCATGGTGGCAGGTGATCACAATGTAGAGAGGATTAAGTCTCATCTTGAGATTGAACCTCTTGTTTAGATCCATTGTATTTTTACTATTTAGTTTTACTCTGTTTTATCACATAATTAATAAAACTAAATTGAACTATGATAGTTGTTTTAGTGTGTTTATATTACAGTTTTGGACTAGTAGGTTAGTTTCAAAAGAAACATTTATCTTTAGATTAATATAACAGAGAATTAATCAATATTTTGTGAAATTAATTGAACATTCAGGATGATTATAAATTTACCAAAAATGACATAGATTGTGGTTTTAATTGGAGGAATATTAATATAATCAATTTTTAACAGAAATTTTTATAGATACTCAATTCGCCCCCTCTTGAGTACTCTACTCTGACTAACATTTGGTATCAGAGGTTGATTTTTTTTCAAGTTTCAGTTTTCAAGGCTTTTTTGAATCTTTTCAACTATAATTTTAGTTGGATTTCAATGATCTTAAATTTTTTGTTATTTATAAATATTTATGTATCACCACATGATTCCATGGTATACTTCCCTTTGAATAATACAATAGTTGGCGTTGTACGCATCTTCGAGTTCTAGCACACCATGACCAATCAAACTAGCCGTTTAGGAAGCATATTTGAATAGTAATAACAACTTTCTTAAATTTTATAAATTTTATTTTTCAAAATGGACTTCATTTTTGGATTCAGAATATCAAAATTAGCCTAAGGTGAATTTTTGGTATTTTTCTTAAACATTCAATTTTTGATGAATAGTGATAAATGTTGTGTTATTTTTTAAAACAACCTTTTTATTTAAATAGTTATTTTTTTTATTAAAATTTATTTTATAGTAAAATAGATAAATATTACCAATATTAGTCCAATTTAATTTAATGGTGTCATTTTATAATAAGATTAGATATATTAAACTTTTTTGAATTTTAACGTATTTTACCCACCTTCTAGGCACATTTGAAAATTTTCATAAAACGTAATTTTACCACTTTTGTGATTTTAATTTCAAAAATATGACAGACAAGGCTTTCATCAGTATGTAAAATGTGGTTCAATATGGTGAAAATAAATTTTGGTGAATAAACACTTTTGAATTATATTTACCACAGTTAAAAATAAAAAAGGGCAATTAAAGGTAAAATTGATATTATAATTACCCAAACACATATCTTAATTCAATTAGATAAGTGTATTTTGACCAAAATAAATCTGAGGACAAATAATTGATCTTTTTTTATCCACTTTTATTAGATTACAAAATTTATTATATTTTATTTAAAAAAGAGTTAAAAGTGTTAAATTCAAATTTTAATAACTAAACAATTTTTAATATAGGGTTATACATAACATAAATTAAACTATAAATATTCATTAGAAAGGTAAAAATATGTTACAAATCATTGTATTTTATTTATAATTTTTAGGCATTATGTAATTAAATTTTTTTATGACACAATGTTGATGCAGTAATTACCTTTTTAATGAATGATTAAAATAGTTGATATTATAAATTTTAAAATAAATTTAAATTGAAATTTTTGATTCCATACAAAAAATTTCTAGGATAATATGGAAATTTAAGTTTGATTTAATTTATTTTTTAGAAGGAATCTAGTTGTTATGACTTTCACAAAATCAAAATACTATATAGTGTCAAAATAGACATAAATGAGTTAAAAAAACAATTTTATTAAATAATGAAATATTCATAAAAATATAAAATTCGTACAAATTAATTATATAATGTTACATATTTTATTAATCAACTAGTTTATGTTATCTTTTCATATTATAGTAACTATATTATTCTGGTAGTACAAAAATACTAGAAGACACGGTAAAAGTTAAACTATTTAACTAAGGATTAAATATAAAAGATAAAGTTATTATGTTAACAAAAACATGGCTAAAACCTATTGGTAGAGAGGATTTAGACCCATCCACATCTTTTACTCGAAATAAATCCATTTTTCTCTATTACATAAATAAAATAATTTTATAATAAATTAATATTTCATGATTTTTCTAAAGTTCCCCTCACCTCTCTTATAAAAGAGAACTTCTCCTTCTCATAAATTCACACCTAAAATTCATTTAACTTGGAAAAAACCTACAAAAATAACCTCCCACATACCATAACATAATACTATAGGCCTTACTTTGATCAGAAAGCCAACCTAAAGATCCCTTTTGTTCAAATCAAATGGAAGCACCCGATGAAGAGGTAATTATTTTATCACCTCTTTCAAAGTTGTTTTCTCATTATAATTCCTCTTTCTATGTTGTTTCCATAATAAAATAATAAATTAAGTACCTTATACATACTGATATGTTATTAAAAATATGGTACAACTATATTCATTATTCTATCCATCCTATAAATTAAAAGTCACCATACGTGCGTACGTATGGCTTATCATCTCCGCATCGTGGTGTAGTTTGTTATTCAACACTTCATTATTTAGATGGCTATAATAATGAGTATAATTGATTTAAATAATAAATATAATATTTTAATTATTTTTTATATATAATATACCATCTAATTACAAACAATTTCACCATCAATAGAATGATATTTCCTCTTGTGTGTACGTATGAGTTACCGTGTCCACAACGAGATGTGATTTCATTCCCCATCGTAACCATTAAAGAATAATTTTCATTTTATGATTAAGAAAAATGTTTAAGAAATTAAATAATTTTGGATATGAATAAAATAAATCCTATCTATCATAAACATGACTTATGTAGCAAAACATATAAAGGAAAAATAATTAGTTAACACCCTAAACAAAGATACTAAAGAAATATTATTAACAAAGAAATATTAGAGGATTATATATGATATCATATTTATGTATATTTTTATTTTATAACTTAATTAAAATTATTTAACCATTATATAGGACGTTAACATACCCTTTACTAAGTAAAAGTACTAGGTAAAGGTCAATTTTATAATCTCATTATTATCTATGGTTATTTATACTTAAGTATCTACTAGGACTTCATTATCATACACATATGTGTTTCTTAAAAATGTATTTCAAAACAATTTTTTACTATTTCCTAGACTATGGGTTTAAGTCATTTATTCCCTTGTTTTAATTTTTATAAAATGTTATGAATGGAATCTTTTTGTTGTTTTCCAAATAGGTAACTTTATGACCTTTTGAAAAATTAAAGAATAAATTTTTTTAACTTATACGGTGGGTGTGGCTATTTCCCATTTTTATAACTCCTTATAATCTTCCCTTAAAATCTTTTAAGAATATTTTCAAAATAAATTTTATTTTATAAATACGTTACTTTTAAATGATTTCAATGTAGAAACAAATATTTCACTCAAATAGTTTTTGGATTGATTTCATTTATGTCAACATATTTTGTAATATTTTACACTTTTTTGAATTTGATTTATTATGATACAATATTCTATATTGTATTGAATATTTTGTGACATGTTTGAATGTGTATGTGTTATTTTTATACCATTCATGATTTTTGGTTAGAGTATTAACATTTCATATGCTAGTTTAATATTAATTTTTATGTTATGTTTCACCTTTTCATATAAGGAATGCATTGGACGTATTAAGTGACAAGGGGCTTGCTATAGCCCCTCATTGCATCATTAGGTCTCATGAGACAAACTAGTGTCTTGGTACAAGGCCTTGAAAATATTTTTATTTGTAGTCTTGGAATTAGGACTTGACTATGTGGTTATGATGTCTGGAATTATGTATTCCATCATTAGGATATTAGCTGTTGATATTACATATGATTCATCGACTAGTATAATATCCATGTGAATATGTAAATGGAATTATTTAATTTATTTTTTCCATATTACTATGAAGTTTACTTTTAAAAGTATTGTGTTTTAGTCTTATACATTGTTGTAAATGATTATGCTTATTTATGATAGTTTCCTCTATATTATTACCCTTACTTATCATCTGAGATCATTCCGTTCTTATGTTTTATTTTTCCAAGGATGAGAAAAAAATATATTATGAACTAACTATTGGGATAATCTAAGGGATATGAGTGTGCTCAAAGGAGACACAATTTTTCTTTTTTCTGTTCATAATGTAATTTAAAACATAGTTATGTATCTTGTACTTCCAAGGATACAAAACAGATCGATCTTTCATGACTTTTTCTCTTCTGATCCTTCCTATGTTATGTAATAATGCATTGACTCTAGGTAACAAGGGTCAGGACGTTATAGTTGGTATCATAGAATGTTTAGTAAAAACTTTGGAAAATAGATTTAGAGAAAATCGTATTAGAGAAAATCACCCTAAAGAAGACATTGAGGATAATATAGAAGAAAATCCAAAATTTTTGTTAATTTAGATATTTTGTGGGTTTTATAAGAAATACATCCCTAACTGGACACTACAAGTGGACATGGTTTTGTCATAGATGTACGTACGTGTGAAAACTTTGACATGGAGTTTCAGGCCTGACCCAGGGAATCCTGGAACACGACAATGGGCCTTACTGCGCACCTGGTTTGACACTCCTGGAGGATATTATTCAGATAATTCACATTTTCTATACAAACCATTATGAAGGATTTATGAGTAAATACTTCTACATATAAAATATTTTTTTGATTATAGATTATATGTGTTAACTGCTCAATTTATGTTATGTATTTTACAAGTTTGGAATTATACATTGTGATTCATGAACTAATCTAGTGTATTCCATTGTTTAGAAATGGTGCATAGTGTAACGAATGGAAATTGTATAAACACACATGTAATGACCCGTAAAATTCAAGGGAAATGTTTTCTTAATTTTCTTTGGGATTTTAAAAGATTGCAGTTTCTGACGGCGCATGATTCCGAGGCCCGGTGTGCCCAGAATCAATTTCCGAATTTTAGCTTGGGTACGTTCACTGAACGTACGAGCGGGTTTTTCTATATTTTGAACCGGTACTCGGAATTGAAATCTGAGGACACCGATGAACTCACAACGCCGATATTTTCTTAAGAGGACTTTTACAGTAGGTGCGTTTTCTTGGGAGAAGAAGTTAAATTTTGGGGTTTAAGGAAGAAATAAATAAAATTGTGAACAATTTTATTTTTGATAACCAAGGGAGATAAATTCAACCATGGGAAGTTGTTGGTGCGACCCACAACTACCCAACTTCCCATGTGTGGATATGTGGGAGGTGGGGCCCACAAAACACCCTAACCCCCCTTGATCTTCCCATAACCCCCTTGACCTCCCATAACTCACTTCCCTCTTTATTTTTTTGTAACTCCACTTTAACTTATGTGACTCTTACTCTTCCCTCCTCTTCTTTCACTTTTAACTTTTGCAAAACTCCTTTTTTAATTAATGAAACCTACACAATTAATGAATTAAGTAACTCAAAATTTTAATGGCTTTGAAGATTAATTAAAATAAGGCGGATTCTTATTTTAATAAGGTTGGCATTTGTTTAGTGGGGAGAACCCTCTTGAGAGAGAGCTTTGTGAAGGAAGAGGGGTTTTCCTCCATCGTTGAAGAACACCAAAACCTCTAGAGAGGAACGACACACCCTTCCATGAAGAACGACAACGCACTCTATATCCTCTTCTTCTTGCGACAAGAGAGGAGACGTCGATTATTCTTCAGGTGAACTTCTACAATGACGGAAGCGACGAACACTAATGACCGTCGTCACTCTCTATTCCTTCTTCGCAACGCCATTCTAAAGCGATGTTCGACTTCTGCGACTCGATGACGTGCAATTCTGCGACGAACCTTTGTTCAACATTTTCTTCGAGGTAGGGGAATTTATTTAGTGTTCTCTTGTCTTTTGGGAAAAGAACAATGATCGTGGACAAACCATTTCCTGGTTGATCCGCGGATCGTTCGTTTAGGAGGGTTGATGTTGAGGTTTATTGATTTTTCTCATGAACTATTTCTTTTCCATACGTCGACTTCTATTTGATGGTCGTTTTCTATCATTATAACGGGAGGTGGTTGGACCACACAAACACAACCAACCCTCCTCCCCCTTGTTGTTGATTATGTTGCAGCTCGAACGAAGGCGGCACAGTGCAACGACACCGCGCTGAATCATGGAGAAATACACCACGAATGTGGGGCACCGTCACGCCACGCTGTTGAGGCCGAACGAAACAGCGGCAAGAGTCGGGGCCGCGGAGGGTTTTCGAAGACTCTGTTGGTTGAACGTTGAGCGCGGATTGACGAGAAATGACAATCTGGGCCGCAAGGTAATTTTGAAGCCTCTGAAGTGAAGGTCGGGTCCCAGGAGGACCATTGGCGAACGCGGCGAGCAATACGGACCACCGGAGCATATCAGGTGGTCTGCGGAAAATACCGTCAGTGCGCTTCGCCAGCACGGTGGCGCCGGCGGCCGGAGGCAGCGGCCGGCCGGCCGCCAGGAGGCGGAGGCGCCCGACGCGCCACTGGGGAGGGCCGCAGCAGCTGAAGCCGCGGCTGCAGGCCGCTGGTCCCGCGATCGCGCGAGACTGAGGGAGACGGGACGCGGCGTTCTTCTGCGTCCGTTGCCAAGGGGCGGCCCCCACACGGGGCCGCAGTTCATTCAAGGGGGCCGACGCCCCCCCTTAGCGCATCCGCTCGGCCGTTTTGGCCGAGCCACCCGGCCTGGCCGGCGCGCCAGGCCGGACCGTCAGGTCGGGCCACGCCCAGGTCGTGCAGGGCCAGGCCACGCCCAAGCGGGCCGGACCCGGACCCAGGTCGGGTTGACCCGGTTCGGGCCGACCCAGGGGGTCTCGGGCCGGATCGGTCCGGGCCCGAAACCCCCACTTCCAGACCTTTTTCGGTCATTCGCCAATATCTTGGTCCACAGACCTCCGATCAACGCACCGTCAGCTGAGATGCGATACTTGGATCGAGACGGACGTTTTGGTATATTACACTCAACGTTTCTGAGAACTTTGGGTTCATCTGGCTTGGTTCGGATACGAAACCAACCGGGCCCTCGGAGCGGAAACACTTATATCTTGAGCTCCGGATGTCCGATTGACGTTCCGTTAACTTTGTTGGATTCCTCTTATTGAGAAGGAACTTTTGGCATACTTCGCCTATGTTTTGGATGCAGTTGGAGTATGGCCGGGTTGGATTGTACCTGAAATCCAACCGGGCCCCTGGAACGGAAAAGCTGATAACTTTCAGACCGGACGTCCGTTTGACGAACTGTCAGTGGTGTTGGTGATCATGTTGAGAAACGTTCCCTATGAGAATACCCTATGAGAGTTAGGGGTACAGTTGAGATACGGCCGGGTTGGTTCGTACACAAAACCAACTGGGCCCCTGGGACGAAAAGGCTAATAACTCACAGACTGGGCGTCTGATTGACGCGCCGTCAGTTGCGTTGAGACCCCAATGAATAGGTGGTGCTTTGAGATACTTCTTCGTGGGAATTTGAGATACTTGTAGTATCGACCTATATCTCGTGGAGCGGACCCTCCCGGAGACGAGCGTACGAAGTACGGAGACCGTGTAGCAGGCTGAAACCTGACGACTGCTTGACCGACTCGAATTGGAGTGAGTCGACTAGCCCAGTGGACAGTGCACTAATTTGTTTGGGTGCAGACCCATGGAAGAAGGAGCACTACTGTGTGACAGTGCAGACCCACGGTACTCGTCTGGAGAGTACCTCTACTATCTATTAGGGAGTGTGCACTACTGTGTCTGGGTGGCATACCCCAGCGGGAAACACTACTGTGTTTCGGTGGCTGACCCGCAGTACACGACAGGAGGAGTACCTCAGCAGTCTTAGGTTAGTGAGAAGTACCTCGGGGTCATGACAGGACTACTGTACACTCCAGAGATGGGGTTCTTTAGCAGTTATGATTTAGATAATGAAAATACTGGTTTGAGTTGAGTATATGTTTTTTGTGTTTACCTCATGATTGAGAGGGGACACTTGATAACTTAGGTATATGTGTGGGAATATACCTGGGTAGTGGTTATCCGTTGATTTCATAATATTTGTGTTTCCTCATGATTGAGATGGGTTACTTGATAACATAGGTCTATGTATGGGTATATCCCTAAGTAGAGGTTACCTGTTGAGATCTTTCCTTGTGGTTATCCATGTTAGATTTAATGAGACCTTGAGGGTCTCGGGGTTCCTACTACGTATCGTTATACTCACCCCTGTACGGGCTATGCCCGTACCTCATTTTGTTGGATGCAGATGACAGACAGCGCTGACAGAGGCCGAGTGTTCGAGGACTGGACGGTACCCGGAGGTGGACCTCACGACGAGTCAGTATCTGGAGGTAGACTTCACGACGATATGATACTCGGAGGAGGTTGACGGGCAAGAGAATGGAGGAGGCTATCTGTACCTACCCTTTAAGTAGGATCTGTGGTGGACGATCCAGGAGCTGCGCTATCTGTACCTACCCTTCAGGTAGGATCCATGGTGGGCGATCCAGGAGTTGCGCTATTTGTACCTACCATTCAGGTAGGATGCGAGGAGGACGACCCAGGAGCTTCTACCTTTCTTCTAGCAGTTGTCTTTTTCTGCTGTACTTTTATTCATTTGTAGGTGTACTTTCGATTGGGTTTGTATTCTGGCCTATTTAGTTTTCAGAACCTCCTTTTGTACTTAGTGTTTTACTTCCACATGTACTCTGTGTTGTTTTTTTACTTTTATAAAGGAAATTCCTTCCCAGTTATCGGGGATTACGCCTTTAGTTCTAGTCGCCAGCCCCTGGCCTATGGAAAGCGGGATTGGGGTAGTCACGGCACGGGCCCCGAGAACGGGTCGTGACAAATTGGTATCAGAGGAGTCGGTTCTCCCCTAGAACATATAACTCTGATATTTTCATTCTGTGAAGTGATAGTGTTAAGAGTATCAAGTGTGGTTTTCAGTTCAGGGAGTCCAGTTTTGGTGCGGGCGGCCGACGTATCCATACACCAGGACCCTGACAACTGATTTCCGACTTTGTGCATGAAAACACTGATTACGTGTGTGTTTCCATAAGTTTTGAAAAGTCAGCTCAAACTAGGTCAGCTGACCAGGTTTAAACGTTTGACTGTGTCACGTTGTTTCCTTCAGGATTCCTTTCCACGGACGACCAGCTAGAGCCCATAGGTATGTGCGTACTGACATCCTGTCGAGCGATAAGGCTTCGGTACAGGGCCCTCCTGCAGTTGAGGCACCAGTGGAGGCACCAGCGGTACTACCATACGTTGGGCCACTGATGCCACCAGCCCCAGCAGTAGGCGATGAACGCCACTTGAGCGCGCTTCACGAGTTCCAGCGCCAGAGTCCACCGAGGTTCCAGGGAGAGACGGACCCGCAGGTGGCTGAGGATTGGCTGGAGGCTATGGTGAGAGTCTTGAGGCCAGTGGGGACGCCAACAGACTTCAGGGTGATATTTTCTGCCAACCTTCTTCAGGTAGAAATAGGCAGGTGGTGGAGCCACTTGTTCCAGTTTTGTGACGGGATGACCTTCACATGGGAAGACTTCGAGACCTTCTTTAGGGTGGAGTTTGTGACAGTATCTCTACACCCCCAAGCATGTACAAGAGCTGTTGACTTTGCCGCAGAATTTTAGATCATTAGTTGAGTCATCTGTGGGCAGTAGACAGATGATGCAGAGGTCCAAGAAAACCAGAGCCAGCCGTACGAGGAGAAGGAAGTGTTATGAATGTGGCATGAAGGGTCACCTGGCATGTGACTGTCTGAACCCCTGCACAGTCGATCCACATGCGTTGGAGGAGCCACCGAGGCAGAAGAAGCGGTGGGTTCTTGAGAAACAGTCGAGTAGTGGACAAGGCAGTAGAGCTCTAGGAGCAGGTGGACATGAGCAGAATTGGTGGATACGTGCCTTGTACATCTAGTTCCATGTTGCTGTTGTATTTGTGTCTTTGTACTATGAGCTGCAATAATAAAAAGACACTTATCTTTGTGATGTTTTCTCATCTGCCCTTTTTTTTGGTTGATACTGAGTGGTCCCAGTTAAAACTATTGACTTGACCCTCACTTTTGAGATTTCTATTGGAGGAGACCTAGTGACCTCACACTGATGCCAACAGTGTGACTCAACCCTTGGAGGTGAGAGTGACAGTTGTATCTCTTGGTAGTGACGTTGAGGCCTTACGACGTCATCCATGGTATGTATACATCATTCATGTTAGGATTGACTGTATTAGGCAATGGGCGTGGTTCATACAGGGGATAAGACCGAGTTTCTCTTTTCGTCAAAAGAGAAATTTTAGCAGCTCTTTCAGATCGTAGGCAAAGAAGGTGCAGATCATCCAGGAGAGGATGATGACTGCACAGTGCAATAAGAAACAAGAAACCGACGCCAGTCTTAGAGACTCGAGTGTGTTAAATGTTTCAAGAAGAGGAAGATCTAAGGAGAGATGAGTCTTCAAAGAATCAGATGAGGAGGCAAAGCTAGGAGAGAAGCATGAGGTGGTGTACTTTTTAACATGCTACAACCACCTGCCTTAGTTGTCCTCGCCAGGCTCAGGGAGCTGGAGGGCGGAGGAAGAGTGCGGCTACATGTGGTCAAGGAGTGTGACCCAATAGATCTAAAAATGATTCAAGGGACAGTCTGTATCCACTACTATCTATCGTAGTAACAGACATCAATATGAATCATTCATTCCTTTCACAAATCTTATCCCAGACCTAGAGTTTCCGATAAGCCGTAGACTTGACCCTCACATCTGGAGATATCATGGGAGAAGACTCGATAATCACACTTACGTCGACAGTGTGGTCATACCCTCGAGGTGAGAGTTTCAGTTGGAATCACTTGGTGGAAGCGTTGAGGCATTACGATGTTGGTTTGAGTATGGACTGGGCAATCACAGTTCATACACAGATTGACAGTATTAGGCAAAATGGTTTTGGTTTAACTAGATATCAAGATGGGTTTTCCTTGGTCGGCGAAAAGAAAACCCCAGGCAGCATAGGTTAAACTCATGCACAGGAGGGTGCGACCGATCACCCTTGAGTCGGTCAACCATACCCTCATGGCAGTAGTCATTTTGAGTTTTAGTTCTAATAGGAATTGGAGACCTCTAGAGTTCGAGGATGAAGATCACGTCCTTATACGGGTCTCACCTCGACGAGGTTTACGGAGATGTGGCCGAGGCGACAAGTTACCTCCGAGGTTCAACGGACCTTTCTAGGTCCTCAACCAGGTAGGCGAGGTGGTTTACCGCTTGACCCATCCACCTCAGTTGCATCAGGTGCACGACGACTTCCATGTATCTCAAATGAGGGGATACGAGCACGACCCTTCACATATCATCGACCATGAGGACCTGGATGTTGGTGATGAGGTTACTTTTGTGGAGGTTCCAATGGGGATCGAGGACCGACAGGATCGGATCCTACGAGGATGGTCGATT
The DNA here is from genome assembly GCA_963277665.1 of Viscum album. Classification (NCBI taxonomy): domain Eukaryota; kingdom Viridiplantae; phylum Streptophyta; class Magnoliopsida; order Santalales; family Viscaceae; genus Viscum; species Viscum album. The sequence continues at coordinate 877,090,799 of OY728136.1, forward strand.
CCTCGGGTGCACTTTCACTAGCAGTACGGGAACCTCCAGGTGAGCACATTAGAGCGGGAGGCTCAGATGCGTGCTCAGTACTTCTTTTGTATCCCTATTTTATGTTAAAGATTTACGAGGATGTAAAGCCCTAAGGTAGGAGTAATGTAAAGACCCGTAAAATTCAAGGGAAATTTTTTCTTAATTTTCTTTGGGATTTTACAAGAACACAGTTATAACGACCCATACATTACATACATTTTTATTACTTCAGAATTGAAGCACACTTATTACAACATATACCAAAACCAAGAAAGAAACGTATAGGTATAGTGTCTTTAGAAACTGGGAAACATAAACAACTGGTTGATAAAGCATCAACTTTGCCTCCCATTTATTTCATCATATCTAGAGTCCCTTTTTAGCATATTCTACTTAACAACCTTATTCCTTACCTGGGGAAATAAAACATACAAAATGGTGAGCTCAAATTCTCAGTAAGGGTAAAAAAAAAGAAATATCAATCACATCATATACATAAGCACATAACTTTTGGAAATCTTAACCTGCAAAAGATATCATAATTTAATAACATGGGATAAATCATAGTAGTGAAATGTGATCCCAATAATCATAACTTAAAACATGGAACTTTGTGTAATACACACATAATCATAGAGAATCATTTCTTATTAGTCAAGACTCATGGCCAAGACTATCTTAGTGGACAAAGTCCATTTCTGAACCGAGTTAACACCTCGTTTCAGTCATGTTTCACTGAACCGGTATAGCCTACCGTTCCAGCCATTTCTATCTCATGAGATATAAAATCATTACCCAATGCATTGGAGGGAGATATAGGTCCCACCCATCTCATAATGATACCATTCTTATATGTGCAACAAAATCATAAATCATACATCATTGCATAACCCATGTAATACAAATGGGAATCTTAAACATCATGACATCATAAAACAATTCATATAAGATAAATGAATTCATAAAAATAATTCCATCACAACATAATCAAATCAATGTAATAATAGGGATAAAAACATAACCCTTTATTATCTTAGATGGAAAATAATTTTGATAAAACACTTGAACTCCATTATTGAGGAAAATATCCTTTCTTATTCAAAATTTTTTTTCCTTTATTAACATGTCATACAAATTTAAACTAAAAGAATTTTGATTAAAAATAAACTTGAAACTTTTAAAGAATGCTTCTTGGAAATAATGTTTTAAAAATCCATTCATGTCGTATAAGTTAAAAAAACATTCTTCTCGTACTTTTGTTGTAAAAGTCAAAAAGTACCTCGTACAAAAAACGATAAAAGATTCCTTTCATATCTTTTACTATGAACTAACCAAAGTGTAAAAATGGATTTAAACAATTGTAGGTGGATGGAAATAATATTACATATTGAGGAAACACGGATGTGGATGATAAAATACACCCCAGTAAATACCAAAGTATAAACAATCTCGGATAAAAATGAGATTGTAATATTTCCCTTACCTTAGGTCTGATATGCTTTATACATGTCCGAACCTCCTGTATAATGATTTAAATAATGTTATTTACTTATTAAAGAATCATAATTATTTTTATGATATCATATATGGTCATATTCTTAGCTTCTTAGTAGTAATATTTCATTGCTACTTGTTATTCGGGTGTTTATAACTTTTTGTTCTTATGCGTGTTTTGTCGAATAAATTCTTATTCTTATATTTAGGTTAAAGATACCTCATTCCCAGAATGGTATTAGTGTAATATATATCATATTCATTCATTCAATTCATTTATATAATCATTATGAAATGAATATCATGTAGAACGAGTCACATCACATCGTGGAGACGGTATTCCGTACGTACGCACGAGTGATGATATCGTTCCTATGATCGTGGAATTGTATTGGAGTGTATTTATACTATTTCAGAATCAGTATCACTTTATAATAGCCATATATAGGCATTATTTATACCATTATACCCATCCAAGTAAGGTGGTGGTGGAAAATAGATTACACCACGGCGTGGAGACGGTATTCCGTACGTACGCACGCGCAGTGATTTCTTTTTCCGTAGGATGGATAGATGGTGAAATATGGTTGTTTCATAATAATAATAACATATCAGTATATTAGTGATTCTGATGTTATTACTTCATAATGAAACAACTAAATAAAAAGAAGTGAAAGAAGAAATAAAGATGAAAGAATCGGTAATGAACATTACCTCTTCTTTGAAGTGCTTCTTTGAGACCTTCTTTTAGGGCACTAAAATTGGTCTTTGAAGAAGACCAGGACCTCTAGGATGTCTATAGGGAAGTGGAGAGGAGTAATTTTCAGGGGTTGGCCGAGTTTGAAGGCTCAATGTGGTGTGAGCAAGAGGGGGAGGAGGTGTCCTTTTATAAGGGAGGAGAGGGGAACCTTTGGAATAACTAAAACTATTATTTTATTATAAAGTCAAATTTGGTTTTAAATAGCTCCAAATTGATATATTTCGAAGCTAAGGCGGGGATGGGTCTAAATCCTCCAATAAAATAGAATTTAGACAAGTTTAGGTTCCTATTTTAATCTTATCATTTAGATTTAACATTAAGTTAAATAATTTTACTTTTACCGTGTCTTCTTGTGTTCTTATACTATAAGGTTAATAAACTTACTATAAGCAGTCAAAAGAAACCCAATTTGTTTATTATTAATATATATAACCTTATTTAAGTCATTTGGTCGAACCTTAGATTTTTAGGAATAAAGTAACAATTACTAATATAATATTTGTTTTAAAAACTATTTTATGTCAATTTTGACACTATTTAGTAATTGATTTTTGTGAAAATCATAACAGAATTATTAGTTCGATCCAAGTTACTTAAATCAATAATAACATGTCATATTAACCTATAAAATTAGTTTAATTTATAAAAAGTCTCAAATTAAATTTATTTGGGTATTTATAACATCAATTATGTCAATACTTCATTAATAAGATAATTACTGCATCGTCATTGTGTCATAAATAAATTAAATTATTTAATGTCTAAGAATTACAAATAAAATATCATTATTTATGAAATATTTTTAGCTTTCTAATGAATATTTATAGTCGAATTTATCTTATGTATAGCCTTATATTGAAAATTATTTACTTATTAAACTTTGATTTTAACTATTTTAACCCTTCTTTAAATAAATTAATAATAAATGTCCTAATCTAATCCAAGTGGGCCTAAATGGTCATATTTTTTTCATAAGCTTGTTTTTGGTCGAATTACACTTCTCCAATAGAATTAGGACATGTGTTATGGTAATAATAATATCATTTTTACCCTTAATTATGTTATTTACTTTTAACCGTGGTAAAAAAAAGTAAAAAGTTACTATTCACCAAAAATTATTTTCATCTCATTGAACCACATTATAGTCCTTGATATTAACCGTGTCTATCAGATTTTCTAAATTCAACTCACAAAAGCGGTACAATTAAGTTTTATGAAAAAATCAGTTTTTTAACTAACACTTAGTGGTTTCACTATTCATCAAAAATTGAAAGTTTTCAGAAAAATACCAAAATTTCACCCTAGGATAATTTCGATATTCCAAATCCAAAAATGAAGTCCATTTTGAAAAATAAAATTTATAAAATTTCAAAAAGTGGTTATTACTATTCATAACGGCTAGTTTTAATAATATTTTAATAGCATATCATTGTTTAGTGAAACTCGGTATTGCGTACGACGCAATCTATCGAGGAAGGTCGCGATTTCGTGTAAATCAAGCCAAGAAAGTGTTGTGTGTAGAAAAATATTCCTTTGATGATTTATATAACATAAAAGTATCGGGTGTTACATTCTACCCCCCTTAAAATGAATTTCGCCCCCGAAATTCGTCACTTTGTAACAAACAGATGAGGATACCTCTCCCTCATCATATCCTCATGATCCCATGTAGCTTCTTATAATTGGTGGTTCCTACATAAAACTTTCATCAAGCGAGTGGTCTTGTTTCGTAGGACTTTTTCGCTACGATCTAGAATCTCTATTGGCTGTTCTTCATAAGAAAGATCTTGCTCCAGCGGTACAACTTCTGAGCTGAGTACATGTGAAGGATCATGTATGTACTTTCTCAGGAGAGATACATGGAACACATCGTGAACTTGAGAGAGATTCGGTGGAAGCGCCAATCGGTAATCTACCTTCCCAACACGATCCAGTATTTCGAAAGGACTGATATATCTAGGGCTCAACTTCCCCTTCTTTCCAAATCTCATGACCCTCTTCCAGGGAGATGTTTGTAAAAACACTTTATCACCCCCTTCAAACTCTAGGTCTTTTCATCAGTTGTCAGCATAACTTTTCTGTCGACTCTGAGCTGCTCTTATGTGTTGTTGAATAGATCTGTCCTTTCTGCCATTTCATCAATGAGATCGGGTCCTAATAGATTTCTTTCCCCAACTTCATCCCAGCAAGTTGGAGTCCTGCATTTCTTTCCTTAGAGAGATTCATAAGGAGCCATCTGAATACTAGAGTTAAAGCTATTATTATAAGAAAATCCCACCAAAGGTAGGTGTTGATCCCAACCACCTTTGAAATCCATAGAGCAAGCTCTCAACATATCTTCTAGAGTTTGAATTTTTCTCTCAGACTGACCGTCTGTCTGAGGATGATAAGCAGTGCTGAAACTCAAATCTGTATCCAGATTATGCTGAAGACTTCGCCAGAACTTCGAGGTAAATCTCGGATCCCTATCTGATATAATTGAAAGTGGTACTCCATGCAATCTTACCACTTAATTTACATATATCCTAGAGAGTTGATCCAGAGAGAAATCCTCTCTAATAGCAATGAAATGTGCAGACTTGGTAAGATGATCAACTATGACCCAGATAGCATTATTTCCATTGGATGTTTTAGGAAGTCCTGTGACAAAGTCCATAGTGATGTTTTCCCATTTCCATTCGGGTATGGGTAATGGTTGTAACATCCCCTTAGACTTCTGTCTCTCAGCTTTAACTTGCTGACAAACCAAGCATCGAGAGACATATTCAGCAACATCTCTTTTCATGCCATCCCAACAGAAGTACTCTTTCAGGACCCTATACATCTTCGTGCTTCCAGGATGAATAGAGAATGAAGAACTATGAGCCTCATCCAGCAGCTCCTTCTTTAATTCCGGGATGGGAGGAATACAAACCCGATTCCTGAACGTTATTATCCCCTGACAATCAAGGTTGAATTCAGGAACATTTCTCACCTTCTTTTGTAACTCGACATCTTATTTCTGTGCCTCTTTAATCTTCACATGTATATATGGTTGAATATTCATTTGAGAAAGATAAGATTTTTCCCCTTCCATTATAATTCCAAGATCCATCCTTTGTAAATCCATAAATATTGGATCTTTTGTGATCCTGATCATGCATAAACTAGCATGGTCTTGTCAACTTAATGCATCTGCCACCTTGATTGCTTTCCCATGGTGGTAATGGATTGAGCAGTCATAATCTTTAATCAGCTCCAACCATCTTCTTTGACGCATATTCAGCTCCTTTTGTGTGAAAATATACTTTAAACTTTTATGATCAGTATAAATATCACACCTTTCACCATAAAGGTAATGCCTCCAAATCTTTAATGCAAAGATTACAGTAGCTAACTCCAAATCATGTGTTGGGTAATTTTGCTCATGTATTTTCAACTGTCGTGAGGCATAATATATCACCATATCATTTTGCATAAGAATACACCCCAATCCCTTCTTGGATGCATCACTATAGATCACAAACCTTTCTCCACTACAAGGCAGTGTGAGCACAAGTGTACTGGATAACCTTCTTTTCAACTCCTTGAAATTCTCTTCACATTCTTCCGTCCAAACAAACTTAACTCCTTTCTGATTCAACTTGGTGAGTGGATTAGATAATCGTGAAAAATCATTCACAAAACGTCGATAATATCCAGCCAAACCAAGAAAACTTCGGATCTCAGTTACTGTTGTTGGTCTTGACCATCATTCGATAACCTCTGTTTTTGCTGGATCCATAGATATCCCCTCTTTTGAGATTATGTGACCTAAAATGCAACTTTTTGAAGCCAAAATTCACACTTGGTAAATTTGGCATAAAGCTTCTCCTTTCTCAGGGTCTTCAATATAATTCACAAGTGATATTCATGTTATTCCTTTATCTTTGAATAGACAAGAATATCGTCTATAAATACTACATCAAATTGATCAAGATAGTCTCTAAAGACTCTATTCATCAGATCCATGAAGATACCAGGGGCATTAGTAAGACCAAATGGCATCACTATAAATTCATAGTGTCCATACCTTGTACGGAAAGCCGTCTTTGGTATATCCACCCTTTTGACCCTTAATTGATGATACCCTGAACGAAGATCAGTCTTGGAAAAATATCGAGCTCTGCGTAGTTGGTCAAATAGGTCATCAATGCACGGGAGAGGATATTTTTTCATGATAGTGATCTTGTTATGTTCTCGATAATCAATGCAGAGTCTCATTGATCCATCTTTCTTCTTAACAAATAGAACAGGTATTCCCCAAGGTGACGCACTAGGGCGTATGAATCCCTTATCAAGATTCTCTTGGAGTTGCTTCTTCAATTCTTGCAACTCAATTGGTGCCATTCTATAAGGTGTCTTTGAAATAGGCAAAGCACCCGGTATGAGTTCTATTGAAAACTCAACTTCACGATTTGGTGGAAGACCCGGTAATTCCTCCGGAAAGACATCATAAAACTCCCGTACAATGGGAATATTCTTAATCATGAGTTTATCACCAACCATTTGAGATAAATAACCATCATTTAGTGGAGTCAAGACCCATAAAATGGATGAAATTTCCACTGGAAGGTTATGTTCATCCTTGCATCGATAGACGATCATAGATTGATCTGGAATATGAAATGTGACTTCCCTTATTTGGAAATTGATATGAGCTCCATATAAATAAAGCCAATCCATGCCATGAATCACATCAAATTACACTATAGGAAGGATCACAAGATTTACAGGAAGCACTTTCCCACAAACTTCGATCGGAGAAGAATTATAAACTTTTGATGTGACTGTTGTGCCATTAGGTGTTGTCACAGCTAACTCAACATCTAATTGTTGAGTTAATACGATGATACCCTTAGAAAATTCTTCAGAAATAAAAGAGTGGGTGGATCCAGAATCAAATAAAACATTTGGTACTTTAGAGTGGATGGTAAGTGTACCTTTCACCACATCGTTATCGTACTCTACATCGCTGATAGAAATTTCATGTGACTTTCCTTTGTCTTTAGCCTTAAGAGTTTGTTGATGTCGACCATCATCATCAACCCTTGGATTAGGGCATTTATTGGCATAATGTCCCATCTCCTTGCAATTGAAACATTGAAGTGTAGTAGGTTCATTCTGTGTATCCCTTCCTTTTTTGCATCATTAGACATCTTCTTCCCATCCTCGCGGCATTCAAATGCCCGATGACCTTCCTTTCCACATTTGAAACATTTACTTGTCCCTTTAAGACAACTCCCTCCATGTTTCTTTCCACACTTTGAGCATAAGGGAAAGCTCATCTTCTTTTCAGTGTGCTCTTTAGATTTTCCTTTGAATTCCATTTTCCTCTTCTTACCAAACCCATATGACTGATGGGTTACTCCAATCTCCATCTCAACTTTGAGAGCACATCAAACAATTTCCTTGTAGCTATTGAAGTCCCTTATGGCTAACGCCCTTGGAGGACTTGGTTTTAAGCCACTAAAGAATCAATCGATCTTACTCTCAGGTTGGATAATAATACCAGAAGCGTACCTTGCAAGTCTTTTAAAATTTTATTCATAGGTACCAACAGATTCATCATCCTTTTTCTTTAGTTCAAGAAAATATTTCACCATCTTTGTTCGGAGAATACGAGGGAAGTACTTATCGAAAAATAAGTTCTTGAACTCATCCCATTCCATGGACTCAATTTCATCCCTTTACCTTGTATTCTTAATAAGATTCCACCATTAATCAGCATCACCTTCAAAACGATACACTGCTAAGATGACATTATCATGCTCATAACATTGAATAACTGGAAATATCTTTTCAGTAGTACTAATCCATTTTTCAGAAACTAATGGATCAGTAGACCCGATGAATGAAGGAGGATGCTGTCTCATGAATGATGCAATAGAATGTTTCTCCTTCCTTTGCTCGTTTGGAAGTTCTGCATGATTCATAGCTTGAGAAATTTGTGTGAGCATGGCTACAAGATTTTTCATTCCAGCTCCCATAACGTTTGGATGCTCAGGGGGACAATCATTGCATTGCCCGTCGCATTCCGCATTAACACGATTCCTTCGGGTTCCAGCCATTGACTAAAACCAAGAAGAATAGTGTGAGAAACACTAATTATAATAGGAAAACCACATAATCAAGAATAAGATTTCACACTTAAGGTCTTATCCTAGGTTATTCATGGCCATTTCTAAAACACTAAGATTGTGTTCTATGCTTAGACTTATCCTTAGGGTTCTTACTAAGGCTTTGGCATCCTAGTTTCCAAATGTTGACTATACCATTCCTCTGATACCAACTATAATGACCCATACATTACAAACATTATTATTACTTCAGAATTGAAGCACACTTATTACAACATATAACAAAACCAAGAAATGACCGTATAGGTATAGTGTCTTTAGAAACTGGGAAACATAAACAACTAGTTCATAAATCATCTACTTTGCCTCCCATTTATTTCATCATATCTAGAGTCCCTTTTTAGCATATTCTACTTAACAACCTTCTTCCTGACCTGGGGAAATAAAACATACAAAAGGGTGATCTCAAATGCTCAGTAAGGGTAAACAAAAGAAATATCAATCACATCATATACATAAGCATATATCTTTTGGAAATCTTAACCTGCAAAAGAGATCATAATTTAATAACATGGGATAAATCATAGTAGTGAAATGTGATCCCAATAATCATAACATAAAACATGAAACTTTGTGGCATACACACATAATCATATAGAATCATTTCTTATTTGTCAAGACTCATGGCCAAGACTATCTTAGTGGACAAAGTCCATTTTTGAACCGAGTTCACACCTCGTTTCAGTCCTGTTTCACTGAACCGGTATAGCCTACCATTCCAGCCATGTCTATCTCATGAGATATAAAATCTTTACCCAATTCATTGGATGGAGATATAGGTCCCACCCATCTCATAATGATACCATTATCATGTGTTCCACAAAATCATAAATCATACAGCATTGCATAACCCATGTAATACAAATTGGAATCTTAAACATCATGACATCATAAAAAAATTCATATAAGATAAAGGAATTCATAAAAATAATTCCATAACAACATAATCAAATCAATTTAATAATAGGGATAAAAACATAACCCGTTATTATCTTAGATGGAAAATAATTTTGATAAAACACTTGAACTCCATTCTTGATGAAAATATCCTTTCTTCTTCAAAAACATTTTTCCTTTCTTAACATGTCATAGAACTTTAAACTAAAAGAATTTTGATTAAAAATAAACTTTAAAACTTGTAAAGGATGCTTCTTGAAAATAATGTTTTAAAAATCCATTCATGTCGTATAAGTTAAAAAAACATTCTTCTCGTACTTTTGTCGGACAAGTCAAAAAGTACCTCGTATAAAAAACAATAAAATATTCCTTTCATATATTTTAATATAAACTAACCAAAGGGTAAAAATAGATTTAAACAATTATAGGTGGATGGAAAAAATATTATATATTTAGGAAACATGTATGTGGATGATAAAATACACCCCAGTAAATACCAAAGTATAAACAATCTCGGATAACAATGAGATTGTAATATTTCCCTTACCTTAGGTCTGATATGCTTTGTACGTGTCCAAACCTCCTGTATAATGATTTAAATAATGTTATTGACTTATTACAGAATGATAATTATTTTTATGATATCATATATGGTCATATTTTTAGCTTCTTAGTAGTAATATTTCACTGCTACTTGTTATTCAGGTGTTTATAACTTTTTGTTCTTATGCGTGTTTTGTCGAATAAATTATTATTATTCTCTTTAGGTTATAGATACCTCATTTCCATAATGGTATTAGTGTAATATATATCATATTAATTCATTCAATTAATTTATATAATCATTATGAAATGAAGATCATGTAGAACGAGTCACATCACATCGTGGAGACGGTATTTTGTACGTACGCACGAGTGATGATATCATTCATATGATCGTGGAATTGTATTGGAGTGTATTTATACTATTTTAGAATCAGTATCACTTTATAATAGTCATATATAGTCATTCTTTATACCATTATACCCATCCAAGTAAGGTGGTGGTGGAAAATAGATTACACCACGGCGTGGAGACGGTATTCCGTAAGTACGTACGCGCGGTGATTTCTTTTTCCATAGGATGGATAGATGGTGAAATAGGGTTGTTTCATACTTATAATGACATAACAGTATATTAGTGATACTGATGTTATTACTTCATAATGAAACAACTAAATAAGAAGAAGTGGAAGAAGAAATAAATATGAAAGAATCGGTAACGGACATTACCTCTTCTTTGAAGTTCTTCTTTGAGACCTTCTTTTAGGGCACTAAAATTGGTCTTTGAAGAAAACCAGGACCTCTAGGATGTCTCTAGGGAAGTGGAGAGGAGGAATTGGTAGGGGTTGGCCGATCTTGAAGGCTAAAAGTGGTGTGAGAAAGAGGGGGAGGAGGTGTCCTTTTATAAGGGAGGAGAGGGGCACCTTTGGAATATCTAAAACTATTATTTTATTATAAAGTCAAATTCGGTTTTAAATAGCTCCAAATTGATATATTTCAAAGCTAAGGTGGGGATGGGTCTAAATACTCTCATCCAATAGAATTTAGACAAGTTTAGGTTCCTATTTTAAACTTATCATTTAGATTTAACATTAAGTTAAATAATTTTACTTTTACCGTGTCTTCTTGTGTTCTTATACTATAAGGTTAATAAACTTATTATAAGCAGTCAAACGAACCCCAAGTTGTTTATTATTAATATATATAACCGTATCTAAGTCATTTGGCCGAACCATAGATTTTTAGGAATAAAATAACAATTACTAATATAATATTTGTTTTAAAAACTATTTTATGTCAATTCTGACACTATTTAGTAATTGATTTTTTTGAAAATCATAACAGAATTATTAGTTAGAAAAAAGTTACTTAAATCAATACTAACATGTCATATTAACCTATAAAATTAGTTTAATTCATAAAAATTCTCAAATTACATTTATTTGGGTATTTATAACATCAATTATGTCAATATTTCATTAATAAGATAATTACTCCATCATCATTGTGTCATAAATAAATTAAATTATTTAATGTCTAAAAATTACAAATAAAATATCATTATGTAGGAAATCTTTTTAGATTTCTAATGCATATTGATAGTCGAATTTATCTTATTTATATCCTTATATTAAAAATTATTTACTTATTAAACTTTGATTTTAACTATTTTAACCCTTCTTTAAATAAATTAATAATAAATGTCCTAATCTAATCCTAGTGGGCCTAAATGGTCCTATTTTATTCCTAATCTTGTTTTTTGGTCGAATTAAACTTATCCAATAGAAATAGGACATGTTTCAGGGTAATAATAATATCATTTTTACCCTTAATTACCCTATTTACTTTTAACCGTGGTAAAAAAAAGTAAAAAGTTACTATTCACCAAAAATTATTTTCATCTCATTGAACCGCATTTTGGTACTTGATATTAACCGTGTCTCTCGGATTTATGAAATTCCACTCACATAAGCGGTAAAATTATGTTTTCTGAAAAATTTAGTTTTTTAACAACCACTTAGTGATTTCACTATTCATCAAAAATTGAAAGTTTTCAGAAAAATACCAAAATTTCACTCTAGGAAAATTTCGATATTCTGAATCCAAAAATGAGGTCCCTTTTGAAAAATAAAATTTATAAAATTTCAAAAAGTGGTTATTACTATTCATAACGGCTAGTTTTAATAATATTTTAATAGCATATCATTGTTTAGTGAAACTCGGTATTGCGTACAACGCAAACTATCGAGGAAGGTCGTGATTTCGTGTAATGCAAGCCAAGAAAGTGTTGTGTGTAGACAAAGATTCCTTTGATGATTTATATAACATAAAAGTCTCGGGTGTGACAACAGTTTCCGATGGTGCCTGATTCTGAGGCCCGGTGTGCCCTGAATCAATTTCCAAAGTTTAGCTCGGGTACGTTCAGTGAACGTACGAGTGGGTTTTTCTATCTTTTGAACCGATACTCGGAATTGAAATCCGAGGACACCGATGAACTCGAAGTGCTAGTTTTTTCTTAAGAGGACTTTTACCGTATGTGCGTTTTCTTGGGAGAAGAAGTTAAATTTTGGGGTTTAAGGAAGAAATAAATAAAATTGTGAACAATTTTATTTTTGTTAACCAAGGGAGTTAAATTCTTCCATGGAAAGTTGTTGGTGGGACCAATAAACACCCAACTTCCCATGTGTGGATATGTGGGAGGTGGGGCCCACACGAGACCCTAACCCCCATTGATCTTCACATAACCCCCTTGATTTCCCATAACTCACTTCCCTCTTTATTTTTTTGTAACTCCTCTTTAACTTATGTGACTCTTCCTCTTCCCTCCTCCTCTTTCACTTTTAACTTTTTCCAAACTCCTTTTTTAATTAATGAAACCTACAGAATTAATGAATTAAGTTATTCAAATTTTGAATTTCTTGGAAGATTAATTAAAATAAGGTGGATTCTTATTTTAATAGGGTTGGCATTTTTTTAGTGGGGAGAACCCTCTTGAGAGAGAGCTTTGTGAAGGAATAGGGGTTTTCCTCCATCGTTGAAGAACACCGAAACCTCCGGAGAGGAACGACACACCCTTCTATGAAGAACTACGACGCACCATCTATCCTCTTCTTCTTGCGACAAGAGAGGAGACGTCGATTCTTCTTCGGGAGCACTTCTACAATGACCGAAGCGACGAACACCAATGACTGTCGTCACTCCCTATTCCTTCTTCGCAACGCCCTTCTACCGCAACGTTCGACTTCTATGACTTGACGACGTGGGACGTGAAATTCCGCGACGAACCTTTATTCAACTTTTTCTTCGAGTATGGGAATTTATTTGGTGTTCTGTATCTTTTGAGAAAAGAAAGACGAGCGCGGACCAACTATTTCTAGGTTGATCCGTGGATCGTTGGTTCATGTGTGTTGATGTTGAGATTTATTGATTTTGCCCGTGAAATATTTCGTTGTCGTATGTCGACTTCTATTTGATGGCCACTTGCTATCATTATAAGAGGAGGAGGTCGGACCGCACAAACACGACCGACCCTCCTCCCCCTTGTTTCTGATTATGTTGCGGCTCGAATGAAGGTGGTGCGGGGCAACAGCACCGCGCGGAATCATGGAGAAATATGCCATGGATGTGCGGTGTCGTCGCGCTGCACCATTGAGGCCGAACAAAATCGCGGCTGGAGTCGGGGCCGCGGAGGCGATTCGAAGACTCTGCTGGTTGAACGTTGAGCGCGGATTGATGGGAGATGACAATCGGGGCCGCAATGTAATTTTTAAGCCTCCGCAATGAAGTTTGGGTCCCCGGAGGACCGTTGGCGAAGGCGGCGAGCAAAACGGCCCACCAGAGCGCGTCCGGTGGTCCGCGGAAAACACCGCCAGCGCAGGCGGCAGGCCACTGGTCCCGCGAATGCGCGGGGACCGAGGGAGGCGGGACGTGGCATTCAGCCACGTTCGTTGACAAGGGGCGGCCCCTACACAAGGCCGCGGTTCATTCAAGGGGTGGCACCCCCCTTAGCGCATTCGCTCGGCCGTTTTGGCCGAGCCACCTAGCCTGGCCAACGCGTCGGGCCGTGCCCAGGCCGGGCCGGGTCACGCCCAGGCCTGGCCGGGCTGCGCCAACTGGGCCACGCCCAAGCGGGCCGGACCTGGACCCGGGTCTGGTCGACCCGATTCGGGCCGACCCATGGGGTCTCGGGCCGGATCGGTCCGGGCCCGAAACCCCACCTTTAAGCCCTTTTCGGTCATTCACCAATATCGTGGGCCACAGACCTCCGATCGACGCACCGTCAGCTACGATGGGATCCTTGGATCGAGACATCCGTTTTGGTATATTAAACTCAAAGTTTTGAAGAACTTTGGGTTCGGCAGGGTTGGTTCGGATACGAAACCAACCGGGCCCTCGGAGTGGAAACACCTATATCTTGAGCTCCGGACGTCCGATTGACGTGTCATCGACTTTGTTGGATTCCTCTTGTTGAGACAGAACTTTTGGAATTCTTTTCCTATGTTTTGGACGCAGTTGAAGTATGGCCGGGTTGGATTGTACCCAAAATCCAACCGGGCCCCTAGAACGGAAAAGCTGATAACTTTCAGACCAGACGTCCGTTTGATGAACCGTCAGCGGCGTTGGTGATCACGTTGAGAAAAGGTCCATATGATCATACCCTATGAGAGTTTGGGGTACAGTTGAGATACAACCGGGTTGGTTCGTACACTAAACCAACCGGGCCTCTGGGATAAAAGGCTAATAACTCACAGATCGGGCATCCGATTGACGCTCCGTCTGTTGCGTTGAGACCCCTATGACGAGGCAGTCCTTTGAGATACTTCTTAATGGGACTTTGAGATACTTGGATTATCGACCTATAGATCATGGAGCAGACCCTCCCGGAGATGAGCGTACGGAGTATAGAGACCGTGTTGCCGGCTGAAACCTGACGACTACTTGACCGACTCGACTTGGAGTGAGTTAACTAGCCCAGTGGACGAGCACTAATTTGTTTGGGTGCAGACCCATGACAGATGGAGCACTACTGTGTTATAGTGAAGACCCGTGGTACTCATCCGAAGCGTACCTCTGCTGGCTATTAGGGGGTGTGCACTACTGTGTCGGGGTGGCATACCCCGGCGGGAAGCACTACCTTGTTTGGGTGGCTGACCCACGGTACATGACAGGAGGAGTACCTCAGCAGTCTTAGATTAGTGAGCAGTACCTCTGAGTCGTGACAGGACCACTATACACTCCAGAGATGGGGCTCTTCAGCAGTTACAGTTTCGATAATGAAAATCCTTGTTTGAGATGAGTCTATGATTTTTATGTTTACATCATGATTGAGATGGGTCACTTGATAACTTAGGTATATTTATGGGCATATACCTAGGTAGTGGTTATCTATTGATTTCATAATCTTTGTGTTTCCCCATGATTGAGATGGGTTACTTGATAACTTAGGTCTATGTATGGGTATATCCCTAAGTAGAGGTTATCTGTTGAGATCTTTCCTTGTGGTTATCCTTGTTGGATTTAGTGAGACCTTGAGGGTCGCAGGGTTCCTACTGAGTATCGTTATACTCACTCCTGCACGGGCTATGCCCGAACCTCGTTGTGTTGGATGCAGACGACGGACAACATTGACAGAGGCCAAGTGTTCGAGGACTGGACGGTACCCGGAGGTGGACCTCACGACGAGTCAGTATCCGGAGGTGGAATTTACGATGAGATGATACTCAGAGGAGGTTGACGGGGAGAGCGTGGAGGAGGCTATCTGTACCTACCCTTCAGGTAGGATCTCTGGTGGACGATCTAGGAGCTGTGCTATTTGTGGCTACCCTTCAGGTAGGATCCGTGGTGGACAATCCAGGAGCTGCGCTATCTGTACCTAACCTTCAGGTAGGATTCGAGAAGGACGACCCAGGAGCTTCTACCTTTCTTCTAGCAGTTTTCTTTTGCTGTTTTACTTTTATTCATTTGTAGCTGTACTTTCGATTGGGTTTGTATTCTAGCCCATTCAGTTTTCAGCACCTCCTTTTGTACTTAGTGTTTTACTTCCACGTGTACTCTGTGGTGTTTGTTTACTTTTATAAAGGTAATTCCTTCCCAGTTATCTGGGATTACGCCTTTGGTGCTACTCGCCAGCCCCTGGCCTGTGGAAGGCGGGCTTGGGGTAGTCACAGCACGAGCCCCGAGAACGGGTCGTGACAACACAAAATCCATGTAGGTATTTCCCTCAAATTCAAGATAATTAGTGTGGAGATGGAGATTCAACAGGTACTAAACATCTTATAACCATACTGGGACAACTCACTTAGGTTATGAATAACAAACATACCTGTATGGAGAACCCTGATCCACAATGTAGAGGATCAATGTTAGACCGCTTCATGAGAAAACAACCACCAACATTCAATGGGACTACAAATCCATTTTTATTTGAGCAATTCATAAGTTCCTTAGAGAAAATATTTCATTCTTTGTGGATTAGTGAAAGTGAAAGGTTGTCGCAACAGTTTATCGCCTCTCAGGAGATGCAGATCAATATTTTTCAAACCACAAATAAGGATGAAGAAATATCATATATGTATTGGAGGGAGTTTAATGATATTTTCTTAGACAAATAGTTTGCTCGTGAACATCGAGGGATATAGAAAGGAAATTTCAGATTCTGAAGAAATGGGAGGATGATAATGTTGCAATGTATGAGGAGAACATTACAAGGTTATCAAGGCATGCTGCAGATTATATACATAACCTAAGAATTATGATTTATTGATTCTTTGATGGCTTAAAACCATTTCCCCATCAAGAATTAGACTCAAAATCCTTCTCATCTTATGAATAAATAGTCTCATGTGATATCAAGACAGAAAAATAATTATCTATGTCTTATGACATTAAAGTGAAGCAAGAGAAGAAGAGAACTCCTGAACACTCTTGAAGAGGAAATAAGGGGAAGAATGGAAAAGTGGAATTTATATCCTATAGTAATTTTTGGAAGAAACACCTTGGTACATGCCTAAAGGGGATGTGAGTTTATTATAAATGTGGAGAAAAAGGCCACCAAGCTTGTGATTGCAAGGGGAAAAAAGAGGTTGTCAATGTTCAATGCAACAATTGTAATGAAATGGATAATTCTCCAAAGTAATTTCATATGAATCAAAGAAACGTATCTCAAAAAAGGCCATGGGAGAAAAGCCAAGCTTATACGATCACAAATGCTGACGTTGATGTTCTGAATGACATGGTGGCAGGTACTTTAATAATTTCCTAAAAATTATCCAATACTTTATTTTCTTCTGTATCATCACATTATTTCATATATTCCAAGTTTTTAAATAAAATTAATTATTTCCAATTTGAATTAATAAAGGACTTGTTAGTCAAAACTCTTAAGGGAAGTATCCTTGCAACAATGTTTTTTCAATCAGTTACCATTATGGAATATAAACATGATTTATCTGCAGATCGTAATGTCATACCCATGATTTAATTTGATATAATCCTTAGTATGGATTGGATTTCATTTCATGATGTGAAAATTTATTGTAGAAAGAATTGGGTTAGAATTTTTTAGGATGATAAATAATCACTTATGTTTAGAGAAAAAACATCACTATATGATACTCGTCTAGATCTATCCCCACTAGCTCAATTAAATTCTATTATCTGGGAGGAAGGGAGTGAAATAACTATGGGTGAGTAAAGGAATTTTAAAATAGAGTATGAATCTATTGTATGATAATATGTTGATGTGTTTCCAGTGGATTTACCTGGACATACTCCAGAATGGGAAATTGTGTTTTCCATTGACTTAATTCATGGTTGAAGACCCGTATCGATGACCCCTTATATAATGACCATCGTGTAATTAGAGGAACTAAAGAAACAACTAGAGGAATTGAGTAATAAAGTATTTATTTTCCCTATTGTTTTTCTATGGGGATCCCATGTACTTTCTATTAAGAATAAAGATGGATATATGAGGTTCTGCATTGACCATAAGGATATCAATGTAATAACAATAAAGAAAATGTATCCTCTACCTTTCATTGATGATTTATTTGATCAGCATCATGGAGCGCAATATTTTTCAATGACTGACCTTCAATCTATATATCATTAGTTGTGTTTGAAGAAGGAAGAAAATCCAAAGACAATAATTCAAACAAGGTATGGGAATTAAAAGTTTACAGTAATGCCTTTTGGACTGATTAATGCACCCTATGTTTTCATTGATATAATGAATATATTTTTCTAGGAATGTCATGAAGGGTTTTTAGTGGTATTTATTGATGATATATTGATATACTCTAAAATATATGAAGATCGTGAAAATCACTTGTGCACTATTCAGAGTACTATTAGAAGAAATGAATTATATGGGAAGTTTAGAAAGTGTGAATTCTAGCTCTAGTAAATTTCTTTTCATGGACATATTGTATCTAAGGATGGAATATCTATTAATCCATAAAAGACAAGGGAAATCCTAGAATTTCCATCATCAATGAGTATAACTGGGGTACATAGTTTTATTGGTTTAGTAGGTTACTATTGGTGTTTCATCCAGAATTTTGCCCGATTGGATAACCTGTTAATAAAGCACACACGAAAAGGGGTTAAATTTGTTTGGAAAAAAGAGTGTGAAGAATGTTTTGAATAATTTTAAAAAAAAATTAGTCAATTATCTTATCATGACTCTACCATTAGGGAAGGATGGGTTTTTTTATTTATAGTGATGCATCAAATAAAGGACTTAGTTGTGTTCTTGTGTAGAATGATAGAATTATTTCCTATGCATCACGATAGCTAAAAATTCATGAAAAAAGTTATCCCACTCATGATCTTGAGTTAGCAGCTTTGTTCTTTTCTCTGAAGTTATAAAGACACTATCTCTACGGTAAAAAATGTGAGATGTATACTGATCATAAGAGTTTGAAGTATATTTTCTCATAGAAATTATTCAACATGAGGAAAAGGCGATGGCTCAAACAACTCAAGGATTATGATTGAAATATACACTACCACCCAAGGATGGAAAATAAGGTGTAAGATTCTTTGAGCAGAAAGTGTCATGTAGTTCTGAAAAATATTAGAGTTGAAAGGGATCATATGTTCATGGATATAGTAAACATGGATATGGGAATAGTCATGGAAGGTGAAAGATCAATACTTTTTCAAATGGTTGTCAAACCATATTTACTAGAAAGGATTAAAATTTCTCAGACTGACGATGAAGAGTTTCAAAAGAAAATTAATGCTGTGAATGATGGGAGATTGATTGAATTCGTATTTAAAGATGGAATATTAAAATTTGGGAAGAGGATTTGTGTTCCCAATATACCTGATCTAAAAAGGGAATTGTTGGATGATTCTCATAGCTCCAATTTCTCAATACACCCATATAGCACTAACATGTATATATATTTGAAGGAACATTTTTGGTGAGACAACATGAAGAGTGGGATTGATGATTATGTGTCAAGATGTATGTTTTTTAAATAGGTGAAGGCTGAAAGACAACATCCTAGAGGAGTCATGTAACCTATTACCATACCTCTGTGGAAATGGAATGATATTACGATGGACTTTGTCATTGGGAAACCAAAGACTCTTAGAAGGAACTATTCAATATGGATCATTGTTGATCGTCTTACCAAGTCAGCACATTTTCTTGCTATAAGAGAAGATTTACCACTTGAACGTTTAGCAAAGACTATATATTAATGAAGTTGTAATACTTCATGGTGTACCCCTATCGATTGGTTCTGGTTTTGATCCCCATTTTACATCAAGATTCTAGAAAATTCATTGGAAATCCCTATATACTGAACTTCGTTTGAGCACTAATTACCACCCTCAAAATGATAGACAATCATGACGGACTATTCAGACCTTAGAGAACAAGTTGAGATATTTCTCACTAGACTTTCAAGGTATGTAGGGTTAATATTTACCTCTGGTAGAATTTTCCTATAACAATAGCTTCCATTAAAGTATTCATATGGCACCATATGAAGCGTTATATGGAAAGAGATATCACACACCAACATGTTGGGATGATGTTGGTGAAAGAAAACTCGTAGGCTGAGAACTTGTTAAGGAAATAATAGAAAAGGTGAATATTATCTATACCCACATCAAAAAAGCTCAAAGTAGGAAAAAGAGACATACCAATAACCGATGGAAGGATTTAGAATTTCAAGTGGGTTACCATGTTTTCTTCAAGGTATCTCTATGGAAGGATGTTATATGATTCGATGGGAAGGGTAAATTAAGTCTCATGTACATCAGACCTTTCGAAATTCTAAAACCAATTGGAGTTGTAGCTTACAGTTTGGCAATGTCGCAAAGTCTCCACAAAGTTCATGATGTGTTCCATGTATCATTGTTGATGCTCCTTTCCATCACATAGTCTAATGAATAGAAATGGGGAATAGCATGAGCAGAAAGAGATTCATCTTTTGAAGGAACATAAAAAATTGTCAAATTCGTGAACAAGTATTTGTTTACACATGGACCGCGCAAGTTTCATCATGGTCACACAAATATACCTGTGTGCCACATATTGGGCATGTAGGTGACTTGAGAGCCCTATTTGATTTTTGTCCATGGTCTTCAGCAGTATATAAGTACCACTTGTGTGCCCCCCATTTCAGGGACGAAAAATTCCAAAAGTCCGATTTGAGCTCCCGACACCCTAGTCTCTTCTTGAAGCCTTTCAAACACTTCTAAGGTAATTTCTTACCTATAATGGAAGATCTAAAGAGGGGGAACAAGGCCTAAGTGTTGAAATTCACCAACACTTGCGCACCTAGGTGTCTAACCCTTAAGGGAAAGGGTAACACCTATGCGCCACCTTATGCCTTCATCAGAACCTGCGCGCCACTCATTTGGAAGTCTTTAAGGATAATACTAAGGTCTTGAGCCAAGCCTCACCCAAGTATTACCCTATGGGTTGACCAGCGCACAAGTACACCTGTGCCGCGTAAGTAAACTTGTGTGACCATGACCTTCACGCCCCAATAGGACTTGCACACCTACCTCTTGTTGGGTGCCTCTCAAGCTTATTCAACTCATTTATTCAAATCCACTTCTCCTCTTCAAGATTTAGCATTCAAAACACTATTCAAGTCCATTTTTATCATGGTTCCTCTGTTGGCTTCCTTATCTGAAAGGAATTTTCTGTAACATCTCTTAAAACTTAGTGATTTACATATCTTTATGTCACTAAGGTTAGATATTTCATTCATTCAACCTCATCCTTTAAGATGAGAGGATCTTTAACATGGGCCTCCTTTTTAGGAGTAAGCCCCAGTCCATGTCCTCTAACCTGGGCCTCCTTTTCAGGAGTAATCCCCAATCATAATTTTCTGTAACTTAGGCCTCCATCTCAGGAGTAGGTCCCAAGTTTCAAAGTCCCCTTAACCTGGGTATCCTCCTTAGGAGTAATCCCTAGTCTTAATTTACTTTTGATTTGGGCTTCCTTCTTAGGAATAAAACCCAATCATAAGTCCCTTCTAATTTGGTCATCCTCCTCATGATTAAGTCCTAAGTTATGTATCCAAATCTCCATAAAGCACATATACCTTTACGGACCATGTTCCCAGGATTCTTCTCTTAAGTAAGTCCCAATCCTCATCTATCTGGGTAGTCATACATAAATAAGCCCCACATCATTTCATATAATTACATCTTTCAGGGCACAATCTTCAGGTTTTACTGATACCTCTTGTTTCTCACACCGAGCATGACTCACTTGAGCTTAGAGAATAAAAGTTATTATAACATATTTCTGTGGTCCATCAATCATTCATAAACCTCACACTTCTTTACTCGAACTAAGTGGGTTATGATTCCTTTTCTAAACAAGGATACGTAGGTAGCCCATCTGTGGGTACGCTCTCAACTCTGAAATTATCCATGTCCTTATGAACAAAAATAAACTTCATGTGCCCCCACTGAGTTGCTTTAAAACTAGTATGGTTATCATAATGACCAATATATATCTATATAATGTATTGAAGGATACCATTGACTAAGAATCTCTAACAAATGCATATGATTATTTATTGATGAAGAACCTCAAATACATATAAAAGATTCTATAAATATCATACATATCAATCATTGATAGTCATATCTAAAGGAATGGTCATTTTCATACTTGATAATCTAATAATGATTCACTAACATAACTCAAATCTATAAAGAGAGTCTCGGAGTAGACAATAATTCCCCCCAAAAAGGTGTGATGAGTCCGACCTCCCATCCTCTAGACCAATGAAAATTCATAAGCCTCATCGGTCAACAACTAATGAGAACCTACCTTTGGAAAGTAAGTCCAAATGGATATGGAATCATTAGATGTTTCCTGTTCTACGAACAAACCCGTTAGAAACTGATTGGAATGTTTGAACCTTTAAACAAACAAGGTCATCCCCATTTCCAGAGGAAACAAAAATGGTGAACCTGATGTGAATCCTTAACCAATTTAAAATGATGTTTTACTTATTTGTTAGGCCCCTATTTAAACTCAATGAGAGGGACAACAAAATAATAAATAACATATGTGATCATCTAAAAGATGTTTTGGCTCATCTTATCTTGATTATTTCAATTATATCAAACATTCACTCTTTTCCAAGATCTTATGAATTACAGAAATGGATTCTATAAAGTTCACACCTGTGAATACCTCTACTGTGAATACCTCTACTGTTACTCCTGCTGGATCTTCATCTGCTCTGAGGACGATGTCACCAACTCAGTGTCTCTAATGCTAGGTTTCAAATGCACTGGTTATGGAGTACCATCAACACAGTACCATTCTGAACCTGGAGGATGCTCAACAAGCCCTCCAAGTGAATAACTCACACCGGTCGTCCGGAAAATGATGACCAGTGATCAAGAAGCAAGTGGTTCCAACCACCATCTCAAAACGTTTTGGGTCATTATCCCCAGAATGCAACAACTAGTCCCTCCCATACTATAGGGAGGTTGATCAGGAGGTCAGTCAGGGCCTCCATTCAAGGATTCAAGAGTCACTCCCGAGGACTCCCACCAACAATCACTTCTACACTCGTGCGAAAATGATCCCTCAACATGATGAGGTTGTCATATCCAGGCGTTCGGCTTAGGTTCCTCGATCCCGAGCAAGAAAGAAGAACCACCAGAGGGGACGATCAGTAAACAGTGAGCAGGTTCTTATCTCTTCCATTTCCAAATATATCCACCAACCTAACTTGGTGGCAAGCAACGAGCAGTCACACACACCCATCCATCTTAATTCCACTGTCCAGCAGACTCGTCTGGCAGTAACCCACCATTCCTGCTAGGAAATTCTGGCAGAGTACTATAGACCGGAACATACATCTGTTTATAAATCATCAGCTAGTCAGCAGGCTTGTCTGACTACATACGATGAATCCCACCAACCCAATGTGTTGACAACAGGTAAACAAGCACATACACCTGATTTCACTGATCAATCCTACCAGCAGCCTCGTCTGACAATATTGAAGGAAGTTCATCAACCACATTCGGTAGAGTGTAATCAGCAGGTACATACACATTCTAGTATTGATCGAGCCTACCAATAGTCTCGTTTGGTAGCAACCGGAGAAGTATATGGGAAATCCCCAATGACAAGCAGGAGGCAGACTCAACTCTCTGCCCCCACACATGAGTACTATCAGAATCCACTAACAGGAGAATGAGGACAGGAGAAGGCACATACACCTACTCCAAACACGGAATGGACGTATATTCCCGTTCTGACAGCTGAATTCACCAAGCATATTCTATCAATGGTGAAAGAGTAGAAGCAAATACCTGCTCATATTCTGGATGCTTTCCAGGATACTATAAAAACTTCCAAAGCATCTTAGGGAACGACAAATAAATCTATCCCTATCAGCAGAGTGACTCATCAGCATGTCACCCTGGAGAAGACACACACCTCTGTTTTAGACCAGGAGGGTCGTGGGGAATACTCCCCCATGTCATGCGGACAATCAAGTCGGGCACACACACCAGATTTAAATGGAGATCGTCAGCCTAACCATGCCATTTCTCCTGAGCAGGAACATACACCTTCTTAGAGTAACCACTTCCATCAAAAATTGGTTTCCAATGTGAGTAAGAAGGTGTCTAAGAAAAAGGATCATCCGGCATAGTTGGAAAATCAAGAAACAATGTGCAATGAGACCTCACTCAATGCTGGAATTCTTGAATCCATCAGACAATTATATGTTGCGACTCAAGATTCTAATATCTCATTTCCCAATAGTGGGAACATTAATTCTGAAGTTCTTCAACAAATAATTCCTCATGAAAAATTGCTTCATGACTGTTGACGCTCCTTTCGTCATGGAATCTAAAGATCGGAAAAGGGAATATCTGAGCTCAAAGTGATTCAACCTTTGAAGAAAACATCAAAAATCGACAAAGGCATGAACAAAGGATCGACAGCAACTGCACCGCGCAAGTTATCTCACTATAGCGCAAATGACTTGCGCGACCTAAGTGGTAACCGCCCGGTAACCGCCCGGGGTCTTCTTTTGCCTATAAATAGACCCTGTGGGCCCCCCATTAGGGAGGATCTATTTCCAGAAACTCGGATTGAAGCTCCCGACGCCCAAGTCTCTTCTCAAAGCTTCCGGAACACTTCTAAGGTAATTTCTTACCTAGAACGGAAGATCTAAAGAGAAGAAGGAAGGCCTAAGTGTTGAAACTTATCAAACACTTTTGCGCCGACTTATTTCCTTCAATATAACTTGCACGTCCCTTTTCTGGAAGAACCTCAAGAAAATTCTAAAGGGTTTAAAAATGAATCGCTCAATTTTTTCAATGCTGGTTGAATATCGCGCAAGTACACCATGTGTCGCGCAGGTATACTTGCGCGACCAATACTTGCGCGCCCACAGAAGACTTCCGCGCCTTTCAAGACTTGCGCGCCCCTATCTTTTTGGGTGTCCATCTTGCCCATTTTACACCTCTTAAGCCATTTAACCTTTCCTTTTCAAGATTCAGTCTTCAAGACACTCTTCAAAGCCATTTATGGCATGATTTCTTGATTTGACTTCCTTATCTGAAAGGAATTCTGTGGAATATCTCTCAAAACCTAGTGATTTAAATATCCTTATGTCGCCAAAGATTGAGAGTTCATTCATTTAACCTCATCCTTTAAGATGAGAGAATCCTTAACCTGGGTCTCCTTTTTTAGGAATAATCCCCAGTTATAAATCCTTTTAATCTGGGCATCTTCCTTAGGAGTAAGCCCCAAATTCTTAATGTTCCCAAACTTGGGCATCCTCCTCAGGAGTAAGCCCCAAACCTTAATACATGACCTGGGTCTCCTTTTTAAGAATAAGACTCAGTCATAATCTTGGGCTTCTTTTTCAGGAGTAAGCCCCAAGTCCCCTAACCTGGGCCTCCTTTTTAGGAGTAATTCCCAGTCATAATCTTGGGTTTCCTTTTCAAGAGTAAATCCCAAGCCCCCTTAAATTTCTCTTAACCGGTCCTAATTTACCCTTGATTTGGGTTTCCTTTTCAGGAGTAACACCCAATCATAAATCCCCTCCTAACTTGGGCATCCTCCTTAGGAGTAAGCCCCAAGATTAGAGTATTCAAATCTCCATGAAGCACATATAACTTTATGAACCCTGTTCATGGATTTTCTCCCTAAAAGTAAATCCTAAACCTTCATCTATCTGGGAAGTCATACATACATAATCCCCAAACAAATTCTTATGATTTCATCTTTCATGGCACAATTGTCTAATTTTTACCAATACCTCTTCTTTCTCA
This sequence comes from Viscum album, assembly GCA_963277665.1. Classification (NCBI taxonomy): domain Eukaryota; kingdom Viridiplantae; phylum Streptophyta; class Magnoliopsida; order Santalales; family Viscaceae; genus Viscum; species Viscum album. The sequence continues at coordinate 877,116,470 of OY728136.1, forward strand.
CACCGAGCATGACTCACGTGATCTTAGAGTGTAAAAGTAATTATGAAATTCATCTTTGAGCCATCAATCATAAACATCATACTCCATTACTCAGACTACGTGGGTTCTGATTCCTTTTCCAAAACATAGGATACGTAGGTAGCCCATTTTTTGGGTTCGATCCCAATTTTGAAATAATCCATGTCCTTATGAATGACGATAAACTTCAAATGCCCCACTGAGTGGCTTTAAAACTAGCCTGGTCATCATAATGACCAAGAGACTTTTATATAAATGTTTTGAAGGATACTATTGACCAAGAATCTCTAAACAAATATAGATGATTCTCTTTTGATGAAGAACCTCGAATACATATAAAAGATTCTCTAAATTTCTTGCATATTTAATCATTGATTGTTAAAACTAAAGGAAAGCGCATTTTATACATGGTAATGTAATAAGGATTCATGAACATAACTTAAATCTATAAAGAGAGTCCCGGAGTAGACAATAATTCCCCTCAAAAAGGTGTGATGAGTCCGACCTCCCATCCTCTCGACCAATGCAAATTCCTAAGCCTCATCAGTCCACAAGATAATGAGCGCCTGCCTTTGGAAAGTAGGTCCAAACGGATGTGGAATCATTGGATGTGTCCGGTTCTATGAACAAACCTGCTAGAAACCGATCGGAATGTTTGAATCTCCCGTCCAGGAGGTCATCCCCGAAATCCGTGAGGAAACAAAAATGGTGAACCCGACGTGAATCCTTAACCAAGTTAAAGTGATGTTCTTCTTATTTGTTAGGCCCCTTGGGCCAACGAAGCAATCATTAACATATGATCATCCATAAGATGCAGTGGCCAGATTCATCTTGATTATGTTTGTTATATGGAATAGGCACTCTTTTCTCAAGATCTTCTGAAAAATGGATTTCCTTAAATTCACCCCTGTGAATGCTGCTGCTATGAACACCTCTACTGTGAGGTCTACTGCTGTGAAAACCAATGCTGCTACTCCTGCTGGAACATCGTCCTCTCTGAGGATGACATCACCAAATCAGCGTCTTCAACACTGGGTTTCTAATGCACTGGTTAAGGAGTACCGTCGCAACGGTACTATCCCAACTCTGGAGGCCGCTCGTCAAGCCCTCCAAGTTAACAACTCTACCTGGTCGTCCGGACAACGGCGGCCAGCGATCAAGAAGCAGGCGGTGCTGACTACCGTCTCCAACCGTTTCGGGTCGTTATCCCCGGAACGCAATTTCCATTCACTCCCTTACTCTGAGGAAGTGAATGAGAAGGTCCCACAGGACCTTAATTCAAAAATACAGGAGTCCTTCCCAAGGGCTCCCGTCAACAATCGCCGCCAGACTCGTGCGGTAGTGCGCCCCCAACATGATGAGGGTACCGACTCCAGGCATTTAGCTCAGGTTCCTCGAACTCGAGCAGGCAAGATGAACCGCCAGAGACGGAATCCGGTAAACAATGGGCATGTTGTCATCCCTGCCATCTCCGGAGAAGTCCACCAACCTAACTTGGTGGAGAACAACGAGCAGGCATACACACCTGTCCGTTTTAATTCCGCTGTCCAGCAGACTCGTCTGGCAGCATCACGCCAATCCCGCCAGGCAATTCCGGCGGAGTACCATAGGTAGGAAAATACACCTGCTTATACATCACCAGTTAGTCAGCAGGCTCGTCTGACTACATATGATGGATCTCGTCAACCGCATTTGGCGAGGTGTAATCAGCAGGCACATACACATGCTAATAATAATCAAGCCTACCAACAGTCTCGCTTGGTAACACACGGAGAAGTCAGTCGGAAAGCCCCGACGACAAACAGGTGGCAGACTCAACTCTCTGCCTCCACACTTGAGTACTTTCAGGATTCACTGACAGGAAAAGGAGGACATGAGCTGGCACATACACCTACTCCATGCCCGGAATGGACTTATATCCCCGTTCCGGCGGCTGAAGTCACCAAACATATTTTGTCAATGGTGAAAGAGCAGAAGCAAATTCCTGCTCATATTCTGGATGCTTTCCAGGAAATCATAACAGCTTCAGCATCATCTCAGGGACTGACACATAAATCTATCCCTAACAGTGGAGTAACACATCAACGATTCACTCCGGAACAGAAACACACATCTGTTCCAGTCCAAGAGGGTTATGGGGCATACTCCCCCATATCAAACGGACAACCAAGTCAGGCACATACACCTGATTTGTGTAGAGATCATCAGCCTAACCTGACCATCTTTCCTGATCAGGCACATACTCCTGCTCAGAGTAACCACTTTCGTCAATAAGTGGTTTCTAAAGTGAGTAAGAAGGCATCTAAGAAAATGATCCGCCCAGCACAGTCACGAGATCAAAGGCCAATCTGCAATAAGGCCTTGCTCGATACTGGAGTTCTTGAAGCCCTCAGACATTTATCTGTCGGAATTCAAGATTCTACTCCCTCAGTTCTCAATAACGGGAACATTAATTTTGAAGGTCTTCAACAGATACTTCCTCATGAAGGCTTGCTTCATGAAAGTTCGGTCAATCTTGAAGTTTCTTCTTCATATGAGAGCCACAGGGACCCTCTGTGTGGTAAGAAGACCAAGGAGCAAGAGATTTCATCTTTTGCTATAACCCATCATGACGGTCCTCCTCATGGTGATGAACTTCGCTGCGAAAGTCCTCTCCGCAGTAGTGATTTGCGTTGTCTCGAAAATTCTTCAGAAGGCAATGTAGTGACGAGAAAGCCCTCCTATCTCGAGGCACTTGCAAACGTAAAACCAGTCATGTCTGATGCTTTACTATCGGTAGGTGAAACTCTTTCTCCATCAGAAGACAGCCTGTGGTTCAGGTTATTCTCCGAACCATCCTTGGGTCATTCATCTTCCAGCATGAATAGTGATTTCTCTACCAATCTTGTTGAATCCGATGAAGCAACAAGGAAACACCAACTCTGGTCCAAATAGGTATAAGAATCTTCATTTAATGATAAAGAGGAAATGATGAACATGAGAAAAAAACTGGAAAAAGGTGATGTACCAGTCATGTTTTGGCCTTTGGCTGACTCCCAGTACGACATTCCAAAGATGTTGACGGATGATGGAATCTATGATATTCGTCTCAACATATGGAAGACTCTTTCAATTGAAGAAGAAAGTATTATCTTACGGTGATTATGAAAATCATATTATGATAATAGAAGGGTTACAACGCCAGATTGATTTGGCATCTTTATCAGTCTCTCGGTATCCGAAAGCTGAAAAGCAACAAAGAACCCTTCAACGTTCATGCCTTGGCGCACTAAGAAAATTGCGTCAATTAATTGCCAATGCTCAATTTGATGTTCATATCAGAGGATGGGGTGTTCACGGAGCACTACATTTCACAGTTCTTTCCAGTCAGCAAAGCCCGCCGAAAATGGTCTCATGCAATGTTATTGCCCACGGCTGGCCACAGTCAATGGGCTTTGTTCATAATCAAAAGCTTGCTCAAGAACAGGCTTCAACTAGTTCCTCTCAAAATCAAGTATATAGATAACAAGTTGTTGAATTGCTCCTACATCGAGCTGGCGAGAATATTGCACAAGCCTCTCGTCTGGAGCAAACACGTCATCAAATGATAGAAGTTTCAGAAATCATCGAATGGCTTGTTGAACCAGGTGATAAAAGTGGATACAGGTTAATGCATCCAGCTAATTTACGAACTAAGATTCGCAAGATCAAGAGATATTTTAAGAAGATATCAGACATAGCATGTCAAGAGACACCCCAGCTTGTCATACTGGGGACTTCTCTAACCCAACCCTCAGAGTCAACAAATGGTATTCGAGGAGTTGAGCGGAAGCAGCAGGAACATCCCCAGTCCACCGGACTGGGGACTTTTTCAAATCCTCAATCCCTCCCTCAGAGAAACTCTGTATTCTCTCGATTAGGGAATAAGACTCAAGAGGAACGAAGAGCCAAGCTATCAGGAGATTCTCTCCAAGTGACGGTTCTCCACGAAGTTCATGAGGGATCAAGTCAACAGAATGCCATGTCTCATCATGGACATGGAAGAAGACAATATCACAGAAATGCTGATAGAAAGGATTCCATGCAATATGCATCCATTAATGTCATCAATGTCGTTGCTGCTGATTCACCAGATGAGGCTCAACCAGAGGGATCAGACGAAGAGGTTCCCGCTCAAGAAGTTGCGCACACAGACCTAAATGAAGAAGGTGTGCGCACACGTAATCAAAGGCTTACCCAAAATATGAGTATTCCTTCAAGTAACCCACTTCCCCCTCTCTGAAAAGGATCCAATAAGGGGAAAGGAAAGAATCAGGTTACTTCTCACCCTTCCTCTGAAGGAGGTCAATCGCTCTCATTAGAGAAAAGGTTTGCACAACAGGAGGAAGAAATGAAAGAATTAAGAAGGTTGAATGCAGAACTACTTCAGAGTAGTCTTCTTCTTAAGTATGCTGAAGTCCGAAAACTGAAGGAATTTGTTGTAACTACTGAGATGGATCAGGAATATCCTCCTTTATCAATACACCCTCAGAGGTCTAATCCTACGGGTCAAATGCAACAACGGTTGGCATCACTACCATCAGTTGCAGCACCAACCACCACGTCTGTCCAAGCTCCATTCATCGCACCTACCCAAAACCAAGTTCAACATGATGTTTCTCAAAAGTTAATAACTATTATTGAGTCATTAACAGCTCGGTTAGAAACTATGGAAGGGAAATGGGCGCAAGTTCAACCTGAAAAGAAATTTTACCCTGAATGGGTAGATTCAATTTCTCCTCCATCCGGTTTTGGAAACCTTGTTTTCCCTACTTTCAATGGATCAGCCGACCCCGAACAACATTTGACGCATTACGTGTCTTGTTGTGATCCTATGATGGGAACTCTAGAGCAGCAAGAAGTAGTGAAATTCAGATGCTTCGTGCGAACCTTGCAAGGACCAGCTTTTGTCTGGTATACAAGCTTGCAATCCCGGTCAGTCATCGGATGGGAGGATCTTCGTCAAAAATTCCTTCTTCAGTTTAGCTCAACATTGCCAAAAATGACAGTTTTCGATCTTACAAATTGCAAGCAAAGGGAGAATTAAAGAGTCTCTGATTTCATTGCTCGTTGGAAGGGATTAACGTATTCCCTGAGTTTAGCACTCCCTCAGGAGGAATTGTTTCCAATCTGTGTGGCAAATTTACGTGATGAATTACGCATGCCATTGATCCCTGTGAAATACACAGGAGGGTTTCGAGACCTTACTTCAATCGCTCAACAGATTGAAGATTCCCTTATACAGGCTAAGGTTAAATCTCGTATAATTCCATCAGCTCCAGGAAGGAGAATGGGTAATGCGGAAACTTCTATAGTTATGCTTAAACAAGCACCTGTACCTATTTCTACTTCAAAACCTTCATCTTCTCGAAAGGCTCCACCTCCTGAACGCCAACAACAAAGGCTGTTTCATCAAAATGATCCAAAAGATCAATGACGAAAACAATTTGAGGATATGAAGAGTAAAACATACTCTTTCCGAAGTGAGCAAGTTCCTGGTTACTTCAGTTCAGCTCTGGAAAATAATTTGGTTCAATTACCAGTGCCCAAGAGGCCAAACAAGGAAAGAGATGAAGACCGTCCCAATTATTGTCCCTTTCATCAAATGTTGGGGCATCCCATCCAAGAGTGTTTTGTCTTTAAAGACCTCCTGCAAAAGATGATCGACTTGGGACAAGTCAAATTGAAGGGTTCTTCAGCTCATGTAGCGTGTATTACTGCTACAGATCCAGAGGAAGGAGGCGAGTGGCAGGAAGTCAAAAGCAAAACTGCGAAAAAATATGATGATTGGATGGTCATAAAGACAATCAATCGGACCCATTCCATTTTGAGAACAAAATTGAAGAAGCCAATTGTGTCTCCTACAAAAGTTGCAGTAAAGCCTCCATCAAAAGACAAATCCTCAAAAGGACAGCGCAATTCAATGAAGAAAGAGGAATCAGGAGAAGATGAGTATGTATCAAAGCCTAAATTGTCTTTGACTCTGGAAAATTTCATGCCATCTACTTCAAAGCCACGGGCACCATCCCACCAAACGGCACAGCCTAAACAGGCTAACCAGGCAGAGTCTTTATCAGACGAAGAGTTAATCTTTTGTTCTGTTAATATGATTAAATTAACATATCCATATTCCAGTCTTGATGAGCCTGAATTCCCTGTATCAAATAAGGGAACCTGAGGAAGTTCTAGAGGTTCAGGATATAGGGGAATATGTGGATCTTTCCAAAGCCACTACTCTAATTCTACCCCTGCTAGCACTGTATATGCAGCAGAAACTCGTGGTAGAGCCCTTCAGCGAGCTCAAAAAGAACAAGAAAGTTCTTCTGCCAATGGCCAACTCAGTTTTGGAACAGTTATTTTGGAAGACCGATTAAAGGTTCCATCTTCTTTATCTCAGCAAGTAAATGGATCTAATCAGTCTAATCTGCCAAAACCAAGGATGTTTCCAGCTTCAATACAAGATGCATCAGCTTCCAAAGCATCTGCTTCCAAGGTACCTGCTAAACCGCATATTCCTATTGGGAAACGCAGACCTCTAGATCAAAAGTATGATATATTGAAACACTTGTCCCAAGTACCAGCCAAGTTATCAATTTTGGATGCTTTGAATCTGTCAAAAGATCTTCGGGAAGCACTCATCAAAGCTTTGTCAAGTCCTCAGGAGTTTGAAGCTGAAATTGCTGCAGCTGAAATCTATCACATAGAAAATAATCCTGCAGAATGCCATGCAGTGATATCTTTTACTAATAAAGATGAAGATGATGTTGTACATGGGCACATAATACCTTTGTACTTATCTAGAAAATTCAATGGTGTAGATGTTCGAAGAGCTTTCATTGACAATGGTTCAGGAGTCAACCTCATGCCCATTCATACACTTCGTCGATTAGGCCTCACGGAATCTGATTTATCTCCTTCTACCATGATGTTACAAGGATATGATAAAAATGAACAAGAACCACTGGGAGAAGTTACACTCAGAACTCAGTTTGGAGATCTTGTATCCAATTCGGATTTCATGATTATTGATCAAGACTCAGCTTTCAATATCTTGCTTGGAAGACCCTGGAAACATCAGCATGCAGCTATTCCTTCATCATACCATCAATGTCTCAAATACTGTTTCGATGGTCAAGTTGGAACATTGTATGGTGATAAGGCCCCATTCAAGACATTTGAGTCTCAATACATTGAGGCGGAATTTTATCACATGAAGGGAAGAGAAAAATCTACAATGAAGGAAATTACCAAAGTTAATGCTCCATATGGTTTGGAGAAAATTCCAATAAATCCATTTTCACATATGAGTACAGATTATGTGTTACCTATCAGTAAAATTGACAAAATAGGCCCAAATCAAAATACTCTTATGGAAAGATCCATAATGTCAATTACGACGATCGAGCCGGACAATATGGGAGAAATTGGTTACCTACCAAGAAGTGATGAAAGCATAATTGGTGATGAAGTCCAACAAATCTATACTTCGCTAATCAGGCCAGAAGAAGTTATAGCAACACCAGAGGTGAATAATGATGTTGATTCTCGATCCATCATCTCCTCTTTATTTCCCAAAGAAGACGCTTTGTCATCAATAGAGTCGGAAATGGAATCTTCTTCTTCAAAATGTGAAAATTTTGACATCTCTTATGATCATGAGAATTTCGTTTTTTCATCTACTTTGCTAGTAGAAACAGAAGAAATAACACATGATGAAGAGGAAGAGGAATATCTTAGAGATGCTCCTCCAACATTTGAAGAGGGTATCTCTACCACTGTGGATGAACTCAGAGAAGTAAATCTGGGTACAGAGAAAGATCCACGCCCCACTTTAATTAGTGCGGCCATGACCCTTGAAGAGCAAGAGATGTATATTTCTTTTCTAAAGCAAAATAAAGATATTTTTGCTTGTAATTATACAGAAATGTCTGGGCTTGATCCTGATGTTTCTACTCATCATTTGGGTTTACCAAAAGAACATCGAGGTTTTAAACAAGCCGCGAGAAGAACACACCCACCCTATGCTTCCAAAATTGAAGCTGAAGTGGATAATCTGATCAAATCCAACTTCGTCATAGAAGTTCAATATCCCAAGTGGTTGGATAATATTGTCCTAAAGATGATTTCCCAGTTCTGATTACAGAACTCTTAATTGATGCGACGACTGGCTATGAAGTAATTTCTTTCATGCATGAATATTCTGGATATAATCAGATCTGAATGGCCCTAGAAGATGAGGAATATACATCCTTCAGAGCTCCTCAAGGTGTGTTTTTTTACCGGGTGATTCCCTTTGGATTAAAGAATGCAGGTGCAACATATCAACGCGCCATGTATCGTATCTTCAAACCACTTTTAGGGAAGTTTGTTGAATTCTATGTAGATGATTTGGTTGTTAAATCTAAACAACGTTCTAATCACTTGGCTGATTTGGAAGTCATATTCCACAAGCTTAGACAACATAATTTAAAGATGAACCCCTTAAAATGTGCTTTTGGGGTAACCTCAGGAAAATTCCTCAGCTTTGTTGTACGCCATCGTGGTATTGAAGTCGATCCTAAGAAGACCAAATCAATCCTTGGAATGTCACCTCCTCAGAATTTGAAATAATTAAGAGGACTTCAAGGACACTTAGCCTACATTCGGCGTTTCATCGCTAATTTGGCAGCCAAAGTTTACCCTTTACCAAATTATTGAAGAAAGGAGTCACTTACCAGTGGACTGAAGAATGTCAAGAAGCATTTGATGTTCTCAAGAAATACCTCTTGAGTCCACCAGTACGCATGCCACCTGTTGAGGGTAGACCGCTTATCCTCTATGTGAAAGCTTTAGAGCGATCATTGGGTTCCTTTCTCGCTCAAAAGAATGATGCTGTGAATGAAAATAGTCTCTACTATCTCAGTAGAACTATGCTTGAAGCAGAAACCCGGTATTCAAGTATTGAAAAGTGCAGCCTAGAATTAATCTTTGCAGTTCAGAAACTGAGACACTACCTGCAACATCACGAGGTCCAATTGGTATCTCGTAATAATCCTCTCAAATTCATCCTTATTCGTCCAATGCTTACAGGACGTCTGGCAAGGTGGGCGGTTATTCTACATCAGTTTGACATTCAGTATGTGTCTCAAAAGGCAATTAAGGGCCAAGCTCTGGCTGATTTCCTGGCTGAACATCCTTCAGTGGAAGACACGTATTCAGATATCGAACTCCCTGATGAGTAAGTTTTCTCTATTCAAGAGATTCCTCAAACATGGGAAATGTATTTTTATGGTGCTTCTAGAAGTCCAACAGGGAAGAAAATGGAAAATCCTAAATTCAACAAAGTTGGTTTAGGAATTGTGCTCATTTCTCTAGATAAGGCAGTGTTACCTTATTCCTTTTTGTTGTGGGAAGGTGGTACCAATAATGAAGCTGAATACCAATATCTCATTACAGGCTTGGAATTAGCGCTTCAAGCACAAGTGAATCACTTAAAGGTGAAAGGTGATTCAGACCTGGTAATCAAACAAGTCAATGGGGATTATGCCATCAGAAAAGAAGAATTAATCCCTTTGTATGATTACGTCAGAGAGTTAAATGTCGGAATTCCCTTCAGAACCGATATTTTCTTATGTCCCAAGATCACAAAATTCTCAAGCTGATGCACTGGCTAATATAGCCACAGCTTTAGCAGATCCAAATCGGGACGAGACAACCATCTGTATTGCCCACCGTCATGCAATTTCACCTTATGTTCAAGTCAGAACAGAGGAAATTAATGAAATTAGTCCCATTCCTGAACCGTATGGTCATACTACAGGATGGATGCCACCTATCAGGGAATACCTTCAAAATGGAACACTTCCACCTGATAGAGCCGAGAAAGAGCAAATTCGGCGACGTGTGGTCAATTTTACTCTTTATGATAGCCCAAACCACCTCGAGAAAATTCTCTACAAACGTGGTTTTGATGGAGTTCTCTTCAGATGTATTGATGGTGAAGAGACAATGGCTGTCATAAAAGAAGTGCATGCAGGAGTCTGTGACGCCCACCAGTCTGGACATAGACTATCTGATAAAATTCGAAGGCTTGGATACATTTGGCCTTCAATGATACAAGATTGTGTTGATTTCACAAAGAAGTGTCATTCATGCCAAGTATATGCCAACTTCATTCATAAACCTCCAGAGTTTCTTCATACAGCTAAATACTCATGGCCATTTTCCACATGGGGAATGGATGTGGTGGGACCTTACCCTTCAGCTACGACCAAGCAATTTAAGTACATTCTTACTGCTACTGATTTCTTTTCCAAATGGGCAGAGGCAGTACCTCTCAAAGAAGTCAGTTCTAAATGCATTGTTAGCTTCATCAAGTCTAACATCATTACTAGATTTGGTGTCCCTCATACCATATTGACGGACAACGGCACCAACTTCTGTTCTTCTGAGGTAAAGAAATTGTATCAAGAATACAACATTAAGTCCAACCATTCATCTCGATATCATGCAGTGGCTAATGTACAGATAGAGGCCTTCAACAAGACTCTTTCAAATATACTACAAAAGATGGTGGATAAATATAAGAGGTCATGGACTGATAAACTCTTTCATGCTTTATGGGCTTATCGGACTACCACTCGCAATGCAACGTGGTCAACTCCATATTCATTGGTATATGGAACAGAAGCAGTCTTTCCAATTGAATTTCAATTTTCCTCACTCAGAATAGCCATTTGTGATCAGTTATCTACAGATGAGCAATCCCAAAAGCGGTTGAATGAATTGGAACAGTTAGATGAGAAAAGATTGTGCACTTTGCACCACTTGGAAATCTATCAGAATCGAATAGCACGAGCTTTTAACAAAAAAGTTTGTCTTCGTTCATTCATTCAGGGAGAATTGGTATTGGTTCTCAGAGCACCAATGATTCCAGGAAAGAAGCCTCCCAATCTTGAACCAAAATGGGAAGGACCTTATTCAATACATAAGGTCTACTCCAATGGAGCGTATTCTCTAATCTCAATGGATGGAGAACACATCATGACTCCAACTAATGCCAGATTTCTGAAGAGGTATTTTGTATAAACACAAAATATTGTTCCCAGATCCAAAACAATCACATTGGTTAATGATTTTGTCCTACATGACACTAAACTATATTATGTCCTATCTACATGACATTAAACTATACATAAGTTCCTTGTTTGTCCGAGATGACATTAAACTATATTGTGTCCTAGAAACATGACATTAAACTGTGTGGCACTTCCAACGTCCAGCATGATGTTAAACTGTAAAAAAGTCCCCAGATATGATATCCTCATATTGGTTCACCTTAGTCCTAGCTATATGACTTTAAACTGTACAGCACCAGTTCTTCCTTGCTATATGACATTAAACTATACAACAATGGTCCAGTATGACTTTAAACTGCAACTTCATCCCACACGACATTAAACTGTGAAAAAGTTCCCTAAACCATCCAGCATGAACTTAAACTGCATCATCCCTGGTCCATGTATATGACCATAAACTATTTATGTCCAGCAAGACGTTATACTATGACGTCCTAACTACATGACGCTAAAATGTATAAAAGTCCCTCACGTCCGAAAAGACGTTAAACTATATAATCATCAATGGTCCAGCATGACATTAAACTGCACCATCCACGGTCCATGAATATGATCTTAAACTATTCGCACTTTCATCCAACATGACATAAATGGTGTGTTATTTTGTCCTTACTGCATGACATTAAACTGCACAATCCCCCTTTCGTCCAATATGACGTTAAACTATATTTTCCCCATAGTCCTAACTACATGACGCTAAACTGTACAGAAAGTCCTTAATATGTCCTACATGACATTAAACAGTTATTTTGTCCCTGCTACATGACACTAAACTGTGCAGCACCAATAGTCCTAACTGCAAGACTTTAAACTGCATAGTCCCTTTTTTATGTCCTACATGACATTAAACTGTGCATCATTAAGGTTGTTATTACCTCTTGTTTCTCACACCGAGTATGACTCACGTGAGCTTAGAGTGAATATCAACCATAATACTCCGTTTGGGCCACTAACCATGTGTAAGTCCCAACAACATTTTTTATTAGATCATTGTCCCCAAGAACAACTTGATCATTAATTCATTCTTTAATTGAACTACACGGACTTTGATCCTTTCCCTCCAGGATGGGTATATAGGCAACCTCCCAGGGTTCAAGCCCAAAAACAATCTCTTCACATCGGTTCACCACCATCTCATATGATGTTGATTCGTGAAACCGCCCCTGGAATCAATATCATTACATTGATTCACTTTCGTCCTTGTTATATGATGTTAAACTATACAACACTTTTGTCTGGTACGATAATAAACTACAATATTATTTGATTTCATCATTTGAGAAGGAACCATTATTGACATTGATTTTTTAAATCATGTTTCATTTTCAAAAAACTACGTGCATACATGGTAATGCCTGAACTTTTTATCTTAGGTTAAACCATCATTGCACTAAAGTCCCCTTTCACCCTTCACATGTACGAACCAAATTTGTACAAAGGGTAATTATAGAACTACGTGGACTTGATTCCCATCCTTATGGGATACGTAGGAACATTCGAGTATCCCTCTAATCCAGTCCCAAGTCTTTTGGGCCTAACCCCAAATTTCACTTTCAGTCCCTTGGCTGAAAAGTACTTATGAAAACACACATTGTGTATTCATTATTATGGTCCGAATTCTATGAACCTAAACTAAGATCACTCATACTTTCGTCCTGTACGTTGTTAAACATAATTTCAAGAACTACGTATGGCTTGATTCTCATTCTTATGAGATACGTAGTGAAGTCCAAAATTTCAACTCAGGACCCAGCCACAACATGATTATGGTTATCATTGACCTATGTATCTCCATATACATTGGACAATACCCATCTTTATGCGTTATAATCCTAACCTTAAATATTTTCAGATCTTCATAACCCTTTTTATGACTTCTAGTCACAAAAATGTCAAACTTCCGAGAATTCTTTTTCCTAACTATGCAGAACGTGCCCATAGGTGGCCTTGCATAAACAGTCCACATAACAGACTTGTCAGCCGAAAGATGCTATTTATTTGACCATGCAGCCAATGCTCTTAGGTGGCCCTGCATATTTCAACCCCTTAACGGGTTTTGTTAAATAATAGTAACTTCATTCTTGGTAAGAATGCCTCTTTTGTCCTTATTTGTCTTAAACGACAGTATGTAGGGATCCGCAAAAAATAGCCATCCTTAACATATTTGTCCCATATCCTTTTTCATGATATGAAAGTATTCAAGTCTATGGTTTATTCTTCTTCCCTACGTTTGGGTCAGACCTTCGTAGGAGTGATATTCATCCAGTTCTTCGATATTCTTGTTCGGAAATATCTTCTCCATATTCAAGTACCTTTTTCCATACAACAAACTCTATACTTTAGAAAATTTGAATCTCCATAAACTTTCACTGGCTTTTAGCACTAGGAAAGTAAATTTCTGGGAGTTATTTTGCCTGACTATGCAGCATGTGCCCATAGGTGGCCTTGCATAAACAGTCCACATAATAGACTTGTCAGCCGAAAGATGCTATTTATTTAACCATGCAGCCAATGCCCTTAGGTGGCCCTGCATATTTCAACCCCCTAACGGGTTTTGTTAAATAATAGTAACTTCATTCTTGGAAAATACTTCTTCTAATGCCTTTTAGCTCTTTTTCATATCATTCCTCAGATTCAAATATTATTAAAGCCATAGTTTACATATTTTCTCTCATACTTGAGTATGGTAATATGTTTTCAGATAAATTGTCAAGGAATTGAATCCATTTTAATCCATTTTTGGTCAAAGCTATTTCGACCTTAAACATTAGCCCCTTTATGTCCGGCGTGCATGACTTTAAACTGCCCACAAAAATAAACAAAGGGACTCTGAATAAAAGTCAAGTTCCAGCACACTTGCGCGCTGCCCTCTGTGCGCTGAAGACTTGCGCGCCCCCTTTTCCTTTGAATGTATTCAATTTCCTCAGAGTCAAATCCTCATTTCTCTCCGGATCCAACTCTGAGGGGGGACTTTTGTTGACGCTCCTTTCGTCACAGAATCTAAAGATCAGAAAAGGGAATATCTGAGCTCAAAGTGATTCAACCTTTGAAGAAAACATCAAAAATCGACAAAGGCATGAACAAAGGATCGACAGAAACTGCACCGCGCAAGTTATCTCACTGTCGCACAAGTACACTTGCGCGACGCTCTTGGTCGCACAAATGACTTGCGCGACCTAAGTGGTAACCGCCCGGTAACCGCCCGGGGTCTTCTTTTGCCTATAAATAGACCTTGTGGGCCCCCCATTAGGGAGGATCTTTTTCCAGAAACTCGGATTGAAGCTCCCGATGCCCAAGTCTCTTCTCAAAGCTTCCGGAACACTTCTAAGGTAATTTCTTACCTAGAACGGAAGATCTAATGAGAAGAAGGAAGGCCTAAGTGTTGAAACTTATCAAACACTTGCGCGCCGACTTATTTCCTTCAATATAACTTGCGCGTCCATTTTCTGGAAGAACCTCAAGAAAATTCTAAAGGGTTTAAAAAAGAGTCGCTCAAGTATTTCAATGCTGGTTGAAAATCGCGCAAGTACACCATGTGTCGCGCAGGTATACCTGCGCGACCAATACTTGCACGCCCACGGAAGACTTGCGCGCCTTTCAAGACTTGCGCGCCCCTATCTTTTTGGGTTCCCATCTTGCCCATTTTACCCCTCTTAAGCCATTTCACCTTTCCTTTTCAAGATTTAGTCTTCAATACACTCTTCAAATCCATTTATGGCATGATTTCTTGATTTGACTTACTTATCTGAAAGGAATTCTGTGGAATATCTCTCAAAACCTAGTGAATTATATATCCTTATGTCACCAAAGATTGAGAGTTCGTAAATTTAACCTAATCCTTTAAGATGAGAGAATCCTTAACCTGGGTCTCCTTTTTTAGGAATAATCCCCAGTTATAAATCCTTTAATCTGGGCATCTTCCTTAGGAGTAAGCCCCAAATTCTTAAAGTTCCCAAACTTGGGAATCCTCCTCAGGAGTAAGCCCCAAACCTTAATCCCTGACCTGGGTCTCCTTTTCAGGAATAAGACTCAGTCATAATCTTGGGCTTCCTTTTCAGGAGTAAGCCCCAAGTCCCCTAACCTGGGCCTCCTTTTTAGGAGTAAGTCCCAGTCATAATCTTGGGTTTCCTTTTCAGGAGTAAATCCCAAGACCCCTTAAATTTCTCTTAACCAGTCCTAATTTACCCTTGATTTGGGTTTCCTTTTTAGGAGTAAAACCCAATCATAAATCCCTCCCTAACTTGGGAATCCTCCTTAGGAGTAATCCCCAAGATTAGAGTATTCAAATCTCCATGAAGCACATATAACTTTATGGACCCTGTTCATTGATTTTCTCCCTAAAAGTAAATCTGAAACCTTCATCTATCTGGGAAGTCATACATACATAAGCCCCAAACAAATTCTTATGATTGCATCATTCATGGAACAATTGTCTAATTTTTACCAATACCTCTTGATTCTCACACCGAGCATGACTCACGTGAGCTTAGAGTGTAAAAGTAATTATGACATTCATCTTTGAGACATCAATCATAAACATCATACTCCATTACTCGAACTACGTGGGTTCTGATTCCTTTTCCAAAACAAAGGATACGTAGGTAGCCCATTTTTTGGGTTCGATCCCAACTTTGAAAAAATCCCTGTCCTTCTGAATGACGATAAAATTCATGTGCCCCACTGAGTGGCTTTAAAACCAGCCTGGTCATCATAATGACCAAGAGACTTTTATATAAATGTTTTGAAGGATACCATTGACCAAGAATCTCTAAACAGATAGAGATGATTCTCTATTGATGAAGAACCTCGAATACATATAAAAGATTCTCTAAATTTCTTGCATATTTAATCATTGATTGTTAAAACTAAAGGAAAGCGCATTTTATACTTGGTAATGTAATAAGGATTCACGAACATAACTTAAATCTATAAAGAGAGTCCCGGAGTAGACAATAATTCCCCTCAAAAAGGTGTGATGAGTCCGACCTCCCATCCTCTCGACCAATGCAAATTCCTAAGCCTCATCAGTCCACAAGCTAATGAGCGCCTGCCTTTGGAAAGTAGGTCCAAACGGATGTGGAATGATTGGATGTTTTCGGTTCTACGAACAAACCCACTAGAAACCGATCGGAATGTTTGAATCTCCCGTCCAGGAGGTCATCCCCGAAATCCGTGAGGAAACAATGACAGTTCGGTCGATCTCGAAGTTTCATCTTCAGATGAGAGATACAATAACCCTTTGTGGGGCCAGAAGACCAAGGAGTAAGTGGTTTCATCTTTTACTGTAACCCACCATAGTGATCCTCCCCATGATGATGAGAATCTCTATAAAAGTCCTCTCAGTAGTAGTAATGCACATTGCCAGAAAAATGCTCTAATGGAACGTGTAGTGCTGAGAAAACCCTCTTGTCTTGAGGCACATGAAAATTTGAAGCTAGTAATGTATGATGCTTTACCACTAATAGGTGAAATACTTTCTCAATTAGAAGATAGCCCGAGGTGTAGGTCATTCTCCTAACCACCCCTAGGTCATTCATCTTCTAGTTTGAGAAATGAATTCTCTACCAATCTTGTTGAATCTGATGAAACAACAAAGAATCACCAGCTTTGGTCCAATCAGGTAGAAGAACCTTCATTTAATGATAAAGTGGAAGTATTGAATATGAGGAAACAACTGGTGAAAGGTGATGTACCAGTCATGTTTTTTCCTTTAGTTGGTTCTCATTATGATATTCCAGAAGTGTTGACAGAAGATTGTATTCATGATATTCTTCTCAAAATTTGGAAAACTCATTGTCACTTGAAAGAGAAAATATTATCTTATGATGAATATAAAAATCATGTCAAGATAATAGAAGGGTTTCAATGCCAAATTGACTTGGTATCTCTCCCAGTTTCCCGACATCCAAAGGTTAAAAAGCAGAAGAGATCCCTTCAGCATTCATTCTTTGGCGCACTAAAAAGATTGTGCCAGTTAATTGACAATGCCCAATCTTGTATTCATATCAGGGGATGGCATATTCATAGATCACTACATTTCACTATGCACTCCAGTGAACAAAGACAGCCAAAAATGGTCCCATGAAATGTTATTTCCCATGGCCGGCCACAACAAATTGGTTTTTTATATAAAAAAATTCCTCCTCAGAAACATGCCACAACTAGTTCTTCGCAAAGTCAGGCATACAAAGAACAAGTTTTCGAATTACTCTTTCATCTGGAAAATGAGAATATAGAACAAGCCTCTTGTTTAGATATTTCCCATCACCAAGTGATAGAAGTGTCAGAAATCATCCAATGGTCATATGATCCAGGTGAATTGAGTGGATTTAGTTTGATGCATTCAGCCAATTTCCGGACTAAGGTCTGCAAAATCTTGAGAGCATTTAAGAAAGTCTCAGATGTAGCAGCTCAACAACCACCTCACCTTGCCAGACTGAGGACTCTTTGAACCCAACCCTCGGAGTCAACTAATAGGATTTGAGGAGTTGAGAAAGGATAGCAGGAACAGCCCCAGTCCACTGAACTGGGGACTTTTTCAAATTCTCAATCCCCTCCTCAACGAAAGTAGGTCTTCTCTCGATTAGGGAAGAATCCACGGGAGGAACACAGAGCCGAATTATCAGGATATTCCCTCCAAATTACGGTTTATCAAGAAGTTCATGAGGTATCAACTCAACAGAAGGCCATGTACCATCACTGACATGGGAGAAGAAAATATCACAGAAATTCCGATAGAAGAGATGCAATGCATTATGCATCAATAAATGTCATCAATGTCATTGTTGTTGATCCCCTAGAACTTGAGGCTCACTCAGGGGAATTGGATAAAGAAGTTACTGCTCAAGAGGCTGGGCACATAGAAACAAATGAAGAAGGTGTGCATACACGAAATCAATGGCTTGCCCAGAATCTAGGTATTCTTTCAAATAAACAACTCACCCCTCTCCGAAAGACGTACAACAAGTGAAATAGTAATAGTCAGGTTAAACCTCACCCTACCTATGGATAAGGCCAATCACTCTCGTTAGAGGAAAGGTTCGCATGGAAAGAGGAAGAAATGAAGGAGTTAAGGAGGTTGGATGCAGTACTACTTCAAATTAGTCTTCCTCCTAAACGTATTGGAATCAGTCAGTCAAGGGAGTTCATTGTAGCTGCTGGGTTGGATCAAGAATATCCTCCTTTATCAGTGCACCCTCACAGGTCTCATCCTATGGGTCATACGCAACAACAACTAGAAATCCTACCATCAGTGGCAGTCCTGGATTCTATATCCGTCTAGACTACAGTTATTGCACCTTCTCAGGACCAAGCTCAACCAGATTTCTCTAAAAAGTTAATAACTACCATTGAGTCATTAACAGCTTGGTTGGAATCTATGGAGGGAAAACGTGCATAGGTTCAACCAGAAAAGAGATCTTACCCTGAATGGGTTGATGGAATTTCTCCCCCATCAAATTTGGAAAATATCAAATTCCCAATTTTTAATGGTTCGAGACATCCAGAACAACACTTAACACATTTTTTTTCTCGTAGTGATCCTATGATGGAAATCTTCAACAACAAGAAGCAGTTAAGCTCAGGTTTTTTGTATAGTCATTACAAGGACCTTCTTTTGTCTGGTATACAAGTTTGCAATCACAGTCAATTACTGGGTGGGAAGATCTCCTTCAAAGGTTCCTTCTTCAATTTAGTTCAACCTTTCCAAAGATGACAGTTTCTGATCTGACCAATTGTAAAAAAAGGGAGAATGAAAGAGTTTCGGATTTCATTTCCCACATGAAGGGATTAACATATTCCTTATTCTTATCACTCCCTCAATAATAATTGATGCCAATCTGTGTGTAAAATTTGCGTGATGAATTACGCACACCGTTGATACCTGTGAAATACACAAGAGGGTTTTGAGACCTTACTTCAATCGGTCAGCAGATTGAAGATTCTCTTATATAGACTAAGGATAAAACTCATGTAATTCCATCAATTCCAGGAAAGAGAATGGGGAAAGCAGAGACTACAAAAGTTACGCTTAAACAAGCACATGTACCTGCTTCAACTTCAAAACATTCATCATATCAAAGAGCTCCACCTCTAGAGCGTTAGCAAAAAAGGCCTCCTCGTCAAGATGATCAAAGAGATCGAAGGCGGAAACAGTTCGAAGACTTGAAGAAAAAAGTTTATTCTTTCCAGAAAGAACATGTTTCTGAATACTTCATCTCGGCTCTGGAAAACAATGTGGTTCAGTTTCCATGGCCTAAAAGGCCGAACAAGGAAGGAGATGAAGACCTTCCAAACTATTGCCCATTTTATCAAATGTTGGGGCATCCCATCCAAGAGTTTTTTGTCTTCAAAGTCCTCCTGCAAATGATGGTGGACTCTAGACAGGTAAAACTGAAGGGTTCTTCAGCCTAGGTATCATGTCTTACTGCTACTGATCCAGAGGAAGAAGCTGAGTGGCATGAAGTCAAAAGTAAAAATGTGTAGAAATATGACGATTGGATTGTTAGAAAAAAAGATCAACTGAACTCATGACATTTTAAGAACACAATTGAAGAAACCAATTGTGTCTTCTGCTATGAATGCCATGGAAAAACATTTTTCATCAAAGACAAAATCCTCAAAGAAACAACATAATTCAAAAAAAGGGGAACAGTCAGAAAAAGATGATCTCATGTCAAAGCCCAAGTTGTCTTTGACTCTGGCAGATTTTATGCCATCTACTTCAAAAGCACGGGAACCGCCCCACCAAACGACAAAAACTAAGTTAGCTAATCAGGAATATTCTTCATCAGATGAAGAATTAATCTTTGGTTCTGTTAATCTGATTCACTTAACAGATCATTATTCCAGTCACAGTTCTGTCCTTGATGAGCCTAATTTCCCTATATCAAATAGTGTAATTAGAGGGAATTCCAGAGGTCTAGGATACAGAGGAATACGTGGATATCCTAGATGCCACTATTCCAATTCTACCCCTTCTAGAACAATATATGCAGTAGAAACTCGTGGCAGAGCCCTTCAGCGAGCTCAAAAAGAATAATAAAGTTCTTCTATTCATGGAAGATTCAGTCCTGGTACAGTTATTTTGGATGATCAGTTAGAAGCTAAACCTTCTTCTCTTCAGCAAACAAATAGACTTAGTCGGTCTAGTCTTCGAAAGATAGGATTATTTCCAACTCCAATCCCGATACAAGATGAATCTACTTGCAAAGAATCAACTTCTAAGGCACTTGCGAAACCACTTGTTACGATTGGGAAACACAAACCTTTGGATCAAAAGTATGATGTCTTGAAACATTTGGCTCAAGTACAGGCCATGTTATCATTTCTGGATTCCATGAATCTATCAAAGGATCTTCTGGAGGCACTCATTAAGGCTTTTTCAAGTCCTAATGAATTCAAAAATGAGGTTTCTGTGGCTGAAGTCTACCATGTAGAGAATGATCATGCATAATTCCATATAGTGATATCTTTTATAGAATAATATGAAGATGATGGTGTGCATGTACATAACAGACCTTTGTATCTATCAGGAAAGGTAAGTGATGTGTACATCTGATGAGCATTCGTTGATAATGGCTCAGGAGTCAACCTCATCTCGATTTGTACACTTCGTCTCTTGGGCCTCACTGAATCTGATTTATCTCCATCTACTTTGATATTGCAAGGATATTATAAAAATTAACAAGAACTTGTGGGAGAAATTACACTTAGAACTCAGTTTGGAGACCTTTTTTTTAATTCAAATTTCATGGTTGTTTATCATGACACATCCTTCAACATTTTTCTTGGAAGACCTTGGCTACATCAACATGCAGTTGTACCTTCATCATACCATCAATGTCTCAAATATTTCTTCAATGGTCAAATTGGGAAATTGTATGGTGATAAATCCCCATTCAAAACATGTGAATCTCAATACATTGAGGCAGATTTCTATCACATAGAGGGAAAGTAGGTATCTACGGAAAAAAAGGTTACCAAGATTAATGCTCCGTATGGTTTGGAAAAGATTTCAGTAAACCCATTAATACATGTGAGTACAGATTATGTGTTGCCTATCAGTCAAATTGACAGGATAGACCCAAATCCCAATACTCTTATGGAAATATCCATAATGTCAATTACAACAATTGAGTCAGAAAGCATGGGAGAAATTGGTGATTCACCAGACAGTGGTGAATTATCAAATGGAGATGTCTTCATTTCATCCGCTGAAATCCAACAATTCTATACTTCATCAACCAAGCCAGAAGAAGTTATAGCAATGTTAGAGATGAACAATTATATCAATTCTCAATCCATCATCGCCTATTTATCACCCAAGAAAGACCCCTCATCATCAATATGGTCAGAAATGGTAGCCTCCTCTTTGGGATGTTCAAATTATAACCTCTCCCATAATTGTGGATGTTCGACATCATCATCTAATATGCATGTAAAAACAAAAGAAGTAACACATATTGAAGAAGTAGAGGAAGATCTCAGAGATGCTCCTCCAGTATTTGAAGAGGGTATCTCTACCACTGTGGATGAACTCAGACAAATAAATCTAGGTACAAAATAAGATCCATGTCCCACTTTAATTAGTTCGTTCATGACTCTTGAAGTGCAAGAAATGTATATTTTATTTTTAAATCCAAATCGAGATGTATTTTCTTGGAATTATATAGAAATTCCACATCTTGATCCTGATGTGTCCACTCATAATTTGGGTCTTCCAGAAGAACATCGAGGATTCAAGCAAGCCGTAAGAAGAACACACCCAACTTATGGTTTTTAAATTGAAGCTGATGTTGATAAGATTATCAAGGATAATTTCATGAGAGAAGTTCAATATCCCAAATGGATGGCTAATATTGTCCCTGTGAAAAATAATAATGGACAAATTAGTGTTTACATTGACTTCAGAGATCTTAATCGGTATTTTCCAAAGGATGATTTTCCAGTTCCGATCATAGAACTCTTAATTGATATAATAGCTGGCTATGAAGCACTTTCCTTCATGGATTAATATTCTGGGTACAATCAAATACAAATGGCCCCAGAAGATGAGGAGTCTATAGCCTTTATAGCTCCTCAAGTTGTGTTTTGCTATTAGGTAATTCCCTTTGTCCTGAAGAATGCAGGTGCAACATATCAATGTGCTATGCACCGTATCTTCAAACCCTTTTTAGGGAAATTTTTTGAATGTTATGTGGATGATTTGGTGGTTAAATCCAAAAAATGTTCTAACCAATTGGCTGATTAGGAAGTTATTTTCCACAAACATTGACAACACAATTTGAAGATGAACCACTTGAAATGTGCTTTCAGGGTAACCTGAGGAAAATTTCTCGGCATTGTTGTAGCCATCGTGGTATTGAAGTCGATCCTGAGAAGAAAAGATTAATCCTTTGTATGTCACCTTCTGTAAATTTGAATGAATTGGGAGGAATTCAAGGACCCTGGGCCTATATTTGGCTTTTCATTTCCAATTTGTGATGCATGTTTTTACCCTTCACCAAATTGATGAAGAAGTGAGTCACCTACCAATGGACCAAATATTTTCAAGAGGAATTTGATATTCTCGGGAAATATCTCTTGAGTCCACCAGTGTTAATGCCACCTGTTTAAGAAAGACCACTTATCCTCTATGTGACAGCTTTAGAGTGATCATTGGGTGCCTTCCTTTCCCAAAAAAATGATTATTGGAATGAAAATAGTCTCTACTACCTCAGTCGGACTATGCTTGAGGTAGAAACTTGATATTCTATTATTGAGAAGTGTTTCCTATCATTAATATTTACAGTTCAGAAATTGAGACACTACCTAAAACATCATGAGTTCCAATTGGTATCTCGCAATAACCCAATAAAATTCATCCTTAGTCGTCCAATGGTTACAGGAAGTCTGGCAAGGTGGGCAGTTATTTGCAGCAATTTGATATCCAGTACGTGTCTCAAAAGGAAATAAAGGGCCATGCTCTGGATGATTTCCATGCTGAGAACCCATCAGTAGAAGATATATATTTAGATATTTAACATCCTGATGAATAAGTCTTTTCTATTCCGGACAATCTTCAAACATGGGAAATGTACTTTGATGGTGCTTCCATAAGTCCAACATGGAAGAAAATGGAAGATCCTAAATTCAAAAAAGTTGGGTTAGGAATTGAACTTATTTCCCTGGAAAAGGCATCACTACCCTACTCCTTGTTATTGTGGGAAGGAAGTACAAATAATGAACCATAATATCAATCTCTCATCACAGGATTAGAGTTGGTGCTTCAAGAACAAGTGAATAACATAAAAATGAAAGGTGGTTCAGACCTAGTAATAAAACAAGTAAATGGGGATTATGCCATCAGAAAAGAAGAGTTAATCCCTTTGTGTGATTATGTCAAAGAGTTAATGGAGGAATTTCCTTCGGAACCACCATTTTCTTATGTCTTGGGATCACAAAATACCCAAGATGATGCACTGGATAATATAGCCACGACTCTAGCAGATCCAAATCGGGACGAAAAAATCATCAGTATTTCCTATCGTCGTACAATTTCACATTATGTTAAAACCATAACAGAGGAAATCAATGAAATTAGTCCCATTTATGAACCATACGGTCATACTAAAGGATGGATGACACCTATTAGGGAATACCTACAAAGTGGAACACTTCCACCTGATAGAGTCGGGAAAGAACAAATCTAGCGAAGTGTGGAAAATTTCACTCTTTATGAAAACCCAGATCACCTAGAAAAAATTCTCTACAAAAGAGGTTTTGATGGAGTTCTCTTCAGATTCATTGATGGTGAAGAGAAAATGGCTATCATGAAAGAAGTACATACAGGAGTCTGTGGTGCGCACCAGTCTGGACATAGGTTATCTGATCAAATTCCAAGTCTTGGATACTGTTGGCCTTCAATGATACAAGACTGTGTTGATTTCACAAAGAAGTTTCATTCATGCCAATTATGTTCCAAATTCATTCATCAACCCCCAGATTTACTTCATACAGCTAAATACTCTTAGCCATTTTCTATATGGGGAATGGATGTAGTAGGACCTTACCCTTCGGCTACATCCAAGCAGTTGATGTATATTCTTACTACTACTGACTTCTTTTCCAAATGGGAAGAGGCAATACCTCTCAAATAAGTTAGTTCTAAAATCATTGTTAGCTTCATCAAGTCTAACATCATTACCAGATTTGGTGTCCCTCATACCATATTGACGGACAATGTCACCAACTTCTGTTCATATGAGGTGAGAAAGTTGTATCAAGAGTACAACATCAAATCCAACCATTCATCTCTGTATCATGCAGCGGAAAATGGCCAAATAGAAGCCTCCAATAAGACTCTTTCAAACATACTGAAAAATATGGTAGATAAAGTTATGAAATCATGGCCTGATTAACTCTTCCATACTTTATGGTCTTATCGAACCACCACCCGCACTGCAACGCGATCAACAACATATTCATTGGTATATGGAACAGAAGTTGTCTTGCCCATTGAGGTTAAATTACTTTCACTCAGTAGCCATTTGTGACCAGTCATCTATAGATGAACAATCTCAAAAGAAAATTGATGAATTGGAACAATTAGATGAGAAAAGATTGTGCACCCGACATCACTTGGAAGTCTATTAGAATTGAATAGAACGAGCTTTAAACAAAAAAGTTTGTCTTAGTTCATTCCTTCAGGGTGAATTGGTATTGGTCCTCAGAACTCTAATGATACTAGGAAAGAAACCTCCCAAGCTTGAGAAAAAGTGGAAAGGACCTTATTCAATACATAAGGTGTACTCCAATGGAGCTTAATCTTTAATCTCAATGGATGGAGAACTCATCACAACTCCAACCAATGCAAGATTCTTGAATAATTATTTTGTGTAACACAAATACAATACGTCCTAGCTACATGATGTTAAACTGTGCAGCACTAGTCCTCACTGCAAGACTTTAAACTGCATAGTCACTTTTGTCCTTGTTGTAGGACATGAAACTGCATAGATCATGTTTCGTCTAACATGACGTTAAACTGTGTCCCCTTTCACATCGAACACGATGTTAAACTATGTTGTCTTATCCACATGACACTAAACTGTAAAACACTCCATTTTCCAATATGACGTTAAACTGTATTGTCCCTTTTCATCAAGCATGACGTTAAACTATGTTGTCCTTACTACATGACATTAAACTTCAGTGTCCCCAAAGTCCTTACTGCAAGACTATAAACTGCATAGTCTTCTTTTTTTTCCTAGCTATATGACGTTAAATTATATAGTCCCATATTTTGTCCTTACTGAATGACATTAAACTTCATAGTCCCCCATTGTTCAACATGACGTTAAACTGTGCTCAGTCCCTTATACGTCCAACATGACATTAAACTATGCATCGTTAGGGTTGTTTCTACTTCTTGTTTCTCACACTGATTATGACTCATATGATCTTAGAGTAAACTTCAACCATAACACCCTCTCTGGGCTGCTAGCAAGGCGTAATTCCCAACACCATTTTTTAGGTCGTTGTCCTCAAGAACAACTTGATCACCAATTCATTCTTCAATTGAACTACATGGACTTTAATCCTTGCCTTCTAGGCTGGGTATATAGCCAACCTCCCAAGGATAAAGCCCAAAACCAATCTCTTCACATCGGGTCACCTTCATATCATATGATGTTGATTTGTAAAACTTCCTCTACAACCAATATTTTTTACATTGGTTCATTATCGTCCTCACTATATGAAGTTAAACTATACATTCCATAATTATCCCTCACTTGAGAGGGTATCATTATTAACATTGATCTCCAATCATGTTATACTCCAAATACAACGTGCATACATGGTAATGCCCGAACATTTAATCTTGGGTCAAACCATCATTTCACTAATGTCCCTTTTTACACTTCACTGGTATGAACCAAATCTGTACAGAGGGTATTTCAAGAACTACATTGGATTGATTCCCATCCTTATGGGATACATTGGAATGTTCGAGAATCCCTCGAATCTAGCCCCATGTCTTTGGGCCTGACCCCAAATTTCACTTTTAGACCCTTGGTTGAAAAGTCCAACTGTGAATACATTAATGTAGTATGAAAATGCTGGTCATCATTCACATCAGGTTTATAAAAAATACACACTGTGTATTAATTATAATGGTCTGAGTAATATGACCCTAAACTAAGATCTCATGCACTCTCGTCCCACATGATGTTAAAATGTATTTCAAGAACTATGTATGGAATGATTCCCATCCTTATGGGATACGTAGTGAAGTCCAGCAGCTCAATTCAGGACCCAGCCACAACATGAATATGGTTAGAATTGGTCTTTGTATCTCTACATGTATTTAATAATGCCCATTTTGATGTTTCATTCTCCTAAACGTAAATACTTCTAGATCTTCATAACCCTTTTAATGACTTCTGGTCACAAAATGTCTAATACCTGAGATTTCTTTTTCCTGACTATGCAGCACGTGCCCTTAGGCGGCCTTTCATAAATAGTCCACATAACAGACCTGTCAGCCAAATGATGCTATTATTTGACTGTGCAGCCAATTCCCTTAGATGGACCTACATAATTCAACCCCCTAACGGGTTTTTCAAATAGTGGTAACTTCATTATTGGGAAGAAAACCTCTTTTGTCCTTATTTGTCTTAAATGACAATATGTAGGGATCTACAAAAAATATCCATCCTTAACATCTTTTTTAAATACTCTTTTTCATGATCAAAAAGTATTTAAGTCTATGGATTTTATTCCCCTTCCCTACATGTGGGTCAGACCTTCACATGAGTGAAATTCATCAAATTCATTGACAATCTTGATTGGGGATATCCTCTCCATATTCAAGTACCTCTCTCCATATAGCTGACTATGTGCTTTGGAAAATTTCAATCACCATTAACATCCACCGGCTTTTAGCAATAGAATGGTAAAATTTATGAGAGTTCTTTTTCCTGATTGTGAAGCACGTGCCCCTAGGTGTCCTTGCATAAATAGTCTACATAACGGAACTGTCAGCCAAAAGATACTATTATTTGACTATGAAGGGAATTCCCTTAAGTGGTCCTGCATAATTCAATCCCCCTAACGGGTTTTTCAAATAGTGGTAACTTCACTCTTAGGAAATTCTTCTTCTAATACCTTTTAGCCCTTTTTTCATATCATTCCTCAGATTCAGAATTTCTTAAGTCATAGTTTACATGTTTTCCCCCATACATGAATGTGGTAATATTTTTTCAAACAAATTATCAATGAATTTTGTCAAATTATAATCCATTCGGTCAAATCTATTTTGAACTTAAACATTATCCTTTTATGTCCAACGTGCATGACTTTAAACTGCCCATAAAATACAAGGGAACTCTGAACAAAAGTCATGTCTGAGCTCACTAAACATACACTTTGTATGATTTAGGAAATATTGAGCGGTAAAAAGATTCAAATTTTGTACGGTTATTTTTATAATCCTAGCAATAATAAAACTATGCTTACAAGGCCCATTGGCGTAGGTAAAAATTTAAAGAAGATAGAAAAAGAATAAAGGTAAAAATGATTGAAGATGAAAGTGTTTTTCATTGATGCACAAGAGTTAGAAGGACATCCCTAGACTGGAGTCTCTTCTCTTTTTTAAGAATTACAAAAGGCTTTTGACATAACTTTTTCGATTCACATCATCATGAGGCTCAGCAGCAGCCACCTAGAGTTCATTCATTCAACTAGACACAATAAGAGATGTAGTGATACCATATCTTCTTGAAACAATTGTAAAAGAAGGTTCTTGAGTGCGGTTTGAGAAAATTTTCTACTGATCAAACAGTGACTCTGTTTCGGTCAAAGAGACATGGAAGATGGATACATAGATTTGAGAATGGAGCATTGGAAGCAAAGAGCCATTTGGAGAGACTATTATTTTCAGATATTGTTCAAATGTCATCTTCTCTCCATCAACTGGCAGTGGAAAAAAAATTAGCCCATGGTTTTCCATTTTCATATCTGCAAGGAAATAGCATGGAAGAAAAATGTGAATGTTCACACCATTATTGCTACTCTTAATGCACAGTATAACCGAAATAGAGGGTTACAAGTGCAGCTGTATCTCGAGCATGTAATTCCTTGCCTCTAGAACATTGACTCCCTGCAGATTTCCACATCCATACAAAGGCAGGTAGACATTGTGCAAGAAATTGGCTTGATATTTCTTCATGTACTTAGCCAAATCTGGGAGAGTGTTTTCACAAATGTCATAATAATCATGTCCAACAACGTTCATCATGTCATCTATTCTCTTGCTGGCCAACTCATCAGCCGATCCAATTTTTATGGGATCTATTAAATCTGTACAAATGTAGAATAATTAACTCTTAAGTATGTTGATTTTTTCATAAAATTGTGGAGAAATTTAGATAAAATGGCAAAGGAATTAAGGTGTGCAAGTCCCATTTTGGCGTGAAAGTCCAAGTTGGTTGCACATGTATTACCGCGCTAGTAGTAGTGCGCAAGTTAGAAACTCTCCGAAGAAGTGCGGAAAGAACAAAACCTCAAACGAACGAAGAGCCAAGAAAACTTGCGCAAAAAAAAGAACTTGCACGGTGAGAGATCGAAGCGTTCAGAAGTTGGGTTCTTTGTACGGAGGTCATGCCCCTATTTACAGACAAGGCCACACCTCTACCCACCAAAGCATGCACGACTCACCCTTGCGCGCTGCCATCTGCGTGCTCAAAACTTGTGTGACGCCCTTCCTTGGTTTTCTCCTTTACCTCAGAGTCACATCCTCCTTCCTTTCGGATCCAACTCTGAGGGGGGACTTTTTTTGACGCTCCTTTCCGTCACCGAGTCTAATGAATAGAAAAGGGAAATACCATGATCCCAAACAGATTCATCCTTTGAATAAACATCAAAAATTGGCAAAGGCATGAACAAGGATTTGTTTACACATGGACCACACAAGTTTCATCATGGTCGTGCAGATATACCTGCGCGCCACATATTGGGCACGCAGGTGATTTGCGCGCCCTATTTGAGTTTCTCCCAATGTCTTCAGCAGCCTATAAATACACCTTGTGGGCCCCCCTGTTTCAAGGATGAAAATTTCCAAAAGTCAGATTCGAGCGCCTGATGCCCTAGTCTCTTCTTGAAGTCTTCTGAACACTTATAAGGTAATTTCTTACCTAGAATGGAAGATATAAAGAGAGGGAACAAGGCCTAAGTGTTGAAATTCACCAACACTTGCACGCCTAGGTGTCCAACACTTAAGGGAAATGATCACACCTGTGCTCCACCTTATCCCTTTAACAGAACCTGTGTGCCACTCATTTGGAAGTATTTTGGGATAATACTAAGGTCTTGAGCCATGCCTCACCCAAGTATTACCCTATGGGTTGACCGGCGCGCAAGTACACCTGTGTCGCGCAAGTACATTTCCACGACCAGGACCCACGCACCCCAAGAGGACTTGCGCGCCTACCTCTTTTTGGGTGCCTCTCCTTACTATTCAACTCATTTCTTCAAATCCACCTCTCCTCTTCAAGATATAGCCTTCAAAACCCTATTCAAAGCCATTAATTTCATGGTTCTTTTGTTAGCTTCCTTATCTGAAATGAATTCTGTGGAACATATCTTAAAACCTTGTGATTTAAATGTCTTTATGTCACTAAGGTTATATATTTCATTCATTCAAGCTCATCCTTTAAGATGATATGATCTTTAACTTGGGCCTCCTTTTCAGCAGTAAGGCCCAGTCCAAGTCCCCTAACCTGGTCCTCCTTTTCAAGAGTAATCCCTAGTCATAATTTTCATTAAATTAGGCCTCCTTCTTAGGAGTAAGTCCTAAGTTTTAAAGTCCCCTTAACCTGGGTATCCTCTTTAAGAGTAATACCCAGTCTTAATTTACTTTTTATTTGGGATTCCTTCTCAAGAATAAAACCCAATCATAAGTCCCTTCTAATTTGGGAATCCTCCTCAGGATTAAGTCCTAAGTTAAGTATTGAAATCTCCATAAAGCACATATACCTTTATGAACCGTATTCCTGGGATTCTTCTCCAAAGTAAGTACCAATCCTCATCTATCTGGGTAGTCATACATACATAAGTCCCACATAATTTCTTATAATTGCATCTTTCGTGGCACAATCGTCAGGTTTTACTGATACCTCTTGTTTCTCACACCGAGCATGACTCACTTGAGCTTAAAGCATAAAAGAAATTATGAAATCTTTCTTTGGGAAATCAATCATGCATAAACCTCATACTTCTTTACTCTAACAACGTGGGTTATGATTTTTTTCTAAACAAGGATATGTAGGTAGCCCATCTGTGGGTATGATCCCAACTATGGAATAATCCATGTCCTTCTGAACGAAAATAAACTTAAAGTGCCCCACTGAGTGGATTTAAAACAAGTATGGTTATCATAATGACCAAGAGATATCTATATAATGTATTGAAGGATAACATTGACTAAGAATATCTAACAAATATAGATGATTCCTTATCGATGAAGAACCTCAAATACATATAAAAGATTCTCTAAATCTCATACATATCAATAATTCATTTTCATATCTAATGGAAATCTCATTTTCATACATGGAAATTTAAAAAGGATTTATGAACATAACTCAAATCAATAGTGTCCTAGAGTAGACAATAATTCCCCCTAAAAAGGTGTGATGAGTCCGACCTCCCATCCTCTCAACCAATGAATATTCTTAAGCCTCATCGATCTATAACTAATGAGCACCTAACTGTGGAAAGTAGGTCCAAATGGATATAGAATTATTGGAGATTTTCGGTTCTACGAACAAACCCGTTAGAAATCGATTGGAATGTTTGAACCCTTAAACAAACAAGGTCATCCTCATTTCTAGAGGAAACAATCACTAATGAGAAAATACATTCCAGAACCAATGCATGTACACACCTATGAAGAAATATAACTGAAACTACATATGTATTATTTTGAAGAGCCTATTAGAATTCTTGATACCATAGAACAAGTGTTGAGAAACAGGATGACTCTCCTGGTAAAAGTTATTTGGAAAAACCATAAAATGGAAGAAACAATGTGGGAACCTAGGGAAATTATGATGAAGAACCGCATGAACATTTCAATACAGTAATATTCAAGAAATTTTTAGGATGAAATTATTTGATGGAGGGAAAAATTTAACATCCCAAACTTCTATGGTATGCTTCTCTTTTAATAATATAATAGCTTGTGTTGTACGCGGCTTCGAGTTCTAGCACACCATGACCAATCAAACTAGACGTTTAAAAAGTAGTAATGAATATTAATACCCACTATTTTAAATTTTATAAATTTAATTTTTAAAAATGGACTTCAATTTTGGATTTGGAATATCCAAATTTTCTTAGGGAGAATTTCTGGTATTTTTATGAAAACAATCAATTTTTTATTAATAGTGAAAAACACTGTGTTATTGTTTAAAACTGACTTTTTATTTAAATAATTATTTTTCATTTAAAATTATTTTAAAGTAAAAATATATAAATAATACCTATATTTGTCCAATTTAATTCATCAGAGTCATTTTATAACAAGATTATATATATAAAATTTTATTGAACTTTTTATCATATTTTACTAAACTTCTAGGAAAATTTAAAAATTTGACTAAAACATAATTTAAGCACTTGAATGATTTTAATTTCAAAAATTTGACAAAAATTGTTTTCATCAGTAAGTAAAATGTGGTTCAATATGTTGAAAATAATTTTTGGTGAATAGTAACTTTTGAATTTTTTTACCCCGATTAAAAGTAAATAGGGTATTTAATGGTAAAAATGACATTATAATTACCCCAACACATGTCCTAATTGTATTGGATACTTTTATATCAACCAAAATCATCCTTAGGAAAAAATTATGATCCTTTTTGATCCACTTGGATTATATTAGGATATTTATTATATTCTATTTATAGAAGAGTTAAAAGTGTGAAATTAAATTTTTAATAACTAAACCATTTTAAATATTGGGTTATGCATAAGATAAATTATACTAAAAATATATATTATAAATATAAATATATTTTATACATCATATTATTTTATTTATAATTTTTAGACATTAAATAATTACATTTACTAATGACACACGGATGGTGTAGTAATTACCTTATTAATGAAGTATTAAAATAAGTGATATTATAAATATTAAAATAAATGTAAATTGGAACTTTGGAATCAATAAATAGATTTATATGTGAATATTACATGTTATGGTTGATTCAATGTATTTTGTTTGAAGAAATCAAGTTTTTATGACTTTCACAAAAACCAAATACTAAATACTGTAAAAATTGACATAAAAGAGTTCTTAAAACAAATACAACTTTTTTAAATTATATAATATTACTTAAAATATATGCTTTGGTCAAATGACTTAGATAATTATAAAAATATCATTAATGAACCACTTTAGGTTCTCTTGAAATTTTATAGTAACTGTATTAACCTTCTAGTATAAAAATACATGAATACATGGTAAAAGTTAAACTATTTAACTAAGGGTTAAATCTAAAAGATAAGGTTATTATGGTGACCTAGACATGTCTACAACCTATTTATTGAGAGTATTTAGACCCATACCCATATTATCCTCGAAATTAATCTTCTGTTAGTTATTATAAACCGAAAATAATTTTATAGTAAATTGATATTTCAAACTTTTCCAAAAGTGCCCCTCACCTCTCTTATAAAAGGAAACTTCCCCTTCTCTTAAATTCACACTCCAAATCCATTTAGATCGGAAAAAACCTACTAAAATATCCTCCAACCTACCCTAAATTCAACCTATAGGCCTTAATTTGATCATAAAACCAAACTACGGGTCCCTTTTGTTTAAATCAAAAAGATTCACCTAAAGAAGATGTAATTATTTTTCACCTCTTCCAAAGTTATTTTCTTCTTATACTTCCTCTTTAAATGTTGTTTACATAGTAAAATAATAACTCCTATACCTTATAAATACTGTGATGTTTTTATAAATTTGGTACAACCATATTCATTATTCAATCCATCCTAGGAATGACAAAGTCATCGTACATGCGTATGTACACCTTACCGTCTCCAGACCGTGGTGGGGTTTGTTATTCATCACGTCATTATTTGAATGAGTATAATAATGAGTATAATTGATTTAAATAACAAATATAATGTTTTAATTATTATGTATATATAATATTCCATCAAATTACATATGATCTCACCATCAATAGAATGATATTTTCCCTCATGCGTATGTACGGCTTGCCGTCTCCACGACGCGATGAGATTTCGTTCCCCATTGTAACAATTAAAGGATAATTTTCATTTCATGATTAAAAAAATTCATAGGAACATAATATAATTCTGTATATGAATAAAATATATCATATCCATAATAAACATGACTAACATAGTAGTATATATAAAATAAAATGAACCAGTTAACACCAAAAACAAGGATACTACTGAAATATTATTAACAAAGAAGTATTAGAGGATCATATATGATATCATATATATAAGTGGTTCATTTATAATTTAATAGCAATTATTTAACCATTATACAATAGGTTAACGTATCCTCAACTAAGTAAAATTACAATTAAAGGGTTAATTTTACAATCTCGTTATTATCTGAGGTTGTTTATATGTAAGTATCGACTTGGACTTATTTATCATAAACACATATGTGTGTATCAAAAATGTATTTCAATTTTTTTTTGCTATTTCCTAAGCTATGGTTTAACATCATTTATTACGTTTTTATTTTTATATTTTTTTAAAGGAATCTTTTCGTTGTTTTCCAAAAAATTTACTTTATGACCTTTTTGAAAAATTTAGGAAAGAATTTTTTTTAACATATATGGTGGGTGAGGTTGTTTTCTGCCATTATAACACATTCAAAGCTTCCCTTACAATCTTATAATAATATTTTCAAAATAAATGTTTTCTTCTATAATTACTCAACTTTTAAATGATTTTAAATTAGAAACATATATTTCACTCAAATAGTTTTTGGGTTGTTTTCATCTTTGTCAACATCCTTTGTTGAATTTTAAAATTGTTTGGAGTTGATTTATTATTATACAATCTTCTATACTGTATTGAAGGTTTTGTGATAATTTTGACTGTGGGTGTGCTATTTTAATACCATTTGTGATTTATGGTTAAATTATTAACATTTATTTTTCTAGTTTAATACGAATGTTTATGTAATGTTTCACCTTTTCATGTGAGGAATGCATTGGGTGTAGTTAGTGATGGGTGGGGCCCGCTATAGCCCCTCAATGCATCGGTAGGTCCCATGAGACAAAATATTTTCTTGACACAAGGGCTTGATAGTATTTTTATTTCTATTCTTAGAATGAGTCCTTTACTATGTGGTTATGATGTTCGGGATTATGCATTCCATCATTATTATATTAGATATTGATATTACAAGGGATTTTTCAACAAGTAGAATATGCATGTGAACATGTAAATGGAATTATTTGATTTATATTGTCCATACTATGCTGAATTTTATGTTTAAAATGATTGTATTTTAGTCTTATACATAGTCTTAAATGTTTATGCTTATTTATGATAGTTTTACCTATATTTGTATCCTTATTGAGCATCAGAACTCACCACTATATTTTGTTTTATTATTCCCAGGATCCGAAGAAGTATATTATCTCTGACCAAAAAGGGTGGGCTGAAGGATATGAGTGTGTTCAAATGAGACACAATGCTGATTCTTTTCAGTTCATAATGTAATATAAGACTTATGTATGTATCTAGTACTTCCAAGGCTACTAAACTGATCGGTCATTCGGGACTTGATCACTTGTGATCACTACAATGTTATGTAATAATGTACCAACTCTTAGTAACTACGGTCGGGGTGTTATATTTTATCTATTGAAAATATTTTCCAAATTTTCTTATGGATAATAGGCAGGAAAGGGATTCTAGAAAAAAAAAACTCCATTCTTTAATGGAACAAATTATGCACAATGGAAAATTAATATGAAAATTAATTTAGAAAGTATTGATTTAGAAATTTGGTCTTCAATTGTCGATGAGTATAAGTTTCCTACTGATTATAGAACTATTTGGGATGAACCAACATAAGCCACTTATGATAATAATTTTAAATCCATGAATTCCTTATATTTCTCTTTAGGAGATGGTGAATTTAACAGAATTTTTTCATGTAAAATAGTACATGAAATCTGGGATACTTTTTCTATTTCATAAGAAGTAACTTCTAGGGTTAAGTAAATGAGACTTAACAAATATACTATTATATATGATAACATTAATATGAAACCTAATGAGCCTATTTCTAACATGTATCTTAGGTTCAATGAAATAGTGAACACTATGATCCATTTGGGATGAGTTGTTACTGCTAAAGAAGAAATCATGAAAATTAGTAGATGATTACCTCATAGATGGAGATGAACATCTTTCTCAATTATAGAATCCCCTGATATCATAATATTACATGACAAAGAACTCATTGTAAAGATGACGATGTATGAAGAATGGATGAAATTCAAAAAATAAGAGGAGTATAAACCTAGGATAAAATATGCATCCTTCAAGACTACTACCTATAAGAATAAGGTGAAAGAAAAGATGCTAGCCACTGCTGAAAGCTCCAGTACTTTTGAATAAATATTTGGTATTGATAGAGAGTTGGATTAGTTTTCTAGAAGATTCAAGAAATTTTATAAAAAGAAAAAAAAATTAGGAAGACCAATTATGAAGGAATATATGATAACAATGGAAACTTAAAAAATGATTGAAAGAGAAATGATAAATCAGAAGAGATTTTATACTGTGAATGATAGAGGAGAGGACATGTCAATGCTGACTATCAAAAGATTAAATAAAAAAAAGAAGAATGAAAATAAGGATAAAAAGTATAAGAAATCTATGAATTCCACCCAGATTACTTCTGAGGATAGCTCTAGTGAATCGGCATCATCTCATGATAAGAGTGATGACATAGAAAATATGTGTTTTATGACAAACACATGTAAGGTAACCATAAATTCACCTAGAAATTCTTTTTAATTATTCCAAAAATGAATTTGAATCTGACAATATGACACATGATGAACTATTTGAATACTATAATATGCTAGAAGAAATCTATAATGAACTAAAAGATAAATATAAATCTTTAAATAAAAAATATCCTTTTTATGTAACTATTTAATCTCTTCTTACTACTGAAAACCAGAAGAATGCTAAACTACTCAAGTAAAATAGTGAATTAAAAATGTCTAATGGGAAATTTAAGAATGTTTTAGAATAGTTTACCAATGGAAAAACACACTTACTCAAATTATTGGAAAACATATAGCTCCTGAGTACACTTCTAGTATCAGATATCTACTTGGATAGAAAAATTTATCAAAAACACACTTATACCTAAATCTGGAATGTCTGTTCTTTTACCTAAAAAATAAAAGCTCTTTTACTAGTATCGGTTTTAAATATTCCTTTACTACCTCTATCTTTTCAGGAGAAAATAAAGGTTATTTTTCAAACATGTTTTATAATGATTATAGTAAACCCATAAGAAAAAGTGGGTATCTAAATAATTTATTACAAATTTTACTAGACCCAAACCAGTCTAGGTACCAAAATATTTCTTTTGTTTGATTATTCTGTAGGAAATCTGTTCGAAGAGCTCCTACAAGAGTCAATGGTACTTGGACAGTGGATGTTCGAGACACATGATAGGGGACTACTCATTATTCAAGAGGCTCATCAAATTTTATATAGGGTATATCACATTTGGTGATAATTCTATAGAAAAAATAATTATATTAGGCAAGATTGGTAACTCTACCTCAGTTTTAATTTATAAATTACATTATGTTAATGGATTAAAGTATAATTTTCATAGTATTTCACAATTATATGATGATGGATTTCATGATAATATTGTAAATGATTCTTGAATTTTTTTCTAAAAATGAATTATTATTTTCCTCATTTATAAAGGAAAATGTATATTTTATTAATTTAGATTCTTTATCCTCTCAAAAATGTTTCTTATTTAAGTTTCTTTCATAATGAGTCTTTCATTTTGCATAGGAAACTAGGACACTGTAACGTACACTCTCTTAGAAATCTTACTAGAAAAGTCATAGTCAGTGATCTACCCAAACTTGAGTTTCCAAATGATAAAGTATTTAATCCATGAAAAAAGGGTAAAAACACAATATATATTTCAAATCAAAGAAAGAATTTTCAACTTCTAGATTTGGTTCACATGGATTTTTTGGGACCGTCTCTATTTTCTTGTCTAAATGGGAAGCACTATGTGTATGTTCTTATGGATGACTATTCTAAGTATACATAGACTTATTTCTTATCTCACAAGAGTAAATTATGTACTTTCATTACCAGGTATTCTAAAACAGTGGAAAATCAATGTGGAATTAGAATAAAATTCTTAATAAGTGATCATGGTCGTGAGTTTGAAAATCAAGACTTTGAATTTTTTCTAACACAATGGATATATTCATATTTTCTTTGATCCTAGGACACCTCAAAAAATGGAGTTGTGGAAAGAAGAAATAGAACCTTATAATAAATATCCAAAACAATTATTAATGAATATGATTTACCTGTTAACTTATAGGATGAGGCTATGAGTATAGCTTGTTACATAATTAATAGTCTTAAATAGACCTATTCCTAAGAAAACTCTTTTTAAGTTGTGGAACAATACAAAACCAAATTTTTTTATTTAAAATTGTTTGCTTGAAAAGCATATATTCTTAATACAAGTTATAATATTGAAAAATTCAAATCCAAGAGTGATGAAGAAAACATCATAGGTTACTCAACCTTTAGTAAAGCCTATAGAGTCTTTAATAAAAAAACCAAGTGTGTTGAAGAATCTTTGCAGATCAAATTTGATGAAACATATCAACATGAACCTAAGACATCTCTAGAAAACCTTGAAGACGATATATCAAACCTAGATATAAATGTAAAATCATCTAATCCTTCTGTAAAGCAATATGTAAAATCAAACAGTTCTGGAAATTATTCAAAATCTGAACATGTTGAACCCGATCCTATAGATAAAACTAAATTATCTAGTCTATAATTTTCTAGACCAACTAAAACTCACAAGAACCATACCCTAGATGTTGTTTTTGGGGACATAGATAAATGAACACAAACTAGAGATTCTATTAGAAATCAGGTTGAACATCAAGACTTATTGTCACAACATGAACCAAAAAAAGATAAATAATGCAATTAATGATGAATTTTGGGTGATGTATATTCAAGAATAACATAATCAACTATAAAAAAAATGTATGGAAACTTTTGGATAGAACCAAAGACATCATGACCATAGGAATTTAGTGGGTGTTTATGAACAAAGTAGGTGAATCTGGTAATATTGTTAGAAACAAAGCTAGATTAGTTTCACGTGTTTATAGTTAAGAAGAAGGAATTGAATATGAAGAAACTTTTTCACCTATTTCTAGACTTGAATCGACCGTAATCATGATTTATTATGTTTCCCATCTTAATTTAAAACTATATCAAATGTATGTTAAAAGTGAATTCCTAAATGGATATATAGTTGATGATTTTTTCATGGAAAAACCACTAGTTTTACAAACCATCATTTTCAAAGTCATGTTTTCAAATTTAAAAAAGTATTATGTGGTTTGAAACAATCTCCAAGAGCTCAGTATGATAGATTATGTAGATTTAAATTTCAAAAGGTTTTACAAAAGAAATTTTTGATCGTACTCTTTTTATGAAGCGAATTTCTAAATATTTTTTAGTAGCATGAATCTATGTTAATGATATTATTTTTAGATCTACAAATAATTATTTATGTACTGAGTTTTCAAAAATGATGCAAAATGAATTTGAAATTTTTATAATGGGTGAACTCAAATTCTTTCATGGATTTCAAATTGTTAAAAATAAATAATGTATCATTTTAAATCACTGTAAATATAAAAAACAACTTTTAAAATTATTTGTCTTTGATAGAATTTAAATTAGTGAAACTCACATGAGTACTGGTTTTAAGTTAGATGTTGATGAAAATGGTAAATATGTTGATCAAACCACTTACAGAGGAATAATTGGACGATTTATTTACTTGACTACTAGTATGACATATATAATGTGCATCGTGTGTGTGTGGGCCCATTTTTAAGCTAATCCCAAAAAATCTCACGTAAATATTTCTAAAATAATTTTTAAATACGTCAAATATCTTATCCATTTTGGCTTGTTTTACCCCAATGAAAAATCATTTGATATAGTGAGTTACTCTGATGTTTATTTTGGTATATGAAATTTAGATAGAAAGAGAACCTCTAGGACATGACACCTTTTTGGAATGTATTTGGTTTCATTGTGTAGTATGAAACAAGATTATGTTGCATTATCTACTGTTAAAGTTTAATACATAGCTGCTGGTAGCTATTGTGCAAAAATTTTTTTGATGAAACACACTCTTCAATAATGTGGATATCAATTTAGACATGTAACTATAAAATGTTACAATACAAGTGCTAATAAAATTTATAAGAACCCAATTTTTCACTCTAGAGAAAAACATATTGATATAATACATTACTTTTTGAGAGATTCTTATCAAAAGGATGATATCAATTAAGAATTTATTGGCACTGAATATCATCTTGCTGACATATTCACTAGGACATTGAACTCTGAAAAAATAAATTACATCCAACATGAGTTGGGAATGATCAATCATTAATATCATGTTTTTTTCCTTTCCTTTAATATATTTCTATTAACTTCTTATGCCTACACCATTTTCATGCTAGCACCTTTTTCATGCTGACACCATTTTCATTCCCACACTATTTTTATTCCTATACTATTTTCTTGCCAACACCATTGTCATGACAACACCATTAGTGTTTAAAAAGTATGTTGTTCTGACATTGACAACTAATCGCATTTCTACATTTTATTTTTTTATCAAAACAAAATTATTTTGTTAATTCTAGTGAACCATGATCACGATTTTACGATTGTAAAATATAAAAATCCCTAAATGATATAAATTTGAATCGATCCACTATACTCTTTTTACCACTAATCTCTCTCCCTCTACCGCGACTCCCCTTCATTACCCTCGACCATTCACCTTCTGACCTCCAGACTGAATTGATCATAATGGAACAAGTGAATCGATCTCTATGAGAGAGTGAGTCTCATGTGTCCAAGAGACAAGGGAATCAAGAAAACCTTCGGGTCTTATAAATCCTAGTCTGTTAAAACGTCTTTTAACCTCATAGAATGATGTTTTGGTAGAATGGATCATGGAGAGAATGTATTTTTTTTAAAAGTACTATAAGATCAGGGATGTCTTGAATGGTTTGAAAATAATTATAGAGTCTTTTATTCGAAGCTAGTATATGAGTTTTATATGAATATGGAACATTTTTTGGAAGGAAGTGATTTTGAATGGGTGAAGTCAATTGTGAAAGGAAATAGAATCTCATTCCCTTCAAGATATTGGGGTGAATGTCTTAAGGTACCTCATGTAAGAAGGTTTGATAATTACCAAGGGACTTCTCCTCTCAAGAGAGAATTATTCAGCTATGAATCAGATCTGAATGAGTTAACTAGAAATGAAGAGCATAGGAGATCCATTGCCTCAGAATTGAATGATGAGTGCATAATTCAATTCAAGTTTATTCAGCACTATCTGTTTTCCAAGAATGGGTACTTTTCTTCTCTCAAGTATCAAGATGTATACTTGGTTTATTTTTTTCAAAAAGGTGTTAAATGGAATCTATTTAGTTGTATAATGGTGCACATAAATAATATGATAAAACCTGGTTGTAAGTCACAATCTATTTTCTATTTATGAATGATATCATAACTACTAAATGAGAAAGGCTGTGTGAATGAGGCTGAGGGTGTGGTAGTTAGTTAATGAAGTAGAATTTTCTTAATCTCTAATATCTGTAAAAGAATGAAAGTTATTTGGAACCCATAGAGGAAGGAATGAGTTGGTGATGAAGATAGATTATATGAGATGTTCAATCCCATGGACCATCCAGTTAGACCATGGGATCTATTTGATCCTGGTTTCTGTCCAGATGATCAAGTAACCTATTCTTCAGATGAGGAATAGGAGCATTCAACTTCTATTAGAGATATGGGATCACCAGTTGATTATTGAAGTGACCCAGACACTATTGGACCATCAAAAAGAGTCTCTATTGTACATGAAATTCCACTTCTGGACTTACCCTCTCATGAACCTATTCTCAAATTTTTGAGTAGTGAAGAAACCAAAGTTTAAGTTAGTGTAGAGTATGTTATAGATTCCAATGAAGAATATTATGAAGAGGAAGAAGTTTGTAGTGGTGAAGTCGTTTTGGAATTTGAAAGTGAATAAAAATATGATCAAGTTGATGATGGAGCTGGAAAATATGAAGATGGTGATAATGAAGGAGGTAGTGAAAGTGGGAATGATAGTGACTCTGGTCATACTGATGAAAATCCAGATGTTGTGAGTATCGAAGTTGCTGAATCTAATACTAGTGTCTCTGTTGAGGGTGTTGTTCAAGAAGAAAATTATTCTCTATATGAACCTATTGCTCAATTCATTTATACTTGAAAAATAAATCTTCCTAAGGAAAATTAACCTATCCAAGAAGCCATGACTGAGGGAGAGAAATCATCCATAAGAGATGACTCTGAGGGGGAGCCTCAAGGACCGATTGCTCAAGATGATGAAGAGAATCAAACTAGAATGGTAAAATTTGATACTCTTACTCCTTTGTATTCTCACATTTTGGAAAAATGGGTGAGAAATTTTGGTTATGTAGCCTTGGAATTTAATTATGAATAATCGTCGGATGAAGAATTTCCCTTTCTGCAAGGGAACCAGTAGATGAAACCACTTCTAGTAACTATGTAACTAGAGTAAATTTTGAACAATTCAAGGAAGAGATATGCACCTACATAAGACACTCAGTGAAATCTCAAATGAGGTATGAGATTAATGAATCTAGGAGAGAGAATACTGAGATGACTGAGAATTTGAAAGCTATTTGATATATGGTTGATGGTGTAAAGAAAGATGGTGTTATAGTTCTTCTCCTCCCTCAACTAGTCTATCTCAATATGATGTAGCTTCACTTTCAAAGTTGGTAATAATCTAAATTCAATCAAATCTAATCATAATTAAAGAGGAAATTATGACAAGAAATACCAAGCTCAGGAATGATATGAAAAAGTTGACAACTGTGATCAATACCTAAACCCAAGAGTATATGAATACAATGGAAACGTTCATAAAAGGACATGAGAACATTGTTTCTCATTTTAAATCTCTTGAGTTTTCCAAGATAATAAAAAACTTCAGTAACTTACCTCTTTTTCTCATGATTCAATCTTTGGTCCACCTACTGAGTCTCCAAAAACTATAGATCTTGATACTATTAATTCAGTGTTGAAAGAGGAGCTAAATGTTTTGATTATACGTATGTCTAAAGTGGAGGATACCTCAGATAAAGTTCATGATCTTGTAAAGAATTATACAAGTAGTTCTTCACACACTCAAGAAGAGCTGACCTGGTGGATTAATCAGTTTTTCTTGAAACTTGTCACAAGGCACCAAAAGAATAGTCTATTTAAGAACATGTTCCAAAGTCTTACTCTTCCCCCAGTGAAAAAATCCATATAGGATTAGATTCATATGATCAAGGAATTTACTCCTTTTTTTGGAAATGTTTACATAAAAAAAGATTATTTTGAGAAGGCTATGAAATATTTTACAAATATCATTGAAGAATTCATCATGATATTGAAAACATATATCTACGTCCAAAGTGAATCCATTGTGGTACCTCCTACCACACCACTTGGTTCTAATAGTTCTATTCCTGATCAACATCAAATGTCAGTTTCTCAGGCCCTATCTCAGATCAGAACAGTCATTACAGAAACTGTTCAGCCTTGGATTCTTTCTCAGCAGAGACCTGCCCTTACTTCTACAGTTAATGAAAAAGTGTTTATTCCTTCTCTCAATATCCATTCAGACCCACACACTTCTCAACCTAACCCTCCTGATACACCTTCTATTAATCCTTCTTGTAAGTTGAAGTAGCCCTTTTATCATACCATGAAGTTTGGACTGATTTTAATTTGATAGAGATGAGTATTTTTATGTATCATTTTTTAGTGTACTCTCTTTATGAAAGATATTTCATTGTTTATACTATTCTTTTTTTTCAATTCTTCAATCCAACAAATTTTTTCTAATCGCAAAAGGTGTAGAAATTTTATTAAGAATTTTTAAAATTTAGAAATCTCACTGTGTTTATGATTATCTGATACATTTTCTTAACCATATCTATGATACATTATTAGTTGTACAGTGTAATAATTTTCCAATGGTACTCAATAATACCATGATTTTTTATTATAAAAAAGGGGGAGACTGTTTACCCATTGGTTCTGTTTGAAACTACCTCTAACTATATTGGTTTTAATTATCAAAAATCATGTCATGTATTAACATATATCTTACCTCTTGTAAGATCCTATATTTTGAAAAATAATCATCTTAATTATCAAATAAATTCAATAACTTAACTATTTATGTGTGTTTATGTCTAAAAAGTCTTATAATTGATTATCTATGTGTAATTATGAGTTTTACCATTTTATGACTTTGTTGAATTGAAAGACAGGTAGAACATCTAAACTTTTCTATGTATAAGTCACTAACACAAACATGAAAGATGAATCATCGACAGACATATGACTTACTGAAAGACAAATCAAACTACTATATTTTCCAAGTATGTGAAGATGACACAAAAAGAAAAATGACCCACCACGTGCATGTGCCCGACGCAGATGACCTACTGTTAGTTCAAGTGACCTGCCATTTCATGGTGATACCGATGTAAGGACTCAATGTTAGTTTAAATGAGTCAATGTTGTCTTAAATGTCTCACTGATAGAAGGAAGGACTCATCGTTGATATGAGTCACCAAAAGTTTATCTATCTCACTGATAGAAGGAGACACTTACACCCAGAGTCACTGAAACTGATGGAAAGGATTTACCGATACATAGATTCATTGATTCTAACAGACTGATGATGACAGACCGATGCCAATGAGTCACCGATACTTATGACTCCCTAATATTGATAAAAACTATTTTTAAATAATTAATTATAATTTATATCTAACAATCATATTTAGACAAATTAATGTGTTTGACATTATTTTATGTTGTCTGTAGGAAATTCAGCA
Organism: Viscum album; assembly: GCA_963277665.1. Classification (NCBI taxonomy): domain Eukaryota; kingdom Viridiplantae; phylum Streptophyta; class Magnoliopsida; order Santalales; family Viscaceae; genus Viscum; species Viscum album. The sequence continues at coordinate 877,160,946 of OY728136.1, forward strand.
GATAGTACAAGGTATATACACGTGAGAGGATCTTTGTGTCTACTGCACCTCTAAGTATAATAGAATTACAATTTGTATCTTTAAAAATCACAAAAAAGGTAGCAAGAAAATAGAACACATTAAACTCTTGAGATCACTTCCAAAAACCCAAGAAATCAATGGAATAACATACAGGGAGATAAAAAATATAAACTAAAAGATGTTATTCTACCCTAAACACAATTCGAATGAAAAGTTCAATATTTCACACTCCTAGAAGTCAGATCCCAAGGAATACATTACTCTTTTTTAGAGTAAACTTTCAGGATGGGACCCAAATTTCATTTCCACTACATCAAACGAGTCCAGAGTTGTAATGCATTACACATATTGACATATAAACCTTATTCTACCTCTTTAGATATGTTGCATTCTTTTATTTTCATTTTTTGAGCAGTGTGTGTATGTGTCATTTACACACACACTTACTCTTGTTCATAACAAAAGGATACTTGAAATATTCAATCTCACACTCTTTTTATCCTATTTTATCCTACGTAAAACAATGGAAGAGGTCGTGTGTGACCTGGTTGTTTTTTTCCACAAAGAACTATTATAGAGGTCACGTTTGACCTAGACAGTCCTGTGTGTTTTTGTGAACCTCGATCCTAGGTGGGGATCAAACTGTTTATTAATTTAAACTGATTGATGGAAGCTGATCACCAAGTGGAGATGATTAAGTATTATCTTGAGACTTAACCTCTTGTTTATAGCTGCTATATATTTACTATTTAGTTTTACTCTATTTTATCACATATTTCATAAAACTAAATTGAACTATGATAGTTAGTTTATCATGTGTTTATAACTTTTTTGGACTAGTAGGTTAGTTTCAATAGTTACACTGATCTTCAGATTAATATAATTGATAATTAGTCAATATTTTTAAAAATTAATTGAAAATTCAGGATGTTTATAAATTCACTACAAACTGACTTATATTATTGTTTTAAATGGGGGAATTTTCAAAGAACCAATTCTTAAAAAAATTATATATACTAAATTCATGCACCTGGTTACTCTACAACAACAAACAAAAAAATATTATTCATTATATATCTCATAATATTTGGATTCTCTGGAAGAAAATCATTTCATTTTCTCTCACATTCAACAATAAAATGATTCTTGTAGGCTCTATCCACAAACTAAAATAGAAAATCATAATGTGAGAACTAATTTTCATATTGGGAAACCACATAATCAAGAAAAAACATTTACAATATGACTAAATCATGACTCCTAACATGAAACCACTGGATTAACCAAGTTTATTCATGATCATTTCCAAAACATTATGATGTTATCATATACCTAGACTTATCCATTAGGCTCTCACTAACTTTTTATCATCCTAGTTTTCAATGGTTAATAGAAAATACCTTTGATACCAACTATAATTACCTAGAAATTTCATATATAGATATGATATTTTAGAAGATGAATATTAATTACATTACATATGGTTTCATGCCAAAATCATGTAATACTAGTTTCTTATTATACATGGGATAATAAAAAACTTCTTCATACTAGTCTCTCATTATGTTCTATGTATCTAGAACCCTTTTCAGACATATCATTTCTAAAACCTTTCATCATAACCTTGAGAAATAAAACATAACAAATGGTGAGCTCAGTTCCTATGTAAGGGTTGAAAAGGTAAAATTAGTGATCATAAAAACATAATATTATCATAAGTATGTGAGAAAATGAGATTGACATTATAAATCCATACTATTTGTATTTTAAATTATAATATTGAGTCATTTAATTAATTTTTCACTTAATAAGACATGAGTTCAAAAGGAATCAAACAACATGAACCCTGATATTATAACATTTTCATAATTTACATGGTTGTTACATATACATTATTATATAAAATCATTTTTGAAATAACCATGGCCCATTTCCAATACTATCAAGTGGAATGGGTTAATGGACTAAACCATTATATTAGTCATGGTTCACACTTCATACTATAATATTGGAAAAATTTCCTTACTATACATGGTTCACCAAAAATTATAGTCATTTTTGTCTCATGAGATATCTATCGGTTCTCAATGCATTGGATAGAGACATAGTTCCCACCAGTAACGTAATTAAAATAATAAAAAAAAAATTCCACAAGATCATAAAAAAAATTCATGTCATAACCCATGAAATTAATAGTGTTTTACAAAAATTTCATTATCTTATAATCCACTTCAAAGAAATCGGTTTCATAAATAATTCTTCATAAAATAACAAATTTAAAATAAATGTGTTTCCCAAAAAGTTCATTATATCATAACCTATGTAAATTCAATAGTTTTGAAAACTTTCTATCATGTCATCACAATATAACCCATAGAAATTGAATGGGATTGATACACATATTTTCAATATAATAATAAAAAATATAAAGAAAGAATATGGATGGTATCCTTGGATTATATATATAGAAAATAATAAATAAAATCAAGGATTATTGTCTTTGATTAATATAAATTCCATTGAATTATAATAAAAAATTCTTTACTAAAATATCTATTCCATTGAGAAATCGAATCTTTTAAATATAAAAATTTTAAAATAAAAATTGAAAATTTTAATTTCTAAGATAAAAATAGAATCATATAATTAAATTTTCAATTCATTTAACATTCATGATAATTAAAAATTACATTAATTCCATATAAGATAAGAAATTTCATTCCCTACTTTTTTAAAATGTCAAAAAAGAACCATGTCTGGGAAATGACAACGAGATTCATTTTTAAATATTTTTATAAAAATCACATACTGAGTAAAAAAGTATTTTTATAATAATATTATAATAATAAAAAATCTTTCATAACATTGTTTGAAAACATGGATATGGATGAAAATGGTGTTTTAACCAAAGAGATAAATAATCTCAATTTTCACTAAAAAAAATATTTTTAGAATTTTGAGATCATAAAGTGATTACAATAAATTGTAAAAAATTATCCTTTTGAAATAAATAAGTGATATGAAAATTTATTAATTTACTGAGATATAAATTATAGTATTTCATCATCGTAAATATAATCATAAACAATGCTTACAAACATTGAGATTGTAAAAAAAACCCTTTACACATTGGTAAACTTTGAATCATAACCCCAATGAGAGAAAGAGACATATTAGGATATATCAATATCTTAATATTTCATAAGAAGACTCACAAAATAAATTAATTATTATTATATACACCCAAAAAAGAAACAAGTTATGAACATGTCATGTTCTCCAAAGAAATAAAAGATAGATGAAAATATTTTAACTTATGTCTAAATTCATTCATAGACATTGGATCCTCATTTATAATAAATATTTATTTATTACAAATCTAATATATAACCATGGTTATATATATAGTGACAAATATTTTTTATGTATAACCTTTTATCTCTTTTTCTAATACTTTGTTATATAAAATTTCTAGGTGATATCTATATCATTTTTAATATATGATTTGGTTTGGTGGTTTTTGTCTGTGTATTTTTATTATGGTTAAATAATAAATAACATTTAAATAATGATATTAATATCATATATATTTATTATATAAATTTTATATTCATTCGTAAATTATATAGATATAAAATTTAATTGCACTATTCGTGGAGAAAATAAACTATACATACATGTGAATATTTTTCCAAATTTTGGATATAAGGAATGAAAGAATGTTAAATAATAAATAAAATTTTAATAATTAGTATATAATATATATAATATATATTTATTAAATATATCCTTATTACGATCCATTTGAAATAGATATGAAAAATGAATCACATCGCATCACGTAGGTGTTAGTCCACACATATTCATGATCGATGTTATCATTTTAAAACGGTTTGGAAGGTAGGAAGATAGATATGATATTATCATTAAATAAGGATTATTATTTAATAATTATAATGTATATAAATTAGTCACATTATAATACTCATCTATTAATGATGGTGAGGAGAAACAAAATGTATCGTTGTGTGGGTATAGTAAGTCATACATATGCATGGGTGATGTTTTCACTTTCCGTTTGATTGAAGGAGGGTGAATAAATGTGCTTTAAGAACCATAATAAAATTTTATTATATTTAGGATACATAATTTATTACTTTATTATGAATATAAGATATTTATAATAGGAGGAATAATAATTAAAAAAGAAAGTGATCGATTAAAAAGATTAATTTTTTTGAAATAACTCATTTAGTTCTCCTCATAAGGGATCTAGGATTGGTTTTTGGGAAAGACTAGAACCTCAATAATATATATGGAGAATTGGATAAGATAATTATAAATATTTTTTCCAATATATATTGCTGAATTTTTTGTGAAGATAGTAAGGATGGGTGCCCTTTTTAATTAAGGGGGGGGGACCCTGAGAATTTCATAAAATATTAAAATATATTAATGTAACTATGAATAAAAATGGTTATAACTGTATTATAAATGGTTAAATGATGAAATTTTAGACCATACCACTATCTAAATTTTATTATTTTATGATTTATATGTATTTTAATAATATCTTATTTTGAAATTTTTTTATTATTTCAAATTTAGACATTATTCATTTAATATGACATAAATGAAATAAATAAAAATTTAGAATTAGAATATAATTATGTCACATAAGACTAATATTTCAAATTATTTTAAAAAATATGTTTCACCTTAAGTCACTCAAATTATATTAATTGTTTTTTTTCAATGAACAATTACAATTTTTTTAATAATTGGAGGAATACTACATCAGTCTTATATAAGAATTTAAAGTAATTATATAATTACTATAAAATAAAAATAATTTTATATATAAAAAAAATAATTTAATTCTCATCAAAATAGAAATTTATATTTATTTATAAATTTCATTTTTCACTTTCTGGACACATAAGAGATATTTTAAACAAAGAGAGTGATATTTTTTTTCTTTTTTTTCTTTAAATATTATATAGTTCATTTTCAAATGATTAATTTCAATTAAAAATAAATTTCAAAAATTGAATTATAAGGGTACAATTAACTACACTTGTTAAGAATGTGGCGACAAAATGAAATCTTTATCACTTATTTGAAACTTATAATAACCTGATTTAAACTTTACTATGGTTATAAATTTTACCTTGGTTAACATTTATACTAAACAAAAAATAAGGGACCTATTTTCCAAACTAGAACCAAATGATTTAAATCATATAATATATTTTATCGAATTAAATTTATATAAGTGGTAAAAACTAATATTAAAACAAGCATGCAATAGGCGATGAATAGTATTTTTTGAACAAATACATTTTAAGCATAAAACATTATTTATTCATATCTCGTGCCAACAAATAATAATAAATGAATGATAAAACATTTGACAAAACATAAAATATATATATTTAATTAAAATAGTTCACTTTTGTTTATCAGTATAATTTATTAATATAACAAAACATTATGTTTATAAATGCATTTAAAAAAATACCTTTTTACTTTCAAATGATATTTTTTTTGTTTTTATTTATAATACCAAAATAATTCATTTATAATTATTAACCTATAAATTTTTAATAATATAGTTATTAATATTAGTAACTCTAACCTAATTTAAACCAGATAACTATAATTTAATTATATATTTTTCTTTGTTTAAATTTAGTGTTGTAAGTAACACAAGCTATTAGTGAAATTAAATTTATTTTATATTTTCATAAATTATCATGTTGTTATGATAATTAAACATGTATTATATATATAAATTTTATAATTAAATTTTACATTACATAATAGTATCAACATCCCATGAATTGATTGGTTTAATGTATATTGAGACTATCTACATAAGCTATTTCTTTACAGTTATTGTGAATATTTCCACATAATTTCATCTTACTAGATATTTTTCGAAGCATCCCCCATGTTAAACTGATCCTCCTACCATTGGAAATAGAAAAATAAGAAGGGGGGTGAGCCAAAATTTCCAGTAAGTTAAAAATAAACACATCAATATGTTACCTAAGGTGGGAACATAAGAATACGAGAAAACATAAATATGAGAGAAATCTCAAAATAATTTTACAAGGAATCCAAGAAATAATTCATATGTCATTATAAGAGGAGAAGTAATCCTATAAAATTAAATAGAAATCATGTAGTAAATGTAGTAAAAATAAAGGGAATGAAATTATATTCCATTCATCATATCATAGTCACATATCGAAGGAGTGTGGAACCAACATAAGCATAGAAACACAATATTTTGGATCCGGAATCACAACCTATTTTCCTTCGTGTATTGGGAATCACAACATGTTTCCTAGAGTGGATAAATCACCACAACCTATTTACCATATAGAATCAAGAATCATAACCCATTCTAAATTTTGGATCAATCATCACTACTCATCACACAGTTATCTTATGATATGTAAATCTTTACCTAATTTATTGGATGGTTATATGGGTCCCATTTTTCATTTAATGATTACCCATAAAAAATTGTGTGAAAAAAACACATCTCATCATCACATCATTAAACCCATAAAAATAATTGTTTACTAATTACATTTCAAAAGGAATTATAATATGATGAAAAAATAAGGATCTATTGATACAGACTTCAATCAACCCAAAGAGGAACATTTTAAAATCATTAAAGAGTGTGATTCATAAAACATAACATCATTGAAAATAATTATTTTTTCAATATTAGGGGAAATCATAAGCCAAAACATAAAAGAGAGTAAAAAATATCTTTAAAATTACTGTTATAAAAACACATGAATTGATACATAATGGTATTTAACAATAATAAATGACCAAATTTGAGTTTTGTGAAAATAAAAAACTTTAAAGAAAGATCCATTTATGAAGAATCAATACTTAAGAGTGTTAGAATTATTCTAAACATAATATAATTTTATGGAAAATAAAATCATTCTAGGAATGGAATTTGATTTAAGAAATCATTTACACCAGAGAGATAAAAGTTTACATCATTTGTAAATTTATATTAATGAATATGGGTAACATAAAAGTTTTAAGTTAAATAGAAATCATACAAGTCAAACAATGATATTTGAGTTAACAATGTCTCTTATGAAATAAGTAATATTTCAATCAAAATTATTTGATATGGAGTTTCATAATTGATCCTTATAATACCATGAAATGTAATATTGTCATACTTAATGAAATAAAGAGTGTAAGGAACAAAAAATTATAAATAAAACAAGGTGAATAATATGAAGTATTTATCAACGGATTAGAATTTAAGAAAAGTAACCCTTACCGGACTATAAACATTGAAAAAAACCTTGAAGGAAATGATTTGAAATGAAATGTTTAATCTCATAAAAATAATCAGATCATGATAGAAAATAGTAATTGGGAAATAGATACACCATTCCAAAAGAAACATTCTATATAACAAAAAAAATTCTCAAGAAATCAAATTTGAGATAAGAAACATATATACTAATGGTAATGTATGAATAAATGAATATAAGAGGGGAACAAGGAAATAAACAATCAAGTATCATGAAAGTAAAGATATTTTTAAAATTTAAGATAATGGTGTATTGAATACTCTATATAAAATAAATTACATTAGAAAATATCAAAGTTGTCTCATGGATTTGAAAATGAGACAAATGAAACCATACCATTGGTCATGACTTCCACGTGGGTTCTCTAAACTCTAATATAACATATATATAACTATATAAGTAAATAATATTATAATTTTATTCATACCTAACACTATTTATAAATTTAATTTATAATAATTGAATACATCTATATTAGATTGTTTATTCTATTTTCCACATCAGGTTTTTATAGTTTTTACTGTGTCAACAAGTTTCATAGTGGTGGTGCCGGTATTCATTATTATTTATCATTTCATCATTACAATATAATAATTTTACTATAATTTATTACATAATAAATCTTGTGAGGTTTGACATTAATTTTTTGAGTATTTAATTGTATATCCTTAAAGATGAATTTGATAATAAACACACTTTAGTGGTTTTCTTAACTATTAAAGGTGTTTTATTAAATATTAAGTTTAACAATAATGATACAATTAAGAAACAAATAATTATTTATATATTTATATCATATAACAAAATAAATTATGTTCACATATTCATCCATGAAAAAATTTATAACAATGTTCTAGTAGTTGGTTATACCAGCAAAAACATGAACATACCATTATTAATGGAAGATTATACGGTGGTATAATTGTAATATAATTAAAAAAATATCGATTTATCATATTTAGTGTTCATTACTGTTATATATAATAATTTTAATGAATTAAAATAATAATTAATTGATATGAAAATATTACACATTATAAATAAAAACATTCTCTTCTTAGTACACTCATTTTGAATGATGTAATTGACAATGAATGTTAGATTATAATATCATTTATAGGAATTATAATCTATTGTAAAAACCTCAATAATGTCATAAAAATAATATTCATCCATTATACACATTATTAGGAACATCCATGAATGGATGTCAAGGAAAAAGGAACATCTTTCTTTGTGGAGGAGGTAGTCCACACATACACATGAATTATGTTTTCATTTTTATGAAGAGAATTGGGGGAAGGTTGTTAATGGTTAATACCTTAGAATAATATATTCATTATATAACAAATAATGATTATATTAAATAGTGATATGAATCATCCAATTGTAATGGTATGATTGAAAGGAAATAATTTCAGGATAAATTTCTACTCGCATTGAGAACATTGTGTTTTTCATGGATAATTCCTTAGAAAAGGAGGGATTAAGATAATAAATTATTACTAGAATCTAATAGAAGGGGAATATAATTATTGGGAATGTAAAAAAAATTTCTTTTTTATTAGGATTTACAATTTTGTGTGGTATAGAAGGGGTGGTGTGAGGCCCTTTTATATGTGTAAGAACATGGTTTTTCTCTCAAGTATGGATCCATTTGAATGGAGACTAATTCAATATTTTGGACTTAATACGGTGTAGTACCCCCCGGTTTCTGGTATGTAACCCTTAATTAATGCTTTTAATTTTTATAATGTTAAGGGTGATGTATGATAGAGTCGGTAGAACTTTGAATGAAGTTTTGAGGGAAAGGAGAAAGCCGCATGGGCGGAGCACGGTTTGTCTAACTGTGCGGCTAAACTGTGCGTAGTAGGCATTTTGAGGTAGTGGATCCTACACGGTTTACACACGGTTAGGAGAGACCATGCAAGGAAGTCGTGCGATAGTCTGCCAAGGTAGTGGCTAATGCATGGTTAGTGCATGGTTTGTCTAACCATGCGAACTAACCATGCGGGCACTTAAGTGGGATCCTAAAAAAGTGGATCTCACACATTTTTGCCTCTAAATGGCTCGTTTTTTATCCGATGTGGCCATAACTTAGGATTATTCTCTCTTGAAGTTAGGATAACCTCTACCAAGTGTTTGAGAGGTGATCTGAAGGCTTTCCTTGGTGAATCTAAGATGGATTCTTGTGGTATGTGATCGTTCTTCTTCTTTCTTGTTCGGTTTCTTAGATCTACTTCTCATATTCCCTCGTTTTCATAGATAAACTCCATTTATGGGTAGATCTAGGTGTGTAGATTCCAAATATGATAATATTTGGACTTGGTCTTGCTATGAGAAGTGATCTAAGGCGTGTTCTTGGAGAATCGACCCAGTTTTCTTCAGCATTTTTCGTTCATTGTGGTTTTCATCAAAACCATTGAGGTATGAGGCTTCTTTCTCGACTCCACTTAATAGAAATTATTGGATTAATTTTAAATTTTATGTGTGGTGTTTAATTTATTATGATTTTATTGTTGAAAAATTGTTGAATACCTTCTTGAGTGATGGTTGTGAAATCTGGAAAATTGGAGATTTTGAATGAGTGCTTTTGTTCTTGATTTTAAAATGAGGATTTTAAAAGGGGGATTTTACTTGATTGTTGGCACATGATTGGGATTATATATTTTCAATAAAAGGGGACTATTTTATTGATTTTAAATGTTGCACTGAAATTGGTTGTGATTTGGTTTTCATTAAATGTTCAGTTTTATTGAAAGGGTTTTGACGAAAATGGTTTGGAATTGGAAGGGTTTTGACAGAAATGGTTTTCCATAAAAATGTGTTTTTATAGAAATATTTTTTTTGGATTGATCATTGATCATATGTGTTATGTTTTCAAATTGCATATATGGGGCTTGGTTGAAATATGACCTTGTGCTCGGTTCCAAAGGTTTAATGGCACATTGGAATTTCATATAAGGGGATTGGTTGAAATATGACCTTGTGCTCAGTGCCAAAGGTTTAATGGCACATAGAAATTGCATATACATGTCTTGGTTAAAATATGACCCTGTGCTCGGGTCCAAATGGTTAATGGTACATGGGAAACAATTACCTTGTGACGACTTGTAAGATCAACGAGAAACCACTCATGAGTATGGAACTGTCATAATGTAGCATGCATGGTTGGTTGCATGGGTTGGGAAATGGTTGGGAATGCCAAAAAGTGATATCATGAAATGGTTTTAAATCATGTTTGGTTATTTTTTTGGAAAAAATAACTTGCTGGAAAATTCGTTTCAATTTCACTTGTATGCTTTTGGTATAAATGGTTTGGAAACTTGTGTATATTTGGTTATAACCAGTTTTGGTAAATTGTTTTATATAAACTATTTTATATAAATGTGACTAAATTTTCTGTCATAGTGGAATGAGTAGGGAAGTCATTGAGATAAACCTACTAAGTTTTATACTCACCCCTGCTTTGACACTTTTGTGCTTTTGCAGATGCTATTTTCTGGGATAGGGGAAAAGGTAAAGTTTCCCATGTTTCTAGAACTACCTCATGATGATTTGGGTTGTTTGGTGAGTGTGGAGCTTGGAGCTTGTGGATAATGGAATCTTGGTGTCTTTTGAGAGTCTTGAGTTGTTTATCTTCTGTATACTTTGATACTTGTTTTGGACTTCCGCTGTTGTGTACTTTGATATTGTTTGACATAAATGAGGTTGTTTATCTATCTTCCTTTTGTTCATGCATCATATAGTGAATGTTTGGTTATGGTTAGTTGGTTTATTTGTTATTCTCTTTAAGGGTAAATCTTCCCCCACTTTTATTTGAAACCCTTTGGAATTTATTACCAGCCTTTGGTGTCTTGGGGATGTCGCATAAGGCCTATTAATGACTCATTGTGCTCTCAAGACAATGATAATTGGTGGGTCATTACAAATCGTATCAGTCTGGTCCTTCCTTTGTGGTAAAAATCATCAGTGTTCTTTCTCTTGCTGTTGAAATTCCTTCTTTTCAATTCCTTTGGCCTAAATATTATACAGGAGTAGGATTTTCATAACATGAACTATATATCATAAAAGGAAATAGCTAACCTGTTTATGTTAAACTTCAAGTTACCAGGGCGTTGGGTACATAATTGTTTTGAATACACTTACAGAATATTGGAAATCTCATTGTCATGGGTTTAGCCATTATGATGATCATGACATGAAATGTAGAGGAATTAAATCCCACTAGGATTTCATATCTCATTGTGATGAATGATTTATTATTTTGTGCAAAGTGTAATTTTTTGAAAAATGAAAAAAATTGTTTTCAAGTGAAATATTTTGAAAAGGCAATATTTTGTATATTTTGAAAATGGTTTGATTTTCAAAAAGCATGTTGAATGTTTTCAAAAATGGTTGAACATGGAAAAAGGTTGTTTTAAAAACAATGTTGTGATAGTTACTGTGATAGACTTTGAAATTCTAAAACATCAGTTGCTAGAGAGTGAGATTGATAGATTTTGTTGTTAGGTAAGAAAATCAAACCCGGTAGGCCTCATCGAAACCAACCTAAAGAAGCTGCGGAGAATGTGGTTTCACCTGAAACACATGTGAACCAAGAGCTGGTTCAGAGTATTGTCAAAGCCTTTCAAGTGGTGGACACAATAAACCAGAGTCATGAACCAAGACATGTGGATCATACCGTCCAGTTCATGAAGCAGAATCTGCCTAATTTATGGGGTGATTCTGAACCCAAGAAGGCGGAGGTGTGGCTACGTAGGATGAATAGTATCTTCTACTTCATTGGCACACTAGTAGAGCTAAAGGTCGAACTAGAAACGTATATGCTAGAGCATCTCACACATCAGTGGTGGGATTTATTGGTGCAGGCTAAATTGAATGAATTCCTTACATTGGAGGATTTTGAATAATTGTTCAACAAACAATTCTGTCCTCACATGTTCAAAATCCCGAAAACAAATGACTTCTACAGCCTAAAACAAGAGAGCCTCTCTATCACGGAGTATGCGGCTAAGTTCATGAATTTAGTCAGTTTTGCACCAGAGGTTGTGGAAAGTGAGGCTTTTAAGGCACACATCTTCGAATCGAGGATAAGGAAGGAGATTCGATCAATGATTGTGGTGCTCTGTATTATGGATTATACATATATGATGAACAGAGTGACTGTGGCTGAATGTGATTTCTCGAGATCGATAAGAGCAGGAATGATGATACCTATAGGAAACGGTGGGAACTCAACCACTAGGAATAAGAGAAAAATGGACACCTATTTCTATAGTGCAAGTGGAAATCAGAACCCATCGGCTTGATCAGTAAACCTTACTCCACGACCCCAGAGAAAAATATGTTGTTTTCAATGTGGTTCAATCGACCACATAAAGATATATTGTAAGGAAAAACCTAGATAATGTCATAATTGTAATAAGATGGGACATTTTCATCCCTATTGTTGCTGTGCTCCAAGGTCAGGTGCTCGAGACACTTCTCAGCTGTTGCAAGCATCATATGCTTTGATTGGATGAGGACAGCAGAATCAGACTTGTCTGCAGAAAAGAGCTATCCATGGTGATTCTAGAAATACCATGACTCCTCAACTTGGTAAACCTCATCAAGGAAACAAGGAGAACAATATAGTGAATAATAAATTGTATGGACCTGAGAACATGATTGTCGATGATCAGACTGGACCATCTATAGTAACAAGTACGATTATTTTGAATTATACTCTTGTGCAAGTGTTAATTGATACTGGTGCATCACAATGCTTCATTGATTCTCATGTTGTTTACTTGAAATGTTCATAACTGGAAATGATGCCTTCTGTTTTGAAACTGCAAACTCCTCTTGGTGAAAGAGAATGTCAAGCCTCTTTGTGTAGAGCATGTTCTATAACTGTTGATGGAGATGAGTTAAAATGGGACTTCTCGATGTTAGATATGAGTTTCTATGATGTAATCCTAGGTATGGATTGGCTAACAATGTTCAAGGCTCAAATCGACTGTTATAAGAGAACTGTTAGTTTCATGACTGAGGATGGTATCAAACACCTCTTTAGAGGAGAGTGGATAATAAATAAAGGTTCAAAGAGCTTTTTGGCACCAATGGTGAGAACTATATCTTACCAATTGGTAGCATTGACTTTGGAATCAATGTAATAGATCGAGGAAAAATGTTTACCGTCTGTTGTGGATCAATTTCCAGATGTCTTTCCCAAGAACTTCTCAGGGTTACCACCTATAAGGGAGGTGGAGTTTATGATTGATCTCTTTCAGGGGACCATTCATATTTCCCTTCCATATTATAGGATGAAACCAACAGAGTTACGAGAATTGAAAGTGCAGTTATAGGATCTGGAAAGAAAGGGTTTCATTCGACCAAGTATGTCTCCATGGGCAACACCAGTTTTGTTTGTGAAGAAGGAAGATGGAACTCTTTGTCTATGTGTTGATTATCGTAAGCTTAACCAAGTTACGATAAATAATAGATATAAACTTCCATGCATTGATGATCTATTCGATCAATTAAGGGGAGCTCAGTGGTTCTCTAAGATTTACATGCGATTAGGATATCACCAATGTAGAGTTTGGAAATAGGATATTCCAAAGACAACTTTCAAAAGTAGATATGGACATTATGAATATGTAGTCATGCCTTTCGGTATAAAAAATTCACCAGCAGTATTCATGGAATTGATGAATCAAATATTTCAATAATATATGGATTCTTTTGTTGTGGTGTTTGAGGATGACATTTTGGTCTATTCAAAGATAAGGACTGATCATTAGGTGCACCTGGAAACAGTGTTACGAATTTTGAGAGATCATCGTTTGTATGCCAAATTATCAAAATGTAATTTTTGGATACAGGAAGTATGTTTCCATGGCCATTTCATTTCTAAGAAAGGTGTTTTTGTTGATCCTGAAAAGATATAAGTTGTTATCTCTTGACAACGACCGAAGAATGTGTTTGAGATACGATGTTTTCATGGTCTAGCTAGTTACTACTGATGCTTTTTACATGATTTCCCATGACTAGCTTCACCAATGATAGCTCTTAAAAAGGAGAGTGCTTCATTATAATGGACAGAGGAAGGTCAAAAGTATTTCCATGAACTTAAAGCTCTTCTTACATCGGCACCTATCCTGACCTTTCCAGAATAAGTACAGGGCTATGGGGTGTATTGTGATACTTTAGAATCATGGTTGGGTTGTGTTCTCATGCAAAGGGATTATGTGGTTGGTTATGGGTCATGTCAGTTGAGGGTGCATGCGAATAATTACCCAACACCTGATTTGGAGTTAGTTGTAGTCCTCCATTCTTTGAAAACATGGTGACATTATCTCTTTGAAGAGAAATTTAATGTGTTTATGGATCACAAAAGCCTGAAACACATTTTATCATAGCGATATATTAATCTGAGGCAAAGGAGTTGGATGGATATCCCCAAATGTTTGACTTTGACTTCATGTACACACCAGGGAAAATAAATTCGGGGGAAGATGCATTGAGTATAAAGTCATATGCTCAGTTGGCGAAAGAAGCTTCATATTAATGGTAGTTGATGTCAGTATTAGACGACATGCAAGTGGAATGTGAAGACTGAGGTGATGTTGCAGTTTTCTTTTCAGTTAGTCTTGTTCTTGATTTAGTAAAAATGATCAATGAAGCACAAACATCTGATGCAGAATGTCTAGTTGTAAGTTTAAAACTCAATGGTGGGGAGAACAATGATAGATGGAAACTTGATGGGGGTTCAGTTTTGTGTTTCAGAGATCCGATGGTTGTACCTATGGTTTTTCCGGAACAAATCCTTCATTCTTACCACCATTCAAGATGGGATTTATATCTAGGTAGACAGAAGATGTACAAGGAATTGAAGGTGCAATTTTGGTGGAGCGTCCTGAAAAGAGAGGTGGCCGAGTTTGACTCGCGATGCTTAACTAGTCAGCAGGTTAAAGCATAGCATGAGAGACCAGATGGTATGTTAAAATATGTTCCCATCCCAGTGTAAAAATGGGATCAAATTGCAATGGATTTTGTTACAAGTCTTCCAATAATGGTCAGGAAACATGATTCCATTTGAGTGATAGTGGATCGTCTAACCAATTCTGCCCATTTCATCCCTATTCACAAAAATCATACGGTGGAAGATCATTCAAAAATCTATATCTTAGAAGTGGTAAAAAAGCATGGTGTACCCGTGTTTGTAGTCTCGGATAGATATTCAAGGTTCACATCTCATTTCTGGAAATCATTATAGAATGCTCTTGGAACTCAGTTATGAGCACCGTGTATCATCCTAAAAGGGATAGGAAATCCGAGATGATGTTAAAAACATTGAAAGACATGTCACGAGCTTGTGTAATGGATTTTGGTTCCTCATGGGTTGAGAATATACCCATAGTGGAGTTCTCATACAATAACAGCTATCAATCCTCCATACACATGGCTCTGTTTGAAGCATTGTATGAGCGTCTTTGTCGTTCTCCACTATGCTGGGTGGAAACGAGTGAAAATTTACTAGTTAGTCTAGTACTTGTCCAAGAAACAATACAGAAGATCTAGTTGATTATAAATAGGCTGGAGATAGCTCATAGTCGTCATAAATCTTATGCAGATCACCGTCGAAGACTGTTGTCATTCGTTTTGGGGGATCATGTCTTCTTGAGGATATCTCCAAGGCTTGGACATCGTCGTTTTAGGAAGCAGGGAAATCGATATTTTAGATACATTGTCCCTTTTGAGATACTAGAATAGGTTTTATAGGTCGCATATCGTTTGGAATTACCACCATGGTTTAGTTTGGTGCATAATGTGTTCCATGTCTCCCGGTTGAAAAATTATCAACATGATCCTGACCATGTGATCAAATGGGATCACATTGAGCTAGAACCAGATGCATCACTGGTACATATTCCAGTGTGGATCATGGATTGACAAGAGAATTTATTGCATGGGAAAAGCATCGTCCTGGTGTAGGTTTTAGGGAAACATGGTCAGATTCAGGAGAGACTTGGGAATGTGAGAAGGAAGTGAAAGAGTAGTGGCCAGAACTATTTTTGGCCAGCAAGGGTTGTCTACATTCCATGGACGGAAAGACCAATGGTGGGGAGAATTTAGTACACCCATTTTATGGTATTTAAACCTTAAATAATTCTTTTAATGATTATAAAGTTAATGGTAATGTATGAGAGAGTCGGGAGAACTAGGAATGATGTTTTGAGGCAAAGGGTATGTCGCACGGGCGGTGCACGGTTTGCCTAACCGTGCGGCAAAACCATGTGTAGTTGTCTTTTTGAGGTAGTTTCTCCCACATGGTTGATGCACAGTTATGAGATACCATTCAAGGAAGTCATGCGAGATTCATTTAAGGTAGTGAATAATGCACGGTTAGTGCACAGTTTGTCTAACTGTGCGAACTAACCATGTGGGCACATAAGTGAGATCCTAAAAAGTGGATCTCACATGTTTTTTCATCTAAATGCATCTTTTTTCATCCTAAGAGGCCATAACATAGGATTATTTTCCCATGAAGGTAGGATAACCTCTACCACGAATTTTGGAAGTGATCTGAAGGCTTTCCTTGGCGAATCGAAGCTGGATTCGTGAGGTATGTGATCGTTCTTCTTCGTTCTTGTTCGATTTCTTAGATCTACTTAGATCTACTTCTCCTCTTCCCTTATTTTCTTAGATATATGCCTGTTATGGGTATATCTAGGTGTTTGGATGCCAAATATGATAATATTTGGTCTTTTTCTTCCTAGGATAAGAGATCTAAGGTGGGTTCTTGGAGAATCAACCCGGTTTTCTTGAGAATTCTTCATTCATTGTGGTTTTCGTCAAAACCTTTGAGGTAGGAGGATTCATTCTCAACTCCACTTAGTAGAAATTATTGGATTACTTTAAAATTGTAGGTGTGGTGTTGAATTGATTGTGACTGGGTTGCTGAAAACTTGTTGAAAACCTTCTTGAGTGATGGTTGTGAAATCTGGAAAATTAGATATTTTGAATGAGTGCTTTTGTTCTTTATTGTAAAATATGGATTTTAAAAAGGGGATTTTCCCAGATTGTTGGAACATGATTGAGATTAGATTTTTTCAAAAAAATGGGAATGTTTTATTGAAATTAAATTTTTCATTGAAATTGGTTGTGATTTGGTTTTCAATAAAAGTTCAGTTTTATTGAAAGGGTTTTTGCGGAAATGGTTTGGAGTTGGAATGGTTTTGAAAAAAATGGTTTTCAACAAAAATGTGTTTTTATAGAAAAGTTTATTTTTTCTTGATCATTAAGCATATGTTTTGTGTGTTCATATTGTATATATGGGGCTTGGTTGAAATATGACCTTGTTCTTGGTGCCAATGGTTTAATGGCACATAGGAATTTCATATACGGGGATTAGTTGAAATATGACCTTGTGCTCAGTGCCAAAGGTTTAATGGCACCTAGGAATTGTATACACGGGTCTTGGTTGAAATATAAACTTCCTCTCGGTGCCAAAGGGTTAATGGGAAATGGGAAACAATTACCTTGTGACGACTTGGTAGATCGACGAGAAACCACTCATGAGTATGGAACTGTCATAACGTAACATGCATGGTTGGTTTCATGGGTTGGGAAATGGTTGGGTATGACAAAAAGGGATAATTTGAAATGGTTTTAAAGATTTTTTGGTTATTTTTTAGGAAAATTAACTTTCTGGAAAATTAGTTACAATTGTACATGTATGCTTTTGTTATAAATTGTATGGAAACTTGTCTATATTTGGTTATAAAATATTTCGTTAAATTTTTTTATATAAACTATATTATATAAATGTGAATAATTTTTCTATCTTAGTGGAATTAGTAGGGAAGTCATTGGGGAAAACCTACTGAGTTTTATACTCACCCCTACTTTGGACCTTTGGTGCTTTTTTAGGTGTTATTTTCTAGGACTGAGGAAAAGGTAATGTTTCCCATGTTTTTAGCACTACCTCGTGATGATTTGGGTTGTTCGGTGATTGTTGATCTTGGAGCTTGTGGAGCATGGGGACTTGGTGTCTTTTGAGAGTCTTAAGTTGTTTATCTGCAGTGTACTTTGATACTTGGTTTGGTCATCCGTTGTTGTGTACTTTGATATGGTTTGACATAAATGAGGTTGTTTAGATGTCTTCCTTTTGTTCATGCATCATATAGTGAATGGTTTGTTATGGTTGGTTGGTTTATTAGTTATTATCTTTAAGGTTAAATCAACCCCCACTTGTATTTGAAACACTTCAGCATTTATTGTCAGCCTTAGCTGTCTTGGGGATGTCGCTTAAGGCCTAGTAATGACTCGTTGTTCTCTCAATCCAATGAGAATTATGGGATCATTGCATTTGGATTCTTGAAAAGGTTATAAACATTAATAGTGAATTTGGGGGTTTTTTAGAGATTGGATCCCGAGTTGGTGGAAAAAAACACTAGTTCTCATGGTTAGTAGATACTCTATGCCTAAACCTGTACGGTGACTACTAACCATGAGGTGATGGAAAATTGTGTGAAGTACTGTGCATTGTTTTCCAAAACACTGTTCCAGTGGATTCATGGCCTTGCAGAATGGGTAAATTTTTAATGAGAGGGTACTAATATTGTTGGCACATAGTTTCCTTAATCGTGCATCCTAACAACGTGGGTTCCCTTCTTATGTAGTGGTAGGTGAACGATTTGTACACTGTTTGGCCAAATGTGTGGGCATACTGTGTGACCCATGTTTCTTCACCAAAATTACCAACGAGACCTTAATGAAATGTTAAAAACCTACCCCTATTACCCCTTTTCTATTTTTGGTGGGTAAACCACCCCTTATTCACATTGGAAGCTCCCAAGGTCGCCTACACTAGGATCTTCAATATCTCTTCCATTCAGAGTTTGGTCGAAGCACCCTTAATACCATTGGAATCCTCATGTTATGTTCTCATTTTCTGCTTATCTATTCTTTATTATTGTTTCCCTCAATAAAATTTTTAGATGCATTATCATAATCCCAGTTTTTTTGTGTTGATCCACTCTTCATATCTCTAGAAAAATAGGAAAAACTATGGGATAATACTAGACAAAGACAGTTGTTTGAATTAAAGTAGGTGGTCTATGACTCATCCCCCAAGTTTTATCATTTTATAAATATCCATAGTGTTTTCATGCTAATTACATTGGGTTTGGTATATTAAATTCATGTGACATTCATAGAGTCATTATAATATTTTTTATGACCCAGTTTATATATGTTATCCATTGTTGGAGGTTATAAAGTCAAAATTAACCCCCCCCCCCAAATAAGGTGATTTTCATAATTATTCCTTTAGTGACTTGTTATGTTTTTCTGTGATACTATTCAGCTATATTATGGATTGACCATGCTAGTGGTAATTTGTTCTATTTTTAAATTACTATTGAATTGGTATTGACTAGACCTTGTATATGACCGTTTCACTTGACCCTCTTGAGGAATGAGTTCAAATTAATTAATTTAATCTATAAATCCTAAATGCTAAATTATATTATAGATATCACTTGGTGTAATTTATTATAAATGAATTCCATATTATTCCACATCCTTATTCTACCATGTCATGTTAGTGAAATTTAAAGGACTGAACTAAATAAATGAGATGTGATTAATTTACTAAATGGTACCATGTCACACTAATGAAAGGTATTGAATGAACCCTTTAAAATATTAAATTTATTAAATATTACATGGAATAAAATAAATAATGAATAATTTATAAGTTGAATATTTCATATAGACCTTGACATATTATATAAGTGGCCATACTTCAGCTGTCTTGGATTCCCGAGGAAATTCCTTGAGCTATCATTGATTCCATTCCAATTCGGGGGATTCTAGTTTCCAATATTAATACCCACCTTGGAACCCAGTCTTATTCTACTAGCGTACTCCTCGCATGACACCATATGATTCCTCAATTATTATTAGTATAATACTTGGATCAACACCTTGAATCCAATATAATGTCAATGGGCATGAGGAACCTTGAATAAACCCATTGGTCCTTGTCATTTCTTATACTATTCTACATTGGATGAATTTCATGGACTCGATTAGATTCATATATTAGTTTAATGACTTTGTTTATGCCCTATGAATTACATACCAAAACCTTATATCCAATCTATGTGTCATTACATAGTTGGATTGACCCCTATGGTGTAGGATGCCTTGGTTATTACCTTGGATCCTCATTATTATTACTATCGTCATGTATTACATGTTATATATTGGATCTGTTATCGTTATTATTATCATGAAAAGATGTCCCTGATGGTTATACCTCAAGTGACATAATATATAGACAAGAACATCATTAATTATTGAAATGATTACAAGTTTAGACACCAGTAGAGGATGAAGTAGGAACATGGGTATTTAAATTACTATACTTATTTAATTTTATATATGCATTGTTACACACTGTTTTAGTTTACATTACATGGATTGTATGTTATAGATTCTATTTTTGGTGGCCTACTTAAATTTATCTCAAATCCTATCCACATCACCATTGGTACCATGGAAGATTACATGTGTGCTTTTTTTGACTAAGGGAAGAATCCCATTTTGGACACCAGCTATTTATTTATTTCTTATAAGGGAGTTTAGAAGAAGATGAATAAGAAATATATTAGTATAATTGGATTGTTTGTTCTCTATTTTTACCCTTTTTGTACCATGTATTTCCTACTGCATTATATCCTTGCCTTCTAGGTCTGTAGACACATTCCATACATTATCTTCTATTTTTTTATATGATATAGTTATCAGTTGTTTGAGTTGTTAATTGTTTTTTATACTTATTTTATTCCATTTTTATAAATATATTTCTTTTTATATCTACTGGTTAATATATTTATATTCTATTCGACACTCTGGTAATGGTGTCATAGTCTACCCCAAAACACACCATATGCCCATGCTGATAGTCATAAGACTCTAGTATTTTGGGGGATGTTCTAGAGTCTATGTGGCTACCTGGCCTTGGGGAACATATGACTGAAACCTAGGTTTGGGATTTCATAAAGTGGTATCAAAGTGGGTTCTTTATTTCTTTAATATTTTTGAGACAATGTACTGGATATTAGTAACACTTTGGGAATTGTTTGTAAGCCATGATTGGTTGTATATAACCCATGATTGGGGTAAATGCTGAGTTTCCTGAGTAATAATTGTAAATCATAATTTTACTATTATAGTTCATAACTCTTCACCATTGGGTGGCACAGATTCTCTATGGTGTTTATTATTACTATGATCTCGGGGTTTGTTTTATTCTTGGATTGATGAGATGGTGGAAGGGAGAATCAGTCATGAATCATCAAAGGGACTTATAATTCACATTACATGCACATTCCATTCCATATAGGTTCATTTCACTGCATTAAATTTATTATTATTTATTGTGATTTTTACTGAGATTTTTTTATATATACATTCATGTGATAATCTATTCCCATGATTGAGTGAATTTGAGTTTAAATTCCTGATATGTAAGGGTCCTGATGGGTTGTAATGGTTAGTTTACTAAGTCAATCCTTTTTATATAAATGTTTAAATTGTGAGACCGAATGTAGAATCATTTAATTTGAATTTAGATGTTTGTCGATTATAGTGATATGGTGTATGTGCCCTGAATCATTGGGAATAAAAACCCATTTTAATCATAATTTTATATAAGTAAATAGGTAAATTCATAATAAAAAATTTGAAACACGACTTAAAAATAATTGGATACCTGAAAATGAAGATTTATTGTGCTATTGACCATTCATGTATAGAACCACTATAATTTATACTTTAGATATTACTGATACCTGACATTTTAAGCGGGTAATTGGGGTAGTATACCTTTCGTAGTGAGCCGTTATTCTTATGTTATCCTTATCCTAGTGTATTTTTGTGCTTCAAATGTTTTTCTGAGAAATGTTCATGGATTTTTTAAAGATATTCTATAATTAAATATGTGTGTCATGCAATGGGATTGTGGCAAAAATCGTGCTCCTGACATGGTGGGTCCATAGTCGCCAATCATACCACTAGGAGTGACACTCGAGGCACCACATACTATACTTGTTTTCTTCTCTAACTCCTAGATTCATGATAGTGTCCTACATATGATTTCGTCCAAACATGGTTCTCCACAATCAAAATGTATGATGACTAATCGGACCTATGAGTTCCAACATCAGAATCCTCTCACCTTTTCAAGGGAATACGGTCCTAAGGCTAGTGAATATTCATTGGAGGACACCCTATATATCTTCGGGCATAAAAATATTCATCCATATAGGTGGGCCCTGATTTCTACTTATATGATGCATGATTTTACCAAGAACTGGTGGGATGTGATCACTTAGGCTATTTGCAATCATGGAATAGTTTGTGAAGATTTCCAGACAACTTTCTATGTTCACTTCTTTCATCTAAAGCTAAGAGATGACCAATCAAAATATTTCATGCATATAGAGTAGGGATCTATATCAGAAATTTATTATTCAGCACGTTACACTAAGTTTTAGTTATTTTCACTACTTCAATATTGTGATGATCTTTCACATTCTAGACACTTTGAGGATGGATGCTAGTATTATATCCAATATATGGTGAATGTTTTTCACCTACCTACTTTCTATGAATTTTTTAATCATGTATATATCAATGATTGCAACTTGATGAAATGGGACTATACTAGGTACAAAGGATCAGTGTTGAGGAGGTCCAATAGTTCATATGGTAGAAGGAAGTGTTCCTTTGAGGATTAACATCAATGATGTGAAATTTAGAGTAACCACAATGGTAGCTCCATTGTATTCCATCATTTTAGACAACTGGGGAATTTGAACCATAGTACAATAGATACTCGATATAGTTCCCTAAATGTAGCTATATAGGGCATCTTCATAGATTATACTATACCATTACATCTTCTTCTAGTGGAAGAGGATCTACACCAGCTCCACCTTCAGGGGTAGGATCATTTTTGATGCGTGAGGATGGGATTTGTAGTGGCACCAGTAGGACTATATGAGGAGGATGTCATGGTTTTGGAGTCTAAAATCTGTCTTATTAGAAGGAACATAAATTTCATAATTAGGTTATTATATTAGTAGAATAGGGACATGGATAATGTTAGTTTCATGCTTTACAGTCGATACATTATGATCAATGTGTAGCACCATCTACATTATGAGGTGTTAATCTGGTAGACTTAAATATAGTATCTTCCTTATTTGATACAGATGTCGCACACTCCTTCATATATTTTTCTATCATGGAATTTATCATGATATAAATATATTATTAATGTGGTGTAATGACCATGTATACATTGTTATGTGTATGTTTAGTGGTTATACACCAATGGAGGGACTGTTACATTGAGGTAGGAAGTTTCCCTTTCATGTAGAACCTCTATGTTCCTGAGATGACGAGAATTGAGGTCATAATCAAGATGGATTCATTTCCCCATATCATGCATGTAACATACCAAGTAATTAATGAATAATATATATTTTTATCTTTGTCTATTAATGAATTATATAGTGTTTTAGAGGCTTAAAATGAAAATAAATCCAATCTTAAGCATGGAATACACTAATATTTTTTAAAGGATTGTTTTACTGCCTTTTGATGGAAAACCATTTTTAAATCAACTTTTGACAATTTTATAATCTATTTTTGTCAAAATAAACTTATTTTTTATGATTGGGACATCAAAATTTACTTTTTTTGAATTTTTGGTATTTTTCTGACAATGTTCATTTATTAATGAATAGTGAAAAATACTGCATTTTACATAAAAACTGATTTTTAATCTACATTATTTATATGATTAGATTATCTTTTGAATTGGTTTTAAAGTTAAATTAGAATATATTTTTACCATTTATTCCAATGGTGTTCATTAGGATTAATTTCACTTTGGAATTGGGCATAAACTAATGCCAAACATTTCATAGATATTGTTTCCAAAAAACCTGCTATTTGTTTTGACAAACGAGAATTATTTTTAAATCAATTATTGCAATTTATGTGCTTGGAATTTTGTAAAATGGATTAAATATTTGGAATCAGAAGGTCCAAATTATGTAATCAAGACTCTTTGTTTTTTTGGACATTATGAATAGTAACGACGGTAATTATCTTTAATTTTCTTTATTAATGAGTAATCGGGTAGTTATGGATAATAAAATAATATCATGATAATAAAAAAATGACACCAACATGTGTCCTAATTCTACTATTTGTCTCATGGACGACCATGGGATGTCTTGTGCCAAACCTTGGGGACCCCATGGAATCACTTTTGTGGAAAGTGACTTGTTATCTTTTTATTTTCTTTAAAGAAAGTAAATATAACAAGAATGTATCACCTGATTAAAACATTTTTAATGTTGTCTAAATAGATGATATTGTAGACTATAAATATTCATTGGAAAGATAAAATGATTTAAACCATCATAGTATTTTTTCATATTTTTTAGACTTTAAATAAATTAAATTATTTATGACATCATGATGATGCAGCGATTACCTCATTAATAAAGGATTTAAATAAAATGAAATGATAATGTAAAATATATGACCTAAACATGTCCAAAACCTATTGTATTGGTGGATTTCGAACCGTTATCACCTTACCCTCGAATTATATCAATGTGGGACCTTTTGAATCCGAAAATCTTTTTCAAATAAAGTAACACTTCTTTACTTTCCAAGAGTGCCCCTCCTCTCCTCTTATAAAATGCCCCCACCTCTACCTCCTTACCCACACTCCCAAAGCCTTTGGCTCAGCCAAACCCTGCACATTTTGTCTCTCCACATCCCTATATTACTCCTTGAAGCCTCACTTTGGGCAGAAGTCTTCCCAAGGAAGCCTTTGAGCTCAAACCAAAGGGAGTTACCCGGTTTTAAGGTAATGTCTTCACTTGAGTCCTTTTGTTTTATTTTTCTTCTCCAACCCCCTAAAATCTTTTTATTCATTTATTTTGTAACAAATCCAGTATCTTAAATATACTAGGATGTTTATATAATAAGGATTAGAGCTACACTTAGACACACCTACATCTAATGGTTAAAGAACATACTGTTTCCGTGGATGGTGAATTTATGCCTCCCGAAACGATGATTGTTCAACATTCTTTTAACACCTTAAAAGGTGGCCATTAAGATGTAAATATATTTATATATGATATATAATATGTTTATGTTTTCCTTAAGCTTCTGTATTTTTCATCTTGGTCATACCTTTATGATTTCCATTATGGGTAAACGTAATATCTTCATTTAAGGAAGTGTGGACTACCTCCCCCTCAAAGTGATTTGATTCGTTAAATACCATCTGTGGGACGTATAAAGGATAGAACTATGATATTATATATGAATTATACTATAATTATAATATAACTTTATATCATTATGATTCCATTCTATAAAATAAGAAATATAAATGAAAGTAGCGTTCATGCGTACGTACGGCTTACCGTCTCCATGAACAGTGCATTTCATTTCATACCTCTAAATGATTATGTAATATTATAAATGAATGTATATACTGGATATATATGATATATACATCATGATTATAATTCTGGATATAATGGATACATGAAAAACTTGTAATTATAAAGGGTTTATTTTTGACTCAGGTACCAATGATCGTTAAAACGACCGTTATTAACTTAAATAATTACATAGTGTTAATGATATGGAAATAAGTGATATAAAAGGAATAATTGACTTGAAAAAGGTTCTTAAGCAAGTAGAAATTAAATCAAGTTTATTATTCAGGACATTAAAGAACGATCGAGTCAAGTCGGACCCGAGGTATGGGACTTCGTCTCAATCTCTTTTCATTGAGGCATACTTTGTTTTATACACAACCTTCTTTTATATGGTGTATAAACCCCTTTGAATTTTACGTTTATTCAAAAGGAATCTTTTTATACAAAGAGTTTACTAAACGACAAAATGGAATGTTTTTGTCGAACATATGCGGCGACAACGACTTCTCTGCCGCCGTGACCATTATTTGAGTTTCGGCTTCCTCTACAAGCCATACCTTTTTTTAAAGAAAAATAAATACCACGTTTTTCTTTTCTTTTATTTTGGTATTGAAAATGGTTTTCATAATGTTTTTATATCAATGTGTTGTATTGATATCTTGTGATTGAAAGGTGGAAATGTTATGTTTCCTTTATGCATGTTTTATGTGATACGATTATGTTGAGGTTCTTGGGCATTATTATGAAGACGGGTGGTTCCATGATAAACTAAGGGCAGGTGAGCCCGATATAGCTCTCCAATTCATTGGGTAACCCAAAGGAGTGAAATGTTAAGGTTTCTCTGAAGAGATTTAGGGAATATACTATGATGGGTATTCCAAAAATAACCAAGATTGTTACTCCCTACGTAAGAATGATATGAATACCACAAGTTTCCTTTATGTCTTATGATTTCTATGATTTATTCATGATTTGATGAGGTATGTTAAAGTGCTTATGTTTTATGGGTAAAGTATGATTTCATTCTTATGTATATATGTACCCATGTTTCCTTTCCATATTTTTATATCCCTTACTGAGCATTTTATGCTCCTCCCAAGTTTTTTGAAATGTTATTCACAGGTCAAGGGAAAGGTACATGATATGATGATAGTGTCAAGGAAGTGTCAAGAAAGAATCCATGTTTTATTTTAAATATGTTTCTATTAATGGGAAAGAATAATACTATCTTTATGTAACCACTTTGTTTATATGTGGTATGTAGTGAAATTTTTATGATCTAATTTTCTAAAACTCTATACCCGAAAAGATCCTCAATGTGTAATCTTGTAATAACTCAAGATTAAGTAAGGTTTAAGGCTGGGGCCTTATAGTTGGTATCAAAGGTCGGTTTAGATAACTTTAGGAGTTAGAATTATATTAAACGATTATCCAAAAAAAATTTATGGTCAAATTGAAGTGATATAGTATTTGAAGATTATCATGTTGCTTCATATAATACATGTTTGTTCAGAATGGTTTTCCGCAGAGGAAACAGGGAAGCAGTGCTAGAAAGGCATGCAGAAGGAAATAACATTCCGAATCAGCATCCTGAGATGGTCGGAATTGTAACTGAACAATTTTTTGTAGCAATGGCGCAGTTGACTCAAGCAATAAATAGTGGTGGTATCCCTGCACGAGATCAGCCAGATCAACCGTAGAGGAACATGTCAGTGGTGGAACATTTCATGAGGCAACATACCCCATCATTCAGAGGATCATCTGACCATGTGCTAGCTGAAGGGTGGATTAAATCACTGGAGAATATTTTCGATGTCATGGGGTGTTCAGACAATCAAAAGGTAAGTCTTTCTATTTACCATTTGGTGGGTGAAGCAGATCAGTGGTGGTTGATGGTTAAAAATATGAGGGACGCTGGTGAGATTGATGCTCTCGACTGGGATGAATTCAAAGGTATGTTTCTTGAAAAGTATTTTCCTAAGGATGTTCGACTTAGGATGGAAAAACAATTCTTGGAATTGAGGCAAGAGGAAGACTCAGTGGCTACCTATGAATAAAGGTTCACTCGTTTGGAAAGGTATGCTCCAAATTTTATCTGAGACCTTGATAGTAAAATCAATCGTTTTTACTCAGGATTAAAGCCAAATATCAAAGGTAATTAGCTTCTTGTGAGTTTAAAAGTTATGAATAGCTTCCTCAATGTGATGAGAAGGTGGAAATGGAGTTTGCCGATGATCAAGTGTTCTATAACAACCAGCAGAAGAAGAGACCAAGGTGGCAGGAGAAAGGGAAGAATTATTCAAAAAAGTCTGATGGTAAGAAATCTAAGTTTCCAGTTTGTGATAAATGTGGCAAAAGGCATGCTGGGGAATGTCTTATGAATTCTGGAAAGTGCTACCGATGTGGTAATATGGGACATAAGGCTCGTGATTGCACTGAAAAAGATCAAGGTGAATGTAAGACCAAATTTGATTTAATGTTAGTGAAATGTTTTAAGTGCAATGATTTGGGTCACTATGAAAACGAGTGTCTGACAAAGAGCTTGAGTTATGGGAAGTAGTTAGACTACAAGAAGAAATGGGTGGTGAAATCCTTTGCAACTACTTCAGCAGATGTTGGGCCATCAAATAAAGTTGTATCAGGTACTTTGTTTGTTTTTTCAGATTATGCCAGTGTTTTGTTTGATTCGGGGTCAACACATTCTTTTATCTCTGAATACTTTTCTAGTAAAATGGGCATACCATCTCAAGAAATGACTCCTGAACTTTTGGTAAAAAAACATGGGGGAAATGTTGAGGAAAAAAGAATTTATAAGAATCTTCCTATCCTTATCTGTGGAAAGAACCTACTTGCAAACCTTATTGTTCTACCTCTAGTAGAGTTTAATGTTATCCTGGGTATAGATTGGCTCTCTATTTTCCATGCTAAGATTGACTATAGATCTAAAGAAGTTTATTTTCAGAAAGAAATTCAGTTTGTGTAAAAGAATGAGCCCTTACTATTGATAACTTATCAAGAGGCCAAGAAAATTGTAAAAGATGGAAATGAATGTTACCTTGCACACATCATTGAAAATAAAGGAACTGTTTAGATTAATGATGTGCCAGTGGTAAATGAGTATCCTGATGTTTTTCCTGATGAGTTGCCTGGAATAATACCAGATCGGGAAGTTGAGTTTACTGTTGACTTAGTTCCTGATGCTAAGCCAATTTCAAAACCCCCTTATCGAATGGCTCAAATTGAACTTTTAAAGTTGAAGGAGCAATTGCATGATTTATTAGAGAAAGGTTTCATTCGACCTAGCACATCACCATGGGGTGCTCCTGTTTTATTTGTTAAAAAGAAAGATGGTTCAATGAGCCTTGGCATTGATTATAGAGCCTTGAATAACATCACTGTTAAGAACAAATATCCTTTGCCTCATATCGATGATTTTTTTGATCAGCTCTATGGAGCTTAGTATTTTTCAAATATTTACTTGAGATCGGGGTTCCATCAGCTGAAGGTAAAGGAAGTAGATGTTCCGAAGACCGTGTTCTGTACAAGATATGGCCATTATGAATTTGTAGTAATGCCTTTTGGGCTAACCAATGCACCTGCTGTATTCATGGACTTAATGAATAGAATTTTCCATGAGTTCTTGGATAAGTTTGTGGTGGTTTTCATTGATGATATTTTGGTATTTTCTAAAAGTAAAGAGGAGCATGAAAGACATTTAAGGGTTATCTTGAAAACCTTAAAAGAAAAGAAACTATATGGAAAATTCAGCAAGTGTGAGTTTTGGTTGCAACAAATTTCTTTCCTTGGTCACATTGTTTCTAAATATAGGATAACTGTTGATCCTGCAAAAACAAAAGTTGTGGAAGACTGGCCAAGACCCACAAATGTAACTGAGATTCGTATATTCCTTGGTTTGGAAGGATATTATCGAAGGTTTGTTAGAAATTTTTCACGGTTATCTAGTCCAATGACTAAGCTAACTTGGAAGGGTGTTAAGTTTAACTGGACAAAACAATGTGATGATCGTTTTCAGGAATTGAAAAAAATATTAGTGAATGCTCCAGTTTTGGCACTACCCTCCAGGAATGGTGAGTTTGTTATATAGAGTGATGCTTCATTGAAAGGAATTGGTTGCGTCCCAATGCAGAATGACCAGGTAATTTCTTATTCTTCACGACAGTGGAAAACTCATGAGGTAAATTAACCTACACATGATTTGGAATTAGCTGCTGTTTTTTTCGCTTTAAAAATTTGGAGGCATCATTTATTTAGAGTAAAGTGTGAAATATATACTGATCATAAAAGTTTAAAGTATATATTCACTCAGAAAGAGTTAAACATGAGACAGAGGAGATGGCTAGAATTAATCAAGGATTATGATTGTACAATTCATTACCATCCAGGAAAAGAAAAATAAAGTGGCTAATGCTTTGAGTCGAGAATATAATGCTTCATTAGCAATGTTGTGTTTGGAACGTGATCCTTTGGTTAAGGATTTGATGAAATTTGGCATAGAAGTTGTTGGTGCAGGAAGTTCTTCTGTTTTGTTTTAGGTATCAGTGAGATCATCTCTATCAGATAGAATCAAGTAAGCACAGAAGCAAGACAGTGAGTTGCAGAAAAAGGTAGAGCTGGTTCAGAAAGATAAGTTGCCTAAATTCAACATTGATAATGATTGCGTTTTGAGATTTGGGAAGAGATTGTGTGTGCCTTGTGATTCACAGTTGAAGAGAGAGTTGTTATGTGAATCTCATAGTTCTCCGTTTTTAGTTCATCCTGGCAGTACTAAGATGTACAGAGATCTGCGGGAGTATTACTTGTGGGATGGAATGAAAAGAGATATTGCTGATTTTAATGTGAAGTGTTTGACATGTCAACAGGTTAAAGCAGAGCGGCAGTTTCCGAAAGGGATTCTTCAGCCTTTACCAGTTCCAGAGTGGAAATGGGAGAATATATCCATGGACTTTGTTGTGGGATTACCGAAGACATGTCGAGGTAATAATGCAATCTGGGTTATTGTTGATCGCTTGAGTAAATCAGCTCATTTCTTTGCTATACGAGATACTTTTTCCCTTGATCAACTTTCCCATTTGTATCTTAAAGAGATAGTCAGTTTACATGGAGTTCCCCTCTCCATTGTATCTGATCGTGATCCCAGGTTCACTTCTAACTTTTGGAAAGGCCTTCAGAAGTCGTTGGGTACTGGATTAAATTTTAGTACAACATTTCATCCTCAATCAGATGGACAGTCAGAACGAACAATTCAGACCTTGGAGGATATGCTACAAGCTTGTTCGATGGATTATCAGGGAAGTTGGGAACAACACCTTTCTTTGGTTGAATTTTCATATAATAACAGTTTTCATTCCAGTATACAGATGGCACCATTTGAGGCGTTATATGTGAAGCTGTGTTGAATTCTAGATTTTTGGGATGAAGTGGGTGAAAGGAAGTTGATGGGACCAGAATTGGTGGAAGAGATGGCAGAAAAAGTTCAGCTGATTCAGAAACACATGAGAACAGCTCAGAGTAGGCAGAAGAGTTATGCAGACAATAGGAGGAAGGATCTAACTTTTGAGGTAGGTGATAATGTTTTTCTCAAAGTCTCACCATGGAAAAATGTGATGAGATTTGGTAAGAAATTAAAGTTGAGTCCAAGGTTCATTGGACCATATGAAATTCTGAAGAGAGTTGGATCAGTTGCATACAGGGTGGCTTTACCTCCGAGTTTATCTTAGGTACACAATGTTTTTCATGTTTCGATTTTGAGAAAGTATATGCCAGATCCATCTCAAGTTTTGATTCCAGAGGTAGTTCAGCTGGAAGAGAACCTATCTTATGAGGAACAACCGGTCTTGATTCATGACCATAGGGAGCAATTGTTACGAAATAAGGTGATTAATCAGGTAAAGGTTTTTTGGGAAAACCACATGATGGAAGAGGCAACATGGGAATCTGAAAATGCAATGAGGGATAAGTACCCCCATTTATTCGATAAGTAAATAAATTACGGGGACGCAATTTTCTAAAGGGGGGAAGGATGTAACATCCCAAGTAATTAATGAATAATTGATATTTTTATCTATGTCTATTAATGAATTAGATAGTGTTTTAGAGGCTTAAAATGAAAATAAATCCAATCTTAAGCATGGAATACACTAATATTTTTTAAAGGATTGTTTTACTTCCTTTTGATGGCAAACCAATTTTAAATCTATCTTTTGACAATTTTATAAGCTATGTTTGTCAAAATAAACTTATTATTTATTATTGGGACATCAAAATTTACTTTGTGTGAATTTTTGGTATTTTTCTGACAATGTTCATTTTTTAATGAATAGTGACAAATTCTGCATTTTACATCAAAACTACTTTTTAATCTACATTATTTATATGATTTGATTATCTTTTGAATTGGTTTTAAAGCTAAATTAGAACATATTTTTACCATTTAATCCAATGGTGGTCATTAGGATTAATTTCACTTTGGAATTGGGCATAAACTAATTCCAAACTTTTCATAGATATTGTTTCAAAAAAACCCGCTATTTGTTTTGACAACAGAAATTATTTTTAAATCAATTATTGCAATTTATGTGTTTGGAATTTGGTAAAATGGATTAAATATTTGGAATCATAAGGTCCAAATTATTTAATCAAGACTCTTTTGTTTTTGGACATTATGAATAGTAATGATGGTAATTATCTTCAATTATCTTGATTAATGAGTAATCGGGTAGTTAAGGATAATAAAATAATATCATAATAATAAACAAATGACACCAACATGTGTCCTAATTCTACTGTTTGTCTCATGGCCGACCATGGGATGACTTTTGCCAAACTTGGGGACCCCATGGAATCACTTTTGTGGAAAGTGACTTGTTATCTTTTTATTGTTTTTAAAGAAAGTAAATATAACAAGATTGTATCACCTGATTAAAACATTTTTAATTTTGTCTACATAGATGATATTTTCGACTATAAATATTCTTTGGAAATATAAACATATTTCCTACATAATAGTAGTTTTTTCATAATTTTTAGACTTTAAATAAATTAAATTATTTATGACATCATGGTGATCCAGCGATTACCTCATTAATAAAGGATTTAAATAAAATGAAATGACAATGTAAAATCTATGACCTACACATGTCCAAAACCTATTGGATGGGTGTATTTCGAACCCTTATCACATTACACTCGAATTATATCAATTTGGGACCTTTTGTATCCGAAAATCTTTTTCAAATAAAGCAACATTGCTTTACTTTCCAAGAGTGCTCCTCCTCTCCTCTTATAAAAGGCCCCCACCTCTACCTCCTTACCAACACTCCCAAAGCCTTTGGCTCGGCCAAACCCTTCCCATATTGTCTCTCCACATCCCTCTCTTACTCCTTGAAGCCTCACATTGGGCAGAAGTCTTCCCAAGGAAGCCTTTGAGCTCAGACCAAAGGGAGTTACCTGATTTTAAGGTAATGTCTTCACTTGAGTCCTTTCGTTTTATTTTTCTTCTCCAACCCCCTAAACTCTCTTTATTCATTTCTTTTGTAATAACTCCAGTATCTTCAATATAATAGGATATTTTTATAAGAATGATTCGAGCTACACTTACACACACCTACATCTAATGGTTAAAGGATATACTGTTTCCGTGGATGGTGAATTTATGCCTCCCGAAACGATGATTGTTCAACATTATTTTAACACCTTCAAAGGTGTCCATTAAGATGTCACTATATTTATATATGATATATAATATTTTTATGTTTTCTTTAAGTTTCTGTATTTTTCATTTTGGTCATACCTTTATGGTTTCCATTATGGGTAAACGCGATATCTTCATTTAAGGAAGTGCGGACTACCGCCCCCTCAAAGTGATTTGATTCATTAAATAACATATGTGGGACGTATAAAGGATGGAACAATGATATTATATATAATATTATACTGGAATTATAATATGCCTTTATATAATTA
Source organism: Viscum album (assembly GCA_963277665.1). Taxonomy (NCBI): domain Eukaryota; kingdom Viridiplantae; phylum Streptophyta; class Magnoliopsida; order Santalales; family Viscaceae; genus Viscum; species Viscum album. Next base: position 877,194,856 of record OY728136.1, read on the forward strand.
TTATTCCATTCTATAAAATATGAAATAGAAATGAAAGTAGCGTTCATGCGTACGTACGACTTACCGTCTCCATGAACGGTGCATTTCATTTCTTACCTATAAATGATTATGTAATATTATAAATGCATGTATATACTGGATATATATGATATAAAAATCATGATTATAATTGTGGATATAATGGATACATGAACAAATTGTAATTATAAAGGGTTTATTTTTGACTCAAGTACCAATGATCGTTAAAACGACGGTTATTAACTTAAATAATTACATAGTGTTCATGATATGGAAATAAGTGACATAAAAGGAATAATGAACTTGAAAAAGGTTCTTAGGCAAGTAAAACTTAACTCAAGTTTATTATTCAAGACATTAAAGAATGATCGAGTCAAGTTGGACCCGAGGTATGGGTCTTCGTCTCAATCTCCTTTCATTGAGGCATACATTGTTTTACACACAACCTTCTTTTATATGGTGTATAAACACCTTTGACTTTTACGTTTATTCAAAAGGAATCTTTTTATACAAAGCGTTTACTAAACGAAAAAAGGGAATGTTTTTGTCGTACGTATGCGGCGACAATGACTTCTCTGCCACCATGACCATTATTTGAGTTTCGGCTTCCTCTACAAGCCATACCTTTTTTTAAAAGAAAAATAAATACCATGTTTTACTTTTCATTTATTTTGGTATTGAAAATGGTTTTCATAACGTTTTTATGTCAATGTGTTGTATTGATATCGTGTGATTGAAAGGTGGGCATGTTATGTTTCCTTTATGCATGTTTTATGTGATACGATTATGTTGAGGTTCTTGGGCATTATTATGAAGACGGGTGGTTCCGTGATAATCTAAGGGCGGGTGAGCCCGATATAGCTCTCCAATGCATTGGGTAATGCAAAAGAGTGAAACATTAAGGTTTCTCCAAAGATATTTAGGGAATATACTATGATGGGTATTCCAAACATAACCAAGAGGGTTACTCCCTACGTAAGAATGTTATGAATGCCTCAAGTTACCTTTATGTGTTATGATTTCTATGAATTATTCATGATTTGATGAGGTATGTTAAAGTGCTTATGTTTTATGGGTAAAGTATGATTTCATTCTTATGTATATATGTACCCATGTTTCCTTTCCATATTTTTATATCCCTTACTGAGCTTTTTATGCTCGTCCAAAGTTTTTTGAAATGTTTTTCACAGGTCAAGGGAAAGGTACATGATATGATGATAGTGTCAAGGAAGTGTCAAGAAAGAATCCATGTTTTATTTTAAATATGTTTCCATTGATGGGAAAGAAGAGTACTATCTTTATGTAACCACTTTGTTTATATGTGGAATGTAATGCAAGTTTTAGGATCTAATTCTCTAAAACTCTAAAACCGAAAAGATCCTCAATGTGTAATCTTGTAATAACTCAAGATTAAGTAAGGTTTAAGGATGGGGCCTTATAATGCATTAGTATATTTTTATCATCATAGTTTATTTTTTACATTACCAGAGGATAGAATTTATCTATATAAGGTCGAGTGGGATGTGTAGGGAAGTAGAGATAGATCAAATCATCATGAGATACGTGCAGTGACAGCCTAGATTTATAGTATTTTTATAAAATATCATGGTTTAACTCAAATTGGTTATCCTTTTGTATTATACCATTTTAGGGATGGACTCCAAATGTATTTTCTATCTTACAACCTAGTAAAGATGTATAGGTTACTATTGATTTTATTAGAGGAGAATCTATAGTGTTCATTCCTCCATACATGATGTTTTTTAAAACTCTCAAGGAGCTCAATAAGTAGTTTTAGGATTTAGAGGAAAATGTTTTTATCTCATTCAATAATTCTTCATAGGGTTCACCCATTATATTCACTAATAATTCTGATCGGACCATTCATTTAGGCATGGATTACTAATCGTAGAACCATCTTATGGTTAAGAACCATTATGAACTACCTCAAATATCTGATCTTCTTGAACAACCCTTAGGTGATAGGGTAATTTCAATTATCAAACTCAGATCAGGGTATCATTAGGTGAAAGTCATTCCATAATTAATACCTCATATAGCTTTCCATAATTGGTATCATCTATATGAGTATCTAGTTATTCCATTCAGTCTTACAAATGAACCGGCAGTTTTCATGGATCAAATAACTAGGGTTATCAATCCCAATCTGGATGATTTTTCCATTGTCTTTATGGATTACATATTGGTGTATTCTCACACTCATAGAAACCATGGTAATAAACATTAGATCATTATAGATACAATGAGAGAGAATCAAATATATATAATAATTCCTAATTTTATCTTCTAGATTAATAAATATGAATTCTTCGGTCATTTTTCCTCAGAATCAGTAGTGTCAATTGACCCAAATAAATTTAATTTCATGGTTTCATGAGTTAAGGCCAAGAAAGTGTTTGATTTATGGATTTTCTTATGGAAGTTTTGATATTATATGACTTTCATATATTAATTCTCAATCCTCTCACAGCCCCTTATTGGTCATACAAAGAAGGGTATCAATTACCTATGGCCAGATGAGTGCAATAAAGCCTTTCTGGATATGAAAGGAAGTCATGTATCACCACCTATTTTGATTCTTCCATATCCTGGAAGAGGAAATACAATTTTATTTTATGCATCATGATTTTTCTTGGGAGATGTGTTAATGTATGAGGAAATGGTCATTGCGTACAAAACATAGAATTTGGGGCCTCCTAAACAAAACAACCTAATGCATGACCTTGAACATGTTTTAGTTTTCCATGCCTTATGTTTCTAAGGATACTATATATTGGGTGAGTGTTTGGTGGTGTATAAGGACCACAACATTCTTATGTATATCATTAAAAAAATTTATTTTAACCACAAACAATAGATATAGTTCGAATATCATTAGGAAATCAATTTTGAGATTTCCTATAATCCTAGAAAATGTAATGCAGCAGCAGATGTGCTAAGACTGAAAACATAGGAAGATGACATGTGGGAAGCCAGTGATTAATGGAAATTCATGAACCACTTCTTTAAGTCACATTTATAGATTATTGATAGTCATGATAAGAATTATATTTCATCCTTAACAGTTACCTCTACCATTATTGATAAGGTGAAGAGTAGAAAATTTTCAAATCCTGAAGCCTTAGTTTTCTCTGAGAGAGAACTACTAGTGGGGACCAACCCTAAGATTGTTCATTAGATAAAGGTTACATCTTATATATACATGGATGTGTCTGTGGTCCTTTATATATGAGATATAAACTAATGTGGGGATCCCATTATTCTTACTGAGGAGTTCATCCATGTATATCCATGTTGTATCAAGATATGAGAAGCAGGTATTGGTAGCTTGTGATGAAAAGTCAGATAACAAATTTTATCACTATATGTTCTACCTAACAGTAGGCTAAGGTATAGAACCATCAACCAAATGGATATTTATTGTCACTACAGGTAATTAAATAGGAATTGGAAGGTGTTTCCATGTAATTTATATCCATCTTACTAGGGTCTCTTTAAGGTAGTGATATAGTTTGCACTTTCATTTAAAAAATTGGAGAATGTATCCCACTTCTTTCATATCTAGGAGAAATTCTCAGTTGATGAGATAGAAATATTGTACGTCTATGAGATCATCCAACTACACGAGTTCACTTATAATATAATTAGAGATATGTATTTTTATTTTACTTCATGGTTCTGGAATGGGTTTTAGATAGGTATGGGTAAAAAAGTTTTTCTAAGAACAACTTTTCACCATCAGACTGATGGCCAATTAGAACAGATGATACAGGTTCTAGAGGACATTCTCCCTGAATACATTTCTGATTTTACAGGACCATGGAAAATTTATATCCCACTATTTGAGTTAACAAAAAATAATATATTTTAGGATAAGATTTATATAGATCCTTTTGGGGATTTTTATGGTAGGTTGTTCTATTAAAAGCTTTGATGGATGGAGGCAGGAGAGGTAGACCTACTAGTTCCTCATCTCATGCATGAGACTTCAGAGCTAGTTCAGCTAATCAAGAAGTGTATATTTTCTGCTTAGTCTATATATAAATATTATTCTTATAATCTTTAATGACTTCTGGAGTTAGAGGTTAGGGATTGTGTTTTCTTATGGGTATCTATCAGTCTTCCCATACACACATACAGAGGAAAGGGAAGCAATAACCATTTTTTTAGGGTTGTTTGAGATTTTGGAGAGAGTTGGGATAGTATCCTAACAATTTTTAATAACTCATAGGTACCATTCCATGCATGATAAATTCATTTCATGGATTCACTAGTTATATAATAACCCATACCATAATTTTGATCCCTATGAGGTTGACTTATATGATGATGCGTCATTTGAGGGATATCATATACGCACCATCAACTAGAGTAAAAAACTTATCTCAAGACAATCTACCCATTTAGTATGGCGGATATAAAATCACCACCATGTATAGGGAGAGTCATTGTAGTGGGAGGATGAAATACGTGCCCAACGGCCAGAGTTTCTCTCAGATTAATTTTTTCTTCCCTTGGATGGTGAAATCTAGGAAAAGTTCTTTTATGTGGGGAAGATTATAAGCACACTGGTTTAAACTCTTGTATTAAATCTTTTTAATTTGGTTTAATTATTGAAATTTTACCAAATATGGATCCATAATGAAGATACAAAGGTTTTTGGGGTGTTTAGGTCATGTTTAGATCTTGGAACCTCAATCGGTGGGGAAAACACTAGGTTGTATGTTTAGTAGAAACTGTGTGGCTCAAATTGCATGGTCTATACTAACTGTGTGTGGATGGAATGTGGGGTGATGAATAGTGAATGGATTTCACTTATAGTGCTTCAGGGGCCACTTTCCCAAGAATAATTTCATCAGTTCTTAGGGGAGGATATTTGTATAGTTGGTGCATGGTTTCCTTAATTGTAGAACCTAGCTATACCGATCACATTATTATGTAATGGGAGTTGCACGGTTCGTGCATAGTTTTTCCAACTATTCGACCAGTGTTTCATGGAAAAATTTAAGAAACTACCCTTAATAAAAAAAATTAAACAATATCCCTATTATCATATTTCTATTTAATGTGGATGAAGTTCCCTTTCTTCAGATTGGAACCTCCCAGGGTTGTTAATGCTCTGATATTCTATATCTCTTATTTCAAGAGTTTGATCGAAGTATAGTTTGTCTCTTTTTATTCGTCCTAGTATGTAATATATTACCTTTTATATGATATTCATTATTATTTTCCATGATGATTCTAGTTAGATGTAGGCTCATAATCCCTATTTCTCAAGTGTTTATATGTTATTTAGATCCATTCCAAAAAAGTAAAAACTAATGGGTGATAGTATATACGTATAGTCATACATGTTTATGATTCATGGTTTATTACTCATCCTTATTTTTTAATCATTTAATATGTTATGTTACTATGTGTGCACTAATTCCATCTGGGGTAGACTATTAAATTCAAGTTCCATTCTTATAATTGTTAGACTCATATTCTAAAATCCTTGTTGTATTTGTTATCCACCACTGGAGGTTATAAAATCAATATTGACCACCCCATTTAGAGTTTTTTCCTTAATTATGTCTTTGTTTTTATTACGTTTGTCTACACCACTATTTGGGTGTGATATGGATTGACCATGAAAATGGGAAACCCATCCTAAATAAAATTACTATTTAATTGGTATTGACTAGACATTGGATATAAAAGTGTCACTTGACCCTTCTAAGGTAAGGGTATTAATTAACTAATTAATGTTTGAATTGTTAATTGGAATGTATATTATGGATATAAATATTCCTAGTTTATTAAAAATTAATTCCATGTGGTTTGACATCCTTATACTTCCTTTTCATGTTAGTGAAACTTAATGGAGTGAAACAAACAAATAAGATTTGATTAATGTACTAAATGGTTTCATGTTCATTAACTTTTTCACAATAGAGTAATTTATGGAATGACCCCACTAGATTAGTAACTGGAATGGGAATTACATGGCCTCAAATAATTAAGGAATCAAGTATAAGGAGACTATTTCATTCAATCTTTTACATAATTATATGAGTTTTCAAACTCAAGCCAAACTATTATTCTTAACAGAACACCTTAAGATCTCATAGACTCCATTTTAATTCCAAGATGCTGATTTCCATGGATGACACCCACCTTGGAACCCAATAACTATATACTTGTGGATTACTTGTATGAATCCATGATATATATCCATTATTTTATAGGATTACTTTGATACACTCATTGGATCCATTGTAATTTCTACAGAAATGTAGTGACATGGATACAACCGTTGGGACTAATCATTTTTTATCATCATTTACCTTGGATGAATTCGTTGGACTGAATTAGAAGAATATATATATTTTTAATGACTTATGAGATTCCACATGGATTTCATGAAGACCCCTTATACCTAGGATATAGGTTATTAATTAGTTGGACCAAACCCTGAGGTCAAGGATGCCTTGGTTGTAACCATGAAACCTCTTCATTATCCTCATAATCATGGATTCTTTGTTATATATTAAATCCATTTTAATTATTATTATTATAAAGATATGATTTCATCCCTGGTTATACATCAGATTAATTACTATATAATCTGGAACAAAATTAATAATGTAAAGGATTGCATGTTAATAAACCCAGAGAAGATAAAGAAGGAGCATGGGTATTTACAATACTATCCTAATTTACATTTTTATATGAATTCCTAGACACTTTTCAATTTATATTACATTGAATGTATTTTTTAGACGTTCTTGGTGGTGGCATACTAATATTTATCTCACACACTATTTAGGATGGTAGTGGAACCTATGAAGATTACATATATATAGGTGTTGGCAAGGGGAAGAATCCTATTGTGGACACCTGATATTTCGTTCATGCTTAGGATAGAGCATGGTAGTAGTTGACCGATCAAGAGATCAACATGATTGGATAGTTTTTGGATTATTTTTTCTACATTTTTATAACATGTATTTCAAACTTCCTTGTATCCTTGTTTTCAACTTCATAGACACATAACATATATTATCATCAGTTTTTAATATGATTCTGTTATCATTTATTTTAGTTGTTAATTACACGTGTCTTCTTTCAGCATACCATCTATGTACTTATATTTCCTCCTCTATTTAAATGTAATTATATTTATTCATTCTTCTACACTCTGGTAGTGATGGAATAGTCTCCCCAGAGACCCATATTAGGCCCACACATCTAGTCAGAAACCCCTAGTGTTTGGGGATTTGTAATTTTGTCCACATAACCAATCGGTCTTGAGGCCCCTTTGGGTGGCACCCATGTTTGGAATGTCACAATATGCGAGATGGATGAGGGTTTTGTATATACCCATAAATTTTAAATAATGGGAAGTCATTGTAAAAGAATATGGATCAAAATATAAGAAATAATAGAGAAAGTAAGTGATAAATCTGATTTATGCATCAACCAAAAAATGGTGTAAGAATTTTCATCAAGTCTAAAGATATTCCTTTTATATATTTTTATTTTTAGGTTTCAATATTTTACCATGGTATCTAGTTTTTACCTATGTAGCTTATTGGTTATTAAAAAAAACATAAAATGGTACTTATTATTAAATTTGGACATACTAATTCTTAATTTTAAATCCATATAATTAGATTCAATTTATAAAAGTGAAAAAAATTAAAATAATGAGTATATATTGATGTAAAAAAATCTTGAGAAAATTATTATTTATGTTCAATAAAATTATATATAGGTTTGTAAAATAGAATAAATATTCTAAATTTATAATTAAATTCATAAAATGTATATTTTTTATTTAAAATGTTATTATAAAAATTCAAATCATTCTTGTTAACTAATAATTTTATAAAAGGCACAACATTTGTAAAAACAACATTCTTTACAATTCTCAAAAAAAAAACTATTTAAAAAAAAATTCATATTTGGATAATATTTATATGATAAATCCCTAGAACTTTCATTTTATCTCATATCAAAATGGATTATCATGGGTTTTCATTGATATTATCATCTCATTTAATATAATTGTTCATAAAGAGAATTATAATTAACCAAAGCATATCCTCTAAGATTGGATATCCATGTGTGTAGACTTAGGCCCTCTTTTCTTACACATAGAACAAGTTGATACTCAAATATCATTTTTATGGTTTTAACCCCTAGGTGCATCTGTGCCATATCCAAATCTACTTTATAGGGTCCACATAGGGATTTCATTTATAGAAAACAAAAAAATATGTACTTTTCCAATACATTAGGATATTATTATACACATAGTCATATCCACGTGGTTTTCAAAAAAAATTGTAGTCCTAATAAATATAATATTGTCTAATCTGTACCATGAATCACATGTAGAAATATTACATAACTTTTTATGAATAGAAAAAAAATATCATAACAATATGCACACCAAAATCATATCAGTTTAGTTTCTTTAGAGACTAGATATATAGAATTGTTATTTAATGAATGATCTTAAACATTTCCCAAAAATTTCTTCTCACATAGTACAATTAATTGACTTACCATATCTATAATCATTCTTCATAGCATTGTTATATGAAACATAATAAAGGGTGAGTATAGATAATTTTTCTTTGAAAACATTGAAGATATGAATCATTGATCAGAAATTCGAATAAGATAACAATATGGGAATGATAACAAGATAATAACATAAAAATGAAATTACAATTCAGTAAAAACTCATTAATCATGATTTATGAAATAAATATTTCTCATAAAAAATACATAAGTAATCATATTATATAATAATATATAATTTAATCATGATCCATGAGAACATATCATAAACATAAAACATAGGTTTTTGGTATACACATAAGAATAGAAAAAAATTTCTTTAGTAAAAGTTCAACATAAATACTATCATCGTGGATTAATTATACATCATATTTCATTATTTGCTTAGTTAAGGATGAACCCCAATACTATTATAATGTATAGAGTCCCTAACCAAACTGGGTTCACTTCCCATTCCAGCCAATAATATCACATGATATATCAATCTTTACCCAATGCATTAGATGGACATATAATTCTAATATCAAGCATACCATAATTAAAAACATACAAATGTTTATCGTAATATCATAAAACTATTCATCATTTAATCTTATCATAACCTGTGGAAATAAAAAAGGTTTCATAAACATTTCATCATTCCATCATAACTTAATTAACATTTCTGAAAGAAATGTGTTTTATACAAAATTACATAAATAATTATCATCATAATACACAGAGAAAATTAAAGTGGATGGAATGATAATATCATGTCCTTATATTAGAATAAAATTCTTCAAAGGATATCAAAATAGTTAAAAAATACCTTTATAAGCGCATTTGATCATTTCTTTAAAAATTTGGGAAATAGTATTTTATTTACTCATCATAAAGAAAGTCCTTGAATATTGAGAAAGATATTTTATTTAAAAAAATGGAATATTTAAAAGGATTCTTCAATTCAAAGAATGGTATTGAAAATAGTGTAATTTGTTTGCACTGTATATGTTAAAATAAATATTCACATAACTGTTTTTTTGTAAAAATTCCTATAAAGTATATTTAAAAACGTTGTAAAAATTAATTTTTTTAAAAAAATAAATAAAAATATTATGATTTAAAAAAAATTATAAAAAATTTTATAATAAAAAATAATATTCTTAAAATATATTTTAAAAAACCCAGACATGAAACAAAAATTTCAACGACCAAATAGGAAGTAAGATAGGATTTTCTTAAAAAACATAACTATATATTTAACTAAAAAAAGATAAAAATATTACTAACATATAAAAAAATTGGAAAATAATAATATAATAAAATATTTGGGGTTTAAAGGATAAGTATAATATAATTTTCCTTAATAGAAAATTTATCATAGAAAATCCTGAAATGAAATGTTACTATAATATAAACTATTGCAAGTCATACCTTTATTAAAAATTAATTCATGATTAATTACATAATATTACACTTAATTCAACCTTAATAATTAATAATTATATTGTATTTACAAATTAGGTACATTACATACCATCTTAAAATAATAAAAGCACCATATTAATTGAATGTTCCTTAACATGATCGCACTTAAAACACATCTGATAACTTGATGACTTACAGAAGAAAGCCGTGAGATATACATCCTTGTAAGGGAATAATTATGGAATATAAAGAAGAATATAATAAATTTTAGAAAAATATAATATCAATATGGTGTAAAGGGAGTGAAAATCATAAACATTAACAATGAGACTTGTTATATCATGATAATTATAAAGGAATCACTGGAAATGTGGAATTAACTTAAAATAATAAATCATAAACTTAATTTAAGGATAACTAAAAATAAATATTGATGGAAAAAATACCATAAATTAGTTAGTTTCAAACCTTCTCCCAAAATTACATACCCTAAGGTAAAACATTACCAAAAAAATTGGAGCGCTATATAATTTTGGGTGCACATGTCAGTTTCATTTCATTTTAATACTTATGTGTTCTGCATAAATCATAAAACATGGATTCATTCATCATCAAATTTTGTTCCACTATAAATGAGTATATAACAAATACATGTACATCCTTAGAAAAATAATTTTATTTTTACAAAGGATAACACCCTTGATAGGAAATGGGTATCGTATTCATGACACAATTGTGTTGGCAAGGAAAATCGTGGGGAAATTTCAGCTGCCTAAGAGTATCACATAAAAATAAAAAAAAATTGTCAATGAGAGGTAAAGGGGTCAATTATCATTTTGAAAAAAAAATCATAATAAATACATGTTAAGACATATCCCAACATATGTTATAGGAAAAATAATGCATAATATTATAAGGAAACTTGAATAAATAAGAGAATGTGAGGACCCCTTACAATATTTTGGCATGGTAACAGTTATTCATAAAGGTTCATGGGAAGAATGTAATGATATATAAGGGGTATATATTAATTTAAAAATTAAAAAAAAATTATGGGTTATGTGGGATAACCTATCACAACATGACTAAATGGTAATTAAAATTATTAACATAAAAGAGGTGGTTGAATAAAAAGGAGAGGGGGATCCCTTACTTGAGTGTGTGACTCCAAATAATTGGGAGGAGTATCTCAAGATATAGGGGTGCCTTTTGAGGACTATAAGGATGGTATCTAATTGTATGAAAGTTCTACAAGATTTTTTAGTGAATATAAATGGGGAATTGGGTTTGTCTATATAATAAATGAATGGGGATGTCATTATTTTATCTGAAACATTGGTTTTTGGAAACTAAATGATAAAATAATTAACACCACAAACCATTCCATGGTTTATCCCTTGGTTTCTACTAAATATGACTGGATTTAATTATTTTCTAAGGCCATGTGCTTAAAATATTACAATAATACCCTTTCATATAATTAATGGAGTCATAAACTTAGTGAATTAATTTTTAAAATTGTAAAGTATATTAATGGGTTTGGATGATTCATAAAGGCTTTATAAAATTAATAAAATAAACATAAAATAACATTGATTTGAGTTGAAAATATGTGTTTGGTCGTGCATTCCGTTTATAGAATTTAATACATCACTTTTGGGTCATTATGATGCAATAAAAAAAATGTATATTACTATGGTATTTAATTTTTACCTCAAAATTCGACAATCCTAGAGAATTATGAAAAATAAACTATTGCATAATTTTAACATTAATATTCTCAAATTAATACTCCTTTATACTAAATGATTTTATTAATATTTTTATTTTAATTTTTCAAATAAATTTTATATTTATTATGAAATGTTGGGTGATTGACAATAAAAGTTTTTGAACCCTTATAAAAAATTAATTTTAAATCATAAAAATTATTTGATCATTTATTTTTAACATAGATTATTTAATAATAATTTTTAAATTTAATTTATTCACAAAATTCATTATTTAATCAAAATAATTTCTACATTTATTTTTAATATTACCCATAAATATATTTTGTGTTTTCTTGTTTCAAAATAAAAATCATTTATCAATTATCAATAATACGATGGAAATATATTCACTATTCTATACAAATAATGTATATAATCATATTTAGAGGGTATTTATACATATCCTTTTAATAAACCATAAAACAGCCTATGTGTAAGGTGTGAGACGATGAGACTTTCATGGGATGGTTTAGAGAACATAGTTTGGGATTTTATCTTGATGAGCTTGAAATTCTCCTATAAACAGTTTTTATCATACTTAAGTTATTGGATATCAGGTTGGGGTTGGTCATGGGAAAATACCATAGATTTTATATCCCTCATAATTTCTAATAAATGGGCTTCATAGGGTATTATCCTAATAGTGGGGCCATCAGATCCTTTTTCTATGTCAATTGTATTTATCAAAACCCTATATTTATAGAAATCATGTGATAACTGTTCAACGGATAATTTATTAACAATAATGATGCTTAATGGTCATTGAAATAATATATGATAAATTTAAAATAATATTTGAGGTGTTTTTTATAACAATATTACATAACAAGACATGTTATTAAATGACAAGGGAAATTTTATTTTTAAGAAATTAGGTAGTTACAATATTCCCCCATTAAAAAGTATCACCCATTAAATTTTCATTTACCTCAGTAAAAAAGATGAGGGTGACTCTAATTCATCACCTCATCTAGTTCACACATCACTTATTCAAACATGTGGTTTCTATTCAAAACATTTACCATGGGAATATTATTATTTCATAGATATTTTCTCTACAATCTATGCTCTTCACCCTCTTCTCCTCATATGAAATTTCATTATGCAATGGTTCCACCAATGGTTAGAGTACATGTGAGGGTTTTGGTTAGTAATTTATCAAGTGGGATACATGGAATATATCATTTAATTTAAATAGGTTAGTTTTTATTTCAGGTTGATAGTTCACCACTCTAATGCAATGAAGGATCTATATAGGGTTGATGTATGTTGGACTAAGATTTCCCTAATTTATATATCTCATCGATTTCATCCATAGAGATATATAGGGGAATACCATGCCTCCAAAATCTAACTCTATGTCGCATATATGATTTTTAGAATATATATTCTATAGACTCTATTTAAAAATGATGTGTTTTAAATGGTCTCATCATTTTCTACCATTTCCCCAACCGTTTCAGAACAATGTAGTATTTGTTCATTAAATTCAACCCGACATGCAGATTTTATTCTACAATTACCATAAATGGATTCATAGGGATCCATTTGGATTTTATAATGGAATCTATTATTGTATTAGAAAACAACCATAGGTAGAAGTTGATCCCATCATCTTTTAAGTCATTTGATAATTCTCTCAACATGTCCAAAATTGTCTAGATAGTCTGCTCAGATTGGAAAAATGTTTGAGAGTGATAATACGTGATGAAGTTCAAATCGTTATTTAGAGCATGTTGAGGGGTTGTATTATACTTATAGGTGAATCTCAGATATCTATTGTACATAATTGATAGTGGTGCTCCATATATACATATATACATACATACAACTTCTCCGTTGTTTATCCATTCTTGTCGATCGAGTGAGAAATTCTCTCAAATCACAATGAAGTGTATAGTCTTCATAAGATAATCCACCAAAACCCATATATCCTTATTCCCACATGATGTATTCATAAGTCCACTGACAATGTCAATGGTGATGTTTTCCCATTTCCATAGAGCAATGGGTAATCATTGTTTCATCCGCATGGAGTTTTCCTTTTCAAATTTCACTTGCTAATATAAAAGACATCTAAATGTATATCCTAACATCTCCTTCATCATATTTTCATACCAATAGAGTTTGTGGTTATCCTGATACATTTTTTTCTTCCTGGGTGGATGTAGAATGTTGAGCTATGTGCATCATTCAACAGTTCCTCCTTTAAATGATTGATGATGTTCCCTATATTATGAATCTCTTGCCCATCCTTTCCAAATATAAGATGACCATGTCCCTCTCCATTCTCATCAATGATTGAATTTATAGATATTTTCTAATTAAATCATTTTACACCTTATTATACATCCATGTATGGTAGTGAATTTATAATTTGTAGTTCTTGATCAACTATAACCTCCTTCATTGGTGCATATTCATCTGTTTATATCTTAATATATACTTGATGACTTTGGGATCCGTGTATCATTCACAATTTACAAAAGAGATAATGGCGCAACATTTTCAAATAAAATATCATTGAGGGACACTCTATATCATACATTGAGTAGTTTTGTTATTTAACATTCAACTTGAAGCATAGTGTAATACTTTTTCGTTCTTACTTAACACAAAACCCAATCCCTTCCTCCAAGATTTGACGAACACTATGAACTTTTCTCCACATATGGCTGGTGTATGTAAATGTCTAGTGAAAACCCTTAATTTTAGATCCTTTAATAACTCTTCACATTAATCATTCCAAAAAACACAACTCCCTTTTGAGTTTTTTGGGTTAGGGGGTTTCACACTCACAATAAATTTCTCAAAAATTAGAGATAATACCAAGATAAACCAATGAAACTATTGATATCTATCATAGATGATGGCCTTATCAATCTATCAATTTATCCTATTTTTATGGGTCCACATATATCCCATTTTGTATGATTATGTGTAAGAAGAATTTTATTTCCTTCAACCAAACTCACATTTATTATACTTTCCATAGAAGTTCTCCTTTCACATTGTTCTTATCATAGTGTTCATATTCTTCTCATTCTCCTCCTTGGTCTTGGAGATTATCAGAATAGGATATATAAATACTAATATAAATTTTTCAAACAAATCTTTAAAGACTCTATTCATCAAGTCAATAAAGATTTTAGTAGCTTTATTGAGTCCTAAATGGAATACTATGAACTCATAGTTCTCATACGTTGTATGAAATGTATTATTGGGGATATCCACATTCTTCACCCTAACATGGTAACATCCGGACCTCAAATCCCCCTTGGATAAGTATTATGTTACACATCGATGACCAAACAAGTCATAAATCCATGGTAAATGATAAATTTTATTTATCATTATCTTTTTTCCCATGATAATCAATAAAAAGGGTCATTAACTTATCATTCTTCTTAATGAACAGAACTGGTGCACCCCATAGTGAATCACTTTGGTGTATGAACCGTTTATCTAGATTAACATGTGTTTGTTTCATTATATTTTCATGTTCCAAAAAATCCTTTCAATATAGATTCTTGGATAATAGTAATTCCCTAGGTATAAGATCGGATGAAATTTCATCCTATCAGTTATGAGGAAGTTTATCCAATTATTTGGAAAACACATCATCATATTCCCTGACAATAGTCATGACATCGAGGTTTGTTATTTACTTACGATCACTCAATTTATCTAGATAATATTTCTATTAGGGAAATAATATCCATTATTATAATGTTGGTGTTAAGGAAAATTCATCCTCCTCCTTAACCTTTTATAGAATCAGGGGTCGGTTAATGATATATAGTGTGATTTACTTCTCTTGGAAATTTATACTGTATCTATATAAGGAAATCCAATCCAATCCAACTATTTCATAACATTTAACCCAAGGGAGTATGAAAAGGATCTCTGTGAAGTTCAACGCACAGATTTTGTCAGGAGAGGAGTTATATACATGGGATCCAACAATTTACATATTCTCTATCTTCACTGATATCTCTACTTACATTCATTGTGGTGTTTTTTTTTGTATTTCTAATAAGATTTTTTGATATAAATGAATGTATATAACCATAATAAAAAAATAAATTCTATAATGTTCAATGAATAACTATTGTACCTATCTCTACTTCATTTATAGGATCAACCTCAATAGTTTGGACAGATGAATCCTTCCCTTACATCTTATAGGTTGTTTGTTGTCTTAAAAAACCCTTGGCTTAGTGAATTGGTTGAAAAGTTACATGATTATATGATTTTGAATAAATAAAAAATTCATTGAGGTTTGACTAGATGTATTCATTAAACCATAAAATTAGTGGGTTTCTCCTATCGCAAATCATTTTTTATGTATCATTCCTTCCCAAACCTAAGCATTTCCTCATTCCATTTAGGAAATTTCAAGGGTTCTTCTTTTTGAAAATTTGACACATGGGATGTTGAAATTTCCTAGAATCATTAGATTTCTCAATGGAACCTATGAAATTAGACTCCACATTCCACTTCTTATCCTTCAGATACACTTGAGATTTCCTAATCTTCACTTCTTCATTGAGGTTATATTGGAAAATTTCATAATAGCTATCAAATTCCAAGATCACAAGGGATTTTCATAGACTATGTTTTAGAACACCAAATGAGCGGTCAGACATGAATTTGGGGTAACGAAAAATGTCATGAATTGAATCTGGTCACTGCCAAAACCGGCACCCAACCCAACCCATGCCAAGTCTTGAAGGGCGTTCCGGATCCCCATGGGTTGGCACATGTGCCTGGGTATCAAAAACTGAAAATTGGGAATGATTTACCCAAGTTTTTATACTTAAAACAACAAATGAATCCAAGAAATCAAATCTGGATTTTTCAAACCCAAACATATTTTAATAACATTAATAACCGAATTACACAATTTTAAACAATGTTTGAACACCATTAGAAAGGTTCAGACTCATGAAATGACAGCCCAAGAATATCCACATGGAAAGAGGCACCACCATCAATCCATCTCCATGACACTGCATCACGATGGACCGCTAAAAACCCGAACCAATGGCATAAAACCTGTACCCAAACCTATGACACAAAATAAGAAAGTTTACTTACACCCAATGGTGTAAGTATGGTGTGAGCCAAACCCCAATAGGATACCACCACTAAGAGATTCCATATGATAATCATTTAAAGACGTAAAGCATGCAAGTTTTCAAAAACATGAAATGCAAGTTTCAATTTCTAAAAGATGCAGCTTTGAATAAGAATAGTTTTTAAGTGGGATGTTTTAAAGGATTAACACTTTTAAAATAAACACCAATGCTACTTAATTTTCCAGAAAAATGTACAGTATGCCAATGGTACGTATAAATTAACTAATGAGCACAAGCAATAGGAAATAACCCCTAGGCACTAGCTAGATATGGGTCACAGGTACCTCGTATCTCGGTGAGAGTAACCACCAAAAATATCTATTCATGTGCATGAGCCACTAGTTTGGAACATACCCATAACCTAGTGGTCCCCAATCATCATCATCATTATTTATTTAGATTTGTAAGCGTCAATATTACTAATTGAAATAGAGGCCAAACCCCATGGATTCACTAGCATACTAGTACATGTCCACCCACCTAGATACCCAAGTTTTCCCCTTTTTCTCAAACAGGTTCAACAAGTCAAGAAATATACATTGAACATGAAAATATCATTTACACATCACAAAGTCACCCAACATCCAATATGTATAGCACACAAGTCACAAAAGTCCATTTTTCATTCAAAATGATTTTGAAATCCGACTCACACAAAAATAAACCACAACACATCTCACATTTCTTCAACAATTCCACAAAACCATTAAACAATTTTATAAAACTATTATAAGATATTTCAAATCATATAAAATTCCACACACATGGAACATAACACTCCTTTCATAATAAAAATTTCAATTTTTCACATCACACTCACACAAAACAGTCCACATCACATTCACATCACTTTAACACCTCAATATCTCCTTCAACCAATTTCATAAAATACTTCCAAGATGATACATATGAAATAACAACCTTTTAAAAAATTAAATGGACCTTTTAAAAATATACTCCTACCAAAACAGTTTTCTGATATAGTTTCACCACTTACACAACTCAATAAACCATTCAAAACGTTCATAAAACAATTATAAAGAGTATACCCAAGATTTGCGCATAAAACCCATTTCAAAAACTTCTTTTTAAGAAAAAAACACACGAAGACTCTACCAAAACATAATTTAAAGCCCAATAAACATGTAATAATCTACTTTCAAATGTTATATAATCACCTTGAACAATATCGCAAAAGATACCCATGAGAACACACAAATCCATAAAACACTTTCAAAGAGTATAACAAGTTTATACACATAAAACCCATTCAAATACCCCCCTTTTTTGGCCCACATGACACTATATCAGTCCCCAACCAAAATTTTAAGCCCATTTCAACAACTAATAAATCACTTACACATTTTACAAAACTACCACAAGAGATTACAGATGAAATACATTTGAAAAATACACACTTCAAACAAAAATGTAACTTTAATACCAAATTATTTACTATTGCTACCAAAAATAGTTTCTGAATAATTCAAAGAATATAATGAACATGAAAAATTATTTAATCAAGCAAAATAACTCATCATTAAATGGTTTCCCACGGAATCACCTACCGAAATTGTCGAATCCCTCAAAACATGGTGTGAAACATCAACCGCACCAACCCGGCACCACAAGGATGATAAATCCAGACCCAGACCACAAATGTTCACCAAAAATACTAATGGTTAAACCCTAGGTACTAAAACTAGGTTATGGACACTTTAGATCATCAATAAAGAGGGATGAAACCCTAAGAAAAGAGGAGAAATCAAATAGAGAAATACTTATTTGCAGAAATATTGAAGAGATTGCCCTAATTCCACAAAAATATGAATCTATAAGTACCAAAAACTAGTCTGGAGATTCTAAGGAGTCATATTAGGTCATTTGGGGACTGAAATGGGGAAAATGATGAAAATTGAAGGAGTTATAAAAGATTCATTTTACCTCATCAAATCTCGTCGATTTGAGAAAGAGTATGAAATAGAGCCCTAATTCACGGTTCACCTGAGCTCCAAAATTGTGAAAACGATAATAGGGGTGATCTTAGGAATATTGGATTTGATACGGAGGTCGAATCATGGGAAAAAAGTAAAAAATAAATGAGATATGGAAATGTTAAAAAATAATTTAAAGCAGGAAATGGGCTTACGGGCATGCCCATTACCTTAATCAAAAACACAATTCCATTATGACTTTGGATTTATATGTGGTCCAAAGGAATATGGTGATTTTAATATATCAGGTTATGACAATTGGGAAGTGGAATGGGTGTAAAATAGAAAAAATTGAAGGAGTTATAGAAGAAACGAAATTTGTTTTTAAATCTAGAATTGAGCTCACAGTTTGGCCCAAATTTTCAAAACCCACCATTTTCATCAAAATGAGTGGTAAACCCCCAAAACAAATCAGGAATGGAAATTAAATGAAAAATGAATTTAAAAAAAATCATGGGTGTGACAATTATCCTCACCATAAAACTTTTTGCCCTCGAAAATCCACATAATTGACAAAGCAAAAACCAAACCCAACCGAAAGGCAGAAATGGACTCCTTTGCTAAAATTCTCCCCAAAAGGCCAAAACACCTCCAGTGATCAATTAAGAATGGATTAATTCACAACCAAAACATACACCTCTTTACTTAAATTATCAATCACATTTAGGATTTATCTTCAAAGAAAACCCTTCAAACACTATATGAACAATTCTCAAGCAATTTACCCAAACAAACAAGAACATCGAACAAGGTTACAATTACCTTGATATAACTAAACCATTGGGAACTCTCTAATACCAACGCTTATCCAAGGAAGATGTAGGTGGTTATATAGCTCCGAATGAGACTAACCACTTCCAAGCCAAGACCAATTACAAAAGTGAGTTACTGGTATAAGGATACACAAATGGGCTCCCAAACCATAAGAGACAACTTAAATTTTTCCAAGACCTAATCAAGACACTAACACGGGAACCCTGAACAAACTCCTCGGTACAAGGGGTATAATCCCATTAGAAATTTTCAAAATAATATACATGAGACTCATAGTGGGTCTCCCCACCATAAAAAACAACCATCTTAACTAACCAATATGGGTCGGCACATAAAAATCCCAAAACTTAAAGAGTTGGGACGACCGCATTGTTAGCCCGCACAGTTTGGGAAACTGTGCTCTAACCATGTAGATCCTTATACCTACATGGTTTTCTGGGGAATTTTTACTACTAAATGTTCACTAAACATGTCTATACAAATCTAAAACATTTCCTTTGAACCTAAAGGAAACCAAAGGGGAAAATAAATTCATTGGGAGATAACATGGGGATGAGGCCCTCCACCTCATTCCACCAAACGGGAACAAAGAAGCAAGATTACAAAACCAAATGTTTAAACTATTCCGATCTCTGATACTGAGAAAAATTCTTTGGAAAAGGTTAAAAACTACACTAGGATTTCCTTTGACTAAGTACCAGCTTCTCTCCAGGACCTATGGCTGGAGCTGGAATGATTGAAGCATCTTAGGCCTCGCAGTTATGTTTTGGAAACCCCCGATTAGAATTTCTTCTTTCGATGCTACAAACAACTACATGCACTCCCATATGGGTTCAATAAGACAAAAACACAATCCAGAACTCACTTTACCCTAACATGGAATTTCACTGAACTAAGGGTTTAGAGGATTCACTCACATCACACCTTGTTTCTTCGGGTGAGAAACAACAGAAATAAAGGACACATATAAACACCTTCCTCTGAAAGAGAGGATGTCGAGATCTACCGAAAGGAGAAACACTTCTGAAAAAAACCCACATAAAATATTTCATAATTTCACCATTAAAATAAAATGAGCACACGACATCACAACGCATCACCTAACATGACCAAAGCAAATCATAGAAATAATATGAGGAGTGGCCTTATACGGCATCCCCAAATACCACAGCATTCCAGAAAGTGTCCATAACAGCCTCTCATGGCCATATTTTTCACACGGGTGGTCTAACATAAACCCCTTTCTTCGAAGAGACTACGAAGGACTCAGAGGCCCTCTTAGACACTATCCATACTAACAACCCCGGACAACTTCCACCTTTGACGAATCAGGTAGCTTAAGAAAATAAGGTCTCTTTTAACCATAAACGAGCACTCTTCCGCAACAAAAGGATCCGAAAAAAACCAAGAATGTAAATGGTGTAGACTCATTCTACAAAGCTCAATAAAATATTACTTACATTGATCAACTGGAGGATTTTTCAATAGAGAAACAATCTGGGTTGCACTTCAGTTGTGCTCTAACCCTTAATGGGGGCTTACCCTATCCAACAGGAGAACCCATGGACCTAACCAAGGTGGTCCATTGGTAAAAACATGCCACAAAAAATATCCAAAAACATTAATGGAACCACCATAAAGGTGTCCGGAAACATATCTCATAGGAGACTACTAACAGGTCCTTCTACCCAACTTACCGACCAAACACAAACCCAAAACACAGTTCGAACAGGAGGGGTTCTTGGACTCAAAACATCCCACAACATCAAAATTTTCCAAAAACACACAATATACACCATCCCAAACAATTCATTAAGAAATAATGTTTTTTCATTAAAAACATTTCTTTGAAAACCAACGGTTTAGCGGTAAACGTATCCACCTATGGTTCCCCATGGGACTCACACATGCATGTCTTTGTACCACACCGGGCACCCTCCTCATATTCGTCATGTCACTCATCCAGTCATGCCATCAACAATCCATAATCCCATATAACCCCATGAATGTGGTCTCTCATTGAAATACCAAAGGATAAAACTAAAATTCATTCCACTTTTCAAAAACAAAATGGTCAACCAACCCATCACTTTTCTCAAAACTCCCAACAATGAGATCAAAATCCCAATTCACATCTTACAAAACATTTCATAAGGACACAATAATTTCGAAAAGAACTCACTTTCAAGTTATTCACATCAATTTCAAAAAATCTCATCCCATTAAAACACTCTTTAATTATTTAGAAAACTATATTCGAAACACTTTTGAAAACCAACTTCAGTATGGTTCCTGATTTCAAAAGAGGGTTAAGCACACTATTTTACATTTCAAAAAAATTCTGGAAATTCAGTTCCACAATTTCATAAAAAAACCATTCCCTCTTTATTTGAAAATGATTTCACAAAAACATTATGATTCGTAAAACCAAGTCACGTTAAAACCAAAGTTCCATGATTTCAAAACTAAAGCACAAAATAATACGAGAGGAAGCTAGTTTCAGTGGGTGACTTGGAAATATGGTTGTCAGCCATATTCCAATCACTTCACCATCACAGAGAGTGTTCTAAAGAATATCCCTGACTCCACATGGCTTGCCAGACCCATCGAGCTCACTGAGACCATTAACCCAACTCTCTTTTCATTTCCCCTAATCATCATTAGACCCAGAAAACCAAAAGATATAGATAAATCCTAACATCCCCTGGTGACATGAATCCCGACATGAGGTGTGGTGATCCAGAACACTACACATAACCAGAATTTCATGTCTTGACAATCTTAACTCTAGACTATCCCGACTATTTCCTAGATAACATTACTCAAATAGAGTAAACCTCCTTTATACCATTTTGTCACGAACCGAATCTGGTCGTCACCAAAACCGGCACCCGACCCGACCCATGGAAAGTCCCAAAGGGGTTTCCCGATCCCCATAGGCTGGCACAAGTGCCTGGGTATCGAAAACTGAAAATGGGGAATGATTAACCTGAGTTTGTATAGTTAAAACAACAAATGAATCTAGGAAATCAAATCTGGATTTTTCATACCAAAACATATTTTACTAAAAATCAAATCTGAATTACACAATTTTAAACAATTTTTGAAGACCATTACAAAGGTTAATTCTCATGAAATGACAGCCCAAGAACCTCCACATGGAACTAGGCACCACCCTCAATCCATATCCATGACACTACATCAAAAGGGACCGCTAAAACCCCAAACCAATGGCATAAAACATGTACCCAAACCTGTGACACAAAATAAGAAATTCTACTTACACCCAATGGTGTATGTAGGGTGTGATCCAATTCCCAATATGATACCACCACTAAGAGATTCCATATGATAAACATTTAATGATAAAAAGCATGCAAGTTTTCAAAAACATAAAAAGCTAGTATTAATTTCTAAAAGATGCAACTTTGAATAAGAACAGTTTTCAAGTGGGCTATTTTAATGGATTAAAACTTTTAAAATAAACACCAAAGCTACTTAATTTTCCATCCAAATGTACCATGTGCCGATGGTAATTATAATGTAACTAATATGTGCAAGAAATAGGAAATAACCCCAAGGCACTAGCTAGTTGTGGGTCCTAAGTACCTCATATCTCAGGGAGAGTAACCATAAAAAATATCCATTCCCGTGCACGATCCAATAGTGGGGAGCATACCAATAACCTAGTAGTCCCTAATCATCATAATCATAGTTTAGTTATAGTTTTAAGCATCAATATTTCTAAGTGAAACTCAGGCCAAACCCCACAGATTCACTATCATACTAGTACATGTTCACCCACCTAGATACCCAGGTTTTCCCCTTGTGCTCAAACAAGTTCAACAAGTAAAGAAATATACATTGAACATGAAAATATACTTTCCACATCACAAATTCAACCAACAGACAATATGTATTCCACACAAGTCACAAAAGTCCATTTTTCAATCAAAATGATTTTGAAATCCGACTCACACCAAAATAACCCACAACACATTTCACATTTCTTCAAAACATTCAAAAAACCATTAAAAAATTTATAAAAAAATTATAAGATATTGAAACTCATATAACATCCCACACACATGGCACATAATAATCCTTTCATAATAAAAATTTCATTTTTTCACATCACACTCACACAAAACAGTCCACATCACATTCACATCACTTTAACACCTCAATATCTCATTCAAAAAATTTAATAAAATATTCCCAAGATGATACATATGAAATTACATCCTTTTCAAAAATGAAATGGACCTTTTAAAAATAAACTCCTACCAAAACAGTTTATTGATATAGTTTCAGCACTTACACAACTCAATAAACCATTCAAAACATTCATAATTCAATTATAAGGAGTATACCCAAGCTTTTCACATAAAAACTATTTAAAAAACCTATTTTTAAGACAAAATAACCACAAGAACCTACCAAAACAGAATTGGAAGCCCAATAAACATGTAATAATCTACTTTCAAAAGTTATATAATCACCTTGAACATTACAGAAAAGATACCCATGAGAACACACAAATCCATAAAAAACATTTAAGGAGTATAACACGGTTATACACATAAAAACCATTCAAAGACCCCCCCCCCCTTTTTAGGCCCACATGACACTATATTAGCACCCAAACAAAATTTGCCATCCCATTTCATCAACTAATAAATAATATCCACATTTTACAAAACTACCACAAGAGATAACGCATGAAATACATTTGAAAAATACACACATCAAACAAAAATGTAATTTTAATACCAAATGATTTACTATTGCTGCCAAAAATGGTTTTCTCATAATTCAAAGCATATAAAGAACATGAAAAATTATTTAATCGAGCATACTAACTCATCATTAAATGTTTTCCCATGGAATCACCAAACGAAATTGTCGAATCCCTAAAAACATGGTGTGAAACATCAACCGCACCAACCCGACACCACAAGGATGATAAATCCAACTCAAGACCACAAATTTTCACCAAAAAGACTCATGGTTAAACGCTAGGTACAAACCCTAGGT
This sequence comes from Viscum album, assembly GCA_963277665.1. Lineage (NCBI taxonomy): Eukaryota > Viridiplantae > Streptophyta > Magnoliopsida > Santalales > Viscaceae > Viscum > Viscum album. The sequence continues at coordinate 877,219,594 of OY728136.1, forward strand.
TCTGGACACTTTGGAACATCAATAAAGAGGGATGAAACCCTAAGAAAAGAGGAGAAATCAAATAGATAAATACTTACTTGTAGAAATATTGACGAGATTGCCCTAAATCCACCAAAATATGAATCTCCAAGTACCAAAAACTGGTATGGAGGTTCTAAAGAGTCATATTAGGTCATCTGGGGACTAAAATGGGGCGAAAATTTTGAAAATTGAAGGAGTTATGAAAGATTCATTTTACCTCGTCAAATCTGGTCGATTTGAGAAATAGTATGAAAGATCGCCCTAATTCGCGGTTCACCTGAGCTCCAAAATTTCTAAAATGATAATGGGGGTGATCCTCGGGATATTTGATTTGATAGGAAGGTGGAATAACTAGAAAACAGTAAAAATTAATGAGATATAGAATATTTAAAAAAATAATTTAATGCAAGAAATGGGCTTACGGGCAGGCCCATTACCTTAATAAAAAACCCAAATCCATCATGACTTTGGATTTCTATGTGTTCCAAAGGGATATAGTGATTTTAATATATCAGGTAATTCCAATTGCGAAGTGGAATGGTTGTAAAATAGTAAAAATTTAAGGAGTTATAGAAGAAACTAATTTTTTTTTAAATCTGGAATTGGGCACACGGTTTGGCCCAAATTTTCAAAACCCACCATTTTCAACAAAATGAGTGGTAAACCCCCAAAACAAATCAGGAATGGAAATTAAATGAAAAATAAATTTTAAAAAAAATTCATGGGTGTGAAAAAAAGGAGGAGGTGTATCACACAAGGTTTTTGAAGTTTTTTTTATACACCCTAATAGAATTTTCATCTTTCTACTTAAGGGAAATAAAATCCCTTTCCATTTTAAATTGATTAGTGTAGGGAATTTTTTTATTGAAAAACATTTTCCATAATTCCTTCCACCTAATTTCTTCGATCTCTTTCTTAGGAATTTTATTCATTATCAATTCCCTCCACTAATTAGCTTCACCCTATATACAATAAACACCCAATAGAACATTATATTGTTCATAAAATTGAAGTAATGATGAGATAATCTCAATATAGTTGAACCATTGTTCCATGATTTATGTCTTAGATGACCCGTTGAATGTCATAGCCCTTTGTCGCATAAGGATATAAATTAGAGCTTATCCTCTCTTAGGCAGATTTGGATGAAACTATTGATCTATGATTCTATTCAGAAACTTAGTCTTCTAAGAATGTGTCATTATTTTTTTCAATCCCTACTACCATGAGGTTAGAAATCTCATTTGCGTAATCATTACATTTCCTATCACGTTGATTGTATACCTGATTACTATTATTTACATCCATTGTCTAGAATAAATGGAAAATTATGTATGATAATTTTTAAAATATTAAAATGAAAGAAGGGAATTCAATTGCATAAATGAGATAACATATAAGCTAAAACTACTTCATTAAAATTTTAATTTCATGGGGTCAATCTATGTTATCCAAGATCTATTTCCAAACAAATATTCTTATGGAATTTTTTATTCCCCTAAAAACGGTTCGTAATGAGATTTAGTATTTATCAAATTATATCCCTAAGGAGTTTCAAACTTGGTGTAAAAAAGGTCCCATTAACATTCACCAGTTCCAAGTCGAGTCTACCTCAATGCGGTGTTTTTGGGTTATACCCTTATGTACATCTCTACCAGATCCAAATCTTCTTATAAAATCTAGATAGGGATGTTTTTTTGATAAAACACTTACTCTATACATACCAATGTTTTGGTATGTCTTATTATACATAGTATTATACATAATTATTTCACAACAGTTTTATAAAACTAAACCCAAAATAACTAAACTTTTCTTTTGATACCAACTATGAAAACACTTATCTTTATAACACATTAATTCATGATTTATGACATAATATTACACTTAAAACAACTAATAATTTCCATAATAATTATGTATAATTAGGTACATTATATAATAACTTAAAATAGGAAATATCTTCATATTAATGGAAAACATACATAACATGCCCGCACTTAAAACTTCATGGGTTATCCTGAGGAAAAACATAAGAAAGTGGTGATCTATAAAGCCCAATAAGGGAATAAACATGGAATAACCTAAATATTATAATACATGTTTCAAAATATGAATATCAATGTAGAATTAAGGGATTCAGAATCATAAACATGAACCGTGAGGAATGATATAACATGATAATATGGAAGGAATTAGGGGAAATGTGGCAACAACTTTAAACAGTATATAATAAAAATTGGCCAAGGATAATTTCGAAAACATCATGATGGAAAAATTACTATAAATTAATCATGTTCACACTATATCCCAATATAATGTCTCTAGGGACTAAAAATTTTCCAATGCATTGGAGAACTATATAATTCATCAGGCATCCATCACATTAATTTCATTCTCGTGATTATGTGTTCCACATACTGCAGACAACATGGATTCATTTATCATATTACTTTACTCCATTATTAAGGATTGTGGAATAAATACATATAATCCCATTGTAATATAATTATATGTATAATGTTCAAGAACCATGAAAGGAAATTTTTATGGTATTCACTACACAATTTTTTTTCATTGAAAATTATAATGAAATCTCAACTGCATAACGATGTGGCATAAAAATTCATAAAATGGGTTAATGAGATAAAAATGGGTCTATAAAAAATTAGAAATAAAATAGGTAGTAATAGGTACATGGGATTAAATATCCCAACATATGGGATTATAAATATAAGGCCCAACATAATAAAGATACGTGAAGAAAGAAGATAAGGTGAGGACATGACTTGGATGAAGTCTTCAGAGAGCTCCAGGAAGTTGGTTTTTGTTCATTCAGGGAAGATCATCTATGGAAAAATTGTAAGTTTCCTTTCTATATTCATAATTTATTCCACCTTTATATGATTCCATATTTCATGAATTATTTTTATCTAGAATAGGAGAGGCCTTTCAACCACACAAATCATGAGCTATATGACTCCTCAAAATATATAAGAGATACCGAAGTCATAATGATGTATTTTCATAAATGGATAGTAGAGGGAACTAATTTGTTTAAGTACTTATAGGATCTGATAAATATCCTTTTGAGACTCCAAATCCCCCTACTTTTAAGAAATCATATGACAATTATTTCACAATGGGGGCTGGTCCTAATTCCCTTCAACTGAGGATGATGTTATGAACTTTTTCAGTTCTCGGGCGTATCTTGTACTCAAAAGGCGTCAAAACATTTTCCTATAATGATAAAAAAATCATACTTCAAACTGATGGGGTAAAAAAGATTAGATTTTGACTCCAATAGGAAAATGGTTCTTCCAAATCTTATTGAAAATTAAACACAATTTTTATTCTGTTTAGAAATATTGTAATATTTCTATTAAATATATAACTCTTCTGATTTCAAAATGGAATTTAAATTTCAATCCATTTACTTGAGATAACACAATAGAATAGATTTGGGTAAAATTTCGTGGGATGAATTGGATATTTTTTTCATCCCAAAATACATAAGGATCTCTCTTCTTGTGTTAGCATCCCTTTAAAAATTGATCATTGCATGATAAATGGAGAAATATGAATGTATTCTTTGATACATATAGAAGTTCATCTTGATCTTAAAAATCCTGATGAAATTTGATTTATTACTAATGATATTAAAGATGATGTTATAAATTAATATGACATTCCACTTACATTTGGCGATTTTTTTAGGATTCTAGGTCAAAACGTTTCTAATTGTAGGATATCTCAACAAAAATTTGAACCATCTTATAAATCTAATGAGTGTAAATATTTCACTAATAGTAAAAACTGTAAGGTTTTTTATGATAATGAATCTAAAATGTATAATGAAGCAAGAAAATGGATTGTAATGAAAACATACGTCCTTGATATAAAAAATGTTAACGGGAAAACCATGTCATCTATTGTAGATGAGGAATAAAGAGATGATATTTATGATCCTCCCAAAAACTCAATGAGCCTATATATGTCCCCAAATGAGAATGAAATTATTACTTAGATATTTATTTGGATGGTTTGAACACATTTAAATCATTGACTACTGATCCTTTATTTTTTTGTTCATAATAATGTCTTTTCATCTTGTTTGCTTGATAATTCTTTTTCTGCATAGTCTCAGGCTTCTTTATCTCAAAATTCTTAAGAAATCTCGTCTATTTAATGGGTACTTTAACATAGTATCTTGTTATTGATTTTATTATGAAAATTTTCCTATTTACCGTGAAATAGTGTGTTTATTTTTTTCTAACCAATCTGAAAAAAATTCCAAAACTATAATATTAAAAATATTTTAGTTTATGATGAATATAATTAGAATGACCTTATCACTATTAATCCTACAACATACATTCAAGAAAAAATATCAAACTATAATAGATAATTTTATTTGAGACACCTATAATAATCTAGTTAGAATAAAAAAATTAAATACTGAATGAAATATTTTTTTCCAAGAATAATCTTATTTTTAGTAAAGAATTTATTGTTTATGATTTTAATGTTTTCCAACATTCTAAAAATAATTTTAACTTTTAATATGAAAAATTGAAAAAACACTACTTAAAAATTCATACCCTTGTATGAAAATACCTAGAGAAACATATTATAATGTTAAATTCAATCTTATAACTCATCATAATTAGAATCTTAATTATGAACAGTTATTTCTAAATCCTGTGATGAGAAGCAATTCAATAAAAATAATTCCATGGAATGATAAAAAAACAAAAATAATTTCCTAAAGAAATAGATATAGTGACAGAGAATATCAAAAAAGAAGATAATAAATACATAGTTATTAGACATTCAACTAGAAACAAAATTCTTAGTTTTAATCCAAAAATATGTTCTCCCTCAAAAGCCTATTTTTAATAATGGTCCTATTTGGAATTGTCATTGTAAATCCAATCATGAATCTATAAGATATCTTAATGTTTTTATTAATAAAAACAAACATGATATTTTGGTTCACTCTGAATGAAAGAAAACTTTTTTAGAAAAAAATATTCCTATTAATAATTAGGATATAAGTTAATTGCTAAAAATATATCAAATATTAATATTAAGAGGGTTTTGGTTTTTTTCTTTTTTGGGATAAAAGGAATTTATTCCATTTTATATACGTAACATATTGTTACATTCAATAACCATTATAAAGGAATGATTCAATATTGTTATATTATTTATGATTTTAATGATTATCATTATATACTAAATAATTGAAAGACTGTCTTTTACAATCATACTTTCATAAATTTTCCTTGGAATCTTATAGGTAAATCTAATGATATTTTAAACCCTACTAAAAAACCTGGCATTGGATTTTCTTTCACTTCAACTAGATAATTAGAATCCTGTATCGATGATAACGATATCTAAAAAACTAATGTTGTTGGTTCAATGTAAAATTGGTATAGAAAAAATTTTTATTAATTTTTTTCTAGTAAAAAAAATATATATATTATTAACAATTCATCTCTTAATGCTTGGTACTCTATTTTATGCTCCTCCCTTGCAAAATTTAACAATGACTATCATCCCATTATGGATAAATATTCTTATAAAATTGATATAACTCCTTTTCCTCTTAGATATTATAATACAAGGAATACTCATCCTTAGTGTAGAACACTGGTTCATGAGACATGAAATTCATTTCACATTAAATGTGATGAAATTTCTTGTTTATTAACTTTTAAGATCCTTAAGAAGAAACTTAAATTCGAGAGAAAAATTTACTTCAGCCACATGGATGAAAATATTTCATAACTTGAGTCCTTATATCTTTATATCCAAGATAATAACACTAAATATGATTTTTTAACTAGTCTTAAATAAGAAAATAAGGACACACATGATCTTAATTCCTTACTCATTCTTAAATAAAATAATCAAAAGGATGTTTTTTAAATTAATGGCTCAAGGGTGATGACATAAAATTAAAATTTTCCTACACTCCTCAAATAAAAAGAAAAATTAATAAACCTATTTACATTATTTTTGACAATTGAACATTCTTTGAAAACATAGAAGACCTTTAAGGTCATGTTTTCTCTTATTATATGATGGTTTTTTGGTACTTATAACATTATTAACTCTCCTTTTCAGGATATTATTCCTAACATTGTCACTAAAGTATAAAAATATTTTCTCTCTTCCATTCTACATAATTTGGAAATAAAAGAGGTTATTTTTAGTCTTAATTCTAGGAGTTCTATGGGGACAGTTGGTTTTATTAGTACCTTTTCGAACAATTTTGGGATATTATTCATATTGATGTTTGTAGATTATTTATTCAATTTTTTAAAGGGGTCGTCTTTCTAAAAGAATTTATTCTCGATTCTTGTCCCTTACTCCTAAAATTGATAATTATAATGAAATTCCGCTTTTTAGACCTATTTCATTAGTAATAAAAATTTATGAAATCATTGAAATGATTCTTTCCAACATAATTGTTAGGATTAATAAAAAAATTGTGTCTTCTAATCAATTTGTCTTTATTAATGGAAGAATCATACTAGACTGTATTGTCATAGCCTATGAACTTATTAACCATCATTGAAATTCCACTATAGGTAGTACAATTTATAAAATTTAAATGTTAAAAAATATTTCGACACTCGTTATTGGGATTTTATTTTTAATAATTTTACCAAGAGTGGTTTTAATTAAATATTTTTCAATCCTGAAAAATATACTTGGACTCTACTAATATATTTATTTTAATTAATTGATCACCAAAAAAATATTTCTCTTATTCAAGGGGTGTCAGACAGGGGGATCCCCTATCATTAATTCTCTTCTCAATTTCATAATATTATCTATGTAGAAATTTTCTTAGAATGGTTTTTGAAAAAAATTTATGCCCATCAGAGCTAATATTGGCCTTGTTTCCCCCTCTCACCTTTTAGGCCAATGACATTATTATTTTTATTAACTGGTTTAAAAGGAAAATAAAATATTTAAAAATTACTCACTTCTAATATGAAAACATTTCTATAAAGAAAGTTATTTGGTATATATATTTTATTTATTTTTTTAAGGGTATATCTATGTCCAGAACGGTTAGTATCACTAATGAATTTGGGATTAAAGAAGTCATTTTACCCTTTTATTATCTCAGTGTTCATATTTTTTAGGGAAATCCTAATTATAGTGATTTTTAAGATTATTAATCAAATTAGAAATCTACTCTCCTCATGGAAATGTAATGTGTTATCAATAGATGGTCACATTATTCAAGTAAAATATACTAGTATCTCGAAATTTTTTAATCTTTTACAGTTTTTAAATGGTTGGTTCCACTCATTAAATGTATCAACACCTCTATAAAAAATCATGTTTGGAGTGGAATTATTCTCAAATGAAAAATTCTCATTGTCCCTTGTAGAAGCTGTATTCAACCAATTGACTATTTTGGGTTGGTAATTAAGAATCAGACTATGTTTAATAATGAATTACAATCCAATTTTATGTGCAGACTAATCAATGGTAAATATGAAGGTCATAATTTTTTATGAAAATTATTTCTTGTTAATCTAAAATCTAGAAAAATTAATTATATAGATTCTTATATTTGGGCTACCTTTTTAAGAAATTATTTTATTTTATTATGATTTAATATCATTGTATTGTTAATTTTCAGTGATATCATCTTTTCTGGATAGATAATTGGACTGTAAATTCTATTTTTAGTAGCCTTACCTCACATAAAATTTATTATGACTCTTCTATTTTCATCAAATAAACACTTGATTTACCTATTGAAAATATTTATAACAAGATTAAAGAAATTTACCTCGAATATATCAGGTTTAGGATATAGTCCCTATAGTAATTAAAGAATAGTGAAAATATAGAGTTAGATAGTATAAATATTATTACAAAAGATAGATTGTGTCACCCCCTCCCTCATGTCATCATCCACTAAAAAATCACAATTTTCATGTATCCTAAATGAGCACATAGTGATCTTATATATTATTTATTTCTTTGACAGTACATATACCCCCTTATTATAATCACAATACATGTGTGAGACAATAAAGTGAAGATTCTTAGCATGGTTGAAGTGTGAAATCCAATGTGATATGATTCTATTTAGAACCTCCCTTGTTGTAGATTTAAGATAATTAATAATGAGATAGAAGTCAGATTCAATTCAAATAATATTCAAGATTTTATATACATAAAGATTAATTGAATAAGTGACAACCCATAGTTTTTCCTTATATGCAGTTCCCTTCCAAATAAAATGGTGGAAGCATCCCTTTACAAACCCCCGGTAGGTTTGAAAGACATCTTGAAGGACCCAAATTTCTAGAAGAATCACCATAAATATTATACTTGATTCATGGGACGATATGAGGAATCCATATAATAAATTCCAAATTGGTCTCTTTGATTTCCCTATAATCCCCAAAAGCCAGAGAGTGTTTAGGTCGTCAAATGAGATGTGCATCGAGCATGTTTATACAACAGAAACAGTGTTGACATATCTATTAACAACCCCTATTAAAAATAGACCGATGAGATACAGTTGTCAAATAGTATCTTGTTTTGTGTTTTACATATGGAATTGAACACTGATGCAACTGTAGCATATAACATATTTTGAATCTGCTTAGTTCGTCACCTTTGATAGGAACATGAGAAGTGGTCCTCCAGATTCCTATATGAGAAAAAGTCAATAAAAAAATATTTCCAACATAAGACCATATAGGTGGAGCTTGATTGTAGTGTTGGAAAATAGGCAACATAGATCATTCATTTCTTATGATGAGATGACGTTCTGAAGGCATCTGTTGGCCAAAATTCTTCAATAGATCCTGTGTGGGTAACTGATTCTTTAAGATCCTCCATAAGAGTAGTAGTCTTGATGGTTGAATAAATGGTTCATTTAAATTGGTCATCTAAATTGGTAGTTTTATTGAATAAAAAAATTACAGAATATAGTAATCCTTGGCATTATAGTGTCAAGTGTGGCTAGGATTCCATATCATAATATCAACATCCATAAAAGTATAGCATTGGATTTTCATCCTAGTTTGAGGTTACATAATTTCAAAAGGGATGTTATCAAGTGATATAGGATCACCATAATTCATATTGAGAATATTATAGGGAACATTGGTGTTATCAGTATGGTTTTCCATCTATGGGACATGCAAGCAATGCAGGTTGGAGCCCCTACTGACTAACCATTTTGAATGTTTCAGGATATCATTATATGAGTTCCTATGAGATGTCGATATGTATAAATAATGGTAACCTAAGTATCCGTTCATAATCCTCATATTGGACCTCCATAATAAAAAATCAATTGATGGATCATTTGAAGTCATCATAGTCCTTGTGAATTTGTTAATCAGACCTTCATTATACTCCTAAAAATAATTAATTCCAATCCCACCCTTATCAAGGGGTTTGATACATTCCCTCTAGGAAACTATGGTGATCTTTCTTTCTATCATAGAACCAGTCCATAATAATTTTCTTATCATGTATTAATGATTATTCTAGAGGCTTCTTGTACATCTATAAAGAGGGAAGTAAAACACAATTTTAGATATGATGATAGAGTTGACCGAGTAGAGCCATCCATCTTGTGACATGGCCATACCATTCCATCTTTCAATCTGATTTTTTATTCCATAAAATATTATTCAATTATGATAAGATCAAACCACAACTGAAAATAGAGGTATCCCAAGATAGTTGAAGGTATTTGAGCCTTTGTGCACCACAAGAGTTCAAAAAATTGTGTTTTCATACAATCATAAATTCCATATCCAAATATGATACTAGATTTAGTCAACTTAATGTAATAAACCACCACCTCATCATAATTATTGGATAGAGTCTTGATAACCAATATTTTCTTTTTTGAGGGATTCCCAAATAATAGGATGTCATAGGCATAAAGTAAGTGAAAAGGAAAAAATATATCCCTACCAACATTAATTTTCTTGTAAATTCCGAGATGGATGAGATCATTTACACACCTACTTATGTAATCATTAGTAATAGAAAAAATGATTCAAGACATTGGATCCCCATGATGAAAAAATGGTATGTATTAGAAGTTACCCTTTGGGGAGCCATTAACAAGGATGGAAAGCCTTACAGAGGTGATGGTGCTGTGAATTAATCTAATGAACTCATTGGAGAGCCCATAACTTCTATGGAAATCAAGAAAAAAACTCTACTTAATGGTTTTGAATGCCTTATAGATGTCAATATTGAGTGAAAAGCTTCCCAATCTTGTGGTTTTCTTCATCAGGTTAACACATTTAGATGTAGTAAATAAGTATTTTTGTATCCTTCTACCAGGAAAAATCCTAAAATGATGTGAAGTGACATAATCATAGATAATTTCCCCCCATCCTGGACATCAAAATTTTACTAATCACTTTTGGCATCATGCTCTCAAGAGAAACTAGCCTGAAATCTTTGATGTCAATTGTATTCTCCTACTTAGTCAAGAAAGTGATGAAGTTTGAATTGATACCAAAGGGAGAGTGATGAGGTTTAAATTGATAACAAATGGAAAATAGTCATGAGTAAAGAATCATCTAATTTCATTAGTCATTTCATCCTATAATAAATCCCATTAAAAAATAAAAAAAGTTATTTATGAATCCATCTAGACTAGAATCACCCTCCATGTTTTGAGAAAATAGAGCATTCTTAACATCCTCCATCGAAGGGGTCACAGTCTGAGATTGATATTTCTGTTCACCAATACAAAAAATAATGTTATCATCCATCTTTCTTCTTTTTTCCAACCCATCATTAGAGTATAGATCCTTGAAGTTGATGACCAATGAATTTGATATATCCTCATCTATTGTTTGAAGGAACCCATAAATAGATATGGCCTTTAATCCAAAACTTATTTAAATTTCCATGTGTAATCTCTAAATGGATTTTAAATTTCGGTTGCCTTCTTTTATCCATCGAACATTAAATAGGTTTCTATCCAGACTCCATTTAATAATTAAAAGGTTATCAATCATGGAAAGAGCATGTATTTCCACCCTAGAAGGATTATTATTCTACTATTTTCTTATTTGATAATCCTCCAAGTGATATTATTCATTTTTAATCTCAAATTTAGGGTTGTAGAATGAAATCGTGATCCAAAGCCTTATGTATATTTTCAAATTATTTAAATTATTAGTAAATCTATGAATTGGGTTTCCAATACAACACACATCCCAAGACTCCAGGGTTGTTTCTATGTATCTATGGGTTGTGGTCCATCCACTTTAAAAGTGTAAAATAAAGGAAACCAACCTTGTAGAGTCTATGGACACCTCAACTAGGTTTGGGTTTTGATCAGAGTGATGCTTAGGCAGAGTGTAACATAATATTCTCATGTCATAATTCTTATCATCCATATGGATAAAAAAACTATCAATTTTTATTACTTGTCAACCATTTAGCGTGTATCTTCTCTAAGTAAATTTAGAACATTAAATTGGAACTTTAGAAAGATGACATTGATCAATACACATATAAAATTCAGGAGAGGGATCTTTATTGAAATTGATTCCATTTTTCTCCTCAGGTTTCAAGACATTGTTAAAATGACCCATAATAATCCATTCATGTTTGAAAGCTCCTAAAATATCCTCAATATCTCTCCATAATTCCATTCTTATGATGTAAGGTGTGGAATAATAAATACATGACACCAAAATTTTGGAGCTTTGAAAATCAATAGATATAGAGACATAATGAGATTTTATGATACTTGATGAAACATGAATATTATTATTCTTGAAGACCCAAAGGTGATCCATATTGATGTCATGAATATTATTATATACAAAACTATACCCAAGGGAATCCCAATTAATGGCCTTAAATTTTTCAAGGAGATCTTCAGATCTCAAATGACAATAAGTCAAGGATTATAGGTTTTGATAAAATTACTATGGGCCCTGAACATTGTCTGATTCCCCAAACATTGAAATTTTAAATAAAGTATTTTCATTGGAGATGGCTTTGGCTCTGTGTCCTTGTCCCCCAATAATATTCCACATTAGTGTATCCTTTACCTTTTTCCCTCTACCATTTTTCTTCTTTGACATTGTGGTTCATTATATCACCATGATATCTTCCCTCTTAGCTAGTTCATCTGGCTTGTAGCTTCCAAACCCTCACAGTCTCTATGATAATCAATATTCTTCTAAAAAAAATTTCCTTCCTTAGGCACATCAGACAATAAAATTTCACTCAAAGTTGAATATTTATTACAAAACTACATTTTCTTGGGATTTATATCATCAGGAGTACCCCTTCGAGAATCCTTGGTAGTGGGAACATTCACAAAAGTTTCTTCCAAGTTAGTGGGTGAAAATTTTCCATGTTACTCAAACTTATTTGAATCCTTAGTAGAGGACATGCTAGGAGACTACTTAGAAGTGGGTTCATTTAGGGATGTACTTCCAATATGACTAGTGTTCCCTGGATCATCTTGGTTCATATTGGTATGTTACACTATGATAGATAGGTGATCTGTATTCATAGGTACTCCCAAAAAGTCTCATGTAGCATTAACTGGTTTCATGATATCCACCACAAGTGATGAATCAATATGTATCAAAGTATCATCTTTATTAGGTTCCTATTTATCCTCCATTGAATTTTTAGGATGTTCAACATTATTATTAGAGGTGTGGACAACCTACTCACGCACTTGTGTCAACAAGTGTTCCTTCGATGATTCCCTAAAGTGAGGTCATGTTTTCTCACATGCAGGTTTGATTTTATCCACCCCAGTTGAAGAATCAAAGCACATTGAGGAATCATTTAGACTACGATCCTTATTAGCCTCTATTGATTGTTTAGGATGTGATGAAACATTATGATTTTAGGTATGGTCATATTTATTAGAAGCATATGCCCCACGGTGTGCCTACGATGATTCCTTTGAGAGATGTCATATTTCCTCACCTGTATCATCATATGATTTCCCCTCCTATTGTGCCTCCGTTAATTTTTGGTGTTGTCCCGGTTGATCACCTGTATCATGAAAAACCTACCAATCAAGTATATCTAACTCAGTTGAGGTACCAAGCCTTGTGTGGATTATATAATTAGGGGTTTTCCTTTTATCCTTCAACATGCATTATCATCACTAACATTCACTTTTTCAAAACATAATTCATTGTCTCTATTATAGTCACCAAGAAAATGACTAATGAATATACATCCCAAGCATAATTTATTAATCCATTACTATTTTATCTCAAGTATTATGATATCATCTATAGTTTATAATAAAACTTATTTTACAAAAGTGATGTACATTTCAAATTACACTAGGACTCTATCATAATTTCAAAACCAGGGGTTGTCTGTTTTCCCATAATGTCAAATGGGATTACCTATAGAGGAGGAAATATCCCATAAAATTTATGGATGCCAGTAGATCCAATTTAGCCTAAAAATTGAAACCCATACCTGGGAATGTGAGATCAGGACAATGAAATTATCTATGTTCCTATCCCATTCATGTAATCAAAGGAAACTAGGTTTTAGAGAGATCATCCCCATGCTACATGTGTGATTCTCACATGGGAAGACCACATGATAGTATCCCCCCTCCATTTTTCTCATCCTCCACTAATGGAATCCCCATTGTTCTGAAATTCCTCTGATATGATCACCAATCTTCTAGAATCTATCAGGTTTTATTGTTGAAACCCTTGCAATGATGTAGTATCTACACAAATTCACCCACTCTCCAATAAATTCCTGGTTTTCCATGATGTGGGTGATTCCTCCTTTCTTGATTACCATGAAAAGATGAGGAGAATCAAAATCTAAAAAAAGGATACCATATTCTGATTTCATAACATTCTCAAAATTCTTCTTTTGACCAATTCAATCAGAAGAGGACGGATTTGAAGTACTTTTATACTTCTTCATAAGGTGGAACATGTCACTATGTACAACAAGTTAAATCTAGTCTTTCACTGCCCACTCTTAATTCATAATTGAATCATGAGTCATCATATCCCCGATACCCATATTATTTTTCATAGGGTTTTCTCCATGCTCTACTTTCAAAATCATCAGATTAAATAAATTTGTTTTAATTATAATTTTATTTGGGGAGATGACTAACTTATATCTGAACATTCCTTTAATGGTATCTTATCTTCACATTTTTTTATATAAAGTCTATTTTTGAAAGTAATAATTCAATGATAAATAATTTCAAAAAAATTGAATTCTTTCTTATTATTTTTCTCTTTAATGGAGTGTTTTCCACTCAAAGTTACATATGGATGTTTTCATAAAATCTATTGGAGTCATCATTTTCCCAAAATTTGTTTTTCTCAATAAAAAATGAGATGATTTTTAACATATATTTTTTAGATATTGTATAGAATATGTGTCATGGTCTGCTGTTGGGGACCTTTTATATTTATTTTTTCAAAACTATATTATTATTTTTTATCGCCATGATGCATATATTTACCTGAAATTTTCCCTAAAACACAAGAAGTTGATATATGTTTCTATCATAGAAATTCTAAGCATTAATTGAAGAAGAAGCAATAAAATTATTCATGAAGGCTATCAATTATTCCTATAATCTACTCTTGCATATATTATCATTGTTGTCAAAAAGTAAGTTCCCTTCAAAAAGTTTTTTTTTAAATTCATTACATGATTTCATTATGGTAAAACACTTTAGTATCTCTAGTAATTATCACCGTCCCCATGAAACCCTTCAAGTCCATTAGAACCCTCCTATTATTCTTTGGATTAAATTCTAAATGGATTGTTCTTTGAGTGTGAATCCAGGTCATTCTGGATATGGTTCTATATGAAGAGATCACACATGCAATGATTTGAGTTGTCATTATGGTTCATGTGGTTTCACCGATTCTCTAGATCCGGAAATGCATGGAATAATTAATGCAATTAAAGTGGATTATATGATAAAATGGACAAATCATTGTCTTGAATGTTACTTGGCTACTATGGCGCATGATATTAGAGATGGTGTCATTCATTGATCTTAGAGTCTTACATCCAGGATGATGAATTCCTTTAAATGTATTTCCTCTGTTCACTACATCATTAGTCATGCATATCCTGAATAAATTGTTTGGTCCATTTTTTTGGATAACAAAGGGTTGATAGCTGGTGAGTTGAATTTTCAAAATAACTTTTCTGATGAAATATTTCCATTATGGTATAATTATTTTTGTAAAATTTCTATCTTTAGACTCTTGTAACTTTTTCTCTTTTTAATATATTGACTTATATCCAATAAAACTGATGGTTTGAATACCTCACAAAATTAAGCATCGTAACAGGTGCATAAAAAGGTTAATGGGACATATTTAATGAAAGATAATGGGGCTCTCATCATTTAGACATAAAATTGAAAGTAAGAGGGATATTTATGAACATATCAAAACCTGAAAAATGGAAACTAATAGGCATAACATAAAATATTTTCTTTAATAAACAGGATAGAAGGATAACCCTTACCTAAGTGTGTGACTCTTAATGCTTTGGAGGAGCTTCTTGAAATATTGGGGAAAACATGCGAGGATTTCAAAGAGGTTATTTCAGAGTAAGGATATCATCAATGAATTTTTAGTGAATATAAAAGGGAACTTGTGTGTGTTTATATAGGAAATTAGTGGGTATTTTATTATTATTTCTCAATCATAGGATTAGAACAATATATAATAAAATAACCAAAACTAAAAACCATCCCAAGTATTTTTTCCATGGTTTCTTCCAAATGGAAGTGATTTTAATTATTTTATAAGGAAAATGGAAGAAATTATTAATATAATACCCTTTATTATGTTTAATTGAGACATACTATAAAAGAAACAATTTTAAATTATTTAAATATATTAATTGTATTGAAAGATTCAAAATGGATTTATAAAATTAATCAAATACACATAAAATCATATTATTTTAAAGTAAAAACATATATTTAATCATGGATACCCTTTATAGTATTTATTACATCACTTTTGGGTCATTATGCTATCATAAAACCCAAAGTATATCTATAAGATTTTTAATTTTAACCCGAAAACTTGACTGTCTCAGATAATTATGAAAGATTCACCATTAGATAATTTCAATGTACTTAATCCAACAATAATATTCATTTTATCTAATTAATTTTTTTTTTTAATTCGATTAATCGCATTTAATATAAAATTTTCATTTATTATGAAATGTTGGGTTCTTGACAATAACGATTTTAAACCCTTATAAAAAATACGTTTGACTTCCTGAAAATTATATAATAATTTTTACTTAATAAAAATTATTTAATAAAAAAATTAGTCTTAAAATCCATTATTTCATCAAAAAATATTATTTAATTGAATTTGAAAATTACCGAAAAATGTTGTTTCTGTTTTATTGTTCAAAATAAAAATCATTTATAAAGTAACAATAATAGGAGGAATAAATATTAGTTATTATAAACAAAATAATGTACATAATGTTATTTATATGGTATTGATACATATAACTTTAATACACCATCACACTTTATAAGAGTAAGGTGTGCAATGGTGAGACATTCATGGGGTGGTTCAGTGAACATGGTTTGGGTCTTGATCTCGATGAGCTTGAACTTCTCCCATAAATGGTTTTGGTCATGCTTATGTTATTAGATATCATCTTGTGAATGGTCAAGGGAAAATACCATACATGATATATACTTCATAATACCTAATAAATGGGCTCCATATGGTATGATCCAACTATTTTAGGCCATCAATTTCTTTGTCTCTATCAAATTTATTTACCAAAATCTTATATTTATTCTAATCATGTGATTACTGTTCAGTGACGGTTTTTTCAATGGTAAAGATTATTGATGGACATTTAATCCAATAGGATATAACGAATCCCATTAATTGGGTATTATTTCAATAACCATTTACATTATAAGACATTTAATTAAATCATATGTGAATTTTATTTATAATTTTTTGGGTTGTTACATAAACTCGCACATCAACTCCCATATTTATTTGTACGTGTTCAAAAATACATTATAATAAATATATATTTGTTACAAATCTCTTATAGAACCATATTCATAATTAAAATACCATATATCATTCCATTATTATTTCCAAATATCCTTTTATTAACTATTTATCCCTAAAATGAACATTCGGGTGAAAACTGTTCTATTTTCAATGCATGTTTCAGTTGATGGTTTTTCCCTACACATTGGTCATTGTTTCATCATTGATATATTTTTAAACATTTAAAAATTATAAAATTAATTCATTATATAAATTTTTATATAATTTCATATAACGTGGTGATGAAAAAAGAATCACATCAATGCATGTAGAATGTATTACGTATGTACACATGAGTGGTGTTTCCCCTTTTCGATGGGTGGAAAAAATAAAGGTAAAAAATAATTAACAATTACATTATAATAATTATATCATAAATATAATATATATATTCCATAAATATATCCTTGTGACTTTCCATGTGAAGAAGAAATGAAAAATAAACCACATCTCTTCATGTAGGAGGTAGTTCACACGTACACATGACCGATGTTATCCATTTGCCACACGTCGAAAAGAAAAATTAAATAGAAATACTAACCAAATTACAATACATTATAATACTAAATATACCGATTACATCTTGTTATTATGGTAATATAATACTTATAGTAGGTTTAAAATGAAATTAACAAGAAAAATATTGATAATAACATATACATTATTTTGAGGAATCCTCATTTTAAAAGAACCTTAATGCTTCTTTCATGGTACAGTTTTGGAAGATCATAACATTAATGAAAGGAATAATAATTATTAGAGACTATTTGGGTATATTTTTTTGAGATAAATTTCTCATGTGGTGTTAATTAATGAGGATAGGTGCAGACCTTTTATAATTGTTTTGAGTAACACTCTTATAAATGCTTAAAATGGTTAAATATATTGAAGTCACATTCAAGTTTATGTGAAGACAAAGAATAACAAATTTTAAGATAATATAATTATAGTTATAAATAATCATAACGAATAATATTTAGAAATGTTTTTTGGTAAATTTGTCCTTTATCTATTTTGTTTAACCCCTCGTTAACCCTTTAAAATTTTACCGTAGTAATTAATTATCACCTCAATTATTATTAATAATGACAAAAATTTACATTCAAATCATTAAAAAAATTAAATTATAATTAATGATATATAAACCATTTTTATCAAATTAAATTTTTATAATAGATTGAAATTAATTTAAAAATGACTGATTAAAACACAATGAAAACTATTTTTTGACAAATGCATTTTTAAGTGTAAAACTGAATTTTATCCAACTAAATTCCTTGTAAAAACCATGAGATTAACTTTAAAATATTTTTTTTATATATTATCAATAAATGTCATAAAAATAAATCACTATCAATTACTAAGTTAATATCTTATAATAAAAATACATTATGAGACAAAATAATTTTTTATCAAAACATATCTTTTTCTCATTCAAATGATTTTATTTTTATTTATAAAAAATTGATAACCAATGAATTCATTTTCTAAATTTGTAGAAAATAATATTTCATAATTTTTTTGGCCCTATTAAAACCCTCTAATCCAATGACCATGATATAAAAAACACATTTAATAATAATATTTCAATAGTATATCATAGTTTTTTAAAATATGGTGTTGTGTGAAATTAAATCTATCATATAAATTAATTATATTTAATGTCAAATATATCATGAAATATAATAGTGTCACAAGAATGTTTTTCGACTCATCATGGTGAAAATCATGAAAAGGAATTATCAGAATGAGGATTCCACTCTTTAAAAGGGGATCGAGTTCCCTAAAACTATGCTTAACGGTGGTTCACATATGTTGTATGAACGAATATAGGTGAGAAGAAGGGTGATCTATTTTTTTCCTTGTTTTAGAGAACTAATAAGTGGGGATTTAATCTTTTAGGGTGATATAGTTCACTGAAATAGTTTTCCATCTCTTTCTATTATAACCCTAACTTTTTCTAAAGTATTATATGTGGGATGCCCAACAGTAAATAAGAATGATTTTTTTTTTCAAATCACATATTGTGGGCTTTTAAATGAATTTTTTTAATTCATTTACATTCTAAAGAGTTCAAATTTTATATTGGTCTATATGATGTGAATTCCCATCAAATAAAAAATTTCCTTTTTTTACTCTCTATATAAATTTTTAAACAGGTGGGTACTATGTTTCTTTCCTTAAAAACATTAATATAAATTTATTCAGACCAATGAATATGGTGATTATGATCACTAAAAGTTTTATAAAATATGAGATGGTTTATCCAATATAATATGGATAAAAACGTGACATAAATGAGAAACCTCACACCACTAATTTATATTTACCTCATTAATATGTGTATATAGTCTTAGGGTCATTATTCTTGGACAAGAAGTTATTGATTTTTATGGCCATAGAACATTGACCAACATTTGGAGGAAAATTGAAATTTTTTTAATTGTATATAAAGTTTATCTGAGATAGTTGTGAAAGTAAATAAATTAGAACATACATCCTCTATAATGGTTTTTGTATTTTGGGGTCGTAGCGATTATGCTAGTGATTTCTGATTTTTAATGTTAGAAATATTTGACCAAAAAAGGATATATTGGGCTATTTAGATATGGTGGGGTAAAAATTTTATGTGAAAGAGAAGACTAATAATGTTTTTGACCTACTCATGTATGGATACACACAATTTGACTTCATGGTACCTCTACCAGTATACAATGTATTTTATGGTCGTGCGATATGATCCATTTGAGGCTTTATAATAGAACATAATTTGATTACTTAAAAGATGGTAATAGTGCATAAATGTGTAACATAAAATCTAATAAAATCCATTTTAATAATTAGATCTTAGCAGGTCTAAATCACAAAATGAAATATTTGAATAAGGAAATGATGATAAAGAAAACGTTCTTGGGGATGGTCATTAAAAAAATACAAATTAAAATCTCTATTGTGATATTATTATAGTACATATATATTAAAGGGAATTATCGTTTGGATGAAATATGCTTCTGGATGATAGTGATGAATTTTATAGTATAAATAACCAATAAAATGTGTCGCTTGGGTTCAAATTTTCTCATTACCATTATCCATGAATTTTTTGGGATGAATCAAACAATTAAGGAATTTAGTGGGATTCTAAATAAAGGTATACTATAGAAGGGTTAAATTAACCTATATGTTACACAATTAGGTACTGAAAAAATTCCTTGTTTGAAGGAATGTATTTTTAAATTACTCGAGCACTTGTGCATATAAGAAAGAAAACAATGTGTTTTCACTAACATTTCCCTGGAGTAGTGAGTCCAGTGAGCTCAAAATGAATTTTTCTAGGACCAAATGTAACCCCCAATAAGATTTTTTCATTTTTCATCAAGTTATATAAAATTTCCCAAGTCATGAATGGGAGTGACTTAGTGAGTGGATACTTGAATTTTACTCAGTAAACAATTTATGAGTTTTTAAACTAATAAGTTATATGTATATTTCATTTTTTGTTTTATATCCTTTGATTTGGACAACTAGGGGTTGGAGTATAAGACCAAAAATTGTTGGATCAATTTGAGAAATAACCTATAAGGAAAATTAAATGGTGATAAATCAATGTGAATATATATCTTAATTCTAATATAGAGCATATGGACATAGTTTAAGTCATATAGATCAGACCCCAAAAGGTGAGATAGTCTACACGTTAAGGGAAAAGTTAAATATAACATGAACAAAGATCTAGATGGATCAAAAAAACTATCATAATTTGTGGATCATTTAGTTTAATTTCAAAGTGATCAAACCATATGGTAGGTGTTGAGTTATAAAAATCCATATGGGGACCAATTGATTAGAGTGCCCCGACACCTTTGAGTTGGGAACAATGATGCTGTAAATATTATCTTATGTATTTGAATTAGGAAGAGGAGATTGAACAAGAATGTAAAGGATCACCACTAACCACCATTCAAATGAGGGGTTCTATGAAAAAAAATGATTGAGGTATAAATAGATTAGAGGACATTCTCCTCGGGTAAAAACATTCCCCTGTCTAGAAGTGATGAATATGGTGGAATTAATATCATTAACAAGAATATGTGTCTAATAGATTCAAATACAATAATTTATGATATCCCTGAAAGGTTTAATATTATTCAAAATACTCATGGAATGACTTTTTTTAGAAAAGAATATATTAGAATTTTTTGAAACATTTTTTTATAGTTGACAATGATTATGTTCTTAATGGATGATTAAGGAGATATCTATTGATAATTATTCACGGTCAATTCAATAATATGTGGTTTAGGAGTGACTAAATTTCATAAAATAATTGGAATCATTCCATACATAGTTTTTATAAATGTTATGTTGTGCTAGTGTAGATCAAGATGTAGAATAACCCATAATGGGTGAGGATATCATACATAGATAGGAGTTTATTAGTGATACAATTTTTAGTAAGGTCTATAATTTATTATTTTTACAACACAATGTAACTTGAAATAATTTGAATCATTACAAAAAATGTTCTTATAAAAAAAATACCAACCTTGATCTAACTCAGATGCATAAGAGGCATATTTTATATATTCTTATGAGATTCAATACAAAAAATGCTCCACAACAGCACCATATAGAGGAGACATGAGATTCTAGACATATTTCCATAAGGCATGGCCTCAGTGTAAGACCAAATATAAATATGGGAATAATATGTTCTAGAAAATAGTTCATGATAATGGAATAATTATATCCTACCAGTGCTTAAGGATATAATATATATATTAGGTTACCTTACAATGATATTAATCTCATATGGGGTTGTTTTCTCTCATAGAATGGAATTTTTTTTGTATTTTAATCTCGTATATTATGGACCGTATATTTTATAGTCTAACATCATGTTACAAGGACTGATGTTTCATGTAGTTTGTGGTTTAATTATGAGGACCTTTATCTATGGGGTTTTGTACAGTTCTATCCCTACAAAAAAATACAGTTTCAATTAAATTCTTAACATATGAAGGGAAACTCGTCATCAATTATGGGATGTGAACACTGTGATAAAGTGTTGGGTTTTATTGGGATTCGTGGACAAGGCCAATATTATAGATTCGATGATTATTAGGTACTCTAACATAATAGGAATCAATCCACATATAGTTATTATATATAGAACCTCTGTGTATGGATTTAGATAATATACCAGAGGGGGAGGTTGTCTTTTATGGGATACATGGTGAGATAGTGATAATAAAATGATGAGAATTATGAAAGGACTCATCATTATAGAATAAAAATTAATGTATATTGAATTTCCGATTTGGACTAGGATAAAAGATCCTAACATCAATATATATATATATCTTAATAGTAGAAATCATTTCATATATAGTTCTAATATATGTGGGTGAATTTAATCCTAGTGAGGATCAAAAAATAATATATGGGAATTTGAACTAATAAATCTGACAAGAATTATTCTATCTTGTAAGGGAAAAAGGCATCGTAAAAAGACTATCCCAAATAGCTTTAAATTTCATTTATTATGTAACTTATATGATGTAGTATAACAACATGTGAATAAAAAATTGTTGCTACATATTTTACATTCATGTGATGAGGATGTAAAATTATAATTTTAAAGACATAAATTTAATAGAATTTGACTATGAATTTTAAATTATTTCTATAATACAATGTGTTGTTATCATGAAGTTATAAAAATAATATTTTTAGAATACTTATATTGGTGGCCAGCATGATATGATTCCCATCCATTATGAACTAGGAATAATCTCTATTGGTGGTTAATTTATGTATGGAATAAGGTCCTCTAGAATTAAGCACCAATTTGGGATGTTTCTTGTCAGGAATCATGGGCGTTCACAAAGAGAGAATCAATTATCATTTTAAGAATGAAATCAGGTGAACGTTGTTATATAATTCTTAAATTCTACAATTCTAATGAACTTAATTGTTAGAAAAATCATGTAACAATTTTTTCATTGAGTCTCTCTAAATATTCTAGTATGATATGGGATTTTATATATTCATATAGGTATTTACAAAGAGAAGTTCCGATTGTGGGTATTTCAAATTCAATTCGAAATAATACCTCTATCACATATTCAAGGGAATATAGGGTCTCATATTTAGTACTATGATTAATGGTATAATAATCCCCTAAATCCTATAAAAGTTTCTCATGATAATAATTTTTTATTGCTTTCCATTATCTTTTGAAGGGTATTAGATAATTATTTTTTTTGTAACCCTTTATCAATCAATTTTCATTTATATAGTTGTGGGATGAATGTGTAAAATAAATATTTTATTTCTAATACAACCTTTTCAATTCGTAAAGGATTTTTTTTCATTTTCTATCTATATCGTGGGAGGGACACCAAATTATAAAATGATATTTTACATCTCGTGATTCATAATAACCAATTTTTTAAATTCCTTATGGGATGTAGCCTCAATCCTCTTGGAGAATAAGTTAGTGATAGTAAATATTTATTAAACAACCTAAATGTATCCATGAGATATAGACTCTTATTATAAATTTCCCATACAAAAATCCAATATTAATTAAAAGTATATATCAACATTGGGGATTGATGAAAAAATAATAATGTAACTACAAAGAATGGAACTTCATAGTGATGTCCATGCAGTCTTGTATCAATGATTTATTGAAATATCCAATACTCTTGATTTTATAAGAGAGTTTGGATCCATAATGATTGGATATATTGGTGATTACATGGAATTCATGTATAAAAGTCAGGTTTCATCTTCCTTGAATACACTAAAGCATGACTCTATAGATGCCTCTCTAGGAATTTGGGATGTCAAAGTGGACAAAATTTACTATTTCTCACTAGATATTCTATTTATAGGCTTGATCAAATGAGATACATATTCTTCAAGGGTAACATAATATGTGATACATCCACATAGTTATTGTTTCATTTGGTGAGGATATGAGGTCACATTGATTAGGGGTAGAAATGATTTGATTAATCACTTCTATAGTATCTTCGGTGAATAGAAGAACCACTAGGCAACATGTGATATGAATGAACATATTTTTATTATCTATACCATCCAAGGTGCTAGTTTTTTTCCAGAACATTGTATCATGAATTGTGATAACATTACATGTGAGGAAATTTTGGTTATGAGGATAATTCCTCAATCAACCCCCAAGCATAATAAAGAACAAGGAAAATGTTTCCATTTTTAATATAATATTAAAAAAATTTATACTTGATTAATAAAATTGAGTCACCCTTAATGTTCAAAAGTGACAGTTTTATTTGTAGGGATAACTACAAATTCCCAATTTTCAATTAATATTCTTCTTCATTGTTAGAGAATCCTTCATATAGGATTAAAGAGTAAGGTATTACTACTTCGGATGCAGTGATCAGTGTAATATCCTAGACAACATGGTGGGTTTTTATTTTTTATATCCTTATATATATTTGACTCCTATAAGAACTATAAATATACATATCTCATATTTTTTGTGTGTCATGGGTGAATAAAAATACTTCATCTAGGATATCTATGTTCAGTTGTGACTTCACTGGGAAGGGGTCATCTTCAGAGAAATTTATCAACAGTTTCCATTTTATTTTATTTCAAGGCATAAAATGTATGTAATATTGTTTTAGTATGATAATCAATTATACTAAATTCATATTTAAAATTAATAGACCAAGGAAATATTTTAGTGATTCAATACCGGAGACAAGATAGACAACATGATGTTGTAGGTAGATATTTCTCTTTTTCATTAAAAAATTAAAACTATAAAATTATTTTTGACACCATCATATTGAGTCTCAAAATTACATGTGTACTGACTAAGATATAATATATTTTTCTCCTAGTCTGTACACTTATTTCGATTGATGATTTCTGTAAGTTATTTCTCCTGGGAATCTATATAGGGTATGATAGTTTTCCTTATAAGAGTGACATCAAACCGACATACATAGAACATATTACTTGATATCTTTAGAGGATATCTAAAAATATTGATCCCACTAAAAATAGACCACTTTATTTATAATTATTTTTATGGTAAATCAATTTATAGTGAGTTTATATATGATGCACTTGATATATTAAATACATCTCTAGAGTCCCTTTATCTCCTTGAGAGTTCTATGAGGGGTTATATATAGTATCACTCATGTTTTTTAAAATATGACTTAAATTCCATTAAGGGATACCACTAAGACAATTAATTTACCTAATGATACCCCAAAATCATATTTTTTGGGGTTAATATTAAACTTATGCTTCTATAGTTTACTTAAAACCACCTCGAGATCATTACTATTATAATAAATCGACTAATAGTTTACTTATAATTCACTAACATATAATTCCACAATATTTCCTAGAATGATAATTAAGATGTAGTGCATGTAACATTGATTTGAATTAGTATAATTACATACGCCTTAGGAAACACTTTATAGTAGTATATCCTTCGGGTAACCCTAAATTAATTTTACTCCTCATAATTCATAGTCTTCCAGATAGTGTTATATGATAAATATATCTCAAGTATCATTTTTATGACTAATAATAAATTAATTATTCGTTTTTCATTTAAATTTTTTATTTTTTTGGTAGGAAATTATTAAATGGGATCTTTGGGAAAAAAATAAAAATAATAAGAATGTGAAAGAACAAATTTTGAGGTGAAAAGATAATTATTTTATAAAAAGTAAATTATTAAATAAGTGGTTAAAAAATATTCCCATTCCTGGTTAGATACTGTAAAAACTGGGAAACCCTGAGGTAAGTTGATTGGTCCCAACAATAGTATTTAATGGGGTTGAAAATGGATAATCATATGTGTACTATGAATGGTAAGGTGGTAGGAAGGGAGAGGTAGAAGCTTAGAGTGGGGTGATGGTTGATAAGAGACAAATAAATACGTAGACATAGATCAGGTATCTCTATGATTATAATCACAGAACCCCATTAATGTTATGATATTTTAAAATATTCTTGAATATGGTGTTATCTGATGTTGGTCTTGGAGGTGGTATCATTTCTATACACTTACCAGAATGATCTCACCCAAGGTAGACAATGTTTCACATGATTATATTTCATCTTCTTATTGTTAACCACTATGCATATGCTAATGGGAAACCATTTTCTATGGGAGGATATCATACCAAAATTCAATATTGGGGAGTGTGTGAAATGGATTTATATTGAATATTATTCCCACAATCCTATTTAATGGATAGTTTACACAAATAAGTTGTGTTGTGTTGTGATTGATAAGCTTAGTACTATGAGGTTTTTAAATAATTCATAAGGAATTACAAGATTCATTTTTATTTTACAAGTAGATGTATTTTGATGATCAATTAATATAATCAAAGATTTACAATGATTATATGGTGATTAGATCATTCCCCATTTATTTCTTTATTCTGTAATAGGATTTTCTGGAGTTAAAATACAATAAGGGGATTCATATTGTCCATGTTATGATCTTGAAGGTGGTGTAGTGTGGGTTATGGTGACATAATTATTTTGAATAAATGAAAGTGGTCCATTACACATTTAGGATTTGGCTCACCAATATTTATACATGGGCATGTAAGGTCATACATACTAAAATGTTTTTTAAACTATGATGCACTATAAACTCCTTAACATGTATATCAAAAATAGTTATATAGATTGGATGAACTGTATATTGAATAAGAATATTATATATCCTATAGATTATAAATTAGGAATATTTCATCATTTTTTCATGTCTATATCTAAAATATATATTAAATAATATGAATATAAATTCATGATAAGAAATAATTGGAATTTTTCACAGGGGTTTCATGCCTATATCTGAGCCATTACAGGTAAACATGAATTAATATACATGCAATAGAGAATATAGCAGAGGAATAGAAAGATATCTTGGATAGTTTTTATTTTAAAAATAAGGTCGTGTTGTAATATTGATGATAACATTCACTAGATAATTTTCTTATAGGATTAATATTATTCATCTATTATTGTTTCTAGGTTTTTTTTAATTTATTTTATTTACATATCTTGATTAGATAGATAAGGTGATTCATTTTTGTTCCAAATATGTAATGAATATAGATCATTTTTAGTGAAGTTATGTCATTATGATTAAATAAATTTTGTGTTTTATATTTATGCTTAATTTTTTTAACTCTTCTAAATTCCATAGGCATGAACATTTTTTAATTATTCATTAGAATTATTTGATAAATTAACAAAAGAAATTACATCATGTATGGCCATTATGTAGTTTAAGGTAGTTTATTTTAGACACCGATTTGTTTTATTTATTCCTTGTATTAACCTAATAATATGAAAATTAGAATGAGGGGTTTTTATGATTTAGAGTGATTAACAAGAAAAAGGATTCACTTATAACAAATTACAGTGACAACTTTGTTAATTCCATATCTTTTCTCTTCAATATTTCATGAACTTAGACTTATTATACACGGTACATGTTCATCTTGAATGATATCTATTTTATACATTCCTTTATTTTTTCTTTTTAATTTCTATAAGTCATTATTAATCAAATATTTTGGGTTCACACTTCATTTTCTATAGGATATAATCCACCCTTATTATTATGTTATTAGGTCAATTATTACAAATTCTAAACTAGTTCCATGTTAGACCATATAAAACCTTTTTAGACAACCAAATTTTATAGCATTTTTTGGGAATGTTTTTTGTATAGTTTATGAAATATAGTTTTCATTTCTTTTTAGATCTTATTCTTTACGATTCTGGTTCTTTTAATGTTTTAAATTGTAGGTGAAAATATAGATACATGTTTACTACACTTATGGAAAAGAAATTCAATTTCATGATTATGACCTCAAGTTCGAAATAAGTAACTGGATAAAAAGGAAGAAAGAAGAAATAGATGGAAAAAATTGTGAACAATTAGTAAAAAGTAGTTATATGAATAGATACCACATTATGAATGTCACTAATGTAAAGTTAATCCATAATTGTGGTGGTTTAACTAACAACTATAGTTCCACCGATCACCAAATAATCACCTAGAGATCATACCATCAATAATACAAATGATAGAAATGTAAATTAAATTCACTAGGATACCAAAAATGACCCAAATAAACACTTGGAAATTTTATTTTGACATTGATATTCATTTATATTAAAAAATATTCTACTCACCTTGTAAAACTATAGTTATATCTATTTTACCTAAAAGATAAATTTTATTATTATATTCAAATCCTTTCCCCACATTCCATAAAAACATGGGATAAATTCGTATAAAATTCATAACATGTTCCTATACACCCACAAAATATATGTATATTCATGTTATTATCATAAATCTTAACCAATATATTTTTTAATAACATTATAATAAATGGAATATATTTAAGGATCAATTATGGAAATTTCCTCATCCTGGTTTTGAGATGTGAATTCTAATTCAATATTTCTATTAGGTTCTATATCATGGAAAAAGATCGCTTATAAATTCATATGCGAGATTATCATTGATGAAAATGATTCTATTAAGAGGTAAAAAAATTAGATATAATTAGAAGAAATAAATTCCAATGGTAATCATATGGAAAAAAGTAAGGTGTCCTCATGATAGGCAGGAATGGGTGGATGGTCTCACCAATAGAATCCTTGAAAAAGAAGATCGATAAAATGATTTCTATGCACTAACCACATGATATATATATAAAATATCATTATTATGTTTTTTATAACTATCAAAATATGTTTAGAGGGTGGAATCCAAAAAACCCAAGTCATGGGTTCTAATGAAGAGCATCATGGTTCAAAAAAAAATTACACTATATTTAAATCCAAATTAGTACCACGGAGGAGTCCTTATATACTATCATAAAACCAGAAATTGTATCATTAGTGATATTATAGGTGATTCAAAGGACTAGGGAAATACCATATGAAATATAAATTTCTATATGGTAAAAATTGTTTACCAACTCAAAGAGAGGCCAAGATGAAGGATATCGAGTGAAATAGAGATCACCACAAGTGGAGAATTGAAATCCATCACCATATGGAGTGGAAGAATTTTAAATGATACTATTGGTAGAGTTAAAAATAAATAATATAAACTAGAAAAAATTAAAATAAAGTTGATTAAATTAATAAGGAAAAGTGGAAGGAAAATGAGAAAGAAGTTGAGTAATCCCTACTACACAACAAACCACCAGCACCATTCATGTAGAGGATAAAGAGAAGAAAGATAGAGGAAAATAAAGAAAAATTTATATAAATATTTCTAAAATGGGAAATTAACATCCCCCTTTATATAATATTTATAAAAAAATTACCAACTATTCTTTGTTTATGAATGATTTAGTATAAAAAAGTATAAAATTGTGGATATTGGTGTCATACCAGTTATAGGGAAATTCTCATCATGGATGATGAGGATTCCACCAAAGACGAAATAAAATAATTGTATCTTTTAAATTCAATTTAATGTTATATTTTATTTGTTTGGGAATGATTTTTGTGATCTACAAGAAACTATTAACATCATGTCATACTCAAAATTAAAAATCCAGGGATTATATGAAATGAATCCCACAAGATTTTCTCATTAATTAGATACCAAATAGTCAGATAAACATGAGGTATTATTGATGAAATTATATTTAAATTGGAAAAGATATATTTTTTTGGTAAAATTAATCATAATTGAGAATTATGATTATATGACACCCCTTATATTAGTATAATCATTCTTCCTATTAGTAGAGCCTTAATTGATGTGAAATTCGGGAAGTTTTCTCTAATGGTTGGTGGTGAGAAAGTAAAAATAAATATCTATTGAGAGATTTAATATTTTGATGGAAATGATAATTATTTAAGTTATGATTACAATTAAGAAGTTGAGTATGTTTCTTACATTAAGTGAGGATAATAATTAAATTTTTTTGGAAAAAAATGAATGAGTGAAAAAGAGGAAACAAAGAATAGTAAATTAATAAAAAAATTATTGGATACTCCCGAAATCAATGAACTAAGAAGGTTCAAAGAAATTAAGTGGGTTTGGTTAGTCTATGGATTTCAGTAGAATATTGTAAAAATATATATAGATAAAGTGTTACCTCAAGGTAGAGTGCAGGTAATCTACCAAAATTGAAGAAGACTGATCTATATGGAGTTATGAATGATTCAACCATCCAATTATTTGGATCATGTTACATACTTGTAACCTGATATCACCAAACATAAAAGTGGAATGGTAAAATTAAAATAATATAAACAATGAACTTCCAGGATGAAATACGGGTTTATTATATATTGATCTCTTGGATTTTAAGTAATATTTATTAATATATTTTAGGATATAGATTATTCAATCCCCTTATATTAAAGATGTAAAGTTTGAATGGACCTCATGAATTCCCTTAGGTATTTTTTTTATAGTTCCATAATGATCAAGTAATAAAAGTAAAATAAATTAGAAGATATAAGACTGGAATGGGAATTTGATTTAGAGGATATGGATACTATTTTGAATTCAATATCACCTTTAACTCCCTATATTTTCACATGATTTAAATTTTAAATAAATTTCATTCCATAATTAGATGACTAACTATATTCTATATATAATGCAATGATACTTATTAATCCAATTATTCCATGTTTTAGTTACCATTTAATAAAAATATTGAAGTAGTAAAATTTTAGATTAATGATTAATGATAATAATTACGGTATTATTTTCATGAGTCATGATTGGGGGGGATTTTGATTTTTTAGACGAAATTAAAGTTCCACATTTTCTATCATTGATTTTATAAAATTAATTTTGATTATTTTGTTATTATTGTGTATTTCATGATTGATTTTTACATATTCATATATCTTCCATTCACTATAGGATTCTAAAATAATAATTTATATTATTTCTTATAAAAAATTCTTGAGTTATTCTTGTTGTAAGTACACCCACTAGACCTTTCACTTCATCTTATAAAATATATGATCAAACAATGTCACATTAATATGATTGAGATGATTTTTTTAATACATTATCCTTTGATAACTTCCTCAAAATTTGTTTCCCTTTAATTGAATAGAATCCATGAATGACCTTGACAGGGAAATCCATAGAACAAGGCCCTTATTTTCTTTATACCCTAATCATATTATTTTTTGGTAACCAAAGGAACATGTGTGGGGGAAGAGGTTCTTGATAATGGACAAGGATTATTTATATTTTTTGAGAATATATGAGGTGTTTTAGTTGGGGTAGGGAAGATTCATGACTTATCTTTCATTATTATTTCATTTTCTACCATAAGAAAGAATCATTACTAAAAATAAATAAAAAATTAAAATATTTTTTTTTGGAAAAAAAAGCATTGTTGAAAAAGAATTGGAAAAAACATGATTTTTTAAAATAAGATGTGTATTTTCCAATGCTTAATTATTCCTGATTTGGTGCCTTTTCTTTGAGTTGGGTAATGTGTGCGTTGTCATTTGTGGAATGGTAGTTATCATTGAGATTTTTTATTTTCATTCATGAAATGTGATTTACATTATAACCTCATTATGAGAATTAGTATTTTTTCAGATCAATTAATAACCAACAATTATCCTCATATCCATTTTAATCTTTTATCTAAATTGATTTTGATTGATATTGATATTTTTATTTCTTGGGTAGAGATTTTAGATACTTTGTAGTCCTATATTTTGGAGATTGTACAATATTATTGAGTATAAATCTAGTAAATATTTACAATGGGTGATAAGTTAAATGAATTAAAATTGACGTATATCAAGAGGATGTATTATTATAAATAAAAAATTTGATACACATTAATGAAATATAGGATATTTTTTCATAAAAAAATGGGATAATTTCAATTCATCTTTGAATTGCTTAATCTGAAAAGTTGGAATTTGAAGATATTTTTTTAGGTGAAACATGTATTATATATTGATAATTGTTATAGTTTTTTGGAAATGAAATTTTAAACATGATAGGATGTGATTAAATTATGATTATCAGTTGGTTTAATTGTTAAGTATTACAATGTTTTTAAGAGTAATGGGATTTCATAATTATAACTCAAAGAAAATTTTTATCCATTATATTTATTATTTTTACTTGTTAATTAATTATTATTTTTTAAATTAGCATTTCCTATTTCTTTTTTATATGAAATGATTAAATCTAAACATTAGAAAAAATAATAAAAAAATATTATGGAAGAATAAATTTTTAATAGGAATGTTAATGAATTCGTAGAAAAAGAAATATTGAAAGTAGTAGAAAAAATATTCCAACACCGTAGTTAGAAATTTGAATGGATTGGCCACCCTATTGGTAGCCAACTAAGATAAATAGTATAATTTCATAGGGTTGTAAATATAATATCATAATCGTACCATGAATGGTCCAGTTCTAGGCGAGGATATGATTCCTTCCTAACATGGGGCGATGTTTTGTAAGAGGAATGGTCATTCACGGATGCAGAGAGGGAAGGCTCTATATTTCTAATCATGAATCCCATAACATTTTTATCTATTCAAATGGGTTCTAACCTATATTATTTTTCTGTGTTGGACTCAGAAGTGGTTGATGCACTGTTCACTTTTCATAACGATGTCATCCTATGTCACTATATCATGCATTCTGATGGTTCTACTCAATGCCACACCACACTTTTTTAGCACTACGAGACTACCATGGATTAAGATAGGATATAATTCCTTTCTTATATAATGGAGACTCATGAAACCATGGTTATTAAATTCATCTTGTAACCACTTTGGGTTTTAATGGAGAGGTGATATAAATGAGTTGTGTCATTCATTAATGGGAGAGTTTGACACTATAATGATATTAAAGAATTTAGCTATAAATTATATTTATTTATATGATATGATTTTATGTTTCATATTATGTCATGAATATACTTGAACAAATTCAATAAGGAGTTTTTAATTTCCTCATGCAATTTTCATCAATTTACACCATAGAAGTTTTTGAAAAAATAAAGATAATGTCAAGTGATTTTCTATGTTTGTTCCCAATGCTGGATAGTGGTGCGGTGTAGGTTATTATGATATGTTTTTTTCAATGATATGAAATGTTAATGTGTTGTAATTATGAGATAGAGTGATAAAATTTTAATAATACCATGTAGGTTCATATCAACATATATGTTGTTCTGTTTCATGAGGCACAATACACCCTAAAAAGTGTATAACTAAAATAGATATAAATTTTTCCCAAAGATACTATTAAATAATATGAATTTTAATTCTATGAGATATAAAAGAGGAATGTTGCCTGAGAGTTTTATACCAATATTTTAGCTATTGAATATTGACTCACATTTGTAGAGATATAATGGATATGATCAACCAAACATAAGAAGATATCTTGGTGATTTTTTCCTTTAAAAATAAATGTGTCTTGAATGATTGGGAATAACCATGATTTAATCATCTATTACAAAGATTTATCTTCTTCAACAATAGTCATTGTATGGTTTTTTTACTTTTATTTTATTTCCAATTCATAATTATCTTAATAGGGTGATAACTTTTTGTTTTAAATATGTAAAAGTTTGTGATTCATTTTATTGAAGATATATTGTTATAATTAATTCACGATGGGATTTTGTGTTTATGCCCCTATTTTTATATCTCTTCTTCAATCCATAGGAATTACCACATATTAATAGGGGGAGTGTTATTTAATAGATTATCCTATTACTTTAATCCATGGTTTAACATTATGTAGACTAAGGAAGTTTCATTTAATAATTTTTTTGGGTCTCTTATTCTATTAATTAATCCAAGTACATGACCAACGGAAGAGAAGGTTAGGATAATGAGTGATTACTAAGAACAAGGATTCACTTATACCTAATTTTGATGATAACATGGTTTATTCAGTGTCTTTTGACTTCATTATTTTATGAATATGGATTTTCTATTGTTGGCATGTCATCCTCTTGGTTGAAGTCTAGTTCTTTACATTCCACAATTTACCTTCATTATAATTAATTTAATTCATTCCTAATATTTTCTATTGTTTTAAACTTAATATTTCATTGGATATACTAATCCCATAGTTGTTTTTATTTTGGTCATGTATTATAAATTCTAAATTGGTTCCACATACTACCTAACTATACCTTGTAAGATAAATTGTATAGCACCAATACTCATCCATGAAAGAGAGGGACTAAAATCCAATAGTTTCATTGATCAATATCTATGTGATCTAAACTATGAAATAATCACCTAGACAATGATTATAGGTATTCTTGGTGTCAATGCAGACTCATGCCATATCATTTATTCTCTTGATGAGGGCCATATTGGTATATAATTATTAGAGTTGAACTTCCCAGATAATGTTAGTCAGGATGAGCTTATTAAATTTTTGTTTTACCGAAATATTATGGGCCATGTGAATTATCCTATATTCTTTTCTATATCCATATTGGTGGTTTCAATAACCCATGTATTGGTTTGTCTCATCAATATGTAATTTTTAAATTTTTATATAGTTTTAGGAAAAGAAATATGTATGTTACATGAGGATGGATACATATTTATATTTTTATTTATAGGGAATGGTGGAATAGATAAATATAGGATGTAGATATTTATTTGATCCCAAATTAACCTTTTAGATTTCAAAGACACTGCTAGAGACACCTTCCCTTTACAATGTAGGGGAATTTATGATATCTTCTTCTTCTTCCTCTTCTTCCTTACTATTATTAGAAGTAGAAGAAAAATGGTAATTACGAGATCTGGATGATCATATGGGGGAATATTTATATCTTGGATTTCATGTGGGGGTGTAACACCCTTAGTTTTTTTGAAATATTTTTATTCAATAAATTTAATTTCTTCGATATCTTGCATTACACACAACACTTCATAGTAATGAACCCTGATACACTATTAATATTATTTATTAAAAAATTGTCGTTAAACATGAGGGTATGAATAAGAGTTAAAATATTTTTAAAATTATGTATAAAACACATTTATAATGAAAATATATATATAAATATGTACATAATTTATAATAAAGTCTAAATACGTTTTGAAAATACATTATTTAAAAATATTTTTAATTCATTTTGTAAAAAAAGTAATAAAATAAATTTTCTAAAACCAACTGACACTGTATTTGAAAAAATAAAATTCAATTTTGAAATCTAAATGTCGAAATTATCATTGACTAATGTTTTTAGAATTTTTTACATTGATTAATTTTTCCATGAATATCATAAAATACTAATTCTAATTAAAAACAATGTTTTCAATTAAAGGATTTAGAACATCCATGTTATTTATTATAGGTTTTAAAAGTAAGTTTAATTAAATTATATATTTATTAATCCAATTTAGATCATTTTAATCAATATCAAATTTAAATTTTATAAAAATTTTTATACTTATTAATATTTTCTTCTATAAAAACCTCTTTTTCATCACATGTATCAGTTTAATTGTAAGTTAAATTCTAAAAATTCTGAATATTGAATATGATAAAATGGATTCCATATTTTTAATGATAATAAATTATATTATATAATAATTTAAATATAATTTTTTGGTATAAATATTTGAAATTAATTGATTTTTTTTAAGTTATGGTCAAAATAGTGTTTTTCACCTTACATATGCATGTGTTAACATTAATATTCCATACACATAAGAAATTTATATAAGAAATTTTATTTAAATATCTACAATAAGTATTTATAAATTATCTAATAATTCTAACTTTAATTTTATTATAAAATGATAAATTACATAGGTAAAATAAAAAGGGACTTGTTACCACGGAGAATAATAAAACTCTAAAAGTGATTGAACAAAGAGGTTAATGAAAACATGTTTAAAACAAGTTTAGTATTTTGTGTTGGATGTGTGAAATGACCATATAATCCCATCACTAATTTATTTTATAAATTTTTAGGCACATGTAATGACAGTGACCTCACATTTTGGAATAGCATAGGGTATTTTGAAAAAATTCCACTCCTTCTCAATTATAAAAGTGCACCTCCTACCCTCACTTAATCTCAAATCATAAGCCATTTTACATGAAAAAAATAATCACAAATATCTCTCCAACATCATTATACATTTTATAATGATATTAGAATTCCAAAATGACCAATAATAGTATATTTAATAAGATATTCATAGTATATTTTTCAACGTGAAGGTAACTGTCTTCACAACAATATTTCTTTTTAATTCTTCCCCTACCACATTAATTAAAGTAAAAGTAATTAAAATATAATAACAAAAATATCTAAAATATAATTATATTTTAATATGTCAATGAAATAACTTTTATCCATCTCCCATCCAATGAAATTGGATAAAAATTGTCGACCATGTGTACAGTGTACTATCACATAACGAACCGATCTAATTATTTTTCCATAAAAACCATTCAAATATGGATATAATTGTGTATTTAAACTATGTATATATGGTATTAATGACATAAATATAATTATATTATTAAATTTAAATTCTTACTTTCCATTCCATGAGAAAACAATAACATTTATCATGTGTACAGCAGACTACCGACTCACAAAATGATGTGATTGTTTTTCTCACTTCTGACCTACCTAGTTCGTAACAGTAAAAAAACTATAATGAATATATGTGATATATTGAAAAAATAAATAATTTTTAAAGGTAATATATTTTTTATATAGTTACCCTTTCCTTTAATATATTATAATTACAACACTTTTTCAAACAACATAATACATTACCAAACAGACGCCGAAAGACAATATTATTCTAGTTCCTTTGGAAACATAGAATCATAATAATTGGTACATAAGTGAGATAAATTATATCAAACTAGGGTATTCATGACTATAACCCTTATTAGACACATCATACATAATAAATATCTTCATATCATGGGGAACAAAACATGAAAATGGGTGAGATCAGATGCTCAATATGGGTAAAGGGGGAAGATAAGTATTAATTAAAATGTGCATAAGGGTTTGATAATGTGATCATAAAAATAGAATCGCATACCCTATATATAAAATATCATAAAAATAATGTATGGAATATTTTTTAGAAGTTCATAGGACCTTAATTATAAGGTAATATTTAGAAACATACATGAAAGCATTATATTTCAAAAAGACATCGAATTTTGGAATACATGTAAACATGTAATATCATTCCCTCTAAGTGAAGAATCATTGATAGAACGTATCTAGGAACTTCATGGGGACTAAACCTACTGTAATAAAAACACCACTATACCCAATAATAATCATTTCCTTCTAATATATAGGGTTTACCAATATACACATAGTAGATCATGTTTCCACATATTACCATAGTGGATCAGGTTTTCCATATTCCTTCTTCCGAGTGACTAATCCTACTAGGTGGCACACACCACCAACCACAGTCACATTACATTACTTGCAATGGATCATATTTCTAAATCCTTACATACTTGACCAAGGTCCTTGAATTTATTACCGTCATTATATCATGAGACATATATATTTATCCATTGCATTGGAGGGAGGTATTGTCATGAACCATCCTAGAGGGGCCCAAGTCATTACAACCCCATACCCGCCTTTAATTGGATAGGGGATGGTGACTAGCACCAAGTAGGAATATCCCAAAAATGGGAATAATTTTCCTATGAACCTATACACATGCACAAATATCCTAGCCCAAAATTCTAGAATGTAAAATTCTAAGAAAACGAGCATTCATACCATTAGGATTCAAACAAAAGAGTACAATAGTAGAAAACTAAAAAGTAAACAACCCCAAAATAAAATCCCACCCAAAAAAGGATTCTATAAATGTTAATTCAAAAGATAGTGAAACTAATCTATAGAAAACACTATCTTAAGGATAGGTATAGGGATAGGTGTCTGAAATCACAGGAGCACACCTCCACTACCCGATCTCTCCAAGCACCACCGGGTCCTGGTCCACATAGGAATTTTTCAAAGCATCGATCGTCTGCACAATACATGACATGTGAGAGAAAATACTATATAGGGGTGAGTTGAACAATACTAATTAGGAAACCCCGAAATCATAAAGTTATACAACTATGAAATACATGAAGTATTCCATAAGGAAATACATGAAGTATAACACATGGAATACAAGAAGCATGCAACAAAGAAATACATTACGTATACCACAAAGAAATACATGAAAGTTACCAAAAATTAATACATGAAGTATACCAAAATTAAATACATGAATTATAACAGAATTAAGATATATAGTCCTTTCACACATCTATAGGTCTATAGAATTTAAAACCTGATTATCTGAAGTAATCCAAAAACACCCAATACTGAAATATCACGTAGTATCGATGAGACACGTAGTCTCGGTAAGACACACAGTCCCAATGAGACCCTTAGTACCAAAGATATTCTTATTCTTGATGATACACATAATCTCAGTAATTCATGTAGTCTTAGAATGTCACATAGTCTAAAAATTCATGTAGTCTCAAGGTCACAACCAGCTACTTGATTCCACTCACATTATGCTCGTTTAGAGATAACTCACTCCTCAATTCATTAGGTCATTCAAATACATCTAAAAAACACACTTAGTGTATCCTAAGATGAATGTCTCATTGAAAGGGTCCCAAAACCACAAATTTATATTCAAACAAACACACAGTTTGAATGTGGCCATTGTTTTTGTAAAAAAGGGTTGAACTGAGTCCAGTTCGGGTCCAATATGACATGTCAGACCCATCCAAACCCACTGGGTGAACAGACCCTGTCTAGCCTGAACTATCTTGAAATTCTAGGCCCAACCTATTGTCCTTGCTAGACCATGACCCACTAGGCTACTGGAGTGGCATAGCTCCACCAGTCTGTCCTACTCTGCAAATCAACTGCTGCACCGGAAGCGGCCCGCCCCTACCATGTCCCACTTGGTCACATGACTCGCCCCTACCACATACCTATGCGGTCCATGTGTTCCGCCATAACCACATTACTCCCCCCTTATCCCTACATCTCTCAATGACCCACGCAGTCCCATTGTTTCCTAGAGCTTCCTTACTGCCTGCTGTTGCACCAGCCACCCCACTGCCCATCGTCGCGGCCAGCCGCTTCACTTTTTTTGCTGCACCCACCAGCGGCAGCTTCCACATGCCACCGCCATATACCGGTACCCCGAAAATCCCTTACACAGACCATCGGGGTTCCTTCGATGGCTTTAAATTTATTTGGTCACAGATATGGCCTTGTTAGGACACAGTCAACACTATTGTGGCCTCTGCTGTCAATTTTCCTCTTATCCAGGGGTTTGATACCATTCAAAGCCACCTAGAATGTTGAGCCATGACAATGAGGTTCCAATGGACAAGAAATAAAATAAATTGGGAATTTAAATCCACCAATAACATCTGATTACTGAACCTCATCCTTTCTTAATGCCGGCATTGATTCTTTCTCGATTGTGGTATAAACGAAAAGGGTAACAGAACTCCCATTAAAAATTTTCAATACTAACCATCTTGAAAGAACAATAAAAATGTGGATCAACCTTTTCATTGGTTGGTATGTGTTAATCATTGATTCTAAGAATTAGGAATAAATTCTAATGACATAAAATTCCCTACTGGGATTTGGATCACTCGCTGATGAAGATCGATCTTCTTGTCATCGTTGTTGGTGAGATCCTTAAAATATGAGGGGTGTCGCTGGTCATTGATACACATTTTGATCTCCAATCCACCGTATCCATCAAGATAACTTCCTTCCCCTTATATCAGGTGAATCCCAGGTTTATGGTGACGACCCGAGATTCTTGAAAAACTCTAAAAAATAAAAATTAGTTGCTATGTCGAAATAAAATATTATTATTAAATATTTTATTATCACTACATCCAATAACGAACAATCACTACTGACCCACTCCGGGAAATAATAAGCCCCATATAAGGTATTTTAACTTCTCTAAATATAATTTTTCACTCATATTTCTGATTCATGCAATCATTTATAAGTTATTCCACTTTTCAGGAAAACTATGTGCTCTTGTAATTTAATATTATTAATATTTTTTAATAAATTGTTCTGGGAACATCAGGCCCCAGAATCACATGTTTCCTCAACCTCTAGTCCCATTATAATTCAATATATTATATAGAAAAAGAATACATGGAAATTATGAGATGTTACATTCTACCCATCTTAGGGATTTATATCCCCAAAAGGCAAAACAAAATGCTACTCAAATAAATGATGGTATTAAGCCTGAATATGGGCCTCCCACTACCATGTTCTCTCATGGAGATTCCTATAATGTCACTAAACATGCACCATAGGAATTGAATTCCCATGAATTATCATCTCTTGTAGAACCTTGATCTCCACCAGGTACCTTGCAAAAGTCACGCCATTGTCAATTTCCAACTCACCCCTGTCAATGGAATGTGATAAATCATACATGTTTCTCCTCAACTATGACACATGGAATACATAATCCACCCAATATAACTATGGAGGTAGAGCTAAGATGTATTCCACCTCACCAACTATACATAGTATTTAGAGAGGGTGGATGAACCTCTGAGATAGCTTGTCAGCCCGACGAAATATCTATATCCTACATCGAGGAGAGACCAAAAGGAACCCATGGTATCCCTATAATAACTAAAAAGGCCTTCATCAATATTTAGAAAAATACTTATGACAGCTCTATTCACACTTCATATGCTCCTAGATGACCTACACATTCCGTTTAGTCGCATGTACTATCTCTAGTCCCATGAGTTCTGAATCTCATTGGTCTTTCCAACAATGTGGTGACCTGTAGGGTCACTCATAAAATTCCTCAAATGGTGAAATAACCATGGTGGATTCTTTGCTATTTTTGTGAGAAATGTCCACCAAGGGTAAGGGATCCTACCAAATGTAGCCAAACTCTAGTATTCAAGCACGTTGTATGTCCTCTAGAACATGTATGGCCAACTTAGTCTAATCGTCTAATTGTGGGTGAAAGGCTATTCTCAAGCGCTGCTGACTCCAAAACTCCTCCTCCAATTCCTTCCACAATTAGGGTGTAATGAAAGCATCACAATATGATACTATCATTTATGGAACTCCATTTATCCAAACTATCTCATATACTTATAGGCCTCCAAATCCCCATACAAAACTATGTTCGTGAATTTCTAGAAAGTAGACGGACATGGTGAGTCAGTAAAAAATCAACTAGATGGTGTCATTCCCCCTATACATATGTGGTAAACCTATCACAAAATCCATAAATATTCCATCCCACCTCCATTCTGGAACCATATGATGTTGATTCAAACTCGTTGGAACTTGATGATCATCATTCACTTTCTGACATGTAAGGCATCTAGAAACAAACTCTTCCACTTCCTTATTCATCCCCAACCACCAGAACAGACATCAGAGGTGTTGGTATATGTTC
The DNA here is from genome assembly GCA_963277665.1 of Viscum album. NCBI lineage: Eukaryota > Viridiplantae > Streptophyta > Magnoliopsida > Santalales > Viscaceae > Viscum > Viscum album. The sequence goes on from OY728136.1 coordinate 877,261,314, forward strand.
GCCACACCTGGATATACCACCAAAGGGGGTGTATAGAACTAACTCAAGATCTCCTCCAAAAACTCCACTGGTACGACAGTGTTTCCTATGAAAGAACAATGTGCTACCAAAATTTTGATTATCCATCAAGGGAATACCCTACGGACATCTGAGTATGTCAAGTCTCACAGCTGGTATCTCCGAGTTGTGCCTCTCTGACTCAATGTAAGAATGTAGGGGTGACAACCATCGACTGCAGGTATGATTTTTCATCTCCATCCACAAAGGATATCTATAATGTTGATAACTACTCTGACTCCTCATTCAGAAACTGTGAACTCGGTCTACTATTGAGAGAATATTACACAATTTTCCCCTTTTTAAGAGTATACACAATATAAAATTCACAGTCCTAGAGGAAATCTATCCATCTACACTATCTAAAGTGTATATCCTTCGAATAGAAGATATACATGAAACAATTTTGGTCAATGTAAATGACAAATCTCTCACCCATCGGGTAGTGTCCCCACATCTTCAATGTGAATAATACAACTGCTAACTCAAGATCATGGGTCCTGTAGTTCTTCTCGTGTGGTCTCAACTATCATGAACCATGGGAAATCATTTCATTCCCCATCATGATGAAAAAACCAATCCCGGTTCCTGATGCATCACAAAATATTGTGTACTCAATACCTTCCTCTGGAAATCTCAATATGCGAGCACTTTTCAATCCATTCCTCAGTTGCAAAAAACTCTCCTGGAACTTCTCCATCCATAGGAATGTCTAACCCATTCATTTCAAAGCTATCAAGGGTAATGATGCTCTAGAAAACATGGTTAAAAAACTTCGATAGTACCATGCCAATCCAAGGAAACTCCACACCTTTGATTCCCTCTTGGTTGGATCCCATGTAAGAACTAGATCATTATATTCTGGATCCATTGAAACTCTTCCCTCTGAATAGATGTGTCCCCAAAAATGGATAAATAATATCTATAAATAAAACATCATGAAATTCCTTTAAAGAAAGTTCTCTCTAAGTGTTTCTAGGACCATCCTCAAGTGTATCACATGCTCCTCCTTATACAACAAGTACACTAGAATGTAATCAATGACGACCACCATGAAAAAATCTAAGTACAGATGGAAAATCCTATTCATGAGCCCCATGAACACTGATGGGGTGTTTCTTTCCAAAAGGAATCACCAAGTACTTTTAATTGTTGTACTATCACCTATCATCCATCTTCAGTTATCCTCATTTCGTACTCGTAGCTGATGATATCTAGAAATTAGGCATATCCTCAAGAACTAACACACCCCTTTCAACTGATCGAAGTGTTCATCAATTCTTAGAAGTGGATACTTTTTCTTCACGTTCATATGGTTTAGGTGTCGGAAGTACAAACATAACCTCATGATCATGTCTACCTTCTTGGAAAACAAAAATGGGGCTACCCATGGTGAAAAAATGTGTCTCATGAATCCCTTATTCTACAAGTCCTTTAACTGTACACTAAACTCATGAAGCACTGTAGGAGTCATCCAATATTTTTCTGTAGATATCAGTTCCATCAGAAGTATATATCAATGCATAGGTATGCCTACCTACAATGAGGTAATCCTAGAACATCCCCATGATTTATTTCCTCATATTCCTCGACAACTGTAGAAAACTAGGGACTCATATCATCCACTACACCGAGGGTCAGGCTAGACAATTGACATGTTATTGGATACACCCTCTTATGTGTGAGTACATCCGGCACTGCATACAATTCTGGTTCACCAAAAAAAAGGAAAACCTGGTCCCAACATTATGGACACGCCACACTATGATCCTAAAATGGTCAGTCTATGAATGCACTATAGATAACCAGTCCATATAGAGTATAAAGTTGTAAGGCCTCGATTATTCTACCATGAGATCCAAAAAGAAACTATCACCTCCAAGAGTAAGGTCACACATTATTAACAAGTGTTTTATCATCGAATCCCCTCCTGTATGAGTCTCTAAATTTAAGGGTCGAGTCAACGGTTCCACCAGAATCTCCATGTCTCGAAAAACAATCATGGTAAAAAAATAATGACTGAAACCTCTGTCTATAAAAACATTTCATAAGGTGGAAAAGACATAGAATTTTCCTCTAATCATCCATGGAGCCTCATGGTCATAAAATTCAATCGTCTAAATATGTTCTCTTCCCTATGAACCATCTCCTTGAACCCATCATTGGCCACCTATGGGTGGTGGTGGTAATACATCAAACATATTCCCACATTCTACTGCCATGCATGCTCCTATGCCAAATATACCACCCTACAGATCACCATACTCATACCTCCACCTCTGTCTCAGTGTACCCTTGACTGTATCCTAACCTATCATATGATGGGTTGGGAGATATCGATCTAGATGTCCCAGACTGCAACATGATTAACACAACCTATTCTTAAGCTGAATCATTGTTTACTAAGATCCATGTACCACTGATCCTATGTCCTAGGGTTGTCCCCTGGAGTGTATGACCCACATGGGTCCCTGTGACTATTGTCAGCTACCTACTTCCTATGTCTCAGCTACTTGGTGCCCTGTGGTAGCTCCCACTTTTGATGTCTTCTCTGATAGAAATCTATCCCCTAGAAGATCTCTCTCTAGTACCCTAGCATATGTAAGAATGATAAGGGATATAATGGATTTCTTGATCATCCGACATAATCCCTTCTCAAAGTTCTTTTACTTAAAGAATGAGTCTCGTACCTAATCCGTGGAGTAGAAAAAATGATATATATATATATCTTGCTGAGTACTCGGCCCCTATCTGACATCCCTTCTTCTATTGTAGAATCTCATGTATACACACTGAGCATAACATAGATGAAAATAAATCATCTCTATAGACATGCTCGATGTCTTCCCAAGAAGGATTCATATGATCTGGTTTCTGGGTCACTAAGATCCATCATCACCACCCAAATCCCAGAATAAGACTCAAGTCTAGGAGTACCATCTGGTAGGAAGACGTCCTCATAAGGTGGAAGAAATGTGTAACTACCTCCAGCAAATCCTATACTACCTAGGTATCTATATTACCCCAAAATCTTGAATTTCATTGTCTCTAGAACTCATGAAACACACTCAGTCTATGTTCATCCTCAACAAGTATCATTAGAAGAAAATGATGATCAATGGGTGGTTGTATCACTAGTAAAATACGTGTTGGTGCTATCTCCAGAATAATACCCTTTACATATTCCTCTTCTCTAAACATATCATCCCCGTGACCCAGTATCAGAATACCAGCGAGCTATCTACAAGGAGGAATCCTAAAATAGAACTAGATGTTCCATAGTCATTTGAGTATACCTAGTCAGTTATCTCAATAAGTACATGAGAATATACACAAATCCTATATGATGCATGTACCATTGTTTACCCTACAATAAGTGTTTTCATGTACATAGTCAAAAAACATAATCTGATGTCCTGGTATATGAATACATCGATGTCGTACCAACACTAGAATCCCTGGCCTAAAATATGAACTTGAAACACATAGCACGGTTCCTCCAAACCAATCTAAAAAACTCTTGGTCCTTAAGTAGAACTGACCTACTCAGATATGAATATTTCATGACTTTTCCACAAGGGGACCATTTCATGTATACACAAATCCCGCCTCCAATAGTACAGGGGGTGGCGAGTGGCACCGAGTAGGCATAGCCCATAAATGGGAGGCATTTTTCTATGTACCATTACACACTCACATACCCAATTGAAAAATGATGAAATGTGAAACAGTAAGTAAGCATCCATTCATACCTATAAGATACCAACAACAGAGTATGATAGTAGAAAACTGAAAAGTGTATAGGGACCAAATACATGCCTAGAAAAAAAAAGAGTCTATAAAAGTGAATACAAATGTACTTGAAACTCATCTATAGAAAACCCTACCTGAATAGTAAGTACAGTGATATCTATCTGATGTCCCTGGAGCACACCTCGACTATCTGATCTCTCTCAGAACCACCGGGTCCTGTCCCACCTAGTATTCCATCAAAGCATCGATCAAATTCACTTGACATAACACGTATAGGAAAATCCAGTGTACTGGTGAGTAAAAAAATACTCAGTATGACACCCAGAAACCATAAAGGTATACCACTAGGAAATAAATTAAGCTTAACAGAAGGAAATACACAAAGTATACAATAAAGATATACATGAAGTACACCATACAGAAATACATAAATTTTACTACAAATAAATACACAAAGTATACCATAAAAAATACACAATTTATACTAGAATTAAATACAATAAGTATACCATAAAAAAGTTACATAGTCATCTCACATAGGTATAGGTATATAGTAGGAAAAACTAGATTGTCTAATGTAATCCACAAAACACCCAGTATCAATAAAACACATAGTATGGATGAGACACATTGACTCAATAAGTCACTCAGTCTCGATTAGACACTCATTCCCAATGAGAAACTCAGTCCAGATGAGACACTCATTACCGATGAGACACATAGTATCAACAAGTCATGTAATCTTATAATGTTACGTAGTCTAAAAAAGTCTTGTAGTCTAAATGTCACATCTAAACACAGGATTGAGCTCACAATAAGATCAATTCGGGAGAAATCACTACTCAAGCCATCGGGTCATATGTACACTTCCAAGAAAAAACACTTAGATAATCTCAAAAGGATGGTATCGTTTCAAGGGACCATGCATCATAAACATATCATCAAATGGACACACAGTTTAAAAGTTACGACTCTTTTCAAAAAAAGGTCTCACGTGAGTCCGATCCGACCTGCAGAACCTGGCCCGACCCGCTAACTGACTTGACCCGATCCGACAGACTTGACCGAACATGGTTTGGTTTGGACCAAATTGAAATGTCTTTCTTGGTCACTTGGTCCATCCCACTGGGCCTGCGCTATAGGTCAGCTTTTGTGACCGAAATGTCCCACCCACTCCATGTGGTCTACCCCAACTGCGTTCCTCCCTGGTCCACATGGTCTCCCCAACCACATGCCTCCCCCAGGCCCTCGTATCACCCCATGTCCCATGTGGTCCAACCATCACCACCCTCCACCCCACTGTCTTCTACATCACCTACATGCTTCTTTTTCCATGTTCAACCACCAGCGCTAGTCTCATTCACTGTTACACCGATGGTCCCATCGACAAACCATTGGGGCTCATCCGATGCCCATAAAATTATGTAGTCACATATCAGGCCTTATTAGGTCTTGATCAACACATTTTCGTCCTCCAAAATCAATTTTCCTCTGCTCAGGGGTCCGATCAGGTTTAGATACTCTTGAAAAGTTTATCCATGACTACAAGGGTCTAATGGAGAAGAACGCAAAAACCTGGGGAGGAGAAAGGAACCAATATCATCTTAAAAATGATCCTCTACATTTTTTTTGTCTCTACCTCAAATTTTTCTCATTATAGGGTTCAATGAATAGGGTAACAAAAATCCCATTAACAATTCCCAATATTAGCAATCCAATAAGAATAATCGAACCAAGGATAAATCTATTTGTTGGTTGGTCTAAGTTTGTCATTGATTCTATGAACAAGGATGAAATCACAAAGATATCAAATTCCCTAACTATATTTGGATCACTTTCTGATGTAGGTCAATCGTCATATCATCATCTTTGGCAAGATCCATTGAATCTGAGGCGCATCATTGTTCATCAATCCACATTCCGATATTTGATCTATAATCACCATGAAGAGGAATTCCTTATACTTGTCTCATGGGAATCCAAGGGTTATGGTGATGACCCAAGATTCTTGAAAAACACCATTATAAATAAAATATTTGTATTAAATATTTTATTACAGATACTTCCAAAAAATAACTTTCATTCCCAACCTACACCGGTCGATGTTAGGCCCCACTTTTTAAGGTAATGTCTCTCCTATGAACACAATGGTTCCCTCAGATATCTATTTTGATAAATCATTTATAAGTTATTCTAATTTTCTAAGATACTACATCCACATTCTATTTAATATTTTTAATATTCTTCAAGCAATTGTTCCATGTACACCGGGCCTCAGATTCACAGGCAGTCTCAATCTCTAGACCAGTAATAATTATCTATAATATATATATAAATAATACATTCAAATTAAAAGATGTTAAAGATACAGGTCCCACCAATCACGTAATAAAACTATTCATACAAGTTATATATGAAAATAATAAATCCATCATATCATGACCCATAAAAAGAGATGGGTGTGATAAAAAAATATCATAACCCATGAAATGAAATGGGTATCATAAATATATAACCATATAAAACCTATAGAAAAGATATAGAATTCATAATCTTTTCATAAAAACATAACATATGTCATGAAGTGGGTTTAAAATAAAAATCAACACATGGAAGAAAAATGAGTATTATAAACCTCATTCTATTAAGACATAATACCTTGAAGAAAGAATATGAATGGAATTATTGGATCATTTCCCCATAAATAAATGAGTAACATCAACATATATCATCATAGATGGAAAATAATTTAGAAATACCATATAAAATATTTCTTGATGAAAATTTCTTTTATTATTTTAAAAACTATTTTTAAATCATAAATCCTTTTAAAAAAAATTCTTTGAAAATAATCTTGAAAACTTATAAGGAAATCTTGAAAATGTTTAGAAAAAAATTTCATTGATTTTTATTAAAAAACATATAAAGGAATATTTTAAACCATAAAAAATATAAAAATACATTTTACATGAAAAATAGCTTAAAATATCATCTTTGAAATAATTTTTTGAAAGAATGGTTCATGAAGTTCATGTCATTTGTCTCAAAGACATAAAATTGAGACAAAACTACTTTACTACTTTGGTAACTCTTAAAAAATAAGACCCGTGGCAGATATAACATTAAATTTATAATTAAATACATATAATATTAAGTATAAAAATAAAATAATATATTCATGGGTAGTATAATCACACAAACCAACGAGATGAGTGCTGAATAATCCATAAATCTCACTGAAATGAAAGAGAATTGAAATCCTCTTGCCTTACATCTTGAATATCATCATACTCAAACAAACATCCTATATACTAAAAATAATTTTATTATAAATATTTTATAGAACCATAAACTTATATATGATACCATATATGGTGTTCTCATGTCCATATATTACCCTATTTTAAGCCATTCCTTATTAATATTTTCCTTTGGATAATATCCACTTTGTTTTATTCATGTGTCTTAATTTTGTATGTAATTGATCCACAAACATATATCATGATTTAAAAAATTTAAAACATGATATAAACTACATTTTTATATAGTATATATGTATTTATAAAAATTTATTATTGATATAAATATGAAATGGAAGACACCATTTATGGAGACGGTAGGTCATGCATACGCATGACCATTATTTCTTTTTAATTAACATATTTATAGAAAGAAAGATAATGAAATATATGTATAATTATATATTAATTATAGTATAATTATTGTGTAATGTATATCATATGTGTTTACCTAGTCCAGCATTAATACATTCCATGTATAGTGTGAATGAATGCCATCGCTTTGAGGAGGTGGTAGTCCACACTTCCCCTAATGAAATTATCATAGTTACAAAAAATAGAAAGCGTAATGGTATGTTCAATATTAAAATTATATAAGAATAAAGTCATTATAAATATCACATATATCATATATAAATATTTTTTCAATCATAATTCCCAACAATTAATGTTGAAAAGGAAAAACAAACAACATCGTTTCATGAGGAGACATTTCATCATACATGTGAATGATAAGTTCATTACCCATTAGATGGATGTCTGTACATGTTTAGTTTGAAACCATATCAATAAAACAACTTAGTATATTTATGACAGTGAGGCTAATATGTAATAATTTATGAAGAATATTTTAGATAGAGAAGAAGTAAAATAAATGAAAGCATCTTGAGGAATGATGTTACCTATTCTTTAGGAAACTCCTTTTGGTTTTCACCAAAGGGATTCTTTGATTTGATTAATTCATAGAGGAAATCATAAAGGAAGAATGTAGGTATGTTGGAATGTTAATTGGGAAGATATTGGTTGATATTACGTGGCATGAGAGGTGTGAAGAAGGGGATAGTTGGTGACATTATTTTTTGGGTGGGATGAGATACACATGGTATTTTTTAAAATAAGTTAGGTGTACCCATGTTTTTACATAAAAATTCATCAAAAACCATTCTTAATAATGAATGGATGGTTCATGTATAAAATATGTGTAGCCATAGGATGTTTGAAAAGTGTATAGTTCAGTTTTCATATTATGTTTAATGTTTATTCCCTTTTTAAGATTAATTTTAACTTAATCACAATAAGTAATTTCAATCACATTCACTAATATTTCTGGTCAAAAATTATTTTTATCATATTATAATATATATATTATACTAATAAAAACTGTTTATTTAGATTATTTTACTTTTAATTCATAGAAGCTGATAAATTATCTTCAATGCTAATCACACAAATGTGGGGAGAAAGTAGGTTTTTAGAGTGATAATTGTAAAACTATCCAAGTTCATATTAAAATAATTTGGAAGATCTTTAGGATGATACTCGATGGAGGATTGAAATTGTATAAATCAACCTATGGAGGGATACTTGGGATACAACAAGTATTTATTTTATGGGTTGTCCACTCCTAGATATAGCCTTCAAGGAGGCGAGTAGGAACCCAAATTTGATAAAGGTTATCCTCAATAATGATAAAAGGGTGGTTCTTGAAAATATCTTCATGGTTTATGAACTAGAACAATTTTATTTTATAGGATTGGTTTTGGGGAGTTTTAATAGTAATAACTATATGTGTATTTTCCATGATCAGATTGAACTCGAAGAGTGGGATTTGAAACTAAGGTGTAAAGTGATACTGACTAAAATGAATTAACTAGTCTGGAAGATCTAGAATTCGGAGGTTCACATGGATGATAATATTCAGCATAAAGGGTTTCATATCATTTCTAGGTTCTATTTCTCTAATATTTGACATATGGGGTCTGCAGATCATCACATTGTTCAAAATGAATAGGCAAGTATACTTTGGGATTCATTGGGGATAAGTGTAGATATCTACATAGATTATTATTTCATTCATGACAAAGTCAATGATTTGTTACATGGAATGAAACCCCATGAGATTGAATGTAAGATGTGCAATATGATCTTTTCAGGTATCTGTTGAAAGATGTGGGAAGAAAGAATAACATAAAGATAAGGTATTATATAATCTCACACTTCAAACCATGTGAGGAAAAAAATTATTTCTATGGAGTTGGGATCGACTATCAAGGATAGGTGGAAATATTCTTCATTGTGTAGGTTTATCTCAATTCCTTGTGTGAACCTTGTTTCATGCCTCAACAACCAAGGTAGATGGGTCAAATGTTTTCCACCATGTAGAGGACTGAAATTTAATGTTGATGGCGTGTACATAGCTAGGAAAATGAGTGGAGGTGGGTGGTTAGTGAAAGTAGAATATAATTTTTCCTGCGTTTTAATGAATTCTATAGATCTAGTAGTTCTCTTGCTATATAAATTAGAGCCATCCATTCTATTATTTCCTTGTGTGGGAGTTTCAATACATTGGTGGATGTAATTGACTCAGATTATGAGGATTTGTTTAAGATTATTCTTTTAAAATTGGATCGTACCTCATAGTTTGACAGCTATGTTATAAGTAAAATCATTCAAGCGTGTATTATAGAGAATTTTTAAAGATAAAATAACTTTTTAGCCAACAGGTTATCTCATGAAGGAAGGGAAAATGAGGAACTCATTGTTTAAGGCAGAATAGGCTCCATGCCCAATGCATGTAAACACGTTATCCAAGGAAATGCACTTCAGATCCATCAATTCAGGACACCATGATTTGTTTTTTATACTCTATGTTTGGTGTCTTTTTATTTCCCTAACTTACCTCAACAAAAATTTCTTTTTCATTCTGTTAGTATTTTTCTCTATTCATCCAAACATGATGTTTCCCAAAAAAATCCAAAAACATCTCTCTATGATAATTTTTACATTTTGAGTTAGAAAATGAATTTCATTTTATCAAATTAATTTTCTAAATGTGTGTAAAATTAATTTTATTAATTTTTATAGAAGTACTTAATAAAAATTCTTTTAAGAAAATAGTTTTTCATCCATATAAAGACATTACTAATAATGTATGAATTATTATCAATATTTTTTATTTATATAAAACTATTATAAATAATATATATAAACTAGTTATTAGTATTTATATTATTATGTATAATGGAGTTGTTATAACTATTTTTTTATTAACTATAACAATAATATGTTGTTTCAAGAAACTCGGTGTTGCGTGTAACACAAGCTATGCTGACGTTGCATTTAATAAATGTATATCATGGTGTATTTCATAATGAGAGTTTTAATTATTTTATCATGAAACACATGACATAAAATAAAATTCAATTATTCAAAAAAATATTCATTAAAACTCAGGGTTTTATAATTTAACTTTATTTTGTTCCATCTATTGAGAAAATGGAAACAACTTTCATGCATACATCTGATCTACCATATCCATGAATAGTATCATTCATTTTCCATCAATAACATTAATAGAATAATAAAAAATCATATATAGTTAATATATAAAATATTTTTATCATGTATAACATTATTGATATGATATAACCATGATTCAAATAAATGGACTAAGAATACCAAACCCAAACTTACACAAAAAAGGAAGCAGCTATTAAGTGAAATGTGATTTTATCCCGGAATTATTAATAAACTGGAAAAAAACACAATTAAATCATGTATTTTATTATACATATGACTATTTTAATTTAATATATGTACAATAAACAAATATTAATAATTTTTTTGTTTGAATCTTTACAAATGAAGTTCAGACTTAAATTAAGGGATTTTTTTCCCAATATGTCTTTATAGGGACATATGTTATATTACACACCTATCTTATTTTTTGATGTGTATATGCAAACCATCTAAAAAATATTATCATGATTTTATTTATTATCATTATATTTTATGTTTTATTTAAATTTATTACTTTATGGGGATTATGATTCAAATGTTAGAAAAGTGGTAAGGGTTTTACGATGTAATTTCATCATTTATCAGGATTTTTTTTTATGATTCTGATTGTGAAATATTGTGTTATATCTCTCAATAAAATCATGAATTATTTTATTCTGTGGTTTTTTCCTAAAAATAAATATTATCATTTAATTTTAATTTATTTATGTACTTGAGTCTGGAATAATGTTTTAAAGGAAAACCCACCTTATTTGTCTCTTAAAATGAAAATTTTTTTTTTCCTGTGCATATATTCTAATTTTTTTTCAATATTGTCAATAATATTCATAGAAATTTTTTAAAAAAAATTTTTAGGCTTGTTTTTTTAAAACATAGTTTATAATGAATATTATTTTCATTTTTCGAATGAGGTTATTTTGAATTTTTTCCACAATTGTGGAAGAAATAATTATTTTAACATACATGACATGAAATGAATTATCTATATTCATAACCACTAAATTATTTAAAATTTTCATTAAAATTTATTGATTCTATTTTCAAGGAAAATTATTGTTTTAATATATTGTAAATTTTTGGGTTTTAAAAATTTTATTCCAATGTGAAATTTATATTTTCCTCCAGATTGATTTAATGATCCTTATATGCAATTTCTATTCTTTAACATCAACAACCATCAATGTTTATTATGAATTATTGTGGATATGATCAAATGATTCAATCCCCATTCATTATGAATATGGTCTATGATTATAATGATAATATATTTATAAAAATATTTTAATTCCCTTGGGTCATGTTATGATGAAATGTTTATGATAATATGTTCCATTCCACAAGTAATTCTATAATGAAATTTTTACATAAACCATTTTATTTTTCATGGGTACTAAAATAATTAATGTTTTGTGATCTTATTTCACAAAAATTTATGGGTTATTTAATGAGTGGGACCTTTATCCCCCTCTAATAAATTCATTAAATATTGATATAGCACAAGATAAACAAGGATTAAATGGGGATTATACCTAGTTCAGTATGAGAATTTTTCCACTATGATAGTCTTGGGAGTGTACCTTAAATACTATGGTTGTTTTAGGAGTGAACCCATTCCACTGTGATATCCTTACAATCAATCCTTGACTATTATTGAAACGATATTTTTGGATTATGTGTACGTGAAAAAACTATTTCTTATAAAAATATAATTATTTTTTGGCTTAGGTTAATTCATTCCTATTTGATTTATGGCTTATAAAAATCCTTGATTTATACCATGAATCATCTTTATGGACTATGATATTCAACATATGGTTTTTAAAAGGTATTTTCAGGTTCTCATAACTTTATTCCCAGATCATGCTTATGTTCTCATTGATATATACCTTGTTTACCCTTACTGGGCATCTTAACTCACCCTTTCCCATGTTCCCTTTACCATTGTTATAAAGAAAATAATTGTGTATGATATGTCTAAAAAGGACTCTAGTTATGAAGAATATACATAGAGATGATGTTGTCCGCCTATAAACAAGTTTTTTATATTTCCAAATTTCCAAAGATACTAGACCTATAAAATTATAGCATGGATCATTATATTATGCAATGAATATACATCTGTTAGGATTTTATGTCTAGGTTTAAAAAATTTAGTTCAGTATAGTTTTTTCTGAGAAATATTTTGTTAATCTTTGGAAGCTAGGATGAGTAAAATTTAGTGGTAACCAAAAAAACAGTCAATGTATAAGAAGATATAATATAATTTGGTTTAATTATAGAGTGAGTGGTTTAAATGAAATTATATCCCTATCTAGATAATACTAGTTGATGTGGATAAAGTACAGTTGTACCTAGAGATAATAAATCTAAAAATTGAGCATCTGTAGATGACTCAATCATCACAGGATGCATGGAAACATGCCTTCCTCCACACCTAGTTTTACTATCTTGGTGGATATTAATTATAAATTCACAAACTCTTTATGGGGAATAATGGAGGATTTAAATAGATGATGTATATTAACATCCTTGGTAAAACCTAAGTTTTGATATATTGAAAATAAGTTATCATGATATAAACATCCTACAATTTTTTTCATGATCATGGGGTTTCAACACTATGATTATTATTTCTCATTCTATGATTTTTTTGTTTTAATCAATGGATAGAACATAATTGATTCATTATAATGGTGAATGTGATATAAAATGCAATAAATTTATTCCAATGTAACCAAACATTATTAGATCTTTAATGAAAAATATAATTTCCATGATCACGCAACAATGACAATCTATGAATCATGATATTATTCCAAATGAGAAAAGGATGGAACAATATTATATTTAATGCTTCATGAGGCCACATACAACATCCTTTAGTAGATATGATTATTCACTAGTTACTGATAAATGAATTAGTACCATTAAAAATCCTTTTTTCAGTTTATAGAATATGAAAAATTAATTTTTGTTATATATAATTTTGATGGTGAAGTAAATAAATTGTGGAATCGTATAAAAAATATAGTTCTAGAAGATAAATTTGTATCAAATGATTAATATGATTCATATAGATTATTTTTACATAAGCAATTGACTATTATTTTTACAATGGGAATAGAGAAATAATTCCTTGATATAAAATACACGGGTGTTGAATCTATTGGAACCTATGAGGAAAATATTACAAAACATGTTAGATATACTTCTAGTATTATCTTTTATCCTGAGGTTAAAGTTGATCAGTTATTTAGTGGATTAAAAACAAGTCTTTGTAGATATTTGTAAATAATAGACTTTAGTAGCTGTGTAAAAATAGTTTATTGTTACATCAATGTGTAAATAGAGATTGTAAATAGCCATCACTCTTAGAGATTCAACAAAAAAATAAATTCGGATGTCAAGAGAAACTCTAAAACCCCTAGAAAAAAGAATATGGTCTTTTTAGTACTCAATGTGTTTAAGGAAATAGGGGGTAAATTATATTAAGGAGAGTGGTAAATGTTTTTTTCCTAGAAAGGAAGGTCATCTGGAACTTGAATACTAAATTTATTGGAATAAGTAAGATAATGACACAAATAGAAGGAAATATCTACAGAATGTACCACCCACACTCTAGTGTTTAAAATACATGGATTATGGTAATTGTTCTAATAAGTTCACAAATCCAATGGTTAATTATGATGATCGATGTTAGAATCCTCTTAATTTGAGTGAAAAAAGGAAATCTTATGTGAAAATTATTTCAGATGAGGGTTGTGACAACAACTAAGTGAATGGTACACATTCCATCTAATCTACTACTACTGATTTCTCATTTAGTCATCAATATGTATTTTTTTATTTTCTAAAAACACTTTTATGGGTAAATTGTGAACTATAAAAAAATTCAAACCATATTAAATGAGTCCAAGTGGGAGACCAAACTTGTTCAAGCAAAAAAAGTAAAACACAAAAGGAGGTCACATAGTTATTAAAAATGAGGCTAAAATTGGTGGAATTACTTACCTGATATGATCCTCATTTAATATCATAAACCCTTAAATATAGATCATCTCTGATAAGATCCTCAAAATGAGTGGAGATATTGTCCTGTGATTGGATGAATTCCTCCTCATTGATCTTCCTTTCATTGACGTCGTGATCTAAGATCATATAATGTTTGTTGATCCAAGATGTTCGAATTGTGTTCAAATTAACATGAAGTTTCCTCCCTACGATTTTATCCTTGTCATTCTCTGAATCCTTGAACTCCATGGTCTCAAATGGAATTTCATCATTTGAGTGAAGAATATTCTTGAGATGTTTCTCTGGTTCTTTTGAAGAAACGTGTCAAACCTGTTGATTTTTTTGAGTGGAAACACTCTTTATTTTCCCCTACTTTGGCTTCAATATCATTTCACTTTTTGATTCATGTTGATATTGTTATGATTATCATAAGTATATTTGAGTATTCCTTCCAAGGACTTGACTTCCCCCCCCCCCATTTGGATTTGTAAATATCCAATTATTGTGTCTCAATTATTCCCTTTTCTTGAGTCCACCCAACAAAAGTGTGACCATTAGAATGCTCATGATCCGTTATTAATTGAGAATTTATCTCACTATAACATGATTTTGGATATCGAGACCATCATTATATTTTTTTCTTTATTATGATGATGGTTTTCCATCCTTCTAGATCCACATTATCCATTTCAACTTCATCCAATGTATAAAAACAAGTTTGGGACTTAAAAAACACTTTTAGGCGTCACATTATACAGTCACTCCATGACCCCGAGACAATATCACATTCATAATAGGGGATTTAAGATTTTCTAGAACTGGTCTTACTTCAAAGTGGATACTTTCATTATTATGAGCCTCCACCTCTTTATCCACCGGAACATTAACCAGCTCACTCGTCTTCAATAGCTCATTAAAGGAGGGAGTCATCGAGGGGCTAATGCCTCATTTAATTGTGGATATACAAACTCTTTTATATCTATTTTTAAATTTTATCATTATAATGCCTCAATGATTATTTTTTCAATTCGTAGTGATGAATTTTAATGGAATGACGATTGAATCTCAAGTCTATGATTTCTCTCCAATTGAATTTTGTGAGAATTTACTTCATAAAAATATAATAATTATTCATATGGTTTAATTTGATGTCATCTTTGAAAGGTATTTTTATTCTCTACCTAAATCCCAAATTAATTTTAGATGAAGGGAAAAATATTTAATATTTCAAACCAACCTATTATCATTGATCAGTGTGATGATAAATATTAAATTCCAATGGAGATAATTCTAATTGTATTAGTCTTGCTTCCTGTTTAAATGATTTTTTATCATATATGGTTAGGGATAAATTCAACCACAATGATGTTCTTATTTTATATATAACAACCCTGATCTTTATTATAGATTAATTAATGATTTATTATAACAAAGTACAGATAATAATATCTAAAAGAATGATATATCTAGATTCTTTGAGAATTAGGTATATTTAACAACATCTTGAAAATGGGATTCAATAACATTTTTAAAAACATCCTTAACATGCTTTTAAACATCTCAAGATTTTAAAACTCCTTGGGATGATTTAGGTAAAAATATAAGAAAGTGGTGTGATATAAATCATGGTGAGGGAATAAACATGGAATAATTTTATACATGATAGATAATAGGAATATCAATGGGGAATAAAAAGACTATGAATCATTAAAATGAACAATGAGACATGATATAACATGATAACCATGACATGGGAAATGTGTAAACAACATAAAACACTGCATCATAAACATAGATAAAGGATAAAAAAGAAAGAAATAAAGGTGGAAAAGTTCCATAATGGAATAAAGTTCACTCTCTATCCCAACATGATGCCTCATGAGCCTAAACATTACCCAATGAATTGGAGCACTATATAATTCTGGTTACACTCATCACTTTCATTTCATTCTCATGATTATGTATGCCACCCAGATCTTACAACATGGATTCATTAATCATTATACTTTATTAAAAGATAAAGGGGTGTCAAAAAAATTCATACATTTCCCAATTCAAAGATTTATAAGTGTATAAAGTTGAATTACACTACTATTAAATGGGTATGGTATTTACTACACAATTGTTTTGAAATGGAATGTAGTGGTGAAATTTTAGCAGTATGATGACATCAAATAAAATTTTATAAAATGGGTTTATGAGAGGGAAAGTTTTATCACCTAAATTGGAAATCAATTGGAATTTAAAAGGGATATATAATAATAAATCTCATCATAATTAAATGAAGCCAAAATATATAAGGTAAATAAGATACTTGAATAAAAATGAGAAAGGGAAATATCCCTTACTTGAGTTTGTGAATAAAAATGTTTGGGTGGGGATTATTAAGAGTTTGGGGAACCATGGTGGTATAATAGAGATTTTATAGAAGATTATGGAAATTCTCTAATGAGTTTGAGTGATGACAAATGGGATCGTTAGTGGGTTTAAATAGGAAAATAGGTAGATTTATTTATTATTTAGGTTTTGGACTCTACATTATAAAATAACCAAAACCACAAACCAGACCATGGGTTTTACACATTTTTTCATCACAATGTTAGTTGTTATATTTATTTTATAAGGAAAAGGGAAGAAAATAATAAAATAAATCAGCTTTATATGTGGAGGTGAGTCATACTCTTAAATAAATGATTTTAAATCATGAGAATATATTAATGGCTTTGGAAGTTTTATAAAAGAAACAGAAAATTAATAAAATATACATAAAATCACATTATTTTTAAGGTAAGACATATTGTTTTCTTTTATACCCATTAAAGTTTTTATTACGTCTTTTTTGTTCATTATAACTTCATAATACATACAGAATATTTATACTGTATTTAATTTTTACCCCAAAATTTTACTTTCTCAAAAAATCCAAAATATTTTACCACTGGATAATTTCTAAATTATAATTAAAAAAATAATATTAATTTTATATAAATAATTTAACAAACATTTAAATTTTAAATTTTAAAATAAAATTGACGTTTATTAAGAAATAATTGGTTTTTTTAAAATAAAAGCTTCCATACTGATGTTAAAATTAAATATGACTTAAAAATATTAAATAATAATTTATATTTATTAAAAATTACATAATAATACTATTTTATGAAAATATTAACTATTTTAAATATATATTAATACATAAAATTTAGTCCCTTAATTTAGTTTGAATATTACCCAAAAAAATACTATTTCTATTTTATTGTATCAAAATAAAAATCATTTATAATGTATCAATAATTGGATGAAAATATATTCATTATTCAATGAAAAATAATTCAATGAATCTTATTTATAGGTTCTTGATAGATATTCCTTTAATACACTAAAAAAATCTTTAAGAGTAATGTGTGTGATGCTGGGAATTTCAGGGGTTGTTCAGCGAACTTTGTTTGGGCCATGATATTGATGAGATTGAACATATCCCATAAAAATTTTCTCTCATACTTATGTTGTTGGATAAAATCATGGGATTGGTCAAGGTGAAACCCCATAGATGATGTATCCCTTGAAATCTTTGGTAAATGGGATTCAAATATTATGATTCTACCAGTTGAGTCCTTAACATCCATTGTATGTGTTAATTGGATTTTTTAAAACCCTATATTTATAAAAATCATGTGATCAATTTTTAGCAGTTATATTATCAAGGGTAATGATACATAATAGGATTTAAATCAATATTTATATAATAATAAGAATAATCATGTGTGTTTTCTATAACCATATTACACAATAAGACATATAATTAAATAAAAAGGGGAATTTTTTTATAATAGTATGATTCATTACAATATTCCAACCATAATAAAATTTTCCACCAAAATTTTTGTTTCCCATACTAATATAGATGGGGGTAACTATATTTCATCACCTCATTTGGATCCTACGTTTCTTCTTCAAAATTACTGTTTCACCACCAAAATTTTAGAAGGTGAATTATTTTATTTTATAAAAAAAAATTATGATCTAAGATCTTTAGTGGATAATCTTCATAAGAATGTTATTTATAAAATGATACTACCTATGGATTGAGAAAATGTGAGGGCTCTGTTATGCACTTCCTAAAAAGGGATACATGGAATATGTCATGTTCTCGATATTGGTTTTCTTTTAGTGCTAGACTATAGGCCACTGATTCGATACGATCAAGGATCTAAAGTGGTCAATATATCATTCAATAAACATACATTTGTACGAAATCTCATAACTTTAATCCATGGAGATATGTTGAGGAATTCTATGCCCCTAACATCAAACTCTAGGGGACATGGATGATTTCCATCATCCCCCTTTTTTGACTATGAGGATCCTTTTATGTTGTTGAATTGTTTTAAAATTTTCCAAAATTTCCTCATCCATTTTAGAACCTAGAAGTTTGATTTCCCCAACATCATCCCAACAAGAAGGTATTCTGTAAATATTCCTATAAATAGAATCATAGGGGGATATTTGGATGATTGAGTTGATATTTTTATTGTATGAGAACTCTACAAGAGGTATATGTTTGTCCCATCCTCCTTTAAAGTCCATAGAACATGTTCACAACAAATATTCCATTTTCTTAATATTCCACTCATATTAGACATCAGTTTGTGGATGATAAGCCATCCAGATTCTCAAATCTATGTTTAGAGAATATGGATTAATTTTCTATAACATAGAGGCAAATCTTGGATCTCGAATGTATACAATCGATAGTGGTAATCCAATAAGAATTACCACTTCTCTAATGTATATCTGCACTAGTTGAGCTAGTGTAAAATCTTATTGATTCACATAAAAGTGAGTTTTATTTGTAAATTGATCAACAAAACCCATATAGAATTTGCTCCCCAGGATGTCTTTAAAAGTCGGGTGAAAAATTACATGGTGATTTTTTCCACTTATTTGTTGGTATGGGTAATATTTTCATCATACCATTAGACTTATACCTTTTAGTATTCACATGCAGACAAAGTAGGAAATTTGATGTATATTAATTGATCTTATATTAATATTGTCTCACTTATAGAGCACTTAGAGATATCAATATATCTTTTTTCTTCCTAGGTGAATAGAGAAATTCAATCTATGTGAATCATCCAATAGTTAATTATTTAACTCAGGATTTGATGGTACACATAGTCATGACCCAAATATCAGATTACCTTCATTAACACTGAACACTAAGGATTTCAATTTTCTTATAGATGTCACTTTCTTATGAGTTCCCGCATCATCTATTTAAGAATTAATTAACCTCTATATATGAAATGTTTGAGAAGCCATTTGTAAAAGTATTGATGATATTCCCTACTTTATGATTCACATGTCTATTATTTCCAAATCAAAGAATATTTAATGTCTCTAAAATCCTATGGATGATATAATTTCTAGGTCCTTTCTACATAGTGCATCCACTACATTGTTCTATTTACCCTTATGGTATTGTATTGAGAAGTCATAGACCATGATCATCTATAACCATATTTGTTGGCACATATTCAACTCTTTCTGTGTGAAAAATATATTTGAGACTCTTGTGATACATATATATTAAAAATTCTCACAATCAATATAATTCTACCATATTTTCAAAGTAAATTTCATAGTATCCAACAATATATCTTTAATTGGGTAGTTCTGTTTGTGAACATTCAACTACCTTAAAGTATATACTATGATTTATTCTTTAATTATTAACACACGTCCCATTCCCTTGTTTGAAAATTCATAGAATAGTACAAAAATTTATCCACCTATGGGTTGTGTGAGAATATGGGTACCAAGAAGCCACCATTTCAGCTCCTTGAATCTCTATTCACATTCATCATTCCATGAGGTGACACCCTTATGAGTAGTATTTGTTAGACAGTTTGAAAATTTATATAATTTTCTCACAAATAAATGATGATACATAGAATATCTAAGGAATCTAAATATATATGTCTCATATATTGGCCTTTTCCATCATTCATTTTCTTCTTTTCTTGAAGGGTCTACTGATATCTCACTTATTTTGATGATATGTCCCATAAATTTTACTTCCTTCAACCAGAACTCATATTTTCTATACCTATAATAAACCTTATTCTTTTTTATAGTCTTTAGAACCACGATCTAATTCTCCTCATGATCCTCCATGGTTTTAAAGTATATAAGAATATCATCTATAAAGACTAAATCAAATTTTTTTTGGCTATCTCTAAGGAATCTATTTATCATGTCCAAGAATATTTTTTATAGAATTGGTGAGATTATAACTTTTACAAAAAGAAATCATTATGATATCCTCCTTCTTCACCCTAGCATGGTAATATCAAAAATGAATATCCACATTGCATAAGTTTTGTCGTACACGTATTTGATCAAACATATAACCAATCCCTATTAGAGAATAAATGTTATTTACCACGATCTTGTCAATCTCATGCTAATAAATGAAAAGGGGAATTGACCCATTATTCTTCTTGATTAAGAGGACTAGTGTACCCCATGTGAGTAACTTAGGTGACTACACCATTTATACAAATTATCATTTAGTATTTTCTTCAGCCACTCAAGATCCACCATCACAATTCTATATTGAGTCTTGGATAATGTTAATTCCCCAAGTATAATATTGATTCAAAATTAAACATCCCAGCTTGGTGGAAGATGAGACAATTCCTCAGGAAACACATCAATGTATTCCCTCACAATAAAAATTTCATCGGGGATGGTTCTTTCCATTGACTCAGTCATTTGAACTAGATACACTTTTTTGTATGGAAATAATATTCATTCTTTTGATGCTCATGGTAGAAAATATTTGTCCCCCTCCTTGAAATTGTACATAATCCGCGGTCGAGTCACAATATAGTGAGTGATTTTATTTCTTTTGGAAATATATTTTGTCTCTATATGTGGAAAGATAATGTATTCCCAAAATTCCATAAAATGACACCAAATGGATTATGGAAGGGTTTTCTAGGAATATCAACCCACAAATTATGATATCATAGGTGTTATAAATTCTGGATTCAATAATTTCCCCATTTTCCATTTTCATCAATAAAACTACTTCCATGATTTTCAGTGGGTTTTGAATAATTCTATGAAACATTCATGATATGAATGAATGTGTAGAAATAAAATAAATAAATATATTTTGTATTCTTTAATGAATAACTCGATATCCATTTTTTCTTTGGAGGTTGTTGGATGTCTCTGAAAACCATTCACTTAGTACATTTGTTTGCAAAGTTCCCTGATTTCTTCCAGTTGAAGTAATGAAAAATGAATTGAGGATTTATCAGACCATCCATTTCCTCCATCACATTAGAAGGTTTCTCTTTTTGTATTCTATAGCCATGTGTACTTCCTTCTCACATGTAAATCATTTCTTCACCCCTTATTGGAAATTTTTGGGGTTATTATTTCCACACCTTTTACAGGTGGGATGTTGAAATTTATTGGTACTCTCTCATTTCTACATCAAACCACAAGAATTAAAATGAAATTTCCACATCTCTTCCCTATTATACACTTGAGATTCACTGATCTCCATTTTTTCTTTGAGGGAACCATAGACAATTTCATATTATCTATAAAAGTCATGGATCACCAGGGATATTCATAGACTATGATTTATCTTTCCAATGAATTGGCCAACCTCTTATTCAGGGTAATGAAAAAGCTGGTGGCATCTCATGCAAGTATTTTGACGTTTTCCTCATTCACCCTGATATATTTGTCATACTTTTTCCTTCAGGTAATGAAATCTCTTTCCATTTTAGGATGGAGAGTGTAAGGAAAATATTTATTGAAAAACATTTTATATAATTCATTCCACTATCCTCTTCAATCTATTCCTCGTGTTTTTTATTTTTGATTAATTTCCAACACTAATCATCTAATCCCTCCGTGTTATAAAAATCCAGTATAACCTTCTATTACTCAAATCATTGAATTATGGGGAATATATTCTCAATGGTGTTGATCCATTGTTCAATGATTAAGGGATAATATGGTCCATTGATATTCTGAGTCCTTTATCACATATAGGTCTCAAACGTAACTTGTTCTCTCTTAGGGGGATTTGGATGACACTTGTGATCTTGGATTATATTTAGAACATGAGTTATCTAAGAGATTATAATCATTATGTTTTCAATTCTGGCTCCCATATGGTTAGGCATCTCATTGGGGTTGTCAACACATTCCCATTCACATTGATTATTTACCCGATTACTCTAATTTATGGTGATTGGTTAGAATAAAAGGAAAATTTGGGATGATTATTTTTAAATTATTAAACACATAAACATGAATTTAATGAAATTAAATGGATAACTTATTACATTCATTTATTTCATTGACATTTGAATTTCTAGTATTTAATCTATTTTATCCATTATCTATTTCATAACATATATTCTTATCTCCATTTTTTGTTCCATTAATAATTGATTATAATGATATATAATTTTACCAAAACATATCCCCTATTATTGTCAAACCTAGTGTGTTTTATGAGCCATTTTCATTTACCATGTTACACTGTGTAAGGCATGAAACACCTAATAAGAGTTGTTACCCCTAGCTACAACTGCCCCAAAATCATATCAACTTATAGTGTCCAAAAATGGATTTATTTTCATGATAGACCATATAATCTATACTTACCAAAATGTATGGATTTTGTTTATACATAGTATTATCCCATATTCATTTTATAGAGTTTTCTAATACTAATTCCAAAATAACTAAACGTTTCCCCAAATACCAACTATAAAAACCATTCTCTTCATTAAACAATAATTCATTATTAATTAATTAAAAGTACACATAATTAAACCCAAATGACTGAGATGTATATTTTAATTGTTAAATATGTATATTGAATATCATTTTGAAAATTGGATATGACAACATTATTGAAAACTTCCATTACATGATTCTAAAATTCCTTGGCTTTCAAAACTACACAGGATAACCTAGGTATAAAAATAATAAGGGGTTGGTCTACATATACCAGTAAGGGAATAAAAATCGAATAATGTAATACATGATAGAAAATATTAATATAAATGGTTCATTGAAAGAATATGAATCATAAACCTGAAAAATGGGAAATTATATAGCATGCTATTTATAACATGAAAAATATGGAAATAACTTATAGCTCAAAATGATATACATAAATCCAGGATAAAATACCAAGACATCATTGTGGAAAAAGTAAAATAAAATAATCTGGTTTACTCCCTTTACAAACATGACGTCTCATGAGACTAATTATTACACAATGCATTGGAGCGCTATATAATTTTGGGAGCACCCATCATGTTCATTTCAGTGTCACACATAACTATTCCAAAAAGATCATACAACGTTAATTAATTAATCCTCATATTTTATTACATGATCATAGAGTATTGATAACATACATGAATTCACCATGTGAATGGGTTATAAGTTTATAACATTGAATATCCTTGATAGTAAATGGGTATGGTATTCATTGATAAATTATTTTGGTATGGAATATCATAGTGAAATTTCAGCAGCATAACAACATAATATAAACAATTATAAAATTGGGTTTATTAGATAGAAATATGTATATAATAATTACAAAATCAATAGGAAATTATGTTTTATACAAAATAACATATCCCATAATATGTAAATGATGTTAAAATACAATATGTAAAGAGGATACTTGAATAAAGACGAGAAAGGAAAATATCCCTTACTTGAGTGTGAGAGTCCAAATGCATGGGATGGGCTTCTTAAGAGATTGGGGGTAACATGAGAGAAATATTGAAAGTGGATGGAAGAGTATGGATGTGATTACAGTATTTTTAGAGAATAAAAATTGGAGCATATGTGGGTTTATATAGGAAATTTTGAGGAATTATTTACTATTTAGGACTGGGACTCTTCATAATAAAATATCAAAAACCAAAACCAACCAATGAATTTTTAAATTGGTTACTTCCATATGTGTCTGGATCTCATTATTTTATAAGTCCAAGGTCCGAACATAATGATATATCTCCATTTATTATGTGGTGGAGAGTCTTACTCTTAAATTAATGATTTTAAAATCTTAAATTATACTAATGGTTTTGGATGATTCATAAAGGCTTTATAAAATTAATAAAGTAAACATAAAATCACATTATTTTATAGTTAAGGAATATTTTTGGTCATGGATACCCTTTATTGTATTTATTATATAAATTTTGGGTCATTGTGATTTAATAATACATAAATTATATTTATATGGTATTTGTTTTTTACCTGAAAATTCGACAATCTCATTAAATTAGGAAAAACTCACCGTAGGATAATTTCAAATTTTTTATTCCAGGAATTAAATTAATTTTATCAAAATAATTTTATGAATATGTATATTTTTTCTTTCAAAATAAAATTGACATTTATTAAAAAATAGTGGGTTTATTGAAAATATAAGTTTTCGAACACTTAAAAATTTATATTTGACTTCATAAAAATAATATGGTCATTTATATTTAATAAAAATTTAATAAAATGATTTTATTAAATTATTAACTATTTATAAAATCCATTAATTTATCAAAATAAATTATTTAATTGAATTTTAATATTACCTAAAAAATACTACTAATGTTTTATTAAATTGAAATTAAAAAAATTTACAGTGTAACAATAATATGCTGAAAATATATTCATTATTCTATAAAAAATAATGTACATACTCATGATATGGGTTTGATACATACCCCTTTAATAATCTAGAATATTTACTTAAGAGTAAGGTGCACGATTTTGGTACTTTCATAAGTTGGTTCAACGAACATTGTTTGGGTCATGATCTCGAAGAGATTGAACTTCACCCGTAAATAGTTTTCTTATACTTATGTTATTGGACCACAACTTGGGTTTCTTCAAGGTAAAATCAGAGAGATGTTGTATCCCTAGGATTCTTTGATAAATGGTTGTCATAATTTTTGATCCTACTAGTTGAGTCCATCAATTTTCATGTCTATGTCAATCGGATTTGTTTCATCCCTATACATATACTAATTATGAGATCAGTTTTTTAATGCCTATTTTATCAACAGTAACGATACATAACAAACTTTTAAATAAAAATTCATATAACAAAAATAATAATAAAATTTTCTTGTACAACCATGTTACATAATTATAATTTTAATTAAATCAAAATGTTAATTTTATTTAAAATATTTCGACCCGTTACACTACATGAGTTTTTGGATGTATTTTTGAATGATTTATGTATCCTTACACTGAATCATGAAGTTGAGCTCTTAATGGAACAAATATTTAGTGCCACACCTATTTTAAAGACTTCCTATAAAAGGGCCTCAGTTGGGTAGTAATAATTGAAGAATAAAATCTAGGTGAATATTTAAATTATTATTTAGTTGACCGTGTGTTTGATCTAGGGGGTTCAAATTTACTTTTTTACGAAGAAAGAATTGTTTATATGACTTTTTATATATTATCAAGAGATAAACAAGATCACAATCAATAACAAGTATCCTCTATCCTTTATTGTTTACTATTTTGACTAACTGTATGGTGCTCAATACTTTACAAGGTTGAACATCATTATGGAAATCCAAAATTAAAGTTTAATATAGAAGATATACATAAGACATAATTTGATACGATGTATGGACAATATGAATATATAGTGATGCCATATATTCATAACAATGTTCCTACTATATTATTCCATTTGATGAATGGATTATTTAGTAACTACCTTGATCAGTTTATGCTAGTCATTATAGATGAAATTATTATCTAATCAAAGAGGATGGAAGATCATGATTATCCCAAATATAAAGTGTTGAAGAACCAAATGAGGAGAAGTTGTATAAAAAATTTAGTAAGTATTTTTTTTGATACAAAAATATTCATTTCCCTGTTATATAATCATAGTTGAGGGTGTATTTATGGATCCATAAAATAATAAAGTAATTTAATGTTGGAATAGAATAAAATGATTATTTTGGTCCATAGTTTTCTTGGTTTGGATTGTTATTTTTGACGCATTATGGAAAATTTATCATCGTTTTCCAATCCAAACACCTGGATAACTTATAAGGGTGACATGACTTTCTGAAAAGATTAATGTGAGGGAAGTTTCAAGGAACTAAACATAATTCTAGTCAATTTATCTGTACTTACATTACAATTTAGTGCATAAGAGTTTGTAATATGTTGTTATGCATAAAATAATGTATTATAATGCATTCTTATATAGAATTACATGGTTATAGATTATGCCTCAAGAAAATTGATGGTTATTGATTGAAATTACCCAAATCATGATTTTGAGTTTGTTAGAGAAATTTATTCATTAAATATAAATATGGGTATAATGGTCTTATATATATACTAATCATAATTTTTTTAAGTATATATTCACTCAAAAACAATTAGTTGTTAACTAAAGAAGGTGGATGCAGATGATTAATGATTATGACTGCTCAAAACATTACAACTATGGGAAACTGAATAATGTGGCTAATGTTTTGATTCAAAATAATAGTGAAAGATTATCTATGAAGAGGGTGAAAATATATCCAATATTTCTAGATTTTAAAAGGTTGGATCTGAAAATCATGATTGAAGGGGAAAATATTATATGTATAAAATAAGTTTTCAACAAACTATAATACTGAATATTAAATAGGAACATATGGAAGATGTAGTGTTTCAAAATAAGGTAAAAATTGGTTCTAATATTAATCATCATTGTGATGGAATGAATTTTTTAGGAAACTTTTATTTTTTTCATCCACTCTAGACTTGAAGAATGAAATTTTAGTGGAAGATCGTGGCTCTATATTCTATATTGATCATAGAACAACAAATATGTATTGATATCTAAAGAAGTATTTATGGTGTGATTACATGAGGAGAGATATTGGATAATTTTTATCTTTATACATGGTATGATTGAATTATAATGTAGAGAAAAAATAATAACGAGATGTTACAATAGTTAACCAAACCATAATCAAAATGGGAAAACAGCACTGTGGATTTTTTAATCAGACACACATGAACATCCAAAGGGTGAAATGCTATTATAATACCCTTGTTCATTATTACACATAAAAAATTGATTTATTACCCAAAAGTATAAATAATACATCTTGAAAGATTAGTAATTCTAGTTTCTTTTGGAATTAAGTACATATCATAATAAATTGTACATCGGATATAACAACACTATTGAAAACATACTTAACATGCTTATAATATTCCATAACTTTTAAAAATACACGGGATATCCTTGGGACCTATATATGAAAGGGGAGTTATATAAAGCATATTAAGGGAATAAACATGGAATAAGGTGATACATATCAAAAAATTGTCATATCAACATGTAATAAAAGGTGAAATAATCATAATCATGAATAATAATGCATGATATAGCCTTCTAATCCAAACATGGGAAATGTGGAAATAATATAAAACATTGAATCATAAACATAAGTCAAGTATAACCATGAATACTTAATAATCGTTAATTTCCCATAATGAAATCAGATTCACTACATACCACAACATGACATCTCATGAGACTAAACATTACCAAATACACCAGAGTGATATATAATTTTACGTGCACCAATCACATTCATTTCGCTCTCCTTCTTAAGTGTGCGATATAAAAAACAAAACATATATTCATTCATCATTATATTTTTTCCATGATCAAAGAGTGTGGAATAAATAAATTTGAGTCTCAAGTAAATGAATTATATGTTTATAAAGGTGAACAACCTGGATAGAAAATGGGAAAGGTATTCTCTACACAGTTAATTTGGCATGGAAAAATCACTGTGAAATTTTGGTAGTATTACGATGTCCCATAAAATTTCATTAAATTGGTTGATGAGAGAGAAAGGGGTATATCGTATTTTTTAAATTAAATGGGAAGTAATAGTGACATGGAAATATATATCCCATAGTTAGGAATTGAATTTATAAGGCATATGATATTAAAGTATCTTGAATAAAGAAGAAAATGTGAAGATCACTTACCTGATTATGTGATTAAAATACTTTGTAGGTGATTCATTGGAGATTTGGGTGCTATATAAGGACCCTAGAGTGGGTAGGTAAGTTTAAGTATTTTATTTAAGGGTTTTCAGTGAAGTGGAAGGAAATATTAGGTGGGTTTATATTAGAAATATGAGGGGATTAGTTTAATATTTCTCAAAATTAGTATTTTAGACTTTATATAATAAAATTACAAAAAAAACACAAACCATAAAATGGTTTTTTCCCGATGGTTTATTCCAAATGGTTTTTAATCCAATTATTTTATATGTTCATCATAATTACATAATAAAATAATACCCTTGATTATTTTGGAGTGAATCAGACTCTTACAGAATTTTTTTTAAAACTTTAAAATATATTAATTCTTGGAGATGAATCATAATGGATTTATGAATTTAATAAACTAAACATAAAATTACATTATTTTCAATGGGAAACATATATTTTTTCATGTATACCCTTTAAAGTATTTATTACATCACATTTGGATCATTATGATGTCATAATCTAGAATTTATTTATAAATGCTATTTTATTTTTAACCAAAAATTCTACCATCTCAGAAAAGTATGAAAAATTAACTATTTGAGAATATTGAGGTTTAGTTTTAAAAAATAATTTTCTTTTTTATAATTAATTTTCTACATATTTTCATTCTTTAATTTAAAATAATAATTGTCAATTATTGAGAAATTCTAGGTTTTTTTTTTGAAAATAAGAGGTTATGAACCTTTATAAAAATTTAATTTCACTACATAAAAAGTGTATGATCGTTTATACATAATAATATTTATTTATTAATTATATTTTATTTAAAAAATAAAAATCCATTATTTGATCAACATAAATTCCTTAATTGAATTTGTATATTACCCAAAAATACTATTTTTGTTTTATTGTATCAAAATGAAATTCATTTAAAAAGTAAAAATAAAAGGATGAAAATATATTCATTAAAATATAAATAATAATGTACATAATCATATTTCTAGGTTCTTGATTCATATCTATTTTCTACACCTACAAACTCTATAAGAGTAAGGTGCATGACAATGATACATTCATTGGGTGGTTCAGCATACATGGTTGGGGTTGTGATCTCCATCAGAATGAACTTATACCATAAACAATTTCTATCATGATTAATTTATTAGATCTTATCAAGGGTTTGATCAAGGGTAAATCCCAAAGATTCCATCTCCCTTAGAATCTCTGATAAATGGGCTTAATAGGGTAAGATCCTACTAGTTGAGGCCATTATGTCATGTGTCTGTGTATTTTGATTTTGTTAAATCTCTATATAAATACTAATAATGTGACAACTCTTCAACATCAATATTATAAATGGTAATGATGACTATGGTCTTTTAAATCTGATGGAATATAATGAAACCAAAGAAATTCATGTTTTTTCTATAACCATATTACATTATAAGATATTTAATAAAATCAAAAGGGAAATATTATTTATAAAAGTTTGGGTCATTAAAATATTCCCCCATAATATATTCCTCCCTAAAAATTTTTATTCCCCGTACTATAATAAATGATGGTAATTATGTTTCATCACTCTCTCAAGTACCCATGTTGCTTCGTCAAACTTGTAGTTTCTCTGTAACACATTGACTAGTTTCACTGTCTTATTTTATATAACTTTGTCCCTATGATCTATGATTTTCACCATTTTCTCTTCATAGGATAGATCATTATCCAATGGATCCACCTTTGGATTGAGTACATGTGAGGGTTCTGGTATATACTTCCTTGGGATGGATGAATGTAACAGATCATGTACTTGATATAGGTTAACTGGGAGTGCAAGTCGGTAAGCTACCTCTCCGTTGTAATAAAGGATCACAAAGGGGACAATGTGTCTTGGACTATGTACTCTACTCTTCCCAAATCTCATAAATTTCTTCCATGGGGATATGAGTATGAATATCATGTCTCCAAAATAAAACTCTACCCCTAATTGATGATTATCCTCATAGTTATTATTTTTACTCTAATAAACTTTGATGTGATACCGAATGGTCCTAAAATTATCAACCATTTCAGGACCTAGCTAATTGTTATCCCCAACATCATCCCAGCATGCAGGTGTTTTTATCCTCTTCCCATAAAAACCTTTAAAAGGGGGAATTTGGATACTAGAGTGGAAGAATTTTTTGTATGAGAACTTGACCAGCGGTATGTGTTTTTTCCATTAAACTTTTATTCCCACAGAACATGCTCTCAACATGTCTTAAATAGTCTGAACAGTCTACTCAGACTTAACATTATAGTGAGGATGATAGTCCATACTAATGTTCTTCTTAGTGTTTATAGAATTTTTGATACTTTTCTAGGATATGGATGTAAATCATGGATATTTATAGGATATAATCAATATTTGTGTTCTATGCATCCCCACTACTTATCTAATGTATATTCATTCTAGTTAATCTAGTGAGAAATCCCCTGAAATGGTTATAGTTTGCATAGTCATTGTAAATTTATCCACTACAACCAGAATAGAATTATTCTCCCTTGAATTATGTGAGAGAACAGTGAAAAATTACATTGTGAAGTTTTACCATTTACAAGTAGGTATGGGTAATAGTTGTATCAACCCATTTTATTTTTTCCTTTATTCTCTAACTTCTTAACATAAATGACATCTCGAAGTTTATTCTGTGATATCCTTATTCATATTGTCCCACAAATAGTGTTCTCATTGATATTGATACATCATTGTTCTTCCTGGGTGTATGGAGAATTTTTATGTATTTTAATCATCCCATAACCCATTCTTTAACTCAATATTTCATGGTACACAAAGTCTTCACCCAAATCTCACAACTCATTTTTCATTAGCGTTGAACTCTGAGGAATTCTCTTTCCTTATATCTTTCTCTTTCTTTTGAAATTTCACATAATTTCTTTGAAAATACTTTATCTTATCTATAAGGGACGTTTGAGAAATAATTTTTTAGATTATTGATGATGGTCCTTCATTAATTATTCCTATGTTTATCCTTTATAACATTAATAAGATCATATCCCTCGTGATTATCACAAGTTATAGAATTTTTTGGATCATTTCTACTTCTATTTCCCTCCAATTAATTATCTTTACATGGATAGTAGTGTATTAAGCAGTCATAGTCCTTTATTAGATCTTACCATCTTTATTGGCTCATATTCAGATCTTTCTGTGTGAATATAACCTTTAGGATTTTGTGATCCATATCTATTTCACACATCTTCCCAAAAATAAAATGTTCCTTATTTTCAAATTTTAGATAAATTTTTTCCACTCTATATCATGTTTAGGTAGTTCAATTCATGAACATTCAACTACTTTGAAGAATAGGCTATGAATTTTTAATTATGAATTAAAACACTGCCAAATCCATTATTTGATGCACTATGAAATACCAAAAAAAATTCTCCACTTTGTTGTAGTGTTAATATAGTGTTAATTAAATGACTCATTTTTAGCTCATCTAAGAACTCTTAATGTTAATCATTCAAAGAAAACAAGATTCCCATCCAAGTTATCTTGGTTGGAATGTTTTTCAATTGTGAGAAATGTTTTAAAAATCGATGATAGTACTAAAAAATTTCAAGGAAACTATGGATATCTATCACAGATTATGTCCTCTTCCATCCATAAATTGTTTCTCTCTTTTAAGGGTCTAGATATATCCCATTTCTTATGAGGATATATCCTAAAAATTATACTTCTTTCAACCAGAATAAACATTTTCTATAATTTTCTAAAATCTTATCCTTTTACAAGGACCTTTTCATAGTGCCCAGTTACTCCTCATGATCCTCCTTTGATTTAGAGTATATTATAATATAATCTACAAATGATTCTAAAATTTTTTCAAGGTAATCTATAAATAATCTATTCATAGTGTATGTTAAGATTTCTGGAGTATTTTTTAGTCCAAATGGAATTACTATGGACTCATAGTTCTGGTACATTATTCAAAAATTAGACTTGGGGATAACCTCATACGTCAACCAAACTTGGTACTATCCCGACATAAAATCCACCTTGGAGAAGTAATGTGCTCTATGTATCTGATCAAACAAGTAATCAATCCATGGGAGATTATACTTTTCTTTATTGTGATCTTATTGAGATCATGGTAATTAATGCATAGGTTCACTGACTGATACATTCTCTTGATAAAGAGGACTGATTCATCACATGGTGAAGAACTTGGGAATTTTAACCTTTTATCTAGATTCTCCTATAGTTTTTTCTTCAACTACTCAAGTTCCACAATAGCCATTATATTCAAATTCATGGATAATGGAAACACCCATTATATAATATGGATTAAAAATTCAACCTCTCAACTAAGTGGAAGGCTAAAAAATTCCTTGAGAGACATATAAACATATTCCCTCACAAAAGGAATTTCTTCTAGGGTGGTTCTTTTGTTAGACACAATCATTTTAGCAAGATATGTCTACTCATAGGGAAATAATATCAATTCTTGATATGTAGGTTCTAATGAATATTCACCATCCTCCTTTCATATATATAGATTTGAATGATTATTCACAGTATAGAGATTGATTTCTTTCTTATGGAAATTTATGTTGTCTATATATATATAAATCCAATACATGCCCGGAATTGCATTAAATTACACCAAATTGATTATAAAAATGTTTATTGGGATGTTCATCCCAAAAAAAATCACTGGGGTGGAGTTATATACTTGGTACACAATAATTTTTCAATTTTTTATATTTACAGATAACTAAACATCCATATTTTATGGTAATGTTTGTATAGTCCTACCAATCATTTATGATATTAAGTAATTTGTATAACCGCAATAAAAATGTATATTTAATATCCTGGAATTAATAACTAGTATACTTATTGCAACATCATTTTCAGGATCCATGTCAGTGCTTCTGATGGAAAAACTCTCTCTTACTACCTTGGTGGTTGTTGGTTGTCTCCTAAAACCCATGTCTAAGTGCACTGGTATGCAATGTTCCCTAGTTCTTTGTAGTTGAAGAAATGAAAAATGACATGAGGTTTGACTGGACCATTACTTTCCTATGTGACATTAGTGGGTTTCTCTACTGAGTAATCGATGGATAGGTTCCATTCATTATTGTACCTAAAGTAGTTATTCATCCCCCATAGGAATTTTTTTAGGTTCTTCATTGCACACATTTGACAAGTGGGATGTTGATATTTCAGGGCATCATTATATTTCTCCATTGAACCTCCAGAATTAATATCCACTTTACGATTTTATCATCGTGATACCCTTCAGATTATCCAATATCCATTTTTAGTTTGAGGGAACATCGGATAATCCCCTCATAGGTATCAAATTTACAGATCGATAGGTATATTGATAGACTAAGTTTTATCTCACCAATGACATTTTCAAGCTTCCATGTAGGGGTAATGAAAAAGCCAGAGGCATAGAATACATGTATTCTGAGGTTTTTCTCATAAAACCCAATATATTTATTGTCTTTTTGGTAATAAAATCTCTTTCTATTTTCAGTTGGAGCGTGTAAGTAAAATATTAACAAAAAAACCATTTATATAATTCTGTCCAAACAATTATTTCGATCAATTGAATAGGATTTTTATTCTTAATTAATTCCCCCGACTGATCATATTTTCCCTCCATAAAATCAACAACTAGTTGAAATATCTCTTTTTCAGAACATTCAAGTAAGGAGAAGATTTTATCAATGGAGTTGATCCATTTTTTCAAGACTAATGGATTGGAAGATCTTGAGAATTCATAGGCCTTTGTCACTTAAATACCCAATTATATCTTGTTAATTATATGGAGGATTTTATAGATCCTCTTAATATAGGTTTCTATACAGGACTGGGTTTACCTGTGAGATTAGTCACACATATTTTTCGATTCCCACTCTCATCAGGTTGGACATCTAGTTAGGGTATTCATCACATTTCCCATCACATTAATTATTTACTAGATTCCTACTATTTATGTCCCTTGGATAGAATAAAGGAAAAATAAGGAAATATTATTTTGAAACTATTAAACAACTATATATTAATTTAATGACCTTAAATGGAAAACATATAACTTACATTTATTTCTTTATCTTATGAATTTCTAGGATTTAATCTATGTTATCCATTTTCCATTTACTAACATATAATTTTGTAGGCATTTTTTCTTTAGTAATTGATCATACTGAGTTTTTTATTTTATAAAATCATATCCCCTAGGAGTGTTGAACCTGGTGCATCGTAAGTCGCATTGTCATGTACCATGTTATACCAAGTCAGGCCTGAAAAACCTTATCGAAGTTATTACCCCTAGGTACGTCTATTCTAGAATCATGTAAACTTGTAGTACCCAGACATAGATATAGTTTATTGAAAGAACAATTAATCTATAATTACCAATATTTAGGTATTTTTTCTTATACTAAATCTTACCCCTAAGGCTTTATCTAGAGTTTTATTATAATAATCTGAAAAATAACTAAACATTTCCTTTGATACCAACTATATAAACCTTGTTCTTTATATAACATTAATATAATATTAATTACATAAAATCAAACTTAATAAAATTTAGAATATTGATAAGTCTAGTTTATTTTTTATTTAGGTACATAGGATAACATCTTGATCATGGGATAAAAAATCATTATTGAAAAAATTCTTAAAATGCTTCTAAAATTATATGGATTTTAAAACTGGATGAGACAACCTCATGGAATACATTAGAAATGGGTGAGCTATGAATCCTATTAGGGTAATAAACATGGAATAAGTTAATAAATTTTAAAAAATAGGAATTTAAATGGGGAATAAAAATACTAATTGTCATAAAATTTAATAATAAGGAATGATATAGAATGATAATCACAATATAGGAAATGTTGAAAGAACATAAAATAGTACATCATAAACATAGTATAACGATAACTACCAAGACATCATGTTGGAAAAAGTCCCATAATGAAATAAATTTCAATCCATGTCCTAAAATTACATCTCATGAGTCTAAATATTATCCAATTCACTAGAGTGCTATATAATTTTGGGTGCACAAATCATATTCATTTCATTCTCATGCTTAAGTGATCTATATAGATCGTAAAACCTGGATTCATTCATCATAATATTTTATTCCAAAATTTTGGAGTGTTGAATAAATAAATGTAAGAACCAAGTAAAATAATTATATGTGTATAAATTTTAACATCCTTGATATTAAATGGCTAAGGTATTCAATAAAAAATTATTTTTTCAAGGAAAATTGCAGCAAAATTTTGACAGTATAATGACGTCACATAAAAATTTATAAAATGGGTTGATGTGAGAGAAACGGGTCTCTCATCATTTGGAAATGAAATAATAACTAATAAGAATATGAAATGATATATACCAACATTATTAATTAGAAATATATGGAATAAGATAATAAATAATCTTGAATAAGGAAGAGAATGTGATGATCCCTTAACTAAGTGTGTGACTCCAAATGCTTGGGAAGGGATTCTAGAGAGCCTCAGGGAACCTATAGGGACTATATAAAAATTAGGGAAGAGAAACCAAGTTCAAAATGTATTTTTATTAAAGAGGAATGAGAACATTCGTTGGTTTATTAACGAAATTTGTGGGTATTTATATAATATTTTTCAAACATACGTTTGTGAATCTATATAATAAAATAACCAAAACCAAAAAACATATCATGAATTATTTCCATGTTTTTATCCAAATATAAGTGGATTTAATTATATTATAATAAAAAGGTAATAACTAAATAAAATAACACCATTTATTATATAGTAGTGAGTTATCCTCTTAAAGAACTGATTTTAAAACCATAAAATATATTAATGGTTTCAGAGGATTCATAATGGATTAATAGAATTAATAAAATAAATATAAATAAAAATTATTTTATATGTAAATAATATATTTGGTCTTGGATATGTTTTATTTTATTTATTAATACACTTTGTGTTATGATTATGTCATAAAACACAAATTATATTTATACGGTATTTAATTTTTCCCCAAAAATTTAACTTTCAGGGAAAATTATGAAAAATTCACCATTGGATAATTTTGATGTTATGATTTAAAGAATAATATTAATTTTATCTAACATGTTTTATAAATATTTTAATTTTAATTTTGAAAATAATAATCAACAGTTATTTAGAAATGATGGGTTTTTTGATAATAATAGTTTTTGAACCCTTATAAATATTACATTTGACTTCATAAAAATTATTTTACCATTTATATTTAATAAAAATTATTTAGTAATAATATTTTAATAAAACATTATTTAATTCATAAATAAATTAATTAATCAAAAGAAGTTTCTTAATTTAATTTGAATATTACTCAAAAATACAATTTATGTTTTATTTTATAGAAATGAAAATCATTTATAGAGATACGATAATAAGACTAAAATATATTCATTATTCTATAAAAATATTTTACATACTCACATATATATTTATTAAAACCACAAACAACCTAAGAGTACAGTGTGGAACTGTGAGACTTTTATGGGGTGGTTCAACATACATGGTTTGGTTTGTGATCTTGAAGTGGTAAAACTTTTCTTGTAAATGGTTTTTCTCCTAATTAAGTTGTTGGATACCAACTTCAGTTTGGTCAATGGAAAAGACCGTAGATTCTATCTCCTCTATAGTCTCTAATAAATAGGATTCATAGGGTACGATCATACTGGATGTGGCCATCAGTTTCATTATTTATCTCAATTGGATTTGACAAAACCCTATATTTATACTAATCATGTGATCACTTTTCAACAAAGATACTATCAATGGTAATGATTCGTAATAATATTTTAAATATGATATAATATAATAAAACCAAATAATTCCATGTGTTTTCTATAACCATATTAAATAATTAGAAATTTATTTAAATCATAGGGGGAATTTTATTTATAACAGTCTTGGTCGTTACAGCTGTATCGGTTATAGTCAATCACCATACAAAGTCAACACACTTCATCGCTATTAGAAAATAGTACACTTCAGATCATATTTATTGTATATATATTATGAAAATTTTAAGGTTGGACAAAGTACTACATTTTATTTTGATTGATTGGGATCTAAGGCCTTCCTCGAAGTTCTAGTGAATTCATTAGCAGGATCTAAAAATAGAGATATGTTTCAACATTGTGTATCATCCATTGAAATGTGGTTACTCTGAGAGGAAAATTGAAACCCTTGAGTAAATATTTATATCATATTTTATATATTTATAAAGTGGTTAGGATAATAACATTCCTCTACTAATGTTTTAATACAACAATAAATATCACACAAGAATTCAGATGGATCATTTTTAATCCCTATATGAATAAAATTGTACAAAATCTAATGTGATGGGATGATGTTAGAGAATGAAATATATTCATACCTTAGCTATCTGAGGAGATGTTAAGGAAGGGTAGAGATATTAAAAATACATGAAGGATTCTTAGAGTCAATAGAAAAGTTATTCTGAAAATTTTCAGTATGATCTAGAATTTGAGGGTTGTGATAAGGATTATCTGAGAATTTATCCAAGTATGAAGTTTATGGAATTTGGGATGAAAATAAATTTAATACCAATGGTTTATTATCCCTTATGAAATTCATGATTGTGTAGGTATGATTACTTATCATATGGAACTCCCACTGATCCTCTATGAATTCCATGATGTGTTCCATGTATCTCTCTAAAGGATGTACACACCTGATCATTCAATTGTATTTAACTTAGAGGCCATACCACTGGATCATGATCTTCTATATATGGAATAAACAATAGAGATTATGGATCCTAGAGAGAAAGTTTTATAGATCTTTACCCTTCACTTAGTCAAATTTATATAGAGAAACCACCAACTACAGGAAGCTATATTACAACCTAAGAATACGATGAGTATAAGTATCCTCATTTGTTTGTATCAGAGTGAAAAATTTTGAAGATAAAATTTATTTTAAGGGTAAGATTGTTACACCCCATTCTTTTTGGAAATAATTTTTCAAAAAATTTAATTTCTATGATATCATTTGTTACATGCATCACCGATTACTAACAAACCATGATATACTATTAATATTATTATTTAAACATGGCTATTATAACCTATCCATTATACATGGAAGTGTAAATATGAATAAGCATATTTATAAAGTTATGTATAAAATGTTTTGGATAATGAAAATATGTTTATAAAAATATACTTAATTTGTAGTAAAGTTCTTAAATGTTTTGAATTTTGTTTAAGGTAAAAAAAATTTATTTTTTTTATGAAAACAATAAAAAAATGATTTTTTTTTGAAATTTTGTAATATAATTTTATTTAAATTTTCAAAATATAAGTATAAAAGTTATCTTTGAGTGAATTTTTGATATTTGTTTTCAATGATTATTTTTTTATGAATTTTAAACAATACAGATTTGTATTCAAAACTACCTTTTTGTTGGAATCAATTGAAATATAAATTATATTTTAATATTGTTTAAAATTTTAAAATAGTATTAATTATATATTTATTTATCCAGTATAGGTTTTTAGAATCAATTTCATATTGAATTTTGGTATTAAAAAAATCTAAACTTATAAGAAATTTCTCATTGGAAAACTTTTTGGACATCTCGTCTACAGGATTAATTTTAAATTAATTATTTCCGCAACTCTAAATAAAATTTTATAAAATTTATTTAATTTTTATAATGAGAATAATTTATATGATAAAATAAAATAAATTTTTGGTATTAAAAATTAGAAAATATAATAAAAATTAACTACTAAATTTATTATAAAAATTGGGGATTTTACTTTACATACGCATGTGTTAAAATTAATTTCAGCACATAGGATCATTATTTAATAAATTTGATATAATATCATGTATAATTGGCTTAAAATCATCTATTAATTCTCATTTTTATTTTCTTATTAAATGATAAATTACCTAGGTACAGAAAATGAGCCTAGTAACCATGGTTAAAAATAAAATGGTAGATGTGAGTAGATGTAGAGGTTATGCATCAACATGTTTAAAACATGTTTAATTTAGTTTTTGGATGTTTTTATGAAGCATATAATCTCTTAAATAGATTAATTATAAAAATTTTAGGAATATTTCTTGAAACTGACTTCACATTATGGAATAAATTTGTGTATTTTAAAAATGAAACTCCTCCTTAATTATAAAAGGTAGCCTCATCCCCTAATTTTGTTACACATCATAATCCATTTATATCAACGAAAATATGAAACAATATCTCCCTAACATCCTTTAACATTTTCTTGAGATTTTTCTTTTTGCAATTGACCAATTCTATTGTCCTTAATAAGATATCCAAAAGTGGTTTTTCAATGATAAGGTAATTGTATTCACTAAACTCTTTCTTTTTAATTCGTCTCTTACCCCCATTATTCAAGTCCAAATAATTGAAATATAAAATTAAACTATCTCCATTATATTTATATGTTATTATAATGATGTAATAAAATATATCCAACTCTTATTCTATGAAATTGGAAACAAGATCACCATTTGTATGTACGATAGACATCGGTCTCCTGAACCGATGTAATTCATTTTCACCCACCATTTCTGATGAATTAATATAATGAGAGATTTATGTTATATATATTATATTAATAATATAACAATACTACTTATATTATAATATCAAATATTATTTCTTAAATTTCATTCCATTGGAATATGATTATATTACTCGTGTGTACGGCGGACTACCGCCTCTCGAAGTGATGTGTATTTTTTTCACTTACTATTTAAATGGAAGGTAATAATGATAAATATAATGAATATATGTGATATAAATGAAATCATTATGAATATCTAATCCCAATAACTTATATAAACTTATTTCATTTAATCTTTCATGAAAATGGAAATAGTGTTCATGTGTACGCACGACCTAACATCTCCATGAATGGTGTAATTAATTTTCTATCTCTAAATTTAATAAATTAATATAGTTAAATGTATATGGAATATATGATATAATTATATCTTGGTTAAAATTATATATATTATGTAACCATAATCAATATAAAAGGACCATAAATAGTAAACCAAAACATATACTAAAAATGAAGCATTTATTACCTGAAACGTGATTTTAATAAATAATTGTTAATAAACGGGTAATAAAATATAAAAATTTGATAATATATGGAATGATATATAAAACTATAGTTCTATAATTGGTTTTTAATAAAACTCTATTTAATATATATGATATTCTCATGTTTACGTATCAGTCAAAACTTAAGGTAAGGGATTTTTGTCTCAATTTGTCTTCTTTGAGACATATATTATGTTATGTACTATATGCTTTTATGAGTTGTATATTCCTCCCCTATGACATGTAATATCATGAAATTAGTTATTATCATGATATTTTATGTTTCATTTAATTTTATTCTTTCTTGAATATTATGATTCAAAAGTTAACAAAGTGGTAAGGGTTTTATGATACAATCATATCATTTAATATGATTATTTATACTTATGTTTATGATGATGAAATATTATATTATATCTATATAAAATCACTAATTTTCATATCCTAAGGTTATTTTATTAATATATATGTTTTTATTTCATTTTTTTCAATTTATTGAGTCATGATTCCAAAATATATATTTTAATAAAAATTAACTTAATTTCCCTCTTTGACCAAAACTCATTTTTTGTCCATGTCTTTGTATTCTAAAAAAATCTATAGAAAATGTGTTTATTATTCACTAAATATATTTTAAATTAATTTATAAAAATAGTTGAATGTTAATATTCTTTTAATTTTTCACTTGAGTCACTTTTTACCTTCTTACCACAAATGTGAATGAAATATTTAATTTAGCATACATGAAGAATATAATTTTACACCATCCCAACAACTCAATTATTTAAATACTTGTTTATATGTTTTAGAGATTATTTTAAAATAAAATTACTTCTTTAATATTTGGTAAATATTTATGTTTAAAATTTTTATTTCAATTTGAAAATGATATTTTCATCAAGAATGTTTTGTTCATATTTAAATTTAATTTCTCTTCATTAATATTAAAAACCTCCAAGGATTCATATGAATTAATAGAGATATGAACAAATGATACAATCATTATAATTTATTTACATGTTTGAGGATTATAATGAAATTATATTTATTAAAACTGTTTATTTCCCACAGGTTATCTCATGATGATATTATTATGAGAACTATTTCCTTTCAACAGGTGTTTTTATTATGAAATTTTTATGAAACCCATTTCTATTTTCATGGGTTGTGAAAGCATGAATTTTTCATGATCATGTGTAAAAAAATGAATAGATTATTTCATGTGTGAGACTGATATCTCTATCTAATAAATTTTGTAATGATTGATATATCAAAATATAGAAAAGAAAGGAATCAGAGCCAAACTCAATTCACTAAAGGACTTTTTCGACAATGATAGTCTAGCGAGTGAACATCGAATAATATAATGGATTGGGGATTAAACACAATCACCTAGGATATTCTATCACTCTCACAATGTGACTTTTATGGGAAAATTTCCAATCTATAAGCTACTTTTCTTATAATATTGTATCCAAAAAATCCCTAGATGATTCATGAATATATTTTTTCTCTTATTAGTCTCATTAGAGTTCCTTTATTTGGGTTCATATGATGTATATTTCCATATAATAAATGATTATTGGGTATCTTGGACTATTTTGACCTTACATTCTTCTTTATCCTAGGACATCGTGACCTCTCCGTAGATATATTAGAGAATTAATGTTTATATAATTATTTATATTCACTTAAAAATGGGTCTATGAAATAATAAAATCAAGAAATCCGTACTGAGAATACATACCCAATAAAGGAACCATAATTTCAGGTAGTTCACATTATCTCATTTGTTGGGATGGTCTCCATTCTCTATTAAATGATGGTAGTCATTCAAATAGGTTTGGAATAGATTATGTTCTGATAATGACTCCTATTTCTATCCATTTCTTCTTCTTCAGTGGTTTCATCATATCTTAATGAATTAATTAAATGATAATATTACCTCAGGTATTGCAGGTGGAGTTGGGATCACAATCATCCAGAAAAAATTATCACTTAATATGATTATTTAATGATCAAAAAATATCTTGGCCATCCAATCATCGAATTTCCACGCATATTAGTTTGGAATTTAATTCCATTCTTCTTATTATTATAATTAATGAGTAGAAACCCTAATCACCTATAGTGATGATTTTATATGTTTGAAATTCCAATAATTCATGATTTTTTTGGAGTATATGTTTGATTATGATGTAGTATTGGATATTATTTCTAGGTATCTGATGAAAGTTGTAGTAATCAAGGTTATATTTCTGACTGAAATCATCAGGCTTATTGACCTCTAGTAGTTTCAGTGGGTTATCTTCATGGTTATAATTAAGTATCCCACAAAATTATATCATAGAATGTAATAGGTTTTATTCTTACATTCATAATATTTTTTGAATATTTTTTTCTTTTCATCCCTCCTGAAGAGTAAATTTTTACTACCACCATCATTCAGGTGGAGACACCCACTGATATTGCACAAAATAGTTTATTAAGGTAGTATTGGTACTTTCTTAACTGTGATGGTGTTACTATCTACTATACCGAAATTTTATTATTATACTAATGAAATGAAAAAATTTATTTCCTTTGATTGTGATAATAAATCCTCAACAATGGAAAACATCTGAAATACACTGGGATATTTTAGTGAAATTAAAAGTTTATGTAGCTCGTTATTGATATTTTTTATACATATCGTCAACAACTTATACTAATGGAGCTATATGTTATGTTTTTATTTTTTACCTTTCTTCCCGTTATGAAATCTATGACTCTAAATTTTTTTATACTTTTTATACTTTTATTTTTTTTGTTTAGTTTTACACTTTGTAGTGAGATTGATTGATAGAAGAACTATCATCATTGATCTTCTCAATTGGTGATTCACCTTGTTGGAATATTGTTATACCATAAGTATA
This sequence comes from Viscum album, assembly GCA_963277665.1. NCBI lineage: Eukaryota > Viridiplantae > Streptophyta > Magnoliopsida > Santalales > Viscaceae > Viscum > Viscum album. The sequence continues at coordinate 877,305,176 of OY728136.1, forward strand.
ATGGAAATTATAGGGGCTAGATGATGTATCTTGGTTTATTTATCTCTCATTATTCCAAAATTATCATCTTGTGGCCACACCATGACACTAATTGTTTTAAGTGTTTCTCTGGGACACAAATTCTGTTAAATATGGATATGATTGGATTATTAAATTTAGACAATATAGGTATATCATCCATCAAATTGAGATGGTTATTCCACTTTTGAGGAACTTGTAAACATATTTCATCCATATAATTAATTTGATTAATACTTTATTTGATGTAATTAATGAGTTATAGTAGTAGCATCACCAAAGACCACACCCTATTGGAAGGAGTGGGAAGTGAATATTATGGATAGCATGCCTCAATTTTCTATTGGTATCTTGTTTGAGTTTACTTAGGGTATATTTATTTAAACTGATGCACTTTTTGACTAATTAGAGAATAATATTATTATTATTTAGACACCAAGTTTGTCGCACCCTGACCCAAACAATCTTTTATTTTTATTCTTTTTCTATGTTTTGGGTATTTTGGTTGTGGATTGGTTTTGAGGACCGGATTAAATTTTTTATGTTTGGAATTGTTGGTGAGTTTTAGGCTAGTGCATGGGAATCACATGGTTATAGGAAACTATGTTGTTAGCCCTAAAACAAGTTTGATTTCCTCTAGAATGAATAGAAGATTCCTCAAAATTCGCGGACAGTTACCTAGTCTGTGTGAGGTGAACTTGTGGTTTCCTGACTTAGTAAATAAATAAATGTAATGAAATATGTAGAATTAAATAAAAATAAATTAAAAAGGAAATGTTTTTATAATGATAATATTGATATTATTATTATTATCATCATTATTTTTATTATTATTATTATTATTAAAAAAGTTAGTGTTATTTAATGTTATTAATATTATTATAAACATTACTATTATTAATATAATTGTTATTAAGAAAATTATTATTATTATTATTGTTAAATTATTTAATTATAAGTGTTTTAAAGAAAAATAAAAAAAATGAAACCATAACTTAACTCCCCCTCCAATGTTCAGCGTGACCCCCACCCCATACCTATCTGTGTAGAACCCTACCCCATATCCTCCCCCTCTCCATTGTTGTATCCCTCCCATGTCTTCACCTCTAACCAGTAGTGGCTCCCTTCCCGACGTGAGCCTTCCCGATGTGCGGACATCCTCCGCCCGTCCTACAGCCTACGAAACCCAAGAAATCAGTGGCCCTCTCCAAGTGTTCCATCTCCCAAAGCCTCCACCTCCCTCATTAGCACCATCTTTAACAGTTGTGCCTACATTTCTGGTTTCACCTCTGGCCTAACCTTCCCTTTCAGGCGGTTCCCCCCCTCTGGTTAATTGTTTCATTTGAATTTGGAGTTTTCTGATCAAGTTCAAAACCTAGATGTTATTGTTAGTTTGTAACTCATTTAATTGGATTTTAGGGTGTGTGGAGGGTCTGCAATTCTTGGATCTTACTTCTGTTGAAGTGTCGTTGCATCAGTGCATGTTTGAGGAAGTTGTCTCCATGTTTTATCGTTATAAAGAATTGTGTTGATACTTGAGTCCTACTAATTATTATTTTTACTTTATTCATAGATTTTTAATATACCTAATTATCCTACTATGGTGTTAATAAATTTTTAGAACTTGTTAAAAATAGCTTTTTATTTGAATACTTAACTATTTTAATGAATTATTGTGTAAAATATGTTTAACTAAATAAAAAACTTATTTTTAATAATTTTTATAATGTGATTCATACCTTGGGGACACGTATGGTTAGTTCATTATGAAGTGTTCATATTGAAATATTTTGTCTAAAGTGGATTTTTATGCAATTCCTTATTTATGTTTATGAGAATTTTAATTTATTGGGTGTGTGTTTATGGTCAAATACATGACCTTGTTTTTCTAAAGTGATTTTGAAAGGGGTAAATATTTGTTTCATTTCTAGTGGCATTTCTACATGATTTTTTTGTGTATTTTTTATGTAAATAAATGTTGTGTTGTTTGGAGATGTTTTGTAAATTTTTTAAATGATTTATTAAAAAATTCAAGTGGTGAAACTCATGTTTTGAAAGGTTTAAGGTTTGCATTTTTCTATTAAGGTATGTTTGGGTAAAAGAGACATTTTAAATTATTTTAGAAAATAGCTTTAAGTGTTTTGGTAAATGCATTGGGTGTTTAATGCTAGGGGAGTGTTTGGAATTTTGTGTTCATTGTGAGATTTTGTCTTAGTTTTGAAATAAATATGGACTTGGTTTAATGAATGGTCTGTTGGTTTATAAATGATGTTGGTTCCCTTGTGAAATATCAAAAAGGTGGGTTTAAATGAAATCTAAAAATAGTGTTCTCGTTGGGTACTTCGAATGTGTTTTGGTTCATGTTTGGATTAAGGGGGCATTTGGTGTGTATTATAAGAAAGGGTACATACGGAATTTTTAGAACAGATTTCATGAAAATATATTGGAACATATTATTTAAAGTCCCATTTGGAAATTTTCATACTTTAAAGAATGGTTTCAATGTTTATGTGTTGGGATGGACCGGTTGGTACTTTTTTGTTGTGATGTACACAAGTATATATATACAGGGAACCCTTATCTAAACTTTCCCTTTATGGGTTGTCATATAGTTTATGTTTGTGTTTGGGGTAGGCAAGTGTGGTGGAGGAAGGTATGGTTTTTCATGTGTGTGAGGGCCTCTAACTTACAATATTTACTATTACCATGGGTTCCTAGGAATCTTTTAGGGGATCGAGTGATGGTTTCTCACCAACCCTAGTTAGATGGGTTGGTACCCCCGGGATCATAGATTGGCCATGTAGAATGTTCCACCGGATTGGTCAGTTTATGGTGGCCAGTGGTTATTGACTTACGAGATTCACTATACGCCGACAGGTGGATCTGAACTGAGTGCATCCATGGGTCTTCTAGGGATGATTATGAATTCCCATGGTTACTATTTTTTATAGGAATGTTTACTTTATGTTTCATTTTCTATTCAACCTACACAAATTATTTATTTACAGAATAGCCTACTTTTGATAGCTTGGGTTTTGGGTTTGGATTTGGTCTTGAAATGGTTGACTTGTTCTGAATATAAATGGATGGTGAGTAGTGTTTTGGAAAAAAGGTAAAACTATATTTATTTGTTATAATATTAGAAAACTAATTTTTATTATTTAATTTTCAAACTACCATTTATGGAATGTTTTTAAAAAGGGAAACACATGGGTCCTGTCATGATTTATATTAAGATATTATCTCACACCCAACTTTTCCTTTTCCGTTTCAAGTTCAATTTTTCTCTGGTTCTCCTAGTTCAGTTTCTCAATGTTGGATCAGAGTTGGGAATGTGGTTAGAGGTGACCAATTTGTCACACATAGATTAGGTTATCATGGTCCAATTTTACTTTTTGTTCTTAGTTTTGTTTATTGTGTCAGTCTATTTATTTGTAATTTAGAACTGAATAATTTTTTTATTTATTAAACATTCAATTGAGGGTAATATCTTCTTGTTCAGTTTTTTATTTTTTTTATCTTGATTTTCTACATTAGGCTTAAATCAATCCCACTTTTCTATTTTTATTCTCGACACTAGTTGTTAGCCCGTGGGGATTGGGAACACCCTTCGAGCTATGTCACAGACCATCTTGGGTGACCTGTTCAAGGTCGACCCTGGTTGGTTCATGAAAAAATGGTATCATATGGAGATTCTTGTTATTTGGGGTGTCATGTAGTCAGATATTTGGACTTTCAAAACTCAAGAGGTAGGTATGTAATGGGAATAATGAAACCTTACTTTCTCTAAACCTTGTGTTTCTAGGGTTAGTCTGGGATTTGAGTCCTCTATTATTATTTTGGATTTATGGATTACAATAGATGCAAGACAATGTCACACTATGATCTCACATGGAGTAGTGCCCCATGTAGAGTCCAAATGCAAGGTTCAAGTCCCTCTTAGTGTTATGAACTACTTTGGGCATGGCCCGCTACCATATCACTGAGTTAGGCATAGGCACTAGTACATCATTCTGATGGTTTTGATTATGTCGTTCTTTATCTTGGTTTTGTTTGTTGTAAGGGTGTTTTGAAAATAAAAATGGGTTTTAAATGAAAATTCTTCCCTTTAAATGTCTTCAAATTTGTAAAGAGTAAATGATTTTATAAATTGAATTTTTATTTAAAAAGGGGGTTTAGGAATTTTAAAAGTTCCTTCTAAGAAGAATGATTTGAAACATGAATGAAAATGGTCATTTTTTTGGAGGGATATTTTTGGATATGTTTATGTTTTTTTGGATTATGAGCTGGTTTTTTTTGGTTCAAGGTGTTGGTTTTGGTTGTGCTCTATCTTGATATCTGTTTTGGTTTTGTGTTTTATATTCTATTTAGAAAATACTACCCAGAAATGTCCATAATGTTTCTGATGAGTCATGCCCAGTTTTTTGTCCTTCTTGGATGTTGCCTGCTCTTCATGGTGATCATAGTATTTATAAATTTTTTATGTGTCTTGAATAGGTAGAGTGTATCATCAAGATGTCGGGAACTCTCGAGGGTGTTAGAGATCATGTTTTATTGGGGCTTCTTAAGGTTCATCTTTGGATTAATGAGAGTTTTTAACCCTACAATAATTGAAACTCAGGATGATTTGGGAAGTTATTAAGTCTATCTCCATCCAAAATTTTATACCTGCAGTGGTGAAGACAAATAAAAAGGAAGAGCTCATAGGTATTTTACAGAGCCAGTGGTCGGTGATGGCCTACGTTGAGAACTTTAAGGAACTGGTTCCCTTTTCTCCAAAGGTAGCATCGTAGTATTTTAGGAATACATATCTATTTATTAGGGGTATTTTCCTATTGATCAAGGATTGTGTCCTCTATTATAAGGGTCATTGGTTTGATAAACTGTTGGATGAAGTGTTTCTAGCTGAGTTGGACCCCCTCCCTGGGGTGGTATGTTTGGGTTTCGAATTTCCATGTTAATCAAGTTCTTGTTCTGGGAAGAACCCTCCCGTAATTTCCCCTCGTTTTATGTTGTGGTTTATTCATGGTAGGCTAGGTGTGACCTATGGAGTGAAAGGTTAGATGAGGTTATTTGCCTCCCTCAACTTTGATCGGCCTTGGACTTGAGTTTCGGTTATCCATTGGCTTGGTGAGTTTATGGGGGTAGAAAGTGTCTCTGGTGGGAAGAATTGTCACACCCCAACACCAGACACTCTTTTATTATTATTCTTTTCCATGTATCTGGTATTTTGGTCGACGATTGAGTTTGATACCTAGTTTAAATATTTGATGTTTGGAATTTTTTTGAGTTTTAGGTCGGTGCACGGGCACTACAGAGTTAGCGGAAATTGTTCGGTCAGCCCTGGTACCCATACTACTACCTTTGGAATGAATGAAAGCTACCACACGGTTCGTGCACAGTTAATTGAACCATGCCGGGTGACCCTACGATTACACAACTTTGGACATAAATAAATTTAGTGATAAAAGTACAATCAAATAGAAATTTAATAAAAAGGAAATTTTTTTGTAAGGATAATAATGATATTATTATTATTATTACTATTACTATTAATATTATTAAAAATGTTAGTGTTATTAATATTTAGTAATATTATTATAAAATTATTATTATTAATATAATTCTTATTAAGAAAATCATTATTACTATGATTATTATTATAATTATTATTAATTTATTTAATTAGTAGTGTTTTAAAGAAAAATAAAAAAGTAAAACCCTAACTTACCTCCCCCTTCCTCTGTGTGGAGTGGCCTAAACCCCCCCCCCCCATATAATATTTCTTGAACCCCCCCCCCCCCCCCATCTACTCCCCCTATTCATCATGTTAGGCCTCCCTTGTCTGAACCTCTGGCCAACAACGCCTCCTCCGACTAGTAGTGCCACACCGGTAGCACCTCCCATCCCAATGAAATTCTTCCCGACATGCATACCTCCTCTATTCATCCTACTTCCTGTGTGACTGAAATCTTCTAAGTTCCTCTACTCCAACACCATCATTTACAGTTGACTCCTCCCTCCCTAGCACCATCTCCAGCAGTCGCACATCCCTTTCTAGTTCCCCCTCCATCCGCCCCTTCCCTCTCTGGATTTTTCCTCATCTGGTGCATTTTTTCCTTTTGAATTTTGAGTTTTATTCTCATAGTTAAACCCTATTAGTTATGGTTAGTTCGTAACTCGGTTTTACGGTATTTTAGGGTGTGTAAATGGTCTGTGAGGCTCAATTCTTCCTTCCTTTGAAGTTTCATTTCATCTAAAAATGTTTTTACCCTTATGAATCACCCCATTGATACATTCATCTTTCCAATTATTTTATTACCTGGTTCAAAGATTTTAAATATACCTAATTATCCTATTGTGGTTTTCATAAAATTTTAGAACTAGTTAAAAATAGCTTCTGATGTGAATCTGTGATTATTCCAATGAATTCTTGTGTCAATTGTGTTTAACTAAATGTCAATTTTATTTTAATAATTTTTCAAACATCATTCACACCATGGGGACTCATACGGTCAGATTATTGTAATGTTTTCGTGTTGAAATATTTTTTTGAAATTGGGGTTTTAATAAATTCCATGTTTATGTTTATGATAATTTCTAGGGAATGGGTGTGTGTATGAGGTCAAATACTTGTCCTTGTTTTCCTAAAGTGATTTATAAAGGGGAAAATAAGTGTTTTGTTTCAAGTGAAATTTCTACATTAATTTTGTTGTATATTTTGTGTAAACACATATTGTGTTATTTTGATATGTTTTTTAACTTTTTTAAATGATTTAATAAAATAATAAAAATGTGGTTAAAAAATATTTTTAAAGGGTTCTAGTGTGTATTTGGATATTAAGGTGTGTTTGGGTAAAAGTAACATTTTAAATTATTTTAGAAAATAGTTGTAACTGATTTGGTAAATTCATTGGCTGTGTAAATATAGGGGATCATTTGGAATTGTGAGTGTTTTGTGTGTGTTTTTCTTAGTTTTAAAACAAAGAAGGACTTGGTTTCTTGAATTTTCTATTGGTTTCTAAATTATGCTGGTTCCCTTGTGAAATGTAAAAAATGTGGGTTTATATGAAATCATAAAAGAGTGTTCCCATTGGGTACATGGAATATTATTTGTTACATATTTGGATTAAGGTTCTATTTAGCGTGTTCTATAAAATGGGTACGTTTTCAATGTTTTGAAAGGATTTTTTAAAAATGTATTGGAAGTTGGAATTTAAAGTCCTGTTTGGAAATTCACATACTTTTAATGAATGATTTTAATGTTTATATGATGTGTTGTCCTGGTTGTAAATATTAGTGATTTATTGTACACATGTAAATATATCGGGCACCCCTATATTGGATTTAACTTTATGGGTCGTTGTATATGTGATTTCCATGTTTAAGGTAGGAAAGTGTGGTGGTGGCAGTTAAGGTGAGTCACACGTGTGAGGGCATCCCAGTTCAATTGTTTATAATTACCATGGGTTCTTAGGGGTCATTTAGAGGATCAAGTTATGGTTATTTAAAAACCACGATTAGACATGTTGGTACCCCCTAGATCATAGATAGACCAGGTGGTACGTTTCATTAGATTGGTCAGTTTAGGGCGACCAGTGGTTACTAAAATAGGGGGTCACCATACTCCGGTAGGTGGTTCCAAACCAAGTACATCCAGGGGTATTTAAGTGATGTTTAATAAATCCCATGGTTACTCTTTTATCTAGGTTTGTTTACTTCCAATTGAATTTAGTTTGCAGCCTGCATAGATTATTTATATATAGAATATCCTTTTTTGACTTCTTGGGTTTTGGGTTGGGATTTGGTTTTGATATGGTGGTCCTATTTTGAAAATTAATGGATAGCGTGTAGTGAATTCAGAAAAAAGGAAAAGTGTATTTTTTTAAAATATGAAAAACCAAATTTTTATATATTTATTTTCAAACTAGAATGGATGGAATGTTTTTGGGAAGGGAAACACATGTATTTTTTGGCGATTTCCTACTGATCTATTATCTCACACCCTACTTTTCCTTTTCAGTTCTAGGATCAGTTTTTCTTAGGTTCTCTTAGTTCAATTACTCATTGTTGGAGAAGAGTTGGTCAGGTGTTTGGAGGTAATGAAGTGTTCACACCATGAATGCAGTATCATGGTCTAGTTTTAGTTTTATTTCTTATTTTTTTTAGTTTCAGTCATTTTAGTTGTATTTTGTAACTAAAGAGTTTTGATTCTTTATTTAATATTCAGTTGCGGGTTGTATCTTCTTATTTAGTTTTAATTTTGTTGATCCTAATTAATTTTTTGGGTTGAAATCATTCCCAATTGTATTTTTTTATTCCCAGCACTAGTCTCCAGCCCATGGGGATTGAGAATTCCATTTGGGCAATGATGCAGACTAGTTTGGGTGATTGGTTCAGGGTCGACCCAGGTTGGTTTGTGAAAAAGTATATATAAACCAATTTTCTAGACTTGGACCTCATCAGATTTTTGAAATCAAACAAAGTAGTTTTTCCTTTTTGATGGGGATTTATAGGTGTATAAATATTCTCCAATATCTATGAATTATACATATTATTGATATTACCTCTTATTAATTTAATTCTGAGTCGTCCCTTCTCCTTCATCTCAATTTTTTACCCATATAACTTTTTTATTTTAGAGAGGAGTTCAGTTTGTTCAGGTTTTTTGAATAATGTATATTTGACCACACCATTTCCATTTAATTTTGAAGGTATTCAAAAAGTGGTTGATATATTGGTAACTAAGGGAATCCCATAGCTTTGAGTTTCCTCTAATTCTAGGCAGCAACACCTTCTTCGTTCATTTTGGTGCGGGTCATATCCCAAGTAGAGACTTCCCCAACATGTTCATATGTTCCATTATCTTATTATGCATTATCTATGATGTTGAAACCATTAATACTTAACAACACATAATTTGAAATTGGTATAATCTCCTAATTATATTCTTAGAGTGTTTTATCATATTTTTAATATTCGCTGATGAAAAAATCATAACCCTCTTTAATAATTTCTTTTTTTTTCTTGAAATTTTTTCTTATGGCCCATTAAACGTTCCCAATATCATCCTTGATGGATGGAATATGTGAGAGGAAGTCAGGTAAATTTCAAAAAATATAGTCTTAATGAATGATATAGATCATAATTCAGGAGAAACTATGAGGGACCCTCCAGTGAATATGACCTTACTATTGAAAGCCTTGATTTCACTAAGGATTATGGGATAATAATAACCTTATACATATTGGAACATATTATCTTGGTTCTTCCACCATCACATATTAGAGACAACATATATTTTATTATCCTTAGGGTGTTGGCGGTGGTAAAAATTTCCCACCCCTCAATTGGATAGGGTTTCTCATGTAATGTTGTCTTTATTCCTATGAACATTGAATTATCATCCAAATGAAATAAAGAGGGTAAAAAATCTCAAACACAAATAAAAAGTTCAAGTCATTGTGTGAATACTTATTGAGTATGAAATCACATACTATGTTCATGTGATACCCACATGTTGAGGTCAATGATGAGATTCTGATGAAAGTTCAGGCTTCCCATATGGGATAATTATTGGAACACCTTATGAGCGCCCACTTCCCACATGGGAGAATGATAAGATCACCACATGATCATCCCCCTCCTATATAGATCAATGGCTATAGAATTGGTCAAAAAAATTCTTAGTGGTCTTAAAATCATCATGCACCAAACAAATTTTTTATATGGATTATTCACTTTGTGGTTTTCTGACCAGAAGCTACTGTGGATTCCCACTCAGTTGGTTCTAATCACTCATATTTCATTGCTCAGTAGGGACCCTTTATGGTGGTCTACCCTTCTCAAAGTAGCCACCTATTTTAGAAAATGGTTTACTGAATCCTTTCCTATTATTACCATGGTTTATATTCTATGCATAGAAATATGAAGTATAGAAGGAAGTAAATTGGAAAGATCATACGTAGAGAATTACTTTCTTGAGCCTTCAGAGAGGAGATATCTATAGGTAATCCCCAAGAAATAATCTTTTTAGGAAGTAGAAAACCACATGAAGTTATCTTCATGAACTCCCATTTGAGGATTATTTCATAAACCATGTATGAAGATTCTCATTCCCCATTTACTCTCGATGTGCACAACTATTGCATGATCACCCTCTATAAATCCCACAATAGAGAATATTCCTCGGTCATCTATTATGTAGATTGTTATATTTCTTAAGAATTTTATAAAGTGAATAATTCTTTGTGATCTTGAATCATAATCCTAACTATTTCATATCATCCTTTAAAAGTCCCTAATGTGGACGTACCTCCTTCACGAGTCTCCCAATAATACCATCCTCTTCAGAATTCCAACCACGTGGAATGACTACTTTTAAGCACATACCACGTGACATTATGTCTAGGGTAGCATACTAAAAGGTTTTGGGGTTACCTATGATTTTCATCCTCATATTATTATTCTTGGATCACCTATATGGGATGGTATTTCTAAAATAAATTTTTTGGAATCCTTTCTCCAAGTACAAAAACAGGAAGTGGACAAAATAAGGTCCTATCCCAAGCCAACATATACACACAATCATGGAATTCAAAAAAAATGTGTAATTTAATGATTGGGTTTCCCTTTGACAAAATAAGTCTTTGGAATTATCATACTATATTGGTAGAACCCATATGGTGATTATTATTATCTATTTAAGTGATAAAGAGGGTCCCCATCGTGATGGAAGTTGAGCGGTCTCTATTGGATCAAAATCCCCTATATTAAAACCCAATTCCAATAAAGAGGCATGGGTTAATGGGATTCCGTTATATTCTTCAGACCCACCATTATCTCCATTAATTATTTCATCACTAGGAAGCATCACTGAGCCATAAAGTTCTACACCGATGAATTTAAAACTCATGTGAAATCCCCATTGATGATCTCCTAGTTCTTGAGAAACATTATGGGACTCCACCTATGTATAAGCACCCATCATGGACATGAAAAGGGGAAAACCCATTCCCAATAAATGATAGATTCACCTATTTTGGTATCCCATGCATAATCCTCACCCAATCCTATATTTCTCCCTATTTTGACAAAACATCAAAATGCATGATGTTAAAGTACATTGTGTGGTCCATCTACATACCCTTAGAATGAAAATATAGAACTATGTAGACTATGATTTAGGTTAAAAATATATATATGATTCCTATTTTAGGTTCAAACCCAACATCATTACTCCTTATGTCCTTCCTCATCGGTTTATGTTCCCCATGAGAATTAGTGTCCTTTCACAAAGGCCGTATTTCCTAACAACTATCTACGTTGGGCCATGTTTCTGAAAATCCACACTCTACATAGTGGGAAATTTTCCAATTCAGAAAATAACAAATATAAATCATGGGTACATATTCCTTAGGAATAAAATCCATCCTTATCAATTCATATTCCCTTTTTGGTTAACTACTAAGGTAATCTCATGCGTAAGTCCCACAGTAACTATTTTTAGACACATTTTTCCTAGTATCCAACCAGTCAGGGATACGTGACCATAAAAAGAACCACAAAAGTCCTTGGCACATGACCCTAAATTTTAGTATGTGCATAATTAAGTGAGAAAAACAATTCTAGTTATCAATATAATGCCATAGACTCATACAAGACGATTTAAGGCTAAAAAACATACTCATTACACCCTTGTAGATACCAGCTAACGAAACCCATTTATAACAATCCAAAATAAAAAAGAATATATTTAATCACATACAAACACAAGAATTTCTTATATAATAAGATATTTATTGAATAAATTACATAACAAAACCCATATCTTTCTCACTCGATGTAAATTGTTCCATTATACACAAATTCTATTATTATATAATAATTCATCAACATATCCCACAAATTTCATTCCAATTGATACTGTTCTAGATATATCAAATGTAATACAATTCTACATAATTGGGGAAACGAGATCATAATAAGGGTGTTCTTAGATTCTCTCTAAGACATAGTTTATGATGGAATCTTTCATATAATAAATAACATATGACCAACATAATTGGAGTAAATTATAATCAAACATACAATTAAACATAAAGCATGATCATGAATTATTTCCATGGATACCATTAAAAAATTAATGATCAGATGGAAAATAATAACCAATTTAATAATGATTTAATGTATATGATGTAATGTATAATTCCATACATCATAATATTAAAGTTAAAGTCACGTGTGAAGACATCATACATAAATATGAAAATTATACGCCAAATAACTAGTTTAATTTTTATCATGGGAGATACTAATGAATCATTAGATTGTATAATATCGAAACCCAATAATAACATACAATTTTTAATGAATTTATTATATGAAATAGAATTAAAAACAATACAATAATTAATTAACATTCCTTAGTAACCAATTAACATATATATTATAAATCTGTAATAAAAAATGTCAATATTTTCCATAGTTAATAAAATAAATTTATTCACATCCCTCATTTATGTAATATCATATATATCAAAGACATATAGTTAATAGATTATTTAATACATTAATTTTTCAGTGATATAAAATAATATTCATATAATTTCAAGAGAATAATAGAACATGATAGAGAATATAACTTCTATTATTTAAATAAAATGAGAAAAATCTATATATATGTGGTAAGGGACAAACTATAAATCAATAAAAGATTAAATAATAAAATAAATTAATAAAAAATGTTGTATTTTTTATTAAAGGTGTGTCTTTTATAAATTATATAGTAAAATAGAAGCATATATTGAAAATAACTTTATAAAAACATTTCTAACATTTTTTAAAAAATGAATTTATAAATAAATTCCATGACTTATTCAAAATACTTAAAAATTATTTTTTAGAGTAATTTATTAAAAAGAGTTTACAATAATGGAATCATGAAAATAAATCATAATTAAGTAATAATATCTGAACTGGAAGAAATACACATACATACCTGAAATAAAATGCCTTCAAAAATTCTAATAAAATAATATTCATTCATTTTAAAAAATAAATGAAAAAATATTAAAATAATGGGAATAGATATTAATTTTTAAAACCATAAAAACTTAATATGTAACATATATAAATTATCATTATCATTATGGTGGGAAAATATGTTAATGTAAAAAATTTTAAAAGGATATTTTTTCCTCAATTCTATAAAGAAATTCAAAAAATTCTTATATATTAAATATCAATAATATTCCTTTTAAAATTTTATAAAGTGAGGGAACTTTTGTTTAAAATTACATTTGTTAATCATTTATTTAAAAAAATATTATTTAGTCAAATAAATGAATATTAATATAGATTAAATGGATTCCAAACCAAAAATGTGATAATGTTCAGATTTTCATAAAATCCATTGTTTAGTGGTTTTGAATACCAAAAAGAAGAAATATAAAATGAATACATGTAAACACCAAAATTAATAAAAATTTAATAAAATATATGGGGGTTATTTAATAAATATCCTACAATTATCCCAATAAAAAATTTTATATAAAAAATTTATAATAGAAATGATATTATAAAATAAAACATGTTTTTGGATTCCTGTTTGGTCAGACCCAATCCAGACTCCTATAAAATAAATTTATATTTTCTATTCATCAATATGAGGTGCATATTTTTGTCAATTTTTCTAGATAAAAATCATTCATAACATCTTTCTACCCATTTACCCATCATTATATTATAAAATTAATTATTCAAGTGTTAACAGTTTGATTTCCCACACATGTTTTGATTTCGTGGTGATAGTACTTTCTCCTCATTCATGGTTTAATCACCCATATAATTTTAATAATTTCATATATCTGATATTTATATATATAATATACTTAATGAACTATCTATATAAGTTTGTGTTGAAAAATTTAATACATCACTTCGTGGAGATGGTAGTTTACACTTACACATCAGTTATGTTTTTATTTTTCATTGGATGGAAATAAATGAAGGTAAAGAATAAGTTACCTTTAAAAAATAAGAATTATGTTATAATTATCCCATATTCCCATTAAATCCTTCTATATTACCATACATGAAAGTAAATGTGGAAACATGAAATATATCACATCATGGATGTGATAGTTTGCACTTACACATGAGAGATGATCTCATTTTAAAATGGATTGAAATGAGCTATAAAATTTTTTAAAATTAACATAGAAATATATAATTATATTTTATATACTTATTTAATTTTATTAATATGTAAATAGATTATTTTTTGGGTTTTTAAGAAGAAATAAACGTGAAATAGTTATATTAGAATATATACTTCTTCCTTTGATAATCTCCATTTAGAAAATGAATTCTTATTAGATATGTATTTGTAATGAAAAGAAACTCTAGGTCATGGATATGTGTATTTGTAATGTATTCGAGAAAATTGTGGTTGATCTAATTTTCAAAATTATTGTGAATAAGTTTTAAGAGGTGGTTCCATTTTATAAGTGAGAGGGAAATTCTTGTAAACACTCTAAATACTGAAATATTATAAAGTCATTTATATGGAAAATTTTCCAAAATGTCCAACATTTCCAATATAGGATATGTTTTTGTCTAAATACACTCTAATAATCAAATTTAGGAATGTTTTAGTGATATTTGAATACATATCTCCTAGTTTAATCCCTTTGTTTACGCTTACCATAGTTATTTTTTACCATTATAAATATTTATTATTATTAAAAGTGATGTAGGACTTAATACATAATTTGAGTATGATAATTCCAAATATTTAATACCTTTTAAAGAGTAAATTTAAATATGTGGTAAAAATTAATTTTAATATATTCTTGTAAAAGGAAAAGGAAATCATATTTTTTTAAATAGTATTTTCAAGAATAAAAATGATTTTACACCAAAAACAGCTATAGAATTAATTCTCAATACATTTATTAGTTTATGAATAAAAATAATATTTTTTTAATTTAAAATAAAAATGAAACAAATATAACCTTTAATTACTTAGTTAATGACAGTTAAAATATAGTTTCTTTATTACAATAAAACTTCACTTAAGTATAAAAATGTCAGACATAGTTTTTAAAATTTAAAAAAAAATATTTAAATGATTTACCATAATTATTATATATATATATTCCTTCTATAAAAATGGTTTTACAAACATTAAATTCATTTTTATAACAATTTTATGTCATAAAATTCTAATCATTTGTAAAAATAGTACTATTAATTGTTCACCTAAATATAAAACTTCACAAAAAAACAAAAAATTCACCCTAAGATAATATTGACATGTTGATTTAAAAAATGATGTCCATTTCATAAAATTAAAATATAATATTTTCATTTTAATTATTAAAATACCAAAACCCCAACTTTTATACAAAAAATGATTTCTAAAAATCTTGTATACTTAATCATATTTAATGAAAATCTATAATCAATTGATTATTAATTCCTTATTTCATACATTTATTTATTCAAATAGTGATCAATTTATTATAGATCTTCAAAAAATCATTGAAAAAATACCCTATATAATTGAATGAATTTAATCATAAATCATTCATTATTTATTTTCTAATCATTAAATTTTGATCAATCTAATTAATATAATACAATGTATTTGTCATAATTGATTAGAATATTTATATTTATATAAGTTTTCTTTTGTATTGTAATTTTAATTTGTTGTGTATGGCTTTACTATGGTGTTTAGTGTGTTACAGAATATGACAACTAGTGTTATTTAGATGATAATTATATATTGACATCTTGAGGTGTTACACTAATTCATTTTATGTGGATATGCAGATATCTTCTCTTTGGGGAGCAATCCCAACATAATTAAAACTCACTGCCTCCTTGGATTTTGATAAATTTCAAAGTTCCCAACTAGGTGAATTTAAAATAACACATCATTAATTGATAAGGTGTGAGGGATAACCTATGGTTTATATAGATTTTCATATAAATTAATCACAATTATCAATCACTAAAATAGGGGAAACTATTCCCCCACAAGTATTTTGGTAGGATTCATGAAAATTAATTAAATTGACATGACAGTCCTAGAGTAGGCAACAATTACCCCTAAAAAGGTACATATAAGACTTAACTACAATACTCTCGACCAACGTGGAGTACAAGGTGTCACTAGTAATGTTTTATCGATCATTTTACTTTGGAATTAAGTTCCTAATAAAATAAAAATAATGTGAAAAATTCATGACAAAAATATAGTGAAATCAACATGAATGTATTAACTATAAAAGCGATTAATCAATCAAGTTCTTACTTATGTTACTGCACTAATGGGTATTCTTGTTTTTAATTTTTATGTGTAGAATGAAACACTCTCATGATTCAAATTCAATCTAAGGAAATGGAATATTATTGAATGAAATATTTTTACACACTAATTACTTTCACGGTTATGGGCCTGGTGTCTTGATAGATTCAATCAATAATTGAAGGCCTTTAACAAAATGTAATGAATTCCTTGGGGTGGGAGTAACATCATCATTGTTCAATTAAAAACCTATAGTCTATTTAAGATATAATTGAATCACTAAATACTCATAGTCCACCTCATCAACAGAAGGAAATGAGGATGTTTGTGGCACCTAATGCCACAAAAAACATTTCTGGAGCCTTTGCTTGGAGTACCGTAATGTGAAACACTCTTCTCATATAGAGTCTGGTCAAGTTGTCAATTAAAACCTCACCAAGGTCTCCTACTTCTAAAAAATATCTATCATGATTCTAAAAACACCATCTCTTTATAACAAAACTAGGTATTATACCTTAAAGATCACATTTTTTTAATTTAGGCATAAGAATCCGAGAGGATATCTCGTCGGGGACATCAGACTTTTCTATAATAAGAAATTGTGAATGTTCCTATTCCTAATTAATAAGTTCATTAGAAAATCCTAGTGAAATGGAATTCCAATATTCCAACCCATATAGACAATCCTATAGGTGTTCTATCGAAAAAAATTGAAGAGATTATTGGAATATTTATACATCCACATTTGTGAAGGCCGATATTCTTATCCT
This sequence comes from Viscum album, assembly GCA_963277665.1. Classification (NCBI taxonomy): domain Eukaryota; kingdom Viridiplantae; phylum Streptophyta; class Magnoliopsida; order Santalales; family Viscaceae; genus Viscum; species Viscum album. The sequence goes on from OY728136.1 coordinate 877,322,282, forward strand.
TATAGATTAAGATTATCGACATACTATGGAGATGACTAGAGGTAATTAAATGGAAAAATTTCCTATTATCACTGAGGAATAATAACATATAAAAATTTACATCATATAATCCTACCCAAATAGACTAATGGAAATGAATGGGATTTCTTATTTCCCTTCCAACTTCTTATAGAAATGTAAATGTATTTTGATAATAGTATCATATGATGATCGTTAGTGTATCAATAAAGTAACTATGGGTAGAAGCATATCATTTCTACCAAAAACATTGAATACGTTCATTATAATATCGTTACAACTACTCAATATCAGGGTATTATTCCTGCTCCCATTCAATAGGATTGACAATATAAAGGACGAAAACATGGGACTTGATATATTTTTCACATATTAATTTAAATTTTCTACAAATAAATTTTGATAGAGGGTCATAAATAGACACACCTTCTTAATTATACTTGGTCTTCGGAAGAACAATATAATATCTCAACATCTACCAAAATAAAGGCATATATTTCAACCCTTTTTGAATGGACCCATCAATATATTATAATAATAAATAATTGATATACCCAGATTCTAGTTTCAATATAAGGAACTCATAAACCAGATCCAATGATGATACAGGATCCCCACAAGAAGACTTATACCCCAGAACACATTATTCTATACCATATAATGAATATAAAATATCACCAAATATATCCAAACAACCAAGTGTAAATTCATGTGTCCATACTGAACATTGCTGATTTTATTTATCCCTAGCCACACCTATCTATGGTGGCCTGAGAGTCTGCAGACTCATTAGTGAAAAGTGTGACCATATTTAGAAATGAAAGTCCTCTCTAGGATATGATGGACGATAGTTCTACAGTTCGATCTATGAATTCATTACATTAAGGCCATCTTTAAGGAAACATTAAGATAAATCATGGGGACTTTTTATATGGCACAAACTATGAATGTCTTTCTCATAGAGAGAAGATCAGTGGGAATGGTGTTCCACCCCTTGATATCCCATTAACTGATAAAGGTGAAGGTCAAAACTATATTAATTTTTCATTATCATAATAAGGACATAACCTTATTGAAGTTACTCTAATAGGGTCCTTGTATCGAGAAATACTCTAATGTTTGATTCTGGTTTGCCTCATATCCTCAATGCCTGACTATGATATTTCATCATTATCAATTTGCGGTATGGGTTGATGGTGGTTTTCAGAACCGCCCTCTCCCTATATATCCTCTGTATTACTTAAAGGGGATTTATTAATCCCTCTCCTTTATTATTAATGATATGGAAAATTTCCATGATGTTTAGATAATGTGGTAGAGTTTTCACTAAGAGAGTATTCAAATGACATGAATATAGAGAAGGAATTGGATTTGGAAAATATTACAGTCATATTCTGGTCCATTCAAAAACTCGAATATAACATCCAATTGTTTTTATGGTATCAGTTCATTCCTTTTATGTGTAATAACATATATGAAAATCACTATCAATTGAAGTTCAATTATTTTCCCTAACAATAGTTTTTCCTCTATCTATAGGTGATGAAAAATATTTTTCCCCAAATAAACATTGCTTATTTATTAATAGGTTAGATGCTAAGGTAATAGAAACAGAAAATAACCTATTAAATTTATTAATCAATAGTATAATGGAACATTAAAAGGTAATAGTTGATTCCATATATGGTGTACATTTTATGGGGCTATATTGGGTATAGAGAATTTAACTTTACTCTATTCCTCATAAAACAGAGTCCTTCAATGAATGAATTCTACAATATTGATGCCATAGGAGAGGCTCCATGACTTAATTCTACATATGAAAGTTGCCACATCCAATAAAATTCTATCATCTCATGGACATGGAAGCATCGTTATATGATGGAATAATCCATTAATATATTATTGTGAAAAGTTTCTGAAAATGTATCATAAGAATCACAATTTATAAATATGACTACATAAACTTAAAGAGAACCCTATTTGGTGATCAACAAACATTATTAATGTACACTAAACTCATCACACTTCTATGCTAAATCAAACCAATAATGAAACACATATTCTAACATAAATAATAGAATATATTCAAGAACACCCCTTTCCCATTAGGATGGGGGTATTTTTATGATCACCACAACCACCCCATGAGTCACAAAATCCTTAGGATCACAAAGAGTTGATGGTGAATGAGTCCATTAAACCCTATAATATAGGACCATGGGTATTTTATCATCCCCCCCCCCACCTCTATATAAATTTTTATTTTATAGTGAAAGAGGTGAGCTTCAAAAACTAGTACCCCTATTATTCATACCAATATGAGATTTTTCACTGTCATTTGAGAAACACTATGTACAAAAAGTTAGGGATTACCTCATGATCTCTATATATAGGTCAATAAAAGAGGATAACTATGTTAAACAGATTAATCCTAATATAGGTCAAATGTTTAAGTGGTCCTCTAAGAGAGGGGATATGGATGAGTATCCAGATCTGCCTTTTGAGGAGGGAACATGAGAGGAAGAACTACCCTATAATTCCAAGAATTATAAATATTTAGTTCCCACTAACTAATATGTGACAATGAAAATCATCAGTGATATGTTGACATAGGATACATGTTGATACATATAAAAATATGGGCATGATGAAGAAACATTTTTCATAGGACATGGTTTAGACTGAATGCCATGTAGAAGGAATGTGTACAAAACATCAAATGTGTTATTAGAACATAGTATCTCAAAAATATCTAATTTATAACCACCAAATGATATTAAAATAATGATAAAATAAAAATACATGAGAATATCCCATTCTCCACTTGTAAAGGTTTAAATTTTTTCTATTGAATAAAATATTGCGTAATACAAGACCAAGATAGTTGATCTAAAATAAATAAATGCAGAATTAATTTGGGGAAATATTCCAACTAAGTGAAACATTTAATCAAAGGAAAATGTTTCTCCTAACATTTATCCCCTTTTAATTGAGTGGTTTTCCCATCAAACTAGAGAAACATATTACCAACAAGTAGACTCTTGGTCATACAAACTTATTTATTTAATCATAATGGTTGAGGGGAACTAGGAACTTCCTCCAAAATGATATTAGATTCCATAATTCTAGAAAAGACACCATTTTCCAACTTAAACTAGGTGTTTGATGTTGATATATGATTGGAGACACATCAATCTTCACATGATGGCCTTGTCTAGGGATCGACACAGAAAATATTGCCTCTAGAACTCCTAAACTCCATCGAGTCTCATGTCACTCAAATCGAAAGCAAAAAATTAAGGATCTCACAAGTGTTTCCTAAGATAAATACATTTTCTAAATGGGAGGATGAAACTATATATAACCACCTCAAGATATAGGAGTGATCAATGATATAGGAGAATTAGTTATAAATATTTTTTTTCATTTTTTTTCAAAATTACAGCAACCACTTGTTGGGATATAACAGTGATTTTTCTAACACTCTTAAACATGAACCAATATAAGGGAACACGATATATTTACAAGGTATAACTCTCAATTTGATATTTCTAGTAATTAATATGATATATATTCCTCTAAGATTACACTACCCACTAAAATCATCATATGAGTGCAATGAGTAAGGTGTAAAATTAAGACTCCCATTTTCATGTCTCGAAACTATTATATGGTGAATCCCACACAAATGTAGACCCCACACATTTAAATAATAAATTTTGATGTAATAAAAAAATAATTCAACCTAATAGACTTCATCTATTTTTTTTAACATGATGAAATATTCTACTTCCACTATACATTCACTTTATGAAACAAGTGGAAATTTTCCTTCAGTTTTTCAGAAGAACAGGTTACTTATTCACTTTAAATGCACAAAACTTATACCAAACTACTAAAATATTATTATTCTTATTCTTATCAATATTATTTTCATATATATTAGATAATAATACAATATTAAATATTCTAAACATATATATAACTTCTCCATATTCCTCTTATCTACACACCACTTTCTTCACAATGAATTAAATCATTTTCAAGTCTTCATAATAGTGCATTATTCAATCAATTTATATTTTAATTTCAAATTAAAATAATCTTATTATATCAAAACCATTGGACAATATCACACCTTAATAATGACAATTAAATTTTAATTGGTAATTAAAATGGGTTGGAGTAACAAATGAAAATAAAATATGAAGCCAAGACACCATGTATTCACTAACTCCCATGATTTTACCTAAAATTTATTTATATAATGAATCCTTGACCATTGGTAAATTAGGTAGTAGTTTAGGTGTGTTATTTTTTAACTAAAAAAATATTTTTTTGCATGGTTAAGACTCTATGGTGGGGATGTATCAATTTTCTTAGAATTAAAAAACATTGATCCATCTTGCTCTATGGTGTGAATAATTAACTATTGTGTAGACCTCCAGATTTGTTTCTAAATATGATGTAGATTATATGTTTTGATGTGGAGGTACCAAATTCCCTAGATTATTTAAAATTGAATTATCTTTCTCTAGGACATGATATCCCTTATATGATATGGAGAACAATGATTGAGCCTCTACTGAAGCATGGATAGTTACACTGAAATATGGGGTAATATTTTCACTTTTCCATCCTATTTCCATTTTAATAATCTATAAAGGATAAAACATTAAACTATATCATGTCTTAACTTGGTTTTACTAAGTTGGGGTGTGGAGATTAGTTACATAAAATTATATACTCTCAAACAAACTTCTATAATTCAAGACTGTGATTTGATACATGGAACTCCATCTATGTCTTCTTCCATTATATTCTATCATAAACTCCTTACATGATATGTAAGCAAATAAAATCATATTAGGAATCATATGAATATAACACCATGCATCATCACCTCATAATAAATGTGTGTTTCAATATGATTTATTCATTAAAAAAATACTACCTAAATTATTATATCTAATTCAACTATTTTTATCATATTAAAGAAAACATCTCAACACCATTAGTCTTGAAAATCACCCCCCCTCCCATTGGGGTTATCTAAAAAGTATCAAATGTAAATTTAATCCCCTGATATTTTATAAATGAATCACTATTAAATTATTCTAAGCATGTTCCACTGAACTCAGTTTGGGAAAAATAAAATTGAATATATAATACCATGATATACACAAAAAATCAGTGATCAAGAATCAACTTCCTTCATCTCTGATTATGTCAAATTGATGATGAAATGATATGATTACATGGAATTCATAATCACAACCTACATGTACTCACTACTAGAAATGAAGGTTATACCAACGGTTCTAAAACATTGGTATAGGCTGGAAAATCATTGGTATAGCTTATACCAACGGTTTTCCAACCCGTAGGGCAGTAATCCGTGAGGAAAGCCCTATACCAACAGTTTGATATAAACTGTTGGTATATGCCAATATATATATTGATTCACTAACTGTTGTAGGTTAACCGTTGTTATATGTTTGTATATCATTTTTACCAATGGTTTCAATGAAACCGTTGGTATATATTGAAGACTAAACCCTATACCAATGGTTTTAAAACTGTTGGGATAGTTTTTAAATTTCTCTCTAAGTATACCAATGGTTTAAAACCATTGTTATTGTGTATTTACAAAACAATTTCATAGCAGCCCCTCTAGCAGCCCCTCTAGTATACACCTGCATAAAAATTAGCTCAAAAAGACATACAAACAGACTTAAAACAGTATAAAAACACCTGAAATAACACACACAAAACACATAAAACCATCAAACTCTTCCAACCATGTCATGTACTACAATTCCATATTTCAATCTTCATATGACAACAATATTCTAGTAGAATTGAATAATAGTTTCAATAAATAAAACATTATTTACACCCATTTCAATATTCATATGACAACCACTCTTCCAGTAGTAACTCACCTCACCCCTGCACAACCCCCCAACCAGCATAGCCCCCCCACCTCCCCAAAAAATTATAATAGGCAGAATAGTCTGAGAAATACATACTAGAGTTGAATAAGAGTTTTAAATTGGCTCAAATCCCAATTTTTTTTTTCTGATCCTAGATTTGGGTATATAATGATTTATGATTCATTTTTCATTGAACTTATATTTTTTATAATATATGGTGAAAATGTATTTTCATAGGAGTCTGATCACTTATGACCCCATGAGTGAAACTACCCAACTCATGAAAAAGAGTTTGCGACTATCGTTGATGAGTGTAAATTTCAGAGACACCACCTCTTTGATTAGAGACATGTTATATATACAAACTGAATGTCCTAGTAATATAATTTATTCAAATGTGAACTAAATGGTTTTCGGATGTGTTGGATAAAATACATGTAGATGTTCAAATTTGAAATGGAATATGATCTTTGTAAAGGAAATTTTAGTTTTGATGCACTAAGAAGGAAGATGAAGGAGGTAGGGGTGTTAATGTCAGATATTGGGTGAATGGTAATGGCTGTGTTGGTAGACTATATAGTGGTAATAACATAATATACATGGGTATTGGTTTTTATATTCATAGTGATCATGTCCAAATTGGTTGAATAAGTGGATGTTGAACATGTGACTGATCCAGAGTGTGTCATGATACATATGAGGTTGACAAAAAACAGTCCCCTTCCAGGATGGGTTATAGTCATACATGGTGTACTACTGGTTAATGTAAGGGCGACACTTCTTTATTCCAGGATAAAAATAATTGATAAGACCCTCTCATGCTTAATAGTGATAATAATATCGATGACACAAAATATCCTAAAAAAAATTGGATCCAACCGAATCATGCCCCAAATACCATTTTTAACCCAACCATCCTACCATGGGACTTGGAAAGTGGTAGCATATTCCCTCGCTACACTTTCTTGATGTTGTGAAATAAAATCCCTCAATTTTTGAAATTGTTAGGTTTTTGAGGATCATAATAAGATATTTTTACAATGAAAGTACACCCAAATATGATCTATCCATAAACAAAAGAAACATTTATAGAAAATGAAAAATGACTAAAAATGGATTTTACTTGGGAGTGGTTTCCTTCTTCCTAAATATAAAGAGAATGTTTGATGATGCATGATATGAAACTAAATTTGAAAATGGGGTCTGGAAATAGATTGAGGGTTTCATGGTCGTTACAAAAGGAGTAAAGTATGGAACTCTTTAGTTCATTTAAAATTCAGGCAAAACTGAAATGATCATAAGATCAACTTTTGTTGGTCTATAAGAATGAAACTGTAAGTTTATTGACCTTAGTGAGAATAATATTAATGTTCTTAAGGCTATGAACACTAAATGGTACAAGTATGGTTTGATCTATTGATCGGAGTATTATTTCACCTCATCATGCCTCAGATTGAGGTGGGGTTAACTCATACACATAAAATGACCAATGTATCATTTTCATAAATTATCAACACAATCCAAATACGTATGGTCAGTTTTCTGTATGTCAGTTTTTGTTTTCACTTAAAATGTTGTTCATTTTCAAAAAAAATGCGAGACACTTTGAGTGATACCGGCCACATCGTTCCTTGGATGGATGCGGGGTTGACTCGTACTTGTCACAAATGATACATGTATCATTTTCTTAAAGTATTAATACAATCTGAAAGAGTTTGGTCAGTTTTCTATATTCAAGTTTTTTTTTCACTTAAAATCATGTCCATTTCAAATAAAAGAGAGACACATTGAGTGATACTGGCCACACTATGCCCTGGATTGAGGAGAGGTTGACTCTTACATGTCACATATGAATCATGAATCGTTTTCCTAAAGTATCAGCAGAATATGAATGCGTTTGGTCAGAGTCTCATATGCCAGTTATTGTTTTCACTTAAAATGTTTTCCATTTCGAATAAAGGTGAGACACTTTTAGTGGTTTTGGCCACATAGTTCCTTGTATTGAGGCGGGGTTGACTCTTACACATCACATACAACCCATGGATAGTTGTTCTAATGTATCAACACAATCTGAATACGTTTGGTCGATTTTCAGTAATTCAGTTCTTTTTACAAAAAATGATGTCCATTTTAAACAAAAGAGAGATAGTTAGAGTGATACCGGCCACAACGCGCCTCAGATTGCGGCGGGGTTGAATCGTACACGTCACATATGACCCATGTATCATTTTCCAAATGTTTCAATAGAATCCTAATGCGTTTGGTTAGTTTTATGTATGCCAGTTATTGTTTTCACTTAAATTGATGTCCATTTTAAACAAAAGAGAGACACTTTGAGTGGTGTCGGCAACATCGTTCCTCGGATTGAAGAAAAGGTTGACTTTTAAACATCACATATGACTCATGGATTGTTGTCCAAAATTTTCAAGAGAATCCGAATTCATTTGTTCGGTTTTCTGTATGTCAATTGTTGTTTTCACTTAAAATGATGTTCATTTTAAACAAAAGGGAGAAACTTTGAGTGGTGTCAGCCACACCGCACTTCAGATTGAGGTGGGGTTGACTCATACACGTCACATATAACCCCTGGATCGTTTTCCCAATGTTTCAACAGAATATAAATGTGTTTGGTCAGTTTTCCATATTTTAGTTGTTGTTTTCACTTAAAATGATGTCCAATTTAAACAAAAGAGAGATATTTTGAGTGGTGTCGGCCACACCGCACCTTAGATTGAGGCGGGGTTGACTTTTAAAAGTAAATAATTTCCCATGGATCATTTTCCTATTATATCAACACAGTCCAAATGTGTTTCATTGGTTTTCCATATCCCAACTGTTGTTTTGACTTAAAATCATGTCCATTTCAAATAAAAGTGAGGCAGTTTGAGTGGTGTTGGCCACACCGACCCTTGGATTGAGGCGGGGTTGACTCGTAAATGTCACATATGACCCATGGATATTTTTCCTAATATTTAAATATATTCCGAATTCCATTGGTTGGTTTTTCGTATGTTAGTTGTTGTATTCACTAAAAATGATTTCCTTTTGAAACAAAAGAGAGACACTTTGAGTGGTGTCGGCAAGACCGCGCCTCGAATTGAGGCGGGGTTGACTCATACATGTCACAAATAGACCATGGATCTTTTTCCTAAAGTATCAACATAATATGAATGCATTTGGTTGGTTTTATGTATGCCAATTGTTTTTACATAAAAGAGAATCCATTTTAAACAAAAGAAAGACACTTTGAGTGGTACCGGCCACACTATGCCTCGGATTGAGGCAGGGTTGACTCTTACACATCAAAAATGAACCATGGATCCTTTTCCTAAAGTATCAATAGAATCCTAATTCGTTTGGTTGGTTTTTCGTATGCCAATTGTTTTTTTCACATAAAATTTTGTCCATTTCAAAGAAAAGCGAGACACTTTGAGTGGTGTCGGCCACACCACACCTTAGATTGAGGTGAATTTGACTCATACATGTAAAAAATGACCCATGGATCATTTTGTTGAAGTATCAACAAAATACAAATGCCTTTGGTTGGTTTTCTATATGCCATTTGTTGTTTTCACTTAAAATGTTGTCCATTTCAAATAAAAGTGAGACACTTTGAGTGGTACCGGCCACACCATGACTCGGATTGAGGAAGGATTGACTCTTACACATCATAAATGACCCATGGATCATTGTGTTGAAGTATCAACACAATAAAAATGTGTTTGGTCAGTTTTTTGTATTCCAGTTGTTGTTTTCACTTAAAATGTTTTCCATTTCAAATAAAAGCGAGACACTTTGAGTGATACTGATCACACCATGTCTCAGATTGAGTCGGGGTTGACACATACACGTCACAAATGACACATGGATTGATGTCCTAAATTATCAATAGAATCTTATTGTGTTTGGTCAGTTTTCCATATTCTGGTTGTTGTTTTAATTTAAAATGTTTTCCATTTTAAATAAAAGTGAAACACTTTGAGTGGTACTGGACACATCGTGCCTCGGTTTGAGGCGGGGTTGACTCGTACACATCACATGGGAATTTTGAGTATTGTGAAGTGTGGATTTAAGATCCGGTTGATTCTAATCCTCTCCTTGATTCCTATTTTCGATTAGGGTTTTCACTCTTCTCCCATCTTATTCCGAAGCTCTAAAACCCTCTTTTCGTTTGGGATTTAGGTTTAATATTAAAGAGAGCTTTGATTGGGATCCGGGGTCCAGGGAGGAGGTTTGGGGATGGTCTGGGGGGATGTCCAGGGGGCTATCCGGGGTCCAGGGATGATGGTGGGGGGCTGTCTGGGGGGATGTCAGGGGGGCTGTCAGGGGTCCAAGGAGGAGAGTGGTGGGTTTGTCCGGGGTCCAGGAAGGAGGGTGGTTAATGTATCTAAAACCTTATCTAGGTTTCATACATCGAATTCCGACAGAACTGCGAACTACCATGGGGTGTCGTCCTGGAGTAGGGCCTAATCAAGGCATTACCGTGGCGTGACCGTGGTGTGACCGTGCCGTGATCGCGGCGTGACTACAGCATGACCGTGGTGTGACCGCGGAGTGACCACGGTGTGTTGGCCTGGTCCAACATCATTCACGGGGCAGCATCTTCCGGCCAGGAGTGAAGGGAGCGGGAGGAGGTGGGGCAACCTTCCTATCGTTTCCTCCCTCCCCATTAACTATGGGTGGGTAATGTATCTAAAACTTTATCTAGGTATCATACATCAAATTCTGACCGGACTGGGAACCACCGTGGGGTGTCTCCCAAGAGCAGGGCCAAATCACGGTGTGACCACGATGTGACCTTGGCGTGACCGTGGCGTGACTGCGGCATAACCGCGGTGTGACCGCGGCGTGTTGGCCTAGTCCAGCGACATTCGCGGGGCAGCATCTTCTGGCCAGGATCGAAAGGAGCAGGAGGAGGTGGGGCAACATTCCGGCTATCACCTATCTCCCCATTAACTATAGGTGGGTAATGTATCTAAAACTCTATCTAGGTATCATACATCGAATTCTGACAGGACTACGAACCGTCGTGGGCTGTCGTCCTGGAGTAGGGCCAAATCACAACGTGATCGCGACATGACCATGGAGTGACCGTGGCATGACAGCGGCATGTTGGCCCGGTCCAGCGACATCTGTGGGGCAGCATCTTCCGGCTAGGAGCGAAGGGAGCGGGAGGAAGTGGGGAAAATTTCCAGCTTTCGCCTCCCTCCCCATTAACTATGGATGGGTTATGTAGAGACCCAAAGCTTAATGTACACGATCATTACATTACTTTTACGTAATACATAGTACATAACAAAAACACACACACAAGGATCGTAATAGTTTAGTGTCTTTGGAAACTCGGAATATAATCTTCTAATCCTGGTGAAATATCTTCAACATCTCCCATAAAGATCTTCCTCTTTTTTTATACCTAAAACCTTTCTTTATATCCTAGGGAAAAGTAAACATAAAAGGGTGAGCTCAAATGCTCAATAAGGGTAAACAAAAGAAATATCAATCACATCGTATACACAAGCACATAACTTTTGGAAATCTTAACCTGCAAAAGAGATCATAATTTCATAACATGGGATAAATCATGGCAGTGAAATGTAATCACAATAATCATAACTTAAAACATGAAACTTTTTGGCATACACACATAATCATATAGAATCATTTCTTGTTAGTCAAGACTCATTTCCAAGACTATCTTAGTGGACAAAGTCCCTTTCTGAACCGAGTCACCCTCATTCCAGTCCTGTTTCACTGAACCGGTATAACCTACCGTTCTATCCCTGTCTATCTCATGAGATATAAAATATTTACCCAATGCATTGGAGGGAGATATAGGTCCCACCCATCTCATAATGATACCATTCTTATGTGTGCCACAAAATCATAAATCATACATCATTGCATAACCCATGAAATACAAATGGGAATCGTAAACATCATGACATCATAAAACAATTCATATAAGATAAAGGAATTCATAAAAATAATTCCATCACAACATAATCAAATCAATGTAATAATAGGGATAAAAACAGAACCCTTTATTATCTTAAATGTAAAATAATTTTGATAAAACACTTGAACTCCATTCTTGAGGAAAATATCCTTTCTACTTCAAAAACACTTTTCCTTTCTTAACATGTCATAAAATTTTAAACTAAAAGAAGTTGATTAAAAATAAACTTGAAAAAATGTAAAGGAATCTTCTTGTAAATAATGTTTTATAAATCCATTCATTCCGTATAAGTTAAAAAAACATTCTTCGTACTTTTGTCGGAAAAGTCAAAAAGTACCTCATATGAAAAACGACAAAAGATTCCTTTCATATCTTTTACTAAAAACCCATTGAAGGGTAAAATTAGATTTAAACAAATGTAGGTGGATTTAAATAAAATTACATATTGAGGAAAAATGGATGTGGATGATAAAATATACCCCATTAAATTTCAAAGTACAAACAATCTCAGATAAAAATGAGATTGTGATATTTCCCTTACCTTAGGTCCGACTTGCTTTGTAAGTGTCCTAACCTCCTGTATAATGATTTAAATCATGTTATTGACTTATTCCATAATCATATTCATTGTTATTATATCATATATGGTCCACTTATGACTTTATATTACCCGTTCTTTTGTAAATTCACGTTAAAGTAGCGTTTTGGGTAAAATCGTCTCATTTGTCGTTCGTGTTTTTAACTTGTAATTATTAATATGATTACTTGGATCATTATTACTTATATCCAGAATGTAAAACATGATTTATATATAATATATATTCAGAATATATATATATATAATATATCGATAAATGGAATGAAATACACCGTTCATGAAGACGGTAGTCCGTACGTACGCATGAACACTGTTTTCGTTTCCTTATTGAAGTGAATGGAATTAAGTAGATGACATACATATAAATTTACATAAGTCTAGTATCATTATTATTTCATATATTTAATTAGTACTTATTATATATACTTTATAATAATTCATTAATGGTTAATCATTGAGAATGAATCTCATCGCATCGTGGAGACGGTAGTCCGTACGTACGCACGAGCGATGATATCGTTCCCATGGTCGTGGAATTGGGTTGAAGTGTATGTAGACTATTTCAGTATCAATATCACTTTATAATAATCATATATAGTTACTCATTACACCATTATACCCATACTATTAAGGTGGTGGTGGAAAATAGATTACACCACGGCGTGGAGACGGTATTCCGTATGTACGCACGCACGGTGATTTCATTTTTCCGTAGGATGGATAGAAGGTGAATTAGGGTTGTTTCATATTTATAATAAAATATCAGTATATAAGTAATACTTATTTTATTACTTTGTCATTAAATATCTAATGAAGAATAATTTTAAGAAGAAATAAATTGAAAAGATCGGTAATGGATATTACCTCTTCTTTGAAACGCCTCTTTGAATCCTCCACTTAGGGAACTAAGATTGGTCTTTGAAGAAGACCAGGACCTATAGGATTATTATATGGAAGTGGGGAAGGTATTTGGGTAGGGGTTGGCCGATCTTGAGTGCTCAAATTGGTGTGAGGAGGAGGGGGAGGAGGTGTCCTTTTATAAGGGAGGAGAGGGGCACCTTAGGAATATCTCAAAATATTATTTTATATTAAAGTCAAAATCGGTTTATAATGGTTCCAAAGGGTCTTATTTCGAAGCTAAAATGGGGATGGGTCGAAATACTATCAACCAATAGGATTTAGACAATTTTAGGTTATTATTTTAACCTTATCAATAAGATTTAACTCTAAGTTAAATAATTTAACTTTTACGGTGTCTTTTTGTTTTCTTACACTATATGGTTAATAAACTTACTATAACATGCAAAAAGAACCTCAAATTGTTTATTATTAATATATATATCCTTATCTAAGTCATTTGTCCGAACCTTATATTTTTAGGAATAAAATAACAATTAATAATATAATATTTGATTTAAAAACTATTTTGTGTCAATTTTGAAGCTATTTGATATATGATTTTTGTGAAAGTCATAAAAGAATTATATGTTCGAACCAAGTTGATTAGATCAACACTAATATATCATAGTAACCTAGAAAATTAGTGGAATTCATAAAAAGTCTCAAATTACATTTATTTTGGTGTTTATAACATCAATTATGTCAATATTTCATTAATAAGATAATTACTACATCATCATTGTGTCATAAATAAATTAAATTATTTAATGTCTAACAATTACAAATAAAATACCATTATGTAGTAAATCTTTTTATATTTCTAATTAATATTTATAGTCGAATTTATCTTATGTATAACCCCATATTAAAAATGATTTACTTATTGAACTTTGATTTTATCTATTTTAACTATTCATTAAATAAAATAATATTAAATGTCATAATCTAATCCAAGTGGACCTAAATTGTCATATTATATTCACAAGGTTGTTTTTGGTCGAATTAAACTTATCCAATAGAATTAGAACATGTGTTAGGGTAATAGTAATATCATATTTACCCTTAGTTACCCTATTTACTATTAACTGCGGTAAAAAAAGTAAAAAGTTACTATTCACCAAAAAATTATTTTTATCTCATTGAACCACATTTTACTTACTGATATCAACCGTGTCTATCGGATTTTCGAAATTACATTCACATAAGCAGTAAAATTAAGTTTTATGCAAAATTCAGTTTTTAACCTACCACTTAGTGGTTTCACTATTCATCAAAAATTGAAGTTTTTCAGAAAAATGCCAAAATTTCACCCTAAGCTATAATTGATATTCCGAATTTAAAAATTATTTTTATTTTACAAAATTCCGAACATATAAGTTGCATTGGTAAACTTTATAATTAATTTCCGCTATCACAACAAATAGCGTGTTCTTAAGAGATAATAACTATCAAAAGATTGACATTTGTTTATGTCTGGTTTAAATGTGAAATTACATCCAATAACCAACATTGTATTAAATTGTACAAATATATTCTAAATATACTTTAAAACCACTCAAATTAATAATTTATCACTATTAATTATTTTGATTGAAAAAGTTGTTTTTAATTAAAATTTAGTAATTTTCACTATTCATCAAAATATGAAAGTTATCCGAAAATCACCAAAATTTCACCCTAAGATAATTTCGATATTACGAATCCAAAAATGAATTCCATTTTGAAAAATAAAATTACAAAATTTCAAAAGGTGGTTATTACTATTCATAACGGCTAGTTTTAATAATATTTTAATAGCATATTGTTGTTTAGTGAAACTCGTTATTGCGTACTACACACGCTATCGAGGAAGGTCACGATTGCGTGTAATGCAAGGAAAATCAAGGATGCATGTTGTGCAAGCTCCTTTTGGTGTAGCATACAACACAAGACATTAGTGAAATTAAAAGGAATATTTTTCATAAAATCTCGGGGTGTTACATTCTACCCTCCTTAAAATGAATTTCGCCCTTGAAATTCGTCGGGGTTATAAATGGTTTACTATTTGAAAGTTTCTTTAATAGAAACCCACATCCTAAAAAGGAATACCAAAACCAATATTTAAAAACGAAAGTATGAAACGTAACAGTTACCCAAACAAACTAATCAATGGGTTTCCACATAGGTGAAAATATGGATATGGAAGAGAAATCTAACCATCATGTTCTGATGGAGAGTGGTAGAGAACATGGCTATGGAAAATCTAGTAATCACAAAGCCATAAATTTTTTAAGATCTAAGGTACCACCTGATTAATCATATATAAGAGCACTAGGACAACATTTTTGGTTTTCAATATCGTTTCCCTAAAGTTGAAGAATTTGAATTAGAATAAATACTTACTTTATTTTGGTACAATCTCATTGTTGTTCGTGCCTTGAACAATTTCCACTTCATCTCTAAAATAAATGAAGTTGAATTTTTTATTCGTGAAGTGTTAGCAGATCATGTGATAGAATGATGGGCCATTCCATCTGTCTCAAACAAAAGGTTAGGGAAAGTTATATACATAAGTCGGTCTATAGTGAGATTAATCATATATGGTTTCTAAAATGGACTTTATACTTCATATATCATACTGCTTAATATAATAAAACTAGTTTCTACTAAACAGGGACTTCCTGTAGGCTAGTGGTAGGCGATAAGGGCTAGTCGCACTTCGGTTGTCGGTTCGATTCCCACATCCTTGTCCAACGTAATGGGTTGTCGCCCGTCCTGCAGGTTTTCCTTTTTCTAAAACTACATTACTATAACATCCCATCAATAATATCGAAAATCTTCTATCCTTAAACAATACTAACTTATGTATAACATAATCCATTCTAATCTTTAGGCTTATCCATAATACTGCAGTCCAGTCTCTTAATATAGTGAAAACGATTACCAGATATTTAATACTGTCGTTGATCCCTATATATCATAAGATATGTCTTGTTGGTCACATTCCAAACATTCAAAGGTCTTAATCACGTATTCTCTTGAATACCCATTGAACCTTAGTGAAAACATGAATGCAGTTAAAAGTTAACTCTTTCCACATACCAAAATCCAGAAATTCTATATACTCAAACCATGATATAACCTTCTCCTTATATCAGTCATGAGCTTATGAATACAATCAAATACCTTATTATCTTATTATTCTTTCATTATGCGCATATCATCTACTTTCTAAAAAATATCTGAATAACATTTCATTGTTACTAGTACCATTAATCATACACTTTAAAAACTTAGGAAAGACAATAGTGTAACAATCCTTAGATGTCTCTTTATTCCATAGTACCATGAGATTACTTATACAACATTACACTTAATAAACATGTAATCATTCCACTACCATCTTAAACCATTGACCGAGCTTCGACAATTCTTTCATCTCACATATCATTTGTAGTCTCTTCATCATCATCAACATAAATACTTCCCATACGACCATACTGATTCTCTTCATGAGACATTCCCTTAGGTCATTGGTTTTCATAATGCCCGTACATTCCACATTTAAAACATTTAACCATTGTTGATGTCGTAGCAATACCATTATCCTCATCCATGGTGTTAACTGAACCTTTTCCTTTGCACTTACTTGCTTTGTTTCCTTCTTTTCCACACCCAAAGCATCTTCCAGTTCCTTTGAAACATTCTCCTTGATGCCTCTTCCCACATGATTTACATAGGGGAAATTGAACTTTATTTCCTCTATGATCATCATGAAACTCCATCTTTCTCTTATTAGCCGAGTCAGGAAACTTACCAAATTTTACTTTATTGATCATATTATGAGATTCCTAATTCGGCATAATAATGATGTTTGGACTTCCAAATCCCATTTCATTATGAATAATATCATTCCATTGTCCATCATATTCTCCATTATTGTGAATCATCTTGTTTCCAGCCATTTTCTAAAACCCAAAAAAAAAATAGTGTGAGAGGCAAAAATCATGCTAGTGGAAAACAACATAATAAAGGGGGAGTACCTTCAATATATAACATCTTAGGTTTAATTATATGATCGTTAGCGTAATTCTAGTACTATAACCTATACGTATACTTAACCTTAGGGACATCCCTTGACATACCTTAGAAATATCTCTAGGGATCTCACTAACGTTTTTGCATCCTAGTTTCCAAAGGTTGACTAAAACTTTCCTCTAATACCAACTGTAGAGACCCTGAGCTTAAAGTACATGAACATTACATTAATTTTGCTGAATACTTAGTACATAACAAAAACACACACACAAGGATCGTAATAGTTTAGTGTCTTTGGAAACTCGGAATATAATCTTCTAATCCTGGTGAAAGATCTTCAACATCTCCCATAAAGATATTCCTCTTTTTTTTATACCTAAAACCTTTCTTTATATCCTGGGGAAAAGTAAACATAAAATGGTGAGCTCAAATGCTCAGTAAGGGTAAACAAAAGAAATATCAATCACATCGTATACACAAGCACATAACTTTTGGAAATCTTAACCTGCAAAAGAGATCATAATTTCATAACATGGGATAAATCATGGCAGTGAAATGTAGTCACAATAATCATAACATAAAACATGAAACTTTGTGGAATACACACGTAATCATAGAGAATCATTTCTTGTTAGTCAAGACTTATTGCCAAGACAATCTTAGTGGACAAAGTCCCTTTCTGAACCGAGTCACCCTCGTTCCAGTCCTGTTTCACTGAACCGGTATAACCTACCATTCCAGCCCTGTCTATCTCATGAGATATAAAATCTTTACCCAATGAAATGGAGGGAGATAAAGGTCCCACCCATCTCATAATTATATCATTCTTCTGTGTGCCAGAAAATCATAAATCATACATCATTGCATAACCCATGCAATACAAATGGGAATCATAAACATTATGACATCATAAAACAATTCATATAAGATAAATGAATTCATAAAAATAATTCCATCACAACATAATCAAATCAATGTAATAATAGGGATAAAAACAAAACCATTTATTATCTTAGATGGAAAATAATTTTGATAAAACACTTGAACTCCATTCTTGAGGAAAATATCATTTCTACTTCAAAAACACTTTTCCTTTCTTAACATGTCATAAAATTTTAAAATAAAAGAAGTTGATTAAAAATAAACTTGAAAACTTGTAAAGGAAGCTTCTTGGAAATAATGTTTTAAAAATCCATTAATTCCGTATAAATTAAAAAAACATTCTTCGTACTTTTGTCGGAAAAGTCAAAAAGTACCTCGTATGAAAAACGACAAAAGATTTCATTCATATCTTTTACTAAAAACTCACCGAAGGGTAAAATTGGATTTAAAAAAATGTAGGTGGATGTAAATAACATTACATATTGAGGAAAAATGGATGTGGATGATAAAATATACCCTAGTAAATTTCAAAGTACAAACAATCTCGGATAAAAATGAGATTGTGATATTTCCCTTACCATAGGTCCGACTAGCTTTGTAAGTGTCTGAACCTCCTGTATAATGATTTAAATCATGTTATTGACTTATTACAGAATCATATTCATTGTTATTATATCATATATGGTCCACTTATGACTTTATATTACTCGTTCTTTTGTAAATTCACGTTAAAGTAGTGTTTTGGTTAAAATCATCTCATTTGTCGTTCGTGTTTTTAACTTGTAATTATTAATATGATTACTTGGATCATGATTACTTATATCCAGAATGTAAAACATGATTTATATATAATATATATTCAGAATATATATATATATATATATATATATATATATAATATCGATAAATGGAATAAATACACCGTTCATGGAGACGGTAGTCCGTACGTACGCATGAACGCTGTTTTCGTTTCCTTATTGAAGTGAATGGAATTAAGTAGATGACATACATATAAATTTACATAATTACAGTATCATTATTATTTCATATATTTAATAAGTACTTATTATATATACTTTATAATCATTCATGAATGGTTAATCATTGAGAATGAATCTCATCGCGTCGTGGAGACGGCAGTTCGTACGTACGCACGAGCGATGATATCGTTCCCATGGTCGTGGAATTGTGTTGAAGTGTATGTAGACTATTTCAGTATCAATATCACTTTATAATAATCATATATAGTTACTCAATACACAATTATACCCATACTATTAAGGTGGTGGTGGAAAATAGATTACACCACGGCGTGGAGACGGTATTCCGTACGTACGCACGCGGGGTGATTTCATTTTTCCGTAGGATGGATAGAAGGTGAATTAGGGTTTTTTCATATTTATAATAACATATCAGTATTTAAGTAATACTGATGTTATTACTTTGTCATGAAAAAACTAAAAAAGAAGAAGTTGAAGAAGAAAGAAATTGAAAAGATCGGTAATGGATATTAACTCTTCTTTGAAACGCCTCTTTGAATCCTCCACTTAGGGAACTAATATTGGTCTTTGAAGAAGACCAGGACCTCTAGGATTATTCTAGGGAAGTGGAGAAGGGATTTTGGCAGGGTTTGGCCGAGCTTGAGTGCTCAAATTGGTGTGAGGAGGAGGGGGAGGAGGTTTCCTTTTATAAGGGAGGAGAGGGGCACCTTAGGAATATCTCAAAATATTATTTTATATTAAATTCAAAATCGGTTTATAATGGTTCCAAAGGGTCTTATTTCGAAGATAAAGTGGGTATGGGTCGAAATCCTATCAACCAATATGATTTAGACAATTTTAGGTTATTATTTTAACCTTATCAATTAGATTTAACTCTAAGTTAAATAATTTAACTTTTACCGTGTCTTTTTGTTTTCTTACACTATATGGTTAATACACTTACTATAACATGCCAAACGAACCCCAAATTGTTTATTATTAATATATATATCCTTATCTAAGTCATTTGGCCGATCCTTAGATTTTTATGAATAAAATTAAAATTAATAATATAATATTTGATTTAAAAACTATTTTGTGTCAATTTTGACACTATTTGATATATGATTTTTTTGAAAGTCATAACAGAATTATATGTTCGAACCAAGTTGATTAAATCAACACTAATATATCATAGTAACCTTGAAAATTAGTGTAATTCATAAAAAGTCTCAAATTACATTTATTTTGGTGTTTATAACATCAATTATGTCAATATTTCATTAATAAGATAATTACTGCATTATCATTGTGTCATAAATAAATTAAATTATTTAATGTCTAAAAATTACAAATAAAATACCATTATGTAGGAAATATTTTTATATTCCTAATGAATACTTATAGTCGAATTTATCTTATTTATAACCCCATATTAAAAATGATTTACTTATTAAACTTTGATTTTAACTATTTTGACTATTCATTAAATAAAATAATATTAAATGTCATAATCTAATCCAAGTGGACCTAAATGGTAATATTATATTCATAAGGTTGTTTTTGGTCGAATTAAACTTATCCAATATAATTAGGACATGTGTTAGGGTAATAGTAATATCATATTTACCCTTAGTTACCCTATTTACTATTAACTGCGGTAAAAAAGTAAAAAGTTACTATTTACCAAAAAAATTATTTTTATCTCATTGAACAACATTTTACTTACTGATATCAACCGTGTCTGTCGGATTTTCGAAATTCCATTCACAGAAGAGGTAAAATTAAGTTTTATGCAAAATTCAGTTTTTAACCTACCACTTAGTGGTTTCACTATTCATCAAAATTTGAAGTTTTTCAGAAAAATGCCAAAATTTCACCCTAATCTATAATTTATATTCCGAATTCAAAAAATGATTTCTATTTTACAAAATTTCCAACATATAAGTTTCATTAATTAATTTTATAATTAATTTCCGCTGTCACAATAAATTGCGTGTTCTTAAGAGATAATAACTACCAAAAGATTGACATTTGTTTATGTCTGGTTTAAATGTGAAATTACATCAAATGACCAACATTGTATTAAATTGTAAAAATATATTCTAAATATACTTTAAAGCCACTAAAATTAATAATTTATCACTATTAATTATTTTGATTGAAAAAGTTGTTTTTAATTAAAATTTAGTAATTTTCACTATTCATCAAAATATGAAAGTTATCCGAAAATCACCAAAATTTCACCCTAAGCTAATTTCGATATTACGAATCCAAAAATTAATTCCATTTTGAAAAATAAAATTTCAAAATTTCAAAAGGTGGTTATTACTATTCGTAACGGCTAGTTTTAATAATATTTTAATAGCATATTGTTGTTTAGTGAAACTCGTTATTGCGTACTACACACGCTATCGAGGAAGGTCGTGATTGCGTGTAATGCAAGGCAAATCAAGGATGCGTGTTGTGAAAGATCCTTTTGGTGTAGCGTACAACACAAGACATTAGTGAAATTAAAAAGAATATTTTTCATAAAATCTCGGGGTGTTACAGGTTATGTATCTAAAACTCTGTCTTGGTATCAAACAATGAATTCTGTGAGGATTGTGAACTGCCACGGGGTGTCGTCCAAGAGTAGGGCCAAATCATGGAATTAGCGTGGTGTGACCGCGTCGTGACTACGGTGAGACCGCAGTGTGTTGGACTGGTCCAGCGACATCCGCGGGGCAGCATCTTCCGGCGAGGATTCCAAATAAATCCTATGTAGTTGTCCTTCACATTATAGAAACTGATCTTATGTTTTAAAAAACAGACTCTTGATTCGGTATCGTGGTATGATAAAGATATATATTTTATATTTGTGGTTTTTAAAAGTGGTACTAGGTAGTTGAAACTACTGATTGAGAGCCAAATTATGCAGGTTTATTTCTTATCAATGGTATATGCATTCCATGGAACTCTAATAATAAAACTACAGTCACCTTGAGAACAATAGAATTTGAGTATGTTTTAACATCTCAGGATGAAACACAAATCTTATGGAAGAATTCATATATATATAAAATTAGACGTGCATTGAGGCCAAGCAAACACCCCAAATAGTGTTAAGATGAAACATATGGTGGGGAGAACCATAATCCTGATTGGTTTTAAACAATGACACCCTCAGCGTTTTTAGAAATATAGGCTCTGTTAAACACCATAAGGGGTGGCCAAGTGGCCAGTAAAATATCCGAAACAAGTTTCTCCATAATATAAGGTCACAACAAACATGATAGAACAAATCAAATATTTAACATGATATAACAAGGGATCATCGGAAGGTTGTAGTGAGCGGCACAATGACGTGACATCTAAAGGGAAGCGAAACGACGGAAAAGAATCATACACCCTAAACAATCATTGTGAGTTTTCGTAGACAGAGCACTTCCGTTGGAGGGGTTTTATTATAAAAACATGACTTTATTTGTCAAATGAAACAATTATATTAAAGAACAATTATTCAAGATATGCAATTCAATATAATTAAGCATAATTAAGTAAGAATCTAAATTCAATTTAAAGCATTCTTAAATTAATGAGACTACGAGATGGAATCTACCTCATGGAGGAACAATGTCGTCCACTTCGGCTCTTGGAGCTTTCTAACTAACAGTTGCTGGTCCTCCACTGGGTATATGCACCTTCACACACATGCAAGGACACCTAGCCCCTATGGACACACCTGCATGGCCATGAGCATGTGCAAGGGGATCCATGCACATATGCTTCTATGAATATATTAGTCTCCACTCACCTGTGTATTCATTTATATATATATATATATATATATATATATATATATACATGGGCACACCTAGCCCCATACGCACATAATCACTGCGATGGGTGACTATACATGTAATAGGGGAACCCACATACATATACTTACTTACCTATGCACACGCAGGCGAGTCGCCCTTGACTTGGTGACTCAAAACCAACAAGCAGAGATCAACACACTACACAAAGTATATTAAGAACCTTAAAACACATGAAGGACGCTACATAACCAGTGAGAAACCAATTAATGGCATTAAATCCTTACCTAGATTGGCAGTGGAGAACCAAATCCACCAGAACCAACATGAAATGATCCAACGCCCTACCGAAAACATAATATGGAGTCAAAAACACTAAAGCCCCAAATACATGAGGTGCGAGACAAGTAGTAACCATAGAATCTTACATCAGATCAAAGTCAGTGGACTGAATCAATCTGAACTCCTTCTAGCTCCCTTCACAGAATATTACTACCCTCTGTCCATAGAGAGCAGTCAAAGATCTAAGTGACCAATGTGATAAAGAAAATAAAATAAAAAATAAACTAAAACATACATGTCTCCTGTGACTATACATGTCACTGCCCAACATATAAGTGCCACAGCGCCCCATGGGTCAAATCATGTTCTTGCAAGCAAAGGGGGAACAGATCAATGTTTTAAAATGATACTATCGAATAGTACATTCCTGTTAATTAACAGTTACTCTTTCTATTAATGTTATATAATCAATTTGGCCCAAATTTCAACTTATTTTGGTTTTGTTTGATATAAGGGATGAGGTATTGTTATTATTGGTTTTTATGTTTACACATGAGATATTTATTTAAAAATGATGCATGTATTTGGCATTATTATTTATGGTTTTATTTCTTATCATGTTTCCATGGGGCCTATCCACATGAATAATTCATGGAATGTAGGGTACAGTTGACATTTGTGTGCTTTAATGTTATTGATGTCACTAACGATGAGGATTTAGAACAAGTAAAATATTCTTAAGATTATTGGGCCCTGTAGTGATAGGTGTGGCAATTTTACATCTAGCGTTTGATGAGGAAATACTTATGAGGATGGATTGGAATCTTTATAGGTTCTTAGAGAGGGATGGTCCCTCTGAGTATATAAAATGTATTATGAAAGGTTTTACTCCATTTAATGATTCAAGAGTTCTACTAATGAGATGAAGGATGAGATGCAAATGTGGGTATTGGGTATTGTTGGATAGATTGGCATTATAATGCCAAGAGGCTTGGTTTGATTTATCTTAGGATGGAACCTGGTTAGTGGGTCTGGGTTATAATACATGATTTTGATTATGTTCTTGACATGATTATTGAGAATATAATGTAGATGGGTTCGACATGGTGTGATTTTGTGACTAGGACAATCATAAGGTGAATAAACATCTTTGTCTAGTTGGATGATGAGATGTGCATCAAGGCATGGGATAATCCTCGAGAGATGAGTCCAGACTATGTGACTGAGAGGATAGACTAGAATAGGTTTGATAGGATTGGGTTCGTGTCCAACCCATGCGAGGATGATACGATGTATGGAGACACTTGGAGACACTTGGGGTTATATATGCTATCTCATGGAGACACTTGGGGTTATTTCATGACTCCAACATACTCCAGAAATGTTCCAACACCGTGTTTTAGAAAAACAATTCCATATCAGGGAAGACCCCAAGGCTCCTCTATCTTCTGATGTTTACTCACTCTCACACCTCATGGTATTATAGTATACAAGTGATCTATGTCAACTAGTCAGAATAGCATCACTACCCTCCGTCCGTAGAAAGAAGTAAAATACCTAAATATCCAATGCAATAAATAAAATAAAATAAAAACTAAACAAAAACATACATTTATCATGTGACTATACATGTCACCGCCCAATATATAAGAACCACACCACCTCATGGGTCAAATCATGTTCTTGCAAGCAAGGGGGAAATAGTTCCATTTAATAGTCTCTTCATTTTTCATTATGTTCATTATATAGCATGTTGTTCTAAACACAATACTAGTACACTTTTCCATTGAATATGAACCTAATATACATTAGTTGAGTTTAAGATTGTTTAAATAACCCTGCTAGAACCATGCCGCATCGCACCGTGATCCGAGATTGACTATTATGGTGAATAATAATCAATGCATCATAAAATGAAATTCGGCATAGATTGCCCATGTGTCTTAAATAGATCTCCTGCTAGCATCCACCATTCCCCGGTCAATTGTGAACTCGGTCTATAATGCATTCAAACAAAATTAATACTTATATCAATCCAAGCATTATCACTCTCAACACCCCATCTTACTAGCCTGTTGACTGGTTATAATTTAAAATATTTGCAGAGAATGTGGTTGATGTGTTGGGGATTGGAAAAACTGTAACATCTCAACGTTTATTTAAGTAAAACTTATATTTAAAGTAACATGAATGTAATAATTTAATGTTTAGAGACCAAAAATACTCTTGAATGTAAAAAACAATAACATAACAACTTAGTTGTTAAACTCTATAGCGGTGTAAAAATGGCCTGATGCCTGGCGTGGACCTGCAAAGTCTGTGAGATATAATTTTTACAATGGGCCCAACCCAAGTAGTGTTTAGTGAAGGACTCGAACTAGTTAAGGCCCAACAAATCCAGACCAAACCCAAGACCAGCCCAATCCTGGCCTAGCCCAATTGTTACTTTTGTTCAATATTATTTTAGTTTGATGAATTGTAAGTTTACTATATTTATTATTCTCAATTTATGTTATTTTTCAAATTTTACATTTTTTATTATACTTGGACCGCGACCCGGCCCAAACTATTAATATGTACCATGCCTCATTACATACCTATTCATCAATTTTTATTACACAAGACGACAAAACCAACCCATTTCCATTTATGTCTGCAATTGGGTTGAAGTCATTGGAATTTCACCCCCCCCCCTCTCCCACCACACCAAACTGTATAATTTCATACGTATGCCCTTTAATGTGTGAAAATGATTCATTTCCCACACCTTTGGATTTCTAATCTATAAAATATAACCAAAATACTAAAATTTTTATTTTTTATAACCAATGGACTCTTGAAAATAGGCCACTCAGAACTCATTATGTTGATTTTTAAACCAAATTTTTGCACATTTCCAAATGCCTACTGAACTTGAAAAGAAATTTTTTCACCATTTACAGTCCAATACATTCCCCTAATCCTATACCTATCATCACATGCAGTATCCATGATCCAACTATTTCAATTACAAGCATCATGGGAACAACTAAACCATTAATTTCACATTTGAACGAACAAAAAAATAACATGGTTGAGAAAAACCTATGAAGAATTAACAGACGAAAAATATTGGCCATCCGGACTGTACAAACAAATGAAAAAATGGAAAATCAGGATTACACCTAAACTATAAGCAAATCCTCACCTAAATATCCATAAACACAGAAACCAATATATTATTTGTCAGGAGAGGTCGGGTCTACCTTATATGGTCAGTCCAACACATTGATTTGGAAAATATTTACCTCTAGATCTTGGGGGGCAGGGGTCGGCCCCAACAATATTATTGCACAGGCGGTAGGAGAGGGAGCCGAGATAGGGGGATGTCTGGCGGGGTGTTCAGCAATGGGGGGTCTCACGCATGACTGGAGAGGGGGTTGGGGGATGTTGGAGGAGGAGATTGAGCCAAGAGGGGAGGGGATGTCACCAAGAGAGGGATATGAGAGGGGAGGGGGGAACGTCGTTGGGAGCCGAGAGGGGAGGGAGATGTCATCATCGGAGAAGGAGATGAGAGGGGAAGGGGAAAGTCACCATAGGAGAGGGAGGGGGGCCAGGAGGTGGAGGCTGAGGCTGGGAGGAGGTCGAGTTCGGGGAGGGGAGGAGTGCGCGGGGATGAAATGTTGTGAGGGAGCCCTAAATTGGGTATATTTTTTCCCAATGGTTAACAAAAACCATGAGTAATAGTTTTCTTAAACCGTTGTGAAAACCCAACATATAACAGCTTATGCAAACAGTTTACTAGAACCGTTGGTATAGGTTCTTTTTTCCAATGGCTTTTCTAAACTTTTGGGAGCAAAGTGTTGGTATAGGCTGGATTTCCAATAGTGACATCAATAAACTATTAAAATGGTGCAACACATGGTCTAGTACTGAAACAAAATTTTATCCATTTAATAAATCTCTAAAAATATATACTTCTCCTTATAAAAGAAATAACATAACTTTGAATACCCCCTTAAAATATTCTCTTTTTTAAAAAAACTATAAATATATAATGAAATATATATGTTGTCATTTATCTCCTCATATGATAATAATATCTGTGTACAATATGAGAGAGCGAATAGATCAATAATACTTTATCCTTTAGTGGTATGATGTTGAATTCCCAACATATACCATAGATTCTAAAATTTTTAATTCGGAAATGATTTATTGAATGCATCGTTAATTTATTCCTTTAGAGTAATAAATTACACATGCAACTCATTTTGCTCAAAAATTTATTTAATGAAATGATATTTGATATCAATGTATAGTCTTATTTAATTTCTAATTGTGTTTTTTGATACTTTAATTAAACATTATTTATAATATTACAGTAACAAGTGGATACTTTAATTAAACTTTATAATATTACTATTCTGTTTTTATACACATTAATAGAGTCATGGAATGAGTTATGGCTATATATTATACTCCATCCATCCATAACATCACAAAATAATACTTATTATAGATTCAACAAGAACACATATATCCAAGATATAAAACACTACCTGATGATGTCTTCCTATAATCAATAAAACCAGTCCAATCGCTATATGTATAACTAAAAATATCAATGTTTCCATTAATTACATATTATAAATGAAAATATGTTGTGCCTTTGACAAATATGATAATACTCTTCCCAAAACGGAAATGGGACACTTTTGATTATCTTTGATACCAAGAACAAAGTGTAATATTATAAATAATATCTATTCTCAAAGATTTTTGGTATAGTGGACTACCAATTAGTTTTTAAAAAAAAATTGGATCCACATCCTTTTCTTTTTCATATTTGGAAATTTAGTTCCTACTATAATTGGTATAGAAAATGGATTCAAATCCCCACACTAAACCTTTGTTGAAGTTCCTTGGAATTATTTTCATGAGAAAAAAATGTATCCTAGATATTGAAAAATCAATAAACGATGAAAATAACATATTTGTCTAAGAATAGACATATTGAACAACCACATCATCTTCTTAGAAAACATATCACAAAACTTCGTAATCACATCCAAAAAATATATTGTCATATACATAAAAAGTTTAAAAGAATATATACTACTTTTTCATAATTCTTATATATATTTGTACTTAAAATTCTTTTTCTAAAATTCAAACCCTTATATCAGTGCTTCTTTTAGAATATGATCCTCTTTAGGATGGTTTCATCCCATATAAAGACTTTTTTAACCTCCAAATTCTTTTTAAATATTATCTAAGAAAAAATAGTTTTTTTAATACACACATCTAGATAAAATTCACCATTTGGGAAGTATAGCATTATATCTATCTAAATAATATTGTATTTATTCAAAAAAAAAATAACGAGAATGATGTTTATGGTTTCAAGACATTCAACTGGTACAAAAGTCTCATAAAAATTCTCTCCTTCATCCTGTGAATAACCTTTGAAAATTAATCTTTATTTATTTCTCACCATTGCATCATTGTTATTTAATTTTTATCAATAAAAATCAATTTTATAATGATATTATTTTCTTTAGGTTTTGGGAAACCACTCCTAAGTATCATTAGTCTCAATATGATCATGTTATTTATTCATGGAATCAATCCATTATTGATACTTCTTATTTTATTTAAAATATCTATGATAAACATGAGAATAAAAAGAGGTATGTGTTTCGATACTCATAGTTCTCTTAGATTGAACATTCTTTCCATGATCTCCAAATATTTTTTGAACATTAACTTTCCTTCTCATCCTTGGATGAGTTGAATGAATTTATTCCTCATCAAATGAAAATGGTTAATCTTATTCTCTACAAATAAATCATCAATTCTACCTTTTTATGAAATTTAATCATAATTTAAATAGAGACATCATAAACAACACTTGTAGATATTTCTGCATTATGTGAAAATTATTTCATTGATTATTCAAGAAATTTAATATCAGAAAAATAAATGAAATTTTTTACTTTATTTGTTAAAACATTGATAACCTATTCTATTTGGATAATATAAAAAGAAATATTCCATAAACTCCTTGATTATTAAACATTCCAAGATTCTCACCTTCTGTCTTGATAGAACAATGGATACCAAACACCCAAATATACTTCAATATTTTATTTTTTTAATAATACATCTCATATGGTGAATTATTTTCGTTTGGTCTAGGAAAAAATTGGTTTTGGTTATAAATTTATTCACTAGTAGATCATCTCTATAAATATAAATATGTGTAATTCATGGATATAATTGATTGAGACACTACCACCAAAAACATATTATTCAATTCAACCATCCCAAATTTTTGTGGTGTGTATGGTGCACTGAGTTCATATTAGATTCCATCCTTCTCAAGATAAATTTGAAACATACAATTCGAATTCATAGATCCATTTTCTATATAAATCTTCTTGAGATAAAAACACACTCTTTTACTACACTTCTTCGAAAACGTTTAAAATTCTATAAGTCATCTATTTTTTGTTTCATAAAAATAAATATGTGATATAATAGAATTAATCAATGAATGTAATAAGGTACTTATCTCCCATGGTTGATTTCTTCCTCATGGGAAACACAGATCAGAATGAATTAACTCTAATGGTTAAGATGTTTTAATCTCCAACTTATGGTGATAAGAGTTATAAATTTTCCCCTTTCAACATATCATGAACATCCAATCTATTTATTTATTCCGAAATGAAAAATCATGATCATTGTATCCTTGATTAATTAAATTCATATTGTTTTGTCCACGATGACTTTACATTTGATCCCATAATTCATTTTTCTCTTTTAGACTTAGGTAACATGAGTTTATAGAACCGCACACTTGAAATATGTTTCATTTACTACACTATGTTTTTTCCCAATTCTTGTATCTTTAAAATTATTAATAAGGACCTCATCCCCTTTGATGAACACATCATTTAGTTCATTATAAAACCATAAAACACTTATGAGATGGTTTTTAAATACCTAAAATCATTCTCAATTTTTGAATTTCATATTTTCTCTTCAAAAACCATGACACAAATCCTTTATTTTTGAGAGATTCATCATTAAAAATGGTAACTAGGCTATATTTACACTTTCTCACATCAAACAACAGTTTAAAATCTTCTTTCATGTTAGATGAGAATATGTTGTCCATGATCCATGGATTTTTCCATTTATATTTTTATGTTATAATTACGTAGTTAAGGGCTTCCATTTTCCTTTTTGTTCTTCTCGTAAGGCTTTTGAGTACTGATGCTCATATTTTGTTGGGATGGAAAAATTATTAGGAAATAATTTTTATTTTGAATAGGTCACTCACACCTTCCATGAACTTCTTCATGTATATCAAAATTATTCTATGATATTTTTCCAGACTTGTAATAACCCAAGGTTTTACAAATATATTTAATATAGAAAGCATGAAACAGTGAGCCCCTATTAAACAAAAAATTTATTATAGGAGATATTTATAACCTTTCAACTAAACATAATTTTACCACTTCTATGATTTGAATTTCAAAAAATTGATATACATGTTTGTGATCAGTAAGATATTTAGAGTCTGATTGAATCAACTTACATTTTGGGTGAATAGTAACACACCCTTATGAATAGTAACTCACCCTTATGAATAGTAATGTTTCCTTATGAATATTAACCTCACCCATGTATGTATAAATAAAATTTATCCTCCATATAAATGAGAGTGAATATTTTAAAAATTAATAATTAAGTGTTGTTATTTTTGTGACTAATAAATATTTAATTACAATTTTAAATTAATAAATTTATTTAAGAGAAAATTAATTTTCATAAAATGATTTTTATAATAAAAATTTTGTTTTCCTATGATTTTAGGATAATTTTATAAGATTATAATTAGTTTATGAGAGTATTATAAAATCATTTATTAAATTTAAAATTTGTATTTTTCAAGTAAATAATGATTTTATTTAAAAATTAAATTTATCTTATTTATGAAATTATTTTATTAAAGTGGAGGGGTTTTTTGAATTCTACTCATTTAAAAATGGTTATGGTGGTTTTTTGGGGTTTTTCTTAAATACTTGAATTTCTCATGAATAGTAAAATATGGTAATTTACGGTATAAATACATTAGAAGCTAAATAAACTATCCAATGAGTCATCAATGATATATGCAGACATAGTTATAACTCACATGCAATTATTACTATTTTTTATCAATAATCAACCCTATTAGTTGTCTTGATTAAAATAATAAAATAATGAATAAGATATTCAAAAATCACCCATCTCCTCCACAATAAAAACCACCCCTCACTCCCTCTTATCCTCACTTATCTAAGCCTTAAAAATTATTTATTTTGTACCCAAATTCCATTTCCTAGCCTCTAAAAAAATCTAATAGATCTCGGAATTTCCAAAATACCAAATCCCTTTCCCTTAAAGAGGTTATCATGGAGGAGTACTCAACAGGTAAAATCCATTTCCTTTTTTCTTTTAATTTCTTTTAAGTTACTTCTTTTTTGATTACCTCCTCACCTACTCTATAAAAATAATCATGATATCTACAGTATCATCTATATAATTTAATCATAACAATATAATGGAATATAATTCATCAAACTAATATATGTATATCTTTTGTTTTAAAAAATAAATCATCATTCGGGATGTGCCAATTTCTAACCTTCATGGAAGACAAATATTCGTTCTTCAATTTCTCCTTATGGTATGGTCATTAAACCATTTTTATGGTTGAACCAGAATATAATATATTCATTTTAACATATTAAATGATTTGGAACCAGTATATATACATAATACTAATTCAAAAAACTAAACTATTTTGTAACAATTGATATATCGTCAAAATAATATAAGTGATTATCACTAACGTTCTATCTAAAAAAAATCCTCATACCATATAACAAAAATTAATCATATCACAATTTAAACTATTTTATTTTTATTATTATCACATAAATTTAATTATGGATAATTATACCAATTCTAAATGATCTTCTATACTCATATACAAGATTACTGACTATTAAAACAAAGGAATCGGATGCTCCTGAGCAATAAAATTGTATCCTATAACTCATCCAAATTTCCATAAATGAACATAATAAAATTATATTAAATTAGATACATGTAGATAAGGTATTTAATTAATTAATATATTTAATTTTATTGTCCATTACATTATGTTCAAGTGAAGAACTCATTTAGACATAAGGAAAGGGTTTTCTACCAGAAACTCTATTTTCATCTGGGTTACTCTAATTCTCTAAATGCCTAAATGAAATTATTAATTATTATTATTTTATCTTAATGAATTATATTTTAATGTTCTATATATTTTTACCAAATAGAATCCTTAATTCATTTATGGAGAGTTACATGTTTTAGAAGAATTTTTCAAAATTTCATCCCGATAAACAAGCATGTTTCAAGGGAACTTCTCAAATTGTTACATATTTTCAATTTTACTCTATAACAAATTTTAAAAACCATTATTTTTCTAAAACCACTAATATCATCATGGAAAAAATACCTTACCTCATTTAGGGTTTTATTCAAATATTTTTTCGAAAGAACTCTTTTTTTCAATGTAAAAGTGTATTTATCTCTAAAATTCCCCAAATATTTTATTAGAATATTTTGTTTATTTCAACACCCTTATTAAATTTAGTGTAGTATTGAGGTTTATATCCTATATTTATCATTTACCATATTGTAATAAATTTTTTATAATCAGTTTGATTGTTGATGTGGTATCTTGATACCATCACCATATTACTCATATTGGTTAGTGTTTATGTGTGCTGATCGGGGAAAGTTATTTTATATGTTCTTGTTGTTTACATTTATCCCATTTCATATAAAGAATCAATTGGACTTATTATGTGATTTTGGGGGGCCTCTACATCCCCTTGATGAATTTTTAGGTTTAATGAGACAAAATAGAATTGGGTTTTGGCTGAGGCCTTGCCCTAGTATTTTTAGACATCTTGGTTGAGGCCTTGATAATATGTTTTATATGTATAAAATTATTCATCACCTCATTGTGGTATTATTAATTGACAAAAAATGTGACCATCAAACTAGTATAATATCAGTGGTTATGTTCCATTCTCTTATGATCATTTATGTGTCCTTGTATAATTAGCTTTAATTTCTTTCATATTTTTCTCAAGTATATTTTAAATGGCAGGTGTTTTCTATTGTTCACCATGCCTAGTGTTTATTTTTATGATAACTTCTATTGTAGTATATAACCCTATTGAGCATATGAACTCATCCCATTATTATTTTTTATTTTCCCCAGGTTGGGAAGAAGTGTATTACGAACTACTTTCAAGGATATAAAGGAGTTTATGTGTGAGTCAAAAAAAGTTGATATGTTGTATTTCCTTTATAGTTGTAATGTTGAACTTATCTATGTATCTTGTTTCCAAAATAATCTAAACTATTCATTAATTTGAGATATGACTTCCTTGTTCATATGAAAATATAATAAAATATGGTATTGGCTCTGGAAAACTAGGGTCGGGTCTTTACAAGAGTTCTAAGCCAGTTTCTAAATATCCCATTTTAGAGAGGACTGAATCCCCAAGAATCCTTACTTATCATGAATTATAGACTAATTATGATATTTGTGATTAAACCAAAAAATATTTTCTATATGAAAAAATCAAATAAAATTCCATTAATTACTATATAATTAAAATTTTCCATTTTATGTAACATTCTATTTAGAATTTTTTTACTATACTTCACTCCTCTTAGAGTCAACAATTTAAACTCTTTTTTGTGAATTTTTTTTTGATAAAATAGAAACATATTTTTCTTTATATGAATATTTTTTTCATATTTTTTATGCACCCCAGTTGTATTATATCTTTAAATCAAGTAGATCATCCTATAATTTCATGATTTTGGAAAACAACTAGATTTCTCCAAAACCTTACTCTTTATAACATGTTTCTTCCTCACTGAGTATTGACCAACAATTTTGGAATTTCTCCCATATTTTTGTAATTATTTTGATATATTTTATTTAACATTAAACTTATTCAAACATTCTTTAACTTATAAAATAGAATTATCAACATTGTATTGACACTTATTTAAATCCCATTTTTATCTAATCAAGTTTTAATGTAAATGATCAATCTCCATTAAATTCCCTTTTAATATTTATTCAAACATGGTGTTAATATTATTATCATCATCATGAAACTCATTCAAATCATTAGCTTCATCAATAATAATATAATTTTTTCTATCAATAAAAAATTCATTTCTATTAAAATATATAAAGTCAATCTTAATTTTTTTAATCTTCTTCTCATGTTTTGAAATATTTTAGAGATATTGCTTTAATTTATCTCTATTATGAGAACCTTCTTGATATCCACTTCATATATACCTTCAAAACATCTTCCATTATTTGAAAATTTTTTAACATTCCATATATAAATTATCGATTTTTCAACATATTAACCACCAAAGGAAAATTAATATTCATCGCCATTCACATTTTCCATACCATATTTGGAAAATAAGTTTCACTCGTGAAGTTTACATAAATTATTACCGTTCACATTATGAGAAAATGTCCAATTATTTTATGTCTTATTTTAGAATCTTTAAGGCACTTTATCATACTCTTACCTATCTAAATCGTGATGTTGGTTTCCATATTTCCCATTTTCTGGTCAAACATGTTTCATTTTAGAAAAATTGATAACATATTTTATAATATCTCATGTTTTTTCCATCCATAACAGACGATTATAATGAAAATCTATCATTTAGGTTTGGGGATGTAATTCAACATCATGTCATATATATGAATCTGAATATACATATGTTAGATGTTTTTTCCCAATGACATTATTCTGAATGTATCATCTATTATGCTATATTGTTGCATGTCACCAGTTGTTTATCCATATTTTTATGTGTCATTTACTTATATTCAAGTTTAATTACCGATTGAAAGGATCAATATAAATTTCTACAAACTTGATGAATTGCTACTCCTCTGCATCGATGGATACTGACAGTACTGGGAGGCTATTGAATACACATTCTGATGAAACAAGTTGGAATCTAATGCGTATACTGACTGCTATTGCAAACCGTGGTTCCTATTTCTGTTATCATTCATGTATATTCTACTGAAATAGTATTTATGATCTATCTCTATGGAGACAGAAGATTCCACAGTTCTATTTTCACGGTGACAGAATAGTCCAAAGTTTTATTTCTTTGCAAACAATGAACTCTGGTGTTCTTTCCATTTTCATGTTATGTTTCCATGTTTTTGTTTCAATTTTTCATCTACTTTAAATATCTAGATGTTATGTTTCTATTTTTAGTTTCTATATAATTTATTTTAAAAACTACAATGTTTACTGCTAATTATTCATATTTAAGAAATATGACTTTAATAGTAATTTCAATATATTTATTATTAATTTTCATTGATCGCTTCTCAAATTATTAATGCATTTTTAAATTAGGATTAAATTTATCATGTCTTCTGTATCCATGGGTGATGTACTAGTTAAATGAAAAAGGAATAAGATTTAACTCTTGAAATAACCTCCTTGAGAACCTCTTTAAGGGAAAGGGTTTTGGTATTTTAGAAAGACCAAAGGCTCCTAGAAGTGGGAAAGAAATAGTGAATAACCTCCTTCAACTTCTCATTATTTTTTGTTATAAAATAGATTTATTTTCCTTCCATTTTCTTCTTCTTGATAGAATTTTCTTTTCTCATTTGATAATAAATTAATATACTATGAAAATCCTCATGAGTAATATCACATGAATCTTTTTATTCTAAATTAGGAAATTAAAAATTAAAAATTATATAATAATATGCATAAAATATTTTCAAAAATATTAGAATATTACAACATCTCTCCATGACCTTTGATAGTGTTAGAGACATCATACAACCTTGTGAATATAATAATAATAGTTCCCTTAGCATTAATAAGAAGATATTCAAACATAGTTCTCAAAAATTTAAAGTTATCACAGTTCACTTAATTAATTAATTTATTGATATTTTTATGTTTATCCCATAAATAATTATCCGGTTTAAGTACTTTGACTTTCATGAACTAACTTTCTAAAAATGATGATAGAATAAAATAATTTTAATGAATCTTGTTTTTTCGTATTCCTATTATATATTGTTGTCAAATCAACACCTTCATATGGGGGAACTAAATCATTAATTTTGAATTCCATGACATCAAAACTAATAGATAACAAGTATGGAGTTGTTATTTCCTTCTATATGTGATATATGTTACCAAAAAAAATTTGAATCCCCATTTTTTTACTTTATTTAAATAATAGATTACTAATAATACAAAACATTGAATTCTTATTCAAATTCAGTGGTATAATTTAGAAGTTGGAATCATTAAATATCCTATAACAAATAAATCAAACATATCACCTAAACACAACTTATAGAACCACTTAATGATCTATCTGAGATCTTTTGGGGTGAATTAGTGATTATTAATTATTTTATATTTCTTTTGAAACAATATTAACCACCTATTAATAATTAGTGATGATATTTTTAACACTCAAAATACACATGAGAAAAAGGGAACAAAAAACATTTACTTGTTTCACCTATAAAATTGAGAATTCTAGTGATTTTTGTGATATAAATTCTTATAGGATCATAGTACCTACTAGAATCATTATGTGAGTATAGTGAGAATTTTATAGCATGAAACTCACATTTACATGTCTCTTTCCTAAGCTTCGGTTTATCCCATACTTTATAATGATAAATGACTGGGTAAAAATGGGAAATTATTCAACAAAATATAGTTCGCCTATATTTTTTATTGTGGTAAAATCTTCCAATTCTACTCTACATGCACTATATGAAATTTGTAGAATCACTCCTTCTAACATGCATAAGAACAAGTTACATCTTCATAGTGTATACACAATTCACTCACCCAAACAGTTCAATATTATTATTATTATTCTATTATTATAATTTGGATAATTACAAAAACAATCCAATATTTCACATATATAGAACACATTCTTATTCATATTCTCTTCATACACCACATTCTTCTAAATTAAACCACACATTTTCAAATTTTCACAATATTCCATTCGTGATTCAATTCATATTAGTATTTCAATTTCAATTTCAATTATCCTAATGTTATAAAAAAACTTAGATCATCCCATATTAATATTTACGATTATATTTTAATCGGTAATTAATGTAGTTTCAAATAAGTACCAGGATTTAGATATGCATCCAAGTCATAATGTCCACTTTAATTGCATAGATTTTCCCATAAATCCATTTTACTATGAAACCTCAACTATTGTAGAATGAGGAGGTAGTTCAATGTAGTTATTTTTTATCTTCTATAACATTATTATGTGTGATGAAGACTCTATGGTGTGGAGATATTCATATTATAACAACCAACTAAAACCCATCCATATTTATCTCCATTAATATATTTTCACTATTGTACCATCCTCCATATTTTCTTTTACTGATATAGTGGAATATATGGCATGGAGTTTAGTTAAAAAAACTATCTAGGGACATTGAAATAAACTTATACTTCTCTACAACATGGTCCTCCTTCTATGAAATAGATAATAATGATCGAGTCTCCCACAAAGAACAAATATTTACATGATGAAATAACTGCTTGTAGACCATTTTCCATATTTTATCCATTTTTATGATATCAAAAACATAGACCATTGTTCTTGGGAATAACCCAATTTTATTCCACTAAGATATATAAATACATTATTTATGGTGTATGAAACCTTCTACAATCAACTTATATGAAACAATACCATTATTTGCAGTACGAAACTCATTATGAAACATAGTCTATTTTTTTACACCATGAACTCCTTCCTTGACAGGTAAATACATAGAACTGGATTAATCATCAACTAAATTTGTATCCAAGAATCATCACCTAATAATTAATTGTAGTTTGAATCCATTTTATATATAACCAATAAAATTGAATAGAAATTATTATATCTAATGTAACTACCTTAAATGAATTATCATAAAAACAACTCAACACCTATTGGTTTCCACACACTATATATTCTACTAACATTAGAAATTCCATAATCATAGACTCAATGATACCAGATATATTCAAAAAAACATGGTACATTTTTTATGGAATTACAAAATGATTAGAACACATGATGAGAATGTGGAAATGAAACCTATTTATTTTTTACAAATCCATCAGGGGAATTCTTTTTGTTATAAATAATATATAAAGGAATACATCATCGATTGGGATGAATTTATTCATTAGTTTAATTATCTATTGTTCACCATGATAATTAAGTGGTTGATACTTGGACTCTAAAATTTAAAGCTGAGTGAAAATAAGAGAATCGTAAATTTCATCACCAGATGCTAGGGTGTGATGTATTCTCACAATATGAAACTCTCACACAGGTGATTAATGAAATTTTTTTTAGCGAATATCCAAGATTATTTACAGAAACCATTAATCCCTTTTAAGTATCTCATATTATTTTAGGATTTAATAACCAAGGAATAATTCTTAGAGGATATTATTATGTAAAGTGAGTGTAAATCTCCTCCGGTGTTCAGTTATCTATATAATAGATATGTTAAAGTTTAAACCACAAGTATTACACTTAAACTAGTATCAACGACTACTAAAAAACATAAATAGGATACATATTATATTATTCCTACCATAGAGATACAAAAATAACAAAACTACCCTTATACAGAGGTAAGGATTTGGAAAGACCACCAGTGAAATGAGGATCGATGAAAATTTTCTAATTCTTTTGGAGAAGAGGAGGTCCCATATTACTTCAATGTACCCATGAGAAATGATACCACCAAGATAAATGATTTGAGAAACTTGATGAAATTAGTTTCAATTATTAGACTATCTATTTACCTTTTAACTAGATATTAGGACATAACATACACTATTGCTTCATATTTAAAAAAATCACAAAAAATGGTTGATTTTTATATAAGTTGCATTGGGAAAAGCTATGGAATAGGTATCCTATGGTTACACTACCCAACAATGGGTAGAAGATGACTATAATAATGTCTCATCCATACATCAATGAAGTTATGGTGAATGAATGAATCTAAGGAAAATTGATATATCTCTTTACATTATCAAGGAATAAAACGAGCTAACCAATTTCAAAACCAATTCGAGTTACACCTTCAATATCTATTCATTAAGCCTGGAACTCTATAGAAATGTATGATTAGATAAATAAAAATAGGTTTTAAGGGTAACAATTTCAATTGACTCTAATATCAATATAGAAACTCCTGGATTTTTTTCCGGTGATATTTGGAGTATAGGATCCACCCATACAATATATCCCTCATATTATGAATAATATTATTTTTACTATGTTAGTTTCATTCACTTGGTAGATCACTTATCAGAGGGAGAATATAAAATTGTACTTGATTTCCCGTCCCATAATCAGGGAGTAGGGGAAGAGGCCATAGATTCTATGGGAACCAACAAAAATGTGCATGTGGTAGATATTTATATTCTATTCATGTCTCTACCATTGAAATATATAAATCTAAAATGTGAGGGAAATCACTATAGTGAGTTTATATAGAACATCATAAAACCCTTGAATCCTCCAAGAGTTATTCAAATATACTTGTCTTAGAATATCATTCGGCATGTGTGAATCTTTACAATTACTGTAGGCAAGCTGAATAGCCTACTCAACCCAACCAACTAGTGATAAATAAGAACATTGTTTGCAATTGATTTGGAGGACCGTGCAAACCAAACACGTAGACCTCAAAGCCTTAGGACAAGGTATAACCTCACATGGGGAAGTAGTAGCACGTAGTATAGTATTAAAATTTCAGGAAATAGTTGGTCATCATTTTAGAGAAACATTAAATCATGGATGGACTTCACCCCTCAAAATATCTCATCGAATCACTTAACAATGCTGTTAAAATACCGCATGAATTCATGGAAAAAGTTTTTAAATCAGAGGAGTATCATGAAGACTCTTCTTAAAGGAACACTACCCATTTATCTCATTCAGAGAGAATTATCATGATATCAATGTCATGGTACACATAAGCCTTAGTATGAATGAAGAAAGATTTACTATATCGATATTCTTCAATTATAAATTGATAATGGTTTAGGGGTCAATATTATTCTAGTCTAGAACCTCCAATGATTATGGTTTGGTGAAGATAATCTATCTCCATTGGAATTAATAATTCTAGAGTATTATAAAATAAAGAAGAATCCTCATGGAAGGATAAAACTCAAATCCTAATTTTTTATCCCTTATATAACCCTAAATTAAAGGTAGTTCAATGATGGAAAAAAATTAATGTTTTATTGGGATGTTGATGGATCCAGATGTATGTGGAAATTCCATCATCATACAATCAATTCCTAAAGTACCCTATTAATGGATATTTCACAGTATTATGTAGAAATAGTTCCCATGTTTATTCTTCTAAATCCTAGTATGTCAAGGTAATATTCTATAAGATAGAAGTAAAATAATTTGTGGTGGGAGTTTAAATTGAGTTTTTTACTCCCTACTATTTGGGAACCACCCCTAAATGCCTCTAGAGAATAGTTAGTGAATATTATGAATTATCCATCAATTTGACATAGGAAATATTCCTAGATTTAGTGATATGCTTCAGTTTAAAAATATCACTTCCACATATTAATATAGTGAAAAAACATTAGCTAAGGAACTTTTTTTAGAGGATGATCATTCTATATCCAAGGAAATTTAAACTACATATGATAATGACCAATTGAAAAACACCCAATATTTCTCTTCAAGAGCCAAGGAAATCATTTTAATATCACTGATGTTAATAGATACCTCCATAACAATGTCAGAAATGGAAAATTCTCCAATACCATTTCTTGAATTTCAGAAGGATGACACAACTTCCTCCCTTAATGCTAGTTGGCATATAGCTGAAGTCATCCTGAACGCCCCTAATAGTGATTTCCCTACACCAACACTCTCAAAATATGGTTATGACTCTAGATTATTTATAGAATATAAAAACATACCCATATCATCTTTTGGATACAAAAAAACCCCTTTATCTTCATTTTTTGACAATATTGAGGTAGAGTAAGACATGAAATATAACCTTAAGGACTCCCCTCTAGTGCTTCAATAAGGTGTCTCTATTACCATGAATTAGCTGAAATTGGTGAAACAATTTGATTTAAATGACCTGTGACCCAAATTAATTAGTGTAGTAATGTCCCATAGGGATAAGGTTGTGTATATTTCTTTTATAAAATGGAATTGGGATGTGTTCACCTTGAACTATAGCAAAAAAATTGGTTGAATCCTAAGGTGTACATCCAACAACTATGTCTTCCATATAATCCACGTGGATATAAAAATGTGTAAAAAAGAATGAATCTTACTCTTACTTACATGGTATAAGATGATATTTAAAAACTCATCAAATCCAAATTCATCCATGAAGTTAAGTATCCAACATGGTTAGAAAACATCATCCTTATATAGAATAAGAATGGTTTGATCCTTGTGTGTTTCAAATTCAGTAAGCTTAATAGTAATTTCTAGAAAGATGAATTAATATTCTCGATCATAGAATTATTGATTGAAACTATGTCAAGATTCAAATCCATCTCAATCATATTTTAGAAAAATGTTTATGACCTGATACAAATTTCATTGGACAATACATAATTCACTAAATTATGGGAACCCCATGGGATATACTACAATCAAGTAATTTATCTTCCCTTAAATTATGATGGTTCTATATATCAACGTGATATGCATCACATATTCAAGTCCTTCTTGGGTAAAACATAGAGTGGAACATGGATGACCTAGTAGTCAAATATTAGCATAATTCAGATCATTTTTATTTCTTTGAATAAATATTTAGTATGATTTTGAAGAAAAAAAT
Organism: Viscum album; assembly: GCA_963277665.1. NCBI lineage: Eukaryota > Viridiplantae > Streptophyta > Magnoliopsida > Santalales > Viscaceae > Viscum > Viscum album. The sequence goes on from OY728136.1 coordinate 877,364,696, forward strand.
AAAAAATCCTAAAGGTTTTAATTGAGGTATCGTTATGAAAATTTATCATCTCTATGGTGCATTATCATGACATAGATTTCATCCTTGATATGGACAAGGAAATTAGTAATATGAAATCAAACTCAACCCTTAAGTAATTTAGAGTAATATAGGAGAAAAATTTATACATCGGGTGCTTTATTGAAAACATCACTGGTAAAATCCTACACCTCAAAATATTAATGAAAAAATGGATTTCCTACTTGTGGGATGAGGGAATTAAGATAGCCTACAATAACCATAAGTGTTATCTCTTTATCATTCTAGTTCGGATGGCACCCATTAATGGAAATCGTCTCATCCAATATGTGGTAACTCTAGAGTATTCACATGGTATGATCATGGCTCGAAATAATGAAATAATAAAAGAAGAAATTCAGTATTATCTCTGTTAAATGATGTTGGACACAAATAATCGGTAGTCTAATATCATGAATAATTATTTTCTATCCATATTTAGGGTGAAAAAGGATATGTACTTTGTACAAAATCATGAGGTTAATTTTTTCTTTCATATTAATCTTAAAAAATATATCCTCCTCCTACAAATTCTAAACAGATGGTTAGATTGATGGTAAGTAATCTTGTAAAAATTTAACATCTATTTCATTCTCTAAAGTCAATCAAGAGGTTAGCATCAAAATAATTTCTTATGAAACACCAAATCCTGAGATAATTTTATTAGGTAACAATATCCATGTTGGGGATATCTTATATTTGTAAGATACATATCAAGCATAGAGAATATACACTGACAATGCTACTCAATGATTGAAAATAATGATAATGGAGAACCTAAAGGATAAATGGGTTGGATTGGAAATTTTTTTCGTTTCCCTAGATAGATAAATCATGACCTAATCCCTTATACTGTTAGAAGGATAAACCAATAATGAGATATATTATTAATCCCTCATTCTAGTATGGGGCTATCTTGTTAGATTTTAGTAGATCACCTCAATATTATCATCAATTCGGAATTGGTAATAAAAAAATCAATGGAGAGTACACCATAATGAAAGAGTATTTAATCCCTCTCGTCATTTATATCGATGATATGATTGGGGATCTATCTTTTGAGTTGACTTTCATCCATGATTCTCATTCAACAAATACTCATGAAGATTTAGTAGCTAATGCAACTACCTTCCTTGAAGACCCAGACTAGGACGCTATGGTTATCCATATATTGTATCATATAATGATCTTCACATTCCTCAATAACACCCTAGAGGAGACAAATTAATTTAATGTTACACATGAATAGGAAAGTCCATATCCTCATCAACTATTTCCTATAATGAATTAATGTACGTATTGAAATAATACCTTTGATATTGGATGCATCACCCAGAGCAAACCATGAAAGAGAAGATTTTTCATCAAGCTGATAATTTTACACACTATGGTGACCTCAATTCCCAAAAGGCCCGATAAAAATATATTTTTGATGGAATTGTACTCAAATGTGTCCAAGAAAGGGATACCCTTTATATAATGTAATATATACATTCTAGATCATTCCTCACTCAAATGTTGGGGACTATTCCCTATCATGTAATCAGAAGGATTGGTTACTTCTAGCTGTAAATGAAACACTATTGACTATAATTATCCTAGAGGTTCCATGATTTCTAAGCAAAGCCCAATATTATACATCAAACAATAGGGTAATTTCACACAATTAAATACTCCTGAATATATTATATGTATGTAATTAATGTTATAGAGATATATCCCCATGATATAGTTATGGAGTTCAATTTCTTCATTACTTCCAAACACATTTTATCCAAATTGAAAGATTTTATGCCCCTCAAAGAGGTGGGTAAAAAGTTTTTCATCAACATTTTAATGTACAACATCATTACTATATTTGGTTTCCATAAATATATATTGATGGAAAATGGAACCAACTTCTATGATTCCATGTTAAACAGGTTATATGAAGAGTATAATTTCTAATCAATCCATTCATAATATTTTCATAAAACAATAAATTGATAGATGGAATCCATTTAAAACACCTTATTCAATATTATTTAGAAGATGGTTTATATTGGTAATAATTTATGGAACAAAAATACAATTATATGCTTTGGGGGATTTTTTTATGACAACCAGCACCACTATAAAAGTGACTATGTATTCAATTTTTTATGGGACAAAAGTAGTTCTTCTCAAATAGGTTTAGTTTCCATATATTCATGTATGAACATATAGTAATCCCCCTAAAGATGAAAATGTAAAAAATATACTCAATGATATAGAGTACAAGGATGACTATATATTTCAGATGCTGGGAAACATTGAGATTCACCACAATTATATAAATCAACACTTTAACAAGAATGTATGTATTAATTCACTTTTCTATGGAGAATATATATTGGAACCCTTAACTACAATTATACTTGGAAATAAATATCCAAATATAGAACCAATATGAGAGGTACCTTATGTTGGGGCCAAATTGTGTATGAAGATTGTATTTGTTTTCAATAGTTGACAATACTTGTCAAAATGAATGCAACACCCCAAGCTTCCATGGTACGCTTCCCTTTGAATAATGCAATATCTTGCATTGTACACAACTTCGAGTTCTAACACACCAAAACCAATCAAACTAGCCGTTATGAATAGTAATACCCACTTTTTGAAATGTTATAAATTTTATTTTTCAAAATGGACTTCATTTTTGTATTCTGAATATCGAAATTATCCTAGGGTGTATTTTTGGTATTTTTCTGAAAACATTCAATTTTTGATGAATTGTGAAAAACACTGAGTTATTAGTTAAAACCGACTTTTTATTTAAATAATTATTTATTTTATTTAAATTTATTTTAGGTAAAAATAGATACATAATACATATATAAGTTAAATGTAATTCATTGGGGTCATTTTATATTAATTTTAGATATATAAAATTTTATCGAACGTTTTACCGTCTTTTACCCACCTCCTAGGATATTTTGCAAATTTTTACAAAACTTAATTTTACCACTTCTGTGAGTGGAATTTCAAAAATCCGAGATACACTATTGATATCAGTAATTAAAATGTGGTTCAATGAGATGAAAACAATTTTTGGTGAATAGTAACTATTTACTTTTATTTACTATGGTTAAAAGTAAATAGGGTAATTAAAGGTAAAAATGATATTATTTTTATCCTGACACATGTCCTAATTCTATTTGATAATCCTAATTCGACCAAAAACAACCTTAGGAATAAAATATGAACCTCTTGGGTCTACTTGGATTAGATTAGGACATTTATTATTATTTAATTCAAGGAAGAGTTAAAAGAGTTAAAATCAAAGATTAATAACTAAAACTATTTTAATATAGTGTTACACATAATATAAATTAGATTATAAATATTCATTAGAAATATAAAAATATTTCCTACATAATGATATTTTATTTATAATTTTTAGACATTAAATAATTTAATTTATTTATGACACAATGGTGATTCAGTAATTACCTTTTTAATGAAATATTAAGATAATTGGTATTATAAATACCCAAATAAATATTATTTGGAACTTTTTATAAATTATACTAATTTTCTAGGTTAATATGACATATTAGTATTGATTTAAGTATCTTTTTTCGAAGTAATAATTCTGTTATGATTTTCACAAAAATCAATTTTCCAAATAGTGTCGAAATTGACATAAAAGTGTTTAAAAAAATATTATATTATTAGTCGTTATTCTATTCCTAAAAATATAAGGTTCGGCCAAGAGACTTATATAATTATAGTTGTATCATTAATGAACCACTTGGGTGTCTCTCGGATTTTTATAGTATGTTTATTTACCATATAATACAAAAATACAAAGAGACATGGTAAATGTGAAACTAATTAACTAAGAGTTAAAACTAAAAGATAAGGTTAATATTATAATCCAAACCTGTATAAAACCTATTTGTTGGGTGTTTTTCGACCCATAACTACTATAGAATTTTAATAATCCACATTGGATCCATTATAAACCAAATATGAATTTATTTTAAATTAATACTTTAAGTTTTTCTTAAAGAACCCCTCCTCCCCCTTATAAAAGGACACCACTTCTAACCAATTATTCATAACATCAAAGCCTTTTGGTTTGGCAAACCTCTGCCCAAATACCCTCTCAAATATCCTCCATTTATTTTAGAGTCCTTCCTTTAGTCATAAATCCAACACAAGGATCCCTTTTGATCAAATCAAAAGGAAGAACCCAAAGAAGAGGTAATATTTTCACCACCCTCTTTCAAGTTGCTTTCTTCTTCCACTTCTTCTTTCTTTGTTATTTACAATATAAAATAATAAATATAATATCTTCTATATACTGTGATGTTATTATAAATATTTTTAAACCATATTCAGTATTCTATCCATTCTTTAAAAGACATGTCACCATACGTGCGTATGTACGGCTTACCGTCTCCACGTCGTGGTGTAATTGTTATTCAATACATTATTATTTGGATGGGTATAATAATGAGTATAAAATATGTAAATAATAAATATAACATGGTAATGATTCTGTATGTATGATATACCGTCCAATTATATATTATTTTAATATCAATAGAATGATATTGTCGTTCGTGCATACGTATGGACTACCATCTCCACGAACGTGATGCGATTCATTCCTCATTGTATCCATGCAAGTCTAATTCTCATTTGATGATTAAAAATAATGTTTAAGGACTTTATATTATTCTATATATGAATAAGATACAACCTATCCATAACAAAAAAGACTTATGTAACAAAACATATAAAATAAAATGAGTAAGTTAACACCCGAAACGACGATAATACTAAGACATTATTAAGAAAGCAATGATAAAAGATCGCATATGATATCATATTAAGGTATATGATTCTTGTATCATATAATAACAACTTTTTCTCCATTATATACGATTTTAACCTACCATAGACTAAGGAAAAGTACAAGGTAAGGGTTTAATTGACAATCTCTTTATTATCCAAGGTTGTTTTTACGTAAGTATCTACTAGGACCTCTTTATCATCCACATCCATGTTTCTTAAAAATTTCTTTCAAATAATTTTTTCTATTTAATATACAATGGTTTAAAGTCATTTATACCCTTATTTTACCTTATAAGTTTTTGAAAGGATTCTTTCCGTCGTTTTCCGAACATGGTCCTTTTTAACCTTTTCGACAAAATTAAGGCAAGAATGTCTTTTTAACTTATACGGTGGGTGCGGCTATTTTCCACCATTATAAAATCTTCTAAGCTTCCCTTACAAGCTTATAAGATTAGTTTCAAAATAAAGGTTTTATTTAATAATTATGATACATTTAAATGATTTCAAAAAGGATATATTTCTCTCAAGTAGTTTTGATTTCATCCATGTCAACATCCTTTGATGGATTTTAATATTATTTGAAGTTGATTTATTATGATACAAAACTTCCATATTGTAATGAATGTTTTTTGATATGTTTGACTGTGGATTTGTTATTTTATACCATTCATGGTTTATGGATCAAGTATTGACATTTCGTATGCTAATTTTAATATGAATGTTTATGTTATGTTTAAACCTTTTCATATGAGGAATGCATTGGACTTAGTAAGTGGCAGGTGGAGCCTGCTATAGCTCCTTTATGCATCGTTAGGTCTCACGAGACAAACTAGTGTCTTGGCACAAGGCCTTGAAAAAATCTTATTTGTAGTCTTGGCACGGGGCCTTGACTATGTGGTTATGATAGTCTGGAATTATGCATTCTCTTATTATGAAAGTGGTTATTGATATTTCATGTGATTATTTTATTAGTAGAATATCAATGTTAAAATGTAAATGGCATTATTTCATTTTATCTTTTACATATTATGTTAAAGTTGAAGATTAAAAGGCTTTTGTTTTAGTTATACATTGCCTTAAATGTTTATTCTTATTTATGAAAGTTTCCTCTATATTTTTATCCTTACTACGAATCTGAGCTCACCCCTTTCAATGTTTTATTTTTTCCAGGATGTGAATAAGTATTTTATGAATGACCTATAGGGATAGTATGAGGGGATATGAATACAATATTTTATTGTAGTTTTTTTACTTTATGATGTAATGTAAGACTTATCAATATATCTAGTGTTTTCATGGCTAATAAACTGATCAGTCTTTCGAAATTGGATCCCTTGGGATAATCCCAATATTATGTAATAATGCACTGACTCTGGGTAACTAGGGTCAGGTTGTTACAGTTGGTTTTAGAGGAATTTTAGTAATAAACCTTGGAAGCTAGATTTAGGTAAACTTTGATTACAGCACATGGACCTAAGATAGACATTGAGGATTAGTATAGAAGAACTCTAGAATTTTGGTATTGTATATATTTTGTGAGTATTCTGAGCAATACATCCCTGTCTGGATACGAGCATGTAGAGGCGGATCTGGCATAGATGTAGCTAGGGGTAAAACCTGAAAACACCGTTTTGAGCTAGACTCGAACGGGAACTAGTGTAGGACAACGGGCCTTGCTGCACTCTTGGTTACGACACTCCCGGGGGATATTCTTAGGATAATTCTAATTTTATTTACAAACCATTATGAAGGGTTATGAGTATATACTTCTTCAAAGAAAACATTTTTATTATTATGGATTATATCCATAAAATTTTTAATTTTTGTTAAGTGGTTTACAAGTATGGAATTATGTATTTCGAGTCATAAACTAATCTAGTTTATTCCATTGTTTAGAAATGGTTCCTAGTGGAAGAAATGGAAACTGTATCATTGCACGGACTCCATGTAGGGATTTCCCTCCTACTTAAGATAATTATAGTGGAGCTGGTGATACAACTGGTGCTGATCAGCTTATCACTATACTGGGAGAACTCACTCAGGTTATGAATAATAACCTTACCCGTATAGAGCACCCTAATCCACAATGTGGAGGATCAATGTTAGATCGCTTCATGAGGCAACAAACACCAATGTTTAATAGGGGTACAAATCCTCTAGTATATGAGCAATGGATCAATTCCTTAGAGAAAATATTCCATGCCTTGGGGAGTAGAGAAAGGGAAAAAGTTGTCATGGAAATTTACCGCCTCACTGGAGATGCTGATCAATGGTGGTCATCGATTCAAAATACAATGGAATATGAAAAAGTTTCAAGTATGGAATGGAGGTAGTTTAAAGAAATTTTCCTATAAAACTACTTTCCTCATGACCATCGAGTATATATGGAAATGCAATTTCTAAGTCTGAGGCAAAAGAAAGATAAGAATGTCGCAAAGTATGAAGCTAACTTTGAAAGGTTAGCAAGGCATGCAGAAGATTATATACGTAACCCAAGGAGTAATTTTGATCATTTCATTGATGGGTTAAAACCATTTCTCCATCGAGCATTATTCTCACGATTCTTCAGATCATACAAAGACATTGTCTCATGTGTTATCAAGACAGAAAACGGATTCTCTATGTCTTTTGACTTTAAAGCAAAGAAAGAGAAGAAGAGATATGTTGATAACTCTGGAAATGGAAATAAGGGGAAGAATGGAAAATTTGAATATCTGTCCTGCATTAAATGTGGGAGTAAACACCCTGGTACTTTCTTGAATGGAATGGGAGTCTGTTACAAGTGTGGTGAAAAAGGCCACCAAGCTCATGATTGCATGGGGAAGAAAGAAGCTACCAATGTTCAGTGTTACAATTGTAGGGAGATGGGACATTATGAAAATGAATGTCTTAAGCTTCATTGAAAAATACCTCAGAAGAGGCCAAGGGTTCAAGGCAAAGCATATTCTATCACTACTGCTAAGGTTGAAGCTCCTAAAGATGTGTTGGAAGGTAATTTAATGGTTTCCTCAAGTTTATCCAATGCTTTATTTGATTCTGGATCATCTCATTGTTTCATATCTTCCCAGTTTTCTAATAAAATTAGATATTTCCATTTTGATTTAACAAGGGAGTTTTCAGTCAAAACTCCTAAGGGAATTATCATTGCAACAAAGTTTTGTGAATCAGTTCCCATTAGATCATATAAATGTTCTTTATCGGCTGATCTAATCATTATAACCATGATTGAATTTGATATAATCCTAGGTATGGATTGTCTTTTGGACCATGATGCAAAGATTTATTTTAAGAAGAATGAGGTTACGATTTTTTTATGATGACGATAAGGAACACCTTATCTTTAGAGGGGAATCGTCACCACCCAATTCCTATCTATATCCACCCCCAGTAGCCCAACTAAATTCAATTATTGAGGGGGAATAGAATTAAATTATTGTGGATGAGGAAAGGAATGTTTGAATAGAGGATGTACCTATTGTTCAAGAATATGTTGATGTTTTTCCAGAGGATTTACATGGACATCCTCCAGAATGAGAAATTGAGTTTTCCGTTGACCAAATTTTTGGTTCAAGGCCCATATCAAAGACCCCGTATAGAATGTCCACTGTAGAATTAGTGGAACTAAAGAAACAACTAGAGGAATTGAGTAATAAGGGATTTATTCTCCCTAGTGTTTCTCCATGGGGAGCCCCTGTTCTTTTTGTTGAGAAGAAATATGGATCTATGAGGTTGTTCATTGACTACAGGGAGATCAAAGCTATAACAATAAAGAACAAGTATCCCCTTCCTCTCATTAATGATTTATTCTACCAACTTCATGGAGCTCAATACTTTTCAAAGATTGACCTTCGATCTAGATATCATCAGTTGTGTGTGAAGAAGGGAGACATTCCGAAAACAGCATTTTCAACCAGGTACGGGCATTACGAGTTTACGTTAATACCTTTTGGATTGACTAATACACCCTCTATCTTCATGGATCTAATGAACATAGTTTTCAAGGAATATCTTGATGACTTTGTAGTGGTATTTATTGATGATATCTTGGTATAATCTAAAATCTGTGAAGATCATGAAAATCACTTGTCCATCATTCTGAAAACCCTCAAAAGAAATGAATTATACGGGAAGTTTAGCAAGTGTCAATTCTGGATTCAGGAGATTTCTTTTCTTGGCCATATTTTCTCTAAGGATGGAATCTTCGTTGATCCTTCCAAGACAAGAGAAATCCATGAATGTACATCACCAATGAGTATAACAGAGGTACGCAGTATTATTGGTTTAGCAGGTTATTATCGACATTTCATCAAGAATTTTGCTCGATTGGCTTACCCATTAACGAAGCTCACACGTAAAGGGATTAAATTTTTTTTTGGAAAAAAGAGTCTGAATAATGTTTCAAATAATTTAAGAAAATATTATTCAATTATCCTATCTTGAATCTACCATCAAGGAATTGTGGCTTTGTTATTTATAGTGATGCCTCAAAGAAAGGACTCGGTTTTGTCCTTATGCAGAATGATAGTGTTATTGCCTATGTATCACGACAGCTAAAAATTCGTGAGAAAAACTATCATACTCATGATCTTGAGTTAGCAGCTGTAATCTTTTCTTTGATGATTTGAAGACACTATCTCTACAGTGAAAAGTGTGATATTTATACTGATCACAAGAGTTTGAAGTATGTTTTCTCTCAGAAATAACTCAACATGAGGCAATGGAGATGGCTTGAACTACTCAAGGATTATGATTGCACTATACACTACCAGCCCAAGAAGGAAAATAAGTTGGCAGAAGCTTTGATTAGAAAGGATCATGGAGTTTTGAACAAGATGAGAGTTGAAAGGGATCCAATTTTCATGGATCTAGTGAAGATGGATATGGGAATAACCATGGAAGGTGAAACATCAATACCTTTTCAAATGGTTTCCAAACCATCTTTACTAAAAAGGATAAAGGGTTCTTAGACCGGTGATGAAGAGTTTCAAAAGAAAATTAAGGAAGTGAATGAAGAGAGATTGAGTGACTTCATATATGAAGATGGAATTTTTAAATTTGGGAAGAGACGTTGTGTTCCCGAAATACCTGATCTAAAAAGAGAATTGTTGGATAATGCTCATAGTTCCAATTTCTCTATACACCCTGGTATAACTAAGATGTATAGAGATTTGAAGGAGCATTTTTGGTGGGACAACATGAAGAGGGAGATTTCTGATTATGTGTCAAGATGTATGGTTTATCAATAAGTGAAAGCTGGAAGGAAACAGCCTGGAGGAGTCATACAACCTCTTCCCATACCTGAGTGGAAATGGGATAATTTACGATGGACTTTTTCATGGGACTATCAATGAAACCTAGAAGGAACGATGAAATATGGGTCATTGTTGATCATCTTACCACTTCAGCACATTTTTTTACTACAAGAGAAGATGTACCACTTGAAAGTCTAGCAAGACTATATATTAATGAAGTTGTGAGACTTCATAGGGTACCTCTATAGATTGTTTCTTATCAGGATCCACGTTTTATATCAAGATTATGGAAAAGTCTTCAGAAGGACTTGGATACTGAACTTCATTTGAGCACCACCTACCACCCTCAAACAGATGGAAAATCAGAATGAACTATTCAAACCTTAGAAGTCATGTTGAGATCCTTCTCACTTGACTTTTAGGGTATGTGGGATCAATATTTACCTATGGTAGAATATTCCTATAACAATAGCTTCCATTCAAGTATTCGGATGGAACCCTATGAAGCGTTATACGGAAAGAGATGTCGCACACCAACCAGTTGGGATGATGTTGGTGAAAGAAAACTCGTAGGCCCAGAACATGTGGAGGAAACGATGGAAAATGTGAAGGTAATCCAAACCCACATCAATAAAGCTCAAAGTATAAAGAAGAGTTATGCCGATAATTTAAGAAAGGATTTGGAATTTCACGTCGGTGATCGTGTTTTCCTGAAGGTATCTACATGGAAGGGAGTTATAAATTTTGGTAAGAAAGGTAAATTGAGTCCCAGGTACATCAGACCATTCGAAATCCTAGAACGAATTTGGGTTGTAGCTTACCGTTTGGCAATGCCGCTAAGTCTCTCCAAAGTTCACGATGTATTCCATGTATCACTGTTGAGAAAATACATGCCTGACCCAACGCATGAACTCACCTATGATGAATTAGAACTGGAACCCGATCTGTCTTATTGTGAAGAGCCCGTCGGGATTATTGATACCAGAGAACAAGTGTTGATAAACTGGATGACTCATCTGGTAAAAGTTCTACGGAGAAACCATAAGATGGAAGAGGCAACAAGGGAACCCGAAAAACTTATGATGAAGAACCACACGAGTCTTTTTATATAGTAATACTCTATAAATTGTGAGGAAATAATTATTTGAAGGAGTGTATAATGTAACACCTCATGCTTCCATGGTACGCTTCCCTTTGAATAATGCAATAGCTTGCATTGTATGCAACTTCGAGTTCTAACACACCAAAACCAATCAAACTAACCGTTATGAATAGTAATACCCACTTTTTGTAATGTTATAAATTTTATTTTTCAAAATGGACTTCATTTTTGGATTTGGAATATTGGAATTATCCTAGGGTGAATTTTTTCTATTTTTATGAAAACATTCAATTTTTGATGAATAGTGAAAACACTTAGTTATTAGTTAAAACCAACTTTTTATTTAAATAATTATTTATTTTATTTAAATTTATTTTGAGCCAAAATAGATACATAATAAATATATAAGTTCAATTCAATTCATTGGAGTCATTTTATATTAATTTTAGATATATAAAATTTTATTGAACTTTTTACCGTCTTTTACCCACCTCCTAGGAGATTTTGAAAATTTTCACAAAACATAATTTTACCACTTCTATGAGTTCAATTTCAAAAATATGAGACAAATGGTTGATATCAGTAAGTAAAATTTGGTTCAATGAGATGAAAATAATTTTTGTTGAATAGTAACTTTTTACTTTTATTTACCACAGTTAAAAGTAAATAGGGTAATTAAAGGTAATAATGATTTTATATTTACCATAACACATGTCCTAATTATATTGGATAAGCATAATTCGACCAAGAACAACCTTAGGAATAAAATATGAACCTCTTGGGTCCACTTGAATTAGATTAGGACATTTATTATTATTTAATTCAAGGAATAGTTAAAAGAGTTAAAATCAATATTTAATAACTAAAACAATTTTAATATAGTGTTACACATAATATAAATTCAATTATAAATATTCATTAGAATGATAAAAATATTTCCTAAATAATTATATTTTTTTATAATTTTTAGAAATTAAATAATTTTATTTATTTATGACACAATGGTGATGCAGCAATTAACTTTTTAATGAAATATTAAGATAATTGATATTATAAATACCCAAATAAATATTATTTGAGACTTTTTATAAATTCCACTAATTTTATAGGTTAATATGACATATTAGGATTGATTTAATTAACTTTTTTTGAAGTAATAATTCTGTTATGATTTTCACAAAAATCAATTTTCTAAATAGTGTCAAAATTGACATAAAAGAGTTTTTAAAACAAATATTATATTATTAATTGATATTCTATTCTTAAAAATCTAAGGATTGGACAAGAGACTTATATAATTATAATTTTATCATTATTTAACCACTTGTGGTTCTCTTGGATGTATATAGTATGTTTATTAACCATATAATATAAAAATACAAAGAGACATGGTAAATGTGAAACTAATTAACTAAGAGTTAAAACTAAAATATAAAGTTAATATAGTGATCCAAACCTTTCTAAAACCTATTGGTAGGGTGGTTTTCGACCCATAACCACCTTATACTTTTAATAATCCACTGTAGAGCCATTATAAACCCAATATGAATTTATTATAAATTAATACTTTAAGTTTTTCCTAAATAACCCCTCCTCCCCCATATAAAAGGACACCACTTCTAAAAAATTATTAATACCATTAAAGTATTTTGGTTCATCAAAACTCTACCCAAATACCCTCTCAACTATCCTACCTTAAACCTAGAGGCCTTCCTTTAGTCAGAAGGACAACTCAAGGATCCCTTTTGATCAAATCAAAAGGAAGAACCCGAAAAAGATGTAATGTTTTCACCACCCTCTTTCAAGTTCCTTTCTTCTTCCACTTATTCTTTATTTGTTATTTCCATTATAAAATAATAAATCCAGTATCTTCTATATACTGTGATGTTATTATAAATATGGTATGACCATATTCAGTATTCTATCCATCCTTTAAATGACATGTCACCATACGTGCGTACGTAAGGCTTACCGTCTCCACATCGTGGTGTAATTGTTATTCAATACATTATTATTTGGATGGGTATAATAATGAGTATAACTTATGTAAATAATAAATATAACATGAAAATTATTCTGTATATATGATATACCATCCAATTATATATTATTTTAATATCAAAAGAATGATATTGTAACTCGTGCGTACGTACGGACTACCGTCTCCACGAACGCGATGAGATTCATTCCCCATCATATCCATTCAATTCTAATTCTCATTTGATGATTAGAAATAATTTTTATGTACTTGATATTATTCTTTATATGAATAATATGCAACCTATCCATAACAAACACGACTTATGTAACAAAACATATAAAAGAAAATGAGTAAGTTAACACCTGAAACGACGATAATACTAAGATATAATTAATAAAGTAATGATAAAAGATCATATATGATATCATATTAATGTATATGATTCTTTTATAATTTAATAACAATTATTTCACCATTATACAGGAGGTTAACCTAACATTGACTAAGAAAAAGTACTAGGTAAGGGTTTAATTCACAATCTCTTTATTATCTGAGGTTGTTTTTACGTAAGTATCAACTGGGACATCTTTATCATCCACATCCATGTTTCTTAAAAATGTCTTTCAAAACATTTTTACTATTTAATATAAAATGGATTAAAGTCACTTATACCCTTATTTGACATTATAAGTTTTTTAAAGGTATCTTTCCATCGTTTTCCGAACAAGTTCCTTTTTAACCTTTTAGACAAAATTAAGGTAAGAATGTCTTTTTAACTTATACGGTGGGTGTGGCTATTTTCCACCGTTATAAAATCTTTGAAACTTCCCTTACAAGATTATAAGAGTATTTTCAAAATAAATGTTATATTTAATAATTATATGACTTTTAAATGATTTCAAAAAGGAGATATTTCTCTCAAGTAGTTTTGATTTCATCCATGTCAACATCCTTTGATGGATTTTAAGATTATTTGAAGTTGATTTATTATGATACAAAACTTATATATTGTATTGAATGTTTTGTGATATGTTTGACTATGGATGTGTTATTTTATACCATTCATGGTTTATGGATCAAGTATTGACATTTTTTATGCTAGTTTTAATACGAATTTTTATGTTATGTTTAAACCTTTTCATATGATGAATGAATTGAACTTAGTATGTGACGGGTGGAGCCCTCTATAACTCCTCGATGCATTGGTAGGTCTCATGAGACAAACTAGTTTCTTGGCGCAAGGCCTTGACAAAATCTTATTTTTATTCTTGGCACATTTCATTGACTATGTGGTTTTGATGGTCTGGCATTATGCATTCCCTTATTATGAAAGTGGTTATTGATATTGCATGTGATTATTCAATTAGTATAATATTTATGTGAAAAGGTAAATGGAATTATTTCATTTTATCTTTTCCATATTATTTTGAAGTTAAAGTTTAAAAGGATTTTATTAGTTATACATTGCATTAAATGTTTATGCTTATTTATGAAAGTTTATGGTGTATTATTATCCTTACTGAGCATCTAAGCTCACCTCATTCAATGTTTTATTTTTTCCAGGATGTGAAGAAGTATTCTATGAATGACCTGTAGTGATCGTATGAGGAGATATGAAGACAATATGTTATTTTAGTTTTTTTTACTTTATGATGTAATGTAAGACTTATGAATATATCAAGTGTTTCCAAGGTTACTAAAATGATCGGTCTTTCAGGATTTGATCCCTGGTGATCATTCCAATATTATGTAATAATGCACCGACTCTGGGTAACTTGGGTCGGGCCATTACAATGAAGAAGGAGATGAATAAGGACTAAAAAGTTAGTGGATATTAGCGGAAGTGAGGTTGACTGGAGAATTGTTATGAACCCATATCATTAAATGTCATACTTGGGCTATTCTCTATGAAGTAAATTCAGTCAATTGTTGAGCTAATCCTAAGTTCAAAGAACTTGTGTCAACGGGGACACATTGTTTACAACAATGAATAACGGTGAAGTATCATCCATCTAAGGATGATTGAAGAACAATGAGGATTTAAATAAGATCATGCAATGCTTCACGATTGCATGAGAACCATGAAAGAAATTACTTGAAGAAAAGAATCATATTATTTTCATGAAGTAGAGAATGATGGTTGAAAAAGAAGAGAGAGTGTGGAAGGACTTGGAATTCTAATAAGGTCAAGAATTACACATTCCCTTGAAATTAGATGCTTGTTTCCCTGTTCCTAAAAGTTTCAAAAACATGTATCAAAGGTAATACATTGTCTGCAACATTGAAAGTATTTGAAGAAGCTTCAAGCCTCTACTTTTCGACGAAGAGAGATGATTGGAGTTCTTTAGAATTAATACTCCAAAAGGATTTGAGAATTTGAAGTGAGGATTAAATAAGTACTTTGGAATTCATATTCCAAAAAGAATGGACAAAACTATGACGATGCTTCGCTGATTTGTATTTCCCAAATATCATAAGTTTGGAGAACTTGTGATGAAAGCCTTATGATGGATAGAGAGATTAAATAATTGATTTTTCCTAAGGAAAGAAAGTGGTGATTTGGAAATGGAAATAAAGTGGCGCACAAGTCAAGAGTGGTGTGCAAGTATTGGCACGCAAGTATTGGCATGCAATTATGGGCGCGCAAGTCACATATCAACAGCATCACATCAAAATGTGACAAAGGAAATAAAGCAGCGCGCAAGTTAAAGAAATGGTACGCAAGTATGAGGGGTGTGAAATTATAGGCACGCAAGTATTGGCATGCAATTCTATGTTGCGTGCAAGTCATATTTCAAAGACCATTCTATCAAAATATTACAAAGGAATGAAACTGTCTTGCAAGTGATGGAGCGGCGCGCAAGTGATGGAGTGGCGCGCAAGTAGGAACGACACACAAGTGTGGCGCACAAATGTTTCGTGAAAGTCATATTTCAAATTTCATCATATCAAAATATGACAAAGGAAATAAAGTGTCTCTCAAGTGATAGAGAGGCGCGCAAGTATTGGCGCGCAAGTCTATTTGGCGCGCGAGTCAAAAAAATGCCTATAAATAGAAGACTCTCCTCCTCATTTTTTTAAGGCTCAACACTTAAGAGAAAATTTGAGCTCTGATCGCGCAAGTAGTAGACGGTGGCGTGCAAGCTGAAGCAACGCGCAATATGAGGGTTATTGATAATGCACGCAAGTGGTGCCGCGCAAGTTGAATCGTGCATGTTTTGGCGCGCAAGTTTTGGCGCGCAAGTTGTTAGAGGTGCGCAATAGAAGAGTGTGTTTAATCCAAAGGTGGCGTGCAAGTTTTGAGTTGGGAACAATTGTTTCGTGAAAGTATTGGGAGGTGTGCAAGTAGGGAGGCGCACAAGAAGGGTGGCGCACAAGTAAGGATTGGCGCACAAGCTGTGAGTTATTTTAGAAGTTCATACCAGATTCTGGTCAACTGAAGAAGAACTCAGTGTAGATGGTTTTTCACTGAAATAAAATGTGTGGGGAAGTGTAGGTTTCAGTGCTTGTGGTTTTGCATTGAAGAAGCATAAGAAGAAGAGTGTGTATCTTACAAGTTTTCTTCCTAGAGAGTATAGAAGAAGAAGAACATAATAGAAGAAGATTTAGTGCAGTTGGTTATTACACTAACAAGAATAGAATAAGAATAATAAGTAAAAGAGTTCAACTATATGCCATATGCATGATCACATGCATTTATGAACAAGAGAAGAACTCACTGTGATGATTCCAAGTAAGCTGATCTTCGTTTCCTGAAAAATCAAATTGGTATATGTGATTCTTTCTAAGAAATAAGAATAAGTGTCAATGAATTCTGTTATTTCACTAAAGAAGAAGAAGAAGTCCTAGTAAATTCTGTTATTTAACTAAAGAATAAGAATAAGTCCTAGTGCAGCTGATTTTTCACTAGTGAAGAAGAAAATAAGAAGACACAAAGAATTGCTTGCCTAATGATTTGCAAGTAATCAAGTGAAGGGCATTAAATATGATCAAGAGAAGAACCTACCTTACCGAAGAAGGAAGAAGACTGTCTTCATAGGCAGTATAAAGAACCAGCTAGAGGCTGCAAGTTGGACTAGGCTATCACTGGTCTAGGGAAGAGGATTGTTTCCCACCACCCTCCAAGGTGTAGGGACTCACACTGGCTAGAGGATTATTTTCCTAGCCACTCCACTGTAATTTCATATCACATCATAGTGGATAATCCATGCACTGGTCATATCCATGCATGGAAATTACATAGATACTCTTATTGAGTGGTTAACCTTGTAAAAATATCGTGTGCGTATTTTTACTACTTTCTATTATTGCATGCGACAGGGAAAAGAGAATAAGAGAATCAAGATCCTAATAGTTCAATAGGTACATGTATAAAAGTTTAAATTGGTTTAAAAAGTCCCCAACACTGATTCTCCCCCCTTTCAATGTTAGGTATATCCCAAACTATTCCTATCAATTGGTATCATAGGGACATGTTCACCTCTGTTGGATTCTCTATAGTGAAGTTATTCTATTTTGAAAACTTGAGTTCCTTTCCAGAGTCAATAATGAAGAGAAGTGTCTGTAAAGATTCAGCTATCTCTGAGCAGAAAGATATATCTACCAAGACCATGATGAATAGGAAAAAGAAAGAGAAGAGAAAATTGAATAATAATTACCTCTTATCTAAAGAAGTGGAAGCATTGGCTCTCCATATCTAGCTGACATTGAAGACACACCAGACGTGGAAAGTAATGAGAAGGTGGATCAAGTTCCCACCAAGAAAATGGACAACCTTCCTACCTCAACTGATCAAGAGGTATGTGTTAGTACATTTGTAAATTATCCTCATGATGAAAATGCAAGCACAAGTGGTGATGAACAATCTAAAACATCTCAAGAAATATCAGTTGATAGATTAAGAATGATTCTTCATGGTATTCCTGAAGAGATTACATCCTTGGTTTGTGGAGTATTTCAATGCATGCTGAAAAATATCACTCAACTGGAAGAAGAAACTTTTGTTTTGGAGAAAGGATTAAAAGAAAAAATTGTTGAATGTTTAAAACTATCCAGATAGGTTGGATACTTTGAAGCAACAAAGAGGGTATTTGAAGTAATTTCTTCAAAGTGGTTCAAAGATGTTGAAGAGAAATAGGGAGTCAACAAGACTCTTGAAGAGAAGATCCATTCACTTAAAAATGAGGTGGAAAGGGGAAATGAAGTCAAGAAGTTATATTTGGAAGATTACTCTGAGAAGATCAATGAACAGGACTCTTTGTTACAAAACAAAGTAAATATGCATGAAGATGAAGTTAAAATATTGAATAATTATTGTAAAAATAAGATGACTATGATTGAAGACCAAAAGGTCATCCTCAATATGAGATGTCTAGAGTTGTAAGATTAGTTGGACAATCTTGAGAAAACACATATTGAGTCTTCACAAAATAAGGAAACAATTATTGCTAGTACCCAATGTTCACTAGAGGATTATACTATCAAAATACCTCAAAAATGTGATAATAAGATCATGACTTCACTCATTGATCCATCAAAAGCAGCTGAGAAAGTAAAGGTATCATCCATACTAACTTGTATTAATTTTTCTAAAATTTATTCTACAAAAAGTGCAGGTTAGAAGAAAAATTCTAAGAAAGTTTGGATGAAGGAAATGATATGAAACCTATCACCATTGATAGGGTGGATAGGGGAAATAGTGTGGAAGATAGATCCCCACAGAAAGCACAACATACTTTTCCAAATATTCAATCTTTTAACATCATCTTCATGCATCTTTACTTTGATTTATGCTAGGATCCTTGGTGCATGGTTTCATCCTTTTTTAAATAACACAAAAAAAAATGTACCCTTTACTTGAGAGATCGATCTATGTAAAATTCATTAGTTCATAGGACTCTGTTCTTATTAAATTCCCATGACTACAAGAACTACTAGTGGATTTATTCTTATCATCACATGATATGTAGTGAAAACTGGATATCCTTTTATGTGTTTATCTGTATGTTATTTCAAAAAAATCCATTATTTAACATTTTGACTTGGCCCTCTTCATCTATATAGAGCTCCCTTTATTTCCTAATTTGATGGTGAAAACCCAATCTTCTTCACCTACACATAAGTTCAATCTCTGAATAAGGGCCCTCTAAAAACAATAGGTGGCTTGATTATGTTTACATCATGATAAATAGTGGTTCCTGAACACTCATATTAGTCCATACCATTAATACCAATCAAAACCCCACTCTTCCCTAGTGTTTAAATCCATGAATTCATGATAGATTTCCCTTAAAAGAATCGAAATTGAGTTGAAACCAAATTAGTTTACTCATGATACTGATTTCTGCATATATCTTATACGAAGGTCTTCATAATATGACCTTAATATAAAGGATATATAATTTCATGTCGCATAATGTTAAACTTAATGACTCATGTTTTATTCTAAAATTCCTTAAACTATATAGAGTGGATTAAATTACAAGTCTTAATTTTATTACTCAAGAAAAAGATCTATATCATAACATCACCAGCACATAGATTCACATCCATTGTCACAATGGTAAAATATAAACTCCCCATCCTACGTATGAGATATATCTACTCAAGAGCCTTAATAATACACTCACCCATGAACATATAATAATAAAGGATTCCCCCACATGCAAGGTATCAAACCACTAGAAATATATCCTCTCTTTTGAAATACTATAAATATGGTTTCATTTAGCCAACTATGGTTCATAGTTCATTTGATATATGATCAAAAAATGGAATAAAAATACCTACATCCTATTTTTGAGTTCTCTCTATTCACATTGGGTGAATCCTAATGGATAATTACACAATGAACCTATAAGAACTATGTTTTGCATGATTTCTATGCCTATAGGATATGTAGTGATGATGAGATCTATCATCTTTGGAAAAATTCAACTTAATTGAGCTACTTGTTGTTGTTGTGACCCTTCCCCATTCATATCATATTTTTTTAATATTTTATTCACACATAAGGGAACCCACATGTTACATAACTCTCCCCTATATTCTAGATAGATCACTGTGGGGGATTCCTATAACAATAATGTGAGGATTGATTCCTTCTACTATATAATACATAATTATTCAAATATATCTTAAAAAAGGACCATCCATAAATTTCTCTCATACATTAAACAATCTAAAAATTTTCATTAAGGATTTCATTAATTTTTTTGTGACTATGAAATGTTATATCATTTTGTGCATTAGAGAGCCAAATAAAAGGCCTCAACCATATCATTTTATATCTATAAACCAATGTAATGTGAAAATGTTCCCATATTCCATTATTTCCATCAACGTCATTCTCATATGAAATTAAACTATATTACAGAAGTTCCTCATTGCATGAACTTAGAATATAAAAAATCTGAGTCTCTATAATAAAATGCTAATATGCATAACAAATGTACCACTTAGAAAGACAATAAAATGCTAACATTGACTCATATCCTATAACTCAACTATCTTATATAAGATAAATATTCACATAGGAAAACATAGAACACAGGACCCTACGCCGTGATAAAATTTATATTTTATACCTAAAATTTAATTGTGTTTGTGTCGCATTATTAATATTTTCCAAGAATTTATACATCTCCCAATACAATACCATATGGGTTCACTAGGTCTTGAATATTATTCCATGTTCATAAAACACCCCAAATTTGAATTTGTCTTAGATCAGTGAAGGGTATATTCATTATATAATAACTACACTTAGAGTGATTCTTGTTATTTTATGATATTTAGTGATGCCCATACCATATATTTTGGGCCCTAATATGATTCATCATTCATATCCACCCATATATATGGTATAATAACAACCTTTTACCCATAAAACCAGTCCAGAATACATCCATCAACTTTCCTAAACATAATTTTTCCATAAATAATATTTTTTATATACTATAAAATATTTCCATAATCCATTCCAAGATATCAACAACGTGTGAATCAAACTCTTGGGGATGAATTAATATTTTTATGCACACATACCCCGAATATGGATCTGTATATGTTCCCCCAGTATGTCTGGTCAACCAGAAGTTTGTATTCATCATATAGAGAAGGTTCTCTATTCTCTGCACGCCCTGAAAATATCACAGTGCAACCCACCATTCAAATGTGTTAAATGACCATCCCTTAATACCTATCCCATATCAACATTTCATATACAAAAACCTTGAGTCATAATTTATAATATCATAATTACATATTCAAAATGTTTCAGGTACTCTTATCCTTTTACCCTCATTTGGGTTGTCGTTTTAGTTTAAACCCTTAACTCTTATGGTCCGATAATAATTACAATAAATTATGTGATCTTATATGGGACAACCGATGTCTGAATCAGTATATTCATTAAAATTATATTTTCTTCTTCCCATACTACAAATTCATTCCCAAATGGTCTAATCATTAAAACATTAAATTATATTCCCCTTGGTTAAATTAATTAAATTGTAACAACTATCTATCAACAGGTCTGAACTGAAATACAATAAACTATATGTGAAAGTGATTTAAAAATTTTCCAAATAAAAACCATTAAATGGGATTTATTAAAAACTTAAAATCTATAATTTCTATGCCTTCCACATTCATGTATTATGAAAAAGTAAAAATTTATCTAGAAAAAGGATAAAATCTCATGTGGCCTGAAATGTGTCTACAGAAAAAGTTGAACTGTTCCCACTAAAAGAAATGGTCCAGGTAAAAGTTTCAATAATTTCATACGATATCTCGACACTCTAAATTTTTATTCCATACAAATTGGTGTATCCTTAGAATGCTTCAAACCTCTTTGGATACACTTTTCTTCCATAAACATACTTGACTTCTCAAGTGTTCATTTCCATGAATGTTTTCCAAGACTATTGGTAATGAGTATATCCAACTCCAAAGGAAAGTTTTTTTATATGCATAAATTCCAACAATATGGATCTATATATTCTCTCTCCATATGAAACGTCGAATAGATGAATGTTTTCATCATGATGAGAAGGTCCTCTAATCTCCATACACATGTAAGCTATTTCATTATAACCCATCATTTGAATATCATCAATGATCACATAAAAAATATGTGTCCCATATAATCATCCCAAATTAAAACTTCTTGAGTCTTTATTTACACAACCTTGAATCAATCTATTCTTGTTGAATCAATACCCTATATATTACACATTAATTCATCATACTCTCTTTGAAAATACATATACAACATCTCACCCTTAAAATATCAGTCCTTGTCATGTAAACCTAAAATATAGGGCATGATAGTCCATGTCTTATGACCCAAAACTATATAACATGATGGTATTGGTCACGTGAACCTAAACTACATGACCTAGCATTAATTTTCATGTGAACCTAATCCACATGACATGAAAAACCTTTTTGTGAGACACAAATTTGAGTGAAACATTAGTCAGTGATTCATGACTATAAACTGAATCCCACTTTTTTTGTAATAGATTATATTATTAAATGGAAGTTTAATGACATCATGTTGTTACTTACCCATGCTAGATAGACTAACTCTAACATTTTCCTAATGATGCCAGATCTAAAACCTTAGACTCCTATTGTCTAAGAATTATGAAACTGAACATCATGCACCCACCTGTGGTATGATCTATGACACCAGAAAATTGTTATCCATTCACATCAGGTTTTGACATTCCCCTACTATATTAATCATCCATCCCTTTTTTTAAATCTATTCTTCCTTAAAAAACCATCTTTCTTAGTCTATAAGAATAGTCCATGAAATATATGAACCTATCTAAATATGTTATGTAATTGGTCCCTCATTCTCATTGGGTCAAGATTTCACATGTTGTTATGTTGACCACTTAACCATGGTCAAATATATTCTTCCTTAAACACTATCCATATTAGTCTTCATCTTGTGACCATAAACCATTAGACATAATAGCCCGAGCATTATTACCCTAAACTACATACACCATCTCTTGAGATGATCTATTCATCTATTAAAGGAATATCCATTTATGATGTTTTTTTCCATACCATTGTTGGATTAATTACAACAAAATTTCATGAAATCTATCTGAACATCAACACAAACTCTATTGGGATGATTTTAATGACCTTATATCACATAATGAAAGATACATAAAACATTTCATGTTGAATACCAGCAATGGGAAACCATTGAAAAGTCTACTTTTCCTTGTTAGGCATTCATCTATTCTGACCTGGGGAAAATTTTGTATTTGAAAAGAAAAATGTGTCAATTTATCCGGTCAAGAACCCATAAGGGTTTAACTGAGAAAAAACTAAGATCAATCCCACTATGATTCACTGATATGAGGCCTAAGATAAAGTTAGGTTTGTTTATAAATTACAAACATGTGAGGTCCACTATATGATCCTTGTAAAAATAAATATATTCTCACTCAGTCTCTTGAAAAAGTAATGTGTAAGTTAATTCCCTCATCCCTATTGAACATAGTAATCCTTATTCCATGTTCCCCCCAATTGTGATCTTTATTTAATTGAGTCATCCCCACTACATAAAAAAGGACCAAATATTTTTGTAAAATGATGGTGTTATTTTTATAAGAAACCTAGAGTCATTCCTAGGATAAAATCACCTCCATATAAAAAGACCAACACTAGTGTTACAGTGATAATGTTACCCATCCTTGATCCATGCATGTGAGGAAAAATTATTGAATTAAATGTTTTGAGGATTGGTGATTGAACTTTTCCATTCCAAATTCGATGTTCAATTGGATATAAGTTATCCTCATACTAAATTTTATGTTTTTATATATTATTATAAAGAGATAATCGGAATTAAATTAAGTCCAAAAATGTAATAATGATTATGAATGAAATTTTTATTCATTAATTTTTTTTAAAAAGAGACGAGAATCCACATGTTTAAGTCTATTTTAATGGTAGTGAAGTATCAAAATACTCTCTCTATAGAGGCAAGAATTATTGTAATTGATTTTTAGGATTCATTATCATTCTGCTAAAGTTTACCCAGTTTAGAAACTTTAGCATTATCTGTAAGATGAAGACTTTATAATGTGACAACCAAAATATTTTTTTTCACAATTTAGGATATTGTAAGAAGTCCATGGTATTATATTAGACACTCATTTTAGGAATCCATATCTTACTGGAGTTGGATCACATAGATGGCCTCATCATCAACATGATGATATTGTTCCACCATTTCCCTAGAGTAATGGGTTTCCTTTTGGAAAATTTAAACCCAATGATTAGTGGATCATGCTGATCATTTTTAATCAATGATAATACACTATGATGATTTCTCGTATTCTCAATAATGAATGGTATTATTTACAACATAATAGATGGTAAAATACTGAAATTTACTATATCCAAACATTTTGAACATGATATGATGTTTGGTAATCCTTGTTGTATATTTTATAAGGGGTTCACAAGAAAAACTTTCATATATACCACCAAGAATATCAACAGGGAACACAAAATTCATTCATAGACCATTTATCCAATTCAAAGTCACTCTCAATGGGATACATGTACCCAGGGGATAAATATCTCAAGTGGACCACTTATGTTACACCTATAGAAGTTGTGGGTCCCAATGTAATCTTATCCCCCATATGTCTTAATGGTTGAATAAAATAAGAATAGACTCCTTCAACATGTCCCACTACTTGGGATCATACAATTGGTAATGGTGATCAAAATGAAAAAAATATCAATATAAACAAAAAAAGGTTAAAATGAAAAAATTCTATGGATAAATAGCATTTCATATAACCAAATTTTATGTTGTAGTTTCTACCTATGAAAATAGTTTATATTGGGACTCTCCCTAAATAGGATTTCTATCATTTATAGTGGTGGAATCCAAAATTATTAAATATTACTCATAATGTAAATAGATGTCCATTATCATGTCTTATCCAATTGGAAATCTCAATTATCCCCGACATTAAAAGACCATATAGTCTACGGAGAGGGGTAATCTGAGTTTAAAAAACCTTCCCAAGGACATTCATGGTATACCTCGGGAAGCCTATGGAGATCAACCCTTTACAAGTCCCAGGATGGTTATACGTACACCATAAGAGAAGGGGGATATCGGTATAACTGTGATGAAGTAACATGGTAAAATTACATAAAAATAAATATATATAGGTTATCAAGATTAATGAACACATCATATGTAGAACTAACCTAATTGGGAATAAATTGAGAAGGCATACATACTTCTATATCCTTGTTGAAATCCTAGAATTTTTCTATAGAATAATAGACAATGTTTTTTTGAAAATAAGACATATATCATTATAAAATAAAAAAAATTATAATTATCCATATAATAAGTAGAAATATCAATACGTGTTACACAAAATCATAATCGTGTTCAGTTATCTTACTTAAACCATCACCTCATATATCATTAGGATCTTCATTTTAGATATTCAAATAAAGGTTTAAGTTGATCCCTTCTTTAATTCCAATTATCACTACTTGTTTAAATTCAATTTCTCAATGCAAAAGAGTCACATTCCCTTTATAGGTTAATTTATCTTGATTTAGAAATTATAAACTAGTATCTAAAAAAATTAATATTTTAATAAAGAGAAATTACTAACAAAATATGAAATTGTTATAAAAATATTAAATTATATCCTTGAAGAGATTATTTTTTCAAGTGAATTTAATTTATTTAGCATGTTGATGTCCCTAATCAATACTGATATAGGAGCTGATACTAATAGAAGCACTGAAAATACCCCTTGATGGTTGGAGTAGACTGCTCAAATATGTTCCACCATACATGGAGTACTTGTTCCTCTATCATCTACAACATTTGATCAAGGACCTAAGAAATTATTTTCATGTTCAATAGTATGTTTTGTGTCCAAGAATGGTGATGAAACTTCTTCTAAATACTATGATGGTAAAAAAATATAGTAAGTGGCACAATGAGATCAATGTTAGAATATTATACCCAAGAGGATATATTCTTCATAACTCATTCGAATAAGTGTACAAATAAATATCATTATCTACAATGCTTTACTTAAGCCCTGAAAGTTTTTATAGTCAATATGAATAGATGTTTATATCCTTAAATAAACTAATAGTGACATCTTGATCATAGATGTGTTCTCCAACATCATGAGAAACTTCTTAATAAGAAACACCAAGGTGGACTATGACCAAGCTAAACCCTATCTAAATAATGATCATCTTCTGAATTATATCTCACAACCCCTTATAAGATGAGGATTCTATCATTTAATTCAATTTCTTCTAGGAATCAATATTCTTTTCATTGATTACAATTTCAGTATGGATTTGTGATTTTATTCATGGGGGTGAATCACCTATTTAATTCAACTATTTATTTGAAATTAAATATAACGATTCTTCCTAAAATAAACTCTCTTCATAGATATATACATTTATACTTATTGTTAATAAACACATTTAATTTTCCTTGATTTCTCCTCCAAACAGTCTTGTCCATCCTCACTTCCAGTTACTTATGGGAAACTGAAATTCTATACCACCTCACCTAATTTCCCATCAGGATATGACCATATCCATGCCTTTTCATAATCTATTGTGATCCTAGTAAATTAACCAAGTAGAGGAAAATTATAATATAAACCTAATTGTACCAACAAAAATCGTAACCCAAATTGACATACAAAAAATTGATGATTCTCAATTCATATACATGGGGAAGGAGAATACACTTTTTTTACAGAAGAAAATGGTATATTAAACCAGCAAGGATTCAATTCCTCATAGATGAGTTCTATATATACCCTAGATGGTCGGATTCCCTCTTAAATGGATATTATCTTGATGCATACATTAATACCCCCAACGTGATTTATAGTTTTGTGGATATACAAGACCACTTATGGTGAAAACAAAAAATTGGTTATACTAATTTAACATATTTCACATATCATTCATTTATCCAGCTCAACCTAACCCCACATACACTTTGAATTTAATGTTTGAACATGTGACTAGGAATATCATAGGAATTGATGAACTCATATTTTCTAATGTGAGCCCCCATCCACCCCACAACACATTCAAGGGTCTAATGAATGGAAATGGGAATTTTACTATATATATGGACCCATGTTTTTAATATAGTTTGGATAACCATAGAATTTACAAACTAATGTTTTTTCCTCTCACTAGCAGGGAAACAATAACAAAGGACCTGAACTAGATTCCAACATTTGATTCTCTTAATAGAAGAAGATAACCATTGTTTTAAATTAAAATAATGGATACAAATTCAACCAACCAATTTATCTTTGAGACATCTTTCAGGACCCAATCATTATATTTTACCTCTTCCATAGTTGGACAATTTTTTAGACGTCCATGATTTTAGAAGACTACACACGTCTGAGGTCTCTTAGGTTGTAGTTCATTCATATTCATCTTTACTAATAATCAAACCTAGACTTCAAATGGTACATCAACCTTGGAATAAAGGTCTTATCCCATATAATATTTTTTTAGATGGAACAAAATCGGGTTGAGTTGTGGGGTCTTTTGGAGCCATCCCATATAGAGGTTATGGGAAGAAACTCATCACAAAATCTCACAAGGAATGGATCCCCACTACCAATATTCACTTCTAAGAGGCTTATCCCCACCACTCTATGTACCATGTGATGTTTTTTTATTTCTAGGTTCCACTTGCTGATGACATCTAGAATCAAATACCTACTATTATGGATGTAGTATTAAAAAACATGATTTTTTATATATGCATACTGCCTTCAACTATCATTAAAATTTTGTGCATCTCCATTGAAACTAAAATGGATATCCCTAGTGCTTAATATAACCCCCCCCCCAATATCAATGGTCCAAGACTGACATCCAACCAAGCATTTGGTTTTTTTTGATTTCATCATGATTGATCCATAACAATTCATGATTTTCTAAGGGGTATGTAAAGACCTGTAAATTTCAAGGAAATTTTTTTTATTAAATTCTTTAGAATTTTACGAGTCTGTAGTTTCTGACGGTGCCTGATTCTGAGGCCCGGTGTGCCCGGAATCAATTTCTGATGTTTTGTTCAGGTACATTCAGTAAACATACGTGCGGGTTTTTCTATATTTTAAATCGGAGCTTGGAATTGAAATCTAAGGACACTGATGAACTCGCATCACTGGTATTCTCTTAAGGAGACCTTTACCATAGTTGTGTTTGGTCAAGAGTAGAAGTTATAATTTGGGGATTCATAATAAATTAAATAAAATTGTTGTGTTACTCAATTTTATTTTTAAGGGGTGGTTATCTCCTCCAAAGGGGAGTTAGAGGTGAGGCCCACACCCCACATAACCTCCCATGAGAGGATAAAGTGTGGTGGGTCCCAAACGAGCACCTAACTCCTCAACTCCCTTGAAACCCCCACCCCATTTAACTCCTCGTAAACTCCTCATCTCCCATTTATTAATTTGGGTAAACTCTCTATGACAACTCAACTAATTAATGTCCTAATTAATTAATTTGTTTTTGAATTCTTGTTAAAGGCATGGAAATATTAAAATATTATGGAGCTTAATATTTGATTTTGGGTTGGAAATTATTTTGTTGGGGAGAACTCTTGGAGAATTAGGGAGATCCTTCTTCCCGCGAGGAACATATCCCACTCCACAAAGAACGTGAAGAACCTTCTTCTACTTCTACCTTCTTCAACCTTTACAAGAACGTGAGTCGGCACCCACGAGGAACGCCCGTCACCCTTCCTTTTCCTCCGCATCAAAGGAGAAGACGCCCCCTGAGAAGAACGTCGCCAACAACAACGCTTACTCCTTGGACGCACCCTGGCATCAAT
Source organism: Viscum album (assembly GCA_963277665.1). Classification (NCBI taxonomy): domain Eukaryota; kingdom Viridiplantae; phylum Streptophyta; class Magnoliopsida; order Santalales; family Viscaceae; genus Viscum; species Viscum album. Next base: position 877,393,834 of record OY728136.1, read on the forward strand.
TAATCGACGTCATCGACGATGAACAAACCTTGAATTGAGGTAGGGGTTTTTTATAATTTTATTAATGTGAATTATAACCTCGTACTTTGGAAAATATTTGTTTGATAATTGTTTGAGCCTCTAACGCATAGGGCGTGGGCTAACCAACATGTCTGAAACCTCCGCATTTTCATTCTTGATGCGCGGTTTATTGGAAAATGGGTGAATGGAAGGGAAACGATGATTTGAGGCCGTCGTAGTGAGGGGTACGACCTGAGGAGGCCGTAGGCATAGGCGGAAGGCAAAACGAACCACTAGAACGACTCTGGTGGCCTGAGGAGAAGCGTGACGACGCGGGTCGCCGGCGCGGCGGCGCCGGAGACTGAAGGTGGAAGCCGGCACCAGCCAGTAGCCTGGGGGTAGCGGCGACCCTCGTGCGCTGCCGGCGGAAGACCGTCGCGGCACTGGCTACGGTGGCCGAGCGGAAGCCGCATCCACGGGTTCCGGGAGGCAAGGGCGGCACCACCTGGCACCGCCATTACAAAACTGGGGGGCCGCACCCCCCCCCCCCCCATCATACTCGGCTAGCAGGTCGAGCCGCATTTGACCACCGAGCCGGGCCGCCTGTCGCGCGGGCCGGGCTGCCTGGCACGCGGGCAGGGCTGCCTGCCGCGCGGGCCAAGCTGCTTGCAGTGCGGGCCGGGCCGTCGCGCGTGCGGCGGGCCTCAGCCGCCGGATCGGGGCCCTCCCTTCCCGGTTCTGGCCGACCTCGGGCGGGTTGGGCCGGGTCGGACAGGACCTAGACCCCCCCTCTTCAGACCACTTTCGATTATTCGCCCATAACATGAGCTACGGACCTCCAATCGACGCACCTTCGGTTGTGTAGAATTCTTTGGATCGAGGTGGTCGTTTAGGTATATTACACTCAAGCTTTTGGAGAGGTTTGGGTATGTCCATATTGGTTCAAACCCGAAACCAACTGGACCCTCGGAGCAGAAACGCTGAAAACTTAAGGATCAGACATCTGATTGTCGTTTCATCAACTAAGTTGGTTTCCTTTTGATGAGATGGTTCTTTTGGAATAATTAAATTGATCTTAGGATGCAGTTGGAGTACGGTCGGGTTGGTTTGATCCTAAAAACAAACTGGGCCCCTGGGACGGAAAATCTAATAACTCTCAGACCGGGCGTCCGATTGACGCACCGTTTGCCGAGTTGGGTTTTTTTATGAGACGAAACATTGGGATACATAAAATAATGACTTAGTGATAGTTGATGTATCGAAACCTTTTCTAGAGGAGTGTACCCTCTCGGAATTGAGTGTGTTGTGTGCGGAAACCTTAGAGCTGTTTGCAACGATGACTACCGTACTGGAATCCTCAGTGTGTTCGACGACGATTACAACTATACCGGAAATCCTATGTGGGTTCGACAGTTCTGACAGAGTAGTTGGTCCAGTATCCTGTGTGGGTCCGGTAGCTTAGATGAATCAGTGACTACATCTGATCATCTCTATTACTCTAGAATAGCCGGTCATGTATCATGTGTGGGTCTGATGGCTTAGGTGGACTGTATCCTGTGTGGGTCTGACAGCTTAGCTGGACTGTATCCTTTGTGGGTCTGACAGCTTGATGAGATAGCAGGTCATGTATCATGTGTGGGTCTGAAGGATTAGCTGGGATGTATGTTGTGTGGATCCGACAGCCTAGATGATCTAGTGACTACATCTGATCTTCTAATCTCTCTTCTATTGTGGCATACCTATGTGAGCTGAGTAATGTCTTTCGACCATCATCATCGTGGTGATTGACTTTACTTCCTTTGTGGATTTGGATTGTTCATGGGATTGAGAGTTGGAGTCGAACTGAGATAGGTAACATTGGTATATGTATGACCATATACCTAAGTAGGGTTGGTTGATACTTTATGATTGTATCTTACTTATTGTTTATCATTAGTGGATATTGTGAGCCCTTGCGGGTCTCGGGGTCCCCACTAAGTATCATTATACTCAACCATGTACGGGCTATGCACGCACCTCGTTGTGTTGGATGCGGACGACAGACAGTGCTGACGAAGGCTGAGGGCGCCATGACTGGATGGTATCCAGAGATGGACCTTGCGACGAGTCGGAACATGGTGGAGACTGATAGACGTGGGCGCTGAGGTGGAAATATGTACCTACCCTTTAGGTAGGAATCCCTGGAGGACGATCCAGGATCTTCTCTTTACTTTCAGCTATTTCTCCCTTTACTTGTACTTTTTGTTCAGTTAGGTTTGTATATTGGCACATTTACTTCCCAGCACACTCTTTTGAATTCAGTTTTACTTAGTGTTTATTGCTTGTTGCATACTGTGTTGTGTTCATTTACTTTCATAAAGGAAATGCCTTCCCATCTTAGGGATTTATGCCTTTGGTACTAGTCTCTAGCCCCTGACCTATGGAAGGCAGGCTTGGTGTAGTCACGACACGGGCCCCGAGGATGGGTCATGACAAATTGGTATCAAAGGAGTCGGTTCTACCACAGAACTCATGACTCTGATAATTATTTTCTGTGAAGAAATAGTGTTAATATTATTGAGTATGGTTTTTAGTCCAGGGAGTCTAGTGTTGGTTTGGCGGCCGATGTATCCATACACCAGGACCCTAACCTCTGATTTCCAGCTAAGTGGACAAAAAAACTGATTGCGTGTGTGTTTTCTTTGTGATTACTTTGTGTCATCTCATCAGGTATTCTATTTTAATTGTGGTGCACTTGTTTCTTTTCCGGATGGCCCCATAAAGGTATCCAACTAGGGTTCCGAGTTACGTACAAGATGGTATCCCACCGAGCGATGATGCCTTGGTGCAGGGCCCCATCACAGTGGAGGCACCAGCGGTACCACTACCCGATGGGGCACCGATACCACCATCCCTAGCAGCAGAGAGTGCATGCCTCCTGAGTGCATTGCACGAGTTCCATCTATATAGGCCGCCCAGGTTCCGGGGAGAGATGGACCCATAGGAAGCTAAGGATTGGATGGAGGCTATCGTGAGAGTTTTCAAATTTGTAGGGACAACAACCGACCTTATGGTGATCCTTGTCATCAGTCTCCTACATGCAGCAGCAGGTAGATTGTGGAGCCTGATGCTCTAGTTGCATGAAGAGTCATCACTACTCTGGGTAGACTTTGAGAGCCTATTTTGGGAAGATTTTGTTCCAGCCACCCTTCATGCTGTGCGGATTCAGGAGTTACTTCATCTGCAGTAGGGCAGCATGATAGTAGCTTAGTACTCAGTGAGGTTCACTGACCTCTCTCTCTATTCCATGGATATGGTACGGGACCCATTCTTCAGGACCCAGACCTTTGAGTAGGGACTCAAGCAAGAGATCATGGCATCATTTGTATCCCACAGCATCCTGACTCAAATGGGGGTGCTGGAGCGAGCTCTTTTAGTGGAGAGCTTTCTTGTTGAGCCGACACCAGCAACAAGACCCACCACTGGGCGACACGTAGTGGAGTCTTCTGCAGCCGGTAGCAAACATACATCACATAGGTCTAAGAGGACCAAGACACCAGGTGGATGACCCTAGGATATGGGTTCGGTTGTGCGGGGAACACAAGACAGAGCTAGCTATACGAGGAATAGGAATTTCTTTTCATGCGGAGGGTAGGGCCACATGGCTCGTGACTGCCAGACCCTCCATGCAGATTAGCAGCAGACAGTAGAGGGACCTCCCAGGCAGAGGCAGAGTTTCGACCGTGGTGTTCCGCAAGGAGCAGGCAGACATGGAAGAGGAGCTGGCTGAGAAGGAGGTAGTGGACAACGTTTTGATGCTCTACCACCACCACAACCAGGAGGTCCACTCCGACCACCGGGAGCTGGCGGACAGAGGCGGGATCAGATCCAAGCAGTCAAGGCCTACGACCACCGCGCACCTGAGATGATTCGAAGTACTACTTGTGTCTACTCCACCCTTTCAGCAGTACTTATAGACACAGGTGCGAGTCATTCTTTTAATGCTTCTGCCCTTGTTCGTAGCTCAGAGATTCCGAAAGAGCTGTTGGCTCGATCCTTATGGCTAGAGACTCCTACGGGAGCAGACTCAATAATTACACACTGGTGCCGGCATTGTGAGCTTACTCTAGGATGTGAGAGCTTCAGATGGGACCTTCTTGTAGCGGCTTTGAGGCCTTACGAAGTCATCTTAGGTATGGACTAGTTATCTACAGTCCATGCTCAGATCGACTGTATTAGGCTCAACGTACGGTGTATCTGCATGGATGGGACCAGGTTCACCTTCACCGGTGAGAAGGGAGCCTATACAGCGCAGGATGGACTTACGCATGGGAGAGGGCAGCCGATCACACATCAGTAGGCTAGTATCATCCTCAGAGTGGTTGATGTGAGAAGTCTGGGTTTTTCTGTTGTGGTGGATTAGTACGCGGATGTTTTCCCTAATGATGTTCTAGGACTACCTCTTCATAGAGAGGTAGACTTCTATATTGATCTGTACCCTGGGAAAACACTGATATCTACTCCAGAATATCGGACGGCTCCCACTGAACTTCGTGAGCTACAGGTACAACTGGAGGACTTGCAAGTGAAGGGATTCATCTGACCCCGTGTTTCACCCTGGGCATCACTGATTTTGTTCGCCAAGAAGGCAGATGGGAGCTTGGGACTATTTTTTGACTACCTTCTTCGGAATCAGGTGATTGTGAAGAACAAGTACCCACTCTCATGGATTGACGACCTCTTTTATTATCTCAAGGGAGAACGATGGTTCTCGAAGATAGACCTCAGTTCAGGTTATCACCAGCTCAGAGTTCGAGACGAGGATGTGCAGAAGACGACCATCAGGTGTCGGTATGGCCACTATGAGTACTTGGTTATTCCCTTAGGCGTAACCAAAACTCCACCAGTGTTCATGAGTCTCATGAACAGGATATTACAGCCTTACCTCAATCGATTTGTCATAGTCCTCATCGATGACATACTGATTTACTAGACTACTGAGGAGGAGCATGACTACCATTTGTGGGTGGTACTGCATACACTCAGAGAGCACCAGATTTATGGTAAACTCTCGAAGTTCCAGTTCTCGATTCGAGAGGTTCATTTCTTGGGACACGTCATCTCATAGGCTAGAGTTTTAGTGGACCCAGTGAAGATCGAGGAAGTACTTGCTTGGGATCCACCCAGGAGTGTGGTGGAGGTGCGGAGTTTCCTGGGACTGGATGGGTACTATCGGATATTTGTGCCAGACTTCTCCAGAGTTGTAGCACCACTTTCATCATTTACAATGAAGGGGAAACCCTTCATGTGGTCATAGTAATGTACTTAGATCTTTCAGGATCTTAGGCATAGGTTGACCATTGCGCCCATCATGAGGCTACCAGAGGAGGACGTTGGGTATGTAGTTTACTGCGACGCATCAGGGATTGGACTCGGTTGTGTCCTGATGCAGGAGTGATCGGTGATTGTGTATGTTTCACGGAAGTTGAGATAGCATGAGTAGAACTACACTACCCATGACCTAGAGTTATCAGTAGTGGTCTTCGCCTTGAATATGTGGCGGTACTATCTGATGGGAGAGTGTTTTAAAGTCTACTCTGACCACCAGAGTCTCAGGTATATCTTCTTGCGGAAGGATCTTAACCTGAGACAATGGCGATGGCTCGAGTTCCTTCAGGACTATGCATTTGAGATATTCTATACTCCTAGAAAGAGGAACATTGTGTCGGATTCTCTTAGCAGAAGATTGCGCATTCAACTACTAGGAGAGGCGATAGAGCAGCTAGCCGCGTTGCATATATCCTTTGTGGATAGATATGGAGCAGCCTTCCTACAGTGTCTCGCAGTCACTCCTCCACTTCTTCAGCGAGTCAGGGAGGCACAGTAAGGGGACATTGACTGTGAGACGTTACGTGCTCAGATATCCTCAGGGCAGGCACCTGATGGGTTTTCTGAAGGTGGTCATCTCATCATCCTCTTCAGGGGACGTACCATGGTACTAGTTTCACTATAGGAGGAGTTGTTGAGGGAGTTCCACACTTCCCTACTAGCGGTACATCCAAGAGTGGCGAAGATGTATCAGGACCTCATAAAACAGCAATGGTGGCCGGGTATGAAGAAAGCTAAAGCAGAGTTTTTCCCGCGATGCCTCACTTGTCAGCAAGTGAAGGCAGAACACCAGGTACCAGCAGGCTTGGTACAACACTTATAGGTCCCATAGTGTAAGTGGTATGGTATATCCATGGATTTCATTATGGTACTTCCACGTACATCTAGGGGACACGACTCTATATGGGTGATCGTAGACCAACTCACCAAGTCGGCCCACTTCCTACCGATCTGAGAGTAGGGCTCAGTAGAGATCATGGGACGCCTCTACGTTCAGGAGATCATATGGATTCATGTTGTGCCTTCAACTATCGTCTCCGATCGAGATTATCGTTTCACATCCCGTATATAGAAGGGGATACAAGAGGCTTTGGGATGCAGCTTCGCTTGAGCACCACCCTCCATCCTTAGACAGATGGTCTGGCTGAGAGAACCATTCAGACTCTCAAGGACATGCTCCGTGCATGTGTCTTCGACTTTGGTCGTAGTTGGGAGGATCACTTACCCTTGGTGGAGTTTGCGTACAACAACAGCTACCACTCCACCATTGGGATGGCCCCTTGTGAGGCATTGTACGACCGACCTTGCAGATCACCTATGTGATGGACTGACCCAGGAGAGTCAGCACTTGAAGGGCCAGAAATGGTTCAGGATATGACGGAGAAGGTTCATATCATCCAAGAGTGGATGAAGAATGCATAGAGAAGACAGAAGTCCTATGCTGATAGGATACAGAGACCACTGGAGTTCAAGGATGGCGACTACATCTTCCTATGGTTCTCACCTCGATAAAGGTCTGCGGAGATTTTGCTGAGGAGGCAAGTTGTCTCCTCAATTCATCAGACATTTATAGGTCCTTAGCAGAGTAGGATAGGTGTCTTACCATCTATCCCTTCCACCTTAGTTTCATCAGGTGCATGACGTCTTCCACGTATCTCAGATGAGGAGATACGTGCATGATCCGTCTCACATCATTGACCATGGGTAAATGGACATCGATGATGGGGATAAATTCATGGAGGTCACATTGGAGATCAAGGATCGACAGGAGCAGGTCCTATGTGGATGGTCGATTCCTCTAGTGCACATTCTCTGGCAGCACAGGAACCTCTAGGAGCGCACATGGGAGTTGAAGGCTCAGATGTGTGCTCAGTACCCCCATTTGTTTCCCTAGTGTGTGTTTTAGCTTTACGGGGACGTAAATCCCTGAGGTAGGGGTAATTTATATACCATGAAATTTCAAGAAAATTTTTGTTCTTAAATTATTTGGAATTTTACGAGTCTGTGGTTTCTGACGGTGCCTTATTCTGAGGCCTGGTGTGCCCGAAATCAATTTCTAAAGTTTTGTTCGGGTACATTCAGTAAATGTACGTGTGGGTTTTCTTATCTTTTGAACCATAGATCGAAATTGAAATCTGAGGACACTGATGAAATCACAGCACCAGTATTCTCTTAAGGGGACCTTTACCGTAGTTGTGTTTGGTCTAGAGTAGAGGTTATAATTTGGGGATTCATAATAAATTAATTAAAATTGTTGTGTTACACAATTTTATTTTTAAGGGGTAGTTATCTTCTCCAAAGAAGAGTTAGAGGTAGGGCCCACACCCCACATAACCTCCAATGATAGGATAAAGTGTGGTGGGGCCCACACGATCACCTAACCCCTCAACTCCCTTGAAACCTCCCATTTAACTCCTCTTAAACTCCTCAACTCCCCTCTATTAATTTGGGTAAACTCTCCATGCCAACTCAACTAATTAATGTCCTCATTAATTAATTAGGTTTTGAATTCTTTTGAAAGGCATGAAAAGATTAAAATATTAGGGAGCCTAATATTTGATTTGCGGTTGGAAATTATTTTGTTGGGGATAACTCTTGGAGAATTAGGGAGAGCCTTATTCCCGCGAAGAACATCTCCCTCTCCATGAAGAATGCGAAGAACCGTCTACTCCTTCTACATTCTTCAAACGGGACAATAACATGAGGCGACACCCACAAGGAACGCCTGTCACCCTTTCTTTTCCTCTGCCTCAAGGCAGAAGACGACACCCGCGAAGAACATCAAAAACAACGACGCTTCCTCCTCGGACGCACCCCGACGTCAACGAATCGACGCCATCGACGATGAATGAACCTTGAATTGAGGTAGGGGTTTTTTTATATTTTTATATATGTGAATTATACCCTCATACTTTGGTGAATATATTTTTGATAATTGTTTGAGCCTCTAACGCGGAGGGCAGGAGCTAACGAACAAGTCTGGAGCCTCCGCCTTTTTATTCTTGATGCGCGGTTTGTTGGGAGATGGGGGAACGGAAGGTCAACGATGATTTGAGGCAGTCGTATTGAAGGGAAGGACCCGATGAGGCCGTAGGCAAAGGCGAAAGGCCAAACGGACCACCTGAATGACTTTGGCGGCCCGCGGAGAAGCGCGGCGGCGCGGGTCGCCGGCGACCGGAGGCGGCGGCCGGCACCGTCCGACCACCTGGGGGCAGCGGCGCCCCCCGCGCGCCTTCGGTAGAAGACCGCCACTACAACGGCTGTGGCGGTGGAGTGGAACCCACGTATGTGGGTTCGGGGAGGCAAGGTTGGCACCAACTACCCCCCCCCCCCCCCCCCCGCATCTCGCTCGACCAACTGGCTGAGCTGCGACCAGCCACCGAGTCGGGCCGCTTGCCGCACGGTCCGGGCTGCCTACCGTGCGGTCCAGGCCACCGCGCGTAGTCCAGGCCATGCCCTACCTGGCCGAACCTGGATCCGGGTCGGGTCGACCCAGGGCGGGTTGGGCCGGGTCGGACCTGACCCAAACCCCCCCTCTTCGGACCACTTTCGGTTATTCACCCATAACGTGAGCTACGGACCTCCGATCGGCACACCTTCAATTGTGTACGATTCCTTGGATCGAGATGGTCTTTTTGGTAAATCACACTCAAGGTTTTGGAAAAGTTTGGGTATCGCCGAGTTCGTTCAAACCCGAAACCAATCGGGCCCTCGAAGCGGAAACGCTTATAACTTAAGGATCGGACGTCCGATTGACATTTCATCAACTACGTTGGTTTCCTTTTGATGATACAGTTCTTTTTGCATACTTCAATTGAGGTTCGGACGTAGTTGGAGTATGTTCGGGTTGGTTTGAGCCTAAAAACTAACCGGGCCCCTGGGATGGAAAATCCAATAACTCTCAGACCGGGCGTCCGATTGACGCACCCTCTTTCGCGTTTGGTTTATTTTGATGAGACGAAACTTTAGGATACTTCAACTCAGGACTTCGTGATAGTTGATTTATCGACCTCTTTTCTCAAGGAGCGGACCCTCCCGTAATCGAGAGTGTTGTGTGTGGAAACCCTAGAGCTGGTTGCGATGATGACTACCGTACTAGAATCCTCCATGGGTTTGATGATGACAACAACTGTACCAGAAATCATATGTGGGTTTGAAAGTTTTGACAGAGTAGCTAGTGCTTTATCATGTGTGGGTCCAATAGCTTAGACGAATCAGTGACTACATCTGATCATCTCTATTACTATAGAATAGCCAGTCCTGTGACCTGTGTGGGTCTGACGGCTTAGCTGGACTGTATCATGTGTGGGTCTGACAGCTTGATGAGATAGCCGGTCCTCTATCCTGTGTGGGTCTGATGTCTTAGCTAGACTGTATCCTTTGTGGGTCTGAAATCTTGATGAGATATCCGGTCCTTTATCCTGTGTGGGTCCGACAGCTTATCTAGATTGTATCATATGTTGGCCCGACAGCTTAGATGATCCAGTGGCTACATCTAATAATCTAATATCTCTTCTATTGTGGCATAACTTTGTGTGATTAGTCATGTATTTCAACCATTATCATCATGGTGATTGACTTTACTTCCTTTGTGTATTTGGATTGTGCTTGGGTTCGAGAGGTGGAGCTGGACTGAGATTGGTAACTTAGGTATATGTATGGGCATATACCTAAGTATGGTTGGTTGATGCTTCGTGACTGTATCTTACTTCTTTTTTATCCTTAGTGGGTATTGTGAGACCTTAAGGGTATCATGGTCCCTACTAAGTATCTTTATACTCACCCCTGCACGGGATATGCTCGCACCTCGTTGAGTTGGATGCAGACGACAGACAGTGATGACGGATGCTGAGAGCACCACAATTGGACGGTACCCGGAGGTAGACCTTGCGACGAGATGGCACACGGTGGAGACTGACAGACGTTTTCAATGAGGTGGCCTTCTGTACCTACCCTTCAGGTAGGAATCCTTGGAGGATGATCAAGGAGCTACTCTTTACTTTTATTTGTTTGTCCCATTACTTGTACTTGTTGTTCAGTTGGGTTTTTATACTGGCCCATTTACTTTCCAGCACACTCTTTTGATTTCAGTTTTACTTAGTGTTTACTTCTTGTTGCGTACTCTATTGTGTTTTTTTACTTTCATAAAGTAAATGTCTTCCCAGCTTAGGGATTTACGCCTTTGGGGCTAGTTGCCAACCCCTGGCCTATGGAAGGCGGGCTTGGGGAAGTCACAACACGAGCCCCGAGGACAGGTCGTGATAGGGTACGTGGATACTCCTCCAACATTAGGGGATTATACCCAAGGAGTTAACCCTATGTACAACCAATAACCATAATAAAATTACAAACTAGTGGGAAATTTTATTTAACCATCTTCCTATTCATTTTGATCCAATTAAGAGATACAGTTCCTACGCACTTTATGGTATTTAGATAATAACTAGTTAATATGAACTAGTATACACAAAATATAATTGATAAAAGTCAATCCTCAAGAACCTCTCCCAAATCACTAATATAAGATGGTGATTTTCATGAATTTTCTATTACTAAACAAACTTGACACTATTGATCATATTATCCAACCTCATGGATATGTATCGGGCATGCGTGATCTATTTGTAGTATTTTTTTGAAAGATAATTTGGAAATAATTAGAAATTAGAAAAATGGAAATCTATTCTTATACATGTGGTAACTATGAGAAGCTCGGTAATTAACAAGTATAAAGTACAGTAACTATATGGAGTTTCCAACCCCACATAGTAACAAACCAGACTACACAGTGACTATTTTGAGGCATAAAAACACTTACTGAAGTTATAAAGGTCATCCTTTTTCAAAGGAAGTCAGTCAAATTTTATACATGAGAATCTATCACCAATAACATATGCTTTCTGAGAGTTATGAATATAATTATATTTATAATAAAAATATAGTGAGTGACCCTGTTTATAATATAGTAACATGACTCTTCAGTTTCCCATACATCCCCCTTATAGGTTTTTCACCTCTTATATGTGGACAGTGGGCCTCCCAAGTGATTGTGTGGTAATTCCACTAGATTATCTTTCAACCATGTAATTGTTCCCTATTCATTATGAAAATATGTCATTTAGAGGTTGGGGCTATTTATTGAAAATAGAAAATTTTAAATGGTTATCCAACCCAAAAAAAAAGAATCAAATAAACGTCCATCATAAAAGAACAATGGAAGGAAATATGTGACCTCCTATTGAGTACATTAGAGTGTACCACATGAGTGGGATATCTATCTTTATATGACGAAAAAAGGGTCATCATTTTAGTGAATTATTCTCATATAGTCTGATGATGGGGTACCACTCAAGTACATAGTTCCCATATGGGCGGATGGTAGGCTCACCATGTGAGTTCCACCTCCTCCCTGAATTGATTGGAGTATGTTTCATAGAAAAATACTCTATGATAGCTAACTCAAAATGCAGTTACCCCAGTTTTTAATGACTAATTGAATTCTTGTATCAATATGGGGACAATCTGTGGATGACCACCATTTATGTAAAAATCACTCGTACACAGATGCCTAACGAGGAACCTCCATGTTCGTGTTCACTCTCATACAAAACCACCTATTTCTGAAGGAGACTTACCTAATAATTGATTATAAAAACAGGGTTTTACAATTTGATAACATGTATAGGATATATATATATATAAGGATATGAATAATAAAGAGTGTACGTAGTTAATTTCATGTTTTAGGCCTCATAGAGGAGATATATACAGGTAATCTTTAATCTAGTAAATATTTTAATGAAGGAGAAAACCCAATGGAGTTAACTATCAAAACTACCTTGTGAGGTTTCAATCATGATCTAGGTATTCATACTCTTCTTATCCATAGAATCTTTATTCACACAACTATAATGAAATTCACCTCTATAAATACCACCAATTGGAATATTCAACACTCATCTACCATGAAAACCATGATCCTTCATAAGCCGAAGTCATATATAATCATCATCCGTGTTCTTGAAACAAGATCCTCTATCAGGAATATCACCTTGTGCAAGGAACCTATGAAAATCAACCTCATATGATAATATACTAATAATACTACCCTTCTTCAAGAATATACCATATAGACCACCCTTCTAGAGACTATCATAAAGAAGGATGTCTCATCTATCACACTACAAGTGGATAGAGTTACTTTGTATTTTCAACCACATATTATTTGCCTAGATCACCCATATGATCTAATCATGAAGGAATGAACTTGATTGAATCCTTTTACTATGGTTAAAACCACAAAAATCCCAAAATAAGACCTTCTCCTAAACAACCTAACATAGTCGATGAGGGAATGCACACAAGCGTGCACCACATTGATTCTATATTCCCTTGTTAAAAGGGGTCGGAATAATTTTCAACCCTGATAGGTAGAACCATTAGAGTTATCATTATTATGTATTACCTTTATAACTATGGTCTTTATCATGGTGAAACTTGTGTGGTATCTCCTGGCTCAACATGCTATATTTTAATCCAAATTCTAATAAATGATCCATATCATAATGGTATTCCTTCTTTGTTTAAAATCCATAAATTTCTCTATTAATGATTTAATCACAGGGAAATAAAAATGATATAGAAACTTCTATACAAGGGATTAAAAAACTCATGTTTAAATGCCACTAATTCTCTATGAGTTCCCACAAAACATGATAGACTCCCACCAATGTATAAGATCCAATCATGGAATCTTCAACGGAAACCACCATTGTATACTCAAGGATTCATTTCATAGTATGGGAATCCTATTCGTAGTTCCCACTCAATCCTCTGTTTTCATCCCTTTATCAATGGAAAAAATCTAAACGCCTGCTAATAATCTACATGGTATGGTCGGGTCACATGACCTTAAACAAAATACACAAAATTATATAGGATTATATTTCTATTAACCAGTTTACATATGATTCCTCTTAGAAGTTCAAAATGAAAAATATTACTAAAAATACCCTTCCACACAATGTAATATTTATAATGAGCATGAACATCCTTTCACTAGGTTGATAATCACTATGAACCATTTTTTTGTTCTGTTTTTCTAACAAACCCAAATTGTATATATAGTGTCATATCCCCACTAGCAATATCAATTAAATACCACAATGGGGTATATTCTTTATGAACCAAATACATTATCAACGATCCATATTCCCTTTGATTTTGACCTGATATGGGCATGCATGCCTACATCTCATGCCAACTATTTATAGTAATATTTCATTTAGTAAACAATTTGTAGTGGATGTAAGATATTAAAAGGAACCATGTTTCTCCTTGTCACATGGCCATAAAATGTATAACATGCTCCGTTAGGAAAAATCTAACTATGGAGTTATAATTCATTTAATAATAATATAGAGGAATCTTTTCATAGGGTCCCAATCTCAACACCATGAACACTCACCGCCTCCTTGGATGGTTATAAATTCCCAAGATCCCAACATGGATTATTTAAAAAATCATTAATTAATAAAAGAGCGATGGGTAGCCAATGAAGAATATAGATGTTTATTTTAATTAATTTCAATGATAAATCATTAATAGAGGTGAAACCAGTCTCGTTCTAGGATTTTAAAGGATTCATGAATATTAATTAAATATATAATAGAGTCATGGAGTAGGAAAAAATCCACCAAAAAATGTTTCAGTGAAATCATGTTGAAGTTTCATTTAGAAATAAAAACATAGGTAGATTCTATTATAACCTTACTTACTATTAAGTCAATTAATCATGAATGGATGCATATTATACCTATTTTGGGTGATATAATCTAAAAATTGAGGTGTTATAACATCCCTCCTTTTTATCACATAAACTTTCATTACATTATACAAAACCGAGGATCTTTAAGGTTTAGTGTCTTGGAAACCAGGAACTTAATACATGAAGACATAAAAAATTCTTCTTAAAAACTTGAGAGGATTCTTAATTTGTTCATCATATGTTCATTATAGCATCTCATAACCTGGGATCATACATCAAATGAAAGGGTGATCAGAAGGACCAGTAAGAGAAGCGAGAGAAACATAAATAGTTTTAAGGCATGAGAAAGAGATCATAAGGCATATTATAATGAAAAGAACATGATTTATAACTTGAAGATGTGGATACAACATTTAACTTAGGAAATAATTTCCGTATCACCAAGGTCCATCCACAAGGTTTCATTAAAAATTACCAAGGTTATTCACCAAGGTATCATTAAAATGGTCATCTCTAGAGATTAAGTCTTTACCCAATGCATTGGAGCGCTATCAGGGAGAACCCTTAATTTTGTTTTATTATCATGTGATCCACATATATCATCATTAAAAATTTCATAAATAACCGATATAGTATAAAATAAATGGGTTTCATTTCATAATCATAACGTTTTAAAAACTGCTTTAAAGACATGATCTTTATGTCACTTTAAACCCACAGAAAAGGAAAGCGGGTATCATATATGTAAATCCCAGAATTAAAATAGGAAATTTTGATATATATATATATATATATATATGAATATCCATATATAAGAAAGATATTTGAGTATTCACTTAATAAAATACAATAATTTTAGAAAAAGAGAGAGACATTTTGAGACGAAAATTCTGCAGCATAACGACGATGTTACAGGGTTTTAGAAAATATTGAAAAGAGAGGGGACATGGGTCACCCACTCATAAATGATAAATAAAACTGTAGAGAGACATAATATAAAGGATATAAGAACATGGTAATGAAATTTTAAAGACATACCATATGAAATGAAAAACATGGAAGGAAGAAAAAAAATGAGATTTCTCTTAGGAAAATTCGGCAGCCAAACAACATCACTTAAAACTTCAAAAAACGAATTGATGAGATAAAATAGGGTCTCTCATTATATGAACATAAAATAAAATTATGATGGATATAGAGATAATACCCCAACATAATAAAAATGAACTTTAATGACTTTACATGAAAAATAGAACTTGAAAATGAGATGGGTGAAAGAATCCCTTGCAAAATTTTGGCAGCCTAATGATGCCACTTAAAAATTCTTAAAATGAATTTATGAGAGTAAGAGGGGGTATCTCATCATATGAAAATAAAAATTACAGTAAGGTTAATATAAAATAACAACCTCGAACATAATAACATGGAGCATAAAAGAAATGACATAAAAGAGAGTACTTGAAAAGAAAGAGAGAGGTAGGACCCCTTACCTTAAAACGTAACTCTTAAAACTCGATGGTCAGGACCTTGAGGGATTGGGGGTATCTTGGGAGGACTCCTAGGGAGGTAATGAGACCATAAATTTGTTTAGGAGGATTTTTGAATGAAATATATTAGAGAATATCTTGGTATTTATAGGGGAAGTGAGGGGACCATGCATTAATGGCCAAGGGACACCTCATTGGTGGTATTGGAAAAACTATGTACTATTCAATTGTATTTCCTCATGGTATTGGCCACTTGGGACACCTCATACCTTATATTACTATTTATAAGTTTACTAGAATGATTTCATAATTATTACATCCTTAATGATGTCATTAAACACCCGAAACTCTAAACTGAAAATTCACTATTCATAGAAAATTCACCTTTTTCAGAAAAATCTCAAAAAAATTACCTTAACATAATATCAATGCTATGAACTCAAAAATTACCTCCATTTTATAAAAATAATTTTCTAAATATTTTTAATTTAATTTTTAAATAAAAAATACTATTCACCAAAAATTCATTTTTTCAGAAAAAAAACCCAAAAATTACCTTAACATGGTATCGATGCTCTGAATTCAAAAATGAACTCCATTTTATAAAAAAAATTCTAAATATTTTTAATTTAATTTTTAATTAAAAAACACTATTCACCTGAATAAACTAATACTTAACTAATAATTTCTGAAATAGTTATTTACCTATTTTATTGAATCACATTACATAATCAAGGTACCTATATTATATTAATACTCTGTTTAAGTGAGATAACTAATCCATTTGGTCACATTACTAATCCTAAGCATAAAATCACTATTCATAAATTACTATTCACAAAAAATTACATTGATCTTATTAGACTCTAAATTTCATACTGAACTCATTTGTATAAGACCATTTTTTTAAAATATTTACACATTATTAATTATTTAAGGTTTACATAAATATTTTAAAATATCTTTTTTTCCAAAATTCATCAATAATATACATCCTAAATTTATCCGGACATTTGAGAATTCTCAAACATCACCATAAGAAGAAATCAGAATTTCTATTTATCAGAGGATTACATAAGGCAGTTAAGGTCCTGTTACATATCCCATTATAACACCAGCATAGGATCTAAGTGTAAGGTGTGTTAAGGTGATAGAATATTGGGGCGGCTCGTCCAAAATTACTCGAGTGGTGATTTCTATCAGCTTGAACTTCTCGCGAAGGTGATTTCGTTCCAGTTTCACACGATGAAGTTCGGCTTGGGTTTGGTCCAGAGCAAAGCCCAGTGATGCTACCTCTTTCCCATGTTTTGTCATATGGGCTTCAGTCGGCCCGAGGCTACTGGATGAGGCCATCAAATCTTCTTTATATATTAATTAACCAAGATCACTTGTATTTATAGACAATAATCGCAACATTTAGTTTTCAACGGTCATATTGACCAACGGTTATATAACAGCTGAAACCCAACGGTCTCATTTTAATTACACTCATTTTATTAAACGAAATAGTTTTTTTAGTATAAAATAAAATAACACACAAAATTAGGAAACAAAATTTATTCAAAATTTCGGGTCGTTACATTCTTCCCCCTTAAGAAATTGCATCCTCGTAATTTTTAAAATTGGGCTTGGAAATTTCATTTAAAGTCACACATCAGAAAAAGAGTCAGTAAAACTATTACTTTAAAAGAAAGAAGGGAAGTACAAAGGTCACCCGAGTTTACCCATACTAGGATTCCATGTAGGAAAACATGGATATGGAAGAGAAAACAAAGGGTCAAGTACTGATGGAGAGTGACAGAAAACATGATTAGGAGAAAATTAATCATAAGAAGATCACAAACTTCTGATGTGTTAAACAGTCATTGATCAACCCTTAGGAAACGTAAACCAACAATGTTTTTGTTTTATTTTCCTTTTCATAATTTTTAGGAATTCATTTACTAAATAGAATAAAAACACAAGGAAATATACTTACCTTCAAGTAGAGTTTCATCCTTTAATAAGTTTCTACCAAGAATAATCGTTTCTCCAAACAATGAGCATTCTAAAACACTTGGTCTCATCAAAAGCACAAGAATCATCTTCTAGAAAATCACATAATCCCAAAAGAAGAACAATATATTTTCCTTGTATATAGTCATCAACTAAAATTAAAATGGTTAGTACGAGATCATATAATCCCCAAAAAGGATAATCCTTTATAAAAATAAAAAAATACTATTAATCTCCAAAATTCAACAAAAAGTAACCAAAGTTCCAAAAAGACCATTCAATACACAATCATCCATAAAATTCTTCAGAATAATCCAAACTAATATTGGAACCCAAAACATAGAAAGATTTAATCACATAGTCTTCCACAATATATCTTACCATTTATCTCCAAATAACATCAACTACTATTAAAGTCTCATACTATGTGTAATTAACCTAATCACATTTTCCCCAAGATAGGTTAATCATTTATATAAGTAACCTAAATTACAATAAGTTCACCTTAAATTCATTTATTTATCAAAATATAAGTCAACCATTACTTCTCAAAGAAAAAACCGTAGTAATATATTTACCATGATCATATAGGGTTCCCAAATTAGTGAACGTCTTCCAAAATAATATTCATCTTTTAATACCCTAATTATTTTTTTAAGAAGAACAACTTCACAACATTAACATGTGATACATAATAATAGATTTTTTCCTTAATGGTATAAAACTATCTTAGGTAGTGACTCTATGTTCTTAGAAAACATTAAAGATATGCTCATAGAGAACTAACTAAAATACAACTTGACATAGACAATTATTGTGAAGAAGTAACATGTACTTCAGTCATCATGATCCATCTCAGTATAGGACATGCATTGTTCCCTTGTCCTTGAAGATTGTTGATGCTCATCATGCTTCTCATCCCTTCCAAGAGAGAATTTCCATGGATAATTTCCAACTTCTCCACATTTAATACATTTAAAAGAATAAGGTAAATTAGATTTAACCTTATCTTCATTCACCACATTATCCACTTTTTTAAAGGAATTGTCTACTTTATGCCCTATCACCCCACACTTAAAACATCTCTCGGTTCCATTGTGAAATTTTCCTTGGTTCCTCTTTCCACACATTTTTTCACAAAGGAAATTGGGTCTTCTTTCCCTTATCAACTTTATCAGATGAACATCCTTGAGACTTCATCTTCCTCTTCCTTGATGATTTTGGGCATTAAACTAGGTACAAATTTTTAATTGTGATTTTTGATAGCTGGTTTGGCATAATCACAATATGTTCAACTTGATCTCTCATCGTCTATATCATATTAATAGGGAAATCATCACATTTCCTATCACATTGGTTATTGGGACATGTTATTCTATTTCCCACCATTAACTAAGAAAATAATGTATAGCTAGGGGGCTTAAATACTTAGCCAATAATCATGAAACAAAAACTTTAAGCATAGAAGGATAAACTTGTAGAAGAAAGGTATAGCCTAACTTGTGATCCCCTAGGTTCCAATCTTGGTTATCCATGATCATATATTCTTATGTTAATCTTTATTTTGTTTTATATTTGTTCCTTTAATAATGGTTCATACTAAGTGTATGAATTTACCAAAGCATATCCCCCAGGAGTGTCAAACCTAGAGTGAAGCAAGTCATGTTGTTGTGAACTAGGTTACCCTGGGTCAAGCTCGAAACACCATGTCAGAGATTTCACTCCTAGGTACATCTGTGCCAGAGCCACCTCTACTTGTTCGTATCCAGACATGGATTTATTTGTTTGGAAACCACTTACTCAATACTTCACCAAAATACCAGGATGTTTTCATATATTTAATATTTTCATTAAGAAACCTTGTAATGTTTTAAAATCCTAATTTCCAAAAATAACTAAACCATCATTTGATACCAACTATAACATCCCACCTTTTTATCACATAAACTTTCATTACATTATACAAACCCTAGGATCTTTAAGGTTTAGTGTCTTGGAAACTAGGAACTTAATACACGACGACATAAAAAAATTATTCTTAAACACTTGAGAGGATTCTTCATTTGTTCATCCAATGTTCATTACAGCATCTCATAACCTGGGAGCATACATCAATGGAAAGGGTGAGCAGAAGGACTAGTAAGGGAAGCAATAGAAACATAAATAGCTATGAGGCATTAGAAAGAGATCATTAATCATATTATAATGAAAAGAACATGATTCATAACTTGAAGATGTGGCTAAAATATTTAACTTAGATAATCATTTCCATATCACCAAGGTCTATCCCCAAGGTGTCATTAAAAATTACCAAGGTTATTCACCAAGGTATCATTAAAATGGTCATCTCTAGAGATTAAGTATTTACCCAATGCATTGGTGCGCTATCAGGGCGCACCCTTAATTTGTCTTTATTATCATGTGAGCCACATATATCATCATTAAACATTTCCTAAATAACCCATATATCATAAAATAATTCTGCTTCATTTCATAATCATAACATTTTAAAAACTGATTTAAAGACATGATCTTTATGTCCCTTTAAACCCACAGAAAAGGAAAGCGGGTATCATGTACGTAAATCCCAAAATTAAAATAGGAAATTTTGATATATATGTGAAAATCCTTATATTATAAAGAGATTTGAGTATTCACTTAATAAAATAAAATAATTTTAGAAATAGAGAGAGGCATTTTGAGACGAAAATTCTGCAGCATAACGGCTATGTTACAGGGTTTTAGAAAATATTGAAAAGAGAGGGGACATGGGTCACCCAATAATAAATGATAAATAAAATAGTAGAGAGACATAATATAAAGGATATAAGAACATGGTAAAGAAATTTTAAAGACATACCATATGAAATGAAAAACATGGAAGGAAGACAAAAAAAATGAGATTTCTCTTAGGAAAATTCGGCAGCCAAACGACATCACTTAAAACTTCAAAAAAATGAATTGATGAGATCAAATAGGGTATCTCGTCATATGAAAATAAAAGAAAAGTATTAGGGATATAGATATCATACCCCAACATAACAAAAATGGTCTTTAATAACTTGACATGAAAAATAGAACTTGAAAATGAGACCGGTGAAAGAATCCCTTACAAAAATTTGGCAGCCTAACGATGCCACATAAAAATTATTATAATGAATTGATGAGAGTAAGAGGGGGCCTCTAATAATATGAAAATAAAAATTACATTAAGGTGAATATAAAATAACATCCTCCAATATAAGAACATGGAGCATAAAAGAAATGACATAAAAGAGAGTACTTGATAAGAAAGAGAGAGGTAAGATCCCTTATCTTAAAACGTAACTATTAAAACTCGATGGTCGGGACCTTGAGGGATTGGGGGCAAATTGGGAGGAATCATAGGTATGTAATGACACCATAAATTCGTTTAGGAGGATTTTGGAAAGAAAAAGATCAGAGAATGGCTTGGTATTTATAGGGGAAGTGAGGGGACTAGACATTAATGGCCAAGGGACACCTCATCGGTGGTATTGGAAAAACTATGTACTATTCAATTGTATTTCCTCATGGTAATGGCCACTTGGGACACCTCAAACCTTATATAACTATTCATAAGTTTACCAGAAAGATTGCATAATTATTACATCCTTAATGATGTCATTAAACACTCGAAACTCAAAACTGAAAATTCACTATTCACCGAAAATTCATCCTTTTCTGAAAAAAATATCAAAAAAATTACCTTAAAATAATATTTATTCTCTGAACTCAAAAATTAACTCCATTTTATAAAAATAATTTTCTAAATATTTTTAATTTAATTTTTAAATTAAAAAACACTATTCACCGAAAATTCATGTTTTTCACAAAAAAAAACCCAAAAATTACCTTCACACAGTATCGATGCTCTGAATTCAAAAATGAACTACATTTTATAAAAATAATTTTTTAAATATTTTTAATTAAATTTTTAATTAAAAAACACTATTCACCTGAAAAAACTAATACTTAACTAATAATTTCTGAAACAGTTATTTACCTATTTTATTGAATCACATTACTTAATCAAGGTATTTATATTATATTAATACTTTCATTAAGTGAGATTACTAATCCATTTGTTCACATTACTAATCCTAATCATAAAATCACTATTCATAAAATACTATTCACCAATAATTAATTTGATCTTATTAGACTCTAAATTTCTTACTGAACACATTTGTAGAAGGTCATTTTTTGAAAATCATTACTCATCATTAATAATTTAAAGTTTACATACATAATTTAAAATATCATTTTTTCCAAAATTCAACAATAATTTGCGTCCTAAATTTATCTGGACATTTGAAAGTTCACAAACTTCACCATAAGAATAAATCAAATTTTTTATTTATCAAAGGATTACATAAGGCAGCTAAGGTCTTGTTACATAACCCCTTATAACAGCAGCATAGGATCTAAGTGTAAGGTGTGCTAAGGTGATAGAATCTTGGGGTGTCTTGACCAACATTTCCTGAGTGGTGATTTCTATCAGCTTGAACTTCTCACAAAGGCGATTCTGTTCCCGTTTCACATGATGAAGTTTGGCTTGGGTTTGGTCCAGAGAAAAACCCATTGGTGATACCTCCTTCTCAAGTTCTGTCAGATGGGCTTCGGTTTGCTCGAGACTACTGAATGAGGCCATCAAATCTTCTTTCTATATTAATTAACCAAGATCACCTATATTTATAGAGAATAATTGCAACATTTAGTTTCCAATGGTCATATTGACCAACAGTTGTAAAATAGTTGAAACCCAACGGTCTCATTTTAATTATACTCATTTTATTAAATGAAATAGTTTTGTTGAGTATAAAATAAAATAACACACAAAATTAGGAAACAAAATTTATTCAAAATTTCGTGTCGTTACAGGTATACTACATAGTTTATGGATTTTCATTCCTCATATTGGATTCACATTTGTCTTCCATGGATTCATTATGAAAGAGACTATGAATGGATGTCTCTCATCAAATATTTTATCTCAGAGACTTATAAAAAATGGGTATTATCTTTAAATATCGATTAAAATATATAAAAATCATTCCCAAAACAGGGAATTAGGTAATAATGTTACATATTGTGTTTCCCAATGAACTAGGTTGACCATTGGGTGAGGTTAATTGAAGAGATCAATATTCACCCACTATATGATATTCACATTAGTTATAGAATATGAAATTATCTAAAAGATATTATTTATTCTACTAATGAAGTAATATTAAATAAAAAAATATTTATATACTACTCTTGAGTTTTTAGCCGCTGGGAAGGTAGTGAAAATGACTTGATAAAAGATCTTTCACATTTACTTAATGTGGTTAGTGAACCACCCATAAGACATATGTTCTTCATTGATATTCAAGACAGTTTCTCCCATGTTATAGTATAAGAAATTTATACATTATTAAATTGTTTATTATAGAATGTAATACTATGAACTTTACATTGGATAGACCATGACAAGTATATTTTCTATAACCAGTTCTGTACACATGAAAATGAAGTATTCTACATCATTGATTATGGATTTATCAAATATATCTATACAAAAAAATCATTTTCATTCCACATTTTCAATGAACACTAGGTTATTTGGGATCTCTCTAGTTTTATCTAAGGGAATGTGATTTGAGGGAGGAATAGCTGATTAATTTAATATTGTGTGGTACTTTGACTAAGATGATATTACAAAAAAGTAGTGATAAGTTACATGGTTCTGTCATTCTCAAACTCACAATTTCTTCTTTGTATGATTAAATTCATATATTTTCCTCAACAAGAAGATGAATTTATACTGATTACATATTTCACTATGTTTAGGACCTCTACAATGTGAACCATAGGGTGTAAAACCATGGATGATGTTTATATTTCCATGTGTAGGACCTTTTTGGATATTACTCTAAGGAGGACCACCAGAGTTGTTGCTATCTATATTGTGAGTAGAGACACCTTGGCTACAAATTCATTCCTAGTTTGGGGAGGATTCATATTATAATTTGGTTTCTACTCATATGTCTCAGAGATCCTTAAAAATATCATCCATGATTTGGGTATGAATATAAGCATGTTTGTGAATGTATTTTTCCCTTAACATGTACATATTGAGCTTTATGATCGAGTGATTTAGGTTGGAATATTTGTTATGGGAGATTCATAGGTAAGATTACAACTTTCTTATATAAGAATAATCATTGGAAACCTCCTTATAATCCTTAGAATATGAATATATACTCCTTCTGCACCTACCATGATATATCATTTGGGTTCCAAAGAAGGAGTGGGTAAAAGAATACACTTGATTTTCTAGTGTTTGTTCTCTATTGGAATATGCTGATAGGCTCCCTGGTTAAGGATATTAATATTTTTGTGATCCTTACTGGGTTTTCCAATACATATCGATGAAATACATGTAAAAATGAAAGAATATAGGCCTAACCCTCTATTTTTCCAAGATAATGTTGTCTATATCCTATGGTAGGATAAGGAATATGGGACAACACCTTAATAGATTTCATAATATTCTTGTGAGATATAATTTTATTGATAGGTATGTGATACTACCCTAATGATAGTTCCATGATATTATGGTGACCCTTAATGGGAACAAGAATATGAGTTGGATCTTCATATTTATGCATTATATGGATATTTTATTAGTCCCTTATAATGGGATTGGATGTCTTAAAAGTGGGTTCCCTAGACCAAACATAAGTATTTCTTTTCAATTAACATGTCATGTTATAGTGAGTTTCGGATGATGTATCCTTACCTAGATGGTGTTTTGGCCTAGTGGAAATAGTAAACCTATTATCCTACACTAAAATCTTGGGTTCGAGTCCCAAAAATAATGAATTTGGGGGCTCCCCCTTCTAGGTTTTGGGCCAGTAGAACAACAATTGTTTTGAAGAGATTTACATTCTGAAATATTTGTCTCAGTATGATCATTAGTAAACAAATCAAGGATTTTAGTTGGGGAGACCATATATGATAGTTCCTGTGGTGGGGAAAATGTCAGATGAAGGTGGAAGAATCCCAACAGAAACAAAATCCCTCGATGGGTGAAATTTTCGATGACATCAGTGGAAAATCTATGATAGAAACATCTTTGATGAATGAGAGAGAAAATGGTTCAATTATCTAGGTTCAGTCCCAGGTGAGGTCAAGATCAAAAAGAAACCACCAATAATGAAAATCATATTGAAATGAGAGGGAATGGATATGAAATTAGTACTAGGACCCATGTAGTGTCTCGTGGAGATTTTCTTACTAAGAAGCATTGTAGGTTCGACCCTTTAATGAAAAAAATGAAAAAAATATGGGTGTTAATTATGTTTGGTATATAGTATTTGGTCTTTCAATGAACATATATTGGGCGTTGTTCTTATAGTCCTACAATCCATGGAAGGGTTACCCATAAATAGATTTAAAGGGGGATTTTCCAAAAATTGTAAAAAAAATCGTCCTTTCGCTTTTCAGTAACGTTATATCCTTAACATAATAGTGATGATACTTCAGTGTCTAAGATATAAATTTTAATGTATATAGATTATTTGTCCTATTCAAATGTTATAGTATTTCTTATACTATAATGAGAACCTCCAGATATTATCAAATTAATCATACAAATATGTCTTATGGTCTAGAAACATCATTATGACTATAAGAGTTGGTGTCCTAGAACCAACTGGTTTTACTTTGATTAAATGGTTATTTAATGTATTACTACATATTGTTCATTGTTCTCCATGACTATGATAAAATAATGTCCTAGAATATTTGTTTCATTGATAAGGTCATTGATGTTCCCCACTATGATGAAAACCTCGAAATGTTATAACAATATTCTTAAATATATTTCTGTGGGTGGATAACATACAATGATTGTACAGATAGCATGAAGAATGTCAGGTGTGAGTACTCGTAAGCAAATGAGACTTCCTCTCATTATGTTTTCACTTGGTAATCTCTAATATAGGAGATTATGAGAAAAAATATGCTACTATAAATTATGCATGTTTTAATGTCATTAGATATTTCTATATGAGAGTGTGTGTAATGATCCTAAGACATTAATATTATCATTAATATGTGTCAAAACATGAACACTTTGATTTACTAATGAAAACCAGTATACAGACAGTTGGTGGGAAGTATGGTATGTTGGGTGCATCATGAGTGGCATGTTATTAATGGATAAATCAAGGAAGGATTTGTACCTTCCATTTATAGAAGATGACATCTTGGACCTTTGATTGAAATAGAACCGTTGCACAAAATTCCATAGCCATGGTGTAATGATGAGTTTATTTCAGGTAGTCAAAGAATGGCATATCAAGTATAAAAGTTGATGACACTATCATAAAACATACATGATGAGATATTGCGACAAAGGGATTATATTAAATAGTGAGTGTTCATTTGTGGATGTCGTTGTTGTGATATTACATTCTTTCTCTTGGGTACCTTGAACTGTTTCTAGACAGTACACTTTGACTTTAGGCAATCTTGCCTAATCCCAATGAGAAAGAATCATAGAGGGTCACACACGAAGTGTTTTTGTTGGACTTACTTAAATTCTATTTGAATTTAATTAATGAAATAAATATTATTCACAAGACCGTTGAATATTTTTATTTGAGTTAAAATGATCACATAAATTAAATAAAATGTATTTATTTATTTCCTTAAACATTTAATAAATATTTATTTACTAGTTTGTAAATAAAATATTTATTTAAGAGAATAAATTATTTATTTATTTATTCTTGTGTTCAATAAATGGTGGTGGAGTTCAAGAAGACCAAGGCCAGTCTGGTAGTAAAATAATTATTTTCAATACGGTAAATTATTATTTAACCTATTGGCACAAGTTAAAATAATAATGATGATGCTATTATTTTATGTCGTGGAATTTTTTTTAATTCCGTTTTGTGCAAGTTGGCACACCATAAATAATTACAAGGTATTATTATTATGAGCCTGATTTTTCTCTAAGTTCATGAATGTATTTAATTACTGTTATCCAATTAAATATTGTAACCGAAGTTACATACATATAAATAGACATGTACGCTTATTCTACCAGACAACACATGGCACCGCAAGCTTGGTGAATTGAAAATTATTAAGCCAAAAAAAATCTATCTCTAATCCTCTTCATCCCCCTCTCAGGAATGAGAGACATTCTTGAGGGACGAAGAACATGTGACCATGAACGACTGGCAGATGACACTCACTTCACCGCGCTATCACCTGGAGAATGAGTAGTGTCGATCGGAGGCCATCAGAGCACGTGTGTATCACTACTAGAGGGATTCCATTTTGGATCCTTAAAAGGGAAATGAGATAATCTGAAAGGGTCATTCCAGATGATCAACATCATCAACGACGAATATACCAAAGATCCAGGTATGATTTTTATTATGAAATTAATTAAATTAATTATAAACATGATGTACAGGATCCTCTCAAAAGGTTCTGGGACACTTCCTTCTTTATATAAATATTTTATTATATTATGTGGAGTCTAGCGTTCATCATCGTATTGATTCTGAAATAATCATTGATCAGGGTAAAAATCAAAGTTGGGTATCTTCCCAACCATGCTTTTGTTGTGCCCAGAGACATCAAGTGGTTTCAGAGCGGTTACATCAGAGTTTATAATTATTTAAATATTTCTTTGATGATTTACGCATTAAATAATTTAATTGTTTCAATTCATGTTAATCATTATGCAAATCAGAATATTGAGATTTTTTCCTCCTCTTTCATTTCTTTTTCACCTTATAGAAAAAGTCTTTTCTTTTAATTTTTATTAAAATAAAATAGAGTATCTCATCTGGAGGTTCCAAAGGTAATTGGTCGTACATCACCAGAACACACGGAATGTATTCAATAGTATACGTTGTGTAGTCAAGGTTCAATGCACCGTTTCTGGTATGCCAAACCAAGCTGTGTCATTGGAGTTTGTTTAAGTCTTAATGACTCCATGTGTTGACCAAGAATAGGCGGTATGCCGTTTCTGGATTACACGCCATGTGGCCCAATGGACACGGTGTGTAGTCACTTTAGGTTAGGGTTAGACTGTGTAACTCATACACGGCTTGCCCAAATGGAGACCGTGTAACTAGGAACAACACAGCATGTGGCCCACTGGACACGCCATGTACTCTAATGATTTCCGATGTACACTCACACACCGTTTCCTTGGGAATGTACTTCGGATGGATGGTGAACAATCATAAAGGCTTGGTAGTTGGAATTACACATCGTGTACTCATCCAAATTAAACAGATTTATTAAAATGTATTATTATATTATAAAAACTCTCAAAACGTGTACCATCGTTTGGGCGTAAAGTTGAGACACAACATGTGATAGGTGTTTTATAGATATATGTGTTTAATTTAACATCTTTTTAATGTTCATTTCTACTCATTGGTTAGTTATAAATAGAAATTCACAGAGTTTCCTCCAAGGTACTTGTTACATATAAATATAATTTTAAATAAATTTATTTGTTTAAAATTATGATGGATGAGAATCTCAAGTTAATTCAGAAAAGGGTTTAAGATGAAAGGATTGATTAATTAAAGATGATAATTAATTGATTTCAGAGTGATTTATCATAAACAAGAATGATTAAAGAATTGAATGATAGTTTTTTATGTGTAAATATCGTCGCATGTATGGACGATAAGGAGCTAGACCAAGACCTTCGTATGTGGATGGTTTCTTTTAATTTATTTATTTAAATTAAATTTGTTTTCCTGTGAGCCTTCTCCTCATTAATATATAGGGCATGTGTTCCCAAGGTTCCTTTTATAAAACACCTTTTTACCCCTCACCTACATGTGAGTTTAACAAAGACATATTTATTAGATGGAAATCCCAAGCTAGTGGAGGAGGTTCAAGATAGAGCCTAGATGAAACCAATCCCAGGAGATACAGATGTCGACAGGTGGAATCTGTAAACACCAACCCAAAAGGGAGAACGTGTTTCTCCCCTAGTTCAGGGTTTGTTTATCAAATACTAGATAAATTAACCACTAGAAAAGATCATGATTATGTCTTTTATATTATTTTATTTCTCTCGGTTTCATTGATTATCATTATGGATGTGTTGTCACTATCACATAATTAATGAATTAAATATTCATGCAATATAGAACTAAAATAAACCATACATATTCATAGATATTATCAAGACATGGATAATAACTTAAGTAAGTTCCACTTAATATTAACAAGCCTGTGATAATGATAATAATAAATTCATTCATAAGAGATAAAAATACCTCAAATAAAATATTATGTTAGTTCAAGACTTCTTTTTCTTGATTAAGAGAAAAACTCAATAAAACTATGTGTTTGAACAACCCTTGTTGGGGTACTTACTTTTATATAGTAAGCCCTTATGAAAGGTTTCAGGTTGACTTAACCATATTACATCAAGAGGAGTATCCCTTTCTAGTCATGGTGTAATATTTGAGGAAAAAGTTGAGGAAATAAAAATTCATGATTTCCGGATTAGGGAGTCCACTCAACAGATCAAAGAGATACGAGCCCACAGTTATCAAAGACCTGCCTACCTAAATACCTTCTAATAGCTTGACCAACCCTTCGTGGAGTTATTCAAAGGGGAATATGGATCATTTCCACTAGAATTTCATAGAAACTAGACATTTCGAGTTCAATTTTGATGGCCATTGGGACTTGATAAAATATTAGGAGAATTAATAAAATTTATTATTTCTCCTAAAATGTAATCAAGAAAGTACTAATGGTCTTCTCTCTTAAATTGTAGAATAAAACTGAAAATCTCGTCAAGCACACTATACCTACAATCAATTCTGGATAAAGACAACATCCTTACCGGCAGTGACTTCCATGAATGGTTTAGTTGCCTTTGGGTTATCCTATGACATTAATGGAAGTCTTGTGTGCTAGATTCATCATTACCTAATCCCCCTACCAAAGAGGTGAGTGATGAGGAATTCTTGGCCTATGGGAAACATATGAACGAAGAAGTAGACGTTTAATGTTTGATGTTATCATCAATGTCTAGTGATATCATGGAGTTTCATAAAAACATGGATTATTATAGAATACTCTAGAACCTACGTGGTCTTTACCAATAGAGAGAAAGACAGTAAAGGTTTGAGATCTCTAAGGAACTCTTTCAGAGTAATCTTAGAGAAGGTTCCCTAGTTGGGCCTCATGTAGTGAAGCTCATAGGCTAAATTGAGTGTGTAGAGGATCTAGGGTTTAAACTCCATGAAGAAATGGGAACTGATCTCATTATTGCATCAATCTCTTATATATTCTCTAACATTGCTGTCAATTTCAATATGTACAACATTGAGAAGTCTCTATCTGATCTTCTTATCCTCATTCACCAAGTGGACAAAGATATGAAGTGTGAAAATCCTTCTATCCTTATGGTGAATAAGAGGAAAGGGAAGGAGAATATCTTTAAGCACAAAACATCTTCACGGCCTTCCAAGAAAGGGAAGATCAAAGGGGAGGCAAGGGAAATGAGGTTGTTTTTTTTGTATGTGTCAGGAAGGGTCACTAGAAGAAGAACTACACCCAGCCTAAGAAGCAAGGGGAATCTTTATGTGCATTTTTTAATGAATACAATCTATCTTTTTCTAAAAATTGGGTATTAGATATAGCTTTTGGTGCTCACATATGTATCCAAATATACGAACCAAGTAGATTCAAGAAGATTGATCGAGGGGAGGTAGATCTACGAGCATCCAAAAAAGCCAGATTTGTTGTTGTAACTGTTAGGGACTACCACCTCATGTTTCCAACATGGATGATATTGGTGTTAAATGGTTGTTTTATGTTTTTGTTCTAACCAAAAACATAATTTATGTATCCAGACTAGATATAGATGGATTTTTTTTATGTTGGGAAATTAATGTTTCTTCCTTTATAAAGATATAATTTTTTTAGTAGGGAACATTTATAAAACAGTATTTATGTGTTGGATTACACAAACCAAGTAATGGAAATCGATGACAGAGATACTTCACATGACTCATACCACACCGAATTTTGGCGTCACTAGCTAGGTCATATAAACGAGAAACGTGTGAGAATGTTACATCAAGATGGACATTTGGATTCTTTTGAACTAAAACCACTTGGCATATGCCATGCATGTTTATAAGGAAAAATAACCAAATCCCCATTGGGTGGGAAAGGTGAAACGACTAAACAGCTTCTTGAATTGGTTCATACCAATGATTTTGGACCATTTTTAGTAGAATAAATGAGTCAGTACTCGTAATTCATAACTTTTACTGGTGATTTTAGTAGATATGGATATATCTACTTAATGAGGTATAAGTCATATTCCTCTGATAAGTTCAAGGAATACACGAATGGAGTTGACAACCAGCTTGGTAATAAGATTAAGAAACTCCGCTCAAACTAAGGTGGGGAATACCTTAATCAGGACATCATTGGTTACTTACGGGAGTTTGGGATCCTATCCCAACTCACTCCTCCTTACACACTTCAATGGAATGGTGTAAGAGAAAGGAGGAACCGCACCTTGTTAGACATGGTCAGATCAGTGATGAGTTATGAAAGTCTTCCATTATACTTTTGGCGGTATGTGTTACAAACAAAGACACACATACTAAACCAAGTAACAACTAAATCGATAAATTGTATACTATATGAGTTCTATAGTGGAAGAAAAGTCATGTTATCGAATTCACATGTGTGGGGTAGCAAATAACTTTTTAAGGCCTCATCAGGTAACAAACTCGCACCCCGAGGAAAAAAGTGTACCTTTATAGGATACCCTGAGGAAATAATGGGATAATACTTATACAACCCCTCCAAAAAAAGGTTATAGTGGAAAGGCATGACATATTCCTTGTGTCACGACCCCACCCTACCCGGGCTCGAGCCGCAACTACCCCAAGCCTGCCTCCATGGGCAGGGGCTGGCGACAAGCGCCGAAGGCTAAACAACTCGGGGAGGCCTTTGCCTGAGTACCTATACACACACACATGCATCCCACTCAATGCAGAAGTGCAGAGTAAAAAACAAAAGTAAAGTACCAACTACAATAAATAAACCACAAAGTGCATCTACCTATAAACAGTACAAATCAAGTGCTGATGGTAAACAAAAAATAAAAGGGAAAAACACGCGCCCAACCAGTAAAGTGCCACAACCCGGAAACAGGTAAACAAAAGTAAAACAGCTGGGAGAGTTCCACACCTGGAACCCGACTATGACCACTGCACGTGGTCCAAGCACCCGATATCCAATGCTCATCTGACGTCACGACCAACCTGTCTGTCATCTGCAAGGGCACACCATGTGCAGGAAAATACCAAGCAATGGTGAGTATAAAAATACTCAATAGGATGCCTCGAAGGCTCGAGGGAGAAACAAAAGAGGTACTAAAGAGGTGAGAATTAGATCGAATAGGGAAAAGTAAAGGAGTACAACCGATAGTGAAGTAAAGAGTACATCTCAAAAGACACCCTATGGGGCCCACGCCTCAACTCTCACTTCATCACCTGAAACCACCCTGGTCAACCTTGTCTCGATGTCATGGTCACAATGGCTCTGACGGAGCCTAAAACGGACTCCGAATGCAGAAGCTGTAACTCCCCGTGTTATACGCAAACGAGGCCATGTGGGGCCCACACCTCAAGCCCGAATTTAGTTGGGTGGATTGTTCCATTTCAATCCCCTCGGAAAAAAACTTATAAATGATTACTCGAACACCCTAAATGGATGTCGGGTGAAAAAGTGGTGTTTCACCGCAAAACGTGCAAACCAGGCCCGGTGGGGCCCACACCCTGTCTCTGCCCCGAACACTGAAAGGGGAATCTCAACAATTCTGCAGAAGGACTAGGATCACGCTGACGTTGACGAACCGTCAATCAGATATCCCAAACAAGAGTTAGGTCTGACACAAGAATAATTAATTAATTATTTATTTATTTATTTATTCACATTAAGCGTTTTGTACCATCGAGCAAAAAAACCAAACCTCAATGGTTACGTACTAACTTTGGAAGGAACTTCTTAACTTCTAGGACACAGTGCCTCTGACGGCACGTCAAACGAACATCTGGCTCGCGAACCATGTCTGTCGTGACTTTAATAATAAATTAAAATTATTAAATTAATGCTCCTCATGTCACCCGTTTTCGAGAATAGAACCCAAAAACCCTGAAACCAGTCTTGAAATGTCCGTCTCTAAGTGATGGGCCCACATCCACAGAAGGTGTGTCAAACGGAAGCGTCGTTTAGAAGTTAAGGCCCCCCGAACGAATGGGGGCTAACCGAGCCGGTTCACCCCGACTGGCTCGGTCCGAACCGCCGTGGCCTGTTCCTGCCACACCGGACCCGCCTCGGGTCCAGTTTTCATCCCAGCTGACCAGCCGAAGCCGGTCTCCATGTCGCGCCAATAGGACACGCGGTATGCGGGACCTTTTCTCCCAGCCGACCAGCCATTTGGCCGGTCCTCGTTGACAAACCAGCAGGACCCGAAAAGTGCGGGTCCTGGATTACCTAGCACTCCAGAGGCCACGCCTCAGGCTCCCTTCGACCATGACGACTGTCTCCCCCTGCAGTGCACCGTCTCACCTCGCTGTGGACTGCGCCACCTCTCTGCACCAGCACCGCCTAGCTACCCCGCTGGGCTTCGCCGACCTGCTCGACTCCGCCCCCGGGTGCCCCCTGCTCGCTCGCGCACCATCGCACGCCTCGGCCGCCCGCGCGCCTCTCCACTGTCCCCGTCAGTCTCCCTCAACGCCAGCACTTCCAAACCCCGGTCGAACCGCATTGGATCTTCCCGGAACTACCTCGGCCGTGCCAGAGACACCCGATGCTGGCGACTCGTTCAATCCCACCTCCGGCTGCACCCGCTGCCTGATGCCCGACCTCCGGCCACCGCCCTTGCCGGATCCGGGGCTTCCGATGGCCGCCGCCACCACTACAGTGGCCCGATTAAAAATCCAAAGGGGGTTTCGGAATCCTCGAGACGAGGCCTTCGTAGCACCTTCCCCCGATCAACGATCCGAACAAATTTGGTGCGTCCAAAAATTTGGACAAAGAACACCCAAGAACAACAGATAAAACGGGGCTCGGATGATTGATATGTTCATTCGTCCATCACTATAATTCAAGAATTATAGAAAAATTAAAACAACAAAATTGAATGAAATGCCAGAAATTGATGAAGGTGCTGAAATTTAGTATAAATTCTACCCCGGATCACTCGTTCATCATTGGCGACGCGTCCATGATGCTTCTGCTCTGTTCCACCAAGGCTCCGGCGGAGATCGCTCCTTGATCCATCGAAGAACGGTGAAGAACTCTGAAGAACAGGATAGAGAGGGGGATAGAGAGAGAGAGAAATTCGGAGAGATAAGGGTGAACCCCAAACTCCTATTTTCCTATTTATAGGAAAACCCTCTTAGCGCGGAATCCGAAATCACCGCGCCCTCTCATTTTATATTGCGCCGAGGGAAAACGCCACATTTCAAACTCAACAGAAGTCTCATATTTCCATTCTGAGGCTTTGTTTGAATGTTATTCAAAAATATCGTCAGTGATAAAATCACTAAGTCATTAATTTAAAATGATGATTTTTCCCCTTGGTGACATCTGTCACCGGAGGCCCGTGCCTGCAACTTTGACACCCCGCCTTGGGTAAACGGCACATTCTGGACTCAACGGTGCCCTCAATTTTCCAATCTGAGCTACCCTTTAGAGGTTATTCCATTTATTTGGCATGCCCAGTGTGAACACACTTAAAATTTAATTCCGGCCACACCGGGGATCGAAATCGTACGTCGTCTGAAGGCGCTGCTCTGGAATAATATCAAAAAAATTACAAAGTCGTTTATAGAAAAAACCAGGTTCTTACATCATTCCCTCCGTCATGATTTTTATCCCCAAAAAGAAAAACTAGGGGAACAACTTAGGGCACTAATCTCACACTTGGCTCTCCCATAACCAGAAGAACTCTTGCACAGTTCTGTGTCACCGTGCTTGGACCAAAGGATTTGATCTATTCGCGTGGGGTCCACCCTCGCCGATGATGTGAATAGAAGCACACACACTTCTTCTTAGGTGAGTCACGTGAGAGACTCTATGCACCCAAACTAGCCTTTGGTTTTAGGGTAAGGTAGTTGAAAACCTCTCCATCCCTTCGCCTATTCTCAAATGGCTCGAAGGACTTTGGGGGAAACTCACCTCCCCGATCGAACCCCTACATCGCACGTCATGACTGGAATCACTGTTTTAGCCTGAGACAAAGCCCGGTGATTCCCCCATTAATAATATACATATGGTGAAACACCCAAGGTTATCTGGTCACGTAATATTTCACAGTTGATGTCCCATGACCAAGACACTCTTACAGGCTTGTAAGGCGAAGGAGTCACCACCATCGACTAAAGAGAAAGGTCCCACGCCTTCTATTCCACTATCACAGGGTTACACTGATTCCATGCGTCACCCTTGTAACAACTCAAGCAAGGAGCAGGGAGAAAATAATTTCACACACAGAGTCTAACAATTCTACTTCAAAAAGTAGAGGAGCTGTAAAGCACACCTCTTATCACATCATGCTCTGCAGGATCATAGACATCCAAAGTTCGCAGCTGTCTGTGGTCCCAACTATCAGCTTCCGGAGCAAGACAAGGATCACCTGGTGGTGATGGTAAGACATCGTAATGTCATCCCCCACTTCCAGCTCCCCCCTATCCTCCACTAGCACCACCTCCTTGGGCGCTACTACGATCACGGTGTGGCATCTGTCGTGGTGGTGCGCCTGCTGCCGGCCCAATATTCTCATCATGCCTGGTCGGGTAGTCCCATGCCAAGTGACCTCGCCCATCACAAGCATAGCACTTGAACACCCTGTGCTGCCCTGGTTCCCTTCGGTGCCCCGGTGGTGTACGACCACGCCCCTAGGTCCGGTTATCGGAGAGCCACCTGCATCGAGGTTCTGTCAGCCGATGCCCACTAGGTGTGGTAGATGTCTCGGCTCTATCGAACCTTCTACCACCACCATTTGAAGAACATGAAAAGAAGCTCTCTATCAACAGTTTCTTATCTAGAACCTATGCATAAGTGGGGATGCACAAGGGTACGATGATGGAACAAATCTCTCTGCGGAGACCCTGCTCAAACTTTTGCACTCGAAAGTTGGCGTCATGGACCAAGTCTGGGTAAAAACGTGCACGGTCTTTGAAACTAGTCGCATACTCAGTCACCATCATCCCGCCCTACTAAAACTGTAGAATCTCCTAATTCCAAACGGAGCGTAAGAAGGAGGGGTAAAACTCCTCATGAAACAGCAACTGAAATTCATCCCACGAAAGCGACGACTCATCGAGTAATTGGGTCACCAGACTCCACCCACGCCTAACTGATCTATGGAAAAGGATGGAATCCAAAGACACCATAAGATCTATCGGTGTCTATGAAAGACTGAAGAGGAAATCCACTACCTTGAACCAAACCCCCTCTGCCTGAGGGTCTGGCTCACCACTGAACCTTAGCGGTCTCTATCACTGGAACTCACGGAGAGCGCTCAACCTGCGCTCAAGCTCCGTCCGCTCTGCTGGAGATGTCTGCTACTCACCATGTGGGGGTGCTGCTTTTGGCCCACCCAGAGAAAGGGTCTCGCAGATGGGTCTTGGACTAAGGCCTCCTCTCTCACAGGATCGTCTTCACGAACCAAAGCTGGTATCCTGGCTAGTTGTCTGTGTGGAAACATCCTGAATATTATCAAGGAGTATCGTGATCAGATGAGTATATAGGTATATAACGGTAACAACCATGGGGAGCTGACTTAAGAAGGTCAGTCAAAGACACAATCCTATGTGTTTCAAAAACCAATTGTCCCTGCAACAGGTGTCTCAGCATGCCGAGTTGACAAAAGGGTTATCAGGTTCCTCGTGAATGGATACGTCGGCCGCCACACCATCACTAGACACCCTAGCCTGAGAGCTGCTCTCAGGACACGTTGAAACTGTTTCCCTAGATCCCAACCAATTCCTTTCTAGGGACATTCGAACAACGTCCCAAGGAATGAACCACCTTTGATAACACTTTGTCACGACCCAACCCTACTCGGGATCGAGCCGCAACTACCCCAAGTCCGCCTCCATAGGCCTGGGGCTGGCGACAAGTGCTGAATGCTAAAAAACTCGGGAAGGCCTTTGCCTGAGTACCTATACACACACACACAGCCCACTCAATGCAGAAGTGCAGAGTAAAAAGAAAAGTAAAGTACCAACTACAATAAATATACCACAAAGTGCATCGACCTCTAAATAGTATAAAGTAAGTGTTGAAGGTAAACTGAAAAGAAAAGGGAAAAACATGTGTCCATCCAGTAAAGTGCCACAACCTGACAACAGGTAAACAAAAGTAAAATAGTTCAGAGAGTTCCACACCAAGAACCCGACTACGACCACCACACGCGGTCCAAGCTCCCGAACTCCTAAGCTCCTCTGACGTCATGACCAACCTGTCCATCATCTGCAAGGGCACACCAAGTGCGGGCAAAGCCCAAGCAGGAATGAGTATGAAAATACTCAGTAGGATGCCCCGAAGGCTCGAGGAAGAAACAAAGGAGGTACAGAAGAGGTGAACAGTAGATCGAATAAGGAAAAGTAAAGTAGTAAAACTGAGAGTAGAGCTCAAAAGATGGCTCGTGGGCCCCACCCCTCGACTTTTGCTTCATCGCCTGAAACCACCCTGGTCAACCTCATCTCGATGTCAGGGTCACAATGTTGTTTATGGAACCTAAAACAGACTCTAGATGCTGAAGCTGCAACTCCCTGCATTATACGCAAACGGGGCCCTGTGGGGCCCACACCTCGAGTCTAAATTTCGGTGATCGGATTGCGTCGTTGCAATAACCTCGGAAAAACACTTAGAAATTAGTACTTGAACACCCTAAATGGATGTCGGGTGAAAAACTAGCGTTTCACCGCAAAACATGCATATCGGGCCATGTGGGGCCCGCACCCTGTCTCTGGACCGAACACTGAAAAAGGCATCTCAAAAAGTCCACACGAGGACTAGGATCATGCTTCCACTGATGTCCCATCAATTGGACATCCCAAACAAGTGTTAGGTCTGACACAATAATAATTAACTAATTAATTAATTAATTAACTATTCATATTAAGCGTTTCATGCCACTGAGCAACAAAACCAAACCGCAAAGGTTTCAAACCAAATTTGGACGGACTGTCTAAACTCTTGGTCCATAGTGCCTCTGATGGCATGTCAAACAGACGTCCAGCTCACGAGCCACGTCCGTCGTGACTTTAATAATAAATTAATATTATTAAATTAAAGATCCTCGGGTCACCCGTCTTCGAACGCAGAACCCAAAAACCCCGAAACTATCTTGAAAAGTCCGTCTCGAAGAGGCGGACCCACAAACGCAGACGGCGCATCAAACAGACGTTCCATTTAAAATTTATGGCCCCCCGAACACAAGGGGGCCAACTGGGCCGTTTCACCCCGGTCGGCCTGGTCCGAACCGCCGCAGCCCGATCCAGCCGCATCGGACCCGCCTCGGGTCCGGTTTTCTTCCCAGAAGACCGGATGAAGCCAGTATCCGTGTCACGCTAGCAGGACCCGCGGTATGCGGGTCCTTGTCTCCCAGCCGACTGTCCGTTTGGCTCATCCTCATTGACAAACCAGCTGGACCTGCGCGGCGAGTGTCCTGGCTTTCCCAGCACCCTCGAGGCCAGGCCTTGGCTCCTTTCGGACAAGACGGTCGGTTCCCCCTGTAGCGCACCGGCGCACCTCACCGTGGCCCGCGCCATCTCTCCGCACCGACACCTTCCAGCTCTGTCGCTGGGCTCCGCCGACCTGCTTGGCTCCGCCCCCAGGTGCCCCCTACTCGCCCGCACACCGTCGCATGCCCCTCCCGCCCGCGCGCCTCTTTGCCATATGCACCGGCCACCCTCATCGTCGGTAGTTCCAAACCCCGACCGAACCACCTTGGCTCTTCCCAAAACTACCCCAGCCACGCCGGTGACACCCGACGCCAGTGACTCGTCCTAACCCACCTCCGGCCGCACCCGCTGCCTGACACCCGACCTCCGGCCACCACCCTTGTTGGATTCGGTGCTTCTGATGACTACTGCCACCGCTCTGGTGGACCAATTCCAAATCTGAAGGGGTTTTCAGAATCCTCGGGGTGAGGCATTTGCATCGCCTGCCCCGATCAACGATTCGACCAAATTGGGCGCGTCCGAAAATTTGGACAAAGAACGCCCAAGAACAACAGATAAAACAGGGTTAGACGATGGTCGTGTTTGTTCAGCCATCACCCATATTCAAGAATTATAGAAAAATTAAAATGAAAAAATTGAAAGAAACACAAAAAATTGACGAAGGTGCGGAAATTTAGCAGAAATCCTACATCGGATCACTCGTTCGTCATTGGTGACGTGTCCACGATGCTTCCGCTCCGATCCTCCAAGGCTCCGGCAGGGATCGCTCCTTGATCCATCGAAGAAAAACAAATAATACCGAAGAATTGGAGGGATAGGGAGAGATAGAGAGAGAGAGCATGCGAGTGAGAGAGAGAAATTAGGAGAGAAATGGGAGAACCCCCAACTCTTATTTTCCTATTTATAGGAAAACCCACTTAGCGCGGAATCTGAAATCATCGCGCCCTCTCATTTTATATCACGCCTAGGAAAACACCACATTTCAAACTCAATGGAGGTCTCGGATTTCAATTCCAAGACTTCATTAAAAAGTTATTAAAAAAGATCTTCAGTGATAAAATCACTAAGTCATTAATTTAAAATGACAATTTTTCCCCTGGGTGACATCTCTCACAGCAGGCCTGCGCACGCAACTTTTGCACCCCTCCTAGGGTAAACGGCACGTTATAGACTCAACGGTTCTATCGGTTTTCCAATCCGAGCTACCGTTTAGGAGTTATTACATTTATTTGTCATGCCCTGTGTGAACACAATTAAAATTTAATTCCGGCCACACCGGGGCTCGGAATCGTACGCCGTCTGAAGGCGTTTCTGTAGAATAACATCAAGAAAATTCCAAAGTCTTTTATAGAAAAAACTACATTCTTACACCTTGAGAGGATAAACATCTACAAAATAGAGAGTGGGGGTGAGATAGACTTCAATGAAGTCAAGGCTCAAGTTACACAAGAGTTGGTACAATAACAGATTCCACAAATCCTCATGGAAGAAGAATCTATTCCGGAGACACATGTACTGCATAGGAGTACAAGAGAGGTTAGAGAACTATAACAGTACAGTTTTCTAGTTTCTAGTAATAGTGACTTGTTATGAGTTGATAATAATGATCCTATAACATATATGGAAGCAGTAAGTGTCACAGATGTTGCCAAGTGTAAAGAAGCCATGGTTTCTGAAATGGATTCCATGTACCCAAACCCAGTCTAGATTTTGGTAGAACCTCCAGTTATGTAAATCATGTTGGTTGAAAATGGGTATTCAAGAAGAAACTGTACATGGAAGGACAAGTCAGTACCTATAAGGCACGACTGGTTGCAAAAGGGTTTAAACAATGTCAAGTAATTGATTATGAT
Source organism: Viscum album (assembly GCA_963277665.1). Lineage (NCBI taxonomy): Eukaryota > Viridiplantae > Streptophyta > Magnoliopsida > Santalales > Viscaceae > Viscum > Viscum album. The sequence goes on from OY728136.1 coordinate 877,434,098, forward strand.
GAAACATTTTCAACAGTTTCATTGCTAAAATCCATCAGAATTAAACATTCCATTGAGGATTACCATGACTATGAGATTTGTAAAATGAATGAAAAAACTGAATTCTTTAATAGGAACCATGAGGCAGATGTCTACATGACACAACCTGAATGGTTTTTGACTCCAAAGTATGCCAATAAGGTATGAAAGTTGCAGTAATCCATTTATGGATTAAAGAAAGCATCCATGCCTATGAAAATTCATTTTGATGAAGCCATAAAAGAATTTGGTTTTATCAAGAATGAATGTGGGTCTTATGTCTCCAAACATTTTTGTGGGAGTGCAGTCATTTTCATTATAGTATAAGTTGATGACATATTACTTATTGTAAATGAGATACAAATATTACAGTCTGTTAAGGTATGGTTGAATAAATTCTTCTCCATGAAAGACTTCGGTGAGGAAGCATTTATTCTTGGGATAAAGAACCATCGTGATAGATCCAAGAGATTGATGGGCCTAAGGCAAAGTAAATGCATTGATAATATACTGAAGAGATTCAGTATTGAACAATCCAAGAGAGGATTGTTTCCAACATCACATGGAATTCATATTTCCATGAAAATGTGTCCTCAGACACATCATGAAAGGAAGATAATGGCAAATAATCCATACACATTAGAGATTGGGTCATCCATGTATGTCATGCTATATACTAGGACAGATGTCGCCTACGCATTGAGTGTGGTAAGCATATAACAAGATGAACTCGGTGACTGCCATTGGATGGTAGTCAAGACAATCCTAAATTATCTAACGCATACTAAGGATATATTCATAGTTTATGTTGGAGATGATGAAATATTCATCATAGGATATGTATATTCTATTATCCAGACTGATCAAGATGACATGAAGTCACAAATGGGATACATCTTTACTTTGAATGGAGTTGTAGTGAGCTGGAAGATCTCAGAGAACAGTGTGGTTGAGATTCTATAGCAGAGTCTGAGTATATCGCAGCTTCTGAGGTAGCTAAAGAAGAGGTTTGGATGCGAATATTCGTCTGGGATCTAGATGTGAAACCTAGTAGTAAAGATCCCATCACATTATACTGTGATAATACCACAGTGGTGGATCTCGCAAAATAATTAAGGCCACATCAGTGGGTGATGATCATACATTGGGAAGTATCATCTCTTGAGGGATTTTTCTCAGAGATGTGAAATTACTGTGAGTAGTATTTCCACAGAAGACAATGTGGTAGACCACTTGACTAAATCCTTGACTCAGCAGAAACATGATCACCATGTGAGGTCTATTGGACTAATATTCATATGTATTTGTCTCTATTCTAAGTGGGAGTTTGTAAATTTTGTGTCTTAAAACCAACTGTTTTTACTTTTATTACACAGATATTTAATGTATTATTACATATTGTTAATTTTTCTACATGACTATGATGTAATAATGTCCTAGAGTATTTTTTCATTGATATGGTTATGGAAGTTCCCTGCTATGATGAGAACCTCGAAATGCTATAACAATATTCTTAATTAAAGTTCAGCAGTTGGATGACATACTATGATGAGACACATAGTATGAAGATTGTCATGTGCAAGCACTTGTAAGGAGACGAGACTTCCTCTTATGAAGTTCTCACTTGGTAATCTCCAAGATAGGAGATTATAAGAACATATCGGCTATTAGGAATTCCGCATGTTTTGGTGTCATCAGATATTTTTATCTGCGAGCATGTGTAGGGATCCTTAGACTATAATATTACAATTAATAAATGTTACGACCGACGCACTTTGATTTACTTACGAAAACCATCACACATATAGTTGGTGGTAAATGGGGTATGTTTCTTGTGTCACGAGAGGCATGTTATTAATGGATAAGTCAATGAAGGATTTGTCCCTTCCATTTATGGAAGTCGATATCTCATCCCTTTGATTGAAATAGAACCTTCATGAGAAATTCTATGGCCATAGTGTAACGATGAGTTTATTTCAGGTAGTCAAAGAATGACATATCAAGCATAAAAGTGGATGACACTGTCATGAATCCTTCTTGGTGAGAAATTGTAAAAAATGAATTATATTACATAGTGAGCATTTGTATGTGGATGTTGTTGTTGCAAGTTTATGTTCTTTCTCTTGGGTGCATTGAACCATTGCTAGAAATTACTCTTGGACATTAGGAAAGACCACCTAATTCCAATGAAAATGAATCCTATGGGGTCACACATTACGTGTTTTTGGTGGTCTCATTTAAATTCTATTTGAATTTCATTAATGAAATAAATATTATTCTCAATATCGTGGAATAATTTTATTCAAGTTAAAATGATCACAAAAATTAAATAAAATATATTTATTTATTTTATCGAACATTTAAAAAATATTTATTTACAAGTTTTTAAATAAAATATTTATTTAAGAGAATAAATTATTTATTTATTTATTCGGGTGTTCAATAAATAGAAGTGGAGTTCGAGCGGACCAAGGATGGTCTGGTAGTAAAATAATTATTTGCAAGATGGTAAAAATTTATTTAACTAGTTGGCACAAGATAAAATAATAATGACATTGTTATTATTTTATGATGCGGATTTTATTTATAATTCTGTTTTGCACAAGTTAGCACACCATAAATAATGACGCGGTATTATTATTATGATAATGGGTTTTCGCTAAATTCAAGAATGTATTTAATTATTGTTATGATATTAAATATTGTAATTGATGTTCCATGCATATAAATAGACAAGTACGCCTATTGTTCTAGACACCAAACAACACCGCAAGCTTGATGAATTGAGAGTTGTTGAGCCAAAAATTCTCTCTCTCGAATCCTCTTATTCCCCCTCTCAATAATGAGAGATGTTCTTCAAGGCTGAAGAACAAGTGATCAAAAACAACCGGCAAAAGAAACTCTCTTCACCACAGTAACACACAGAGAACGAGCAGTGTCGATTAGAGGCCATCGGAGCACGTGTGGATCACCGCTAGAGGTATTCTAGTCTGGATCCTTATAAGAGCAACGAGATAATCCATAAGTGTAATTGTGGATGATCAACATCATCAACAAAGAAAATACTGAAGATCCAGGTATTATTTTCTTTATGAAATTAATTAAATTAATTATAAACATGATGTGCTAGATCTTTTATAAAGGTTTCAGGAATCTTCCTTATTTATCTAAATAATTGATTATATTTTGTGGAGACTGGATTTCATCATCGTATTGATTCTAGAATATTCATTGATCATGGTAAAAATAAAAGTTGGGTCTCGTCCCAACCATGCTTCTGTTTCACCTGAAACCTTCACTGACTGGACGTAGATGATACATGAACATCAGGTGTTGGGGGTCATAACCATTTGGACATATTCAAATGAAGCTCTCACTTGGTGATCTTGAGAATATGAGATAATGAGGACTGTACTACCAGTAGAAATAACATATGGTTCATGAGTCATTTGTTTTTTTTATCTGTGAGAACATGTAATGGTCTCCTGACATGATATAATTAACATTGTATACTATTTTATTATTTACATTAATAAAATATGAAAACTATGACCTTAATGCCCCATGACAAAGCATATGTAGGGTGTTCCATTGGTGGTATTGAATTGACTGAATAATCAAGATATAATATTTCACATCTGAAAGGAAGTGATTTGTCATGACTAATTTATCAAGATGGAAGTGCATTCACTAAATCCATGGCCATGGTTGTAGAAGGAAAGTCTATCCAATTAGGTTAATGAATAGTAGAACAAGATTTGTTGATGAAATAAAGTGTGTGTCTTTATTTATGAGATATCATTATAAAAATAAATTATATTACACAACATGTGTTTAGGGGAAAGGTAGTCATTTCTATGAACATTCCTTATTTATTTAAGGTCCTGGATTATATTATAGAATATTCACATTTTTTATTAATAAAATTCACTATTATTGATATAATGTCCTAGAGGGTCACAAACCTGGTGTATTCAAAATTCATTAATATTCTAATAAATAAGAGTATAAGGAATGTTGGCCCCCAACATGGGGTTGAGTGATATATATTAATATATATTTTCCAAGGAATAAATAAACTCATATTATTGAATTATAGTATTACTATAGTTTAATTTTTTTTATTTAATGTATTTAAAATTATTAAAGTGAATACATGTAAAAAATATTTATAAAACGAATGTTATTTTAATATTCAATGATTTTTCCATATTTGTAGGAATTACGAGTCAAGTTAATAAATCACTTAAATTAATTAATATATTTCTTATAAAATAATTAAGTGATAAAAATATGAATGGTATTTATTACTTTGAAAAATAGGAATAATATATCATTTATGTAATATTTAGTAGATAAAATATATTCTTGGTAAGAAGAGATTTTTTAGTTATTTTTGTACCTCGCTATTTGAAGGAGGTGGTGTATCCCACATGGAGAATATTCAATTTATGATATGGGATCCTCTATCTACTCTTTCCCAATTCGTAGAGTGAGAAGAATCTGATCAATGTATTTGAATGAAGTTTGGCTTCATGGATTGGTGAATTTTCACTGTGGTGATCATCAGGCCATTAAAGTCTTCATTAGATTTCTTTTCTAACACTCAGAATTCAAAGATAAATGCTATTAAATGCATTCAAAACTTTTTTTGAGTATCTAGATTCATTGAGTCTCAGATACATTGATCTTGGGTAACTGTAGTAAAATTATGGATGAACAATTTACAAATGATACTTCAAATCGATCGAGGTGAATTTTCATTTTTTAAAATTAGACTATTTTTTTGGGATCATTGGGCCTTCTTGCCAAGATATGATCTACTAAGATGATATATTTTCATTGTTCACTAGTAAAAAAATTAAATTTCACGTGAATCTACTTCCATTACATTCTCTAATATCATTAATTGGAATCAGAGTGATCACATGATAGTTCAATCCAAATAAAAATAAAATTTTTAATAAATTCATTTAGGGGGAAAAATAATGGGAAAATATCCATAGACAAAGATCCAATATGATGTCAGATGGAAATGATATATCCATTCAGAGTTTGAAAATTACATCACTATTTATTTATGGGAATAAATTTAAAGAACTAATAAACCTAATTTGAGTCAGTGGTAGATTTTTTTCTTGTAATTCCTAATTTCTAAACACAATTCTGATTACAGGAATAGTTATTTCTGGCCCTATAATATTATTTATCTCGATGGGTATTATTTTTTATAATTTTGGAATTCAATAAAACATAAATAAATTCTACAACCTGATTTAATAGTCTTGGGAATATTGAATAAAAAAATTAAAAAGGGGTGAACTTCCTGGCAGTATGTGGTAGGTCAGCATATAAAAAATGTTAAAATTTGACTACTAGATGGGGATAAAGCTGTCTATATTTTAATAGTGTGATTTAAATAATAATAATAATAATAAATCTAAATAGAAAACCCCCCACCATGACTCCACTCCTACTCTGGAAATATACACATATCACCACAATATGGTATATCTATTCCATCATTCCTACTCCGACCAGGCTGCTGCAACACTACATTTCCCACCCCCTTTCCATACCTACCATAGGAGCCTCCTATAGACTGACCCATGGCCATGTCGGGTCTGCTTAAAAAAAGCTTGCGTAGGTTGGGTTTTTCTGACCTACAAGTCCCATTTTGGGTCAAATATATCCCTAAAACACATTAAAGGGTTTCTAGGTATATCTTGGGTCTGAAAACATATGTTTATAAAAAATGTGACATTAAAAAAATAATATACATATTTTTAAATAAAAATATTAAATTTGGTACCATGAAATATTTTTTATTAGAATTAAAACGATAATAATTATATTAATTCAATTCATTCCCCCGATATAAATTTATCACATATTTATTTTTTTATCTTATTTAAATTGCAGAATAACTGATCAAGAGCATCAAATGACCAATGCATATCTAGATTTTAATTAATTAATTAATTATTTCAATTGTGTGTGACACATGAAATAATTTAAATTATTTCGATAGTTTACACATTTTATTTCCCTCTCTTAATATGTATAAGGGAATGTGTGTGCATGAGAAATATTATACATGTCTATTAAACATTCCCAAGTCCTCCTCACTTATGTTCAAGAATTTATGTGTTATTATTATGAAGTTATAAGATGTGTACCATGACGAGTTGAGGTAGTATTCTAGATGAGACATGGATACATTGGATCTGGGTGTGAGTTGAAATACAAGCTAGAAACAAGTTGGGTATTGTAATTGTACGATCAAGATTGATCCATTGAGCACAAATAGATCAACCAATACAAAATTCTCAATATTGGTATCATTTTTTATTTAATTTATACATCATATATTATTTTTTTGAACAAGAAATATTTCCAAAACACATTAATTAATAAACCAATAATGCATAAATTAAATCATATTAAGACTATATAAACTTTTTTCTATTTACCATGAACACAAGTTTTGAGTGTCATCACATAGTGTGTGCATGTCCAATTGAAAGGGATTTCATTTTTTGGGAAATAATAAAATCTATCAATTTAATTTTAAGTTGTAACACTATCCATCATTCAAATTTTAATAAAACCACGTGTATTGGGTGATCATTATCTATAGTTGAATGTGTGACCTATTAATAGGGATTTATTATGAAATAAACTGGATGAATTAACTAAATATGGAATCCAAAAAGTACCTATACCAATATGTTTGCATATTTAGAGGTAAATCATTGATTAAATTAAGATTATTATTTATATAAGTTGGTACATCACTCAACTATTCAAGGAGACATATGTTTATACATTTTTGTAGTCAAACTCCTTCCTTGAAACTATCTGAGTAGTGATGTCTCCATAGGCTGGAATGTGAGAGTTATTTTTTGGGAACCTTTCTACTAAAATACACTATTATCTATGTAATCTTAATGTTGTAGATAAGGACACAAGGGTTTGATATAATATTGGGAGACATTTAATGATTTAATTATTCAATAATGACTAAATCAAAAATTAAGATAAAAGTACTAATTTGATTAAATTTTATTTTTGTGTAAAAATTACAAGTAATAACAGAAGTTAACTCTGGTTAATTCAAGAAAAATAAACTATCAAACTTGAAAAAATTTCCAATATTAGTACAATAACTTGAAAAAAATAATTGTAACATATTAAATTCTATTTTTTAGAGTAAAAACTAAATATTTAAATGCCCCAAGCAGTGGTGGTGAGAAATAGGGTTAACTGAAACTCATGCTTATAACATTTTATGTTTACTTCATAATTCTATCACCATTGTACAAAATGTTTGGATATATCATTAGTTAATATATAATATCACATGTTGTATTATCTTTGAGAAACATTGAGGAGAAATTGAACACAAGGAATAAAATTAGATTATGATTGCACCGAATACCTATAAATAGAAATATGAATCATGATATTTCAATATTTTCCTTTAAAATTATAATTTATTTGGTTCGATTCACTCATAAGTAACTAAACCTGGTTGGCCACAATCCCTCAAGCACGCCTAACCATACACTTGAGGCTGCTGACTACCAGTGAGGGTCTAAGGTGGTATAGTGGGGAGACTAAAACATCATGGTTAAAGTAGAACATTGGTCATAATAAATGAATAAATAGTGGAATACAAATAAAGGTAGATTGTTAAGATGAATTAAATCATCCAAATAATAATAATAATCTATCCAAAATAATCTTTATATAAAAAATAATGAGTATTCCATGAAACTATATGAATTTATACATATATACATACATTTATATCAAAAAGAAAAAAAAAGAAAAAAATTATATCTACAATATAATAACAAGCCAAGTCTCGGTCTCATGCACTGAATCTCTTATTCTATAATCAATCAAGCTTCTAAGACATGATTATTTCTATTATACATACCTTCTTCCTTAGAGTTTTCCCAACTACCAAATGATAACCCAAATAGTGTATGAGATATACTAATTTGGAAGCCACCCACAACATCTATTCAAGTACACTATGTGATTATTATAGTAGTAGTGTGAAGTAATAAATATAAGGAGTAGAATAACATTTGTGAATTAATAATCACAATAGACTAGGACACCTCATGGTATTTCTTTCCAATAATACCTACTTTGGAACATGCTGGTAATTTCTAAACATGTTTCCTGTAATAGGATATGGTTTTACCATGTATAATGAAAGTGTACTATTTAATGTAATCATAAATATGACCAATTTTGAAACCCATGACTTCAATTCAGAATTATAGTATTGTAAGATCTAATAGAATCTAAGGAATCATTGACCATATAAATTCAAGCTATCTCCCACAACATAAATCATGCATCTGAGCAATGTGGGTCTAAGTGTAATTTTATGGGTTTTCCAAAGTTATTCCACTAGAATAATGTATAACTGATTCAAAGGAACATGTATTTATTAAATATTATTCTAAGTAATATTAGGGACCAATGGGAGTATCCAAGGCAGACGATTTTGGAATACAACTTCTAATCCAAGGAGTGTCTATGAGGATTTATAATATAGGTCAGTATCACCCTTGTAAATCAGCCTAATAAATTTGGGTGGCATCAATTGTGTTATCATGGAATTTCATTGTAAATCCATGAATTTCTCAACTATAAACACTCTTATAATAAGAAAAAGGATTAATAATAGAAATTGACACCTTACTTTTAATGAAATAGCCATGGAAATATGACCAAAATTCCAATTCATTCACTTTATATAATTTGAGAATATATGTTTTCAGTCAACACTAAAAATGGGAATAAATGGTTTCATACAATTAAATATTTTATTCCAAAACAATAAGATCTAGGATAAAAATATTTCCCAATAAAAAATTTTCAGTTCATACATATAAAGTAATCAAAACACTTGATAATGTCAAACCCAACACAGAAATAGGTGTTTATATTATTAAAATAAAAAGTGTCACATTGTAATAAGAATAAAGAACACAAGGGGTGGATAAATATGGAATCCATAATCCTAAACTATTATATGAGGGTCTAATAGAACATTTAATTTCCATCTTAAACATCTAATTTTAGGAAAATTTATTTTAAGGTCAAAGTTTGCGTCAAACCGGTGTGAAAGACGAGTAAAAAAAATATAATTCAATTAAACTTGAGAAAAAATTCATGGAACACCTATCTTATGGAATTATATAAGCACACTCTAGTAGGAACCCTTGGTTTTGTCTGAATCAATAGAAAATAGAATAATATGAAAAGACCATGAAAATAGGGAACATTAAAACAAAACAAAATAGTGATGAAAATCATGAGATAAATCATGAGTGGAAGGATGTGGGTTGAATATCATAAATTTTGAGATCCAATGTGATATAAGGTACTTTAGTTCATTGTTATATTAGGTTATTACCTTAAAGATTAACTTAGGCATGAGAGGAAATTCAATGGGAAAAGGGGAAGTGTGTGAGAAATGATAGGGGAAGAGGGTGAGAAAAAATATAATGATTTAATGGAAAAAGAATATATTTACCCTACATGAAGAGGTTTCATGGTTTACTATATGGTTTTTCAAACTATCCACCAACCATGTGACAATAACTGTCAAAGGGAACCCCTCACTTGGAAATCCCACATGGCTTGTAAAAATATATCTCTAACTGTGCGGGGTCTCTACCTAAGTGACACTATGTGTTCAATCTGGGAGCATTATTTTCAAAACTATTTGAATCCAATATGAATACCCTATATAACATGTCTGTATATTTTTACAAGGCCATGTGGCTTCCCTCATATTGTTTTTCAAATCATTTTACCTTATATATGGGTGACACAGTTGAGCCACACTCTTCCTACTAACAATGAGGCTTATATAGATTCCCCAAAATTCTAAGCTTTGGGATCCGAACATGTCCCAGGTTCCCCAAAAACCTTCCTTATAATTTTAGGAACATTTATATGAATAAAACCATTGATTGAAACAGAAAATTAATTAATCCATAACTCAAAATAAAAATTAGTGTGATAAACCCTCCAGCACAGAGGAATAATCATCCATTAATTTCCCTTATGAGGGTCATAAAACCCCATATAAGTGTATCTCAGGCCATTGGGAATGTACGCCGGCCCCTATCTCACATGCCTCATCCTGTATGCAACCATGATTCCATAACACATGGACTAAAGGAATTTAAATACCTTGAAGAGCCTTCATTCTCTAGTGCACAATGCATATAAGATAATCCTAAATGGACACATCCACCTCTAACTCAACCTAATTGGGATTAAAGTTGTGTGACATTTATGAATAGTAACAACATACATTAGAAATGTGAAACAACTCATGAATAGATCAAAATCTCATAGGGAGTGATAACTAATAAGCTATTAATCTATCCCTCTTAAAAGCCACAAAAGGTCTAATGAGATGAGGATAACTCTTACCTTTCTTCCTAAACCATTGATATCATTTTCTAGTAAATACCCAGAAGAAGACTCGTTTTATGACCTTTAACTCCATAGGAAATTGATAGAAATCAAAATAGGAAATCCATTAAGACTACGAGGTTTCCATTCACGTACTGATCATCTAAACCTACTCTAAATTCCCTTGAATGAGTCATACTCCATTTAGTTCTTCTTCCACTACCTCTCACTAGCATTGAGGTGATCAGGATGGCCTATTGTATAATGGTTTATATGGATCCCTCTGTATCATCTCCTAAAATTTGTATTTGTAGATGAATTTATCTAGAGTTATATCTTTCTCCCTTGAACCTATATAATCAAGGATTCATACTCTAATATGTTCCTCCAACATCTGTATTATCTGTATGGACTACCCATTAGTCTGAGGGTCGTATGTAGTTATCAAAAGTACAGGTTTACCTAACACTTGCTTCAACCCTTTACAAAAAAAATTAGTCAAACAAGAATCCATTTTTTTACAACATTCTGTGGGAATCCCTAGATTCATAGAATATATTAGACATATATCTTATAAATATCATACCCCAAAAAGGTATCCATGATAGATAATAATTGAGAGACCTTCACGAGCCTATTAACATCACCCATACTGCATCATTTCCATGATTGGATCTCAGAAATCCAATCAGAACTTACTTTGTGACATCATCCCATTTACAGTCAGGAATGAGAAATAGTTATTAAAGCCCTTTTGGATTCCGGGTGTTTTTCCTTTAACTACTTACATTTAGAAAACCTAGTAAGAAACCTAGATATTTCCCTATTCATGATAGACTACCAGTATTGGTGACATTGATCACTATACAACTTTGTAATCCTCATGTGTAACACCCATATAGAATAATGATACTCAAACACCAATTCCTCCTAGATGTTTTTAGAAACCGAAATATGTCTTTTTATGCACAATACCTCATATACATAAATGATATATCTTGGAAGTGGGTCCTTTCTTCAAACAAATTAACTTGGGACTATCCCCTTGGGATCTAATAAATGCATCATATTAAATCTCTCCAAAAGTGATGTGGCTACTACTAATTCTATAATGGTTGGATTCACAGTATGCTCCTAGACCACTATGTGTATCTCAGAAAATAGGGTCCTCAACTACCACTCACTACTATCCTCTTGAACTGACTGTGTCTGAGTCATATGGATCAGATCATATGATAAAAAATTACCCTTTAAAGTTGTATTGGCAAGATCAAAATAAAATTATTTTAGTAATCCAAAGTACCTCCCTAGTCTGAGATTTATTTTTTGATTTTTTGTGAAAAACTTTATGTTTTTTTCATCCGTAAGAATCAAAAATCACTCTCCAAAAACTAAAATGTCTAACAATTCATACATTGATCTATAACTTCTATATAGAGATATTTTGTTGGTAATTCATCTTATGTGGCCTCAACTGAAAAGTTTTATACTCCAAAACATAATCTTCTACATTTGACATAATCCTAGCATGATACCTAATGTGAAACAATAGAAAATCTAGCTTCTTCCTAGCTCTAGAATAATCTCTATTGGTGCTAAATTTATTCTCCCTTTATCCGACTAAATGTCTATCTCATAGTCTTATGACCATAGAAACATAAATTCCTTTTTTAAGCATGTGATTGGTATTTATAAGTTTGAAAATTCATAAATAATGTACATATAATATCCATTAATCTCCAATAAACTCTATATGTGAAAAAACATCTTAATATTCTCCCATGAACCTATGAAACTCAGCCTCTATGGGTAAAAATACACTCTCGTCTCTAAAAAAACATGACCCTAGAAGTGAGAAGCATCGATCCAAAATGTGAATTTAGTGAGAGAAATATACAATTGGTGCTCTCTCATTGTATTTATCATGATATCATGACCTTTGGAATGGTCATTTCAAGTATGAAAATACACCATGATTCCATCCAAAAAGACTAGTACAAATGGGTCCAAATAAGGGTGAAAACCAAGAATACACAATGCCATGAAAATAGTGGGAGTATTCATAAAAAGGAATTTTATAAGGAAATAGTCCTCTAGATCATACCTTCTATGCATTATTTTATGATGTATGTCTGAAGGTTTCACTCATACATGATGGTATCCTGGACTCAAATAACATTGGAGAATACTCTCAGTCCTCAGAGCTGGTCAAAGTGGTTTTCTACATAGGTTGTGCATGCCGATTCATAATGGTAAGCTATCTCAGCCAATTTTAATCAATGAAAATCCTAATTGTACCATCCAACTTCATGAAAAAAAAATGATAGCTGATTTTCTGGGTTATATAAAAAAATTAGATTCCAATTCCTGTGACCGCCTCTTGAGCTCCTACAACTCAATAATATCCATCTTGTATGAAGGAATTAATACCCCTAATTATCTTTGAAGTAGTTCAATATAGAACTACACCTATCTATCAAGTGGTAATATAAAAATTTCACTAGGGATGAAATCCTTGAAATGATCTACTAAAGGAGGAAAATTTTCTTAACTCATTCCTTGATCATCCATATGAAGGCTACCAATATGGCTTTTTACTCCACCCATCCCATGACGCTCTAGTATAGATCTATTCACCTGGATATCCCATTCGTACTTGTGAACATAGATACCTCCATTTAGTGATTTAAATGATACACTATGGTGATTAATATCTACATAAGCAGGATAGGGAACCAAAAAGTTCATCCTGAGAATGAAATCGAATACCATAATCTGGATGATGAATATGTCTCATAATAAACAACAACAACCCACCTCAAGGAGAATTCCTTGAACTATTTTAAAATCTAAAATCAAATTTACAATTGATTATCTATTGTCATCACACCAAAAAATTACCGAATCATATGTCCATGAATTTCCACAGTATCCATAGATATAAAATAATGTGAATCTCCTGTATCAAAAATTAAGGATACTAATATAGAGGCTACCAAAACCGAACTCATAATATCGATCTCTCGACACCCCGGTCTTTATGTATAGTCTATAATATATAAATTTGGCCTGATATATAGCCCCAAGATTCAATATGACTACCCAGATTAGTTCCACTAAACTAGAATTATGTATATTGAGTCTGGCCTCCTCGACTTTATCCACCTCCTCGACATGTATATCCAGTGGTACTCTAGCTTCAAGTGAAGCATCGAGCTACAAATCATTCTTTAGAAGGTGCAGTTGGTGAGGATCCTCTCTTAAAATGAATAAATGGAATGTTACAAAAAAACCTATGAATATGGAACATTATACCTCAATCGGGACACTCAAATCGATCTCAGTCACTATGAGGTTTTACGTGACTGTATCTCCCATAGTAATGTCATAAAACAGAACTCTTAGTCCAAATACTCTATATTCCACTACTCTATTGAGAACCATATAAACAATTATTCCAACCAGTGGATTATATAATACCCTATATCGACACTAAACAACTATGAATAGTACAATCAGCTCCCCTAATATTATACATAATAATTAGGGCATGGTTCAAAATTCCTAATACAACAGTCAAATAGAAAACATTACATGAGAATCTATGGAATATCCGATCCCATCCTCAAAGTGTCTCTGTATAAAAAAAATTAATCATTAATGAGTAATTTTGAAAGACATTAAATATCAGTAAAGAAATAAGAATAATCCATAACCAACAATGATCCTTCTTCAAGATATAGTAAATCCTTAGATATCTTATCTCATAGAGACTTTAGAAATAAGTATTCATATAAGGAATCCTACAAATATATTTTAACCATACCTTGACGTTGGAATACTTTAGTAATAACATACCACAAATTATAAGAAGGAACAAGAATCAAATAAGTAGTGAGCTCGGACATCCTCTTTGGAAGCATCTCCAGGTTCCCAAAGATAGATAGCATGGACTATAGCCATGCCTTAACGAATTCTGGATCACCATACCCCAAAACTTATAGTGTATGCTGCTGCTAAATATCTCACGTCAACACTTACATAGTAGAATAATTCCACAGAGCTCTATAAATATTTTAATAAACCAAAGGAAACCCTATCAAAACCAAGAAAGACTTCCCAAGTTAGGTATAAATGGAGGTACTACAGAGGGAACTACTATAGGGATAGGTCCCACCACTTTAGAAACATTGCAACCACCACCTTCTTAGTGCTCAACATGAGTAATTTTTGGTTTCATTGCTCTGAAAATTCCAATAACACATCTAATGTAAGATTTAAAAATGATAACATCATAGATAGATGAATAATATAGATACAACCCATAATATATAAGACTACACCCCTCTACATGCTTGTAGAGAAAAGGCTTGGACATCATATAACACTGAGATTAATCACTACAGAGACTACCTACTACCAACTACTAAGGTTGGGTATAGGTCATGTTCTATTTTTATAATAAGGTTTTCAGTATATAGTGTGTCAATTTCATGTCATAGAGGAAAACACCATTTAATTTTTTAATTGGCATCACTATTTAGTGAAAATGATTTAAATTTAAATTTAGAAGTTAATAGTTTTTAAATATTTCCTTATGCATGTCAATATATATATATATATGTATATATATATATATATCATGATATTATTAAATATTTCTATCATTACTAACTAATAAATAACTACTATAAATAAATTGGAAATCAAACACCATGTAACTGCAACCAAGAATATATGATTGTTTAATTATATGGATCATGATTCCCTATTTATTGAGGCACGAAAACCATTTAAATTGAAATTGTAATACATGTTTTTGCAAAGAATCAAACAAATTCACTAAAGTGACCAACGGTTTGTGGCTAAAACTCAATATAATTGGATATTTAAGGTGTTATTATCACACTATATGGGAAAAAATAGTTTAGGTAGATGTAGAAAAATTATTTATTCCAATTATATATCCCTTTAAGAAATTTTATCACAATATCATGTATAACTATCAAATCATATGGAATATGAGATAGATGATGAACATAGTATGTAAATGTGGAATGGGATAATACATGACATATAAATCCTCATGTTCTAATAATAATGAAATGAGACACTATCTCCTTGCCATACCAGACTGGGGTAAAAAATAAATTCCACAATAATAATAAAATTAATTATCCATGTGCATCACACAATATTTAAATTAGTACAATAGTAATAAGAATAATCCAAAACACAATTTAAATCTCAGGAAATTTTTATTTTTCACACATGTTGGTTTGTTACTCGGAACATTACCAAATTTTGAGGAATCATTTCCTGTTATATAATGACCCAAAGAATATAGAAAAGGGAAAAAATCATGATTCCAATTTGTAAGATCCTAGTTGGTCACTCATTAGTAACCAAATCCATTTTTTTATAAGGTCCCAAGCATGCCTCTCCATATGGTAAAGGCTACTAACTAGAAGAGAGGGTATATGGAGGTATGGTAGGGATACTATACCCTTATGGTAATATTATCACATTTTTTATAATAAATGAGTAAATAGATGAATCCTAATAATGACAGATAGGGAAGGAGATGTAAATCATCCATCTAACAATAATTATCAATCCAAAATCGGAGTCATTTACAAAATGATGAGTATGTTATGGAACTATAGGAAGTGTAGGAATACTTACGTATATGAATGTAAGAAATACCAAAAGAAAAATAGTCTATCTATAATAGTATCACTAGCCTAGGCTCAGTCCTATTATCCCAAGCTCCCATGAAATAATGACTCAGGAATCCATTATAGAGCGCTTTCGTATGCCCATACTAGTATCCATGAAGTTTTTTTGGGTACCAAATGGCCGCCTGAATAGGCTATGAGATATAATCAGTAGGCCACCACCAAAATCATCTATGAAATTATATTCCATGAGTCTAAAATAAGTATAGTGGAGATATAAAGATATTAAATTGAATAACATGCGTGAAATAATAATCACATCAGGCTTAGAATCCTCATGGGATGCTCCACCGACCATTCCTGATCCATCTCATACTATAATTCTTGAAAAAGTAATCTAAAAGTGGTTAGGGTCTAGAATGTATAACCAAACAATACCAATCTAAGTAATCATAAATAAAACCCAAGGTAAAACTAGTCCATCCATGTCATAATCATAGTAATACATAATCTAATAAGAAGTAAGGCATCCTTGTCCTTAGATGTTTGATCCATCTCATAATACATAAACAATGAATCATATCTATATAGCTCTAAGTGTAATATAATTGGAATACTTGAGGCATTACAATAGAATAATTTATAACAGTTCCCATTGATGATGTCCATAGTAAATATTAGGATAATCATGATTGGGGTCGAAGGGGATAATCCAAGGGCCTCCAATCTAAAAACATCTGGTGAATCCAAGGACTGTATCTGAGGAATTATAATATTCAAAAAAAATCATGTGAATTTTTTGTAATATTATAATGAATTCACATATAAATATGACATTTACCTAATTCCTAGGTGAGTATCTCCCATGGCATCTAGCCCAATTAATTGTGATTGAATCCTATGAGTGCGTAAGGAATTCCTTCCGCAATCCAAGGTTATCTCATTTATGGACTCTCCTATAACAAAAAATTTATATGTAGTAAAAATAGAAACATAATGTATAATGAAATAACCAAGGCCATGTAAAAACCGTTCTAATTCATTCACTTTTTATAATTCAAGTACATAAATTTTTATTCAATAATGAAAAACATCATTGAAGGTGTCATACCATTAATTATTTGATTACAAATTAATAGGATCCAATATAAACATGCTTAATCAATCATAATGTGATAATTCGTCCATTTTAATCAATAAAATCACATGAAAAAGTCTATACCAATACACCAATGTTTGTTTCAACAATTAAATTATAATAGATAACATAGTCAAAAGGATAGGACACCCATGGGGTGTTTCATGTTGAGGTTCATGACCATTAACTATAATAAGAGGGTCTAATATGGATTTTAAATTATAATTTAAATATATAATTTCTGGGAAATTGATTTTATGGGAAATGCATGGGTGATAAAATTTTTCATCATAATATCAAAAATTATAAATCAATAAGACTTGGGGGAAATGCCAAAGGCAACCTACCATATGGTGTTAGATGAACATGTCTACAATATTATCCATTGGTTTGGTAATAATTAGAATATAATGGAATAATAGAGAAATAACATGAAAATAGGGAATACTATATCACATGAAAATAATACCAAAGATAGTGAGATAAATAATGAAAGGAATAAAGTGTATTGAATATTTTACCAATGGTGATCCAACAAGATTTACATCACATGATTTAGAAACTGGACATGGAAGCTACATCACTTCCCAATATATGTATGGGAGGATCATAATTGCGTTAAGGGGTTGTGTGTGATTAATGATAGGGGGTTTGAGGTTCAAAACATAATTTCACCCTACATAAAGGGGTTTCACAATTTGAATTCATGGTTGGCCAAACCGTGTGCCAACTATGTGATAGTCACTATCCATGGGTACCCCTCACATGGAGATCTTACATAGTTTGTACAAACCTTTCTCAAACTAGGTAGGGTAATTACCTAGGTGGCACTAAGGGTACAGGATAGGTTCCTGGTTTTCCCAACCATTTGAAGCCCATGAAAATCCCCTTTGAAACATGTCATCATTTTTTTTCATGAACATGTGTCTTCCCATGCATGGTTTGTCAAATCAAGATCCCTTAAATATAGGACACACGTTTAATCTACATATTTACTACTAACCATGTTCAAACAGTGTGCCTCATATGTCTTCTTTAATATTTGGGGCTCGAGGATTCGAACTAGCCTCAAACAATCCTAAACCCTTCCTTAAAATTTTAGGCACTTTTTTATGAATATTTCTAATGATTGAAAAATAAAATTAACATATCCATGCCTCAAAATAAAAACCATGGTGCTACCCTAATATCATTATCACCAATTTTATATAGTTTAGTTTAAGATAAAAAATGAATAGTATGTATAAAATGATTATTTACATTTTGGGAAGGATTATCTAATAAAATATAAACCTATAGAAAGTATAATAATTTTATATTATGTTGAAAAATTTAAAGGATAAGTAAAAAAGGCCAATGTAAGTTATAGAATCTAAGAAAACATAATAATGAACTTCAATGAGATGAGGGATAATATAATACATGAGGTTATTTTCATTTTATGTAATAATATAAGTCAATGGAATAATAAATTAAATGCATTGAAGTAGAACCATGAAATGGAATTTACCTAGAATATATTCATTAATATATATTTGATATTTATTTTATACATCATGGGTATTAAATATGAAATTATTATGACATATGTGTATTGAAATAAGGTATCCATGCAAGAAAATAAATTTTACAATAAGTAAGGTGCATTCTCTAATTGGCTATAAAAATGTGATTTCTAAGTCACTGGTGAGAAGTGCACAACATATAATTGCTATGTTAATCATTTTATGTTGATATTTTATTGATAATTACCAAAAACATTATCTCACATGCCCATTGAAAAAAATTAGACATTATTCTAGTTTTGGAATAAATGTGTTTTTTGTTTTATTATACTCAACTAAAGATTCAGTAATTCTTGAATCGATAGCAATAACCGCTGAATAAAAAAATTTAGGACTCATTATATCTAATTGGGAAGAATAATTCCATTTGCAGTAAAACTAAATAGTGTCCACGGATATACCGTTTATGAATTTATACTCATTGGATTTATAGAACATAGGTATTATCAACACATTTAATTTTTCAGTTTTTGATAAATAAACATTTATAAATAAATGTTACACAATTCTTTTGGAATTAGTTCAGAAATTGATAGTAAACTATTCCATGAAAAATCTACAAGTATATTAATAATATTTATAAGGTTCCTTTAATGATTTTAATAAATGAAATAGTGAACCAAAAAATGTTAATGGTTAGAATATATGAGTAGCTTCAAGAATGTGTGATGAAGAATATAATGACCAAGCATTCATCGGTCATTCAAATATAGCCGGAAGTAATTACTAAAGGAACATTTTCATATACACATAAATTTTATGATTTTGGTAAGTTGGATTGATTCTTAGTGTTACATGAAAAAAATTATTATTTAAATTTAGTGTGCAGTAATTATTTAATGCACATTTTATTATATACAACATAATAATTATGTATGTAAAATGAAAATCAATGTTAAGATTCATATGAATTATAGACAGGGCCATTATTCTTTAAGGCATGATTATAAAATAGCAGTATTATTAATTAACTACATTCTATTCAAAATGTAAAATGGATATCTTATGAGATATAGTTTGATATAAATCCATAATTTCATAAATTTTGTGTTTGGATGAAAAAATTATTTTAATAGAATAAACAAACTTGCATCAAGAAAAACAAAATGTGGATATAATTTAATTATCATTAATTTTTCTAAGGATATTAGAAAAATCCCTATGAAAGAAAAATTATAGTCATGTTATGAACTATATTTCTATAAAAAATAGTTAAATATCTCTATTTGATGATGTTATAGAAAGATTGTCCTGGATTTAATCAATGTGGTAGATGAAAAAATATATGTCATAGGAACAAGTTATATAAGGTCTTGTTGAAAAGGAATATTCTAGATACAAATACTATGTTGGAAGTATGAAAACATATTAATGGTTTTACATTCACCGTAGCTGGTGATAATTTATTCATTGAGAATAATAAATCATATAAGAAAGAAGTAATTGATAATAAATAAGATTGAAATGTTCAATTAAAATTCTATTATGGATTCCATGTATATAAATATAGTAGGTTAGTATTTTACAAGTATAATATCCTGACACTATTGTGGTAATCAATATAATCATTAAATGGGTGGTACAAGAGTGGTACTAATAACCATCCATTAGTTAGACCAAATTTTCATGCAAAAATACATTATAATTTTATAATTTTATTAAATATATTCTATGGTCATTATATTGTGAATTGTAAGTCAAGTACACCAATGTTGGAGAGTTTCTATATGATGAAACCAAAAAAGGGTTGGTGAAAACATATAATTCCAATCAGGGTTGTGAGTAACTAAAATTTAGTTTTGGATTTCTTAAACAACAATATCATTAAATATTTATTTGGAAATAATTTTTTCGATATGTCTACAAGTGTTTAGATGGACAACATCCTTTTTCCAAGAAAAAATATGTTTGATAACACAAGAAAAAGAGATACTGGTTGTATAGTTAGTTAAGATAATATTTTAAATAACTCTCCAGAGGTTTATATAAATTAGAAACATATGTTTTAGTGAACATTATCTATTAAGGTATATCTAATGGGTCTCTTAGACTAATATAAAGTTACATATACAAGAAACATATTTAATAAATAAAATTATGAACAATTTATGAGTGAGTTAATACCATTATTACATGGCATAAATCTCCCGAGGAAGACATCTTTTAGACACAGGAGGAGATTAATGTGGTGAGTAGAATTATATAATCTTCTATTATGTATCAATATCGTTTTCAATTTTTATATACTCAATTTTATATTTCCAAAATATACTTTACAGTAGAAAAATTTCATCTATATCGAAGAGTTCTATATAGGAATTATTATAAACTATACATTTGTACTTGATAGAGTAAAATAGATATTTTCATTATACATGGAGAGGAATGGGGACAAGACGGAAGGGGGAACAAACATTTTTTCCTTTAGATCAATATGATATAATATCATAGTTCTCCAAAGATAATAAGTAATAAAAGCTCATTCAATCTAGTGGTATCAATATATACAAATATCAAGTGTGTTTTAGTTTCTGATAAAGCTGTAGAAGCATTGTAAAATACACAATAATTTATTCTAGATATTCGATTCGCACTAGCAAGTAAAAACATGTCAAAATAGAAAATATGATAATCTTACTACTAGTACAAAACATGATTTCAATTTTTGATATTAAAAAAATGAATATACTTGGGGATATCATCTATGGAGACATGGAAGATACATATTATTATCTTGTTAGAGAAAGGATGAATAGTTATCATGTTAGATCTAATTCATGTGGGAGTGTTTTAATAGTGGATTCACTAAACATAACATAAATAGTAATTTTAAATTACCATATCATGTATACAGTGAGTAAAGAATGATGTATCCTTAGGATAATAGTGTTGATACTTCTATGTATACTATTTAAATTATAATGGCCATATATTATTTAATGTATACAAAGGGTATAGAAGTTACCAAGCTATAATGAGAACTTTTAGATATTATGACATAAATCATAAAAATGTATTATAGTCTAGATACATTATACTAACCAGACACGGATGATGTATGGATATCTGGTGTTGATAGAACAAAATCATTGAGAATTTTTCTCATTATGTTTTCACTTGGTGATCTTGAGTATGTGAGACCATGAAGATTGCCCTGCTAATAGGAACACCACGTGTTTTATGTGTCATTTTTTTATATCTTTGAGAACATTCACTAGCCTCCTGACTTGATATTATTATCATTATATAATATTTGATTGAGAAAATTGTTTAATGAAGAAAACTATGGAATTAATTGCATGGTGAGGTATATTATTTTGGGGTCATCATTGGTGGCATTGAATTGATTGAATAATCAAGATAAAATTCTCAACTTCTGACTGGAAGTAATATCTCAGGCCTAGTTGATCAAGATAGTAGTAACTTCACTAAATCCATGACAATAGAAGAAAAATGTATATCCATCAAGATAGGTCAATGAATAATAAATAAAGAAATAATGGTGACATGAAGTTTTCATCCTTCTTTATTAGATATTATGAGTTAAAGAGATTAAATTACATGATTCAATTCATAGGAAAGGTTTTTATTTCTATATATTTTCTATATATGTTTAGGGAAATTTATGGGTTGTTAGAATCAACTATTGGTACCTCAATGGTATTTATTGTTAACAAGATAACTTCATAGAGGTTAACACAGTTAAATTATTCAAAACTATCAAATATTCTAATGAAAAGGAGTATAAGACATGTTCCCCCACTATATGGTCTAAGTGATGTTCGAGAATAAATGATTGCAAAGAAATAAATAAATTAATATTTTTTGAGTATAGAACACTTAGAGTTGAATTTATTTATTTAATGTAATTAAAAGTAATAAATTGAATACAAGGAAACAATATTTAATGAAAAAATATTATTATAAAATTTATGATTAGTTTAATATTTGAAAAAAATTAAGAGTCAAGTTAATAACTCACTTTAATAACTTAGTGTATTTATTATGTTACATGTATGTGAAAAAAATATAAATGATATTTATGAAATAGTAAATTAGTCCGAGTATATTATTTGTGTTTTATTTATTTTTAAAAACATATTTTGGGGCCATGTATACTTTTCTGGTATTTTTCTACCGTAATATTTAAAATTGGAGGTGGATATCACAGGGAAATAAATTACTATAATATATGATAAACTCTATATATTATATCCCTCTTCCTAGTTTGGGGATAAGATGATATAAGAACAAAATTGATGTTTGGATTCATAGATTGATGGATCATCACTATAGTGATTGTTAGGATGTCAAAGGCTTCAATGGATCTATGTGATATAACCCAGTTAGAAAATATACACTCTAATAGAATTTAAAATCTTGTTTGGATGATCAAGAGGGAATTGTGTTCATTGTTTTGAGTAATGGCTCTTAGATATGAATTATCAATGAGAATTGATAAATATAGATAAATATTGATCAAGGTATAATTTAATTTCATTATGTGTGCTTAAAATCATCATGTCGGATCCTTGGGCCTTCATACTGGGTTGTGATTATTCGATGATGAAGTTGTTACATTGATCACTGGTGAAAACTATTAAATCATAGAACCATATACTTCTTATGCATTCCTTTTTACCATCAGCGGGAATATAGGACCACTACTCATTATCTTTAGAATAATATCTATGTAATCCTTTGATAGTAGGAGTAGAAATATGGTAATACCTCATGTTAAAATTCAATATATTCTGACAGTTTTCCTTTTATATAGACATTATTTATTTTAATTTATATACGATATGATTAGGGTTATAATCCCACCTTTCAATTACTGCAAGAATATTCTGACATTCCTCTATAATAGGAATGATAATATGATCCCACTCCTATCATCCATCCACTATTGGGATCTTTTACAAGATTCAATTACTGGAGAAAGAATATGGTCTTGCTTTATGGCTACCACCATCGTATAATCACAATATTCAACAATGGGAATCAATATATAGTCTTTATCCCTAGTTATTTCTAAAATTTTACATAGGATTCCTTAGTGTGAATAGTAGTATAAAAACATACCTTGTTTTCTACGATCATCCACACCTATATTTCATGGCCTGAGAAATTAGTGCAGGGTCTCATGGGAGGCCTTTTTGGTGTGATTGGCAGGGACTGGGGCCACATGACCTAGGAAATGGAAATAGTTAGCTAGATCCCTACATGAAAACTCTTGTGTAAAAATGAGTATTTAGTTCTCCCTTTTCTTAATATATATAAGGTAAGGGAGGAAATCATTGGAACATTAAAACGAAAATATCTTGAAATAGTTTATCTTGGTAATGGGAACCACCAGACATTACACAGTCCTCCTCTAGTTTTATTTACCATGGGGATTCATTTCTCAAAAGGATCTTTGGAGAGTCCTCCAAAGATTGGATAATATCATTGTGGTTGTACTTCATTAATAGTGTGTTCATAGCCTCATGTTGGGAAAACATTGTTTGGTTCCTGAAAACAAGGATATATCAATTACATGAAATAATTAAAATATTTAATTACAAAATATTCTTATAAACTTTAAGGTTTAGAGTTTTAGAGAGTTAGGATATAAAATTTAATAAAAAACACAAGTCTTTTTCATATAAAATGCATTATTCCCGTTATAGAAAATATTTATTAAAAAAATATAATATTAAATATATCCCAAAAATTATCCTATAAATATAACATTGTAGAAACATATTATATATTACTTTCATTCATAACCTAGGGAAATGTAAACATAAGGAAGTGGTGATCTCAGATGCTTTGTAAAGGACATGCAATGAAATAATAACATAACTTCCGTAACATGTGGATAATAATAAAATAACACAAATAATAGAACATATAGATAATTACATGATGCATAACATGATCATATGTATGTGAATCATAACATGAAAATATGTTTAGAATATAAATCTGTGAAATTGAAGTGTATATCACAAAAGATCATCACTAAGGTGTCTTCAATAAATATTACCAAGTTTATTCACCAAGGTATCGTAAAACATTACCATGAAATATTTCTATGGTAACATGAACACTTAATATCTAGAGATTTAATTTTCACCCAATGCATTAGAGTGATTTTAGGATTCACCCTTCTTATTACCAAATATTTTCACTATGGTATCATAAAATAATACTAAGGCATGTTTTCATGGAATCATAAAGATGGCATCTCATGTAATTAATTATTTACCAAATGCATTAGAATTATATTTGAGAATACCATTAATATTACCATGTTTATTCACTAAGGTAGTATAAAACAATACAAAGGAATAATAGTAAGGAATTATAAGATAATATCATATGATTTAAAAGAGGGTGTTTACATAGATGTTAAATAAATTTTTTATAATTTAAAATAATTTATTGGAAATAAGAAATATATTTGAAATTTAAGGTTAAAAATTATAGAAATATTTTTTAAACTAGTAGATTATGAGTATATTTGGTAAACCATCTATACGTATAGATGAATTTTCATAGAAAAATACAAATATGGAAAATTTTACGATTAGAAGGAAGAAAAAATTAAAATGATATTTTAGGAATTTTTTTAAATTTTATCATAAATGATAATGTTATTCATTACTTTCAAATGTTATATTCAATAATTTTAAGTGAAAACTTTTAAAACCATTAATTTTGAAAGGTAAACTTACATAATATATCCAAGGAATGAAATAATGGTTTTTAAAGGAACGTGTGGGGAAAGATTAAAAAATTATTTTGAATGTATGGAAAACCATATTAATGTTTTTAAATAAATTTTCTGATACATAAGATAAAAAAATAGTAAATATTCCTTTTTAAATGAGGAGATGAAAAATATAGAGGTCGCAATAGATAACAAATAACTAGGTTTCCAATTATAAACGATTGAATTTGTGTTAAATGAAAATATAGAAAACATGGGAGACCACAATTAAAGAGGATGAGAATTAGTCTTAATAATGATATGGTTTTTTATAATTGATTCATCATGTTATACTATTTAGATGAAAAATAATTATACCAAGAGAGGAAGATAATGTACCATGAAATAATATATTATGTGGAAGAAAAAAATCATTGAATAAGGATGTATCACCCCTAGTTTCTGGTACTTGACCCTTTATTTATGTATATTGATCATAGGTAAAAATCTGGTTAGGTATTATAGAGTTCTAGGAGGTTTTTGTAACAATCTAGAGTTTGAAATGATATTTATTTCTAGAAATAAATGTGTATTATAATATAGTAAACAATATAATACACGTACAACACATAGAGAAAACAAAAACACATTATCTAATTATTTAAAATTGTTACATTAGTCTACAATTAAAACCATTAAATTTAAAAATTTTACTGGGGAAAATAAAAAATAGATAAACTACATTTAGAAAATTTGGATCAACCCAATTGGGTAGAATCATCCCTTCCAAAAAAATAGTATAGAAAAAGAAAATTATATTAGTAAAACAATCAAAATTATTGAAAATTAAAATGTAGAACCATCAGAAGAAATGATATGAATAGTTAATGATGGAATGAATAGAAATTTATACTAGTTAATGCAACCATTATAATACTAATGTGACTATTGGAATAGTAACATGGCTGTTTGGAATATTAACATGACTTTTGGGAATAGTAACCTGACTGTTGGAGTAGTAATTTTACCTAAAAGTAATAAATTATTATATAAATATTATTTATCAAAATTAATTTAATTAAATATAACTATTATAATTCCAAAAAATAAAAATCATGTTTAAAGACTCAAAAAAATATAAGAATGTTTTTAATAAAATATATTTTAATGTATTTTTTAAAAATCATAATTTGTATATTATAATGTAAATTAATTATTTTTTAAAATTATTTTTATTAAATAAATACCATTTATGAATTCATAATTTTAAAATTTTACTGGGGTTATTTTTTGATAATTTTTAAAAAAACTTCAATTTTCATGTAAATAGTAAAATACACTTCTTTCGGTAACTTGTGTGTGTTGAATTACACAATTAATGATGTAATAATGGCCTATTCATTTATAGAAAATAATTCATAAAAAACATAATTTTTCAAATGGGTCATTATAATACAATAAAAATGATTTATAAACCTAAAAGGTACTTTTGAGTTTCTAAAATCAAATATAGTCCATAAATTTAATATTTTATCACTTTTGGACCATTACTTTTGATTTAACTAAATAATACAGATTATAAAGTCCTGAAAACTCTTAAAATAATGTTATTTAACTAAAATATGGTATATAGTGTAAAAACTGTCATTATTAAAAGGTTTACCTTGGATATAGTATTTTATTCAATATTTGATTCTAAAAACACCCCTCTCCTAAAGTATAAATAACCTCTCCCTCCCCCAGGAAAACCACTACTACATCACTTTTATAATGAAAATATCTAACCAAATTCACTCTATAATACTTTTATCATACATAGGTATATTATGGATCCATCCAAATCATTGAATAAATGGACTTTAGAGCCGTAGAGAAGAAACAACACTACGAAGAGTGTAAACTCTCACTAATTTTTTATATCATTCACCAATACTATTTCCCATTTTTCTCCAACACTTTTAAAAAAATTATATAAGGAAAATTAATTAATATTATAACATTATATTAATTACGTTAAATTTATTTATATATTATATTTACGACATAATAAATTGGCATACTTCTCTTTCCCACTATTTTGACAATGTCCCGTTAACGGTCGGTTAAACACAAATGAGGATGTTTTAAATTCATTTTTTATAAATAATCATATTTATGTATTTAATAAATTAATTATGATATATAAATTAATAAATATATTTTATTTAATATTATTTAATTTATTTTACTTATTCATAAATTACCTTGAACAAAGTACAAAAATCGAAGAAAATCTATAAATTTTAATGGAAAACATGATATCAAATCACTTCAACATAAAAAGTGGATAATCAAGAAATATAATACAATTGTTATAATTGATAATCATGGAACTAAATTGATATAATTCACTTCTTCTTCCGTATTTTAAATAACATGTGTTAATTGTTTAGGAGGTAGATATGCGATGAAATAAAGTGTAATTTAAAGTAAGGGAATTCTCGAACCCAACTCTTTTTTGGGTTATCCCTCTTAATCAAAATATTTGGTATTGAAATTCCAATAATGTTTCAAAAATATAATTTAACTGTTCTTCCCTTTTCATCTCATGGATATAAATATTTCCACTTGTATTTTTAATCCAAAAAAATATTTTAAAAAATATAATTTATTTACAAAACACATCAAAAAATCCTCTTGAGTTTATTCTTCTTCGATCAATAATTATTATGTGTATATAAAATATTTTTTCCTTTATTCAATTAGGAACCAAAACGTTATTCGTTAAAAAATGTTCTCTGAAATATTTAGGAAACACATTCCTTTCCAAGGGTTATTTCATGACTATTATTTTTATACATTCCATGTGGGATTCATGATTATTTGAATATTATGATGTGATGGGTGGGAATGGTATTATATATAACTTCAATTAATTTGAAAATATGATTTTCCTCATGAGATTATATATATTGTTCTTGAATATTATTATAGATTTGGTCACAATGATGATGTTGTGATTTTTTATACATGCTATGTGTGAACATGATGCTAGATCTATTCAAAACTATGTGTGGTAATTTACCACTACGTAATTATGTTTTGTTTTTATGTATATGCTAAATTTAATCCATTTATAAAATCCTTCCATAATTATAATGTTAATGATCATATTATTAAGATATGATGTTGATTATTGTGATCAGCCACATTATATTGATCCATGTCCCTTAATCCACTTCTTACGCGGCTTTTAACACAACTATTTCTTTGATGTATATCCTCAGGGGACTACATTTACTAAGAATAATGTGATGTTTTTAAAAGGACAAATAATAAATTTTTAAATTGAAATTTTTTTATTACTATTTATAAGTTATGTATGCTCATAATTTTATCGTGATACTAATCCATTAGATCCTTGAATGTATAAATATTATGTCATTTATCACTAAAATGATGTAATGTTAATGTAAGAAAAATTAATTTCACTAAAGTTTGAATCAGAGATACAATTTAGTGAATTTGGGAATTAGTATTAGAAATAGATAGTGAAACCCATATGTATACATCTATGTATAGTTAAATATCCTAGAATAAATATTTTAAAAAATATTATAAATAGATATATTATAAAATATATTACTTTAGAGTTAACATACTCAAAATTATAAATTATTTATTCATTATTTATTAACTAATGTTTTGTTAAAACCTTTTTTATCTTAGAAAATGGTCGAAACTAATAGAAACAAAACCAAAAACCAATGTAAGGGATTACACAATTATTATCCAAATGACATTCCTAATGAAATGGGTGATGGAGTTCAAATCATTCTAGTGATTCTTACCCAACTATCTCATGCTATGAACAATTATCTAAACTACATGGAATGTATACCTTCACCCAAGAATGAACAACTAGCTATTGAGTCCATTATACATCATTTACTACTGATGTTTAGTGGATCTTCTGATCCACCTTCCATGGAACAATGGATTAACTCAATTGATAATATCTTATCTATGATCCATTGTTCAAGGAAGAAGAATATGACTCTAGACATCTATCTATTTGATAGAGATGCCGAACAATGGTGGTCGTTGATAAATAATAAAAATTCAAAGGATAAAATGGATGAGATGGAGTGGGATTAAATTAAGAAAATATTTCATAAAAAGTATTTACCTCAAACTCTTTAAACAAATATAGATATATAATTCATAGATATAAAGAAAAAAAGGTGAATCTTTCACAAATTATGAGTCAAACTACACAAGGCTTGCAAGAGATGCCTCGTGTTTTGTATCTGGAATGATAGAGAAAATAGATAGATTATTTAGTAGTTTAAAACCACATATTCCAAATGATCTATTTATCTATGACTTTGATAGTTTTTAATAATTTTTTAGGAGTTCTCTCAATGTATATATGGAGTTTGATGAATTATTTGATGGTTATGGAGATAATAAGATAAGAATGGATTTTTAACTTGTTGAGTTAAATGAAGAATGATGAAAGTGGATCAAACCACTGATTTTTAAATAAATTTGGAAGATGAATCATATTAATTAAATCAAATTGATGTGGAAATGAATCATGTATATGATAGAAGTCCACCAATATCATGAATTTCAAAGGGACACGATGAATCCAACCAACATGATGGATAAAAGGAAGGAACCTCCTAATGAAACTCTTATGGTTCAAGGCTTCAACTATAGGGGGAAATGTTACAATGACGCCAATAAACTAAACCATGGTTCCATGGGGGAAATTATCATCAAAACCCACAAAATACAATAGATAAAGGGGAAGCTTATTACCTTACTGATGCTGAAGTGGAGCTGGAAAATGAATCCATACAAGTACACTTTCTATACACTCTGAAATGGAAAATGATTTATTTGATTCTATTTACACACATTAATTTATATTCATCATGTTTTATAGAACTATTGAATAAAATACCTGATACCTTAAAGTAGATATATACGCAAACATTCTTAGTGATGTTATCATTACAACCCATGTGTTGTATTATTCTTTAGTTATCATTTTTTGGAATACTCTTCAATCAAATATACTAATCCTTCCCATGGTAGAATTTGATGCTATACTAGGAATGTATTGGCTCTTGTTATATATATCACACATCAATTGTTGAGAAAAGGAAATTTATTTTTATATTAAGAACTATAAAATGTTCCTATAAAAATGTATGGTAGACCGAGATTCATATTTGTAGAGACCCAGTTATTCCCTTATAATACATTGTAATATTTCTACACATATTTCCCGAGCTAGGCACTGATATGGTGTGAAATTTCAAGGCTCGATGTACCCAGATTAATTTTTTATAAAAATATTAAGTTTATTTTATACTCAACACATGATGGAAACATGATTTCTCTTAAATGGTATCTTAGATTAGAAATCCAAGGGCATGGTTGAGTCCAGAGTGTAGCGTTTACACAAGTTGGGAGATAACTTTTGTCAGCATGGTCCTTATAAAGAAAAATCTATAGAGGATGTAACCATAAATTAGATAATTGATTAAAATTACTTTATCTCATATTTCATGTTAAATAACATTTGAATAGGGACTCGTGTTGGAAATCAAAGACCAATGTTTAGTTTGTAATGGGGTGTTCTACCTATGTGCACTATAAAGATAGAGGGTGTGGGATGTTCGGATCCCACAATTGTTGGAAGTAAATTCTATAATTAGGTTTTTAAAGAATGAGTAAGGGTTTTTCACATTTCCTCCCAATGCTGGTGAATCTCTCCCCTCTCCTTCCATTGGAAAACTGATGTCGGATTCTTGATGGATTGTGACAAATATTAATTTATGAGTAGATCATACCACAGTAAATGCAATGACAGATTCAAAATCAAGGTAGGATTATTCAATAAAATTATGCATTCTTGGATTGACGTTTTTATTTTAAAATTCATTTCTATTCATTTACGCTTCTTTAAAACCCCTTTTTGATGGCCATACTAACACGACCATCGACTGTTTCAATTCTGGATAGCTCGTTCCCCGTGTTCTTCATCATTCTTCGACGTCTACTTTTCACCACACTAAAATAGAATCCAACATTTCAATAGAATAATGGTTCCGTTAAGGTCATGATCTAAGGATTCCGAATCTAAGATGATTTTGAGTTTTGGGCACTGAAGGAGATGTGGTAGTGAGTGGATGTGGCAGCTACTTTTCATCACGTCGAAATGTCGATGAATCTTTGAGTGGAGCATGAATCTGTGTTTATCAGGATATAAGGATCCCAGATCTATCCTATTTTCAATTTTTCGATCACTGGGGTGTTCTCAGTAGTCTTCAGAAGGACCACTAGCACACAGTGTTCTGACGGTGGTCCGGCCGCCAAAGTCAGCGGTAGCTGCCGAAGGTGGCAGTGGATGTGGGACCTGGAGAGGCAGCCAACTGGGTGCAGGGATGGTGTTGCAGAGCATGAAGTAATCAAAGTGGTGAGAAGATTTTGGGGATAGAATGGGAAACTTCTAACTGGAGTGATAGGTTGGGTCGGTCTGAGCCAGCTGGTCTGGCCAGAGTAGCCCGGTCTTCGGGTGAACCTTCAAACTCACATATCTTTCAAACAAAGAATCCATTTTACATTCTATCTACAGCGACATGACCCTACATTCAAGATTGACCTTTTGAGTCTAGTTTAGAAATTTTATATTTCAAGATCATGGTTCGGGACCCTGAAATGCTCAAATAATTATTACAATATATTATTATTACAACTTTGACCCTCCATAACTTTTTCATATGGCATCTGATTGATTTTCCATCAGTGGTATTGTGAATTTTAATTTCAGGAAAATGTTTCATAACCAATTTTGAGTACATAAACAAAACTTTAGGTATGGGACCCATGAGGTCCTATTTTTGTTTTTGTAGTTAAATGTTACTTCTTCACTAAATTTCCATTTGGTATGAATGGATAGTCAATCATGTGTGTTTTCCCGAGAGGATAATAGTGGTGAGATTTTTTTGACATGTTACGGAATTGATGAATAAGCCCCATGAGGCATCATTCATGTGTGATGTAATTAAATGGAGCTTCCTCAATAGGTGACTAATTTGGTAAAATGAATAGTCGATCCTGTTTGATTTTCCACAAGGACTGAAATGGTGTGATCCATTTAGATATCTGGAGAAGTTTGAGGATGCATGCCTATAAAATGATGTTTTTTCTTCAGGACAGTGATTAGCATCGTGCGCTCATAATTATTTTGGGCTAGAGGTGTCATGTACTCTAGGAGTGCGCGGTAATGCCCAAGGGTGCTCATATGTAGTACAATACCCGAGTGTGGTTGGGTACATGGCCAGGCGATGAGGTGGGTCCACACATTGTGTGGGCCCCACATACATTGTGTTCCACACTGAATCTTCTATCCCTCATATCTCCTTCATTGGACTCTGATCATGTCCCTTGATTAGCCTATCCTATGTGTTATTCTATGTATAATGTCAGGTTGAAATCAATTTAGGCTTTCGAGTTATGATGAATGGTGTTCCGAGCATGACCCACCTTCATGTTCTGATTAATGATAGCAGTGATTAGGTAGGCATCTTAGATTATTCTGAGTGGAACCCTCCAGGTCGGCTCGGCATGGGTCCTCGATGAATTTATAGTGGCACCATCTAGGTGGGTTGGGCATCGTTCCTCAATGAAATTAGACTGGCACCCTCCAACCGGGTTGGGCATGGGTCCTCAACGGATTCTTAGTGGCACACTCCAGCTAGGCTAGGCATGAGTCCTCATCATATTCTGGGTGGAACCCTCTAGTCAAGATTGACATGGGTCTTAGATGGCACTATTTTGGAACCCTCCAACCAGGTTGGACATGGGTCATCATCCTATTCCATGTGGAACCCTCCATTTGGGTTGAGCATGGGTCCTCGATGTCACTAGAGTGGAACCCACCAGGCGGGATGGATATGGGTCCTCAGCCTTGAGGCACGACCTATTGACTATGAAAATCAGTGAAGAGACATAATTTGACATATCTATGGACTCATGAGTAAGAGGTTATTTATCCCCACAGAGGATTATCCATGTGATGTTACCTAAAACCATCAGGGTGAGATAGTACTTCCCAAATAAGATAGTATCATGGTGTAGTGATTAAGTCCCTTTGTCTTGTGGGTTCAGGGTAGACGTGAGGGAAGCTGAGCATTGTTTATGGATACTTATAGAACTTTTGAAATAAATATTTTCCTAGGATGAGTTGTGAGATGGAGGTCCCCTTAATCTCTTATTTGAGATTCTATGACTAAGCATGTACATATAACCTATTTTTGAGTACCCACACCTTAGGTTTTGGTTACCCTACTTCTAGGAGACACGAAGACACATGGGGTATGCCATGTACTTTCTGTGTCTAGGTTCTTGTGGTAGTATGAGTATACTCCCCTACAATAGGTAGCAAAGACTCAATGAAAAGTTCTTCTTCTCACTGTTTCTATCTCCTTGGGTATTAGATAAGTTTACTTTACTCTTTTATTGGGATTAGCTGTACTCCTTTACGGTAACTTTTTCATTCAACTACTTTCCTCTTCAGTTGTATCCCTTACTGCTCACCCTTCACATTTTTGGGGTGTCCTATTGAGTATGTTTATACTCATTCTTACTTGGGATTTAACCAAACATGTCATGCCCTTTGCAGAAATCAATAGGTTGATCGTGACTTCACATTAGATTAGGGATACAGATTCTTGGACGACGTACATTGGTCATAGCTTGGGATCCTAGAGTGGGGCTCTCTCAGCTATTTTAGTTTTCAGTTAATACCATGTTGTGGAACTATTTTGGTTTTGAATTTATTTTCCCCTTTCCCTTTCAGGTTAATTTTATGAACTTGTACTGTTTAGAGTTTGATGAGTGTTTTTTACTTTATATATAGCAGTGTTTTATATTGTTTTAATTTCCCTATACACTATTTCCTTGAGTTGGTTGTGTGTCTATGTGTACATGTTCGTTGGAAAAGGCCCCCATGAGTTTTTTGTTCCTTCGACCCTTGTCTCCAACCCCTGGACTATGTAGGTGGTTTTAGGGTACCTACAGCTTGAACCTGGCATGGTTCGGGTCATGATAATATGGTATCAAAGGTGGTTCCATCTTTGGGTCATAGTTTGAATGTTTCCCTAAAAAGTCTTGGTTGGGTTTAGGGAAATAGTTTCAACATGCCTCGAGAGTGGTTCTCCATCTAGGGAGTCTAGTGATGGTATGGTGGCAGACATAGCCACTCACCAGGACCTTGATTACCCATTTGTGAACTCAGAATGATGAGACATCTATTGTAGGGAACTTTGGTACATGCATCATGTATAATTGATTCATTTATTGTACCTATTAAGTCATCTACACATTATGGTTTATATATATATATATATATATATTCTCATTTGACCATGGTACTCCTTGATAAGTTTTAAGATGCCTCTGCAATGATAACCATCCATGACACTAGCTCTGGTTCATGATGACGACCTTGTGAGCAACGAGCCCTCAGTTCAGGTTCCATCATGTGATTCCCTTCCTCCATGTTGGTAGGTAGTAGCACCTCCACCCGTTGAGCAGTAGTTACTCCCAACTAAGTAGGTTGAGGACATGCACAGGCTGAGTGCACTCTACAAGTTCTGTAATCATAGACCAATGAGGTTTCACGGTGAGCCAAATCCTCGGGCAGTAGAGGTTTGGCTAGAGTGGGTGGTATGCCTATTCTCGATTTTTTGAACACTGACAGATTAGATGGTAAATTTTGTTAGTCGGCATTTTACATAGAGTAGCTGGGCATTGCTGGAGTTTGTTTACTCAGATACATGATGAGTTGGTACTCTTGTGGGATGACTTTCAGCAGTAGTTCCATTAGGTGTACAACCCCTAATTCCTATGCTCTGTCTAGATTCATGGGACTTATAAATATTCAATAGGGAGGGATGATGGTGAATGATTATGAATCTAGGTTTGTATACATTACACGCTACTCTAGGGACATGATCCATTATGGCTACATCCGGGAACAGAAGTTTTAGTAGGTACTATGTAGAGAGATCCATGCAAGTGTATCTCCCTTATGCATCCCAACCTATACTAAGGTACTGGAGTAGGCACTGGTGACAAAGATCATTCTTTTAGTGAGATGCCAATTAGCCAGTTTCTATAGTGGTAACATCATATTTTATATTCCTTCCATATATAGAAGATATTAGTTGGTAGGGCCTCGATGTTGGAGGCCTTCCCATGATCAGAATCAGAAACATGGTCTGGGGCTGTGTAGGGCATCGGGGCATCCCTTGGAGGTATGGTGTTATGATTATGACGGTAAAGGTCACATGGTATGATATTGAATGACCATACATGTTGATCTTCATATATAGATAGTAAATGAACCACTATGGTAGAGATAGTGTCATTATTAGGGATCTCCCAGATGAGGATAGGGTGGTCCTCAGTGAGGTGGTGCTAGAAGAAGAGTAGGTTGAACTACGGTTGGTGGACTAATCTATGAGATCCATCCACCACCACCAGGTGTCCCATGATAGGCTCAGGGAGATTGCGTCCATGTCTATTGCCAGCTTCATATTATGTATGTCTATGATCCTGCAGTGGGTGAGTTGATAAGTGGTACACTCTGTGTCTTCTTAACCTTTTGTATAATAACATGTTATATAATATATGTGGTACTATTTTCACCATGTTTATTTCTTTTGGTTTTACCAAGGTGACACGAGGCATCTTTTTAACCATGTTTCATTATTTTTCGATGTAGAATTTAATGCACAAGGAAGAGGGTCATTCCCCTATCAAGATTCTTATTTGTAACATGAGATTAACCATGACAGATATTCAATTACACCCAAAGAAGATAGTATAGACATGTGGTGGATGATTCCCCATGACTTCTATGTTCATGGCATATTTATGTAGTGAAGTGTCGAAGGAGGTCTTGGAATTTACAGTGGATTTTTTATGCTTGACCTCCTTTCGCTTAGGATGACACTAGTAGGTGTTACAGAGTGTCTGGTTTGGGGTTACACTCCTTCCAAGAGAGGCATAGTCATACAGGGTATGCCACGTGATTTCAGTGTCTACATTCTTGCAGTTTTATGTGTTTACTCACTTTCTATGTTGTTTTGTACCATTACATGATCAACATCAACCTTGATATAACAGTTATCAGGTACATGTCGATGTGATGGAGACCCATGAACATAATTACGCGACTCACTTCCTAGTGTTGGAAGCGATAACCATTACTGTGAGAATGTAGAGACACTAACTTCTATAAATGTGCATTTTTGTTCTTTCAGACCACCATAGCCTCAGGTACGTCTACACCCATACAAACGTGAACATGATTCAATGGTGATGGTTGATATTCCTACAAGACTATAATGTAGAGATAGTTTATACTCTGTGAAAGGGTGATGTTTAGCAGATTCCTTTACTAAGAAGTCGCAGGCTCGCCTGGTGTGGGATGTTTTGGAGTTGTTAGTTTCCCTACAACTGAACCTAATGGGGAATGAGGGTAAAATATTTCTTCAGTCAATGGTGTTTACTTCTTCGCTTATCAATCATGTGATATAGTTCCATTTGTGAGACATCGACTGTGAGATCTTGTGTGCCTATGATATCCAGAGACAATGCACCAAATAGATATTCTGAAGGAGGGAATAATGAGATCTTGTTCCCAGGGTAAGCAGTGGTTCTGACTGAAATGAAAGAGGAGGTGATGTGAGGGTATCAAACTTCTTTCTTAGTTGTACATCCGAGTTTTCATAATATATATAGTGATCTTTAGTGGTAGTTTTGGTGGTTTGACGTGAGATAAATTGTAGTTGATTTCATCTCACGATGCCTCACCTATCAGTAGGTGAAGGTTGAGCATTGATTTTTGTTTGGTTGTTACATCCAATTGATATCCTAGAGTGGTAATGGGATTTCATATCCATGGACTTCATCATAGGGCTTCTATGCACATTGAAGGTACATGACGATATCTAGGTAATAGAAGACTAACTAATGAAGTCGGTGCACTTACTTTTTATCAAGGAGCATAGTTTGGTAAATTGTTTGGGGTAGTTGTATGTGTGTGTGATCATCTGCCTTCATGGGGTAACCTCAAAGTTTTCCTTCGATCATGATTCATGGTTTTTTTCATGATTTTGGATATGCATACATGAGTAATTTGGGACCCAGCTACTGATGAGTACATCATTTCACCCTCATATTGATGGTCATACGGAGCACACAATCTAGGTGTCAGAAAATATGTTGAGGGTTTGTGTGTTTGCCTTCATCTAGGAAGGAATGATATCACTAAAGTTCATCAGGCAATTCCAGATCACGTAGAGGGTTGGAAAGGCTTCCTACCACCTTTCCCTACCCCCACTGTTGGAGCGGTTTCATGAATTTTTCCACATTTTTTAGCTGAGGATATACATGCATGATCCTACACATGTCATCGATATGATCAGACCATATGAGAAAAAATTAACCCCTAGGTTCATGTGTTATGGAATCAATGAAATGTGCATGAGAGTTCCTGGGAGAGGTAGAACCACGTGTGATTTTAGTATCCCTGGTTGTTTCCCATGTTTTCATTTTGGGGATGAAAATCTTGCAAGAAAGAATGATGTAGAGACCCAGTTTTTTCCTTATAAAACTTTGGAATACTTATACACACATTTTCAAAGCTTGGAACGGAGAAAACATGCAATTATGAGGAACGGTGTGCCCAAAATAAATTTTTTATAAAAATATTAAACATATTTTATACTACTCATAAAAATAAAATGGTATGTCTATTAAATGATAGCTCAGATCAGAAATATGAGGGCATGGTTTAGTACGGATCATTTAATTTACCTTAGGCAAAATATAATTTTTTTTCAGTGTGGGCCTCCTATAGAAAACACCATGAAGGATGTAACCATAAATAAAATACTGGAATAAAATTATTTTATCTCATACGTAATATCAAATAAATTTTGAACAGGGGATTGGATTGGAAATCCATGACCACCATTGGGTTCTTAATGGGGTGATTTACCAAAGTGCGACATAAAGTGAGAGAGTTCAGGATGTTCTGATCCCATGACTATTGGTGGGAGATTCTATAAATAAAAGTTTATGGAAATGATAAAAGGATTGGATTATTTCCCCCCAATGCAAGAGAATCTCTCTCCTCTCCTTCCATTGGTGAACAAATGATATATTCTTGATGGATCATGATGGAACATCATATCAAAGAATATCATAGTGTAGATAATGAAACAACAGATTCAAAATATATGTAGGATTCTTCTTTCATATTATGCATTCTCCGACTGAAGCTCTCGTTTAAAAAAAAATAGTCTTTTTGACTACATTTAAAACCCCTTTAGAAAACAATACTAACAAAAAAATTGTCCTTTTTAATTATGGATCACTCATTCCTTATGATCATCCTCATTCTTCATTGTTCTTCAACATTCATCAATGTCTACTTTTCACCGCACTGAAACGGCATCCAGTCTTCAAGTGAAGCATGGTTCTTTGAATTTCATGATCCAAGGATTTATGATCTTTGACAGTTTTGAATTTTGGGAACTAGAGGAGACGCAGTGGTGATCTGAAGTGATGGCTACTTTTCTTCATGTCTAAACATCAATGAATCTTTGAGCGGAGAATGCATATGTATATATCGGGATATGAGGATCCCAAAACTCTCATTGTTTTAATTTTTTGATCGTCGGTGTGTTATCAGTGGTCCGTAAACGGACCTCAAGTGTGTAGAGGTTTGTATGTGGTCTCACCACAGAAGACGGTGGTCCAACTGTGGAAGGCACAGGTGGCCGCGGGAGCCATCTTGGTGGACAGAAGGGTGTGGGACGTCAGCACAGGGTGTGTAGGAGGCGGCGCAGCTGAGAACTGGCATGGTGGGTGAGGAGGGTTGTGGGATGGAACAACAGAACAGGGATCCTAGACTATAGGCCATGGGCCATGTCTTGGTGAGGTGGTCCGCAAAGTGATGGGTCAGGCTAGACAGAGAAGGCCAGCTATAGCGGGCAAGTCCAGCTTAAGCCATCTGGTCTTCGGGTGAACCTTCAAACTCCTATATCATTCAAACCGAGCATCTTTATTATGTGTCATCTACGTCGATGTGACCCTACTTTTGAGATGAACCTTTTGAGACAAGTTTTTAAATTTTATATTCTAGTCTCATGGATAAGAAACCTGAAATTCCAAAATAATAATAATATATTATTATTATTACAAGTTTGACCCACCATAACTTTTTCATACAGTGTCTGATTGACATGCCATTAGTGGAATTGTGACCCTAAATTTGAGGTGGATGTTTCAATACTAATTTGGGGTACTTAAATAGAGCTTTAGTTGTGGGACCTAAGAGGTCCAATTTAGGTATTTGCGGTGAAATATGTCTTCTTCCCCGGTTTTCCATTTCGAAAAAATGAATAGTCAATCACCTGTGTTTTTCTAAGTGGATAAAAATGGTGGGATGCATTTAAAGTGTTCAGGAATCACGGAACGTGCCCCTAGAAGCACCACTCATTTGTGATGCAGTGAAATGATTCTTATTCATAGGGTGTACGATTCCAGAAAATAAATAGTCGATCATGTATTCTTTTCTGCCAGGATTGCGATGGTGTGACATATTTGGATATCTGGAGCTGTTTGAGGATCCATGTAAGTGAAATAATATTTTTACACTTAGGACAAGCGATGAACATAGTGAGCTTTTCATCTTTTTAGAATAGAGGTTCTATGTACTTTGAGAGTACATGAGCATGCCTAGGGGTACTCGTACATAGTACAGTAACCAATTGATGTCGGGTACATGGCCAGACGATAAGGTGGGGCCACACACTATGTGGTCCCCACACACTCCATGTTTCACACTAAATCATAAATCTCATGTATATCTTTCATTGGACTCGGATCTTGGCCCACGAGTAACCTATCCTGTATTTTTTTCAAGTGGATCATGATGGCAACCTCAGTTTTGGATTTCACATTACGATGAATGGTGTTCTAAGCATGAAACACCTTTAAGCGGTGTCTAATGGCAGTATTGATCAGGAAGGTATCTCGGATGATTCTGAGTGGAACCCTCCAGGTTAAATGGGCATGGTTCCTCAACAATATGAGAGTGGAACCCTCCATCTAGGCTATGCATGGGTCCTAAAATGATTTGGAGTGGCACCATCCATCTAGGATAGGCATGGGTCCTCGGAAAATTTAGAGTGTAACCCTCCATCTGGGATGGTCATGGGTCCTTGAAGACATTATAGTGGAACCCTCTAGCCGAGTTGGGAATGGGTCCTCATCCTTTTCCAAGTGGAACCCTCCATTCAGTCTAGGAATGGGTCCTTGATGACACTACAGTGGAACCCTCTAACCGTGTTGGGCATGGGTCATCATCCTATTCCGAGTGCCACCCTCCAGCCAGGCTAGGCATGGGTCTTCTACCTTGAGGCATGACCTATTCACTATAAATATTAGTGACAAAACATTATTTTACATAACTCTAGACTCATTAGTATGAGGGGTTCTTTGCCCGCATAGACGTTTCCATGTGACACGACCTAAAACCATGAGGGTGAGATTGTGCTTCCCAAAGTGAATAGTGTTAAAGTGTGGTGATTGAGTCCCTTTGACTTGTGTGTACGTGACTAATGTGAGGGATGTTGGGAATCATTGATTGATACTTATAGAATTATAGGTGACTCTTTTCCTAGGATGACCTATGAG
The DNA here is from genome assembly GCA_963277665.1 of Viscum album. Lineage (NCBI taxonomy): Eukaryota > Viridiplantae > Streptophyta > Magnoliopsida > Santalales > Viscaceae > Viscum > Viscum album. The sequence continues at coordinate 877,475,423 of OY728136.1, forward strand.
ATATAGACCCAATTACTCTCTCATTTGGGATTCTTTGAATTACAATATACATGTATCATATTTTTCAGTATCCACTCCTTGTGTTTTTGTGTCACGACCCGTCCTCAAGGCCCGTGCCGTGACTACCCCAATCTCGTCTTCCAAAGGCCAGGGGCTGGCGACTAGCACCAAAGGCGTAAATATCTAAACTGGGAAGGTATTGCCTTTATGATAGTAAACAAACACAACAGAGTACGCAACAAAAAGTAAAGACTAAGTAAAACTGAATTCAAAAGAGTGTGCTGGAAAGTAAATGGGCTAGTGTATACAAACCCAACTGAACAACAAGTACAAGTAAAGGGACATACATCTGAAATTAAAGAGAAGCTCTGGGATCATCCTCCAGGAATTCCTACCTGAAGGGTAGGTACATATGGCCACCTCAGCTCCCACGTCCGTCAATCTCCACCATGTTCCGACTCATCACAAGGTCCACCTCTAGGTACCACCCAGTTATGGCGCTCTCAGCCTCCGTCAGCGCTGTCCATCATCTGCATCCATCACAATGAGGTTTAGGCATAGCCCGTGCAAGGGTGAGTCTAACGATACTCAGTAGGGGCCCCGACACCCTCATGGTCTCACAATATCCACTAATGATAAACAAGAAGTAAGAAACAATTACAAAGCATCAACCAAACCTAATTATGTATATCCCCATACATATACCTATGTTACCAATCTCAGTCCGGCTCCAACTCTCGAGCCCAAGAACAATCTAAATCCACAATGGAAGTAAAGTCAATCACCACGATGATAATGGTTGAAAGACATGAATCAGGTCACATAGGTATGCCACAATAGAAGAGATATTAGATGATCATATGTAGCCACTGGATCATCTAAGATGTCAGACCCACACAGGATACAGTCCAGCTAAGTCATCGGACCCACACAGGATACATGACCGGCTATCTCATCAAGTTGTCGGACCCACCACAGGATATAGTCCAGCTAATCCTTCGGAACCACATAGGATACATGACCAGATATTCTAGAGTAATAGAGATGATCAGATGTAGTCACTGATTCATCTAAGATGTCGAACCCACACATGATACATGACCAGCTACTCTATCAGAACTGTCGAACCCACTCAGGATTTCCGATACAGTTTTCATCATCGTCAAACCCACGGAGGATTCTGGTATGGTAGTCATCGTCACAACCAGCTCTAGGGTTCCCACACACACAATGATCGATTCCAGGAGGGTCTGCTCCTCGAGCAAAGGGGTCGATACATCAACTATCATGAAGTCCTGAGTTGATGTATCCCAATGTTCTGTCTCATCAAAAGAAACCCAACATGAAAAATGGTGTGTTAATCGGATGCCTGGTCTGAGAGTTATTGGCTTTTCCATTCCAGGGGCCCAATTGGTTTTTAGGATCCAACCAACCCGGTTTTACTCCAAAAGAAACCCAACGTGACAAAAGGAACCCAACGTGACAAATGGTGCGTCAATCGGACGCCCAGTCTAAGAGTTATTGGTTTTTCATCCCAGGGACCCCAGTGGTTTTTAGGATAAAACCAACCCGATTGTACTCCAGCTGCATTCTAACCTCAAGGGACGTATTCCAAAAGAACCATCTCATAAAAAGGAAACCAACGTAGTTTACGACACGTCAATTGGACGTCCGGTCCTTAAGTTATAAGCGTTTCCGCTTCGAGGGCCCGGTTGGTTTCGGGTTCGAACCAACCTGGCCATACAAAAACTTCTCCAAAGCCTTGAGTGTGATATAGAGAAATGACCGTCTCGATCCAAGGAATCAAATTCAATTTTTGGTCCATCGATTTGAGGTTTGTAGCTAATGTTATGGGAGAATAACCGAATGTGTTCCGAAGAGGGGGGTCTGGGTCCGGTCCGACCCGACCCGGCCCAACCCGCCCTGGGTTGGCCCGAACCGGGTCGACCCGACCCGGATCTGGGTCTGGCCCAACGGCTGAGGCCTAACCCACGTGTAGTGTCCCTGCCCGTGCGTCAGGCGGCCCGTCTCGGTGGCCGGCCACGCCTCTTCCAGCTGGCCAACCGCGATGCGGGGGGGGGGGGGGGTTGTAATGGCGTTGGCAGCTGGTGCCAGCCTTGCCTCCCGGAACCCGTGGACGCGGGTTCCACTCTGTTTCCACAGCTGGTGTCATGACGGTCTTCCGTCGCCGGTGCGCGAGGGGCGCTGCTGCCCCCAGGCGGTCGGCCGGTGTCGGCCGCCGCCTCCCATTGCCGGTGCCGCCGCGCTTCACCGCGGGCCACCAGAGTCATTCTGGTGGTTTGTTTTGCCTTCCTCATGTTCCTACAACCTCCTCAAGTCATTCCCTTCACTTCTATGGCCTCAAATCTTCATTTCCCTTCCATTCACCCGTCACCCAACAAACCGCGCATCAAGAATGAAAAGGCGGAGGGTCCGGACTTGTTCGTTAGCCTGTGCCCTCCATGTTAGAGGTTCAAACGACTATCCAACATATATTTGCCAAATTAAGAGGGTATAATTCACGTATATAAAATTATACAAAAACCCTACCTCAATTCAAGGTTTGTTCGTCATCAACGGCGTCGATTCGTTGACGTCGGTGTGAGTCTGATGAGGAAGTGTCGTTGTTGGCGACATTCTTCACGGGCAGCATCTTCTCCCTAGACCCGGAGGAAAAGGAAGGGTGATGGGAATTCCTCATGGGCATCGCCTCACGTTCTTATCCAGGTTGAAGAAGGTAGAAGGATTAGAGGGTTCTTCATGTTCTTCTTGGAGAGAGAGATGTTCTTCGCAGGAAGAAGGCGCTCCCTAATTCTCCAAGAGTTCTCCCCAACAGAATAATTGCCAACCCAAATCAAATATTAGGCTCCCTAATATTTTAATCTTGCCACGTCGTTCAATAGAATTCAAAATAAAATTAATTAATGAGGACATTAATTAGTTGATTTGGCATGGAGAGTTTACCCAAATTAATAAAGGGGAGCTAAGGAGTTTAAGAGGAGTTAAATGGGGGTTTCAAGGGAGTTGAGGGGTTAGTTGATTGTGTGGGCCCCACCACACTTTATCATCTCATGGGAGGTTATGTGGGGAGTGGGCCCCACATCTAACTCCTCTTTGGATAAGATAAACACCCCTTAAAAATAAATTTGTTATACACAACAATTTTATTTAATTTATTATGAATCCCCAAATTATAACATCTACTCTCGACCAAATACAGCTGCAGTAAAGGTCCCCTTAAGAGAATATCGGCACTGCAAGTTCATCAGTGTCCTTGGATTTCAATTATGAGCTCCGATTCAAAATATAGAAAAACCTGAACGTACGATTACTGAATGTACCCAAAAATAACTTTAGAAATAGATTATGGGCACACTGGGCCTCGGAATCAGGCGCCGTGAGAAACTACAGATGCGTAAAATTCAAAATAATTTATGAAAAAAATTTCCTTGAAATTTCTGTGTCTTTGCATTACCCCCACCTCAGGGATTTACGTCCCCTTAAAGCTACAACACACACTAGGGAAACAAATGGGGGTGCTGAACACGCATCTGAGCCTCCCGCGCCCATGTGCTCTCCTGGAGGTTCATGTGCTTCCAACGAATGAAAACTAGAGGAATTGATCGTCCATGTAGGACCCACTCCTATCGATCATAGATCTCCACCAGGACCTCCATAAATGTCGCCTCGTCATCGATGTCCAGTTCCCAATGGTCGATGATGTGAGACGGGTCGTGCATGTATCTCCTCAGCTGAGATACGTGGAAGACGTCGGGCACCCGATGCAACTGAGGTGGAAGGTCTAGGCGGTAATCCACCTCGTCGAATCTGCTGAGGACTTGGAATGTTCTGATTAATCGAGGAGGCAACTTGCTGACTCGGCCAAATCTCGACAGACATTATCGAGGTGAGACCCGTAGGAAGACATGGTCGCCATCCTCGAACTCCAGTTGTCTCCGTCTCCTATCAGCATAGGACTTCTGTCTGCTCTGTGCATTCTTCATCCTCTCCTGGATGATTTGGACCTTCTCCGTCGTAGCCTAAACCATTTCAGGTCCTACAAGTGTTGACTCCCCTGGGTCAATCCAACACAGAGGTGATCTGCAAGGTCGACCGTGTAGTGCCTTGTAAGGGGCCATCCTGATGGTGGAGTGGTAGCTGTTGTTGTACACAAACTCCACCAATGGTAAGTGATCCTCCCAGCTATGACCAGAGTTGAGGACACTTTCACGGAGCATGTCCTCGAGAGTCTGAATGGTCCTCTCAGTCTGACCATCCGTCTGAGGATGGAAGGCGGTGCTCAAGCGAAGCTGCATCCCAAAAGCATCTTGTAGCCCCTTCCATAGTAGGGAAGTGAAACAAGCATCTCGATCGGAGACGATAGTTGATGGAACACCATGAAGCCATACGATCTCCTGAACGTAGAGGCGTCCCAATCTATCTACTGAGCCCGGCTCTCTGATCAGTAGGAAGTGGGCCGACTTGGTGAGTCGGTCTATGATCACCCAGATGGAGTTGTGTCCTCTGGATGTATGTGGATGTACCATCATGAAATACATGGATATCCCATCCCACTTCCACTCTGATACCTCTAAGGGATGTTCTAAGCCTGCTGGTATGTGGTGTTCTACCTTCACTTGCTGACAAGTGAGGCATCGCGAGACAAACTCTGCTACAGATTTCTTCATACCTGGCCACCAGTGTTGTCATCTGAGGACCTGATACATCTTCGCCACTCTTGGATGTACTTCAAGTGGGGAAGTCTGGAACTCCCTCAACACCTCCTCCTGTAGTAAAACTGGTACCATGGTATGTCCCCTGAAGAGGATGATGGGCTCCCCACCTTCAGAAAACCCATCAGGTGCCTGCCCTGAGGATATCTGAGCACGCGCATCTCACAGTCAACATCACCATGTGGTGCCTCTCTGGCTTGCTAAAGAAGTGGTGGAGTGACTGTGAGAGACTTTAGGAAGGCTTATCCATCTCTATCCACAATGGATATCTGCAACGCGGACAGCTGCTCTGTCACCTCTCCTAGAAGTTGAATACCCAATCTCCTTCTAAGAGCATCAGCCACAATGTCCCCCTTTCCAGGAGTATAGACTATCTCAAAGTCATAGTCCTAGAGGAACTCGAGCCATAACAGTTGTCTTAGGTTTAGATCCTTCTGCAATAAGATATACCTGAGACTATGGTGTTCAGAGTAGACTGTAAAATGCTCTCCCATCAGATAATTCCACCACATCTTCAAGGTGAAGACCACTGCTGCTATCTACAGGTCATGGGGAGTGTAGTTATTCTCATTTTTTCTCAACTTTCGTGAACCATACGTGATCACTGCTCGCTTCTGCATCAGGACACACCCGAGTCCGGTCCCTGATGTGTCGCAGTAAACTACGTACCTAACGCCCTCCTCCAGTAGCCTCAAGATGGGCACACTGGTCAACCTCTTCCTTAGCTCCTGAAAGCTATGCTGGTATCTCTCTGACCACATGAAGGTCTTCCCCTTCTTTGTCAATGCTGAAAGTAGTGCTGCAACTCTAGAGAAGTCTAGCACAAATCTCCAATAGTACCCAGCTAGTCCCAGGAAACTCCACACCTCCATCACACTCCTGGGTGGATCCCAAGAAAGTACTGCCTTGATCTTCACTGGGTCCACTGCATCTCCAACCTCTGATACGGCGTGTGTAACACCCCGAGCTTCCACGATACGCCTCTCTTTCAATAATGCAATAGCTTGCATTGTACGCAAGTTCGAGTTCTAAAACACTGTGACTAATCAAAGTAGCCGTTATGAATAGTAATACCCACTTTTTAAAATTATAGAAATTTTATATTTCAAAATGGACTTCATTTTTGGATTCGGAATATTGAAATTAGCCTATGTTGAATTTTTGGTATTTTTCTGAGAACTTCTAATTTTTTATGAATAGTGAAAAATACTTTAAAACAACTTTTTTAATCAAAATAATTTATTGTGATAAATTATACTATTTAGTGGTTTTAAGGTATAATTAGAATATATTTTTACCATTTTATCCAATGGTGGTCATTAGAATTAATTTAACATTGAAATTGGACATAAACAATTGTCAATCTTTTGATATAAATTGTTTCTTAAAAACACGCTATTTGTCGTAACAGTGGGAATTAATTATAAAATTAATTAATGCAACTTATATGTTTGTAATTTTGTAAAATAGACATCATTTTTGAATTCGGAATATCAATTATAGCTTAGGGTGAAATTTTGGCCTTGTTCTGAAAAACTTCAATTTTTGATGAATAGTGAAACCACTAAGTGGTAGTTAAATAACTGATTTTTCGTTTAAATGAAATATTACCACTTCTGTGATTTGATTTTCAAAAATCCGACATACATGGTTGTCATTAAGAAGTAAAATGTGGTTCAATGAGATTAAAATAATTTTTTGGTGAATAGTAACTTTTAAGTTCTTAATCGCGATTAGAGGTAATTAGTATAGTTTAAGGTACAAATAATTTTTTAATAATATGAGATGAGCATGACACTTGTCCTACTCCTATTGGATGAGTCATGGGCGACCAAGACAACCCATGGGTCAACTTGGGGACCCCAAGGAGCCACTTTAGTTGGAAAATGACATTAATATATATTTATTTAATGTTACAATTAAATTGACACAAACATGAGTTATTTTACTAAAATAGTTTTTAAGTGGGGTTACACAAGTCCAAATTTTGACTATAAATATTCATTAGAAAGCTAAAAATAGTTCCTACATCATAGTAGTTTTTTTATAATTTTTAGACATTAAATAAATTAAATTATTTATGACATCATTATGATGCAGCGATGACCTCATTATTTAACGATTTAAAAAAAATGAGAAGATAATGCAAAATCCAAGGCTTACACTTGTCCAAAGCCTATTGGATGAGGAGATTTCGAAACCTTATCACCTTAGCCTCGAATTATATAAGTGTGGGACCTTTATAATCCGAAAAGCATTGTGAAATATTGTAACATTTCAATCTTTCCAAAAGTGCCCCTCCTCTCCACTTATAAAAGTCCCCCACCTCTCCCACCTCATTTACACTATCAAGCCATTTGGCTCGGCCAACCTCTGCCCATATACTCTCCCAAATTCCCCCTCTTACTCCTAGAAGCCTTACTTTGGGCATAACTCTTCCCAAGGAAGCCTTTGGCTCAAATCAAAAAGAGTTACCCGATTTTGAGGTAATGTCTTCTCTAATGTTGTTTTGTTTTATTTTTCTTCTCCAACCCCCTAAACTCTTTTTATTCATTTCTTTTGTAACAACACCAGTATCCTCAATATACTAGGATGTTGTTATAATATGGTTTCGAGCTAAACTTACACACACCTACATCTAATGGTTAAAGAACATACTGTTTCTGTGGATGGTGAATTTCTGCCTCACGAAACGATGATTGTTCAACACTCATATAACACCTTCAAAGGTGGCCATTAAGATGTCACTATTTTTATATATGATATATAATATGTTTATGTTTTACTTATGCTTCTGTATTTCTCATTTATGGCATACTTTATGATTTCCATTATGGGTGAAATGCGATAATTTCATTTTAGGAAGTGCGGACTATCGCCCCCTCAAAGTGATTTGAATCGTTAAATGCCATATGTGGGATGTATAAAGGATGGATTAAATGGTATTATATACTATATTATACTGGAATTATATTATAAATTTATATCATTATGATTTCGTTCCATTAAATATGAAATTGAAATGAAAGTAGCGTTCATGCGTACGTACGGCTTACCGTCTCCATGAACGGTGCATTTCATTTCTTACCTCTAAATGTTACATAATATTATAAATGAATGTGTATACTGGATATATAAGATATATATGACATCTAAATCATGAATATAATTCTGGAGATAATGGATATTCTACCACATAAACAACTTGTAATTATAAGAAGTTTATTGTTGACTCAAGTACCAAAGATCGACAAAACGACCATTATTAACTTAAATAATTACATAATGTTCATAACATTGTAATAAGTGATATAAAAAGGATAATGAAATTTAAAACGGTTCTTAATAATGTAGATATTTACTCTAGTTTATTATTCAGGAGGTTAAAGAACGGTTGAGTCAAGTCGGACACAAGGTAAGGGAATTTATTAACCCAATTTCCATTCTTTGGGTTAATCTCCTATTTTCAAATTATTTCATGATATTATTTTGTAATATCTTGTATTTTTACTTTCTTTTTGTGTAATTATATTGAACACACATAATAGAACAATTTTATTTTCGAAAAAATGATCTTTGTATGGGACTTCGTCTCAATCTCCTTTCATTGAGGCATATTTTGTTTTATACACAACTTTCCTTTATACGGTGTATAAACCCACTTTGACATTTACGTTTAATAAAAAGGTTTTCTTTTATAATTCTGTGATTTTTAAATGATTTCAAAAAAAGATATTTTTCTCTCAAATATATGGAAATCCAGTGAAAATGTATATATATTTAACGCAAGCTTAAAAATGTTTTTAGAAAACCCGACTCTCGAGTGTGGTAGATAGGAAGGGATTGGGAGTGGACCCATCATGGCCTGTTATTAGTCGAGCAGTCTCAGAATTAGTTATTTTGTTTTCAGAAGCTTGCATAATGTTTTCAGAAAAACACTGGAGTATATTTTATCAATTTTAAACGTAAGTATCTTCAAAAAAATTGCATCGGCAAGTCTCATGAGACAAACTAGTGTCTTGGCACGAGGCCTTGACAAAATCTTATTTGTGGTCTTGGCATGAGGCCTTGACTACGTGGTTATGATAGTCAGGCATTATGCATTCCATCATTATGAAAGTGGTTATTGATATTGCATGTGATTATTCGACCAGTAGAATATCCATGTGAAGAAGTGAATGGAATTATCTCATTTTACTTTTTCCATATTATGTTGATGTTCAAGTTTAAAAGGCTTTTGTTTTAGTTATACATTGCCTTAAATTTTTATGTTTATTTATGAAAGCTTCTGCAATATTTTTATCCTTACTGAGCATCTGAGCTCACCCCTTTCAATGTTTTAATATTTTCCAGGATGTGAAGAAGTATTTTATGAATGACCTGCAGGGATAGTCAGAAGAGGATATGAGTGTGGACTATGAAGACTTTGTTATTAGTTTTTCACTTTATGATGTAATGTAAGACTTATGAATGTATCTAGTGTTTCCAAGGCTACTAAACTAATCGGTCTTTCGAGACTTGATCTTTTGTGATCATGCCAATGTTACGAAGTAATGCACCGACTCTGGGTAGCTGGGGTCGGGGCGTTACAGTTGGTATCAGAGGCAGTTTAGTACTAACCTTGGAAGCTAGATTTAGATAAACTCTGATTAGAGCACATAGCCCAAAGATAGACTTTGAGGATTAGTATAGAAGAACTTCCTAGAATTTTGGTATTATAGAGATTTTATGAGTTTTCCGAGCAATACATCCCTGTCTGGATACGAGCAGGTAGAGGCGGCTCTGGCACAGATGTACCTAGGGGTAAAACCCGAAAACACCGCTTTGAGCTAGACTCGAACGGGAACTGGTGCACAACAACGGGCTTTGCTGCACTCTTGGTTATGACACTCTCGGGGGATATGCTTAGGATAATTCTCATTTTATTTACAAACCACTATGAAGGGTTATGATTACATACTTCCTCAAAGAAAACATTTATTTTTATGATTATGGATTATATCCATAAATAGTTCAATTTATGTAAAGTGTTTAACAAGTATGGAATTATGTATTTTGATTCATAAACTAATTTAGTTTATGCCATTGTTTAGAAATGGAACCTAGTGGAAGGAATGGAAACCGTATCAATGCATGAACTCTGTGTAGGGATTTCCCTCCTGCTCAAGATAATTATTGTGGATCTGGAGATACAACTGGTGCTGATCAGCTTCTCACCGTACTGGGACAACTCACGCAGGTTATGAATAATAACCTTACTCGTATGGAGCACCCTGATCCGCAACGTGGAGGATCAATGCTAGACCGTTTCATGAGGCAACAACCACCAACCTTCAATGGGAGTACAAATCCTACAGTAGCTGAGCAATGGATAAATTCATTAGAGAAAATATTCCATGCCTTGGGGAGTAGTGAAAGGGAGAAGGTTGTCATGGCAGTTTACCGCCTCATTGGAGATGCCGATCAGTGGTGGTCGCTGATTCAAAACACAAAGGAAGATGATGACGTATCGAATATGGAATGGAGGGAGTTCAAAGAGCTTTTCTTAGAAAAATATTTTCCTCGTGACCATCGAGCAGATATGGAAAGGAAATTTCTGAGTTTGAGGAAGAAGGAGGATGAGAATGTCACAAAGTATGAGGCTAACTTTACAAGGTTAGCGAGGCATGCTGCCGATTATACACATAACCCAAGGAGTAAGATTGATCGTTTCTTTGATGGGTTAAAACCATTTCTCGGTCGATCTTTAGTATCACAATCCTTCTCATCATACGAAGATATTGTCTCGTGTGCTATCAAGACAGAAAAGGAGTTCTCTAAGTCTTATGACAACAAAGTTAAGCAAGAGAAGAAGAGAACGGTGGAACAAGAGACAGATAAAGGGAAAAATGGAAAGAAGGATTTTCCATTATGTGATAATTGTGGGAAGAATCACCCTGGTACGTGCCTAAAAGGAATGGGAGTTTGTTATAAATGTGGAGAAAAAGGTCACCAGGCTCGTGATTGCAAGGGAAAGAAAGAGGATGTCAAAGTTGAATGCTACAATTGTAGGGAAATGGGGCATTATGAAAATGAATGTCCTAAGCGTCAAGGAAACATGCCTCAGAAAAGGCCAAGGGATCAAGGCCAATCTTATTCTGTGACTACAGTTGAAGCGGAATAATTAATGTATTGGTGCTTTTGGACTCAAGGATTATATTCTGGTTATAAGAATAATGTGATATATATATATATGGATTATACTGCAGTACTTTTTGATTTCAGTAAGGTTTTAATATGATTATGGTAATCATATTTTTAGTATGTGACAATAAGAGAATCTTTTCTTTGTTTGGGGAATCTGATGTTACAATTGATTTTGGAATTTAGAGACCTTTTAGAGAAAGTCGGGACGAAGGTATTTTGGATAACTATAAAGGTTGGAATGGATTAAGTTGAACTTTGGATAGTATTGTTTAAGGTTAAAACATTTATGATGATTATTTTTGGAATAGTATAGTACTATATTTTTAGGAAAAGGACAACCTGCAGGGTGGGGCATAACCCGTCGCGTCGGACAAAGCTGCAGGAATCGAACCCACAACCATAGTGCGACAAGCCTTTATTTCCTACCACTAGCCTACAGAAAGTCCCTGGTTATTACAAAATAGTTTTACTAATCTAAATGGTATGTGTTAACATTTTGAACCTTATACAATTAGGATAAATAGAATATTTTTGAGTTCCGTTACCATTTGGAGTAAAAGTTGGGTTTGTGGTAAAAATTTATTAACGAATGAAAGTATACATAACAAGTATGTATATTCCCTTAAGTTCTTAGTAAATCTCCTAAATAAATTCCTCAACATTATAAAAGGTAACTTAAAACAAAAATGTTGTCGGTTAACTTTTCCAACTGGGGATTCAATGACTGTTTAACCAATCACAAGTTTGTGATTTTCTTGTGGTTAAACTTTCTCCTAATCCTGTTTTCTATAACTCTCCATCAGACCTTGATGGTTTGTTTTTCTTCCTTATCCATATTTTCATAGAATCCTAGAATGGGCTATATCGGGTGACCTTTGTACTTATCCTGCTTTCTTTTAATGTTATATATTTATTAACCTTATTTTCGATGTGGGTTTTCCTCAAAGGTATTTTCTCTTTTCAACCTTTTATTTTCAAAGAAAAATATCAAATTGCGAGGACGCAATTTATTGAAGGAGGGGAGAATGTAACACCCTGAGCTTCCATGATACGCCTCTCTTTCAATAATGCAATAGCTTGCATTGTACTCAAGTTCGAGTTCTAAAACACCGTGACTAATCAAAGTAGCCGTTATGAATAGTAATAACCACTTTTTAAAATTATAGAAATTTTATATTTCAAAATGGACTTCATTTTTGGATTCGGAATATCGAAATTAGCCTATGTTGAATTTTTGGTATTTTTCTGAGAACTTCTAATTTTTTATGAATAGTGAAAAATACTTTAAAACAACTTTTTTAATAAAAATAATTTATTGTGATAAATTATACTATTTAGTGGTTTTAAGGTATAATTAGAATATATTTTTACCATTTTATCCAATGGTGGTCATTAGAATTAATTTAACATTGAAATTGGACATAAACAATTGTCAATCTTTTGATATAAATTGTTTCTTAAAAACACGCTATTTGTCGTAACAGCGGGAATTAATTATAAAATTAATTAATGAAACTTATATGTTTGGAATTTTTTAAAATAGACATCATTTTTGAATTCAGAATATCAATTATAGCTTAGGGTAAAATTTTGGCCTTGTTCTGAAAAACTTCAATTTTTGATGAATAGTGAAACCACTAAGTGGTAGTTAAATAACTGATTTTTCGTTTAAATGAAATATTACCACTTCTGTGATTTGATTTTCAAAAATCCGACATACATGGTTGTCATTAAGAAGTAAAATGTGGTTCAATGAGATTAAAATAATTTTTTGGTGAATAGTAACTTTTAAGTTCTTAATCGCGATTAGAGGTAATTAGTGTAGTTTAAGGTACAAATAATGTTTTAATAATATGAGATGAGCATGACACTTGTCCTACTCCTGTTGGATGAGTCATGGCCGACCAAGACAACCCATGGGTCAACTTGGGGACCCCATGGAGCCACTTTAGTTGGAAAATGACATTAATATATATTTATTTTATGTTACAATTAAATTGACACAAACATGAGTTATTTTACTAAAATAGTTTTTAAGTGGGGTTACACAAGTCCAAATTTGGACTATAAATATTCATTAGAAACCTAAAAAGATTTCCTACATCATAGTAGTTTTTTTATAATTTTTAGACATTAAATAAATTAAATTATTTATGACATCATTATGATGCAGCGATGACCTCATTATTTAACGATTTAAATAAAATGAGAAGATAATGCAAAATCCAAGGCTTACACTTGTCCAAAGCCTATTGGATGAGGAGATTTCTAAACCTTATCACCTTATCCTCGAATTATATAAGTGTGGGACCTTTAGAATCCGAAAAGCATTGTGAAATATTGTAACATTTCAATCTTTCCAAAAGTGCCCCTCCTCTCCACTTATAAAAGGCCCCCACCTCTCCCACCTCATTTACACTTTCAAGCCATTTGGCTCGGCCAACCTCTGCCCATATACTCTCCCAACTTCCCCCTCTTACTCCTAGAAGCCTTACTTTGGGCATAACTCTTCCCAAGGAAGCCTTTGTCTCAAATCAAAAAGAGTTACCCGATTTTGAGGTAATGTCTTCTCTAATGTTGTTTTGTTTTATTTTTCTTCTCCAACCCCCTAAACTCTTTTTATTCATTTCTTTTGTAACAAAACCAGTATCATAAATATACTAGGATGTTTTTATAAGATGGATTCGAGCTACACTTACACACACCTACATATAATGGTTAAAGAACATACTGTTTCTGTGGATGGCGAATTTCTGCCTCACGAAACGATGATTGTTCAACACTCATATAACACCTTCAAAGGTGTCCATTAAGATGTCACTATTTTTATATATGATATATAATATGTTTATGTTTTACTTAAGCTTCTTTATTTCTCATTTATGGCATACTTTATGATTTCCATTATGGGTAAAATGCGATAATTTCATTTTAGGAAGTGCGGACTACCACCCCCTAAAAGTGATTTGAATCGTTAAATGCCATATGTGGGATGTATAAAGGATGGATTAAATGGTATTAAATAATATATTATACTGGAATTATATTATAAATTTATATCATTATGATTTCGTTCCATTAAATATGAAATTGAAATGAAAGTAGCGTTCATGCGTACGTACGGCTTACCGTCTCCATGAACGGTGCATTTCATTTCTTACCTCTAAATGTTACATAATATTATAAATGAATGTATATACTGGATATATAAGATATATATGACATCTAAATCATGAATATAATTCTGGAGATAATGGATATTCTACCACATAAACAACTTGTAATTATAAGAAGTTTATTGTTGACTCAAGTACCAAAGATCGACAAAACGACCGTTATTAACTTAAATAATTACATAACGTTCATAACATTGTAATAAGTGATATAAAAAGGATAATGAAATTTAAAATGGTTCTTAATAAGGTAGATATTAACTCTAGTTTATTATTCAGGAGGTTAAAGAATGGTTGAGTCAAGTCGGACACAAGGTAAGGGAATTTCTTAACCCAATTTCCATTCTTTGGGTTAATCTCCTATTTTCAAATTATGTCATGATATTATTATGTAATATCTTGTATTTGTACTTTCTTTATGTGTAATTATATTGAACACACATAATAGATCTATTTTATTTTAGAAAAAATGATCTTTGTATGGGACTTCGTCTCAATCTCCTTTTATTGAGGCATATTTTGTTTTATACACAACTTTCCTTTATACGGTGTATAAACCCCCTTTGACTTTTACGTTTAATAAAAAGGTTTTCTTTTATAATTATGTGATTTTTAAATGATTTCAAAAAAAGAGATTTTTCTCTCAAATATATGGAAATCCAGTGAAAATGTATATATATTTAACGCAAGCTTAAAAATGTTTTTAGAAAACCCGACTCTCGAGTGTGGTAGACAGGAAGGGATTGGGAGTGGACCCATCATGGCCTGTTATTAGTCGAGCAGTCTCAGAATTAGTTATTTTGTTTTCAGAAGCTTGCATAATGTTTTCAGAAAAACACTGGAGTATATTTTATCAATTTTAAACGTAAGTATCTTCAAAAAAATTGCATCGGCAGGTCTCATGAGACAAACTAGTGTCTTGGCACGAGGCCTTGACAAAATCTTATTTGTGGTCTTGGCATGAGGCCTTGACTACGTGGTTATGATAGTCTGGCATTATGCATTCCATCATTATGAAAGTGGTTATTGATATTGCATGTGATTATTCGACCAGTAGAATATCCATGTGAAGAAGTGAATGACATTATCTCATTTTACTTTTGCCCTATTATGTTGATGTTCAAGTTTAAAAGGCTTTTGTTTTAGTTATAAATTGCCTTAAATTTTTATGTTTATTTATGAAAGCTTCCGCAATATTGTTATCCTTACTGAGCATCTGAGCTCACCCCTTTCAATGTTTTAATATTTTCCAGGATGTGAAGAAGTATTTTATGAATGACCTGCAGGGATAGTCAGAAGAGGATATGAGTGTGGACTATGAAGACTTTGTTATTAGTTTTTCACATTATGATGTAATTTAAGACTTAGGAATGTATCTAGTGTTTCCAAGGCTACTAAACTAATCGGTCTTTCGAGACTTGATCTTTTGTGATCATGCCAATGTTACGAAGTAATGCACCGACTCTGGGTAGCTGGGGTCGGGGCGTTACAGTTGGTATCAGAGGCAGTTTAGTACTAACCTTGGAAGCTAGATTTAGATAAACTCTTATTAGAGCACATAGCCCAAAGATAGACTTTGAGGATTAGTATAGAAGAACTTCCTAGAATTTTGGTATTATAGAGATGTTATGAGCTTTCCGAGCAATAAATCCCTGTCTAGATACGAGCAGGAAGAGGCAGCTCTGGCACAGATGTACCTAGGGGTAAAACCCGAAAACACCGCTTTGAGCTAGACTCGAATGGGAACTGGTGCACGACAACGGGCTTTGCTGCACTCTTGGTTACGACACTCCCGGTGGATATGCTTAGGATAATTCTCATTTTATTTACAAACCACTATGAAGGGTTATGAGTACATACTTCCTCAAAGAAAACATTTATTTTTATGATTATGGATTATATCCATAAATAGTTCAATTTATGTAAAGTGTTTAACAAGTATGGAATTATGTATTTTGATTCATAAACTAATCTAGTTTATGCCATTGTTTAGAAATGGCGCCTAGTGGAAGGAATGGAAACTGTATCAATGCACGAACTCTGTGTAGGGATTGCCCTCCTGCTCAAGATAATTATTGTGGATCTGGAGATACAACTAGTGCTGATCAGCTTCTCACCGTACTGGGACAACTCACACAGGTTATGAATAATAACCTTACTCGTATGGAGCACCCTGATCCGCAACGTGGAGGATCAATGCTAGACCGTTTCATGAGGCAACAACCACCAACCTTCAATGGGAGTACAAATCCTATAGTAGCTGAGCAATGGATAAATTCCTTAGAGAAAATATTCCATGCCTTGGGGAGTAGTGAAAGGGAGAAGGTTGTCATGGCAGTTTACCGCCTCACTGAAGATGCCGATCAGTGGTGGTCGCTGATTCAAAACACAAAGGAAGATGATGACGTATTGAATATGGAATGGAGGGAGTTCAAAGAGCTTTTCTTAGAAAAATATTTTCCTTGTGACCATCGAGCAGATATGGAAAGGCAATTTCTGAGTTTGAGGCAGAAGGAGGATGAGAATGTCGCAAAGTATGAGGCTAACTTTACAAGGTTAGTGAGGCATGCTGCCGATTATACACATAACCCAAGGAGTAAGATTGATCGTTTCTTTGATGGGTTAAAACCATTTCTCCGTCGATCTTTAGTATCACAATCCTTCTCATCATACGAAGATATTGTCTCGTGTGCTATCAAGACAGAAAAGGAGTTCTATAAGTCTTATGACAACAAAGTAAAGCAAGAGAAGAAGAGAACGGTGGAACAAGAGACAGATAAAGGGAAAAAGGGAAAGAAGGATTTTCCATTATGTGATAATTGTGGGAAGAATCACCATGGTACGTGCCTAAAAGGAATGGGAGTTTGTTATAAATGTGGAGAAAAAGGTCACCAGGCTCGTGATTGCAAGGGAAAGAAAGAGGATGTCAAAGTTGAATGCTACAATTGTAGGGAAATGGGGCATTATGAAAATGAATGACCTAAGCGTCAAGGAAACATACCTCAGAAAAGGACAAGGGATCAAGGCCAATCTTATTCTGTGACTACAGTTGAAGCGGAATAATTAATGTATTGGTGCTTTTGGACTCAAGGATTATATTCTGGTTATAAGAATAATGTGATATATATATATGGATTGTACTGCAGTACTTTTTGATTTCAGTAAGGTTTTAATATGATTAAGGTAATCATATTTTTAGTATGTGACAATAAGAGAAACTTTTCTTTGTTTGGGGAATCTGATGTTACAATTGATTTTGGAATTTAGAGACCTTTTAGAGAAAGTCTGGACGAAGGTATTTTGGATAACTATAAAGGTTGGAATGGATTAAGTTGAACTTTGGATAGTATTGTTTAAGGTTAAAACATTTATGAAGATTATTTTTGGAATAGTATAGTACTATATTTTTAGGAAAAGGACAACCTGTAGAGTGGGGCATAACCCGTCGCGTCGGACAAAGCTGCAGGAATCGAACCCACAACCATAGTGCGACAAGCCTTTACTTCCTACCACTAGCCTACAGGAAGTCCCTGGTTATTACAAAATAGTTTTACTAATCTAAATGGTATGTGTTAACATTTTGAACCTTATACAATTAGGATAAATAGAATATTTTTGAGTTCTGTTACCATTTGGAGTAAAAGTTGGGTTTGTGGTAAAAATTTATTAACGAATGAAAGTATACATAACAAGTATGTATATTCCCTTAAGTTCTTAGTAAATCTCCTAAATAAATTCCTCAACATTATAAAAGGTAACTTAAAACAAAAATGTTGTCGGTTAACTTTTCCAACTGGGGATTCAATGACCGTTTAACCAATCACAAGTTTGTGATTTTCTTGTGGTTAAACTTTCTCTTAATCCTGTTTTCTATAACTCTCCATCAGACCTTGATGGTTTGTTTTTCTTCAATATCCATATTTTCATAGAATCCTAGAATGGGCTATATCGGGTGACCTTTGTACTTATCCTGCTTTCTTTTAATGTTATATATTTATTAACCTTATTTCCGATGTGGGTTTTCCTCAAAGGTATTTTCTCTTTTCAACTTTTTATTTTCAAAGAAAAATATCAAATTGCGAGGATGAAATTTATTGAAGGAGGGGAGAATGTAACACCCCGAGCTTCCACGATACGCCTCGCTTTCAATAATGCAATAGCTTGCATTGTACGCAAGTTCGAGTTCTAAAACACCGTGACTAATCAAAGTAGCCGTTATGAATAGTAATAACCACTTTTTAAAATTATAGAAATTTTATATTTCAAAATGGACTTCATTTTTGGATTCGGAATATCGAAATTAGCCTATGTTGAATTTTTGGTATTTTTCTGAGAACTTCTAATTTTTTATGAATAGTGAAAAATACTTTAAAACAACTTTTTTAATCAAAATAATTTATTGTGATAAATTATACTATTTAGTGGTTTTAAGGTATAATTAGAATATATTTTTACCATTTTATCCAATGGTGGTCATTAGAATTAATTTAACATTTAAATTGGACATAAACAATTGTCAATCTTTTGATATAAATTGTTTCTTAAAAACACGCTATTTGTCGTAACAGCGGGAATTAATTATAAAATAAATTAATGCAACTTATATGTTTGAAATTATGTAAAATAGACATCATTTTTGAATTCGGAATATCAATTATAACTTAGGGTGAAATTTTGGCCTTGTTCTGAAAAACATCAATTTTTGATGAATAGTGAAACCACTAAGTGGTAGTTAAATAACTGATTTTTCGTTTAAATGAAATATTACCACTTCTGTGATTTGATTTTCAAAAATCCGACATACATGGTTGTCATTAAGAAGTAAAATGTGGTTCAATGAGATTAAAATAATTTTTTGGTGAATAGTAACTTTTAAGTTCTTAATCGCGATTAGAGGTAATTAGTGTAGTTTAAGGTACAAATAATGTTTTAATAATATGAGATGAGCATGACACTTGTCCTACTCCTATTGGATGAGTCATGGCCGACCAAGACAACCCATGTGTCAACTTGGGGACCCCATGGAGCCACTTTAGTTGGAAAATGACATTAATATATATTTATTTTATGTTACAATTAAATTGACACAAACATGAGTTATTTTACTAAAATAGTTTTTAAGTGGGGTTACAAAGCCCAATTTTGACTATAAATTTTCATTAGAAATCTAAAAAGATTTCCTACATCATAGTATTTTTTTATAATTTTTATACATTAAATAAATTAAATTATTTATGACATCATTATGATGCAGCGATGACCTCATTATTTAACGATTTAAATAAAATGAGAAGATAATGAAAAATCCAAGGCTTACACTTGTCCAAAGCCAATTGGATGAGGAGATTTCGAAACCTTATCACCTTAGACTCGAATTATATAAGTGTGGGACCTTTAGAATCCGAAAATCATTGTGAAATATTGTAACATTTCAATCTTTCCAAAAGTGCCCCTCCTCTCCACTTATAAAAGGCCCCCACCTCTCCCACCTCATTTACACTTTCAAGCCATTTGGCTCAGCCAACCTCTGCCCATATACTCTCCCAACTTCCCCCCCTTACTCCTAGAATCCTTACTTTTGGCAGAACTCTTCCCAATGAAGCCTTTGGCTCAAATCAAAAAGAGTTACCCGATTTTGAGGTAATGTCTTCTCTAATGTTGTTTTGTTTTATTTTTATTCTCCAACCCCCTAAACTCTTTTTATTAATTTCTTTTGTAACAACACCAGTATCATAAATATACTAGGATGTTTTTATAAGATTGATTCGAGCTACACTTACACACACCTACATCTAATGGTTAAAGAACATACTGTTTCTGTGGATGGCGAATTTCTACCTCACGAAACGATGATTGTTCAACACTCATATAACACCTTCAAAGGTGGCCATTAAGATGTCACTATTTTTATATATGATATATAATATGTTTATGTTTTACTTATGCTTCTGTATTTCTCATTTATGGCATACTTTATGATTTCCATTATGGGTAAAATGCGATAATTTCATTTTTGGAAGTGCGGACTACCGCCCCCTCAAAGTGATTTGAATCGTTAAATGCCATATGTGCGATGTATAAAGGATGGATTAAATGGTATTATATAATATATTATACTGGAATTATATTATAAATTTATATCATTATGATTTCGTTCCATTAAATATGAAATTGAAATGAAAGTAGCGTTCATGCGTACGTACGGCTTACCGTCTCCATGAACGGTGCATTTCATTTCTTACCTCTAAATGTTACATAATATTATAAATGAATGTATATACTGGATATATAAGATATATATGACATCTAAATCATGAATATAATTCTGGAGATAATGGATATTCTACCACATAAACAACTTGTAATTATAAGAAGTTTATTGTTGACTCAAGTACCAAAGATCGACAAAACAACCGTTATTAACTTAAATAATTACATAACGTTCATAACATTGTAATAAGTGATATAAAAAGGATAATGAAATTTAAATGGTTTTTAATAAGGTAGATATTAACTCTAGTTTATTATTCAGGAGGTTAAAGAACGGTTGAGTCAAGTCGGACACAAGGTAAGGGAATTTCTTAACCCAATTTCCATTCTTTGGGTTAATCTCCTATTTTCAAATTATGTCATGATATTATTATGTAATATCTTGTATTTGTACTTTCTTTATGTGTAATTATATTGAACACACATAATAGATCTATTTTATTTTAGAAAAAAAGATCTTTGTATGGGACTTCATCTCAATCTCCTTTCATTGAGGCATATTTTGTTTTATACACAACTTTCCTTTATACGGTGTATAAACCCCCTTTGACTTTTACGTTTAATAAAAAGGTTTTCTTTTATAATTATGTGATTTTTAAATGATTTCAAAAAAAGAGATTTTTCTCTCAAATATATGGAAATCTAGTGAAAAAGTATATATATTTAACGCAAGCTTAAAAATGTTTTTAGAAAACACGACTCTCGAGTGTGGTAGACAGGAAGGGATTGGGAGTGGACCCATCATGGCCTGTTATTAGTCGAGCAGTCTCAGAATTAGTTATTTTGTTTTCAGAAGCTTTCATAATGTTTTCAGAAAAACACTGGAGTATATTTTATCAATTTTAAACGTAAGTATCTTCAAAAATTACATCGGCAGGTCTCATGAGACAAACTGGTGTCTTGGCACGAGGCCTTGACAAAATCTTATTTGTGGTCTTGGCACGAGGCCTTGACTACGTGGTTAT
Organism: Viscum album; assembly: GCA_963277665.1. Taxonomy (NCBI): domain Eukaryota; kingdom Viridiplantae; phylum Streptophyta; class Magnoliopsida; order Santalales; family Viscaceae; genus Viscum; species Viscum album. The sequence goes on from OY728136.1 coordinate 877,496,750, forward strand.
GATAGTCTGGCATTATGCATTCCATCATTATGAAAGTGGTTATTGATATTGCATGTGATTATTCGACCAGTAGAATATCCATGTGAAGAAGTGAATGGCATTATCTCATTTTACTTTTTCCATATTATGTTGATGTTCAAGTTTAAAAGGCATTTGTTTTAGTTATACATTGCCTTAAATTTTTATGTTTATTTATGAAAGCTTCCGCAATATTGTTATCCTTACTGAGCATCTGAGCTCACCCCTTTCAATGTTTTAATATTTTCCAGGATGTGAAGAAGTATTTTATGAATGACCTGCAGGGATAGTTAGAAGAGGATATGAGTGTGGACTATGAAGACTTTGTTATTAGTTTTTCACTTTATGATGTAATGTAAGACTTATGAATGTATCTAGTGTTTCCAAGGCTACTAAACTAATCGGTCTTTCGAGACTTGATCTTTTGTGATCATGCCAATGTTACGAAGTAATGCACCGACTCTGGGTAGCTGGGGTCGGGGCGTTACAGTTGGTATCAGAGGCAGTTTAGTACTAACCTTGGAAGCTATATTTAGATAAACTCTGATTAGAGCACATAGCCCAAAGATAGACTTTGAGGATTAGTATAGAAGAACTTCCTATAATTTTGGTATTACAGAGATGTTATGAGTTTTCCGAGAAATACATCCCTGTCTGGATACGAGCAGGTAGAGGCGGCTCTGGCACAGATGTACCTAGGGGTAAAACCCGAAAACACCACTTTGAGCTAGACTCGAACGGGAACTGGTGCACGACAACGGGCTTTGCTGCACTCTTGGTTACGACACTCCCGGGGGATATGCTTAGGATAATTCTCATTTTATTTACAAACCACTATGAAGGGTTATGAGTACATACTTCCTCAAAGAAAACATTTATTTTTATGATTATGGATTATATCCATAAATAGTTCAATTTATGTAAAGTGTTTAACAAGTATGGAATTATGTATTTTGATTCAAAAACTAATCTATTTTATGCCATTGTTTAGAAATGGCGCCTAGTGGAAGGAATGGAAACCGTATCAATGCACGAACTCTGTGTAGGGATTGCCCTCCTGCTCAAGATAATTATTGTGGATTTGGAGATACAACTGGTGTTGATCAGCTTCTCACCATACTGGGACAACTCACGCAGGTTATGAATAATAACCTTACTCGTATGGAGCACCCTGATCCGCAACGTGGAGGATCAATGCTAGACCATTTCATGAGGCAACAACCACCAACCTTCAATGGGAGTACAGATCCTACAGTAGCTGAGCAATGGATAAATTCCTTAGAGAAAATATTCCATGCCTTGGGGAGTAGTGAAAGGGAGAAGGTTGTCATGGCAGTTTACCGCCTCACTGGAGATGCCGATCAGTGGTGGTCGCTGATTCAAAACACAAAGGAAGATGATGACGTATAGAATATGGAATGGAGGGAGTTCAAAGAGCTTTTCTTAGAAAAATATTTTCCTCGTGACCATCGAGCAGATATGGAAAGGAAATTTCTGAGTTTGAGGCAGAAGGAGGATGAGAATGTCGCAAAGTATGAGGCTAACTTTACAAGGTTAGCGAGGCATGCTACCGATTATACACATAACATAAAGGAGTAAGATTGATCATTTCTTTGATGGGTTAAAACCATTTCTCCGTCGATCTTTAGTATCACAATCCTTCTCATCATACGAAGATATTGTCTCGTGTGCTATCAAGACAGAAAAGGAGTTCTCTAAGTCTTATGACAACAAAGTAAAGCAAGAGAAGAAGAGAACGGTGGAACAAGATAAAGATAAAGGGAAAAAGGGAAAGAAGGATTTTCCATTATGTGATAATTGTGGGAAGAATCACCCTGGTATGTTCCTAAAAGGAATGGGAGTTTGTTATAAATGTGGAGAAAAAGGTCACCAGGCTCGTGATTGCAAGGGAAAGAAAGAGGATGTCAAAGTTGAATGCTACAATTGTAGGGAAATGGGGCATTATGAAAATGAATATCCTAAGCGTCAAGGAAACATACCTCAGAAAAGGCCAAGGGATCAAGGCCAATCTTATTCTGTGACTACAGTTGAAGCGGAATAATTAATGTATTGGTGCTTTTGGACTCAAGGATTATATTCTGGTAATAAGAATAATGTTATATATATATATGGATTGTACTGCAGTACTTTTTGATTTCAGTAAGGTTTTAATATGATTAAGGTAATCATATTTTTAGTATGTGACAATAAGAGAAACTTTTCTTTGTTTGGGGAATCTGATGTTACAATTGATTTTGTAATTTAGAGACCTTTTAGAGAAAGTCTGGACGAAGGTATTTTGGATAACTATAAAGGTTGGAATGGATTAAGTTGAACTTTGGATAGTATTGTTTAAGGTTAAAACATTTATGAAGATTATTTTTGGAATAGTATAGTACTATATTTTTAGGAAAAGGACAACCTGCAGGGTGGGGCATAACCCGTCGCGTCGGACAAAGCTGCAGGAATCGAACCCACAACCGTAGTGCGACAAGCCTTTATTTCCTACCACTAGCCTACAGGAAGTCCCTGGTTATTACAAAATAGTTTTACTAATCTAAATGGTATGAGTTAACATTTTGAACCTTATACAATTAGGATAAATAGAATATTTTTGAGTTCCGTTACCATTTGGAGTAAAAGTTGGGTTTGTGGTAAAAATTTATTAACGAATGAAAGTATACATAACAAGTATGTATATTCCCTTAAGTTCTTAGTAAATCTCCTAAATAAATTCCTCAACATTATAAAAGGTAACTTAAAACAAAAATGTTGTCGGTTAACTTTTCCAACTGGGGATTCAATGACCGTTTATCCAATCACATGTTTGTGATTTTCTTGTGGTTAAACTTTCTCCTAATCCTGTTTTCTATAACTCTCCATCAGACCTTGATGGTTTGTTTTTCTTCCATATCCATATTTTCATAGAATCCTAGAATGGGCTATATCGGGTGACCTTTGTACTTATCCTGCTTTCTTTTAATGTTATATATTTATTAACCTTATTTTCGATGTGGGTTTTCCTCAAAGGTATTTTCTCTTTTCAACCTTTTATTTTCAAAGAAAAATATCAAATTGCGAGGAAGCAATTTATTGAAGGAGGGGAGAATGTAACACCCCGAGCTTCCACGATACGCCTCTCTTTCAATAATGCAATAGCTTGCATTGTACGCAAGTTTGAGTTCTAAAACACTGTGTCTAATCAAAGTAGCTGTTATGAATAGTAATAACCACTTTTTAAAATTATAGAAATTTTATATATCAAAATGGACTTCATTTTTGGATTCGGAATATCGAAATTAGCCTATGTTGAATTTTTGGTATTTTTCTGAGAACTTCTAATTTTTTATGAATAGTGAAAAATACTTTAAAACAACTTTTTTAATCAAAATAATTTATTGTGATAAATTATACTATTTAGTGGTTTTAAGGTATAATTAGAATATATTTTTACCATTTTATCCAATGGTGGTCATTAGAATTAATTTAACATTGAAATTGGACATAAACAATTGTTAATCTTTTGATATAAATTGTTTCTTAAAAACACGCTATTTGTCGTAACAGCGGGAATTAATTATAAAATTAATTAATGCAAATTATATGTTTAGAATTTTGTAAAATAGAAATCATTTTTTAATTCGGAATATAAATTATAGCTTAGGGTGAAATTTTGGCCTTGTTCTGAAAAACTTCAATTTTTGATTAATAGTGAAACCACTAAGTGGTAGTTAAATAACTGATTTTTCGTTTAAATGAAATATTACCACTTCTGTGATTTGATTTTCAAAAATCCGACATACATGGTTGTCATTAAGAAGTAAAATGTGGTTCAATGAGATTAAAATAATTTTTTGGTGAATAGTAACTTTTAAGTTCTTAATCGCGATTAGATGTAATTAGTGTAGTTTAAGGTACAAATAATGTTTTAATAGTATGAGATGAGCATGACACTTGTCCTACTCCTATTGGATGAGTCATGGACGACCAAGACAAACCATGGGTCAACTTAGGGACCCCATGGAGCCACTTTAGTTGGAAAATGACATTAATATATATTTATTTAATGTTACAATTAAATTGACACAAACATGAGTTATTTTACTAAAATAGTTTTTAAGTGGGGTTACACAAGTCCAAATTTTTACTATAAATATTCATTAGAAAGATAAAAAGATTTCCTACATCATATTATTTTTTTATAATTTTTATACATTAAATATATTAAATTATTTATGACATCATTATGATGCAGCGATGACCTCATTATTTAACGATTTAAATAAAATGAGAAGATAATGTAAAATCCAAGGCTTAAACTTGTCCAAAGCCTATTGGATGAGGATATTTCGAAACCTTATCACCTGAGCCTCGAATTATATAAGTGTGGGACCTTTAGAATCCGAAAAGCATTGTGAAATATTGTAACATTTCAATCTTTCCAAAAGTGCCCCTCCTCTCCACTTATAAGAGGCCCCCACCTCTCCCACCTCATTTACACTTTCAAGCCATTTGTCTCGGACAACCTCTGCCCATATACTCTCCCAACTTCCCCCTCTTACTCATAGAAGCCTTAATTTGGGAAGAACTCTTCCCAAGGAAGCCTTTGTCTCAAATCAAAAAGAGTTACCCGATTTTGAGGTAATGTCTTCTCTAATGTTGTTTTGTTTTATTTTTCTTCTCCAACCCCATAAACTCTTTTTATTCATTTATTTTGTAACAACACCAGTATCCTCAATATACTAGGATGTTGTTATAATATGTATTCGAGCTACACTTACACACACCTACATCTAATGGTTAAAGAACATACTGTTTCTGTGGATGGCGAATTTCTGCCTCACGAAACGATGATTGTTCAACACTCATATAACACCTTCAAAGGTGGCCATTAAGATTTCACTATTTTTATATATGATATATAATATGTTTATGTTTTACTTATGCTTCTGTATTTCTCATTTATGGCATACTTTATGATTTCCATTATGGGTAAAATGCGATAATTTCATTTTAGGAAGTGCGGACTACCGCCCCCTCAAAGTGATTTGAATCGTTAAATGCCATATGTGGGATTTATAAAGGATGGATTAAATGGTATTATATACTATATTATACTAGAATCATATTATAAATTTATATCATTATGATTTCGTTCCATTAAATATGAAATTGAAATGAAAGTAGCGTTCATGCGTACGTACGGCTTACCGTCTCCATGAACGGTGCATTTCATTTCTTACCTCTAAATGTTACATAATATTATAAATGAATGTATATACTGGATATATAAGATATATATGACATCTAAATCATGAATATAATTCTGGAGATAATGGATATTCTACCACATAAACAACTTGTAATTATAAGAAGTTTATTGTTGACTCAAGTACCAAAGATCGACAAAACGACCGTTATTAACTTAAATAATTACATAACGTTCATAACATTGTAATAAGTGATATAAAAAGGATAATGAAATTTAAAATGGTTCTTAATAAGGTATATATTAACTCTAGTTTATTATTCAGGAGGTTAAAGAATGGTTGAGTCAAGTCGGACACAAGGTAAGGGAATTTCTTAACCCAATTTCCATTCTTTGGGTTAATCTCCTATTTTCAAATTATGTCATGATATTATTATGTAATATCTTGTATTTGTACTTTCTTTATGTGTAATTATATTGAACACACAAAATAGATCTATTTTATTTTAGAAAAAATGATCTTTGTATGGGACTTCGTCTCAATCTCCTTTCATTGAGGCATATTTTGTTTTATACACAACTTTCCTTTATACGGTGTATAAACCCCCTTTGACTTTTACGTTTATTAAAAAGGTTTTCTTTTATAATTATGTGATTTTTAAATGATTTCAAAAAAATAGATTTTTCTCTCAAATATATGGAAATCCAGTGAAAATGTATATATATTTAACGCAAGTTTAAAAATGTTTTTAGAAAACCCGACTCTCGAGTGTGGTAGACAGGAAGGGATTGGGAGTGGACCCATAATGGCATGTTATTAGTCGAGCAGTCTCAGAATTAGTTATTTTGTTTTCAGAATCTTGCATAATGTTTTCAGAAAAACACTGAAATATATTTTATCAATTTTAAACGTAAGTATCTTCAAAAAAATTGCATCGGCAGGTCTCATGAGACAAACTAGTGTCTTGGCACGAGGCCTTGACAAAATCTTATTTGTGGTCTTGGCACGAGGCCTTGACTACGTGGTTATGATAGTCTGGCATTATGAACTCCATCATTATGAAAGTGGTTATTGATATTGCATGTGATTATTCGACCAGTAGAATATCCATGTGAAGAAGTGAATGGCATTATCTCATTTTACTTTTTCCATATTATGTTGATGTTCAAGTTTAAAAGGCTTTTGTTTTAGTTATACATTGCCTTAAATTTTTATGTTTATTTATGAAACCTTCTGCAATATTGTTATCCTTACTGAGCATCTGAGCTCACCCCTTCCAATGTTTTAATATTTTCCAGGATGTGAAGAAGTATTTTATGAATGACCTGCAGGGATAGTCAGAAGAGGATATGAGTGTGGATTATGAAGACTTTGTTATTAGTTTTTCACTTTATGATGTAATGTAAGACTTATGAATGTATCTAGTGTTTCCAAGGCTACTAAACTAATCGGTCTTTCGAGACTTGATCTTTTGTGATCATGCAAATGTTACGAAGTAATGCACCGACTCTGGGTAGCTGGGGTCGGGGCGTTACAGTTGGTATCAGAGGCAGTTTAGTACTAACCTTGGAAGCTAGATTTAGATAAACTCTGATTAGAGCACATATCCCAAAGATAGACTTTGAGGATTAGTATAGAAGAACTTCCTAGAATTTTGGTATTATAGAGATGTTATGAGTTTTCCGAGCAATACATCCCTGTCTGGATACGAGCAGGTAGAGGCGGCTCTGGCACAGATGTACCTACGGGTAAAACCCGAAAACACCGCTTTGAGCTAGACTCGAACGGGAACTGGTGCATGACAACGGGCTTTGCTGCACTCTTGGTTACGACACTCCCGGGGGATATACTTAGGATAATTCTCATTTTATTTACAAACCACTATGAAGGGTTATGAGTACATACTTCCTCAAAGAAAACATTTATTTTTATGATTATGGATTATATCCATAAATAGTTCAATTTATGTAAAGTGTTTAACAAGTATGGAATTATGTATTTTGATTCATAAACTAATCTAGTTTATGCCATTGTTTAAAAATGGCGCCTAGTGGAAGGAATGGAAACCGTATCAATGCACGAACTCTGTGTAGGGATTGCCCTCCTGCTCAAGATAATTATTGTGGATCTGGAGATACAACTGGTGCTGATCAGCTTCTCACCGTACTGGGACAACTCACGCAGGTTATGAATAATAACCTTACTCGTATGGAGAACCCTGATCCGCAACGTGGAGGATCAATGCTAGACTGTTTCATGAGGCAACAACCACCAACCTTCAATGGGAGTACAAATCCTACAGTAGCTGAGCAATGGATAAATTCCTTAGAGAAAATATTCCATGCCTTGGGGAGTAGTGAAAGGGAGAAGGTTGTCATGGCAGTTTACCGCCTCACTGAAGATGCCGATCAGTGGTGGTCGCTGATTCAAAACACAAAGGAAGATGATGACGTATCGAATATGGAATGGAGGGAGTTCAAAGAGCTTTTCTTAGAAAAATATTTTCCTCATGACCATCGAGCAGATATGGAAAGGCAATTTCTGAGTTTGAGGTAGAAGGAGGATGAGAATGTCGCAAAGTATGAGGCTAACTTTACAAGGTTAGCGAGGCATGCTGTCGATTATACACATAACCCAAGGAGTAAGATTGATAATTTCTTTGATGGGTTAAAACCATTTATCCGTCGATCTTTAGTATCACAATCCTTCTCATCATACGAAGATATTGTCTCGTGTGCTATCAAGACAGAAAAGGAGTTCTCTAAGTCTTATGACAACAAAGTAAAGCAATAGAAGAAGAGAACGGTGGAACAAGAGACAGATAAAGGGAAAAAGGGAAAGAAGTATTTTCCATTATGTGATAATTGTGGGAAGAATCACCCTGGTACGTGCCTAAAAGGAATGGGAGTTTGTTATAAATGTGGAGAAAAAGGTCACCAGGCTCGTGATTGCAAGGGAAAGAAAGAGGATGTCAAAGTTGAATGCTACAATTGTAGGGAAATGGGGCATTATGAAAATGAATGTCCTAAGCTTCAAGGAAACATACCTCAGAAAAGGCCAAGGGATCAAGGCCAATCTTATTCTGTGACTACAGTTGAAGCGGAATAATTAATGTATTGGTGCTTTTGGACTCAAGGATTATATTCTGGTTATAAGAATAATGTGATATATATATATGGATTGTACTGCAGTACTTTTTGATTTCAGTAAGGTTTTAATATGATTAAGGTAATCATATTTTTAGTATGTGACAATAAGAGACACTTTTCTTTGTTTGGGGAATCTGATGTTACAATTGATTTTGGAATTTAGAGACCTTTTAGAGAAAGTCTGGACGAAGGTATTTTGGATAACTATAAAGGTTGGAATGGATTAAGTTGAACTTTGGATAGTATTGTTTAAGGTTAAAACATTTATGAAGATTATTTTTGGAATAGTATAGTACTATATTTTTAGGAAAAGGACAACCTGCAGGGTGGGGCATAACCCGTCGCGTCGAACAAAGCTGCAAGAATCGAACCCACAACCATAGTGCGACAAGCCTTTATTTCCTACCACTAGCCTACAGGAAGTCCCTGGTTATTACAAAATAGTTTTACTAATCTAAATGGTATGTGTTAACATTTTGAACCTTATACAATTAGGATAAATAGAATATTTTTGAGTTCCGTTACCATTTGGAGTAAAAGTTGGGTTTGTGGTAAAAATTTATTAACGAATGAAAGTATACATAACAAGTATGTATATTCCCTTATGTTCTTAGTAAATCTCCTAAATAAATTCCTCAACATTATAAAACGTAACTTAAAACAAAAATGTTGTCGGTTAACTTTTCCAACTGGGGATTCAATGACCGTTTAACCAATCACAAGTTTATGATTTTATTGTGGTTAAACTTTCTCCTAATCCTGTTTTCTATAACTCTCCATCAGACCTTGATGGTTTGTTTTTCTTCCATATCCATATTTTCATAGAATCTTAGAATGGGCTATATCGGGTGACCTTTGTACTTATCCTGCTTTCTTTTAATGTTATATATTTATTAACCTTATTTCCGATGTGGGTTTTCCTCAAAGGTATTTCCTCTTTTCAACCTTTTATTTTCAAAGAAAAATATCAAATTGCGAGGACGCAATTTATTGAAGGAGGGGAGAATGTAACACCCCAAGCTTCCACGATATGCCTCTCTTTCAATAATGCAATAGCTTGCATTGTACGCAAGTTCGAGTTCTAAAACACCGTGACTAATCAAAGTAGCCGTTATGAATAGTAATAACCACTTTTTAAAATTATAGAAATTTTATATTTCAAAATGGACTTCATTTTTGGATTCGGAATATCGAAATTAGCCAATGTTGAATTTTTGGTATTTTTCTGAGAACTTCTAATTTTTTATGAGTAGTGAAAAATACGTTAAAACAACTTTTTTAATCAAAATAATTTATTGTGATAAATTATACTATTTAGTGGTTTTAAGGTATAATTAGAATATATTTTTACAATTTTATCCAATGGTGGTCATTATAATTAATTTAACATTGAAATTGGACATAAACAATTGTCAATCTTTTGATATAAATTGTTTCTTAAAAACACGCTATTTGTCGTAACAGCGGGAATTAATTATAAAATTAATTAATGCAACTTATATGTTTTGAATTTTGTAAAATAGACATCATTTTTTAATTCGGAATATCAATTATATCTTAGGGTGAAATTTTGGCCATGTTCTGAAAAACTTCAATTTTTGATGAATAGTGAAACCACTAAGTGGTAGTTAAATAACTGATTTTTCGTTTAAATGAAATATTACCACTTCTGTGATTTGATTTTCAAAAATCCGACATACATGGTTGTCATTTAGAAGTAAAATGTGGTTCAATGAGATTAAAATAATTTTTTTGGTGAATAGTAACTTTTAAGTTCTTAATCGCGATTAGAGGTAATTAGTGTAGTTTAAGGAACAAATAATGTTTTAATAATATGAGATGAGCATGACACTTATCCTACTCCTATTGGATGAGTCATGGCCGACCAAGACAACCCATGGGTCAACTTGGGGACCCCATGGAGCCACTTTAGTTGGAAAATGACATTAATATATATTTATTTAATGTTACAATTAAATTGACACAAACATGAGTTATTTTACTAAAATAGTTTTTAAGTGGGGTTACACAAGTCCAAATTTTGACTATAAATATTCATTAGACATCTAAAAAGATTTCCTACATCATAGTATTTTTTTTATAATTTTTAGACATTAAATAAATTAAATTATTTATGACATCATTATGATGCAGCGATGACCTCATTATTTAACGATTTAAATAAAATGAGAAGATAATGAAAAATCCAAGGCTTACACTTGTCCAAAGCCTATTGGATGAGGATATTTCGAAACCTTATCACCTTATCCTCGAATTATATAAGTTTGGGACCTTTAGAATCCGAAAATCATTTTGAAATATTGTAACATTTCAATCTTTCCAAAAGTGCCCCTCCTCTCCACTTATAAAAGGCCCCCACCTCTCCCACCTCATTTACACTTTCAAGCCATTTGGCTCGGCCAAACTCTGCCCATATACTCTCAAAACTTTCCCCTATTACTCCTAGAAGCCTTAATTTGGGCAGAAATCTTCCCAAGGAAGCCTTTGGCTCAAATCAAAAAGAGTTACCCGATTTTGAGGTAATGTCTTCTCTAATGTTGTTTTGTTTTATTTTTCTTCTCCAACCCCCTAAACTCTTTTTATTCATTTCTTTTGTAACAACACCAGTATCCTCAATATACTAGGATGTTGTTATAAGATTTATTCGAGCTACACTTACACACACCTACATCTAATGGTTAAAGAACATACTGTTTCTGTGGATGGCGAATTTCTACCTCACGAAACGATGATTGTTCAACACTCATATAACACCTTCAAAGGTGGCCATTAAGATGTCACTATTTTTATATATGATATATAATATGTTTATGTTTTACTTATGCTTCTGTATTTCTCATTTATGACATACTTTATGATTTCCATTATGGGTAAAATGCGATAATTTCATTTTAGGAAGTGCGGACTACCGCCCCCTCAAAGTGATTTGAATCGTTAAATGCCATATGTGGGATGTATAAAGGATGGATTAAATGGTATTATATACTATATTATACTGGAATTATATTATAAATTTATATCATTATGATTTCGTTCCATTAATTATGAAATTGAAATGAAAGTAGCGTTCATGCGTACGTACGGCTTACCGTCTCCATGAACGGTGCATTTCATTTCTTACCTCTAAATGTTACATAATATTATAAATGAATGTATATACTGGATATATAAGATATATATGACATATAAATCATGAATATAATTCTAGAGATAATGGATATTCTACCACATAAACAACTTGTAATTATAAGAAGTTTATTGTTGACTCAAGTACCAAAGATCGACAAAACGACCGTTATTAACTTAAATAATTACATAATGTTCATAACATTGTAATAAGTTATATAAAAAGGATAATGAAATTTAAAATGGTTCTTAATAAGGTAGATATTAACTCTAGTTTATTATTTAGGAGGTTAAAGAACGGTTGAGTCAAGTCGGACACAAGGTAAGGGAATTTCTTAACCCAATTTCCATTCTTTGGGTTAATCTCCTATTTTCAAATTATTTCATGATATTATTATGTAATATCTTGTATTTTTACTTTCTTTATGTGTAATTATATTGAACACACATAATAGATCTATTTTATTTTAGAAAAAATGATCTTTGTATGGGACTTCGTCTCAATCTCCTTTCATTGAGGCATATTTTGTTTTATACACAACTTTCCTTTATACGGTGTATAAACCCCCTTTGACTTTTACGTTTATTAAAAAGCTTTTCTTTTATAATTATGTGATTTTTAAATGATTTTAAAAAAAGAGATTTTTCTCTCAAATATATGGAAATCCAGTGAAAATATATATATATTTAACACAAGCTTAAAAATATTTTTAGAAAACCCGACTCTCGAGTGTGGTAGACAGGAAGGGATTGGGAGTGGACCCATCATGGCCTGTTATTAGTCGAGCAGTCTCAGAATTAGTTATTTTGTTTTCAGAAGCTTGCATAATGTTTTCAGAAAAACACTGGTGTATATTTTATCAATTTTAAACGTAAGTATCTTCAAAAAAATTGCATCGGCAGGTCTCATGAGACAAACTAGTGTCTTGGAACGAGGCCTTGACAAAATCTTATTTGTGGTCTTGGCACGAGGCCTTGAATACGTGGTTATGATAGTCTGGCATTATGCATTCCATCATTATGAAAGTGGTTATTGATATTGCATGTGATTATTCGACCAGTAGAATATCCATGTGAAGAAGTGAATGGCATTATCTCATTTTACTTTTGCCATATTATGTTGATGTTCAAGTTTAAAAGGCTTTTGTTTTAGTTATACATTGCCTTAAATTTTTATGTTTATTTATGAAAGCTTCCGCAATATTGTTATCCTTACTGAGCATCTGAGCTCACCCCTTTCAATGTTCTAATATTTTCCAGGATGTGAAGAAGTATTTTATGAATGACCTGCAGGGATAGTCAGAAGAGGATATGAATGTGGACTATGAAGACTTTGTTATTAGTTTTTCACTTTATGATGTAATGTAAGACTTATGAATGTATCTAGTGTTTCCAAGGCTACTAAACTAATCGGTCTTTCGAGACTTGATCTTTTGTGATCATGCCAATGTTACGAAGTAATGCACCGACTCTGGGTAGCTGGGGTCGGGGCGTTACAGCGTGTCCCAAGAAATGAACCTCTTGAATCCAGAACTGGCACTTCGAGATTTTACCATAAAGAAGGTGCTCTCGAAGTGTATCCATTACCACCCACAAATGGTAGGCATGCTCCTCCTTAGTAGTCAAGTAAATCAGTATGTCGTCGATGAAGACTACGACAAATCGATCGAGGTAAGGCTGGAAGATCCAATTCATGAGACTCATGAACACTACTAGGTAATTGGCTATGTTTAAGGGAATAACCAAGAACTCATAGCGGCCATACCGACACCTAAAGGTTGTTTTCTGCACATCCTCGTCTCGAACTCTAAGCTGGTGGTAACCTGACTTGGGGTCTATCTTCGAGAACCATCATGCTCCCTTGAGCTGATCAAAGAAGTTCTCAATCCTCAGGAGTAGGTACCTGTTCTTCACGGTCACCTGATTCTGTTGATGGTAGTCAACACACAGTTGCATGCTCCCATCCGCCTTCTTGGAAAACTAAATTGGTGATGCCTAGGGTAAAACACTGGGTCGGATAAATCCCTTCCCCTGTAAGTCCTCCAGCTGTACCTGTAGCTCACAAAGCTCGGTTGGAGCCATCTGATATGCTGGACTAGATATCAGTGTTGTCATGGGGTAGAGATTAATATAGAAGTCTACCTCTCGGTGAGGAGGTAGTCCTGGAACTTCATCAGGAAAAACATCCTCGTATTGATCCACATCAACAATAAAACTTGGACTTCACACATCAACTGCTTTGAGGATGAGACTAGCCAACTGATGTGTGATCAGTTTCCCTCTCCCATGCATAAGTACATCCTACACTTCATAGGAACCCTTTTCTCCGGTGAAGGTGAACCTGGTCCCATCTGTGTGGATACACCGCACCTTGCACCTAATACAGTCGATCTGATCATGGAATGTATATAACCAATCCATACCCAAGATGATGTCGTAAGGATTAGACGCCACTACAAGAATATCCCAACCGAAGATATCACCTCCTAGAGTAAGCTCACACGGTCAGTACCAGTGCATAATCGTCGAGTCTGCTCCTATTCGAGTCTCTTTCCATAAGGATCGATCCAACGGCTCTATCGGAATCTCCAAGTACCGAACAAGGGCATCAGCAATAAAAGAATGACTCGAAGCTATGTCTATAAGTACTGTAGAAAGGGTGGAGTAGACACAGATAATACCTAGAATCATCTCAGGTTTTCCGTGGTTGTAGGCCTCGACTGCCTGGAGTTGAGCTCGCCTCTGTCCACCAGCTCTCTGTGGTCGGGGTGGACCTCCTAGTGGTGGTGGTGGTGGTGGTAGATCCTCCAAACATCGTCCACCACCTCCTACTCGGCCAGATTCTCTTCTATGTACTCCTGCTCCCTGTGGACCACCACGGTCGAACCTATGCCTCTGCTTGGGAGGTCCCTCTACTATCTTTTTCTCATCTGTATGGTGGGTCAGGCAGTCACAAGCCATGTGGTCCTGCACGCCGTTTGAAAATCACTGCATGTTCTTTATATAGCTGGAACTGTATCGTGTGCCCCGCACAACCGAACCCATATCCAGGGGTCGTCCACCTAGTGGCCTGGTCAGCTTGGACCTCTGCGACGTCCGTCTACTGCCGGCTGCCGAAGAATCAGCTACGTGTCACCCTGTGGTGGGTCTCGCTGCTGGTGTCGGCTCAGCAAGAAAGCTCTCCACTAAAAGGGCTCGCTCCAGCACCCATGTCTAAGTCAGGATGTTGTGGGAGACAACTGAAGCTATGATCTCTCTCCTGAGTCCCTGTTCAAAGGTATGGGCCCCGAAGAATGGGTCCCATTCCATATCTGTGGAATAGCATGAGAGGTTAGTGAACCTCGCTGAGTACTGAGCTACTATCATGTTGCCCTGCTGCAGATGAAGTAACTCCTGAATCCGCACCGCACGAAGGGTGGATGGAACAAACTCTGCCCGGAACAGGCTCTCGAAGTCTGCCCAAAGTAGTGATGCCTTATCATGCGCCTGGAGCATCAGGCTCCACCATCCACCTACTGCTGCATGCAGGAGACTCGTGGAAAGGATCGCCATAAGGTCGGCTGGTGTCCCTACCAATCTGAAAACTCTCACAACAGCCTCCAGCAAATCCTCAGCTGTCTGTGGGTCCATCTCTCCCCGGAATCTGGGTGGCGTCTGTCTCTAGAACTCGTGCAACGTACTCAGGCCGTGTTCACTCTCTGCTGCTGGGGCTGGTGGTATCGGTGGCCGAGCGGGTAGTGGTACCGATGGTGCCTCCGCTATGATTCGGCCCTACACCAAGGCCTCATCGCTCGGTGGGCTACCATCTCGTACGTAATGCGGAACCCTAGCTAGACGCCTTCATGGGGCCATCCTGAAGAGAAACATGTGCTCCACGGTTAAAACAAAATACCTGGTGAGATGACACAAAGTAATCACAAAGAAAACTTTTCAAAGAAAACACAAACGCAATCAGTGTTTTTGTGCACTGATCCGGAAATCATAGTTCAGGGTCCTGGTGTATGGATACATCGGCCGCCACACCAACACTAGACTCCCTGGACCGAAAACCATACTCAATACTATTAACACTATTGCTTCATAGAAAAGAATGATTAGAGTCCTAAGTTATGTGGTAGAACTGACTCCTCTGATACCAATTTGTCATGACCCGTCCTCGGAGCCCGTGTCATGACTACCCCAAGGCCGCCTTCCATAGGCCAGGGGCTGGCGACTAGCACCAAAGGCATAAATCCCTAAGATGTGAAGGTATTGACTTTATGATAGTAAACAAACAAAACAGAGTATGCAACAATAAGTAAACACTAAGTAAAACTGAATTCAAAAGAGTGTGATGGAAAGTAAATGGGTCAGTATACAAACCCAACTGAACAAAAAGTACAAGTAAAGGGACAAACAACTGAAATTAAAGAGCAGCTCTTGGATCGTCCTCCATGGATTCCTACCTGAAGTGTAGGTATAGATGGCCACCTCAGTGCCCACGTCCGTCAGTCTCCACTGTGTGATGACTCGTCGCAAGGTCCACCTCTGGGTACCGTCTAGTCGTGGCGCTCTCGACCTCTGTCAGCGTTGTCCATCATCTGCATCCAACACAATGAGATGCGGGCATAGCCTGTGCAGGAGTGAGTATAACGATACTCAATAGGGACCATGAGACCCGCAAGGTCTCACAATATCCACTAAGGAATAACAAGAAGTAGGATACATTCACGAAGCATCAACCAACCCTACTTAGGTATATGCCCATACATATACCTAAGTTACCAATCTCAGTCCGGCTCCAACTCTTGAGCCCAAGCACAATCCAAATCCACAAAGGAAGTAAAGTCAATCACCACGATGATATTGTTTGAAAGACATGACTCATCTCACACAGGTATTCCACAATAGAAGACAGATTAGACGATCAGATGTAGCCACCAGATCATCTAAGTTGTCAAACCCACACAGGATACAGTCCAGCTAAGCCGTCGGACCCACACAGGATACAGGACCGGCTATATCATCAAGCTGTCGGAACCACACAAGATACAGTCCAGCTAAGCCGTTGGACCCACACAAGATACAGGACTAGATATTCTAGAGTAATAGAGATGATCAGATGTAGTCACTGATTTGTCTAAGCTGTCGGACCCACACATGATATAGGACCAGCTACTCTGTCAGAACTGTTGAACCAACACAGGATTTCTGATATAGTTGTCATCATCGTCGAACCCACAGAGGATTCCAGTACGGTAGCCATCGTCGCAACCAGCTCTTGGGTTCCCGCACACAGCACGCTTGATTCCAGGAGGGTCTACTACTCGAGAAAAGAGGTCGATACATAAACTATCATAAAGTCTTGAGTTTATGTATCCCTAAGTTCCTTCTAGTCAAAAGAAACCCAATATGACAGATGGTACGTCAATCGGATGCCCGATATGAGAGTTATTGGCGTTTCTGTCCCAGGGGCCCGGTTGGTTTTTAGGCTCAAACCAACCCGACCGTACTCCAAATACATCCGAACCTCAAGTCAATTATTCCAAAAGAACTGTCTCATCAAAAAGAAAACCAATGTAGTGGACGACACGTCAATCGAATGTCTGGACCATAATTTATAAGCATTTCTGCTCTGAGGGTCTGGTTAGTTTCAGGTTTGAACCAACTAAGATATACACAAACTTTTCCAAATCCTTGAGTTTGATATACCTAAAAGACCGTATCAATCCAAAGAATCCTATGCAACTGACGGTGTGTCGATCTGAGGTCTGTATCTCAAGTTATGGGCAAATAACCGAAACTGGTCCGAAGAGGGGGGTCTGGGTCCGGGCTGACCCGGCCCAACCCGAACTGGGTTGACCCGACCCAGATCTGGGTCCGGACCAGTAGGGCATGGCCCAGCCCAAACGCTGAGGCCTGACATAGTGGTCGGCCGCAACTCGGCCAGCTAGTCGAGTGCAATGCGGGGGGGGGGGGGGGGGGTGGGGGGGGGGTGGGGGGGTGGGGGGGTGGGGGGGGGGGGGTGTAACGGCGGTGCCAACTGGACTCGCTCATGCATCCCGGAACCCGCGGACGTAGGTTCCGCTCCGCCGCGGCGTCCAGTACCACATCGGTCTTCCGTCGGCGGTGCGAGAGGGGTGTCGCTTCCCCCATGAGGTTGGACGGTGCCAGCCGCCGCCTCCGGTCGTCGGTGCCGCCGCGCTTTTCCGCGGGCCACCAGAGTCATTCCGGTGGTCCGTTTTGCCTTCCACTTATGCCTACTGCCTCCTCGGCTCCTTCCCTTCACTACGGCGGCCTCAAATCATTTTCTCCCTTCTGTTCACCCATTTCCCAACAAAACGCACATCAAGAATGAAAAGGCTAAGGGTTCGGACTTGTTCGTTATCTCGTTCCCTCCACGTTAGAGGCTCAAACAATTATCCAACATATATTCACCAAAGTACAAGGGTATAATTCACATAAATAAAATTATACAAATTCCCCTACCACAATTCAAGGTTCGTTCGTCGTCGACGGCATCGATTCGTTGACGTCGGGGTGCGTCCGAGGAGGAAGTGTCGTTGTTGGCGACGTTCTTCACGGGTGGCGTCTTCTCCCTTGATGTGGAGGAAACGGAAGGGTGATAGGCATTCCTCATGGGCATCTCCTCACATTCTTGTCTCGGTTGAAGAAGGTAGAAGAAGAAAAGGTTCTTCTCATTCTTCGTGGAGAGGGAGATGTTCTTCACGGGGAGAAGGATCCCTATAATTCTCCATGAGTTCTCCCCAAAAGAATAATTGTCGACCCATATAAAATATTAGAATCCCTAATATTTTAATCTTTCCATGCCTTTCAAATGAATTCAAAACAAATTAATTAATGACGACATTAATTAGTTGAGTTGGCATGGAGACATTACCCAAATTAATAAAGGGGAGATGAGGAGTTTAAGAGGAGTTAAATGGGGGTTCCAAGGGAGTTGAGGGGTTAGGTGATCATGTGGGACCCACCACACTTTATCCTCTCATGGGAGGTTATGTGGGGTGTGGGACCCACATCTAACTCCTCTTTAGAGAAGATAACCACCCCTTAAAAATAAAATTGTGTAACACAACAATTTTATTTAATTTATTATGAATCCCCAAATTATAACTTCTACTCTCGACCAAACACAACTACGTTAAAGGTCCCCTTAAGAGAAAATGGAGCTGTGAGTTCATTGGTGTCCTCGGATTTCCATTCCGAGATCCAGTTCAAAATATAGAAAAACCCGCACGTACGTTTACTGAACGTACCCGAACAAAACTTCAGAAATTGATTCCAGGCACACTGGGCCTCGGAATCAAGCACCGTCAGAAATTATAGACTCATAAAATTCCAAAGAATTTATGAAAAAATATTTCTTGAAATTTACAAGTCTTTATATTTTATTATTCTCTTTTCATGAGAGGTGAATACGTGAAGGGTATGCCATGTTCTTTTTGTGTCTATATTATCGTGGTTGGATGAGTATACTCTCGTACTATAGGTAGAAAAGTCTTTATGATAAGTTCATTTTCTCTCCGTTTCAAGATCTTTATATTTTGGATGAGTTTACTTCACTCTCTTGTTGGATTGATATATACTCCTTTTTAATACCTTGCTCTATCTACTAATTTCTTCTTTAGTTGTACTTCTTAATACTACACCCTTATCCATTTTAGGGCATCCTACTGAGTATGTTTGTACACAACCTTACATGGGAATTGCCGACATGTGCCATACCTTATGAAGAAAGTTGACATGTTGTTTTTCACTTCAGAGGAGCTTAGAGATATGGGTACATGGACCATGTATGGTGGTTATAGCATGGGATCTAGGAGTGGGGATATCTCATATGTTTTAGTTTTTAGTTATTTACACTTTTTGTCACATTTCTAGTTGGGTGTGTATTTTTTCTATTTCCCTTTGAGTTTAATTTTCTGTACATGTAATATTTAGAGGTTGATACATGTTTGTGGTTTATATTTAGTAGTTTTGTATCTTTTTTACCTTTCCCTACACACTTTTTCATTTATTTTTTTCATGTGTGTGTAAAATTTCTTAGGAAAATGCCTCCCCACATTTGGTGTGCCTCTGTTACTTATCTCCACCCCTGGAATATTGAGTTGGGATTGGGATAGTTGTCGCCCGATCCCAACATGTGACAAGTCATGATAATATTTTTGGAATCCTAAGATGGTGTGGGTGATGATACCCATCAAAGATGCATAACATTCCCAAATTTTTGCATTAAAGGAAATAATCAACCTTGAGAAAATTCCAATTTTTATGGAATACACTGATGTATTTCCTGAATAGTTACATGGACTTCCCATAGATCATGAGGTATAGTTATAAAAAGAACATATAACTACATCCACTACTATCTCCAAATTCTGAAATAGGATGGTCATTATCGAACTAGTGTATTTAAAGAAGTAGATGTACAATCATTTGAGATAAGGAATTATATTACCTAGTGCATCATCTTGGGGTGCTCTAGTGGTCTTTATAAATAAAAAATAATGGATCAATATGTCTATACATGGATTACTGGGAGATTAAAAATCAAAATAAATAACAAGTATCTACTTCCAAAGATTGAAAACATTTTTGATCAACTATGAGGAGCTCATTACTTCTCAACGGAGGATCTTCATAATGGAAATCATCAGTTAAAGGTGAAAAACAATTATGTTCAGAATAAAACCTTATGTACAAGGTATTGACACAACGAGTTCATAATGATTCCCTGAAAAGTTCTTAATTCCACAAAAATATTCATGTATTTGATTAATAGAGTCTTTAGAGAATGCTTTGTCAAATTTGTGGTTGTCTCTATTATTAATATTCTCATTTACTCCACGAGAAAGGAGGAACATGGAGAGTGTATAAGGATTGTGTTGGAGACATTATGGAATGAAAATTTATATTATCTATTTATATAGTGTGACTTTTGGATGCAACAATTCACTTTAGCATGGAATATGATCACAGGTGAGCAAAATTCTGTGAACCCTTTTATGTAAATGTTAAGTGAATATTTCCCTAGAACCTCAAGATTCATGGAAGACACTAGTTTTATTGTCTTATCTCATTACTACCAAGATTTTGAGAGAAATTTATCATGATTTTCTATCCTAGTAACTAAGTTAAAAAATATAGGGGTAAAGTACATATGGACAGAAGAATGTGAGGTAAGATTTATAGAGCTAATAAAGTAGCTAATTACCTCTATTTTACTCACACTACAATCAAGCTAAGATGGTTTGGTGACATGAATTAATGATTCATAAAATGTATTGGGTGGAGTAAACATATAAAATGAATAAGTGATATCCTACACCTCATGAAAATTGATTATCCATGAGAAAAACTATCCAACATAGGATTCAGAGTTAGAAATTGCAATCTAGACCTTGAATATTTCGTGGAAGGACCTTCAAGGTGAGAAGTGAACCATATATACTAATCATAATTGTATCATGTATATATTCACATATAAAGATCTCAACATGAATCAATTCATATGGATAGAGAAAATCGAGGACTATGATTTCACTATTCAATACCATCTGGGAAAGGCGATTAGGGTAACTGATTCTCTTAACTGAAAAGAACCTCAAATTGTATCAATGATGTTGACTAATAAAGAACCTATCTTAATTGATATGAAAACTGATAGATATGGAATTCTTGATAGCATGGAAAACATTCAACATTGTCTAGAATTTTTTAAAACTGTCTTCCCAACAGAAGATCAAAGAATCCCAAAGGAATGATCTAGAGCATAAAAAATGGGTCAAAATAGTAAAGAATGGTAAGACTAAAGATTTTCAATTCTATGATGATGGTGTGAATTAGTGTGGGACGAGGATTTGTGTCCCTTAATCTCCAAATATAAAGAAGGATTTCTTGAATAAATCAAATATGTTGTTTTTCATTATCTATCTGGGAAGTACCATGATATATTTTGATATTAGAGAGAAAATCTGGTGGGAAAACCTGAATAATTAGATTGCAGATCATATCTCAAGGTTCATGGTATGTTAGAAAGTTAAAGTAGAGTGATATATGTTTCAAAGAATAATGAGACCATTTCCTATACCATTGTGGAAATGGGAGAACATCACTATGGGATTTTCCAGTAGTCTATATAAGAAATCTAAAGTAAAAAATTTGATATGGGGTGTGGTGGATTGATTCCCCAATAATAACCACTTCATTTATATTCAGGAATATATATCTCTTGTAAAAATTTTCAAGATATATATAAAGGATGTGGTGAGGTTGTATCGGGTACCAATTTTAATTCTCTCTGATCTTGATATATGGTTCAATCCTAAATTCAAGATAATTACTCAACATGATTTGAATACTTAATTGAATTTTTGTACAACCTGTCATCCCAAAATGGATGGAAATCTAAAAAGACTATTCATAAAGTCAAGGACATATTGAAAGCCTTCTAAATAGAATTTATAGATGTATGGTATCATCATCTCCCATTAGTTGAGTTCACATACAATAAAAGCATCCACTCAACTATTCAAATCGATATATATGAAACTATTTATGGGAAGAGATGTAGAAATACTAATTGTTAGGATAAAGTTGTTGAAATAAATCTATTAAGACCTTCTCTTATTCAAGAGATGATAGGGAATGTAACGACCCAAACTTTTATCAAATGAAAATTCAGCTTGACCAAATTAAATTTCTTAATATGTGAAATGTTTATATAACATATGAACTTTTTTTGTTTTATGTTTCTGGATTTTAAAATACCGTTATGAATTGTCACCTTTGCTAATATATCCGTTGAACAGTGATCACATGATTAGTATAAATATAGGTCTTTAACAAATCCAACTTACTCAGAAAAAGGAAGTTATGGCCTCATCCAGTATACTTTCTGTAACACCCCGAGATTTTATGAAAAATATTCTTTTAATTTCATTAATGTCTTGTGTTTTATTCTACACCAAGATTACCTTGCGCTATACGCAACACCGTATTAGCTTGCAGTATACGCAACACTATTCTTGGATCGTGTTACACACAATTTTGATAATAGTTATTCTACACAACATTGAGTATAGATATATATATATATATATATTCAATGTATAAATGAAATATGGTTGGATTCTGTTATAAGAAACAAAGAAGGATTCTTTCACAACACGCAACCCTGACTTGGCTTGCATTACACGCAATCACGACCTTCCTCGATAGCGTGTGTTGTACGCAATACTGAGTTTCGCTAAACAACGATATACTATTAAAATATTATTAAAACTAGCGGTTATGAATAGTAATAACCAATTTTTGAAATTTTTTAAATTTTATTTTTCAAAATGGACTTCATTTTTGGATTCAGAATATCGAAATTAGCTTAGGGTGAAATTTTGGTGATTTTCGGATAACTTTCATATTTTGATGAATAGTGAAAATTACAAAATTTTAATTAAAAACAACTTTTTCAATAAAAATAATTAATAGTGATAAATTATTAATTTGAGTGGTTTTAAAGTATATTTAGAATATATTTTTAAAATTTAATACAATGTTGTTCATTGGATGTAATTTTACATTTAAAACAGACATAAACAAGTGTCAATCTTTTGATAGTTATTAACTTTTAAAAACACGCTAATTGTTTTGACGACGGGAATTAATTTTTAAATTAATTAATGAAACAGATATGTTTTGAATTTGGTAAAATAGACATCATTTTTGAGTTCATAATATCAAATATATCTTAGGCCTAATTTTTGGTATTTTTCTGGAAACTTTCATTTTTTGATGAATAGTGAAACCACTAAGTGGTAGTTAAAAAAATTGAATTTTTCATAAAACTTAATTTTACCGCTTCTGTGAGTGAAATTTCGAAAATCTGAGAGACACGGTTAATATCAAGGACTAAAATGTGGTTCAATGAGTTGAAAATAATTTTTGGTGAATTGTAACTTTTGACTTTTTTTACCACGGTTAAAAGTAAATAGGGTAATTAAGGGTAAAAATGTTATTATTATTACCCCTACACATGTCCTAATTCTATTGGATAAGTGTAATTCGACCAAAAACAGCCTTAGGAATAAAATATGACCATTTAGGCCCACTTGGATTAGATTAGGACATTTATTATTATTTAATTCAAAGAAGAGTTAAAAGAGTTAAAATAAAAGTTTATTTACTAAAACATTTATAATATAAGGTTATACATAAGATAAATTCGATTGTAAATATTCATTAGAAAGATAATAAGATTTAATACATAATTATATTTTATTTATAATTTTTAGACATTAAATAATTTAATTTATTTATGACACAATGATGATGCAGTAATTACAATAATATTGAAAAATTAGAATAATTGATATTATAAATACCCAAATAAGTATAATTTGAGACTTTTTATGAATTCCACTAATTTTCTAGGTTAATATGACATGGTATTATTGATTTAATTAACTGTTTCAGAACTAATCATTCTGTTATGATTTTCACAAAAATAAATTACTAAATAGTGTCAAAATTGACATAAAATAGTTTTTAAAACAAATATTATATTATTAATTGTTATTTTATTCATAAAAATCTATGGTTCAGCAAAATGACTTAGATAAGATTATATATATTAATAATAAACAACTTGGGGTTCGTTTGGCTTGTTATGGTAAGTTTATTAACCATATAGTGTAAGAAAACAAAAAGACACAGTAAAAGTTAAATTATTTAACTTAGAGTTAAATCTAATTGATAAGGTTAAAATAATAACCTAAACATGTCTAAATCCTATTGGATGAGAGTATTTAGACCCATACCCACATTATCTTCGAAATAATACCCTTTGGAACCATTATAAACCGAATTTGACCTTAATATAAAATAATATTTTGAGATTTTCCTAAAGTGCCCCTCTCCTCCCTTATAAAAGGGCACCTCCTCCCTCTCCTCCTCACACCAATTTGAGCATTAAAGCTAGGCCAAAACCTGACAAAATCTCTTCTCCACTTCCCTAGTATCATCCTATAGGTTCTGGTCTTCCTCAAAGACCAATTTTAGTTACCTAAAAAGTGATCTCAAAGAGGCGCTTCAAAGAAGAGGTAATTTCTGTTACCGATTCTTTCAACTTTATTTCTTCTTCCACTTCTTCTTCTTATGTTGTTTCATTATGAAGTAATAACATCATTATCACTCATATACTGATATTTTATTATAAGTATGAAACAACCCTATTTCACCATCTATCCATCCTACGGAAAAAACGAAATCACCGCGCATGCGTACATATTGAATATCGTCTCCACGTCGTGGTGTAGTCTGTTTTTCCACCAACACCTTCCATGGATGGGTATTATGGTGTAAAGAATAAAAATACATAGTTATTATAACATCATAATGATTATTATATATTGTATCATCCACTCCAATTCAATTCAATAATTATGGAAATGATATCATCGCTCGTGCGTACGTACGGACTACCGTCTCCACGATGTGATGAGATTCATTCTCCATGTTAATCAATTAAGAATGATTATAAAGTATATATAAGAAATAATAATGAAATAAATGAAATTATAAATCTACTGGATTTATGTGTATATATATGTATGACATCTACTTAATTCCATTTAACTCAATAAGGAAACGAAAACAGCGTTCATGCGTACGTACGACCTACCGTCTCCATGAACGATGTATTTCTTTCCATTTACTGATTTATTATATATATGTATGTATATTGTGAATATATATTATATATAAATCATGTTTTATATTCTGGAATTAAGTAATCATGATCTATGTAATCATATGAATAATTACAAGTCAAAACACGGACGACAAATGCAACAATTTTACCCAAACGCTCTTTAACATGGAATTTACAAAAGAACGGGTAATATAAAGTCATAAGTGAACCATATATGATATCATAACAATTAATATGATTCTTTAATAAGTTAATGACATTATTTAAATCATTATACAGGAGGTTTGGATACGTACAAAGCATATCAGACATAAGGTAAGGGAAAATATCACAATCTCATTTTTATCCGAGATTGTATATACTTTGGTATTTACTGGGGTGTATTTTATCATCCACATCCACGTTTCCTGAATATGTAATATTATTTCCATCCACCTACAATTGTTTAAATCCAATTTTACCCTTCGGTGAGTTTTTAGTAAAAGATATGAAAGGAATCTTTAGTCGTTTTTCATACAACGTACTTTTTTGACTTTTCAGACAAAAGTACGAGAAGAATGTTTTTTTAACTTATACGGCATGAATGGATTTTTAAAACATTATTTCCAAGAAGATTCTTTTACAAGTTTTCATGTTTTTTTTAATCAACTTCTTTTAGTTTAAAATTTTAAGACATGTTAAGAAAGGAAAATGTTTTTGAAGTGGAAAGGATATTTTCCTCAAGAATGGAGTTCAAGTGTTTTATAAAAATTATTTTCCATCTAAGATAATAAAGGGTTCTGTTTCTATCCCTATTATTACATGGATTTGATTATGATGTGATGGAAATATTTTTATGATTTCCTTTATCTTATATGAATTGTTATATGATGTCATGTTGTTTAATAATCCCATTTTTATTACATGGGTTATGCTATGATGTATGGTTTATGATTTTGTGGCACACATAAGAATGATATCATTATGAGATGGGTGGGACCTATATCTCCCTCCAATGCATTGGGTAAAGATTTTATATCTCATGAGATGGACATGGCTGGAACGGTAGGTTATACCGATTCAGTGAAACAGGACTGAAACGAGGGTGACTCGGTTTAGAAAGGGACTTTGTCCACTAAGATAGTCTTGCCAATGAGTCTTGACTAATAAGAAATGATTCTCTATGATTATGTGTGTATGCCAAAATGTTTCATGTTTTAAGTTATGATTATTTTGATTACATTTCACTGCCATGATTTATCCCATGTTATGAAATTATGCTCTCTTTTGCAGGTTAATATTTCAAAAATGTTATGTTCTTATGAATATGATGTGATTGATATTTCTTTTGTTTACCCTTACTGATCATTTGAGATCACCCTTTTTTGTAAGTTTTCTTTTCCCCAGGTCAGGAAGATGGATATTAAGTAGAATATGCTAAAAGGGACCCTAGATATGATGAAATAAATGGGAGACACTGTAGAAGATTTATCAACCAGTTGTTTATGTTTCCCAGTTTCTAAAGACACTATACCTATACGGTCCTTTGTGGTTTTTTCATATGTTTTAATAAGTGTGCTTCAATTTTGAAGTATTAAAAATGTATGTAAAGTATGGGTTGTTATAGTTGGTATCAGAGGAAAGGTATAGTCAACCTTTGGAAACTAGGATGTGAAAGCCTTAGTAAGAACCCTAAGGATAAGTCTAAGCATAGAACAAAATATTAGTGTTTTAGAAATGGCCATCAATAACCTAGGATAATACCATAAGCGTGAAAATTTTATTCTTGAATTATGTGGTTTTCCTACTATAATTAGTGTTGCTCACACTATTCTTCTTGGTTTTAGTCAATGGCTGGAACCCGAAGGAACCGTGTTAATGCGGAATGCGATGGGCAATGCAATGATTGTCCCCCTGAGCAACCGAAAGATATGAGAGCTGGGATGCAAAATCTTGTAGCCATACTCACACAACTTTCTCAAGCTATGAATCATGCAGGACTTCCAAATGAGAAAAGGAAGGAGCAAGATTCTGTTGAATCCTTCATGAGGCAGCGTCCACCTTCTTTCAGCGGGTCTACTGATCCATTAGTTGCTGAACAATGGATTAGTACTACTGAAAAGATATTTTCAGTTCTTCAATGTTCTGAACATGATAAAGTCATCCTAGCAGTGTATCGTTTGGAAGGAGATACTGATCAATGGTGGAATCTTATTAAGAATACGAGGAAAAGGGATGAAATTGAGTACATGGAATGGGACGAGTTCAACAACTTCTTTTTCAGTAAGTACTTCCCTCGTATTCTTCGAACAAAGATGGAAAAGGAGTTTCTTGAGCTAAAACAGAAGGATGATGAATATGTTGGTATATACGAAGCGAATTTTACAAGACTTTCAAGGTATGTATCTGGAATTATCATCCAACCTGAAAGTAAAGTTGATCGATTTTTCAGTGGCTTAAAACCAAGTCTTTGAAGGGCATTAGCTATAAGAGACTTCAGTAGCTATGAAGAAATTGTGCGTTGTGCTATCAAGGTAGAAATGGAAGTTGTTGTTACATATCCATCTCATTGTTTTGACAAGAAATGAAAGATGGAGTTCAAGGAGAAATCTCAGAATAATGGTGAAAAGAAGATGAATGTTTCCTTATGCACAAAGTGTGGAAAGAAGCATGGTGGAGATTGTCTTAAAGGGACTAGAAAATGTTTTATGTGTGGAAAAGAAGGTCATCGAGCAGCTGAGTGTCGAAGTAATGGAAAAAGGGTTTCTAATGATGTGAATAAAGCAAACACTGCAGAGAACGCACCACCAACACTTCAATGCTTCAAGTGTAAAGAAATGGGACATTATGCTAATAAATGCCCTAATCAAAGGGTTAGTGATGATCGACATGAACAACCGCTTAAGGAAAAGGACAAAGGGAAGTCACATGCGATCACTATTGGCGATGTTGAATATGACAACGATGTGGTGGAATGATTAAGTGTTTATATAATGGGATTCCAAAATAATGCTGTATCATGGAGTATTGGAATATTTATGTGTTGGTCTAATGTGGTATTCAAAGTGATTGAGATATTTTTGGAAATAAGATGATATGCGCATAATGAAGGGAATATGAGAAAATGAAATGTTTAACATTATTCAGGATCTCATGATTGATATAAGGACTAAGTGATATCATGGTTTGAGTATATAGAATTTTGAGTATTTTGGTATGTGGAAAGTGTTAACTTTTAACTAAATTCATGTTTTCACTATGGTTCAATGGGTATTCATTTTTTCAAGAGAATACATGATTAAGGTATTCACATGATTGGAATGTGACCAACAATATATATATATGGGGGATAAATGATGGTATTCACGTGCTTGGTTGATGACATTTCAAGTAATCGTTTTCTTTATACAATGAGCTTGGACCGAAGTATTTTAGATAAGCCTAAATATTGGAATGGATTATGTTGGACATATGCTAAGTATTGTTTAAGGATAGAACTTTTTTCAATATTACTGATGGGATTTTATAATAATGTAGTTTTAGAAAAAGGACAACTTGCAGGACGGGCGACAACCCATCGCGTCGGACAAGGCTGTGGGAATCGAACCCACAACCGAAGTGCGACTGGCCTTTATCTCCTACCACTGGCCTACAGGAAGTCCCTGGTTAGTATAAACTAGTTTTATTTTATTAAGTGGTATAATATATGAAGTATAAGTCCATTTTAGGAACCATATATGATTAATCTCACTATAGAATGTCTTATGTATATTTAATAACTTTTTCTAACCTTTTGTTTGAGACAGATGGAATGACCCGTCATTCTATCACATGATCTGCTAACACTTCACGAATAACAAATTAAACTTCATTTCTTTAAGAGATGAAGTGGAAATTGTTCAAGGCACGAACAACAGTGAGATTGTACCAAAATAAAGTAAGTATTTATTCTAATTCAAATTCTTCAACTTTAAGGAAATGATCTTGAAAATCAAAAATGTTGTCCTACTGCCCTTATATCCGATGAATCAGATGGTACCCTAGATCATCACAAATCTATGGCTTTGTGATTTTTGTCTTTTTCATAGCCATGTTCTCTACCACTCTCCATCCGAACTTGATGGTTAGATTTTTCTTCCATATCCATATTTTCACCTATGTTCTCCTACGTGGAAACCCAGTGATGAGTTAATTTGGGTAACTGTTACATTTCATAATTTAGTTTTTAAAGCCATATTTTGGTATTCCTTTTTATGATGTGGGTTTATATTAATCAAACTTTCGAGTAGTAAACCATTTATAACCCCGATGAATTTCGAGGGCGAAATTCATTTTAAGGGCGGTAGAATGTAACACCCCGAGATTTTATGAAAAATATTCTTTTAATTTCATTAATGTCTTGTGTTGTATTCTACACCAAGATTACCTTGCGCTATACGCAACACCGTATTAGCTTGAAGTATACGCAACACTATTCTTGGATCGTGTTACACACAATTTTGATAATAGTTATTCTACGCAACAGTGAGTATATATATATATATATTCAATGTATAAATGAAATATGGTTGGATTCTGTTATACAAAACAATGAAGGATTATTTCACAACACGCAACCCTGACTTGGCTTGCATTACACGCAATCGCGACCTTCCTCGATAGCGTGTGTTGTACGCAATACTGAGTTTCGCTAAACAACGATATACTATAAAAATATTATTAAAACTAGCCGTTATGAATAGTAATAACCACTTTTTGAAATTTTGTAAATTTTATTTTTCAAAATGGACTTCATTTTTGGATTCGGAATATCGAAATTAGCTTAGGGTGAAATTTTGGTGATTTTCGAATAACTTTCATATTTTGATGAATAGTGAAAATTACAAAATTTTAATTAAAAACAGCTTTTTCAATAAAAATAATTAATAGTGATAAATTATTAATTTGAGTGGTTTTAAAGTATATTTAGAAAATATTTTTACAATTTAATACAATGTTGTTCATTGGATTTAATTTTACATTTAAACCAGACATAAACAAGTGTCAATCTTTTGATAGTTATTAACTTTTAAAAACACGCTAATTGTTTTGACGATGGGAATTAATTTTTAAATTAATTAATGCAACTGATATATTTTGAATTTGGTAAAATAGAAATCATTTTTGAGTTCACAATATCAAATATATATTAGGCCTAATTTTTGGTATTTTTCTGGAAACTTTCATTTTTTTATGAATAGTGAAACTACTAAGTGGTAGTTAAAAAACTGAATTTTTCATAAAACTTAATTTTACCGCTTCTGTGAGTGGAATTTCGAAAATCCTAGAGACATGGTTAATATCAAGGACTAAAATGTGGTTCAATGTGATGAAAATAATTTTTGGTGAATAGTAACTTTTGACTTTTTTTTAACCACGGTTAAAAGTAAATAGGGCAATTAAAGGTAAAAATGTTATTATTATTACCCCAACACATGTCCTAATTCTATTGGATAAGTGTAATTCGACCAAAAACAACCTTAGGAATAATATATGACCATTTAGGCCCACTTGGATTAGATTAGGACATTTATTATTATTTAATTCAATGAAGAGTTAAAAGAGTTAAAATCAAAGTTTATTTACTAAAACATTTATAATATAGGGTTATACATAAGATAAATTCGATTGTAAATATTCATTAGAAAGATAATAAGATTTACTACATAATGATATTTTATTTATAATTTTTAGACATTAAATAATTAAATTTATTTATGACCAAATGATGATGCAGTAATTACGATAATAGTGAAAAATTACAATACTTGATATTATAAATACCCAAAAAAAGTATAATTTGAAACTTTTTATGAATTACACTAATTTTATAGGTTAATATGACATGTTAGTATTGAGTTAATTAACGTTTTTCGAACTAATCATTCTGTTATGATTTTCACAAAAATCAATTACTAAGTAGTGTCAAAATTGACATAAAATAGTTTTTAAAACAAATATTATATTATTAATTGTTATTTTATTCCTAAAAATCTAAGGTTTTGCCAAATGACTTAGATAAGGTTATATATATTAATAATAAACAACTTGGGGTTTTTTTGGCTTGTTATTGTAAGTTTACTAACAATATAGTGTAAGAAAACAAAAAGACGCGGTAAAAGTTAAATTATTTAACTTAGAGTTAAATCTAATTGATAAGGTTAAAATAATAACCTAAACTTGTCTAAATCCTATTGGATGAGGGGATTTCGACCCATAGACACTTTATATTCTAAATAAGACCCTTTTTAACCATTATAAACCGAATTTGACCTTAATATAAAATAATATTTTGAGATTTTCCTAAAGTGCCCCTCTCCTCCCTTATTAAAGGGCACCTCCTCCCTCTCCTCCTCACACAAATTTGAGCATTCAAGCTCGGCCAAACCCTGAAAAAATCTCTTCTCCACTTCCCTAGTATCATCCTAGAGGTTCTGGTCTTCCTCAAAGACCAATTTTAGTGCCCTAAAAAGAGATCTCAAAGAGGCGCTTCAAAGAAGAGGTAATTTCCGTTACCGATTCTTTCAACTTTATTTCTTCTTCCACTTCTTCTTCTTAGGTTGTTTCATTATGAAGTAATAACATAAGTATCACTAATATACTGATATATTATTATAAGTATGAAACAACCCTATTTCACCATCTATCCATCCTACGGAAAAAACGAAATCACCGCGCGTGCGTACGTACGGAATACCGTCTCCACGCCGTGGTGTAATCTGTTTTTCCACCAACACCTTACATGGATGGGTATTATGGTGTAAAGAATAACTATACATAGTTATTATAAAATAATAATTATTCTGATATATTTTATCATTCATTCTAATTCAATTCAATAATTATGGAAATGATATCATCGCTCGTGTGTACGTACGGACTACCGTCTCCACGACGCGATGAGATTCATTCTCCATGTTAACCATTTAAGAATGATTATAAAGTATATATAAGCAATAATAATGAGATATATGACATTATAAATCTACTGGATTTATGTGTATATATATTTATGTCATCTACTTAATTCCATTTAACTCAATAAGGAAACGAAAACAGCGTTCATGCGTACGTACGGCCTACCGTCTCCATGAACGATGTATTTCTTTCCATTTACTGATTTATTATATATATGTATGTATATTGTGAATATATATTATATATAAATCATGTTTTATATTCTGTAATTAATTAATCATGATCTAAGTAATCATATGAATAATTACAAGTCAAAACACGGACGACAAATGAAACAATTTTACCCAAAACGCTCTTTAACATGGAATTTACAAAAGAATGGGTAATATAAAGTCATAAGTGAACCATATATGATATCATAACAATAAATATGATTCTATAATAAGTTAATGACATTATTTAAATCATTATACAGGAGTTTTGGATACGTACAAAGCATATCGGACATAAGGTAAGGGAAAATATGACAATCTCATTTTTATCCGAGATTGTATATACTTTGGTATTCACTGGGGTGTATTTTATCATCCACATCCATGTTTCCTCAATATTTAATATTATTTCCATCCACCTACAATTTTTTAAATCCAATTTTACCCTTCGGTGAGTTTTTAGTAAAAGATAGGAAATGAATCTTTTGTCATTTTTCATACGAGGTACTTTTTTGACTTTTCCGACAAAAGTACGAGAAGAATGTTTTTTTAACTTATATGACATGAATGGATTTTTAAAACATTATTTCCAAGAAGCTTCCGTTAAAAGTTTTCAAGTTTATTTTTAATCAACTTCTTTTAGTTTAAAATTGTAAGACATGTCAAGAAATGAAAAATGTTTTTGAAGTGGAAAGGATATTTTCTTCAAGAATGGAGTTCAAGTGTTTTATAAAAATTATTTTCCATCTAAGATAATAAAGGGTTCTGTTTCTATCCCTATTATTACATGGATTTGATTATGTTGTGATGGAAATATTTTTATGATTTCCTTTATCTTATATGAATTGTTTTATGATGTTGTGTTGTTTAAGAATCCCATTTTTATTACATGGGTTATGCTATGATGTAAGGTTTATGATTTTGTGGCACACATAAGAATGGTATCATTATGAGATGGGTGGGACCTATATCTCCCTCCAATGCATTGGGTAAAGATTTTATATCTCATGAGATAGACATGGCTGGAACGGTAGGTTATACCGGTTCAGTGAAACAGGACTGAAACGAGGGTGACTCGGTTTAGAAAGGGACTTTGTCCA
The DNA here is from genome assembly GCA_963277665.1 of Viscum album. NCBI lineage: Eukaryota > Viridiplantae > Streptophyta > Magnoliopsida > Santalales > Viscaceae > Viscum > Viscum album. Next base: position 877,530,230 of record OY728136.1, read on the forward strand.
CTAAGATAGTCTTGGAAATGAGTCTTGACTAATAAGAAATGATTCTCTATGATTATGTGTGTATGCAAAAATGTTTCATGTTTTAAGTTATGATTATTGTGATTACATTTCACTACCATGATTTATCCCATGTTATGAAATTATGCTCTCTTTTGCAGGTTAAGATTTCCACAATGTTATGTTCTTATGAATATGATGTGATTGATATTTATTTTGTTTACCCTTACTGAGCATTTGAGCTCACCCTTTTATGTTTTCTTTTCCCCAGGATATAAAGAAAGGTTTTAGGTAAAAAAAGGAAGATCTTTATGGGAGATGTTGAAGATCTTTCACCATGATTAGAAGATTATATTCCGAGTTTCCAAAGACACTAAACTATTATGATCCTTGTGTGTGTGTTTTTGTTATGTACTAATTATTCCACAAAAGTAATGTAATGTCCATGTACGTTAAGCTTCGGGTCTCTACACTTTCCCTGTATGAAGACTATTTTTTAGAGCTTAGAAAGGAGGTTCCATCATTGGGCTTCACTCTTGACCAAGCCCAAGCCGAGCTTCAACATGTTAAGATCTAATGGAACCGCCTACAAGAGAAGTGGAAGTTGATAGAGTTTACAACATGAGTGATGTTGTCCGAGCCACCCCAAGAGTCTATCACCATCACACACCTTACCCTTTGGTCTTATGTAGGTGTTGTAAGGGGTTATGTAACAATACCATAACACTATGATTATATCCATTATTTTTGTATAAATAATATACATTCATTTTATTGTTATTACTTTGTAAATAGTTTTTAAAGCACAAATGGTATTTTTAGTTAATATTAAATTATGAAATCTATTTTTCTGAATTAATGTATTTTTGAATTAAATATTATTTTAATAAAATATTATTACTAAATTATTTTTTATTAAATATAAATTATCTTACAATTTTTAGAAATAAAATTGTAATATTTATTAATGTTTCAAATCTGTTTTTTTCAAAACCCATGAATTTTTGATAAATTTCAGTTTTTATTTTAAAAGTAAAAATTCACATATTTAGAAAATTATTTAGATAAAATTGATATTATTTTTGGAATCAGGATTTTGAAATTATCCAACGATGAATTTTTCAATAGTTTCACAGTGGAATTTTCGGGTAAAAATTATATACTATTTAAATATATAATGTGTTTTATGACATCATAATGACCCAATAGTGATGTAATAAAATGATATAAATATTATGTTATTCCAATATATGTTTTACGATTAAAATAATTTTATTTTGGGTTTGTTTGATTTATTTTACAAATCTTTAGTGGACCCTCCAAGACATATAAAATATTTTTTCTTTTTAAATTGTTTTCATTGAGAGTGTGACTAACCTCCACATAATCAACCCAATTATTTTAATAATTTCAGCCATTGGACTTATAAAATATTTATTCCCACTACCCTTTTTCAAAAACCATGTGCTGGTTTGTGGTTCTGATTAGTTTAATGTGTGGTGTCCCAAACCTAAATAATAAATAATTCCCTCTCATTTCCTATATAAACCCACCAAAACTCCCGCTTCATGTTAACTAAAATCCTTTGGAGTTCATCCAACCTCTACCCTCTTATATATATAATCCTCCCAATGTGCCCAAATCTACCAATAAGCCTCTCTCAATCCCCTCCCAAGCCATTGAGATCACACTTCCATGTATGGGATTCCTACCTTCCTCTTTTTATCCATGTTTCTTAATATTGTTATGCCCTTTTATTTTTAATTATAAATGTTGAGGTATGATTTCATACCACCCACATATTTGACTATTTATGTTTTAATGATGAGATACCTCATTATCTCTCATTAAATTCCTCCCATGTACAACTGTTACCATGCCGAAATTCCATAAGGAATTTCTCTCTCCTCGTTTACATTCAAGCAATTATTTTGTATTATGAATCTAAATTCCATTACATTTTTTGTTACATATATATATATTAACCCCCTACTATCCATTTCATGTACATATTATGATACACCAATTTCTCTCTCATCAACATTTTTTATGAGTTCCTATGTCATGCCATTATGCTGCTGAAATCGCACCGTGATTTTCCAAGCCAGAGTCATTGTGTAGTGAATACCACGCCCATTTCTCTATCAAGGGTATTCACCATTACAAAAATATTCATATTTATTATAGAGTTTTATTTATGTATACCACATTACTTTATCATGGAATAAATTATGACGTTGAATGATTCCATGTTTTATGATCCATGTGATACACTTATGTATGAAATGAAATGTTTAAGAAGGGTGCACCATGATAGCGCTCTAATGCATTGGGTAAAGTATAGTATTATGATACATCATGTTCAATGAGTGTTAAATCATTATAATTCAATTGAAATGAGGGTTTACTCATGCTTCATGTGAAATGAAAGTTTACTCATGCTCCAAGTGAAATGAGCCTTTGCTCATGCTAATTCCATGTTAAGTGTTGTTGTCACATTTCCATGTTATGATAATCATGCTATATCCTTCCTTTATGTTAATGTATCTCTAGAACTCCATTTACATGGATAATTCCTAAAATTTATTTTAATATTCATTTTATTCCTTGTTTACTCCTTTAATGGCATTTATATCTCACCTCGTTCTTATGTATGTCTTTAGGTTATCACATGCAATGTTAAGTACAAAGGAATGTTGTGGTCATGTAAAGAATGTTTTCAATAAATATGTTGTGTTATATGTTTTATATTGTTATGTAATGTTATTATGCCCTGAATATACTAGACCTCTTGATATTCCATGTCATATCAAGTGAAGAGTTTATGTAATAAATCATGTTTATGTGTGTAATAAATAAGCAGGGTTGTTATAGTTGGTATCAGAGAATAGGTTTTGTTATTTTTGGGATTAGGATTAGAAAACCATAATAAAGCCATAGAGACAAGATTAAGTATACTAAAAACATTCCTAAATTGTGTTGAGTATTGAGTATGTGGTTTATCAATAAAATACATCCATGTCTCGGTACGAGCAGATAGAGGTGGATCTGGAAGAGTTGTACATAGGAGTGAAAACTCTGTCAAGGAGTTTTGGGTTTAACCCAGGGTATCCTGGTACATGACAACAGGCCTTGCTGCACTCTTGGATACAACACTCCCATGGGATATTCTTTGGTAAATTCACAAGCTTAGTATGAACCATTATTAAGGGAATAAGTCAAAAATTTCCCTAAGAATAAATGTTGGGAGGTAGATCATGGATAACATACATTGAAGCTTATAGATTCATAAGTTAAGTAAATAAAAGTAATTTATAAGTCATCCATTTTTGTCCTTGGATTACCATTTATATGTTACCCCTAATTTTCCTATCATTACGGAATAATAAATCTTTAGACTTCATGTAGTTTAATATCACAATTTTAACATGTCTAGTGGGTAACTAAAAATTTGATATGTTTTGTCAACAGGACAAAGGATAGTTTCGAGATGGAAGGGGAAGAACCTCATACAACACTCTTTTACCTTCCTGAGGACTTACCGGCTATAATTATTTTGAATTCAAGATCTCATAGAATCAAAACCTTTTCCAATGTCCAATATTCTTGCAAGACCCTCAATGACATATCAAACACCTCCTCCATACCATAGAATCATCAGGGACCATGGCTCACATATGATCAAATATTAATCTCCCAACTATACCAACTTCCAAAATGAGGGAGGTACCATTAGGGTATTTTAAAATATTTCACCCTATCTGAAGAGTATGATGAACTATTTGATTTTGGAATAGCTAGCGAAGAAGCAGACCTTCGAGCAGCCTATATATATACAGTCTTGTCTTCCAGTCATTTTGAAAATATAGACAATATATTAAAAGAACCACATTTCAAAAATTTAAAATCTGACTCTATCAGACTATTTTAAAAAAACCTATTAAATAGTGGTGTTTTGAAACTATACATTAAAATAAATTTTTTTCAAATAGTGGAGCATATTTTCCATCGGTACGATCCAAGTTGCACTGACTGCGTCTGGACTAAGGAAGTAGAAGACATTGAATGTGCATTGAGGTATTGTTTCACTAAGTTCACCCTCTCTCTCCCTGGTCGACATGATGATGAGGGTTAGGGAATACTTAATTGTGGTGGGTAATAAACCCGGAAGTCATGATTAAATTTCTGAGTTCTTCTGTATGTAATAAAATTGCGAGGGTGCAATTTTTTTAAGGGGGGAAGATCGTAACGACCCAAACATTAATCAAATGAAAACTCATCTTGATCTAATTAAAATGTATTAATATTTTAAATGGTTATATAACATATGCACATCATTTGTTTTATGAATACAGATTTTAAAATACCAATAAGAATTGTGACCATTTCCAATATAGTTGTTGAACAGTGATCATATGATTAGTATAAATATAGGTCTTTAACAAATCCAATTTACTCAGAAAAAGGAAGCAATGGACTTAACCCATAGACTTTCCCCATTCAAATCCTATTTTTCAGATCTTGTAATGGTGGTGGAATTATTGGGCTTTTCTCTTGACCAAACCCAAGCTGAGCTTCAACATGTTAAGCTCGAATGGAACCACCTACAGGAGAAGTGGAAGTTGATAGAGATTATCACCTGAGCGATGTTGTCTGAGCCACCCCAAGAGTATGTCACCATTGAACACCTTACCCTTCAGCCTTATTCAGGTGTTGTAAGGAGATATGTAAAAATATCCTAGCACTATGATTATATACATTATTTTTTTATAAAGAATATACATTCATTTTATTATTGTTACTTTGTAAATAGTTTTTAAAGCACAAATGGTATATTTAGTTAATATTAAATTATGAAATCTATTTTGTTGATTTAATGTATTTTTGAATTAAATAATATTTTAATAAAATATTATTACTAAATTAATTTTTATTTAATATAAATTATTGTATAATTTTTAGGAATACAATTGTAGTATTTATTAAAGTTTGAAAGCAGTTTTTGTCAAAACCCATGAATTTTTTATAAATGTCGGTTTTTATTTTAAAAGTAAAAATTCACATATTTAAAAAAATTATTTAGATAAAATGAATATTATTTTTTGAATCAGGATGTTGAGATTATCCAATGATTAATTTTTCATTATTTTCTGAGACTGTGTAATTTTTGGGTAAAAATTAAATACCGTTTAAAAATATAATGTATTTTATGACATCATAATGACCCAATAGTGATGTAATAAAATACAATAAACATTATGTTCGTCTAATATATGTTTTACCATTAAAATAATGTAATTTTAGTTTGTTTTATTTATTTTACAGTGATTTAGTGGACCCTCCAAGACTTTTAAAGCATTTTTTATTTTTAAATTGTTTTCCTTGAGAGTGTGACTCACCTCAACATAAGAAACCCTATTTTTTTAAGAACTTCTCCCATTTTCCTTATAAAATATTTTTTTACCACTAACCCTTCTCAAAAACCATGGGCAAAAACCATGGGTTGTTTGTTTTTATTAGTTTAATGTGTGGTGTCCCAAACCTAAATAATAAATAATTCCCTCACATTTCCTATATAAACCCTCCCAAGCTCCCACTTCCTCTTAACTCAAATCCTTTGGATTATTTCCAACCTATGTGCTCCTATCTCTATAATCCTCCCAAGTTTCCCCAAGCTCTAAAGAATCTTCTCTCAAGTCACTCCCATGCCTTTTAGATCATACTTACAAGTAAGGGATTACTACCTTTCTCTTTTTATCCAAGTTTCTTAATATTGTTATGCCCATTTATTTGTAATTATAAATGTTGGGGTATGATTTATCACCTCCCCCATACTTCCCTCTTTATTTTTTAATGATTTGAGACCCCTTTTTCTCTCATTAAATTCCTCCCATGTACACTTTTTACCTTTCCGAAATTCCATAAGGAATTTCTCTCCCCTAATTTATATACAAGTAATTATTTTGAATTACGAATATAAATTCCATTAAATTTGTTGTGACATGTATCTGTATTGATAAATTACTGGCCATTTAATTTACATATAATGAGAAAGCCATTTCTCTCTCATAAACCTTTTTTATGAATTCCTATGTCATGCCATTATGCTGTCGAAATTGCACCGTGATTTTCCAAGCCAAAGTCATTGTGTATTGAATAACACGTCCATTTCTCTATAAAGGGTATTCACATTTACACAAATCCTATTATTGATTATAGATTTTTATAATTGTATTCCATATTCCTTTATCATGGAATAAATTATTATGTTTAATGATTCCATGTTGTATGATCCATGTGGCACACTTATGCCTGAAATGAAATGTTTAAGAAGGGTGCCCCCTAATAGCGCTCCAATGAATTGGGTAAAGTATAGTATCATGATAGGTAATGTGAAATGAGTGTTGACTCATTCTAAATCAAGTGAAACAAGGTTTTACTCATGCTTCATGTGAAATTAGGGTTTACTCATGCTCCATGTGCAATGAGCCTTGGCTCATGCTAATTCCATGTTATGAGTTGTTGCCACATTTCCCTATTATGATAATCATGTTATATCATTCCTTTATGTTAATGTTTATATAGAAATCCATTAATATTCCTATTTACTAACATGTATTTTAATCTTAATGTAATACTTTGTTTACTCCCTTACTGGGATTTATATCTCACTCTTTTCTTATGTATGTCCTCAGGTTGCCTCACGCAATGTTAAGTACAAAATAAGTTGTGGTCATGTAAAGGAAGTTTTCAGTAAAGATGTTGTGTTATATGTTTTATGTTGTTATGTAATGTTACTAATCCCCAAAGAAACTATACCTCTTGATATTCCATGTCGTATCAAGTGAATATTTTATGTAATAAATCATGTTTACGCATGTAATAAAAAAGAAATGTTGTTATAGTTGGTATGAGAGGATAGGTTTTCTTATTTTTGCGATTAGGATTAGAAAACCCTAGTGAAGCATTAGAGACAATATTAAGTATAATAAAAAAATCCCTAAATTGTGGTGTGTATTGAGTAAGTGGTTTATCAATAAAATACATTTCTATCTAGATACGAGCAGGTAGAGGTGGCTCTGGAACAGATGTACCTAGGAGTGAAAACTCCGACAAGGAGTTTCGGGCTTAAATCGGGGTATCCTGGTACACGACAATGGGAATTGTTGCACTATTGGTTACGACACTCCTGGGGGATATGCTTTGGTAAATTCACAAGGTATGTATGAACCATTATTACGGGAATAAGACAAAAATTCCCCTAAGAATAAACGTTGGGAGGTAGATCATGGATAACATAGATTGAAGCCTATAGATTCCTAAGTTAAGGAAATAAAAGTAATTTATATTTCATCCGTTTTTTGTCATCGGATTAACATTTATGTGTTACACATAATTTTCTTTTCATTAAGGAATAATAAATATTTATACATCAAGTAGATTAATATCGCAATTTTATCATGTCTAGAGGGTAATTAAAAATTTGATATATTTTGTCAGCGTGATAAAGGATAGTTTCTAGATGGAAGGGGAATAACCTCATACAACACTCTCATCCCATCCTGAGGAATTACTAGCTGTAATTATTGGGATGTCAATCTCGCATAGCATCAAAACATTTTCCATTGTCCAACGTTCTTGCAGGACACTCTATGACATATCAAACACCTCCTCCATACCACGGAATCATCAAGGATCATGGCTCACCTATGATCAAATATTAACCTCCCAACTCTACCACCTTTCAAAATGAGGGAGGTACCATCAGGGTATTTTCAAATACTTCACCCCATCTAGAGATTATAATGTACTATTTGATTTTAGAATAGCTACCAATGAGGGAGACCTCCGACCAGCCTGTATATATAGTCTTATCTTCCAGTCATTTTCTAAGCATTGACAATATATTAGAAGAACCACATTTCAAAAATTTAAAATCTAACTCTGGAAGACTATTTTAAATAAACCTATTACATGGTTTTGTTTTTAATCTATATGTTAGAAACAAGTTTTTTTTTTAAAGTTCATCATATTTTCCATCGGTACAATCCAAGTTGCATGGACTACGTCTGGACTGAGGAAGTAGAAGACATTGAATGTGCATTGAGGTATTATTTCACTAAGTGGACCCTCGCTGTCTATGATCAACATGATAATGATGGTTGGGGAATGCTTAATGGTGGTAGGTAACTGACCCTGAGGTCGTGTTTAAATTTCAGAGTTCTATTGTATGTAATCAAATTACGAGGATGTAATTTTTTTAAGGGAGGAAAATTGTAATGACCCAAACTTTTATCAAATGAAAATTCCTCTTGATCCAATTAAATGTTTTAATATGTGAAATGGTTATATAAAATATTCAATTCTTTTGGTTTATGTTTCTGTATTTTGAAATACCATTAATAATTGTGATCATTACTAATATTGTCAGTGAAAAGTGATCGCATGATTAGTATAAATATAGGGCTTTAACGAATCCAATTTACTCCGACAAAAGAAGTGATGGCATCAACTAGTACACTTGCCCAATATGAAGCCCATTTGTAGGATCTCGAAAAGTATGTGGCGTCACTGGGATTCTCTCTTGACCAATCCCAAGCTGAGCTTCAACATGTTAAGCTTGAATGGAACCGCTTACGGGAGAAGTGGATGTTGATAGAGATTACCACCCAAGTGATGTTGTCTGAGCCACCCCAAAGACTGTCACCATCGCACACCTTACCCTTCAGTATTATGAATGTGTTATAAGGGATATATAACAAGACCCTAGCACTATTATTATGCACTTTATTTTTGTATAAATAAAATACATTCATTTTATTATTGTTACTTTGTAAATAGTTTTTAAAGCACAAATGGTATTTTTAGTTAATATTCAATTATAAAATCTATTTTGATGAATTGATGTATTTTTGAATTAAATAAAATTTTAATAAAATATTATTTCTAAATTAATTTTTATTAAATATAAATGGTCGTATAACTTTTAGGAATGCAACTGTAATATTTTTTAAGATTTGAAATCTATTTTTGTCAAAACCCATGAATTTTTTATAAATGTTTTTTTCATTTTAAAAGTAAATATTCGCATATTTTAAAAATTATTTAGATAAAATATATATTATTTTTGAAATCAGGGCATCTAAATTATCTAATGGTGAATTTTTCATAATTTTCTGACACAGTCGAATTTTTGGGAAACAATTAAATACCGTTTTAATATATAATGTGTTTTATGACATCATAATGACCCAATAGTGATTTAATAAAATACTATAAACATTTTTTTCAGACAATATGTGTTTTAAAATTAAAATAATGTGATTTTGGGTTTGTTTTATATATCTTACAAATATTTAGTGGACCCTCTAAGACTTATAAAACAATTTGTCTTTTTAAATTGTTGTCCTTGAGAGTATAACTCACCTCCACATAAGCAACCCTATTATTTTTATAATTTAGTCCATTTTCATTATAAAATATTTTTTCCCACTCCCCTTTGGAAAAAACCATGTGCAAAAACCATGGGCTGGTTTGTGGTTTTGATTAGTTTAATGTGTGGTGTCCCAAAACTAAATAATAAATAATTCCTTCTCATTTTCTATATAAACCCACCAAAGCTCCCACTTACTCTCCACTAAAAGCCTTTTTAGTTAGTAAAACCTCTTCCATAATCTCTTTAGAGTCCTCCCAAGGTTCCCCAAGATCCCAAGAATCCTCTCTCAAGCCCCTCACAAGCCTTTTGGATCAGACTTCCAAGTAAGGGATTGCTACCATTCTCTATTTATACACGTTTCTTATTATTTTTATGCACTTTAATTTTAAATTATAAATGTTGGGGTATGATTTAAAAACTCCCCCATACATTCCTATTTATGTTTTAATGATGAGATACCCCATTATATCTCATTAAATTCCTCTCATGTACACCCATTACCATGCCGAAATTCCGTAAGGAATTTCTCTCTCCTCACTTACATTCAATAAATTATGTTGTATTATGAATCTAAATTCCATTAAATTTGTCAGGACATGTATATATATGAACCCCTTACCTTCCATTTCATTTACATATGATGATACACCCATTTATCTTTCATCAAACTTTTTATGAATTCCTATGTCACGTTGTTATGCTGCCGAAATTGCACCGCGATTTTCCATGCCAAAGTCATTGTGTAGTGTACACCATGATAATTTCTCTATAAAGGGTATTCAAATTTAAACAAATATACTTATTTATTATATAGTTTCATGTATGTATTACACATTCCTTTATTTTGTAATAAATTAGGATGTTTAATGCTTCCATGTTGTATGATCCATGTGGCACACTTATGTATGAAATGAAATGTTTAAGAAGGGTGCACCTAGATAGCGCACCAATGCATTGGGTAAGGTATAGTATCATGATACGTCATGTGAAATGAGTGTTGACTCATGATAATTCAAGTGAAACTTGTTTTTACTCTTGATTCAATTTTAATGAGCGTTTACTCATGCTCCATGTACAATGAGCCTTGGCTCATGCTAATTCCATGTTATGTGTTGTTGACACATTTCCATGTTATGATAATCATCCTATATCATGCCTTTATGTTAATTTTTCTATTTTTATCCATTGATATACCTATTTCCTAACATGTATTTTAATGTTCCTATTATTCCTTTTTTAATCCCTTATTGGGCTTTATATCTCACCCATTTCTAATGTATGTCCTCAGGTTATCCCATACAGTGTTAAGTACGGAGGAATGTTGTGGCCATGTAAAGGAAGTTTTCAATAAATATTTTGTGTTGTATGTTTTAAGTGTTTATGTAATGTTCATAATACCCAAATACACTAGACCTCTCTATCTTCCATGTCATACCAATTGAAGACTTTATGTAATAAATCATGTTTAAGTGTGTAATAAATAAGTAGGGTTGTTATTGGGATGGTTCAAACCATCTGAAAAATATATAAAATATTCTCATAATATGTAGATTTTCTATTGTAAAAAAATCTATAGGACATTGAGTTTGAAGTTTGAGACAATGTTTTCATTCTAATATCATAATGTAAGAGAGTCATGTGATTTGGATTGAAATGGAAGATTATCCTTAATTACATTATCCCCTCTAAGATCCATGATTTAATAAGATTGGTGGATTATTGGATTTCACATTAACCAAAGATGGGACAAGTTACTAACATCATCAACATATTACTCATGAGTAAGTATATACCTGATCCCTCACATGTTCTAAATTTAAAGGTGGTGAAACTGGAGAATGGCCTCTCATATGTGGAGTAGATTGTGAAATTATTAGACTATAGAGAAACATTAATATACAAAAATATATATCACATTGTAAAAGTATTTAAAGGAACCATAAGTATGAAAGGGTGACATGAGAACCAAAGGAAATAATTAAAAACATGTACCCTAACATATTCTCAACTAAGTGTTTGAGTTGACATTTTGGGGATGAAATTTATAAAGGGTGAAGAATTGAACAACACAAAGTTTATAAATGTTATTTTTTTCTTCAATTAAATGTGTATTATTTTATATTGTATAGTAATATACATATAAAACAACTAGAGATACCAAAAAACATTATTTCATTAATGAATTGTTTTCATTAGTTAGTAATTAAACCCATTAAAATTTCAAATTTTACACAAGGAAAAAATAGAAAATAGAAAAAACATTAGTCACTAATTGAAATTAAATATATATTCATCGTTTATATCCTTGTATATAGGTCCAAAAACCATGGATATAGAAAATATTCATGGTTTAGTGAACTTTGGAACCTATTTTAGTGGTAATAGGTCCACGAATATAGCCATAGTTTCCATCATGGTAATGCACATATAACAATGGTTGGGAAATGTATCTATGTATAATTCAATAGTATTAAGTAGCCATAGTTTCCAAATATGGATATAGGTATATATCAATGGTTGAAAACATATTAGTACACCTGTATCCACTATTGGAAACTATGGATATAGATTCTTTAATGTTTGAGTATATCTATGGTGAAATTTTGCGGCAATAGGTTTACCAGTATAGTGTAAGCCATAGTTATTGGTCTGTTTCCATGGTTAACAATAGTGGATATAAGATTCTCTACAAGGAAGAGAAAAAGAAAAATTATTTGTCTCTACTATAGAAATAGACAAATTCCATAATGATATAATTTGATATTGATAGATACATACAGTAACTCCAAAATAGAATTCAATATCAAATAAATAAAACTTAACTTCATATTAAAATTCAACAAATAATCAAACCAAAAATATAGTTTAAATGAAAAATGATCCTGAATAACATTATTATCAAAACCCTGACAAACCTCATCCACGCCTCATTTAAAAACACCACCACCACCACCTCACACACCACCAATATGATCATCAGTATGAACATGGAAATCGACATCAGTAACAGTAGTAGTAGCATCACTACAAATGAAGTGAGTAGAGGAATATATATAAACATAACTCATTGAAATCAAAAAGATATAAATTAATATATAAAGTTCTAGTGTATGTGTATAATAAAAAGTTGACATAGATTTCATTATATGTTCATTTTTCATATTTTGATGTTTTGTATCTTTATGTGTTTTAAATTTTATTATTTGATTGCATCATTCATTTGTTCCACTATTTCCATACTAAAATGAGTGCTTATTTTTTGATGTTTTGTATCTTTAAGCTACTAGCATGTATGTAGATGGTAAAATATTCTTCCCAAGATGAAAATACACTCTCCCGGGATTCTCATCTACTAATACCTGATACAGATGATCATTTAAGCCCAAATTATTTGGTTTTTTTTATTCTAATGCCCCCAAATCAATCTATTGAGTTATATATAATATAAATTAAAATAAAAAATAATATAAATAATTAAATTTAGTCAAGAAAAAATAAATTTAATTATAATTACATTCATCTCTTAGGTGTCTTTATTTACCACAATACAATCTATATTGTTCCTACTTCTACAAAACAAGGTAGAGGGAGGAACATGCCCCTCGATATTCAATGCCTTTTTTCTAAAAAAATAAGTAAAGAAACATTAAAATTCAATTAAATTAAACTAGAAAATATATTATATCATTAAGGTCCTATAATGTCTCTCATGTAAGGTATTTAAATAATTTACTATCATTACTTGATATTGAACTTCAATATATTGTTAAGAGTCATACAATTTCATCAAAATCAAGTCCCAAGAAAAAAAATAGAAATTAATTCAATTTTTGAGCTTCAATGATAATATTTTTTATTCACATCAAACATATTCTATAAAAATTATTTTTTTATAAAAAAATCAACTCAAAGAATGTTTGAAATACACTCTTAATTACTAAAAAGGATGTATATATTCTCCAAAACATGGGATTTATATCTTTTCTTTTATAATTACAAATAAAAAATAACTAAAACATAGAAACCAAAACAATGTAAATAAAAAAAAGGAATCCATTATTTACCCCTTCCCCTGTAATTAAATTTCACTATGTCCAAAATAAAGAGTAAAAAACATATTATAGTTTTTAAAAAGAATATAAAATTGGACATTAAAAACTTATGTATAATGGAAGGTGGTAAAATGTATTCTTCACCTTTGTCAATAGCTTTAGGAGGAAGTGATTCCACCTATTATTTGAATGTATATTAAATGTTTCAATTTATTTAGATATGATATTTTCATCCCTTGGGAATAAACCACATGTATAAATCATGATGAAATTTTCTTTTGAAAGAAAAAAAATTATCTCTCTACTTTAATGATAGTTATAATTTCCTAAAGAATATAGTTTTTTCTTACTGATTTGTTTTCAATATAAATATTGTAACACTAAAATTGAAAAATCTTTTTTTGGTAGATTTTAATAGATTCTTTGAATTGGTTTTTTAATAATATATTGAGCTATGTTTGAATCCATAGTTGGTGATTATATGATCTTTTGGATAGTATTTGACTATGATGTGCTTAGAAGAATTAAAAATTAATTCGTATGTTCTAAATATTCATTCACCTTCCTTTTGAGTGTATAAGGATTGAAAATTTTAATGTAGTGGTCAGATTTTTCTATAAGAGTACACGATTAGTTTTTAAAAAATTGTATTTTTTTCTGAAAAATTAGTATTTGTGAGCATTAAGATGTCAAAACCCTTATTCAAATATTGTGAATTATTTTATATAAAATTTAAATCAGTTTTAAATGTTGATAATTAATTTTAATAAAAATTAAAAAATCACATTGATTTTTTGATTTTTTTCAATGTTGATAATTATTTTCTAGTGTTGTGTTACTTATTCATTCCTGGAAATTGAAATGTGTAAATTTCAGCATAGTTGAAAACTGATAACCTGAAATCATCATTTTTTAAAGAACTATTTAGTTTGGAATTAAATATTTTTTTTAAGATATAGATGCTCATATAATTTATGTTTCTATTTCATATCTTATGAATTGGGTGTAAAACTATCGTCATATGATGTTTGTTATATGAATTTAAAGATAAAATGATCATATTACTTCCAAGGTCATATGAAACTAATATGATGCTTCCAAGTTTTTGTGATCTATGTTTCCAAATATTACAACACTAGTAATCTTGATTCTAGCATGTGATGGAAGAAAATAAATGTTGAACTATGTGTTTCAGACCATAATGTATGTAGAAACCATGATAACACTATAAATTTCTAAATAAAAAGAAAATGTGAAAAAAATTATAATATAGAATTTATGGATTGAAAAAAGGAATGTGTTGAGATTGATCAAGGAATAGTTCCATGATATGAATAGAGGAAATTATTTAACCATTTATCAGGGAAATTCAACATTAATCCAAAAAATAAATAAAATAAATTGAATGTGGTGGTTTTTGAAAAGAAAAAGATATCCTAGATTTTGAATTATATATACTATTGGTAATTTAAAATAACACATTCATTTGGTAATGTGAATGGAAAATAATGAGAAGAGGGTGATGAGGACTCAACAATGTTTTAAATTTTCTATAAACGTATATACACATATATCAATCATTTGATAAGATATAATTTTTATTCCTAGATGGAGATAGTAATATCATGATAGAAGAACTACAATTGTTCCTATAATCAATAAATACGTGAGTGTGAATGTGAATAGGAAGTGAACTGGTGATGCTTCTAATGCACTGAATAAATGCAAAATAAGATACTGCGGATATATTTATACTATAAATAATGATAAAATGAAATTAATTCTAGATGAATTGATAAAAGAAGAATGATAAAATGAGTAAGAGGGAATATATGAAGAGTTTGATTCACTATATGTTGGCATAAAGGAAGTGTAAAGAAGAGTTGGTGTATTTTATTCATGCAAGTGAAGAAGAATAAGTAATATCACTATATATCGCTATTGTGATGGAGAATAAAAAGGTGCTATATATTTATGATTTCACGTATAGAATAAAATATTACATCCAGTGTACGAATGGAAGAGATGAACATATATTTTCTTTCTTAATACTGTACATGTAATAATTAGAGGAAAAAGAAAAAGGAAACATGTGATATTAATCATATAGTGTAAGTGGTAACTATGTGTGGGAGGAACCAAAGTAATATCATTGTTCAAATGTGAAAACACAATATTAATGAATTTATATTTTATATAGGAGGTGAAAATATTGTATCAATATTAAACCTTTTAATTACCATTCAAAATTGTTTTATTACTAGTGAAAAAAATAAAAGAGTGTATCTATCAAGATTAAGTCCAAATTTATTATTTATATCTAAATCTACTGACTATTTAGAATATTTTTCATAAATAATTTATGTTTTATTTAAAAATAATAAATAATATGGTTGGATAAATTTCATATGAAGTATACATTCGTGTCATCGGTTGACAATATATGGATATTGATTTCTATTTCCCCAAAAGAGACTGAACCAGCCTATGTGTATGCGGTATAATAGAATTTTCTCGAATCTAGAAAATCATAACACTATCAATTAAAAATGACATGGTTTATAAGGAATTATTACTACTACAAAATATTTAGGTATAGCATATTAGATTTTTGTATAATTCATATATCATGAATACATAATGGAATACCATTTTAATGTATTAAATTTAAAATTACTTATTTTTACTTATGATATGGAAGTGAAGTGTCTCCAAGTGTTTGAATGAATTTCATTGAACTCATATTTAATTATTTCAATCTGATTTCTCATATAAACAGGAAATAATATAATTAAATTAACACATAAAAATATGTAATTTAAACATAAAAAATAATTTTAAATTAACTAAATTATTATATATATCAATTTAACTAATACCTTAATATTTGGAATCTTACAATAGTCGGTCATCTCTTTTTATTATGATATTGAGAAATCATGAATGATGGGAATTTTTTCAAGATCTATATCAACTCTATCTTTACAACAAACATAAATGTTATACTTGTGTTTTTTCCATATGTCAACTAATTCAATTAACCTTGTAGAATTGTAATTTTATCCATTAGAAAAATAATATCATAGCTATAATGGAAAAAATATTTTCTAAGAAAATATTATAAATTAATATATAAAAAAATATATTACCTTTTTTACCCAGATATCTTACCATGAATTATTATTTATTTGTTCTCCAATATCCTAAAAACTTATTGGTTAAACTGGAATGATATTGTTGTGTTTAGAAAGTGTTTATATAATGAATTTAAATTCTTTACCATTTATTCCACATATATAATTATCCTCAATGTATTGAACCATGATCTATGTGTGTCGATTCTAGACTGCTCATGTTTTTGTGTGTCCTTTTAGTCTTGTAGAGTATGTATCTAATCATTAAAATAATTATTAAAGGAAAATAATATTTATGAATTTTTCTTCAATCACTAACATTAATGTTTAAAAACATACTAATAGATGGGGAATATCCTGATCATTGGAATGATGCATCTGGAGTAGTGGGAGTAGCCTCTATAGTAGGTTGGATAACTAGAGTTAGAATATTTTTTATAGTAGATGATGATAACTGTTCTGTTGGAGGGATAAAAAATGATGGACCACCCTGTATAGATGAAGGTAGATATGAATATGGATAGGGTGTTGGGATATATGGGGGATAATTTCCCTATACAGTGGATGATGGGAATGGGTAATAAATATGGATGATAGCATGAGAAGAACCATCCTGTATGGGTGTGGGTGTAAAGTGATATGGAAAAGGTTTGTATAGAAACTTTATACATGGAATAATCAGAGGATGGCCACCTGGTCGCCAAAGCTGTTTGAAGGTTGGCTGAACTAAATGATCTCATGGTGTCTAATACAACATAGTCTTAGGGTGAACTTTAGAATCAGTCATACCGGTACCCCCACCATAATATCATCTTGTGAAGAATAAAACAACTTTCTCCTTGAAAATGTATCCTAAAATTACATGGATGGTAAAATAAAATAAAAAATAACAAGATAATAAATATGAATGAAGATAATATCCAAACAAAAATTGTACTTACAGTGGTGACCAGAGGAGACATGAAAATATCTCTAAAATATTCTACATTTCTATATATTTCTCTATTTAGAACATCATCATAATCATACATTTTTACTTTGAAATTTTAAATTATTTTATCAGAGAAATAGAATTCATGAAAATGTTAAATAATAAATCTATAACATAAAACATAAACTGATGAGAAGAATCATTCAAATATTATATTTTCAGGGATCGTTGTATAATTTTATCAAATCCTATATCTACTTATATATTTTTAGGAGTCATGATTGACATGTTATTGGATTTATTGGTCTTAAGTCAAATCATTTAGTATATTTGTACCCAACACTATTCATATTGAACATTATATTACTAGGGGTAGTGGCGATTTCATCTCTCTATTATGAAACTTTTTCTAAAATAATTTTGTGATGATTCATAATTGTTATTTTTTATTTTAAATTGATGTTGAGTGATTTAGTTTCATAATTATCATGGTTGGGGTGAAAATGGAAAGAAAACCATGTCTGAAACATTGTTATATTTGGTTTAGAAAGTGGTTCATAGGCCTTAATGTCAGTTCTAGACCACATCCATAAGACATTTAAAGTGACTAATGACTTTCATCTTGCATTCTTTACAGATAATAATAGGACTCACAAATGTGGTTCATTATTCTATAATATTAGAGAAATTATTTGTAGTAGTAATTTTCGTTTTCATTGTGATTTGGAATCTACTAGAGATGACCCTATTTTTGAATGAGTCAATCAATACCCCCATTATTGTGAGTTATTTATCTTACCATTGAAATCAATCAATACCAAATATAATTATAAATCTGATATTGAATCTGTGTTTTTTGTTGTAAATAAAAGGATGATTTTTTATGTTTGGGAAAAACATGGTATTTTCCATGGAGTTTATATTATTCTAACTGGTGGTAGAAAACAAATCATGCATTCTACAAATCAGTAAGTCCTTTTATTTATCTATATTATCTCTTACATTATTTTCAATACTAGGTATGATGTATCATGAATATTTTGAACTCCATTTTTGTGACCTGAAACCTAGCATCCAAAAATTCATAGTATAACTATTTTTTGATATATTGTTTAGCTACCATGACTGGTAGGTTTTATCATCTAGAATTATTTTTTTCATGACTAGAAAATTCATCATTAATCCAGTCATAACCTTTAAAGTATATATTTTGGATAACACCAAAATGTTGTTTCTAATTCTTGATTGATATAGATTAAAAAAAATTATTTTTTATGCTTCATGAAGCCGTCTCATTTTGGTATAATTTCTCAAATTCATCATTCCTATTGTACATGAGAAGGAAAATTTTTAATCATTAATACCTCAATCCAATAACATGTGTAATGTTCAACAACTCACATGAATTTGGTTGGTGATTTAATCCATAGAAAAGCTCTTACGAAATTTTATGTTCTGTAACTTTGAATAAAAAAAATATAACGTATTCCTTTCATTAAAAAAATTACCAGTTTATTTTCTAAATTTATGTTAATTTTTAACTATAATTGAAGTAAAATAGTATAAATTCATTCAATACTTCATCAAAATCATGTTGTTTAGTGGTGTTGGAATGATGATGTATTTAATTATTATTTAATTAGGTATATTTTTTGCAACACCCCAAGCTTCCACGGTACGCTTCCCTTTAAATAATACAATAGCATGTGTTGTAGGCAACTTCAAGTTCTAACACGCCACAACAAATCAAACTAATCGTTATGAATAGTAATACCCACTTTTTGAAATTTTATAAATTTTATCTTTCAAAATGGACTTCATTCATGGATTCAGAATATCAAAATTATCTTAGGGTGAATTTTTGGTATTTTTCTGAAAACTTTCAATTTTTGATGAATAGTGAAAACACTAAGTTATAGTTTAAAACCGAATTTTTATTTAAATATTTATTTATTTTATTTAATTTTTTTTAGGTCAAAATAGATACATAATACCAATATAAGTTCAATTTAATTCATTGGAGTCAGTTTATAATAATTTTAGATATATAAAAATTTTATTGAACTTTTTAGCGTCTTTTACCCACCTCCTAGGAGCATTTGAAAATTTACATAAAACTTAATTTTACCACTTCTGTGAGTTGAATTTTAAAAATCCAAGATACACGGTTGATATCAGTAAGTAAAATGTGGTTCAATAAGATGAAAATAATTTTTTGTGAATAGTATTTTTTATTTTTTATTTTTAACGGTTAAAAGTAAATAGGGTAATTAAGGGTAAAAATGATATTATTATTACCCTAACACATGTCCTAATTTTATTGGATAAGTAAAATTAGACCAAAAACAACATTAGGAATAAAATATGAACCTCTTTGGTCTACATGGATTAGATTAAGGCATTTATTATTATTTTATTCAAAGAAGAGTTAAAAGAGTTAAAATAAAAGTTTAATAACTAAAACACTTTTAATATGGTGTTACACATAACAAAAACTCGACTATAAATATTAATTAGAAAGATAAAAATATTTCATACATAATTGTATTTTATTTATATTTTTTAGATATTAAATAATTTAATTTATTTATGACACAATGATGATACATAAATTACCTAATTAATGAAATATTAAACTAATTCATATTATAAATATACAAATAAATGTAGTTTTAGACTTTTTATGAATTAAAATAATTTTATAGTTTAACATGAAATTTTATGGTTGGTTATCTGAATTTTTTTCGAAGTAATAATTCTATTATGAATTTTTCAAAAAAAATACCAAATAATGTCAAAATTGACATAAAAGAGTTTTTAAAACAAATATTATATTATTAATTTACATTCTATTCCTAAAAATCTAAGGCTCTTCCAAAAGACTTATATAACGATAGGTGTATCATTAATGAACCACTTGGGGTTATCTTGGAAGTTTATATTATTTTTATTAACCATATAATATAAAAATATAAAGAGACATGGTAAATGTCAAACTATTTAACTAAGAGTCAAATATAAAAGATAAAGTTAATATAGTGACTCAAATCTATATAAAACCTATTGTTTGAGTGGTTTTAGACCCATCCTCACTATAGCCTTTAAATAATTTATTTTGGATCCATTAGAAACCGAAAATGATATTATTATAAAATAATATTTCTAGCTTTTCCTAAGGTGCCCCTCACCCCTCTTATAAAAGGGAACTCCCCCTTCTATCTAATTCACACCTTAAAAGCCATTTGGCTCGGCCAAACCCTACCCAAATAACCACTAAACTATCCTACCTTTTTCCTAGAGGCCCTACTTTAGTTAGAAATCCAACCTAAGGAGCCCTTTTTATCAAATCAAAAGGAAGAACCTGAAGAAGAGCTAAATATTTCATCACCTCTTTCAAGTTCATTTCTTCTTCAACTCCCTCTTTCTTTGAGGTTTCCATTCTAAAATAATAACTCTAGTTTCTTCTATTTAATTTGACGTTATTATAAATATGGTACAACCATATTCATTATTCTATCCATCCTTTGAATGACATGTCACCATACGTGCATATGTATGACTTACCGTCTCCACGTCGTGGTGTAATTGTTATTAAATACATTATTATTTGGATTGGTATAATAGTGATGTATAATTGACATAAATAATAAATATAACATGTTAATGATTTTTTATATATGATAAAACATCTATTTACAAACTATTTTAATATCAAAAGAATGATATTGTCGCTCGTGTGTACGTATGGACTACCGTCTCCATGAACGCAATAAGATTCATTTCCCATCTTATCCATTGAAGACTAATTTTCATTTGATGGTTAAAAATAATGTTAAATACAAAATATAATTATTTATATAAATCAAATATATCCTATTCATAACAAACATGGCTTACGTAACCAAGCATATAAAGGAGAACGAATCAGTTAACACCTGAAATAACGATAATACTAAAATATTATTAACAAAGCATTATTAGAAGATCATATATGATATCATAATTATGTATATGGTTATTTAATAATTTAATAACAATTATTTAACTATTATATAGGATGTTAACGTACCCTCGACCAAGGAAAATTACAAGGTAAGGGTTAATCTCACAATCTCTTTACTTATCCGAGGTTGTTTTGACGTAAGTATCTACTCGGACCTCTTTATCGTCCACATATTTGTATTCTTAAAAATAAATTTGAAAATTTTTTACTATGGGTTAAATTAATTTATACCCTTATTTGAACTTATATGTTTTGAAAGGAATCTTTCTGTCATTTTCCAAACAAGGTACTTTATAACCTTTTCGACAAAATTATGGTAAGAATGCTTTTTTAACTTATACGGCGGGTGAGGTTATTTTCCACTGTTATAACATCATCGAAGCATACCTTACAAGATTATAATAATATTTTCAAAAAAATATTTTCTTTTATAATTATGAGACTTTAAATGATTTCAAAAAAATAAGGAGACATTTCTCTCAAATAGTTTTGATTTCATCCATGTCAACATCCTTTGATGGATTTTATACTTGTTTGAATACGATTCATTATGATACAAATATTCCATATTTTATTAAAGGTTTTGTGATATCTTTGATTGTGGAAGTGTTATTTTTATACCATTCATGGTTTATGGTTAAATTATTTACATTTCGTATGGTAGTTTTAATATGAATATTTATGTTATATTAACACCTTTTCATATGAGGAATGTATTGGACTTAGTATGTGTTGGGTGGAGCCCGCTATAGCTCCTCGATGAATCGGTAGGTCTCATGAGACAATTAGATGTGGAATTAGTGGAGGCCCTTCCCAATTTTATATATGGTTTTGGCCAAGGCCTAAATCATTTTCAGACGTCTTGGCCGAGGCCTTGACAAAATGTTTCAGAATGTCTGGCATTATACATTCCCTCATTATAGCAATTATATTGATGGTTCATGTGGTCATTCTACTATTAGAATGCCCATGATTATATTTTATTATGGAATTATTTACGCATCTCATATTACTTCCATAAAAGTGTTCATGTTTATTATTTCTAAAGACATGTGTTTTCAATTATTCACCATGAATAATATTTATGTTATCTTCTGTTGTATTGTTTACCCTTACTGAGCATTTGATCTCACCCCTTTCTTATGTTTCATTTTCCCAGGATGTGTAGAAATTAGTTATTAGTGACTTTTAAGAATAATCTAAGAGGATTGGATGTTCTAATAGAATAAATTAGTGTTTTATTTCTTTTCCAGTTGTAAAGTCGAACTTGTGTATGAATCTTGTTTCCAATAATACTAAACTTATCAGTCTTTCGAGACTTGATCTTTTGTGACCATGCCAATGTTATGTAATAATGCACCGACTCTTGGTAACTGAGGTCAGGGCGTTATAGTTGGTATCAGAGGAAGTTTAGTAAAAACCTTGGAAACTAGATTTAGATAAACTCTAATTAGAGCACATTACCCTAAGATGGACTTTGAGGATTAGTATAGAAGAACTTACTAGAATTTTGGTATTATAGAGATTTTGTGGGTTTTACAAGAAATACATCCATGTCTGGATACAATTAGGAAGAGGTGGCTCTCACACAGATCTACCGTGGGGTAAAACTCGAAAACACTACTTTGGGCTAGACTCGAATGGGAACTGGTGCATGACAATGGGCCTTCCTGGACTCTTAGTTACGACACTCCTGGGGGATATGCTTGGGATAATTCTCATTTTATTTACAAAAAATTATGATGGGTTTATGAGTATATACTTACTCAAA
Organism: Viscum album; assembly: GCA_963277665.1. Lineage (NCBI taxonomy): Eukaryota > Viridiplantae > Streptophyta > Magnoliopsida > Santalales > Viscaceae > Viscum > Viscum album. The sequence continues at coordinate 877,553,554 of OY728136.1, forward strand.
TAAATTTTTTTATGATTATGGATTATATCCACAAGCTGTACAATTTATTTTTAGTGTTTTACAAGTTTGAGATTTTGTATTATGATTCATAAACTAATCTAGTGTATGCCATTGTTTTGAAATGTCGCCTAGTGGAAGGAATGGAAACCATATCAATGTGTGTAATCCATGTAGGGATTTCCCTTCTACTCAAGATAATTATAGCATAGCTGGTGATAAAACTGGTGAGGATCACCTTATCACCATACTTGGACAACTCACTCAGGTTATGAATAATACCCTTAACCATATGGAGTACCCTGATCCACAACATAGAGTATCAATGTTCGATCGTTTCATGAGGAAACAACCACCAACTTTCAATGGGTGTACAAATCCATTGGTAGCGAGCAATGGATAAGTTACCTAGAGAAAATATTTCAGGATTTGGGGAGTAGTGAAAGGGAAAAAGTTTTCATGGAGGTTTATCGCCTCACTGGAGATGCTGATCAATGGTGGTCAATGATTCAAAACACAAAGGAAAATGAAGAAGTATCAAGTATGTAATTGAGTGAGTTTAAAGAGATTTTCTTAGAAAAATACTTTCCTCATGACCATCGAGCGGATATGGAAAGAAAATTTCTCAGTCTGAGGCAAAAAGTGGATGAGAATGTTGCAAAGTATGAGGCTAACTTTACAAGGTTAGAAAGTAATGATGCAGATTATATATGTAACCCAAGAAGTAAGATTGATCATTTATTTTATGGGTTAAAACCATTTATCCATTGAGCATTAGTCTTACAATCCTTCTCATCGTATGAAGACATTGTCTCATGTGCTATCAAGACAGAAAAAGAATTATCTAAGTCTTACGAATTTAAAGAAAAGAAAGATAATAAGAGATCTGTTGAACACTCTGGGAAAGGAAATAAGGAAATAGGGAAGAAGGGAAGAGTTGAATTTCCAGCATGTGATAATTGTGGAAGGAAGCACCCTGATGCATGTCTAAAAGGAAAAGGAGTATGCTAAAAATGTGGACAGAAAGGCCATCCTATGGGTGATTGTAAGGGAAAGAAAGATGCTACTAATGTTCAATTATACAATTCCAGGGAGATGGGACAATATGAAAATGAATGTCTAAGCATCAGGGAAACATACCTCAGAAAAGTACAAGGGATCAAGTACAAGCTTATGCGATCACTACTACTGAGGTTTAATCTCCAAAAGACGTGGTGGCAGGTAATTTAGTGGTTTCCTCAAGTTTATCCAATGATTTATTTGATTCTGGATCATCACATTGTTTCATATCTCCCCAGTTTGCTAAGAAAATTAAGTATTTTCAATTTTATTTAATAAGGGAGTTGTTAGTCAAAAATACTAAGGGAAGTATCATTGCAACAAAGTTTCTTGAATCAGTTCCCATTAAAGCATATAAATGTTCTTTATCTACTGATCTCATCATTATACCCATGATTGAATTTGATATAATCCTCGGTATAGATTGGATTTCATACCATGATGAGAAAATTTATTTTAAGAAGAAGGAGGTTACAATTTTTGATGATGATGATAAGGAGTAACTTATCTTTAGAGAAGAAACTTCACCATTTGATTCTTATCTAGATCCACCCCCAGTAGCTCAACTAAATTCAATTATCGGGGAGGAAGAGAATGAAATAATTTTAGATGAGGAAAGGAATGTTCAAATAGAGGATGTACCAATTGTGTAAGAATATGTTGATGTTTTTCCATAGGATTCACATGGACATCCTCTAGAGTGAGAAGTTGAGTTTTACATTGATTTAATTCCTTGTTCAAGGCCTATATCGAAGACCCCTTATAGAATGGCCACTGTGAAATTATTGGAACTGAAGAAACAACTAGAGTAATGGAGTAATAATGGATTTATTCACCCCTAGTGTTTCTCCATAGGGATCCCCTGTCCTTTTTGTTAAGAAGAAAGATGGATCTATGAGGTTGTGCATTGACTATATGTAGATCAATGCTATAATGACAATGAACAAGTATCCCCTACCTCGCATTGATGATTTATTCGACCAACTTCATGGAGCTCAATATTTTTCAAAGATTGACCTTTGATCTGGATATCATCAGTTGTGTGTGAAGAAGGAAGATATTCTGAAAACAACATTTCGAACCGGGTATGGGCATTATGAGTTTACAGTAATGTCTTTTGGGGTGACTAATGCACCCTCTGTTTTCATGGATCTAATGAACAGAGTTTTCAAGGAACATCTTGATGACATTGTAGTGGTATTTATTGATGATATCTTGGTATACTCTAAATGCTATGAAGATCATGAAAATAACTTGCGCACCATTCCAAAAACCCTCAGAATAAATTAATTATATGGGAAGTTTAGCAAGTTTGAATTCTGGATTCAGGAGATTTCTTTTCTTGGCTATATCGTCTCTAAGGATGGAATCTCTGTTAATCCTTCTAAGATGAGAGCAATCCAAGAATGGTCAGCACCGAAAAGTATAACTAAGGTATGTAGTTTTATTGGTTTAGCATTTATTATCGACATTTCGTCCAGAATTTTGCCTGATTGGCTAACCCGTTAACAAAGCTCACACGTAAAGAGGTTACATTTGTTTGGACAAAAGAGTGTGAATAATGTTTCGACGAACTAAATCGAATGTTATTCAATGCTCCTATCTTGACTCTACCATCGGGGAATGATGGGTTTTTCATTTATAATGATGCCTCAAAGAAAGGACTTGGTTGTGTCCTTATGTAGAATGATAGGGTTATTTCATAAGCATCACGAAAGATAAAACTTCATGAACAAAACTATCCTACTCATGATCTTGAGTTAACAGCTGTAATATTTTCTTTGAAGATTTAGAGACACTATCTCTATGGTGAAAAATGTGAGATATATACCGATCAAAAAAGTTTGAAGTATATTTTCTCATATAAAAAACTCAACACGAGGCAAAGGAGATGGCTTGAACTACTCAAGGATTATGATTTCACTATACACTACCACCCAAGGAAGGAAAATAAGGTGGAAAAAAACTTTGAGTAGAAAGGATCACTGAGTTTTGAACAAGATGAGAGTTGAAAAGGATCCTACTCTCATTGATCTGGTAAAGATGGATATGGGAATAACCATGGAAGGTGAAACATCAATGCTTTTTCAAATGGTTTCAAAACCATATTTACTAGAAAGGATAAAAATTTCTCAGGCTGATGATGAGGAGTTTCAAAAGAATATTAAAGCTGTAAATAACGGGAGATTGAGTGACTTCATATGTGAAGATGGAATTTTGAAATTTGGGAAGATTCTTTGTGTTCCCGATATACCTGATCTAAAAAGGTAATTGTTGGATGATGTTCATAGTTCCAATTTCTCTATACATCTAGATAGCACTAAGATATATAGATATTTGAAGAAACATTTTTGGTGGGACAACATGAAGAGGGAGATTGCTTATTTTGTGTTAAGATGTATGGTTTGTCAACAAGTGAAAGCTGGAAGGCAACAACTAGGAGGAGTCATGCAACCTCTTCCCATACCTAAGTGGAAGTGGGATGATATCACGGTTGACTTTTTCATGGGGTTACCAAAGACTCCTAGAAGGAAAGATGCAATATGGGTCATTGTTGATTGTCTTACCAAGTCAGCACATTTTCATGCTCTAAGAGAAGATTTACCACTTGAAAATTTATCAAGACTATATATTAATGAAGTTGTAAGACTTCATGGAGTACAAATATCAATTGTTTCTGATCGTGATCCCCGTTTTACATCAAGATTTTAGAAAAGTATTCAGAAAGCCCTGGATACTGAACTTTGTTTGAGAACTTCCTACCACCCCCAAACTGATGAACAATCAGAACGGACTATTAAAACCTTATAATAAATGTTGAGATCATGATCACTTGACTTTCAGGGTATGTGGGATCAATTTTTACCTCTCGTAGAATTTTCTTATAACAATAGCTTCCATTCAAGTATTCATAGGGAACCATATGAAGCGTTATACAGATAGAGATGTCGCACACCAACCTGTTGGGATGATGTTTGTGACAGAAAACTCGTAGGCCCAGAACTTGTGGAGGAAATGATAGAAAAGGTGAAGGTAATCCAAACCCAAATCAAAGCAGCTCAAAATAGGAATAAGATCTATTCCGATAATAGAGGGAAGGATTTGGAATTTCAGGTAAGAGATCATATTTTCTTGAAGGTATCTCCATGGAAGGGTTTTATACGTTTTGGTAAGAAGGGAAAATTAAGTCCCAGGTAAATCAGACCTTTCGAAATTCTAGAACTAATTGGGGTTGTACCTTACAGTTTGGCAATGCCGCCAAGTCTCCCAAAAGTTCTCGATGTGTTCCACGTATCACTGTTGAGAAAATACATGCCTGATCCAACGCATGTACTCACCTATGAGGAATTAGAACTAGAACCTGATTTTTCTTATTGTGAAGAGCATGTTAGGGTTCTTGATACAAGAGAAAAAGTGTTGAGAAACCGTACAACTCATCTGGTAAAAGTTATATGGAGAAACCATAAGATGGAAGAGGCAATGTGGGAACCCGAGGAAATTATGATGAAGAACCACCCGAGTCTTTTTACGCAGTAATACTCTATAAATTTCGAGGATGAAACTATTTAAAGGAGGGGATAATGTAACACCCCAATCTTCCACGGTACGCTTCTCTTTGAATTATACAGTAGCGTGTTTTGTACGCAACTTCAAGTTCTGACACACCACAACCAATCAAACTACCTGTTATAAATAGTAATACCCACTTTTTGAAATTTTATAACTTTTATCTTTCAAAATGGACTTAATTTTTAGATTCAGAATATCGAAATTAGCTTAGGGTGAATTTTTGGTAATTTTTCTGAAAACATTCAATTTTGTAGGAATAGTGAAAAACACTAAGTTATAGTTTAAAACCGAATTTTTATTTAAATAATTATTTATTTAATTTAAATTATTTTATCTAAAACGGATACATAATACCTATATATGTTCAATGTAATTCATTGGAGTCAGCTTATAATAATTTTAGATATATGAAAATTTTATTGAACTTTTTACCATATTTTACCCACCTCCTATGAGCATTTGAAAATTAACATAAAACATAATTTTACGGCTTCTGTGAGTTTAATTTCAAAAATACCAGAGACATGGTTGATATCAATAAGTAAAATGCGGTTCAATAAGATGAAAATAATTTTTTGTGAATAGTAACTTTTTACTTTTATTTACCACGGTTAAAAGTAAATATCGTAATTAAGGGTAAAAATGATATTATTATTACCCTATCATATGTCCTAATTCTAATGGATAAGTATAATTCGACCCAAAAAACCTTAGGAATAAAATATGAACCTATTTGGTCCACTTGGATTAGATTAGGACATGTATTATTATTTAATTCAAAGAAGTGTTAAAAGAGTTAAAATCAAAGTCTAATAACTAAAGAATTTTTAATATAGGGTTACACATAAGTTAAATTCAACAGTAAATATTAATTAGAAAGATAAAAATATTTCCTACAAAATGGTATTTTATTTATATTTTTTAGACATTAAATAATTTATTTTATTTATGACACAATGATGATGCAGTACTTACCTAATTAAAGAAATATTAAAATAATTGATATTATAAATTTCCAAATAAATGTAATTTGAGACTTTTTATGAGTTACACTAATTTTATAGGTTAATGTGACATGTTAGGGTTGTATATATGCATTTTTTTCGATGTAATAATTCATTTATGAATTTAGCAAAAACAAAATACCAAATAGTGTCAAAATTGGCATAAAAGATTTTTTAAAACAAATATTATATTATTAATTTATATTTTATTCCTAAAAATATGAGGATCGTCCAAAAGACTTATATAATGATAGTTGTGTTATAAATTAACCACTTGGGGTTCTCTTGGAAGTTTATAGTATGTTTATTAACAATATAATATAAAAAACAAAGAGACATGGTAAATGTCAAACTATTTAACTAAGAGTTAAATCTAATATATAAAGTTAATATAGTGACCCAAACCAGTCTAAAACCTATTGGTTGAGTGGTTTCTGACAAATACCTACCTTATCCTTTAAATAATTAATTTTGGAGACATTAAAAACAGAAAATTATTTTATTATAAAATAATATGTCTAGCTTTTCCTAAGGTGCCCCTCGCCCCTCTTATCAAAGGGAACTCCTCCTTCTCTCTAATTCACACCTTCAAAGCCATTTGGAACGGCCAAACATTACCCAAATACCCTCTCAACTATTCTACCTTCATCTTAGAGGCCCTACTTTAGTCATAAAGCCATCCTAAGGAGCCCTTTTTATCAAATCAAAATGAAGAACCCGAAGAAGAGGTAAATATTTCATCACCTCTTTCAAGTTCCTTTCTTCTTCCACTTCCTCTTTATTTGTTGTTTCCATTCTAAAATAATAACTCCAGTATATTCTATATACTATGATGTTATTATAAATATGGTACAACCATATATATTATTCTATCCATCCTTTGAATGACATGTCACCATACGTGCGTATGTATGGCTTACCATCTCCACGTCGTGGGGTAATTGTTATTCAATACATTATTATTTGGATGGGTATAATAATGATGTATAATTAATGTAAATAATAAATATAACATGTTAATTATTTTTTATATATGATATATTATCTATTTACATACTATTTTAATATCAAAAGAATGATATTGTCGCTCGTGCGTACGTACGGACTACCGTCTCCACGAACGCGATGAGATTTATTCCCCATCGTATCCATTCAAGACTAATTTTCATTTGATGGTTAAAAATAATGTTAAAGAAATAATATCATTCTGTATATAAATCAAATATATCCTATTCATAACAAACATGGCTTATGTAACCAAGCATATAAAGGAGAAGGAATCAGTTAACACTTGAAACGACGATAATAATAAAATATTATTAAAAAGTATTATTAGAAGATCATATATGATATCATAATTATTTATATGGTTCTTGAATAATTTAATAACAATTATTTAACTATTATAAAAGAGGTTAAAATACCCTAGACCAAGGAAAAGTACAAGGTAATGGTTAATCTCATAATCTCTTTACTTATCTGAGGTTGTTTTTACGTAAGTATCTACTGGGACCTCTTTATCATCCACATCCGTGTTTTCTTAAAAATATATTTCAAAACATTTTTACTACTGGTTAAAGTCAGTTATACCCTTATTTGACCTTATATTTTTTTAAAGTAATCTTTCCTTCATTTTCCAAACAAGTTATTTTATTACCTTTTTTATAAAATTAAGGTAAGAATGATTTTTTTTACTTATACGGCGGGTGAGGCTATTTTCCGCCGTTATAACATCGTCGAAGCTTCCCTTACAAGATTATAAGAATATTTTCAAAAGAAATATTTTCTTTTATAATTATGAGACTTTAAATGATTTCAAAAAAATTAAGAGACATTTCTATCAAATAGTTTTTGATTTCATGAATGTCAACATCCTTTGATGGATTTTATACTTGTTTGAAGACGATTCATTATGATACTAATACTCTATATTATATTAAAGGTTTTGTGATATGTTTGACTATGGATGTGTTATTTTTATACCATTCATGTTTTATTCTTAAGTATTGACATTTCGTATGCTAGTTTTAATACGAATGTTTATGTTATATTAGCACCTTTTCATATGAGAAAAGTATTGGACTTAGTAAGTGACGGGTGGAGCCTACTATAGCTCCAAGATGCATAGGTAGGTCTCATGAGACAATTTGATGTGGAATTGGGAGAGGCCTTCCCCAATTTGATATATGGTTTTGGACAATGCCTAAATCATTTTTAGACGTCTTGGTCGAGGCCTTGAAAAAAAATTTCAGAATGTATGGCATTATACATACCCTCATTATGAAAATAATATTGATGGTTCATTTGGTCATTAGACTAGTATAATACCCATGATTATATTTTATGATGGAATTTATTTACTCATCTCATATTCCTTCCATAAAAGTGTTCATGTTTATTATTTGTAAAGTCATGTGTTTTAAATTATTCTTCTTGCTTAATATTTATGTTATCTTCCGCTGTATTGATTACCCTTACTGATAATTTGAGCTCACCGCTTTCTTATGTTTCATTTTCCCAGTATATGAAGAAGTTAGTTAGGAGTGACTTGCAGGAATAATCTAGGAGGCTTGGATGTTCTAATAAAATAAATTAGTGTTTTATTTCTTTTCAAGTTGTAAAGTTGAACTTATGTATGAATCTTGTTTCCAATAACACTAAACTTATCGGTCTTTCGAGACATTATCTTTTGTGATCTTTCCAATGTTATTTAATAATGCACTGACTCTGGGTAACTGGGGTTGGGGCATTACATTTTCAAACCCTTTGATTTTCAATTTTTAAAAAAACAATTACATGGATCAGTAATCAATTTTAGAGAATGTGTCATCTACTAATATGTGACATGTTTTCAGTATTTTAAATCACCTATATATTTATTATTTTTTAAATTTTTATGAATAACTATCTTATATAAAGGATTTTCTAAAATGACATTGTATACACAACAATAACCCTAGATGTAACATTTTGATCAAAACCCAACCCAACTACTTAAACTCAGCCCTAATGATGATCTTAAACATTAAATGGTCTTGGTAACATCCCTTGATCCCCAATGAATGAGATATAGTACCGAAGGTTTAACTAGTACCATTGGGATATACATTACCCCCATCACACACGACAACCACATGACCATAAATAAACGTTTAGTGGACACATGAATGTATCACAAAAACACACCATAAAATATTTATACAACCAAAAATATCAATACTAGATTCTAACTAAGTGGATCTAAGAGGAAATTTGGACTAATCCTCAATATAACCGTTCGTATAAAGATTTCAGTCATTTTTACATTCAACTATACATTCCTTAAATTGTTAATGGGTCAAAATAAGTTGGATTTTATTGACTCAAGTAGTCAAACAATCAATAACTAATTATATATATCTTTGTATTAATATAATATTATATATTATATAGGGAAAATGGGAGTCAATACATATGTAAATGTATTTTTAAATAGGTCTTTCTATAGGATTTTAATAATGTTGTGGTTGTTTGTTCTCTCCCTTTTGGTGGTTCAAGAATTTCCAGTCCTATCCCAATGTGATAACTTGTAAATCCAAAGTTATTACGGAATAATCACCATATTTATGTATAATTAACTACCATTTTTTAAATTTTTTTATATTCGATTGGTTTTTTCAATGAATTTGATGAATGTTTTGAAACAAGGGAGACCACCAATTAATTAACTTCTCCTATTAATGGGATTGATGGTGTGATTATATAATTTACATCTATTCCATAGTGGTAATAAGATCAATGGTGTCATAATAAAAATGTGTAACATCATGACCCTATTAATAAAAATGTAGTAAGTTCACTAAAAGGCCTCATTAATGGCTCCAAGATTGCAAAAAGAATCCAAATAGCAATGAGGGAATGAACCACAATGTTCGAAGCATATTCTATAGCTATCAATTAAAAAAATATTATGAATAGTTTATAAATAAGTATATAAATAATTATAGTGATAAAAAATGATAAATTAATTCAATAAATATATCATGTGCTATAACAAAATAGGTATGTCAGTCCTATATGATTAGTCAATAGGGTCACCACAAGCGGTGGATCACAACATGAGACATAATAAAAGAACTAAAAATAATCAATTTGAGAAAATATCCCATAGAACATCCTATAATATCCTCTAATTATGACTACTTCAATATACTCAGTAGCCCAACATAGGGCCCTTTCCCTTGTATGGATAACTAATAAAAAATTCACATGGACCAAGGTGACTATGTAATGTTCAAGTAACAGAACCAACTAGTCACCAGCATCAAATCCTTAATATAAGTCTATAAAATATATTAAAGTGAATTCACATGGGGGAAAATAACAATAATCAAACATCACCACTGCTTTATGAATCACTAATCATGATAAAATGGAAATATATTATACCTACATTGTCTATATACCAAAAGGATGATTTATCAAATACCAAGACTATTTTGAAAAATACATCATAAAACATTTGAGTTGTATTTTTTAAAAATGATAGTGTCGTGAGAATTTTTTATAAGGAATAAGAAGTAATACCATGGATTTTTTTAATAAGATATAATAATTTGTAGTATTTCTATCTAAAGGAATTAAATTCGGTTGTAATATACTAATACATTGATTGGGAAAGCAATTTCAAAATAAAATATTCCAGAGTTTAGTATTTTATGGTTTGGTTCAATAATATAAAGGGGTCTAGTGAATGATAGTATTTGAGATATTTGAATCTAATTAATTATTTAAGCTATATAAATCCTTGGTTTCAATGATCTAGAGTATTTTATAACCACACATATATAAAGAAGTCAGATTGATTGTTTTGAGAAAGACCTGTACATTTGTATTAAGATATTAGGAATCTAATTTTCTTCAAAAAGAATATTCTGGGAACAAAAAAATAGTTTTCATTTCAAAACGTATTTTTTAGTTTCTAATGTTTGAAATTTTTAATTTATAATCAATACATTATTTAAAAAACACTTCATATCTCATGAAATTTGATGGGGGGACCACTAGTTAATTTGATATCATGTATAAAAGTTTAAAAAAATAGATACAATATTTCAATAATATCAGGTAAATACTTATAAATTTTTCAATTGTTTATGTTCCCCATGAAAATGTATAGTTCATAGTCTATTATAAAAATTGAATCATTTATGTCATCAAATGAAACATTTGAATATATACTGAAATGTTCATCCACAACATCATTATCATCTATGCATTCATCAAATATATTTCTATAAAAGACATCAACAATAATATAAAATTGATTTATAAATAGTTCAGTTACATAAAATAATTATCTAGCTTGGGATGAAACAAAATAAGGATCATTGTTATGAAGTTGATGGTTCATATCAATCACTCTAAATCCACATTTATCTATTTGAATGTATTGTTATGTCATTAAATCAAACCACTTTTATTTCGTCATTGTGAAATGAATGTATTCTTAGTAATCTAATAAAATGATTCTTTCAACAACCCCATAATATGATATATATTTTCACAAAGTTTTTTTCAGATGCACACACATAACAATCTATTGTTGTAATTATCATGAAAATATCATGATGAATTTTCATTTTTGGGGAATAGATATTTATAAAAAAAATACAGTGGAAATAACTAACTTACAATCACATACAACATTTTATAAACCAAATGGAAATTCTATCATTTCATCTGATACATCATTCATTGGAATGGTTAAAACTAGATAGATACCAACATCAAATATTAAAAAGTTACCTATGATTATGTATTGTGGAAAAAAAAATCTATTACCTTTAACATTATCCAAGAAGTAAATTCTGTGTTGAGAAATTTTTTCTCACTCTTAATTGATAGAGAAAGATGTCTCCTTTCATAATTTCTAAATTTACTCTGGAAATATGTTAGAATTAAAATTTCAGATGATATAAAAAAATTGAAAAAAATTAAATATTTATTAGTTTACTTGTTCTTGTAATTATCATACACACCACAGATGAATAATACATTATGATAAACATTTTTCACTCTTCCCTATGTAAAGTTCAAAATGAGTATGATCTGGATATCCACCCAATTTAGGGTAGTGAAGGAAGTATAGGATCAATGATAACATATTGATCATGTTCTTTAATTATTATTGGATTATACCCAATAGTTACATTATCCATATATGATGAATAGAAATTCATTAATTCTTATGTTAAACATTCTTTCACAGTATATCATTTGGGAAGATATTTATTTTTCACATAATATTTCAATATAAACATCCTTTTTTCTATCAGATACATCCGTTGACTCAAAATGGGATAACTAAACAGAACATCCGTGGGAATAATCACATTTAGATAAAACATATATGTGGAAAGTGATTGTAGGAAAATTTTATCCATGTCACAAATAATAATCAGTTCATCTCACTGCAATTTCTGAATAACACTTCTTCTCATTATTTTGGGATAAAGACCTCAATAAAAATGTTATAACATAGTCACAAGAACTCTAACATTATGTGAATATAAATATAGAATGAAAATGGGAGTAAACTCATTTTACAATACATGGTAATCCTAGGTGTTATTATATTTAGTTTCACATCATTTTTACTGACCCTTTCGAAATGTTACTAGAATAACCATCTAGAACCGTCAAACATTACAAGACCTTAATAATTTTTTTCTCCACATTTTTCATTGAATAACATGAAAAGGGTTCTTTACAAATATTTTTACTATTTAACATAGGATGATGTCTTTCTCTAATACATATTCCATCATAGCATGATGTGACAAAAAACATCATTTTTATGCTTTGACATTTAAAATTGTATAAAGTAACATCTCAGAAATGTTTTTATCAATATTCATTCTATCCAATCCATGACACAATAAAGTCAATAACCAATACGCAAAAATTAATAATATACTATTACTTCTACAATTACTATAAGAATTTGAATTAATGTGATTTCACTTTTGGATATTTGATTGTCTTTTTTACATGAAAATAATTCAAACCATAAATTTCATTAACCATGTCATTCCTTGAAATTTGTTGATGTGTTTCATATGTCTCAATAGTATTATCAAACTACCCTTGCTATTTTCTATATAGATGATCCATTGGTAGAAATTTTCAATTCTCTATGAAGTAAAATGTTTTTCAAATCATTAATCTCTGGAAACATGTACTCTTCATGAAAATAGGGACCGGTAATTTCCCTTTTATACTCTAACCAAACATCATTTCATATGCAAGGAAATAATTTACCATCCATAATAAAGCTACATGAAACATAATTTTCTACTTAATTAATGCATAATATCATTGAACAACAACAACCAAATGATCTTTTAACTCATTAATTAATTTATGTAACTATATGTCAGTATTATTTCTAGGATCACTAGATCTAGATGTCAATATACGCATGATAGTAAACAGCTTCTTCATACACAACTAGGAAGGAAAATTGTAAATGTGAATGAATATAGGAAATGTGTGTTGTGTAGTATTCATTTGGAAAAATGAGTTGAAACCACCAGATGATAATTTGAATATAACATTTAGTGGTTCATATTCAAAAAATAGATGTAATATATCAATTTAATTTAATGTTATCACATATGCAAGATTCATTTTTTCGTAATTATCCCTTTTTCATCTATATGGAATCTCATATTCCTTTCCATTTGTTTTGATAGATATTTTTTGTAGCATGGGAATAATAGGGAAGTTCCACATCACTTTCTCTAGTATTTGAGACTGAGTTAGGTCTTTATTATTCTTTTACCATGATGTACCACACTATTTTTACTCACTCAGCCCTTCATTTTCCTTCCAAAATGGAGAACTATCTTTTTGGAAGGAATGAATCTTTGTAGATAAAAATAAAAAAAATCAGCTAACTATAATTCCATGAAATAATTTTCTAGAATACATTCATCATCAGGTATTACATGCTTAATAAATTTTACCAAATAACTAACCACAATATTACTAAATCCATGCATTTTTTCCAATATATAATCGCATTAAAACACATGTTTTCTCATTTTCCTGCATTCCTAGTATACTGAGATATTTTCATCTTACATTATCTTTCTAATAATTTTAGCATCATAATTATGATCAATACATGAAAACTACTTTCCAATATTCATTTGTTTTTTAGTACTCTACATGAGTATCTAGATTCAGAACCAAATGGAAACTTATCAGAATGCAATTTTTTCGCACAAATAATTTTATATGAGTCAATTTCATTCTCTACTTGATATTTTTATCTCTTATGGTATCACATGTTATATATTATTTGAAAACCTTTTATGGTGATAGGGTAACTCACTTATAAATTGAATTAACCGTCGTCTTCCAACACAATCAAACACCAACATCGAATCAATCCTCCATTTATATCATTATTGTTTGAAATGTCTAAAAAATATCGTAACTCCTTCAGAAACACTTAAGTGACCTGATAAAAATTGTACATCAAACTTATATCCATCCTCTATAAAATAATCATATACTAAATAAACAATATAGACAATGAATTCACATGATGTGTACTATTTTTTATGAAAAAAAACTACTCCTCAATAACATGTTTATAAAAAATCATAGTAATTATCTTAAATTGAAAGTAAAATAATATTTGCACACAGTCCATGGAGATATCTTATATTATTGAGTTGAATATATTTTTCATATCAATTACATAATTAATATGTATCTAAATTGAAATAATATTTTATCTTGAATTATTGGGTCCATATAGGAAAAGTAATTTATAGTGCATGGTGCACAATTGTCATAAGGGCCTCCAATATGAAATCACATTGCACAACACACAATGCTTGTGAATATTAATTTATAGTTCACAATGTTCATAAAATCATATTAAAATAATAAAAATGTACATGTTTAATGGTAAAATTATCATTAATAATTAAAATATAAAGAAAATTATAACTATCGGTGAAAAAATATTTATAAAAATAAACTATTTTTATTAATTAAAAATTAGTCATTCAAATATAAAATCATTACAGTTAGATCATGGGAATTATAATGATTAGGGGATATGATTTAGTTTTTTACTTGGTCATGTTGATCAATTAATGCATTGCATAGAGTTTGGGATGAAGGAGGGGCATCACTTGATAAAAATTAGGGTGTTCTAATTAATTATTTTAATCTGTATGGGTTATCCCATTCAAAATGGTGCAAGAAAATATGATAGTACAATGGAATGCATAACTCAACAATTGTCCACTGAACAACATAGTGCATTCCACTATGCGCAATCTTAATTAAGAAATTGTGCAAGCATTTTGTGGATAAATAGTCCCTGGCGCTATCCATGGAGAAAAGAAATTCCATGTGGGACCCTATTAATAAATTTTCTTGTTGGGTAGATTTTCTTTGTCATTATAATTCTCTAGATATTATTCTTTTCATATATGAAATCATATTTTCCAATCGCATGCAACATAGTAAGGTGTAGAGGTTGGTTGATGATGTGATGTCAGGTGTGGGGTGAGGCACACAAATCTCAAAACTAAGGCAATGAACATGAAAAATAACATGATTATAGTTATTTTTTAAATAAAAAAATAAAATTTGTAAAAATTAATATAAATTATAATATAAATTAATAGTATTTGTAGATTTTTTTATAAATAATTAAAATCAATTTCAACGGGAATAGTTATCATATAGGATATACATTGAGTTTATATATCCAATTCATGTTATATCAGTTTATCTAAAATAACCCATATCAATGAATTATAGATATTTATATTTTTTTGACATCACTTGATTATTTAAAGAAATTTTTATATTGATTTTTTATTTTTCGAGATAAAAACATTAGAGTAAAAAAACTTAATATCTATTAATTCATTTAGTTATTTTTTATTAATGATTTTAGTTTTGTTATGAGGCATATAACTTCTTCTCCTCTTATTTAAATAGAGAGAATCATTTTAAATTTCACAAAAGAATGTAATTTTTTAGTACATAATCTCTTATTTGTATATAATATAAAAAATATTTATTGGTATGGAATTTCATAACCCCAATTGAAATTTTATTGGAATATTTTTTATTAATAAGTTTTAGAAAATATCCTTCATTATAAAATAGATTTACCCTAAAAATATTTTTTTCTAATAATTTAGTATGTAAAACAAAATAAATTTTTTACTTATAATGGGTAACTACATTTCCTAAACTATTAAACCTCATGAGTATTATCCCCATGAAATTTTTACAAATTCATCATTTATGTGTGATATATGTCTGAGATGTTTTCAATTATAATCCATCAAAATACATTATCTATGAAATATAGATTTTTTCTGGGTGGTGATGGAATAGTATACAGTAGGGTTACATGAATCTAGAAACCTGAAGAAACACCTGAAATATATGTTTAATGATTTCTTAATTTCATGTATTCTTTTTTAATTGTAAGAAAATATATAATATTTTTAAATCAGATAAAAACATTTCATAAAACCTCATTGGGGGATTATGATTGTGTAGTTAATATATTTAAATCGTCCATTCCTTAATTTTTTATATGATTATATAAAAAAATCATTTCTTATTCACTTTTCATACAAAAAATATATATATTTAGGGATAGCTAATCGTGATTTAGGGGACTTTTAAATTTATATATCATCTATCGATTAATATTACATATTATCGACACAATATATTTATACACTAGGATCAAAAACACTTGTTGGTCTTAGTGACGAAGTTGTGTTCATCAATTTTTCATCAAGTGAGTTCTATAGATGAAGGACGTCGAGATTCACCCACTCACATGATGATCAATAGACATAGTTGGTCAACCAATTTTCCTTAGTGTCATGTGATTTTTTTCATAAAAATGGGAAATATTTATAAAATGGTCCAATTTAATTTCCCAATTTCATAAATTGACATGTTTAATTTCTTTATGACATGTACTTCTCATTGAGTTAACTCACCTAATCCTTCTCCGGTTAATTATCGTCATCACTTTCCTCATCTAAATTATGTTTTTATTTTTATTTATTTTTTTAATGTTATTATTAGATCCCATTATTACACATGCACAAATTTGTATGTCCACCACTGTGGATCAACCCTCCTCTTAACTATACTAGTATTTTATAAATAATATAAATAGTTAATCTATTGATAATTAACTACATTCTTATTATGATTTCATTATATTATGGAGGAATGAACATATGACCCAGAAACATTAATAAATTATTAAGATAAATAATAAACAATTATCAAATATATTTTCATTGGGAATCAAAAAAATAATTAACTAAATATATTTCTTGATGAAAACACTATCGAAACAGAAAAATTAGGGTCCATTAGTCCTGAAATTAATATACTTTTATGTTTAATAAAATAGATGATAAGAAAAATGTATGATAATTTAAAGAATTTGAATAATAATAAAGTTATATTCATTAATACATTGTATCCTAAGAATGAGTTATTAGAGTGAGTAAAGATTAAATATATTCAAGTGTTATAGTTTATAGAAATCAATAATGTATTATGAAATTCCATATGTTGTGAAATTATAAGGTGAAATCGTAATTTCATTCCATAATTCTATTTTACAATAAATTACCTATGAACATTCTCCTAAATGAATTACAAAATAATATAATTTGGTGAATCAACAACAATATTGGGGGTATAAATAAGTTGATATAAAAATGAGTATTTTCCCATTTTTTATTAAGATAAATTCTAGTATTTGATTCCATAAATGGATGAAGTTAATTTTGAAAGTTGGAACCAATTTTTTAATGATATTGTGAGTAAAATATATCCAATGTGAATTTATACTAAGATAAGATGTTAAAATGACTATATTTATTCAGCTTGAGGGAAAACTATTCTATGAGGCTTGCAAATGATTCAGAGTTTAAATTAGGTAGGTTAATAACCATAAATGTTCTAATTAATTTCTCATAGATGCATTTTATAAGAATTTCATCCCATAACCGAAAACATTAATAAATTAGTATTTTGTTAGAGATTTAAATGATAAAATTTCTTAGTAGTTAAAAAAATTAATACTCAACAATAAAAATCACAACATACCAACATAATAAGAAGAACCTTAATTTGGAAGTAAACCAATTGTGTACAATAATTATAATTTTAATAACATATTAAGTCCTTGAGTTTTACATCATGAATTTATTAAGGATTAAAATTCTATATAATTACATTGATATAATATTTCATACAAAAAATGGTAGAGGCAATATAAAAATTTAGAATATGAAATTTATATTAATTAGAGTAAAGCCGATATCCACCATATGAAAACAAATATTACACAGCATTGACAGACTTCATCATAAGAAATTTGAGAGTAATGGGATACATAAGAGAAATATTTTTGAGTGAAAAAAATTTAACATAGTCATGGTTGAAAAATAAAAATTAAATTGTTTGAAAATTTTATCAACATGAGAAGTATTGTTAAAAGTAGGACATAAGATATGAAATTGAATAAATTCACCCACTAAGAGTAAGTATAAATTGAAACCTAGGATGGATATAAATGAGACATTGTGAATTGAAGAGGAGTAATAACTAATTTTTTAACCTCAAAATGAAAAACCCTAAATAAATTTGGTGTGAAAGCATATTCAGGAGGTGTGAACAGCTGAGAATAGAGAGGAAGAGGATAATCACATAGAGTTGGTGTGGCCGCGTCAGAGGCATGCTAGAGGAGGAGGTGGGGAGGGCACCAAGAACCAATATCATCAGGGATTTGGGTTTCCATGTTGGGTGGAAGCATCGAGTGAGGAGGGTCGTGGAGTGGAGAGATCTCAGTGGGGTGGCCACATTGGGTGGAAATGTCAGAGGAGGAGGGTTACAGAGAGGAGAGATCATAGTGGGGTGGCCGCGTTGGGTGGAATATTAGGGGGATGTTGGGCTGCAAAGAGGAGAACACACAAGGTTAATGGGGGGATGGTCAAGGATAAGAGATATCTCAAGGTTAATTAGAGGGGGTCCCTGAGAGGAGGTGAGTCATGTGAGGGAATGAACCCTATTTCCATAGTTTCTATTAAAGTGTGGTTTCAAATAACTATATAACCATAGTTTTAATTGAACCGTGGATATAAATTAAGCAATTCCCACTAACCTATAAAACCATGGCTATTGGTCCATTGATATTGATAATTTTACTAGTTGTGAATTTGAAAATTTAGATCACACTGATCATGTACAATCATCCCTCCCATGAACAAAACTATAGAAAAGAAACAAAATACTAGTATACTAATCAATAATATAGAGAATGAAAATATAGAACCATGAGATGAATTGAGTTGAATAGTGAATTACATAAAGATATATTTATAGTAGGTAATGTGATCGGTGTAATAGTAGTGTGACATTTATAATAGTGACTCAAACCCCAAGAATATTAACTTAGTTGTTTGGGATAGTAGCCTAACTATTGGAATAGAAATTTGACCTCAAAATAATAAATTGGGTTATAAATAAAAATTATAATGATTAATTTAATTGAATATAAATATTTTAATTCCAAAATAATAAATATAAAGACTAAAAAACTCAATGAAAATATAAGATAATTTTTAATAATTTGTATTTTAAAGTATTTTTTAAAAATCATAATTTCTATGTTAAAAATTAAAATTACCAATGTTATAAAATTATTTTTGATAAAAATCATTTTTTAAACCATAATGTTGAGTTTTTACAAGGGTTATTTTTTATAATTTTTTGAAATACTTCAATTTTTAGGTTAAAAGTAAAAGTATAGTTTCTTCGTAACCAATGAATCTAAAATTACATCATTCATGATGTAATATGACCTAATAATTATAGAACTTGTGTATTGACCCAAAAGTATTTAATTTTTTTAAAAAAATCATCAAAATAAAATACACGTGATTTAAAAACCTCAAAACTATATTTCAGAATCTAGAATCTTATGTATTACATGAAAATAATATTTCATTATTTTCTATCTTTCCATTTGATTTGTGTAATGAATTAATGTTATAATGTGATTAAAATTACTAAAATAAGGTTAATTAATTCATATATGGTTTAAAAGTAACAATTATCACTATTATAAGTTTTATATTGGATATAACATTTGATTCAATTTTTTATTCTAATAGTACCTATCTCCTCAAGTATAAATAAAAACTCTCCCTACCATTGTAAAACCACTCCTCCATCACATTACAAGGCCAATTATCATCACAAAATGTAACATCCGAGATTTTTATGAGAAATGATTTGTTGTTTTATACATAATCAAATGAATCTTTCACTGCACACAACACTAGCTTGGCTTGCTTTACATGAAATCGCAACCTTCCTCGATAGCTTGCGTTGTACGCAATACCGAGTTTCACTTAACAACGATATACTATTAAAATATTATTAAAACTTGCTGTTATGAATAGTAATACCCACTTTTTGAAATTTTGTAAATTTTTCTTTCAAAATGTACTTTATATTTGGATTCGGAATATCTAAATTATCCTAGGGTGAAATTTTGGTATTTTTCGGAAAATGTTCAATTTTTGATGAATAGTGAAAACACTAGGTTACTATTTAAAAACCAACTTTTTATTTTAATAATTATTTATTTTATTTAAATTTATTTTAGGTCAAAATTGATACATAATACCTATATAAGTTCAAATTAATTCATTTGAGACATTTTATAATAATTTTAGATATATAAAAATTTTATTGAACTTTTCACCGTCTTTTACCCACCTCCTAGGAGAATTTTCAAATTTACATAAAACTTAATATTACCGATTCTATGAGTGGAATTTTGAAAATCCAAGAGACACAGTTAATATCAAGCACTAAAATTTTCTTCAATGAGATGAAAATAATTTTTGGTGAATAGTAACTTTTTATTTTTTTTTACCACGGTTAAAAGTAAATAGGGTAATTAAGGGTAAAAATTATATTATTATTACCCTAAAACATGTCCAAATTCTATTGGATAAGTGTAATTCGACAAAAACAACCTTATGAATAAAATATGACCATTTCGGTCTACTTGGATTAGATTAGGACATTTATTATTAATTTATTTAAAGAATGGTTAAAATAGTTAAAATCAAAGTTTAATAAGTAAATAATTTTTAATATAGTGTTATACATAAGATAAATTCGATTATAAATATTATTTAGAATGATAAAATTATTTACTACATAATGGTATTTTATTTATAATTTTTAGACATTAAATAAGTTAATTTAGTTATGTCACAATGATGATGCAGTAATTATCTTATTAATGAAATATTAACATAATTGATGTCATAAATACCCAAATAAATGTAATTTGAGACTTTTTATGAATTAAAATAATTTTATAGGTTAATAATACATGTTATTATTGAGTTAATTAACTTTTTTCGAACTAATCATGCTGTTATGAGTTTCAGAAAAATCAATTACCAAATAGTGTCAAAATTGACATAAAATAGTTTTTAAAACAAATATTATATTATTTGTTGTTATTTTATTCCTAAAAATCTAAGGTTCGGCCAAATTACTTAGATAAGGTTATATATATTAATAATAGACAACTTGGGGTTTTTTTGGCTTTTTATAGTAAGTTTATTAACCATATAGTGTAAGAAAATAAAAAGACATGGTAAGAGTTAAATTATTTAACTTAGAGTTAAATCTAAATGATAAGGATAAAATAGTATCCTAAACTTGTATAAATTCTATTGTATGAGAGTATTTCGACCCATCTCTACCTAATATTAGAAATAAATCAATTTGGAGCTATTAAAAACCGAATATTACTTTATAATAAAATAATATTTTATGTTTTCTTAAGGTGCCCCTCTCCTCCCTTATAAAAGGGCACCTCCTCCCTCTCTTCCTCACACCACTTTGAGCCTTGAAGCTCTACCAACCCCTAATAATTTCTCTTCTCCACTTCTATATAAACATCCTAGAGGTCTTGGTATTCTTCAAAGACCATCTTTAGTTCCCTAAGAGGAGGTTAAGAAGAGGCGCTTCAAAGAAGAGTTAATGTATGTTACCGATTCTTTGAACTTTATTTCTTCTTCTAATTATTCTTCTTCAGTTATTTCATTATTAAGTAATAACATAAATATCACTCATATACTTATATGTTATTATAGTTATTAAACAACCTTATTTCACCATCTATCCATCCTACAGAAAACCAAATCACCGCGCGTGTATACGTACGGAATACCATCTCCACGCCGTGGTGTAATCTCTTTTCCACCACCACCATACTTGGATGGGTATAAGGGTGTAAATAATAACAATATATTATTATTGTAAAGTTATATGGATTCTGTAATATTATACATACACTTCAATATAATTCCACGGTCATGGGAACGATATCATCGCTCGTGCGTACGTACGGCCTACCGTCTCCACGATGTGATGCGACTCGTTTTACATGATCTTAAATGCTTAATGATTATATAAATGAATTTAATGAATAAATATGATATATATTACACTAATGAAATTCTTTAAATGAGTTATCTATAACCTAAAAGAATAATAATAATTTATTCGACAAAACACGCATAAGAACAAAAAGTAATAAACACCCGAATAACAAGTAGCAATGAAATATTACTAATAAGAAGCTAAGAATATGACCATATATGATATCATAAAAATAATTATGATTCTATAATAATTCAATGACATTATTTAAATCATTATACAGGAGGTTCGGACACTTACAAAGCAAATCAGACCTAAGGTAAGGGAAAATATCGCAATCTTAATTTTTATCCGAGATTGTTTATATTTCAGAATTTACTGGGGAATGTTTATCATCCACATACATTTTTCTTCAATATGTAATATTATTTTTATCCTCCTATAATTTTTTAAATCCAATTTTACCCTTCGGTCAGTTTTTATTAAAAGATATGAAAGGAATCTTTTGTTGTTTTCCGTACGAGGTACTTTTTGACTTTTCCGGCCAAAGTATGAGAAGAATGTTTTTTTAACTTATATGGCATGAATGGATTTTTATGATTTCAAAGAACATTGTTTCCATTATTCTTCCTTCACAAGTTTTCAAGTTTATTTTTAATCAACTTCTTTTAGTTTAAAATTATATGACATTTTAAGAAAGGAAAAAAAATTTGAAGTAGAAAGGATATTTTCCTCAAGAATGGAGTTCAAGCGTTTTATCAAAATTATTTTCCATATAAGATAATATAGGGTTCTGTTTATATCCTTATTTTTACATTGATTTGATTATGTTATGATTGAATTAATTTTATAATGTCCTTTTATCTTATATGGATTATGTTATGATGACCTGATTTTTAAGAATCCCATTTTTATTACATGGGTTATGCTATGATGTATGATTTATGATTTTGTGGAACACATAAGAATGGTATCATTATGAGATGGGTGGGACCTATATCTCCCTCCAATTCATTGGGTAAATATTTATATCTCATGAGATAGACATGGATGGAACGGTAGGTTAAACCAGTTCAGGGAAATAGGACTGAAACGAGGAGTGGACTCAGTTCAGAAATGGACATTGTCCACTAAGATAGTCATGGAAATGAGTCTTGAAGAATAAGAAATGATTTTCTATGATTATGTGTGTATGCCATAGAGCTTAATGTTTTAGTTTATGATTATTTGGATTATATTTCACTACTATGATTTATCCCATGTTATGAAATTATGATCTCTTTTGCAGGTTAAGATTTCCAGAATTATATGTTCTTATGAATATGATGTGATTGATATTTCTTTTGTTTACCCTTACTGAGCATTTGATCCCACCCTTTTGTATGTTTTCATTCCCTAGGCCAGGAAGAAGGATATTAAGTAAGATATTCCAAAAGAGACTGTAGATGTGATAAAATAAAAGGGAGACAGTGTAGATGATTTATGAACCTGTTGTTTATGTTTCCCAGTTTCTAAAGACTCTATACCTATATGGTCCATTCATGGTTTTGTTATATGTTGTAATAAGCACGCTTCAATTTTGAAGTATTAACAATGTATGTAAAGTATGGGTTGTTATAGTTGGTATCAGAGGAAAGGTATAGTCAACCATTAGAAACTAGGATGTGAAAGCCTTAGTAAGAACCCTAAGGATATATCTAAGCATTGAACACAATATTAGTGTTTTATAAATGGCCATGAATAACCTATGATAAGACCTAAAGTGTAAAATTTTATTCTTGATTATGTTATTTTCCTATTATAATTAGTGTTTCTCACACTATTCTTCTTAGTTTTAGTCAATGGCTGGAACCCGAAGGAACCATGTTAATGCGGAATGCGACGGGCAATGCAATGATTGTCCCCCTGAGCAACCAAATGTTATGGGAGCTGCAATGAAAAATCTTTTAGCCATGGTCACACAACTTTCTCAAGCTATGAATCATGCAGGACTTCCAAACGAGCAAAAGAAGGAGCAACATTCTGTTGAATCCTTCATGAGGCAGCATCCACCCTCATTCAGTGGGTCTACTGATCCATTAGTGGCTGAACAATGGATCAGTACCACTGAAAAGATATTTTCAGTTCTTCAATGTTCTGAACATGATAAAATCATTTTAGAAGTTTATCACTTGGAAGGTGAAGCTGATCATGGTGGAATCTTATCAAGAATACAAGGCAAATGGATGAAATTGAATCCATGTAATGGGACGAGTTCAAGAACTTATTTTTCAATAAGTACTTCCCTCGTATTCTTTGAAAAAAGATGGGGAAAGAGTTTATTGAACTAAAGCAAAAGGATGATGAATCTGTTGGTACCTACGAAGCAAATTTTACAAGACTTTCAAGGTACACTTCTGGTATTATTATCCAACATGAGAGTAAGATCAATTCTTTAGTGGCTTAAAACCAAGTATTCGAAGGGCGTTAGCCATAAGGGACTTCAATAGCTATGATAAAATCGTTCGATGTGCTCTCAAGGTTGAGATGTATATTGGAGTAACCCATCAGTCATATGCATTTGATAAGAAGTGGAAAATGGAATTCAAAGGAAAATATAAAGAGCACACTGAAAAGAAGATGATTTTTCCCTTATGCTCAAAGTGTGGGAAGAAACATGGAGGGAGTTGTCTTAAAGGGAAAAGTAAATGTTTCAAATGTGGAAAAGAAGGTCATTGGGCATTTGAATGCCGCAATGATGGGAAGAATATGTCTAGTGATGTGAACAAAGAAATGGCCACACAGAGTGCACCTCCTACACTTCAATGTTACAAGTGCATGGAAATGGGGCATTATGCCAATCAATGCCCTAATCCAGGGGTTGTTGATGATGATCGACGTCAACAAACTCTTAAGGCTAAAGACAAAGGAAAGTCACATGCAATTTCTATCAGCGATGTGGAGTATGAGAACGAAGTGGTGAAAGGTACACTTACCATCCACTATAAAGTAGAAAATGTTTTATTTGATTCTGGATCCACCCACTCTTTTATTTATGAAGAATTTTCTAAGGGTATCGTCGTATTACCTCAAAAATTAGATGTTGAGTTAGCTATGACAACCCCTAATGGCACAACAGTCACATCAAAAGTTTATAATTCTTCTCCGATTTAATTTTGTGGGAAAGTGCTTCCTAAAAATCTTGTGATCCTTCCTATAGTGGAATTTGATGTGATTCTTGGCATGGATTGGATTTCTTTATATGGAGCTCATATCAATTTCCAAATAAGGGAAGTCACATTTCATATTCCAGATCAATCTATGATCGTCTATTAATGCAAGGATGAACATAACCTCCCAGTGGAAATTTCATCCATCTTATGGGTCTTGATTCAACTAAATGAAGGTTATTTATCTCAAATGGTTGGTGAGAAACTCACGATTAAGAATATTCCCATTGTATGGGAGTTTGATGATGTCTTTCTGGATGAATTTCCTAGTCTTCCACCAAATCGTGAAGTTGAGTTTTCAATAGAACTGGTACCGGGTGCTTTACCTCTTTTAAAGAAACCTTATAGAATTTCCCCAATTGAGTTGCAGGAATTGAAGAAGTAACTCCAAGAGAATCTTGATAAAGGATTCATATGCCCTAGTGCATCACCTTGGGGAGCACATGTTCTGTTTGTTAAGAAGAAAGATGGATCAATGAGACTCTCCATTGATTATCGAGAACTTAACAATATCACTATCAAGAATAAATATCATCTTCCACGCATTGATGACATATTTGACCAACTACATGAAGCTCAATACTTTTCCAAGATTGATCTTCATTCAGGGTATCATCAATTAATGGTCAAAAGGGAGGATATACCAAATACGTCTTTCTGTACAAGGAATGGACACTATGAATTTATAGTGATGTCATTTGGTCTTACTAAGGCCCCTTCTATCTTCATGGATCTGATGAATAGAGTCTTTAGAGACTATCTTGATCAGTTTGTGGTAGTCTTTATAGACGATATTCTTGTCTATTCAAAGAGTAAGGAAGAACATGAATATCACTTGAGAATTGTATTGAAGACCCTTAGAAAGGATAAGTTTTATGCCAAATTTACCAAGTGTAAATTTTGGCTTCAAAAATTGCATTTTTGGGTCACATAATATCAAAAGAGGGGATATCTGTGGATCCAGCAAGGACAGAGGTTTTCGAAAGATGTTCAAGACCAACAACAGTAACTGAGATCCGAATTTTTCTTGGTTTGGATGGATATTATCGATATTTTGTGAAAGATTGTTCACGATTATCTAACCCACTCACTAAATTGACTCGGAAAAGAGTTAAGTTTGTTTGGACAGAGGAATGTGAAGAGAATTTCAAGGAGTTAAAAAGAAGGTTATCCAGTTCACCTGTGCTCACACTGCCTTGTAGTGGAGAATGGTTTGTTATCTACAGTGATGCATCCAAGAAGGGGCTAGGGTGTGTTCTTATGCAAAATGATATGGTGACAGCTTATTCCTCACGACATTTTAAAATCCATGAGAAAAAATACCCAACTCATGATTTGGAATTAGCTGCGGTAATATTTGAATTAAATATTTGGAGTCATTATCTTTATGGAGAAAGGTGTGATATTTATACTGATCATAAAAGTTTAAAGTATATTTTCACACAAAATGAGCTTAATATGCGCCAAAGAAGATGGTTGGAGCTGATTAAGGATTACGACTGCTCAATTCATTACCACCTTGGGAAAGAAAACAAGGTTGCAGATGCATTAAGTTGACAAGACCACGACAATTTATCCATGATAAGGATCACAAAAGATCCAATATTTAGGGATTTACAAAGGATGGATCTTGGAATTATAATGGAAGGGTAAAATCGTATCTTTCTGAAATGAATGTTCAACCATCTATACATGTGAAGATTAAAGAGGCACAGAAAGAATATATAGAGTTACAAAAGAAGGTGAGAAATGTTCCTGAATTCAACCTTGATTGTGATGGGATAACAAAGTTTAGGAATTGGGTTTGTGTTCCTCCCATCCCAGAATTAAAGAAGGATCTGTTGGATGAGGCTCATAGCTCTTCATTCTCTATTCATCCTGGAAGCACAAAGATTTATAGGGACCTGAAAGAGTACTTCTGGTGGGATGACATGAAAAGAGATGTTGCTGAATATGTCTCTCGATGTTTGGTTTGTCATCAAATTAAAGATGAGAGACAGAAGTCTAAGGGGATGTTACAACCATTACCCATACCCGAATGGAAATGGGAAAACATCACTATGGACTTTGTCTCCAGACTTCCTAAAAAATCCAAAGGCAATAATGCTATCTGGGTCATTGTTGATCGTCTTACAAATTCTGCACACATCATTGCTATGAGAGAGGATTTCTCTCTGGATAAGCTTGCCAGGATATATGTAAAGGAAGTGGTAATATTGAATGGAGTACCACATTCCATTATATCTAATCGGGATCCTAGGTTTACCTCAAAATTCTGGAGAAGTCTTCAACATGCTCTAGATACAGAATTGAGTTTCAGCACTGCTTACTATCCTCAGACAGACGGTCAGTCTGAGAGGATAATTCAAACTCTATAAGACATGTTGAGAGCTTGATCTATGGATTTCAAAGGTAGTTGGGATCAACACCTACCTTTGGTGGAATTTTCTTATAATAATAGCTTTCACTCCAGTATTCAAATGTCTCCTTATGAAGCTCTCTATGGAAACAAATTTCGAACTCCAACTTGATGAGATGAAGTTGGGGAAAGAAAGCTATTAAGACCTGATTTTGTTGATGAGATGGCAAAAAAGGTCCGATCTATTCAACAACACATAAGATCAGCTCAGAGTCGACAAAAAAGTTATGCCGACAACCGAAGAAAAGACCTAGAGTTTGAAGTGGGTGATAAAGTGTTCTTACGAATATCTCCTTGGAAGAGAGTAATGATATTTGGAAAGAAGGGAAAGCTGAGCCCTAGGTATATCGGTCCTTTAAAAATACTGGATTGTGTTGGGAAGGTAGCTTACCGATTGGCGCTTCCACCGAATCTCTCTCAAGTTCATGATGTGTTCCATGTATCGCTCCTGAGAAAGTACATACCTGATCCTTCACATGTACTCAGCTCAGAAGTTGTTCTGCTGGAGCAAGATCTTTCTTATGAAGAATAGCCGATAGAGATTCTCGATCGTAGTGAAAAATTCCTACGGAACAAGACCACTCGATTGGTGAAATTTTTATGGAGGAACCACCAATTAGAAGAAGATACATGGGAGCTTGAGGATATGATGAGGGAGAGGTATCCTCATCTGTTTGTTACAAAGTGACGAATTTCGAGGGAGAAATTCATTTTAAGGGAGGTAGAATGTAACATCCGAGATTTTTATGTGAAATGTTTTATTTTTATATACATCATCAAAGGAATCTTTAACTACACACAACACTATAATGGCTTTCTTTACACGCAATCGCGACCTTCCTCAATAGCTTGCGTCATACGCAATACCTAGTTTCACTTAATAACGATATACTATTAAAATATTATTAAAACTAGCCGTTATGAATAGTAATACCCAATTTTTGAAATTTTTTAAATTTTATCTTTCAAAATGGACTTCATTTTTGGATTCGTAATATCGAAATTAGCCTAGAGTGAAATTTTGGTATTTTTTCTGAAAACTTTCAATTTTTTATGAATAGTGAAAACACTGGGTTACTATTTAAAAACCGACTTTTTATTTAAATAATCATTTATTTTATTTAAATTTTGTTTAGGTCAAAATTGATACATAATACCTATATAAGTTCAAAGTAATTCATTGGAGTAATTTATAATAATTTTAGATATATTAAAATTTTATTGAACTTTTCACTGTCTTTTACCCACCTCCTAGGAGAATTTGAAAATTTACATGAAACTTAATTTTACCACTTTTGTGAGTGGAATTTTGAAAATCCGAGAGACACTGTTAATATAAAGGACTAAAATGTGGTTCAATGAAATGAAAATAATTTTTGGTGAATAGTAACTTTTTACTTTTTTTTAACCACGGTTAAAAGTAAATAGGGTAAATAAGGGTAAAAACGATCATATTATTACCCTAAAACATATCAAAATTCTATTGGATAAGTGTAATTCGACCAAAAACAACTTTAGGAATAAAATATGACCATTTAGGTATACTTGGAATAGATTAGAACATTTATTATTAATTTATTTAAAGAAGGGTTAAAATAGTTAAAATCAAAGTTTAACAAGTAAATCATTTTTAATATAGGGTTATACAAAATATAAATTCGATTATAAATATTCATTATAAATCTAAACATATTTCCTACATAATGGTATTTTATTTATAGTTTTACACATTAAATAAATTAATTAATTTATGACACAATGATGATACAGTAATTATCTTATTAATGAAATATTAACATAATTTATGTTATAAATACCCAAATAAATGTAATATGAGACTTTTTATGAATTAAAATAATTTTTTAGGTTACTATGACATGTTAGTATTGATTTAATTCACTTTTTTCGAACTAATCATGTTGTTATGATTTTCACAAAAATCAATTACCAAATAGTGTCAAAATTGACATAAAATAGTTTTTAAAACAAATATTATATTATTTGTTGTTATTTTATTCCTAAAAATTTAAGGTTCGTCCAAATGACTTATATAAGGTTATATATATTAATTATAAACAACTTGGGGTTCTTTTGGCTTGTTATACTAAGTTTATTAACCATATAGTGTAAGAAAACAAAAAGACACGGTAAAAGTTAAATTATTTAACTTAGAGTTAAATCTAAATGATAAGGATAAATGAGTAACCTAAACTTGTCTAAATTCTATTGTATGAGAGTATTTTGACCCATCCCCACCTTTTATTCTAAATAAATCACTTTGGAGATATTAAAAACCAAATAAGACTTTATAATAAAATAATATTTTAAGTTTTCCTAAGGTTCCCCTCTCCTCCCTTATAAAAGGGCACCTCCTCCCTCTCTTCCTCACACCACTTTGAGCCTTAAACCTTGGCCAAACCCTGCCAATTTCTCTTCTACACTTCCCTAGAAACATCTTAGAGCTCCTGGTCTTCTTCAAAGACCATCTTTAGTGCCCTAAGAGGAGGTTAAGAAGAGGCTCTTTAAAGAAGAGGTAATGTCCGTTACCGATTCTTTCAACTTTATTTATTCTTCTACTTCTTCTTCTTTAGTTGTTTAATTATGAAGTAATAACATCAGTATCACTAATAAACTGATATATTATTATAATTATGAAACAACCCTATTTCAACATCTATCCATCCTACGGAAAATGAAATCACCGCGCGTGCGTATGTACGGAATACCGTCTCCACGCCGTGGTGTAATCTATTTTCCACCGCCACCATACTTGGATGGGTATAGTGGTGTAAAGAATAAAAATATATGATTATTGTAAATTGATATTGATTATGAAATAGTATACATACACTTCAATACAATTCCACGATCATGGGAACGATATCATCGCTCGTGCGTACGTACGGCCTACCGTCTCCACGATGTGATGCGACTCGTTTTACATGATATTAAATGCTTAATGATTATATAAATGAATTGAATGAATAAATATGATATATATTACACTAATACCATTTTGTAAATGAGGTATCTGTAGGATCGAAATAATGATGTAGATGCTCAATATACAAGAGGGGGTGAATTTTATACTTTAAAAAAATTTCCTTTAACAAAGGAAAGAGCTAAGTTTAACAAAGTCACACTAAGAAAATTCACAACACCTCTAACACCAATTAAAAACATGGAATAAGGAATGAAGTTATAAACTTCAAGATCTATGTACTTGCTTAAAACTGGAAAGAGATTCTGAAAGTAGGTTCCTGAAATATGGATCGAGAAATTGAAACTTAACTAAAGATTACAATATGAGATTCTACCTTAAAGCGTATAGAATCTGAAGGGAACAGAGTATAGGTAAGGAAGTATAAGAAAGTTATACTTTACTTACAATACAATATGCAGAGGAAACAAACAAGTATTAAAACTACAAGTAACAAGATATAAGTCTTCTAACCTAAAGAGGAGGGTATCCAACAACCTTGGATAAAGTTCCCTTGATTTATACTTTCAAGAAATTCTGTCTTACCCACACCAGGGTAATCCCTCGATACGAAGATCGGAATCTCTTTCTTGCTATCCCCACAAGCCCTCAACTTCAAGGTAGTTGGAACCTCTGTCTTCCTCAGCAAGTAAGCCCTCGAACATCAAGGTAGTCGGCACCTCTGTCTTCCTATCCCCGGAAGTCCTAGAATGTAATCACCAACATTCGGAGTCGCATGAAGCTTTGAGAGTTAATAAGATCCTCTCTCTCTAGAAATCACTTCAAGCATGTAATCACATGAGTCGAAGATCAGTTTTTGAGCTCTTTCAAATGAGCTCCTATTTATAGGCTCGGTCGACCTCTTTTCCAATGGTCATATCTTCCTTAAAAATCGGAGGGACCTTTACACATGTAACTTAACCAACGGTTAGTGTATAACAGAATAGACGACATCGTTTTATAACAAAACAAGTGTACCAGAAAGTATGACAACTTTTTAAGTCTAACACAAAAGTTTGGAGTGAAGGTTTGGAGTGTAAAAAAATGTCAATGAGTAGACAAATTATAAAAGTGTAAGCAAAAATAAATTTCGGAGTCTAAATAAATTCGGAGTCTATAAAGAAAAGATAATCAGATTCAGTTTAACAGGTGAATTCGGAATGATAATTCATCATCAGAATTTGTAATGAAAATTCGTCATCAGAATTCGTAATGAGAATTCGGAATGAGAATTCATCATCAGAATTCGTAATGAGAATTCGTCATCAAAATTCGTAATGAGAATTTGTAATTAGGATTCGTCATTAGATTTCGATGTCGAACTTCATGAGAGTTCATATCCATAATTTGTAGTAGAACTTTATCAGAGTTCGTATCCAGAATTCGGAGTGGAACTTCATTACAGTTCTCATCCAGAATTCGGAGCCTAAAACAGAATGCTTCATATCAAAGTTTTAAATGATTCCGAGAATATAGAAATGAATCTGATTCTTAGACTTAAGAAATATATGGATATAGATAATGAAAATATAATAAGGATAATTTTCCTTACAAAAGCGATTTTCCTTACAAAAGCAATTTTCTTTATAAAAGAAATTTTCCTTATAAAAGAAATTTTCCTTATAAAAGAGATTTTCCTTATAAAAGAGAATTTCCTTATAAATAAGGTGTTTGTGATTTTCAAAACAAGAAGGAATAAAAAAGTCATAAGAAAAAACCTTATTGACTCAAAAATCTCCCCCTTTTTGGAAAGCACAAACATCCTTACGAAAAAGAATGTCTAAGTAGAAAGAAAGATAAAAAACATTAAAGCTTATCTCCCTTTGCTTATGGATGTTGATGAATATGACTAACTCCCCCTTAGGATTTGAAACTCTAAGGATCTTATTCTAGATTTCCAGAATGATATTTCATTAAGAATAAGAATGTATACTTTAATGAAAAACTCCCCCTTAGATAAATTCTATTATAGTTCTTTTTCTTTCTCACCCTTTGTTAAGGTTATTTTTCCTTCTCCCCCTCTGTGATTTTTAAAAAGAATTCGAGGGAATGGAAAATATAATAAAGTACCTAAAAGATTAGTAACAACAACAATAGAGAAGAGCAAGAAAAATTTTCATTATGTTTGAAAATTCAAAAACAAGGAAGCTAAGATACAAAAAAAGATCAAATTTGTCTATTTTGGATCTTTTTTCTTTTCCATGAAACCCTTAAGAATAGTCTTTATCTTCTTCAAGTCTTTATGGTCTTCCTCGTCTTGCTTCTCTAACACAACTATTCTTGCACTTTGAGCTTCAATATTTTCTTCCTGGGATTTATGCTTTTCTTCCTGAGCCTTTAAGATTTGATCTTGCTTTAACAACTTTTCTTCAATCTCAATCTGATGATCCCTTTCATACCTCCAGTTTTGAGCAACAGAATTCAACTTCCCATTCAGATCTCTGTCTTCTTGAATCTGAGAATTCTTTTCATCTGTCAACTTTTCTTCAAAGGAAGAAGTAAGTTAATTTATCTTCCTATCTTCTGTTTCAAAAGCATCCTTAACATTATCTTGGAATTCATCAAAGAGCCTCATCTCTTCTACAGTTTCCTGTACCAACTAGTCATTTTCTTACAAGACCTTTTGTGGGATTCATAGCCGACAAAAAAGGTTTTGAACTGAGCCTCCATCTCAACACATTTGTCCATAACCGTGGATACAAAGTCTTTTTTATGATTCAATTAATGTTGAAGCATCTGGAATCTTGAATCAATACTTGAGAAGGTCGGAATGGAACCTACCAACTTCTTTAATGACTGAACAACAAAGTCATGCCCCAATGAAGATGACTCTGAATATGAGACTCTTCTTGGAGAAATTTTTTCTTCAAATTTCTCATCCTTCTTCTTATAAGAATCACCAACATCCCTTCTATTTACAACCACTGAGCTCGGGGTATCGACAACAAGTTGCTTTCACTTGTCCCTTTTCAGAATGGATTGTTGTTTCGGAGTTTTCTGTTCACTATCAGAAACCTGAACAACATTTTCTTCATCATCAGTAACTTCTTGAGCACCATCCTCTACATTCTCCATTTGAGCAACATCATGTAGAAGTTGTTCTTCCTATGAATGATAAGCTACATCTTGATCTCCTTTCTCCTCATCCTTTCCTGGAGTGACTAACTTAGAGAACTCAGCTTCTGATGTTCGGAGAGAAAAATGTTCCGAATGTGTCCCCTTATAATCATCTACTTGCTTCAAAACATCTCTGGTCTCACCACTTCCTTCAGAAACTGCTTCTTCCTCTTCCACCTGCTCAATCTGCTCAACTTCCTCAACAGTCTTAGCAACTGCCTCTTCCGGAGTGACATAGTTTCTTCTTGGAGTCTCATGTAGATATTCCAAAGAAAAAGATCTCAGAACTGGAATGTTTTCAGATACCATCTCATTAAACTTTAACAAAGTCTGAGCTACCTCAACTTCAGACATCTTCTTCTTAAGCTTATTTTCTTTCATTTGTTTTTCTAGCTCATCCGTTGTTTTTTCTTTCAAGGCCTTAGCCTCCGCAGGATCCAAGCCAAACTGAGGCTCCCCTTGTACTCTCTTCTCTTTGATTTCCCTCCACTTAGAAAATACCTCATCAGGATATGCACTCTTCTTCTTTGGTTTTGGAGGTGCGGAATGAACATCCTTAGATTTGGGATTCTCTGCTTCAACTTCAACTTCTTTCAACTTTCTCTTCTTCACTGGCTTAGAAGATTCAGGTTCAGAAACTTTTGGAACTGCTTCCTCTTGAACTGGTAGATCAAAGAACTCACCAGTCTTCTTTTCAAAAGAAACATCCATCCTTTTGAGAGTACCATCACTCACCAACATAATTTTGAAAACTCTTGGCTTAGACTTGCAAGCCTCCTTGAAAGACTCAAGGCACCGAACTATTAAATTTGAGATGATTGCTGGATACATTATGATCTGAGCTCTCAAATTCCCTTTCTTAATATTCTCAATGGTGATAAGAATGTGTTTCATCAGATTAAACTTCCTTAGATTTATCAGAAAATATAGAATATAGATCTCACTCTTCTTAAAACTGTCTTTGTCACCTTTTCTTGGTACGATAAAACCTTGTACCCATAATTCTAGAATCCAAAAATTTGTAGACAGAGTAGCAATCTTTGTAGCCTTGTCTTCTGCCAGTCTGAGAGTTTACAATGCGTTTTCCTTGTTGAAGCTTCCTTTTGAATCTGGTAAAACATGAGAAATGAACTCGGCTTCTCCATCATAGGTCAGCCCTACCAAGCTAGCTACCTTGACATACGAAATATTATAAGTCTTTCCATAAGACTTGAACAAAAATTTCTCCCTACCATCTTTCTTAAAGAAGGAAACTGTTTCATAGAACTCTATAAGCAACTTCGAATATACTTCATCTTGATTCCTAGGCTTAGACACAGCAACATCTTCCCATTTGTTAAGCTTTATGTTCTTGGATATAAGATAATCATACTTGTTGAAGAAATCAGGATGAACCAACCTTTCTCTATATACTAACCACTTGGAAATCGGCTTGGAGGAAGACATGTATTGAGAGGCTGCTTCCACAGACATTTGGATCTGAAGATTTCTAAGAAGTTCGGAACGGAGAATGATGAGGTTCAGAACGGCCTTAAAACGGAGAGGCAGAGCTTCGGGATGCTGGAGCTTGAAAAACCGATGTGGGACGACCATTTGGGGTCCTCTTTATATAGGCAACGATAAGATCGATCATCTTCCTCGATTGATCTAAAGGTTGTAAAAAAAAACTGAGATCAGATCTGACGGTTGAAAACCAATTCTCAAGAAAACTTGGATCCGATCTTTTGAGTTTTTTATTAAAACAAGGATTTAAGAAAACTTATAAACCGAAAAAAAAAATAAGAAAACACGAACAAGTAAAGTTTGATTACGAAAACATGAGTAAAGAAAATAATACCTTTCGGATTGGCTTAGGAGGATTATTCATAATGGGTAATGTTCCTTTTAAAAAAACTACGAAAAATCTTTACTATGAAAAGACATAGTTCGCAAAACTCACTATGAAAAAAAAACTCAGTACGGAAAACTAAGTACGAAAAGGATAATAAAAAAGAAACAAAAAAACATTATAAGGATTTCAGTACGAAAATTTCATTACAAGAATTTCAGTATGAGAATGTCATTACAAGAATTTCAGTACGAGAATGTCCTTGTGAAAGTATCAATATGGAAATCTTACTACGGAAGTCTCAGTACGAAAATCTTATTCTGAACATTTCAGTACGAAATTTTTAAACTCATTTTTTTAAAAAAAAATAAATAAAATAACTAGCATATGTACTCCCCCTATGAAAATGAGTTTATTACTGTAATGAGAATAGTTCAAAAAGAAGTTAATGAAGAATGATTACCTTATAGTTATCATTCCTAACTTTTGTTTAATGTATTCAAATCTATCAGAAGGCAAAGATTTTGTGAAAATATCAGCAAGTTGATCTTGTGTTCCAATAAACTGAAGAATAATATCTCCTTTTAGTATGTGATCCCTAAGAAAGTGATGCATAATATCTATGTGCTTTGCACAAGAGTGATGTGCAGGGTTCTTACTTAGGGCAATGGCACTTATGTTATCACACAAAATTTGAGTTTTAGTAAAACTCAAGCCATAGTCTGTGAGTGTGTGTTTCATCCACAACACTTGAGCACAACAACTTCCAGCTGCTACATATTCGGCTTCAGCAGTGGAAAGTGCTACAGAATGTTGCTTCTTGCAAGACCAAGAAACTAGTGAATCTCCTAAGAAATGACAAGTTCTAGATGTACTTTTTCTATCCATTCTACATCCACCAAATTCAGCATCAGAAAATCTTTTTAGAACAAAATCATTTCCAGAAGTATAAAATAATCCTAGATCCATGGTTCCCTTATGGTAGCGAAAAATTATTTTTACTACCTTTAAGTGAGATTCCTTAGGATTGGATTGATATCTTGCACATAAGCATACTGAAAACATTAAGTTTGGTCGAATAGCTGTTAAGTAAAGTAAACTTCCTATCATACCTCTAAAAGATGTTTGATCTACTGGTTTCCCAGCTTCATCTTGATCTAAAGAGTTTGAGGTACCGATGGGAGTACTTATACTCTTAGTGTTGTCATAAACATACTTTTTAAGAAGATCTTTAATATACTTATTTTGATATATATAGATTCCTTTTGGTTTTTGAGAAATTTGAAAACCAAGGAAAAATGTTAACTCACCCATCATACTCATTTCAAAATCAGATTTCATTAGACTTGCAAAAGATTCAGTTAAGGATTGCTGAGTTGAACCAAATATAATGTCATCAACATAAATTTGAACAATCAAAACATTTTTCTTATCTTTCTTTATAAAAAGGGTTGGATCTTCATTTCCCTTGACATAGTTATTTTGAAGCAAAAATCTAGTGAGTCTATCATACCATGCTCGTGGGGCTTGTTTAAGACCATACAGAGCTTTGGTAAGTCTAAAAACATGATTATTATGTTTTGTATCTTCAAATCCAGGAGGTTGTTCAACAAAAACTTCCTCTTGGACATAACCATTAAGAAAAGAACATTTCACATCCATTTGAAAAAGTAGAAAATTAAAGAATGCTGCAAAGGCAAGTAGTATACGGATAGATTCAAGTCTAGCTAATGGAGTATAGGTTTCTTCATAGTCTATTCCCTCTTGCTGATTATAGCCTTTAGCAACAAGTATAGCTTTATTTCTTACTATGAATCCATTTTCATCACATTTGTTTCTGAAGACCCACTTTACTCCAATAATAGAAGTTTCCTTAAGTCTTTCAACCAAAGTCGATACTTTATTACTTTTAAATTCATTTAGTTTATCTTGCATGGCTTTGATCTAATCATCATCACCTAAAGCTTCATCAGTGCTTTTTGTTTTTAATTGGGAAAGAAATGCTAGATGTTCTACTTAATTTCTTAAGGAACTTCTAGTCTTTACTGGTTGATTTACATCACCAATGATACTATCACTGGGATGATTCTTAAGAAACACCTGATTTGGGTTTTGAAAAGCAGGTTCATCAACATAGGGTAGAAAGTCTTCTGGGGTAAATGTTTCAAAAGTATCTTCTTGAACATTTTCCTTATCAGAAGGATCTTCTATCAAAGGTTGACAATCAGTTTTTGAAAACACGTCCGAGGATGTAGGATGGGATGGTTTAAAAACAAAAAGATCAGTCTCATCAAATTTTACATGTACTGTTTCTTCAACAGTACAAGTATTTTTATTGAAAACTATATATGCCTCAGAAGTTGTGGAATAACCTAAGAAAATTCCTTCATCAGATTTTGGTGAGAATTTATGTAAATTATCTTTAGTATTCAGAATGAATACCTTGCAACAAAAAACCTTGAAGTAGGAAAGTATTGGTTTTTTACCATTCCATAACTCATAACAAGTTTTATTAAGAAAAGGTCTAATCAAAACTCGATTTATAGTATAACAAGAAGTACTTATATCTTTAGCCCAAAAATTTCTAGCTATAGAATATTCACTCAACATGGTTCTAGTTATCTCTTGAAGAATTATATTTCTTCTCTCAACTACACCATTATGTTGAGGAGTTCTAGGTGCTGAAAAATTGTGAGTAATACCTTTCCTACTACAAAAAGTTTCAAAATCAGAATTTTGAAATTCTCCTCCATGATCACTATGAATAGTTTTCAATGGAAGTTTTTTCTCATTTTTAACTTGAGCTCTAAAACTTTTGAAATAACAAAAATCTTCATACTAATTTTCTAGAAAATAAACCCATGTAAATCTAGTGTAATCATCAACTAGAACAAACACATAGTATTTGCCTCCAATAGTTCCAGTTTGTGTTGGACCAAAAAGATCCATGTTCACCAACTGTAATGCATCAATCGTCGAGACTTCACCGATTGATTTAAAACTAGATTTATGTTTCTTTCCATATTGACAAGGATCAAAAACATTATAATAATCAAATCTAAGCTCCGGTAGATCCTTAACTAGTTTCTTCATTGAGATTTTACATAAGTTCCTAAGGTTATAGTGTCCTAGTCTTCTATGCCATAACTAGGAATGATCTTCCATTTCACTTAGGAAAGGTAAATCTTGGCTCCTGAGGTCTTCTAAATTTAAGGTGTAAACATTCTCATGCCTATTGGCTGAGAGAATAAATTCTTCCTTAGAATTGTGAACTAAACACTTATAATTCCTAAAATTTACAAGGTAACCTTCATCACATAACTAACTTATGCTACTGAGGTTGTGCTTAAGAACCTTAACAAAAAAACATTTGAAATCAAAGTTTTACCTAGAACAACAATATTACCAATACCAACAATTTCTCCCTTAGAATTATCTCTGAAAGTTACCTTTCCTCCTTTCATTTTGATAATATTTTCAAAATATATTTTGTTACCAGTCATGTTCCAGGAACATTCACCATCCATGTACCATGTGTTGTTGTTGGTACTCTCTTTATTTTCCTGAAATCAAGAAGAGAATTAGACTTTCGGAATCCAAACTTGTTTGGATCCGAGATTTCTCGATAACAAAATTTTAGGTACCCACATCTTCTTAGAGAAATAAGCTTTGTGAAATCCTAGAGATTGGGTTTTGTTTAAGGAGCAATTATTTGCCCAGTGACCACCATATTGACACTTGGTACAAAATGGGGCACTTTGAGGAACAATGTAATTGTTACTAAAAGTTGGTTTGGCATGGGTATAACCAAATCCAGATTTATTTCTTAAAGTTCTTATTTGAGAATACATTTTATCAAAATTTTATTTACCATGGGTAAAGTTTGATAAACACTTCTTTAAGGAAAAAATTTCGGACTTGAGTTTTATAACCACGTTTTTATCTTCAAAATCATTAGATTTAGAACTAGAGCTAGGCTCGAAAACATTTTTCTTAGAAATTACTTTTTTTAATTCTTTAGAAAGTTTTTTCTTTTCAGAACTTATTCCTCAAGGTTTTTTGAAATACTATCAAAATCAGCATTTTTCTTATCAATATCTTTAGAAAGATCTGATATCTCTTTTGTTAGAATAGAATTCCTAGAGTTTGCCTTATCAAGTTTCTTATTGAGTTTAGAATTCTCAATTTCAAGAAGTTCAGCAAACCTAGAAACTTCTTCATAAGTTGGTGAAGTATTTTCTTCATAAGAAGAGGATTATTCATCTGAGGAGTTATAATACTTACTATCATTAGAATTTAATGATACATTGGTCAATGATTCATCATTTCGTACCTTAGCCATAAACCAATGATTGTCAATAGGTAGTCTAGATATAAGACCAAGATTCTCCTTCCCTGAAGATTGATAATCAGAAGATTCATCTGAAGAGTCACCACCACTGGCACTCCAAGTGTCATTATCTTTCAGGACATTCTTAGATTTGGATTTATAATACTTCTTTCTGTTCCTTTCTGAATTCCTTTCTTTCCTTTATTTATTTTTTAGAAAAGGTCAATCTGGTCTAATATGTCCATCTCTCTTTCATTCATAACACTTAACTTCTCCATCTTTCCTACATTTCCTTTCCTTTTTCTTATACTTGGATTGGAATCATCTTTGGCCAGCTATCTTGTTCATCCTTCGAGCAAGATTTACTTACTCATTTTCAGAGACATCACTCTCACTAGATTCGGATTGGAAAATAACTTTCTTAGACATGGATCTGGTTACCCTCTTAGGAGTCTTAGCTTTCATCTAAATTGATGTTGTTGTAAAAGCAACAGTACCATTTCCATTTTTCTTCTTGATATTGACAGCATCTCTCTTCATTCTTGTTTCATGTTGGAGAAGAGTTTCAAATAGCTCATCAAGAGAAATTTGAGTGACCTTCCTGTTCTCATATATAGTAGTTCTTTTGGATTCCCACTCATTAGGCATGATGTCAATTATCTTGTCCACAAGTGCTTCATCATCTAACCCTTTTTCTCCCATAGACTGTAAACTGTTGACTATAGTCATAAATCTCTGTTGAACTTTACATATTGGTTCACCATAATGAAAATTGAGGCCATGGTATTCAGCTCTAAGCATAGCTCTCTTGGTCTCAATCACTGTAGAAGTTCCAAAGTGTGTAACTTCTAGATTCTTCCAGATACAATTAGCTTCTTCAAAAGAAGAAATTTGGCTATATATATTTCTATTCATTGAACAAATTAAATTATTGCGTACCTTATAATTGAGTTGATACTCTTGCTTTTCCTGGTTAGTGAAAGTTCTAACTTCCTTATCAGGAATTTTATAATCTCCAGTAATCAAAACAAAGTTTTCCACTCCAGTATTGATAACAGAATTCTTCATTCGATCTCTCCAGTACTCATAGTCATTACCATCAAAGATTGGTGGTCTTGTAGTATTTAGATTATCAATGGAACGAACATTGACTCCTGCCATACTAAAACAACTTGGGCAACCAAACTAGTAAGTAGAAAAATTTCGTAACCACAAGGTTCGGAATGAAAATGTTCGGGATGATAACGTTCGGAATGATAATGTTCGAAATGAAAAATGAGCAAGAAAAACTTCTACGTGAGTATAAGTATTTCAGAGACCTCCTTTGATACCAATTTTACGATCGAAATAATGATGTAGATGCTCAATATACAAGAGGGGGCTGAATTTTATACTTTAAAAAATTTCCTTTAACAAAGGAAAGAGCTAAGTTTAACAATGTTAAACTAAGTAAATTCATAACACCTATAACACTAATTAAAAACTTGGAATAAGGAATGAAGTTATAAACTTCAAGATCTATGTACTTGCTTAAAACTGGAAAGAGATTCCGAAAGTAGGTTCCAGAAATATGGATCTAGAAATTGAAACTTAACTAAAGATTATAATATGAGATTCTACCTTAAAGCATATAGAATCTGAATGGAACAGGGTAAAAGTAAGGAAGTATAAGAAAGTTATACTTTCCTTACAATACAATATGCAGCGGAAACAAACAAGTAGTAAAACTACAAGTAACAAGATATAAGTCTTTTAACCCAAAGAGAAGGGTATCCAACAACCTTGGATAAAGGTCCCTTGATTTATACTTTCAAGAAATTCTATATTACCCACACCAGGGTAATCCCTTGATACGAAGATCGGAATCTATGTCTTGTTATC
This sequence comes from Viscum album, assembly GCA_963277665.1. NCBI lineage: Eukaryota > Viridiplantae > Streptophyta > Magnoliopsida > Santalales > Viscaceae > Viscum > Viscum album. The sequence continues at coordinate 877,595,487 of OY728136.1, forward strand.
CCTGCAAGCCCTCAACTTCAAGGTAGTTGGAACCTCTTTCTTCCTCAGCAAGGAAGCCCTCAAACTTCAAGGTAGTCGGCACCTCTGTCTTCCTATCCCCGGAAGTCCTCAAATGTAATCACCAACATTCGGAGTCGCACGAAGCTTTGAGAGTTAATAAGATCATCTCTCTCTAGAAATCACTTCAAGCATGTAATCACATGAGTCGAAGATCAGTTTTTGAGCTCTTTCAAATGAGATCCTATTTATAGGCTTGATCGACCTCCTTTCCAACGGTCATATCTTCCTTAAAAATCAGAGGGACCTGTACATGTGTAACTTAACCAATGGTTAGTTTATAACAGAATAGACGACATCGTTTTAGAAGAAAACAAGTGTAATAGAAAGTACGGCATCGTTTTAAGTCTAACACAAAAGTTCAGAGTGTAAACAAAATGTCAAAGAGTAGACAAATTATAAAAGTGTAAGAAAAATGAATGTTTGGAGTCAAAATAAATTCGGAGTGTATAAAGAAAATATAATTAGATTCAGTTTAACAGGTGAATTCAGAATGAGAATTTGTCATCAGAATTCGTAATGAGAATTCGTCATCAGAATTCGTAATGAGAATTCAGAATGAGAATTCGTCATCAGAATTCGTAATGAGAATTCATCATCAGGATTCATAATGAGAATTAGTAATTAGGATTCGTCATTATATTTCGATGTCTAACTTCATGAGAGTTCGTATCTAGAATTCGGTGTAGAACTTTATCAGAGTTTGTATCCAGAATTCGGAGTGGAACTTCATTACAGTTCTCATCCGGAATTCGGAGCCTAAAACAGAATGCTTCATATCAAAGTTTTAAACGATTCCGGGAATATAGAAATGAATCTGATTCTTATACTTAAGAAATATATGGATATAGAAAATGAAAATATGATAAGGATAATTTTCCTTACAAAATATATTTTCCTTACAAAAGCAATTTTCCTTATAAAAGCAATTTTCCTTATAAAAGCAATTTTCATTATAAAAGCGATTTTCCTTATAAAAGAGAATTTCCTTAAAGAAAGGGTATTTGTAATTTTCAAAACAAGAAGGAATAGAAAATTCATAAGGAAAACCTTATTGACTCAACAGTATCTATAACCTAAAAGAAGAATAAGAATTTATTTGACAAAACACGCATTAGAACAAAAAGTAATAAACACCCGAATAACAAGTAGAAATGAAATATTACTAATTAGAAGCTATGAATATGACCATATATGATAACATAAAAATAAGTATGATTCTATAATAAGTCAATGACATTATTTAAATCATTATACAGGAGGTTTGGACACATACGAAGCAAATCAGACCTAAGGTAAGGGAAAATATCGCAATATCAATTTTTATCCGAGATTGTTTATATTTCAGAATTTACTGGGGAATATTTATCATCCACATCCATGTTTCTTCAATATGTAATATTATTTATATCCTCCTACAATTTTTTAAATCCAATTTTACCCTTTGGTCAATTTTTAGTAAATGATATGAAAGGAATCTTTTGTCATTTTTTGTATGAGGTACTTTTTGACTTTTCCGGCCAAAGTACGAGAAGAATGTTTTTTAACTTATACGGCATGAATGGATTTTTATGATTTCAGAGAACATTATTTCCATGAAGCTTACTTTACATGTTTTCAAGTTTATTATTAATCAACATCTTTTAGTTTAAAATTATATGACATTTTAAGAAAGTAAAAAGTTTTTGAAGTAGAAAGGATATTTTCCTCAAGAATGGAGTTCAAGCGTTTTATCAAAATTATTTTCCATCTAAGATAATATAGGGTTCTGTTTATATCCATATTTTTACATTGATTTGATTATGTTATGATGGAATTAATTTTATTATTTCCTTTTATCTTATATGGATTATGTTATGATGGCATGATGTTTAAGAATCCCATTTTTATTACATGGGTTATGCTATGATGTATGATTTATGATTTTTTGTCACACATAAGAATGGTATCATTATGAGATGGGTGGGACCTATATCTCACTCCAATGAATTTGGTAAATATTTATATCTCATGAGATAGACATGCCTGGAACGGAAGGTTAAACAGGTTCAGTGAAACAGGACTGAAACGAGGAGTGAACTCGGTTCAGAAATGGACATTGTCCACTAAGACAGTCTTGGAAATGAGTCATGAATACTAAGAAATGATTTTCTATGATTATAGGTGTATCCCACAAAGCATCATGTTTTAAGTTATGATTATTGGGATTACATTTCACTACTATGATTTATCCCATGTTATGAAATTATGATCTCTTTTGCAGGTTAAGATTTCCAAAATGATATGTTCTTATGAATATGATGTGATTGATATTTCTTTTGTTTACCCTTACTGAGCATTTGAGCTCACCCTTTTGTATGTTTTAATTTCCCCAGGTTAGGAAGAAGGATATTAAGTAAGATATGCCAAAAGGGACTCTAGATATGATAAAATAAAAGGGATACAGTGTAGATGATTTATGAACAAGTTGTTTATGTTTCCCAGTTTCTACAGAATCTATACCTATACGGTCCTTTCATGGTTTTGTTATATGTTGTAATAAGAATGCTTCAATTTTGAAGTATTAAAAATGTATGTAAAGTATGGGTTGTTATACAAAACCTCTATCATAAGCCTGTTAGCATACCTAGGTATTTTTTAAATCCATCCAACTCAAATAATCAAAGGATATTAGAGTCATATAGAAGAAGAAATAATTAGAAGAGGGCCATAACTCACAAATTCTAACTCTCATTCTCCCATCCTCTTTCTCTTTTTTATCCACCACATTTAACCAAAATACTATAAGTATTATTAATTAGTAATTGAAAATTATTTTATTCATTTTATCATATTCGAATTATTATATTTACGAACTATTAAATTTGTATGCTTTCCATTCCACTCTTTTCAAAAATGTACTATTAACAGTTGATTAACCACCAATGAGGACGTTGCCAATTATGTTCTTATCACAAACCATATAGATGATTATAATAAATTATTTATGATTTATAAAAGAATAAATATATTTATTTCATTCATATTTAATTAGTTTTACTAATATATAAATGAATTTGAACAAAATAATGAAATCAAAGAAAAATGTGTTATTTTTAACAAAATCATGAAATCAAAACGCATCAAAATTGAAAACAAAAAAAAATTTGAAATGTAATCCAATTTTTATAATTGATAAATAGTTACATAAATTAACACGATTAATGTATGTTTAAATTTTTTATTAAACATAATTTTACTATTTAGGAGGAGGAAAGGTGATGAAATAAAGTGAGATTTAAGGTAAGGGGATTCTCGAACCCAAATTATTTTATTTGAGTTATTCCTATTTCAAGACATATTATATATGTATATTACTCTAATGTTCCTTAAATACAATTTAAATATTATCACCTTTTATTTTTTGGGATATACATGTTTTATCCTTCATTTTTTTGAAAATTAAAATGATTTTTCAAAAATTCTTTTCATCCTAAAACACATATTAAACTCCTTTTGAGTTATTTTTTCATTAATCAAGATTGATGATTATTATACCAAATATGTTTTCCATTATTCTTTTTAGAACCCCATGTTTTTTTGTGAAATTATTTTTTATGAAATCCTTATGAAACCCATTCTATTCCATTGGTTATTTTCATGACTATGATTGATATGCTTTCTATGTGGAATGCATGATTATGTGAATACTATGATGTGATGGCTATGCCTGGAATTATATAACCATCTAATTCATTGGAAAATGTGATGTATCTCATGATATTATGTCTTCATGAACATGAATCTGGTTTTTTCACAATATTTATGATATGATTAACTACATATGTCATAAGTGATCATGAGGATAGATTTTTCCACAACTGTGTGTGGTATTCGACCACTATGAAATGATGTTTAATTTTTATACATATCCCACATTCCATGACATTATAAATGTTTCAATCATGATTATAGTGTTGATACTATTCTAATGATATAATGGTGGTTATTATTCTCACACAAGTTCTGTTGATTCATGTTCCTTAATCATCCTCTAACTGGGATTTTAGCTCACCCCATTATTTGATGTTTATCCTCATGTGAATAAATGTACTAATGGGAACATGATATATTAAAACAATAAATATGATTGATTTAAATTAAAATTTTCTTATTATGTATAAGTGATGCATAAGAAAATTTTTCCAAATATGCTAAACCTTTCGATCATTTAATGTATATCCATTATCTTGTTCATATATAATATGATGAAATAATCAATTCAAAAAAATTCAGGTCACTATATTATGGAAATTTTTTGAACAGTTTATATAGTTTCATGTTTTGAGAATGGTTAGTAAAACCATGAACCCATTCCAGAACACAGTGTACCTTTGAGCCAGAGGGACAATAGCACCGCATGTTGGGTGCATGGTATGGTTAAACCATGTAGGTTTATACGGTAAAATGTTCATGCCTACTCTTTTGAGTGAATAAGCTCATTCATGTTTGGTGCACGGTGTCCCAAACCATGCATCCTATCCTTTATTCCTAATTTTATATATCCAAAAATTATATAATTAATCCAATTAATTCATGAAACCAATTTTACTTTCATAATATATATATAAACCAAATTATTTTTTACACTCTTCATGTTAGAGATGATCCCGTTCAACGTAGGAGTGATTCTTAGGTAAATCAAATAATATTAGAGGTATGGATTCATTGGTGAGTCCTCGTTTTTCTCCATTCATTTAGATATTTTTTTCTTATATATCTTGGAATCATATATCAAATATATAGTGGAGAGATCATGATCTGTGATAGTAATATTGATGTGTAATTAATTTTTTAAAGGGAAAATAGCTAATTTAATATCTTGAGAATCCTTGTGTTATTCATCATTCATTCCAATTTTTGAGAGTTAGGTGGATTCTACATTAGATCCAATTAACATAGAACTATAAGTATTATTTTTATTTGATTTATTTATTTTAAATAGTTTGAAATTCTTGTGTTGTTTTTGGTGGAAAGACCCTTTTCAGTTATGGATTGAAAATTGTGTAATGATGGTTGGTTTTTGGGAAACCCCTTTCTTTATAGTTTTAATATGATAATTTTAAAACTAGTTATTGGTTTTGATTCATTTAAAATGTTTTTTGAAATTATTAAAAGTATGTAATTGTTTTTTGTTAAATGGTTGGGTATGGAAATGGGTTTTGTTAATTGGCTTGGTATGATTTTGGGATAACTAATTTGGTATGTGTCAAGAGAGAAGGATCATTGTCATGAAGTACCACAATCAAAATATTAATGGAGTATGGATGTGAATTAACACCATAAATTTTGACACAAAACATGTTTTTTCTATATATGTGGAATCATAGAATGGTTATGCTGAAAAATGAAAAAATTGTTTTGTTAGAAAATTTTTATGCCTTTGTTGTAATTTGTGTATGTATTTGATATAGTTGTTTTAAATTCATTGAAACTATTTTATGTAAAATTTACTAACATGTTTTTTTTCTTAATGCAGTGAGTTGGGAAGTCACTGTGGGAATCCTAATAAGTCTATACACACCCCCTATATGGTCACTATTGTGAATTTTTAGGAGTTATATATCGAGACATAGATACAGGTAATATATATCAGTTATTTATTGATGCCTTTAGGTACTATGTGCATGACATGTGGAGTTATTTCATAGAGAGGTTTGGGTGTTTCTTTTTGAAATAACTTGTGAATTTTATGTTTTTTTTATTTTGCTTCTCTTAAAGTATGTCTTTTGGTTTGTTCTTGTACTCTGATATGGTTTATTGGTTTGGTTTTTGTTTGAGTTATATGTTGTACTCATTCATCAAAAGGAGGTATGGTTTTTTAGATTTTATGTTTATCTTTAAAAAATAAATATATTCCCCCAAATATTCTTTAGGCCCTAAAAATTTATTTATATCCATTGGTGTCATAGGGATGTCAACTAAGGTAGAATAATCACACTGTATTCAAGATATCAAGGTTCCCAATACGAACTATGTCTCACAAAATTAAATATGATATAAATAACCTCGTACATAAAAGATAGACTTCCACTAAATTTATTGAATATATTATATACCAAAAATAACTATATTAATTTCCTATTTTATAAACATTCTCAAATATATAACCTTTTATAAACACTATTTATAATTATTCTCTAAATGTATATTATTTTGTTAATTATTTATTTTTAATACCGAGTATGAGTAATCTTTGTCCTTTTGAACTAGTTTCATAATAGTAGTGTTGTTATTAATTATTCACCAAAATTTATTAATTATTAGAATATAAAATTTACTTGAATTTATGTTTTATAGTCATTTATAATGTTATAATTTCATATCGTATATATTATAGTTATTACTCATGTATACGTAGACGGTGATGAGCCTATTTTGCTAATTTATAGCAAAAAAATGATGTTATCTTAATTATTGAGTCAAAGGATTATATTATCATTATAGACCCAAAATATAATTATTTAATTATTAATAACTGATATAAGTTTTCTAAATCAATTCTTTATTGAAATTTATTACATTGTTCATGAAGATGGTTAAACTAACCCATTAAGAACATGCTACAATCTACCTGTGAGTATTCTTATGGAAGATATTATTTCATAATAATATAATTATAAAAACATATAAAGAAATTATTTATATGTTATTAAGGTGATGGATAATATTTTTTATGATTTAGAATAATAATTAAAATGAGAAAAAGGCGTCACTTATAAATTAATTTCTTTTAATATTGGTATGTTCATTTTAGGTTTGTGATTTTATAATGATCACTTAATGATAAAATTGCATTTAGAAATCCAAATTTATATTTAAATAATATAAATTACATATATATTCATTAAATCCATTTATTGAACCATCCATGAATGGTGGGGACAAAATATGAATTGTTTCTTTCATGGATGTTGTAGTATACACACACATAGGAGTAACATTTTAATTTTATCTATTGAAAAAGAGAGAAATAGATAAGGGCTATACCATAAATATAATAAAAATTTAGTATATGATTTATATGGACTTACTTATATACATATGGTCTCAATAGTTTGTAGGACAATGGATGAGAAGGATAAAGTAAATAAGTTAAATGGTATGTAATACTTACATTGAGAATTTGGATCATCTATTAAAGTATCATTTGAAAATAAGAGACTTGAGGAACTTTTTGAGGATATATGTTAAATAATGTGTACATGGGAACTCGAAGATGTAAATTTTTTAGTATTCTATTTGATTTTAGTACAAGAGTTCTATCATGGGAAGGGTGGGAGTGAGATACTTTTATAGGTGGGAAAGAGGGTCAAATATTTCGAAAATAATGTTCAGTAAGGGGTGAGAATGAAATATCTTGAGAGTTAGGTGAGTTAGGTGGGGAAATGTTGGTGATATATTTATATATGAATTTCCAACCAAAAAAATATTTATGATGATATAAGTGTGGAATCATTTTAGTAAAATTCAATACATGTTATCTTAACTATATTAACACTTTTTAATCTTGATTAACATTTAACCATAGTAATTATATTATTTAGGAAAATAATAGAAGAAAATTATAAAAAAAATCAATGTGAGGAATAATTATTTTTATTATTTAATATATATTTAAATTTATAGTTATGATAAAATTTCATTTTATATTGAAAACTATAGTGTGTTTAAAACAAATTTTTTATAGAAAAAAGAAATCATTTTATAAATTAAGTGTTCATATAATTAATTAATATCGATTAAAAATTTAATTGAGTGTTAATTTATATATATATATATATATATATTGTTAAATATAATATAGGATTATTTATTTAAAAAAAATATCAATTTAATTTAAAAGATGAATATTTAGAACAGTATCATTCCATGAAAAAATATCTATTTTATTATGGTAACTATTATTTACCTTTTATAAATTGTTTTTATGCCTAAAAATTAAATTTAACCCTTTACTTAATGTTATTATTTTTATTAAAAATATTCAAATCACTAATTTTAATTAAAATTTTTAAGGTAGTAAAATTTAATTTTCATACAACCAACCATAACACACAATATAATTTTAAGATAAATTTATCTTGTAGGATAAAAATGAATTTATTACTTTCCAATTTAAATATAAGGTGTAAAATATCTTCTTTTTTTGAGGTAAAAACACTCTAATTCATAGTTTAAATCCATTTTTTATCCGTATAAATATTTAATATGGTCTAGAGAAGGAATATGGAGTTTATAGGGCTTGTTTAAATCCGGAAACTCCATGTTTTGTAGGAAACATGCTACACACACAATTTTCCTAAACCATGCACCTTATGTTGCACTGTTAAGAAAAACCATGTGATGTGCTATAGTGGGATGTAGAGGTTGTACAAGAGATATGAATAGTTTGTATTTCCATGTACCTATCCCATGATAGGGGTGTCACTTGGAATGTTTTTATTGTATGGGGTGTGAACGGTCTGACAAACCGTGCAAATGAACTATGTGATGGGTCTATCTTTGAACAATTCCAACCACACGGTTGGAGAATGGTTTGTAAAACCATTATCCTCTTAAAAAGTGTTCATAATTATATTTTTCATCCATTCTTTAAAAGGGATAAAACTCCCTCACCCATTTTTTGGGAGGACCACGCGCCATAGAGAGCTCTTCTCCCATGTTGTCAGGATTTGAAGCATGTTTTTCATCTATCTTATGATTCAAGTGTCATCTTTCAAGATGGATCCCCTATATTAAGGGATTCGTTATATTTCCCTATTCACTTTTCTTATCTATCCATATTATGTGTTATATTTCTACAAGATAACAAAACCTATTTTCATGGAATTTGTCTATTTTAATTTTATCTTCAATTATAGAATGATTCAAAGGTAGAAAATGGATGATGGGTTATCTAAAAAACTATGGTAGGAGATCTTGTACTTTTTCCAAATAGATGAGTCATTTTATGACATGGACTGCTATAACACATGCCAGAATATCCGAATGTTTCCTTAAAATTATAAATTTTCACTATTTAAGTTGTTACGAATGTTATAAATGCATCATGTACTATTTTAATGCTTAAAGATCCCCGCCTCAACTTGTTACACCACATAGGCTATGCTTATGAAATTATAATTTTTTAAATATTATATGGAAAAACATCAATATTAGTGGGAATTTATTAATTCCTATGTTAAGAGAAAACCTAAATTAAATGCGAGTGAGAGGTATAAAAAATTTATGTGAACATATTATTAAATATTACACCCCTAACTAAAAGTTATGATATATGAATGGTAGTTAAACTCTTGGATTATTCTAACACATGACTAACCTTATATATATATGATACACGAGCATGGCGTCCCTTATATTTGTGATACTCGTTCATGGCATCCCATATATTTGTGATACTCGAGCATGGATTCCCATATAATTATGATACATGGGAATGGAGACCGTGATTCTTGTGTTACTTGGGAAAGGCCACCCGCATACTTGTGATACATGGGAAATGTCATGACCCGACCCAAAGGGGATGAAGCCATGACTCCCCAAGCCCACCTTCGATAGGCCAAGGTTGGGATACTAGCGTTGTGTAGGCTATCACACACATGGGAGGCCTTATCCTAAGGTGCCTATACACACACACACCCATATACACTTCCATGAAGCATTGTAGGGATATATAAAAACTATAAAGAAATTCACAAATAAATGTATCCCACAATCAGAGTAAAACAGAAGTACAAAAGGGGAAAATATATGGCCCACCAAAAGAAAACTGAAAACATGTCCCACCTGCTCAGAATCAGGGGATCACTATCAAACCCCCATTGAAAATCTCCTCAACTCAACTCTGGTAACACCCCAGTCAGTTTATCTAACTAAGCTCCATCTGTGTTGGGTCCTCCTAGGACTCTGTCGAAAAAAATGTGGTTTTCACAAGACACAAAACATGTCCCGGGAAAGGCTATGCATGGGTGAGTATAAAGATACTCATTTGGAGACCCAAATACCCCACAAGAAAAAGGAGTAACTTAAATTCATTAGTCTTCTCATCGAAGCCAGAGGGAACCCGAATGTTGGAGAAACTCCATATCGAGACCATCTTTGGCTAAACTCAACTAGATAGCTCAAATAGGTATATACCCATACATATAACATGATCATCCAGATTTACTCATCTCAGGCACCAAGTCTCATGAGGGCCCGACCTCACAACCAAAAATAGGTTCAAATTGAGTCTTTAAGGCATACACATAACCAAGAGAACACACTCCATGATATTTTCATCCAAAAAGACACGCGTCCAAGAGATACACTCCACTGGGTTACATCGTCATCCCAGACGGCCCATCCGAGTGAACATGCTCGTTTGATATCATCACTAAGGACATCACGCTGAAATAGTGAAACATCAAACTCCTCAGATAGGGGATCACTTCTAGGGTCCTCTAGGGGATATTAGATCCCACCCTGGTCAAACAAAGATATCACAGATGGGGGATCACTCCCATGATCCGTTGGGGGATACCACAACCCGATCTACCATTCCACAGATCATATCACTCGGATAGAGGATCGTCACCCATGTAAAGGAAGTCACGACGATACTGGAAACCCCATTTGGTATAACTTGGAAAGTAAGGGATTGAACTGACGATACCATAATCCCTATCGAAAACACGCACTGAGTAAGGGATCGCATTACCGATGATACCACAACCCTACGGAAACCCACACACTGAGTAGAGGATCGTATACCCAAAGATACCACAACCCTACTAATACGGCCCACTGCATAGGGGATCATAATCCCGATGATGACAAAAGCCCTACAAGGATGTCCTTCTATATAGGTGATCATATCTCATGTAGATTCGGCCACGAAGATACCGAGAACCTGATTTGGGGAAGCAAAGCTAGAGGATCCTACCCCAACCCCATCGGAGGGATGAAATAACACAATCAGAACTTAAACCGTTTAGGGGATTACAAACCTGTACTGAGGTTATAATGCCACATAAACCATTGTAATAATGAACCAAGGGAATTAACTCAACTACTACTATTCTAAACTTTACTAACCTAGGAAACCCACAAAATTTCCACATTGTGGACCTCCTAGGACCAAACTGAGGCTACCATCACATTCTACATTGAAAAACACATAGGATGGGCTATTCATTTCCCTCAAACAGGCATTCTATGAAAAAGTTATAAAATTCCGTAAAGGCCCCCCATGGGGACCATGCCTCGATTCTAAATCTCATCAAGAGGATCACACTACTGCAATCCCCTTAAAAACACCTTAGATCGACTACACGTTCTTCCAAAACAGACACCCAAAAAATTCATGTTTCTCTGCAAATTACCAAACCCTACCTCATGGGGCCCACAAGTTAATATTGGTCCCAGCACCCAAAATCCATATTAAATCATTCTCTTTACCATCAATATCACAACACCATTGACAATACATCAATTGGACACACCGTGCAAAAGTTAGGGCAGGTTGGACTTGAATAATAATAAAATATTATTTTTATTTCAACGTTTTGTGGCCCCAGGCCATGAACCCAACTCAAAAATTTCCCAAAAAAATTTCAAAGGGTTAGTCTTTTCACAGGGATTGTGTTGTCGTAAATGGCTTGTGATTTAGACTCCTGGTTTTTAATTTTATGAGGGTTTAAGGAACCCCTAGAAAATTCTGACTGGACAACCGGTGTCATACCGGAAACCACCAATGTCTTCTTACTAGACTTCCTCACTACCGGTCGGACCACCTCTGGATCCGGATGACTCCCCGAAAACCACCATGTCACACTGGAAAATGATGTCGGAGCTTCCACAGACCACCGTGATAACCCTAGTGTTCCAAAAGTATATATGAAACCATTTCTGAGACTCTTGGGACCAGATCTACATAAACTCGATGAAACAAAACACAGCATAAACTTGGGAGGATGGGATTGAAGCTCCAAATTCCTACCTCATGGGAGAAACGCAAAATATTTTGGTGTAGGACGATGCATGTGAGGCGCTGAAACTTGATCTGCCATTGATCGGCATTAAAAACAGCACCTGGCAGAACCTTTCATAGATCCTTCATCGAAGGGAGAGGGGGTGTTGGGCTCCTACACATCAACGGGTTTTGGGGGAGATTATTGATTTTTTTTCTTTTTTTTAAACAAAATCCTCATTTTAACTCCCCACCAACACGCCTATACCTAGAACGTAGTGTGGAAAAGAATAGGTCAACCTTAGGGTAAACGTGGTGTTCTGAACACAATATCGTGATCAGAAATTCAATCTGAGACTCTATTCATAAGTTATTCGAGTCGACGTCCATAAAAAATTAAATTTATTTATTTACAAATATTCCCTTCATAACTTTTTCCATAGAAGGCTCACGCCCAAAAAAATTACACCCCGCCTAGGGTAAATGGCATGTTCCAGACGCAACCGTGCACTCAGATTTCTTATTTGAGCTACCCTTTAGAGATAACACATCTCTACCATGTGAATAGTATAAAAATACTTAATATTTTTATAAAATTAATTCTAGGAAAACTAGGATTTTTAATCACACACCATCTTCACACCTAGATCTGAAATTATTCATAGGAATATTACAAAGTTCGACATAGTCAAACCTGAGTTGCTAAATCCTCTCCACTTTAGAAACATTATTCCCTGAAAATCCATAAGAAAGATGGAAATAAACGAAACTCTAAACTGGGTCACCCACTCCAATGAGTTCACCAAAAACCACAACAAAACCACCATGGGTTCTAAGGCTCCCAACTAGCACACATGTTGGGGAACCCAAAGCCTTTCACACAAACTTCTCAACACAACCCTACCGCGAACACACAAGTAAGAGGGACTCTTCATCCACTCTTTGACAGTTATACGCTTTGGGATGAACTGAATCTCCCATGTGGTTTTAATCACTTCACAAAAACATCTCTCAAGTGGAAGGGATATGTCTTCCTCATTCATTTGAAGCACTTCAAAAAACACCAACAAAGGATCTTACCAATGCCCTGAACAAACTTCGAGAAAGCAATGGAAAGGAAAGAGTATCGCCTAACAGTGTCTAGAAAAACAACTATAGAATGTAGAAAGGACATAGAGCTTACCTATATCTATCTACAGAGACTCTGGGTCAATAGCCTATAAAGTTTGTAGTTTTCCTTTCCCTCGTCCTCCAGCTCCCTGAGCTCAGCATAGACCACCTGAGGGTGGTGGTGGTGGAAACTCGTACCGCCTTCAACCTCATGGTGTTGCACTATCTCCATCACCACGTCTGCAACCCTGTGGACCTCCATACTTGAGACGCTGCATCTGAAAAGGTGGCATGTCTATTGGATCCCTCTCAACAGCACAACGGTTTAAATAATCTCTAAAAATATTTCCCCAGCTGTCACAAGCATAACACTGCCTCTCCTACGGCTTACCTAAATCGGCGTGCAAGGCCTGAGAGCCCTGGGCCTTAGATCCTCCATCCTGGGGTCGCCTCCTAAAACATCGCGCATGTCAGAACACCTAAACTTTTCGTCAACTACCAAACCGGTTATCGAGGTCTCAACTCCTGCATGCCCAGCACTAACGTTCAGAGTCCACTCATCCATAAAGCTATCCACCACCAAGGCACACTCCAGCATAGGTGGGTAGGCACAAGAAAACTATACCTACCTAGATGTCTCTATGTAGGCCCCGCTCGAAGGTCTGATCCCTAAAGAACAGTTCTCGAACCATATCCAGGGAGTAGCATGACATGTCTATAAACCTCCCTGAGTACTCCGACATGGTCGTGACCTCCTTCCAAATTTGTAGAAGATCCTAGATCCACACTGATCTTAGTATGACTGAGTAGAACACTTCCATAAAGAGCCTCTCAAACACTTCCCACATGAGAGTCTCCTCGTTGTGGGTCTACGTCACCGAAATCCACTATTTCCCGGCCGAACCGTGCAAAAGAATCTCCACTATGACCACCATCTAATATGGAGGAGTCCCCGCTAGGTGGAAAACTTGGGTGACTACCTCAAGCAACTCATCATCTACCTGGGTGACTAGATCACCCCATTACCTCATAGTTCGTTGCCTCTGGAACTCATGCATTGCACTCAACTTGCGTGTATCCTCGTCCTACACTGCCGGCACAACCAGCTGCTCGACAGGTGGTGGCTCAACTAGAAGACCACTTGGAGGTCAAGCCTCAGAACGTGTACCCTACTCCAAAGCCTCTAATTGGGGCATATCATCACCACAATCACATTGTGGAACCCTCCCTAGTTGTTTTTGTGGAGGAATCCTAAAATAAAATCAAAACATGCCATGATCAAAGAGTATATCTAGGGAGCTAACTAAAGAGGGATAAGGAAAACCCAAAACCGAGTCCTATGTGATGCATGTATCATTATTTAAATGTGACCAGTGTACTAATGTCCTGAGTCAAAAGGCAGGTTATTAGAGTCCTTCTGAATGGATGCATCAGCTGCCTCACCAACACTAGAGTCTCTGGCCTAAAATATGAACTCGAAACATCATAACACTACAACTTTGCAACCCAAACCAAGATCATAGCTAGACAAACTACGCACTGAGATCCCAATGGTGGAACCTCTTTTAATACCACTCTATCATGACATGACCCAATGGGCCTCAAGAAGCGACTCCCCAAGACTACCTCTAATAGGCTAGGGGTTGGAAACTAGCACCGAGTAGGATATCACACAAATGGGAGGCCTTAGACTAAGTTACCTTTACACACGTTCCCACATACACCACCATGGAATAGTGTAGAGATATATAAAAACTGGAACGAAATGCATGCATACATCTATCCCACAACCAGAGTACAACATCAATAAAAAAGGGGAAAATATAGGGCCCAACAAAAATAACTGAAAGATCATCCCACCTACTCAGAAAAAGGGTATCGTTGTCAAAATCCTGTTAGAAATCTCCTCGACTCAACTCTGGTAACACCCTAGTCAGTCTAGCTCATTAATCATCGTCAGCGTTGGGTCCTCCTGGGACTCCATCAAAAGGCATTTGGTCTTCACAAGAAACAAAACAAGTGTAGGAAAATCTCATGCAGGGGTGATTATAAAGATAATCAATAGTTTCTCCCAAAACCCCAAAAAAAGGAGCAATTGAAAGGAATCAGTCTTCTCATCCCAGCCAGAGGGAACCTGGATGAAAGAGAAACTCTATATCGAGACCGTACTTGACTAAACTCAACTAGATAAGTCAAATAGGTATATTCCCATACAAATACCAAGAACATCCAGATATACTCGTCTTGGGAACCAAGCCTCATGAGGCTCCGACCTCACCGCCAACGACAGGTTTGACTCGAAGCACTAAGGCATACACATAACCAGGAGAACACACTCCATGGGATTTTTCATCCCAAAAGACAAAACTCCAAGAGATACAATCCATCAGGTTACATCGTCATCCACGATGGCCCATTCGAGCAAACACACTCATTGGATATCTTCACTGAGGACGTCATGCTAAAATAGTGAAACACCAAACTACTTAGATTGGGGATCACTACTAGGGTCTTCTAGGGGATACTAGAACCCACCCCAGTCAAATAAAGATATCACAGATAGGGGATCACTCCCAAGATCCGATGGGGGATACCACAACCCGATGTGATATTCCACAGATCATATCACTTAGATTGAGGATCGTCACCCATGTAAAGGTAGTCACGATGATGTCAGAAACCCCATCTGATATAACTTGCAATGTATGGGATCAAACTGACGATACCACAAACAATACAAAAACCATGCACTGAGTAGGGGATCACATTACCGACTATACCACAACCCTACGGAAAACCAAATGCTGAGTAGGGGATCTTATACCTAACAATACCACAACCCTACTAATATTGCCCACTACGTAGGGGATCATAATCTCGATGAGGCCACAAACCCTACAGGGTTGTCTTACTAGATAGTGGATCTTTTCCTATGTACTTTCGGCTATGATGATACTGATAAACCGATCTACAGAAGCAAAGCTAGAGTATCATACCATAACCCCATCATTGGTATTCCACAACTAAATCCATACAAAACCCATTGAGGGGATCACAAACCTATATTGAGGTTGTAATGCCACACAAACCCTCATAGGAATGAACCAAGGGAATTCACTCAACCGCTGCTGGTCTGAATGTCTCTAACCCAATAAACCCACAACATCTCCACATTTTGCACCTTCAAGTCCCAAACTGAGGCTAATATCACGTTCTACAAAGAAAAACACACAGGATAGGCTATTTGTTTCACTCAAATGAAGATATGATGAAAAAGTCGTAAAATTCAACAAAGGATCCCCGTGGCTCCCATGCATCAATTCCAAAAATCATCAAGAGGATCACACCATTTTGATTCCCTCAAAGAATTTCCCAAGATCGACTAATAGTTCTTCCAAAATGGATACCCAAAGAAAAATTCATGTTTCTCCATAAACACCCAAACTGTGCCTCAGGGGGCCTACACCCTGATCTTGGTCCTATAACCCAAAATCTATCTTGAAAAATTATTTTTACAAGTAGGATCACAATTCCACTTACGGTGCACCAATCGGATGCTCTGTGCATAAATTATGGCGGGTCGAAGTTGAATAATAATAAAATATTATTATTATTTTTATGTTTTATGGCCCTGGGCCACAAAACCACTCATAAATTTCCAAAACCATACTCAAAGGGTCATTGCCGTCACAAGGATCATGTCGTATTAAATATATCATGATTTGGAATCCCATTTTTCATTTTTTGGGGGTTTAAATAACCCCCAAGAAATTCTGGTTGGACCACCGATTCCTCGTTGGAAACCGATGTCGCTACCGGCCGGACCGCCACCGAAGCTGGCTGACTCACTAGAAACCACTGTACTGCACCGGAAAATGCTATCAGAGCTTCTGCGGACCACCAGGAGCACCCTGATTCTTGAAAAATAGATCTAAAACCTGTTCTGAGCCACTTGGGACCAGATCTACAGAGACTCGATGACAAAACAAAAAAACAAATCATAAACTGGGGAGGATGTGATAAAATATCAAACATCCTACCACACGGGTGAAATGTAGAAGCATCGGGTGCAGAACAAGGCATGTGACTTGCTGAAGCTTGATTTTTTGATGATCGACGTAAAAAACGGCACCTTGTAGAACCTTTCTTGGATCGTTCGTTAAAGGGAGAGGGGGTGTCGGCCTTCTGCGCAGCAACGAGTTGGGGGTGATTGATTTTTTTTTCTTTTTTTAAACAAAACCCTCATTTTGACTCCCCTCCAACATGCCTCCACCCGTCACCCAGTTCGAAAAATATTAGGATGTCCCTAGGGTAAACACGACGTTCTAAATGCAAAGGCGTGCTCGAAATTTTGATCTGAGACTCTTCAGAAGTTATTCAAGCTGACATCCATAAATAAATATATATATTTATTTTTGAAAACACTCTTGATATCTTTTTCCATAGTAATCCCATGCCCGCAAAAATTACACCCCGCCTAGGGTAAACGGTATGCTCCGTACGCAATCGTGCCCTCTTATTTTTTATCCAAGCAACTATTTGAGAGATTACCCATATCATCAACGTTCATAGTATAAAAATAGTTAATATTTTTATAAAATTAATTTTGGGCACACATGGACTTAGAATCGCATGCCATCTTCATGTCTAGCTTTGGAATTATTCATAGAAATATTCCAAAGTCCAACATTTCCAAATTAGAGTTAGTACAAGAAAGGATACTAAAATAGATGTTATTATATGGCATGTTGTCCCATATGAAATTTGAAAAATGTGAAAAATCCCCAATAAAATATGATATGTGGGCATGATATCCCTTGAAATTATTTGAGATTCGTACTAATACCCATGGATTTTTTGAGTTAAACCTTGGGTACTGGATAGTATTAGTATCCATATATAGGGATATAAATGAAACTATATATATACCATTTATATATATATGGATCCATGATTCGAGATCATCTGGCTTAGTCTGAAGTAGGTATTGTTAGACTAGTGTCTTTTAAGAACTATATTTGACTCTTTTATAGTATACATCATTGCTCATGTTATTTTAAATGAACACGTATCATTTAATATAGAAAGGCTTAGTTTTATTATACATTTTCAGTAGTGGACTACTGAGAATATCTCATAACTAGTTTAGCCTATTGGTTAGTACCTAAATAAAAATCATGGATATAGGTAGGGACAATGAGAAGTATCTGACTGTTGATGCTTGATTGTCTGCTTAGGATGGTCTATATGAGTAGAGGACCCATCAATTCCATGTGATGATAGTAAATAAAGTTTTTATCCTTTTTAATTTTTATAGCCTGATGTATATTCAAGTTCTCTTATTCACATTATTTTTTATATCACATGTCATGAGAATCATTTTTTAATAAGTTCTAATTCAGCTTCTACTTGTGTATTATATCGGGGTGATTCATTATTCTACTGCTGGTTATTTTTTTCACTATATACTATTGTTATTTACTGATATGCTACACTCTGGACAGGGGTATAATATCCCCATTGTACCCCTATATATCCCCACTTCTAGTTGGATGAATTTTTTTATAAGGGGATGTGTGCATGAGGTCATGTTTCCAACCAGGATTGGTTACATACGAGTGAACCATTAACAGGATGCCAAAAGGTGGTATTAGAGAAGCCTTTTTTCCTTTTGACCTACTATTTGTGTATTAGAAAAAAGAATTGGAATTTTTTGGAATTTTTTAAATCTATTGTGCATGTGAGTTTCTGACCCACATACATGGGACAACCCAATTACTTAGAATGGGATACATTTTTTCTTTTTTGTGACTGTTATAGTTGTGTTTACTTCAATGTTAGGTGACACACATGTCTTATGAAGTTATTATTTTTATGGTCTTATTTATTCCATAGTTAGGTGTAATAAGTAGGTATCATCTCATGCATCATTATAAGACCTTGATGATTCAAATTTCTTGAATTATGACATGTCAAATACATATAATTCATTATTTTCATTTCATGTATTGGCTATGATTTTTGTGAGTTCCTTGATTATTATATACATAAATGTTATAATACTTATTACTGTGATAAAATAATTGTATTAATTAAAGTTTATACATAAACTAAAATGGTGGTTCCCATATATCATGATGGTTGCACCTCAATTAACAAATTGTATTAGGTTTGAGCCATAGAACACTAGTTCTATGGGCTAAAATACCAGTTGATTTAATTTCATGAATTCCAATTCTAAGTTATAAAACATTTACATATTTCAATTGGGTATGGTAAATCATTCTATAAAAAAAATTTACATCACCTATTACATCTTGATATGGGATGTAAGGGTCAAGTAATAGAAACATTATGTACTAATTGCAGTATATAAACAATATAGGCCTTTATAAACTGGTAATGGTGACACTTCTAACTAGAAAGTGATATTTATATACATACAAATGGGTACACGATAAAATGAATTTAAACCATTAAAATAAATGGTTTTCATTAAATTGGGATTCCAATTGCAATGTAAAAGTTTTTTCCACATTACCAAGAAATTGACCCTCCATATGATCGGAAAAAAATGGGGTTAAATGAGACCTTAACCCAAACCCGAACATAGTAGTGGGAAGTAGTAAGTGTATATTATTTCTTATGTAATCTTTCTTATCACATATACCTTTATATAAGAGTATTTAGGAAGGATATGTATCTACCCCTTCATGTTTTTTGGAACCTATCTATTATTGAATTTTTTTTGAGACATGTGTTTGGGAACTGTATATCAATTCCACTACAACATCCACAAGTTGTGCACCGGGAAGGTGGTGAAAATCATGCTTTGGAGGGGGTGGTCCCTGATCCCTCAGAAATATGACTTGTAGTGAAAAGTAAGACACCTCCCACTTTTCCAAATTTGAGTGTTGATGAATTTTAATGAGAGAGTTTCCTATGGTTTATACATTCTATTTGACTATCACTACGATCTGCCCCAACTATGGGAGAGTTGACGTAATAATTCCAGTTGCAGTACCCACTTACCTTGTAGTGGGAAAGTGGCCCCTAAGCTATTGATTCATGGATAAAGGCCATTTTATCAATCATTAATAATATGGATTTGTGTCTATATAGGAGGGTCTATCTTTTGACATGTATTCTTTACGATTATTCCATGTGATGGTTGGACGTGGTTACCCAGGATGACCATCATCGGGGTATGGTTTGGGAAGACTTCCAAACAACATTCTATGAGTAATCATTACAAATTTACTGAGATTATAATCTTATAAGTATTTTATGAATCTATATTAAGGACATATTTATGTGATAGAATATTTTTCTCATTTCATCAAGATTTAGTGCTTCATATCGTCTTCTACTGGTGATGATTTGATGATAACAAAATAGTTCGAGGATAGGATTCTATATGTGATTTGATAATGGTTGAATGTATTTCATTTGACCACCATTTCTAAGATAGTTAACTAGTCCTTCATCACTGATTATACCATGTGGGAAGATAATTTTTTGAGCAAGGGTGGTTATGTTCCAAGATAATGAAATGGTTCTTAGAGTGGCATGATGTTTCGCTTTGTGTATACTTATATGGGTGGTGTTAGTAATATGGAATGTATCCCTAGTTATTTAGTGTGCCACCATCTCTTAAATCTAGGGAATAAGATACCCCAATGCCTTAGAGATCCCATGGAATTTCAAGGTTACAATAGGTTGGGGGATCATCAACATTTTTAAAAGTAATCTTCATCTGTGCTTATTGGGGTAGGATACATATCAGTCCAGACTCATGATTAGTGGATCCTCTCCAAGAAAGTTGGTGGAATATTATTGGTAGATTAGGCTAAGGAGGTGGTTATAGGTGAGGTAGTCAGGATACAAACATTTAGAACAAGCATTATAGAACTCCTTAGGGTATCTAGGTTGTCTCTTAGTGTGATAGATATGGAAATATCTATGAAGTGCAGTGTAATCCCAAGGATTAGAGTATTGGTACTTCTCGAGTTTGAGTTACTCTTCTAGTAGACTCTACTTTAGTATCTTCCTTACTTGATATAGGAATTTCACACTCATATGTTTCTTTAGAAATTATGGAAAGTATTTTCCTCAGGATAGAATAATTTTATGGTCTGATGATTATTGACACACCATTATGCGTTCAATCAGAGAGTGTGAACTAGTACAAGGAGCCCCAATTGAGATAGGCAGGTGTTGATTCTTATTGAACCTATATGTCCTTGAGATGATAGGTTTCATCATCATACTTAGAATGTACCAATTTGTGCATTACCATGCACACATTGACTGCTATCTCTGGTGGGAATCCATTATGTCACCTGATGGAAGAACCTACATTCACAAGGGAGAATGGGATGTCTAATCGAGTCAATAAGGGCCAAAGATTAACAATATGGGTGGAGTGACCATCCAACTTGCTAGTCTCATTATGAGGGATACAATTATATGAAATGTGGAATTCCCTCCTATTGTGGATCATTTCGCGGATATTTTCCCTAATGACGTCCCAAGACTACATCCTTTGAGATAGGTGTATTTTACCTTTGATCTAGTTCCAAGAGCAACACCAATGTCTACTCCTCCTTATTATACAGCACCCATAGAGATTTAAGAACTCAAAAAGTCGTTACATGAATTTGAAGATATGGTTTTTATATGACCAATACTTCTCCATGATTCTCACCATTCATTTTCTCCTATATAAAATAAAGTGAACTTATATTGTGTGTGGATTACCATCGATTGAACTGTCTTATCGTTAAGAGCTAGTATCCAATACCACATATGGGGGACCAAATCGACTATCTCCAAGAATCAATGGTTTTATCCAAGGTCAAATTGAGTTCTTACTACTATCATGTTCATCTTAAGTAATTAGATATACCACATACAGTGATCTAGAGTTGATATGGAATGTATGGGTATTTTTTCATGTCTTTTAACTTCAAGAACACACCCACTATCTTCGTATCTCTAATGAATTGTCTTCTAACCTATATCTGGATTCATTTGTGGTATCCTTTGTACATGATATCTTGGTTTATTCTTGTACTCAACACAAACCCATCAAACATATTAAGATCATACTAAATACACTATGTAAGCACTCACGATATACTAAGATAAAAAATTTCCACTTTTCGAATGATATGGTTCACATATTGGGTCACATCAACTCAGAGGAAGGAGTATATGATGACTAAGTGAAGGAAAGTGTCATGGTTTCCTAGGAGATTACTAAGAACGTCTTGGATATATGAAAATAGTTGGGGTTGGTCGAATATTACAGTTACATCATTCAATATTTTTATGCCTGGATGTGCCTCTCTATAATACCCCAGAATTCCATGATTTTTTTTTAAATTAAATGGGATTATTTCAAAACTAGGCTCTGAGATGGAACGTAATTCTGAGGCCTGAATTGGCTGAAACGTATTTTTGAACTATTTTTAAAGGTCCTTAAATAAATGTGCGAGTAGATTTTTATAACTTTTAAACTGGTGCTCAGATCATAAATATAAGGGAACTATTGAACTTATAGTGTCCGTATTCTCCTAGAAAAGGCATATCATTGGTCAGCATGGGCCAATAGTAGGAAGTAGATTTTGGCCATAAATAAAATAATTGAGTGACGATTATTTTATTTTCAAACCCTTATAAAACCTAAACGGTAACTCATATTGGAAATCTGAGAGTACCATTGAGCTCATGAGGGTGTACTTCCCTTAGGTGGAGCCTAACCTCGACCGGTGAAAGTCGAGGGTGAAAGTTAATTTTTTGAAATTTCAGAAGAAAAATAAAATAACATAAAAAGTTATTTTATTTTTTCTCTTCATTGTTAAGTAGTGTCATGTTAGTGTTGTAGTTTAGTGATGAGGTGAAGCTGAATCTCATTAATGAATCTTATTAATGAACCTCATTAATGAGTCAGCGTAATGATGTTGAAATGCAGTGTAACAGAAATGTTGATTCACATTTTGTCAATTAATATCCAAACAATTGATGTAGGGGGGGAAATCATGGGAATTATTTAAGGCTTTGGTGGGTGGAAATGAAAAACTAAAAATGCACTTTCTTCCACCCTTTGATGAATTGCTAGTGACGGTGGGATGCGGATCAAGAATGAAGAACAGAGGTGTGTGATCTCGTTCTTCCTCAATCAACAATCCTATCTCAGGTAGGGGTTTTATGCTTTTCTCTATGAATTGACTTTCCCCATTCCCTATTTTAAATAATGAAAATAGATTAACTCATGAACACATTAACCCATGGATCTATCATTCATATAAGATGGTAAATGATGTGGGATAAAGGGGATATTTTATCTTTGTGATTATTCTGCCCAATTTGGGTTCTTCACGATCCTGCTAAAAAGAATGCATCTGGGTCAACATGAAAAAGATGTAGATCATTATTTGGGTGTTCATATGTGCGACTTATTCCCCCTTTCCTTATTTTATTTTACCATTCCTCATGGCGCAACGGTCGGTGGTGCATTGGTCGTGGAGGTTCTAGACTGAAGGGTCGCAGCCTGGTGGGCCGTAACATCTACACCCATCCAAGGCATTGGAACAGGGCCACGACACCCAGTCGCGGTGGAATGTGGGAGATAGGGCACTGGAAGTGTGTCTCGATGGCAACAGGGGCCGCCGGCAAGGAGGTGGTGGCTAGCGGCAGGCGGACATGGCCATCCGGCCACATCGGAGGCCAAGATATAGTCTGTAAACCGCAGCGGTGAGCTGGACCCATGAATTGTTGTGGGTCATGTGGAGGAACCAATCCATGTGAGCGAATTGGATAGCTGAAAACATGGCACCACTTTGTCACCATGTGTTCAAGTGAACCGGACACCACCCAGCATCTAGACTGGGAGAAAACCGGACCTGCCATTGCAGGCCAGGTTGGGAACTAAACTAGTTTGTGGGGGAGTCTTGGTCTGGAGGAGAATCTCCCCACCGATACGGACCGGGTTATATTGGAAAACGAGCTGCTGGTCAGCTCGGCTAGGTAGTACCAGCCCAACTGAGTCAAACTAGGCTGGAGAATGTGTACCGGGTTTCTGCGTGGCCAGGAGGGCTGCACCCAATGTTGAACCGGGCTGGGTGCAGCAAACCCCAATGGTCCAGGCCAAACCTGGTCATCCCAGACCCAACCGGTGTGGGTCGGTTCAGCAGAAATAGGTCAGGTCATGCGGGACCTCTAGGATGGGTTGGTCAGGTTGGTCCAACCAATTCAAGCTAGGTCCAGACACAACCGACCCCTATTTACTAAAATGCCAAAATCTTTTAGACCGGGCATCCGATTAATGATCTTTCTATGGAGTTAGGACCCTTGCGATAAGACAGTCTTTCGAGAATACTCTAATCGAGATTCTATGACAGTGAAGGTAGGTTCGAGTTCTTGAGGATTAGATTTTATTAGAATAAAGCGCACTAGAGAGTGAGAATCCTACAACATTCTTTGACATGAAGTATATGACGATCAGACCTCACTGGTCTAGTAGAGGAACCTTCCTTAGTGGTTTAGTAAATGAGTGTACCTAAATGGTTCAATAGATGATTGGACCTTAGTGGTCCAACATACAAGAGGATATAAGTGGTGTAGCAGACGACTGTACCTCAGTGGTTCAGAAGACGAGTGGACCACTGTGGTCTATAAAACTAACGGACCTTAAAGGTCTAGCAGACAAGCATACCTCTATGGTCCAACAGATGAGCGGACCTCAGTGGTCCAATAGCCGAGCGGCCCTCAGTTGTCTAGTAGCCGATTAGACCTTATTGGCTCATTAGGGATGAGTCCCTTAGTAGTATAAGATTAATCATCTCTGTGACTGATAATATTACTTTCTATACATAAATTTATACCTAGTGTGAGCTGTCTTTCCTTTTTGGTCTTCATGTGTGGTCTTATTGTGTGGTCTTTCTTTTTGGTCCTTCCTTTGTGGTTTGGGGTACCTACTAAGTATTTTGTTACTCACCCCTACATGGACTTTTCCCACACATGTTGTGTCTCATTCAAGTGATCAATGCTTCGATGGTGACCTTGGTGATTTGGGACCATGTGGTTTCTAATGAGATGGGACAGACATGACGTACTTCAATGGATACAAATATCTACCCTCCTCCAACCCTTTAGGTAGGGTTTGAGCAGATGTACCTTAGTATCTATACTTCCCTTTATGGTTTTGGGTTTGTATTCTATCCCCTTTTTTACTTTGGAGTTTGTATTTAACTCTCTGTATTTTTATAAGTGATAGTTGTGGTTCACATTGTGTTTACTTTCCTCGGTTTGAGCATTGTGTGGGTGTAAATGTTTAAAGGGAAATGGAATTTGTTTTTCGGATATACCTATTTTGTGATAGTATCTGGCACATGGCTTATGGAAGGCGGGATTGCAGTAGTCGCGACATGGGCCCTAGGGGATGGGTCGTGAAAAAGTTGTATCAGAGAGAGGCTAGTTATACTAGAAGAATAAAGATTCTGTTAATTTTTATGGGGAAACATTTCTATGTTTTCTGGGTTCATCTTTCAGGCCAGGGAGTCCAATGTTGGTACAGTGGTCGACGTATCCATACACAAGGACCTTGAATTATTCTTTCCGACTCAGTACACGAAAACACTAGTTTCATGCGTCCATGAATGTTTTATCATGATCTTTTTTTGAGTCAAAGTCATCTCAGAAGGTATAATATATTGACTAGGGTTCATCGTGATCTCCTTCAGGATTCCTCCATGAAGACAGCTAGCCAGGATTCTAGTGTGTGACCATGATAATGGTCCACAGAGTGATGAGGCTTTGGTACATGGACTGCTGCCCAAGATGGAACCTTTGTAAGGTTCCCCAGTGATACCACAGCTCGTTGGTTAGCAGTTACGACCAGTACTACCAGTAGAGGATTCACATAGGATCAGTGCCTTACATAAGTTCCAGATATGGAGACCTCCTCGGTTTAGGGGAGAGATAGATCCTCAGTTTTCTGAGGATTGGATGGAGGCAGTGACGTGAGTCTTCCTCTTAGTGAGGACACCACTTGACCAGATGGTGGTTCTATTCATGATCCTTCTATAGGGATCGGCGGGAAGACAGTTTAGTTTGACTATATAGACTCATGAGGAGGTAACCCTCACCTCGTCTTACTTCGAGATAATTTTTAGGGAGGAGTTCTTCCATAAACATTTGTGCTCTGTACGCATACAGGAACTACTTCACATACATCAGGGCATCCTCTTAGTGGCTGAGTACTCTGAAAGGTTTAAAGACCTCTCTCATTACTATAAGGATATGGTACGGTACCCTTTAATTAGGTGAAGGGCCTTTTTACGGGGACTCCAATGAGAGATCAGGACATCGATTATTTCCCTCTTCATCCCTATACCGGATGGACTGCTAGAGAGAGATCTACTAGTAGAGAGATTCCTCGCTGAGCAGTCACCAAGAGTGGGAGCTACCACCGGGAAAAGGGTGGATAAGTCATTCATGGAGGGTAGCCGATAGATGAAACAGAGTCCAAAACATGATAGACAATTCGGAGGATGACCTGAGGACTCAGGTTCCATGGTACGAGGCTCCCCAATAAGAGAGAGTCATAGGGGAGTAGAGTATGCCATAAATGTGGCGGGCAGGGGTATGTGGATTGGTATTTCTTGAATCGACGTGTAGAGTATCGACAGAGGGTTGAGGGATTACCATGGAAGAAGCATATAAATGATCAGGGTAGTCAGCAAGGTAGTGGACGTGGTAGAGGAGTGGTACGGGTAGTAGGAAGTGGGCATAGTTATTGAGTACGACCACCACCACACCCAGGTGATCCACCATGGGCTCCAGGAGTAGGTGGACAAGGGTGGTCTCATCTTTGGTAAGTCAAGGCCTATAGTCTAGATGTCCTAGAGAAGACATGAGGTGTCATCTATTTCTTCTTCACTTTTTTTGTTGTTCTTATAGACACAGGTTTCATTCATTCTTTCCTTTCTGCGGAATTTGTTCAGATCTCGAAGATTCAGATTGAGCGGTTTCCGAGATCCTTATGATTAGAGACTATGTCGGGAGGGGATTTGGTGATAAAACACTGGTACCAGAAGTGTGATATTACTCTTGGAGTTGAGAGATTCAGCTGGTATCTCCTAGTAGAGGCGTTGAGTCCTTACGACATCATTCTGGGTATGGACTGGCAATCAGCTCTCCATGCCCAAATCGACTGTTTTAGGTGCACAGTATGGTGTGTCTGTGGAGATGGGACCATGTTTTTCTTTATCAGTGGAAAGGAAACCAGAGCGGTCCATGATATAAATGCATGTAGGATGGTGTAGCTAATAACTTATCAGTTATATAGCTCGTCCTCAGTGAAATAGATGAGAGGAGTGCACAGTTTCCTATAGTGTATGCTGAGTACAATGATGTCTTTCTAGAGGATTTTTCTGGACTGCCTCCTCGTAGAGAGGAAGACTTCTGCATTGATCTATACTCCATGACTAAACTGATATCTAAACCTTCATACTAGATGGATCCCTTAGAGCTCTCGGCGTTGAGGGTACAGTTAGAGGACTTGTAGAGGAATTGGTTCCAAAGGCCTAACATTTCACCATGGGAATCCTTTGTGTTTTTTTCCAAGAAGGCAGATGGAAGCTTGAGGTTATACGTGAACTTCTGGTGCCTAAACCAGGTGACCATGAAGAACAAGTTTCCTCTACTATGGATTGATGACCTCTTCGATTAGCTGAATGAAGCGAGATGGTTCTCTAAGATAGACCTCAGTTCCGGATATCACCAGCTTCGAGTACAAGATGATGTAATCTCTAAGATTTCTTTTATATGTCTCTATGGACACTAAGAGTACTTAGTGATGTCGTTTTCCATGAAAAACTCCCTAGTAGTGTTCATGGGACTCATGAACATGGTCATCCAGCCATACATAAACTATTTTGTAGTGGTCTTCATTGATGACATATTAGTGTATTTAATGTCTGAGGAGGATCATGCGATACACCTGGGGATGGTTCTTGACACACTTTGAGATCACCAACTTTAGGAAAATCTCTTGTACTATGAGTTCTAGATATGAAAGGTCCACTTCTTTCAGCATGTCATCTCAGAGGTTGGAGTTTCAGTGGGCCCAACAATGATCGAAGGGGTACTTTCTTAGGATCCACCCAAGAGTGTTACTGAGGTGAGGAGTTACCCTGGGTTGGTTTGGTACTATTAGATGTTCGCACCTAAATTATACATAGTGGAAGTACCCATGACATCGTTGACAATGAATGGGCCCTTCATGTCAATATAAGGATTCCAACAGATCTTTCAGCAGCTAAGGCAGATCGTGATGAGTTCTCATATCTTGATATTTCCATAGGAGGGCACCGATTACATGGTGTACTATGATGAATCAAGAAAAGGGATTGTTTTTGTTTTGATTTAGGTTCAAGTAGTGATTTCATATGGATCATGATAGTTGAGACCACATGAGAAGACTTATATTGCTCATGACCTTAGGTTGGAAGTGGTAGTCTTCGCACTGATTATTTGGTGATACTTATTTAAAGGTGAACGATTCATCATCTATTCTGACCACAAGAGTCTCTAGTATATTTTTTCTCGGAAGGATCTTAACATGAGACACTATCTTTGGCTAGAGTTACTCCTGAATTATGACTTCGACATAGTCTATACTCTTATGAAGGGGAACATGGTGGAAGACGCTCTCAGTAGAAGATTGAGTTAACAACTATTGAACAAGGCCTCAGAGCAGTTTGCCTCACTATAGATATTCATTGTGGATAGAGAGGATAATTATTTTCTTCATTAGATGGTAGTTTCCCCTCCACTATTACAGTGTGTCAGGGAGGCACAACTTAGAGATAACATCTGCGAGACTACATGTGCCCAGATGTCCATAGGGAATTCCCCTGATGGATATTCTAAAGATGGGGAGGACGTCATCTTTTTCAAATGATGAATTGTAATACCAGTGGATTTGTGGGAGGAGGTGTTGAGGGAGTTCCATACATCCCCTTTTTCGGTACATCCAGGTGTGGAAAAGATGTACCAGGACCTCTGACGTCAGTACTAGTGGCTGAGAATGAAGAAGGTAGTGGAAAAGTTTGTCTTGAGATGCTTCACTCTTCAGCAAGTGAAGGATGAGCACTAGGTTCCAGCAAGTTTGACACAACCCCTCAAGGTACTGGTGTGGAAGTGGGATGGGATATCAATGGAATTCGTGACAGGATTATCACCTAATTCTACGGGGAATGATACCATCTAGGTGATCATAGACTGACTCATAACATCAGCCTACTTCTTCCCCATTCAAGAACAGGGTTTAGTAGAGATCTTGGGACGCCTCTGCATTTAATAAATAGTTCAACTCCATGGATTCCCATATACGGTAGTCTCAGTTTATGATGCACTATTTACATCATGGTTGTGGAAGGTATTTCAGGAGGCGTTTGGGACTCATTCGCACTTGGGCACATCCTTTCACCCATAGAATAATGGTTAGATGGAGCATACCATACAGACTATGGAGGACATGCTTCGTGCTTGCGTTCCTAATTTTGGTTGTAGTTGGGAGGACCACCTACCACTGGTATATTTTGCGTACAATAACAGCTACCACTCCACCATCAATATGGAACCATTTGAGTAATTGTATGTATGACCATGCTGGTCACCGTTATGCTGGATAGACTCAGGGGAGTCAGCACTCATGGGCCTAGAGATGGTATAGGCTACCACTAAGAAGGTTCAGGTCATCCGAGAGTGGATAAAGACTACACAGATCTGAAGAAGTCCTGTGTTGATAAGTGATAGAGACCCTTTTATGTTTAAAATGTAAACCACGTATTTATAAATCTATCTCCTTGATGAGGGGTGTGGAGATTTGGCAGGGGCGGAAAGTTCTCTCCAAGGTTCATCAGACCTTTCTGGATACTGCAAAGATTGGGCTAGCTGGCGTACCACTTGGCTCTACCACCGTAGTTAGAGAGGTTTCACAACATCTTCCACGTATCCTAGTTGAGGAGATATGTGCATGGACCTTCTCATGTCATCGACCACGGTGAGATGGAGATTGATGATGGGGAGACTTTCGCGGAGTACCCGGCGGAGATGGAGGATCGACATGAGAGGATCCTTCATGGATAGTTGATTCCTTAAGTTCATGTTCATTTGCATCACAGGAATATCCAAGAGATAACATAGGAGAGGGAGGCTCAAATTCATGCTAAATTTCCCCATATGTCTGATTAAACATTGTTTTGGATTACGAGGATGTAAATCCCAAAAGGGGGAGTAATATAATACCCCATAATTCCAAGAATTTTTTTTAAATTAATTGGGATTGTTTTTAGACTAGTATATGAGACAACACATAATTTTGAGGCCCAGAATGGCCGAAACATATTTTTGAACTATTTTTGATGTTCATTAAATAAACATGTGAGCGGGTTTTACTAACTTTTAAACTAGTGCCTGGATCAAAAATATGAGGGTATCGTCAAACTCAGAGCATCGGGATTCACCTAAAATGGCCTAACATTGGCCGATGTAGGAAAATAGTGCAAAGTAGATTTTGGAGGTAAATAAAATAATTGAGTAATGATTATTTTATTCTCAAATCCTTATAACACCTAAATGGTAACTCAGATCAGAAATCTGAGAGTACTATTGATCTCATAAAGAAGTGATTCCCTTAAGTGGAGCCTAACCATGACCAGCATGGGTCGAGGGTAAATTTAATTTTTGGACTTCTCAGAAGAAAATTAAAATAACATAAAAAGTTACTTTATTTTTTTTATTCATCGCTAATCAGTGTCATGTCATCACTGTAGTGAAGCGACGAGGTGACGTGGAATCTCATTAATGAACCTCATTAAGGAGTCAATATAGCAATGTTGTAATGTAGCATAACAGAAATGATGACTAATGTTTCTTCAAATGTAGGGGAACAATCCTAGGATTTATCTGAGGCTATGGTGAGTGGGGTGATGAACGAAAAATTCACTTTCATACACTCTTTATAGAATCACTAGCGATAGTGGGAAGCGGATCAAGAATGAAGAACTAAGGTGTACGATATCATTCTTCCTCAATCAAAAATCCTATCATATGTAGGGGTTTGATAATAATTTGTGTGAATTTCTTTTCCATATTCTCTATTTTAAATGACAAACATGGGTTAACTCGCAAAAAAGTTAACATGTGGATCGATCATTTATGCGGTATGGTCAATGATGCGGGAAAAGGGGATATTTATCTTAGTCATTATTCTGCCCTATTTTGGTTCTTCGAGATCCTCCTAAAAAGAAAAAATCCTAGTCAACATGAACAAGACCCAGGTAATTCTTTGGGTGTTCATATTTTCACATCCTTCCCCTTTTTTTCTTCTTGGGCATTCCCATTCTTCATGGTGCAACGGTCAGTGGCGCATCATCCACAGAGGTGCTAGACAGAAGGGTCGCGGCTAGGAAGGATGCGGTATCAGTATTGGAACTAGACTGTGGAACCCAGCTGCAGTGACATGCAGGAGGCAGTGTGCTGGTAGGGCGCCATGGAGGTGATAGGAGCACATGGAAACTCTGCCACATCGGAGGTGTAAGCCTCAGTCTGCGGACCGCGGTGGTGAGCCGGACCCGTGGCATGTTGTGGGTCACGCGGGGGAACTGGTCCACATGAGCAGATCGGCTGCCTGAAAATGTGGTGCCACCCTAGCACTACATGGCCACGTGAATTGGGTGTTACCTTGCATCCGGGCTGGGAGGAAACCAGATCACAGATGCGGGTCATGCTGGATGGGAAACTGGGTCGCCGGGTTGCTCGGGTAGGCAGTTCTAGTCAGACCGAGTTGGATCATGTCGGAGAATGTGGATTGGGGTGTTGGGCGACCCAGAAGGCTAGACCTATAGTAGAACTGGTCCAGGTTTAGAAAATCCAAATGGGCTTCGCCAATGGGCCATGCCAGATCGGGTCATCCCAAACCCAACTGGATTGGGTCGGCTCAAAACCTAACCACGTTAGCTCGGGTCAGCTGAAACGGGTTTGGCCACACAGGACCCCTGATACCGGTTGTTCGGGTCGATCCGACCTGGTCGGATAGGGTCCGGACACAACCCTCCCATATTTACTAAAACACCAATATCTTTCAGATCGGGCATATGATTGATGTGTTGTCTATGGAGTTGGGAGCCTTGTGATAAGACGGTCCTTTGGGAATACTCTAAGTGAGATTCTGTGACATTCAAGGTATGAACGATGTCTTGAGGAGAATATTATCCTAGAATCAAGTGCATTGGGGAGTGGGAATCCTATGGCTGGTTGTGACATGATGTTTATGAAGAGAAGACCTTAGTGGTTCAGCAGACAAGAGGACCTTAGTGGTCCAGCAGACGAGAGGACCTCAGTGGTTTAGCGGAAGAGTAGCCCTTAGTGGTCCAACAAATGAGCGAACCTCAGTGGTCAAACAGACGAGAGGAACTACGTGGTCTAGCAGAGGAGTGGACCTCAGTGGTCCAACAGAAAAGTGGACCTCAGTGGTCCAATAGATGAGCAGAACTCAATGGTCCAGCTGCCGAGCAGACCTTAGTGGTCCAGTAGTCGAGAGAACCTTAGTGTCTCAATAGGGATGATTCCCTCCAAAATACAAGATGAATCCTATATACGACTTATAATCTTACTTTACATACGTAATGTCATATGTAGTGTTATTTGTCTTTGATTTCTGGTCTTGTTGTGTGATCTTGTTGTGTGGTCTTGCTTGTGGTCTGTCTTTTTGGTTTGGGGTCCTTACTAAATTTTCTGTTACTCACCCCTACATGGGCTTCTCCCGTAGGTGTCGTGTCTCGTGCAGGTGATCGACGCTTCATAGGACACCTTGGTGGTCAAGGACAAGGTGGTTCCCAGTGAGACGGGATGGATGAGACATACTTCTACAGCACAGACAGCTACCCTCCTCATACACTTCATGTAGTGTTTGAGCATATGGACCTTGGAAGTTGTACTTTCCTTTATGGTTTTTAGACTTGTATTCTGGACCCTTTTTACTTTTCGGTTTTTACAATACTCTCTGTAGTTGTCTTTGTGACAGTTTTGGTTTACTTTGTGTTTAATTTCCATAGTTTGATCTTTGTGTGTGTGTATTGGTTTAAAGGAAAATTCCTTCCCATTTTGGGATATTCCTATTGGGTGGTTGTCTCTATCCCCTGGACTATGGAAGGTGGGCTTAGGGTAGTCACAGAACGGGCCCTGGGGGATGGGTCTTAACAATCTTATAGGCTTAACTAAGGCTGATGTAAATTTCTTATGGTATAAATCCTATGAATCCTCCTTTTAGGTGTTTAAGGATATACTGACATTAGCACTGGTCCTGATTATTCTAGAGATAAGCATAAGATATACAATATACCATGATTCATATGGAATCATGAATGCATTAGTATTAAAGGAGGTGATTTATTTGTAGTGTATAGGTCCCAATAGAAGAAACCTTATGAGTGTATTATCAAAGGCCTGACCTCAATTTAGTAGTTATTGAGCATTATTTACATTTTTGGAAGAATTATATATTGGGGGAC
Source organism: Viscum album (assembly GCA_963277665.1). Taxonomy (NCBI): domain Eukaryota; kingdom Viridiplantae; phylum Streptophyta; class Magnoliopsida; order Santalales; family Viscaceae; genus Viscum; species Viscum album. The sequence continues at coordinate 877,629,234 of OY728136.1, forward strand.
TGGTTATTTATTTATATAGACCACATAAGTCTAAAATTAATTTCCATAGAACGTGAATTGAATCTATGGAAGACTATATGGGTAGAGTATCTTCAATTTTTGGACATTGAGCACGATTATACACCTAAAAATGGAAATGCAATAGTTGATGCCTTGGGGAGGAAGACTTAGACATAGGCCATCATGGAGGATAGTTGTGAGTATTAGTTGATGGCCTTGTTTCCTAATATGAACCTAGAGGTTGAATAATGTCATTGAAACCTATTTTAGTAGCATTGGAAGTGACATCCTCCCCTCTAGAATAAGGAAGGATGAGAAAGCCTCTCAGAGTCCAAGGTATTAGTCCTAATACAGATGTATTCAGGTGAGGTCACATCTCCTAGTTGTGATATTGATGAGGATGAGATCATACACTTTCACATATATATCTGGGTGCCTAAAAACATATGAGAGGTTTTGAAATGGAAATATCATGTTTTTATACTAATTACACCATAGGATAGTGAAGTTGTACTGAGACATATATTGTTAGTATTATTTGTCTTGTATGAAGTTCAATATTGCATGTTTTACCAAACAAAATCCCCACCAGTCAGTAGGTGTAGTCTGAGCATAGTGGTCTACTATAATTTTACAACCTTTTTCGATTATGAAATTGAAATTAAATGATGTTACCATTGATTTCATTATTGGCTTTCTGAGATCCCCTCTAGGTAGTGATGCAGTATGGGTGATCATTGATATTTTAGAAAAAAATTCACACTTCATACCTTTCAAAGAGACTTCTTAAATAGATAAACTTGGGAGGATTAACATTTTGGAGAATGTATGGATTCATGGTTGTCCTCGTTTGATCATATCGGATAGAGATGCTCGATTTATGTTGTGGTTCTGAAAGGGGTTATAGAAAGCATTAGGTACACATTCTCATCTAAGTAAAATATAAAAATATCTTACTAATGATCAATATGAGCATAAAACATGGGTTTTAAAGGAAATGATCGGGGCATGTGTCCTTAATGATAGGGATTATTTGAAAAAATTGATTCCGCTTTTCATTTTTTTCCTACAATAATAGTTTTTGGGATACAATTCAGATGCATCCCTTTGAGTCCCTATACAGTTGTTCATGCTGTTTAACCCTATGTTGATTTGAGGTTGGTGATGTAACACTACAAGAACCTCATCTAGTTCAAGATACTTTGAAGTAGGATTATATTATTCATAATCGTATGTAAACAACTCAATTTAAAAAAAATTGCATATCGATATTCACCTCTGACCTCGAGAGTTCATGGTGGGACATCGTGTATTTATACGAGTTTCTCTAATATTTGGTCACAGACAGATTGGGATATATGAAAAGTTATAATCTCATTATGTCGTGCCTTTAAATATATTTGATAGATTATGGCTAGTAGGCTATCAGTGGGTTCTACATGAGAGTTACTTGGTCATGCATGGCATCTTCCATGTATCAAACCTTCATCGTTATTACTCCGGCTCATCTCATTCATTTGATCCGGAGGATATTGACCATGATGTAGTTGCATAATTTGAGGAGATTCTAGTATGTGTTGTTTATTTTACCATGAAGCACCTTTTAGGGAAGTTAGTTACTCTAGTACAGGAGTAATGAAATCATGTGTGTTTACTGGATAGGACTAAGGAGCAAGAGTCTAATGTATATACTCAGTGTCCAAAACTTTACATAGATGAATCCTTACCACACTCAAAAGGGAATCTAGGGGATGAGTTGTATTAAAAAGAGAGATTTTAATGTATTGAATTTTTGTGTGGTATGTTCCCTTTAATTCTATGTATAAATCCTTTATTTAATTCTTTTAAATGTTCCATATGGTTTAAGGAAGGAATTAAGAGTGTCTGGGTCTTGTTCATTGTCATAACTATGTGTTTTAGTGGAAACATACTAGGTACATGATTCTCCAAAAGAAAACACCTAAGGCCACATGGTTTATATGTAACTTATAGTGTGATGATGTGGGAGTCATAGGGTGTGCATGTTCTATTCATAGTTTTTAAATCATGATCATATCATGTGCAATGTGGTTGACACTCAAATGGTGTCTAGCCTGTGGATTGTTCACCATCAAAAAATTGTGCACATAAACCGTTCAAAGGGTCAATATTTAGGCAGTTATAGCCTCACGGTTGGTGCATAGTTGACACACAGTATGGAAACTGAAGAGGCCAAATGTCACACCTATTAAAAAGTTGGTAGAATTAAATTTTTACTCTCCCTTCATTAAAATGGATATCACATTTCCTCTTAACTATTTTTCCAGGGGACTGCATACCAGGGAGAGCACTCCTCCCCTCTTTTTAAGAAAAGAAGACTATTATTCATCTAGCCTCTAATTAAAGTTCCTTTTATCATGTTTGATCACCATTGGTATGTGCTACAATAAATTTCTATCCTTTCTTCATTTATCTCTCCATCTTCTGCACTATTTTGGTGTTAGATAATAAACACTATTTTAAGGCCATTTGTTAATTTTATTTTATTCCAATCTAAGTTTCTTCAAAGACTGACAATGGATGATAGGTCATCTACTAACCTATCGTATGTGGTTGAGTAATTTTTTCCAAAATTTGAGTTGTTTTATGAATGGCATTATTGTGATACCTTCCAAACATTCTATGCTTTACCTTAAAATTATACATTTAAATTTTTAAATTTTTCACACATGTTTGAATTCCCCATGTACCATTATTTATTATTGGAGGTCCCCCACATCAATAATTTTCACCCCTGAGGGTATGATTATGTATTTCCCATTTTATTGTTAAATATTTATAAGTACAAAGTACCTTCATAAGTGGACTTCTCTTGATTAATAAGTGAATACACTAACTTTTTTAAATGGATGTGAGAGCTATAAACCCTTTATGTGGCCTCTATATGATTAAAGGACACCCCCCTTAACTAAATTTCAAGATAAATGAAATATAATTCAACCAATGGCTTATTTTAAATCTTGGATGACCATGTATATGTAACACTATAACCCTAGATTCCCAAGGTCAGTGCTTTACTTTGTTATATTGTAATACATACAAGATTCAAATCCCAAGGTTCTGAATATTTTAGCAGTTTTAGAAAACCAAATTACATATATGATACCCATATTACACTGGGAAATAGAAAATAAATCACAATTCATAAAAAATAATAATAAAATACATCCTTGAAACTCATTCAAGAGATTCCTTTTCATAACCAAGGGAAATGAATCATATATAAGGGTGATATAAAATGCTCTATAAGGGTAAGTATAGTGGATGTAATAAATAATAAATGATATTTATTCAATATAGAATGTTATTTAATTGAGAAAACATTCCATATTAGTAACTAGATAAGGAATAATTAATATAGAAAGGTAAGAAACTGAAAACACATTCTATTCAATAATTAAACTGATTATGTAATGCATTTATAGATTTTGTTATAGTGAACATATCGAGGAAAATAAATACTGAATCAAAATTAAATAAATTATTAATTATTTTACATCTTGTACTAGGAATATGGAATCATCTCCTTTTAATATCTATCCTCTAGAGATTTTAAAACTAAAGGTAGACACATATTTAATTTAGCGAACTAATTTATCTCATTAGAACCTGTTGATGCATTTAGAGACTATATAAAGATAGGGCCCCATCCATAAAATAATCATATCCATAAATTGATTTAATTAATAAAAAAAATTCTTTATCAAATATATATATGAAATAAAGAATGTAGATTTATCAATTTTTCATAGATAATCAAATAACTTTCTAGTGCACATCATATGTAAAAATGGTGTGTAGTTTAGGAAATATTTATACTCATTCCATAAGAGTATATATATCTAAAATAAAATTGATCTAAAATGGAAAATTTTCATAAGGAATTTATTTTTTCTATAGAAAGTTAAAAATCACAAAATAAAGTGATATTGTAATGATAACTTTTACCACATGGTAATTTTCAAGTAATAAATAATTAGATGAGATAATTCAAAGAATTAATTTTAATACCATGAATTATAAAACTATTCATGATATAATTTATAAAAATGGGAAGTATATACACCAAAACAATATGTTAGTGGTGAATGTTACATTTATCTCACAGATGTAAAAAGTGAGATGAAAATCTCTTAACTTGTGTTTCCTTTTGGGTGGACATCATTTAATATATTATATAATAGTTATAATCATGTTAATAAATTTTAATAAAACCATACCCATATTTATAATGTCAAATATTATCTTCTTATAATCTCTTATTACTTATTTTTGTCAATATTTCATGATTTTTTGTATTTCTGGTGTTAATTGCCTAGTTTTTCAAGTATGTTTTGACTTGTTACTTAATTTAATTATTAATTAAATAATGGTTTCATCATATCCATAATGTGATCCATGATATAAATTTCCTATATATATATATATATATATTTATAATAATTCATATATTTGGATATAATAAATGAAATGCACCATTCATGGAGACGGTAGGCCTTACGTACGCATGAACGCTACTTCCATCTGTTTTTCATGTTAAAAGGTTAGAACGTAAATATATATATATTTATTTATTTATATGTTTTTTAGAATTATATTATCATTTTGTTCGTTTATTCATATATGTTTTCATAAACTGTTCCTAATACATTCATTGTATAGTGTTAATGAATCACAATTCTTTGAGCAGGTGGGAGTCCACACTTCCACAAACTTTGTTATCCTATTCCCACAAAATGAAGTGCATAAATGTATGTGATAAAAAACAATTAAATAATCTTAATGAAATTATATATATTATATAAAAAAAATTAATTTTTTTTCCATCATAATTCCCACCATGAGAGGTTGTAATAGAAGAATAAACAATCATCATTTTGTGATGCAATAGTCTTTCATACACACAAATGGTGTGTTAGTTTTCCATTAGATGAATGTTTGAGTATGTGTTGGTAGAACCCATAGAATTTAAAAAAAATAGTATAAATAATATACTAAGGTTATTATATGTTAATAGAATAAGAATGTTTTAGGGGGTGGAAAAGGGAAATAAAATTAAAGTGATCATTGAAGAGTGTTACCATGTTTTCAGGTATCTCCTTTCGGTTTATAACAAAATAAAAGATTATATTGATTTAATCCCAATGTGTGTCCTCTATTATGAGGTTATATATTTTGGTATTTTATTTGTAAAAATTTTGGGTGACAAAAATTTCTTTATAGGTGTGAATAAATGGTTGGGTTCATTACTTTTTTATTGTGGAGGAGGAGTGCCATTCAAATAAATTTTTTAAAAGAGAATTCCACCAATGTTTATCCTATAAAAATTAAAACCAGTAATAGTAAAAATTAGATACAAGGGATTATAGGGACTAAATATATCCATACAATATATTTTTTGAAAGTATACCGATCATTTTGGAACTTAATATTAAGGTTTAGTCCCGTATTAAGCTAATTTTCTTCTTAATCGATGTGATGAATTTTAATAACTTTTACAAATCATTCTGGTAAAAAACTAAGTTAGTCGAATTATATAATATAAATTATGTTGATTCCAAATAATAAATCCATTTTTCAAAATTCCAATATCATAGGGTGAAAAAATTAAATTAAATTTAATCCCATATATGGGATGAAAAATTGGGTTTTTAAAGTAAACATGTTCAAAAGTATGGTCTATTTTTATATCCAATTTCAAATTTAAAATGATTTAAAATACCTAAATTGGATTAATTTATTTATAATTGATATTATTTAACTTTAAATATAGTGAAAAAAATTTCCTTCTAAATAAATTATACTAAAATGTAATTTTGAATTTAAATTCTGTATTTTTTCCTATTCATTAGGAAATGAAACTTCTCAGAAAAATACAAAAAATCTACCCTAACCTAATTTTTATCATTATATTTTAAAAATGAAGTTTATTTTTTCCTATTAAATTTATAAAAGTTCCAAAATTAAAATTTATGATAGGTTCATCATAAAAAAGGCGATAAAACTTCTTTTATAAAAATATAGGTTTTAATGAGTAAAATTTGGGTTTTTCTAATATTAGGCAGAATAAAATATTTTGGATGAATGTAAAAATATTTTATTTGATATATAAAATAAAAAAAATTATCTAAATTATCTAAAATTTTAATGAATTTAATTGATAGTAAAAAACATTACTAAATAGTGTTTTTTTTAAATCGTGTATAGTGTGCACTACAAACTAACTCAGTAATTAGTGTTTTTGCTAGATATTGAAAAAATAAAATTTATTCTAAAACAAAAATATGGTAATGTATTGGGGTGATAAATTCATCCCACCTAAAAAACATCATCCTCAAAATTTTAGGAGTATTACCTTTTAAAAAGATGTGCGTAGTTCTACTTTATAGAATCCTCTAGATCCCATGTCCCTTCATACATTTTGTGATTTATCTAGAGTATCATTACCTGATGAGTCGTTGGATTTCTCAACACATTGTCTCTGGTATGAGGAATCTATATGGGCTATTCACAATATGAAATGTTAGGTTCCAACTCTATTTCATCATTGTTGAGCACATGTGTTTGGTCTGGAATGTACATTCATAGAATAGATAAATGGAACACATCATGTAACTTTGAGAGATGTGTGAGAAATTATAAATGATATATAATTATTTAAACACTTTCAAAAATTATGAAGGGTCTAATGAACCTAGGAATCAGTTTCCCTTTCTTATCAAACCTTATAACACCCTTCCACGGAGATACTTTTCAGAAAACATGATCTTCCACATAGAACTCTAAATCATTCATCTTGTTATTAGTATACATTTTTTAAAAAATTTGTGTGCCTTTAATATGATCCTAAATATCCTTTACCTTTTTCATCATCTATTCAATATGTTTTTAGCCTATTATTTTACATTCACTAACTTTATCCCAAAACAAATGGATTATGAAACCTCTTTCCATATAATGATTTACATGGTGAAAATTGAATACATGAAAGAAACTATTATTATAGTAAAACTATAAAAAATGTAAGTATGGGTCCCATATACCTTCAGAATCAAGTGATCATGACCTCAACTCATCTTACATTGTTTGAATTGTTATTTCAGACATTTCATCGATTTGGGGATGGTAGGAAGTGATTAAATGAAGTTCAGGATTAAGATTCTTCTGAATAATTTTCTAAAATTTATATATAAATTGTGGATCTTGATCAGAAAAAATTGTTGTGTGAATAGTGAAGTATAACAACTTCATTAAAATGGAGCATTGTGTGGTTCTCAAGGGGACGGTCTTCTCTTATGAAAATCCAGTGTGCATATTTGGTTAGGTGATTACCGATAAACTATATAGCATCATTCCTACTAGGAGTCTTTGGTAGTTCCATGAAAATTTTAGTAGTAATTTCATCTATTTTCTACACAAGAATAAGAAGAGGTTTCAGGAATCCATTAGGATGCTTCCTCACAGATTTCAATTGTTGAAAAACCAAACATCTGGACACATAATGAACAATTTCCCTCATGAAGTTATTCCACAAAAAAAACTTCCTTCATGTATGTATACATCATTATGCTACCAGGGTGCATATTGAAATGTGAGCTATGGAAATATTCCAAAAATACCTTTTTATGTTAGGTATATATGGAACACGATTTCTTTTTCCAAATTTTTGAATAACACCATCATAAACAAAGTCTTCTAATTTTTCATCATCCACAACTTTAATTTTATTATGTTTATTCTCATCAACTGAATGAGAATTTTTTATCCTCACTAATAAATATGGTTTTGAATTTTTTTTTTAAAAATGATTGATATCTATTGTTACTTATAAATTCCCATATCAATCATTACTAGATTTATGAACATAATATCCTTCTCAATCCTCAGTTGGGTTTGAAATCCTTGATTCTTCCTACTCAGACCATTTTCTACGTTATTTTCCTTCTCTAACTGCTAGTGTATTGATAAATCATAATCCTTAAGTATCTCGAGCCATCACTATTATCTCATATTGAACTATTTTCATGAGAATATGTATTCAATAATTTTAGGATCTATTTATTTATCACATCTTTCACCATAGATATTATTTATCAATATTTTCTAAGATAAAATTACAGCTTCTAACTGAAGATCATGGGTTAGATATTTATATATGTGAGTCATCAATTTCCTTGATGCATATTTGATAACATTATAATTTTTCATTCGGGAAAAAACAATTCCCTTCATCGATGAATCAATATATACGAAAATCACATCACTTCTAGAAGGTAGATTCAAAATCAGAGCATTGATTAATCCTCCCTTTAGTTCATCAAATCATTCTTTACATTCATTTATTTAAAATAATATAACACTTTTATGTGAATTCTTGGTTAATGGGTGAGCTAATTAATAAAAATTCTGAATGTATTTCCAATATTAACCTTGAAAACCTATGAAACTACACACCTCAGTTATGTTTGTTGGTGTAGGACATTTTCTGACTGCCTTTTTCCTTGTAGGATCAACTGATATTCCATCCATGGAGACCATATTAGCAAGAAATGAGTCCTCTTTAATCTATAAATAAAACTTACTAAATTTAACATAATACCCTTTCATTATAAGAGTCTTAAAAATAATACACATGTTATTCTAATCATCCTCATTAGTTTTACAAAAAATGATAATAAAATATTCCAATACCAAAAAAATCAATGATATATTCCTTGAGTACTCTGTTCCTTAGGTATATAAAAATAGGGGTGCATTAGTCAATCCAAATGGAATTACTGTATACTAATAATGTCCACACATCATCCAAAAAGTTTTCTTCAAAATATATACCTTTATTACAGGCAATTTTTGATACCCAGAATGAAGATCAATATTTGAAAAATATTGGACTCTATGAATTTTACCAAACAAATCATCAATGTGTGGTAGAGGATAAATTTTCTTGATTGTAATATCATTGATTTTAGTATAATAAATGCACAATATCAGGGATCCATAATTCTTATTAACACATAGAATAAGGTATCACCATGTTGAAACAATAGGAAGAATAAATAAATTATTACCCAAATCCTCTAGTTGTTTCTTCAATAATACTAATTCTACAGTTTCTATTATATATGTATTCTATGATATTTGCCTTGAAAAAGGGATTAATTCAATGGAAAATTCAATTTCATGCTATAGGGTATGTCTAGGTAATTCCTCAGGAAATACATCAATGTACTTCTGCACAATAGGTACATACTCAGTTTTATGGCTACCATCTTTATTAGTATTTGTTTTTTCTATTATTCCATGAGAATTTAATTTAGTAGAGCTACTATGGGTGGATCTAAAACCTAAATATTGGGTACAACTATAAGTGAGGCACATGGCGCTATAGAGAAATATTAGTAAACACGCAAGGCCAGGGACTTGACCCTACGACCTTCCCCTCACCCACAATCCCTTACCACCCCACCACCAACGGTGGGGCCTAGGGTGGATCTACATAAGAATAATGTGAGGAAGATTATTCTCTAAAGATAATGAATTTTTATTCTTCCTCACAAATCATATTTTCATTCATCTTAAAAAAAAATTGGCACCATATATTGAGAGATAGTCCATATAGAGGATTGTATCAAATTCAACCATACAAATGATAACAAGGTTAGAAAGTAAAGCATTTTTATGTGTCAAAATTGGGACTTCTAGACATTAATTTGTTGTAATGCGACTTTACGTAGGAGTCTTGAATGAAAACTATCTTATTAAATCAAATTGAAAATGTCAATGTTTATTTCCAAACTAAGTATATATAAAAGAGTGCGATGATCCATAATCAAATAAGGAATTGAAAAAAAATTAAGATTGGATTAATATACATACACTTACATCATTTGGTGATTCTACCTCCACTAGAGTGATGGTATAATCTTAGCCATATCCCCTAGGCCTCTTTTGTGGATGAGTCCCTTAATACTTTGGTCATTAATGTGTATAGTTTCCCATCTACCTATAGTTGAAACATTGTATAATAGTGTTTCCATCATTCCTTTTAACTAATGATCGTAGTGAACCCTACCTCTAAACTTATAACACACTTCCAATCCCTTAAAACATTTCATGGGTTCTTTTTCCCACAATTATCACAAGGTGAAAAAAAAATTAGTTTTGTAACTCTTCTTGGAAGCATTCTATTTTTCAGGATGCTCATATAGCCTATTTTTCTCTTACTTTCCCATGAATATATTGAATATATAAAATTACATCTCTATTTTTAGGGAATATAAAAAATTTCATATGATTATAAATTATGAGAAACTAGTGGCCTTTGGAGATATACATTAAGGACATAAAATAAAATATAAATATTTCACTATGTGTTGTGTATTTCCTCTATAGCCTACCTGGATAACCTTATAATAGAATCATCATAATCCTAAACACTTTAGTATACCATTTTTTTATGATAAGAAACATTGTATTCATCTCCATTTATTGATAATGAGGGAAGTATTTATTAATGAACATATCTTAAATTTTTTTTCATTGTATGAGTTTTGTTTCTTCTAACTCTAAATTATTATAGACCAAGGACAACCATTGACTGTCATCACCTTGGAGACAATAAACTACAAGTGTATAAATTTCAATTTCACTACATCTAAAATCCATAAATATATTCTCTATAGACTTAATCCATTAATCTGTTATAATGGTATTAGTAGTGAAACTAAAATATGGGGGCTTCTATCACTTAAAGAGATCGAGAATCATATATTCTTTCTATGGAGTATGTTGCTACATTCGAGCAAGGTTATTTATCATAACCAAATCATAGTGCCCTAATACTTCCCTTATTTAATCTATTCTAATACCGTATTTTTTGGTATCTTCAGTAGGAAAATCTATGCATTTTTCATGAGTATTGATACCATTCATCCTTCAATAGGCCATTTCAAAATAATGTTATATACTTAGTTATCTCATAGAATCCTAATGTATAATATCAAATATGGTATAGCATATAACATAAATTTATGAATCATAAATCATAGAATCATAAACATTGATTTCATTAGGGACATCATTACTTTTAAATCCTTCATATTGGTTTGTAATGAAAATGTGAGTTATCCTAAGAATATCCCTTGGGATTTTCCAACCATGTGTGTAGTAAGGCCAATTGTCATGTACTAGGTTGCACTAAAGTCAGTCCCATGAAACCTTGTTAGAGTTATTACCCCTAGTTACATATGTGTGAAATAACATTGATATGTAGTGTCCATATAGGGACTAATTTCTAAGAAGACTCACATAATCATTACCATACAATAATTCTAGGATTTTATTTTATACTTGTCCTCAAATTATATCTTAGGGTTATGTTAGATAATCTATGATTTTTTAAATCATGTTTCTGAGGTTGTTTCTAAACTTATTCTAATACCAACTATAACACCCTGGCATCGAGAAGCCCATAGCTTGTTAATTACTTTGTTACATTGGAAGATATGCAAGAAAAAAATCCCAAGGGACTGAACTTTATAGTAGTTTTGGAAATTGGATTGCATACATGATGCCCATATTACATTAGGAAATATAAAAATATAACATAATAGAATGAAAATACTAATAAATTTCATCCTTGAAAGTATTTCAAAGGATTCCTCATCATAAATCGTGGAAAGGAAACAAAAATAAGTGTGAGTGCTAATGCTTAGTAAGGGTAAGTAAAGAGGAAGGAATAATGAATCAATTAAAATTATTGAACATGGCACGGTAAATAATAGATAACACATTTCATATAAATAAAATGATAAGGAATAATCAATATGGAATGTAATAACTGAAAACACAGTCCATTCAATCGATAAACTAAGAATGAAATGAATCCATATTTTTTTCATAGTGAATATATCGTGGATAATAAATACTGAATCATAATGAAGTAAATGTTTAATTACTATAAATCATATCTTAGGAATATGAAAACCACTAATTTCAATATCTATCCTATAGAATATTTAAATCTATAGGTAGAAACTTGTTCAATTTGTCCCATTGATTTGTCTCATGAAAACCTGTTAATGCATCGAGGGGCTATATAAATTATGGTCCCCACCCATAACTACAATTCCAAAACATTCCTCATTTCGATTAATTGTTATAATTATTATACAATATGACTTATCAAATTTCCGTATTGAATAAATAAAACATATTTATCAATATTTACCTAGAAAATCTAATAATTGTAAATTAAACACTGTATTCAAAATGGTATATTATTTAAGAAATAATTATACCCATCCCATTGTCCCATTAATATCTAAAATAAAAATAATTTTCAATGGAAAATTTTCATAAGTAATTGATTTTTTCAATATAATGTTAACAATCACAAAGGAAGTGATATTGTAAAGATAACTTTTACCAATTTGTAACATTCAGGTCAAAACTAATTGGATTAGATAATTCAAAGAATGAATATAAATAAAATTAATATAAAAGTATTCATAATATAATATATGAAAATAGTAATTATATACCCTGTAAAAAAGAAGTAAGTGGTGAATATGACACTTATCTCAGAGATGTGAAAAGTGAGATGAAAATCTCTAACCTTTCACTTCCTTTTGGGTGAACATCCTTTAAACTCCTATATAATGGTTTTTTATAATTTCAATAACTTATCCCATAACCATACTCAAATTTATAATATCATATACTATATTATTATAATGTCTTATTACCCATTTGGTAACAATCTTTCATTATTTTCACTATTTCAAGTGTTAATTGCATAGTTGTTCGAGTATGTTTTGACTTATTGGTTTTTTTCTTATTAAATAGTTAATGATTTCATTATCTATAGAATTTAAATATTGATGAAAATATTAAATATATATCTACTATATATGTGTTTATAATAATGTAATAATATTTTGGGATATTAAATGAAATGCAACATTCATGGAGACTGTAGTTCGTACGCACTCATAAATACTAATTACATATCTTTATTGGATTAAAAGTCTAAAAAGTATATGATATATATGTATGTGTGTATATTTTAATAATAGTATCATATTTATTCCATACATGTCATATATTTTAATTTCAAATAATCCCAAAAACATTCCATGTATAGCGTGAATGATCAAATCACTTTGAGTAGGTGGTACTCCACACATCCACAAACTATGTTATCATATTCCCACAAAATGGAGTGGATAAATGTAATATCATATTACCTATCTATTAGGTATGAATTTAACATAATTTTTGTTTTCCTTTTCTTGTTTCATGTATAGGATTGAGAAGGAGTTCATAGGATACCTATAACGGTGAAGTCAGATATTTTTTGGTCTCACAACTTTAACAATTTTTTTATAGGCTCCATGAGGTTTTCACGCCATGTAACTAGGTTAAATTACATGTAATAGTTAGTGGATACAAGTCTTGAAAGTTTACATGATGTGAAGTGATGTTTCATGTCATGAATGTTTTAAGTAATTGATTTTTAATCTGAGGTGATGGTATTTCTAGCATATGTGGGACTTTAACGGTTACACAACTTGTAACTAGGTTACACATCATGTAACATCCCACATATAGTTTTTCAAACATGTGTTAAAGTATTTTGTTTTGTTTAACTCTCTGAACTCTCCTTCTCTTACCCTAGGGAAATTCTCATGCGATTTTGGGAGACTCCTCTCATTTTAGAATGATCTGATCAACATTTAATCTTCGTTGCAATTGTGGTGTGTATCTTTAGGTAATTTATCATTGTAATTATTCATTTCCATTGATCATGGTATATCCCTTAGGTTTTTTTATCATATTGTTTTGTCTAAGTTGGTATTTTTTCATGAAGTCTTCTATATATGTTGTCTGGTATCATTCAAGAGGCCATTCCTTTTTTGTCATAGTGTGGTAGGCATTCATTCTTTAGCTATGTGGGTTTCCTCATTTCCACCAACCCCTAATTTCCTAAAGTGTACCAATATTGTGAAAGGGGGTTGATTTTTGGACCTTCATGAATTCTTTTGGGTTTTTATTTATTGGTGGATCCCATTGAAGGCATGTGCAGCCCAATTTTGATGTAGGGGGTTCCGTCTCTATCCAATGTTTATGAACCTTGATATTCTTTCTTCACAAATTGGATTATTATGGAATTCGAATGATTTTGTTTTTGTGAATTGAAAATAGTTTTTAATGAAAATGGTTTTTATCTAGTTGTTGATAAATGGAAATAAAATGATTATTTTCATGTAATTGAAAATGGTTTTGAAATGGTTTTTCAAATCATTGGAAGGAATTCTGAAAATGATCACATGGTTTACCTTGGGTACATAGGTATAAGTTTTAACTTAAGTCTATCATCCTTGTTTTATGATTATTTGGAGGTTTTCCCAAGGTTATTTCCTCTATTTCTTAGGATCATTGTTCTAAGGGACATATATTTACTTTGTTAGGGTGTTTACTCATGGTGTATTCCTTTGCTTCCTAGGTTGGTGTTCAAGGAACTAGATTGTGCACTTGGTTGATTGTGGTTCGATTAGTCTTCCCATATGACCTATAGTAATCCTTAGTACTAATACATGTCCTTCTATTTTATTTTTCATGGAATTATTATTTAGCCTTAATATGCATGAGATATGGGAAATTTTCTTTGAAATTGATATACCTGATTTTTTTAGAACTATGATAAAAGGTAAATTCATGTCATGTTTTCTGTAAAACTTCTTTACTTCTTGTTATACCATGTTTTATATAAAATTATAATAGATAAAAAAATTTATAGAAATTTTCAATGGAACACATGGGTGGGGTCATATTGATCCCGTTATCTCACACCACGCACATCTCTTTGGGGGTGCATAGACCTTGGTATGTCTTCCATTATAGGGAAATTCAAGGCACTATAGTGAGGTGGTGAGGTTTTGTGTTAGCTTAATTGGGTAACTGGTGGTGATATGGTGAGAGTTCTTCAATACCATCATAGGGAGTAGTTTTTTCGTTCGGGTCCTCTACAGTTGGACTTGTCTGTTGGAGTTTTAGCTATATTTATCATTGTATCATTTCCACTGTATTCTTATAGTTATGACATAAATTTATTTGAATTATGATGTCTCTTTATTTTATATGTGTATATATATGTGATGTGTTTGTAAAGGATGTGATAAATAGTTCCCTTCGGTTTATTTTTTGATACATGGGTGCTTGTCTCTAGCCCGTGGGGATCGAGAACTCCCTTTAGGTATGAGGTAGACTAGGTCAGGTGACAGTTTTGAGTGTTACCTGGGTCAGTTCATTACAAATTAGTATCAGAGAAAGTCTATCATCAAGGGTACTTGTCTTGGAATTTCTATTATATTGTAGATAAGATTTTCTGTACTTGAGAGGTAGGTTGTGATAAGTGCCTAGCGAGCTCTTGTCATGACGAGATTCAAGTTTCTATTGGATGTTGGGATATGTGTCTCTAGTGTTGTCTTTTATTTTAAATCTCAATTTTTTCTAATGGTTTTTCTGTTTTAAGATGATATTTACTCTATTGTCTGATCATTCCTTCTGTTTTGGTGTGCAACTGTATGCCTTCAAGATGTCTTCCACGAGTTCACCATAAAGGTATAAATAATTATTCATAAGGGAATACTATAGTGGATCAGAATATAACCAAGACTGTCATATTGGAAATTCGTGATGTTGATCAAGATGCACCATGAGTTCATAACATGGTTGTTGAGGTAGACCCAGGTGCTGGGGTAGAGAGATCGCTCGTGGGAGTTCTTCCATGAGAATACACCATCCTTTAAGGGAATAAATGAAGCTAAAGAGGCGGAGGAATGGTTGGATAGGATTGATCAAATCATGTTCTTATTATAGACACCTAATAACATCAGGTTAAAGTGTACAATCTTAAGTCTTGAGGGTTACACCCAGTGATGGTGGGATTCTATGATCTAAGAAGATAAACATGTGGACTTGGATTAGAAGGGTTTTAAAACTGTGTTCTTCTAGTAGTTTTATCCCGATTCACTAATATTGGAAATTTCATTGGAGTTCCTATCCTTAATGGAGTGAGATAATTTAGTGTCATCATACACCAATAGGTTTTCTAATCTTGTTCATTTTTCTCCGAACATGGTTACGAATGACTATTTGAAGTCTCAGAAGTAACTATAGGGTTTGCAGCTGGTTATCAAATTTCAAGTGTTTATATTGAATATTTTTACCTATAATGGGATGGTAGATAGATCTATGATGGTAGAGATGGATATGGAAATAAAGGTTGGATTTTCCACCGCTTCCCTTCTATCTAGTGGGAGCTTCAATGGCGCACATGGGAAGAAGATAAAATGACAGGATCATCGCAGTGGTGGTGGAGGTGTGTCTAAATAGAAAGCCTTTTTTTAAACCATATCTTATAGTTGGAAGTATATATCTAGAATTATATTAGATTGGAAATGTCATACACACAATTATTTCATTTCTTATTCCCATGAATATGTGAAACGTCTGTGGACACGTTGGTCACATATAGTGCTTCTCTCATGCTATGACTACACATCATTATGGATAGGGTTATTTGGCTCCAAAGGCTGCTGCGGTGCAGTTAAGAGATTAGAAGACTATATGGATCTTTCCACAGGCCTAAAGAGTGAATCACATTCATGCATTATATGAGTGTCTAGTAGAATCCATGCAGGTCCAACAATAGTGAATGATATTATCCTTATTGCATCATAAGTGTCAATTTCTTGGTTTGAAATTGGTGCATCCTGCTCATTTATATCCTCAAATTTGTTTTATATAATTGAAACTTCAATTTAAATTATTTATTTTATAATATAGTTATAAATACCCCTTGAAATATAAGAGAGTTGGGGTTTTGGTGTCTTTCTTTTTCATTAACAATTGTTAATACGGAGTTCATCTGGGATTTTCTCATTATTGATCTGGATTTGTTTGACATCATCATCATTATGGATTGGCTTTTCGCTCATTGAGATGAGGTTTATTTTTATCATCATCATGTCTCAGTTCTTTCTACTAATGGTTGTTTTTGTGTGTTTCAAGGGTAGTGGGACCCGAGATCAGGATGTGTAGGGCCTACCCGCCTAGAGCTCAAGAGTGTATTGTTTGTTGTTGCATTTGATACTTATGAAATTTCTCATGTTTTTTATCTTCTTGTTGTTTTTAGAGACATTCCATATGTTTTCCCAGATTAATTTTCTAGTTTTCCTCTATATATAGAGGTGGAGTTTACGGTTGGCATGGTGTCATGTATGTAGCTGATATCGATACCTTCTTATCGTATGGCACCAGTATAGCTGAAAAATATAAAAATTCAGTTGGATAAATGTAACATCCCAAGTAATTAAGGAATAATATATATTCTTATATATGTCAATTTATGAATTATATAGTGTTTTAGAGGCTTAAAATGAGAATAAATCCAATCTTAAGCATGGAATACACTAATGTTTTTAAAAGATTGTTTTACTGCCTTTTGATGGAAAACCATTTTTAAATAAATATTTTGACAATTTTATAAGAACTATTTTTCAAAATAAACTTATTATTTATGATTGGGATATTCAAATTTACTTTAGATAAATTTTTGGTATTTTTCTGACAATGTTCATTTTTTTAATGAATAGTACAAAATACTGCATTTTACATCAAAACTGCTTTTTCATCTAATTTAATTATATGGTTATATTATATTTTTAATTGATTTTAAAGTGTAAATAGAATATATTTTTCCATTTAATCCAATTTTAGTCATTCGGATTAATTTCACTTTGGAATTGGGTATAAACAAGTGCCAAACTTTTCATAGATATTGTTTCAAAAAACCCACTATTTGTTTTGACAAAGGGAATTATTTTTAAATTAATTACTGAAATTTATATGTTTGGAATTTGGAAAAATTGATTCCATATTTGTAATCATATTGTCCAAATTATTTAATTAAGACTCTTTTGTTTTTGGACATTATGAATAGTAACTACGGTAATTATCTTTAATTATCGTGAATAATTAGTAATCAGGTAGTTAAAGATAATAAAATAATATCATAATAATAACAAATGACCCCAAAATGTGTCCTAATGCTACTGTTTGTGTCATGGCCGACCATGGTATTCCTTGTTCCAAACTTAGGGACCCCATGGAATCACTTTTGTGTGATAATGACTTTTTATCTTTTTATTTTTAAAGAATGTTAAATATAACAATGTTTGTAACACCTAAGTAAAACAATTTTAATTTTGTCTATATAAAGTATCTATTAGTCTATAAATAGTCATTGGAAAGATAAAAATATTTCCTACATCATAGTATATTTTTATAATTTTTAGACATTTAATAAATTAAATTATTTATGACATCATGATGATGCAGCAATTACCTCATTAATGAACGATTTAAATAAAATGAAAAGATAATGTAAAATATAAGACTTACACTTTTCAAAAACCTATTGGATGAGTATATTTAGAACCCTTATCACCGTATCCTTGAAATATATCAATGTGGATCCTTTTAAATCCGAAACACATTTCAATATAAAGTAACATTTTATAACATTACAAGAGTGCCCCTCCTCTCCTCTTATAAAAGGCCCCCACCTCTACCTCCTTACCCACACTTCTCAAGCCATTTTCTCGGCCAAAGTCTGGTCATTTTATCTCTAAACATCCCTATATTAATTCTAGAATCCTTACCTTAGGTAGAAATCTCTTCAAGAAACCCTTTTGGTTCCAACCAAGAGGAGTTAACCGATTTAAAGGTAAAGACTTCTCTAATGTTCTTTTGTTTTATTTTGCTTCTCCAACCCCCTAAACTCTTTTTATTCATTTATTTTATAACAAAACCATTATCTTCAATATACTAGTATGTTTTTATAAGAATTATTCGAGCTACACTTACACACACCTACATCTAATGGTTAAATAACATACTGTTTCCGTGGATGGTGAATTTCTGCCTCACAAAACGATGATTGTTCAATATTCTTCGAACACCTTCAAAGGTGGCCATTAATATGTCACTATATATATATATGATATATAATATGTTTATTTTTTCCTTAATATTATGTATTTTTCTTTTATGTCATACCTTTATAGCTTCCATTATGGGTGAACACGATATCTTCATTTTAGGAAGTGCGGACTACCGCCCTCTCAAAGTGATTTGATTCGTTAATGCCATATGTGGGACATATAAAGGATGGAGTTAATTATATTATATATTATATTATAATGTAGTTATAATATACCTTTATATCATTATGATTCCATTCTATAAAATATGAAATAGAAATGAAAGTAGCGTTCATGCGTACGTACGGCTTACCGTCTCCATGAATGGTGCATTTCATTTCTTACCTCTAAAGGTTATGTAATATTATAAAGGAATATATATACTGGATATATATGATATATATGATATCTACATCATGAATATAATTCTGGATATAATGGATACATGAACAACTTGTAATTATAAAGAGTTTATTTTTGACTCAAGTACCAATGATCGACAAAACGACCATTATTAACTTAAATAATTACAGTGTTCATAACATGGTAATAAGTAATATAAAAGGAATAATGAACTTGAAAAAGTTTCTTAAGCAAGTATAAATTAACTCAAGTTTATTATTTAGGAGGTTAAAGAATGATCGAGTCAAGTCAGACCCGAGGTATGGGACATTGTCTCAATCTCCTTTCATTGAGGCATATTTGGTTTTATACACAACTTTCTTTTATACGGTGTATAAACCCCTTTGACTTATATGTTTATTCAAAAGGAATATTTTTTATACTAAGAGTTTACTAAATGACAAAAGGGAATGTTTTTTTTCATATGTATGTGGAGACAACAACTTCTACACCACCGTGACCATTATTTGAGTTTTGGCTTCCTCTACGAGCCATAACTTTTTTTTAAATGAATAATAAATACCATGTTTTACTTTTATTTTATTTTGGTATTGAAAATGGTTTTGATAATTTTTTTATTATATCAATGTGTTATTGATATCTTGTGATTGAAATGTGGAAATGTTATATTTCCTTTATGCATGTTTTATGTGATACGATTATGTTATGGTTCTTGGGCATTGTTTATGAACATGGGTGGTTCCGTGATAAACTAAGAGCGGGTGAGCCTGATATAGCTCTCCAATTCACTAGGTAACGCGATGGGGTTAAACGTTAAGGTTTCTCCGAAGAGATTTAGGGAATATACAGTGATGGGTATTCCAAATATAACCATGAGGGTTACTCCCTACATAAGAATTTTATGAATGCCTCAAGTTACCTCTATGTCTTATGTTTTTTATGAGTTATTCATAAATCTTATGATTTTATGAGGTATGTTAACGTGCTTCTGTTTTACGAGTAAAGTATAATTTCATTGATTCTTCTGTATACATGTACTAGTGTTTAATTTACGTATTTTTATATCTCTTACTAAGCTTTTTATGCTCATCCCAAGTTTTTGAAATGTTTTTCACAGGTCAAGGGAAAGGTACATGATGTGATGATAGTGTCAAGAAAGTGTCAAGAAAGAATCCATGTTTTATTTTAAATATGTTTCCATTGATGGGAAAAATGAGTACTATCTTTTATTTAACCACTTTTTTAAAATGTGGAATGTAATGCATGATTTATGATCTAATTCTCTAAAACTCTAAACCTGAAAAGATCATCAACGTGTATTCTTGAAATAACTCAATATTAAGTAATTTTAAGGTTGGGGCCTTATAATAACCTATTGGAAATAGTTTCTATTCACCCTAGTTTTCCCCTTGGGAAGCCCCTATTTTTTTGTGAAGATATTGGATGGTTCACTTCAGTTGTATTTATACTATCAGAAGTTAAACCGGGTAAGATTCAAGAACAATTACCCTTTACCTCATGTGGATGATTTGTTTGATCAGTTAATAGGGAAAAAGTTGATCTTGA
The DNA here is from genome assembly GCA_963277665.1 of Viscum album. Classification (NCBI taxonomy): domain Eukaryota; kingdom Viridiplantae; phylum Streptophyta; class Magnoliopsida; order Santalales; family Viscaceae; genus Viscum; species Viscum album. The sequence continues at coordinate 877,650,251 of OY728136.1, forward strand.
AGACTTATATTTGGTCGGGTTATCATCAGCTCATAGTTTGAGCACCTGGTATACCAAAAAAATCATTTGGGAGCAGGTATGGCCATTATGTATATCATGTGATTCCTTTTGGCCTAACTAATGCTCCTGTATTTTTTATGGATTTGATGAATCAAATATTCCATCAATATAATGAAACTTTTTCGATAGTTATCATATATGATATTTTTGTTCTATTGGAAATACAAGCGTGAGATTCAATGATCTCAACTGGTTTCTCCAAAACAGAGACTTCCAACTCCAACTCAATTTCATCCCAACTCAGAATGTGATCAGGATATGGATGTTACTTCTTGATCTAAGATATGTTCAAAACATCATGAATACTGATCAATATAAATGGAAATGATAATTTATAAGAAAACTAACCAATCCACTTAGTGTCCTCAAACAGTCTGACAAATCTCAGAGCCACCATTACCTATTTTCAAAGTTGACACAGACACAACTGAGGAGATAATATCTAGAAAACACAGTCACAAATTGAAAACTCTATAAGATGATTTCCTCGATCCGTATATGATTTATATTGATATGGGAAGTAAACAGGCATTAATTCACATCCTAAATCCTTACTTATGTCCCTTGTACCAAACTTCATCTAAATAATGATACTTCACCCACATCAACCCAAAAAAGAGGTGACCAACATGGGTGACCATACAACACATTAAAGAGAACCATTATTATAGATGAATGGTAATTTTTGTTGTAAAAAATATACCAGTCCCAAATGGATATCCCATGATCCACCAAAATCCAAGACACAGGCATGAAGAATATCCTCCAGGATATGGATCACATGCTTCATTTGACCTTTTTTATTTTGGATGGGTTCTCTCATATTCCTTAACCTAATTCCTTTACGTAATAAGTAATTCACAATGGATTATAAATTGATTGAGATTAATAAAATCATATCTCATAAGAGTGTCTATATAGGATTTTATTCTTTGGACCAATCAATATGAACAAGGTTAAAGATTTAGTTGATACCTAACTACAATTATTCATGGTGATTAACACTATGTGAATTTTTTCCACAACCACATCCACTTTCCCATATCCAGATAGAGATGTAATTTTATGAATAACCATACAATATCTAATTCCCTAAAACATAAATATATTATTATATATTTAGAATTATCCTAGTGACTTATCCCAAGGCATTTTACTAATTTTTTCTTTTACTAATCCCTAAAATATTGACTATTATATTAATTAACCTAAAGGGAAATCAACACCTTTTAATTTATGATCAATCTGGACTTATCAAGCAATTAATTATCCTCAACTAATAAAATATTCCCAAAAGATATATAAACCATGATCTAACACTGTATATGATGTCCCTAATGTTTTATCCTTCTCAATTACATGACATAATAAAAATTTTCATTATAATAATTTCAAAGGAATTTTAGGATTATATTTGTAAAGATTTGGGGAAAATCATTAACTGACAAAACCTGTGTATTTTCATAGTAATGTAAATTATTACAACTATATAAAACTTCCTTAATCCATAAAAATTATTCAACATATTAAAAAATTTCTACACCAATGATACTACTTTATTAATTCTCTTCATAACCTGGGGAAATAGAAACATAATTAAGGGTTGAGATCAGGTACCCAATAAATGGTAAAAATTAAATTAGAAAACGACATGGGAAGACTTTGGGAATGATATAATAATATGAATGTCATATAAATATGATAAGTACATGAGGTATAGTATTGTAATAAATACATGATGCATAACATGAAAATATGGCTACAATATAACATGATAAATTCATAAGAATCGCACAAAATTTCATCAATAATTCATCATGTAATCATATTACCATATTTATTCAAAAAGGTATCATAAAATATTACAAAGGAATACATCCAAGGTATCATTAACTTATAATCTCTAGAGATTAATTTTTTACCCAATGTAGCAAAGCACTGTTAGCGAATAACCATTATATTACCCTAATATTTATTAAGTTATTATAAAAAATTACCATTATATGTTTCAATGGTGTCACAAACATGTCATATATTTGGATTAATAATTACTCAATGCGTTAGAGTACTATCAATGTGATCCTTTTATGTTACAAAGGTTCTTAATTGGGGTATCATAAAATATTAACAAGGAATAAATCCAAGGTATTCTATGAGAATATCATAGGAATGAATAGTTTTTGTTAGAATATATGTTAAATATATTTTTTTAGAATTAAGAAAATTTATATGGAAATAAGAAATATATTTTCTATTTTTTAAAACATTTATAAAAATGTTTTATAAAATTATGTGAATAAGAATTTCTTTGAGAAACCATCAAGACATAGATATTAAGTTTAATCAACATAGGAAATTGATGTAGGAATATGTTTTCAAAGGGAATAAAATATTTAAAAGATATTAAAGGAAACATTATTGACAATATCATAAAATATAAAGTTATGAGTCACATTCAAAATTTATTTTAAAAAATGTGAATTAAAAATATTGACAACATTTATTTTTTAAAAATAAATCTCAATAATATATCCTTGGAAATATATAAAGTTAATTTATAGAAATGTGATATTGAAGATAAAAAAATATATTTTTAAAGGATGCAAATCCTTTTTAATGTTTTAAAAAATATTTTTCAAAAATCCAAACTCTAAAAATTTAAAAAAAATAAATTTTAAAATTGGATAGCGGATATGATAAAGAAACATGAGATAACACATAATTAGGATTCCAATTATAAAGGATAACTTCATTAGGAATGAAAAATATAGAAAATGAAGGAAATTGTCTTTAATGTGTATGATAATTATTCATAAAAATGATATATGTTTTGGGTAAGAGATTCATCAAGGAAAAATATTTAGATTAAAAATTAATTTTCTATATATATGAGGAGAAATTAATATAAAATAAAATATTATGGTGGAATACACTAGGCTTGGTAGAACAAAGTTCAAGAATAACCATTATAACTCAATTAAGAGAATTGAGTTAAGTAAAACACATTCAAAATTTAGGTATTTTGAATCAAAATAAATTTTAAGAAATATTTTGATTTATCTCATAAAACCCCATGGATTTCATGAAAATAGTGAAAATATATTCATTAGGTAATAACCTCACCATATCAAAAATATCATGGTCATAATTTAAAATATATATCAAGAAATTTAATTTGAGGCAAATAATCCCTTTCATATTTCCTGAATTCCACTAAAGTGATTGAATATCATATATAACAAACATAAATTTCATAATTGTCTATTTATGAACCATTTTATTATCTATAAAAATTTATAAAAATCAGTTATAATTATTCTCTACATGTATATCAAATAGTGATTATTTATTTTTAACATCGTGATTAATCTTAACAGTTTTAAAATAATTTTATAATAGCAGTGGTGTTTATCATTATTCATTAAAAGTTCATCATTTCCATATAATAAGTTTTATTTTAATTAATTTTTTATAACTACTCATAATGTTATAATTTCATTTCATATGTACTTTTATTATTACTCTTGAGGATGAACTGAACGACGAACTTGTTTTGATAATCTATAACAAACGAATGATGTTTCCATAATTAAGGAGTTAAAGGTTTATATTTACATTCCAAAAAAACATAATTTAATTATTAATATCCCATATTAGGTTTCCAAATCCTTCAATTATATAATTTTATAGTGTTTCTCATGAAGGTGGTTAAACCAACCAAAAAATCACATTCTACAATCTATGTATGATAATGGTTATAGAAAAGATTATTTTGTTATATTATCATCATTAAAAAGTATATTGAAATTATATAGATTATATTATTTTAATGAATAATAATTGTGATGATTTATAATATGGTAAATTAAAAATATGTTGTCACATATAAATAAATCATTTTCCATTTTGATATGTTCGTTTTATGAGGTTAATTTTAAAATGGTATTTTTTTACCAAAAGTGTATCCAGAATGATTAAATTATATTTAAATAATATAAATCAAGACATAAGTAAAATATTTATTTAAATAACCTATTTATAGAACCATAATTAAATGTTAATATGAAAAACAAATCATGACATTTAGGAAGTCATTAGTCTACACACATACATGAGATATATTGTAATTTTTTCAGTTGAATGAGAGGGGAATTGATAATGGTTATTGTAAAGACTCGACCCCAGTTACCAGGATCTGGTGACTTATTACATTACATAGGAATAGTTATAAGATAGTTATATCCCAAAGGAATGAATAGTTAAGTAGATTTGGAAATCCATATACATACATAATTGCAACATTACAACTTGAAATGAAATACAACATAAAATTTTCATTGGGAACATCCACAAATATAAGTTTATCCCTGTAGGTCATTCATAATAGAATTATTCTAGTCCTGAGAAGAAAAAACATAATAAAGGGGTGATCTCAAACCCTTATTAAGAGTAATAAATATAGAAGATGATAACATAACATAAGCATTAGGAATGGGAAATAATTTAAAACACATGACTTTAAAAGTAATAAACTTGAACATATTATGGCTGGAATTGGAACTGAGTAAATATTTCTATAATAAAACATAATTATGGGAATTCTACTAGTCGAATAACAACATGAACTATAAATTTATAGCTTCATAATAAGGGAAATTAAAATTTCAGAAATTTTGAAACATATCATCAAGGCCTCAACCAAGACATCTAAAAATGATTAAGGTCGCGGCCAAAACCATATCTAAAAAATGGGCAAGGCCTTGGCCATGTCCATATATATTTGTCTCATGAGACCCACTGATATATCTAGGGGATATAGAGGTCCCTAACCATCACATAATAAGTCTAATTAATTCCTCATATGAATTGGGATAAACATAAACAACATAAATATTCATATTGAAACTAACATATGAAATTTCAATATCGTTTTCCAAATATTAAGCATAAACACTAACAATTGAGAGTAAAATGGTGAATGGTTTTACGATATCACATCCCCAGTAAAACTAATAATAAACCATTCAATTAAATATGGTATATGATATCATAAAATATTAATTTCAATAATACATAAAAATTAAAAAAATTGTTGAAACAAATTAAGATATTCTAATAAAATCATCTAGTAATTCTTGAGATAAATACTCTTTTATTTTAAAAAGAAGAGTTATTTTGGAAAAGTATACATATAAAAACGTAATGGAAGTAATATATTATTTTAATAACAAAATGAGTGATTTTATAAAGATAATTGTTTCTAAAAACAGATTATAGATTGCCCTTGAAAATAGGTAAGAATTTGGGAAATTCCCTTAAACCGGGCTTCTATTTTGGAAAGAATGTTTTTGAAATACCCTCTAAAAATGTATAACTACCCTTAAATTAAAGTATGATTCTGGTTGGTTCACATATATAAAACATTAAAATAGAATTTATGAGGGTTAAATTTTCATAAATAATAATTTTATTGTGTTATGTATAGAATAAGAGTAACCCGAATGAAAATGGGGATTCTTGTAAAAACCTTTACCTTAAGTCTAAAGTTGTTCCAAAATTGATCTTAATGACCAGAATAATCAAATTTAGGTTCATAAATTAATGATTCTAGAACATCATATACATGTAAATGATTTATTATAACCATATTATGTTCATTAATGGCCTTTTTATGGGTTAAGACATTCTATTTCATTTTTTTGGAGTGTTTTCTTCCTTGGTTTTTATGATCGATTTACTTATATTCCTGTATGGATAAATATGTATAATGAGAATGGTTGTCCAGAATAGAAGTTTTATGTTTTTCGTGAAAAACACAAATATTACATGTTCATAAAAGTTTTTTGGTCATTGTGAGTGAAGATGAATCATAATATATAACATTAATGACAATTGTTTGGGTTAATTGGCGGTTCCTGATCACAACACACTTTGATTTATAAATTAATTTAATGAGTAAAAAAGGATTCCAGAACCTCAAATAAGTTATAATACATATATTATAGTATTTTTATACCATTAAAATGGTTTTGTGATCAGAATTGAAGATGGTAATAGAAATTGAAAACATGTCATCCTTGAATGTGATAAATTAACACATCTCGGATGGTGTTTTCATTCCTAGTATAAAAGAAGGGGAAATGAGAGATAATTATTCATTCATCATAACAAAATTAAAGTATGTGTAAGATACTGGAATAATCATATAATTTTGATGAAAGCATGTGAGGAGAGAAAAAGAAAATAAATGAACTTGAAATAAAATAAATGAAAAGAGGAATTTACCTCTTGAAGTAATCTTCTTTGAGAGCCTCTTTAGGGGAAGGGTTTTTGTATTTTTATGAGACCAAAGGCTAATGTAAATGGGGTATGAGATTAGGAATATATTTGGGTAGAATCTAGACAAGGAACAATACTTTAGAGGAGTTCATAGAAGAGGGAGTGAGTTGGGGTTTATAGTGGAGGAGAGGAGGGTTTTCCCATTATTTTACTCATTATTTTTTTATTTTTTCCAAAAAAAGCCAATATTATTTATTCTTGTGACCAGGAATAGTAATATGTGCATTTTAGTTCGAACCAATGGTCTTTTACATCATCCATGACTCAATATTGATGTAGAAATTCATTTATTTATCATTTTTGTAAATTATCGATTTTCACTATTCACCAAAAATTCAAGTATTTCAGAAAAATCCCAAAAATTCACCCTAACTATATTTTAATGTGTAGATTTCAAAAATGAACTCCATTTTTGGAAAATAATTTTCTTAATATTATTAATTTAATTTTCAAATAATATCATAATTTATTTGAAAAATAACAATTTTAAAACTATACTTCGTTTTATATCACATTAAAAAATTAATCAGATCTCATTATCTTAGAACCTTAAGATAAAAAAATAATAATACGATTTATTATTCCTAGGGGTCATATTACTATTAATATTAGTATTCATAAGAGTATTCTACTATTCACCAAAAAAATTATGTTTGTCTTATCAGACTCTAAATATCTTACTGAATACGACTGTGTATATCATTTTTTTGAAATTCAAATCATAGAGGTGGAAAAATAATGTTTACTGGCTAGGTTATAAAAAATTGGTGTTTTTTAGAGACATAGTGTATCATGCATTCAATATTAAATTTATGTGCAGAAACTTGGGGTGTTACATTATCCACTCCTTACAAAAATTCCATCCTTGAAATTATGAGAATGTTACCTTACAAAAAGATTTGGGTAGTTTTTCATCATAATCTCCTCAATCTCCCATGTTTCTTCTTTGATTTTATGATTTTTACAAAGTATCGTTACCAATCGAGTCATCTGATACCTTAACACTTGTTCTTTAGTGTCCAGAATCTGGATAGGCTCTTCACAGTATGATAGGTCAGGTTCCAATTCTATTCCTTCAAAAGTGAGGACATGTGTTGGTTATGGAATGTACTTTCTCAGCAGTGAGACATGGAACACAATGTGTAGTTTATACAGGATATGTGGAATAGTTAAACGATGTGTAAAAGCTCCAATTCACTCTATAATTTCAATGTTTCCTATGTACCTAGGTCTCAGTTTCCCATTCGTCCTAAATATTATAACACACTTCTATAGAGACACTTTTAAGAAAACACGATTTCCACTTGAAACTCCAAATACTTATTTTGATTATCATCATATCTTTTTTTTCTACTTTGAGCTTCTTTGATATGGCCTTGAATAGTCTTTAACTTCACTAATGTTCCCTCTACAAGCACTGGGACCATAATCTTCCTTTCTCCAACTTCATCCCAACAAGTTGGTGTAGAACATCTCTTTCCGTACAATGATTCATATGGTTCCACTTGAATACTTGAATGGAAACTATTATTGAAGGAAAACTCTTCTAAAGGTAAATATTGATCCCACGTACCATTAAATTCAATTGAAAATTATCTCAACATGTCCTCTATGGTTTGGATCATCCTTTATAATTTCCCATCAGATTGTGGGTGATATGAAGTACTCAATCAAATCTCAGTTTCCAAAGCTTTATGAAGAATTTTTGAAAATTTATATGTAAATAATGGATCATGATAAGAAACAATTGAGAGAGGTTCCCCATTAAGTCTTAAAACTTCATTGATATAGAGTCGTGCTAGGATATCTAGTTTAAAATCCTCCCTTATAGTGAGAAAATATGCAGATTTCATGAGTCAATCAACAATTACCCATATTGCATCATTCTTTCTTCAAATTTTTGGTAATATTGTGACAAAATCCATGGTTATGTCCTCCCATTCCCATGTATGAATAGGTATATGTTTCATGACTTCTCTTGGATCTTTCCTTTCGGCCTTCACTTGTTGATAGACTAAATATCTTGAGACATAATCATCAATTTTCCACTTCATGTTATCCCACTAGAAATGTTTCTTCAAATATAAATATATTTTAGTGATACTATGATTTATAGATAAACTATAGCTATTCGAATCATCCAATAACTTCATATTTATCTCAGGTATAGAGGGAACACATAGACTCTTCCCAAATTTGAGAATTCCATCTTCACATACAAAGTCAACCAACTTCCCTTCTTTCAAAACATTAATTTTCTTTTGAAGGTTATCATCATTAGGCCAAGAGATTTTAATCCTTTCTAATAAATATGGTTGGGAAACCAAATGAAAAATTAGGTACTTTTCACCTTCTTTGTCAATTCACATATCCATCCTCACTAGATGGAGAAAAAGGAAAAACCCGCTCCGGCGAAGCTCGATGACCGCGGTCCCTACGAGCATCCGAGAAGTTTGAATCTCTTCATGTATGTCCCGGATCACGTTGTCTGCAGGAAAGAATCAGACACTTTGAAATCGATTAAGGAGCATGATGACGTGAAGCTACTTTCATTCGCAGGTCTCGCTGGAGTATCTCTTGCTTTACCGAAAAATAGGGTTCCTCAAAGAATAATCCGTAAAGGTGCTAATGCGCATGTAGCGGCTTCAGATGGTGTTGTCTTGGAAAGAATCAAACTCTGTAATAATTCCTTTATCTCTCTCATCTCTTTATCCAAAGGCATAAAACCTTGTAAAGTGGCGGAATTAGTTAATCATCTATCCAATATTTGGGGATTCTCTGATTTCAAATGTGCCTATATTGGCCGTGGGTTCTTTCATTTTCTATTTCCCTCTGCGGATCTAAAGAGTAGAGAATGGAGTTATGGTTCAATCAACCTTTAGTTGGGGATTATGAGATCTCATGAATGGAATTTAAACATTAACATCAATGATTTCAATAACACATGTGCTCAAGTATGGAGTAAAATCTATGGTCTTAGTTGGGTGCTATGGCATCCGTACATCCTATTTGACATAGAATCTGCAATAGGTACACCAATTAGAATGGACACAGCCATTGAATTGGTTAGTTATGGATAGTTTTCCAGGATTTTAGTCGAAGTGGACTTACTTTCAACTTTGATTTATAGATTTTTTCTCTCTATACCTCATGATGAAATCAGTCTTAGAATTGATTATGAAAATAAGCCTCTATTTTGTGTTTCATGTAAAATTGTTGGAAACTCAAAGGACAATTGCAGGAGAGATCTTCACTGTACCAATTTCCAATTAAATGGTCATAACACCAATGATTTTCAAAATAATTTTGGTATACTTTGTGAATCGGCACCTGAGAATCTGTCTGTTGACCACCCCTTGGTGGTTGCAGCTACTTCCACTGATTTAAAACAGACCAAGGACCAACTGAGTGAACCCTCAGTGGATATAGTTGAGAATGCCTTTGATTTGAAGCAGCAGAAATCCATCAGTGTACAATTGAAGGAACCTAATGATGCTGGTTCTTCTCACAGAATAAGAAGAACAGGAGCTTCTGATTCAAAGAAAGTAAGTATCTTCCCTAACATTTCATTCAAAGAGGAATTGTCTAGAAATTTTAGGAAAGATGATGGTGATAAGAATTTAGTGGATTCCCACTCAGATTGGGAAGCCTCTGCTCAGGAGGTTGTTGACTATAATATGTGGTAGGAGCAAAAACTAGTATACTCCAAGAGAAAAGGTAAATCAAAATTGGTGGATGCCACACCAAAATCTAGAAAGAATACTGCTCCTTATCAAGAACACTACAGGTATGTCCATGATTTTAGTGCTTCAAAGGATTCCATTCAACCTAGATAGCCCACCTTGGTCGATAAAAACACAACTTCAAATGAGTCCTTAGTTTCCTTACATTCTGGACATGCGCTGAATCAGTTGGATGGTACTACAGTAAGTAATGGGCGGCACAGTCCCTGTGATGATTCAAATCTGAAAGTCCAGGTTGTGGTTCCTCAAGCTATCACTAATAGAAAGAAACACAAATCTGTGAATCTGTAACCTAATATTTTGGAGGAGGGGAGTAATATTGGGCAGGAAAAGTGCCCAAATGTTCTCTCTAGGGTTGAATACTCTCATCTAGAACCCCATAAATCCAAGGGAGGTTCAAAAATTGGGGTCTTAGACCATAATGATTCCAGGACTTCAAATCTGGCACCTGCTAGAAATACTGCACAATCTGATACTTTGCAGACTAATGATTTTTTTGTTGAACAGGTGAAGGATTCACCCCCTGTACAGCGCAACAAGGCTACCTCTCCCTTGGATATTAATTATAGGTGGTATGGTTCCCCTGCTTCTGCAATCCCAATTCCTACATTAGAGAGGGCATCAATTCCCTGTTCTGTGGAAAAGCCCAAGAATATGAAGAAAAAACCTTCTATGGAAGTAAGTATTCATAACTCCTTTGAGTTGCTGGGTTTAGGTTGTAGCATGGAGGAGGTTCAAAGTAATTTCCGGGAAATTAAAGATGATGAGATGATGGATTCTGTTGCTGCCGGCCTACTTGATGATGGTGTGGACCTTGGATTCAGGCCAAATCAGGGAGAAGAGGGTGAAATCCTCGGGGTAGAGGTGGATGCTCTTCACATCACATCATGTGCACATGATCTAAGGGAAGCTAATTTCTTGACTTTTTCTTGTATACAGCTTTGACAATTCTCCCCTGTTCATTGTTTTTTTTTAATATAAAGGCAGTAGTTCCTCAATTTTTTAAAAAAAATAATATTTGTGGGGCCCAAAAAAACATATTCATCCTCACTAGATCCATGTAAAAATGATCCTTTTCAATCCACATTTTTCTAATAACTCCATGATCCTTCATGATCAATGCATTAGATACCTTATTTTTCATTCTTGGGTGGTAGTTTATGGAAAAATCATAATCCTTCAGTAGTTTAATCCATCATCATTGCCACATATTGAGTTCTTTCTATGAGAAGATATATTTTAGACTCGTATCTTCGATATATCTCTCAGATTTTTCTCCATACAGATAATGTCTCCATATCTTCATATAAAATATTACCATTTCTAACTCAAGATCATGAGAATAATAGTTTTGTTCATGAATTTTTAACTACCTTGATGCATAGGAAATAACTCAATCATTCTATATAAGTAAAGAACCAAGTCCTTTCTTTGATGTATCACTATAGATCACAAACCCATCATTCCTTTATGGTAGAATTAGGATGGGTGTATTCACTAATATTCTCTTAAATTCATTGAAACAGTCCTCATATTATTTTTTCCATACAAACCTAACCCATTTACATGTAAGCATCATCATTGGGTTGGAAAAACGGGAGAAGTTCTGAATAAAACACCGATAATAACCTGTTAAACCAATAAAATTACGTACATCAGTTATGTTCAATGGAGTAGTCCATTCTTGAACAACCTCTTTCCTCATAGGATCAATAGATATTCCATCCTTAGATACAATGTTTCGAATAAAGGAAACTGATTGAATCCTAAATTCACACTTGTTAAACTTCCCATATAATTAATTTTTTCTAAGAGTCTTCAGAATAATGCACAAGTGATTTTCATGATACTCAGAGATTTTGGAGTATACCAAGATATCATCAATAAATTCAACCACAAATTCATCAATATATTCCTTGAAAACACTATTCATTAGATCCAGGAAAATAGAGGCTGCATTAGTGAGTCCAAAAGGCATTACTTTAAACTCGTAATGCCCATACCTAGTTTGAAATGATGTCTTTGGAATATCTTCCTTCCTCACATGAAACTGATGATATCTAGATCGAAGATAAATCTTCGAAAATCATTGATCTCCATGAATTTGATCAAATAAATCATCAATTTGAGGTAAGGGATGCTTGTTATTTATTGTTATAGCATTGATCTCCATGTAGTCAATGAAAAACCTCATAGATCCATCTTTCTTCTTAGTGAAAAGAATAGGGGATCCCCATAGAAGAACACTAGGGAGAATAAATCATTTATCACTCAATTACTCTAGTGGTTTCTTCAGTTCCACTAAATCCCAAGTGGCCATTCTATAAGGGGTCTTTGATATGGGTTTTGAATCTAGAATTAAGTCAATGGAAAACTCAATTTCTCACTCTGGAGGATGTCTAGGTAAATCCTTTAAAAAGACATCAACATATTCTTGAACAATAATTATGTCCTCTATTTGAATATTCTTTTTCTCGCCCATACTTATTGAATTTCATTCCTCTCCAATAATTTAATTCATTAGAGCTATTAGGGGTGGATCTAGATTATAATCATATGGTGATGTTTCTGCCTGAAAGATAAGGGATTCCACATCATCCTCAAAATTGTAACCTCCTTATTTTTAAAATAAATTTTCACATCATGGTTTGAAATCCAATATATAATAAGGATTATATCAATGTCAATCATGGGTATCATAATACAATTAGTAGATAAATCATATTTATATTCCATAATGGGGACTTCCTGACACAACTTTCTTGTAATGATACTTCCCTTAGATGTTTTGACTGACAACTCCCTTATTAAATAAAATTTGAAATATCTAATTTTCTTGGAAAATAAGGAAGATATTAATGAATGTGATAATAAAAAATGAAATAAATAATTGGATATGTTTGAATAAATAATTATAGTACCTTCCACCATGTCATTAGGAACTTCAATATCAGCACCTGTGATCGCATAAACTTTCCCCTTCTCCCTTGGCCATTTCTGAGGCATGTTTACTTGAAGCTTTGGACAATAATTAGCATAGTGTCCCATATCCCTAAAATTATATAATTAAACATTAATATCTTCTTTCATCTCCTTTAAAACACCAGTATGATAGCCTTTCTATCAACACTTATAGCACACCCCTTTTCATTTTAAGCAGGCACCAAGGTGTTTCCTTCAACAATTATCATAGGGTGAAAAGTAAGCTCTTCCCTTATTACCAAATTCCTTATTTACATTTCTAGAGTTTTCCAAAACTCTCTTCTTCTCTTAAATTCCTTTAAATTCATTGTACTTAGATATATCCTTTTCCATCTTGATAGCACATGAGACTATATCTTCATGTGATGAGAAATTTTAGAAAACTAGTGCTTTCTAGAGGAATGATTTAGGCCATAAAATAATTGATCTATATTACTCCTCATATTACATATGTAGTCCAAATCATGTCTTTCTAACATTGTGAATTTAGCATCATACTTTGCAACATTATCATCATGCTTTTCCCTCAAATACAAAAACTGTCTTTCCATATCCACAAGTTGTTCACGAAAAAAGTATTTCTCTAAGAAAATTTCTTTAAATACACTCTATTTAATGTTTTATATATCTTCCTCCTCTTTTGTGTTTTGCATTAGTAACCACCATTTAATAGAATCTCTCAACATATGATAAACTTCCATGATAACCTTCTACCTTTCATTATTTCCCAAGGTGAAAAATATCTTCTCTAAAGAACTTATCAACTAATCCTCTACAAATGGTCTTTAGTCCCATTAAATGATGGAGTATGTTGTCAAATAAAGTGATCTAACATAGACCCTACATGTTGTGGATCCATATGCTCTATACAGTTAAGCTTATTGTTCATAACCTGAGTAAGTTACCCAGTATAGTTTTATGTTGCTCGGTACCAGTCGTAGCTCTAGAGCCAACATCATTTTCTTGCATATGAGAGAAATCCCTACATAGGATACAAACGTTCATGCAGTTTCCATTCCTTTCACTAGGTTCCATTTCTAAATAATGGCATACACTAGATTATACTATGAATCATAATGTACAATCTTAACGTAGAAAAATAATTAACATAAATTAAAATTCTATACATAGCTAATCTCATTATCATAAACATGGTTTATTTGAGGAAAATTTACCTATAAATCCTTAATAATGACTTGTAAAGAAAATTTGAATTATCCTAAGCATATCCCCTGGGAGTGTCAAACTAGGCATGTAGTAAGGCCCATTGTCGTGTACCAGGATACCCTGGGTAAAGCTTGAAACTCCTTTTCGGAGTTTTCACTCCTTGATACAGTTGTTCCAGAACCACTTCCACTTGTAGTATCCAAATAGGGATGCATTTTCTAGAAAGATTCACATAATATATTCTTTACCAGAAAACAGGATGTTCATATACGTTTATCCTCGAAGACTATCTTAGGGTTTTGTTCCCTAATCTATGTTTTCTAAATCTAGATTCCATGTTTTCTACTAAACCTCCTCTGATACCAATTGTAAATACTCGACCCCAGTTTCCTTAAGTTGGTGCCTTATTACATTACACTGGCATAATTACAATAAATTCATATCTCAAGGGAATTAATAGTTTATTAGATTTAGAAATCTAGATACATACATAGGTTCAACATTACAACATGAAATGAAATAGAACATAAATGTTTTATTGGAAACATCCACAACTATAAGTTTATCTCTACAAGTCATTCATAATAGACATATTCATGTCCTGAGAAGATGAAACATTAGAAATGGGTGAGATAAAATTCTCAGTAAGAGTAATCAATATAGAAAAAGATAACAAAACATAAAAATTAGGAAAAGTGAATAATTTAAAACACGTGACTTTAAAAATAATAAACATGAACACAATATGGAAGGAATATGAACTGAGTAAATATAGCCATAATAAAACATAATCAGGGATATTATACTAGTCGAATAACCACATAAACTATGAATTTATAGCTTCATAATGAGGTAAATTCATATTCCAGACTTTCTAAAACATAATGTCAAGTCCTCAACCAAGACATCTAAAAATGATTAAGGGCTCGGCCAAAACTATATCTAAAAAATGGTCAAGGCCTTCGCCAAGTCCATATCTATTTGTCTCATGAGACCTACTGATACATCGAGGAGATATAGTGGGCCCCACCCATCACATAATAGTTCCAATGCATTCCTCATATGAATAGGTATAAACATAAACAACATACACATTTATATTGAAACTAACATATAAAATATCAATATCATTTCCCAAACATTAAGCAACAACACTAACCATTTGAAGTAAAATGGTGAATGGTTTTAAGATAGGAAATCTACAGTCAAACTAGTCATAAAACATTCAATTAAATATGGTATATGATATAATAAAATATTAATACCAATAATACATAATAATCAACAAGATTGTTGGAACACATGAATATACCTTAATAAAAACATCGAGTAATTCTTGAGAAAAATACTCTTTTATTTTGAAAATAAGAGTTCTTTCATAAAATTATATTTATAAAACCATAAGTAAAGTTAGATAGTATTTTCATAATTAAATGGGTGATTTTTAAAATATAATGGTTGCTAAAACAGATTATATATTTCCCTTGAAAATAGGTAATAATTGAGAAATTCCCTTGAATCGGGATTGTATTTTAGGAAGCATTTTTTTGAAAGACCCTCTTAAAACATATAAATCCTCTTAAATGAAAGTAGAATTCTGGTTGGTTCACACATATATAAAATTAAAATAGAATTTATAATGGGTAAATGTGAATAAATAAAAATTTTATTTAGGTAAGTAGAGAACAAGAGTAACCCAAATGAAAATGGAGATTCGGGTAGAAAACCCTTACCTTAAGTGTGAAGGTGTTCCTCACATGATCTTAATGACCTAAATAATAAAATTGAGGTTCATAAATTAATGATTCCAAATACTCTTATAAATTTAATTGATTTATTATAACCATATTAGGTTAATTCATGGCCTTTTGATGGGTTAATAGATTCAATTTCATTGTTTATTAGTGTTTTCTTCCTTGATTTTCATGATCGGTTTACTTATATTCATGTATGGATAAACATGTATAATTAGAATGGTTTTATAGAATAGAAGTTTTTTGTAATTAGAAAACAACAAGATTCTTACATGGTCATAAATTTTCTTTTGTTATTTGGAGTGAATATGAATCATAATATAAAACATTAATGACAATTGTTTGGGTTAATTGGCGGTTCTTGATCACAACAAACTCATTTTGATTTATAAATTAATATCATCTGTAAAAAAGGATTACATAACATTAAATAAGTTATAATACATATATTATAGTCTGTTTCAACCATTAAACTGGTTTCACCTCCAGAATTGAAGATGGTAATAGAAATTGAAAACTCATTGTCCTTAAATGTGAAAAATTAACACATCTCGGATGGTGTTTTCATTCATAGTATAAAACAAGGGGAAAGGAGAGATAATTATTCCTTTATCATAACAAATTTTTTTTAAATGTACGTTAATGGATTCATCACAACATTTTTATGAAATGAGGTGAGGAAAAAAATGAAAAGAAATGAACTTGAAATAAAAGAAATGAAAATAGGAATTTACAACTTGAAGTAATATTCCTAAAGAGCCTCTTTAGGGGAAAGGTTTTGGTATTTTTATTATACCAATGTCTTCTAGAAATGGGGGAGGATCTTATTAGGATATTTGGGCAGAATTCCAACAAGGAACAAGGCTTGAGAGGAGTAAAGAGAAGAGGGAGTGAGGAGGGGTTTTATAGTGGATGAGAGGAGGGATTTCCCATTATTTTACACATTATTTTATTATTTTTCCAAATACAACCAATAGTATTGATTCTTGTGGCCAAGAATAGTAATATGTGCATCTGAGTTCGAAGAAATGGTCATTTACATCATCCATGACTCAATAATGATGCAGAAATTCGCTTATTAAGTATATTTTGTAAATTATCAAATTTCACTATTCACCAAAAATTTAAGAATTTCAGAAAAATCCAAAAAATTTACCCTAAAATTTTTTTGACGTGTAGAATTAAAAAATAAACTCCATTTTTTAAAAATAATTTTCTAAATATTCTTAATTTAGTTTTTTAAACAAATACATGATTTATTCAAAAATTAATAATTTTAAAACTATAATTCGTTTTACATCACCTTGAAAAATTAATTAGAGATCATTATATTATAACCCTAAGACACAAAAATAATAATGTGATTTACTATTCATAAGGGTCATGATACTATTCATATTATTATTCATAAGGGTATGTTACTATTCACTAAAAAATAATTTTTCCTTATCAGCCTCTAAATATCTTACTGAACGCAACTGTGTATGTTAGTTTTTTGAAATTCAAATCAGAGAGGTGAAAAATGATGTTTACTAGCTACATTATAAAAAAGTGGTTTTTTAGAGACTTTGTGTTTCATGCATTAAATATTAAATTTATGTGTATAAACTTGGGGTCTTATAGTTATACCATAAATATAATAAAATTTATCTATGTTATTTATATTCATTTTATTATATGCATATTTTTATAATGGGTTTTGAGGAGGGAGGATGTGAATGATAAAGATAGAAAGTTAGAGGGTAAGTAAAACTTACATTGAGAAAATGATATTCTTTTGAGGGATCATTTGGAAATGATAGTCCTTCGGAATTTAATTGAGTATATAGGCTACTAAACATGTATAGTTACTATATACAAATTATAGAGTGTATCATGGTCTTTATGTGTGGCTTAGAAAGAGTGGGGGTCAGACCCTTTTGTGTGTGAAATAGAGGAGAAAATTGTTGGTGAATATTGTTTGTTAACGGGTAAGAATATAATTTCATGAGACTTAGGTGGTAAAATTTTGTTAAGATATATAGGTATGAATTTCCAACCTAACTAAAATATTATATAAGGTCTAATTGTCAAATGAATATAGTAATATTCAAGCCACATTAGATTACCAATATTAGCCCTTATTAATATTGTCTAAAATTTTACCATGAAAATTATAATATCACTAAAAATATAAGAATACCCTTATTAAAAACTTTAAAATTGATTAATCTGAATTTTGAATACATTTAATCTAATTAAATTTCTATATATGAGTAAATTAACATTTAAATTAAAAAATATATTGTGTTCATTTTTTTTTGAAAATTGTCATTTTAATTATTAATGGTTGTTAATATTTAATAACATTTATTAAAATTTAAATTATTATTAATTTCTTATTATATATTTTTAAGAATCATATTTGAGTATTAGTTTAAATATATCAATTAAATTTAAAATAAAAATATTTATAAAATTTTATTTCCTTGAAAAATATGTGCATTATTGTGGTAACTTAATTTTATTACGAAAAATAAAATTGACTCCATTAATTAATTAATCATGTTGATTAAGAATATTAAAAAAATCACAAATAAAATCAAGACCATCGATATGGGTGAAGTAGTGGTTCCTTTTTATTCTATAAGAAATTTTCATACCAACATTATAGAAAAATTCTTAACCTCTGAAACTTGTTAGAGTTACAATCTACTCAAATATAACTCACAAAATCACCTTTCATGTGAAATCAATATAAAGAGAATTCAGAAAATGATATTTATAAGGTTCAGTACAAAGACCTACTTATTTCCATGTTAGATAGTCCCACCAACATGGATTCTTTCACTGACATTTGTTTGGAATACAAAGGCACAAGCAGTGAACATTACTACAATCACAATAGAAAATTTCCTACTATAGTTGGTTATACCCCCCCCCCACACACACAATCCTTTTAAGTATATAATTTCCCAAGAAAATAGTTTTCAAAAACTAGTAAGTATCCATATTTACAAGATTCACTTTCCTTCTTCTTTTATGATCCACTTTAGAAAGTCTTCACTTTCTCCACAAGTAAGTTTAATCAAAATTTACTAGCATACAATCATAATGAACATAAAAAATTATATAAGGATATTTTTGTTCTTCAAACATATTCTAGAAACATAGTATTTATATCTTCCGTAGTAGAGTCAATTCGATCTTCCCAGTCTAGTAACCTCTGTCTAATGGTCCCCATTAGATGGCATGTCAGGTCTGATTATCCTTCTTCTCTTCCTTCTTTAATTTGGTAGGAACTCAATCAGCAGCTCACAATTTCTCCATCCAATCGAACTCAGTATACTAAACCTTGTACCGATGGATGTATCTTTGATGTGCTTACTCCTATGGAGTTCCTCTAATGAAGCATCACCTATTGGAACTTACTCTAATGATTAAATTGAACCTCACTTTGATGGATTCATTATGATGGAACTTCCTCAACATAAACTTGAAAAACAAATTCTTATTGGAAAATCAATACACGACAAAAAATCACATGATATCTTAGCGTACACAATCAGTTCATGTTTCACAATATTTTACAAATCAAATGTGGTATCCTTTTATAGGAAACACAAATTGTTTTGGACGATATTATGAAAATATATCCAGTTTATCCAATTTTTTGGAACCATCAATGATAAATAAATCAAGAATCAAAATTTTACTTCCTCAACATTTAATTATACTTCTCGAAGCTTCTGGAATCTTATAAAAACCTCATACTTCTTTAAGATTACAAAAAATTCTCCATTAAGAGTATTATTATGATAAATAAGCATGAAAAACTGAAGATGATCCATTATGATGACAACTTTAAGACATTGAAAGTATTCTCATATGGATGATCCATACAAACTGTTAAGTGTAAGATATTGAAAACCATTAATGAAATATCTTCAAATCATTTCTCCATTTATTATTCTTTCTCTAGATGATGACCTCGCATATAAGGATTTCAACAGTGTTTGTACGCATCTGAAATATTGGTATCTTATTCACTCTTATGAATAGTATATGAATCAATCCAATGAGTCCTCACATCTTTTTTAGAAACAATAATTACATTTTTTTTTCTTCTTTAACCCATTTGTAAGAGAACAAAGTAATACTAATTAATTTCTGGTCCCAATTGAAATATAATTCAACATTCCTAAACTATTCTATCTCTGATAAAACATGTTATATTATTTATTAAAGATATTACTAATTAAAATAAAAAATCAGTGTCAACCCCCATTACAATAGAAAAGAGGAATACCACATCCTATGGACTGGTGTTGGTAAAGAATTATTTACATCAACAAGATCAATCTTGTAGCCTGGTGATATTTTCACACCAATGATTCTCATATTAATGATCTTAATTATTCCATTTCCAGTGTTCCTCACACCAATGAGCAGCAGCCAGAATACATCACATCATATTCTCCTCTATTACAAAAATTTCATATTGTATTATGAATTCCTCATGACCCTCAATACATTTTAATATCAGTTTTAGAATCGTCTAAGTTTTAATTGAATGTATTGTTACTTCTCATTATTCATCAACTTTCTTCTTTCCAACCAATCCTTAATATGATTGGCAGCACACACTTTCCATATCTTCATTCCTTAATAATTCTTGAATCACATGTCTCCAGAAAACTTATGAATTTTTTGAATTAAAAAATATAAAATAATCATCATATTTTTATTGGATCCATACATACTACAATTAAATTCCTCATTATGATTGGTAATTACTCATTATGATCAATAATTCTTTTTCTGAATCATTTTGAGTCAAATGATCCTTTTATTCCAAAAAAAGGTCATTATAATCCTATGGACTTCTTATGATTTGTGCATCTGATCCTCTGATTACGATGGGTATTTTGATGATCCATATCATTACCTTTTATAATCTTCAACCATGTATCATCTATTATCATCTATTGACAAAAAATATTACAATAACTTAACTGGGCCTAATAATCTCCCCCTCTGTGTTTTTTGTCAACACCCACTTCAACCATTTCAAAAGAGACACCACTTATTGTTTTATTTTATATCTTCCATATCCCTATTGTTAAATTTTTCCAAATTTTTATTATCTCTCATCCTTTAATTTTCTCTCCCCCTTATTTGCAATCAAATTTAAAGGGTACATCATGAAAAGTTCCCCCCCCCCCCTTTGATAAATGATCTCATTTATGTGGGTTGTAACTTTTCCTCTCAAAACCATGAAACTATTTTTCAAGAGAACATTAGTTTCACATGAATTTCTTAACAAATATCCTTTAACTATATAACTCTATGTCAACATTGGTGAACCTTGTTTATAAAAAAAGTGTAAATAAGTAAGTTTTCAATTTTTACTATTTCACAACATTCATGTAATGCCCTTTTAATGATTCTTTCAACATTATAAGTTCTAGAGAAATATTTAAATGAATCTATTTATGATAAAAATAACCTTCAACCATATCAAAAATGAAACTAGAATGTTCGGGTCTAAACACAACTTTCCCAAAAAAACAAAAAATTTATAACCTCAATAGTTTCCTTTGTAATAATAGTAAGAGACTCACAAACATAAACTTCCTTTTTCAACTCCTTAAATTCGACACATGTTAGTAAAACTACAAATATTTTTGGACTAAGGAGTAATATTGGTAATTTTATTAAAAAATATTTCAGATTGAGAGTTATCTTTGATTATTTTTTTCTTCTTCTTCTTGGATTTCACATTGGATGCATTTTCTTTTCTCTATTCATCCTTCAGATATTTTGTAACATATTTCTTTTAATCTATTGATTCTTTTGATAAGGATGTAAACTTATTTTCATATTGGGAACATTTTTGTTAGAATTTTTTAACCAATATCTCATTCATTCTTCTTATATTGATAGGATAGTTGAAAAACGTTTAGTAATATGTTATTATTTCTCACATCTCTTGCATCTATTCTTAATTTTCATACCAAAATCTATTAAAATATTTTTCTCAAATTTTCTCACATATTTAAATAATTTTTCTTTTCATTTCTTTAAGATAATTTTTGTGCATATTCTATCATTCTAACCATGTCAAATTATTTTCCCAAGTGAATAATCACCCTTTCTTTTAGAATCAGCATGTTTGTTTTTCTCAACATTCTTAACATACTCAGCTTTCATCTTTTTCTAAGTTTCAATTTTCATGTCCACAAAATTTTTAAAAAACAATGTTATTATTTACTCATAAATTTTCTCCCTTGATTCATACCTACTTTAGGGTACAAACATGTTAGGATTTTATGCATAAGATCTTTTTTGAAGAAATCCACAACAACAAAAGTGAACTATGAATATTGAATTTTATGACTGAGATTAAAACCAATCCGAATTTTTTTTATTCACACATTAAGGACAAATTTTCTAAGGAGGTTAATTTATTTTATAATTCATATCTTTCTTGGTGAAATGTTTTTTTCATAGAATCCTATTTTTTAAATCCGTTGTTTCACCTTCTTTAAATGTTTCACCCTTAATATAAACTACCCAGGTGAATTTTTCTCTCATCATTGTTATTTCGATTTGTGTTAAAATATGAATTTATTGTATTTCTAATGTAACACCTCGACCCCAGTAACCCAGAGTCGGTGCATTATTACGTATCATTGTCATGATCACAAAAGATCAAGTCTTGAAAGGTTGATTAGTTTAGTAGCCGTGGAAACACTAGATACATTCATAATTCTTACATTACATCATAAAATGAAATACAACAACAATATTGTCTTCATTAACCACATTCATATCCCATAGACTATCCCTGCAGGTCAATCATAATACACTTCTTGGAATGATGGGGAAAATAAAACATAGAAAGGGGTGAGCTCAAATGCTCAGTAAGGATAACAATATAGAGGAAACTTTCATAACTAAGCATAAACATTTAAGGCAATGTATAAGACTAAAACAAAAGCCTTTTAAACTTGAACATCAGCATAATATGGAAAAGATAAAGTCAAATAATTCCACGTACTTATTCATGTAGATATTCTACTAGTAGAATAATTACATGCAATATCAAATAGTCAATTTCATAATGATGGGATGCATAATGCCGGACATTCTGAAACATTTTGTCAAGGCCTCAGCCAAGACGTCTAAAAATGATTAAGGCCTCATCCAAAACCATATATCAAATTTGGAAAGGCCTCAGCCAATTCCACATCTATTTGTCTCATGAGACCTACTGATGCATCAAAGAGCTATAGCGGGCTCCACCCGTCACTTACTAAGTCCAATGCATTCCTCATATGAAATGGTTTAAACATAACATAAACATTCGTATTAAAACTAGCATACGAAATGTCAATAATTTATCCATAAACCATTAATGGTATAAAAATAACACACCCACAATCAAACATATCAAAAAACCTTCAATACAATATGAAAGTTTTATATCATAATAAATCAACTTCAAATAAGCTTAAAATCCATCAAAGGATGTTGACATGGATGAAATCAAAACTATTTATGAGAAATATCTCCTTTTTTAAATCATTTAAAAGTCACATAATTATTAAATAAAACATCTATTTTAAAGATATACATATAATCTTGTAAGGGAATCTTAGATGATTTTATAATGGTGGAAAATAGCCACACCCACTGTATAAGTTAAAAAAATACATTCTTACCTTAATTTTGTCGAAAAGGTTAAAAAGGACCTTGTTTGGAAAACGACGAAAATATTCCTTTATAAACTATTATAAAAAGTCAAAAAAGGGTATAAATAACGTTAACACATTTTCTATTAAATAGTAAAAAAATTGAAATACATTTTTAAGAAACCAGGATGTGGATGATAAAAAGGTCTCAGTAGATACATACGTAAAAACAACCTTGGATACTAAAGAGATTGTGAAATTAACCCTTACCTTGTACTTTTCCTTAGTAAATGGTTGGTTAACATCCTATATAATGGTGAAATGATTGTTATTAAATTATTCATGAATCATATACATTAATATGATGTCATATATGATCTTTTAACATTTCTTTGTTAATAATATCTTAGTATTATCGTCGTTTTGGGTGTTAACTGACTCATTTTCCTTTATATGATTTGTTATGTAAGTCATGTTTTTTATGGATAGGTTGTATCTTATTCATATACAGAATTAAATCAAGTCCTTAAACATTATTTTTAATCATCAAATGAAAATTATTCTTGAATGGATATGATGGTGAATGAATCTCATCGCGTTCATGGAGACGACAGTCCGTACGTATGCACGAGTGACAATATCATTCTTTTGATATTAAAATCGTGTATAATTGAATGGTATATCATATATACAGAATCTTTATCATGTTATATTTTTTATTTACATCATTTATACTCATTATTATACCCATCCAAAATAATAATGTATTGAATAACAGTTACACCACGACGTGGAGACGGTAAGTCATACGTACACACGTATGGTGACATGTCATTCAAAGGATGGATATAATACTCAATATGGTTATAACATATTTATAATAACATCATATTATATAGAAGATACTAGAGTTATTATTTTAGAATTAAAATAACAAAGAAAGAAGAAGTGGAAGAAGAAAAGAACTTGAAAGAGGGTGGTGAAATCATTACCTCTTCTTCGGGTTATTCCTTTTGATTTGATCAAAAGGGATCCTTAGGTTTTCTTTATGATAAAACTAAGTCCTATAGGTTGAATGGATTATAGTTTAGAGAGTATTTGGGTAGGGTTTTTCTGAGCCAAATGTATTTGAAGGTGTGAAATTGAGAGAAGGTGGAGTGACCTTTTATAAGAGGGGTGAGGGGAACCTTAGAAAAATCTAGAAATATTAATTTATAAAAAATTAATATTCAGTTTATAAAGGCTCAAAATTTATTTAATTTGAGGATAAGCTGGGGATGGGTCAAAATCCTCTTAACCAATAGGTTTTAGACAGGTTTGGTTCACTAAATTAACCTTATCATTTATATTTAACTCTTAGTTAACTAGTTTCACATTTACCATGTCTCTTTGTATTTTTATATTATATGCTTAATAAACTTACTATAAACTTCCAAGTGAACCCCAAGTGGTTAATTAATGATACACCTATAATTATATAACTCTATTGGCCGAACCATAGATTATTAGGACCATTATATCAATTAATAATATAATATTTGTTTTAAAAACTCTTTTTTGTCAATTTTGACACTATTTGGAATTTGATTTTTATGAAAATCATAACAGCATGATTGCTTCGAAAACATTTAATTAAATCAATCCTAACATGTCATATTTACCTATAAAATTAGTTTATGTAATCAAAACTTTCAAATTATATTTATTTTAATATTTATAATATCATTTATTTGATTCTTTCATTAATAAGGAAAATACTACATCATTACTGTGTCATAAATAAATTTAATTATATAATGTCTAAAAATTATAAAAAATTTATAATGCTGTATTAAATATTTTTATATTTATAATTAATATTTATTTTTGAAAATATAACTTAAATAACTCTATGTAATAATTAATTTACTAAAAGATGTTTATTTATGTCATTTTTGCCTTTACTTTAACTTAATTAATATAAAGTGTCATTTTCACTTACAAGTGGCTCCATGGGGTCCCAAAATCAACCCAAATATTCCCATGGTCATAACTTCATCATAAAATATGGTTAGGACACGTTTTGGGATAATTTTATATTATTATAAGATTATTTTGTTTCCCTTATTTACCTGATTTACCCTTTAACCACGGTAAATAAAATATTTACCGAAGTAATTATTCATAATGCATAAAAATAAAAGTTACATATTTACAAAATTTTTAAATATTGATTCCAAATATAGAATCCATTTTTATAAATTCAAATCATAGAAGTGGCAGAAATTAATTTAAAATTAATTCCCGCTATCAAAACAAAAAACGTGTTTTTATGAAATAATAACTATCAAAAGATTGTCACTTGTTTATTCTAGTTTAAATGTGAAATTACATCCAATGACCAAAATTGGATTAAATCGTAAAAATATATTCTAATTATACTTTAAGACCACTCAATTGTATAATTTATCTCTATAAATTATTATGATTATAAAAGTTGTTTTTAATTAAAATTTAGTATTTTTCACTATTCATCAAAAATTGAATGTTTTTAGAAAAACACCAAAAATTCACCCTAAGCTAATTTTGATATTCCGAATCCAAAAATGAAGTCAAATTTTAATAATAAAATCTATAAAATTTCAAAAAGTGGGTATTAATTTTCATAATGGCTACTTTGATTGGTTGTAGTGTGTTAGAGTCTCGAAGTTGCATACAATGAAAACTATTTCCTTATTCAAAGGGAAACGTATCATGGAAGCTTGGGGTGTTACATATAACAACTATTATTACATATCACTAAGAA
The DNA here is from genome assembly GCA_963277665.1 of Viscum album. Taxonomy (NCBI): domain Eukaryota; kingdom Viridiplantae; phylum Streptophyta; class Magnoliopsida; order Santalales; family Viscaceae; genus Viscum; species Viscum album. The sequence goes on from OY728136.1 coordinate 877,676,757, forward strand.
TAACATTCATAAAATCTATCATATATTTGTATTCATATACCTTCAACTTTTTCTTATTATTTTAATTAACATGTATGGGATCATTCATGTTGTTGTTATCATTATCATCTGATTTTTGTCATAAATTTTCGGTTTCCTATCAAGACAACCAATCATTATATTCTGAGATCTGGTGAAATTTATATTTTTATCTTATTTCTTAATATGATCACTATTCTAAAATTTTATAAATTCAATATATTTCTTAAGCTTCTTTATTTATTTCATGAGTTGATATTCAACTAAATTTCATTTTCTAAATTTTCTTGGACAGTACATTCTATTTATATAATTTATTCATCATAACCATATCTATTTGAAGAATTACACCCCTCTATAACTTGACAAATAAGGTTGAGTTAATGATCAAATTCTTTACTAGATGACGAATCATCGTTATTTATTCTGATCAGATAAATTTTTATATTCAGGTCATAAATAATTTTTTCCTTATGTTTCTTTGACTTTTTTTGAGATTTATCAATATCTATATCTTTGGACTTGTACTACTCAATTTTTTTCCTTTAAAATTTCTGTGAAATTTTTATTTTCCCTTCACAATTCCAATATTTTAGAGTTTTCATTTTATATTTTCTATTATTATATTTCATTAGAAGTAGGGAAATGATTATATTTCAGTATTTAGATTCATTTTCTACCTCAAAATCACTTGATTATACTTGAGCTTCTTTATCTTTTTTTGTCTTTTAATAATACCTTGAAATCCATTAATCTGTTAGTTTTTTCCTAGAATTAGGTGATTTTATCATTTCATATTCCATGAGGATATTCTGATGTTCATCTTAGGATAAATCATCAATATATTATAAGACTAAAACTATGGAATAGAATCTATTTGGAAATATTTTCATAATATTATTAAGAATTGTAGAGTCTTCCATCTACTCACCAAAACATCTTATGGAACTTACAATATATATTATCCTTGTAATGTACCTATCAATACTTTATTCATCATCCATTTGAAAATACTCAAATCTATTTCTCTAGATTTTAAACATACATTATCTAACTTTCTCATTCCATTAATAGAAACTTCTCAGTTTATCCATCATTTTCATATATATTGGAAACCCCTTAATCATTTCATAAAAATTATCATTAAGATCCATCAATAATTCATTTTCATCTTCTCTATCAACTTCAATAATTCTCTTATCAACAGTTATTATATTAGCTTCATTGATATGAGGAATTCCCATTATTGTTGCATCTATAACTTCAATTCCAAGTGAAAGAATATAGGTTAAGATTCGATTAATACAACTATGATAGTTACTACCATTAAAAATAGTGAAAGAATATAGGTTAAGATTCTATTAATACAACTATGATAGTTACTACCCTTAAAAATAGTTCTCCACCTATTGTTCACTAAATTATATTTCTCTATTCTCGTATATGGATCATCATAGGGGAATCTACCCTATTATACTAATTGTTTTTTCCAAATAGGATCAAGACTACTAGGAGGGGGAATTAGTGCTTCCTTTTTCAGTTATAGAACTGTTTCATAACTTATTAACAAAAACTTTCTTAACCTTTGAAACTTATTATGGTTAAAATCCACTCAAATATAACTCACGGCCTCTCATTTCAATGCAATAAATAAAAAAAAAGGTAGCACACAATATTTACAAGGTTTGGTAAAAATACCTACTCCTCACCATGTAGGATATTCCCACCAACATAGATTCATTCAATAAATTCTATCTAGAATTCAAAGGCACAAGCAGTAAAAATTTCTACAATCCTAGTAGAATAATTCCTAATATAATTGGTCATTCCACCTAACAATACTTTTTATTATCCACTTTCCTAAGAAAATCCGTTTCAAAAACATGTAAGTATTCATAGTTACAATATTAACATTATTTCTTGTTTTCATATCCCCTTCAAAAAGTCTTCACTTTCTCCAAAATAAATATTAATCAATTTTTACCTGTATACAATATTTAATAACATCAAAAATTATTTAAGGAAAATGTTTTTTATAAAACTTATTCTAGAAACTCAGTTTAGAATTATTCCTCAGAAGAGTTAGTATAGTCTACCGAATCCAATGACCGTTGTCTGATTGTCTCCATCTGATGGTCAATATTATATGATTCACGTTCTTCTTTTACTTGTTCATTTGAGTAGGAACTCAATCAGATTCTCATAATTCCTTCATTCGACTGAGATTTTTCTAATAAAATTTTCTCTAATTAATGGCCCTATGATGGTGTTACTGCAATTAGTTGCAACATTGAATCATCTCCCATTATAACATGATATGATGATTGAATTTAAAATCTCTTTGATGAACTCATTTAGATGGAACTCCCTCAGTATCAAACATAAAAAATGCCTAGTTGGAAATGAAATACATGATAAAACAAATGTTAGATCAATCAGTATACTTTATTAATTCAAGTATCACACACTTTTACAAATTAATTATTCTCTCCCTTTATAGGAAACTTATAATTTTTTGGTCAAGATTCTAAATATATTTTAATAGTCATCCAAATTTTCTAAATCATAAATTCTCCAAAAATTAGGGAATAATATTTGACTTATTCAATGCCTCATAATACTTATAAGAGATTCTCGAGCCTTCTCAAAACATCAAACATACTTTTGTTTACAAACATTCTTCAATATAATTATTTAGTCTAATTATTCATTAGGATTATAAATTATGATTAATACATATGTTAAACTGAAGGTAGTCCATTACGATGACTTCTTGTAAAAACTGAAAGTATTCTCATAAAGATTCTCCATATGAACTGTTAAGTTTCATACATTGAAAACCATTTTGAAATATCATAAAATAATTTCTATATTTATTCTTATTCACTTGACTAATGATCCCACATCCGATGATTTTATTGGTGTTAGTATGCGTCTAAATGATTAGTCTCTACTTCCCTTCAATAAACGTTGTATGTGCTGATACGATGAGTTTGTACCTATTATTGAAAAACAATCAACTCTTTTTTTCTTTTCCTCTTGACCCATTTTTAAGAAAACAAAGTATGAATTCTCCTTTTCTTTTCCCAAATAAAATATAATTCAACCTTACATAACTGTTATACCTTTTATTAAACTATATATATGATATCTTAAAGATACTGACAATTCAATAAATAAATCAGTGTCATAATCCATTATGATGGATCGGTAGCATATAGTGTCTGATGGACCTGTGTCGTTGGTGAATTATTTCAAACTTCAGATATTGTCACACTTATTATTCATACACTGATGATTCTCATTTTGATGATCTTCATTCCTCTATATCCAATGTTCCATACACCGATGAGTTGCATCTAGAATACCTTACAGGGAATTATCCTCTCCTCCACAAACTTAATCTTCTATCATGACTTCATCCAGACTATGAATACATTTTATGATCAACTTCATCATCATATTACCTGTAATGGAATGTATTTTTACTTATCATTCTCCAAAAAAAGTCTTCATTCCAACCAATAATCAGTACTATTTGAAAAACAAAAATTCCTTCTCTTTTTTGATTCATAAGTATTTCATCACAAGTCTCCAGACAACTTATGACTTTTGTGAATTAAAAAACATCAATGAATTACTATATTTTCATCGGATCCATATATAATCTAATTAACTTTCTCATTATGATTAGTACTTCCTCAATATGATCAGTACTTATTTTTCAGACTCATAGTGATTCTGATAAGCCTTTTCTTCCAAAAAAAATTCTTTTCAATCCAATGTTCTTCTTAGGATTTGTGTATCCAATACTTTGATTATGTTGGTGATTTCGATGATCCATATTTTTTTAATTACCCTATCCTCAAACATGTATCATCTATTATTATCTATTGACAAAAAATAAAACCATAACATAGTTGGGGCCTAAAAAATTTATTTTATCATATTCAATTTCTTAAAGAGAAGAAAACTAATTTTAATATAAGCGCACATAATGCACAATACAATTTTAGGTAAAAGGTACCTTCTAAGAATAAATTAAATTTATTACATACATATAAAAAATAATTGGGATGATGTTTTTTTATTTTATTATTTATAATATCAATAAATACCATTTAATGAATTATTTAACAATAATATTCTAAACTTCATAGCACATGAAAAATAAATTTTGAAGAAAATATATGTTTAGAAATATTTTTTTTTTATTTTACATTTTTATACACTAATATAATTTCCATCAATTTATTAGTATTATTAAAATCTATAATTTTTATTTACACATATATTTCATAAACGTTTTACCTCTATTTTTACCCTCTAATTCAACAATTACATTTTATTGGTTACATAACATTCTAGTATTTTTTTCAATGTTTTTTGTGAATAAATCTATTGAATTCATTTCATTTTGATAAAAAAAATATATTCTAAAATCTTGGGATGGTACACTAAGTTAGTGACTGTGTTTTAATGGTCATTAGGGATATATACTTTACTATAACTGAATTATTTAAAAGGGATCTGGGATGCTGAGATGTAGTATGAGAGGAACCAAAACTATCTACAACCTTAGAGTACGATGATGAGTATGGTTATTCAATTTTCATAGATTAAAGGTTGTTCTGGAACGGTTTCATCTAAAAAGTGAATAAAAAAGAAACCAGAAACCTATAAATTAAACATCATAAAAAAAAGGTTCATGGTTAGTCAATCTTTCCCATGTATATGGATTCACATCGGGCTCACTATTTTTATTTAAACTAAAATATTTTCCCTGAATCATGGTCTCCACTCAAATACAATTATGTTTTTTATGAGAAAATGTTTTCTAAACGACCATTTTATTTTTATCATGTAATAAAACCATTATCATTTTGAGCCAATGTGTACCTTACTTCCAAAGGAATGTAGTTTATAGGATGTTACCAATGATGATACAGGTGTATATCAGTTGAGAGGAATGGTGGTTGGGTTTGTCGCACAATGAGGGAGGAGATATTATTTAACATGGGACTCCCGTACATATTTAACATAAGTTCATGTATCCCTCCCAATAGAATTATTAAAATTACTAGTTACCCACACTAAAAATTATTTATTATCAATTTGAACTAATGGGAACAAATTTTTATGAATCAAAGGTCATCTGTCTCTCTCTGTTAGGGTATCCTAGTCATATTATAGTTTAAATCCATACAAATGAATGATCTAGAATTTATCTCCATATAGGGATGTATTGAGTGTTGTAGAGATGTTTTCAACACCATTATGCAGCATTCCTACGTATACTTATTGAAATTACACTTAGGATCATTTCATACACATGAGCATGGTGGGAGGTGAATCAGGTGTTGACTAATATTTAACAATTACCTAATATTATAGGAAATTTTAACCCTTTTTGGTTATCAAGAACTTTTTATAGATAATTTAGTTCGGTAAATTTTAAATATTAAAAATAAATAACCACATAAATTAAAATAAATAAATAAATAAGTCATGAAGTATTTTTACAAGGTTCGGGTCAAAAGAATACATCTTCCCATGATTGGTTATTCACCCCAATCTTAGTTTATCCACTATAATAAAATTCTTTTTATAATGGTTTGGATATTACCACACCAACATAGTGTTCATCTATGTATATGATTTCATTCTTATAATTGGAATTACATTAATAACTTCATACTATAATCAAATATTTACACTATGTTATCCTTTCATACCATGAGTCACACAGGTTTAACAACTTCCCACCATTTATATAAAAATATTATCTTTCAGTCTCTTTTTTATGTAGATATATGATCATATTTTGGTTGATAATACATCCAAAATATATATCTATTTCCAGTCAATAGAAGTGTCTTCAAATTACACCAGGTCTTGAAAATATATTTTATATAGCTTGGTCTACACTTGAGATTTGTTTAATAAGATCTTAAAAATAATTTTCACCAAGATTTCACATCTCAACATGAGCTCCAATAATGTTCACAAACCCATTAGTTCATCATCTTCTAAAAGTATCAACACTAAAATTGAGAACACACAAAACATAGTCAATATCTCACTCTCTAATTCATCTCATAGATTCAGATCACATGATCTAATCATATAATGAATGATGTATTCTTCTTCTTCCTTTAGATTCAATATCCATATGATCAAACTTCTCAACAATAAATTGACATATTAATCTTCCATTGACAATTCTCTATTTATTCACACTTGGAAATTATTCATAGTTTCACCTCTACAAACACATCTTTACACTTCATTTTCTTCTAATTATCATGTCATGAGAATAATATTTCCTATATTTGAAAATAGGGAAACATTTTAAAATTTTTCATTCTGATATTACTTAATCACATTATCTTCACATTTTTCATATATGGGTGATATCCTATGACCTCATATTCATTTTTTTTCTAAATGTGTTATATCATGGTAAATTATGGGAGTTCCCTTACTTTTTTATTATCCTTCCTCATTTGTATCATCCAAAAAAAATTTAGAACCTTCTTTCACAATAGCCTTAAGAACATCATCTCCATACCAAAATATCTCAACATAAAATTCATGAAACATTCACAAAAATAAAACTATTCATAAAAAAAATTATTTAAAATTCTATAAATACCCAACTTGTAACACCTCATTATTTTATATATATTTCATTTGAAATGAACTTGATGTCTTTGATATAATTCTTTACACACAAACCCATGTTTAAAAAAACTATGATAGAATATACCTTTATATTCAAGAAATTGTATTTGAAATCATTAATAAGATTAAAAATATTATTATATGTATGTCTAATTTTTTGGATGATAATAATTTATTAATAAGAACTCAATTTTAATAAAATAAATAAATGGATTATTTTATAGAGAAATTTATTTTTCAATACGTTTTTATCATAACAAATTATATAAATCAATGTTGACAAATTATTTTAATGAAATATTTTGATAAGTTAAATGAATAAATGAATAATAATACATGCACTAGTTATCTAATTATTTGGGATGGATATAAAGTTATTTAATGATAGAAAGTGTTATTTTTCTTAATTTTTTTCCCAAAATTATTTTATCATAATAAATTAAATAAATAATTTTTGATTAATTTTTTTAATTAAATGTATGTATTATATATTCAATAAAATATTTTAACATCCATTTGATAGTTTTTTACTAGTTAATCAACAATTGTAAATTTAGTTTTATTATTAAAAAAAGTTTTTTTTAAATCTATTTTCTTAGAATTTTGCAAACTTAATTTAAATTTAATTTTTAGAAATAATAGAAATTGAATTTGATAAAAATTATTAAACATTTTTAATCATCATTTAAAAAAATTTAAACGAGTTCACATTTATTTTTTTGTCACAATGAATAGTAAAAACCATGAAAATTTGATAGCATGGTTAGGTTTAAAACTAGTTTACTATGGGGGTTAAACTAAGATATAAGGGTATTAATGTGGTATAAAATTTCCCAAATATGATTTTTTTTAAAGATATTTGGACCCTATATTGTCTTATATTATAATAATTGTCCATTTAGAGTCACTTTAACAAGAAAATGACAATATATTATTTAAATATTTTAAATAATTCCGTGTGTTTCCTCCCCAAAACTTATAAAAGGTAACATTTACTCCCTCCTTATTCATGAATTTTAAGGATTATATATAATACAAGAACTACCCTAATAATATCCTAGCTTACTTCCCTTATCCATATATCCCCTATTCTTCTCTTAATACTAATCATTAAAGACATAAGGTGTAAGCCAAAGGAGGTCTGTCAAAGAAGTGGTATAAATCACAGCCAAGCTCTTTAAATATTATTTCCTCTTACACGTTCTCAATAAATATTGTATAAATCATAAAATTATAAATAAAGTATCATAAATATACTTAGATTTTATTATTTTGATATAGAAACCATTTTCCACTTCATTTTCATTTAATTGGAAATGAAATTCGACATGTGCATATGTGTGAACTACTGCAACCACATAGTGATATGATTCATTTTCCATCACCACATAAAAATGTTGGATATAATGGTGGATATAATAAATATTTATGATATTTATGATATAAATTTTATTCTTTAATGATAATAAATTATTTATGTTTCTTCTATTATTTTCATTAGAAAATGAAAACAACGTTCATGCATACATACGGACTACTGTCTCCATGAATAGTGTAATTAATTCTTCTATATCAAAATTTTGTGGGTAGTTACAAGTATGTATATATTTAATATATATATATATATATATTATTTATATTATTATTACCATTTTAGTGATTATGGAAATATAACAACTCAGTGTTTTCATACACTGAAATCACTTATTTGTAGATAAATATTCGCTACAGAACATAATGATCCATGATTTAATCATATAGTTATTGAGGATTTAGAAATAGGTATATATAAATATCTGTTTCTTAAGAGTATCTCATTACTTAATTAATATCTAAAACACTTCTTAGAAATATCATTTCTAAAACCATTCTTCATAACCTGGTGAAAGGAAACATAAGAATGGGTGAGATCAGATACATAGAAAGGGGAAAAATAGAGATATCAAAAGTAATATATTAATAACATGAAAATAATAATATTTAAATATTATCTTACCATTATAAATTAATACCATTTATATAACATATCATAATCTTGAGTTGTGGTATTAATCATGGAAGTTCATAAGACATGAATTGTAAAAGAATCAAAGAACAAGAGCTATGAGATCATAAAATTGGCATAAGATAAATGATTTTGGAATAAAATTATGAATAGAAAATAATTTCCTTTATATATAGGGATCATATTCAAGACTATCATAGCATAATGGTATCACTCTTGAGACCAACGTAGTAGTCATGGTTCACTCCCAAGACAATCATAGTGGTGAAAGTCCCTTATTAAACTAGCTTCACTCCCCATTCTAGTCATATTTATCTCATGAGAATTATATATTTACCCAAAAAATTGGAGAGAGATATAGGTCCCACCCAGTACCTAATGAAAATCATACATATGTGTTATAAAATATCATAAAACATTCTTCATATATGAGCACATGAAGAAATTTGTTTCATAAACATTTCATCATATCATAACCCATGGAAAAGAAATGTGTTTCATAAATACTTCATCATATCATAACACATGTAAAAATTTGGATTTCATAAAAATTTCATCATATTATAATCCATGGAAAAGAAATGTGTTTTGTAAACATCTCATTATTTTATCATGGCATAAACTATGTATAATTAAAAAAATCATACACATCCATTTATCATAAACATAAAAAATCACGGGAAATAATAAAGAATATATCCTTGGATCATATCCCCACTAAATCACTAGTGAAATCAAGGGTTATGTATTTAAGGAAAAAAAATACCATAAAATGTTCATTAAACATTATCAAGGAAAATATCCTTACAATTTTAAAATAAATTCTTAAAAATATATATATTTTTTTAAATATTATGGATTTTTTCAAAAATAACCATGGTAACATGTAAGGTATTGTTTATAAAATCTATCGTTCATGATGACCAGAGTTTTATTTCACATTGTATAAGTTAGAAAAAATATTGTTTCATACTTTTGTAAAAATTGAAAAAATTACCTCATTCGGAAAGAAAAAACAAAATTCCATTAGAAATTTTTTTTAGAAAATACATTCATGAAAAAAAAATTATTTTAAAAATAATAATATATTATTAAAAATTTTCATTCATACATTTTTAGAAAACATGTATATTGAAGAAAAATGTTTTTGACCGAAGAGATAAATAATGTTGATTTTCATTTAAAGAATATTTTCAGTCTTTTGAGTACTTAATGTGAGGAAAATGGAATTAAATAATGTAAAAATTTGAAATAAATATAATAAAATCAAATTCACAAGGTTCTTGGAAGATATGTTATTGGATTTCAACATCAAAAACATATTTATAAACAATGCCTATAAAAATGAGATTGTAACATAAAACCCTTACCACTTTAGAAACTTTTGAATCATAAGACCCATGAAAGAAATAACAATATATGGATATATAAATCCCCATAAATTTCATAACATGAATAACAAGTGATATTTATTGGTATTATATACACCATATAATTGAAACAATTATTGAAAATGGTATGTATTCTAGAAAAATAAATGTGTGAAGAAATTCCCTTACCTTAGGCCCAAGTTCCATCATTCATATTGGAAAATATAGTATGATAAATATATATTTATTATAAATATATTATATAAACATATTCATATATATTATATGATATATGATTTACTTATAACCTTTTATCATCTTTTTAACACTTTATTATTAAAATCATTTTGTCAAGTGATATTTGCATTGTTTTTCTTGTATGCTTTGGTTTAGTTGTAAGATCCTTGTATTTTGATCAAGGTTAAATCATCTACATAATGAAAATAATCATATAAATATCATATATATCCATTAAATACATGTTTAGAGTTGTTTATAAATGATATAGATATACAAATTAATTACATTGGTCATCGATTTGGTAGGTCATACGTAAGCTTGAATGTTGCTTCCATTTTATGATGAATGTAATGAAAGATAAGTAAATAATGAATCAACTTTACAGAATAAATATAATATCATAGAAATAATTAATATTAATTAAATCAATCCTTATTATAATCCATGTAAAACAAAAAAAAGAAAAACTAATCACCTCTCTTTGTGGAGGTGGTAGTGCACACGTATGCACAATCGATGTTATCATTTCCCAACAGTTTATAAGATAATAATGTAAAACGATTTTATAATTATAGAAGTATATTTTTGTCATAATTATCACATATAAACATTAATCCCATGATATTACCCATCAATAAAATATGGTGATGAGAAATTAATTGTATCACTCCATGTAGACGGTATATCGTATGTATGCTCGTGCAATATTTTCACTTAAAATTTTCTAGAAAGAGGTTGAAAAAAGTTATTTTCATAATCATAATAACATTTGAATATATTGAGGTTATTAAGGATATTTTATTTGAATAATATATATATATATAGGTAAAATAACAATTCAAAAATAAACTGATCAATTAAAGTGATTTTCTCTTCATTGAAATAAATCCTTTATATAGCTTCATAAGGGGTCTAGGGTTGATATTTTAGGAAGACCAGAACCTTTAGAATGTGGGTTGGGGATTTTAGAAGATAAATTGGATGATTTTTATTGATATTTATATATCAATGTTGTCTGAATAAGAGAAATGAGGGATTCCATTTAATAATTAAGGGGAGGGGTACCCTTAGAATTTCTCAAAAGATTAAAATATATTATTGTAATTAGTAGTAAAAATGGTTCCAAATGGATTATAAATGGTAATGTGATGAAATCTTAGACCATATGTTAACCCCTTACCCTCATTTAATATTATCCTGATTTTTAAGTAATTTAATAAAATATTATTTTCATAATTTTCCATTGTTAACAATTTATACACTGTTCATTTAATAAGACTTAAAATAGATAAAATTTGAATATAATTATTTATCACAACCATAATAAGAAATATTAATCTAAAAAATTAATGTCACGCCTTAAATCACTCAAATTATATTACTTTCAAAAAAAATTAATCATTTTTTATTTTTTATTAATTACAGAAATACTGCATCGTTGTTGCATAATCCATTAAAAATAAAATTCTATAATTGAAAAAATTACATTAAGATCAAAATAGAAACTTAATTTCATTCATAAATTTGATTTGATGATATTTGGGAACAGAATAGGCATTTAAAACTAAGAGAGTAACGATTTGAAACTCTCTTTTCATTAAATATTATACAGGTCATTTCCATATACAAGTATCTATTAAACAACTAAATTTACATCCTAAGGTGATAAGGGTATCATTAAATTCATACAATAAGATTTATGATGAAAAATTATGTCATCATTACTTAGTTTGAATCTATATTAATTATATTTTCCATTTACCGAGGTGATAAATTTTAACATGATTACTATTCAAATTGAACAAGAATAAAAGGGACTTATTTACCTAATTTGAACATCATGATTCAAAATATGGAATCCATTTTTTCCTATAAATATATATAAGTGTCAAAAGTTAAATTTGATTTATGTATGCAATATGTGATGAAAACAATTTTTTAGAAAAAATCATTTTTAATCACAAAATTATGTTTATTATTATCGTAGGTTTATATGAAATATTAAATTAATGGTGAAACATTTTATTTAATATATAATATACGCATTTCATTAAAATAATTCACATATAGTGATTAATTTAATTTATTAATATAAAAATAATTTTTTTATATAAAAAATCAGAGAAATATATCTTTTACTTTCAAATGATTTTTATTTCAATTTCTATGTAATTGATACCCAATTAATTCATTTATACATATGTAACAATAAATTTTAAATAAATTACTTAGTCCAATTTTTACCTATCAATCCAATTTCTAGTAAATAACTATAATTTAACATTATATTGTGGTTCATTTAAACATGGTGGTGCATGTAAAACAAACTATCATAAAGATTAATTTTTTAAAAAAATAATTCTTAAAATCTTAATGAGTTACATTCTACCCCCATAAAATGAATTTAACCCTTACAATTCATAATTACAATAACACAATTATGATATCATTATTTCATTACATCCTCAGGTTCTCATGTATCTACGTTAAATTTATGATTTCATCAGTGAACTATCTTCAGGTGAGTAGTCTTGTATTGTAGTAATTTATTTATATGATCCAAGATTTATTTTATATGTTACATATAATAAATATAATGTTCTAGTGGAACAACCTTTTAGTTTAGTATATCTGATAGATTAGGTATGTACTTCCTCAATAGAGACACATGGAAGTCATCACAAATTTGAGAGAGGTTCTGTGGAAGTGACAAGAGACAAGATAATGTCCCAACTTGATCATGAATCTTGAAATGAACTATATTCTTAGGTCTCAAATTTACCTTATTTCCAAATCTCATGACCTTCATCCATTTTGAAATAATTATAAAAACCTTATCAAAATTCTAAATTCTAGTTTATTCGGATGATTGTCTCCACAACTTTTTTGTTGACTCTGAGCTATCTTAATGTGATAATAAATTAATCTAACTTTATATATCAGTTCCTAAGAAAGATCTGGTCCAAAAAATTTATTTCTATAATATCATCCTAGAATTCTGGAGTTATACAATTTTTTCCAAATATATTTTCATAAGGATCCATCTAAATGCTTGGGTGAAATCTATTGTTGTAATAAAAATTATCTTGAGGAATGTATTGATCCTAAAAACATGTGAAGTCATAGGAAAAGATCTGAACATATCTTCTAGGGTTTTAGTTTTTCATTGATATTAAAAATATATCTGAGCATGATACTCCATAGTAAAAATATACTATATATCTAGAGCCTAATGATGCATTTTTCAGAAAATTTTGGTAAACCGTAGATCCAAATTTGATATAATTGAATTTGGTACTCCATGAAACCATAATAGTTCATCAATATAAATTATGGAAAACAGATCCATAGAGGAATATTCTCTAATGGTATTGAAGTGTGCGAACTTCATAAGGCGATCAACTACACAACATATTTCATTGTTCCTTTTTTATGTTTTGGGGAGCCCAAATAAAAAATCTAGGGTGATTTTTCTCATTTCCATTATTGTATGGGTAGTGGTTGAACCATCCCCTTAGAAGTTTTTCTCCTACCCCTACCTTACTAAAATACAAATAACTAAGATACATACTCAACAATATCTATCATCATGATGTCCCACTAGAAATTCACTTCCATATCATTATACATGTTTTTATATCCATGATTAATACAGAATGGTAAATTGTTAGCATCATCAAACAACTCCTTCACCAAATATATTTTAGATAGAACAAATATACAGTTCTTGAAATTTATCATCATCGACCTTGTTGACCTGTCAAATTCTGAGAAGACCGAAGACTTAGTGATTTAGTTATAACTCTTACTGCTAGATTCTAGGGTAGGAACCTAACAACTGGTGATCTCCATCTTATATTATTAGATCCAAATGATCCCTAGAGTCCTCACCATATACATTTAAGTGGAGGAAGTTTTGGACACCTTCAAGGGGATTGAGGTTTGTCTATCTCTGTCACTTCCAGTTTCTCTCCTCTGTGACTCTACATAATATGTAAGAGATATATTATGGTCTAGGATATCTTATTCAAATGTTTATAATCTTTTGTATCTATAGAAAACTGAGAAAAAAATGATCACTTCCACCATTTCATGTGAGGATGTAGTGAATAACCCATCCTACAAGGATGCGATGATGTTTTTGGTACCACCCCCTAGGGATGTACCATTGTTTATTAAACATGTAACATATGTAGTGTCTTATATATTAGTAAACCATTTGTTAATTTGATCCATATCTGTGCCACTACTCATCTCTCGGCCCCCACTGATCGGAGATTAGGTCGACCAAGAACATGGCTCTAAACAAGAGGGTATGTGGGAGGTCCATAATTCTAACAAGTTTTCTGTGGTTTTTTGGATACCTAAAACTCTAAAAATCTACATCTAAAATTCTCTCACCGAGTTCAAGGATGTGTGTATCCTTAATACCATTTTGGAAATGCTTCACCACATTCGTGATCAGTAGTTGGATTATCCATAAAGTCAAGGAACCTCAAGGATATCGATCAGTAGGGCTGAAGGGTTGAGTTGGAAGTACTCTTAGTGGTTTAATGTCTTATTTATTATATCTACTATCAGACCATACAAAAAAATTTCATCAAGATCCACATAGTTCTTTTACATATTATGGAAGAGTAGTCTCTAAATGTTCAAATAAGGGGTTGGGGACAGTATGCTACTCTACACTTTAGTCATATCATATTACAGACTGTCTTACCCATCGATGATGAAAATTCCACTCTAGGTATATTTAGAGTAAACACAGTCAACCCCAACCTTCTAGTGGATTATATGGATAGGTTCATCGACATTGGTCTTGATAGGGGATAACTTCACCAGGGGGTGGTGCAGTAGCTGACAGACCATCATAAAAGTTTGCACATCCACCAGCAAAGGCAGGAACTCAACCTTGGTGATCCTCCTAATGAGAGTTTTCCTCCTCATTAACCTCAAAACAAGGGTAAAAAATTATGGACCCTTTGATATATATTCATTTTTCCAATGAAATAGGAAGAGACAATGGTAACTACCTTTCTCTAATAGGTAGTAGAGTAGGAAAGGATTATCAATGAGCTTATTACTCATCATCATTAGTACTACGACACTTCTTGACTGAATCCCGATTCTCCTTTAGTGGGGAAGAAAGTCCTCATCGAAAATTTCCCCCAATTGAGATCATAAACTATGTGAATCCATATAATTTAGATTTTGGAATATATTTCAAGTGGTCCAGATATGAGTCGTCGAACTCGAATGATTAACGTAATCACCCTCCTTGAGATCTAGTTCATGCCACTCTAAAAGCTGTTGATATTGATTATAGAGTTGAGGAGACTATCAATGAATTGGTGGTATAAAATCCACATAAAGTTATAGATCCTCGCCAATATTATTTTATAGAAACTCCCACCGCTCGCCTCAAGGCCCTAGAGACATCATAAGTGGTTATCCCACTTGACAGAATGTCATACCTTGTATGAGTGGAAGACATGAAATCTCCCTCAGATTTTGGGATCCCTAGATATGCCACATGAAATGGGTTGGGTGACCAACTTCATAATTTGGTCCACATAATTTCAAATTTTTGTCTTATTTTGTAAAACCTAGATTATAAAGAGGCACTTAACGTTGTTTTTTTCCAAACATTAGAAGGTCTTGCATTTGTCTGGTACAACCAGCTCCCTATAAGGTCCATTTATGGTTTCGATAAACTTTGTAGATTGTTACTTTAATAGTTTATCTCGATCATGCATAAGAAAATAATTTATAAACTCTTCAAGTGTAATAACAAATATTATGAGTGAGTCAAAAAAAATTCTCCAGGTGGAAAGGCCTCACACACTCACTTTTCATGCCATGAATCAGGAGTAGCTACTACCGATATGCATGGGGAATGTTAAGAATGAGCTATTACCTACCCTCATAACCCATTTCTATCCAAGAAGGTTTTGTGTTTTTTATAATAAGGACCAGTGGATGGAGGAATCCTTAAAATAGGTCAAACAACCATGCCCACAACCTCTTCCAACTCCTATGAGAAGGCCTTTCAAAGAAGAGACATACTCAATAGTAAATATAGATTCCCTTAAGCAGCTAGAGTTGTTGGCCACCTTTCTTAAAGAGGGAGTACCAAATTCCTACTAAGAGTAGTCTCTACCAGCATAGAACTATTAGGAACTATCTTTACAATTATAGTTACCTATATAAGAGAATACGGCTCGATCCCCTCATCCGGATCTATTCTCTCGTCAAGGCCAGTCCCTAGAGAGCCCTTTCCAGATATAAGGAACCAGATATACTCTTTCATAGATTCGCATGTCTTGGGCCATTTCCTCTTTTCCCTAGAGAAGGTGATTATGATGCTTCAAGAGTGTAGGAGGCCCCATGAAGCTGAAAAAACTAACCACCCCAACCATTTCCCTCATCAAAATATCCTCAAACATATTATCAAGGAATTCTATGTGTTCAATGGTTGGCTCTAGGACTAAGTGGATAATGGGTTGGTCATGTTAGGTGACATCCCAACATAGGTGAATCATATCTCTTCTATGCTCAGAAGTGATAGTGAGGGTTAAGGTGAATGGAAAAAAACTTCCAGCCACAGAATACAGAAGTATGATGATTAGTTGGCTCGTAGAGTAGTCTAGCACACCCATGGAATCATTTTTTCCTTCCTAGGTAGACCATATCCTTCTTTAGTCATTGTGACTTTATGGGATACTATTTCCACATCTACTTTGCATCCCTCCAAATCTCAGAAGAGTTCACTCCAAATATGTAAGGGGAATAAGTGTCCCTTGATGGTTCCAAAGACATCACAGTCTCTTTGTGACATCATGCCTCCAGAGTTTGTGATTACACCAGGGCTCTTTGTCGTAGTGGAAGACTCCTCCAATAATGAGTAGAAGTATGTCTCCATGAATGACGTTGAGTTGATAGACCGCTTCACACTTCTGGATGATGAGAAATGTCACAAAAACCCCTTATTTTCTTTGGTATATTCCATAAAAGGAGTTGTTGAGGATATCCAAGCCTCTATACTACTCAAGATAGTGATTCATACCATTCCATGCATGCTACTGAGACTAGGAAGTAGGTTTTGTGTGATGATCAGTAAAAAAAATCCTCCCAAAATGCTTTGTTAGATACACTACCATAGCTGATTATGTTAACTGACCTATAAAACCAACTACCATATCACTGTGACTGGATGCATCCATCCAGAACATGGCCTCATCGAGACAAAAGATAGTTGTTAGTGTTTTACAGTGTTTTATCCAGTCAATAACAAAATATTTCAAGTACCATACAGAACCCAATGGTCAAATTATCAGTATCCATTATGATTCCTTCATAGGAACGTCTTCCTATGGGAAAAACATGAATTTGGTTTTGATTTATTTTGTATTGAATCACCTCTCAAGTATTTTTATGAGACTCTCGATCAATGAGGCCCTCTTCTTATCATAATAAATGCATGACACCCTTTCATAATCCTTGAGAAAACCCCTCATATTCTAAGAAGAGGTATAATACACAGAGCCCTGTATATATAAGGTTAAGTGAGAGGAAATCCATGACATCATATCATTATCAAGAGAGGATGATCATTCCCTCATATAGGGGAATATTCTCTTATTGTACATTACATGCTAGGTCAATGGCATAGAGATATGTCACTACTTGGTCAACACAAGGTCAGGTGTCAATATCATACTGAATCGAATGATTCACATGTTTTGGAAAATATAAGTAGAACTAACTCTCTCATAACATAATATTTAGGGTAATGAAAGTACTGAACTGAAATAGTTTGGCAAGATTCTATTAAATACCCAGTCTGGTGGCTTGATATCAACCACTAAATTTATGTTAGTCTCAAAGGATACCACTTAAAATATGCTAATGGGTAGGGAATAACTTCATATACATGCATGTGTTCCCTACTTATATCACCAATTACCCCAAATACTCCCTCAACGGTCGAGTAGCGGTATAAAAAGGTGATGTATCTTCCTTCATCTCCTATGAATCCTGCTACCTAGATTTCAGATATTACAATATATAGGGGATGTAGGTTTAGAACAATGAGGTTGAGCATGAAACCACCACATCCAGTCAATGGTAAGACACGGATGATGATTTTATTCTACCAATTCATCGACTAGATCCCAAAACATAGAATTTGACATGTTGTTTTGTCATCTTTTAGAAAACAATTTATAGAATTAATATAAGGATAGAACATTCATGGATTAACTATTAATATTATAAAAGATAGGCCATGGTGATATAGGAATCCCTCACTTCTCTAAGGAACTGAGAGGTTTCCTTTATGAACACAATTTTGTAACATTACCGCCTATTTGAAAGGAAGGGTTGAATCGATAGAATCTGACTCACCACCAATACTTTAACATCAAACATGGACCCCATAGTCACAGTCTAGATAGAATTCTGTTGATGGACTCTGTGACTATGGATTTAGTATAAAAGAATTCCCAATGTTAGGATTATATATCTTCCCATGTAGTCACTATTTCCCCCTCTAAATCAGGTGGTCTTGATATACCATCTCCCCTAACATATTCTCCATCCAAAGATAATGAAGATGATTTGGAAGACACTCCAATATTTGAATATGATGTCTCCACAACCATTGATGAGTTGATTTAGGTGAATCCAGATAGCAAGTAATATCTAAAACTAATGATTATTAGTGCATATTTGCCTCCAATGAAACTGTAGTAGTAAGAGGCCATCTTGGAGAAGCACCATGACGTCTTCACCTAGATATATAAATACATTGTAGGACATGATAATCTAGTTTAAATCCATCATCTTAGTCTCATGGGGAGTTATCATGAGTTCACACAGCCTCCCTGATAAAATGAATACCTCTCACAGTGCCATGGTTGAGGCTGAGTTTGATAAGAATATTAATTCTAACTTAATTAGGGAAGTCCAGAACCCCATATAGCTAGCCAAAATTATTCTGGTCAGGAAAAAAATAGGATGATCAGATTATATATCTACTTTTGGGATCTCAATATCCATTTCTTGAAGTATGGTTTTCCACTTCTAGTGAAAAATTCATTGAGCGATGTTATAGCGAGGTTCTATGCCTCTTCTTTATTTATGGATACTCTACGTACAACCAGATCGGGATGAACCCTAAGGATGAGGATTAAACCTAATATTTGGCACTATAAAATAAATTTCTCTATTAGGTAATTCCATTTAATTTAAAGAACCCAAGAGACACTTATCGTTGGGTCATTCGTGACATCATCAAACCAATCCTCATGAAATTTTTGGAATTCTACATAGACGGCTTGGTGCTGAAATCTCATCAACATCAGGATATTCTCAGAGACCTTGAGAATGTTTTCGGCTTCCTCCACACCCGGTAATTGAATAAGAACCAATTTATGTGTGAATTATGGGTTAACTATGGTAAGTTTCTTGGATTTTTTTTTATATATAGAAGCATTGTGATCAACCTAGTAAAGATCAAGGCCATCGGCTAGATGCCTCCCCAGAGAAAACTTTTGGAGCACTAAGGCATCCAGGGAATTATATCTTATATACTATAATTAAACATGAATATAGAAGGAAAGTGTAATTCATTTTTGAGTATCATGGATAAAGTAACCACCTTCCAGTAGGATGAGGAATGTTAACACCCTTTGAAAAAATCCACTATCATCTACTACAACCTTTGATTCTAATGTTGCCCATATTAGTTAAGCATGTGGTCCACTTTGTGAGAACCCTAGAATGGGCCCTGAGTTCCCTTCACACCCAAAATAAAAATGAAGGAAAATATAATATTTTATAATATCTTAGTTACATGCTCCCAAAAATTGAGACCAAATATTCCCTTAACAATAAGATATACCTCATGTTGTTTTTTACATTATAGAAGTTGTGGCATTATCAGGAGCACTATGATATTCAAATGGTGTCCTACATGGGACCAGTAAAGTATATATTTATTATCCCCATGTTTATAGGACAACTAGGAAGTTGGTTAGTGATCCTTCAGTAGTTCTACATTCAGTTTTTTTGTTTAAATCAATCAAGGTTCATGTATTGGAATAAATCCTAACAGCCCATCCAACCCCCGCATAATTTCCCTTGAAGGTTGATTTCCTATAGGAGGCAATCCTCATATTGGAAATGTCCATGACCTATTAAAAATTCATTTTTCTAGTGATTCTCCAACAACAGGTATTAGAAAACTCAAAAATACCCTGATCACCAGAGTGGGCATGGGGATCTTCTTCGTCACCACGAAACATGATGTCCTTACATACTCATTTAGGTTGTCAGATGTCTCCACCAACAACAAGGAAGAGTATCGGGATCTCATTAAATGTCTCGATATAGATCTCAAGATTGATTTATCCCACCTTACTATGAATTTGGACTCTGATTTAGTCATAAAATATATCAATGGTGATTAAATTACTAGAAATATAGATCGTCTTCCCCTGTCAGATAACACTCTCCAATTAATGGCCTGGTTCCCTTTTCAATTGGAAGTGACTCATGTCCCTCAGTTGAAAAATGTTTTGGGTGATAACTTTTCTAGTTTAGCCTCATGCCTTGTAGAGTTATACTGGGATGACATGTTCATTCATGTCACACATCATAGGTTCATTACTCCTATTATATCAGATGATGACATGCAGTAGGTAAACTAGCTAGAAAAATCTGATTCCAAAACAGGACCCTCAGGTTCCCCCGTAGTAGAGGAAACAGTCGACTAGGAAAATACTTTCATTTAGAATCTCTAGTGTGGAATACTGCTAACATATCGAGTTGAGAAAGTGAGGATATATCAGTGTGATTTTAATTTCACCCTTTAGATAGATCCTAACCTTGAATAAACCCTATACATATATTGGTTTGATTGAATAATCCTCTGATACATCCAAGGAGATGAGATCCCTCAAGTTATATAGGATTTTCATACTAGGTATTGTGGTGCCTATCAAGATTTATTGAAGTTATGTACAGATGATTGTCACCTATCAACCATTCAATGGTCTGGTACACTACTATAATGTTTATAATAAAACTCGTCTCGAATCCTCAATGATGTTACAAATTATGGAGTCAATTGTATTTGTTTTGTCTTATGAGGGTGGAGGGGTTAAAGAGCATAATTAAATTGATTGATGGATGATGTTTGATTCAACAACTTCATAATGATTATGAGTGATTTCATTATTGGGTAGTTAATCTTGTGATATCCTTGAGCTTTGCAAAACATTTCACTAAATTAACATCTTCACTAGCTGATTTCGATCTGAACTCCCAATTTTTTTGTCTTTAATACAAGACTTAACTAGGGTTATAATCATTATAAAATCTCATTGATATAAGGTTCAATATTTCATAACCAATGTGTATTTTTGGTTCTAATAATAAATGGAAACCATAGGTCACAAATATTTCATTAATCTAGAAATATTTTATTTGACATGCACAATATTAATTAAAATAATGATAAATGGGTAAAATATCTCCATCAATTAACATACCCAAATTATGAATCACACCATAAATATATTTACCAATACTATTGTGTAGTTAATAATCTGGTTGTAATTTTTATGGTGACAAGTTAAAAAATAAAAGATAAAGAACAAGACAATATAATATCAGTGAACCAAACACACACATGAAATGTGAGGAGAGGTAAAATTGAATTTTCAATCAAATGAGAAGGTGATAAAGGGAAAAATTTTAGAAATTATTTAAACTATTTTAAGAACATTAATATTAAACAACAGTGGTTTGATATTGATAAGAGAACAAGAATATGAAACATTTATTTAAATTCAAATTAAATTGAAAAAAAACTTATGCAATTATAATTAAAAATTAGGGAAAAAAACATAAAATAAAATGAGGATGATAGTTGTATGTTTTTTAAAAAAAATTAAGAAAATTACTCCTAGTACCTTGTAAAGTCTCTATTAATTCCAAATATCCTACTTATATTCTAAAACTCTAAATTATTTCAAGTTGAGAATAAGTATCTATTTATAGAAAAATTGAGCGGACTATTTTCATTTCCAAATTGTCCCTCATGTTGAATAATCAATTAGAAATTTTATAAAACCTAATGTGGATAAATATTATTCTTAATAGATGTATATAAGGATTTTTAATGTTATCCCTCCAAATTTATTGGACATTGGACTTTTTTTTCCAATATTACGGCTATTTTACTAAACAATGTGATGGTGTCCAATTTTGTGTTGAGTTTTTCTTGGGATTAATTTTGAATTAATTTTAGGAAAGTAATATGCAGTAAAATATAAACCATTTATTAAAAAAAATTGGAACCTATATTTTTATTTCACACTAAAAAATATCAGCTCAATTAGATGTCTTGATAGGGGAAAAATTCAAGTACTATATGCTACTTTTAAATCCTGGGAAGAATGGTGGTGTGGAATTTCATGGAACAATTGGTCCCATTATTGTTTCAGTTGGGCCTTATATTTTTTATCCAATATGTTTATCAATAATAAAGAACATATTATTGAGATTCATAAAATTTTGGATTCCTTATGGGGCCCATAAGTTGTATCTTCATGTATAGTTAAGTTATCTCCTCTGGTTTGGTGGTCCTTCTTGTTTGGTCCATATAAACCTTCAAATGGAAAAATTGTCCAAATATCTAGTGTAATGATATGTTGTAATTATAATTAGGAACATTAAAAATGAAGAATAAAATAATTTTTATTTGTATTTTTAATTATATGATAAAAAAAATAAAATCTGTTTAATTAAATGAATTAAAACAATTATCTTTATATATGTTTATGATCAATATTTGAATATTGAATGAAAATTAATAATTTTTAATTAACAATTATATGATGTGAGTAATGATAAATCATGAATTAATATGTAATATCCAATCCCAAAAACATATCATTGTGAATATACTCATGTATAATAAATACATAAGAAAATAATTTCCACTTGCCAATAAATATTAAATTTTTGTATTAACTAATCATGGATGGTATAGACTAGTTCACTCAACCATAAAGAATATCACAATAAATGGTTCAATAAAATAATTTTACAAAAAAATCATCATTCATGCTCAAAATTATAAATGGAAATTGTTGGCACTTATAACTTACTCCTCTCAAGATGAAAAAAACTTATTAATGGAGGTTCCCTTATTCATCAACCAAAAATGAAAATCTTAGAGTTTATAAGAGATTTCAGCTTAAATTCCATTTTCTAAAGTGCACAAGAATAAAATGGTCTTTTTTAGGTTTTTATATCTATGGGATGGTAGAAATATAATGTCCAAATGACTGGAAAATTGGGGTAAAACATGAACATGGAAAAAGAAATGCACAATTTTTTTTAAATGAATCATGGAAGGAAATAGAAACCCATATTTCAAACGGTGTGAATTTGTGATGAAAGAAAAGAGTGAGGTAAAATTTTAAGGGGATGAAATGATGAAAAATTTACCATAACAAAAAACTTATCCCAATGATACAAGAAAAGATGATGCAAGTGTTCTTTCTTTCTATATCATTTTTTTGAAAGTTAAGCTTCAAAAAAATAACATCCATCTCCCAACCCTAGTTTGATATCCTCATAACATTAATTATAATATTTTTAATAAGATCAAAGTTTTTTGAAGAGTGGTTTTTGACCCACTCAAGAAACAACCCATTCATTTTTCTTTTTTGTCTTTTTAATTTTCTAATTTTTTTTTCATATATATTCTTTAAAAAAATCAACATCATTTGTACATGATGTCAAAAACATATATATATTTTCAAGCCTTGCTGAATGAAAACATCTACCCAACACATATATGGATGGTTTCACTCAATAATATGATGAAATGATGAAAATAAAGTAATGAATACCCAAAATGGAATCCAGTCCCACCATATTTAAATTTCAATAAATTATTTAGTGAAAATACATGTAGGTGTTGGGTAGGACAAGGTTTTGGGATTCAAATATAGAAAAAAGGGTTTAAATAGGCTTAAAGAGTATTTCAAAAGGAGTATCAATATATGGGTAATGAGATTCTATTTTTCTGTCTTGATTATCATGTACTTTAGAAAATGACTCTATCATATTAATGTAGGCTAAAGTAGAAAATTCAGTTCCATGGTCCACAAACTAATGACTCTTAATGGGGGTGAATACACACAATATGAAAAGTCAGTCATATGTGAACTTATCATGAAAGTAATGGTTGGTATTTATAGTTGGGGAGGAATAATTTTTATAACAAAAAATTGATCATTCAAAATTTAATGTTATTGACATAATATTATTTATCCAAGTTGATACTAAAAATAAAAGATATTTGAGATTAAAAAAATTCATTGGACTTCCCAAAAATGTTGAAATTTTTTTGAAAATTTAATGGTGAGTAATTATGACTCTTTTTTTAGTTTTTTTGTTTTTTAGTTTTTTTAGTTATTATAATTTATTTATAAAAGGACACCCACAAGAAAAGAAAGAGGAAAAAAGTCTTTTGATGAAGAAAGTGGGATGATGAATGTAGTAAAAATGAGAGTGAGAGTGGAAAAAAAGATAGAGTGAGAGTGAGAGAGTGTGTGTGAGAGTTAAATTGAAATAGGTTCCCCAATTGGGATTTTTGGTCATCATCTCCGTCTAGTGTTGGGTAAAATGTAGTAGTAAGGGGTGTATTGGATATTGATGTGGTTCCCAAGATGTGTATCCTCTCATGGTGATGTTGTGGAAAATTACCATTACCAATAATAGAAAAATAATTATTATTAATTTTATAAAACACTAAAAAGATATCAAAATTTAATAAATGTAAAATAAAACATAGGTTTCCTTCAATGAAGAACTTCATTTATTTGGTCTATAACTGGATAGTTGCAATACACTTCCCATAGTCTAATGGTGGCCACCATATTTTCTCATCTCCAGTGTGTTTACAAAAAAAATCTCCTTTGTGATGCCCGATTGTTCATCGAATAATTTCTAACCTTATTATTATTCTTCCAATTCAATGGGGGTGGAAAGAGAATGTGGGTATCCTCCCTTTTTTGAAATTGTGGAATGATGCCGTCCATGAAGGGTTGTTATTCTATGTTTGTAAGTTCATGAAGATGATTCAATTATGATGGTGAATTTATGTGTGGTTCAAATAATATAAAATTAGAGAATGAGATCCCAATTTTTGTAAAATCAATTTTTTCATTGCATTTCTAATGTGAAGTAATGATGATAAAAGGGGAAATAAGACTTAATAGATTTTTCAAGATCAATAATAATAATGTTATTTTCCAAATATTGGTAATTTTTAACCTCACTAGTTATAATGTTATTAATTAAGGAAAAAATACCAAAAACATCACTACCATTGGAGAAAGATAAGAACACTGGATCATTTTTCACCTCACATATAAGAGTATTTTTGGAATCCTGTATAGAAAATGATGAATGTTAGATAATCTATTCTGAATCAGCAAATAATAAATCTAGTTTATTTTCATCATTATGATCCATGTTGTAGTAGTGAATATCATAGGTGAGATGGGATTCCAAAGAGCTTTCAAGATCCTTTAGATCGATGGATTTTATGTCAATAACTAGCATGGGTAACCTGGTAACTTGATAACCAAGCTGACCCTAACATAGCCCGAAGGGAATTCTTAATCTCCATGGGTTGGAAACTAGAAGCTGGCATTATAAAACATGAATGTAGGAATGAATTTTCCCCAAAACATATAGAATATAAAAGAAAAAATATAGTATGCATAATAATGAATCTCTAATTGGAGTAATGTACCAGAATATAAGGAGACACAAAAGGACCAAAGTACTACAAACCAAGTACTAAAAATAGGGAAAATTGCACCAAGGTCCCTAAGGACACAACTCACCAAGTATAAAGCTCAATCGATGGATCCACATTCAAGAGATCCCTTCCTTTACTCAAACCTGGAATGAGAAAGCATAAGAACACCTAAAGGAAAAAAGTAAGGTGTGAGCTTAATACCAGTAGGATACCACCAAAGATTCCATAACGGATTCCAAAAAAAGTTATTCAAATAAAACGATTCAATTTTAAAAACAAGCAGTTTTGGAAATTTAATATCATATTTAAACAAAACATTATATACAATTTCAAAATGATGTAAAATACTTAAAGCAGATTCTTTACTTTACAAGATATGGAATATTTCTAAAACAATGGATTAAATAAAAAAGTTACATAAAACTTTTTATGTAAATCCAAAAAAGTCATGTAACGAAGTTTTCCAACATTGAAATACATTTATATCTCATATATTAATAAAAAGTGAGAAACATGGTCATCTTCTAAGTAGATATGATAGTATTATCCAGATATAGGATTCTACACTCTATAAGTGATCGCAGAAAAATGAGTATACTAAAATCCTCCTAACATTGGGTAGAGATGACTTTTCACCCTTCCATCATTGATGTGGCCCGCTACACGTATGTTTTAGAACATTGTAACATCATATAGTGTATCCAAATAACTCACCAACTACCTAAGGATTTCATGCACTCTAAAATAATGGACAATTTATTTTAAAACTTCTTAAAATATAATAAATCCCATTCTTCCATTTCAAGCATTCCAATTTATTTCCATTTAAAACCAAAATAGGTTTTAATCAAAATCATTCCTTTTTACGATATAAAACCACTAGTTTTATATCAAAACATTTTAAATCCATTTTCACAAGTTTTAAATCCATTTAAAACCAATTCCATACTTTTCTAAAATTCATTACCATAATTTAATTCAACAATTTAATTGAAAACATTTCCATAAAATCCACAATTTAAATTTAAAAATTTAAATCATCCAATTTCTATAAACACACCCCAATTCAATGGAATTGGGAGTTTTCAAAATTTTCATACCAAAACCATTTCAAATCTCCAAATTCACTGGAATTAGGTTTTTAGAAATTAAATTGAATGAAATTTTAGAAATTTAATTTAAATCAAAAATTTATATAAATCAATAAATACAAGGATAATCAATTTGGATAATTGGGATGAAACTACCTTCCTTTTTTCTAGAAACCTGAAACTCACAATGGAACCCGTCAATGAGATTAAAGGCATATAAGATCTCAAAAATCAATCTAGAAGTGAGATCCAAAATCTTGGGGAACAGATCCATCAACTTTAGTATGATCTATATAAATCCTAGAAGAGTATAAGGAGATATAGAGAAAGAATGATGAATAATGCTTACCCAGATATCACACACTAAAACAATGATGATCAAACACCAAAGTAATGGATCTCGTTGGGTTGGAAGGTTCCTAAATTTTCTAGGAAAGGATTTGGGTTGAAGTAGATGAAACTAGAGGATATGATGAGATAAATTCCAAGCTACATGCTTCTTCTACAGGCGCCTATCGAGGTATTACATGACGTGCAATATATTACATGTCATGAAATCCTTAACTAACACAGTATCAGGAAGAAAAAGTGTCTTCATGCATTAAAGTTTGATACGGGAGTCGAAGGAGTGATATGACACTTTTTTATAACATGTAAACATGGTTCATGATGTGAAAACCTTCACAGTGTGAATTCCACTTTCACAGTTTATACCATGTTAAACATTACACATCGTGTAACCCTGATTCATGACATGTAATTCCCTAGAATCCTACAGTTAAATTCTAAATGAAATTGAGAGTCTAACCAAACTATGAATTCACCATTTTAATAATCCTATCAAGTCAAACTCAACTCTACTCCATTAACTAAAATGGAAAAAACGTGACAAGGTTAAAGATGTACCTGTTATAATGGTAACGGGATATTATAACCTCCCCACCATAAGAAATTTCTATCCCCAGAGATCCTATAAAGAATATTCCATTCCAAATATATGAGTACACTACTCTCTCATTAGTGCCTCATGTTCCCATGTCTCGTGATTATCATAACCATTTTTCTATAGCACTCGAACCAAAGGTATCGTCCTCCCATGAAGTAACATGGTCTCATAATCAACTATCCTAACATACCACTCATTTAAAGATAAATCAGGTACAATATCAATATCAATCCAGGTAAAAACTTGATATGTATTAGAGAGATACTTCCTCACCTATGATACATGGAAAATGTTATGTATCAACATCATCTTTGGTGGAAGTGCTAAATGGTAAGAAACTTTCCCCACATTCAAAATAACCTCAAAGGGTCCCAGAAAATGAAGAGTAATCTTACCTTATATCTCAAGATGTTTATGACCCAATCGAGGTGAATACTTCAATAACACCTAGTCACCAACTTAAAATTATAAAGGTATACAAAATAAATAATCATAAGACTTGAATCAGCTCTGTGATATCAACATTATCTAATGAATTAGCTGAATCTTTTATGTTGTTCATTGAACCAAGCTTGGTCCAATCAAGGAACTTTCACCAATATCTAACCAACACAATAGATATTTACAAGGATGGCCATACAAGGCCTCAAAAAGTGTCACTCTAATTATGGACTGGAAACTATTATTATAAGAGAACTCAACTAGTCCCATGTGAACATCCCAAGACCCATCAAAATCGAGAACACAAGAGTGAATCATATCCTCAAGAATCTGAATATCTCTCTCTATCTAGACATCTGACTACATATGGTAGGACATTCTCAAATGAACTTGAGATCCTAGTTCCACCTAATGTCCTCTCCAACAGTGAGAAGAGAACTATGGATCCCTATCAGAAACTATTTCTGATGGGACTTTGTGAAAATAGACAACCTCTTTCACATAGAAATTTCTTATCTCCTCAACATTTCTTGTATCATGAATGGGTATAAAGTGAGCCAGCATGGTCAGCCTATCGATCTTTACCCATATAAAATTCTAATTTCTCTGTATACGAGGCAACCTAACAAAAACATCCATATAAATTTCATCTCACATTCAAGTAGGGACTATAAGTGGTTGAAGTAAACCTATAGACTTCTGATGTTCATCCTTAACCTGCTAGAATGTATAATAGCAGAAAACAAAATCATAAATGCTGCATCTCATACTAGGAAACTAGAACTACCATCTCATATCATAAAACATATTAGTGGTTCCTAGGTGCTCCACCCACTGGGAATTATAACAATCCCCCATCACATCCTTCCTTGCTAAAAACGACACAACGAAGTGGTTCCAATGAAAAAGAACACCCTATTTGGAGAAAGACCAATGGACAAAGGTCTCCCCACCTTAAAGAGTCTCTAATGCTACTGAATTCATCATCAAGATCATGTTCTTTAAGAATCACCTTGAGAAGATAAAATTTCAATTCAAAACTAGCTAAAGAATCTTTAGCTCTGTTCTCTTGAACTCCAATATGAAACTGGGAAAAAAGATCCAACAAATTCAAATCTTCCAAATATTCTTTCAAAACCTGGGTTAGGATTTTCCTGCTCAATGCATCTGCAATGACATTACCTTTATTTGGGGTATAAGCGATGTCATAGTTGAAATTTTATAGGTACTCTACCCAAAATCTCTAATAGAGATTTAAATATTTTTTATAGAAGATATAACTCAAACTTTTGTGTTCTGAAAACACAGTAAACCCATCTCCATAAAGGTAATGCCATAAAATCTTAAGCTCATTCATCACATCTTCAAGTTCAAGATCCTGGGTAGGATAATTATTCTCGTGTGTTTTAAGTTGATGAGATCCATAAGCTACAATATGATAAGCTTACATAAGAACACAACCCAAACTCGAACCCAATGCATCACAAAAGAACATATAGCCTTACCCGACCTCTATAAGAGTCAAAAATAGAATAGTAGTCAAAAGAAGTTTCAAATCAACGAAAGAACTATAACATTTATTATCCCAAGAAAACTTCACCCCCTTCCGAGTCAGAGTAGTCATCGAGGAATCCAACTTCAAGAAGTCCTTCAAAACCCTATTGTAGTATCCAGCTAAGCCCAAGAAGCTCCGGATCTTGAAGAAATTTCATGGGTTCTCACAAGTCATAAAACCCTTTACCTTTTCAGTGTCAACTGATATACCCATTTCAAACAACATGTGTCCTAATAATTTCACTTCTCGAATCTAGAAATCATACATCAAATGTTTTCTATAAAGTCAATAATTTCTCAGCAGACTCAGAACTATTCTCATATGATGCACATGATCATCATCAGATGTAGAGTAAATGAGTATGTCGTCCGCAAAGACTACCACAAAGGTATCTAGATATTCATGGAAAATAATTTTCATCAAATCCATTAAAACTACATGATCATTTGTTATGACAAAGGTCATGACAAGGTACTCATAATGGCCATACCTACTCCAAAAGGTAGTTTTCTGAATGTCGGGTTCTTTTATTCTTAATTGATGGTAACCAAACTAAAGGTCAATCTTTGAAATACACTTTGTAGCTTTCAAATGATAAAACATATCATCAATCTGTGGAAATTCTTACTTGTTATTTATCGTAACTCGGTTGAGTTTTCGATATTCAACACACTGGCGAATAGATCCATCACCCTTCTTAGCGAATAGAACTACCATTGCCCAAGGTGGAACACTCAGACGTGTAAAGCATTTCCCTAAGAAGGTCATCCAACTATGACTTTATCTCTTTCAGTTCAGTTGGTTCCATGCAGTAAGAGGGAATTGAAATTTGCTGAGTACCAGGAATTAAGTCAATAGAAAACTCAACCTCTATCACTAGTGTTAGACTAGATAATTTCAAAGAAAACACATCTGGAAACTCTAAAATGACTAGAGGGATATCATCACTCATTGAATCATTCTCCATATTAAAATAAAACCCTGATATCACTTTACCCAACTCTGGATAAGAAGTTCCAGCCCTACTCGACCTTGGGTACCTTTATCCTTGAAAGACAAGAGGCATACCCCTATAAGTATTATGGTAGACTCATCAAATATAACACCCAATCCAGAATTTTTTGGCAATGATCCAATCCATCTCAAATATTTTGTCAAAATATTTTATGTCGAGAACTAGAAAACTCTATGAAATCTTAACATTTGATAAAGAGAAGAAACAAGTGGGACTATGGAGACCCTCCTCTCTCTTCATACCAAGGGGTGTAGTAATATCCATTGCACAAGATAAAAGCTCCTTCTGAAGATTTAACAGATTAAAAATGTTGGTTGAAATAAACAAATAAGGTGAACCAGTATCAAATAGAGTAGTTACTAATGATGATGTTATAGTAATGGTACCTCTCACTATCACTAGACCTATGTCTGCTTCCCTTAGAGACTCTTCCACTGTGTGAAGAAGCATCATTCTAGATGCATGTGGATGGAACCCTTTCATAAATGAAGAATCTGGATTCAATACAACTTTAGGATGATTTGATGTTCTTGTTCCACTACGCATAGTATAGAAATGATGGTATAATCTCTGTAAGTTCTCTAAATGTCTGCAAGAGCTATAGTTCTTGGGTGAATTTGTGAAAATCCTATTAGAATTTTCTGTCTTTCTACACTGGTTGAAAACAAAAGTAGTTCCTCCTAGATCTTTACGAGGTCTATAATAACATTTCCATCGATAAATATAGTTAGAATCATCACACTTCTATTTTCCTTTTAAGGAACCAATGCTTCCACTAGGATAAAAAGTAAGTCTCGTCATCCCTGAATTCCAAGTTAGGTTCATCTCAACCATCATCACCCTATCCAATACATCAAAATAATTGGGAACCTTATTCAAGAAAACATAAGAATTAATATATGATTGAAAACCTACCTAGAACCATTGAGATTTCATCCACTCATTAGACACAATATCAGGAGAAAACTGCACCAGCTCAGCAAATCGATATGAATAGTCAGTCACGGTTCTGTCAGCCTTCTCAAGCCTGAAACACTCCACAACCTTAGCCAATGCCATTTAATCCTGAGAGAACTGGTTAGTGAAAACATCCTTTAAATCTTTCCAATATATCCCCTCATGTTTCCTTGTCATCACCATCGTGTCCCACCATCTCCTTCTTGGTCATTCCAGCACGAAGGTGACGCACTTCACCTTGGTCATATATGATGTCTCTAAGAACTCAAACAAATGATCTATCTTGACCAATCATTCCTTATAATGTTGAGGATCATTTTATCCTTCAAAAATGGGTGGATTCTAGTGAAGGAACTCTTTAGAATGATTCCAAATAACACCCCCATGAGGTTCCATGGCTAGAGCCTAAATGGGGACTAGAGGTAGTGCCTATACGAGAGCTGGGAAAGTGTGCACAATCATCTCTAATAGATTTGGGTCTACTGGAGGATTATCTTTATATGGTTTAGTAGGAACCTCCTCCTTGATTTAATTCATAAGTCTTCTTAGATGCATGATGTTATAGAACATCATCATATAACCTTGAAGATTTTAGAGAACGCTCAAACAGAGCAATGAGGGAAGTATAAATCCCAATAGATAGTATAATATGGTTCATATTTCATGATATCTAAATAAAAATTAGGAGAAATAAGAGAACTAGATCACAATATGTATTTCCCTAACTACCCTTGGTGACTTAAGGTTCATTATGGTGAGAGCTGGCCAGGAACTCAAGCGCAATTACCTCCTAAGTCTCGACAAAATTTCAAAAATGCATACTGACTTCAGAACAAAAGTTGAAAAGATACCTCTGATTACACTTTATCATGAACCATCTCAGGTATCCTGGTAGCCCGATAACCAATCTGAACCTAACATATCTTGAATCACATTCCTGATCCCCATGATTTGGTGACTATTACCTAGCACCATACAACATGTAAGTGGGAATAAATTTTCAACAAAACATAGCAGAAGAAAAAGAAACAAGATAGTATTTATAACAGGGAATCTCCACTGGGATTAATGTACTAGAATATAAGGTGGCATAAAATCCCGAAGCATTACAACCCAAGTTCTAAAAATAGGGAAAACATCCCCAAGGTCCCCAAGGACACAACTCACCAAGTCCAATGCTCAGCAGCTGAATCGACCTCCAAGAGATACCTTCCATTTGCTCGAACCTGGAAGGGGAAAGTCTACAAAAACCTAAAGGAACAAGTAGGTTGTGATCCTAAGCCAAGCATGATACCACCAAAGATTCCACAATAGATTCTAAACACATATTATCCAAAGAAAATATTTTAATTTTCAAAATAAACAAGTTTTTAAATTTAAAATAATATTTAAAAAAAACATTCTATACAGTTTCAAAATGATGGAAAATAATTAAAGCATGGGCTTTAATTTATTAGAGATGGAAAATTTAAAAAAAATGGAATAAACAAAATAGATACATAAAATAGTTTACAAAAATACATCAAATGAATGTAAATAAATTTTATAACATTGGCATACATTTATATCTCATATATAAATACACTAGAGAGAAACATGGTCATATTTTATGTAGGTATGATATTATTAACCGGATATAGGATTCTACACTCTCTAAGTGATCATAGAAAAATATGAATACTCATGTCTCCCTAGCACTATCCAGATATGACTTTTCACCCTCCCATTGAGGATGTGACCCACCACAGGTATGTTTTAGAACATTGTAATAGCATAGAGTGTATCCAAATAACTCACCAACTACCTAAGGATTTCATGTGATCTTACATGATGGGAAATTTATTTTTAGACTACTTAAAATACATTAAATTACATTATTCTATTTCAAAAATTCAAATTTATTCCCATTTAAAACCAGAATGGGTTTAAATAAAAAACATTCCTTTATCACAAGATAAAACCACTGGGTTTCTATCAAAACATTTTAAATCCATTTTCACAAGTTTTAAATCCATTCAAACCCAATTCTATCCTTATAAAAATTCATTTCCACAATTAAATTCAACAATTTAATTGAAAACATTTCCATAAAATCCACAATTTAAATCAACCAATTTCCATAAACCCATCCCAATTCAATGGAATTGGGGGTTTTCCAAATTTATGTGCCAAAACCATAAAAAATCTCCTGATTAATTGGAATTGGGTTTTTTCAATTTAATTGAAAGAAAATTTGATCAACTGATTTTAAATAAATAATTTAAATAAATCAATAAATACAAGGATAATAAATTTGGAAAATTGTGACGGAACTACCTACCTTTTTTCTGCAACCCAACACTTGCAACAGAACCCGTCAATTAGAACGAATGCGTAGAATATCTTGAAACTCAGTCTAAAATTGATATCCAACATCATGGGGAATAAATCTATAATATTTTTTATGATCTATGGAAATTAAAAAAGATGATAAAGAGATAAAGATGAAGAACAATGAAGAACGCTTACCCGGATATCACCCGCCAAAGAAATGGTGATCGAATGCCAAAGGAATGGATATAGTAGGGTTGGAAGGCCCCTAAATCACCTAAGAAGGATTTGGGTTAAAGGAGAGGAAACTAGAGAAGAAGATGAGATAAATTCCAAGTGTACTGCTACTTTTATAGGTTCATGTCGGGGTATTACATGACACATAATATATTAAACATCCTAAAATCCATGGGTAATGTAGTTGTGATAAGAAATTGTTTCACCATGCATTAAAGGTCGACATGGTAGTTAATAGAGTGATCTAACATTTTTTCATGATGTATAAACATGTTTTATGATTTTTAAACCTTTACATCATGAATTCCCATTTCATGGCTTGTACCCTTCAACAACTTACACATCGTGTAACCCCATTTCACGATATGTAATTTTCTATAAGCCTACAGATATAGAAAAAATGAAATTTAGAGTCTAACCAAACTATGAATTCACCATTTAAAGAATACTCTCAACTCAAACTCAACCCTAATCCATTAATGAAAATGGAAAACCATGATAAGGTTAAAGATGTACCTATCAGAATGGTAATGGGATGTTACATTTTACTTGTGAAATGTCAACATCAACTTCTCCATTTATGACTTGGTTAATAAAGATGAAATATTCACAAACTCTTCTATCATTATAACAAAAGGAACATGATGAATTAGGGTTCAAAACACTCTCACATATACTTTCATATGCGTGGATAAAAAATATTAAGTGATTCTCTGATGGGTATTGCATGGATTGAAAAATGTTGAACTTGACTAGTTGGTCACAAGATTTCATGGATATGATTCCAACATGGAAATTAATTCTGGTACTATATGTCATGAGGAATGGTCTTCCTAGAATCAGAAGATATTGTAATGAAATTTTATCTCCATCCAGGTCCAACATATAAAAATCGTTGGGGAAGATAATATCATTGACTCAGACAATGACATCTTCAATTATCTCCTTAGGACTGGTTGTTCATTGATTGGATAATTGGATGAAAAATATTTTTAGGTGCATGGACCCATAAAGGTACCTGAATATTTTCATTTAATTGGAATTGATTATTTGGTTGAAACATTTTCAATGGTACTATGTTTTATCTTATGGGTGCACAATTCCTTACGAAAATTAGTATACATAGGAAAAAATTATGGAATCTAAGAACGGAATGTTAACTTTAACACATCTAAATATGTCTAGAATTTATATATCATGTTCAAAAGACTTCCCTATATTTTTGATAGGTAAAGGAAAAGAAATTAGGTTCCATAAATGAATGAAAAGAGATGAGTAATTGGACTCAAGTTCTTTTTCTTGATTTTTGTTCTTTTAATTTTCAATCTCAACATTCAATGGTTCATTTTAGGATTATTCATGGGGCATGGAAATTTGTTTTCATATTCAAAGTGAAATTTAAATTACATTAACCTCATGGTTGGGAAATGGTTATAATGGGAGTTGGGTAGAATTTGATTATTGTTGTTGAATTAGGTGGGATGAAAGTTGTCTGATTTGTTTTTCAATGTTTTTATAGATATAATTGGTGAAGGAGGAAAGACATTCTACAATAATTTCACATGAATTCTTATAAGAAGATGCATATCCCACATCAAGATTACATATATTTTGGTTCTTGGGTATGTTCTTACATTGTATTGGGAATTGGGAAGGCTGATTATGATAGTGGAGTCTCAAAGGAGAAAAAGGAGGATTTATCCAATGAGGTTGAGGAACAAAATCATAAGGTTTTTGGATATTTCCACCAACTTCACCATATTGGAATTGGTTTGGATTTGAGGATGGAACTTAGGGGGTTGAGAAATGGAAATAACATACCTCAAGCCTTGGTTATGGGTAGAAGGTAAGGGATCGGAGTGGGGTCAGGTGGAGTTTCTAATGAACATCCATGATTGTTGAGGGATGGTGTTCCACTAAAAATTTGTTGCATTGAGACCCATTGTAATAGAAGAATCAGATGGATCATATTGAAGCTATAGACAAGTCTCGGTTGGATGAACTAGTGAGATTCAGATTCCATAGTTTTTACTGATTCATGGAATATAGATTATGGAGAAGGTGATTTTTTGGGATTTGGTAGCCATAGATAGTTGTCTCACATGACCTATATGTTCAATCAGCCACTTGTTAATCTTTTTGGGATCTAAGGATTGATTCTCGTAAACTTGTTTGACTTGATCATGTTCTTGAGTATAGAATTTTTAGATGTTTTTAGCCATGTTTCTTATGAGATCTTACCCAACTCCAAGAGTTTTGTCAATAATAGAACTGCCACTTGAAGCATCAATAAGAGTTCTCTCCATAAGTAATAACCCCTCATCGAAGTATTTTATCAAGATTTGGACAAGGATTTTATGGATCATGCATATTGACACAAGATTTTTGAACACCTCCTGGTACTCATGGAGTGATTCATTGGGTAATTAAAGAATACCACTTATTTATTTTTAGATAGAAGTGGTTCAAGAATCAGGGACTAATTTCTCTATGAAGAGATACTTCATGTCATTCCTTATTTCTATGAAACCAAGAGGGAGGTACTAAATTGATGATTTGAAGGACTCGTATTGGGAGAAAGGGAATGTGTGAAGTTTGAATTTTTCTTCAAAAAGCCCTCGATACTTCATGAAAGAGCACAACACTTGGAACTCTTTGATGTCAATATGATGATACTCACAGTCCAGTCAATGTAAATGAGGTTGAAGATGAATCAAACATGATTTGAGTTCAAAATATACCTCAATGTTTGGATATTGAATACCAATGGGTTGCTAATTCATACCATGGGAAGTAAGATATTTTAATATGTATTCCCTAGTATTGTCCATATCTAGTTAAATTGGATGGGAAATGAATTCATCTTGGGTAATTTTATTTTCTCTAATGTCCCTCCTATGTCGATGAAGAGTTCCCTCAATTTCTGGGTCAATCAAATCCAATGGATTGTTTGGAAGGCTATTGGGCATTCATAGTATTTTTTAAAGAAGAAGAAGTCAGGATTTCCATTGTATTTTTTTCATTAAATGGTTTTTTTAGAATTCAGTTTTATTATTGTGGTTCCCTTTCCATTTATGATTTCTATTGTAAATTTGGTTTATCATTGTGTTTTATTTTTTTTAAATAAAAATAAAAAACTACTAACTACTAGTTTCCCCATCTCTGGAAATAGTTCCATTTGAAGGGTGTTCGATCATCTCATATTGACCATTAAATGTTTTTATACTATTCTAAAATGTGTAATGTGTAAGTCGGGTCGAATCCTTGTTGATGGTACAAATTTTAGACTCAATTGTTATTATTTTGTCTTTTGAGCATGAGGGGGGTTATTTTTAGATCTTTATTAAATTGATTTATCGATGATGTTTTATTTAACAACTTTTAAAATATTGGGTTGATTTAATTATTGGTGATATAATGTTGTGATATCTTTGAGCTTTTCAAAACATTTCATTAAATTAAAATCTAATTAATGAGGTGATTTCGATCTGAACTCACAATTATTTTGGATTTAATCCGATCCATAACTAGAGTTTTAATAATTATAAAATATCATTAATGGAAGGTCAAATATTTCATAAACCCTTGTGTATTTTTGGTTCAAATAATACATGGAATTCACATGTTATAAACACGTCATTAATCCATTACATATTTTATTTCAAAAACACAATATTAATTCAATAAATGATAAATGAGAAAAATATCTCAATCGCATTACATCCCCAAATTATTACTCACCCTAATGATATATTTAATCATCCATATCTATGGTTAACAATCTAGTTCAAATTTATATATTTATGAGTTAAAAACATAAGAAAAATACCAAGACGAGAAAATTGTGGGGTGCCAAACACACACAAGAAATTTTAGGAGAGGTAAAAATGCACATTATATAGAATGATAAAGTGATAAAATGGTATTTTTTTCAATTTTATTTAAACTATTTTAGCTGCATTAATATTACACAACATGTTTGGATGGATATAGAAGAATATGAATATGGAACATTCATTAAAGTTAAAATGAAATTTAAAACAACATATATGATTACAACAGAAAATAAGGGAAAACCAACAAGAAATGAAAGGAGGAGGAGATGTATCTCTTCTTGAAACAAGATTTAGGTATGTCCTTCTAGACCCTTGGAAAGGTTCTATTCATTCTAAATATCCTCCTTATGTTCTAAAAATCTAATTCATTTTATGGTTATAATTAGTATCTATTTATAGCAAAAGAGAGAGGATTTTTTTATTTAAAAAATGATCCCTCATGTTGGATCACCAATTTGAAAATTAATGCAGCCTAATATGGATAAATATTCTTCTAAAAAGTTTAATATATAGATTATATTTTTCACACTATAAATTTGTAAACCATTTTAATTTTTTACCCAACGTTATGGATGTGTTTCAAAACAATTTGATGCCGTCAATTTTTTATATTTTTTTCCTTGGTCTAAATGTGAATGAATTTTAGGACATTAATATTCCCCCACATCTGAAACATTTCTTAAACCAAGTGGGGAACCAATATATTTTCTTTCACAACACAAATTATCTTCTCAATTTTATGTCTCTATTAGAAGAAAAGTCATTTGTTTTGTACTACTTTTAAATCCTAGACAAAAATGGTGGGCTAGAATTTCATGGATCAATTGGGCCCATTGTTGTTTTATTTGAGCGTTAAAATTTTTATCAAATTTTTCTTTGTATATTAAAGAACAAATTCTCGAGTTTCATAAAATTTTAGCTTCTATATGGATCCTTGAAATTCTTTCTTCATGGTTGACTCAGCTTTCTGAACAAATTTGGTGGGCCTTTTTGTGTGGTCCATATAACCGTTGAAATGGAAGAATTGGACAAATATCTAGTCTACTGATAAGTTATAATATTGATGAGGAATACTAAAAAATATGAATCATATAATTTTGTTTAGTATTTTGAATGATATTATAAGAACATTAAATTGTAGATTAATTAGATTAATTCAAAAAAATTTATTTATATATGTTTATGATTAATAAGTGATCATTGAAGGGAAATTAATCATTTATAAGTAACAATTATTTGAAGGAACTAATGAAAAATAATTAATAAATATGTAATATCATTATTCTCTCCC
This sequence comes from Viscum album, assembly GCA_963277665.1. Lineage (NCBI taxonomy): Eukaryota > Viridiplantae > Streptophyta > Magnoliopsida > Santalales > Viscaceae > Viscum > Viscum album. Next base: position 877,716,603 of record OY728136.1, read on the forward strand.
ACTAGATTCATAGGTTGGGATTCTTATTTCCTTCTATGAACCATGATAGCATCGAATATGCTAAGAGGTCCCAAGTATGTCAGATACATGCCAAAAATTTTCATTGACTACTAGATATTCTCTAAACCACCATGTATTCATGGACCTTTTTCAGTATGGGGAATCAATTTTTAGGCCCTTATCTTATAGCAACAACTCCCTATTGAAGTTTCATTCTGATCCTGATGGACTTCTTCAAGTGGGTAGAAGTGATTCCTCTCAAGGAAGTCATATCCTAATCCATGACCAAATTCATGTACTCCCAGATAATCCATCGATTTGGATCCCTTCACATTATTCTCACTAAAAATGGTACCAATTTTTGGCTTTTGAGATGAAGATATTGTATGGTAAGTACAATATCTTGTCAAACCATACTTCCTACTACTACATTGAGGAAAATATAAAGATGGAGTCATTCAACAATATCTTATCTAACATTCTGTACAAGATAGTGGGTTAGAAATTGAAATATTGTCTAGAAAATATCCCCAACACCATTTTGGCCTATTTAATAATGACTCATAATTCTGATCATGTGACTCCATACTCCATTGTGTATGGAACATAGGCAAACCTTCCTATTTAGGTTCAGTTTTCATCACTCCGAACAGCTTTCTATGACCATTAGATTGTATACATAATAACATAACTCTGTACAACTAAGTAGGAAGACCTCTAAGATAATAGGTTCAAATCCTTTATTAATCTTGATAGTACCAAAACATGATAGAAAGATCATTCAATAAGAACATTCACCACCACTCCTTCCACCATGGTGACACAGTAATGGCTATCAGGACACTAATGATACTTGGAAAGAATCCACCAAATATGGAGACCAAATGTGAAGAAACATACAACATTAAAAAGGTATATTCCAATGGTTCATAATCATTTATCACTATGGATATAGTGAATATCACACCACAGACCAACGAAAATTTTCTCAAGTTGTATTTTTCATGAGGTGCATGCTTAATCCTAGTTTCATTATGTTAAACTACTAGAAAAACCTTCATCTTGGATGCATGATGTTAAAATTAATTTCAAAGTACTGGTCACATGATGATAAACTATACATTGGTTTGGACAATTATATGTGAAAATAAACTATATAAATTATACATCCGGATCAGTCAATGTTGAACTATGCAATTAGTCAATGCTTTAGGACCCTAAACTACTAGTCACCACTATTCCAAGCATCGTGACTTTAAATTATGTGTGATCCTTCATAGAAATTTACTATATGGAAGTGGGCCTCCTTATTTCTCATTCACATCGAGTTTATCACTATTGTATTCTATACATATCTATTTTAGATTCTCAATATAGTTCTAAATTATATTAACTTAAACTAAGAGATTTTGGTCCAAGATTTATAACCTTAGAATAATAGATTCTTTATGTCCATGAAATATGACCTTATAGTTTTTTCAAAACCAAGTTTCTATAACTTGGATCCCTTAGGGACTTCTACCTAGGGCCTAGTCTGGTCCATAACCAAACTGAAGAAATCCATCCATGAGAATGGGTCCAAATTCCACTTTCTAATATGCCTTATTTTCTTTCATGCACTATGGCATGGAACATAGAGTATTGAATCCCAAATAGAATTTTCCTTAATCTACTTCTACACATAAATTCATTCTTAGTTTGTATTTAAATCATCTTTAAAATCCAAATGGACTAATAATAATGATGGATCCTAGAAAAAATGGTCCACCTCCTATCTTGTGCTAATTCCTTGATGGATATCTGGAAACAAACAATCGATCATATGTGTGGAACATGGTCAAAAGTGGATCCTACATTATCCCTCATCATTATTTACTGGAGTAATTGTGGTCCTAATGTTTCAAAAATGGTCAAAATTTGATCTCTACCCATCAGTTTCCCCCTTATGTATATCTTTAATGTCTAGAATTAACTCCTTTCCACCTCCCTATATCCTAGTGGAATTCTAACACCCTTAGTGTCACCCATCCATTCATCTATTTATGTTGAGTAGGTTGGTTAGTGTCAATTGGAAATTATCAACCTAGTATCCTCTCACCTCAATTGTGTGCTTCCACATGTAAAGGAAATCCAATCAACATTCCTTTTTTCCTACACTGATCATGACTCGTGTGGTCTTAAGATATTTGGTAGGATGTGTACTGACATGGTAAAATTGCACAAAAGAGCCCCATTGGTCTGAACTCTATGACCCTAAACTAAGAGTTTAATTAAAATAATCATGACTTTAAACTATTTAAATGTCTAAATTGGGAATGTGTTGTGTGGCTTGGGCCTTATTTTCCTCCATTCATATTGTTTTGTTCCTTTCTTTCCACACATATCCCATTTGGTAATAATAATCACCCCAAGGTTCGAACATTGTGACCTTAATCTAAAAGCCTAGTGTTTTAGGACTATTACATTAAATGAGTATTTCAAGTATAATAATCATGAAATTAAAGTGTATGAATTTCATTTCAATAATATGTGTTCTGACACTACACATCTATGGACCTTATTCGTGTTGGGTTTGTCATTCTGTTTCACCACACATATTCTCTTAGGATACTCAAAACCCATGGTGAATGATGTTAAAAAATAGACTTACCCCATTTTAAATAGGTATTCCTCTCTATATGAGATTACCACTAACCCATTCTATAAACATGGGATACCCCATGACAACCATGGGATGCCTCAATTCCATCACTGATGAGTATCACCTCTACCGAATTTGATCTTCTACTAAACCATGTTTCAAAACTACATGTAGATTAAATCTCATCCTTATGGGATATATAGTGATTCCTGGAATTTCCATCTCCTATCAAAGCTACAAATTATTCAATCTATTATCCTTATGGATAAAATTTTGGTGCACGAGCCTCCTTTTTCTCAATTCACATTGGGTATTCCCTATATCATTTCCACATAGGTTCCCATGGAGCCAATATTGATCAATTCCAATAATTATGATGTCAAATTATCTTATCCATTTTATGGGTCTGAACTCTCTCACCTTAAACTAGGAGTTCAAGTCGATAAATCATGACATTAAAATATATAAAAGTATCTTTAGGAATATTTATTGTTTCTCTAGGACTCTTTGGATCTCATTCACATCGGGTTTTTCACTCCGTCGTGCAACACATAATCATCTGATACACCCACACAATGGTATAAACTCTATAAACATAAACTAAGATAAAATAACTCAAACTCTATGACCATAAACTAAGTGTGTGGCCCATACAACATGACCTTAAACTACTCTCAACATGTCCAAGTATTATGACCATATACCATTTTCATCCCCTAGTCTGAGTTATTTGACTTCAAATATAATGATCTAAGATTGATGTACATGGATATTAAATCATTTTTTAGAATACACAATACATTATAAAAACACATTCCCAAAGACCATGTTAGTTTAGTGACACTAAAAACTAGGTACAAAAACTTTTATTCTAGTGGAATATCTTCAATGTTTCCCAAAAAAAAAGATCACACCCTTTATTAACCCTACCTAAAACCTTTATTTTTAACCTGGGGACAAGGAAACATAAGAAAATGGTGATCTCAAATTGTCAATAAGGATATTAAAGGGAGATATGAATCATAACATAAAAATAAGTTTATAATAATTTTAATATTATATCATACATGTCCAATATCATAATCTTGATCAATAGAATAAAACATAAAAATTTATAAGACATGAATCATAAAAAAATATTAAGCATAAAACATGGAATTTTTGAAAACATATAAGTAGAGGAAATAATTTACATATTAGTCACAGATTATTTCCAAAACCATCATAGAATACAAATTCCTTTACTAAACTGAGCTCACTCCCTATTCGAGCCTTGTATTATTATACCATGATTACTCATGTTTGAGTGATATATTTCTGAACCATTTTCACTTCCCATTTCATTCATATATATCTAATGATATATAAATATTTACCCAATGCATTGGATTGAGATATAAGTCCCACTCTTTACATAATAAAAACCACACATATGTGTGCCATAAGAACATAAATAATTCATTATATAATAACCCATAAAGTAAATGGGTTTCATAAACAAAATCCAATCATAACATAACCCATGGAAAGGAATAAGTTTAATAAATATCATTCAATATTAAACATAAACCAACCATAGTAATAATAGGGATATCATCCTTAAAAATTGTCTCCATTATAATATAAGTAACATTTGACAAATCACTTAAAAATAATTCTGAAGAAAATATCATTTCTTCTTTAAAAGTGTTTTATTTTCATAAAATGTCATGGAATTTTTAAATATAACATTTTATTTAAAAATAACCTTATAATATTTTTAGGAAAGGATTATGGTATTAAAGAGGTATGAAAGAATAAAAAACCATTCATTTCATATAAGATAAAAAACCTTTCATTCATATTGTTGTCAAAAAATACTTCAAGTACCTCTCTTGGAAAATGCAAAAAAGTTTTATTTCAAAACATGTAGTTAAAAGTAAAAACATTGTAAAAATGACTTTAAATATCCATAGTGGAATAGTAAAAAAAATCATGTTTGGAAAACATGGATATGGATGATAAATATTCCTCAATTGATACATAAAACAAAACAATCCCAAAAGTGAAGATATTGTGAAATAAATACTCATCACTTTAAAATCAAAAGAATCATATGCCCCATGAAGGAAAGAAAATTATAAGGATATTAAAGTACCATAATATTTCGGATAAGACTCATAAAATACATTCATTCTCATTATATGCACAACATAGAATTAAAATTTAGTGTATAAGGAACATGTCTCACATAAAAAATGGTCAGACAAAAATCCCTTACCTTAAGTCTGATTTCCTTCGTCTATATCTGAACCTCCTGTATAATGTTTTAAATAATTTTATTAACTTATTACAGAACCATATTTATATTTATTATATCATATATAATCTTCTTATCACCCGTTTTTTAATAGAATTTCATTATTATTGTTTTTTGGGTGTTAGGTGATTCATTTTCCTATGCATGTTTTGTTGTATAAGTCCTAGTTCATGCACAGAGGATATAGTTATTTTATTTATATAATTATATTAAGGTAATAGGTAAAATTTTAATGCATTATATATATTTATATAATAATTATTTAATTTTGATCATGGATAATGAATTACATTGCATTATAGAGATGGTAGGTCCTACGTACATAGGAGAGATGATATCATTTCCTTAATTATATAGTGATTATTTCCATCATTATACCTATCCAAGTAATGTGGTGATTAAAAACAGATTACACCATGGCGTGGAGACTATAGGCCATACGTACACACATGTAGTGATTTTGTTTTTTCATAGGATATGTAGATGGTGGAATATGGTTGTTCTATAAATATAATAACATCACATCATAGAAGTGATAATGAATTTTTTACTTTATAATCAGAGGGAATATGAAGTATAATAATAAATGATCTTGAGAGAGTTGGTAAAAGAGATTACCTCTTCTTCACCGAGATCCCTTTAGATCTCCTCTTAGGGACACTATGTTTTCACTTTTGAGAAGAACAACATATTTAGAATGTGGATAGAGATTTTGATAAGGTAAATGGTCTTGGTTTGTCTAATATTGTGGGATCAAAGTAATGTGATGAATTGAGGTAGGTGGTTCCCTTTCATAATTGAGGTGGGTGTCTCCTTTGGAATTCTTAAAAACATATATTTATAATAAATTTAATTTAATTTAAATTCCACTTATATTTAATATATTCTATGATGAGATGAGATAAGGTGGTAATATCATAAAAATTTTATTTTTTATATTTTTTTTATCAATTTAAACCTATTCAATTTAATTAACCCTTAGTTACCTAATTTTAATTATAAGTAAGGTAAATAATTTTTCGATATTAAAAGAATGTAAATTTTACTTATTTTATGTCAATTGAAAAATAAATGAACAATTTAGTATAGCATAGACTATATTATAATTATTTTAATAAAATTATTATTTTTAAATAATTAAATAAAACATTATTTTGATAAAATGTCAATATTTACATTTTGACACTATTCATTGCCTGGATTATTAATAATATCAAGATAACATGTTAACTTCAATAAAAATATTTTCGTATATCCCAAGATTCTCAAGGAAATATTAAAAATTATTCGGTTACATTAATCAACTCAAATATTATTTATTTTAATATTTTCAAAATAATTAATTTGATATATTCATTAATTAAATAACTACTGCAACATCATTGTTAAAGCCATTAAGATAATTATTTTTTCCCTTAAAATTATAAATGACTTTTCATGAATAATATAAATTTTTTAGCTTTAACATTACTATTTATTTTATAAAATAATTATATAAAATCATATATTAAAATATTATGTTAATAAAAAACCTATAGTGTGAATAACATGACTTCCTTCTATATAAAATATTTTACGGGTCTTATTCATATCCATGTGGCTCAAAATGGTCATTAATTCGACACGAAGACAACCACAGATGAGATATAAACCACCAAAAAGACTTATCCGTGTCTTTTTCATTTAATAATTATTATAATTTTTATTAAAATCATATTATTTATTTTCCTTCTTCTTGTAAAAGCACTACATCATCATTGTAGAAGCCTTTAAGGTGATTATTTATTTCATAAAATTTTAAAATAAAATAACATGATAAATAAAATAAATTTATATTTAAAAATAATATTTATATTCAAATTTTTCTCCACTATAACTACATATTGAAAATTGGTTTTGTTATTTAAATATGAGTATGACATCATTAACTTTTCTTTAAATAAAATATAATAAATGTATTAATCTCATCCAAGTGGCATAAAAAGGGTATAATTTTTCCTCAATGATGATTTTTTTTGAAACACACTCATCTAATAAAATTAGGACAAGTGTTAGGGTAATTTTATAATATTTGTAATTTTATTTTTACACTTAATTACGTGATTTCCCATTAAATGTGTTAATAAAAAAATTATTAAAGTTACAATTCATATTTTCAAAAAGAAAAAGGGAAATATTTAAATAATTTTTAACTTATTATTCAAAATATTGAATCTATTTTTAAAAAAATAAAAACACATAATTGGTATAAGTTAATTAAAAATTAATCCCATTAGCAGAATGAGAAAACATGTTTTTAAAGTAAAACATTTGAAATTTCACAAAGTTTATATATCCAATTTCAATGTAAAATTTATTGCAATGACCATAATTGGATTAAATGATAAAACAATTATCTAATTATACTTTAAACCCACTCAAAAATATAATTTAACAATATAAATAAATTTTATGAATAAATATTTACCAATTAAATTGTAGTATTTTTCATTATTCAATAAAATATGAAACTTATATGAAAATTTCCAAAAACTACACCAAAGTAAATTTTTATATCCCTATTTAAAATAATATATTTTTTTCATATAAAAACAATAAAATTTTTAAAATTTTGATTTAAAATGTGTTCTCTATTAAAAGGCGATAAAGTTATCCTTTTGAGAAGTGTAGGTTTTTATGCATAAAATTGTGTTTTTTATTTTCATAGGCCTATAAATTATATTGTATGAATATAAAAAATATTTGATCAAATATATAACATATATATTAAATTAATAACATCCACTAATTTAATTTTTTAAAATTTATTAAGACTAAATGAATTTTTGTTAATAATAAAACCATTTTTCGTTATAATCAATTGTTATATATTTTTATTTCTAATTAATTGGTAACCAATGATTTCAACTAATAAACCATATATTTTTATAAGTTATTTAATACTTTTAAAACCCTCTATTTTAATAGCTAGGGTATTATCTTAGTTAAATAATAATAAAATGATGTTTTGTGGAAACTTATTTTTGCATGTAACGCAAGATAATACGGTGTTGAGTGTAACACAAGACATCATAGAATAAAATTGGTTAAAAAATATATTTCATAATAATATTGGGGTTTCACATTCTATCCCACTTAAAATGAAATTTTCCCTCAAAATTCATCTGGGTTATCGATGGATTAATACTTGAATGTTTTTTCATATAAAATGACATCATAAAAATGAATACTAAAACATCATTTTAAAAAGGAATGTTATAAACATAATGGTTACCCAAAGTAACTCATAACTATGTTTCCACAAAGGAGAACATAAGTGGAATGTGAAAAAATTGAAATTAAAGAATAATAAAACTGTCAATTTTAGATGGAGAGTGATAGAGAACTTGTTTCATTGAAAGTTAAAAATCACAAAGCTATAAATCCACGATGATCTAAGGGATAATTTGATTCATAAAAGAAGGTAGTATGATAACATTTATTGTCTCAAGGTACATTACCTGGAGTTGAATAATCCTTATGATAGTAAATACTTACCTGATATCTCAAGCATAATATCATTCTTTTTTTATGCATTGATCATTTTTCACTTCATCTCTTATTCCAATGAATGAAGCTAAATTTCTCATTTTTGAAGCATTATAAGATCATGAGATCCATAGAATCATAAGCTATTCCATGTGTCTTAACACAAAAAAAATGTTATCATAGGTTATCCAATTTTCATAAATTCTCATATGGATAGATAATAATTTAATCTATAAAACATCAAACAATTACATAAATGGTTACCTTTATGATCCTACCAAAATATTAAAATCCAAAAAAATTGAAAGAATGTCCCTAAATTTACAAATTCAACTTATCATTAATCTTCCAAAAAAATTGACATAGATATTAATTATCACACACTAATCATGTGAAAACTATTATAATGTATTCTCTTGAAATATGGTAATAACGTGAATTACCATAAAACCTTAGTAAAAACATTCATGCTTTCAATAATTAACTCTTTCCTTATACCAAAAAACCAAAAATTATATAAACTCAATCCATGATATCATATACCACCTTTTCATCATATCAGTCACAAAGTCATTAATACTATCCCATTTATTTTATCATAGAAAATATTCAATGTATTTAATTATCCCAACATCATGCACATATTAAGGGTTATTATTTCCTTAATCTTGTGTTTTCCAAAAATATCTCATTACCATGTTAATAACTTTTCATGGTTACCAGTACCATTCAACATATACATTAAAATACATAAGGAAAAACTATAGTGAAACAATCCTTAGATGTTTCATTATTCCATAATACCATAAAAGTACTTCTATAACAATATTCATGAATTAAAATACATAAAAACTCAGTCATTCCCGCTCTTTTTTGTTGTACTCCACATATTCAATAGTGATTTCATGAGAATTAACTTTGTTTTTTGTCTTAATAGGTTGTTGATGTTGATAATGGTCAATAAATTTTGGATTATGGTGTTGGTTGAAATAATTATCATTTTCATTTCACTAGACTCATTGATGTGTAGGGGTGATTTCAATAGAGTCCTTGCATAATTATTTATATTTTCCTCATCACATCATTAGTAAATTTCTTGATGACCTTCTTTCCCACACTTGGAACACTTACCAGTTCCCTTAATACAGTCTCCACCATGCTTCTTTCTAAACTTTTATCATAAAGAAACACCCATATTATTTTCACCATTGTTTTTATAATTTTCTTTAAACTCTATAATTTATTTCTTCTCAAAACCAAGAGATTGATATATAAATACAACATCCATTTAATCATTGATAGAATAATGAAAAATCTCTTCATATCTACTAAATTATATTATGGATAACACTCTTTGAGGACATGGTTTTGAATCACTGAAGAGCCGATCAACCTTACATTATGGTTGAATGATAATACAAGAAGCCTAACTTTAAAGTCTTATAAAATTACCCTTGTAGGTACAAATGGATTCATCATCCATTTTATTAAGATCAAAGAAAACCATTTCCATCTTCATATGAATAATATGGGAAATTACTTATTTAAAAATATTTTCTTGAAATCTTCATATTTCTTAGTCAATTTCGTCTCATTGCCTAATATTCTTGATTTGAATCTCCCATTGATTTGCTTTACCTTTCAAACAACAGACTATTTAGATGAATTTCTCATGTTTTGAACATTAGAGAACTGAGAATATATTTTCAATTGAATGAATCCATTTTTCAACCAACAGAGTATCATGATACCAACAGAAAAATGGTGTATGTTGTGTCATGAAGGACTCAATAGAATATTGTTCTCTCATCTACTCATTTGGATGTACAGCATGAATCATATATTTAGTAAGTTTAGCGATAAGATTTTAAATTATATATCCCATTACATTTTGTTGTTCGATAGGAAAATCATTGTATTTCCTAATGAATTCATCATTTACATGATTAATCTTGGTTACAGGTATTTACTAAAACAAAAAATCATAGTGTGATCAATATTAATCATGGTGGTAAAACCACATAATCAAGGGAAATTACTTATAATATATCATTAATTAAATGGTAGGTTTAATCCTAGGTTATTCATTATTATTTCAAAAAATATTCATTTTTATCTTATACTTAGACTTATCCTTAGAGACATACCAAGACATATCCTTATAAATATCTCTTGGTATCTAACTAATGTTTTTGAATCCTAGTTTCTAAATGTTGACTAAATCTTTGCTATGATACCAACTATAATGACCCAATATTTATGTACATGGATATTAAATCCATTATTTAGATTACACAATACATTACATAAACACACATCCAAAATCTGAATTAGTTTATTGCTTTTTGAAAAATGGAACACAAACTTATAGTCTAGTGAATTATCTTAAAGGTTTTCTACAAAGATCTTCCCCTTTTGTAATCTTACCTAAAACCTTTATTTATAACCTAGTGAAAAAAATAATAAGAAAATGGTGAGCTCAAATTCTCCTTAAAAATAAAAAATGGAGATATTAATCATATTATAAACATAAGGGTATTGTAATTTTAATATTATACCCTACATGTCAAAGATCATAATCTTGATTCATATAATAAATCATTAAAAATCATAGGACATGAATAATAACCAAAAATATGGTATAAAACATGGAATTGTGGAAAACACAAATAAAAAGAAAATAATTTTCATATTATTCATGGATTATTTTGAATACCATTATAACAGACAAAGTCCCTTACTGAATTGGGTTCACTCCCCATTCCAGCCTTGTATTATTGAACCAATATTACTCATATTCTAGTGTTTTATTACTAAATTGAGTTCACTTACCATTTTATTAATGTATATACCTTTATATATAAATAATTACCCAATTTATTGAAGGTAGATATAGGTCACAACCATCATATAATTAAAACCATGCATATGTGTACCTCAAGAACATAAATCATTCTTCATATCAGAACCCATAAAATAAATGGTTTTCCTAAACAACATTAAATCATATCATTACCCATGGAAAGGAATGGGATTCATAAATATCATTCCATATTAATCATAAACCATCCAAAATAATAATAGGAATATCATCCTTGAAAAATATATCCATTAAAACATAAGTAATATTTAAAATATCAATTAAAAATAATTTTTGAGAAAATTGTCCTTTCTTCTTTGAAAACTTTTTATTTTCCTAAAATGTCATACAAATTATAAATAAAAAATTATCATCGAAAATAATATTATTATATTGTAATTAAATCATCAAGGAATTACGTTTTTATGAAAGCATAAAATTCTTTTCATACCGTATAAGTTAAAAAAACATTCCATTTGTATTTTGTTGAAAAAGTCATAAATTACCTCATTTGGAAAGCGTCAAAAATAATTATTTAAAACCATGTAGAAAAAATTAAAAAATGGTTCAAAATTAATTTAATCATCAATAATATAATAGTAAATCATTTTTTTGAACATTTTTAGAAAACATGGACATGGATGACAAATATTCCCCAATAGAGACCTAAAATGAAACAATCCCAAATATTAAAGAGATTGTGAAATAAATACTAATCACTTTATAATAAATAGAATAATATTCCCCATTATATAAAAAACTTATGATGATATTAAAGTACTATAATATTCAGGATAATACTCATAAAAAATTCATTGGTAGTATATACCCCACATAGAAGAAACAAGTAGTGTATGTGGTGTGTGTCTCATAGAAATAAAGGTGAGAAAGAAATTCCTTAACATGGGTCCAATTTCCTTATTAAGTATCTAAACCTATTTTATAATGTTTGTAATAATGTTATTTAATTATTATATAACCATATTAATATTAATTATATCATTTATGATCATCTTATAACTATTTTCCTAATAACATTTGGGTGTTAACTGTTTCATTTTCCTATGAATGTTTTGTTGTATAGTTCCTAGTTAATACACTTATAATATAGTTCATTTATTTCCATGATTATAATAAGGTATTAGGTATCATGTTTATTCATTATATGTATTTATATAATCATTAGTTAATTGTGATCATGGATAATGAATCGCATCGTGTCATGTAGATGGTAGGCCATACATACCCATGAGCGACGATATCATTTCCATAATTCTGAAATAGTATAGAAGTGTATGGTTTATATATTTTTTCTAGAATAAATATAATTTCATAATCATCATATATAGATATTATTTCCATCATTATACCCTTCCAAGTGAAGTGGTTATGAAAAATGGATTGCACCATGGCATGGAGATGGTAGGTCATACGTACGCACATGTGGTGATTTCATTTTTCATAGGATGGGTAGAATGTGTAATATTGTTTTTCCAAAAGTATAATAACATCTCATAATATATGTGAGAGTATAGTTATTTTTTTATAATTTAAAAAATAAAAGAAGATGATGTATAATAAGAAATGATCTTGAGAGAGTCGGTAAAGAAGATTACCTCTTCTTTTGTGAGCTCCCTTTAGATCTCCTCTTAGGGACACTGGAGTTTTTCTTTTGAGAATACCAGTACCACAAGAATGTGTAAAGGAATATTAATAAGGTAAATTGGAATGGGATGACCAATATTTAAGGCTCAATGTAATGTGAAGAAGTGAGGAAGGATATTCTCTATTATAATTGAGGTGGTCCACCTTTGGAATTTCAAAAATTATTAATTTAAAATAAATTAAATTTCATTCCTAATACCATAAAAAATTTCTCTATTTTAATATTATATCATATAAGGTTTTAATATCATCAACTAAAAGATTTTATACATGTTTTTGTATTAATTTAATCACAATCATTTTAATTAACCCTTAGTATAGAGATTTTAATTTTGACTAAGGTAAAAAATTATTGAATATTAAATGATTGTAAATTTTACATATTGGATGTAAATTACCCAATAAATGATCAATTTAGAACATTATATACTATATTTTAATTTTTTTAATTTTTAATTTTTTTATCATTTTTAAATAATTTAATTAAATATTATTTTAATAAAATATCAATAGTTTCACTTTTCACAGTATTCAATCCCTAGATTTTTAATAATATCAATATAACAAGATAAATTATAAAAAAATATTTTATTATATCCTTAAGGGGACCAGGTAATATATAAAACTATTTGGTGACATTTATTAACTCAAATGGAATTTATTTTAACATTTTTATTTTTTTTAATTTGATTAATTCATTAATTAAATAATTAATGCCCCATTGTTGTTAATGCCATTAATGTAAATAATTTATTACATAAAAATTATAAATAAATTTTCATGAAGAATATAAATTTATTATCTTAAAAATGAATTTTAATTTTTTAGAAAAACTTCTCAAAAAACATATATTAAAATAGTTTATTAGTTAAAAACCTATAGTGTGAACAACTTTAATTCCTTCTAAATAAAATATTATAAGGATATTATTCATATCTATCTGGATCCAAATTACCATTAATTCTACACTTGTATATCCATATATGAGATAAAAACAAGAAAATTTATTTATCTATGTTTTTGGGTTATTTAATTGTTCTTATAATTTTAATTAAAATCATCTTATTTATTTTTATTCTTCATGTACAAGAACTAAATCATCATTGTATAAGTCATTAATGTAATTATTTGTTTCCTGAAAATAAAAAATAAAATTTCATTTACAATTAAAAACATTTTTATTTCAAATTAATATTTATAATAGAATTAATATTCTTTATAATTATATATTAAAAAATAGTTATTAAAATATGAGTATGACATATTTAACTTTTATTTAAATAAAATATAATAAATGTCTTACTCTCATCCAAGTTGTTTCAAACGGGTATAATTTCGGCCCAAGGATGATTTGGTTTGAAACCCACTCATCCAATGAAATTATTAGAAGTTTTATGGTAATTTTATATTATTTATAATAATATTTTTACCATTAATTACCCAATTTACCCTTATCCTTGAAACAAAAATTATAAAATTACTAAAGTTACTATTCATATAGCCCAAAAATAAAATGGTCCTATTTATATAATTTTGAAATTCCAATTCCAAATATGGAATTTGTTTTTCAAAATTTAAAACAAATAATTTGAAGAAATCAATTAAAAATAAATCATGTTGATGGAATACGAAAAATAGGTTTTAAAGTAAATGGTTCAGAAGTACACAATGTTTTAATATCCAATTTGAATATGAAAATGACTATAATCACCTTCACTGGATTAACTGATAAAAAATTTATCTAATTATTCTTCAAAATGATTCAAAAATATAATATAACACTATAAATAAATTTGATGAAACAACATTTAAAATATAAATGCAGTATTTTTTACTTTTCAATAAATCATGAATTTTTTCTGTAAAATACCAAAAATTAAACTAAAGTAAATTTTTATATTATATATTCAATTAAGAAGTTTATTTATTCATATAAATTCTATAAAAGTGTAAATATTTTTATTTAATATTATTTATATATTAAAAGGTGATAAAATTTCCCTTTTGAAAAATATAGGTTTTATGCATAAAATTGGGTTTATTCAATTATTATGCCAATAAAATATATTGGTTGAAAATAAAAAAAAATATTTTATGGAATATATAACATTTATATTTAACTAATTTCATTCAATAATTGTAATTTATTTTATTTATTAAGACATAACAACTATGGGATAATAGTAAAAATATTCATCATTATAATAAATTTATATATATTTTCATTTCTCATTAATTAGTAATCAATGAATTCATCTTATAAACCATATTTTTCATAAGTTAGTTAATACTATTAATACCCTCTATTTTAATAGCTAGTTTATTATCATATTTAAATAATAATAAAACGATGTTTCATAGAAACTCAATGTCGTGTGTAACGCAAGCTAAGATGGTGTTAGGTGTAATACAAGAAATAAAAGAAATAAATTGGTTTTAATGAAAATATATTTCATAAAAATATTATGGTGTTAAATTAAATAAAAAATAATGACATCCTTAACACATGATGTGATACTCTGGAGTTAACCTGTGTAAAATCATAAATCCACTCAATGATTGATCATCTTTACACCATATTAAACTAGGATTCCTTGTTTGGTAAGTATATGATAATCAACAAACCTTACCACATTTTATGAATGTGGGATCCCCATAATATTGGGATTCCATAATTCCTTCAGTAGAGAGAATTCTCCCCATAGGTTTTGATCTCTAACAACACCATGTTTCGGAACTAAGAGTGGCTTGATTCACATCCTCAAGGGATACATAGGGATGCCCAAACTTCTCAAATCTGGGCCTAGAAAAAAAATTCATTAACCTTTCAGTTCCAAGGCCTCAATTGTGGTCATTGAATTATGACCTTAAACTATACAGAATTCATCTCAACGTTTTTATGTGTTTTTTGAGCATATTTAGATTCATTCACATCGGGGTATATATATTCTGTAACACACATATTTCTTTGAAATAATCCTTTACAAATTCCAACCAACATGAATTTAAACTATTTTCCTTATAGACATTTTCCATTCATTATGACCTTAAACTATGTGCTACATTTTCATTGATACTTTTGTGATATTAGGGCTCCTTAGTCTGCATTCACATTGGGATTTACCTCTTCCATGATGAATGAGTACCCTTGAAATAATCACGTTAATAGTTTATACATCATGAAATTACACTGATTATCTCTAGTCCAATTGACATGACTCTAAACTATTTACCATGGTCCAAAATAGATGACCATAAACTGTGTGAAACTGGATTCAGGATTGCTACATGTGGTGCAAGGACTCCTTGGATCATTCACATTGTGTTTTAACTCTTACATCATAAAAACATTCTTATATCCCCTTTATCCCATGGTCCATTTTTTATTACCTTAAAATATGTGAATCCACCTATAGAAAAATGTGTGACTTGATTCCAATCCTTATGGGATACATAGTGACACCAAGACTTTATGTCTCTGGGTTCAGGTATGGATTCCCCACAAAACCTTCTATTATCTGCAGTCCAATCACCTCAAAATATCCTCCGGGTCTTATTCCTATTATAAGACTCATTTAATTACCTTGACCCATCAGTGATCCATGACTCCCTCATAGAATTATATGAGGAAGTAACATCCTCAACGTATGATTTTAAACTTCATTCTTACCCTGGACATGTTTGTGATACTTCTAAATAAGATATGATCCTACCCTATGCCAAACCTGGAGGCCCCATTTGACAAATAAAGTATGAAGAAACATTTATATCCCTATCAAATAATGCTAAACTACAGCCTTACCCTGCATAAATTCAGGATCCCTCGTATTCATGTAAGAGAAGATTCAATACTGTTATTCGAGAGGGTAGCCCCATTTTGACATCAGTCTTCTACCGTGTTGTGTTTCATGGTCCATATAGAATTGCCTTAAAATGTTAACCACCTTTTCTATATGTTTCACATGGCATGAATTCCTCCTCGTACTCCATTCCCATTAGGTTATAACCCCTTAATTCCATTCCAAACACCTAATGTCACCCCATGGTACAAACTCTATGACCTTAAACTAGGAATCTATGTAAAAACATCATGACTATATACTATGTGAGAATCCTCCTAGGAATTTGGTGTGGGGTGCTGAGCCTCCTCAGACCTCATTCACATTCATATTTTCAACTCACCAAACTAACATATCTCTTTGGAGCACCCTATGGTCCAAACTCTCTTACTTTAAACTATGAGGATATGTTCCAAAATCTATGACCTTAGACTAAGATTAATGTTAATGAAATGTGACTTTAAAAAGTTTGTCACTAGTATAGGATTTATGACATTAAACTGAAAGTTGTGGTCAAGAATCATGAGTTTTAATTTTATGTGACATTCCCCAGATACTATTTCTCAGTATGGGGTATCACATTATACAACCCTCCTTTAATAACAATTCTCTTTTATGGGTGGGTATCATTAACTTCCACTCACTACACCCCCTTTTTCATGATGAAAAGCTATAATTCTACCTTATGTATTGAACACAAGATTCTCTATTTCCCTAACATGAAGAATAAATGTTGGGAAGATCATTTCATAATCCCCACATACTCCACATCTCAGATAAATTAAATTTTAATGTATTATGAGTCCAAATCACATGGCCTAAAAATTTGAAATTCCACATCCTTACCATAGAATGTAAAATTTTGTTCTTGCCATCCTCATTACATGAATAAAAAGTGCAAGGTATATTTGGACCTCACCCAAGAGTTCCATTTCATTGGTACTGGTAATCCACCACATCATTTATTTGATTGTATTTCTGAATCTGAGATGATTCTTCCCATGGAAGATGACTTTTATTTTTTTCTCACATTGATACACCCACACCAATGTTATCTAAGCCACATTGGAATAATTATGAGAGTGATAGAATATACTCAAAAATTCCATCATTTCATTTACACTCTTTATGTTCCTCTCATTTGGATCCCCATCCTCCTCAACATTTAAAGGGACCCCCTAATTGCATGGTTACTGGCCACACTAACTCACCTACAATCCTAGATTGAAATCTTTAAAGAAATTGGATATCATTCCAAGATAGGTTACATGTTTCGAAGTTGTTTAGTTATCGACCCTCATTTTTTTTCCCCATCCTAGGATAATGGTATGTATGTAATGTTTCTAAAATTTTCAATATTTATCTTGTATCATCATTCCCCCTCCTATAATTCATATTTTGTTCATTGTGATTCTCACTCTTCATTCTCTTTTATTCAAGTTGAATTCAACACCCCTGGTGTTACCTCATTCATGTACTAGTGATTGTTGGAAAAGAAATTTGTTTTTTTTTTGAGATCCATGTTCTCCATTTGCAGCCTCTCTCAGAATAGAAACACTCATATAAATGAGAAATCACATGGTCATCCCTTGTTTCTCACACTGGGTATGATTTATACGATCATAGGGAATGGTTTTTGGTTTTCATAGAAATATTATTTCATTGAGGTAATAGTGAAAATAATGAAAATGTTTAAGAATGAAAAAAATCAAACAAGCCAATGATTAATAGAGTCATCCACATATTGTAGAATCTCTTTTGAAAAATTTCTTCTATTGATCTACCCTAGTGGTCAAGCTTCACGCTTAGCCATAAAATGTTGAGTGGCCTCCAAGATCCACTAAAAATCCTCCTGGTATATTTTCAACTCATCTTCCATGGAGAGGATGTATTTAGATTTGATAGAAACCCAGTTCTACTCAGCCCAACACTCATCCACCAGTGATGTTACAACTTTAACCCTAGTCTCATGAACCACCAACTGAGCCTTCAGACTATTTATGTCTTATTATGGGTAGCAATAACCAATGTGTGATCATGTTCCAGCTCCTCCAGCTAGTATATGTCTCCTTCAACATCCATGAGTTGTTGAGATCCATATTCTTTTTTATTTTATAATGTAAATTTTAACCTCTTTCCATTACACATGTGCCCAATAAATAATAATGTCTCATTCTAGCACATTGATGATGCTAAACTCCACCTCATGGGTCCCTAGGCTGACTATCCAATGGCGGAGAGATCCTACCTAGTTTGGAAGTTCTCTAATCTGGGTGTGGGTGATGAAGTTATCCACGCATCCCCATGTTAGGCGATGGACAACACAATTCTCCTTGGTAATGTATGAGATAGAATCCTTAAAATATTTTGGAAGCGTGGGCTAATAAGAAGATAAGATCACTATTATATCATTGACTAAATTATCTAGGTGCAGGTGTTCAAGAGTGAGTTGATGGAGATCAAACCCTACAAATAGCTCCTCATCAGTCTCTCCACCTACAAAAAAAGCCTCTATTGTACCTTGTGGAACCTCTAAGGAGGACACGGAAACCTCGGTTCCCTGAAATTCCAATGTTTATAATGAAATATTTACTTTGAAAACTATATTTACCACCACCAAAAATTTCAAGTTAGGAGCATCCAATTAAGAGTCCCCACCCAACTCAACTCTAAGAACAATTTCCTGTTCTCCAAATATGACAATAACTCCAACAGACACCTATTGTGTCACCTCTATGATTGTATGTCCTACCATAGATTCCTTGACTCTCCCTATAGTGATTTATGCCTCGACCCCCTCCATCGAGGGTGCAGTCTCAGTAGTCTCTTCTAAGGTAACCTCCATGGTTGGCCTGACAGCCACGGTCTCCCCGACCATTCTCACTAAGAGAGAAGCCTCCACCATCATCACCTCATCCTCAATCATGGTTAACATGAGTGTTGATATTCGTGGTTCTGCACCGATTACCATTTAAACTTATATTACAAAATTCATTATCCATTCATAGTAATAAATGTCATAGTGCACAATGGTGTAGAGGGGGAAGAGATTTATGAGTGTTGTAAATAATGGAAAGGGCCTCTTGGGGGTTCATAGGTAGTTCCCCAGGTAGGGTTCCCTTAACGTCTACTACCCAATTTTAAGGAACTAATGGTTTACCACTCACATATAATACATTGTGGATAGACTCCACACTTTCCCCATGTTGTGTTGAGGTCCCATTTCCCTCCTTTTATGACAGAGGATGTGCAGTGACCATAGAATTAACCAAGTCATCCAGCTCAACAGCATATCACTCTACCTCTTCCATATACAAATGAAAGTTGTCCTTGGCCTGACCAATCCGAGTGAGTCTCATCCCATCTCTGTTCAGATTCTCCATATTCTACTAAAAATGGAGAAATTTCTAAAAACCTTATAATTAACTAAGGCTTCAAGTAAGATGATGTCATTGGTAATATCCCCATGATGCAACCATTTCCCAGGAGCTGGGAAAAATGTCCTTAGGACCACCCTAGAGGGACCACCTTCTAAATAATGCCATTTTTTCAGGAGTTTCAAGCCTGGTGATGGTCCTTTCATATCAGATCCTTGATGTTTAGGTCCATGAACTAGTAGACTAGATGTTGTGACCATTCTTACTAGGCCATCTCAATCGCGACGGTGCTCACTGAATACCACTCAACGTAGGACCTATAATTGAATGACCACTTCTTCATTATCTTGGGTGGCCCGCTTCCACAACATCTCCTTAGGATAAACACTCCCTTATTGTAACACCCCAAGCTTCCATGGTACGCTTCTCTTTAAATAATACAATAGTGTGTGTTGCATGCAACTTCGAGTTCTAACGCACCACAACCAATCAAAATAGCTATTATGAATAGTAATACCAACTTTTTGAAATTTTATAAATTTTATTTTTCAAAATGGAATTCATTTTTGGATTCTGAATATCGAAATTAGCCTAGGGTGAATTTTTGGTATTTTTCTGAAAACTTTTAATTTTTGATAAATAGTGAAAAAACAATGAGTTATTAGTTAAAAACAACTTTTTATTTAAATAATTATTTATTTTATTTTAGGTCAAAATAGATACATAATACCTATATAAGTTCAATGTAATTCATTGGAGTCAATTTTTATTAATTTTAGATATATAAAAATTTTATTGAACCTTTTACATTCTTTTACGCACATCCTAAAAGAATTTGCAAATTTGCATAAAACATAATTTTACAACTTCTGTGAATTGAATTTCAAAAATCTAAGAGACACGGTTGATATCAGTAAGTAAAATGTGGTTCAATGAGATGAAAATAATTTTTGGTGAATAGTAACTTTTTACTTTTATTTACCACGGTTAAAAGTAAATAGGGTAATTAAAGGTAAAAATAATATTATTTTTACCCTAACACATGTCCTAATTCTATTGGATAAGTATAATTCGACCAAAAACAACCTTATGAATAAAATATGAACCTATTTGGTCCACTTGGATTAGATTAGGACATTTATTATTATTTAACTCAAAGAAGAGTTAAAATCAAAGTTTAATAACTAAAACATTTTTAATATAGGGTTATACATAAGATAAATTAGATTATAAATATTAATTATAAATATAAATAGATTTCGTACATAATTTTATTTTATTTATAATTTTTAGACATTAAATAATTTAATTTATTTATGACATAATTATGATGTAGTAATTACCGTATTAATGAATTATTAAAATAATTGATATTATAAATGTCCAAATAAATTCAATTTTGACAATTTTTAGGAATTACACTAATTCTATAGGTTAATATGACATTTTAGGGTTGGTTAGATGAATTTGGTTTGAAGTAATAATACTATTATGAATTAGAAAAAATAAAATACCAAATAGTGTCAAAATTGACATAAAAGTGTTTTTAAAAAAAATATTATAATATTAATTGATATTCTATTCCTAAAAATATATGGTCCGGCCAAAATACATATATAATGATAGGTGTATCATTAATTAACCACTTTGGGTTCGATTGAAAGTATATAGTAAGTTTATTTAACATATAATATAAAAATACAAAGAGACATGGTAAATGTCAAACTAATTAACTAAGAGTTAAATCTAAAAGATAAGGTTAATTTAGTGACCCAAACCTATCTAAAACCTATTGGTTGAGTGTTTTTAGACCCATACCCACATTATCCTCTAAATAAATCAGTTTGGAGACATTATAAACCGAATATGAATTTATTATAAAATAATATTTCTATCTTTTCCTAAGGTTCCCCTCACCCCACTTATAAAAGGGAACTCCCCCTTATCTCTAATTCACACCTTCAAAACCATTTGGATCGCCCAAACCCTGCCCAAATATCCTCCCAACTACCCTCACTTAAACCTAGAGGCCTTAATTTGGTCATAAATCCAACCTAAGGGGCCCTTTTGATCAACTCAAAAGGAAACACCCGAAGAAGAGGTAATAATTTCACCACCCTCTTTCAAGTTCTTTTCTTCTTCCACTTATTCCTTCCTTGTTGTTTCCATTATAAAATAATAACTCCAATATATTATATATACAATGATGTTATTATAAAAATGTTACAACCATATTAGTTATTTTATCCATCCTATGAATGAAAAAGTCAACACATGTGCATACGTACAGCTTACCGTCTCCACGTTGTGGTGTAGTTTGTTATTCAAACATTTCATAATTTGTATGGGTATAATAATGATTATAACTTATTTAAATAATAAATATTACATGATAATGATTCTTTATATATTATATACCACTAAATTATATACTATTTTAATATCAGAAGAACGATATTGTTCCTCGTGCGTACGTACGGACTACCGTCTCCACGAACGCGATGAGATTCATTCGACATCGTAACCATTCAAGAATAATTTTAATTTGATGATTAAAAATAATGTTTAAGGACTTGATATTATTATGGATATGAATAAGATACAACCTATCCATAAAAAACACAGCTTATGTAACAAAACATATAAAATAAAATGAATAAGTTAACACCTGAAACGACGATAATACTAAAATATTATTAACAAAGCAATATTATAAGATCTTATATGCTATAATATTTATGTATATTATTCTTGTATAATTTAATAATAATGTTTTAACTATTATATAGGAGTTTAACATACCATCTACTAAGAAAAAGAACAAGGTAAGGGTTAGTTCTACAATCTATTCATTATCTGAGGTTGTTCATATGTAATTATCTACTAGGACCTCTTTATCATCCGCATCCATGTTTCTTAAAAATGCCTTTCAAAAAAAATTACTATTTAATAGATAGTTGGTTAAAGTTATTTATACCCTTATTTTACCTTATACTTTTTTGAAAGTAATCTTTCCGTCATTTTCCAAACAAGGTACTTTTTAACCTTTTCGACAAAATAAAGGTAAGAATGTTTTTTTAACTTATACAGCGGGTGCAGCTATTTTCCACCGTTATAAAATCGTCGAAGCATCACTTAAAATATTATAAGAATATTTTCAAAATAAATGTTTTCTTTTATAATTATGTAACATTGAAATTATTTCAAAAAGAGATATTTCTCTCAAATAGTCTTGATTTCATCAATGTCAACTTCTTTTGGTGGATTTTAAGCTTATTTGAAGTTGATTTATTATGATACAAAAACTTCCATTTTGTATTGAAGGTTTTGTGGTATGTTTGACTTTGGATGTGTTATTTTCATACCATTCATGGTTTATGGATAAAGTATTGACATTTCATATGCTAGTTTCAATACGAATTTTTATGTTATGTTTAAACCTTTTCATATGACAAATGCATTGGATTTAGTAAGTGATGGGTGGAGCCTGCTACAGCTCCTCGATGAATCGGTAGGTATCATGAGAAAAACTAGTGTATTGGCATAAGGCCTTGAAAAAATATTATTTTTAGTCTTGGAACAAGGCCTTGACTATGTGGATATGATAGTCTGACATTATGCATTCCATCATTATGAAAGTGGATATTGATGTTTCATGTGATTATTCGACTAGTAGAATATCCAAGTGAATAATTAAATGGAATTATTTGATTTTATATTTTCCGGGTTATACTGAAGTTCAAGTTTAAAAAGCTTTTGTTTTAGTCTTATACATTTCCTTAAAATATTTATGCTTATTTACGAAAGTTTCTGCTATATTGTTATCCTTACTAAGCATCTGAGCTCACCCCTTTCTATGTTTTATTTTTCCCATGATGTGAAGAAGTATATTATGACTGACCTGCAGGGTTAGTCTAAGGGATAAGTGTGTTCAAAGGGGACAAGATTTTGTTGTTGTTTTTATATCATGATGTAATGAAAAACTTATGAATGTATCTAGTGTTTTCGAGGCTACTAAACTAATCGGTCTTTCAGGATTTGATATTTTGTGATCATTCCGATGATACATAATAATGCACCGAATCTAGGTAATTGGGTTCGAGGCGTTACAGTTGGTATCAGAGAAGTTTAGTAATAAACATTGGAAGCTACATTTAGATAAACTCTGAGTAGAACACATAGACCTAAGATAAACATTGAGGATTAGTGTAGAATAACTTCATAGAATTTTGTTATTGTAGAGATTTTGTGAGTTTTTTGAGAAATACATACCTATCTGGATACGAGCAGGTAGAGGCAGCTCTGGCACAGATGTACCTAGGGGTAAAACCTGAAAACACCGCTTTTAGCTAGACTCAAATGGGAACTGGTGCATGACAACGGGCCTTACTGCACTCTTGGTTACGACACTCCCGGGGGATATTCTTAGGATAATTCTCATTTTATTTATAGACCATTATGAAGGTTTTATGGGTATATACTATCTCAAAGAAAACATTTTTATGATTATGGATTATATCCATAAACTGTTCAATTTATGTTAAGTGTTTTACAAGTTTGTATTTATGTATTTTGATTCATAAACTAATCTAGTCTATGCCATTGTTTAAAAATTGCACCTAGTATAAGTAATGGAAACTGTATCAATGCATGCACTTCATTTAGGGATTTACCTCCTACTCAAGATAATTATAGTGGAGCTGGTGATGCAACTGGTGCTGATCAATTAATCACCATACTGGGACAACTCACTCAGGTTATGAATAATAACCTTACTCGTATGAAGCACCCTGGTCCACAGCGTGGAGGATCAATGTTAGACCACTTCATGAGGCAACAACCACAAACATTCAATGGGGGTACAAATCCACTAGTAGCTAAGCAATGGATAAATTCCCTAGAGAAAATATTTCAGGCTTTGGGAGTAGTGAAAGGGAAAAAGTTGTTATGGCAGTTTACCACCTCACTAGAGATACTGATCAATGGTGGTAATTAATTCAAAACAAAAATGAAGATGATGAAGTATCAAATATGGAATGGAGGGAGTTTAAAGAAATTTTCTAAGAAAAATACTTTCCTCGTGACCATTGAGCAGATATGGAAATACAATTTCTGAGTCTAAGGTAAAAGGAGGACGAGAATGTTGCAAAGTATGAGTCTAACTTTACAAGGTTAGAAAGGCATGTTTTATGTTATATATGTAACCCAATAAGTAAGATTAATCATTTATTTTATGGGTTAAAACCATTTCTTCATCAAGAATTATTCTCACAATCCTTCTCGTGGTACGAAGATATTTTCTTATGTGCTATCAAGACAGAAAAATAATTCTCTAAGTCTTATGACATTAAAGAAAAGCAAGAGAAGAAGAGATCTACTGAACACTATAGAAATAGAAATAAGGGTAAGAAGGGAAAAGTTGAATATCCACCCTGTAGTAAATGTGGGAAGAAACACACTAGTACTTGTTTGAAGGGAATGCAAGTCTGTTACAAGTGTAGTGAAAAGGGCCACCAAGATCATGATTGCAAGGGGAAGAAAGAAGCTACCGATGTTCAATGCTAAAATTTCATGAAGATGGGACATTATGAAAATTAATTTCCTAAGAATCAAGGAAACTTACCTCAGAAAAGGCCAAGGGATCAAGGCCAAGCTTATGCTATCACTACTGCTAAGGCTGAAGCTCCGAAAGACGTAGTGGAAGGTAATTTAATGGTTTGCTCAAGTTTATCCAATGCATTATTTGATTCTGGATCATCACATTGTTTCGTATCTTCCTAGTTTTCTAAGAAAATTAGATATTTTCAATTTGATTTAACAAGGTTGTTTTCAGTCAAAACTCCTAAGGGAAGTATCGTGGAAACAAAGTTTTATGAATCAGTTCCTATTAAGGCATATAAACATTATTTATCTGTTGATCTCATCATCATACCCATGGTTTAATTTGATATAATCCTTGGTATGGATTGGATTTTGGTCCATGATGCACAAATTTATTATAAGAAGAAGGAGATTACTATTTTTGATGACGATGATAAAGAGCACCTTATCTTTAGAGCAGAATCGTTACCACCTAATTCTTATCTAGATCCACCCCTAGTAGCTCAACTAAATTCAATTATTGGGGAGGAAGTGAATGAAATAACTATGGGTGAGGAAAGGAATGTTCAAATAGAGGATGTACCTATTGTGCAAGAATATGTTGATGTGTTTCCAGAATATTTACCAGGACATCCTCCAGAATGAGATATTGAGTTTTAAATTGATTTAATTCCTGGTTCAAGGCCCATATCGAAGACCCCTTATAGAATGGCCATTGTGGAATTAGTGTAACTAATGAAACAAATAGAGAAATTGATTAATAAGGGATTTATTCTCCCTATTGTTTCTCCATAGGGAGCCCCTGTTCTTTTTTTTAAGAAAAAATATGGATCTATGAGGTTGTTCATTGACTACAGGGAGATCAATGCTATAACAATAAAGAACTAGTATCCCCTACCTCGCATTGATGATTTATTCAACCAACTTCATGGAGATAAATACTTTTCAAAGATTGACCTTCAATCTGGATATCATCATTTGTGTTTGAAGAAGGAAGACATTCATAAAATAGAATTTTGAACCAGGTATGGGAATTACAAGTTTACAGTAATGCCTTTTGGATTGACTAATTCACCCTCTGTCTTCATGGATCTAATGAATAGAGTTTTCAAGGAATTTATTGATGACTTTGTAGTGTTATTTATTGAAGATATCTTGGTATACTCCAAAATCTACGAAGATCATGAAAATCACTTGCGCATTATTCTAAAGACTCTTAGAAGAAATGAACTATATGGGAAGTTTAGAAAGTGCGAATTCTGGCTTCAAGATATTTCTTTTCTTGGCCATATTGTCTCTAAGGATGGAATCTATGTTGATCCTTTTAAGACAAGAGTAATCAAAGAATGGCCAGCACCAACAAGTATAACTGAGGTATGTAGTTTTATTAGTTTAGCAGGTTATTGTCGGCATTTCATCCAGAACTTTTCCTGATTGGATAACCCATTAACCAAGCTCACACATAAAGGGGTTAAATTTGTTTGGAGAAAACAGTTTGAAGAATGTTTTGAAGAACTGAAGAGAATATTAGTCAATACTCTTATCTGGACTCTACTATTGGGTAATGATGGGTTTGTTATTTATAGTGATGCATCAAATAAAGGACGTGGTTGTGTCTTTATGAAGAATGATAGGGTTATTTCCTATGCATCATGACAGCTAAAAATTCATGAGCAAAACAATCATACTCATGGTCTTGTGTTAGAAGCTATAATATTTTCTTTGAATATATGGAGACATTATCTCTATGGTGAAAAATGTGAGATATATACCGATCACAAGAGTTTGAAGTATATTTTCTCACATAATGAAATCAACATGAGGGAAAGAAGATGGCTTTAATTACTCAAGTATTACGATTGCACTATACACTACCACCCAGGGAAGGAAAATAAGGTGGTGTATGCTTTGAGAAAAAAGGATCATGGAGTTTTGAACAAGATGAGAGTTGAAAGGGATCCTATTTTCATGGATCTAGTGAAGATGGATATAGTAATAACCATGGAAGGTGAAACATCAATTCTTTTTCAAATGGTTTCCAAACCATCTTTATAGAAAGGATAAAGATTTCTTAGACCGATGATGAAGAGTTTCAAAAGAAGATTAAAGCTGTAAATTATGGAAGATTGAGTGACTTTATGTATGAAGATGGAATTTTGAAATTTGGAAAGAGACATTGTGTTCCTGATATACCTGATCTGAAAAGGTAATTATTGGATGATGACCATATCTCAAATTTCTCTATACACCCTAGGAGCACCAAGATGTATAGATATTTGAAGGAACATTTTTGGTGGGACAACATGAAAGAGAGATATTGCTGATTTTGTGTCAAGATGTATGGTTTGTCAACAAGTGAAAGCTGGAAGGCAACAGCCTGGAAGAGTGATTCAACCTCTTCCCATACCCGAGTGGAAATGGGATAATATTACTATGGACTTTATCATGGGACTACCAAAGACTCCTAGAAGGAATAATGCAATATGGGTCATTATTGATCGTCTTACCAAGTCAGCACATTTTATTTATATAAGAGAATATCTACCACTTGAACGACTAGCAAGACTATATATTAATGAAGTTTTGAGACTTCATGGAGAACCACTATCGATTTTTTCTGATCGTGATCCCCATTTCACAGCAAGATTCTGGAAAAGTCTTTAGAAGGCTTTGGATACTGAACTTCGTTTGAACACTGCCTACCACCCTCAAACTGATGGAAAATCATAACGAACTATTCAAACCTTAGAAGACAGGTTGAGATCCTACTCACTTGACTTTCAGGGTATGTGGGATCAATATTTACCTCTGGTAGAATTTTCCTATAACAATCGCTTCCATTCAAGTATTCAGATGGCACCATATGAAGCATTATACAGAAAGATATGTCACACAACAACCTATTGGGATGATGTTGGTGAAAGAAAACTCATAGGCCCAGAACTTGTGGAGGAAACGATGAAAAGGTGAAGGCAATCCAAACCCACATCAAAGAATCTCAAAGTTGGCAGAAGAGCTATGCCGATAATCAAAGGAAGGATTTGGAATTTCAAGTCGGTGATCATGTTTTCTTGAAGGTATCTCCATGGAAGGGAGTTATACGTTTCAGTAATAAAGTTAAATTGAGTCATAGGTACATCGGACCTTTTGAAATTCTAGAACCAATTGGGGTTTTAGCTTACCATTTGGCAATGCCGCCAAGTCTCTCCAAAGTTCACGATGTATTCAACGTATCATTGTTGAGAAAATACATGTCTAACCCAATGAATGTACTCACCTATGAGGAATTAGAACTGGAACCCGATCATTCTTATTGCGAAGAGCCCGTCCAGATTCTTGATACAAGAGAACAAAGCTGAGAAACCGGATGACTTGTCTGATAAAATTTCTATGGAGAAACCATAAGATGGAAGAGGCAACATGGGAACCCAAGGAACATATAATGAGGAACCACCCAAGTATTTTTATGCATTAATATTCTAGAAATTTCGAGGAAGAAATTATTTGAAGGAGGGGATAATGTAACACCTCAAGCTTTTATGGTACACTTCTCTTTGAATAATACAATAGTATGTGTTGTACGTAACTTTGAGTTCTAACGCACCACAACCAATCAAACTAGTTGTTACGAATATTAATTCCCACTTTTTGAAATTTAATAAATTTTATTTTTCAAAATAGAATTCATTTTTTGGATTCTGAATATCGAAATTAGCCTATGGTGAATTTTTGGTATTTTTCTGAAAACTTTCAATTTTTGATGAATAATGAAGAAACACTTAGTTTTTAGTTAAAACCGATTTTTTATTTAAATAATTATTTAGTTTATTTTAGTTCAAAATAGATACATAATACCTATATAAGTTCAATGTAATTCATTGGAGTCAATTTGTATTAATTTTAGATATATAAAAATTTTATTGAACTTTTTAACGTCTTTTACCCACCTCTTAGGAGAATTTTCAATTTTGCATAAAACTTAATTTTACCACTTCTATGAATTTAATTTTAAAAAACCAAGAGATACGGTTGATATCAGTAAGTAAAATTTGGTTCAATGAGATGAAAATAATTTTTTGTGCATAGTAATGTTTTACTTTTATTTACCACGGTTAAAAGTAAATAGGGTAATTAAAGGTAAAATGATATTATTTTTACCCTTACACATGTCCTAATTCTATTAGATAAGTATAATTCAACCAAAAACAACCTTAGGAATAAAATATGAACCTCTTTGGTCCACTTGGAATAGATTAGGACATTTATTATTATTTAATTAAAAAAAGAGTTAAAATCAAAGTTTAATAACTAAAACATTTTTAATATAGGGTTATACATAATATAAATTCTATTATAAATATTAATTAGAAAGATAAAAATATTTCCTACATAATGGTATTTTATTTATAATTTTTAGACATTAAATAATTTAATTTATTTATGACATAATGATGATGTAGTAATTACCATATTAATGAATGATTAAAATAATTGATATTATGAATATCCAAATAAATGTAATTTGAGACTTTTTATGAATTAAAATAATTTATAGGTTAATATGACATTTTAGGGTTGGTTACATGAATTTGGTTTGAAGTAATAATGCTATTATGAATTTAGTAAAAACAAAATACCAAATAGTTTCAAAATTGACATAAAAAAGTTTTTAAAAAGAATATTATATTATTAATTGATAATCTATTCATAAAAATTTAAGGTTCATCAAAAAGACATATATAATGATATTTTTATCATTAATTAACCACTTGGGGTTCGATTGGAAGTATATAGTAAGTTTATTAATCATATAATATAAAAATACAAAGAGACATGGTAAATGTCAAACTAATTAACTAAGAGTTAAATCTAAAAGATAAGGTTAATGTAGTGAACCAAACCAGTCTAAAACATATTGATTTAGTGGTTTTCGACCCATCCCCACCTTATCCTTGAAATAAATCATTTTTTATCCATTAAAACCGAATATTAATTTATTATAAAATAATATTTCTATCATTTCCTAAGGTGCCCCTCACCCCTCTTATAAAAGGGCACTCACCCTTCTCTCAATTCACACCTTAAAAGACATTTGGATTGGCCAAACCTAGCCCAAATATCCTCCCAACTTCCATAAATTCAACCTAGAGTCCTCACTTTTGTCATAAAGACAACTTAAGGAGCCCTTTTGATCATCTCAAAAGGAAACACCCGAAGAAGAGGTAATAATTTCACCACCCTCTTTCAAGTACTTTTCTACTTCCAATTCTTATTTCCTTGTTGTTTCAATTATAAAATAATAAATACAGTATATTATATATACTGTGATGTTATTATAAAAATGGTACAACCATATTAGTTATTTTATCCATCCTATGAATGAAAACGTCACCAGACGTGCATACGTACGGCTTACCGTCTCCACGTCGTGGTGTAGTTTGTTATTCAAACATTTCGTCATTTGGTTGGGTATAATAATGATTATAACTGATTTAAATAATAAATATAACATGATAATTATTATTTATATATGATATAACCTTCGATTATGTACTATTTTAATATCATAAGAATGATATTGTCGCTCATGCGTACGTACAGACTACCATCTCCAGGAACGCGATGAGATTCATTCCCCATCGTAACCATTCAAGAATAATTTTAATTTGATGATTAAAAATTACGTTTAAGGACTTGATATCATTCTATATATGAATAATATACAACCTATCCATAACAAACATGTCTTATGTAACAAAACATATAAAAGAAAAAGAGTAAGTTAACACCCGAAACGACGATAATACTAAAATATTATTAACAAAGCAATATTAGAAGATCATATATGATATCATATTTATGTATATGATTATTTTATTATTTAATTAAAAGGTTTTAACTATTATACAGGAGGTTAACATACCATCGACTAAGGAAAATAATAAGGTAAGGGTTAACTCTACAATCTCTTCATTATCTGAGGTTGTTCATATGTAATTATCTACTGGGACCTCTTTATCATCCACATCCATGTTTCTTAAAAATATCTTTCAAAACATTTTTACTTTTCAATAGAAAATGGATTAAATTAATTTATACCCTTATTTTACCTTATACATTTTTTAAATGAATCTTTTCGTCATTTTCCAAACAAGGTACTTTTTAACCTTTTCGAAAAAATTAAGGTAAGAATGTTTTTTTAACTTATACGACGGGTGCAGCTATTTTCCACTGTTATAAAATCTTTGAATCATCTCTTACAATATTATAAAAATATTTTAAAAATAAAGGTTTTCTTTCATAATTATTTGACACTGAAATGATTTCAAAACGAGATACTTCTCTCAAATAGTCTTGATTTCGTCTATGTCTACATCCTTTTATGGATTTTAAGCTTATTTGAAGTTTATTCATTATGATACAAAAACTTTCATATTGTATTGAAGGTTTTGTGATATTTTTGACTGTGGATGTGTTGTTTTCATACCATTCATGGTTTATGGATAAAGTATTGACATTTCATATTCTATTTTTGATACGAATGTTTATGTTATGTTTAAACCTTTTCATATGAGGAATATATTGGTCTTAGTAAGTGACGGGTGGAGCCCGCTATAACTCCTCGATGAATTGGTAGGTCTCATGAGAAAAACTAGTGTCTTGGCACAAGGCCTTGACAAAATCTTATTTTTATTCTTGACACAAGGCCTTGACTATGTGGTTATGATAGTCTGGCATTATGCATTCCATCATATTGAAAGTGGCTATTGATATTGCATGTGATTATTCAACTAGTAGAATATCCATGGGAATATGTAAATGGAATTATTTGATTTTATATTTTCAATATTATTCTAAAGTTAAAGTTTAAAACTCTTTTGTTTTAGTCTTATACATTTCCTTAAAATGTTTATGTTTATTTACGAAATTTTCCACTATATTGTTATCCTTACTAAGCATCTGAGCTCACCCCTTTCTATGTTTTATTTTTCCCAGGATGTGAAGAAGTATATTAGGACTGACCTGTAGGGTTATTCTAAGGGATAAGTGTGTTCAAAGGGGACAAGATATTGTTGTTGTTTTTATATCATGATATAATGTAAAACTTATGAATGTATCTAGTGTTTCCAATGATACTAAACTAATCGGTCTTTCGAGATTTGATCTTTTGTGATCATGCCAATGATACGTAATAATGCACCAACTCTGGGTAACTGGGGTTGGGGCATTACACTTATATTTTCTCAATCTCATGGATGAGTCCATACTTGACATTAGGCGGTATAAAATCATTCTGCATCTTCCCATTCTCATGTGTGAAGATGCACTAGATCTGTCTTAGTACTGAAGGTTGGAACTCATGGAATACCTTCGTGTACACCTTCAATGCTAGTCTATATAGAAACCTAAACTACCAAACAACCAAATTCTAGTAGTATGGATCATAGATTGGATCACAGTCAACTCTTGCTACTAGTACACCGCCTCAAAAGACCAGGATGTACAATCACTGCTTGAAAGTCCCTATATCTTCATCAGTCATTATCTCTATTGGAAGGGTGAATAAATTAAATATTATATTCTCTACCTATATGACCTTCTCTAGAACATCCACCAAACCAAATTTGAGTACGTGAATCCCCGTGATATTTATGATTTTTGTCTGTAATTTTATTTTAGGAGGAGAAATTGGGTTTGGGTACTCATATACCCCTATGTGCATATCTACCCATCACTACAAGAATTGGAGGGTCCCATATACCTGAATCATTTTCTCCCCTTGAATAATGTGATGGAGCACCTTGTACGACTACCCCACTAATGAAAAAACTAGATTATTTCATTATCCCACCAATTTCATCTTCTCTATAATAGAGGTGGTCGACTGCACCCCCATGTGTGCATCCCTCACACGGAGCATCCAACCACAAATGATCATAACAATGAACCCTTCCAACCTAACTACTGAAACTTATTTAGGTTTGACGTTTTATCCCCACAGCTTCCATTATCTCTCCTCTAAAATTATCAATTAGGTATACTCATATACCCATTGGAATTCCCTTGGGAATGTTTTTAGCCTCCCCAGTACTGTATTTACTAATTAATTTATGAAATAACTATACTATTTCTTGAAGGTAACATCCTTCATCCCTAGATTATCATTTATTGAACACTACACAAGATCAAAAAATTCTTTTCTAGGGAAGTAAGTTCTCCTTCCCCCCTCCCACACATTCTATACAGGGAATAAATCATCATATATTTACCAAAAATCAGCGTTGTAGTGAATTGATGAAGGTCACATAGTCTGATGCCAACATCTCTATGGTGCAGGTGGAACATGTTGTTCGTAGGTGACCACCTACTCAAAAACATGGGAGTAATGTTCTGATAGTGGTAGATGTGAAATTATGAAGACCATGACACCTCATAGATTCATACTCATTTTGTATCTTCCTTGAATTTAGTGCATGAAGCACCTGCCCAATAGGCCCGGACCCATTCATTAGTAAGTTTTTCTCCCTAACACAGATCCCAGTTATTATTCCATCCCTTTAGCGGATACCAAAAACCTTCTAGGGAATAGTCTCATATTGTGGTGGGGATACAGAATCCTCTATATTCTCCCTGTAATTATTGTTTATGTGGTTGTAGAGAACATTTTTTTATTGGAATGTGGTCCTTACATATGTGTCATGTGGTATACTTGTACCATTGGTACTACCCCTATATGGATATAAACTAGTAGACCATATTTTCTCTACTTTCCAAGGATATAAATACATCATCCTTCAACTTAAATAAATAATTTTTTTATATCTTGAAAAATGCCAATTCCCATTGATCCCCTATCAATAGTTTGATCAATGATTTGTGGTTTTCGGTTCTTTGATTTCTCTTCCCATAATGGTTTTCCAAACAATTTCATCCATCTGAGAAGAAGTGTCTTTGAATCCCTTAGCATCCATTTTATTCAAGAATTAGTTTTTTTAGGTCCGGTTTTCATTGGTCAATCATGGATATCTACTTAATTTAGATCACTTCATGAGTATCAGTTTTGTGTAATATGGTTCAGTAAGAATCATTCATGAAGTTTAGTTTAGAGAGGTGGTGAGCTTCATGAGCGATAGGGATCAAATTAACAAAGTGCACACAAAGGGTTGGAGCTTCATAAAAAGTGATAATAATATTTTCTCCTTTTTGATGTCTAGTGGATTTGATGGGACCCCCTATGATATTTATAGTCAAACAGATAGGCCCAGGTTTTCGATAGTATCTGAAAGTGAGTTATGTGATGTGGTAATACAGAATAGTCTTCAAAGTGTCTGTTTAGAGAAGATAACCAACTTTGTGAATGACAAGAGATTTTAAATTTTCCCTAAGTTAATTTTCTACATGAAAATATGAATGTGTAATAGTACCTTTGTGCAACAACATTTGAAGTCATGGAGTGCTTCACAAACACAAGATGGGTTGATGGTGTCTTTGCAGAAACGACTTCTTGACTCATAGATCCATGAAATTTCATGAAGTATTTCAGTCTTCATGAGTGCCTTAAATATTCATGAATCCCATTTAATATAAATAGTCCCTTTAGTATAAAAGTTTAGGTAAAATTCCCAACCCATCTGCTTCCAAATTTCTCCACATTCTGAACCTCCTAGGTTTTTTGAACCAAGTGAAAAATGTATCATCCAAGGTATCTGAGGTTTGTATAAAATTCTCCCATATGTTATTTAAATCTTACACGTGAGGTATGGATACCTTTTGTGAATTTATACTACCTTAAAAAAGAAATAAGGTCCTCTAGGGTACTTGAGTCTTCGCAAAGCATTCAATATTAGTGATTAAATCATCCTTTGAACCAAAACATCACTCTGTGGAAGGGTCACCCTGTTTCGGGAAGCATACTCATTATCCAAGACCTTGAACTCCATGAGGAAACTAATATTCATAGTACCAACCATCATTAACCTCTAAAATTGATGAAGAACCTCTACTGGGCCTCTCCCTAGAACATCCCTTCTGATAACCCTCCTTCATGATGGTTGAGTGCCCAGGGCCCCCGCACCGATCCAAGACTAATTTAGCTACATCTTGGGTCCCCATGTGACAAGTTCCACCCACTCCTATGTCCACCCACATCACCACAAGTGTGGTTAGAGCCTCCCACCTACCTTTTTATTTTATTCATGGGTATTTTAACCCCTATTTATTTTAAGCATGTTGAATCTAATATAGACCTCATGATTGACCACTCCACCATAGGATTTCCAATTCTATGCCATGTCCAAAGGAAAATGAATGATATTCTCATAACCCCATGGGTAAAGGATTGAGTCCACCCATGTCCAAGATGCAAGATGTAAAACTGCTAGGATCTGCATCCTAATCATACGATGTTACACATTATGAAAACATCCTTAGCACATAACGAGAAAATGTATTCATAACCTGTGAATTTTTTATACTATTACCTATGTATTAGTTTAATGGGATAACCCCCACACCTCATATGAGTTGAATTATCTATTTAAACCTTAAATGGAATGATATACTCTAGGAATATTCTAGGAATTATCCCCCATCCACATCATTACTACTCCTATCAGTACCAAGGAAGCTCAATGTGTAAGCCCAACACACCATTCCAACAAAGAGAAATCCTCTTGTGGTGGGAATCTTCAATGCATAATCCTCACACCATCCCTAATTTATGCTCCATTAATGACACAAGAATCCTTACAGCATGAAGTTAAACTACATTGATCTGTCTTGTCACACAACCTTAATATGTTACATAGAACTATATGGGTTTTTATCCATATCTTCTAGATAGGGTATGTAGGAAGCCTCCATGGGGTTCACTTCTAACAAATGTTCAACTTAGGTTCTCCATAATAGGGCTACACATCTCTGATCCACCTCAAGTGGAATTCTATTTAACCTTTTAGGTCCACCTGAAGGGGCATCTCAATCAATGGTAAATTGTTCCCTTTTAGGGACACACCTCCCTGATCTTCCTCAAGGTTAATTCTGATCAACCATTTGGGTTTTCCTCAATTCACATTATGAACAGTGGTAAACCTATGTGCTCCCTTCTAGGGAT
Organism: Viscum album; assembly: GCA_963277665.1. NCBI lineage: Eukaryota > Viridiplantae > Streptophyta > Magnoliopsida > Santalales > Viscaceae > Viscum > Viscum album. Next base: position 877,753,526 of record OY728136.1, read on the forward strand.
GAACCACCCTACTATGCCTCAAAGTTAATTATGATCAACCTTCTTGGCTCGCCTCATAGGGGATCATGATCAATGGTAAACTTAGTTTCTCCCATATAGGGACACACCTCCCTAATCCGTATCAAGGGGTGTTCTGATCAACCTTCTTGATCTACCTCAATGGGTGTCCCAATCAATGGAAAAATTAGGTGATTCATCCCATGGATTCACCTCCCACAACTGCCTCAAGGGTAATCCATATCAACCTTTTGGGTCTGCCTCAAGGGGTGTCCTGATCAATAGTAAACATAGGTGCTATGTCCTAGGTATGAACCTCCTTGACCCAACTAAAGGGGCTTTCTAATCAACCTTATGGGTCTTTATAAAGGATCATTTAGATCAATGATAAACATAGGTGTTATATTCAAGGGACACACCCCTAAATCCTCCTTAAGGGGAATTTGGATCAACCATCCAGGTCCACTTTAAGGGGTATCTCAAAAAATGGTAACCTTAGGTACTCCCTTCAAGGTATGAAACTCTGTGATTTTTATCAAGGGGTGTTCAGATCAACCTTACAGGACTGCCTCATGGGGAATCCTAGTCAATGGTAAACATAGGTGCTCCCTCCTATGGATTCATCTCCCTAATCAACCTCAAGTGGTCTTCAAATAATCCTTCCACATCAACCTCAAGGGGCATCCTAATCAATGTTAAAATTATGTTCTCCCTCTTCAGGATAAATCTCTTTGATCCAACTCAAGAATCATTCTAAACAACCTTCTTAATCTACCAAAATGGGTGTTTTATTCAATATACCAAGTCACCCTTAAAGGGTTTCTCCATCAAGGGTAAACTTAGGTTCCCCATCATAGGGACACACCTTCATGATCCACCTCAAGGGGAGTTTTTATCAACATTTTGGGTCTTACTAAAGGGGAATCCCAATCAATAGTATACTTAGGTGATCCTTATTAAATACAAACCACCTTGATCTACATCAAGGGGAATTCTCATAAACCCTTTATATTTTCTTCAAGTGGTTTCCTGGTCCATCCTTCTAGGTGTGACATCTTCCTTCCAAAGAACACACCTACTCGATCCACCTTAATGGGGAGTTTTGATCTATCAAACCTATCTCAATATGATATTAACTCTATTACTATATCCAAAGAAATTAAATGTGTTCCCTAGTATGTCTCACTCAAATTTCCTAATCCATTTCCATAGGATGTAGAACTTGTGACCTCACCCAAAATATTTGTCCCACACATAAGTGTTGGATACCTAAGGTAAAAATTCCTATAAGACATACGCATCTAGAATCATGACCTCATTATTGAAATTCTATAACATGGTTTTACGCACCATAATATGCCTCATATGAGATTACCTCCTAATAGAAAGAATATAGGTAACCAATGAGCTCAGCATCCAAACATGGCTAGCAATACCCAATGTGAATACTATCCTAACTAATAGCTGATACCCTATCATGAAGAAAAAAGTATTCCAATAAATAAGCATCGTAATTAACTAGGGTCCATAAAGATTTGGGTCCAATAATGAGTTCAACGAACATGACTTAAATATTTGAGGGAGGCCTGAACTAGGTGATGATCTCCAAGGAGGAACATATGGTTGGTGAAAACAAAATCACATCATTCCATTTTGATAAAGGTGAATAAATAATCATTGAATGTGATGAAAGAATCCTACATTGGGGACATTTTAATACATGGAAATAGAAAATTTGACATGCATATCCATGCCGAAGTGCAAGCAGACCCTGGAGAAAACGTCAAAGAAATATACATTGTTTCTTAAAATAAAACATCAATTTTAGAAAGAAATAATTTTAATAAAAAAATATATTTTCCTAGATATTTTAGTAATAATAAATAAATTTCATTCATATTAAAAGATAAATCAATTTCTTTCAACAAATATTTCATAATTTTGTTACACTGGTTCATTAATTCTAATTCAATAAACATGTATTTATGGACATACTTAATATTTATTTTTTATTAAAAAATATTGTGGATCCTTTTAAGTTAAGTGTTTAATGTGTAAAAATATATTTAATAGACTTATTTATTCGATGGTAATCATATAGTAAAATTTTAGGGAGTTACAACCTAATTCTCAAAAATCCTTAACCTAAAAAAGTTATTTATGAATGAAAGAAAATTATTTCTTAACTTAAAACACAAGATAACTTAATGTTTTATGGTCGTGTCCTAATTTTAGTCATTTGAGTAGTATTTAGATAATTTTATAGGTTAATATAATGTAATTAACCTTAAGAGACTCATATTTATGGTTGTTATTATATAGAATTTGAATATTACCATGTCTCTTAATGTATAATATGTCTTTTATAAATGGTTATCTATAGTGGAAACTTGGAAGATATTATAGGAATCCACAAATAGAATAATTTTCTTCTAAATTAGAAAACTTGAATAGTTGTAATTGGAATAGATATGTTTTATTTGTGATTTGTAATGAACTGAACTAGGATGAACTGACCCTTCACTCTAACTGGCCAGCCATATGGCCTGAAGTGGATTCCTGATCAACACATTTTTGAGAAAAGCCTGATGAATAACTAAAAATATCTTAGAATTTTTTTTCCCATGTTAAATTTTCATGACCCATACATGAAATGAGAATGTAACACTAGTATCATTACAGTAGAATCATAAAATAAAACTTCCATTGAACTCAATAATGATTAAAAATGAAACAAAAGTAAATATATAAATCATAACAAAACATGCCACAACATGACATATAAAAGGTATATCAAGTAAAAATCCTTCTAAAAAAGGACAATACATGCATCCCCTTTGATAAAAAATCCAAAAATGACTCTAGATGACCCAACACAATGAGATAACTTCTCCTCTACAAAACATTGGATGATGGTAATTAAGAAGATCTACTAGAAATTTGGTGCCATTGACTTTAACTTTGTCTTAAAAAAATCTACATACACCTAATGGAATATATATAGTGTGAGAAACAAATCCCATTAGGATACCACCATGACTATATTTAAGTATTTTACCCCTGAAAACCAATAAACAATTTTAAAATAACATTTTCAAGACTAAGCCCCTTTGAAAACATTCTACATCTATGAAGACTATGAAATCCATTTAATTTCCATGAAATAACATGTTTTCCAGATAAATTTCCAACATGGACAAAATAAATAAACAATGCCAAATGAAACAAAATTATCAATATATCTTGTAAGACATAATAAATGTGATCATAAACAACCTCACATAACCATATAAATCAAAATGCACATAAAAATTCATCACATAAAATGTGGAACTAATAAAGTGCATAAAATCATATAAACCAATATGAAATGAGTATGTAAATATAGAAACCTCATCCTTATACACATATATTTACATGATTTTATGCATAAATATCCATAAAATACAAACCAATGATTGAAAATTATAGTTTCATTAGAAGACTAGGTACATAACTATAAAATTTAAAAAAATATATAACATTTTTTTAATGATCTCCCCACTTCATTAGAGGTCCTAAAATTTCATTGGATAACCTGGTGTAATACATATACAAAAGGTATGATCTAAAAATCGTAGAAAGGGAACAAATATGGGAATAAAGCATAGAACATGAGTTCAAAGGCATAACATGATGAAATAAAAAGTCATGTCACATGCATGAAAATATGTAATCAGAACATATAGAACATGGGATCTTGTTATCATAGAAACATAGGAATGTATTATAAACATATAAGATGACATAAACATGATTCAAGGCTAACCTCCATTAATATATATCACATGGTTGATAAAGTCCCATAATGAATTTGGTTTACTCCCTAATCACGTGCCTAACCTCTCAATATAGTAAGCATTAACAAATAAATTAGAGTTATTTTTGGGTTCACCCATCATAACATGTTCATGAATATATGTTCCACATAATGAAAAAAACAAATGGAATAAACATATGGGTTATCCATGTAAATAAATGGGTTTCGTAATAATTTCATAAGGCATAACCAAAAGGGTGTATCATAATGTATCCATGAAAGATTGGATTTAAATCATAAATGGAAAATAATAATGGAAAATGAGAAAATATATTGATAAATTATGTCCAAATGAAGTGAAAACATGTATAATAGTATTTAGGTAACTATGGAAATGTATTTATTTAACACAGTTTTAGGGAAAAGAATAAATAATATTTAAAATGGATAAAGGAATAATTGTTTACATAAAACCATAATTGAAATAAAGTTATTTTTTCATGATAAATTGATTTATATTAGAAAAAAATTGGATCATTAAAATATTTATATACTGTACATTAAAATGGGTAATAAAAAAAGAAGGTCCCATTAATTTTGTTTATTATCTTAAGGTATTGAGAATGGATCCTTAAAAACATATATTTCACCATAAAATATGGATGGATTGATATGGATAAATAATTTTGGAACATATACATAATATTAATAATTATTTTATAAGAAAAATGAAGAAATACATTATGGTAAAAAGAGAGAAATCATAATCTAAAGGGAAAATGGATGTTCAGATAGATCTCTTACATTATGTCTGAATGCATTCCGTGGTTCCTCTTAATGGCCTAGATGACCAAATTAGATTCATTATGTACTTAATTAAGAACCTATTTAACATTTATTTAATTTAATATAATTTTATTAAGTTTATTTATGCCCATTTCGATGAGTTATAAGGTTCGATTTCATTGTTTTAGGAGCGTTCATTTCATGGTTTCATGATTGGTTCACTTGTGTATAGTTATGAAATTTTGTTTCAATTTGGAAAAAACATATAGATTTGAAATTATATAGTATTAATTTACTTCAAAACATATAAATTGTCCCATATATAATTTGGTTTTCCAGTATGAGTATGATTTATTTGATAAATTTTTATTGATAATTTTTTATTGATAAATTGTTTAGTTTATTTTGGCGGTTTTTCGGTCATCCTGAACTAGTTTAGTTTTATTTAATATTATGAATATATATTAGTTACAAAACATTAATAAATCTATAATATACATATTAAAATATATTTTGACCATAATGATGGTTTTATAACTATCCTTGAAGGAAATAATGGAAAATTAAAATTCTTTATCGACGAAAGCGGTGAATCAACATATCACAGGAGATGTTTTGATTTATAGATTAAAATTAAAAGGTAATATATTTTATGATTTATATTAAATTATAAAATTAAATTCAGCTATAAATATGATATTGGATTTATAATTCTACCATGGATATTGGAGGTGAGGAGAGGGTAAGAAAACAATGAAATTAAAAGTGAACGAGTGGGGATTTTACCTCTTGAATTTTATCTCCTTGAGAACCTCCTTAAGGAACTTGGTTTTGGTATTTTTTGATACCAGAAGCACTTTGAAATGAGTAACCTACTTAATAGGGTAATTTGGTATAATTTTGAAAAGCTAAATGGCTTAGAAGGTGTATAAAGAATGGGAGGTAAGGGGTGGTATTTTTAGGGGGGATGGGTATTTTTTATTATGTTATTCATTACATTATTATTTTCTATCAGGACTACAAATAGTGTTGAATATTATCACTAAATACAGTAAATAGTTCATGAAGGTTTTAACTAATGGGTTCTTATAACATCCATGACTCAAAAAATCATTTATTTTTCTTAAAATGTTAAATACTGTAAAATATTGTATTTCACTATTCACCGAAAAATAAACTATTTTATAAAAATCCCAAAAATTTAACCTAACCATTTTCTGATGTGTATATTCAAAAAATAAAAATCATTTAATGAAAATAAGTTTTCAAATATGAGAAATTTAATTTTAATTTTAAATCATCATTTATTGAAAAGTTGCCAATTTTAATATTATAATATATTTTATGACCCTTTTAATAATTAATTAAGGTCACATAAAATTAAATTATAACATTAATAAAAAATAATATTAATTTATAAATATAATTTTATAAAAAATTAATTTTAAATAATAATATTAATTAAAAATGTGTAAATAAGCATTTACATTTTTTAGAAATATTAATACATAATTCATCAATTTTCACAAATTTATTTATTTATACAAGGATATAAACATATCATATTTTCCTTTATAATATTCCTAAATTTTATTTATACTTTCATAAGTGAGGTTACTATTATAATAGACAGATTACAAATCTTAACAGTGAGATTAATATTGCAACATTCATGTTATTATTCCTATATTATATGTTCCTTAAACTCTATAAATACCACTTATTTCAATAATTATATTTTAATTTTTATTTTCCAATAGGTTATATATATGTTCATAATTAAAATTTATATTATATTATTAACATTATTTTTCATTTCTACAACTTTTTTCATGACTGATGTCATTCTAGTGGATTGACCATATCCAAATTTTCTTATTCTCATTATCTTATTTTCTATTTATTATACTTATATTAAATTTAGAACCATAATTGGATTAATTTATGACTAATTTATCATTCTTAATTTATGGGAATAATGTTTTTATTATGTGTTTTATAATTAAAAAAAGAAATTATATTTATAAAATTCGGGTTTGTTATGGTGAACCTAGAGATCAATCCATAAGGCTCTAATGTGAGTGATTCTAAAAAAAGTATTCTAGTAGTCTAAACAAGGTGGAGTTTTTCAATATACTCCCTAGGCCCAAATACAAGAAATCTAATGGTCTCATCAAAAACTTGTGGAATATTTCACTATGTTCCTACCAAAGTATCTCACAGTATCTTTGAAAACAATATCAATCTATCACATTATTCCACCCTAAAGGATCTCTTGGTCCCTCAGAGAACCTCTCACTCAAACCATGGTTAACTAATGTGCTACTTTATGCAAATAAAATTAAATACTTGGTCCACATAATCAAAAATCCATTTCAATAACCAATTTCACAAACCAACATTCCTATATAGTAAATCTCATTCCCACAAGGCAAAACCATTTCAAAAATCCATTTATAAGTTAATTTGAAATCATAAAAACCGTTTGAGCCATTTTAATAAACACATGTAGTGTATACAAGCCACTCCAGTTATGGAAAAAAATATTTAAACATCCAATTTCAAAACCAAGTCCTAAGACACATCAAACATGGAAAATTCATCAACCGTAAGTCATTTATATAGAAATTAGACAAAAATAAACCAAAAGGGATTCATAATTTAAAGGTTTTACACGGAAGAAACCCTTGAATATAGACACCTACCTAAAAATTGGTTTCCACCACATCACATCCAATGATAATCACTTGTAATATGTAAGAGAATGCCTTAATCACTTATGAAAAACAAATTCAAACCAAATCCCCCATTAAATACCCTATATTTATCTGGAACCACTTCTATATATACACACTTATAATAAAATGGAAGAACAAGAATTAAATGGGGGAAAGGTAAGAAACCCCATAAATAAAGGGTCTTACCTAAAGAAAAACCACCAGGGATACAAGAAGAATCCACCCAAGATAAGATTGTAGAAACAAACAAGATGACGATAGGGTTTTTTCATGATGGGAGGATAAATTGAGGGCTAAAGGAAAAAACCCATATTGAGGTAAAATTGCTAAAGATCAATTTTTAATGATCTGAACAAGGTATTATGATTTAGCTACACAATTTGGAAACCCAGGAACCAACTTTTTGATATTAAATGTATTCAAAAAACCCAGGAAACATTGTTACCCCAAGTAGATTCTTCCTTGGAAAAACTAGGATCAAATAGTGAAAAATCACACTACCACACCCTACAGAACTATCACAAGGTTAGAAAAAACATGCACCAATCATTCTCCAGGTCCATCCCCTCTAAAAAAATCCTATTTAGACCCCTAGAATCCTATAAATCCAAAAAAGAACCAAAAGGTAAATAAAACTCAATATTTGTTGTACTAGGGACCCGGTGGGTGTCAAAACTCCCCCCCAAAATGACACTTTCTACCCTCATAAAGTCCTCATGAGTCTATTAGTTAAAATAGGTGAAGCCCGAGATCCCTCACTAATGTTTCCCACTCCCATGTCTTGTTGTTGTCACAACCACATTTTAGGAGAACACAGACCAATGAGATCATCTTACCACACAAAACCATGTTTTGATAATAGAATATATGAATGTTCTCCTCCACAATAGTGGTATTTGGCTCATGTTAATAATTAACCCACTCTAACACATGGTATTATTCCATATATTATCTCTTCAATTGGGAAACATGAAAAACACCATTGATGGAATTCATTAATATTGGAAACACCAATTGATAGGATACCTTCCCAAGATTATCCAAAACATGAAAGAACATAACAGAACATGAAACCATTATTTCTTCTTTTCTATTTAAATGATATCCCAATCAAACTCATTCATGAAGAAACACCTTCTCACTAACCTAAAACTCCTAAATTCTTGATGATGATCAAAATATGACATTGGGATACTAAAATATATTAATAACCATTTTTGAATCATCATAACTATCTCAATATTCTCTTGGATGATACTAGATACAACCAACGAATGCTCACCCACTATAGCCCAATACAACTGTGATTGGAATTACCACGCATAAAATTCATCAAATGGGGGAATATTGTTAAAGGATTTATAACTAGTATAATAAAAAAATATTCCATTAATATTTTACATTCCCATAAATCCCAAATTTAAGAACACATGCTGGAAAAATATCCTTGAGGGTATATATGGTCTTCTCAATGATCTCCCTATATTTAGAGCACCGCTAATTTTCAGGAATTTAGGGTTAAAAACATACTCACTTTTAGATTGATCGATGAGATATGGTTTTATATAAACACTATACAAAAGAACATACTCTCCATCCTATTTCACCTTCAGACTCATTTTAGATAAAAGAATCATTAAACCCTACTCATTTACGGAATCCAGAACAACCTACATTGAAATCCTTCTACTCAATTAATCTATGACCATATTTCCATTACTAGGGGTTATATGTATTCTAAAAGTCAAAAGTACAAATATATTCATCCTAGAATCTCTGTATGAGTTTTAATCCCCTCCTAGTAGGATTTTCTTAACCTGAATAAATCATAAAATTAAATTGAAAGAGGTAGTGTCACCATGTCTTCATCACATGCATCAAAACTGAAAATTCCAAAACATGGGTGGGATAATTTTACTCATGTTTCCACTACTTCTATGATCCATATTCTATCAGGAGGTGTTAACACATTAGCACACAACCCCATCCCTCACTAGAATCATCAAAAAACCCAATATAAGTTGTCTCAGTAATGAAGCATTCAAAACTGGTGATATTTTAAAATGAGCCTTCAACTACTCAAAATCCTGATATAACATCTCATTCCACAAAAACTTCACTCCCTTCCAAATTTATGCTTCTAAGGACGAATCTATCCTATAAAATTTTTAAAAAATGTCTATAATACCCAACCAATCCCAAAATGATACAAAACATGAATATATTATTGGTATCCGCCCAAGATGTTACTACTTAAATATTCACTAAATTCATTAAAATTACTTCCTTAAAAATCACATGTCCCAAAAAACTCACCTCATAGATCCAAAATTGGCCCTTGGACCACTTTAAATACAAAATTTTCTCCCAAAAAACACTCAAAATAACATCAAGATAGACAAAATAGTCCTCCTCTATCATGGAATTCATCAAGATTCCATCCAAAATCATGACCATAAGGGATTATATAATTTTGTTGAATATCTGGTTCATCAATGCCATAAATTTTTTGGGATCATTGGTGTACCTAAATGGAATAAAAGTATAATAAAAAATTACCATATTGACTTTTAAAGGTGGTATTTAGAACATACTATACCAGGAACCTCATCTAGTGATACCTGGATTTCAAGTTTATCTTTGAAAATCAATGGTATACTATGATCTAATCAAATATATCTTCAATTCTAGGAAGTAGATATTTGTTCTTTGTAGTCACCTAGGTAAGCTTTTGGTAGTCTATGAAAACTTGGAGGCTATTATTTATCTTATTTTCAAATAGAAATACTGAATACCAAGGTGACATGTTGGGGATAATAAATACCATTACCTGGAGATACTCTTGATGGATTTTTCACTCATTATTATTATCCAGAGTCATATGATGATATGGTAATTAAATCAGGCTCATCTAGGGGATATTATTGATAGTATACATTACCTCTCATCGGGGAATAAGTCCTAATAAATCCTATAGAAAGAAATATATGTAACTATCCATGACTACAGGAAGTCTACTCATAGAATATATATTATAAGAATCAAGAAAAAACCCATAATTTTGTCTTGAGATCATCCTCAATCCAGATGAAACATGTCCTTCCCTCTCGGATTGTGGATCCCACTTTCCCATAAATACATGCATGCTCCCATAAAGTGTAAGAATATAAACCCTACAATAATATCAGTCAAGAAGCACATTGAATATAATCAACCAATCTGTGCTAATGATGATTTTAAAAATGTATAGGTGAAATATGAGGAAATCCCAAACTAATTTCACATGAGTAATTAAAACATAACAATATGGGCACTTGAAACCCTTCTCCATCCTCCTATGCAACGGGGTTATAAAATACAAAATAAATGAAATTAACATTACTTTGATACCCAAAAATTCATTTATATTTAGTTATATAAAATAATATCACATTACTATATCAAAAAAAAGATTCCATAGAAAACGTAATAAACATTTTACCTCTCACAGTGGCTAACCCAGAATCTGATCCATCCTAAAAAACCTCTTATTTATGAAGAAATCCTTCCTCAGGAATACTCTAAGACTTATTCCTATTATGATAATACCCCTTTACTTTATTTATAGATCATATACCCATATAATAATCATAATATAACTAATATTCCTTCTAAAAATGTAACTGCAATGGTATCCCATAAAAACCACTGATATAAGAACTAAAGTGCCCCAAATATCCACACCAATTGAACGCCCTCAAATTCAATGATAAATTAAGCATAGTGTATATGAAATCCCATACCAATAGAAAAAAATAGTCTCAAACCTATAATAATAAACTTTATTTGTACTCAGTGACTAATAAATAATATTTCCACTACCCTAGGGAAGCTCATCCCCCATCTGGTTTTTTCTTGATTAAGAACTATGACTACTACCCATAGAAAGAAACCCATGGAGACCTGTATTTATTGATAAATCTTCCTCTATTGTATCATAATTTTCATCTAAATTTGAATAAGTTGGTAGATACAGTATAATGAGTATGAACATGAACTATTCCCTTATTCAGATTTTGAAACATTTATCCTAAATTTAGTCTTTTCAAAGGAGATTTAGATAGATGTGTACTGACTTAGTAAATTAGGTGGAATTCTCTACCACCAAATAATCCAGTTGCTCCATCTTCAATAACTCATGGGCCTCACCGCCCTTAAGGTCTCTGGGTAGAACTACAGATTGAAATAAACCTTGAAATGGTCCAAATGAGATCCTCATACCGCCTTGTAATCGTCATTGAATACCACCACTTTTTATACATTCCTTCCAATACTTATGTAGAGAATCCTGTATTAATGGTTTTAAGGATCTATATATACTCAAAAATAAACTTGATATAACCCCATTGTTACTCTATCTCAAAGGGTCCCTTATCACCACAATATATTGACGGATTTTTTCTTATAAAATCCTCGACATAGTCTATTATGCATTTTTAATCTAGAACACCATCTTGACCTATGTATTAGATCGTATGAATTATATAAACAACTGAAGTTATATCAGGGGGGATTCCTAAAAGATATTATCCATATTACTCTCTCCAAACCAAGATGTGGTCCTTCTTCAAGGTATTTCTTACAAGACAGTAAACATAATATTCATCATGAAAAATTCAATCTCAACCTGCATGAAATGAACCAAAATAAACCCTCATCATGGGTATCAATAAGAAATACTACCCTAAAACCACTCCACATAAAAAAGAGATGAAACAAAAAAAATATATAGTATTTTCTTATATGAATTGTTTGGCTGCATGATTAAGAAAATTTTGTTCCAACCATGTGGGAGTTATTGGAGCAGAATAAAATAGTTGGATGGGTTTCATACAATTACTACTAACCATATCCCTTAATAGTATGACTCCCCCTGGCCTCCCCCGTCACCCTTAATTCTCAAATAAACCCTAGATCTTTCCCCATGACTCAAAATCAACTGAAAATTACCATAAAACATCATCAAAATAACACATAAATTAGTTTAAAACATAAATATAATCTTGGTCCACCTATGGAATCTTGAGGTTTGAAATGTAGAAGAGATAGATAGGAACTCCCCCGCATATAAATCCTGATCCCTGGTGGTACTAGATACTTTCTATTTGCTAAATCCAAAATAATAACTAGTTATTATATCGTTTTGTAAAGTATTGACCCAAGTGAACTCAACTCATCACCCGATCCAGCCCTCCAAAAATCACAGAGTGTTTGTGATCACCATGGACTGCCAACAACCACCAGGCATAACCAATAATCTCTTAGGAATGTTTTAGACCCTGGTAAACTGCAAAACCCATCTATGAATTGGTACATCCATGTCAAATATTCTGGGTTAGTAGAATGAAATAAAATATATAGAGTACACAATAAATACTAATTAGATACAATAAGTAATTATATAAATCATAACAGAACATTCCATAATAGGAGATATACATGTTATCTCATGTAAAAAAGCCAAGAAAACTAAATAATGTGAACAAGAATAAAAAATTCCTATACATAAATCCCATATGAAACATAATCCCCAAATTAATCCACATGATACAACTCTGTGAGACCACTTATCCCCCATAAAACACCCGATGATGATAATTAGGAAGAGCCACCCGGGTACATGGTTCCCTTGTTCTTTCATTTTTCTAAAAAAAATCTATAATTTTCTAAAAGTTATATGTATTGTGTAAGGAACAAAGCCTAGTAGGATGTAAACATGTAACTATTTAATTATTTTCCAATGAAAACCATTAAACTAGTTTAAAATATCATTTTCAAAACTAAAGAACATTCAAAACAATCAACTTTTAAAAATAATTTGAAATTCATTTTTCCAATATAAAAAGGAAAAAAGTTTCCCAAATCAATTTCCTATATGGTTTGAATAAATAAATAAGGACAAGTGGAACAACATTCTAAATATATCCAACACATTATAATAAATTTGATCATAAAAATCATCATATGACCATATAAATGGAAATGGGAATAATGAAGACATCACATATTACATGGAATTAATAAAATAGATAAAAATATATAAACTAGTTTGACATAAGTACATCTTGGAATGTGTCTATAAGGGTCAAGTTGATTTAGTATGAATAATTTATGCTAGAAGACTAAATAAAGTGGAAGCTCTCATAGTCTTCCCTTATTCGAACACTGAAAGAACTCATGGTCTCTCAAAAAAAAGTATATGTTCTCGTGGTATTCTTACAAAATTCACTCATAGTCCATTATAAAACAAATAGAATCTATCATGGTATTCCACCATTAAGACTCTCATATTCCCTTGAACAACCTCTATCTCACACCTCTATTTATTAATGTGTTGCTCTATGAAAACACAATATCAAACATGTACCATATAATCCAAAATTCATTTCACAATCTATTTTCACGAAACAAAATACCCATTTAATAATAAATCTTCCCAAAAAAGAAATAAATTTATAAAACCCCTTTATAAATACCATTAAAGTCATAAAAAAATTTTGGGTAATTTTTAAAATAGTTGGAATGTATACAAGCCTCTTCCATTTTGAAAAAAAAATTTAGACATCCAATTTCCAAACCAAGTGATATGAAACATCAAATATAGAATATACATAAACCATAAGTACTTTATTTCAAAATTAAACAAACATAAACCAAAATTGATTCATCATTTAATGGTAATCCATGTTAAACACAATTAAATAGTGACTCCAACCTCAAAATCTATTCCACAATTTCTACTTTCAACGATAACCACCCATAATAGGAAGTATAATTCCTCACAGAACTAAAAAAATAAATAAAACCAAATACCCCTATTAAATACCATATATTCAGCCAACACCCCTTCTAGGTTCAAAAAACAATAATAAATTTGAATAATAAAAAGGATAATGTGGAAGTAAGAAGAAACAATTAAGAAATGGGATTAACTCAATCCAAAAAACATTGGATTTGAGAGGAATCCTAAAAATATGAGATCATATAAGCTTCTAATCTAATGGGAGGGGTGGAACATGATAGTACTAGAAAATAATAGCTAAAGGAAATAAAAACATATAGGGGAAAAGTTAAAATACAACTTTTTAATGATATGGAAATGGATTCTTAGTTTGATCATACATGTAAGAAGATTGTGTTCCAACCATGTAGGATCCACTATATCCCAAAATCCCAAACTAGACGGTTACTCCTAAGAGATAAAAGGTTTCAAAAACCATGCCCAAATCATGAAAAATACAAATAATTAACCCTATATAGCCCTTTCAAGGTTAGTCGCACGATTAGGTAACCTGTTAACTAACCATGAATCAGGTCTACATCCTATAAAAATTTCTATTTCTGATCCCCAACACCTAGAAACAATAAAGAAAAATAAGGTAAATAATACTATAAATTTCATGTTCTAGTGAACCGGTAGGTTTTACATGATGGATTAGTTAACAAATTCTATAAATAGTATTGGTATTTACACATAAGAGCAACCACATTCACCATATAAGAATATATCCATTTTAGATATTTTTAGGAAAAAACACAATCCAATACTCAGGGGATCATTTATCCCTATGATGGATGAAGGATGGATTAATTCATTAGTAAAGATAGTCAAATTCATTGATTCTTCATAACATCAAAAGTTAAATTTTTATACTTACCATTTTGATGGTGAAATATATTAGTGTTGTTCAATGGTTAAGGATATAAAATAAAGAGAATATATTCATGCCTTATAATGGGAAGAATTTAAGAGTATTTTCCTTGAGAAGTGTTTTCCTTGAGTTCATTAAGAGATGACGGAAAATAAATTCTTGTAATTGAAGAAGGATGAATATTTAGGGAACACATATGAAAAAAAATCACCTAATTATAATGGTATATAATAAAATAAATTTGATATATTGATAGTAAAATTAATCAGTTTACTTAGGATTGAATTCAGTTATAAAAGTGTATTAGATTCTGGTTAATTGAAGTTTTATATGAGACTTTTTTTATCAAGTGAGATGGTAAAAATGGAGTATTATTATGATCATTCATTCCATTAAAAAGTTATAAAATGAGTTTCATATGGAAGTTAATAGTAAATAATCCATCAACTAAATCAAAAGGTACAAAAATAAATTTTTCAACTTGTTATAAGGGTTGTAAAAAACACACTAGAAAATGTATTTTGAATATTGGAAAGTGTTTTTGATATTGATGGTTTAGAGAACTGAATCATGACTCCAAAGAAAAATATTATAGTAAATATGAAAAAAATAATTAAAATACAACACCAAGATGTTTTAATTGAAATTAGATGGATTGTTATGTGAGTACTTGTTTGAAGATAAGAATAAATGATATAAATCTTCAAGATCACAAGAAGAAATACATGAACATATTATTTGTGACTGGGTCAAGATATTTTTTACTATCGAAGGATGTGGTATCATGTACATTACTTATTTATTTTTACTTTTCCAATGTCTTTTTTGAATTGGGTTTTAGACTTACATTCATTTTTAGTAAATTTATTGATAAAATGAAAATTTCACCTTAATAAATAAAGCTTGAACTTTTGGTGAAAAAACCTGGGGGTAGTATTAAGAAAATAATAAATTGTTAGTGTCTTCATGTAATTATATGTGTAATTATTTTACATATAAACCTTATTTTATTTACAATTATAGGGTTTGATGTTATTCTATTTATAGATTGTATTTCAGTTTATCATGCTAAGAAAGATTTTAGAGATAAATAATATTATTTTTGAATGAGTTTCAGTTTTTATATAAGAATGAATTGATAACTTTGATAAAATTTCAAGAATATTAGAATTTTATTATACATGGAAATGAAAGTTATCTTGCACATATTGTTGAGAAGAAAGAAATAGTTCAAATTGGTGATTTTCCTACATTAAATGAATATTTAGATGTATTTACTATTGAATTACCTAGTATTGTACATGATCAGGTCATTAAATTTACTATTTACATATATTTTGATTATAATACAATATAAAAATATACTTATTGAGAGTCTCAAGTAGAACTTTTGGAATTAAAAAATAATCTGCAACAGTTTCCTAATAAGGTACTCGTTCATCATAAAACATCACAATGAGCTTCTCTATTTTCTTTGACAAAAATAAATATATTTCTAGAAGGATTTTCATTGATTATAGAGTAGTAAATAAAATCAATATTATGAATAAGTATTAATTTTCTCATATAAACAATTTATTTTATTATCATTATGGAGCTCATTATTTTTATAAGGTCTAACTTAGGTCCATGTCCCATCATCTAAATGGGAAAGGGGATGAAATTTTAATGATGTCATTTTGTTAAATGTAGGGGCATTATAAGTTTTTTGTTATAATCTATAGGTTTAAAAAATTTCAAGTTGTATTTATGGACCTTATGGATACAGTTCTCCATTTTTTTTTTGATAAAAATGTTGTTTTTTTTCATTGATGATATTTTTCATATTCAAAAATTATGAGAATCCTGAAAAACACTAAAGAACTATTCTGAAAATATTGTAAGAAAAAAATTATATGTAAAATTCAGTAAATATGAATTATAGTTGTGAAATATATCATTCCATAGAAATATTGTACGTGAATATGGAATAACAATTGATCCAGTTAACACTAAAGTGGTTAAAGAGTTTCCATGATCTAAAAAACCACAGAGATTCATAGTTTTCTTTGATTAGTGGGTAATTAATTGTGTTTTCGTGAAAAAATTTCATAAGTTTTATAGAAACTAACTAAGTTAACTCAAGATGGAGTTAAGTTCATCAGGATAAAATAATGTGATGAGTATTTCTAGGAACTAAAAATAATATTAGTGAATTCTCTAATTTTATCCTTGTCATCTAGAAATGGTGAGTTTTTCATCTATAATAATTAATATTTAAAGGGACTTGGTTGTGTTCTAATTTAGAATGATTAGGTAATTTTTTATACTTCACATTAATTGAAACCTCATGTGCTAAATTATTATACACATGAACTTAAACCAGTTGATTTTGTTTTTAAATTTACAATTTATAGGAATCATTTATATTCAGTAAAGTGTACAATATATATTGATCATAAAATTTTGAAATATATATTCACCTAGAAATTGTTTATCATTAAAAGAGAAGATGCCTAGAAAAAATGCGGATTATAACTACATGATTCCTTACCATCTAATAAAATTAAAGTGTAACTGATGCTTTAAGTTAAAAACATTAACCATTATTAACTATGCCACATTTTAACCATGATCCTTTGGTAAATGAATTAAAGAATAATGGTCTATAAATTTTGTATTTAAACACTTAACCTATTATTTTTAGGTGTTAGTGTTGTCATAATTATTTTATAAAATTAGGTAAGCTTAGAAGAAGGATAATGATTCATAGTAAATTTTAAATTTTTTTAGAAAAGGTAATTATCATGAATTTAACATTAACAAATAGGGTATTTTGAAATTTAGGAAATTATTATGTGTTCCTTGTGATTCCCATTTTATGAAATAATTGTTGAGTGAAGCTCATAGTTCTCAAATTCATATTTATCCCAGTATAACTATATTGCATAGAGATCTGGATGAATATTATTTTTGGAATGAATGATGAAATTCATTTCTAACTTTATTGTGAAATTATTTACTTATAAGATGGTTAAATCAAAATGATAATTACTAAAAGGGATGTTTCACCCTTTTTTAGTTCCAAAATTGAAATGGGATAATAAATCAATGGATTTCAATGTTATATTATCGAAGACATCATGTGGTAATAAAAAGGAATTATTTAGTGTTGATTGGTTGAATAAATCTATGAATTTTATTCATATTTGAGATAATATGTATTTGGATCATCATTATACACTTTATGATAAAATGATAATTAGATTATATGAAATCCATATTTCTATTATATCTAATCATGATCCCATATTTACAACTAATTTTTATAAAATCCTTCATAAGTTGTTGGGTATTGAATTATATTTTAGTAAGCCTTTTTATCCTCATTTTTATGGATAGTCAGAGTGAATGATTTAGACTTTACAAGATATTCATCGAGATTATTTTTTGTATTATCAGGGAATATGGGATAAAAATCCCTCATTTGTGGTACATTTTTATAATTATAGTTTTCATTCCAGTATATATATGGCACTATTTGAGGCATTATATGGAAAGTAGTATCAGACTCTAGCTTGTTAGGACCCAATTGGTGAAATAATGTTTTTAAGACCATAATTGGAAGAATATATAGTTGAAAAATTGAATTTTATTTAATAGTGATTTTTGATAAATAAAAGTAAGAATATAATTTATGTTGATAACCTATGGGAATACCATTCTTTTTTGGTAGGTGGCCATGTTTTTCTCTAATTATCTTCATGGGAAAATTTAATATATTATGTTATGGAGGAAATTTTGTGTCCACAGTTCCTTAGATAGTATGAAATTATATATAATATTGGACCATATTCATACCCATTAAACTTTATTATACGTTTATCTCTCAAATATGATGTGTTTCAGGTTTTATTATCATTGATGTACATTCTAGATGCATCTCATTTTTTTAGTTTTGAATTAGTTCCTTTTTAATTGAACCTTTATTATACGAAAAATTGTTTTTTAGATTATTTACTATAGAGAGAAGGTGGTGTGTAATAGGGTGATTCACTAGGTTAAGTTTTTTTGTAAAACCCAAATGATTAAAGAAGTAATGCAAGAATATGAAAATTTTATAGAGGGGGGATATCCCCACTTGTTTATGTAATGAATGAATTTACAAGGATGCAATTTCTAAAAGGTGGGAAGAATATGAAAATAAGATAATTATGATAATATATTATGATAATTACTTTTAAATATTCATGAATTATTTTTTATAGATTTATATTCACTATAATAATATTATGTAATATTCAAATCAAGAAGGAAATAGATTTATTAATATAAAAATTATTTACATGGATTATATGGATTTACTAAAAAGATTTAATTAATAAAATATAAAATTATTTTTTAAAAAAAGGATATAATTTTTTTATGATCAATTGAAAATTACAATAGGTTAATTTTTTTGGAATTTTAAGAGAAGTTGATTTTTGGTTGTATAATATAAAATACTGATTTCTAAGAAAACATTATGCAGTCTTCAAGTATTTAGACATTTATCTTTTTTTATTGGTTTTCTAATTTAATAAATTTCATTTTATTAATAATAATTCAATAAATTTAATTCTAATCAACATTAAACTTGATTTTCGTATAAAAATATTTTTATACCTAAAATGATTTTTTTGGAAAAAAAAATTTTAACTCATTCTGAGGGATTATTTTTACATTTATTACTGTAAATTATAAAACTTTAATTTTATAAATTGGAATATATATTTGGAATTGGTATGTTCAAATTTTTTAATGAGGTCACGATAATTTTTTGTTATTCTGAATAGTAACTTTGGTAAAAAAGTAATTTTCCAAGGTAAGGGTTATGATGGGTTAAAAGTAAAATTATAATTGTTTAGGTGGCCAAAAAATTGTCTAAATACAATTTTTTTGTCATATTTCGACCATTTATCATCTCAGCACCAATTATGAGTCATTTTTGGGATATTTCGAATCTGTACGATATTAATATATTTTAATGTTTTGAAAAAATCCATGTGTGTCCTTTCATACACATATAAAAGGACACATCATATCCTCTATTAATCATAGTTATAGGACCTGTTTTATTGGAAAATACCTACAATAATACCTTAATAAAATCATTTCACATGTTATATATGTCTTATTTTTATTTTTATTCAATCCTAATAAGGCTTTAGGTATAAACCTAATGAGGTTGTTCGAAGAAGACATATAGTTCTTAACATACTATATTCTTTTTGTTTATTCTTTCACTGCATAAAAAATTCTCTTAACCATTATTTTATAATAACATAAATGTATCAATTATAATTGAATTATATTATGTTTATGGTATATCACATTTTCATTTACTTAACCATATAATGAAAAATAAAAAACATCGCCTATGCATATGTGTGGACTACTGCCTCGATATATAATGTATCTCATTTTTTATTATCATATCATATGGATAGAAATATTAATGGATAAAAATGCAATAATATGGTTTTTATGATAAATATTTCAGAATATAATTGAAAATAAATATTCTATTTATTTTTTACCATCCAATAAAAAATAAAAACAATTATTCTTTGTATGTGAGGACTACCACCTTGTGAACCTAGGTATTTTATTTTTCATCATGACCTCACATGGATTATATATATATATATATATATATGGATTTAAAGAAATAATATTATATTTATATTATATTTATAATATTTTAAATTCAAAACAATACTTACCTTATTTTTGTCCCATTTGTTATAAAATTGAAACGTTACTCATGTCTAGATACATACTACCTTATCCATGTTGTAAGTTAATTGATTTTTCATAACCATATTACATGGTTGGTTATAAAATTATAAATATTGTATAAAATTTATTATTAAAAAATGATTAGGATTACAGAAATTATATAATCATGATCCATTTGACCATAGTCAAAATACCCAACCCATTTCTTACTTATAAGCCTAATGTTATCAAAACATATGATGAAAACATAATTGATTAATTAATTATTTATAAAAATAATATAATTGAAAAAAACAATAATAAAATTGAAATTTTTCATTAAGAAATTAAATAATTAACTTATGTTTTTTATTT
Organism: Viscum album; assembly: GCA_963277665.1. Lineage (NCBI taxonomy): Eukaryota > Viridiplantae > Streptophyta > Magnoliopsida > Santalales > Viscaceae > Viscum > Viscum album. Next base: position 877,774,651 of record OY728136.1, read on the forward strand.
AGGAAGAAAAATAATGTAGAATAAATATTGTTAAATGAATATGTTCTCCACATAATTATATTGGAATTAACTAAGTAAGATATTCGATTAGTAAGGGTTTTTATAAGGGTTCTTATAAGGGTTCTATTATTATGATATCTTAAAGAACAAAAAATAAATTTATATAATTTATAATTATTTTTCATTAAGAAAATTTAATTTCATAATGTAATATAATGATCACTCATTAAAGGGAATAATTGTTTCATTTTAGTATAAAAATATTTTTTTTAAGAAAAATATTTATCCTGGGATCTCATGTATTCTAATAACCCCTCTTTATTATGATTATTACTTTATAATTTCATATAAATTGTTTTAGTAAATCTGATTTTATGTATACCTAAACAGTTCTTTGATCTCAAGGTTTGTTATTTTAAAAGAAAATTGTTTTTTATGATCTCATGTTTTTGAAATAATAAAATGCATTTTATTATTCTTTATTATATGTCCATTATTTTAAATTTTTTACTTGCCCCACAATTTCAAAAAAAATATAGGTTTTATGGATGATTAATAAAAAAGATGAAGTTAATTTGAAAAGAATGATGATTTTTTAGGAAAAGAAAATCTGTTTCATTTTAAATTTATTTTATTGTTGAAAGAATTGATACAGAGTATAAGTTTCCTCTTTGTAATATATTGGTTTTTATGAAATATTTATTCTTAAATTATATAAAACTATATTCCTAAAAAAGTCTTCAGGAATGAAAGAAAGTGAATTCTTGATTTAAAACTCATGATTATGTAATGTTTTCTGGCTAGGTTGTTTTATGTCACGTCAACACCAGACACGAAGATGGAGTTATTGGAAGAATTTCATATCTCATAATTCTCTATTCATCCTAGAATTATAAAGATATATAGATATTTAAAATATTATTTTTGGTGGGACAACACAATGAGATATATATTAGAATATGTATCACATTACTTGGTATGTTAGTAAGTTAAGGAAACGTGATACAAGTCTAAGGGGATATTATATCAAATACCCATAATTGAATTAAAATGGGAAATCATTACTATATATTTCATCATCTAAACCCAAAAAATATTTAAATTACATAATTATATTTGGGTTTATTCAACCACCTTATGAATTTAGAACATTTCTTTTTTATAAGATATCATTTCTCTCATTATAATGTTTCTAATATATACATTAAGAAAAATTAAAGGTTTCATGGATTACCACATTCTATTGAATCAAAATGGGATAAAACATTTACCTCAATGTTCAATTGATGCCTTGAATGAATTCTAGATATCAATTTGTGTTCAGTACTACATAAAATCCTCAAACAGATGGTTAGTTTGATAGAACCATCCAAACCCTATAGGATAAGTTGAAATAATTTTCTCTAGATTTCAAAGGTGGTTGGGATCATTGCATTCATGCTATTTAGTTTTCTTATAATAATATCTTTCACTTGAGCACTCAGAATGATCCATTTGTATACCTACATTGAATGAAGTGTATAACTCTAACATACTAGGATTAATTTAGATAATGAAAACTATTGGGTGATGATATAGATAATTAAATGGTAGAGAAGGTTATATCCATTCAACACCACACCAAAGGGGATCAGTGTCGACAGAATAGTTATGTTGATAATCATCAGAAGAATCAACAATTCCATGTTGGTGATAAGGTATTCCTAAAAAATTATTCATTGAATACGGTTATTAGATTCTGAAAGAATACAAATATGAGCCCTAGGTACATTGGACCCTTCAAGATTCTAGATTGAGTATAGATTGAAGCTTTTATATTGGTGCTTCCATGAAACCTCTCTTATGTTCATGATTTATTCCATGTATCTCTTTTAAGGAAGTAAATACCTAATCCTTCTCATGTATTAAAATCATATATTGTACAACTCAAGCATTATCATTCTTGTGAAGAACAACCTATATAATTCTTGGACTGTGGAGATAATGTTAAACAAAACAAGACTACTCACATAGTAAAATTTATTTGGAGGAATAAAAAAATTGAGGAAGCTACATGGGAACTCAAGGATTTTATGAAGTTGATATATCCACATTTTTCTATATTATTGTGATTTATTTTTTTTATTTTGATATTCTTATAAGGGTATAGAGTGTAACACACCAAGATTTTATTTTTATTTCCATTGAAATAAACATGATTTATTTGATAACTTGCTTACATGAAATAATGAGTCTAAATGAAAAATGATATAGTATTCCATTATAATATAGCCATTAGATTGAAAATTATTAATAGTATTATCCATATTATTTAATATATTTATAAATTTTTTGTATGAAAATGATTCATTGATAAGAAGTTAATTTTAATAAAATCATTTAGACAGAATTTTTAAAGAAATGTATTTTTATCAATGTTTTTTCTAAACAAATATATATATAATTATTAAAAAATGGTTTTAATTAAATATAATCATAATATATATGAATAAATTAATAATAATCCATACACTATTGATCTAAGGTTTAAGAATAAATATAAATGTATCTAAATGTAAAAGAGTTATTTTTTATAAAACTGTTTTTAGGTGTGAAATGTGATTATATTATAATAAATTAAATAAAAAACTATTTATTATTTATTTTTAATAAATTTATACATTATATTTTTAATAAAATATTTTAAAATTCATCTGATATTTTTTTACTAGGCAAGTAATGAATTTAAAGTTAGTTTTATGCTTAAAATGAAATTTTTTCTAAAAAATGTTTTTGTTGAATTTTTCATACTTATTTAAAAGATAATTTATGCCACTTATAGAAACTGAATTACATAAAATTTATTCTATATTTGAAATTATCATGTATAAATTTTTCAATGTGGACACTTTTTTTCATAATGAATAGTAAATACATCAAAAAAATTGTTACTATGATTAGGGCTAAAATGTGTTTACAAGTGGGGGGTTAACTAAGGGATAAGGGTAATAATTCTATATAATGATTTATAATTATAAATTTTTTTAAAAATAGTTATAATATCATATATAACTTTAAATTTAATGGACACTTTGAGCCACATTCACTATAAAATAACATTATATTATTTACATCTTTTAAGTAATTACATGTGTGTCATCTCCCTCTGTTATAAAAGGCAACCTCTTATCCCGTATTATTTATGAATTTTGAGCCTTATATCAGGTAAATTACTAAAATAATATCTTAATTGGTTCTTTACCTTCATCTTAAAAACACTATTATTTTATTAAGACTAATATTTCATGGCTTAAGTTGTAATCCAAAGGGGGTCTGTCAAAGAAGAGGTATAAAACTTAACTGAGATCTTTTGATTTAATTTATTATTACAAATTCTCTAAAACTATTTTATACATAATAAAATAGTGAATAAAATATCATAAATATACTGATTTTTTTATGATAATGGATCAACTATTTTCTACCTTCTTTCCATCAAATGATAAATGAAAGTATCTCTCATGCGTATATGAGGACCACCACCTCCACTGAGTGATATGATTCAATTCCCATAACCTCCTCACATTTATAAATACAATGATATATTTAATAAATATATATGATATATTTAATAAATATATATATGATATTTATGATATAATTATTATTCTATGATGATAATATATTATTTATCTATCATTATCTATTTTCATTAGAAATTAAAAACAACATTCATGCATATGTACGCACTATCATCTCCATGAATGGTGTAGTTCATTTTTCAATATCTAAATTTTACAGGAAATTATGAATATGCATATAAATAATATATATTATATTTATATCATGGTTAAAATTCTTGATATGATTAAACCAAGATAAATGTATAAGAATCAGAACTTATAAGTTGAAATTTTCAGGAAAACAAATTAGTTAACACCTATAAATGATGATTTTAATAAATAATTATTAACAAATGGGTGTTAAATGATATAAGTGGACCACATATGGTGTTAATGGTCTGAAATTAATTTTGGTATATGATTAGAGTAAATGATAATTTATTTTATAAGAGGTTAGAGTACTTATAAAGAAACACAAACTTTATGTAAGAGTTTGACATTAAAATATCATTTTTTTTGGGATTATTTGTGATTAAAATTCCAATGATGAAGTGGTATGATATATCTATTATAAATCATATTACTTTTATTTTAATCTGGTTATTTCTAGAAATCAAAAATTTTCCTTTAATTTTACACTAACTATGTTCTTACAGGTCTGAGAGAATGTTTTTAAAGAAAAGAGACATTATTTATCTCTCTATTCAGGAAAATTTTTCTTTAATGCTCATGTTTCCTTTAAAATAATTTACTGAATGTTTTTATAATTAACCAATTATTTATTAAATCCATTTTCACCCATTCTTTAATTTATATAATTTTTTTATAAATAATGTTTTATTAATTTTATAAATGAGGTAATTTTTTAAAAAGGTGTGATAAAAATATTTTTTTAGACATATACCATACGAAATTATTTTCATCCATCAAGAATACCATTTTCAATTATTTTTAGAGTAAATATATATACAATTAATTTCAATGATATTTTTTCCATTATTATATTCAGATTTTTATTATTAAAAATAGATGACTTCAAAATAAAAAGGAATTTTCATTAGAAAATGTTCTTTTGATATATTAAATGTATTTTCACTTATTGCAACATCCATTGATGTTAATTGTGATTCACTAGTGATATGATCCAGTGATAAAATATTTAGTATTTATATGCATGGTAAATGATTAAGATGATTAAATCTTAATTAAACCTAATTTATTTTCCATGGGTTTGGTTATGATAAAATGATTAATGACTTCTTGATCTTTTGGAATACATATGAATTGATTATATGATGGGTGGGTCCATTATATCCCTCTAATTTATTAGTTAATGATTAATATTTTATAAGATCAATGGGTACATGACAGGTCATACCAACACCAAAATGTGGTACATGATTGGTTATCCCTATCTTGAAGCGTATACAACCATGGTTATCCCAAGCCTAATGAGTGATGAATGTCTTGGTGGGTATCCTTGATGTAATATTTTAATGATTATGATTATTACACATGTTATAACATTATTTTAGGACATGATCTTTTTCCAATGTTATGCTCTCATGGATCATGTTCTTTTATTTCTTTATGATTCATGTGTTATGAACATACAATATTGATTCCATTACTCATGATTATAATCCATAGATTGTTTGGAATGATTTTAAGATGTCAATATCATGTTCTCATAACGTTATTCTCATGTTATTCTTAGAAATGATAAATAATTAATATCATCTTTATTTACATTTATTGAGAATATGTTATTTCCCTTTGTTATGTTTCCTATTCCCCATGATATAAATAAATTTTTTAATTATGATATGTTTAAGAAGGTTTCTAGTAGTGAAAAAAATAATTGGGAAATGTTTTATATCATTTATGTACCAATTATTTATTTATCCAAATTTCTGAAGGTACTGAAACATTATGGATTGGGAATGGATCATAATGATATATAATTAATATTTATCTAATAAGATGAAATAATTAGGTATTAAATGTTTGGGTCTCCTAATAACATCTCCTTCGCACTAAAGAAGCACATGTTCTTTATTTTAGTCATTGACATAAATCATGAAAAAGATCTAAAAAATAATTCATCATTCTAAATAATTTGTGATTTGATAAATAAAATATATCTCTCAAACTCAATCCAATAATAATACAAATTTTTTTATGATACATAAAAAATTTTAAATCATCTTGATCTCTATATTATTTATCATCACTACCATATTTGAATAAATCTGAAATTCTAGTTTAGGGAAAATTTATTTCTCATAAATTAATCATTCCATTGATATTTCATTTTATAGAGAATAATATTGAATCTCATAATTTATCATCATTGAGAAATTAAAATTTGAATCAAGAAATTTTGGATTCATTTTTTCATTATTTTGGCATTCCTCACTAAATTAAAATGTAAATCATCCAGAATATGTTTTTAGTTTGATCATATTCTCTAATATCGAGGATTTACATATCATAAAATCAAATCTTATACCAGATATTTTTTTATATTTCTTGATATATTTAAAGCAGTTCGTTCATTATGTTAATCATTTATTATTTAGAAATTAACTATTGAACATTACATTTAATCTAGAAGTATTCTAAAATATTTTTAACTATAGAAGTCATATGCTTCTTATGGATACCAATTCATATGAATTCAATGCCATACATTTTCCATGAATACATTTCAAATGAATTCAAATATATATGATATACTAAAATCCATACAATCTCAATTTAATTCATACAATTCACAGATTTGTCAATGGTTGTAAAAAAAATCACTCATCACCCACAAGTATTATGATGTCATCAATTTAATATTCTCAATATTTAAGTCATACATTGAAGTCCTACAAACTGCCTAAATTCATAAAATCATCTTAACATAGTCTAAAGATAATGTCTTACGAAGAAGTATTATGACATGGAAATTATATGGTGATGTCATATTATGGATTACAAGTCATATGATATGGAGATAAGTTATATGATGCTCAAACCAAGAAATTCAGACACTGATGTTATAATATATGTAGAATTCAATGTCATACAAAATACAGGACCTCTAAAAATGATTTCAGGATCTCTTCCCTTATATCTATCTCAAACTCATGATAAAACATTTTAGAATTCATCAAACTTTCATGAACTCTTGTACTACATTTCCAAGTGGTTTCAACATTTTTAACACTCATGTGTGAGTATTTAAATATCTTCCACTAAGTATACTCTTTCGTTCTTCAAAATAGTCTTTATAAAATTTCATTCTAGTTTGGTTGTGCATTGATTTTAACATACATGTTTAGAAACATCCTAATATGGATTATCTAATATTTTATCTATATTTTCACATCCAAACAAGTCTATAGTCGTTCCATATATCAAAATTCAACATCACTTATCTACCTCATTATAGACAGTGTTGGATCACTTCCATTGGCATTATCCATTGATTATCATAATGGTCATCTCAATCAATTTTTTTGTTTTATTTTTCCAATATGTATATTTCCTTTGAAACTAAAATGGTATTCATCTCTTCATCTCTACCAATAACACATATGAATAACCTCCAACCTTCATGTAATGGGTGGAATATCAATCCATAATCCAACTTATCTACTTTTCAATTGACATACTCATTGAAAACCATGGAAAATAATTTAAACTAAACATATCATTGGGAAATTAAATCTCCCATTTTTTCTCAATAACATTGAACTAGTTAAATATAATTAATTTCAATAACGTTCACTTTTACTCTACACCTTAAATAATATAAATAATATGGAGAAGAAATGTTTTTCATTCCCCATAATTCATAAAATCAATCATAGCCTTTCAAGGAAATTATTTTCTCCCACTTAGTAATTTAATTTCAAGAACCATATTATCTAGATGGTATTTTATTTACTTCAGATAATGTAGGAACCTCAAATTCTTTATCAATAAGGTTTAATTATGTTAGTGTTATGTATATGTGGGCTAGTTCAATTTAGAAAAAAGACTAATTTGACCAAAGAAACAATTTTTCCATTCACATTTCTAAATGTGGTAATGACTAAGAATTAAGTACATTAGGAATTTATAAATAGATTTTAATGATGTTTTATGATCCTACACTCAACTTCCCAAAACACATCAAAAAATTCATCTGAAAGTAAACTCTACTTGACATATTTATAAGATAATCACCCCCATGATGATTAGAAAAGAATAAACCATTTACGGCTATGGGAGAGTGAATATCATACCTCAAACACACTTTATGTAGGGGTTGTCTATAATTCTTGATTTTGAAAAAAAAATAGATTATGTTAGGATGATTTAACTTCTTTTGGTATCTCCAACATAAGAAATTCTTAGAAACTTAACAACGGAAAAATTCTTCCAAAAATAATCTTTGTGAAATCTTAATTCCAAATAATGCGTGATACCAATTTTAAATTTATTCCAATTGAAATAATCTACATTATTTTTGTATATCATGACTATAAAAACTTAATAAAATCGATTAATTATACTCATTAATAATCTTTAATCCCATTTTACAAAGAACAATCAATAAATATGTCAAAATATGGTGGGAATTATCTAGTTATTCAATTATTGCAATGGGGATGAGACATATTTCTCAACCTAGAATGATTTTTCCTTATGAATCCACTTCTTAGATAAATCCTTATGCAATAAGTTTACTTGATCTTCAATGTATACACATCTTTGGACTATAAGTTTTTCATCATGATCTCAGTTATCATCCTAGTTGAAATTGGATTTATCACTCTATCATGAATGAATCAATTATATTTTCCAAATTTTTTTATATTATTAGCCAATTTGAACCGATCTAGACTTATGATAATTATATCATTAGTCACATTCACTTCAATTATTCATGTTGTATACTTGTTCTTTGTTTTATCATATTTTGAAATTGAAACCACTAGAATATTTCCTTTTTCCTTATCCAAATCAATTTAACTAGGTGAAATAGTCATGCACATGGTTGTAGTTTGTCTATCTATTTTGATAATCCAAAAAAATACATTAACTCCCAGATTACCGATTTTGAGAAGCCTATAAATATTATCATCATTGATATCATCTACCATATAAAGATACTTTTTCGTCAAACTTATTGGTTAAATCATGGGGTGAACTATCAAAATAATTAACTAATTTTTCTTTCACATCGAGTTTTTCATCTTTGAAATTCATTGTGAACTTGTGTAACTTCCTTAATTAATAGAATAATTTAGTAACCACAAACTTTAGAAAAATTATTATCAATAAAAAATATTTGAAAATTTTCATCAATCAATGTATCATTATCAGTGAAAAGTGAAACTTTTTCACCCTTTTCCATCACCAATTTTGAGAGGGTGTTATATCTTACAACTTTTCAAGAAAATGACTCTTCCATAACATCAATTTTCTTTTAAATCTATTTTTTCATTTATTATTCCCTTGATATGATAAAATATATATTTTGTAATGTAATTATAAACTTTCTTTAAATATCCTTTGAATTTAATAGAATAACCATGATGTGATTTATCACTAAGATCTTCTTCTTCACAACTCGAAAATTATTCATTATAGGAATAATAAATAATAGTCTCATAAAGATAGATACTATTATAAATTAATTTAAACAATAGTGAATTTTTAATCTTCTTTTTATATTTCCTCTTCTTCTTGTCGAGTTTCTTTTTCTTATTTTCCATAGTACCAGAAAAATGTTTATCTTATGTAACAGAAATATTAGAATAATGATTTTATATTAGAGTCTCTTATTAAAAAATATATATAAGTATGATCTTCATGAAATTATAATAAATATATATTTGAAATGTAAACTTTTGATAAAACTAGATCTATTTTATTCTTTGATTACATTTTAAATTTATCTTCTGATTAGTACACACACCTAAGAGGTATGGTGGGGGGTAAATTGGGTGTTGATTAATTTTTACAAATTACCAAATATTTTTTCAATATTTAACCTTTATAGACTATGAAAATCTCTTAAAGTTTAAGAAAGTTGGATAAATTTTAAACATAACCATGAAATATCCACATGAAATGGAAATAAAAAATAAATAAGGCACATTGTATTCTAACAAATATCATATTAAATGGATACTTTTTTCTATGATTGGTTATTCACACTAATCATGGTTTATCCCCTATAATAAATTGTTGACTATAATGTTTTGGTGATTCCCACCCCTATATAGAGTGTCATTGTGTATAAACCTTTCTACTCTTCATAAGACATCCCAAAATATCTTCAAAATATAATAAAATCTTCACACTATGATATCCTTGTATTCCATGAGTCACATAGCTTCCACAGCATCCCACCATGCATAAAAAATGGTTATATTTTAGTTTGTTTTTGAAGTACATATAAAATAATATCTTGGATGATACCATATCCAAAATATAGATTTGTTTTTACTATATATTATAATATTCAAATTCCAACTTGTCATTGAGATTGAGTATATGAAACTTGGTCTCTACATGAATCTTAATTTCAAAAACCTTCAGAATCTTCTCACCAGGATTTTAAAACTCAACATGAGATGTCATGATAATCACAAACCCAACTGCTACCCATATTCTGAATGTGTCAATTATAAGAGTAAAATAATGCACAATATAGTTGGTATCTCACTTGGTTCTTATTCTAATATATTGGCTCCCAAAATATAATATCAGAATGATGATTTTATTCTTATTATTCCATTATCTTTTAAACACATAAAATCAATATTATATTAACTAGATCAACATCTTCATCACTATTCAAGAGTTTTCTAGGTCTTCACACTCGGTTTCAACTATTATGTTTAACTCCACTTACAAAAATTACATCCCCTCCATTTAATTTTTATACATAGATCAAGAGAATTATATTTCCCATATTTTTAATGTAGAAAAACATTTATAGAATTTTGGTTCCCATGATCCTCAATAACTTTTCATCCAATATCATCACACATGGGTGAGAACCCTTGGTATAATATTTTTTGTCTCCATAACATTTACCAACTAGTAAATGATATAAGTACCCTCAATTTTTACTCTTCAACATTATTTTTTATAGATAAGAAATATTCTAGAATATTTTTTCATAGTTGTATCAGGAACATAATTTTCATCTCAAAAAACCTCAACCACAGTTGCCTAAAAATTTCCAAATAAAAGAATAATTCTAAAAATAAAAATATTTATAGATCCCATAAATATTGAACTTATTCATCTCACATAAGTAGTTCAAGGCCCTTATTTTATTACTCTTCATAAATCACATAAAATATCATTGTAACAACACATATCCCATGTCATTAGTCACATGAGAAGACAATATTATATCAACTAACTCATCCTGAACATGAATCACATTTTTTGGAAAATTCACTCAAGAACTATATGATTTATATTTAATTCCTGATTTTGTTAACTCTATAATTTTAGTTTCTATATAATTTATTTCTTAAAAAAATCTACCCTTATTTTATATTTCATTTCTTAGTTAAAAGGAATGAATCATAACATTTTATGATGATTGAAAAACTAAAATCTAACATAATAAACCTCTTGATAATTTTTTAGTAATTATAGAATTTATCATAAAGAAAAATTTAAATCCTTATGAATATCTTATAGCTTTGATCCTATTCTCCATACTTGGGTATAAACATCTAAAACATTTCAGCTTATATAGGAAATATATGTTGATGTTATGATATTTTAAAAATGTTTTAATAATCATCTCAATCATTTCATCTTGAGAAATAAATTTTGGTACATTTATTTTCATCCAATAGTATTCTAATATATTTTTAGGTATAGAAATCATAAAATCCTTAGGGATACCATTTCATAAGAATTAAAAGTTATTTTCTTTCATAGTTTCCATTTCATAAGGTTATAAAGTCATATGATATTCTCCAAATCTTACAGGATTAGATAAAGTCATATGATACATAGTTTCTCAAATTTTTATGACTTGGAAAATCATGAAAAGTTTGAATTTATAAAATTTTATGTGATCGAACTCAATGTTTAATCATGAACCCATAATTGTGACATTATCCTCAAATTTAAATAGTCAATATAAAATTCATACACTAAAGTCTTATAAAATACCTATATTAATATGATTAACTTGAAAATTTTTAATGTTGATGTCTTATAATTAATTATTATTGTTCATAAGTCATACGATGGCCTTAAATTCATATGATATTTATAAAGGTTATATGATAATTCATCCACAAAATAAATATACTAAATTCATATGATCTATATAATTCCGAGTCATATGATATATTAGACTTCTTAAAATGAATATAGGACATCTTTAAAGAACTTCCACATATATTGAACACTTCAAACAACCTTTTTAAATAAAAAAACATTCTCAAACTCTTTTTAATCATTTACAATGTCCTGTAACATATCAAACACTCAACTGTGAGTGTTTAAGGTACTTAAATACCATTACTCTTCTAGCTTCCCACATAGACTCTATAAAACATCATCAAAGTGTTTATCCAAACTAATTTTAGAATAAATATTTAACAACACACCTAGATGTATTCATCAACATGTAAACTAACTTTTCATATTCACATTGTCTTGATATATCCCTATATATCTAGTTTTAACCTCACATCTCTAAACTATTGTAGAATGTAATGCATCACATACATCCATACTAGAAATTTATTATTATATGATTGGATCAATCAATCATTATTTTAAGTCTTCCAATATATTAATTTTATTTTCAACACCAATGCAAATTATAACTTTTTCTTTACCCGTACCACATGTAAAACATCTTTATTATTCATGCAGTGGGTGTATTCTCACACCATCATCCAAATTATCCGTATTACAATTAATATTATCATAGGAAACCATTGAAAAAAATATAACCAAAAAAATATTCTAGTACTTCACTTTTAATGGGAATTAGAATCTATATAGTTTAGTGAAACTATTGGGACACAGTATAACTTTTAAGACCGCATGAAAAGGGCCATTGTGCTTCCTTTTAAGGTCGTCCCATCATGACTATGGATTATTCGGTTTGGACCAAAAATATGTGTCCTACTTATTGTAGATAATATGGATCAAATACTATATTTTTCAGGTTTAATAATTTAAACTCATGTGATATGACCACACCATGTATTTTAACATTACATGTTGTTGAATACTAGGAGAATGGTGCCTAAAAATTATTAGTGTGGGGATTAAACCTAATTAAACCTTTTTTTATTTGTTATGGAATATATCTCACTAATAAAGAGTTCATATTGATTATTTATTAGTGAGGAATAGTTACCTCACAAAAATATGACCATTTAAGGATGAAGTTCATAGGGAATATAACCTAGTGAGGATATAGTTTCTTAAGAAATATGACCAAATAAAATTATGGATTTTATATACAATTTGAAAATTATAAAGGAATCCTATATACCAGGAAAGCTCATCCAGAGACAATGTCTCTAACCATTTATTAAAATAAAGTAAAAGTGTAGCAAGTAAGCATCATAAGACAAAACAAATAATTACATATCATAAAAAGAAAAAAACGTCGCCATATCCAAGATCAATTGATTCATCCAAAGTAGATGATTCCCACTCTGATATTTCACAAAGCTTTGGAGTCTTCACATAATTCCCTTTGAGATTTAACTTCTCTAAATGAAAAAACTCATCAGAAGACTGCATACCTTTTCCTTTCCTAAATCTGGTAGTCCTAGGCTTTGGCATAGAAGAATAGTCCTTCTTTTGTCATCTAATTGGTGGAGCACTCACAAAGTCCTCACTACCTTCCACATTCTTCTTTCCATGCTGAACAACATCGCTATAAGAGGTTTGAACTCTACCACCAGAATTCTCCTTCTCACTGTCAGAAATGCCCCCTATTTCCCAGGGATAATCACCTCTTGATAACCATCATTCACCCATCTTCCCTGCTTGAAGTTTCTATTAGAGTCAAGAAATGCTAAGAATTTTGGATGCACTGCAAACTCATGACCTTCCTATGCCCCCTTATGCAATAAACCTTCTCTAGATGGAACATCCTCGGAATAAAGAACAATATGCATATTTCCACCTTCACTCCTTTGAAGTTCCTCCTTAGCATGAGAGGATCCCCTATGATTCAGTTCTTTTAAGAGATTGCAAGAGCCCTTCTCTTGTACCTTCCCAGGCTTGCTTACACTTTGATTGCAGCTCTTTCCCGGACCTAGAACCCCACTGTCATACAGCTCAACAACTTCAGCAGACACCCGTCCAGGAGACAAAGTAGGGGAAACATGACCAGTCAGAAGAGTAACCTGATCCAGTCCCACTTCCAAATCTCCACTCTTCATACTTACAAAGAAGTTACTAGTTTCAACACAATCCACATGCTTCTTCGGCTGTGTTTTCAGTCCACCTGAGACCCTCACCCAACCAGCAGCTTCGTCCAAATATCCCACTGCCTGCGAGTTTAAGAGAGGATTGCATAAAGCCTAATCACGCCCTCCAGGTACCACTACCTAGTTCACACTAGCCACCCTATCATAATGAACTGTAAGCTTCATAGAGGACTCCATACCTCCTGAGTTGATGACCCAAAGATCATGCTACAGTCTTCCAATCACCTCATCCATCCTCAGATTAAAGACTTCTTCGATTCCCTCAGTCTGACACCATTCACTGAATTGCTACTAACAGGAAAAGGTCATGTCTGTAATCTGGTACCCAGTTCATTCTTTTCTTGTTGAGAATCGAACTCCCCCACATCTACAACATGTTGGTCAAAATCCACATGCGGAACCACTTTTTTCCCTCTGCAGTCTTCCATATGATGCCTAACTTTGCAACAGCGGGAGTAGTAGTCAATCCACGAATCAAAGACTACAGACTGTTTATATTGAAATTCTTCACTCACAACAATAAAAAATGACTCAACATGCTGTTTATATATATCTAATTCAATGAAAATTCATGGTGAAACCGGATAGAAAACAACCCTAGTTCTACTATCTTAGCATAAATAATGACCGACTATATTTCCAAGCAGGCGAAGGATGGAATGATTTTGAAAAGGAAGTGGTAATTCCAGAAATCTTACCCTGATCTCCATGGTCAAAAAGGCACACTTCATATGATAGTCATACGACCATCAGAAGAGAATGAATCGGGATCCCTCACACATACGCGGAGCGGATGACCACGCTAGGATCAAATTTTCCTCCGAATCGAAGCGAACCATTATTTACTTTGAGTCAAGAAGTCCCACCATGGCGCGCTCCTATAAGTTCCATGAATCAAAGATTAAATGGTCAAATCAATCCACAGATGGGCATCGTTTCTTAAAGAATGCAATCAAAGTAAAATTTAGCAGGGTTGAAGCATCCGTAAACTCTCAAGACGTGACCGAGAGATATGGGATCCCATCGTATAACTCAAGAACTTTGGGGGAGAGAAACATTTCCAGAAGCGAAGGCAAGAGGTCAGGATTTGAGAATGGAAGAAACTGTCGATCACCAGAGGGATGCGAAAATCTCTCCTCCACCATGGGAGGAGGGATTTTCTCGGAGACCATCACCACCTATGGCGGAGATCTCCATGACCGAACCCTAGTTATAGGAATGTACAATGAATACATTTTTATTAAGTTTCATGTCATCTAACTATGATTTTTATATTTTAAAAGAGGAAAAAAATAAATATTGAGTGGATCATACACAAAGGTGTCCCATGATATTTCTATGATTCATTAATGAGTCACAATGATGATACCATTAAGGGGTATATGGTTGAGGCTTAAACATGGTATAAGGCTATTTATGTGAATATATTCTCCCTTATTGTATGTAACTAAGTGATTAGTGATGAGTAGACTCAAGGGGGATATGACCCAATGATGAAATGATGAGGCTTACAAATCATAGGAGGCCCATATTCCATTTGGAATCTACTGGGATATTTATGGGGATTGGTTTAACCATCCCTAGATGGGTGAATCTATCTATATGATTTTGGTAACTAGGCATAGAGTGATGAATATACTCATAAGTAATATGTATCTATAAGAGATGAATTGAAGAGTACATCTAATAAGAGGACCATTTACTATTTATATTAAAAAAAAGATACAAACTTGTCTCACACCTGCATAAGGTGGACCTTTCTCTTTCATTGTCTCATAGAATAGACTAATAAAACCCACTAGATACTCAGGATAATCCAATATATAATGTGATCTAGCCATTTTGAGAAAAATGAACTAGGGGAGGGACCTACGGTATCCCCAGGATAGGGATCCTTGTTATCAAGGTAATAATTGATCTTGATAACCCTAAGGGTCTAATTAGTCAATGAGGAAAACCTAATATATATTGTTTATTAAGTGAATACATGATTTAATGGGGGACAATGACGTTCTTGGCCTGGTCATCCATCTTATAAGTATATGGAGGAGGACTTGGAGTTTACCACTAGGTAGTGAGTTAATCTGAATAAACTAGTCTTAATAAGGTGAAATTCCCAGGGGATTGTGTTGGTTTTATTTGTCATAAAATATAATATCAATATGTATATATTTGATTACTGGTTTATTGACAAATAATCAACCCAATTAAGTAGATGATGGTTCTTATCACACTTTGGTTACTAAAGATGAACAATCCCATAATTTCATGAAATATGAAGAAACTCTCTTATATTAGAAAATGATTCTTTGCGGGGTTTCTTCTTTGTGAGAAATACTATAAATCAAAATATTATTGAACTAACCTACAAATGAAAGAAAATTTCAAATTTTAAGATGAATGTGTTGTATATAACAATTAATGGAAGGTAAAAGGATATCGTCTGAGCTATTTTCTATATAGATTGTATATTTATGAGTATAAAATATATTAATGTGGATCAAAGGTATTTGAATATTGGGCTGAGTGAAAAACCTGAAAAAATCATGCTGAATGGGGATTTTCTATATATGATATTGAATATTAGTAATATAGCTACATGAAGTTGAGGAGAAACCATCAAAGGATTAATTGATAAAGGATTCAAGAGAGTATAACATAAAATGTAGAAATAATGAAAGTAAAGTTTTTATATTGAGGTAGTGGTGATCTGTTGAAAGACTAATAATTGGGTGATTAAATGCATCAATGTGCCTTAAAAACAATATAGAGAGACTTGAAATTGTTTTAATAATTTTTATAATTATTTAAATATGTTATTATGTGATTTTACGTGATTGATAAATTCCCTAAGAAGTTTTTAAAGTAATCTAAAATTCATTGAATAAATTTCGGTATTTTATTTTGATACAAAAAGAAGACATATTATACTAGTGTGTGAAAAAGTAATCCAATTTAGTGAATATTGAATTGGAAAATTAATGACCACTTTTTTATATAAACTTTGGAATTTAGAATTGTAACCCTAGACTTCAAAAGACTATTGATAACATTGAAGTGTAATTAAAAGACTTTTAAAGAGTGAATATGGATTATAATGAGTAATTAAAATACATCAAAAGTGTCATTGGTCACATCAAAAGAGTAAAATGATGTTCATAAGAGTATCGGGCACATCGGAAGTGTAATATCTAACATTAGGATAGAAAACCATGAAATAGTAATATTAACCTAAGTTTTCTCACTAGTGAACACAATTGTTATATAACACCCCTCACATTGGGAACCCAATTTCTATCAGTTATTATTTACCTTGTAATAAGAATATAAGAGATTAAATTCCCATGATCAAGGTGTTGTATTTATTAATAGAATATACAAACAAATTATGGTATAACATGAAACATTACATCATTTGATTATAAATTGTAATTTTTTAATGTTATCGAGAAATATAGCCATATATAATAATCCACTTCATTACCTTGGGAAATGAGGAAAACATAAGAAATGGTTATCTTAAAAGCTCAGTAAACGATAGAATAAAAAAAAAGATAATTGAATAACAATGACATAAACAATATAAAATTAATTGATAAAAAATTAATGATCTATGGATATATAAGAACAACATAATCCCTATATGTTATGATTACAGAAATAAAAAATAAGATAGATAAAAAATGATTTTAATGACAGAATGCATTTAATGACCCATAATTTTATCAGTTAATATTCCCTTATTATAATTATGTATATAGTAAAAATAACTTAAAAATCACATATAGAACACTATAAAGACATTATAAATTAACAATGAATTAAATAAGAGTCATTTCTATAAGTTAAGGAACATAAACCAATAGAATAGTAACTTGAACCGTAGAATAGTAATGTGACCCTTTTGAATAGTAAATCAGACAATAGAATAACAACCTCAATAATGAATTTATATATAAATTATATTCATCTTATAAATTAAAATATGATATAATTATATCCTAGTATATGTAATTAAATGTTTTTGAAATTATTAATTAAGTGTAGATATTTTCACGAAACATAAGTTTCTATTTTTAATTTTAAAAGAAAAATTATTACTATAAAATGTATTCATAAATTAATATTTTTTGTATTATGATTATAAGATAATATTATGAGACCTTGATTAATTTTTCAATGTGTTAGGAAATTAGTTTTAATTTTAAAAAAAGTATTTTCTATGTAAATGAGGATTTTAATTAAAAATTAAATTTATCATATTTAGATAATTTTATTCATAAAATAGAGTTCATTTTTTAATTATAAACATTGAAAAATGGTTAATGTAATTTTTTCATATTTTTTTGAAATACTTGACTTTATGGTGAATAGTAAAATACAGTAATTTATTGTATATATAAATTATATATTAAATATACTATTACATAATTTGTGGATGATGTATTCACCATAATATAGAATTATAATTTCCTATTTATAGTATTTATTCATGAAGTCAACACTATTTTTTCTTAAGGAAAAATAATAAACTAATGAATAAAATAATGAGAAAACACCCCTCTCATCCCGTATAAATACCACCCCTCAACACTACTTCTCCTCGCACCTCTAAAGCTATGAGGCATGTCCAAATTATAATAAAATATCTTCCCAATACCCTCCCCCACATATATTATCCCTTGGTATCAACAAAAAACCATACCCCTTCTTCTATGGAGGTTCTCAAGGAGGAGAAATTTGAGAGGTAAATCCTATCTCTTTTCTTTTAATTTATTTTCAAGTTATTTTCTTCTCTCTCATCAAGACCCCTAATTAAAATGGTATGATACCTCTAGTACATTACATATACTAGAATTATATTATTCTAATGGAATAATTCATCATCATTTCTATCCCCCTCTCCTTTTGTACTAAAAATGAAAACATCATCCCTGATGTTTTAATTTATCACATTTAAGGATGACAATGTTTCCAGTTTCCATTCCCTCCTTCAAGACTTCTCATAAAAAAATTGTATGATCAAAATATATTATAATATATGTATTAAATCCTATTTAATGTTCTAGAACCATTATATATACATGATATTAATTAATAAAACTAAACATGTTTGTGATGATTAAAAACCTACGAAAATAATCGAAACGATTATCACTAACATCTTATCTAATGATTCATCCTTTCCCAAACTAACCAAATTATTTATATAAACATTTATTATTATTTATGTTAATTAATAAAATATAACTTCAATTTTG
Source organism: Viscum album (assembly GCA_963277665.1). Classification (NCBI taxonomy): domain Eukaryota; kingdom Viridiplantae; phylum Streptophyta; class Magnoliopsida; order Santalales; family Viscaceae; genus Viscum; species Viscum album. Next base: position 877,793,998 of record OY728136.1, read on the forward strand.
AATACCCATTTATGTTTTACATGATTATTTATACATGTATACCAGTAAGCACACATAAAAACCAAGGAAATGAACGCTCCCAAATGATGAAATTGTATCTTATAATAAAAAGGGTTATTAATGAACATAATAAAATTATAATAAATAAAATAACTATATAAAAAGTTATAAATTAATTAATTAATGGATTTAATTTCATTATCTATGACATTAATATCAAGTGCATAACACTTTCATACATAAGGTAAGGGTTTCTTCCCAAATGTCCATTTTCCTTGGGGTTACGCTTTCTCTCTCTTTAACCTAATGTAAAACTTATTTCATTTTATTTAATTATTCTAAATTATATGTATATGGTCCAAAATCATGTATTCATATCATTTCATATTTTTTTTCAGGGATATACGTGTTTTCATAAGGTCTATTTTTCAATTCTTCCCGATAAAAAAGCCCGATTAAAAAGAATTTCCAAATTTCTAACCCATTATCATGTGTTATCCATAATATATTTTAATGAAAAATAATTTTTCATAAATCACTCATTTTATCATGAAAAATATATCATGGATCATTTCTATTTTTTTGTAATCAATTATTCCTTTTTTTTAAGACTATTTAACAGTTTCCCTTAAAACCGCACTAAATTAGCTAATTTATAAAGTTCCATAAACACTATTTTTGAAATTTTCTCACTTAACTTGGACAAAATTTATCAATATATATTCCCATTTCCTTTATCAATGTACATGAGGCTTCTAAATCTATTCTTTCATGGATAGTTTTATGATACACCCATTTGTATGCCTTATGACATGATTATGATAACCATTTCTCTATAGGGGTAACCCTTATGTTATGTTTTATTACTTATATATGACTATTAATGTGGCACACATATTCTTGAACATGTTATGATGGGTGAACCCATATATCACTCCAATTAATTGGGTAAGTTTTATTCTAGTGAGACGTCATGATGGTATAGGGAGTGAACCATATTTCATTATAAGACTTTGTCCACCATGTCTTGGAATCTAGCCATGACTCATGTTTATGTCATGTTATATATTGTTTCCATATTCCTATGATTCTATTATTATATGTTCCCATGATAGAAATGTTTTTCTTCCTTATGTTTATTCATGTTTTATGCCTTTAATTTTATTATGTTATGCCTTCTAACCCGTGTGATGTGATTTACTCCTATTCTTATTCACTTACTAGGTTTTTTAGTTCGTCCCTTCTATTCATGTATTCACCATGTTACCCTATGAAGATATAAGGGATCAATTAGAGTTAGGATATTAGTGTTAATATTAAATAAAATATATTTTTATTTTGGTTTCATGAGGTTTAATTATGTACCTATTCTTCCAGGACCATAGACTTTGTGATCCTTAGACTTTAATTTGATGTTTAATTATGCTTAAATCATGTAATAATATGTGTAAAAGAATAGGTTTTTTAGAATTAATAATTTTATAAATCATAACCATAATTTCAAGGGTTCATTCCATGACATCATAATGTGTAGGCATATACCAAATTACCTAGATATTTTGTCTCATGATACCTAATGATTCATTGAGGGGAAATATTATTCTAGGTCTCACATATCACTTAATAATCCCAATTATTTCTTTTTATAAATTTAAAGTCAAAATAATACAATACATAGTGTTCCCAAAAGAACCATGGTCATAAAAATTTCTAAATAATTAATATTTATCCATATATAAATAATGGGTATACCGATTATTATGATTTCCCAATTTAAATGTATGGTATGGCTATCATTGACAGTAACATTTAATTAAAATAATAATTTATTGGGTACTCACACTATAATAGATAAATTTATATATGAAATTTTCAATATATTTCCTCTTTTAATTGAATTTTATGGCTATCTAGGTGAATACAACATTAATTATAATTATTATGTACTGGGTACTCACACCTTATATGATATAAGGGTATATATTCAAGAAATAATATTATCTTAGAAAAAAATTAATAAGGATGAATAAGTAAATTCCATTGGATCCTATATTTAATAATTATGGATTTATTATATTCAAATAATTGACCTTATCAAGTAAAGAATAAAAAATTATAGGTATCAGGTTCTTACATAGATTAGCATGATCATTGTGTTTAGTCAATATAATACATGTCTTTATTATTGTAGTGTACCAAAAGAGGTTAGGATATATCCCATATAACAAAGGATAATTTAATCACATGTATTTAATATGCATTATTGATGTACAATTATCATGAGAAAGACCTCTAAGTCGGAATGCATTGTTGGGAATGTTGGACTTGTTTTAAAAGTGATTTTAATCCGCAAGGGACTGATATAGGATCATCAAGATATGTGACCATCATTATTTAGTATAAAATTACCTCTATTATGAATAATTTAACTATAACACCACAAATATATGTAATATATAGGTATTTGGAGGATGGGTTTTATGGATACACCTATTTTAAGCATAGTAGTGGATTGTAAATGAATCTTAATGTGAGTAAAATAGAAACTCATGTGGATATGATATTTTAAGGATATTAAATAAAATTATTTCATGGAAAACATATAATAATAACATAATATTATAAAATTAGTTTAAAATTAAATTGTGAATAGGAAATAAAATAGAGAAAAAAAATACCATTACTTTAACAAGAAAAATGCACATGGAAGAGTGATATGAGAGGTATTTGGGTATTATGTTATTGATAATCAATAAAATTGGTTACAATAAAATATATAAATATATATATATTAATTTAATCATATTAACTATGAGTTTAAATATAGTTACATCAAAAAGAATTAAAATAGTAAATGAATAGGGTGAAATAGGAACCCTTAAATTGGAATGACAACTTATCAAAATTATTAAATGAGAGGTTTTGGAAAATATCATAGGTAAAAAAGGATAAAATTGATGATAAAATTATATAAATAAATGTAAATAAATATAAAAATATTTTTAATATATTATATTACAATATTATTTCATTAGGAAAGTGAAATGTGGAGAATAGAAATCCATACCTTACTTAAGCTTATAGGAATAGAACTGAAACCTTCATCCACCAAAACTCTTCAATATTGATGATAGAGATATGGGAGATAATTTATGAGAGACCTAAAACTATGAGATTTATATTTTTTGTGTGATAAATGAGAATATGGTGTGGGTATTTACAGGTGTGTTGGGTGGAATTTCACAGAATAAAATAATGGATTTTTTATTTTCACATTATCATAAGTGATCCACTACCACCCATAGTTCCTTATAAACTCCCATAGTTTTATACTATAAGTTTTATTTAAGAAATTTGGAAAATATATATACATTAGATAATTTAAGTAGTGATTATATATATGTTGTCATATTTTCCATATATCAAAATATTTCACTATTTTTAAAGTATTTTACTCTTTTTACTAATGATTACAATATTTCATCCCTGGATATTTTCAAAATAATAATTCAAAATATTAAATATAGTATCTCAAATTCATATTTTAAATATTGGAATTTTATTTATTAAATAAATACTAATAAAGAATCAATGGAAGTTACTAAGAACAACTACAATACTATTCCAATTCCCATAATAAAAATCTAGTGAATTTAAAGATAAAATATGATATCCATTATATAATAATAATCCTAATAATATAAAAATTTAATTTCAAAATAAAAAATATAATATTCATTATAAAACTGTTTTATTGAAAAACAAATTACAATAGTTTCAATGAAAAGTTTTATTAGTTCAAACCATTCATATTAAATGTTGTAATAGTTTAAGATTAAATAAAATATTATTTAATTCTATAATTTCCACATTAAATGTAATTTTATTGTGTAAATATTATTTATCCACTAATCATTCCTTGTGATACACATGAAATGTAATGTCAAAATAAAAATGTATCTATAACATTATTGTATTATTTTAGAATAATTCTTGTTGGAATTACATTAAAATTATAACATGTATGAAAAAATTATATTATCTTTAGTACATTTATATTATAATTACCATAGGAAAATATAACTATAAATATAATTTTAGAGACCTTATCAGAATGTAACATTGTGTGTTTTAGATGTTTTAAGTACTAGGGAGAGTTTTGAGGGAAGGGAGTTGGATATTAATATAATATTCTAATTGGGGACATGTTCTATGATTTAGAGGTGTGAATTAGACTATATAATGATGAATTGGGATCAGTTATAACATACAGTGATAGGTTGTGATGTAAATTTCTTTGGGAGTTTATCCTCTAATGATATATTTTTGGTGTGTCTTAGGTTTTATTTCATGGAGATATAGGGGTTGGGATCCTTTATAATATCTATATGAGGGTTTTATTTGGTGTGACATTTGGTTATGTGGTGGAAGTTAGTTCAAAAGTGTGGTTGTGATGCGGATCTAGAAGCAATGGTATTGGGATCAAAAAGGTCATATTTTGTTCCCATACATATCTGGGGATGGTTATGGTGTATCCAATAAAATATGTAGTGATGATGTTTTAGATATAGGTCTAAATGTATTGATATGATATTGTAATGTGTAGTCTCAATATGTGGGGTATGTCATCCCTACTATCTAGAAATCATTATGGCATTGTCATGAGCTATGGAATGGTATTACCCAAGGTTTTTTGGATCTTCATGATGACCATGATATTGATTCTAATGTTTGGTTGGGATAAGTATCATTATGAAAAAATATTATAGTACATTATATGGTATTGTGAAAAAAACCTATAGTATGCAGTGTGTGCATTAACCTTGTGACATGATCCCTTTTTCTATTTTGGGTATAAATTCAGGGATACCACAGAATTTTAGTCATTACCTTTTATTACTCACTAATATTAGTAGACTTGGGTTCTATTTTATTAGATAATTCAACCTATATCCCTTGTGTTTTGAACTTGTATTTAGGATATTGCGTATTTGTGATCTAATAGGATTCATTCCCCCTTCCTTCTTGGTTTTCTCTCCATTCATTCCCTTGAGAATGTTGTGGCTTTGAGATATGGTCAGATTTTGAGATATGGAGTGAGTTCTTGATTATTGGAATTATGATTTACATTTCTCAAGAATTTTCCCATGTTATATGAATATTTTGATCATTATTCATTTTCTCGTCTTTTTTATCTTATTTTGATTCTCCAGATGACAAATGGTTTTTCAAAACTAATCTTTTATCTTCAATAATAAACTATTCTTGTATTTCTTACAAGGATTTTATCCAAATATGTTATCATGTTTTATTATATGTCTTTTTATATGGCCATTATTGATTCTTTGGGTGATTTAAGAACATGTGGGTAATTTAATTTAAGTAAGAGAAACACTAAATAATGATAAATAAGCATAAATGTGGTAATTGAAATGGAAAAGGGTTGGAAGTACATTACGGATTCCATGATTTCCTTATTTTTTTTATTTATGTATTGTGTTTGGTTTTATTATTTTAATTATTATTAAAAAACTTTATTTCACTCATATTCTAAAAATTAATTAAGTATATTAAAATAAAATTATGTTTTTGAAATATGAAATATAAAAGGAATTTTTTTTATGAATATTATATGTTGTTGTTTCTAATGATCATAATTTTTTATTCCTTCCCTTCATAAATTTTATACTGTTTTATTAGTTAAATATTGTAAATAGAGTGGGGTTAAAAAATGAAAGTACTTGTATAAAAGTGATCTTGAAACTATACAACCTACTAAATATAAATTGGTTAATGACATATGATTAAAAACCTTAAATAAGGGATGATATAGGATGATATACATGTGATGATTCAATAGTTATGGGTTATTAACGGATGAAATAAAATGATTGGTGGGTTTTAATAATATGTTAATGAGTGTAAGTTGTTTGGCATGTTGAATAAGATAAGGGTAGCCGGTTACTGATAATTTTTAAATAATCTATCTATTATTAAACTGAGTAAACTTCGTATGAATTAACATGATGAAAATGATTGGATTTCAAAGGTTTTTTGATATATTAATGGGTAGTAATAAGTGAAAAAATAGGTCAATAAATTTATCTGGGCCTATAAAGGTGTAGAAATTTGAAATTGTTACATGTTTGATTTCATTTCATAAGAATTAGTGGTTCCATTGATAATGGTGTTTTTTTGTGAAAATTTTTTCTTTAATGCATAGTTACTATGATATGTTGATGAATCTTAGAAGTGGTAATGGTGGATGGATGTGGGCAGGTAAATATGTAAGGAAAAATCTTAGGTTGGGATGATGAATTGTATGTATGATCATAATATATGTAATGGCTTAAATAGAAGTATGTAGTGTACAGGTAGACCCTATGGGGTGTTGATATGATGATACATGGTGGGGATCATTCATGTTATGGGGGTAATGAGGTTTATTTGCAATATTTTAATGATATCATACTATGATGATATGGTTATGATACTGATGGAAGGAAGTGGTGATATATATAGTGGGGGTCATGCATGGTATGAGGAGGGCATGTGGTTGATGTCCATCATGTTCATAATACCTTACTATTTTGGTTGGTGATATGTGTATGGGTTTTGAATATATATTGTGTTATTTTAAATGTGGATACATGGTATGTGAAGGTTGTTATAGTCAAGTAGAGGAGTGGTATATGGTGGTGGAATGGTGGCTTGTTCTGAAATATTGTTATATGTGGACACATGATTCATGGTTGGATTAGTAACAGTGTTTGATTATATGTTTTTTATGATGGTTTAATTCTAAAATTCTTGATTATATTTGGAGATTGTATATACTTTCAATTTTCTATTGGTATGATAAATTGAGAAAATGTTGTTAAATAACAACTTAGTTTTTATTACACAATAATTCATAATTTATTACATAAAATTAAACATAATAAAACCTGATCGGTCGATAAGTATAGTGTATTTTGGAATTAGTTACATATCATAACAACTTGAACCTGGTATAAAACAATATTATTGAAATCTTATTTAACATGATTCTAAAATTCAATGACCTTTAAAACTGCACAGGATAACCTGCGGATAAACATAAGAAATGGATGAGATATAAAACTTGGTAAGGGAATAAACATGAAATAAAGTGATAAATGTTAGAAAATATTCATATCAATGGGGAATAAAAAGAGTAGCAATCATAAACATGAAAAATGATACATGATATAGAATGATAATCATATCATGGGAAGTGTGGAAATAGCATAAAACACTACAACATAAAGATAGGCCAAGGATAAAAACCCAAGAAATCAGGGTGTAAAATATACCATAATTGAATAAGTTTCACTCCCTATCCCAACATGATTCTTCCTGATACTGCACATTATCTAATTCATTAGAGCGCTATATAATTTTGGGCACACATGTCACTTTCATTTTATTCTCATACTTAAGTGTGCCACATATATCATACAACATGGATTCATTAATCATAATATTTTATTCCACAATCATGGAGTGTGTAATAAATAAATTAAAGTCCCAATAAAAAATTATATAATTTTATATCATTGAATACCCTTGATATAAAATGGGTATGGTATTCACTACACAATTGTTTTGTCATGGAAAATTGTAGTGAAATTTCAGAAGCATAACGGCATCACGTAAAAATTTATAAAAATGGTTTGATAAGATAAAAATAGGTATTTCATAATTTTTAATTCAACTGGAAGGTATGGTTTATAATTAATAACACATCCCATCATAATTAAATGGAGATAAAAAAACATAAGGTAAAAATATACTTGAATAAAGAAGAGAAAGGAAAAGATCCTTTACTTGAGTGTGTGGCACCAAATGCATGGTAGGGGCCTCTTGAGAGCATGTGGGTGCCTTTGGAGTCCTATAAAGAGTGGTGGGAAGAGTATGGATGTGATCCATGTAGTTTTAGGAAAATTAAATAATATATTGGGTTGGTTTATATAGGAAAATATGGGGTTTCTTTATTATTTAGGTTTTGGACTCTACATAATAAAATAATAAAAACTGCAAACCACCCCATTGTTTTTACACATGGTTTCTACCAAATGGTATTTTTTATCATTATATTACATGTACAGGGTCCAAACATAATAAAATAATTCCATTGCTTATGTGTAGGTGAGTAATACTCTTAAAGAAATGATTGTAAAACCTTAAAATATATTAATGGTTTTTGAGGATTCATAAAAACTCTATAAATTACCTAAATAAACATAAAATCATATATTTTAAAGGTAAATAATATATTTGGTCATGGATGACATTTATGTTATTTATTACATAACTTTTGGGTCATTATGATGTCATAATACACAATGTATATTTATATGGTATTTAATTTTTACATGAAAATTCAACAGTCTCGAAAAATTATGAAACATTCACCATTGGTTAATTTAGAAATTATAATTAAAAAAAATAATATTCATTTTATGTAAATAATTTTATAACTATGTGAATTTTTAATTTTATAATAAAATAGTCATTTATTAAAAAATGAAGGTTTTTTGACAATAATAGTTTTTTAACCCATTATACAAACTATATTTGACTTCAAAAAAATTATATGATAATTTATATTTAATAAAAACTATTTAATAATAAAAAAAATTAAAAATGTTAACTATATAAAAAATCCATTAATTCATCAAAATAAATTCCTTAATTTACTTTGAATATAACCCAAAAACACTATTTGTGTTTTATTGTATCGAAATTAAAATCATTTATTAAGTAACAATAAGAGGATGAAAATATTTAATTACTATATACTAAATAATGTATATAATTTTATTTTTAGGGTGTTGATACATATCCCTTTAATAAACCTAAAAATTTACTAAGAGTAAGGTGTGAAATGGTGGGGATTTCATGGGGCAGTTCAGAGAATATGGTTTCGTTTATGATCTAAATAAACTTGAACAGTTCCCATTAAAGGTTCTTCTCATTCTTAAGTTGTTGGATATCAAATTAGGCTTGGTCTAGAGATAATCCTATAGATTCTATCTACCTCAGAAGCTCTGATAAATGGGATTAAGATGTTATGGTTCTGCAGGTTGAGGTCATCACTTCCTTTGTCTATGTCAGTTGGATTTGTTAAAACCCTATATTTATACTGATCATTTGATCACCGTTAAATGGTTATATTTTCAATGGTATTGATACTCAATGGTATTTCAAATACAAATGTATATAACAAAAAAATAATTCCATGTGTTTTCTATAACCATATTATATAATAATACATTTAAATAAATCAAAAGTATAATTTAATTTTAAAATAGTTTAGGTCATTATAATCTTCCCACCTTAAAAAATTTCTACCTCAAAATTTTCATTTCCCACACTAAAACAGATGAGGATAACTCTATATCATCACCTCCTTCTCTTACAATGTTGCTTATTAAAACTTTTGGTTTCTCGAAAACACTTTGACAAAGTGCATTGTCTTATTTCGTAGAACATTTTCTCTACGATCTAATATCTTCACTAGAAGATCCTCATAGGAAAGGTCTTTCTCCAATGGCACCACCTATAGATTAAGTACATGAGAGGGGTATGTTATTTACATCCTGAAAAGGCATACATAGAATACATCATGTTATTAAGATAGGATTGGTGGGAGTTATAGGTTATAAGAAATTGCTATGATGCGATCATGGATCGCAAATGGATAGATGTATCTTAGACTAAGATTTCCCTTCTTACAAAATCTCGTCACATTATTCGATGAAGATATGCAGAGGAAAACCATGTCTCGAACATCAAATTCTAGGTCTCACTGATGATTACCTTTATAGCTCTTTTGTCAACTATGAGTATCATGTATGTGATTCTGAATATTCTTAACCATTTCCACCATTTCCTTAACCATATCAGGACCTTGTAGTTTGTGTTCCACAACTTCATCCCACCATGAAAGTGTCCTGAACCTCTTCCCATAAATATCATCATAGGGGTCCATTTGGATACTTGAGTTGAAATTATTGTTGTATGATAACTCGAACCTAGGTATATGTTAGTCTCATTTATCTTTTAAGTCCATAGGACATGCCTTTAACATGTCTTAAAGTGTCAAAATAGTTCGCTCAGATTGTCCATCAGTTTGAGGGTGCTAATCCATGCTAATTTTCAACTCAATTTTTTGGATATATATAAGAGTTTTCTAGAACTTAGAGATGAATCTCAATTCTCAATAAGATATAATCAATAGTGGTACTACATGTTTCCTTACCACTTATCTACTCTATATCCATACAAGTGGATCCATTGAGAAATCCTATCATATAATAATAAAGTGAGCTATCTTTGTAAGATGATACATAAAAACCCATATATCATTATTTCCCTTGGATTTCTTTGGAATTACAATGATAGAGTACATGGTGATGTTTTCCCGTTTCTATGTTGGTATGGGTAATAGTTGCATCATCCCCTTATACTTCTATATTTCAGACTTCACTTGTTGATATACCATTCACTTTGATGTATATTCAATAATCTCCTTCTTCATATTATACCACCAAAATTTCTCTTAGAGATATTGATATATCTTTCTTCTTCCTAGGTGAATGGAGAAATTTGAACTATTTACATCATCCAACAATTCCTTAATTAACTTAGGATTTCATATTATACATAGTCATGGCCCAAATATCACAAATCCTTCTTTATTAGCTTTGAACTCCAAGGATTCCCCTTTTCTTAGAGTTTACACTTTCTTTTGAATTCCCACATCATCTCTTTGAGAATCCTCTAACCTCCAAAGAAGATATGGTTGATCAATAATTTGTGAAAGGATTGATAGTCTTCCTTCCTTTATGATTCCCATGTCCATACTTTCCAAATATATGATTATTGGATCACTATCAATTCTCATTAATGATGGAATTTCTAGGTCCTTTTTACTTAGAGCATCCCACACTTTATTCTCTTTACCATGATGGTAGTGGATTGAGTAGTTATAGTCATTGACCAAATCTTACCATATTTATTGGTGTATATTCTTCTCTTTCTATGTGAATATATATTTGACAATTTTTTTATCTGTATATATTACAAACTTTCCCCAAAGAGATAATGCTTCCATATTTTCAAATAAAAGATCAATATAGGAAACTATATATCATGCATCAATTAGTTATATTTTTTAACATTAAACTACCTTGAATAATATACTATGAATTTTTCATTATGTATTAACATGTATCCCAATCCCTTGATTGAATAATCGCTAAATACTACGAAAATTTCTCCACTTGTGGGTAGTTTGAGCATAAGGGAAGTGATAATAATATTTTTTAGCTCCTTGAATCTATCGTCACATTCATCACTCAAAGAAAACTAGTCTACCATATGAGTTAGCTTGGTTAGAATCTTTCAAAATTACAAGTTGTTTCTCACAAATCGTTGATAATACCCAACTAATCCAAGGGAAATACAAATATTGTTCATAGATGTTGGCATTGAACATCCTTCAATTTCTTATATTTTTTAAGGGTCAAATGATATCCCATTTATCATGATCATATGTCCCAATAATGAGACTTTCATCCACCGAAACTCATATTTATGGTAATTTTCATAAATATTCTCCTTTTACAAGGTCTTTATCAAAATTCTTAGATACTCCTAATGATCCTTCTTGGTTTTGGAGTATATTTGAATATCATCTATAAAGACTACCATAAATTTTTTCAGGTAATCTATAAAGACTATATTCATCAATTATATGAATATTTATGGAGAATTGGTGAGTTTGAATGGAATTACTATGAACTCATAGTGCCCATACCTTGTAAAAAAGAAGACTTCTGGATATCCTCCTTATTCACCCAAACATGGTAATATCCCAAATGGAGATCCAACATGGATAATTAATGTGATTCACATAGAAGATCAAACAAGACATCAATATATTCATAGGATACATGTTATTTATCCTGATCTTGTTGAGCTCATGGTAATTAATTAAAAGGTGCATTGACACATCCTTATTCTTGATGAAGAATACTAGTGAACCCCATGGTGAAGTACTTGAGCATATGAAAATATTATCCATATTATTCTATAGTTATCTATTCATCTCCTCATATTATATAACCTCCATTATATAAAGATTATTCGATAATGGTAATGCCCCAAATATAAGCTCAATTGAAAATTTCAACCTCTTGGCTAAGAGGAGGACCATACAATTCCTCTTGAAACACATTAGTGCATTCCTTCACAATAGTAATTTCTTCAATGATGGCTCTTTCTATTAACTCAATAATTTTATCAAGATAAAATTTCTCATAGAGAAATAATATATATTCTTGTGATGTTGGTTCTAAATAATATTAATCCTCTACTTGGTACTTATATATATTTGGAGTTTGATTCATAATACAGAGAGTGATTTCCTTGTCATGGAAATTTATGTTTGGTCAATATAGGTAAATCTAATCTATTTCCAAAATTGCCTAAAATTTCACCAAAAGGGTGTATGAAGAGGTTTATTTGGAAGTTCAGCCCTAAAATTGTGATAGGGGAGAAGTTCTATAATCAGGATGCAATAATTTCTCCATTTTCCTAATTCACTCATAAATTCACTTTCATTTTTTTATGGTGTTTTAATAGTAGTAATAAACTATTATAATATGAGGTAATGCATAGAACCATAATCAAAAATTATTTTTACTATCCATGAATGAATCACTAGAGTACCAGTCACCACATCACTATCGAGATCCACCTCAATGGGGTTGGTAGAAAAATATCACCCTTTATACATTGGAGGTTGTTGGTTGTCTCCTAAAACCCTTGTCTTTGTGAATTGGTTTTTTAAGTTCCCTAGTTCATAGAAATTGATGCAACAGAAAATTCACTGAGTGTTGACTATAGTATTCTTTTTCTCTATCGCAATAGTGGGTTTATCCTAGTGGAAATCTCTATCTATGTGTCCTTCCTTACCACACCTGAAGCATTTCCTCATTCCCCTTAGGTAATTTACAAGGTTCTTCTTTCCTCACCTTTGACAAGTGGGATATTAAAATTTCATAACACCATTATATTTCTCCATTGGACCACCAAAACTAAACTATAATTTCCCTTTATTATCCTCATGATATTTTTGAGATTCACTGATCTCCATTTATAATTTGAGGGCACATCGGAAAATTTCCTCATACCTATAAAAGTAATGTATCATCGAGACTTTTAATAGAGTAGTTTTTAGCCCACCAAAAACCGATCAACCATGAATTCGGGGGTAATGACAAACCCGAAGGTGTATTGTGCATGTATTGTGTAGTTTCCATCATACACCTAAATAGATTCATCATGTTTTTATATGAGGGAATTGAAATCCCTTTACAATTTAAAATGGGGAGTGTGAGAAACTTATTAATCAAAAAATCATTATCTGGAATTCTTTCCACCTCATTGCTTTGATCTCTTCCCTAGTCTTCATATTTTTGATCAATGTCATCCATAGATCATATTATCCCTCCATACGATAAACATACAATAAAAAATTCATATTATTATAACATTTAAGGATGTAGAAGATATTTTCAATGGAATTTATCCATTATTCCATGAATAAGAGGTCATATTATCTAATGAAATTTGCAGCCCTTTGTCCTGTAATGTTCTCAATCACAGCTTTTTCACTCTTAGGGGGATTTGGATACACCTATTGATCCAATTTATATTTATAACATGAGTTAGCTGAGAGATTATCCTTATGAAGATCTTGTTTCCTACTCTCATTAGTTTGGGGTTCTAATTTGGGGAAGTCATCACATTTCCCTTCACATGGATTGTTTACCTGATTCCTCATATTTGTATCCATTGGATATAATTAAAGAAAAATTATAGATGAATATTTTTAATCTAATACACATAAAAATGATAATTTAATGAAATTAAAGGGATAAATTATAAAATACATTTATTTCATTAACTTTTTAATTTCTAGGCATCAATATATGTTATCCATGATCTATTTCCTAATATGTATTCTTATATATCTTTTTTGGTCCCTTAAAAATGGTTTGTATGGACATAATGAATTTACCAAAGCTTATCTCACGGGAGTGTGAAACTAGGTGTGTATTAAGGAACATTTTCATTTACTAAGTTACACCAAATTAAGCCTTATAAACATTGTTAGAGTTGTTACCCCTAGGTATATATATGTTAGAACCAAGTCCACTTATAGTATCTAGATATGGATTTATTTTATTGATAAAACACTTAATCTATACTTAATAATATTTAGGGATGTTTTCTAACACTCAGTATTATACCTAAGTATTTCAATGTATTTTTCTATTCCTAATCCCAAAAATTACTATATATCTCCTCTGATACCATCAATAACAACCCAACTCGTTATTACACATTAATTATTGATTTATTACATGAAATCACACATAATATAACTTGAATGGTCGATAAATCTAGTGTATTTTAGAATTTAGAACATATCATATCATCTTGAATATGGGATACAACAACATTATTTAAAACTTTCTTAATATTCTTCTAAAATTATATGTCTTTAAAACTTCATGGGATAACCTGGGGGAAAAACCAAGAAAGGGGGGGTTATGAATCCTAGTAAGGGAATAAACTTGGAATAAGGTGATTCATGTTAGATAATAGGAATATAAATGAGTCAAAAAATAGTAGGAATCATTAACATGAACAATGAGACATAAAAATGTATGATAATAATAGCATGGGTAATGTTGCAACAACTTAAAAAACAACATCATAAACATAGATCAAGGCAATACAGACAAGAAATCATGGTGGAAAAAGTCCCATAAAGGAATTAGATTCACTCTATATCCCAACATGATATCTCATGTGACTAAACATTACCCAATTCTTTGGAGTTCTATATAATTCTGGGTACACATGTTACTTTCATTTCATTCTCATACTTAAGTGTTCCATATAGATCATACAACATGGGTTAATTCATAATCATATTTTATTCCACAATCAAGGAGCATGGAATACATACATGTATGTACCATTTCAAAGATTTATAATTTTATAAAGGTGAATACACTTTATATTAAATGGTTATAGTATTCACTACACAATTGATTTTACCTGGAAAACCATGGTGAAATTTCAGCAGCATAATAGCATCACATACAAATTTATAAAAATATTTTGATGAGAGAAAAAGGGGTCACTCATAATTTTCAAATTAATTGTATATTAATGAGTACATGGAATAATATATCCCATCATAATTAAATAAAGATAAAAGATAAAATCTAAAATAGATAGTTGAATAAAGATGAGAAAGGAAAAGATCCCTTACTTGAGTGTGTGACTCCAAATGCTTGGGAGGGGAAACTTGAGATATTGAGGGATCCTTGGGAGGACTCTATAGTGTGTAGGACAGATTATGGACATACTATAAGGATTTTTAGTGAAGATAAATGGGATATTGTGTGGGGTTATATAGTGAAATAGGGGGATTTCATTATTATTTTGGTTTTGGAATCTACATAATAAAATAACAAAAGCCACAAAACATGCAATGGCTTTTTCCCATTGTTTCTCTTAAATTTGGTAGGTTATCATTATTTTATAATTTTAAGGGAAGAAACTTAGTAAAATAACGCATTTTCTTATGTGGACGATATTCAAACTATTAAAGAACAAATTTTAAAACCATGGAAATATATTAATGGTTTTTGAGGATTCATAAAGGCATTATAAAATTAACTATATAAATATAAAATAAAATTATTTTAAATTTAGAAGTTATATTTGGCCATATATTCCATTTATAGTATTTATTTCATCACTTTTTTGTCAATATGTTGTCATAATAAACAAATTATATTTATACGGTATTTAATTTTTTCACAAAAATTATATTTTCTTGGAAAATTATAAAAAAATAAAAATTTGATAATTTTTAAATTATGATTCAAAAAATAATATTCATTTTTTAAAATAATATTCAAAATATGTGAATTTTCATTTTTAAAATAAAATATAGATTTATTAAAAAGTTATAGGTTTTTTTGGCAATAATAGTCTTTGATCCTTTATAAAAATTATATTTGAATTCATAAAAATTATATGATCATTTATCATAAATAAAAATTATTTAATAACAACATTTTATTAAAATATTAACTATTTCAAAAATCCATAAATTCATTAAATTAAATTCCTTAATTAAATTTGAATATTACCCAAAAATACTATTTGTGTTTTATTTTATTGAAATAAAAAACATTTCTAAAGTATCAATAATAGGATGAAAATATATTCATTATTATATAAAAAATTATTTGCATACTCATATTTCTTGGTTCCTGATATATATTCTTTTAATATATTAAAAAAATTCATTAGAGTACGATGTGTGATGGTGGGACTTTCATGGGGTGGTTCGGTGAACATGGTTTTTGTTGTGATCTTCATGAGCTCGAAATTTCCTCATAAATAATTTCACTCATACTAAGGTTGTTTGATATCATCTTAGTTTTGGTTGAGATAAAATCCTATAGATTCTATCTCCCTCGGAAACTCTGATAAATAGGATACATATGGTACGATCCTACTAGTTGAGGGCATCACTTCCTTTGTTTCTGTCAATTGAATTTTCTAAAATCCTATATTTACACTAATCTTTTCATAGTTGTTTAATGGATACATTATCAATAGTAATGATACTTAACAGTCATTTAAATCCAAATGAATATAGTAAAATATAATAAATTCCTATTTTTTCTGTAACCATACAATATAATAAGACATTTAAATAAATTGAATGAATAATTTTATTTATAATTGTTCAGGTCCTTACAATAAAGGTAAGAGAGGTGGAAATGTATGGGCCTGGGATTTCTTATTTTTTTATAATTTTTGAAAAGTTGATGATATTTCTATGTTTTGGTTACAAAATTGGATTTTCTTGTTATTTTTTGGAATAGTCACAGATATATTTGAAATAGAGAAAATGGTGGTGAGCGATGTAGATAATGGAATTCAATTATTATACATCATATTATTATACCTTCTCATATATTCTTATATTTGTGATTATTCATTGTTTTGTTGATATAACTCATACATTCTCTTTCATATATATTGCACATAGTTGTGTATTTGTTTTTGAAGGATGATTCTACTAAGTACTCCTGTGTGATTTCCCAACTATAGTTTCTTAAGTGTTTCTAGGATACACCATCAATGATTGAGCTAATTTTCGCATATATTGGATAGAGTTAGTATACATTTTGGAGTTCTATAGATCGTTATTTCATTTTTTTATTAAATATTAAGTATATGATAAGTATGTAGAATTTTTATTATGGGAATATATCTTATAAAATTATTTTTATTTGGTGTTTATAGGTGGTTATTTTATTATTATTAGAAGTTTAATAATTTAATTCCCCCTATTTACATGTTTTATAACCTCGGTGTTAGTCACCATCATGCGGCATAATGGTGTCGGGTATCAAGGGTCGATATAACATTCTTTGTAGGCCTGGGAGTGGTTCAAGTGGGGGTGAATTATGAAATAGTGGTTTGACTTTTTTTTTAGATTTAGGTTGATGATTTTATTTATGCATAAGTGAGGATTATATGGGATTGGTAGGGATATAGTTAATGTTGAGTCCAATATATTATATGGAACAAGGAGACCAACTAGGTAACATGTATATTCGGTCCCCTGTGATCTGATGTATGGACTTTTTTAAACCAATTAAATGTTTAGGTAAATGTGTAGCTATTGTTGGGTAGAAATCATAGGGAGGTATATAAATCATCATCATTAGATGTATTGAAATATAAAATTTTTATCCTATATGTGTTTCTTTGATTAGTCTTAAATATTTAAGTTATTTATAATTTTCCCTTCACATATATTCTAATTAAATGCCTTTAATGTATAGAGTAAATGGTAAATAACTCGAATTTACTATTCAACTAAAAACTTTTTGGAACATGGATGTGTTGTCCCCAGGAATTAAACAACATGATTCCTTGTGAATTAATTGTCATTGGTTGTTTAAGTGGTCAGTATGTCGATATGTTCCCCTGATATTTATAATTTTTAATAAATCATTCTTACATTATTCTTATTATATGTTAATGAAGATTTTTTATATCCTTTATAAAATGATTTTCCTTTAGTAATTACCATATTGGTATGCTAAAGTATATAATTTTGGATCCATTATAAGGAGTATTTAAATTATTATGTAAGTTGTTATAGAATGTGTTATCTTCCACTTGAGATATATTATATTAATGTGTTAATTATCTATTGAAATGGTGAATTTATTTTTTTAGTTCTAGTACATAAAACTCCTGACTAATGTTGAAAAATTGTTGTGTTATTTTTTATATACACACTATTACATATTTTTCAATCATGACATGATTTGATAATGTCATATTAATATAAAGACGTAAAAACATGAAAACTTTTATGTAATATGAAATCATGATTCCATGGTGAAAGTATTTGTAATGTATCTTTACAATGATCATGAAGATCAAGAATCTTAAGTATAAACCACATGCATTTTATCATTTGAACTTTTTTTAAATTATATCTATGTGAAGATGTTGAATTAAAACATATGGTGAATATTATGAACTTTTAATTTAGTATTTTTTATAATGTTCTTTTTAAGGATTAATTACCTTATGGTATTGATATTTTTTTATAAAAAACTATTTTTAAAGATGTAAACTGACATTATAAATCTTGTATGACCTATAGAGTTTTCTCATAGTAATTTTTATCCCTATATGTATTATGTCGTTATTTAAAATTAGTTGGAAGTTATTTTTTAATATGATTCACTCTATTACTATGATTGTGCATATTTTTTGTGATTATGTTGATGGAATCACCTCCCATAATGGGTAATAACTTCAAGCCGGTATTGAATGTACTTTTTTTTGGAAAATATGATATTTATCTAATATTTTCATCACTGGTACAATTAAACTTTTTAGAAATGATAATGAAAAGGTGGTTGATTTGTGTGTGTTTTTTTTGGGGTTTTTTTAGTTTTCTATGTTTCCCTTGCTGATATTTATGGATCATTATTTAGAGATTTCTATAGATGATTATGTGGGATGTGGATGTGTTGTGTGGCTATATTACTTATTGTTGTGGTTGTGGATGATGAGTTATAGTATCCATATTTATGTGAAATGGAATTGGATTTGGTGTTTTCTATCAGATGATACGGTTGATGTGATAAAGTTGGTATGATTTTCTTCTTGATGGAAAGTGTTTATGTGGTCATGTGGGAAAGAATTTTGGGAAGAATAGTGGATGAGTTAGTTTTTTCCTTTGAATATTTTTGTACTTTATACTATTGATATACCTTGTTTGATTTATTATGAATGTTTTGTTGTCTTATTGAATGATATTCTATCCAAACATTATCGATATATTGGTCATATAAATGGGAAATATGAATCTTGTGATAGATGTTTTCTAGAAAATTAGTAGTAATATGTACTGAAGTTCTTCATTGGAGCCTTTATCCCCAATATTGAGGATTGGTTGGGATATTTAGTGGTATCCTTTGGGTTGGTGAAGGATTATAATAATTTTTGAGTTTTATTGGTGGATGGATTTTTTCATAAGGAAGATAGAAATTGGAGAGTGATGAAGTGTAAAGACAATAAAGAGATTTTTTAGGGAAATTTGTTGAGCTTTTAATGAGAGGATTATTTTATTAGGTTGAGATACATGATTTTTTAAAAGATATTATACTGGTTTTATAAGGAGGATAAGGTGTACATAGATTATGGTGCAGCCTTATAGATATGATTAGTTGGTTTTCATTCTATCTACCTAATGTGATACAGAATGCAAGACATATTGAGTCAACCCTAATCCCAAATAATTTTTATATTCCCATGCCTCATTAGTTGAAGTCTTGGTAACTAGTGATATATTATAGAGATATATGTGGTTGTGATGGAGGGTTCTATTGATGGTATCTCCAAAACATTTAGGATATTTGAGATGAATATTCCTGGATTCAGGACATAGAGTTTTCTTGATAGGAGTCTGAGGATATCTTATAGTGTAATTTCTTGACTTTATTCTCTATGGTATAGTTGGTTGAGTTGTCTAGTGTGAAAATCATCAATGAGGATCAATATAATCTGTATGATGGGGAGGGTTAGATAAGTGATATCTTTTTCATTCATGTTATTATTATTCTATGAAAACCTTCACATCCTATTAAAGATTTATCACTTTAATAAAATAACATTCACACATACACATGAAGATAAGTATTTACATGGTTCGCTACTAAATAATAGAATTTATTCCATGAAATGGTTTAGAAATAATCCAATACCACACAATCAACTAGAAAACATTACTTTTTGTGAGGATACAAAAAATAGAAAATACCCTTACACTTGTGTAGCAGTATGATAAATACAATAGTTCATGTGTTTCTTATAATGTTAAATTTTTAGTAATATGTTGTAAAAAGTTTTACAATCCTTCAATAATTGGTTCTAAACATTATCATTATTCTTATTTAACAACATCAAATTATGTAATTCATTAAGAAAAATTATTACCTTTATTACCTAGTAGCATGTAGGAATAAATTCTCTAGACATCCTATAAAAACTCAATATGATCACCCACTCTGATTATTTGGTATGATTATTCAGCCCAGAAACAAGTCTAATTTAATTTTTAGGAGAAAAAGTTTTATTTGATTCTTGAATTTTCCCAAATTTGTTGGTCATATTTCTTGGTCTAGTCTAGTAACTCCAGTAAAATACTTCTGATTACTTCTTCAGTTTGGAAGTCATACTTTGAAAATTATTTCTCAAAAAAAAAGCTTCAGTGCTCCAACATTTTTTTCATGTTAACAATGTCATATTACATTGTACATTAAACAATTTATATAGTTTCCCTATAAAGAGAAAAGGAGGGAACCCGATATGATTTTCCTACTCAAAAAAATTCACAGATCTTACTTAATTCAAAAACTCAAACATCATTTAACCATTTCTTAATGCTTTTAACATAATTCCATAGCCTTAAACATTACTTAATATTGAGATAAACCAATAATTTTACTTTAATTTACAGTGAGTATCTTTTCAGGTGTAGGGATTTTGAGAATTGGGTTATAAATCATACATAACAACTTAAATATTATAAGTATACACTTCTACTCACTATCCATTTTTTCATAAAATAAAAACATATTAAAAAGAAACATGGTATTGTTCCTTGTTTTAACAACATAACTTTTCTTTGATCCCATCCATGACTCTATTATTCTTTAAGTCCTGTGAAAAAACATTTCAAAACATGGGATGAGTATAAAAATCCCAGTAAAGGATACACAAATAAGGAAAACTGTAAGTATTCAGAAAATATGAAAACCATGGATACCTTATCATAAAATAATACTTTCCACCTTTATGAAGTAGTAAATACTTTTCACTGAATATAAAATCATTTCTTACCCTTTTTGTAATCAAAATATTACCATAAACCCATAGAAAGCAACATATATCATATAAAGGTAACTTGGGATAAAAACATAATTGATGGAATAACTATACAGTCGACTTCCATACATATCACTAAATGGAATAGTTATACGGCCGACTTCCATACCCAATGCATTATAGGTTATAACGTAACCACTCATCCTTGGTTTATCACAGAACCACCCATATTGGTTTATCACATAACCACCCATATTTATTTTATCACTTAACCACACATCAAATTTCCATGTACCATTATATAATCATAATACATAAAATATTTCAATTATCAACATTTTACTCATAAAATTTCATTTTTAATCACAAGAAATCATTTCAAGATATTGAAATAGTAAATCCACTTTGAAAACCATATTAAATACCAAAACACCCAAAAAGGGAATAATTAATTTCATTAAATTTTAAAAACATTAAGTCTTATAGAGTAATCCAAATATAAAATAATGGTTTCAGTGGCGGAGAGGTTTTTGTCACTTCATATGTTAAAAACATTCCTTTTGTCGTTTAGTAAAACGCAATGTAGAAAAAGATTCTTTTTGAATGAAATTAAATGTAAAAGTAGTTTGTTATACACTGTATAAATAAGGTCTTGTATAAATTAAAATATGCATCAATGAAAGGATATTGAGATGAAATACCTAACCTTGAGTCTGACTCATCTTGTACAATCGTTATGTTCCTCTAAATCGGGTAACTCCTTTTGATTTGAGCCAAAAGGATTACTTGAGTTTACTTATGCCCATAGTAAGGATTCTAGGAGGAATTTAGGGATGTTTATATCTTATTTTAACCTAATTTGGATGATCCAATGGGCTTTAGAGGTGTGAGAAAGTGTGTAGAGGTGGTGTCCTTTTATAAGAGGGAGGAGGGGCACTTTAAGAAATTCTTGAAATATTATTTTATTATAAATTTATTTTAGAATTATAATAGTTAAAAAGTGATATAATTCTATAATAATATGAGTATGGGTTTAAATCCTATCAACAAATTGGTTTTATACAAGTTTAGGTCATAAATTTTACCTTATCTTTTGGCTCTAACCCTTAGTTAAATAAATTAACTCTTACCATGTCTTCTTGTATTTTTACACTATATGGTTAATATGGTTACTATAAAATGACAATAGAACCTAAAGTAGATCATTAATGACATTTGTAACATTTTCTAAGTCATTTTTCTGAATCTAATATTTTTATGGCTACTA
Organism: Viscum album; assembly: GCA_963277665.1. Classification (NCBI taxonomy): domain Eukaryota; kingdom Viridiplantae; phylum Streptophyta; class Magnoliopsida; order Santalales; family Viscaceae; genus Viscum; species Viscum album. The sequence goes on from OY728136.1 coordinate 877,816,814, forward strand.
TATCATTTAATAAAATAGTATTTGTTTTAAAAACTCATTTAAGTCAATTTTGACACTATTTAGAAATTGATTTTTTTAAGAAATAAATCATTGATTCATTCGAAGAAAATACATTAAATAAAATATAAAATTTAATAATAATCCATAAAATTCATTTATGGAATAAAAATGTTCAAATTACATTTATTTTAATATTTATAACATCATTTATTTGAATCTTTCATTAATAAGGTAATCATTGCATCGTTATTGTGTCATAAATATATATTTTTTATTTACTATATAAAAATATAAATAAAAAACCATGTTGTAGGAAATATTTTTATATTTCTAATGACTATTTATAGTCAAAGATATCAGTTATATAACCCCACCTTAAAATCATTTTAGTAAAACATACATGTTTATGTTATATTTCTATTTAATTTAAATTAATTATTATAACATGTAATTATCACACCCAAGTGGCTTTATGGGGTCCTAAAATCAACAAAAGTATGATCATGGTCATATATAACTCATAAAATAAGATTATAACATGTGTTAGTGTAGTTTTATATTATTATAATATTATTTTTTACCCTTATTTACCTGATTTACCCTTTAACCATGGTAAATAAAAAAAATTACTAAAGTTATTATTCATAATTTCCAAAAATAAAAGGGTCCTATGTACATAATTTTAAACTAATGATTCTAAATATGTAATCCATTTTTTCCAAATTCAAAAACTATAATTGGAAGAAATTAATTTAAAATTAATTCTCGTTGTGAAAAAGAGAAAACAATGTTTTTAAAAGTAAAACCATCAAAAGATTGACATGTGTTTATATAAAATTTCAATGTGAAATTACTTCCAATGATGAAAATTGGATTAAATGATAAAAACTTAATCCAATTACACTTTAAGATCAATTAAAAGGAAAATCTAACTATATAAATAAATTATATGAAAAGAAAGTTTTGAATTATAATGCAGTATTTTTAACTATTCATTAAAATATGAATTTTATCAGAAAAATACCAAAATTTCAACCAAAGTAAATTTTGATGTTTTGATTTCAAATAAAAATCTTATTTTTTAAAATAGAACATATAAAAGTGAAAAAAACTAGATTTAAAATGGTTATTCATTAAAAAGAGGTAAAACAGCCTTTTTAAAAATATTAGAGTATTTTATGCTTAAAATTGGATTCATTCTCATTTTAAGCCTCTAAAATTTATTATATAAAAGTATAAACATTTAAAAAACATTTATAATCATATTTTAGTTAGTTCTATTCATTCCCACCAATGTAACGGCTAGTAATTAACTACCATTAAAAATAATATTATTATTATTATATTATTTTTCGGTATAACTCAATATTGTGTGAAACATAAGATTTTGAAGAAACTTGTTGTTTTGTGTCAAGTATGCTAGTAGAAAAATCATCCCCTGAGTTTAAAATTAATATATTATTCATGAATATCAATAGATTTGAAAATGTATTAATCTATAAATACTTGGTTTGTTACATCTGTCCCCCATTAAGAAATTGTGTCCCCACAATTTTATTTACTTATCAAATAAGTGGGGGTATTTATCCCTCATATAATTTTCAGATTCCCACTTTGCCTCTTCAAACATATGGTTTTCTATAAAACCTTTTCCTGATGAATCACATTATTCCACAACACTTTCTCTCTATGTCCAAGAATCTGTATTGGTTGTTCCTTATAAGAAATATTCTCTTGCAACTAAACTACCACTGGACTCAAAACATATGGTGGATGTGGAATATACTTTCTCAACATTAAAGCATGAAAAACATTATATACCTAGGATAAAGTTGGAGGTTATTCCACACTATAGGAAACTGATCCAACTTTATCCAATATTTCATTAGGTCTAATGAACCGCAGACTCAGCTTTCCCCTCTTACCAAAATGCATTACACTTTTCCATGGAGAAACTTTGAGAAATACATGATCACCTACCTCAATAGAAAGATCCTTCCTCTAGTTATCCAAAAATATTTTCTACCTACTCTGAGTTTTCCTCATTTTCTTATGAATCAACTAAACTATTTTTTCCATATCTTTTACCAATTCTGGTCCCATCAACTTACTTTCACCTACTTCATCCCAAAAAGCTGGAGTTCGACACCACTTTCCATATAATGCTTCAAATAGTGTCATATGTATACTGAAATGAAAACTATTATTATAAGAAAACTCAACCCAAGAAATATTTTTATCCAAAATTCACTATTAATCCATTAAACAAGCACGTAGCACATCCTCTAAGGTCTGAATTGTTCGTGTTGATTTTCCATATGATTAAGGATGAAAAGTTGTACTGAAATTTAATTCAGTTACCAATGACTTCTGAAGGCCTTTCCAAAAGTTAGAAGTGAACATGGGATCATGATAAGACACAATAAAGATAGGAACTCCTTTTAACCTTAATATCTCTTTAATATACAATCGAGAAAGTTTATCTAGAGACTAAGTATCTCAAATAGGAATCATATGAGCAGATTTATTCAATCGATCATTAATAACCTAGGTTTCTTTGTTACCTCAAGAAGTATTTGGTAATACCACTAAAAAATCCATGGACATGTTTTCTCATTTCCACTATGGCACTGAAAAAAGGATGAATTATCCATTTTGGTAACTTCTTCTCTACTTTAACCTGTTGATAAATCAAGAATCTCAAGGTAAAATCGGAAATATCTCTTTTCATTTCAGCCCACTAGTAATACTCTGGAAGATCTATGTACATCATAGTACTGCCAGGATGAACTGAAAATAGAAAACTATGAGCTTTACATAAAAACACTTTCTTCAACTGTGAATCAAAAAGAACACATAATCTCTTTACATAACTCAAAACATAGTCTTTATCAATGTTAAATTTAGGTAACTTACCCTTCTGAACCAATTATACCTTTTTTTTTCAACTCGCTGTCTTCTTTATTCACTTTCTTAATTCTGTCTGATAGAGATAATTTCACTACCACCTGAATAAAAATAGAGTAATTCCCTACACCAATAACTACTAATCCAAAATTCATCAAATCAATAACCAAAGGATCTAGTTACAAATGTATTGTGGTTAATGTATAATTACTCTTTTGAATCAAAGTATCATCCACTTTATTTTCCTTTTTTGGATGGTAATGAATCATGCAATAATAATACTTAATTAATTCTAACCATCTCCTTTGTTTCATATTTAATTCTGTATGACTGAATATATAATTAAAACATTTGTAATCACTATATATTTCACACTTTACACCATAAAAATGATGCCTCCAAATTTTTAATTCAAAAACAACAACAGCTAATTCCAAATCATGTGTAGGGTAATTTACCTCATGAGTCTTAAACTGACATGAAGCATAAGCAATTACCTAATCATTATGTATTAGAATTCAACCAAGTACTTTCAATGATGCATCGCTGTAGATAAAAAATTTATCATTCTTAGAAGTTATGGCCAAAACTATAGCATTTACCAATCTTATTTTCAATTCTTGAAAACAATCATCACATTCTTTTGTCCAAATGAACTTAAATCCATTATGTGTTCTCTTATTTAATGGTATAGATAACCAATAAAAATTTTCAACAAACCTTCGGTAATACCCCTATAATCCAAGAAAACTATGAATCTCTATGATATTGGTAGGTCTTGGCCACTCTTCAACGACTTTTGTTTTAGAATGGTCAACAGTTTTTTCTATATTTATAAACAATATGTCCAAGGAATGAAATTTATTGCAACCAAAATTCACCCTTACTAGAAATTCCATATATTTTCATTTATTTTACGTTTTTCAAAAAAATCCATATATGACTTTCATGTTCCTCTCTGATTTTAGAATATACCGAAATATCATCTATAAACACATCCACAAAATGATCCAAAAACAGATGAAAGACTCCATTCATGAGATTCATAAATACATCAGGTGCATTAAATATCCCAAAGGTAATAACTACAAACTAATATTTCTCATATCTCTTTCAGAAGGTTGTCTTTGGAATGTCTTCCTTCTTCACCTTTAGTTGATGGTACCCTAACCTCAAATCAATCTTTGAAAAATATTGAGCTCCCTAGAGATGATAAAACAAATCATCAATATGAGGAAAAAGATACTTTTTCTCAATGGTGATGTTATTTAGGGATCTATAATCAATTCATAGTCTCATAGAACCATCTTTATTTTTCACAAATAAAACAGGAGCACCCCTTGGTGAAGTTCTAGGTCAAATGAAACCTTTATCAAGTAATTCTTGTAACTATTTTTTTAATTCCACCAATTCTACTTGATCCATACAATAAGGGGATTTATAAATAGTCTTTTCATCAGGCACTAAATAAATAGTAAATTCAACCCCCTGATTAGGAATAATACCATGCAATTCATCCAGAAAAAACATCTATAAATTCTTTTACTACTGGAATGTCACTAATCAGAACTATTTCTTTATTTCCAAAAACATGATCTATATAACTTTAACTAACATATTTAATAAATCTTTCATCTTCTTGGTATGTTATCAAAGGCATGAAATCATTTAATAAATCTTTATTGTCTTTGAAACCTATTTTAGCATGGTAAATTGAAAGCCAATCCATATCCAAAATGATATCAAATTCCAATATGGTATGTTCAATAAGATCTATAGGAAATACCATCCCAATAATTATAATAGTATGATTCCTATAAATCTAGGTTGCTTTAATAATTCCATCTTTAGTCTTTACCAAAAGTTCTATATCACATTCATGAGGTTCTATTTCCAATTTACTTGCAAAGCTCTCAAAAATGAAAGAATGTGAAGATTCATAGTCAAATAGTGTATTAGAATATTTTGAAAAAACTCGTAACATACCTATCACCACATAATTTGATGGTCCCACATCAACCATAGTATTAGAAAATTATTTTTCCCATTCCCTTCCGCTTTTGATCTTACTGGTTTTCACCCTGGGTAATCAACTTTGGATACACATTGGCATAATTTCCTATCTCATTACAACTAAAACATCTTACCAGTAGTTTTTCATTGTTTGAATTATCATCTTCCTTATAGTTATGAGAAATATGACCAGTATTACCACATCAGAATAACTTCTTGTACTTTGAGAGGAATTACCCAAGATTCTTTTTATCACACTTCTCACAAGTTGGAAATTTAGTTTTCTAACCTCCATACTTCTTGGATGAATTATTTCCCATTTCCTTCCAACTGGATCACTTATTTTTTTCTCTCATGGAAAACATAATCATCAGAAAACTCCATTTCTACCTTCTCAGCACATCGTACAAGTTTCTCATAGATTTTGAACTCACAAGAAGCTAACTCCCTTCGATATTTTGGCTTCAATCCAGAGTAAAACAAATTTATCTTAATATCAATATCTTGAATAAAATTTGGGACGTACCTTGAAAAATAGGTAAAATTTTATTTATATGAAACCACATACTCTTCCTCCTTTTTTCTCAATTCCAAAAATTGATTTTCCATCCTAAGTCCAACAGCCTTAGGAAAATATTTCTCAAGGAAGATATTCCTAAATTCATCACATTCCATAAAATCAATCTCTTCACTTCCTTTGATATTTTTAATCATTAACCACCACTGATCAGCTTCACCATAAAAACAATAAACAACAATACTAACCTTTTGATTGTTTGAATACCCCATTACATCAAAAATCATTTCCTATATTTTAATCAACCCTCCAACTTTCACAGGGTCATATGATCCTCTAAATGATGTGAGACATTGACTTATGAAATGATCCATGATCAACATATTCCTTTGTGGTTGGTCTGGTTGATCTCATGCATGGACACCACCATCATTTATCCCCTAAGTCAACTAATCCATCAATGCAACAAACTATTTAGTTCTGATTCGGACCATCTTAGGATGTTGATTTGGAATTTTATTTCCCTCTGTATGCCTTCCCAGTATAACTACCCTATTTACTCTACAGAAAACCATTTTGAACAAACATATCTTAGACGAAGCAATGTGGTAATCTTCAAATGCTATATCATTTCAATTTGACCATAAAGTAAAAAAAATTTATGGATATTCTATTAAAAATATTCTAACTCCTAAAGTTATCTAAACCGACCTCTGATACCAACTATAAATCCCCAGCTTTAAACATTACTTAATCATAAGATAAGTTAATAATTTGACTTTAATTCACATTAAGGATCTTTTAAGGGTTTTAGATTTGGATAATTAGGTCATAAATCATACATAACAACTTAAATATTACAAGTAGATACTTATACTCACTATCCATTTTTTATAAAATAGAAACTCTTTAAAAAGAAACATGGTATCGTTTCTTATTTTAACAGAATAACATTTCCTTGATCCCATCATTGACTCTATTCTTCTTTAAGTCCTGTGAAAAAAATTTCACAACTTGGGATGAGTATAAAAAGCTCAGTAATGGATACACATAGAAGTAAAACTATTAGTAATGGAAAAACATGAAAATCATGAATATCTTATCATAAATTATTATGTTCTACCTTTATGAATTAGTAAATACACTTCCATGAATATAAGATCATTTCTTACCCTTTTTATAACCAAAAGATTACCATAAACCCATAGAAATTGGAATATATAATTTAATGTTAACTTAGGATGAATAAAAAATACTTAAATAGAATAACCATATAGTAAACATCCACACATATCACTAAATGGAATATTCATACGGACGATTTCCATACCCAATTAATTGAAGGTTATAACATAACCACCCATCCTTGGTTTATCATGGAACCATCCATCTTTTGTTTATCATGTAACCACCCATATTTGGTTTATAATGTAACCACCCAAAAAATGTACAAGTACCATTATATAATCATAACGCATAAAATATTTAAATTATCAACATTTCACTCATAAAATTTCATTTTTCAATCATAAAAAATCATTTAAGATATTGAAATAGTAAAGCCACTTTCAAAACCATTTTCAATACCAAAACACCCAAAAAGGGAATAAGTGATTTATTTTCCTTTTAAAATCATTAAGTATTATATATGGATCCAAATATCAAATAACGGTTTCAGTGGTGTAGAGGTTGTTGTCATCGCATACGTTAAAAACATTCCTTTTGTCATTTAGTAAAACGCTTTGTAAAAAAAGATTCATTTTTAATGAAATTAAATCTCAAAGGGGTTTATTATACACTGTATAAATAAGGTTAGGTATAAATTAAAATATTCTTCAACGAAAGGATATTGCGATGAATTCCCTTACCTTGAGTCTAACTCATCACGTACAATCATTATGTTTATCTAAATCGGGTAACTCTTTTTGATTTGAGCCAAAAGACTTCTTTGAGTTGCCTTCTTCCCAAGGTAAGGCTTCTAGGAGGATGGGAGGGATGTTGGGAGCTTATTCAAGAAAAATTTGGATGATCCAAGTGGCTTGATAGGTGTGAGTAAGTGGGTAGAGGTGGTGGCCTTTTATAAAAGGGAGGAGGGGTGATTTAGGAAAGTCTTAAAATATTATTTTATTATAGATTAATTTTCAAATTATAATAGTTTCAATGTGATATATTTCTAGGATAAGATGAGTATAGGTCAAAATTTTCTCAACCAATAGGTTTTAGACAAGTTTAGTTGACAAATTTAACCTTATATTTTGGATTTAACCCTTATTTAAATAAATTAGCTCTTATGACGTCTTCCTGTATTTTTACACTATATGGTTAATATGGTTAATATAAAATGCTAATAGAACCTCAAGTGGGTCATTAATGAAATTTTTAACATTATATAATTCAGTTGTCCGAATCTAATATTTTTATGACTATTATATTTGTAAATATCTGTATTTTCCATGTAATTTTTTTTAATTATATGTAATTATTAAGAATCTGGGAAAATTGACGATGCGCGATTCCAAGGCCCGGAGTGCCTAGAATGAATTTATAAACCTTTAAGGTACATTCAGTAAATGCATGAGCGGTGTTTTCTAACTTTTAAATTGTTTCTCGGATTAAAAATATGAGGGCACTATTGAATCTGTAGTGCCAAGATTCGCTTAAGGGAGGCTTTACTTTGACTACAGTAGGTCTAGAGAAAAAGTTATGTTTTGTAACTTTTTAAAATAAATGAAATAAAATAATTTTATTATTTTATTTTCTTTCATATCCTCCAACGGAAAAGAGGTTTGTGGGGCCAGCGATGTGTCAATCCAATAAATGGCTTGACCTTCCAACCTTAAATAACGACGTCATCGGCGAATTAAAAAGGTTCCTAATTTATGAGCCCCCATTAATTCCTCACGTTGTTACTTACCCTCCCCCTCTCCTATTTATATGGAGCTTGGGGGGATGTACTGGCACAGCTTCGCCAAGCAACGAAGTGTTGAAGGAGCACTGTGACACCGAACCACAAACCGAAGGACGACGTATGAGTGGCGTCGTTGGGAACCGGTTGTGGGAACGAAGAACACAATCCACCTTCAAGCGCAGATGCTCTCCAAAGGGTTTTCAAGGTAGGGGGTTTATTCATTTATGCATTTTAAATGATTTTTCATCTTTCTCGTTCTTGAATAATATGAAGAACGCGGGTCAACTGACTAATGGGTTGACCCGCGATTCATTTGTCTTTGTAGGAGGTCATTACGGGGTACCTTTATTGGGTTTATCTTGTTGTTTAATTCAATTTATTATTAAACCCTTAATCCCCCTCATGTTTACGAGCTAAAATGGAGGGTGAGGGCCTAACAAACCCAGCCAGAACCCTCCTCTATCTTGCTATCCTTGGGCCTCCATGGAAGACCGCCAATGCGGCGACACCAATCGGCTACGTTGGATATAGCACGTCGACGTACCCCGTAAGAGGAGTCCATGGCACATAGTCGTAGAAGTCATCGGAGCGACCGACACCGGTCAGCACTGGCCGGCCACAGAGGAGGTGTGGCGCGCCGTCGATGAGCAAGAGGTTGCGGCTCGTCAGCTGCGGAGAAGAGAGAAGGCATCTAACTCATCGTTCAGTCGCAGATGGGGAGGCGGCGTGACCAGCGCGCCACCAGTGGACAAGAAGTCACGGACGAACCCGCTCCTCCGGCAGGTTCCGCAGCGACCAGGCGACGCTCGTGTGGCGCCGCCTCTTCAAAGGCCAAATGACCTTTGGCCGTTTGGAATTCCAGGCGAGCGGCTCCCATGAGCCACCTGGCGTAAACCCCATGGGCCATGCCCTACACGATCGGGCCGCCCTCCTATAGGCTACCACCAACGGGGCTGGACGCCTACCATGCGGGCTGTAGCCAGTGGGCCAGGCCGCCTGTGCAGTGGGTCGGGCCTCCTGCCCAGGGGGCCGCCCCCCAGCAGGCCGGGCCGCGACCCACTACAGTTCAGGTCGTGTCCCACTGCAGGCTAGGCCTCCCCTTTGCGGGTCGGGTCGAGTCCACCGCGGCCTAGCCCAGACCAGGTTGGACCGGACACGGGCCCAACCGGGCCCAGAGACACTTAAAGGGTCATATCTTGAGAACCAAACATCTGTTTAACGAACCTTTTATGGAGTTAGGACCCTTGGAGCGAGATGGTACTTTTGACTTACTTCATGAGAGTTTTGGAGAAATTTGGAGTACGTCCGGGTTGGATCGCATCTGAATCCAACTGGGCCATCGGTACTGAAATGCCAATAATGCACAGACCGTGCGTCCGATTGACGCGTTGTTTGTTGTGTTAGAACCCTTATAAAGAGGAGAATCATTGGTTTTCTCATTTTTGAGACTTTTTTCCAGTTGTAATATGACCAATGGCTTGAGGAGTGGTTCTCCCAAGCGTACTACGTACGGAACTCTACGACTGGATGAGACTTGATGATTACTGATATTTAGGCTATTTGTTACTCGACGGACTAGTGGCGAGCGCCTCTGTGTGACACGAATGACCCGTGGTGGGTATCACCTCTGTGCAACCTGGTAGACCCATGGTACTCGACAGGAGGAGTACCTCAGTAGGCCACAGTGGGGAGCGCCTCTGTGTGACGCGGCAGACCCACGGTACTTGAAAGAAGGAGTACCTTAGAAGGCCATGGTGGGGAATGCCTCTGTGTGATGTGGAAGACCCATGGTACTCAACAGGAGGAGTACCTCAGTAGTCCAAGGATAGTGGGAAACACCTCTGTGTGACACGGAAGACCTACTGTACTCGATAGAGGAGGAGTCCTCCAGCAGCCGAGGTGTTCTACATTGTGATTGGGTATGTTACTTGTTACTATCTCTAGAGAATCTCATGGTGGTCTATCAGAATTCATAGCTATCCTGTGTGGGTCAGCATCATAATCCTGTTTCTCTAAGTTGTATACCTGGTTTAAGCTGTGTCTATTGCTTTGTGATTTTTGATTAATATCATGCTTGTGTTTTTCCTTTTTGGGGTTCTAAGAGATCTTTGTGGGTCTCGGGGTCCCTACTAGATATTGTTATACTTACCCCTACACGGGCTACGCCCACACCTTGATGACTCTTGTGCAGATGACGAGCAGTTGGGCTGAGGTTTGAGGGAGCGAGGACTAGGTGGTACGTGGAGGAGACGGGCGGATGTGGAGTGCTGAGGAGGCGATATGTACCTTCCCTTTAGGTTGGATCCTCGGAGGATGACCTAGTATCTACTTTTTCTATTTTAGTTGTATTTTTCTTTTAGTTGTACTTTTACTTTTACAGTTTGGCTTGTATTCTGTCCCCTTATACTTTCATCACTCTTTTACTACAGCAGTTTTCTTCACAGTTGCTTCTTGTTGTGTTATTGGACCGTGTGTTTGTATAGGTTTAAAGGAAATGCCTTCTCGTTTTAGGAAATATGTCTTTTGGTGCTAGTCTCCATCCCCTGGCCTATGGAAGGTGGTCTTGGGTTAATCATAGAACGGGCCCCAAGGGACAGGTCATGACAAAGTGGTATCAGAAGAGTTCAGTTCCAACGAAGAACTAGGACTATGATCTTTTCTGTGTGGAAATAGTGTTAAGTTTTATGAGTGTGGTTTTCAGTATGGGGAATCCAGTGTTGGTGCGGCGGTCGATATATCCAAACACCAGGACTCTGAATTCTGATTTCCGACTCAACACACAAAAACATTGATTGCGTGTGTTTTGAAAAGTTTTCTTTTTGATCTCTTGAGTCAGCTCACCATCTATAACTTATTGAACGTGGAACACCTATCTTCTTTTAGGATGCCTCCATGTAGACAACCATCCAAGATTCCTGATAGAGTACGACATGACGGCCCACCGAGCGATGAGGCCTCGGTGCAGGGCCCTCTTATGGTATTAGCACCTTTGGGTGGTGTACCATCAGCACCACTACCCGTAGGGAAGCCGTTTCCACCAGCCCCACCAGTAGATGGTGCACACCAACTTAGTGCATTTCACGAGATCCAGTGGTAGAGGCCTCCAAGTTTCTGAGGCAAGATGGACACACAGGCAGCTAAGGACTGGCTGGAGGTTGTGGTCAGAGTTTTCTTCATGGTTGGGACACCAGCAAACCTTATGGTGATCCTAGAAGCCATTATCTTCCATGTAGTAGTAGGGAGATGGTGGAGCTTGATGAACCAGATACACGACGAGGAGACCCTAGTCTGGGAGGACTTCGAGAGCCTTTTCAAGGTAGTGTTAGTCTCAGCGACCTTATGCTCTGTGCGTATACATGAGTTGTTGCACTTACAACAGGGAAGCATGACAGTGGCCCAGTACTCGGTGAGGTTCACTGATATCTCCCTCTACTCCACCGATATAGTACATGACCCTTTCTCCCGAACCTTTGAGAGGGGTCTCCGATGGGAGATCAGAGCATCGATGGTATCGATCATCATACCAACACAAGCTGGGGTGCTAGAGTGAGTGCTTTTGGTAGAGATATTTCTAGCTGAGCAGGCACCGAGAGTGAGACCCACCACCAAGCGACACGTGGCAGAGTCGTCTGCGGATGGTAGTAGGCAGATGACACAGAGGTCCAAGTGGACCAAACCTTCTGGTGGATAACCCCAGGATGCAGGGTCAGAGGTGCGGAGCTTACGAGGAAGAGGAGTCCAGGCGACGGACAAGTAGTGCTACACGTGCGGCGGGGAGGGTCACGTGGCTCATGATAGCCCAACCCACCTTACGGATGAAAAACATACGGTTGAGGGACCTCCAAGGCAGAGGAAGAGGTTCGACTGAGAATGTATGTATGCAGTAGGTTGATTTGGAAGAGAAGATGGTCGTGTTGCAGGCGGTGGGTGGCTATTCGAGGTTCTACCGCCACCACCACCAGGTGGACCACCCCGACCACAGGGAGCATGTGGATAGGGACAATCACAGTTACAGGCAGCTGAGGCCTATGACCACGGAACTCTGGAGATGATTAGAGGTATGATCTATGTCTAATCCTCCTTATCAACAGTAATTATAAACACAGGTGCTGGTCACTCTTTTATTTCCACGGTCTTTATTCGGAGCATGGAGATTCTGGTGGAGCTGTTGGCTCGATCCTTATGGATAGAGACTCCTATGGGGGTGGATTTTATGATTACACACTGGTTATAGTAGTGTGATCTTACTCGTGAAGGTGAGATCTTTGGTTGGGGTCTCTTAGTAGCGGCGTCGAGGCCTTAAAATGTCATATTGGGTATGGAATGGTTATCCACAGTCCATGCTCAGATTGACTGTATTAGGCGCAAAGTGTGGTGTGTCGGCACAGATGGGACCAAGTTTTCCTTCACCGGTGATAAGGGAACCTTTTCATTACAAGATAGACTTAACCAGAGGAGGGTGCATCTGATTACTCATAATTTGTCTAGCCTTACCCCCGGAGCAGCTGATGTTGATAGTCTGAGATATCCTGTAGTGGTGGACTAGTATGCTGATGTCTTTCCTGCTGATGTTCCAGGACTACCTCCATGCATAGAGGTAGACTTTTACATTGACATGTACCCCAGGACGGCATTGATATCTACACCAACATATCGGATGGCTCTCGCGGAGCTTCGTGAGTTACTGGTACAATTGGAGGACTTGTAGGGAAAGGGGTTCATAAGACCCAGTGTTTCTCCATGGGCAGCCCCGATTTTGTTCGCCAAGAAGGAAGATGGGAGTTTGAGACTCTGTGTGGACTACCGGATCCTGAAACAGGTGACCATTAAGAATAAGTATCCACTTCTAAGGATTTATGATCTTTTGGATCAGCTAAAGGGAGATAATGGGTTGTCGAAGATAGACCTCAAATCAGGCTATCATCAGCTCAGGATACGAGATGAGGATGTGTAGAAGATAGCCTTCAAATGTCGGTATGGCCATTATGAGTTCATGGTTTTGCCTTTCGGCATGACCAATGTACCAGAAGGGTTCATGGGACTCATGAACAGGATATTTCAGCCATAACTCGATCGCTTTGTGGTGGTGTTCATCGATGATATCTTGATATACTCAGCGACGAAGGAGGAGCATGCCTATCATCTGCAAATAGTTCTGGATACCCTCTGAGAGCACCAGTTTTATGGTAAGTTCTCGAATTTCTAGTTCTAGATACGAGAGGTCCACTTTCTAGGACACGTTATCTCATAGGCTGGAGTTTTAGTGGATCCGGCGAAGATAGAGGATGTACATGCTTGGGAGCCACCCAGGAGCGTGACAGAGGTGAAGAGTTTCCTGGGGTTGGCTGGATACTACCAGAGATTCATTCCTGACATTTCTAGAGTTGTGGAACCCTTTTCAGCATTGAAAAAGATGGTGAAGCCCTTCATATGGATGGATATACTCTAGCAGATTTTCCAGGAGATGAGGCAGAGACTGAAGAGTGCCCCCATATTGAGGCTACCAGAATAAGGAGTTGGGTATGTAGTCTATTGTGATGCATCAGGGACCAGACTTGGGTGTGTCCGGATTTAGGAGTGAGTAGTGATCTCTTATAGATCGAGATAACTAAGACAGCATGAGAAGAACTATGCTACCCATGACCTGGAGTTAGAATCATTGGTATTATCCTTGAAGATGTGGTGACATTATCTGATTGGAGAATTTTTTTCAGTCTACTCTGATCACAAGAGTATCAGGTATATATTCTCTCAGAGTGACCTGAACCTCAGACATTGAAAATGGCCAGAGTTCCTCCAGGACTATGAATTTGAGATATTCTATACTCCTGTGAAGGGTAACATGGTAGAAAATGCACTCAGCAGGAGGTCTGGTCTGTAGTTGTTGAGTGAGGTGACAAAGCAGTTATCCGCGTTGTAGTTATCCTTCATGGAAAAATATGGAGCAGCATACCTTCAGTATATGACAGTCACTCCCTCACTCCTTTAATGATTCAGGGAGGCGCAGCTTGGGGACATTGACTGTGAGACTCTGTGTGCTTAGATATCCTTAGAACATGCACCTAATGGATTTTATGAAAGTGGGGAGCACGTCATCCTCTTCAGAGTACGTACCATGGTACCAGTGGGGATATGGGAGGAGGTGTTGAGGGAGTTTCATATGTCCCCTTCCGCAGTACATCCTGGTGTGGTGAAGATGTACAAGGAACTTTGGAGTCAACACTGGTGGCTAGGGATGAATAAGGTAGTGGCGGAGTTTGTTTTACGATGCCTCACTTGTCAGCAAGTGAAGGCTGAGCATCAGGTTCCAGCATACTTATCTCATCCGCTATAGGTGATGGAGTGGAAGTGGGATGGGATCTCCATGTAATTTGTGATAGGGCTTCCACATATGTCCAGGGGACATGATTCTATTTGGTTGATCGTAGACTGACTCACCAAGTCGGCCCACTTCCTACCTATCAGAGAGCAGGGATCAGTATAGGGATTGGGAAGCCTCTACATACAGGAGATTGTGCGACTTTATAGGGTTCCATCGATGATCGTCTCTGACCGTGATGCATGTTTCACATTCCGATTGTGGAATGGATTTCAGGATGCGTTCGGGACTTAGCTATGTTTGAGAACCGCCTTTCATCCTCAGATGTTTGGTCAGATGGAGCAGACCATTCAGATGCTAGAGGACATGCTCCGTGCATGCATCCTAGATTTTGGCCGCAATTGGGAGGATCACTTGCCCTTGGTGGAGTTCGCTTACAACAATAGTTATCACTCCACCATCGGTATGGCACCATTCGAGGCCCTATACGGTCGACCCTACAGATCACCTCTATGCTGGATAGACCATGGGGAGTCAGCACTTATGGGTCCAGAGTTGGTACAAGAATCCACTGAGAAGGTGCAGGTCATCCAGGAGTGGATGAAGACTGCACATAGTAGACAGAAGTCATACGCTGACAGGAGACAGAGACCTCTGGAGTTCCAAGAGGGAGACTAAGTTTTCTTGCGAGTCTCTCCTTAATGAGGACTATGGAGATTTGGATGAGGCATAAAGTTATCACTGAGGTTTAGTGGGCCATTTTTGATACTTTGTAGGGAAGGAAATGTGGCATACCTCTTAGCACTTCCACCGTAGTTGGAGAGGGTGAACGGTGTCTTCCATGTATCCTAGCTGAGGAGATACGTGCATGATCCATCTCACATCATCGACCATGGAGAGACGAACTTAGATGATGGGGAGACATTTATAGAGGTTACAGTAGAGATTTAGGATCAACAAGAGCAGGTCCTTTGTGGGTGGTCGATACCTCTGGTGTGTGTTTGTTGGAATCACAGGAACCTCTAGGAGAGCACATGGGTGCGGGAGGCTCAGATTCATTCTTAGTACCCCCATTTGTTTCCTTATTCTATGTTGTGGCTTTTGGGGATGAAAATCCCTATGGTGGAGAAAATCTAAAGACCCGGATTTTCCATGTAAACTTTTTTTGAATTATATAGAATTATTATGAGTCTGCAAAAATTGACGATGCGTAATTCTGAGGCTTGGAGTGCCCGGAATAATTTCTGAACTTTTTTTCGAGTACATCCAGTAAACACATGAGTCTCATTTTCTAACTTTTGAACTGTTGCTCAGATTAAAAATCTGATTGAACCGTTGAATCCGTAGCGTCGGAATTTTCTTAAGGGAGGATTTACTTTGACCACAATAGGTCTGGAGAAAAAGTTAAGTTTTGTGAATTTTTAAAAGAAATAAAATAAAATTATTTTATTATTTTATTTTCTTTCATATCCTCTAATGGACAAGAGGTGTGTGGGGCCAGCGATGTGTCAAGCCAATAAATGGCTTGACCGGCCAACCTTAAGTAACGACGTCGTCGGGGAATTAGGAAGGTTCCTAATTTATGATCCCCCATTAATTCCCCACGTCACTACTTAAACTTCCCCTCTCATATTTATATGGAGCTTGGGGGGAGGTACCGACACAGCTTCTCCAAGCAATGAAGTGCTGAAGGAGCGCCGCGACACCAAACCACGAACCGAAGGATGATGTACAAGTGGCGTCATTGGGAACTGGTTGCGGGAACGAAGAACACGGTCCACCTTCAAGCGTGGACACTCTCCAACGGGTTTTAGAGGTATGGGTTTATTCGTTTATGCATTTTAAATTATTTTTCCTCTTCCCCATTCTATAATAATATGAAGAACGCTGGTCAACCGACTAACGGGTTGACACGCGATTCATTCGTATTTGCGGGAGGTTGTTCTGGGGTACCTTTGTTAGGTTTATCTTGTTGTTTAATTGAATTGATTATTAAACCCTTAATCTCCCTCATGTTTATGAGCTAACGTAAAGGGAGCAGGCCTAATGAACCCCACCCTAACCCTTATCTGTCTTGCTATCCTTGTGCCTCCATGGAAGACCTCCACTACAGCGACACTGATCGTCTACGTTGGAGATAGCGTGTCGATGCACGCCGCAAGAGGAGGATGCGACACATAGTCAAGGTGGTCATCGGAGCGGCCAGAACCAGCCAGTCGTGGAGGAGGTGAGGTACACCGTCGCACACCGCCGGTGAGTAAAAGTCCGTGGATCATCATCTGCGGTGAAGGGAGGAGGTGGCCGGCTCATCGGCTGGTCGCGGACGGCGAGGCGGCGCAACCAACGCGCCGCCGGCGGACAAGAAGCCACGGCCGAAGACGCAGTGGTGGAGGTCAAACCTACGCCTTCGGTGGGTTTTGTGATGACTGGTTGGCGCCCACATGGCGTCGCCACTTCAAAGGCCGAATGGCCATTGGCTGTTTGGAATTTTGAGGGAGCGGGTCCCCCGAGCTGCCCAGTGAAAACCCCACGGGTTGCGCCCTACGTGGCCAGGCCGCCCTCCTGCAGGCCGCAGCCAGCGAGCCGGGCCGCCTACCCTATAGGCTTCTTGTCCAGTGGGTCAGGCTGCCTTCCCAGTGGGCCTCCCCATAGCGGGTCGGGTCGTGCCCCACCATGAGCCTGGTCATGCCCCACCGCAGGTTGGGCCGGCCCTTTGCGGGTTGGTCTTCCCTTACAGGATTCCCCTTTGCGTTTCAGGCCTCCTCTTTTGCGAGCCGGGACGAACCTAGGCTCAGCGGGCCGAGTCCGCCACGGTCCAGCCCAGACCGGGTCGAACTAGACTTGGGCCCAACCAGACTCAGGCCCAACCGAGCTCAGAAACACTTAAAGGGTCATATCTTGATAACTAGATGTCTGTTTGAGGAACCAACTACGGCATTGGGACCCTTGGAGTGAGATGATTCTTTTGACTTAATCCATGAGAGTTTTGGAGAAACATAGAGTATGTCCAGGTTAGATCGCATCTGAATCCAATCGGGCCATCGTCACTGAAATTCCAATAACGCACAGACCGGGAGTCCGATTGATACGCCGTCTATTGCGTTAGAACTATTATGATGAGATGAATCATTGGGTTACTACTTTGTGAGACATTCTTCCAGCTGTAATATGACCAATGGATTGAGGAGAGGTTCTCCCAAGTGCACTGTGTATGGAACCCTGCGACTGGATGAGACTTGACGACTGCTGATCTTTCAGCTCTGTGTGACTCGACGGCCTAGTGGGGAGCTCCTCTGTGTGACGCGGAAGAACCACGATGGGGAGAACCTCTATGTGATGTAGCAAACCCACGGTACTCGACAGGAGGATTACCTCAACAGGCCATAGTGGGGAGTTCCCTTGTGTGGCGCGGAAGACCCATTATACTCGACAGGAGGAGTAACTCAGGGGGCCATAGTGGGGAGCACCTATGTGTGACGTGGAAGATCCATGATACTCGGCAGGAGGAGTACCTCAACAGTCCAAGGTTAGTGGGAAGTGCATCTGTGTGATGCGACAGGACCACTGTACCCGATAGAGGAGAAGTTCTCCAGCAGCTGAGATATTCGATGTTGTGACTGGGGATGTTAGTTTTTGCTAACCCTATAGAATCTTGTGGATGGCTATCATAATTTGTCGTGATCCTATGTAGGTTAGAATTATAATCCTGTTTATCTTAGTTTTATACCTGGTTTGAGTTGTTTCTATTGCTTTATGCTTTTTGATTGAGATCATGCTTGGGATTTTCCTTTGTAGAGTTCTGAGAGACCTTCGGGGGTCTCGGGGTCCCTACTGGGTATTGTTATACTCTCCCCTGCACGGGATACACCTGCACCTTGTTGTGTCTTGTGCAGATGATGAGCAGCTGGACTGAGGTTTGATGGAGCCAGGACTAAGTGGTACATGGAGGAGATGGGCGGATGTGGAGTGTTGAGGAAGCAATCTTTACCTACCCTTAAGGTAGGATCCTAGGAGGATGACCCATTAGATGTTTTCCCTTTTTTAGTTGTATTGTTCTTTCATTTGTACTTGTACTTTTATTTTTGGTCTTGTATTCTTGCCAATTTTACTTTCAGCACTCTTTTACTACATTAGTTTACTTCACAGTTGCTTATTATTGTGTTCTCAGACCGTGTGTTTATACAAGTTTAAAGGTAATGCCTTCCCGTTTTAGGGAATACACCTTTCAGTGCTAGTCACCAGCCCCTGGCCTATGGAAGGCGGGCTTGGGGTAGTCACGACATAGGCCCTAGGGGATGGTTTGTGACAATATCATTTAATAAAATTGTATGTTTTTTAAAAACTCATTTATGTCAATTTTGACACTATTTAGTAATTTATATTTTTTAAGTCATAAAAACTTGATTAATTCAAAAAAACTACATTAAATCTAATATAACATGTAATAATCATCCAAAAAATTTGTGGATTTCATAAAAATATTCAAATTAGATTTATTTTAATATTTATAATATCCTTTATTTGAATCCTTCACTAATAAGGTAATCATTGCATTATCATTATCTCATAAATAAATTTATTTATTTATTATCTAAAAATTATAAATAAAATACCATGATGTATGAAATATTTTTAGATTTATAATAACTATTTATAGTCAAAGATATCAGTTATATAACCCCACCTTAAAATCGTTTTAGTAAAAAAAATACATGTTTATGTTATATTTCTCTTTAATTAAAATTAATTATTATAACATATCATTATCACACCCTAGTGGATCCATGGGGTCCAAAAATCAACCCAATGATGATAATGGTTGGCCATATCTCATCCAATATGATTAGAATAGGTTTTAGGGTAGTTTTATGTTATTATAATATTATTTTTTACTCTTTTTTATATGATTTA
This sequence comes from Viscum album, assembly GCA_963277665.1. Classification (NCBI taxonomy): domain Eukaryota; kingdom Viridiplantae; phylum Streptophyta; class Magnoliopsida; order Santalales; family Viscaceae; genus Viscum; species Viscum album. Next base: position 877,836,389 of record OY728136.1, read on the forward strand.
CCCTTTAAACATGGTAAATAAAAATAATTACTGAAGTTACTATTCATAATGTCCAAAAAAATGGATATGTTTACATAATTTGGACCTTATGATTCTAAATATGGAATCCATTTTTTTCAAATTTAAAACACAAAATTGGAAAAAATAAATTTGAAATTAATTCTCGTTATCAAAATGAGAAAACGGTTTTTTTTAAAAACCATCAAAAGATTGACATGTGTTTATATCGAATTTTAATGTGAAATTACTTCCAATAATGAAAATTTGATTAAATGATGAAAACTTAATCCAATTACACATTAAACTCAATTAAAATGACAATCTATCTATATAAATAAATTAGATGAAAAGTCAGTTTTGAATTTAAATGCAGTATTTTTCAAACTTCATTAAAATATGAATTTTATCAGAAAAATACCAAAATTTCAATAAAAGTAAATTTTGATGTTCCAATTTAAAATAAGAAGGTTATTTCTTCAAATGTAACATATAAAAGTGACAAAAACATAATTTAAAAATGATTCTCTATCAAATGGCGGTAAAACGACTTTTTTAAAAATATTAGATTATTTTATGATTAAAATTGGATTCATTCTCACTTTAAGACTATAAATTTTATTGGATAAAAGTAAAAACATTGAAAAAACATATATAATCATATTTTATTTAGTTTTATTAATTCCCACTAATACAATGGCTATGCATTAACTATCATTTAAAATAATAATATTATTAGTATATTATTTTTCGGTATAATTCAATGTTGTGTGGAACGTAAGATTTCAGAGAAACTTGTTGTTGCGTGTCAAGTACACTATTAGAAAAAGTGTCCCCTTAGCGTAAAATTAATATATTATTCATAAATATTAAAATATATTAAAATATATTATTATATAAATACCTATGATGTTACATCTAAAATCTTTTGGATTCTTCTCAAATATTCTTCAATTATCTAGAATATATTACATAATAATCCCTTTTTTAAAGAACTTCTCAAGTAATCAATATGAAATTTGATAATCCAAACCATATCAGTAGAAAGCATAAATTTTCTTTTTTGGTTCCCTTATCACAATTAAATTCATGTAAAACACAAGACTTATCATTCTGATTATCTAAACCAACAGAAGTTGTATTTTCATAAACATTTTTTAAACTGGTAAATACTTTAAAACCATAAAAATACAGTCCATTGGATACTTCAATAAGTCTCAACTTTTTATTTTATTTCTTCTTCTCCGCAACTGTTACTCATATTGATGAAACTAAGTCTAATTAAACACAACATAAAATGACTAATCACTATTAAAAACTCATCTTATTGATTAGTTTTTACATATCCATTGATGGTTTGGTGTCAATATCTCTTATGATGGTTCTTTGTCTCCATATCGTCTAATTCAATGGTCTCAGATTCCATATAGTGGATTTTTCTGTAAAGTTCATTCAATTGATCAGTGTCAAAAACTCTTCTAATTCACAACAAAAAAATCTGGTCCATCCTATACACTTTGGAAAGTTTGATATTCTTCCTATGAATGAATTATGCTTACAATTACTCATTAGTGTTCAACACTTGTCTGATAAATCAATCGGGAAACATGTCTTGTGGACTAGTATCAACAATTACTTCTTTCTAAAACCCAGTCACTGATGATTCATTTGACAGATCATTTTATCTTATGGTTTGGTCTATTAATAAATTTTAGAACTTCTGAATTTAGAAAATTAAATCTTTGAGTCACCAAACACCTCATGCGTCTGGTGAACCTTAATTCAATGATCTTCACCTAGAAAACATCAACTTTATAAAAACAATATAAAATAGTATTACTCTTTTCTTCCAAAAACTTTTCTTTTATCAATAATTATTCATGTTGTTTAGTAAATTAAAGATCGTCAATACATCATTAAATTTTTCATGTTGAACATATCTTCTAACATTATGAATCTAGTATATCTTCCCACTCTATTATAAAAAACTCTTTCATGAAAATATGATCCCAAATACAAGTTCACCCATAAAATATATTAAGAATAGAAAACTAAAATTTATTGAATTTATTAAGAAACCTCCATCTAGTATTCTGAGTTTTATAATCCCTCCATATAATCATTGAAACATACAAATTATGGTGATTCCTTGTAATGACAACAAAAAACAAAATATTCAGCACACCACTTCTTCTAACAACCGAAATAAAATCTCTAGCAAACATGGGATAAAAATATTACCCCTTTGGATTTTTTTTTCATCCAAATATCATAATTCACAAAAACATTTTAAATTAATCTATATATCACTAATAAACACTTCTAATCCTATGTGAGAAAACTCATTGTAGTAAACATGAATCATTGGATAAAAAAACATGATTTCCAAAATCATTAACTTAATAACTTCTATTAAACATAAAAATTTCAATAATTCCACCTCTTCACAACATATTTCTTCCTATAATAAAAATTTTCCTACAATCACATCAAAAAAAATTTAGAAGAGTTCCCATAATTACACATTGAAATCACATATTACCCCTTTTAACTACTCCCCATAAATACAAGCTTTCTTAAATGGTTTATCACATACCAATGGGTATATTTATGAAACAACATTTTTCACCCCCATGAAAACACTATCCGAAGAGAATAAGGGATAGAGGATAGAAACACATACCTCATCCTTATAGATAAAGATATTTGATTCCCATATCCAACCTTAGTTTGTAAAAATATTCCTTCAGAAAAGGGTTTGTGAAAATATCACTAACTTGTTCCATTGTAGAAACATATTTCAACTAAAGTTAATTATTATCCACATGCTATTTTATGAAGTGATATTTTATATAAATATTATTTAAAAAAGAATTTTGCACTAGATTTCTATTAATATTTATAGAACATTGATTATTACAACCCAAGAAAATTAGTAACTTCACATCAATAAGAAAATATTTCAACTGAGTCTTTATCCACATATATTGTGTTGCAACTTGAGTAGAGGAAAAAAATTAAAATTTGTATGTTATGAGTGTTAATGATTTTTTATTTTTAGTATGTCAACTCATATAGCATTCCCCGAGAATGAAAACTCCACCCTATGTAAATATTATGTCATAACAAATTCTTGCCCAATCAACATCTATATACCTAAACAAATCAATTCATCTTGATCTATCATATTTGATAAAAAAAATATGGTAGCTATGATATATATGATAATTAATTTAAATGATAAGAGATGTTATTCCTTTAGAGCACTTTGGAATCATGCTCATAGGGTAACAATATAAATAATATATAGTCTTGAAGTAGTTAGATTTAAATAAATTCTAATAAGCATTTTGAATTATTTAGAATCGACTTCCTTCCCTCCTTTATAATTATACATCTTGGTTCATATTGAAATTTGTATGGAAAATAGTTATTACTTCTCCATTCCAAAATTCATAAGAAGTTTTTTACTATATTTTTCTGAAGATAAAAAAAATAGACCTTTTATTTTTTGATATTTTTGTACCAAGAAAATATTTCATTTCACCATGCATGGACATTTTAAACAACTTCATTATATCTTCAAAAAACATTTCACAAGTTTCTTTTATAATTCACATCAAAGATAATATCATCAACATTAAAAATTAAAATTACATAGATCACCTTATTTTCTTTGATGTGGATATTACTATAAAATCTTCTTTTCTTAAATTTAAACTTCCTTATATAAGCATACAATTTGGAATATTAAGATCACAAATATTTAGTTGACCAATATAATTTTTTATTCAACATATAAAAATGAATTTCATGTTTTACAATTAAATATACACATATTTGTTCAATATAAAATTCTTCATCAAGTTCCCCATTGAGAAAAGATGATTTCGCATCCAATTAAAAAATTATCTCACTTTATTGTGTAGAAATTTCAAGAATGATTTTCATAATTTCTAAAATTTATATAGATGAAAAATTATCATCAAAATAAATATCTTAAATATATGAGTAACCTCTATAAACCAGTCATTCATTCTTTTTTCTTATCACTTCACCATATTCATTTATCTATTTCAAAAAAAACATTATGTACCAATAAGATTTTTATTATTTGTTTTGGGTATAAGTTCCCAAGTATCATTCTTACCATTATATTCCAACTCTTCCTTCATTTCGTGAATCTAATCTTAATGTTTGAAATCTTCATTAACATATTTTTTCTTAACTATTGAATATAAATAAGTGTGTGCAACAAACCTTGATGCTCTTCTTGTTCGTACTTTTTTTTGTTGACCACTAATAACATTCTGACCTTCCACATGTTTCCTCATCCTAGGATGAGAAGTAAAAAAAATTCATCCTCTTCACTAGAAATATCTGAGTCTGAATAATCTATTTTCATGGCATCATAAATTTTTGAATTCTTTTCATTTTTATCAATAAAAAATATCTCATATTCTCTATATTTCTTTTCTTAATATGTTTGTGAAACACTGTCTATAACATTTTCAAGAACATTTACATCAATATAATTAACTGCATTTCTTATTTCATTATGGACATATCTATAGCTTCTACCATTTATACCATATCCAAGAAAGATTCCATATTAACCTATTTGATCCAAATTCTCAAGATTTAAACCTTTGTTATTCATGATATAGAGAGTCTTGAAAACCCCTAAGTGTTTAAAATATATAATTTCATTATAGAATATTTCATAAGGACTCATATCCAAACATGTTCTGTAGAATCAAAAATCCTGAATATAAACTATTTTTCTCATCACCTGCCACTATAAGTAGTGAGAGATGCCATGTTCAGTCAAAATTATATTTCCCAATTCCACGAAAATTGTATTATTTCTTTTATAAACAACATTACATTGTGGTGTGTAATTTTTACAAAACTCATTAATAATAGAATATTTTTAAGATAACTTTATAATTAGTCATTTTTATATTCACCACCATCATTAGCTCACAAGTTCTTCATAAAATATTGATATTCCTTTTCATATATTCTCAAGAAACTCTTAAACATTTTTAGAGACTATGATATACTTTTTAAATACATAATACATGTGATTCATGTAAAATAATAAATGAACAAAATGAATTTATTAACTTAGTAATTTGGATTCATTCTCATCGGCCAAAAAATATTAGAATGAATTTTCTCTAGGGGATGAGTTGAATGAATTTTAGATTTCTTATGAACATTGTTTACAATATTCCCTTTTAGACATATGGAACAACACCAATCACTTATTATTGTAAAATCTATAATATCATAGATACAATCTCACTTTTTTAACTTTCTCATGTTCCTATAACACATATGTTTGAACCATTTATTCCTTAATTTATTTTCTTCTTTCATTCTATGATAACATGAGTTTTTTTAATATAAACTTGAAAAAACTTCCATTTTCTATGATAATCTCTTTTAAAAAAATATCCATCTTAAAATATTTTCAAACAAAAACCATCTTTTATGAAAAAACTATATTATAATCATCAAACTATTTTCAAACACTAAATATTTAGTGTTCCGTACCATCAACAAACAAGAACGTTTTGGATTTTAGTTTTTCTTCCCCAATAATAGAATATCCAATACATTTGATTCTGAGTGATTCATCATTTACTAATATAATTGTTCCTTATTTAATTTAATTCACATTCTTCAAAAGAATAAAATTTATTTTTATACATGAGGACCACCCACTATTAAAAATACAGGGCTATTCGCCTTTTGAAGCATTGATAGAAGTTTTTACAACAAGATATTTTCATTCCATTTATCATCTTTCACATCCATCTTTTGTGTATTTTTATAAAAATTTTGTTGTGATGGTAACTAAAAGAAATCCTTTAAAAGTATTTATATACTATTCACATCATTCAAAAAGAATATCTAAAGGATGGAATTTATTTTTAGTCTTCACACTAACTTTCTAAAGTATCCTTCTTTCAGTGGGTTGAATCACCCTCAATATTTTCTTCAAGTTCTTCATTAGATTTTTTTTATTAAACCAACACATATTTTTTGTATATTAAAATTTTCCCAAAATACTATCAGTAGTTATATAAAAATATTTTTCTCTTTTACTTTCAAACTTCTTGGAGTTGTAATATTATTTTTCTATAACTTTTTTCCTCTCCGGGTTGGGACTTTGTTGCACTCATAAAGTTATTCTATCTTTTGAAATATTATTCTTTAAATTATATATATTATCATCTTCAATAGAATAACCAGTAGTTGAAACATTTGATTTGAACATTAAAATTTTAGAAACTTTATAATTTTAAACTTTTTTGGTTTTAGCTACGCACATTACTTTCTCCATTTTCTCCTTCTTATGACTATATTCATTTTTAATTTTCAACCATTGAAGATAAGATTTCATTATATTTATTAGGTATAAACTTCTCATAACATTAATCAAAATTATAAATATAGTTTTTGAAACTTGTAACTCTAAACACACTTTTAGATATCCTTTTATAAACAAGTTCTAATTTGTTCTCCTTCACTTTTATCATAAATTCAACTTGTTCATTATAATTTTTTTTTCAAGAGATTTCATAAAATGATCAATCTGTTCTAAAAACATAGATCTATATTAATGAAAATATTTTTCACTACATTATCTAGATTATTCCTTTTTTCAAATTATAAATTGGTATTTCATGTCATATAATATTTATAATATTTTATTACATGTATCTCTTCAAAGCATATTATAACTGAGTCTCGTATTTAGAAATCCTACTTTCAAACTCCTCATAATTTAATTTGTTAGTTGTTTTTTAATATAAATTCAATGAATTTTTCATATTCAACATCAATTCGATCATCTTCATCATATTTAGAAAAAATATTCTCCTTTTGTATTTGGGAACTTTTTATGCTTTTCCTAGGAATAGGATTTCGATTTTTCAACTTGTATCTTACAAGATCTTTTTGAATTTCAGTAATCTTAATCCTTTTATTCTTCATTATTTCTTCGAAGTCAATTTGTTAGGAAATTTCTATGACACCATAGTCAAATAATTTTAGAGTTAACATCCATTTATACATTCCTATGAATATTTTCAAATTTTTATAAAATAAGGAAAAAAAATTCAAGATTGTTACTAACCTGATATTTGGTATTGGAGTCATCAACATATTCAACTTAAAAATATTGTTAATTTTTATTTCTTGGTAGTTTTGAAGGAAATTTCTCAATCAATATATTATTTTATTTTCATAAATTTATCACATCGCATTACATATGTAATGACAGTTCTATGTATGTAATCCAATGATTGCGTTTCAGGATATATATATCACAAGGATGAAACATTGGCATCAAAAATATCTATAATAAAACTTTATTTGTTTCCAAAAAAATTAATCATCCAGGATCTCACCAAGACATTTTACATTTCATACAATATCATTAACCATTGTAATAAAGTCACCAAAAATTCATAATCACCAATTTTGAGATATTTTTACTTCAAACTCAAAATTTTTAAATTTACACTCTATACCATTTTATTACCTTCATAGATATTTTTGAACTTTTCCCAAATACATTTGGCAGTTCCAAATCCCTTCACTCTAAGAAATTCATTTTCAAATTGTAATGAAATTAAAGAATTTTATCCCTTTCAAAATTTTCTAGATTATTTTTATCAAAAAATATAAGATTAAAATTTTGAGAATGAGGAGGAAATCTATCTATAGAAGATTATATAACATTATAAGCAAGAGACATAAGATATAGAATCATTATATCTTTCCGTATTTTCTATTTTATTGCATTAAAAACTAGAATCCCCTTACTTTTCACATGATTCAAATTTTCTATAGAAACTTCAATTAAAACTATATAAAATTTTAATTGAATAGAACTTCTCTCTGATACCAATTTAAAACACTCTACTAGTATCGATGTAATCACATATATGGGGAGGGGTGAATCAGTGAAATGTTTTTCTTTTATTTTATCTTTACTTTATAAAAACTTTTACCTACTGTTAATGTGTTATCACATTGCTAAAAAATAAAGATTCACATATCCACATGAACACAAGTATTTACAAGGTTAACTACACAAAAATAATCTCTAGTCATTGGAATGGTTGAAAAATAATCCAATAATACACAATACACTAGAAAACAATCATTTTTTTGTGGATAAAACAAGTAGGAAATTCCATTAAACTTATGTAGCACTATGATCAGTACAAAAATGATTTATCTTCTTCCATCATTAAATATATAAATAGGATGTTCTAATAAGTTTTATAGAAATTCAACAATTTTATCTAAAAAATTTCACATTGTTGCTTTAAAAAATTACACTTTTTTAATTCTTTAAAATCAATTATTCACTTTCTTACACAGTAGAAGTAAGGAATAACTTCTCTAGACATTTTATAAAAATGTAGTTCTATCAATCACTTTGATTCTTATATATGATTCATCAGTATATGAAAAAGTATAATTTGATTGTCTAGAAACTATTTTTATTCACTTTTCTATTTTTCCCTGATTTGTCTTTCTAATTGCTCGGTCTAGTTAAGTTACTCATAACCACCACTTCTAATCACTTCTTCATTCTGGAAATCTTCCTCAACCAATTATGTCTCGAAAAAAAAACTATAACACTTGGAATTTTTGAAAAATGAACATTTTCTGATTACATTGTAATTTCACACATTTTTATACATGCCTTGGAAATAGAAATGGTTAGAATCCAAAATAATTATCCTGGTCCAAGAAATTCACAGATGTTAATTACTTTATAAATTCAAACATTATTTGACCATTTATAAAATATTCTCATCTATTTTCAATTCATTTCAAATATTAATGAATTATAAAAAATATCTTTATTTTCATCCTCTTTTGAACAAAAACCTCTCAAGTACTCATTCTATATTTTGATAGTCAGGAACATCTCCATCAGAAACACCATTTTTCATTTTGGTTTTCTTGTCACGATTAAAAACAAGTAAAACACAAGTATTCTCACTCTAATTCCCCAAACCAACTGATATAGTTTTTCTATAAAAATCATTGAGGCTTTAAAATAATTCATAAACCTTCATCAATATTCTAGTGGTGACTTCAATAATCACAAATTTTTAACCACATACATTATCCATTCAACTATTCCTTAGACTGAATAAACTGTGTCTAATGAAACTCAACATATGATGACGAATATCTTTCAAACAACCCATTTGATTGATCAATTTCTACATCACCTCTCATGGTTCATTATCTGAATCTCCTTATATGTATTTTCATGTGATTATCATCTAATTGATAAATCTTTGATACCCATATAATGGATTTGTCTCTGAATCTCATTGGTTTGATCAGTGTTAACAACTCTACTAATTCCCTACCAACAACCGTTGTCCATCGTATACAATTTTTGTAGTCCAATGTTATTCCTTCGAAGTAATTCTTCATCCAATACCTTATCATTGTCGAACACTCATACAATGGATTAGGGGCACAACATGTCTGATGGACCAGTATCAATAATGACTTCTTTCTGAAACTTAGACACTAATGCTCAATTCGTTGGAATAGTTCATCTAATGGATCTTACAATAAGAAATTTTTCAAAACCTCTAATTTTAAAAAATTAAAACTCATAGTCTCTGAACTAATTATATGTTGGGTTCACCTCGGTCCAATGATCTTCACCCAAAAAATATCAACATCATATAAAAACTAGAAAAATAACATTTTAATTTTCTTCTATGAATGCCTTCATGTATCATGACATCTTCATCATTTTTGAGATATTAAATGATCAAAAAATTATCATCGTATTTTTTATGATAATCATCGCTTATGACATTTTAAATCTGTTACATATTCCCACTCCATTCTAAAAAACTCCATTCTAGAAATATGAGCTCAAAAACAAGTTCAAACAAAAAAAATATTTAGAAAAAAACTGAAATTGATGGAATTTATAAAGAAATAATTATATGATCTTTTGAGTATTATATTACCTTCATCTGACCACTAAAACATAAAATGTATTTATATTTCTCTTAATGATAACAAAAAAACAAAACATTCATCAAACCACTTCTTCTAGTATCTAAAAAAACCATCTTCATCCATCTTGGTCCCAAAAATATGTCCAGTGAGTTGAATAGTTTTTTATGCAATATGTGTGGAATATTGAATTGTACTACCCTAAAAATATTAATTCCTATAATAATTTGATGTATAGTTATCTACAAGAATGTATTGGGTGAGTATAATACTTTCATTAAATACTTTTTCTGGATATTTATACCATTTTATGGTGTGTGTTTATTGAGATTTGGATGTTTAAGTGTTAGTATTTTCTTATATATATGTGTAATTATATTATTTTAATGGTTACAAATGGTTTGAGTGATTATTTTAAAAAAAAATCAATTATGAATAATGGTTTTGGTGAAGTTATAAGATGATGTAGATTCGATTGTGAGAGGGGTGTTTGGTGATATTATCTATTGGTGGAGGTGTTCTTGTCAGAGCGGTATCTCCCACAATGAAGGGGGTAAGGGATTCTTAGGTGTTTTATTTTTTATAGTAATTATGGTCACTAACTTTATAAGGTTTTTAGTGGTGTATTTTTTCATTTTAGAGGTATCTTCCATGATATTTCTTGGGTGGAAGGTATTGTTTCACATTCTAGGGTGGTTTTCATTCTTGTGGATGATAATTATTAGGGAGGTATTTAATGTAATAGATTAGAACATTTTTTCTTATTAATCTATATGTTTCAGGGATTTAAAGAAACAATAGAGTGGTATGAGGTAACAAAGGTGGATTTTAAGCATAAATTCCAGTAGAGTATTTGTTCTAATAGGTGGAGACACACATTGCACAATGGACGGATGAATTTGAATAGAATGTGACATAGTCTGATAGGTGTGATGAAAATGGTTTGGGCATTTATCATCCTATGATTTGTTTATACTGTGTCCAAGGTTCTATGTCGTGGAGACCTAGGGGATAATATCCCTTATCCCAACCATGTGAGTGACCCTAGTGGAGTGGCCTTTTGGATGCACAATGGGTGTTAGTTGTAAGGTTTGGTTTTGTCATAGAGTTGGAAGCTACTTCATAATGATTTTGAGGTTAAAGGTAGTGCACCAACCTTCTTGGATATGGATAAAACATATTATACCACTAAATGGTGTGGTTTTAACATTATTTCTTGCGGTATAGATTTGAACTTGTGACATGGAGACTCAAGATAAGGGATATGTAGTCCCTTCTATCTGATAGGTTGTTATAACCTTGTGTTGAAGTATATTATGGTGTTTCCCTGAGTTTGAGGGGTTATCCTAATGACAAAAATGTATATCCTTGGTCTCATTTGAGATAAATATACTTATAATAAGTCATTATATCTCATGAAGCATTTTTTTGTAAAAACTATAGGCTATGAAATTTCCATTAACCAGGAGACATGAGCCCCATTTTTTTATCCTGATTATAAATATAAGCCACCCCTAGAATTAATTAATTCTCCTTTATTTTAATAAACTTTTGGGTGACATGGGTATATTTTTGAGAGATATTTTATCCCCTATCTCTTCGATTTAGACCTTGGATTTAAGGGATAAATTATTGGTGGTCTAAGGAGAGTAATTTCGCATTCTTTTTTTTCTCTTCATCCATTTCATAAATAAAATTATGGCTATAAGATATGATCGAATATAAGGATATGGGGTGAGTGGTTTCTAATGAGTATTGTGACTCAAGTTTTTGAGGATTCCCCAGTGTTTCCTATATAGTTTTATTTTCATTCCTTGCCTTGTATTTTGTAGTATATTTTGAAGCTTCAGTTGATATAGGGGATCCACAAACTAATATTCTCTCTTTTAGAATAGACTATAATTTCCATTCATACTATGATATCTTCCAATCATGTTATCATGTTTATATTCTATATAATTTTATGTGGTTTTTCTTGATTTTTTTTAAGGGACGAACTTATGGGAAATTATATTTAAGGAAGTACAAAACTAATTTAAGATAATAAACTACAAATGATGTATTTGAAAGGGGGAAAGGTTTTCATGTTCATGATGGGTTGAAATATATTTTACTTCATGTTTATTAATGATTGATGTGTGGTTTTATTATCTTAATTATAATTGAAAAACCTTATCACTCATATAATTTTATAATTACTTAAGGATGGAAATAGAAAAAGGTGTTTCTAACATATGGAAATAATTTGTTTAATAATTATCATGTATTGTTCCTATTAATGAATCTTGATTTTGTTTCACCTTAACTTGAGAATAGTAATTTTCATTCCTGAGTTCAATATAGTAACCATAGAATGGATGAGAATATGAATGTAATGGGTTAAATGTAAATTGGAAACTAGAAAATAAGTTATTACAAAATTTGATGGCATGCTATAACAAACAAGAAATGAGATAATAAGAAGTAGTATATAAATGGATTTATTGAATGGTTATGAGTTAGTAATGCATATAATAATATTATTGGAGTGTTATAACAAATTTTTAATGAATGGATGTTATTTGAAATTATTAATATGATAAGGGGTAACATGTTTTTGGTAATTTCTTGATAACTTGTGGATGATTGAATAGAGTGAACATGGGTGAAATGAACATGAAAAAAATGAATGGCTTAAAAGTGTATTTGGGTGGATTAATGGATAGAATAATAGAATTGATAGAATAATTAATTTAATATGTAAGTGAAAGGTGTGGAAATATAAAATTTTTATTAGAGTGATTTCATTTCCTAAGTAATTGTGGTACTATTTATATTGATGCTTTGTTATGGAAAGTGTTTATTTTATATTCAGTTATTATAATCTCTCAATGAATTTTTAATGTAATTTCTGGGAAGTGGTGAATAATGGTGAATGATGTGATATAACATTAAAGGCTTTGATGGATCATAGTAGGTACAATAAAGTTTCATTTATGTCCTTACTAAAAAGTATGTGGTGTACTGGTAGACCCTATAGGGTATTAATATGATGATACATGATAGGGATCATTCTTGGTAAGAGTAGTGTATAGGGTAGAGTTACAACAAATTTATTATATGCTATTGTCATGTATACAGATGTTATTATAGTGGAATGATTATGTGATATATATAAGGGGTCGTGCATGGTAGGAGGAGGGCAGGAGGATGATCCTTCATGTTCATCATACCTTACTATTATGGTTAGTGATGTGTGGATGGGATGGATGATATATATAGTGAGATAGGAAATGGGAATAAATTATATGTGGATGTAGGTGAGGTTGTGCAGTGGGGTGGTATGTAGTGGTGGAATGATGTCTTGGGATGGGATATTGGGATATGTGGACATATAATTCATGGTTTTCTAAGGAGTGGTATTCATTGATATTTTATCAAAGATGGTTTCATTCTCGTGTTCTTGATTATACACACAGAGGGATTTTCCATCTAGTTTGATACAAGTTTGAGTTTTAATGAAAATTCTAAGAGGTAAGAGAGGCTGACATGTCCTGACCAATGATTTGTTATGTTTTGATAATGGTCACGGATTTGATGATATTTCATAGTTTCAGTTATAGAAATGGGTTTTATTCATATAGGAATGGTTAAGCTTGTTGTAAAAAAAGAGTAAATGGTTGTGTGAAATGTGTAACATATAATTAAATAATAATTATTCATATTCATATACCTTATCATATCTACATATATTTTTTATAAGATTAATTTGGCTGATATCACTCATGCTCACATTTTAATATTTATTTTACATTTATGTTGATTTTATTTAGAAGGATGATTATACATATTACTCTCATATTCTCACCCCACCGAAAATTTATAAGTGTTTATAACATAGATCAATAGATATTGGAGTTGTTGTTCATGTATTTTATGTGAAGTTTCTAGTTGATCTAGAGTAATAGAGATCACAATTTCATGTATTTTATTGAATGTAGTATATTTGTAATGTTTGTATTATTGGTGTATTTAGAATGAATCATATAGAATGGAGTCTAATTATTGTTGATTAGTGGTTTTTTATTATTTCTAGGATTTTAAGAGGATATTGTGTTCCATTTTTGTGTTTATACAATTGGATTTATCTCTAACTTGAGGCCTATTGAAGGTTGGTATTGGGGGATACTCCAACCTTCATTGCCGAATTAGGATGGGTTTCAGTGAGGGAGGATCATGTCAATAAATATGTGAAATATTGTTATGACTTAATCATTATTTTGTTAAAATATATTTTAGATTGTGATTTTAAGAAATTATTATTATTATTATTATTATTATTATTATTATAAATGTACATAAAAATCATTATGAATCAAGTGTTTATAAACAATAATTTTTTAATATATATTTCTAAATTGATATAATATAACTATATAAATACAATAAATAGAATCCATATTGTATTCTATAGTTAGGATTTTTTGGTGATTGATATTTTCATACCATTAAGTTGATTTCATAATGTCATATAGTTATTTATAAATAATATATAATTTTCCATGTTATATATATACAAAAAATGGTTCCACATAAAAATTGTATAATGGTGGTGGTTATATACTTAATGGTCATGTAACAAAAAAAGAACACATATACCATCATTTTATAAGTCTAAATTTAATTTTTTTCAAGAAACATTTTTATTTCATGTCTTGTTATATTTTTATTATGAACCATATTTCTTACATGTATAATTTCTCTTAGAGAATATGAATTAAAATATATTATTAATCTATATTTTCATCTTATATTAAAAATAAATCTTTTTTCATGATTTCATTGTTATACCCAAATATTTATTCTATGGATAATATATTAATTTTTTTAATGGAAGCGTGTGATATTTATATCCCATAGTCATGAAATTTATATTCATTAATTTCAAATTTTATTAAAAATTAAATATTATTAATTTATAATATATATTTTCATTTTACATTAATTATATAATGGAACAATTTTTATCTTATCACATTCATTTTTTTATTTTTGACATTACTCTATATAATTGTTTCATTAAACTTAAAATTAAAATTAAAATTAAAATTATCATAATTAAAATATATGTGATATATATATATATGAACTCTAGGGTGTTAAGTTATCCTCCATTAAATAAATTTTATCCTTGTTCTTATTTATGTAAAATAATTACTTTCAAAAGTTAATCCATGTTGAATTAATATTATGATTCCTTATTATATTGTCCACTTATTTTCACTAACTATATTCATATTCATTAAAGTAATATTGATTAATTAATTATCGTTATTATCCAAAAAAATGTGAAAATGTTTTCATTATTGGTTTATAATACATATTCCTGAACCAACTTTCAAAAACAAAGTGTTTTATATCATATAGTTTTTCTTACTGAATCAAAAATTTACATCCTAATTCCCAAAAAACTAAACACTAATCTTTACCATACATTAATTTTAGTAATTTTATTTTTAATGTAATCCCTACATTTTTATATAGTTATTGAGATTATTCCTTTTATTCAAGAATTTTTTATTTTCTAATTAGTAGAATATCATAATATATTATTATGAAACAAGATTAATTATAAATAAGATAATAACTAGATATTATATTATATTAATATCTCATATATTTCACATTGGAATCATATTATTTAAAAAACCCCTAATAAATATTTTTCAGAATTTTTTAAGGTTTCACGATAAATTTTATAATCTATGTATTTTTGTTACTAAATGTAGTTCCAAAGGTTTCTATTAAAATTTTCCCTAATAAAAACTCTAACACCCATAATCATAGACACATAGAGCCGATGGGTTATCTGTTACATGGTGATGATAATACAATAGATTAAATTCCCATGAACAAGGTTTAGTAGTTATTATGAGACACTATATAGAAGCATTACATTAAAAATAATATATTTCATGAATTGAGTACAAATCAAAATTCAGTAATGTTATTTATAGATCTGGTCATATATAATTATCCACCTCGTTATCTGTGGAAATTAGTAAAACATAATAGAGGGTGATCTTAGATTCTTGATAATTAATAGCATACAATATATGCTAACATGGTATAATAATAGAACCAAAATATAAATTAAATTGATAAACCAATCATTCCATATGGATACATAATAAAAACATAATCTATGGATGTCCTAATAATATAAATAAAAACTCAAATGGATAATAATATATTGTTTCATATTGATTTAAAGTATAATTATAGACATGACAACCATACTGTTATGGACTCATACTGATACATTCTACATAAAATGGTAGGGATATACCAAATACCCTGGCTAGTTTGTCTAATAAGACCTACCAATGCATTAAGGGAATATATAATTATAAGACCTAGATTTCACTTAATAAATCCAATGAATTCATATTATGAAAGGAAAGGATAAACAATACAATACATAGTGTTCCACATGAAACTTTATCGTAAATAACAAAAAATAATCAATATTTATCTGTATTAATTGATCGGTATAAATTTTCTAAATATTTACCCATTTAAAGGATATCTAGTTGAATACCCTTTCATCTAAATAAATATGTATAACATATTCACATCGTATAAGATAATTGTATATATGATCAAGTCAATCGATTCCTTATTCTGGTTTGGGACTTAACGGAATGGTAAGGGATCCCTGTAATCCTATATATGAATTGGGTTCAAATCTAGGTGGTGGAATAATTTCCATGCTATTATAAAATTATAGTAGCATAATAATATTGATGTTACCTTAGAATGTACCGTTATAGTGTATTGTAGTAGAGGTACTATTCAGAAAAATTGGTATGTTGGGTTGTTTAACTAGGCCTACGAGCAATCCAAGTGGACCTCTAGGAATTATATAAGAGAAACTTCAATACTGGTCAACTAAAATATAGTGTAAGGATGGTCAAAGAAATATATAATTAGATGTGCATGGTTATATTTATAGTGACTCAGCTTAAAAACATTCAAGACCCCAATATGTCGTGGTGATGGAATACCACGAATGTATCTTTAGGAACATGTGTCAAATATAAAAGGTAGGATGGTGGGGAGGGATTATTTCAATGTGGGTCATTTTTTTCACTTATCAAAGGCATGTGAACATATGGGACTTCATTCCATGGAGTCTTTAAAAAAGGCCTATGTGCCTCTAGAACTTTAGGTCATCTAATAGTTTCTTCTCAACCCACATAAAGTAGAATAACTATTTACTAAGTACTCAGAGCATATCAGATTGATATATGGATAATAAAATTAATTATCATAGTCAACGTATGAATAAGTATGACTAGGTGAATTACAATTAATAATATATATAAAAATCATGGATTCATAATGGACAATAAGTACCGTTATAAAATAATGAATATATAATGTTAGTCTTTAGGTGATTTAAATTATTACGATGATCAATGAATTTAGTCAATTGATGATAAGAATTTTCTATAGTATGTGATCAAAGAATTTTTGGATAAATCCCATCTAATGAATAATTATGTTACCACAAATATTTTATATTCATTATATATATCAAATTTTCATTAGGAATAACCTCTATGATGACATGCATTGATAGAAAAGGTGAACTTGTTCCAAAATTAATCCAAATTCATTTTGGGGCAAGTAAAGGAACCAAAATCATAATCACTAAAATAAATCATTAAAAATTTTCCCCTATTATAAATGATACACTCATAATATAACAAATACAAGGAGTACTAAGAGATTTGAAAAATTGAGTTTATGGCTACATGTATGTTTAGGAATAGTAACGCCTTATGAACAAAGACTAATGTGAGTGAAATGGGTACTCATATAGGCTAATATATTTTAACAAATATGAATTATATTATGGAATAATAGAAATAATAACTTGTATTTTTTAAAGTATATAATAATTGGAATGTGAATAGGAATTTAAAGTGTGAGAAAAAGAACACTTACTTCGACATCGAAACAACTTATGAAAGGTTAATATGACTGGGAATTGAGAATTCTAATATTTATAATAGAAAAATGGGTAATAATAAAATAAATATAAAGTCCTTTATAAATATTAATTGGGAGTTTAAATGAGATTACATCAAAATAAATTCAAATAAGAAATGGATTGGGTGAAATATTAACCCTTACATTGGCATGGTGAAAACTTATGGAAAGGGTAAAATGAGAGTAATTGGATAGTATGTATAGGAAAAATATATAAGGGATGATATTATATTTTAAATATATGTATATCACCAAAAGAAAAATAAGTTTAAAAGTGTTTATTAGAACATGATTTCATTAGGAAAGTTAAATGCAGGGAATATAAACCTATACCATACCTAAACTTTTAAGATTAGAACCAATCCTATTAAACACCAAAAATAATCATGATTGGATTGAGATATATAATAGTTAATCCATGTGGGATATATAAATAGATAATATTTATTTTTATATGTAATAAATGAGAAAAAATGGTGGTTATTTACAAGTGTGGTGTGTAGAATTTCATGGAATAAAGTAATGAATATTTTATTTTTCCCTTATCTTAAGTTCCCCACAACCACCCATAGTACCCTATTTCATCCCATTCTACACTATAATTATTAGTAAAAAAATTATTCACAAATATCTAACATTTATGAGTTGGCTCATTCTTACCAACATATGAGGTCATATATTTCATATTTCATTGTATTTCAAAACATTTTACCATATTTTTCTATTTTTATGAAAGATTACCAAATTTCACCCCTGGAAAAATTCAACACCCTAATTCCAAATATTAAATAAAATTTATAAAATTATTATTATAACTATAATAAAATTTAATTTTTAAATAAATACTACAAAAAATATTTTTTGGGCAATGAATGCCACTCAAAACAACCAAATTACTTTTCTAGTGACCAGATTAATTCTCCAGTGAATTTCATAACCAAATATGATATCTGGTATATAAAAATAATCTTTCAAATAAATCAATTTAGTTTAAAAATAAAAATAATAAAATACCATAGAACATAGTTTTAATTTAAAAAAGTTACATTACCTTTAAATGAAATTATTTAGTGTATCAAACCACACATAAAGAATTATGTAATATTTTATTATAAAATAAATTATTGTTTAAAATTATAAGTTTGAAATAAAAATTAATTTTAGAGTGTAAATATTATGTATATTCACATATTTTTTCTTATAAGGCGCATAATATTAAATAAAAAAATATAAAATCTATATATTAGCTTATTGCATTATTTTAAATGTTTACATGTTACAGTTATATTACAATTATAATGTGTATAAATATATTAGATTTCATTAAATATATCTCTATTATAATGAAAATATTAAAATATAACTTTTAATATGATAAGTTTATTTCTAAAATTATCATGTATTTCATAAAATATATTTTATAAAACTATAAGAAATTTTTATTATTCTCTAACATATACCAAAAATTTCATTTTCATTTAGGGGTTAATAATACTTTCATGTAAATTATCATTAACCCATTAATACATTAGAACTATACAATATGATAAATAAAATACAATATAATTGTTAAGTTGGAATATATAGATGAATTTTATTTTCATACATTTAATGGAACTTCATAAGATCATATATTTATATATAACTAATAAATAATTTATAATGACACCCGCACAAAATATGGTTCCACATAACAATTATAGAATGGTGATAAATGCATACTCAATGGTCATATAACAAAAAAATAACCCATAAACCGTCGTATTATAATGATAAAGTAATGTCTTTCTATCAACAAATTTATTTCTTTTCTTGGACTATTTTTCTTATGAAGCATTGTTATTATGTGTTCAATGTTTTTTTTGAGACTTTGTGTTAAAATATATTATATTTTTACTTTTATATTTACTATTCATGAAAAATGTTTATTTATTGATTTGATGAATATATAAGAATATCTATTCTATGGATAATAAATTTATTTATTTTTAATTGAATGGAAGGACATTTATATCCCTTAGTCATGGAATTTACATTCAATAATCTTTTATTTTATTCCAAAATAAATATGGATTGATTATATCATATTTTTTATTTTAAATTAAAAATTCAATGAATATATTTTTATCTCATCATATTCATTTTATTATCATTGACATTATTAATAAGTTTTCTTCCATTAAAAGAAAATTAAAATTAAAAATATTGAAATTCAAATATATGCTATATATGTACAAACGTTTAGAAAATTTACATACAACAATGGTAGATGATAATGGTTATAGGACTCCTAACCTTGGATGATATTTCCATTGTAATTAACTCAATGGATATATCTATGGGAAAATATCATGTCCACAAAGGTTTACCAATGTGACAACTATTTCTATGGACGCGTGACTGTAATGACACGTATATTTTCAAAAATGTGCTCTATGATTTTTTAATCTCAAGTCTCCCGCATGAAACTAAAACTTCCTTAACACTATAAATAATTTACCTTATATATATATATATATGAATGTATAGATAAAAATATATTTAAATTTTATTATTATGTAATTTGGCCCCAATAAACCATGGCAATAACACTTGTTCAACCATGACTGGCTTCAGAACATATTCATAACCCTTGACATTGAACTCTACAACCATAGTTAAATGTGACTGAGGTGATAGAACATAGGTGAGGGGGTTACAACCATGACACAAAACTATCCATTACTATTGAGGTCGAGGCTAGAGTCTATGGTCACAATTCTTATCTGATCGTGGACATTAGCTCATTCCCATTCCATTGGCATGGTAAAAAAATACCCATGCTTTCACAGGTGAAACAATATCTATGGTCTAGCTTTGACCATATTTATAGGTGGGATATAGCTGTGTAAAAAGTGGAATAGTATCTATAGGTGCCCTATTCACATCACAAAAGTCAATATTGGAAAAATTGGCATGGACATAAGCTAGTTCTTCAGTAGTGATATATATATATATGTGTGTGTGTGTGTGTGAATTTTGGGGTGTCATACTTTGGAAGACTAGTGTAACAACCCAATGTTTTATCAATTAAATTACCTTCTTATAATAATTTCTTTATATTATAATCACATAATATTACATATAGAACACAATACAAACTTTATAAATGAATTATGAGTGAAATAAAAGGTATTTCTAGAAGTTAAGTAACATATACCAAAGGAATAGTAACTTGACTTTTGGAATAGTAATGTGACCCTTCTGAATAGTAAACTGGCCAATTGAATAGTAACCTCCATAATGAAAGTATAAATAAAATTTATCCATCTTATAAGTGACAATGTGATATAATTATATCATAGTATAAGTAAGTAAATATTTTAAAAATTATTAATTTATTGTTGGAATGTTTTTAAGTCATAAATATTTAATTAGAATTTTATGATTAATTTAATGATTAAAAAAATCATAAAATATATTCATAAATTTATATTTTTATGTTTTATGATTATAAAATAATTTTGTGAGACCTTTATTTATTTTTCAAAGTCTTATAAAATCAGTTATAATTTTAAAATATGTAATTTCGAGTAAATTATGATTTTAATTAAAAATTAAATTTCACATATTTAGAAAATTATTTTCATAAAACAGAGTTCATTTTGAAATTATAATTTTCAAAAAATTGTTAGTGTAAATTTTTGGGATTTTTATGAAATGCTTGAATTTTTTGTGAATAGTAAAATATTGTAATTTATGGTATATATACATTATATGTTAAATACACTATTAATTGCGTCATGGATTATGTAAGCACCATTTTTTCAAACTCACATGATCTAATTATTGTATTTATTCTCATGAATCATCACTATTTGTTTTATTTAGAAAAATAATAATCCAATGAATTAAATATTAAGAAAACACCCCTCTCCTACACTATAAATACCACCCCTCACTACTTCTTCTCCTAAAACCTCTCAATCCTTTTTCCATGACCAAATTCTGATAAAATATATTCCCATTCCCCTTACCCACATTTATGAGCTCTTCTTCTCATCAAACCAAACCCTCTTCCCTATGGAGACTCTCAAGGAGGATAAATTCAAGAGGTGTATTCCTCTTTCTATTTATTCTATTTTATTTTTAAGATATTTCTTTTCTTTTTCTATCCACACCTCCCCTTATCAAAATGGTATGATAACTACATTACCTTAAATATACAGTAATTTTGTTGTGATAATGGAATAATTCCTCATCATCTCTCCTTCCCCTCCTTTTATACTAAAAATGAAAACACCGTCTAATATGTGTTAATATATCACATCCAAGGATGATGGGTTTTCAATTTATATTACCATCTTCAAGTATGGTAATGAAAAAAAATTATGGTTTAAACAGGTTATAATATATTTATTATATCTTATTTAATGTTCTATAATACTTTTCTATACATGATATTAATTTATAAAATAAAATGAGTTTGTTGTGATTGAAAAACTGCCAAATCAATCCAAGTGAATATCATTAAAATTTAATTTAATGAGTCATACTAATCCCATATAATCAATGAATTTTATAAAAAAATTATCTTATTTAAGTTCATTAATATAATATAATTACACTTCTGTAAAAATATTCCCATTTTACATGAACTCCCATTTTCTTATTTAAGAAAAGTAATCAGGAAAACTAAGAAAACAAGCACTCACGAATGATGAAATTGAACACTATAAATCATCAAAAAGGGTATAAAATAACTTACTAAAATGATACTAAATAAATTAAATATATAAAAAGTTATGTACTTATTAATTAATGAATCTAATTTGGTTATTCAGGACATTAATATCAATTCAAGAATGCCTTCAGACTTAAGGTAAGGGATTCTTCCCGAACCTCCATTATTTCTTTAGGCTACTCTTTACTTATTTTTACCCAAATGAAATTCTATTTTATTTTATTTTACATATTATAAATGGTTTTTATATGTTCCAAACTTATTTATCATGATCTAATAATCCTTATTTTTTGGGATATACATATTTTTAAAAGGTTTTATACTCAATTATTTTCGATAAGAAAGACCGATTTAAGGGAACTTCCCAAATTCTTACCCATTTTAAAGTGTACTATATAATATATTTTGAGCCACCATTATTTTTATAAAATCACTATTTTTTTATTAAAACTTTCTTGGTTCACTTCAGGTTTTATATAAAATATTATTCCATTTTCTATTTTAAAATATCTTTAATATTTTCCTTAAACCGCACTAAAATGTTTTAATTCTTATGTTTCATAAATACTCTTTTTACATGTTATCACTTAAATTTAAAATAACTTATAATAATATATTCCTATTTTACCTTATTAATTTCCATGTATTATTTAATTCCTTTCTTTCATGTACCTCATTATGATATTCCCTTATGTTATACATTTTGACAGGATTACGATACCCAATTCTTACTATGGGTAACCCATATGTTTATGATTGATTACTTATGTATGATTATTCATGTGTCACACATATTCATAAAAGTGTTATTATGGGTATGCCTAAATAGAGCTCTAATTAAATTGGTAAATTTTAGTATTATTAGACTTTATGTGCAACGGTCCAGGTGGTCAGCCCTGACTCATGCTCCATGTGCAACGGTCTTGGTGGTTAGCCTTGACTCATGCTCCTCTGTGTGAAACAAGATTTGACTAATGATAAAGTCATATTTTATGTTTCCAACACATTACTATGATTCCATGATTATATTATCTCATGCTCTATATGTTATTATTCCCTATATTTAATCATCTTTCATGCCTTTTTATACCGTTGTGTTATGTTTTCTAACCCATGTGCTATGATTTATTTTAATGTTTATTACATTACTGGAATTTTTTATCATACCTTTGTTCATTTTATCCCTATGTTATCCTATGAATATGTATGAGCATAATGGAATTTTTTATCTCATTATGGAGATTAAATAAATTATGTTTAATTATGTACATAATCTTCCAAGACACTAGACTTTATGATCCTTGGCGTGTAATTTGATGTTTATGTATGCTTAAAATTATTTATTGATATGTCTAAAAGGATAGGGTCTCTATAGTTGGTATCATAGGAAGTTCTAGTTATTTTTGGATATTATTACTAGATCACTTTATTAATAACCTTATGGATAAGACTAAGTATAAGAAAACATCCCTAAATTTTAGTAAGTATAGAGTAAGTGGTTTATCGAGAAAATGCATCCCTGAATAGATACCATAAGTGGACATAGTTATGTAATATATTTACATTGGGGTAAAAAATCCAAAAAACTATGTTGGTATTGACTCAGGGTAACCTGGTACATGACAACGGGCCTTACTGTGCACCTAGTTTGACGCTCATAGGGGATATGCTTTGGTAAATTCATAATCTCATTACAAACCATTACTAAGGGAACAAAGAAAATTTATATAAGAATATATGTTAGGAAACATATTATGGATAATCTATATTGAAACCTAGGGAATCGTAATTTATGATATACCTTTCCTTTACAAGTTTATCCCTTTATCTTCAAAGTTTTCTTTTATTATGCTAAGCATTCTAGCCCCCTAATTGCACATTATTTGTTTTAGTTACTGGAAGGAAATAGAATAACATGTGACAATAATAAATGTGATAGACAATGTGATTATTTACCTAATTATATTCCAAATATGATTGTAATAGGTGGTCAAAACATTATGATAGTACTGGATCAGCTGCCTCAATTTATGAATAATAACATGAATCGTGTGGAATGCCCTCTTTCTCTATAGAAATATAAAGTTGTCATCGAATCCTTCATGAAGTAAATTCATCACATGTTTAGTGTATCTTCTGATCCCCTCCTTTCATAATAATGTATTAATTCCATTAAATAGATATTATCATTCCTCCAGTACTCAAAAAAAGAGAAAGTTGTACTGGAGGTCTATCGTTTTATTGGGGAATCAGAACAGTAGTGGACACTAATCAAGAATATGAATTCCAAGGAGGAAATTTATTCCAAGATTAATAGGAATTCAAGAATTTTTTTAAAATTAATATTTTCCCCGAACCCTCTATCTCAATATGGAAATAGAGTTCCTCATACTTAATTAGAACAAAGATGAGTCTATTAGGGCATATGAAGAAAACATTACAAGGCATGTAAGATATGCCTCAAATTTTTTAATGAACACCAAAATCAAGGTGGATCACTTATTTATTGGACTAAATCCAAGTCTACAAAAATCATTGGTGATTCGATACATCGACAGTTGTGAATAGATTGTCTGTTTTGATCTCAAGGTTGAAATAGAGTTTTGGAGACTCATAGTGGTCTCACCAGCCCGATGAAAAAAAGAGGAATGTGGAGTCTAATATGGGTGGTTCAAAAAGTAAATTCCATGATCGAAATAATACCGAACAACCCACATATTAAAATTTTGGTAAGAATCATCTTTAGAAATATCTAAAGGGGACCAAGAATTGCTTCAAATGTGGAATAATGGGTCATTTGGATAAGAACTTACAAAGGGATGTGAATAATTCCACTAATTTGGAAGAATAAAGTAAAGTTCATATCAACACTCAGCCTATGGTGTAGTTTTACAACTGCAAGGAATGTTGGAATTATGCAAACCATTACCCTTAGACAAGGGTTGCTAGAGGCAATCAACAACAACCTATAAGGAAACAAGGAAGATCTTATGCTATCACTACTATTTAGGTGGAGCTAAAAAATGATGTGGTGATAGTTACACTAGTTATTCATTTAAGAATAAAAAATGTGTCATTTGATTCTGGTTCTACGCATTCTTTCATATCATGCAATTTTAGTATAACTATTCAAGCACCACCTCAAAATATTGAGGTTGTGTTATCTGTGAGAATATAAAATTGTAAAATTGTTACATCTAAAGTGTTTAACTCATCCACGGTTAATTTTTGTGGACTAAACCTCCCATAAAATCACGTCATACTTCGTTTGGTGGAGTCTGATGCTATATTGGTCAAGGATTGTCCATTTTATACAAAGCCAACATCAACTATTGGGAATGGGATATCACTCTTCACATCTCAAATCATATTCCAATTATATACAAGTTTAAAGAGGAAGATGAATATTCTTTAAAATAATTTTCTCAATTGTGAATATTACTAATTTATGAGAAATCATTCTAGCTCAAATGATTGAGAAAAATAATAGAATCATGCTCGAAGACATTCCTATCATGGGGGGATACATTGATGTGTTCCCTGAAGGGTTTCTTAGTCTTTATCCTGATTAATAAGTTTAGTTCTCAATTTAACTTATTCCTAGATATCTACCTATACCAAAGACACCTTATAGAATGGCCAACATTGAGCTGGAAGAACTAAAGAAGCAGTTATAAGAAAATCTGGACAAGGGTTTTATATGCCTGAGTACTTCACTGTGGGGTGCATCAGTCCTCTTAATCAAGAAGAAGGATGGATCAATGCGCCTGTGTATTGATTATCGTGATATCAATAAAATAAAAATAAAGAACAAGTATCCCCTACCACAGATAGATTATATGTTCGATTAGCTATATGGGGAAAGTTTTTTCTCTAAGGTGGACCATCAATCGAGATATCACCAATTAAAGGTGAGTAAGGAAGCTATTCCCAATAATTCCTTTTGAATGAGGTATGGACACTATGATTCCATAGTGATTCCCTTTAGACTCACTAATGTTCCATCAATTTTCATGGATTTAATGAATAGAGTATTAAGATATTACCTCAACAAATTTTTGGTAGTCTTTATCGATGATATTATGATATACTCTAAGAGAAAGGAGTAACATGAGGAGCATTTTAATACTATGGTGAAGACTTTATGAAGGGGTAAATTTATGAAAAGTGCAGAAAATGTGAGTTCTGGATGGAGGAAGTATCATTCTTGGGGCATGTTATCACCATCAATGGGATATCTATGGACCCTTCCAATATAGAGGAAATTGAAGAGTGGCTCATGCCAGCATCTGTAATGGATATCCATAGTTTCCTTGTCCAGGAGGAGTATTACCAATGATTTATGAAGAACTTATCATGATTGTCAAACCTAATGACCAAGCTAACACATAAGGAAGTGAAGTTTTTCTAGACTCAAGAATGTAAGGAAAGCATTAAGGAGATCAAAAAGAGTCTTATCACTACACTCGTACTCATACTCCCAACAATTCGAGAACTATTTATGGTATACAGTGATGATTCAAAGAAAGGGTCGGGCTGTTTACTAATGAAAAATGATAAATTAATAGCCTATGCCTCAAGGAAGTTGAAAATTCATGAGCAAAACTATCCCAAACATGATCTACAGTTTCCAACTATGATCTTTTTGTTCAAAATATGGCATCATTATATCTATGGAGAGAGGTATGAGATAATAAAAAGAGTATAAAATATATATTAACACATAAGGATATTAATATTAACCAGTGAAGATGGTTAGTGCACATCAAATATTATGACTTCTCAATCCACTACCATCTCGATAAGGAAAATAAGGTGGTGGATGATCTATGTAGAAAGGATCGTTAATATTTATTAATGGTGATAATTGAGAAAGATCCAATCTTCTTAGACTTAAAAATAATAGAAATGGAAATACTTAATGGAGGAACATCATCAATACTTTATCAAAAAAAATTACACCATCCCTCATGGATAAAATAATGGATTCTCATAGAATTGATGTGGAAATTCAGAAAATATTGGAAGCTATCATAATTGGGAAATCCTATGAGTTCAAGATCAATGAGGATGGATTTGTAATATTTGGTTCATGACTTTGTGTACCATCCAATCCAATGAAAAAAAGGAGATTTTAAATGATGTGTATAGCTTAACCTTCTCTATTCACCTAAGGAGCACAATGATGTATAGAGATCTCTAGGATAACTATTAGTGGGAGAATATTGAAAAGGATATCACTGAGTATACATAAAAGTTCTAGGTATGTCAATAAATTAAGGCTAAATGGAAAAATTATAAAGGGATGGTGCAACCATTATGCATACCAACATAGAAATAGGAAAAAATCACCATGGAATTTATCACTAGACTTCCAAAGACATCCAGAGGAAATAATGCTATATGGGTTATTGTGGGTCATCTTACAAAGACGCTCACTTTATCTCAATTCAAGAGGACTTCTCATTGGATCAAATTATATGGATATATATCAAAGGGGTTTTAAGGTTGCATGGAGTGCCACAATCTATTATATTTGATCGAGATTCGAGATTCACCTCGAAGTTCTGATAAATTCTTCAACATGCTCTAAGAACTCATCTGAGCTTCATTACAACCTATCATCCTAAAACTGATAGAAAATATGAGAAAACTATTTAGACACTAGAATACATGTTGATAGTGTGTTTTATGGACTTCAAATCAGGAAGGGACCAACATCTATCTCTTTTTGTGTTCTCTTACAATAATAGTTTCCACTCCATCGTCTGAATGGCTCCATATGAAGCCCATTATGGGAAAAGGTGTAGAAAACCAGTGTGTTGTGATGAATTTAGTGAGAATAAATATCTAGGACCTGAAATGGTTGAAGAAATTGTGGAAAAGGTTAAAACCATTCAGAAACACATCAAGGTATCCCAAATTCAACAAAAGAGTTATGCAAACAATCATTGATGAGACCTTGAGTTCAAATTTGGAGACATGGTATTCCTATGCATGTCTTCATGGAGGAAGGTCTTGAGATTTAAAATTAATGGAAAGTTAAGTTCTAGGTATATCGTCCTCTTTGAGATCCTTGATTATATTAGAGTTATGTCCTATCAAATAGAACTTACACCTACCATGTCTAATGTACACAATGTATTCCATGTATCCCTCTTAAGGAAGTACATACTAGATCCCTCACATGTACTGACTTCAGAGGTGGTATAGTTGGAGAATGATATTTCTTACGAGGAGTAACTAGTGAAGATTGTGGATCATAGAGATAAAATTCTACACAATAAGACAACTCACCTGGTCAAATTTCTTTGGTGGAACCATAAGTACGAAGAGGAAACATGGGAACTGGAGGAAGCTATGAATGAAAATTACCCACACTTTTTTTTAGCTTATAATGTAAAACAAAATTTTTAGGGTGAAATTTCATATGGGGGAAGAATGTAACGACCAAATTTTTTATCAATGGAATTCCATTATTATAATTATTTCTTATATTATAATCACATAAGATTATATATAGAACATAATACAAAATTTATAAATGATGAATTAGTGAAATAAAATATATTTCTAGAAGTTAAAAAACACATACCAAAGGAATGGTAACTTGAATTTTGGAATAGTAATGTGACCCTTATGAA
Organism: Viscum album; assembly: GCA_963277665.1. Classification (NCBI taxonomy): domain Eukaryota; kingdom Viridiplantae; phylum Streptophyta; class Magnoliopsida; order Santalales; family Viscaceae; genus Viscum; species Viscum album. The sequence continues at coordinate 877,865,816 of OY728136.1, forward strand.
TAGTAAACCATCATATTGAATAGTAACCTCACTAATGAAAGTATAAATAAAACTTTTACATCTTATAAGTGAAAATATGATATAATTATATCATAGTATAAGTATGTAAATATTTTAAAAATTATTAATTATGTGTTGGTATTTTTGTAAGTCACTAATAATTAATTAAAATATTATGAATAATATAACAATTTAAAATAAAATTTATTTTCATAAAATTTATTCATAAATTAATATTGTTATGTCTTATGAATATAAGATAATTTTATGACACCTTTTTTAGTATTTCAAAGTGTTATAAGATGAGTTATAGTTTTAAAATATGTATTTTTTGAGTAAATTATGATTTTAATTAAAAATTTAATTTCTCATATTAGAAAATTACTTTTATAAAATTGAGATCATTTTTGAATTATACATGTCAAAAATGGTAGGGTTAATATTTGGGTTTTTTTTGAAATACATGAATTTTTTGTGAATATTAAATACAGTAATTTACTATATATATATACATTATAAGTTAAATACACAATTTATAGAGTCATAGTTGATTTAAGAACCATTGTTTACAACTCAAATTATCTAATTGATTTATTTAGTCTCAAGAATCAGCACTATTTCTTTTCTTGAGAAAAATAATAAACTAATGAATTAAATATTGAGAAAACATCCCTCTCATCCACTATAAATACCACCCATCGCCACCTCTTCTCCTATGACCTCTCAAGCCTTGTGCCTTGTCCAAATTCTACTAAAATCTCTTACCAAGACCCATAACAACATACAAGATCTCTTTATCTCATAAAATACCAAAACCTATTCCCTAAGGAGGCTCTCAAAGAGGATAAATTCATGAGGTAAATTCCTATTTCCGTTTCATTTATTTTCTTTTCAAGATCTTTCTTTTGTTTTTATCTTCACGCCTCCTATAATACAAAGAGTGTGATAACTACAGTAACATAAATATACTATAGTTTTGTTATTATAATGGAATAATACATCATAATCTCTCCTTACCCATCCCTTTATACTAAAAATTAAAACACAGTCCGAGATGTGTTGATTTAACACATACAAGGACAACAAGTTTTGAATTTCTATTACCATGTTCAAGGCTGGTAGTGAAAAAAAAATTATGGTTAAACCAGATTATAATATATTTATTATATACTATTTAATGTTTTGGAATCATTTTTTATGTGTGATATTAATTTATAATACCAAATGAGTTTTTTGTGATCGAAAAACTGCCAAATTAATCCAATCGATTATCATTAAAATTTTATCTAATGATTCATCATCATCCCAGATAATCAAATTAATTGTATAACCATTTTATATTTTTTAATTTAAATAATATAATATAATTATACTTCTTGAAACCATTCCCAATTTACATAATCTCCCATAATGTTATTCAATCAGACTAATCATCAAAACTAAGAAAACGAGCACTCACGAATGATGAAATTGAACACTATAACTCATCAAAAAGGGCATAAAAATGTTATAAAATGATACTAAATAAATTACATGTATAAAAGGTTCTATAATTATTAATTAATGAATCTAATTTGGTTATCTAGGTTATTAAGATCAACTTGAGAACACCTTCATACTTAAGATAAGGGATTCTACCCAAACCTCCATTATTCCTTCAGGTTACTCTTTACTTATTTTTACCCAAATGAAATTATATTTTATTCTTATTTAATTATTCTAAATTTTGTTTATATTTTCCTAAATCATGTATCAAGATCAAATCATCCTTATTTTTCAATGATATACAAATTTTTAAAAGGGTCCCTGCTCAATTCTTCTCGATAAGCAGGCCCGATTTAAGGGAACTTCATGAATTCTTACCCATTTTAAAGTGCACTCTATAATATTTTTTAAGCTACCATTATTTTTATAAAATAAATATTTTTTATTAAAACATTCTTGGTTTACTTCTGGTTTTATATATTATATTATTTCATTTTCTATTTTAAAATCTCTTTAATATTTTCCTTAACCCGCACTAAAATGTTTTAATTCTTATGTTTCGTAAATACTCCTTTTACATGTTATCACTTCAGTTTGAAATCACTTATTAAAATATATGACTATTTTACCTTATGAATGGCTATGTATTATTTATATCCTTTATTTCATGGACCCCATTGTGATATTACCTTATGTTATTCCTTTTGAAAAGATTATGATTCCCAATACTTACCATGGGTAACCCTTATGTTTATGATTGATTCCTCATGTCGAACACATATTCATGGACATGTTAATGATGGGTGCACCCAAATATCACTCTAATGCATTGGGTAAAGTTTAATATAATAAGACATTATGTGCAACAGTCTTAGTGGTTGGCCTTGACTCGTGCTTCTTGTGCAACGGTCTTAGTGGTTAGCCTCGACTCATGCTCCTCTATGTGCAATGATCTTTGACTCATGTTAAATTAATTTTTATGTTTCCTCCACATTAAAATGATTCAATGATTATATTATCCCATGTTCTATATGTTATGATTCCATATGTTTAACCATGTTCCATGCCTTTTTATGTCGTTATGTTATGTTTCTAACACTTATGATAAGCTTTATTTTAATAATTATTCCCTTATTGGGATTTTTAGCTCATCCATTTGTACATGTTATCCCTAGGTTATCCTATGAAGATGTATGAGCACATTGTAAGTTAGTATCTCATTATAGATATTAAATAAAATATATTTTTATTCTATTTAATTATGCACCTAATCTTCCAAGACACTACACTTTATGGTCCTTGGATTGTAATTTGATGTTTATTTGTGTTTAAAATCATGTAATGATCTATGTAAAAGTCTAGGGTCACTATAAGTAGTTTGTGACATGATAATAGTAAAGTTAATTTTATGAAGAGTCATTTTACTCTTCCAAAAAAACCATAAAGTTAAAATTTTTAAAAAGGTGTGTAAGAATAGAGTGGAATTCAGAATAGTTATTTCACTATTTTGAAATGCCATTTCACTATAAAAAAATTGAAAAATTACTGGTTTCATATTGAACACTATTAGATTATTCTTGGGTATAACAATTTGTGAAATTATGAGTTTTGTGAAAATAATGTGCATTAAAAATATGTGAGTTATAAAATCAAATATTCTAAAGGGGAAAATAATATTTGATGATTCTGAAGATATTATTTAATGTTAAAAACATAATTATTCTTTTTTATTACATAATTCATGATTTAGTTGAAGAATATTTAATGTTAACAGATTGGGGAAATAAATTTTCTTTTTAATTTTTGATTTTTAAATTGGAATATTTAAAAAAATCAATATTGGTGATCAAAAGTTGAAGGAGTTATTTAAAATAAATACAAAAAATATGTTAAAGTCCATTATTATTTTAAATAGAATTAACAACGTTATGAATGATGTCAGAAATGCCCGTGGGGCACAGGTGAGTTGGTTAAAGGCGGTGGCGTCCTGACCCCGAGGTTCCGGGTTCAAGTCCTCGTAAGGAAACACACACTATATGCTAGAAAACTACTCGTGGGGCCCTCTACCTCGTTGGGAACTGGCCTAAGCCCAAGGGTTGGCCACCTTGGGCCTCACTAGGGACGTGTGGCACGCAGGTGGGCAGGCCAACCCAATACCTCGTTACCCAACAACAAGTTTTGTAGTTGGAGTTTGGCTTAGTGGTAAGCACCCCGTAATCCTACATAAAAAATGGGGGTTCAAAACCCATGGGGTGCAGGTACTGTAGCATCACTGTAGCGACTATAGCTATGGTGCTACTGTTCATCGGCGGGTACTGTAGTGGCGGTGGGTACTGTAGCAGCCAAGTTACTATTCACAGAATGGGCCTTAGGCAAAAAATTTGGGCCTACGGGCTATGTAATGGGCTACATTCCCACTGAGCCTTTGGGCTATGTAATGGGTCTCCCTCTACCCAGTTCAAAGAGGTCTTTGCTTTGTATTAATAATAAAATGAGGCTTCAGCCCCAACCTTTAAAAAAATGAATGATGTTAGAAATTAAAATAACAATAATATTGTATTGAGATTATATATGAAGTGTATAGTCTCAATATGGATTCAATACTGCTGTCATTGAATTAATCACATCATGACAAAAAGTGCTACAACATAATATACAAATGTAGTTTAATTTCATATAGAAATGAGAAGACTTCTTTATTTTTAGAGGTTGTGGAAATGTTTTGAGAAAAACATCTACAGGACTTCTATGAGAATATAGTGAATATTAATTTGGATTAGATAAATGAGAAGAATAAAAATATGAATGGTGTTTATAGAATTACATTGGGGATAATAAGTTATGAAAAACATTATATACCAATTGTAACGTCCCAGTTCCGGAAGCCACCCAGAGCCGCCCCGTACCCGGTTGGTCACATGGCCTCAAGCACATTTCCCCAAACGCCAGAGGCTTCCGACTAGTAGAGAGGGCCTTGGGTGTGATATTGGGGAAACTATGCACTCGTTGGTAGAGTACACAGCGGAAGAAGAATAAACATACAATAGCGGAAGCAGTAATAACCAACAATATAATAGCGGAATACTAAATCAACAAACTGGATCACATATGTATATATATGAAATTATGCATGATACATAACTAGGAAAGCATCCAAACAAGTCACAATGCTAGAAAACACTACAGCACCAAAACAAGTACAAAAATAAAAGTAAACAACTCCTCAGCATCGCGAGCCAAAACTCGGCCCCATGCTCTCCTGCTCCAAGCAATCAAGTTCCAAAAGTCGAAGGGCACTTTCCCTTGTCTATACCTGCATCAAAATAGTCTTCTTAGGCCCAAAAGCATGTCCTAAACAGGGTGTGAGATAAAATCTCAGTTGGAATTCACCCGAAGATATGTGCCTAACAGTCAGTCAGTATATGGCAGGTAAAAGTACAATAAGCAGCAAACAGAAACAGCAAATAGTAGGAAGTAAATAGTAAGCAGTAAAATAGGATGATACATAGAAGAAAACAATCCACAACCAATCAAAAGTAGTGAGACAAACAGCTAACAAGCTGGAAACCCTCTGGTAAGTACTCGCACCCATCCCCTCTGGTATTATCCAAGGAGTACCACAACCCTCTGGGCAGTGCAATCATCCTAACCCCTCTGGCTTGGTCATACGAATTTATGAGACTCTCTGGGGAAGTTCACTTGGTCAATTCCCCTTATAGTCTAGGTTAGTCAGGGACTCTCTTGAGGAAGATCACGTGGTTTAACCCTCTTAGCCTCAAGGTCTAGAGACTCTCTGAGGAAGCTATCTCTATCAATTCCTCATATAGCCTCATGTATACCACAGACTCTCTGAGGAAGCTCACTCTGTCAATTCCTCCTCTAGCCTCGGAAGGTTATTAAAGAGATTCAAACAAGGTAAGACTCTCTGAGGAATCTCACTCGGTCTACCTTCCTGTAGTATATAAAATCGAAGACTCTCTGGGAGCTCACTCAGTCCATCCACTCTATAGTCTGTAATATCTAAGACTCTCTGGGAAGCTCACTCGGTCTATCCCTTATAGTCTACAGCACCAGGTTCTCTCAGCCCCATGCCAGTATGTGCATAATAATTCTATAAGGCCAAATTACACCTATAGAGATACTTGGCTAACCAAAGTACACCAAAAGAGATACTTACCTAAACATTCTATGAGGGAACAATCATGTCATGAGTTTCACTTCAACCTATAACCACGAGGCATGAAAACAGGTGTAGAAGCCAAAGGAAAACGAGACCCAAAGGTCGTAAACAGAAAAAATAAAGGGCAAAATACATCCAAGAACAATAAATTATCCTCTAACAATGTAAATTTACCTCTAAAAAAGCATACAAGCAAGGTAGAAAAACAACGAGGGAAAAAAGGTAAACACGCAATACCCCGTTCACGGGTATTGGTGGAATTCGCACATAAAACTCAGATACTTTGAACGGTAAGGCACAAACCATCTTCCTCGATCCTAGGAGATTGATATACTTGAACAACGATGGCTGATTCTCCCTAGAATGTCTTAGATCTAAGAAAATGCACAAAACGTTCAACCTTAGATAACTTGAGAAGGAAGAAGAATTGGAAAACAAGCCTCAAGCAGAAGGAAGAAATCACTGCTGCACTTCCAACACAATCGACCGTGCTCGAATCTGAGAATGGACGGAGAGGCGGGGGCTTGGGGAATATCCAGTTGTATGGGTCGCTCTCGGACAAAGAACATGAAGAAGGGGTGTGTTCTGTCTGTTAGGCGCGACCCCGGTGCATTTTGTAAAAAAAAAGTACACAGCGTGTATTTTTAAAGTACATGGCGTGTAGTGGTTTTTTATGTACTCCACCAAAATAGGCCTCCACATCACCCCTACACACTGTGTGTGTGGACCAGGCATGGCCAGCACACGGCTTCGAGCCAGAGAAGAGTACACGGCATGTACTCAAAAAGTACACGGCGTGTACTTCGAAATTTTCCAGAAACTCCATGTTTCTTAAAAACTCCAGAAAAAGGAAAAGCGTACCTGAAACGAAGATATGGGTTCTTAAAAACTTCCCCCCTTAAAGAAATTTGTCCCCAAATTTCCCTAGGTGGGCATAGAAGAAGGATCCTCGAACAGCTCCAACCACTGCGATCAAACCTTGGCCTCCCTCTCCCAAGTCTTGTCCTGTAATCATTCGTGTTGTCATAGCACTCGTACGAGAGGAACAGACTGGCCTCGGAGAACCTTTGTAATGCGATCTACAATCCGGATAGGATGATCTTAAAATGACGCATCTGCTTCGAGCTCAACCTCCGTGGGTTGAATGACATCAGACGGGTCTGAAAAGTAATATCGGAGCTGAGAGACGTGGAAGACATTGTGCATAGCTCAGTACCTCTGAGGTAGCTGAAACTGATAGGCGACCGGCCCAACTCTCTCTAACACCTCAAATGGCCTGATTTATAGCATTGAAAGCTTACCCTGTCTCTGAATCCTCTTGTGTCCCAACCTCGGTGCGACACGTAGGAAAACCTGATCTCTGACCTCGAACTCCAAAGGTCGTCTCTACTGATCAGCATAAGACTTCTTTCGAGACTGTGCTGTATCCATCCTCTTCCTAATAAACCCTATCTACTCTAAGGTCTCCTGAACAAGACGAGGTCCTAGAAAAGCTGCCTCTCCTGCCTCCATCTAGTATAAGGGTGATCGGCATGGCCTACCATACAAAGCCTCGTATGGTTCCATCTGAATGGTCGCCTGAAAACTGTTGTTGTAGGAAAACTCCACAAGAGGTATATGCTTCTCCCAAGAACTATCGAAGTCTAGAATGCAAGCTCAAAGCATATCCTCAATCACCAGGATTGTATGCTCGGACTGGCCATCTGTCTAGGGATGGTATGTTGTACTCAAAAGTACCTATGTACCCAAAGCCTTCTAAAGTCCCTGCCAGAACCGAGAGGTAAAGTGTGCGTCCCTGTCTGAAATAATGGAGTGTGGAACTCCATGTAGACGTACAATCTCTCAGATGTACAGTCGTCCCAGATCATCAACACTGAAGGTTTCCTTGATCAGAAAGAAGTGTGCAACCTTCATAAGCCTGTCGATGACAACCCAAACAGCATCACTTCCCCGAGGTGATCTCGGAAACCAGGTCATGAAGTCCATCGCGACGTCATTCCACTTCCACTCTGTAATGGGTAACTACTGTAAAATCCATGTCAGTCGCTGATGCTCGGATTTCACCTGCTGACAAGTAGAACATCTCATGACAAAACTATCAACATCCCTCTTCATACCTGGCCACCAGTACTGGCAATGAAGATCTCGTACATTTTGGTGACTCTAGGATGAACTGCCCAAACTGAGGAATGAAAATCTCGCATCATCTCCTCGTGTATGTCTGATGGCACCCATACGCGTCCCTAGAAACGCAAGATCTCATCCTCACCCATTGTCCATCCAGGAAGAGGGTCCCCTCCTGACACACTATCCCACAGAACCAAGGCCTCTGAGTCTGATAGCTACCTCATTCGTACTTGATCATGAAGTGTAAAGGTAATATCCACAGAAAATAGGATAGTCTGTCCCTGCCTATCGTGCACCTCCAGATGCATCTCAGAGAATAGAGCCATAAGCTGCCACTCACTGCTGGCCTCCTGAACTTTCTGAATCTGAGTTCGTCTGCTCAACGCATATTCCACTGCATTTCACTTTCCCGGTGTATAGGCGAGCTCAAAGTCAAAGGACTGAAGATACTCAACCCACCTGTGTTGTCTCAGATTCAGATCACGCTGAGTGAAGATATACTTGAGACTCTTGTGGTCGGTAGAAACCACAAAGTGCTCTCCCAGAAGATAGTGTCTCCAACAGCGCAAGGATTGAACAACAGCTGCCAAATCCAGATCGTGCGTCGGGTAGTTCCTCTCATGTGGCCTCAACTGCCGAGACCCATACGCAACGACTCCATCTCCCTACATGAGCACAGCTCCCAGCCCTATACCTGAAGCATCATAGTAAATAGTGTATCCCTTGCCCGGCTCTAGAAAGACTAGTATCGATGCTGACGTCAACCTCCCTTTCAGATCCTTAAAGGCTAACTCAAAAGAATCTGACCATAAAAAATTCACCCTCATCTTGGTCAGACCTGTCAACGGTGCTTCTAGGCAAAAGAAGTCCTGAATAAAGCGTCTGTAGTATCTATCCAGCACTAGGAAACTCTGTACCTCAAAGACGTTCTTCAGCTGCTCCCAGGAAACTACAGCTCTCACTTTCTCTAGGTCCACAAATACTCCAGTCTTCGAGATAACATGACCCAAGAAGTGAATTGATCCATCCAAAAGTGGCACTTTGAGAGTTTATCATAAATTCTATGCTCTCTCAGTGTACTCAGAACGATCTCAAGATGTGTGTCATGGTCGTGTCGAGTTTGAGAGTACACCAAGATATTATCCACGAAGTCTGCGGCAAAGGAGTCCAAGTACGGATGGAACACTCGGTTCATCAGTGCCATGAAAACTACAGGCGCGTTCGTGAGACCGAACGGCATGACTGTATTCTCGAAAAGACCATACCTACTCTTGAAAGTTGTCAGAGGTATATCTGATGGTCTAAGGCGCGACTGATGATAACCAGACCTCAAGTCAATCTTTGGGAACACCCGGGGCTCCTCGAAGCTGATCAAAGAGATCATCGATCCTCGGAAATGGATATCGGTTCTTGACCGTCAACTGGTTCAGCTTCCGATAATCCACACAAAGCCGAAGGGTACTGTCTTCCTTCTTCGCAAACAGGACAGGAGAACCCCATGGAGAAGTACTAGGTCGGATGAAACCCTTTGCCTACAACTCCTCCAACTGCTTCTTGAGCTCCTGCAACTCAGGTGTAGCCATCCTATAAGGAGGAATGGACACCAGTGTCGCTCCTGGCATGAGATCAATCGATAAGTATACCTCATGCTCTAGAGGTAAACCTGAAAAGTCCTCTAGAAATACATCCCTGAAACAATCCACCGCTGGAGGAAAGTATAACTATGAAGTCCCCTGGTCATCAAGATAAAGACTGGAAATTTGGGCTGTAACTTCCCCTAGCCCATGATGCTCTGGTCCAGCTCTACCCACTTGGACATCCTACCTGCCTCTATAAAGGAAATATCCACCCTCTGGTGATACAAAACTCACCCTGCGGTGATAGAAATCGACGACTGCCTAGAAAGGAACTAACCAGTCCATCCCGAGAATGACGTCATAGCCCGTCATCTATAGGAAATAGAGGTCCCATAAGAAATGACACCCCACAACCTCAATAGGGCACTCTCTGCACTGACATACGCTAGATTTCCTCATTCCCAAAGGTGTGTTAAGAGTCAACAAGTCGGAAGACGAAAAGATAGAGAGCCCAAGGCTCTCCATAACCATGAAAGATATAAAGCTATGGGAAGAACCAGTATTGAAAAGAGATGAAGACAAAAATGAGGCTACTAGGATCGTACATCGAACTGTAGAAGTGTCGGGATCCTGCTTCTGAAAGGTCTACTCCACGGTGAAAGATTGGCCTGCACCGCGGCCCTGCGCCCCTGGCTAACCGCTCTGAGCTGATCCACTCTGTTGTCGCTGATGACCTGGTGACTGACCACCATGGCCGCGACCTCCACCTCGGCCTGAACGGCTGAAAGAACTCCAGTTACCTGACTGGTGGGAAACTGGTGAAGCATCTCCAGAACGCGGGGTCATAGAGGAACCCCACCCACCAGCTGAAGGTGAGAAGATGTGACAGAAACACTGAAGATGGCCCATATTGCCGCAAGACTGGCACTCCATCAGATCCCTCTGGTAGTGAGGCCTAGTATGACCACTCCTACCGCACTGGTATCATACAACCTGACTGCTAGAAGATGCATCCCTCTAACCTCGATCTCCTCAAGAAGACTCTCTACGACGCTTACTACTGTCCATAGGAGGAACACCAGCTCCGGATGACAAACTTCCCTAGCTCACTGCTCCAGAATCCCTCAGATTGCGCTCAGTGATCATCTCCTAGTTGACGATGGAGGATATCAAAGTAAACTGGAAGATATTTACCTGGGAATGGATCTCCTGCCTGAGACTGTCCTCGAACTTCCTAGGAAGGAACAACTCATCACCTGTTGGGATCAGTGTGAAATGTTGTAGCTCAGTGAAGTGAGATGAGTACTTCATGACAGAGAGAGTACCCTACTGCAGACTCATAAATTCCTGGGCTCGATCGGCCCTCTCCGGATAGAATTAGTCATAGAAGGTGCGTCGAAACTCGTCCCAAGACATATTCTGTTGACACCCTGACTGTGAGATCACTTCCCACCACCTCTTGGTGGTGTCCCGGAGTATATAAGTATCTAGCTTTACCCTTTTCTCCGGAGGGATCTCTAGGTGCTCAAAGATGGTCAGTGTGGCCTCTATTCACGACTCTGCAGCATGGGGTCCTCCATCCCCTGAAAAAGTAGGAGGATGCTGCTGCTAGAAAACCAGTGTCAACTCATCCATCGACGGGGCAGGAGGCGGAGCTCCCTGAAATGTCTACATCATCCTCATGAATTCCTCCCTGAACTGCGCCTCGGCACCTATAACGGGTATGACGGTCAGTTCCAAGGCTAGCTCGACTGGAGGATCGGTAGGATGTCCCTAATCAGCCATATCTGGCCTCTGATCACTGCCTGACGACAGACGTACAACCGTAGGACGTCTCGAAGGCATATCTATGAAAGATCAAAAGTATACCTTAGATCATAAAAACAAGGATAGATAACACAATTGTACAAAACAGGAATAGGGGAATAAAAACACACAAGTTTAAAAAACATGACTACACGGCCTGTATAAAAACTACACGGCGTGTCCTCTTAAGCCACTGACATGGGCATGTACCCCTACCCTACAGGTCGTGTAACACCTCAAACTATACGGCGTGTTTACCAAACACACGGTGTGTACTTGAAGACTATTTCCCTGCATGGGTCTCTTTACAAGGATAACTCACACAGTTCAAACTAACCTCAGACTACACGGCTTGTTCCCTAGGGACACAGCGTGTACTAGACACTAGCTCGGTGTCCCGTGTAGTTAGATACACGGCCGTCTACATGGATGGCCCTTAAACGGCGTGTTCTGAACAAACACGGTGTTTATAAGAGAAGGTGACACCATCCCATGTTGTTTGTGACATGGCCGGGTACCTAGTCAAGACTACACGGAGTGTTCCAAAAGCAACACGGCATGTCTTAGAGAAGGTCACGCTGACCCGTGTTGTTCGTGACACGGCCGGGTGCCTGGACAGAACTAAACGGAATGTTCTTCACCCACACAGCGTGTTCTACTCGAGCTTCCCCGACCCGTGTTATTAGTGACATGACTGGGTACAAGTCTCTATACTACACGGTGTGTACATACCGTACACGGCGTGCTCCTGATGTTCTTTTCACAACACCGTGTTCCTGCACACACAGTCAGTAACACGGCCTAAAAACTACACGGCGTGTAACCAGAAAGTACACACCATGTATTCTAGGTTTTTCTGGGCAATAGCTCAGAAACTGCATAGAAACCTAGAAACACACAAAACAAGGCCAAGAGGTGCCAAATTCTGATCCGTGAGGGCCCATACTCCCCGCGAATCAAAGCTTGGCATCCCCTACAGTCATGTACAAGAAAAACAGGATCATGATCCGCCAATTTCTGATTCAAGAGGGCCCATAACACCTCAAGAATCAAAATTTGGAATTCATTTAAACAAAGTACAACACAAAAAATTCTATAACAATCAGAAGAGATTCTATCAAGCATCTATCACAACAGCATGCATAATCTACACAACGTCTATCACAACAGCATGCAATCGCTAATGCACCCTAAATGGCATGGCAAGAATGAATGACATGTGATTTCTACAAATTCCTATATGATGCATGAGATGGAATACCCTCATCTCATTGAGTTTCCACAGAAATAGAACGTAATATCAAAACAATAACAGTACAAAGCCTTTGAATCACTCAGGTGAAATCGTATCAATCGTAAAATCTCAAGACCAAAAAACTACAATAAACGAGGTAGTATGGATTTTCCCTGTACACGGGTTAGCTACTCCTGGGAACAGTTTATTACCAAGTACCGAATCCATCCTATCCCTAGCTAAAGTCTCCAAATATTAATGCAAGAGAAAAGAATTCCTTTGATACCACTTTGTAACGTCTCGGTTCCAGTAGCCACCCAGAGGTTCCCCATACCCGGTTGGTCACATGGCCTCAAGCGCATTCCCCCAAATGCCAGAGGCTACTGACTAGCAGCGAGGGCCTTGGGTGTGATAGTGGGGAAACTATGACCTCATTGGCAGAGTACACAGCGGAATAAGAATAAACATACAATAGCGGAAGCAGTAATAACCAAAAATATAATAGTGGAAGACTAAATCAACAAACTGGAGCACATATGTATATATATGAAATGATGCATGATACATAACTAAGAAAGCATCCAAACAAGTCACATTACTAGAAAACACTACAGTACCAAAACAAGTACAAAAGTAAAAGTAAACATCTCCTCAGCATCACGAGCCAAAACTCGGTCACATGCTCTCCTACTCCAAGCAATCAAGTTTTAAAAGTCGAAGGGAACTTGCCCGTGTCTATACCTGCAACAACATAGTCTGCTTGGGCCCAAAAGCATGACCCAAATAGTGTGTGAGATAAAATCACAGTATGCATTCACCTAAAGATATGTGCCTAACAGTCAGTGAATATATGGCAGGTAAAAGTACAATAAGCAGTAAACAGCAACAGCAAGCAGTAAGCAGAAAACAGTAAGCAGTAAAACAGGATAATACATAGCAGAAAACAATCCACAACCAATCAACAGCAGTGAGACAAATAGCTAACAAGCTGGAAACCCTCTGGGACGTACTCACAGCCATCCCCTCTGGTCCTATCCAAGAAGTACCACAACCCTATGGGCAGTGCACTCAGCCTAACCCATATGGCTTGGTCATACGAATTTATGAGACTCTCTGGGGAAGCTCACTCGGTCAATTCCCCTTACAGTCTAGGGTAGTCAGGGACTCTCTTTAGGAAGATCACGTGGTCTAACCCTCTTAGCCCTAAGGTCTAGAGACTCTCTGAGGAAGATATCTTGGTCAATTCCTCCTATAGCCTCAGGTATACCACAGACTCTCTAAGGAATCTCACTCGGTCAATTCCTCCTCTAGCCTGGGAAGGTTCTTAAAGAGATTCAAACAAGGTAAAGCTCTTTGAGGAAGCTCACTCGGTCTACCCTCCTGTAGTCTATAAAATCTAAGACTCTCTGGGAGCTCACTCGGTCCATCCCCTCTGTAGTCTGTAATATCTAAGACTCTCTGGGAAGCTCACTTGGTCTATCCCTTATAGTCTACAGCATCAGGTTCTCTCAGCCTCATGTTGGTATGTGCATAATAATGCTATAAGGCCAAAGTACTCCTATAGAGGTACTTGGCTAACCAAAGTACACCTATAGAGATACTTAGCTAAATAGTCTACGAGGAAACAAGCATGTCATGAGTTTCACTTCAACCTATAACCGCAAGGCATGAAAACAGGTGTAGCATCCAAAGCCAAACGAGACCCAAAGGTCATAAACAGAACAAAGAAAGGGAAAAATACATCGAAGAAAAATAAATTATACTCTAACAAGGTCAATTTACCTCTACAAAAGCATAAAAGTAAGGCAGGAAAACAACGAGGGAAAAAAGGTAAACACGCAATACCCCGTTCATGGGTATTGGTGGAATTTGCACATAAAACTCAGAGACTTTGAACGGTAAGTCACAAACCACCTACCTCGATCCTAGGATATCGATATACTTGAACCAAGATGGATGATTCTCCCTAGAATGTTGTAGATCTGAGAAAATTCACAAAACGTTCAACCTTAGATAACATGAGAAGGAGGAAGAATTGGAAAACAAGGCTCAAGAAGAAGGAAGAACTCACCGTTTCGCTTCCAACGCAATCGACCGTGCTCGAATCGGAGAACGGATGGAGTTGCGGGGGCTCGGGGAAGATTAGGCCATATGGGTCACTCTCGGACAAAGAACCTAGAGAAGGGGTGTGTTCTGTCCATCAGGCACGACCCCGGTGTGTTTTGTGAAAAAAAAAAGTAAAAGGCATGTATTTTTAAATTACAAGGCGTGTAGTGGGTTTTTCCGTACTCCGTCAAAATCGGCCTCCACATCACCCCTACACACTGTGTGTGTGGCCCGGGCACAGCCAGCACACGGCTTCAAGCCGGAGAAGAGTACATGGCGTGTACTCAGAAAGTACATGGCGTGTACTTCAAAATTTTCCAGAAACTCCATTTTTCTTAAAAACTCTAGAAAAAAGTAGAAGCGTACCTGAAACGAAGATCTGGGTTCTTACACCAATATAAAGGGAGAAAAACCACATAAAAAATTTATAAAAAGAAATAGAGATCATGGGGACACACACATGGTTTAATTATATAAATGTGGTCGAAGATCACTGTATTGATTTTTTGTATTATTTTTGTTTTATTAATATAGAAAAATATATTGGGTATTTGAGAATATAAAAGAGGATTAAGAAGAGAGTTTGAGTTGATCATTCTTTGTGAAGTAGTTAATATTACAAATAATAATAGTAAATAGACCTATTAATAGATCTACATAACCTCTCTGAGAGAAGAAAAGAGAAACTAAAATATATATATATATATATATATATATATATATATATTAAGAACAATATCATTATATGTATTGAAGTTGAATAATATAAAAGGAAAAATTGACTAGATATCTATTCCTGCAACACTTTGTATTATATATGATTGATATAAAAGAAGAATAATAATAATAATAAGAGAAGTAAGGTAGTTTGACGTGTATGAAGTTATAAGTACTATAAGTTAACTGATGTTGACCATGATGTTTGAGTGATAGAAGATAGTGATAAGATTACATGGAAGATCAGAGAACTAGGATATAAAGTATATATTGAGTCTCATTCTACTATAATTAAATATACAAATTCAGTTTAGGAATCTATGTCCTCGAAGAGATTTATACTGCTGAATACATCAACATCCAAAAATATATTTTTGATCAAATTTAAAATATTTTGAATACAGTACCATTGAGAAATGGTGGTACCATTATAAAAAACCATAAATACAATGGGAAGTAGAGTAAAAATTATATCAATAATATACCTAATTATATAATGAAAGTGAAATTTGAAACATTCCTATGGTTTCCTCATGTGTAAAATTATATAGTATAGGTTTTGAGTGGAGAAGGATACCTACTCAACCCATATTATTATAATTTATATGCACTATGGAAAATATTTATGAATCATAAATTCCAATCATATTAAGAAGTTGGTTTCCCAGGATGGGGCTATAAATTATAAAAATATCATGTGATACAAATTATATTATTCATAAAATTTCATGAGTTATTTTATACTAGGTTAAACAATAATACATCTAATTCTGTTTACTGGAAGTAGAGGATCAAATACTAAAGGGGGTAAAATATTATAATTGTAATTGGAATTCGGTAAATGATTAACTACACCTGGTCATCCTCTCTAGGTTTGTGTAAATGTATTATATGTGAATCACAATATGTATTAAAGCACAATATTTCTTCTGGTTGTATTTAAATTTTTTTAACCATTTAATTTTTTTGGGGGAATATATAAAGTTTATATTTTAAGTATTTTTAGAATGGAATTAATGGAGAATTATATTTATACTCATGTTTTAATAAATGTGGAGGTCTCATCTAATTCATTAAATAATAATAAAAATAAAATGGCTTAAAAATGATCATATGCTCACAAGTGAAATTTGATCAACCACTAGATAAAGGTAACTAGAGTATTATTAAATATATTAGATCTATTGATAAATATTATTCAATGAATATTTATCTTATTATAAATAATATGAATATTACATTCATGATGAATCACTCATTAATTTTTATTCATAAGTTAAGTAATGTCTCAAAATGGTCCCCATTTAATTTATTTTACACATACATTAACATATTAAGGTACTACATGATAAAAAAAATCTAGAGTAGGAAAATGATGTAATGGAAGATGAATTATTCAAAAAGGTGAGGAGAAATTCCCACAAAAACATGTGAATGTTTAGTAAGAATCTATATAAATTATCAATAAGAAATTTTATTTGACTGATAAATAATTATAGAGATTTTTTTTATAAAAATTATTAACATGATAATATATTTATTGAAGTTATCCATGAATTAATGAAACTAAAAAATTTATCTATAAATGTAATATATGTTCGTCTACAAGTTAATGAAAAATGATAAAAGTTTTTGATAACTCTATACTAAATACATGTAAAATTATTGGAGATCAAATTCAAAATATAAAAATTAACTAGGAAGATAGGTTGAGATTAGCAAAGGATGAGAATAAAACTCTCAACCTAATGTGTCTTGACCTGGAAGTTAAATAGAAAATATTAATTGTGATACAACCTGAATTTTTCCATTAACCCAAGAAGAGAAGGGCTACCAAAAAAACATTTAAAATAATTCTTACATCTATTTAGATAGAAAAAAGATAAAATGAGTTCTTTAAATATGCAAGGAAAAATATAATGAGATCTCATGGAAGAGGGAAACCCATTATCATAGTAAATTTGGTTGTAGAAATGTTGTTTTGTCTTCTAGTTATTATTCAAAATCAAAAAACTATTTAATAGTAGGTAGAGAAAAATTCTTAGAATCCCACCAATGTATCAATAGTGGATGTAGCTATGTTTAATAATTGTATCTCTCCAAGTACTGGTTAAAAATGTAAATTATGTAAAAAAATGAGTTTAAATTATGGATATGGTGATACTAAATAGAAAAGAAGATGGTATATTTCCTGATATTTTTTCTTTAGGATATTCTTGTATAATACCATTGATTATTGGACAAAATGATAGAAAATAGAGGTTACATAAGACATAAATTTAGTTTTATAGCAGATAAAGCTCATAAAATTCCACTTTCGATACATAGAGTTCAAAGAATAAGAGAAATATATCAAAAATAAATAGATTTGGATTAATACAATACTTATATTTCATTTAATCATCTTTGTTCACTGTTATAAATAATAATGGTATGTAATATCCCAACATAACACTTATTCTCAAGTGAATATAATACCAAAAAAATAATGAACTAGGAGAGTAACAAAGAAATTATTCCATAGAGAGTATACTAAATAAGAAAGATAAAAAATTACATTGAATAATTCAGAAAATAAAGGGTCCCACAACATAGATAATATGTTTCAAGTATGGTAGAAAATTTCACATCATGGATATTTGCCAAGTGGAAATGAAATTCAAGATGAAAGGGAGGAATATTGAATCAAAAAGGTAATAATCCTACCATAAAATAGATAGGATTGGTTTTTTAGTTTAAACTACTGATAAAGAGTTAGAAAGGATTCCCAAAATGGGTAACACAAAAGTAACTGAAAATGTGTGTGGAAGGTTCAAAAAAGTAGGAAAATTTTCTACTAAATGAATGACATGGTTTCCTATATATAATTATAATTTTAAAAAAAGTTAAATCAAAATTTAATTATAGTTATAAAAGTGTTACTATAAATAAAGAGTCTATACACAATAATGATGATGAATATATGAAAAAAATAGATGAATAATAGTCCATCCTAGTAGGAATTAGAAAAAATATTAAGTAAGCTAATAGAAATGAATGTTCTCTACATGACATGGTGAAGAAGTTTATTCCAGCTAAAAAATAGTTGAAAAGGAAAAAATATCTATAATACCCAAAGAAGAAAATATTTGTAAAATCATGGGTGGAGAAACCATGAAGAGTTCTAGAGATATTAAAACTACAAAGAATATAGTTTTTGTGATAAAAAATAGTTCTCAGACCTATTTCTCTAATTAAAGACCTATTGGACACTTTAATTAGTCCTATATCTATGTCTTTTCACATCTTATGATGGATATTTAAGATGATGAAAATGTATGACTATTGTATGTTGTGATGTTTATATGGTAATAAGAACAACCTTCATTATTAATCTCAATTTTTTGTTTCTGAATAAAATTATCAATGATGAATACTAATGAAGATCTCCCCTTTAGGGGGGATCTATTAAACAAGAGTAAGCTACAAAATATTTATTGTCAATTATTAAATATGGAATTATTGATATCCCCTAAAAAATATTTTGATGGGTTATTATTTTAACTCTAAAAATTATGATTTGGTTTATATTGAATATGTTTATTAAGGAGTGTGATATTTTATAAACATGGGAAATGGATCCTTTAACATGAATGTTTTTATGATTTATTTTAAGTTGAGTGAAATTTCATAGAAATTTTTAAAATTTTGAAATTAAAACACCTAAAAGGTAAAGCAATAGTTAGTATCACATTGAGAAATGCATATAATATCTTAGTTTTATATATTTGAAACTATTATTTTCTACATCAGGTTACCTAATGTAGACTTTGAGTTGATTAATTTAATAAACATTACTATGAAAAATGTTTTTCCACCCTTTCCTTATATTTAAATGATTGAACATATCAATAAGGGAGATATAATAAAAAAAGGGTGAGACTAAAAGTGGATAATATATTTTTTTAATTAAGAATAATAAGGGGGTGAAGGATTTTCCTTGTAGGACTGTACATTTCATAAATACCTTTGTATTTATTATTAATAAGGGGGTGAAATAACACTCCATAGAGAAAAACAAAACATGTTGGAAATAATATTTATGATTTGGTTAATTGTATTGAAAAAATACATAAAAAGGGGATTTAAGTGAGAAACTTTTTGTGTTGGATTTATTTATTTTCAATGAGAATGTCAATATATCTGTCTTACAGTGGTAGGTGGTGGATGAATAATGGACCAATTAAATAAAGTTGCCTCCCATACACTCATGAATAAATAATAAATATATTTCTATTGAATGAATATGGAATCACTTGTCTTATATCATCAAAGGATTATTTTTAGAGTTATTGAATTAAATCCTAATATATAAATTGATTGTTGAAATATTCTTGAAGTGAGAGAAAAATGAGGATTTTATGTTTAATTTTCTATCTTCTATAATTAATGGATGGTGAATGGATGGATTTTGAACTAATTGTTTAATAAATTCTAATTTTTTAGTAAAAAAGATGTTAAAATGTTTAAATTTTTTTGGATATTCTACATGAGTGAACAACATAAATAAAATTTTGGTCGAGTGAGGAGATTGAATAACTCATATTAAATATAAGTAACCAATTTTGATGAAGTTGTAAAGAAACCATACAAGGATTTATGGATTAATTTTTTAAGAGGATGTAGAATGAAGGATAGATTTTTTGAATGTGAATCTAGAATATTATGGCAGTGGTAATACATGAAAATATTCATAATTATGTGATTAAATTCTATAAAGTTCCTTAAAATTGTTAAAGAGGCTTGGAATTGTTTTAATAATTATTAATATTATTTGAATCTATTTTGAGGTGATTTGATGTGATTAAAAAATACCCCAAGATGATTTGAAGTGAATCCAAAATTATTTTAAGGGATATGGTTTTATGTGTTTGGGACTAAAAAATATTAATATCCTTGATAATTCATAGGAATCGTCTAGTTTAGTAAATTATGAATTTGAAAAGGAAATGGTAAATTCATAAAAGTAACCCTCATCTTTAAAAGTGTACCCTAGACATCAAAAGAGTAACTAATCATTATAAGAGTAATTATGAGCCTTTTAATAGTCAATGTGTCTTTATAAGAGTAATTAAAATACATCAGAAGAGTCATTGGACACTTTATAAGAGTAAAATAAAGTTGAAAAGAGTAACTAGAACATCAAAATAGTAATATGATACATCAAAAGAGTAATCCATGACTTCATAAGAGTAACTTGGGATTTAATAAGAGTAAACATCCTCTTTAAAAAGTTTTTTGGGTCATTATAAGTTTAAAGGAATAGTTTAGAAGAGTTATTTCAATCGTCTGAAATACCTTGTAGTGGAAATTTTGTAACGGTATGGAAGAACAGAGTAGACATTAGAAGAGTAATTCTACAATACAAAAACACTAAGCATAAAAATTAAAATTTTCAAAGTCATGGATCCATAATAAAATTAGAAAAAGTTATCCTAAGCCTAATAAATAGTGAAATTATTAGTTTTTTGATGAATTATATAGGATAAAAAGTAGTGATTTCTAGAACTAAATATTCTAAAGGGGTATTAATATTTGATGATGTCAAATCTATTCATTTATTTTCTAGACATCCATATTCATTATTAATCTATGATTCGAGCTACGAGTTGAAGAATATTTAATTATAATAGAATGAAGAGATCACTATTATATTAAAATATGATTCTTGAAATGAGAATATTTTAAAAACAATATTAGTGATAAAAAATTTAAAGGATTTCTTCAAAATAAATATGTCAATGCTTTTACTATTATTAATTATTTATTATATCCCAAACTGGATTGTAATTCTGGATTAGAATGAGAAGACGGATATTTTGTTGAAATTCTATCTTAAGTGTATAGATTAAAGATATTGTATATACTGGTCCCATTGAATAAATCCTAACATAAATAAAAGATAAAAACTGTAATATGGAACTAATTTATATTTCTATATAGGAATGAGAATATATTTTTATTTTTAGATAATATTAAAATGTTTTTAGAAGAAGAGTCTCGAGCATACTAGGAGAGTAAGGTGACAATTTATTTGGATATTATAAAATGATAATAAAAGATGATGTGTATTCCTGTAATTACATAGGATGCATGTGGTAATGAAAAAGAGATATATCAATATCATTGGGGCACACCCACTTAAAAATTTTTGGGAAATGAAATAGAGATCATGGGGACACACCTTTGTTGTTTAATTAAAGGAGATAAGTTTAAGTATCAATGTACTTTTTTGTAGAATTTTTATATTATTAATATAGAAAAATATATTGGGGATCCATGAATATTATAGTTTAGTAAGAAGGTAGGGTGGGTAAATCTCGCTGTAAAGTAATGAGGATCTTAAAGAATAAGAAAAGAGAGACCTCTTAAGTGAACCAATGAACTAATTTGAGAGAAGAAAGGAGCACATGATACTGATATGAAGAAGAATAATATTTTTGTATAAATGTTAATTAAAATTATAGAGAAATAGGTCCATAGATTTGTTCTTTCAACACTCCATGGTTCTTAAGATTTATATATAAGTAGAATAAGAGAAGTGAGTAAGGAAGACGTTAATGAAATTATATAGAGTAATATTTTTCAATAGAATACATTAATGTTTATGTATGAAAAGTGAGAGATCATAAACTATGAAAGATCTGAAAATTAGGCTTTGAATTCGATACCAATTGTCATACTATTGTACCTAAAGATCCAAATGTAGTCAAAGACTATATTTTGAAGAAGAGGATTAGGCTGTTGGATTCAATGATATCCCAAAATGAATTATTGATGAACATATGACATATTCGAAAGGTGAACCATTGAGCGTAGTTTATACTAGTATAATAAATGTTGTGATGATTGTGGGATGTAGTATAAAGACCCTATTGAGAAGATAACTGATTATCCTAGGGAAGTATAAATTGAACCTTCCCTAACGTTTTATTTGTTGCAAAATAAAATTGTATAGGTGTTTTTTGGAGGATGATACCTTCTCAACCTATATTTTTCTCATATTTATGAACTAATTAAAAAATATATGACTTAAAACATACTATAAAAAAGTTAGTAGGTTCCCTATAATGGTGAAGAACCTTTTATAAATACCATGTTCTACACTTTAATTTATTTCCATAATTACACGTCATATTGTATGCTTGGTGAATCAATTAAATATATTTTTTTATTAATCGATAATAGAGGATTAATGTAAAAAAAATTAAATATTATAATAGTAATATAAATTTGGTAAAATAGTTTCCACACCTAATTCACCCCCACTCTCAACTGTACATGCATAGATCCAATGGGAATCTCATAAGAATTTTTGGGAAACCTTATTTTTTTCATATGAGAAACATGGGTGAAATAGGAGTATCATAGGGTTTTATAATATATTGGAATAGTAAAATAGGAAACTGGATCTCTAGTAATGTATTGGATGAATTTTCACCCAGGAGATAGGGTTTGGATGGAGTTTTATCCATGAAATAATGCTAAGACATAGTTATCATCATATAGAGTCTATAGATAAGTGGTTAACCAAATGTGGTTGGGGTGAATTAGTCACCCTTATGTTTATATGGAGAAGTGGTTACCCTAATGTAGGGTAGGGTTATGTGTTCTCCACGATGATAAGGACTGTGTGAGGGTTTACCCTATCATAGAGGTAGGGTGAACATGGAATCCTAATTGTAGGATATAGATAAGTGGTTCCCTAGTGACAAGGTTGGATGAATATAATGACCTAGTTGTAAGAATGAGTAAAGTATCATCCTAATGGAATTTTTTAGTGAATATGGTTTTTTATTATTAAGTAATAAGAATTATTGACGCTAGTTATTTTGAAAAGGATAGGTATTTCAGTAGTATGGATACCTCTAAGTATTAATTGGGATATTAGTTTCCTAGTATGTCATCTGTTGTGGGGTACATCACCCTAGTCATAGATAAATATCTAATAAGGGGTCTACAATAATGGTTTTAATGTGTAAACCCAACATGTGACACAACTAATATTAGTAATTAGTAATTTTAGTATTAATTAAGCTACATGATGGTGGAGAGGGTTATAGACTAGGTTGCATGGAGGTTCTCTCTATCTCTCGATGAATCCCTTCATCTTCTTATGCATGTGTCTAAAAATTAAAACTCATGGTGTTTATTTACTATAAAATTTAGGGATTAGGGTGAATAAAATATAGATGTGGAAGGTGGTTTGGGCATGTTCTATGGGATTGAAACATGGGTGTATTGGTTCCTTCATGTGTAGGGAGAAGATCACATGATAAGAGACTTGGTTGAATTTACCAAGGTACATACCTATGGGCCTCAATGAAGTGACCTTGGAATGTGTTTGGGGTTTTAGGTGATGTATTAGTTCTCTACTTAGGATGTTTTACTTTACCAAATCAATTTTTCTTTCCTTTTCCAAAAAGGAGTGCTGACAATGTGGTTTCATACTGACCCAAATGACCTATTGAGATTTATAAGGTGTTAAATCTCTATGGGGTTATATTTTTTTTATATAATAGATAAATTTTTTTACTCTCTATCATAAAATGTTCACTTTTGAAAGTTAATACATTATGTGTAATTAAAACATATACCAACACACATTTCGATCCTATATTTACATGGATCTTTCCATTTTTGGTTAAACAAAGAAACATGATGTGTGATTTATTATTATATTTTATGTTGCTTCATCATGTATCCAGAAAACTTAACACCCCCAGATGGAACTTATGGTCTTCTTTATATTTTTTTACCCATTCATGGCCATATGAAACTGGATGAATGTATTATCTTGACTATTGTAATAATAATGAAAATATAAATATGAAAACTATAAAACCAAGACCAAAATTGAATAAATAAATATAATAAATTGTAAATTATAATGTGAATAATCTAATACAACTTTATGGTTTTGGGTCCAAACAAATTCAACATATGGGTGTCTAAATTTTATTTTGTATCAATATAAACTTATAAAATATGAATAAATTTATGAACACACCCTTTAAACATTTAGAGTAAATCATTAAAATTTAAATTATATTTAATTTAAAACTTCTCTTACCATAAATGAAATAATCCACTTGATAAATGTTTGATTTTAACTTTCATTTCATTTCCATTGTGGTCGATAATCCAAATGATTATTCCTATAGGCATATCAATATTTTCTCCATGAACCATCAATCATTAATCTTGGTGTTCTGAGTGTTTTCACAGAGGAACCATGTGCTCAACGCTAATTGTATATTATTAAAACTAGGAGTTATATTTTCCTATCTTTGTTGTTGATAGATAGTATTATATTATTAATCTCTATAGGTATTAAGTGAATTATATAGAGAATGTTTCCATTATAAATAACAAAAACTTTTAAAAAATGATATAACTTTGATTTTATACTTATATTTAAACATTTGATAATTACATAATGGTATTTATCTAAATATTTAATATAAGTAAAAGTCCATGTAAAATAGAAATATTATTATTATTATTTTTGGGAAATGTGTTTATTTATATATCATATATTTTAAAAATAAATTAAGTTTTAATTAAATGATACTAAATATAAAAGTTATGGGATTTTTTGAGGAGTAAAGGCTTTCCATAATCCCGCATCAGACCCAGGTTCAAATCCGGGAGGAAGTGAATTTCTGCTGGCAGGAAGTGACACAAGCATTATGCAGGCAAGCGGTGATGCAGGCAGACGGGGACATAGGCATGGGGTAGGTATGATGTTGCAATGTACCTTTGTTCTGGTTTGGAGGCATGTGGAAAATGTAATGGGCTTCATGCCTACTGGGCCTTTGGTCCATATACTGAATAAGTAAGGCTTGGTGGGTGGGCTATCCCTTAGGGGGCTATGGCCTACCTTTTTTTCCTATGTGTGGTGTGTGTGTGTGTGTGTGTGAATATTTAATGTAATTTCACCCTCAAGCATGTAATATATATTAAATATATATTATTCCCATTGAACCATTAACATATCTCATTTATCCTCCCATGTGATTTAAATAAAATTGATTTTGTAAAGAAATAATTTAAATTAGTGTTATTATTTCAATAAATAAATAAATTAATAGTATATTCCTAATATTTTGATTAAATATTTATTTTAATATTAAAATAACTAAACAAATATTTATATTAATCTATTTAAAAACTAGTGAATAAATAAATATAAAATTGAACACATCTCATATATTCCAAACTCTACTATTTCATGATTAAATTTTTATGTTCACATTATCATGAATAATTATTATTTCACAAAATAAAAATAATATTTATTCTCAATATTAAATTCAAAAAAAGTTAATAACATTAGGGATACACTAAGTGTGTGGACCATTATGGGCCTTTCATGTTGAAATTAGGTGAAATTGCCTAAAGTGCATGATTAGAATCTGTATACACATCCTATAATGTCACACCTATCATGGGGGTATGAAAAAAATGAACTAATATTACTCATACTATAACATAGTGGCTAAATTAGGTTGTCTCTTAATGATATTGTTTTGGATCACTCAAAAATCAATATAACATACTAATATTTTTAAAGTTTTAAATATTTGTAAATCATGGGAAATTAAAGGGTGGTTTTATTTGGTGAATGTAAGAAAATAATAAATATAATAAAATAAGAAAATAGATCAAAACTAAAATGTTATCATGAAGTGAATACTAGTTTTATATATATGGGTTCTTTCATTATCCATTTTTATTTCATTGTATTAATTTGATAACTCATCCCCTCGTACGTGGGATTGAATTACCTACTTATATTGCGAGTCTTAATAAACCTAGGATGTCTCTTTGGCTCACCAACTCTCACCGCCTCAAATAGAAAATAATTATAATCACATATCAATCTAGTATTAATTACTATTTTAAACTCAAATCCATCGTATTTCATTTCATTATTTGACCAGCCGAACTAAATCATAAAGACAATTGTCCATGAGAAGGTATATAAATAAGGTTTGGAATGAAATATAATGGAATTGTGGAAAACTCCATTGAATAATATAAAACCATTGAACTAATCCTATAAATCCACACTAATTCATTTCAAATGAATAAAATCATTGTGAAATTAAGAACAATAATTATAGAACAACATTAAAACCTCCCCTAGATAAATCATTAAGCTAGATAATCAATCATAATGGTGTTTTGTAGAGGAATTATTTAAGAAAACAAATAAATATAAAAGATAAATAGAAACACTAATGTATTAAAAATATACATTATGGATTAATATAATTTAAAAAACTAATCTACTTCATTACCCATGCTGAGAGGTGTGTGTTTCAAACTCTTACTATAATATTTTCTATAGACCACACCCTATATAATAGAGGGAATAATATATTTAAATACTAACTAGTGGCTAACATCGACATGCATGGGAATGTTCCACATGTAAATGGTTTGAGAAGTAGGATGTTTCTATATAGAAATATTCTAGTTAATTATGGATTTAAATTTTATTAAATCTTACCCAGATATTTTTTCTTCCCTTAAAATCTCTCAATATCCTATTTAATTATTATTGGTCAAATGAAATATAAAAAAAATATCCTTTTGTTTTATCAATAGATAAATATATTTATTATTCCTTTAGAGTTCACAGCAAACATTCCATGTGTGCAGATGATGAATCCATCTTTTAGAAATTAATATGCATGATAATTACCAAGACTATTAAATAAATTTATATATTTTTTTGGTTTCTTAGGAATATATATATGTGATTAATCATGTCCATGATAAGCTCAAAACATTTCACTACAACTGTATTATTTGTATTCTTCTTCTTCTTTTTTGAATACTTGTCTTATAAATGTTTCGTGGATGAAATTTTTTAACTGAAAACCGATTTACATTCATATACATCTTCAAATTATATTCAATATAACTATAAGGAAACAGCCTTAGGAATTACATAATCTTGAGTTAATTCAATAATTCAAATTGAGGATCTTTTCTGGTTTATAGTTTCAGAGAATTAGGCCATAACTATTACATAATAGACACAGACATTACATGTTGACAGTTACACTCAGTATCCACTTTTTCCACCAAAGGAAACCCTTTTAAAAAAACATGATTTATTTTTCTTGATAAAAATCATCTGGAATTCTTTATTTCTTTTACCCATCCTTATACCTAGTGGAAAACATTTCAAAAACTTGGGATGAGCAAAAAAATCTCAGTAAGGATTATAAAATAAGGAAAGAAAATGTTAGTCCATGAATACATACAAACCAATAAAATCATACTTTTCACTCATAAAACATAAACTATTTAACATAACTCATGAAATAATAATATTTCTTAAAAACTCATAAAAATCATAAATCATAAAGGTAACTTGTGGAATCCCTAACATGCTTGCATTATATCTTTTATAGCTACATAGGGAGTAACCATCATGGTATTGTTTGGAATGCCCATCATAGTATATTTCCTAAATCTCTTAGAGGAAACCTTAATGTTTACTTTTGTCACATTAACCAAAGAATTGGATAGTTATCATAGGCTTACCCACCATTGGTTTATCATGGAACCACCCATATACATAAACAATTCCTAAGAACCATAACATAATCGTAACACATAAATCAAGCATAAAGGAAAAATAATATTTCCACATTGAAATCAGAAGAGATCATTTCAAGATTTTGAAATAATAAATCCTTTATCAAAACCATTTTCAATACCAAAATAGTTTAAAAGGGAACTTGGTACTTATTTTTATTTTAAAAACATTGTGTCTTGTAGAGGAATCCAAATATCAAATAATGGTTACGACGGTGGAAACGTTGTTGTCTCCATGTACGTTCAAAAAACATTTATTTTTTAGTTTAGTAAAATTCTTCATAAAAAAATTCATTTTGAAAATCATTGAATTAAATTAAAATTAAAAGGTTTTAATTATACACCGTATAAAATAAAGTAGTTTATAATATCAAATTATGCCTCAATGAAAGGAGATTGTGACAAAGTACCTTACAAATATCGTATCATCATATTAAGGATAAATCAATGACATAATTATGTGTGAAAAAAATTAATACACATAATATAAGTGGATATTAAGTGTAAATCAATAAGAGGTAATTCATACATATTCTTGGAAAAACAAAACCAATGACATGGATATTTAACTCAATGAATGGAGATTGAGTTAAGATTTCCCTTACCTTGAGTCTGACTTGTCTCGTACAATCGTTATATTCCTGAATAATAAAATTAATTTAATTTATACATGATTTAGAACCTTTTTAAATTTATTATTCATTTTATATCAATTATTACCATGTTATAAAAATTACATAATTATTTAAGTTCATATCATATGTTTTGTCAATATTCGGTACTTGAGTTGAAAATGAGTTTGTTTTGATGTAAATTATCCATGTAGTCAGAAGTCCATCATCTCTATAATATTATTCATGATTTAAATATCATATATATCCAGTATATATGTATTTCTAATATTCATATTATTTTCATATAAGAAATGAAATGCACCATTCATGGAGACGGTAGACCATACGTACGCATGAACGCTACTTTCATTTCCTCGTCATATTAAAAGAATAATAATCAAATGATATAAATGTATATTATAATAACATTATTATATTAATGTCATTTATTTCTCATAGGTGTAATAAAACCATCCTTTATACGTTCCATGTATAGGGGGAATGTGTTTAATCGCTTTGAGGGGGTGGTAGTCCACACTTCCTCAAACGAAATTATCGTATTTACACAACATGGAAAGCATAAAGATATATTATAAATAAAAATTGCATAAGCATAGAGACAATATAAATATAATATATATCATATATAAATATAGTGTCATCATAATGGACACCATGAGATGTGGTAGGAGAAAATTGAACAATCATCATTTCGTGAGGCAGTAGTTCACCGTACAGAGAAACAGTATGTTCTATATCCATTAGATAGAGTTATGTGTAAGTATAGGTCAAAAAATTAGAATAAAAATATCCTATTATATTTATTATACTGATTTTGTTATAAAATAATGGAATAAATAGAGGTTAGGGGTTTGGAGAAAGAAAATAAATGAAAGGAGCATGAGGGAAAAAGTTACCTCTAAATCGGGTAACGCCTATTGATTTGTGACAAAAGGCTTCCTTGAGTTTCCTTCTTCCCAATGTAAGGATTATAGAAGCAAGGGGTGTTGGGATATTATTTGAGCATAATTTGGATGAGCCAAGGGGCTTTAGAGGTGTGAGTAAGTGGGTATAGTTAGTGACCTTTTATAAGAGGGAGGAGAGGAACTTTAGGAAAGTCTTCAAATATTATTTATTTTTATAAATTTATTTTCAAATTATAATAGTTAAAAAGTTATATATTTCTAGGATAAGATGAGTATGGGTTGAAATCATCTTAACCAATCAATTTAGACAAGTTTAGGTCACAAATTTAACCTTATATTTTGTCTTTAACCCTTATTTAAATAAATTAACTCTTATCATGTCTCATTGTATTTAGTATGGTTACTATAAAATGTCAAGATGTAATGTCCCAGTTTTGGGTGTTGTCCAAAGTTTCCTCGTACCCGGTTGTCCACATGGCCTCAAGAACATTTACCCAAACGCCAGAGGCTGTCGACTAGCAGTGAGGGCCTTGGGTGTGATAGTGGGGAAACTATTCCCTCATTGGCAGAATAACATAGCGGAAAAAATAGTAAACAGTAGTGAAAGAAGTAATACATACAATAGAAGTAAGCAGTTTCATACTTATAGTAAATCAAAAAGAAGCCACAATGTATATATATATGATGCATGGAATATGTATCTAATAAAACATCCAAACAAGTCACAATTCTAGAAATAAATACTGAAATCAAAGTACAAAAGAAATAAGTAAACTCTAGCAGCATCGCAAGCCTCATCTTGGTCCCATGATCTCTATCTACAACAGTAATTATGTACCAGATG
Source organism: Viscum album (assembly GCA_963277665.1). Taxonomy (NCBI): domain Eukaryota; kingdom Viridiplantae; phylum Streptophyta; class Magnoliopsida; order Santalales; family Viscaceae; genus Viscum; species Viscum album. The sequence goes on from OY728136.1 coordinate 877,896,089, forward strand.
ATGAAGGGATCCTACCCTTAGTTAAACCTGCAATAATATAATATGTTTGGGTCTAAAACATTACCCAAATAGGGTGTGAGACTAATCCTAGTAGGCAATCACCAATGATATGTGCCTAATATTCAGTGAATATATATAGAAGGTAATATGAAAAAATGAAGCCATAAACTAGGAAGTACTCAAAAGTAACCAGTCCTATAGTTTTCAATTACATTCATTTACATTTATTATTCATCCTTTGAATCATGTAACCTTAGGATCTTTCCTAAGCTCTATATCCCCCAGTGTAATAGTGACAAACAGATGTCTCAGAAGACCATCTAAACAATCAAGTAAGACTAAGTCCAAGATTGTGCTTTGGAATAGCAGACTTGTCACAATCATTCAATCATTCATAAACAACCCTTTGGGAAATATCTCATGGTCTAACACCTTTTGTTTAACATAGAACCAATTCATTAAATAAAATCCCTCTAGGAAGCTCTCATAGTCTAACCACTTTGGTCTAACATCGCACTAATCATTTACACATGACCACCTGGGCAGCTCTCACGGTTAATAGCCCCTAGGTCAACATGGCGTCAATAAGTTATAAATGACCTTATGGGTAGCTCTCACGGTCAATACCCCTAGGTCATGATAACATCAATAAATTATAAATGAACTACTAGGTATCTCTCAAGGTCAATACCCCTGGGTAAATCATCTACACCAAGGCTCTTATGGTCCTGTGTAAATAAACATGGAAACCCCCATAGTTTTCCTAATCCAAGGCTCTCACGGTCCATTGGAAAAATAGTGTGCATATCAAAACAAAGAAGCACATGTAATCTATAACTACTACATGGATAAAATTCACAAGAATAACACATCCAATTCATATAATCAATCAAACTCCATCCTAGACAATTCATGGCATGGAAACAAGGTATGCCTCATAGGCAATCTAGGCCAAATGGCCATAAATAGTGAAACTAGGGAAACGCACCCATGGGGTATCTCTTACCTTACTCATATGAAACAACCCCTTTTAAATCAATTAAACCATAGCAGGTAAATAATAGGGTTAAATTCCAAATCAATCAATACCCCAAACGTGGGTATGCGACACTTTTAGCATAAATAATCCAAATATGAACAATGAAATGAAAAAACCACCAACCTTGATATCATACGATTGATATACTTGAACGTCGGCCCTTGAATCAGCCTAGAATTTCATAGATATACAAAAATATGGAAAACACCCAAACTTGAATAACCCAAAATAGAGGAGGAATTAGGAAGAAAAGATCTAGGATAATTGTGAACTCACCGGTGGAATTCCAACGCACCCGATGATGTCTCGATCGGATCTCGGACAGAGAATCAGGAGGGGTTTGAAGTTCGTTAGCCATTCCATGACACTCCTGTACGAACCAAGGTTAAAAGAAAGTGTTTCCAAAGATGAGATGCAACCCCAATCTGATTTATAAAATAAAAAGTAAAGTATATGGCATGTTCATTAAATATACACACTGTTTATTAGCCTCAATTGGCCCCCAACTTAAGTGGGTCAGCCAGGTCATCACTAGTCCATGTACTTGGTTGTTACACGGCCATTACATGGCTATATGCGGCAACCAGGTACATGACGTATACTCATAAGTACACGATGTGTACTTATAAAAATTCACATTTCTTACATTTTCCTCAAAAATAACCCGAAATAAAGATCTATACCTGAAATGAATATTCGAGTTCTTAAAAACTTCCCCCTTAAAGTAATTTGTCCCCAAATTTCCCTTCCAAGGGTAGTGAAGAAGAATCTGCGAACAACTCCGGGCACTATGATCATACTTCAGTCTCCCTCTCCCAAGTCTCATCTTGTACTCACTTGTGCTGCCATAACACTCATACCATAGGAACAGACAGGCCATAAATAACCTTCTTTCTACGATCCAAAATCCAAATAGGGTCATCCTCAAAGGATGAATCCACCTCCAACTCAGCCTCCTCAGGTTGAAAAACATGAGACGGGTCTAAAAAGTAATGTCATAGCTGAGAAACATGAAATAAATCATGCATATCCAGGTACCTATGAGGTAAATACAACCAATAATCAACTGGTACGACTCTCTCAAAAACCACAAATGGCCCAACGTATCTCGATGAAAGCTTTCCCTTCCTCCTAATACTCTTGTGTCCCAACCTCAGTGTGACACGTAACAAAACCTGATCTCTAACCTAGAACTCCATAGGTCATCTCTATCGATCATCATAAGATTTATGTAGAGACTATACAATATACATCCTCTTCTGAATCAACTCCACCTACTCAGTGGTCTCTTGGACAAGACGAGGTCCTAGAATAGCTGCCTCTCCTACCTCCATCCAACACAGGGGTGATCGGAATGGCCTACCATACAAAGACTCATAAGGTTTCATCTGAATCATTTCCTAAAAACTATTATTGTAGGAAAACTCTACTAGGGGTATGTGTCTCTCCCAAGAGCCCTTGAAATCTAGGACTCATGCTCGAAGCATGTTCTCCAAAACCTGAATTATGCACTCAGACTAGCCATCTTTTGGGGGATGGTAAGTTGTACTCAGAAATACATGTATACCCAAATCCCTCTGTAGTCCCTTCCAGACATGAGAAGTAAACTGGGTGTCCCTATATGAAATGATAGAGTGAAGAACCCCATGAAAATGTACAATCTCTCAGATGTACAACCTTCCAATCTCATCCAAACTGAAGGTTTCCTTAATCGATAAGAAATGTGTAACCTTTGTGAGTCTGTCAACAACAACCCAAACTGGATCATTCCCTTGAGGAGACCTTGGTAAACCCATCACAAAATTTATCGTATCATCATTCCACTTCCACTCAGAAATGGGTAACTACTATAAAATCCATGTCATTCATTGATGTTTCACCTTCACCTGTTGATAGGTGGAACATCTCATAAAAAACCAGCAACATCCCTCTTCATTCCTGGCCACCAATACTAACGGTGTAGATCTTGATACATCTTGGTGACACCAGGATAAACTATCCATGTTGAGGGATGAAAATCTTGCAAAATCTCATCACGTATGTTTGTTGAAACTCATACGCACCCATGAAATCACAAAACCTCATCCTCGCCTACGGTCCACCTAGGAGTAAGGTCCTCTCTTGACACACTCTCCCATAGGACTAGGCCTTCGGAATTTAATAGCTGCCTCATTCTCACTCAGTTTATTAGAGTAGAGGTAACATCTATAGAAGAAAGAAAAATCTACCCCTTTCTGTTGTCCACCTCCAAATGCATCTCAAATTACAGAGTCATAAGGTACTAATCACTTCTATACTCTTGAACTTCCTGTATTTGAGTCCTCATACTCAATGCATCAGCCACTATGTTGCCTTTCCTAGGTGTGTAGGCAAGATCAACGTCAAAAGACTGAAGGTACTCAACCCACCTTCATTGTCTCAAATTAAGATCACACTGAGTAAATATATACTTGAGGTTTTTTTGTTCAGTGTATACCACAAAAAAATCACCTAACAGATAATGTCTCCAACAGCGTAAATCATGAACAACTACAGTCAACTCAAGATTGTGTGTCAGGTAATTCCTCTCCTATGGCCTCAACTACCGAGACTCATACATAACGACTCCTTCCCCATGCATAAGCATTGCTCCCAGACTGATACCTGATGCATCAAAATAAATGGTGTAACTCTTTCCCGACTCTGGAAAAATTAGTATCAGTGTTGAAGTCAATATCCCTTTCAGCTCCTGAAAGGCTAAATAATAGGAATCTATCCACGAGTACTTTTCACCCTTATTTTTAAGGCATGTTAGTGGTGCTTCTAAGCATGAAAAGTTCTATATAAATCACCGTTAGTAACCATCCATCCCTAAATAACTATGTTTCTCAAAGATGTTCTTTGAATGCTCTTAAGAAACTACTTCTCTAACTTTTTGTCACACTCGTACTTTTTATATTATTTATTTTATTGTTTTTATGGGAAATCAGGTGGATCAGGTCGAGGCCCAAATTAAATTTGTTTGTGTTCTTATTTAAAAACAGATGTTTCTATATTGGTTTCATCCGGCGCACCACGGTCGAAGCCGCGCGGCCTCACCTGGGTCACCGCGCAACCTCGTCCAGTTCACCGCACAGCCTACCCGATGTTTAAGGGGGATGAAAAAGTATATGCAGCGAATAATAAAATGATAACACAACGAAAATTGGGAACGTACGGCCTCAGGCAAGGAACATTTTTGAAACCATGTGACCTCACCTCGTCCATCGGGTGACCTACCAATGTCCAACTAATTAAATGAATGAATTAATAATAATAACGAAATAAAATCAATATGTGGAAAAAAAAATAGAAATGCGTTGAGTTAATAAATTGTGTTTTAATGATAATAATAATATTAATGTCATGGTTTTATTTTAAGAATATTATTATTATTATTATTGGTTTTATTTTTGTTTTATTTATATTTTATTTATATTTTTTTTTATTTTTTTTTCTTTTCTTCCCAATGCTTTAGGGTTTTCTTCTTCTTCTTTTTTGGGGCTACTGTAGTGTTCTCCTAGATCGTGCGCTCCTCCTCCCCTTCAATTCATGTCTGATGTCGCAGCTCCTCCCCATGGTGTCTCCCCCTCCCTCTCGGCTGTCTAGAAGCGCGACCCCCTGGAACCCTTGGCGCCGACCTATTTTTCATGTCGTCACTCCCCTGGAAATGCCCCCGCCGCTCCGCTGGACTTCCCCTCTCCCTCAGCCGTCGGCCCCCTTGCTTGGTCCGGTGAACCCCAGCACCCCCTCACCTTGTCTGGCGAACCCCAACCGTCACCCCCCCCTTGCTTGGTCCAGTGAACCCCAGCACCGCCTCCCCCTTCCGTCACTACGACCCGCCACCCCTTCCGGTTTCTCCTCCAGCAAACCCTCGGCTGACCCTCCCTCTCTTTCCTCCCAACGTGGCCCTGTTCCGGAGCAGCAACCCGGTGCGCCTCCCCTGCTGGTCGGGGCTTGGCTCAACGCCCCCCACCCTCTTGATAAGTGATTCTTCATCTTCTTTGAGTTTTTTTAGTGGGTATGAGTTCTGTTTTGGGGTTTTAATTTAAATTTTTTGGGTTCAAATTCATGTGGTTGAGTTTTCACTAGGTTGCTTGGGGTTCAAATGTCGCGTGATTGAGGTTCTACACTAGAATTTGAATATTTCACATCAATTTTTGAGTTTTGACGACAAGGTAGGTGGTTCTGCTCATAATTATTGTTTGATGAATTTATTTGCGTGTTTAATTAATTCAGAATATTATTTATTAAGTTTCCAGGGTGCAAAGTGGTTTTATTTTATTCTCTTGAGATCTCATATGCATTGATTTGTTATTAATGTGTTTTTGTGATATTAGTGTGATTTTCTGGAAACTCATGTCAAGCTGGTTTAGTGTTTTATAAATTGTTAAATTTTTCATTAAATGATATTTTTGGTGAAAATCATGTTTCGATAATATTACGTCGTGTGTTTGGTTCTAAAGTAAAATTTTAAATAAAACCAAATTTATCGTTAGTGAAAACAATATTGCATTGTTTGTTAGAACTTGTGTTAAACTACTCAAATAGTTTCTTTTTAATTGGTGTAAGTGGTGTGGATTGAACTCTTGATGTGGCGTTGTGTGTGTTTGGTTACGAAAGAAATTTTGGTTGGTTTTGTGTGTAAATTCATCCTCTGATCTTCAAAATTTGTTTATTAAAAATCTTAAATGTTTTATTAAATAGTAATTAAGGATGCAAGTTGTTTTAATTGGTCGTTCAAGAAATGAATATTGGGTTTTGGAACATTTTAGTGTGCGTATTATTTCAAATGGCTTCTGTGTGTGAAAATGGTGGTTTTTGGTGTGCGTGATGTCTTGCTTGGTTTGAGTGTATGATTATGACATGTGGCATGAACTTTTAATTACTTGAGAACAAACGGGAAGCCTGGGTACTAGGTGTGTGGACTAGACTAGCATGCTAGTGATACGGGAGTGGCCTCGACCCAGTTTCACTTAGCGGGATTGATGCTTACAACACTAACTAAACATTGGATAATGACTGGAGACCACTATGGTAGGAGGTGTTTCCCTACCAGTGGCTCGTGCACAGGAATTTATGATATGTTTCACCGAGACGTGAGGTTCTAGGTTCTCACTTCTCGCTAGTATATTTAGGGTCTCTCCCATGTATTGTGCTCTTATTTTGCTTTCTGCTCACCGTCGGTACACGGTGTGGCGTTGGGGTTACCAAGAAAAGTGTTTGTGCATGTGTACATGTGTGCATGCATCTGTGTGTGTGTGTGCGCGCACACTTGTGTGTAAGTTAATTTAAGTTTCTTTCCTTTTAGAGAACTTTCCCCTTAAAACCCGTTTTCATTAAAATTCTTTAAGCACTTATCTCTTTTTATTATGTTAAATTGAAAATGTATTTTTCTTTTAATAATTATGTGTGGAACCTTTTCTCAGTGGAACCCTATTGGGATTTTAGCTCACACCCTACATACACCCTTGGGTGTATGTAGATTCTGTTTCTTCTGCTTTCCAGGTTGTGACTTCGTGCTCAGCGATGGTGGTTCTGGTCGTTGATGGTCCTCTCATGCAGGTTGGTGTTGTGGCGTGTGGATGTTGTGTCTCCCTGGTTGTTTGGAGGTTTGAGTTTGAGTTTCTTTTGTTGTCACTTATTTTGGTTGTGGGTTCAAGTTGTAAACCCCTGATTTTGTTTTCAGTTTAAGGCCTTGTTTGGTTGTCTTCTTTCAGTTTCAGTTTCTTTATCTTATCAGTTGTTTTGTGTTTACTATTTTGGGTAAAATCATTCCCATGTGTTAGTTTTGATACTCGGGCACTTGTGCCAGCCCGTGGGGATTGGGAACGCCCTTCGGGCCTTGTCGCGGACCGGGTCGGGCGCCGGGTCGGATGGCGACCCGGCCTGGTTCGTGAAAAAATGGTATCAGAGGAGCAAGTTTTCTCTCTTGAGTCGTTTTCTTTTGAGATAAAGTCTGAGTAGTCCAAAATTAAGGTTATCGGAACTCGACGTTCTAGTTACGAGAAATGTGCCTCGCCATCACACCTCGTGACGGGACTCGAGTTACCAAAGTATGTTGTGGTTTGTCTAAGTTTTTGGTCCTTGTGGATAATCTTGTCTAAGGGAAATGAAAAGGGGTAAGGTCAGTGGTCTAGTGAGCTCACAGGGTCTGGAAAGCCATGTGAAGACGGGGACGCTGTCCTAGAATACCCTCTGTGGCAGTGGCGTGACTGGCGTATGGCCGCCAACCATACGTTCCTGTCACCCACTGACACAAGTTTTCTCTTGCATTGTTTCTCGTCTCTTTGTTTTGGATTCGTGGAAATTTGGTTTTTAAGTAAAAATGTTTTGGTCTTGGAAAATGTTTTCAAATGAAGCGCTTTAAAAATGAAATGGTGTGTGAGGTTTGAAAAGTGTGGGTTGTATGTTTTGGTTTTGAAAAATGGAAAGGTTTGGTTTTGATCCTTGGTGCTCTGATGGGAAACCACATGCATGGGTGTATACGAAAAGGGAAATGGTTAATGGAACGAGTGGATGAGTGCCTGGATGGACATGAGGTGGGTGCCGGTGCAGCACGAGAACATGTATGTGCGAGGCTCGTGGGATGCCATTGGTGTTTGTACAACCCACTGGGTTTTCTTATTTTCAAAAAGTTTTGTTAAAGGAAAAATTTGGTGTTTTAGTAAACGGTTTTTGTGTGGCGTGTCCTTGTATTATGGAAATGTCGGATGTGAGGCGTTTTGAGCCAAGGATCCTTTCTGAATTATTTGTGTCCCGAGTTTGAATTCTTATTTTTAAGTTGGTATGCAAGCATGTGGTTAGTGAATTCCTTTGAAGAGTACATCAGGGAGCCCTTGCAGTGGTTCCCCCTACACATTTGGTGTTTTCTTGTGATATTTCTTGACCGTTGGACCAGTTTGGTTGGGTCCATGGTTTCCTTTCTTGACTAGTGTATGCCCCCTATAAAGCATTGACATGTGTTTGAAGTGCGGCTACAGTTAATTCGCCATTGGCCGACCCTCCAGTTGATCAGATGGATCTCTTCTTGAATTCTATAATTGAACCCACCTCTCCTTTTTAAAACTAAGTGGATCCTCTCGCAGCGGGATGACAAACATGGGGGAGTTTAAGGGATTTTTGGTCTCTTTGATTCGTCTTAGTCATCGAATATGAGGTTTGACACTTTTGCGTCTAAAGGTTCCCCTGGAAGCGGTGAAAGGAATTCTAGCAAGGAAGGTTGAAGGTGGTTCGGTGTTATCGGCGCTGACTGAAGTCTTAAAAGGCATGTAGTGCTTTCATCGGCTGCAAGGGTCAGGTTTGGGGACATCTTGCAGTGTGATGTCCCTTTGATAGTCAACGGTTGTTTGGAAGTGGTAAAGGAGACTCCAGTGGGGAAAAGGTGGAAGCAACCCTAAGTTGTTGGTGTGGTCTATTGTTCTAAATGACCTCTGGTCTTTGGTTTGTTTTGTTTAAGAAAAGGTTCATGTTAGGATACTAGTTTGGCAGACCCAGTCGTATGAGGTTGCTATAGTCGTTTGAATATTCTGTGTATGATCAGTAGGATGTCGTAATGTGTCATGTTTTCTAGAGTTGTCTTGGTTTCAGTGTGGTTGCATGTGACACCAAAAGGGGAAGCTCCATTAAAGAGTCTTCAATACCTGACTGCGAGGCAAGAGATGCTTCAAACATCAGGGCTCCAGCCATAGGCCTCGGAGTGAAGCTGGCGCATGGTCAGAAACCCCAGGAGTGTATGGGACCCAGACTTTATTTCTGTCATCGGTGTTGAAAGTGAAAGCAACTTAAATTGTTTTCTATGGTTCCGTTTCGGACGAACCATCTGGTTGCGTAAGGTTTCAGTGACTATGCGGAGGCATGTCCGCCTCGATGCTTTGATGTCTTAGGGGTAGCGTCCCATCGGATGTAATCACTTTTAGTGGTCCTTGAGAGTCTGTTATGGAAAAATCACTCCCAAAATTGTATAATGCTCATCCTGAGATGTGGATGTTTTGGTCGGTTCTTAGGTCGTGTTTTGGATGCTCGGGTGGTCGGGCCCCTCCCTCCTCGCCCCTTGTGGTGGGGTGTTTGGCCACCATCAAGAATTTTATTTCAAGGTTCTGTATCCTCTGTTGGTTCTAATGGCAGCAAGACCCACGATGGGTCTCGCACAAAGGTCTCTGGAATAAATCAGTGTTGGCCTTTCCGGAATGTTGGGGAGTCCGCCCGGACCTCCCCATGTTGGTTTTATAGTCTCTTCTCAAGAGCCAGTGAGTTTCTAATGTTGGGGAGCCCCTCGGGCCTCCCCATGTTGATCTTCTACTTCTATTATTAAATATGGCTTGGTGATAAGTGATAAGAGTGTTCCTCGGATGGGGTTTTACCTTGTTTGTTCATTTTAGCCAAATGGTGTAGTTTCCGTTTAATAGTGCTTGAGGTATTTCGGCTTGTAAAGTTTATTTTCGTGGGTGCGAGGGCTCCTTTTCTTAAACAATCAACTAGAGTTCTTTTTTAGCTCTTTGGGGCGGGCGGCACATATTAGAAAGTCTTTTTACGCATTTCGTGAAGTTGTTTTTGAGTCACTTTCTATGAGCACGATGATTCTTCCTCTCTTTGCTTGATGTTTGTGGGGATCCTATTTGATCCTTAGTGGGGCATCCATTCCTTCTTTGAGTCTCTTCTTTGGGTTTCAGCCTTAGTTGTAGATTTCTGGAGACGGAAAGCTTTATGGTGGCGAGAATTGTCACACTCGTCCTTTTTATATTATTTATTTTATTGTTTTTATGGGAAATCAGGTGGCTCGGGTCGAGGACCGAATTAAATTTGTTTGAGTTCTTATTTAAAAATGGATGTTTCGCTCTTGGTTGCGTCCAGCGCACCACGGTTGAAGCCACGCGGCCTCACCTGGGTCACCGCGCGACCTCGTCCGGTTCACCGCAAGGCCTGCTCGATGTTTAAGGGGGATGAAAAAGTATATGCAGTGAATAATAAAATGAGAAAACAATGAAAATTGGGAATGTGCGGCCTCGGGCGAGGAACATTTTTGAAACCACGTGACCTCACCTCATCCACCGGGTGACCTACCAATGTCCAACTAATTAAATGAATGAATTAATAATAATAACAAAATAAAATCAATATGTGGAAAAAAATAGAAATGCATTGAGTTAATAAATTGTGTTTTAATGATAATAATAATATTAATGTCATGGTTTTAGTTTAAGAATATTATTATTAATGATAATATTATTATTATTATTGGTTTTATTTTGGTTTTATTTATATATTTTTTTCTTTTTTTTCTTTTTTTTTCCTCCCAACGATTTAGGGTTTCCTTCTTCTTCTTTTTTTGGGGATGTTGTTGTGTTCTCCTAGATTGCACGCTCCTCCTCCCCTTCAGTTCATGTCTGGTGTCGCAGCTCCTCCCCATGGTGTCTCCCCTTCCCTCTCGGCCAGCTGGAAGCACGACCCCCCTAGAACCCTTGGTGCCGACCTATTTTTCGCGCCATCACTCCCTTGGAAACGCCCCCGCCGCTCCGCTGGACTTCCTCTCTCCCTCAGCCGCCGGCCCCCTTGCTTGGTCCGGCAAACCCCAACCCCCCCCCCCTGCTTGGTCTAAACCCTAGCACTTCCTCCCTCTTCCGGTGCTGCGACCCGCCGCCCCTTCCGGTTTCTCCTTCGGCAAACCCTCGACCGACCCTCCCTCTCTTTCCTCCCGGCATGGCCCTGTTCCGGATCAGCAACCCGACGCGCCTCCCCTACTGGTTGCATCTTGGCTCAGCGCCCCCCCCCCCCCCCCTCTTGATAAGTGCTTCTTCATCTTCTTTGAGTTTTTTTATTGGGTATGAGTTCTGTTTTGGGGTTTTAATTTAAAAAATTTTGGGTTCAAATTCATGTGGTTGAGTTTGTGCTAGGTTGCTTGGGGTGAAATGTCACGCGATTGAGATTCCACACTAGAATTTTAAGATTTCACATCAATTTCTGGGTTTTGACGACAAGGTATGTGGTTCTGCTCATAATTATTGTCTGATGAATTTATTTGTGTGTTTAATTAATTTAGCATATTATTTAGTTAGTTTGAAGGGTGAAAAGTGGTTTTATTTTATTCTCTTGAGATATCATATGCATTGATTTGTTATTAATGTGTTTTTGTGATATTAGTGTGATTTTCTGGAAACCCATGTCAAGATGGTTTAGTGTTTTATAAATTGTTAAATTTTTAATTAAATGATATTTGTGGTGCAAATCATGTTTCGATAATATTATGCCGTGTGTTCGGTTCTAAAGTGGCATTTTAAATAAAACCAAATTTATCGTTAGTGAAAACATTATTGCGTCGTTTGTTAGCACTTGTGTTAAACTACTCAAACAGTTTCTTTTTAATTGGTGTAAGTGGTGTGGATTGAACTCTTGATGTGGCGTTGTGTGTGTTTGGTTACGAAAGAAAGTTTGGTTGGTTTTGTGTGTAAATTCATGCTCTTCTCTTAAAAATTTGTTTATTAAAAATATTAAATGTTTTATTAAATTGTAATTAAGGATGTAAGTTGTTTTAATTGGTCGTTAAAGAAATGCAGATTGAGTTTTGGAACATTTAATGTGCGTATTATTTCAAATGGCTTCTGTGTGTGCGAATGGTGGTTTTTAGTGTGCGTATTATTTCAAATGGCTTCTTTGTGTGCGAATGGTGGTTTTTGGTGTGCATGATGTCTTTATTGGTTTGAGTGGATGATTATGACATGTGTCATGAAATTTGAATTACTTGAGCACAAACGGGAATCCTCGGTACTAGGTGGGCGAACTAGACTAGCGTGCTAGTGATACGGGAGTGGCCTTGGCCCAGTTTCACTTAGCGAGATTGACGCTTACAACACTAACTAAACATTGGATGATGACTGGAGACCACTATGGTAGGAGCTGTTTCCCTACCAGTGGCTCGTGCATGGGAATGTATGATATGGTTCACCGAGACATGAGGTTCTAGGGTCCCACTTCTCGCTAGTATCTTTAGGGTCTCTCCCATGTATTGTGCTCTTCTTTTGATTTCTGCTCACCGTCGGTACATGGTGTGATATTGGGGTTATCAAGAAAAGTGTGTGTACATGTGTACGTGTGTGCGTGAGTCTGTTTGTGTGTGTGTGCGTGTGTGCGTGTGTGTAAGTTAATTTAAGTTGCTTTCCTTTTAGAGAAGTTTCCCCATAAAAACCATTTTCATTAAAATTATTTAAGCACTTATCTATTTTTATTCTATTAAATTGAAAATGTATTTGTCTTTTAATAATTATGCATGGAACCTTTTCTTGGTGGAACCCTACTGGGCTTTTAGCTCACACCCTACATACACCCTTGGGTGTATGTAGATTCTGTTTCTTCTGCTTTCCAGGTTGTGACTTCGTGCTCATTGATGGTGGTTCTGGTCATTGATGGTCCTCTCATGCAGATTGGTGTTGTGGCGTGTGGATGTTGTGTCTCCCTGGTTGTTTGGAGGTTTGAGTTTGAGTTTCTTTTGTTGTCTCTTATTTTGGTTGTGGGTTCAAGTTGTAAACCCCTGATTTTGTTTTCAGTTTAAGGCCCTGTTTGGTTGTCTACTTTCAGTTTCAGTTTCTTTATCTTATTAGTTGTTTTGTGTTTACTATTTCGGGTAAAATAGTTCTCATGCATTAGTTTTGATACCCAGGAACTTGTGCCAGCCCGTGGGGATCGGTAATGCCCTTCGGGCCTTGTCCCGGATCGGGTCGGTTGTCGGGTCGGATGGCGACCCAGCCTGGTTCGTGACACTTTCTCTGGGTCTACTAATACTACTGTCTTTGAGATAACATGACCTAAAAGTGAATATGGTCCATCAAAAAGTGTCATTTTGAGAGCTTAGCATATAAATGATGCTCTCTCAGTGTACTCAATATGATCTAAAGATGGATAGCATGGTCATGTAGAGTGTATGAGTACACCAAGATATATTCCACAAATACTACCACAAAAGAATCCAAGTAAGGATGGAAAACTCGGTTCATCAGTGCCATGAAAACCGCTGGTGCGTTCGTGAGACCGAACAACATAACCAAATAATCGTATAGACCATACCATCTCTGAAAGGTTGTAAGAGGTATATCTGATGTTCTAACATGAAACTAATGATAACTAGATCTCTAGTAAATATTCAAGAACACTCGGGCTCCTCAAAGCTGATCAAAGAGATCATAAATCCTTAGAATACGATATAGGTTCTTAACCGTCAACTATTTCATCTTTCAGTAATCCACACAAAGTCTGAGGGTATCATCCTACTTCTTCACAAAAAGGACAAGAAAACCCCAAGGAGAAGTACTGGGTTGGATGAAACCCTTTGAATGAAACTCCTCCAACTTCTTCTTGAGATCCTGTAACTCTAGTGTAGCTATTCTATATGGAGGAATGGACACCGGTGCTACTCCTGGAACAATCTAAATAGAGAAATATACCTCTCTCTATGGAGGTAAACTTGAAAATTCCTCTGGAAATAAATCTCTGAAATGATCCACCACTGAAGGAAAGTCCATCTGTGAGGTCCCCTAGTCATCCAAATATAAACTAGAAATCTGGGTTGTAATTCTTCCCAACCCATGATGCTCACACTACTGGAAAAACGGCCTTTACCCATGGTTCAAAACCATGGGTATAGCCCCCAAAATCGTGGGTATAGCCTATACCCACGGTTTTGGGAAACATGGGCTGGAAATGTGTCACAATAGAGTTCCTCACCTATACCCATGGTTTACTAAACCATGGGCACAATAACTTAACAGCGTGGCAGTGTGGCACAAGGCTGTTTTTACGGTTTTTAAAATGTAGGTAAAACATGATCAAAAATTGAGTCTAGGCAGATTTGAACCCGCATCCCACGTATCATGTACACACAACCGATCAACCGAGCTGGTTGTGCTATTGGAATATATAGATACTTTTATTTTAATATATTAAAATTGTGGGGAATTATATTCAATAAAACGAATATAGTGGGATTCGACCACGGGACGCCGAAGAAGCCGCCCTCCCTTTCTGACCAACCAAGCCAAGAAAATGTTCTGTATATATATATATATATATATATATATATATATATATATATATATATATATATTAATCTAGCCGCTAATATAAAAACGAGGAAGGTGAGAATCGAACACGCGATCGGTTGAAGGAGGACACCCTGCCTGGCCAACTGAGCTGTGGAAATTTTGTTAATACATACATACATTTATATACTTATATTAATTATAACTTATTTATTAGAAAAAAATTCTCATCGATATTCAAACAGCAGACCGCGTTATACCACACAAACTGCTTACCAACCAACCTATAGAAATAACATGTGTTTATATGTGTATGTTTGTAATTATATTAATCCAAACTATGTTCATGCCAAATATTGTTGTTGTCCCGCGTAAATGTTTTTTTTCCGCCATAATATGGGAAAGCTATACCCATAGTTTGGCCAAACTGTGGGTATAGGTCTTCAAAAAAAACCCCAATACCCACGGTTTTGAAAAACTGTGGGTATATGTCTTCCGAAAAAACCCTACACCGATGGTTTGGCCAAAACCATGAGTATACATCTTAAAAAAACACATATACCCGCGATTCTACAAAACCGTGGGTATTGGTCTTTAAAAAAATCTATCCCCATGGTTTTGGGAAAAACTGTGGGTATAGATGACCTATACCCATGGTTTTCCAAAACCGTGGGTATAGGTTTTCCAAAACCATGGGTATAGGTCACCATATTATCCCTATACCCACGGATTTTTTAAAAACCATGGGTAAAGACCCATTTTCCAGTAGTTTCAGGTCCCTCTCTACTCGCCTGGACATATCATACACCCTTGTGTATAAAAGACATGCCCTTTGGTCACGTGAAACTCACCATGGGGTGATAGCAGTCAACAATGTTCTGAGAGAATACCAACCAGTCCATTCCAAGAATGGCACTAAAGCCTTTCATCTCTAGTACATAGAGGTCCCATAAGAAGTGACTTCCACCAACCTCAAGAGGGCATTCCTTGCAATGATGTACACTAGTCGTCCTAATCCCCAATGCAGTTTCTAGCGTCATAAAATCATCAGAAGTAAATATGAAAATCCCAAGGCTCTCCACAATGGAAACCGATATAAAACTATGGGAATACCCTGTATCAAAAAGAGCATAAGCTAAAACTGATGCAACTAGAATCGTACCTCTAACCATAGAGGGTTCGAGATCCTGCTCATGTTGGGTCTGCTCCATCATAGAAGTTTGACCTGTATCATGGCCCTACGACCCTGCCTACCTACCCTAAGATGGTCCATCCTACTATCACTGAAAACCTATCGTTTGGATACCCAGTCCACGACCACCTTCTCAGCTTGAATGGCCTAATGAACTCTATTTCCCTAACTGATGAGAAACTAGTGGTCCTGCTCTTAAATTTGGAGTTATAACTTATCCCCTCTCACTCGCTATTGGTGAGAATGTCCTACAAAAATGCTGAATATGACCAATCTTGCCGCAATATCAGTACTCAACAGGGTCTCTCAGGCACTGAGGTCTCATGTTTCCACTCTTCCTGCACTGGTAACACCTCACGTGGCTACCTAAAGATATATCCCTACTACAAGAACCACCACATGAAGGCTACCTGCAACGTTTCTTACTATCAAATGAAGGAGTACCAGCCCTGGAAACTAAACTTCCTTGTATCATAGCTCCCAAATCTATCAGATTATGCTCAGTAATCAATGCCTGATTTTCTATAGAAGTCACTGAAGTCACTCTAAAAACATTTACATGTGATTGGATGTCGTACCTGAGCCCATCCTCAAACTGCCTAGCCAATGATAATTCATCACCTCCCAAAACAGGTGTGAAGCGCTGAAGTTCTGTGAAGCGAGATGAGTAATCCATCACTGAAAAATTTCCCTGGTCAAAATTCATGAACTCCCAGGATTGATTGGTCCTCAATGTCTTTAGGTAGAAGTAATCATAGAAGGTTCTATCAAACTCTTCCCAAGTCATATCTTGATGACGTCCTACTTGTGAAATAACATCCCACCATCTCTTAGAGGAATCACATAGCATGCACACTGTGAGCTTAACCCTCCTCTCAATAGGAATTTTCATATTATCAAAGATAGTAAGAATGGCCTCCAACCATGTCTTTGTAGCCAGTGGTCCTCCATCCCTTGAAAAAGTAGGAGGATGCTGCTGCTGGAACACTTGCGTCAACTCTTCCAGAGTTAGGGCAGGATGTGGTGCTCCCTAGAAAGGATTCATCATCCTCATAAAGCCTTCACATAACTGTGCATCAACACCTATGTTTGGTATAATAGCTTATTCTAAGACGGGCATGACGGGATGATCTACTGGTAGTCCTTGATCTACCATTTTCGATGTCTGTTAACCCCCTGTACCTATCGTACAACCAGAGGAAGTCTTGGTGGCATGACTCTATAAGTTCATGTGAACACCTCAGTTCAAGATTATCAGGTACAATAACCTATAAGTGAAATAATGGAATAGGAGAAGGAAAGCATTCGTGTTTTACAAAATAGGGTTTCACGGATTGTATAACTACTACACGGCATGTTCCCTTAAGCCTTTAACATGGGTGTGTACCTCTACCAATCATGGTCGTGTAACACCCCAACACACAGCATGTTCCTCCTGAGACACAGTGTGTACTTGAACATTCCCTCCTTCCCAAGTTCATCTACATGGCTATAACTACAAGGTTCTATCATGGTGTAACACTACATGGTGTACACACTCTACACACAGCGTGTACCACTTAAGTCCCATCCACCCGTGTCATTGGTCACACGGTTGATATTTACACAACATGTAAAATCTAGACATGGTGTGTACAACCTAATTTTCATCCACCCGTGTCATTAATAACATGGCTGGATACACGGTTGATATTTACACTGTGTGTATAGTCTATACAGATCATGTACAACCTAAGTTTCATCCACCCGCGTCATTATTCACACAGCTGGATACATGGTCTTTCACAGCACGGCATGTACAATCTAGAAACGGTGTCTTCTACCAAAATTTTACAAACCCTATGTCTCTACTCACACAGTCTGTCACACGATCAAAAACTACACGACGTGTACTCCCAATACATTTCATGTACTTAATAAAAGTCATTCTTCCCAAAAAAAAATAACACATGGTGTGTGTTCATAACATCACACGCCGTGTTTTCTGGGTTTCGAGACAATAAGCCTCTGAAACTTCTCTAGAACCCTTAAAAACTTAAAATTTTGGCCAAGGCATTCCATTTTCCGATCCGTGAGAGTCCATAATCTTCGATAATCAAAGTTTGGCATCCTATTTCATATCATGCTTTAATAGAATTCAATTAATGTTCAAACATGATCCAAAAAATTTTGATCCAAGAGGGCTCATAACACCTCAGGGACTAAAGTCTAGTTTCCATACAAATCAAACATTTCATATACCAATACCCTATCAAAATAGAAGGTATTTATATCATGTAATCTATCACAACAGCATTCATATCTAGCACAACATCTATCACAACATCATGCAATTAGTAATGCATCCTAAATGGCATGACAAGAATGCATGAAATGTGATCTCTAGAAAGTTCTTATATCATGCATGAGATAGAATACCCTTATCTCATCGGGTTTCAATAGAAATAGAACCACAATGATATAAATCATACCAAAACAAAACAACTGAATCACCCAACAGTGAAATCAAATCAACTGTAACAATTGAAAAACCAGAAAAAATTGTAATATTTGAGGTAAATTGGATTTTCCCTATACACAGGTTAGATAATTTCAGGAACAGTTGATTACCAACTACCTATTCCTTTTTATCCTAGTCTATAGTCTCTAAACAGTAAGGAAAAGTAGAAAATAAAAACTCCTTTGATACCACTTTATAACGTCCCGGTTCTGGGTGCCACCCAAAGGTTCCCCGTACCCAGTTGGCCACATGGACTCAAGAAAATTTTACCAAATGCCAAAGGCAGTCGACTAGCTACGAGGTCATTAGGTGTGATATAGGGGGACCTATTCCCTCATTGGAAGTGTAACATAGCATAAATAAATAGTAAACCGTAGTATAAGTAGTAATACATACAACAGAAGTAAACAGCGGAAGACTAATAGTAAATCCAACAGAAGCCGAAATGTATATATATATGATGCATGGCATATGTATCTATGAAATCATCAAATCAAGTCACAATGATGTAAATAAATACTGAAACCAAAGTAAAAAAGATACAAGTAAACTTCAGCACCATTTCAAGCCTCATCTTGGTCTCATGCTCTCCAGCTCCAACAACAATCATGTACCTGATGAAAAATGGAGTTTTCCCTTATCTAAACTTGCAACAATATAATACGTTTGGTTCCAAAACATGAACTAAATAGGGTGTGAGACTAATCACAGTAGGCAACCACAAAAAGATATATGCCTAACAGTCAGTGAATATATATAGCAGGTAATATATAGAAAAGAAGTGATAAACTAGGAAGTACTCAAAAGTAACCAATCCTATAGTTTTCAATTACATTTATTTACTTTTATTATTCATCCTTTGAATCATGTAACCTCATGATATAGCCTAAGATCTATATCTCCCTCTTTAATAGTGAAAAATAGATGTCTCAAAAGATCATCTAAAAAATCAAGTAAGACTGAGTCCAAGATCGTTCTTTGGCTTGGCAAACTCATCACAATCATTCAATCATTCATAAACAACCCTCTGGGAAAGCTCTCATAGTCTAACCCCTTTGGTTTAACATAGCATCAATTCATTAAATAACTGCCCTATGAGAATCTCTCATGGTCTAACCCCTTTGGTCTAACATTGCACTAATAATTTACACACGACCACCTAGGAAGCTCTCACAGTCAATACCCATGGGTCAACATGGAATCAATAAGTTATAAACGACCTCACGGGTAGCTCCCATGGTCAATACCCCTAGATCAACATAACATCAATAAATTATAAATTACCTCTTGGTTATATCTCATGGTCAATACCCCTGGGTCAATCATCTACACCAAGGCTCTCACAGTCATGTGTAAATAAACATGGAAACCCCCATAGTTTTCCTAGTCCAAGGATCTCACGGTCCATTGGAAAAACAACATGCATATCATAACAAGGAATCACATGTAATCTATAACTACTAGATGGCTAACATTCACAAGCATAACACATACAATCCATATAATCAATCAAAATCCATCCTAAACAATTCAAGGAATGGAAATAAGGTACGCCTCATAGGCAACCAAGGCCAAACAACCATAAACAGTCAAACTAGGGAAACGCACCCATGGGGTGTCCTGTAAACAAGGAATCTAACCTTATGCATATGAAACAACCCCTTTTAATCAATTAAACCATAGTAGGTAAATAATAGGGTTAAATTACCAATCAAGAAATACCCTAAACATGGGTATGTGGCACTTTTAGCATATATAATCCCAAGACGAACAATGAAAGGCACAAACCACCAACCTCGATATTGTATGATCGATATACTTGAACTTTGGCCCTTAAATTAGCCTAGAATGGCATAGATCTGCAAAAAGATGGAAAAAAATCCAACCTTGAATAACTTTTGCGAGAAAAGGAATAAGGAAGAAAATCTATAGGAGAATTGAGAACTCACTGGTGGGATTCCAATACACCTGACGGTGTCTCGATCAGAGCTCGGACGGAGAATCAGGAGGGGTTATATGCTCATTAGTTTTTCCAAGACACTCCTATATGAACCAATGTTATAAGAATGTGTTTCCGAAGATGAGACGTGACCCCTCTCTGATTTATCAAATAAAAAGAAAAGTACATGGTGAGTTCATTAAATGTAAACGCCAAGTATTAGCCTCAACTGGTCCCCGACTTAAGTGGGTTAGCCAAGTCATCACATGGCCATGTACTCAGCTGTTACATGGCTAGTACACAACTATTTACAGCAACCAGGTACATCACATGTACTCATAAGTACACAACGTGTACATAGAAAAATTCCCATTTCTTCATTTTTCCTCAAAACAACCTGAAATCAAGATCCATACCTGAAATGAAGATTTGGGTTCTTAAACAAGAAAATCTCAAGTGGATCATTAATGAAATTTGTGACATTATCTAAGTTAGTTTTCTGAATCTATGATTTTTATGACTATTATATCATTTAATAAAAAAGTATTTATTTTAAAACTCGTTTATGTCAATTTTGACACTATTCAGTAATTGATTTTTGTTAAAGTCATAACAACTTGATTTATTCAAAGAAACTAAATTAACTCAAATATAACATGTCATAGTCATCCATAAAATTCATGTGGCATAAAAATGTTCAAATTATATTTATTTTAATATTTATTATATCATTTATTTTAATCTTTCATTAATAAGGTAATTGTTGCATCATCGTTGCATCATAAATAAATTTATTTATTTAATATTTATTATATCATTTATTTTAATCTTTCATTAATAAGGTAATTGTTGCATCATCGCTGTATCATAAATAAATTTATTTATTTAATATTTAAAAATTATAAATAAAATACCATGATGTAGGAAATATTTTCAAATTTATAATGACTATTTATAGTCAAAGATATCGGTTATATAAACACACCTTAAAATCATTTTAGTAAAAAGATACATGTTTATGTTATATTTCTCTTTACATTAAATTAATTATTATAACATTTAATTATCACACTCAAGTGGCTCCATGGGGTCCTAAAATTGACCCAAGGATGAGCATGGTCTGAAATATCTCATAAAATAGGATTAGGACACGTGTTAGGGTAGTTTTATATTATTATAATATTATTTTTTTACCCTTATTTACCTAATTTACCCTTTAACCGTGATAAATAAAAATAATTACTAAAGTTATTATTTATAATTTACAAAAATAAAAGGTATATATTTACACAATTTGGAACTTGTAATTCCAAATATGGAATCCATTTTACAAATTCAAAACATATAATTGTCAGAAATTAATTTAAAATTAATTCCTGTTGACAAAACAAGAAAATAGGTTTTTTAAGAAGTAAAAACTATCAAAAGATTGACATGTTATTATATGAAATTTCAATGCGAAATTAATTAAAATTACTAAAATTGGATTAAATGATAAAAACATAATCTAATTACACTTTAAAACCAATTATAAATATAATCTATCTATATAAATAAATTAGATGAAAAGGTAGTTTTGAATTAAAATGTAGTATGTTCACTATTCATCAAAATATGAATTTTATCATAAAAAAAATCAACCAAAGTAAATTTTGATGTTCTTATTTCAAATAAGAAGTTTATTTTTTCAAATAGAACATATAAAATTGACAAAAACTATATTTAAAAAGGGTTCTCCATCAAAAGGTGGTAAAAAGGCCTTTTAAAAATATTAAAGTATTTTATGCTTAAAATTGGATTCATTCTTATTTTAAGCCTCTATAATTTATTGGATAATGTAAATAAATTTAAAAATCATGTTTAATCATATTTTAGTTATTTTTGTTCATTACCACCAATATAATGGATATTTATTAACTACCATTTAAAATAATAATAATATTATTGTATTATTTTTTTGTATAACTCAATATTGTGTACAACGTAAGATTTTGGAGAAACCTATTACTACGTGTCGAGTATGCTATAGAAAAAAAACATTTTCTTAATGTAAAATTAATATTTAATTCATAAATATTAATAGATATGAAAATGTATTTTTCTATAAATACCTGGGATGTTACTTCCTTCTCCCCTTTTGGAAACTGTGTCCTCGCAATTTGAATTTGGGGTTAGTAACTAAATTATGACTTTTCAAAATACCTTTATTGAAATACCACATCGGAAAAAAATTTAATAAAACTTTAAATTTAAAATAAATAAAGAGAAGTAAAAAGGTCACCGTGGAGGAGGACTCCTGTGTTGGTTGCGATGATGGGTATGGAGATTATGGTTTTTAGTTTTTGTTGGTTGCTCTGGGTGTTTGTTTGATTGTTTGGTTTTATATTTGTTTTGTGGGATTGAAAGTGACTTTGGGTTTCTCACTTTTCCTAAAAGGGTTTAGAAAATAATAAAAAATTATTTCAGCGATGGAGAGTGATAGAAAACATGATTAGGAGAAAGTTAAAAACCATAAAACTACAAAGATGTGGTGGGTTAAATGGTCATTTATTTCAGAGAAGGAAAAGTAAACAGAAAATGTTTTTGTTTTAAGATAATTTTCATAAAGTTGAGGAATTATTTTACTACTTAGAATATGAACATACGGAAATATACTTACTTGACAAGTGTAGTTTTATCCGTTAATAAATTTCTACCACAAACTCATCTTTTCTCCAAACAATGGGTATTCAAGATGACTTGGTCACATCTGAAGTACTATAATAAACTTATAAATAATTAAATAATCTAAAAAATATGAACTATATATTTCCCCCATCATTAAACATCAACCAAAACCAAAATGGTTTTTACAAGATGAGATAATCCCCAAAAAATAATAATCCTTTATAAGGAGAAGCACTGCTTTTAATCTTCAAAATTTAATAGTAATACCCAAGTTCTACATAGACAATTAAACAAACAAAAGTCCTTAAAATTACTCAAAATAATCCAACTAAGATTGAAACCCAAAACTTAGAAGGATTTGATCACATAGTTTCCCAAGATAAATTGTAACATTTATCTCCAAATAACATCAACCACTCTTAATGTCTCATACCAAAAAGTAATTAACCTAATCATATTTTCTCCTAGATAGGTTAATCGCTTCCATAAATAACCTATTTCCCATAATTACACAATTAAATCATAGATTTATCCAAAAATAATTCAACATTTATTACTCAAATAAACTTCCATAGTATTATATTTACCTTAATTATATAAAGTTCCCAAAACAGTGAATGTATTCCAAAATAACATTTATTAAAAAATCCTTAAATAATTTTTCAATACTAATGATATCCATTCGATAAAATATATATATCCCAAATCAACTTATTTTTAATCCATAAGATCATTTAACTAAGAATAATAAGTCATACTAACCAAGGACTTCACGTAGGCCAGTGTTAGGTGATGGGCCCTTATCTCCCTTTGGTTGGGGGTTCGATTCCCATAGCCTTGCCGGATGTGACATATTGTCACCCATCCTGCGGGTTTTCCTTTTTCTAAAACCATATCATTTGAAAACCATATCATTCTTACAAAATTATCAAAAATAATATAATTTCATAAAAAATAACCATAACCTACTTTAACCTCAAAGGTTATCTAATACCTTTCATTTTGCATCCCAAAATGTAATAACCATTAATCACCTAAAAAAAAGATCATATGAGCCCTAAAGGTTATCCATTATTTCCACACAAGAAAAGTAAATTCTTCCTTAAATAAAATTTTCACATATCAAACTTCAGGATTACACATACTAGAAAAAAGTCTTCCAAAGTAATCCCATCATCAAAAGAGCATTAATTATTTTAAACATTTCATCATCCGGAAATCTACCATAACTCTTGAATCCCTTATATGTAGACTTCTTAATCATTCAAAATTTGTCATAATCCATTAACTATGCATTTCAACCTTATTTATTAATACATCATTCCTACAGATCAAAAATCCTCATCAATTATAAATATAAATCCAAATATGATTCATTCTTTATGGATAAGAAAATAAATCATACCTTGAATCCAGATGTCATGATCTTCATTATTTTCCCTTTCCCTTTCGACATGTTTTCCTAATTTAAAAAATTAAAATTTCAATCCACTTCTATAATTTCACTTTACGATAGAGTTGGACAAGTTGAGATCTTGAAATCATATGAAAAATATACTAGGACCCATAAAATTGTTTTAAAAATGAGTTAGTGTTGGATAACTCAAATAATTTCTTGCAAGTGATTTTAATACTCAAGAAGATATCAAAATAATTTGAAGAGGATTTTCCCATAATAGTGATGATAAAGTAATAAAGGAGGGATAAGAAGGTTTTACAAGATCTCTTTCCTTCCATCTCGAAAAATGATCCTTAATCTACTAAAAATAATCATCACTTAAATATGAAATGAATTATTAAAATAAAGAATCATATATAGGGTAAATATAACATAAAAACATTTATATTACTCTAATACATAAACCTCCTTATATCTCTATTGTTCAGGTTTTCATCCAATCAACCTAATTTAATATAACCCTCCAAATGTTTCCATATGATAATAGCCCTCTTGGTTATATAGAATCCTTAACCTACACCCAGATAACATCTTAACCTCTAAATTTATCTAAACATCCCTTTGATACCAACTATAAGGCCTCATCCTTAAACATTAAATAATCTTGAGTTAAGTCAAGAATTCACATTGAATATCTTTTCAGGTTTATATTTTTAGAGAATTAGGCTATAACTATTACATAATAGACCTAGAAATTACATGTGGATAGATACACTTAGTATCCACATTTTTAACCAAAAGAAACCCTTTAAACAAAACAAGATTTCTTTTTCTTGACAAAAATAGTCTTGAATTCTTCCTTTATATTACCCATCCTTATACCCTGTGTAAAATATTTCAAAAACATGGTATAGACATAAAAATCATAGTAATTAATATAAAATAAGGAAATAAAAAATTCATCCATGAATACATACAACCCAATAAAATCATACTTTTCACTCATAAAAAATAATCTCTTTAATATACCTCATGAAATAATAATATTTATAAAAAACTCATAGAAATCATAAATCATAAAGGTAACTTGTGGAATCCATAACATACTTACATTGTATCTTTCACAACTATATAGGGAGTAACCTTCGTGGTTACGTTTAGAATACCCATCACAATATATTCCATAAATATATTAATAGAAACCTTAACGTTTACCTCTATAATGTTACCCAATGCATTGGAGATCTTTCATGGGCTCACCTTCCCTCGGTTTATCACAGAACCACCCATATAAATAAACAGTGCCCAAGAACCATAACATAATCATAATATATAAACCAAGCATAAAGGAAAAATAACATTTACACATTGCAATCACAAGATATCATTTTAAGATTTTGACATAATAAATCCTTTCTCAAAACCATTTTCAATACCAATATAGATTAAAAGGTAACATGGTATTTATTTTTCTTTTAAAAACATTGCGGCATATAGAGGAATCCAAATATCAAATAATAGTTACAACGGAGGAAATGTCATTGTCATCTTGTACATTCAAAAAACATTCCTTTTTCATTTAGTAAAACACTTCGTAGAATAATATTCCTTTTGAAAACTGTTGAATGAAAGTAAAAGTAAAAGGGGTTAATTATACACCGTATAAAAGAAAGTGGTGTATAATATCAAATTATGCCTCAATGAAAAGAGATTGAGAGAAAGTCCCTTACAAAGATCATATCATCATATTAAGGATAAATCAATGACACAATTATGTGTGACAAATATAAATACACCCAATATAAGTGTATATTCAGTGTAAAATAATCAGGGGGCATATCTTGAAAAAACCAAACCAATGACATGTATATTTAACTCAATGAATAGAGATTGAGTTAAGATTTCCCTTACCTTGAGTTAGACTTGTCTCATACAATTGTTATGTTCCTAAATAATAAACATAGGCTAATTTATACTTTTTTTAGAAACTTTTAAAAGTTTATTATTCCTTTTATATCACTTATTACAATGTTATAAAAATTGCATAATTATTTAAGTTAATATCATACGTTTTGTTGATATTCGGTACTTGAGTCGAAAATGAACTTGTTTTGATGTAATCGTCCATGTTGTCAAAATTAAATCATCTCTAGAATATTATTCATCATTTAAATATAAAATATATCCATTATATATGTATTTATAATATCCATAATATTTTTATATAATAAATAAAATTCACAGTTCATGGAGATAGTAGGTCGTACGTACGCATGAACGCTACTTTAATTTCCTCATCATATTAAAAGAATAATAATAAAATGATATAAATGTATATTATAATACCAGTATTATATTAATTCCATGTATGTATCATAGGTTTAATTAAACCATGCTTTATATGTTCCATGTATAATGGTAACGAGTCACATCGCTTTGAGGGGGCGGTATTCCACACTTCCTCAAATGAAATTATCGTATTTATACAACATGAAAAGCGTAAAGGTATGTTATAAATAAAAATTACATAATAATATAGAAAATATAAATATAATATATATAATATATAAATATAGTTACATCATAATGGCCACCATGATAGGTGGTAGGATAAATTCATAAAATCATCATTTCGTTAGATAGTAGTTCGCCGTACACAGTAACAGTGTGTTCTATATCCATTAGATGGAGGTGTGTGTAAGTGTAGATAAATTCATTAGTATAAAAACATATTTTTATATTTATTATAATTTCATTATTATAAACTAACGAAATAAAGATAGTTTAGGGGGTTGGAGAAAGAAAATAAATGAAAGGAGCTTGAGAGAAGACGTTACCTCTAAATCGGGTAACTCCTTTTGATTTGAGCCAAACGGCTTCCTTGAGTTTCTTTATTCCAAAGTTAAGACTTATATAAGGATGGGAGGGATGTCGGGAGATTATTTGAGTATAATTTGGATGATCCAGGAAGATTGATAGGTGTGAGTAAGTGGGTAGAGGTGGTGTCCTTTAATAAGAGGGAGTAGGGGCACGTTAGAAAAGTTTTGAAATATTATTTTATTATAAATTTATTTTCGAATTTTAATAGTTTCAAAGTGAAATATTTATAGGATAAGATGATTATGGGTATAAATACTCTCAAACAACAGGTTTTAGACAAGTTTAGGTCACCAATTTAACCTTATCCTTTGGTTTAACACTTAGTTAAATAATTTAACTCTTACCATGTCTCCTTGTATTTTTACACTATATGGTTAATATGGTTACTGTAAAATGAAAATAGAACCTAAATTGGATCATGAATGAAATTTTTAACATTATATAAGTAATTTTTTCAAATATAAGATTTTTAGGACTATTACATCATTTAATAAATAAGTATTTGTTTTAAAAAACTCATTTATGTCTATTTTGACATTATTTAGTAATTGATTTTTTTTATAGTAATAAAAACATTATTAATTCAAAAAAAACTAAATTAAATCAAAGATATAATGTTATATTAATCCATAAAATTCATGGATTCCATCAAAATTTTCAAATTACATTTTATTTTAATACTTAAAACATCATTTATTTGAATCATTCATTAATAAGGTAAGTTTTGCATCATCATTGTGTCACAAATAAATTTATTTATTTAATGTCTAAAAATTATAAATAAAATACCATGATTTAAGAAATATTTTTAGATTTATAATGAATATTTATATTCAAAGATATAAGTTATATAACCCCACCTTAAAATAATTTTAGTAAAAAGATACATGTTTATGTTATATTTCTCTTTACTTTAAATTAATTATTATAACATGTCATTATCACACCCAAGTTTCTACATGAGGTCCTAAAATCGATCCAAGGATGATAATGGTCAGCCATATCTCATCCAATGGGATTTTTACACATGTTAACTTAGATTTATATTATTATAATATTATTTTTTTATCCTTATTTACCTGATTTACCTTTTAACCATGGTAAATAAAAATAATTACTAAAGTAAATATTAATAATGTCCAAAAATAAAAGGTACTTATTTACACAATTTGGAAATTATATTTAAAAATAAGGAATCCATATATACAAATTCAAAATATTTAATTGGTAGAAATTAATTTAAAATTAATTCTTGTTGTCAAAATAAGAAAACAGGTTTTTTAAGAAGTAAAAACTATCAAAAGATTGACATTTGTTTATATAAAATTTTAATTTTAAATTACTTCCAATGACCAAAATTGGGTTAAATGATAAAAACTTAATCCAATTACATTTTAAAACCAATTAAAAATATAATATATCTATATAAATAAATTAGACGAAAAGGTATTTTTGAATTAAAATGCAGTATTTTTCACTATTCATTAAAATATGAATTTTCTCATAAAAATATCAAAATTTCAACCAAATAAAATTTTTATGTTACTATTTAAAATAATAAGTTTATTTTTTCAAATATATCATAAAAAAGTGACAATAACTATATTTAAAAATGGTTCTTCATCAAAAGGCGGTAAAATGGCCTTTTAAAAATATTAGAGTACTTTATGCTTAAAATTGGATTTATTCTCATTTTAAGCCTCTAAAATTTATTGGATAAATGTAAAAACATTTAAAAAACATGTGTATTAATATTTTAGTTAGTTCCGTTCACTCTTAATAATATAACTTCTAGGAGTTAACTAGCATTTAAAATAATAATAGTATTATTGTATTATTTTTTAGTATAACTCAATGTTCTGTGCAGCGTAATATTTCAGAAAAAACTTGTTGTTGCGTGTCAAGTAATCTATCGGGAAAAGCCTCCCCTTAAAGTAAAATTAATTTTTTTATTCATAAATATTAATTTATATAAAAATGTATTGTTCTATAAATACCCGGGATGTTACAATAACCATATATATATATATATATATATATTACATAATATAATTTTACTTCTTAAAAATCACTATTAAATGATATTTATATTAGTAAACTATAAAATTATTATTTCATATCAATGGAAATCGTGGCTATTTCAATCATAGTGGAAAATTATATGCCCTTTCATATTGGGTGCATTTATTTCATAAAAATGGAAAATCCATTAAATATAATTTTCATATATGGATTTACCATTACATATCATAAAAAATTATACTTTCATCCTATGTATCCTATATGTGATAACACAAAAAATGAGCTTCCATTTCCAAAAAATAAACAAAAACCATTTTAAGTATAAATAAAATGAAAAAATTATCAATAAAATATGTTATAGTTTTCTTTAAATTATTAAATTCATGAAGATAAAATCATTTAATTACAATGAAAAATATAAGAAAGTATTTTCATTATCAATCCCCCTGCATTTAAATATTTCAATCCTGGGTAATCATCATATGTTGATATTAAATCCACAAAAAAATCAATAATGATAAAATTATCAATGATATTTTCATAATTAAATTTATCATGACTCATTTATGAAATTAATTTCTTTTTATATTCTATACTAAAATTTAAATTCATTTAAGCTCATGAATCCATCCATGACTAAATCACTACCTAACTCACATGGTAATTCAGTAGAAATTTAATTATGGGAATATTTTAATACATGTAAAATGAATGTATAACTATAATACTGTAAAAATTATAATATCAACACACCATAAGACTTAAAAATCCATTTAATGATAAAGACTTTTTAATGGTCATTTAGATGACCAATGGATGTTAGGAAAATGAATGGAAAAAATTAAGGTAAAAATGATAAGTTAAACTCTTAAATATAATAAAATAATATTAATGTGAAAATAAGAAAAATTAATCACTCAATTCCCCATAAAATATGTTTCACCGCACTATCTTTTCATGTTTAATTATGCCATGATTCATTAATATGAAGCATAATAAATTACTCAATCCATATTCTCATATTTTTTATCATTTGTTTTTTAATGGAGTATGTGTTAACAAATTAATATATTGATTTAATGATTATTCATTCCTTTTTATTTATTAGTCTTAATACATACACAATTAAGAATGTTGAATAATTAAATCTCATCTCTATTTTTTCCTTTTTTATGCTTTTATTTTTTATTAAAATAAAATTAGAATAATGAAATAGAATTGATGATAAAGACTCATCTATTTATATCTTTCACATACTTATAATAATGATTCATACCTATGTTATAACTAAAATGAAACTACTTCTCAAGGAATACACATGAAATTTCCCCCTATCAAACATGAAATAATCATAAAAATATATTAGGAGTGAAGGTTAGTGGTTGAAATTCATCTTGTAACTTTTAGATAAACATCTCTTTTTATTAAAGGGTAGTTCTAAAGTTAATGATTTTTATAGACAAATAATTTCCCTAATAATATAATTTTTTTGACAAACTCCAAATCTTTAAAAAAGAAATAATAAAGTCTTCTAGTTCTAAAAAAATTATTCTTCTATCAAGAAAGAGAAAGTATATGGAAGTGTATATATAAATGGCAGAGAATGGATCAAAGGATGGGAAATGTAATTTTTATCATTTTTTAGAGAAATGGATTAAAAAAGTATCAAATCTAATAATTTTTTTATAATCCCACACAAGGAAAATTTTACATATCAAATTTAATTTTTAAATTTATTTCTTGAAAAAACATGTAAATTTACAGAAAATTATCTTAATAGTGAAAAATTATGATGAATAATAATTTAATCTCAAATTCCTAAAAATTGAAATGAAATATAAATACCTACAAAAACTCCAAATAACATTTTAACACTTCCACACAAATAAGTTCTACTACAAATCCATCATGTGTAAATGTTAACTATTTAGATATGAAACATAATAAGTTATAAAAATTAAATATATTTTAAATTTTTATATATTTTCATGGGTTAATGTGATGAACTATCATAGGCTTTGATTTAAAACTACACTCATATCAACTCACTACTTGACCAAAAAGAGTTTCAGATCCCCATGGATTGGAAATTAGTTCCCTAGATTTCACAAGTATAAAATTGGGAATGATTTTCCTAATAATTAGAGTTAAATCACAATGAATTTTATCCAAATAATCTTATATGAATCATCCATAAGTTGGATGTCCCATCCAAAAAACATGGAAGAAACAAACAAACAATAGAAAATAAATGTAGAAATAAACTCCCATATCACACCCCAAACACCCTCCCCTATATAAAGTTATTCCAGTGATTATCCCTAGACATTATAATATCACTAAACCTTCAACTATTGAATGAATTAAAATCCTACCTAAAAAAATTAAATCATTAAAATGGAAAAAAAAACTAGGAATTATAAAAATTTTAAAAGTTGGTCATACAAAATTATACATGGGGCACTAGAAGAAAAATGTGATAAAATAAAAAATGTAAACTCAATCCCCCAAAGTTAGTCAACACTCCCAATAGAATTCTTGAACTAATCCAAGGACATAATAATGATATAATATATGTGTGATCATAATACTTCTGAGTAGGTATCCACTCACTGAAACTAGAAGAATTCATTAGTAAATGTAACATCCTGACCCATCTTACCCTCGAACCAATAGCCATACCGGTCGCCACATGACCTCATGAGTGTCTCCCCATAAAACTGAGGTTGTTGACTAGCATATAGGGTCTATGGATAGTCAGTGGGGATACTATACCCTCATATTCAGAGTGCAAAATGGAAATAGATAATAAACTCAGACAACAGCAGAAGAAAATATAAAGAAACAGTCAACTGAATAATGAAAGTGGCCAATGCCATTTTATACAATGAACACGTGTTATGGTGATACCTTTATGAAATATTAAACAAAATATCATGCTTTACATATTATTCATGCTCAAATTTACCCAAGATATGAAGGTAGAACGGTCCTTGTAGTTTAGCTTGGGTTGTCGAATCCTCATAGACCTAATAAAAATCCTATAGACACGTACATTCTATGGAATGTTTTTGGATATTGAGTGGCCAACTTTGGGTTGATTTTATATGGGTTTAAGTGAACACTAAAAATTTTAAGGGAATTGAAATTATGAGAAGGGTTGATCCTAGGTTATTACAAGGGGTTGATTGGATGCATTCTTTTTCTTGTAAAAATATTTCAATTTCTTATATTTGAGATGGGTTCATTTAAGGAGATCAAACAAAATCATCACTTACTGGTTTAATGCCTACACACCCTAATACCAATCACCAATTCACTTTAAGGATCAAATTTTTGAGCACTCCAAGGTAAAGGTTCTTATTAGCACTTAAAATGTGTGACCTTAAATTCAATAAGGATGAAGAAGTTTTAAAGTCATCAAATAAAAATATCATTTAAAAGAAGTGATTATCCATTAATGGAGTGAGAAATAACATCTAATACAGACCCCTGATACTCCCTTGGATCAACCCATAAGTGGGTTATCACTCCATTGATCCCATGGTTTCAATGGAAGCGGAAAGTAGACTCATGAGGGAGGAATTGGAGAAGTAAAAAAAATGAAAAAAAACAATCACTCCACCATTGTGTGATAATCTCACAAGTTTTGGTATGATAAAGTTCACACCTTTAGGAAGTGGTATAAAAGTGATAAGAATAAGAATATTAAAATAGAATATGAAGAATTTTTATAAATAAACTAAGGTAATTCAAGGAACTTACAATTGAAGGAATGTGATTACAACATCAAATTGCCAGCATAACATTAAAACGAAAAAAATATCAAAAGATCCTCATATCCTCCACCACCAATGCCTTAAATAGGAATTTTTTAAGCCTTGGGTCGATCCTTAAATAGTACAAGTCTCCTCAATTAATTTCGGTAGTCCATAGGTGGGTGGAAAGTTGAGGGAGAGTTGATTTTTCCACCCTTGACCCGAGGTGGAATCCAGCTTTCATCCACCGAACAAAATCGCTTGTAATATCTTCTATATTTCCGAATTAGAGTGGGACATAGTAAAATAAAATGGATCCCCAGATGTTTCCTAAACTCCTGTAAAATTTGGTCCTATTTGGAGTTGTGTATTCTGAGATATGATTAGATTAGTGGGATGTTTGTCTGGGCCGCAGAATCTGGCCTAGAAGTTTATCTCTAACTTGGGCCACCTAAATAACTACAATGAAGGATGAATTAGCACTATATCCTGTATAATTATTTGTTCCTATATATTTCTTCTAGCATCCTGTGAAATTTGGTCTACATTGGGTTTGTAATGTGGGTCCTACATTCTCATCTGTGGGATAGTGTCCAATCTTCCTTCTCTAGAATTGCTTCCATTCATCTCCAAATATCTCCATCATCCTTTATGAATCCTCCATTGATCCCTGAATGAAACATGTTGATATTGAAGTGTAGATCAATTTACAAAAATATCAAATTAAAATATGGATAATTATATTACTTAAAATTATATAAATCATTGGGTATTTTAAATGATGTTCAAAAATGTACCACATAATAGTGAATTTTAAGAAGGAATTACAATCATAATGCGAAATGATGTTCAAAGTGTAAAATGCACTAAAATAGTGTTTATGAATAATAAATCAAATTAATATTATATATATTAACAATTAATACTATCCTCATTTAGTGTCTAATCACACCCCCCCCCCAACTTGAGTTTTTCTAGTCCCGAGCAAAATATATCTCAACAATATGAAATTTGAATTCCCTTTTCCAAAAACATTTTAATACAAAATGATCCCAAAAAACCTTATACCAAAAAATCAGGAAACCCATAAAAATATTTTAATACAATATAGTTTCATAAGAAGATCCAAATCCCAATCCCATTCCTTTGTTCAAATTCATTTCCATATTTCATCCAATATCAATTAAGTATGAGGATGTGTTGTGTATCACAATAGACATGGGGGTTCATCTTTATTCAAGGGGGAAATGATTGAAACATTAGGTGGAATCACATTTCAATATTAATATGAGTATTCAAAAAAAATATTTTATTATTTTTTTTGTTTTTTTTCACAATTTTTCCATGGTAATTGAAATTGCACTCAAAAGAGTCAACCCCTGTAGCGAGACTTTGCCGATGACTCCCAGGCTCAAAGACCTTAGGGCACTAGGTAAAGCCCACATACTCGGGAATCATCTCGAGTTAACTCAGTCAAAAACAAATTCAAATCACCAAAAATAGAGATAAAATTACTAACTCTGGGCCAGAAAACTATGGAGTCACGATCCCCAAGTTCTAAAAGCCACTCATAGGTCATTTCATTTCTCTACGAGCAAATTTATTGTTTTTTTTTTGTTTTTTTTTTTTGAATACTCATATTAAAACTAAAATGATCACCAAACCTATTCTATTTATTGGGGGGACCCCATGAACTAAAACTAATACCCCACTATCCAAAGGAAGTGCATTGTGATCTTTTTTAGTTTTAATATAAGTATTCAAAAAAATTGACAAAAACAATAAGGAAGTCACCTGGTGGTTGAAGTTTAAATTCTTGTTTCTCCCTTTTAATCCCTTGATCTTGATGTCACTCTGAGAATTCCCTAGTGGAAAAAAAACAAACAAAAAAACTATATATATATATTTATATAATAAAGAAAGTAAAATATAAGTATATATATAAAAATTATAGAATAATAAAGCACAAAAAGCCGTAGGTCAGTGGTAAGAGTGCGCCCCTATCTCCCTTCGGTCCCTAGTTCGAATCCCTGCGGCTTCACCGGTTGTGACGGGGTTTTCCCCATGACCTACGATGTGGACCTTTTTTATTATTCTTATATTTTTATTTATTTTTTTTATTTTTATTTTAACCTACAAACACATAAAAATAAAATAAAATAAACTGATGATACATTGTATTCTTTTTAAATTTTTGGGTAAGGTATTACTCAAGGATCACACCACATGACACGGATGAATATGGAGCTCCCCTTTCGTACTCATCTGTACTCATAATAGAATAATAGGTCAATAGTCTATTTTTTATTTTTTAAAATATCAAAATGATTCATTAATCCTATTTAAAATATAAAGTTGATTAAAACAACAAAATGATTGGAAACTTGGAAACCATGGGTTGCCTCCCATACACTGCTTTTTTTAACGTCATTAGCTCAACTTGGACCCCTAATTGATTAATTATTTTCTTCATATAAGGTAGGTTCACACAATTCTTCATCAAATTCATGTTTTTTGAATGGTTCTATGAATGTTTTGACTCTATGACCATTAACTTTAAAGGTTTGACCATTAGCGGGATCTTGAATTTCTATAGCCCCATGGGGGTACACCTTGTGCACTATGTATGGACCTGACCATCTAGACCTTAACTTTCTCGGGTGTAAATGAAGTTTTGAACTATACAAGAACACGAATTTTTCCGGTTCAAAATGTTTGACTTTGATATTCCTAGATTGGTAGGATTGAACTCTAGATTTATTGATCCTTGAATTTTTATAAGCCTTTATCCTTAGTTCCTCAAGTTCATTGATATCTAATTTCCTTTTTGTTCCGGCCAATGAGAGGTCATAATTTATTTTCTTAATTTCCCAAAAATCCTTATGCTCAATTTCAACAGGTAAATGGAATTCTTTTCCATAAACCAACCTATATGGTGACATTCCTATGATGGTTTTGTATGTAGTACAATATTCCCAAAGAGCATCCAAGAGTTTCTCAGACCAATCTTTCCTAGAAGGATTGACATTTTTTTCAAGAATATTCTTAATCTCCCTATTTTCAAACTCAGCTTGACCATTGTTTTGAGGATAGTACAAAGTGGAAACTTTATGAGAAATCCCATACTTAGACATGAGTGGAGAGAATGGACGGTTGTAGAAATGGGTTCCTCGATGACTGATTATAGGTCTAGGAATTACAAATAAATAGAATATGTTTTCTTTTAGGAATATATTCACAGTTTGATGATCATTGGATTTTTTTGGGAATAGCCTCAACCCATTTTGAGACATAATCAACAGCTAAGAGAATGTAGAGGTATCCCCTAGAGTTTGGGAAAGGACCCATGAAATTGATTCCCCAGCAGTCAAAGATTTCAATCACTAAGATGGGAGTGAGTGGAATTTGATTTCTTTTTGTGATGGACCTTACTTGTTGACACCTAGGACAGCTTTGACAAAATGTGTAGGAGTCCCTTGAGAGGGTGGACCAGAAGATACCACACTGAAAAATCTTAGCAGAAGTTTTCTTAGAGGAAAAGTGACCTCCACATGCCTCACAATGACAGAATTTAAGGATGGACTCTTGTTCAGATTCTGGGACACACCTCCTAATGACTTGGTCAGGGTAGAACTTATAGAGGTATGGATCATCAAACACATAGTTTCTAACATTAGAAAGGAATTTCCTTCGAGCTTGAGTCCCTAAGAATTTTGGAATGACTCCTGTAACTAAGAAATTGGCTATGTCAGCATACCAAGGGAAGTCACTCACAGAGTATAGATGTTCATCAGGAAATGAATTAGACACAGAAAGGTGATTTGTGTTGTCTTTGAATTCCATCCTAGAGATTTGATCAGCTACAACATTTTCAACTCCCTTTTTATCCTTGATTGTGAGGTCAAATTATTATAAGAGAAGGACCCACCTAATCAATCTAGCCTTAGTATCTTGTTTTTGGAAGAGGTATTTTAGTGAAAAAAATTCAGTAAACACAGTGATGGGGGATCCTAAGAGGTAGGACCTAAACTTCTCTAAGGAAAACACAATATCAAGTAACTCCTTTTCAGTAGTGGTGTAGTTGATTTGGGCATCATTTAAGGATTTTCTTGCATAAGCAATGACATAAGGATTTTTATCACAAAGTTGTCCTAGAAAAACTCCTATAGAAAAGTCACTAGAATGACACATAAGTTCAAAAGGAAGGTTCCAATTTGGAGATTTCATAATGGGAGGAGAGGTGAGAGAGGATTCAAGGGTTGATAATTAACCCTCACAGCTTTCTATACAAACAAATGGAGCATCCTTTACTAGAAGAGCACAAAGGGGGTGGGAGATTGAACTAAATTCATTGATGAATCTTCTATAGAAACCAGAATGTCCTAAGAAAGACCTCACTTCCTTAACAGTTTTGGGTGATGGAAGGTGAAGAATGATGTCAACCTTTGCTTTATCAACTTCAATCCCCTTACCCGAGACCAGATGGCCTAGAACAAGTCCCTCTTTAACCATGAAATGGCATTTTTCCAGTTTAGGACCAAATTCTTTTCTTCACATCTTGATAAGACTCTCTCTACATTCTGCATACATCCCTCAATTGTATCCCCATACATAGAGAAGTAATCCATGAAGACCTCTAGAAAATCCCCTACCATGTCTGAGAAGATTCCCATCATGCACCGCTGGAAGGTTCCAGTGCATTTCATAAACCAAAGGGCATGTGTTTGAACGCAAAGGTGCCGAATGGATAGGTGAATGTAGTTTTCCATTAATCCTCTAGGGATACCTCAATCTGATTGTACCCCGAGTACCCATCTAAGAAACAGTAGAAGGCATGACCTTCCACTCTCTCAAGGAATTGGTCAATGAATGTTAAGGGGAAATGGTTGTTCTTGGTGAATGAGTTTAGCTTCCTATAGTCAATGCAGACTCTCCATCCACTACTCACCCTAGATAGAAGAATCTCTCTATCCTCATTGGTTATCACTGTGAAACCTACCTTCATGGGAACTACTTGGATTGGGCTAACCCACTCACTCTCAGCTATGGGATATATGATACCAGCTTTTAAGAATTTTAGAAGTTCCTTCCTTACTACCTCCATGAGATTAGGATTGATTCGCCATTGAGGTTCACGACATGGCTTTGAATCAGATTCCAAAACAATCCTATGAGTCCTGATAAGTGGCCTAATCCCAATAATATCAGAAAATGTCCAACCAATGGATTTCTTATGTTTCCTAAGGACATCTAGAATCATCCTCTCATTATTAGATTCAAGAGAAGAAGATATGACAATTGGATGTGTTTGATTGTCCCCTAGGAAGGCATACTTGAGTGCAGCATGAAGTTACTCCAATTCAAGATCAGGTTGGTTCAGAATTTCAGCAGAATATTGGGACATTGGATCAATATCAATTTCTTTTTTTAGAGTTTCAGATAGTATTGATTCCCCACATATAGAAGTTTCATCTATAAGATTGTTTTGATCAGATTCAGGAAAGGAAGTTTGATTGGTATCCATGAATGTGGTTTCCTGAAAGGTTTCACTGATTATTGGACCTAAGACTTCATCATAAGAGTAATTTGAAAATTATTCAATCCAAGGAGATAGACTTCCTTCATGTGAACAAAGGAAATCAATCTCATCCTGACTTAAACATCCATCAAATATTCCTTGATGTTCTATGGATTCATTATCAATGCTTCCTATCATGTTTACTTCATGAATGTCCTCATCATCCCCTATTTGTGATCTTTTATTATAGATGTTCAATTCTAGACTCATGTTTCCAAAGGTGATGGTCATGTTCCCATTTCGGACTCAGATAACAGAGTTGATTGTTTCAAGGAAAGAACGATCAAGGATGATTGGGGTTTGTTCCTTATTTCCTAAGTTTTGATGGTTTTCAAGGACAATGAAGTCAGTAGGGTAGATGAAGTTTTCAACCTTTACCAAAACGTCCTTTAAAATCCCCTTCGGAACCCCATTGCTACGATCAGCAAGTTGAAGTGTGACAGATGTGGGTTGGATCTCTTCTAGGACTAACTGGAAGTACACAGCATAGGGGATGAGATTGACACTAGCACCTAGGTCACACAAGGCCTTGAAAACTTTACTCTCTCCTAGTTCAACATTAATGTAAGGGAAACCTAGGTCTTTCAACTTAAGAGGAATGGTCCCTTGAATGGTGGTACTCACATTAGCATCCAAAAGGACTTGGTTTTTATGTAAAAATTTTCTTTTAAACGTGAAAAAGTCCTTAAGGTACTTTGAGTAGGCAGGTATGGTTTGGATGTCATCGATAAGGGGAATATTCAACTTGATTTGTGATAATATTTCCCTCAATGTTTCACTCAATTCAGGATTGGTTTTCCCCCTCATGCGTTGAGGAAATGGTGCAGGTTGTGGGGTTGTTTGTTGAAGAGTTGTTTATTTGAAAATGTTATCGTGTTTTTTAGTTTGATCATTTGGTTCATTTTAATTTCCATACAAGTTTGAATCTTCAGGTGGGTTATGAATTAGTTGTTCAGGTTTCTCAATTGATTTCCCACTTCTTAAAATAGTCACAGCCTTTGGTTGTTCATGAGTTGTTTGAGTACAACTTGACTCTCCCCTTGAATTTGAGGATGGAACCACCTGAGTAGGCATGGTTGCCTTTCCAGTTTTCATGGTTTGAAGTTCTTGTTTAAGGGAAGAGACTTTCGAGTTCATCCTTTCTATTTGTTTTCACAGTTTTTCTAGAAGGATTTTTGGAATATTTTGGGTTGGTTCTTGAGAAGATTGGTTTATCCCAGGGGGATATTTTAGAGGTGGGATGGTTTGTTGAAAATGGACCAGTGGATATTGGTATTGGATAGGTTGGGTTTGGAACTGGTTATGGGTTTGGTAGTTCTGTTGGGGGTAAAGATTTTGTCCCTGTGGTTGGCTAGGTTTCTTGTTATCTTTCCAGCGAAAGACTGGGTGGTCATTATACCTTGGGTTGAAGTTGTTTTGGTATTGAGGCTTTTGAAATTTCAAGGAATTTACTTCCACTGGGGGTACTCCTAAAATAACAACCTTTATATATGGAATGGTTGATCATTTTTTTGTCTTATGGTCAAGTTTGTCACAAATTGTGCAAACAGGGTCTACAATTTGGATTTCATGGACTTTCCTAAGGTCTATCTCTTCAACCTTCGTAGAGAGTGTTGTGAGTTTAGCCCAAAGGATTTCCTCTTCTATAAGTGTATGAATTATATTAGTTATTTGTGTCTTTTTAGAATAAGGTGAATTTCCCCATGTTTGGTTTTATTCAGAAAGGATTTCTAGATACTCGTAAGCATCATTTGGGGCTTTGTTTTTAAAGGTTCCATTACACATCATTTCAATGAATTGTTTGTTCCCCAGACCCAACCCTTCATAGAAAATTCTCACTTGTTACATAATAGAAAAACCATGGCGTGGAACCATTTTTAGAGTGTCCTTGAACCTCTCCCATGTTTCATAGAATGACTCTCCCTCTTTTTCAAAAAAGTTTTGGATGCTCTTTTTAAGTGCAATTGTTTTGTGGTGGGGAAAGTATTTTTTGTAGAATTCTCTCTGTAGTTGGTCCCAAGAGTTGATGGATGATGGTATCAAATTGTTTATACAATTTTTAGCTCTATCCTTTAAAGAAAAATGAAATAGCCTCATCTTAGTTGATTCTAGTTGATGTGGGGGACACATGGTTTCTACAATGTCATTGAACTCCTTAATGTGAAGGTAGGGAATCTCAGACTCCATTCCATGGAATGTGGGAAGGTGGTTTAGGACATGGGGTTTAAATATTTAGTTGGAATATCCTAGGGAATTGTGTCCAATTCATGAGGGGGCATTGGTCCAGGAAGGTTTGAGGTAGTCATTCATGGTTTGATCAATTGTATTCCCCAAGTTTGGGGCTGCCTCATTTGGGTTTCCATTTTGGTTCCCACCTGGGTTTATGAGTTGGTTTCTTTGAAGACATTCCATTGAAATAGGCTCAATTTTTGACTCTAGAGTATTAGGAATATTAGAATATAAAGAAAATATTTCCCTTGGTGTACTTGACTCCCCAACCCCAGTACTATCCACCCTAACTAGATGGTTTGATTGATCACGGGCGTAGGCGAACATGCCCCAAAAGAAAAAAACAAGAAAGGGAAAAGATAATAGAATTTGGATGAGAAAAGAATAAATGGGGGAGAATATAATGGGTGTTTATATGACTTACTTGGGTCCCTATAAATGGTTCCAAAATTTGATTCAAGCTGAAATTTACACAAGAGATGAAGGTAGAATGGTCTTTGTAGTTTATCTTGGGTTGTCGAATCCTCAGAGACCTAAGAAGAAACCTATAGAAACGTATATTCTATAGACTATTTTTGGATA
Source organism: Viscum album (assembly GCA_963277665.1). Lineage (NCBI taxonomy): Eukaryota > Viridiplantae > Streptophyta > Magnoliopsida > Santalales > Viscaceae > Viscum > Viscum album. The sequence goes on from OY728136.1 coordinate 877,936,920, forward strand.
TTGAGTGGAAAAATTTGGGTTGATTTTAGATGGGTTTAAGTGAACACTAAAAGTCTTAAGTGAATTCAAATTATGAGAAGGGTTGATCCTAGGTTATTTCAAGGGGTTGATTGGATGCATTCTTTTTCTTGTAAAAATATTTCAATTTATTATATTTGAGATGGGTTCATTTAATAAGATCATACAAAATAATCACTTACTGGTTTAATGCCTACACACCCTAATACTAATCACATATACACTTGAAGGATCAAATTTTTGAGCACTCCAAGGTAAAGGTTCTTATTAGCACTTGAAATGTGTGACCTTAAATTCAATAAGGATGAAGAAGTTTTAAAGTCATCAAATAAAAATATCATTTAAAAGAAGTGATTATCCATTAATGGAGTGAGAAATAACATCCAATACAGACCCTTTCTACTCCCTTGGATCAACCCATAAGTGGTTTATCCCTCCATTGATCCCATGGTTTCAATAGAAACGGAAAGTAGACTCATGAGGGAGGAATTGGAGAAGTAAAAAAACAATGAAAAAAACAATCACTCCACTGTTGTGTTATAATATCACAAGGTTTTGTATGAAAATGTTCACACCTTGAGGTAATGGTATCAAAGTTATAAGAAGAAGAATATAAAAAGAGAATATGAATAACTTTTATAAAGAAACTAATATAATTCAAGGAACTTACAATTGAAGGAATATGATTATAACATTAAATTGGCTGCATAACATTAAAATGAAACAAAGCTCAAAAGATCCTCATATCCTCCACCACCACTGCCTTAAATAGGAATTTTTAAAGCCTTGGGTAGATCCTTAAATAGTCCAAATCTCATCAATTAATTTTGGTAGGCCATAGGTGGGTGGAAAGTTGAGGGATAGTTGATTTTTCCACCCTTGACCTGAGGTGGCATCCAGCTTTCATCCACCGAACAGACGCACTTGGAAGACTTTCTAGATAGTCGAATTGCAGTGGTCCATAGAAGAATAAAATGGATTCCCGGATGTCTACTAACCTCCTGTAAAATTTGAACCCATTTGGATTTGTATATTCGGAGATATGATTATCTTAGTGGGATGTTTTTCTTGGCCGCAGAATCTGGCCTAGAATTTTATCTCTAACTTGGGCCGCCTAAATAACCACAATGGAGGCCGAATTGGAATTTTCTCCCAAAGAATGATTTGTTCCTATATATTTATTATAGAATACAAATAAATTTGGTCTTTATTGGGCTTGTAATGTGAGTCCCACATTCTCATCAGTGGGATGGTGTCCAATATTCCTTCTCTAGAATTGCTTTCATTCATCTCAAAATATCTCCATCATCCTTTATGAATCCTTCATTGATCCCTGAATGAAACATGTTAATATTGAAGTGTATATCAATTTCCAAAAATATCAAATTAAAATATGGATAATTACATTCCTTAAAATCATATGAATCATTGGGTACTTTAAATGATGTTAAAAAATGTACCACATAATAGTGCATTTTAAGAAGGAATTACAATCATAATGTGAAATGATATTCAAAGTGTAAAATGAACTAAAATGGTGTTTATGAATAATAAATCAAATTAATATTATATATATTAACAATGAATATTAGCCTCATTTAGTGGCTAATCAACATATCAGTATAGAAATAAGGAAAAGACTCAAAGCCCCAAGGGCGATCACTGTGATCATCCCGAGCTCCTACTTGGTCCTTTGCTCCCAACTTCCAAGTACAAGAAAACAGCAACAAGAAAGATCAAAGTTCTTGTAAATAAGTATATTCTACTTAGGTACCCCAGTCCAGTGGTGGCCCGAGTAGGGTGTGAGATATAAATATCTGTAGGATAGGACCACCGGTGTCTAGTTTAATCTAGACAATTCAATGTAATTAAACAGTGTGCATGTATAACGAAGTAATAACATAATTTAATAAATAAACTAAAACCCATATAGGTTATTAAGGGACACATGACATAGATACCTACTTTGGATCGTAGCTAGAAATAAGATAATAAACAGGAACAATATATATATAATTCATAAATAATCTATTTTACACACTATTTTATATTATTTATTTAACCACAAAAATCCACAAGTTCCCCTACACACTCATATCTCAATACATGTCTCGATTGTGCCGTAGTCTGAACCATTTCTCATATTCAATTCACAAATCTTTACATCACATAGGCTTTCATTAACCATTTAATTCAATTCTTGTATGACCAATTGGACCCACAATCTAATGTCAGTTAATGGGTGTAGAACATCATGTCTAGAACCCTCATGAGTATTTGGGGCATCAATCCTTGTCTCACAACCCATGGGTATTTGAAGAATCAGTATTTATACCATAAAAGAAAATTTTCATGCATGCTAGGTGTAGAACGCCATGTCTAGCACCCCGTGAGTATTTGGAGCATCAGCCCTATCTCACAAACCATTTATCAATCATACATATATATATATATCAAGGGTGTAGAATGTTATGTCTAGCACCCCAAGATCATGTTCATTAATTAATTCATAAATTAATTAATCGAGTTCGTTAATTAATTCAATAACTCATTAACAACATCACATTCACTACTAACTCAACAAATAGTTAAACACGAAAATTCCATTAGTTAACTCAATAATTAAATAATAATTACTATAACTTTAATTAATTTAAACATTAATTAATCTCATCAATTTCTCTAGTAAATTTAACAATTAATTAATCAAAAGGAAACATCTCAATATCACATAATTAATTCTACAATTAATTATTACACGACAACCATATCATAATTAATTCTACAATTAATTATTACATGGAAACCATCTCAATATTACATAATTAATTCAAAAAAGAGTTATCTCAAGGCAAACATCCCAATATCACATAATTAATTCAAAAATTAATTATCTCTAAAGTAACTGTTTCAATATCACATAATTAATTCAAAAATTAATTATCTTAAGTCGGTTGTTTCAAAATAAAATAATTAATTCACAAATTAATTATCTCATATTAGCCCAAATTAATATCTCATAATTAACTCTCGGTTAATTATATATATTAAAATATCATAACACACAATTAATTCAAAATTAATTATCTCAACTTAACCAGTTTAATATCTTATAATTAATCATCTAATTAATTATCATCTCAAAGCACATAATTAATTCATAATTAATTATTTAAAATTATCCAAATTAATATCTCATAATTAAACCCCCGATTAATTATCATCTCAAAGCACATAATTAATTCATAATTAATTATATCAACTTAACAAAATTAATATCTCATAATTAATTCCTTGATTAATTATCATCTCAAAGCACATAATTAATTCATAATTAATTATATCAACTTAACTGAATTAATTGCTCATAATTAATCCCTAAATTAATTATTATCTCAAAGAACATAATTAGTTAATAATTAATTATCTCAACTTAACCAAATTAATTACTCATAATTAATTCCTCGAGTAACTATCATCTCAAAGAACATAATTAATTAATAATTAATTATATCAATTTAACCAAATTAATTACTCATAATCAATCCCTCGATTAATTATCATATCAAAGCACGTAATTAATTCATAATTAATTATCACGACCCATCCCCCGGGGCCCGTGTCGTGACTACCCCAAGCCCGTCTTCCATAGGCCAGGGGCTGGCAACTAGCACCAAAGGCGTAAATCCCTAAACTGGGAAGCATTGCCTTTATACTGAAAACACACACAACAGAGTACACAGCTGGATAAAAAAACACTAAGTAAAACTATATAACAAGAGAGTGTTGTAAAGTAAAGGGGCAGGAAATAAAATCCCAACTGTAAAGTATAAGTACAACTAAAAAGGGAAAACCAGCTGAAAGGTGAAAAGTAGCTCTTGGATCATCCACCACGAATCCTACCTGAAGGGTAGGTACAGAAAGCTTCCTCAGCACTCCACATCCGTCAGTCTCCTCCACGTATCGACTCATCATGAGGTCCACCTCCGGGTACCGTCCAGTCCTCAAACACTCATCCTCGGCCAGCGATGTCCATCGTCTGCATCAAACACAACGAGGTGCGGGCATAGCCCATGTAGGGGTGAGTATAATGATACTCGGTAGGGATCCCGAGACCACCAAGGTCTCTCAAAATCCACCATGGATAAAACACAGAGTATGAAATCAATGGATATCCATTACTTAGGTATATACCCATAAATATACCTAAGTTATCAAGTAACCCATCTAAATCATGAGGAAAACATAGAAGTCACTGACTCAGCTCACAGAGGTATACAACTTATGTGTAGAGATAGAGATGATCAAATGTATCCACTGAACCATCTATTCTATTGAACCCACACAGGATCCAGGAACAGAAATCAGAACTGTCAAACCCGCACAGGATCCAGTAATAGTTATTCTATCGAACTCACACAGGATCCAGGAACAGAAGTCAGAACTATCGAACCAACATAGGATCCAGGAATAGTAGTCAGAACTGTCGAACCCGTACGGGATCTAGGAATATTCATTAGTGCTTTTGAACCCACACAGGATCCAGGAACAGTAGTCCGAGCTACCGAACCCACACAGGATCCAGGAACAGTCGTCAGAGCGCAGCCAGCCATAGGGTTCTGTACAAATTATGCTTGATTCTAGGAGGGTCTGCTCCTCAATCCAAGAGTCGATACATCAACTGCCACGAAGTCCCAAGTTTATGTATCTAAAAGATCCACCACATCATAGGGGTTAACCCAAACAATACGTGTCCAAGATACTGAATACAAGATGACCAAGCCATTTCCCAAAAAGTGAACGACATGTAGAAATGAGGCACATGTTGTGTCTTCAGACCTCGGGTATTACCCGTGTGAAACGGACCGTTTCGTAAGTATGGTTGGTAGAAAGGTAAGTACACAGCGTGTGATATAGTTACACACCGTGTCCAAGTAACTGAGGTCAGCTCGTGTACGCCATGTGCCCGTACACGGCCTCAACCCGAGTTTGCCAACCCGTGTAACTGGTACATGGGGTAGCCCATGCCACTGGCCATGCCTGGTTGTGTGGTGGAGTACATGCTCGTGTACTCCACCCAGTGTCTGTGTATCCCCGGGATACACGCCGAGTCTCGCGAAGCCACTTCTACCATTCTGTATAGTGAGTACACACCGTGTCTATTGGCCATGTGATTCTACCTGTGTCCGTGTATTTCCCAAAATACACGCCATGTATCGCATAGCCACCTCTGTCATGCTGGGAAGATAAGACATGCTATGTGACCAGGGTCACACGTCGTGTGTTACTCGTCTAATGTCTGAAACTCAAGATGCATAACGTTTGCACTACATGGCATGTTCGTCAGAAGTACATGCCGCATATTCTGTAATTTTCCAAAAATGGCGCCTCTAGCCAGCGTGCCTCCCATGAAGCTTGTCCTTCGTTTTTTCAGTCCATTTGTCATGAAACTTCAGATTTCAGGTCACCCTGATGTCCCGAATTCGTCTCTAGTGTTTTTGGGCCTCCGATCAGCTCCGAAAACACAATTTTATTTACACTCTTGAAAAACAGTCGAGGAATGGTCCTTCCTGTTCTTGTCTGATCCATCGCCTGCTATCATCGCTGCACCTTCGCTAGGTCGTCGTGATGTTGGGTCTTCAATTTTGGATCATTGCATCGCACAAAAAACCCTCAATGGTCTGTTGTTTTTCACCCATAAAGAACGCAAAGAAGACACCAAACATTCACAAGAACGATGGAGGAATCGAGTCGTGTTAGTTTAGCTCGGTCCTTTCGCGTTAGTTCGGTAGCAAGTAGGTTAAGAGAAACAATTCAACATGGAAGGAAGAATCAACGTTGCTCAAACCAAAACACTCCCCTACCTCGGATTTGTTTCCATTAGAAAAGAATATGAATAAGTTGAGGATGACGTCGTCGGCGTTCTTCAAGGACGACGCTTCCTCCCTTGTTCCGGTTGTAGATCAAAGAAGAAGATGTTCGTCGTCAGCAGATGAAGAGTTATTCATTCTTTTATGGTTGTTCTTTGTTGGGAGGAGAGTTATTAGTTGGGAGCTTTCTCCCAATAATCCTCCTCTCAAATCACCAAAGTGAATAGACATGCCAAATAATAGATTATATTATCTATTATTTCATTGGAAAGAAATTCAAAAAGTATCCCTAAACACTTGGTTGGCACAATTAATGTGAAGTGTGGTGGCACCATTAAGTGGGGAGCTCAAGAGGTTTATCCCCACTTAATGGGGAGTTCAATAGGTTATAACCTCGGGTGGTCCCCAGCAAATTTAACATGAAGAGGAGGTTATCCTCAGGTGGGACCCACCACCATAACCTCTCATGGGAGGTTAAGGTGTGTTGGTCCCACCTCCATCTTCCATGTGGAGGTTTTTAACTGTCAAATAAAAATAAATCCACACACTTTATTTTTATTTAATTCAATCTCTAAAAACCCCAAAAACTAACTTTCATTCTCGACCAACTGCCATTAAGGTGAAAGTATTCTTAAGTGAATACCGGTGTTGTGAGTTCAACGGTGCCCTCAGATTTCAATTCCGAGCACTGGTTCAAAAGTTATGAAAACCCGCTCATACGTTTACTGAACGTACTTAAAAAAAACTTTAGAAATTGATTCCAAGCACACCGGGCCTCAGAATCATGTGACATCAATTTTCACGGACTCGTAAAATTCACATGTATTTAAGAAAAAAAATTCCATGGAAATTTCGGGTCTTTACATTCTCCCCACCTCAGGGATTTATGTCCCTGTAATCTATAACTTGAACTAAGGGAACAAGTGGGGGTACTGAGCACGCATCTGAGCCTCCCGCTCCCATGTGATTTCTTGGAGGTTCTCGTGCTTTCAGCGAACGCGCACCAGAGGTATCAACCGTCCACATAGTACCTGCTCCTGTCGATCCTCAATCTCCAGTGGAACCTCTATAAAAGTCACCCCATTGTCGATGTCCATCTCTCCATGGTCGATGACGTGAGAAGGGTCGTGCACGTATCTCCTCAGTTGGGATACGTGGAAGACGTCATGCACCCGGTGCAACTGAGGTGTAAGAGCTAAGTGGTAAGCCACCTCTCCAACTCTACTGAGGACCTGGAAAGGTCTGATGAATCTTGGATATAACTTGACACCTCGGCCAAATCTCTGTAGACCTCATCGAGGTGAGACCCGTAGAAAGATGTATTCGCCATCCTCGAACTGTAGAGGTCTCTGTCTCCTGTCAACATATGACTTATGCCTGCTCTGTGCAGTCTTCATCCACTCCTGGATGATCTGCACCTTCTCTACGGTAGCTCGAACCATCTCTGGTCCCACTAGTGCTGACTCCCCAGGGTCAGTCCAGCACAAGGGTGATCTGCAAGGTCGCCTGTATAACGCCTTAAAAGGTGTCATCTCTATGGTAGAGTGATAGTTGTTGTTGTATTCAAACTCCACCAAAGGAAAGTGATCCTTCCAACTACGACCGAAGTCGAGGAAACAAGCATGTATCATGTCCTCGAGGGTCTGAATGGCCTGATCAGTCTGACCATCCATCTAAGGATGGAAGGAGGTGCTCAAATGAAGCTGCATCCCTAAAGCCTCCTACAACCCCTTCCATAGCCAAGAAGTAAACTGTATGTCATGATCGGAGACAATAGAAGAAGGTACTCCATGCAGTCGCACAATATCCTGCACATAGAGGCATCCCAAGATCTCAACTGAACCCTGCTCTCTAATTGGTAGGAAGTGGGATGACTTGGTGAGTCAGTCGACAATCACCCAAATAGAGTCATGACCTCTAGATGTACATGGAAGAACCATCACGAAGTCCATGGATTTATCATACCACTTCCACTCGGGGACCTCTAAAGTTTGCACCAAGCCTACTGGTACCTGGTGCTCCACCTTTACTTGCTGACAAGTGAGGCATCGAGAGACAAACTCCGCTACTGCCTTCTTCATACCTGGACACTAGTGCTATTGTCGAAGATCCTAGTACATCTTTTCCACTTATGGATGTACCTCTAGAGGAGATGTGTGGAACTCCCTCAACACTTCCTCCTAAAGTGACACAGGTACCATTGTACGTCATCTGAAGAGGATGACGTGCTCCCCACCTTTATAAAATCCATCAGGTGTCTGCCCTGTTGATATTTGAGCACGTCATGTATCGAAGTCAGCATCTCCATGTTGCGCCTCCCTAACTCGCTGAAGAAGTGGGGGAGTGACTGTAAGAGACTGTAGAAAGGATGCTTCGTCTCTATCCACAAATGATATCTATAAAGCAGTCAGTTGCTCTATCGCCTCGCCTAGAAGTTGTATACCAGATCTTCTACTGAGTGCATCTACTACAACGTTATCCTTACCAGGAGTATAGACTATCTCAAAGTCATAGTCCTGGAAGAACTCAAGCCATCGTCATTGTCTTGGGTTCAGGTCCTTCTGAGAGAAGATATACCTGAGACTCTGGTGGTCAGAGTAAACTATGAAATGCTCACCCATCAGATAGTGTCGCCACATCTTCAAGGTGAAGACCACTGCTTCTAAATCCAGTTCATAGGTGGTGTAGTTCTGATTATGCTATCTTAGCTGACGAGAACCATAAGCGGTCACTGTTCGCTCCTGCTTCAGGACACATCCGAGTTCAGTCCCTGATGCGTCGCAATAAACTACGTACCCTATGCCCTCCTCTGGAAGCCTCAAGATGGGGGCACTAGTTATCCTCTGCCTCAGCTCCTGAAATCTCTACTGGAATCTCTCCAACCATAAAAAAGGGTTTCCCCTTCTTCGTCAAGGATGATAGTGGTGCTGTAACTCTAGAGAAATCTGGCACAAATCACTGGTAGTATCCAGCTAAACCCAGGAAACTCCATACTTCCGTCACACTCCTGGGTGGATCCCAAGAAAGTACCGACTCAATATTCACTGGATCTACAGAAACTCCAGCTTCCGAGATGAAATGTCCCAAAAAGTGAACCTCTTGGATAAAAAACTAGTACTTCGAGAGCTTACCATAAAGCTGGTGATCTTGGAGTGTGTCCAGTACTACTCGCAAATGGTAGGCATGCTCCCCCTCAATAGTCAAGTAGATCATAATGTCATTGATGAATACCATGACAAAGAGATCGAGGTGTGGCTGGAAAATCATGCTCATGAGTCCCATGAACACTGTTGGAGCGTTGGTTATGCCAAAAGGCATAACCAAGAACTCTTAGTGGTCGTACCGACATCTGAAGGTCGTCTTCTGCACATCCTCATCTCGAACTCTGAGCTGGTGATAGCCTGATCTGAGGTCTATCTTCGAGAACCACTGTGCTCCCTTCATCTGATCAAAGAGTTCGTCAATCCTCGAGAGTCGGTACTTGTTCTTCACAGTCACCTGGTTCAGGCAACGGTAGTTGACACAAAGCCTCAAGCTCTGATCCATCTTCTTGGAAAACAGAATTGGGGCTGCATAGGGAGAAACATTGGGCCAGATTAATCCCTTCCCTTGAAAGTCCTTCACCTGTACCCGCAGCTCACGAAGCTCAGTGGGAGCCATATGATATGCTGGTGTAGATATCGGTGTCGTCTCGGGGTACAGGTTAATGTAAAAGTCCACCTCTCTATGAGGAGGTAGACCTGGTACATCATCAGGGAAAACATCTGCATACTGTTCCACCACTACAAGATAAGTCGGACTCTCCACATCAACTGCTCCTAGGGTAAGGCATGCCAACTGATGAGTGATTGGTTGTACTCTCCTCTGGGAAATTCCATCCTGCACTACAAAGGCTCCCTTATCGCCGGTGAAGGTGAACCTGGTCCCATCTGTGCGGACACACCGCACTTTGCACCTAATACAGTCAATCTGAGCATGTAATGTAGATAACCAGTCCATGCCCAAGATGACTCCGTAATCCCTCGACGCCGCTATGAAGAGATCCCAGCCAAAGCTCTCACCTCATATAGTTAGCTCACACTGCTGGCACTAGTGCATGATCATCGAGTCTATTCCCGTAAAAGTCTCTAGCCGTAAGGATCAAGCCAATAGATCCGTCGGAATCTCCGAGATCCAAATGAGGGAAGTGGAAATGAAAGAGTGACTAGAACCTATGTCTACAAGTACTACAGCTAAGGTGGAGTAGACACAGATCATACCTCATATCATCTCCGGAGCACCGTGATCATCGGCCTCAGCTTCCTAGAGCTGAGCTCTCCCCTGTCCACCTGCTCTCTGTGGTCGGGGTGGACCTCCTGGTGGCGGTGGCGGTAACACCTCAAAACGCCGTCCACTACCAACTGAATGGCCAGATCCTCTACCACGTTCTTCTGCTCCCTACGTAGCACCTCGATCAAATTTCTGCCTCCGCCTGGGAGGTCTCTCAACTGTCTTCTGATCATCCAAACAGTGGGTTGGACAATCACGAGCCATGTGACCATGCCCGCCACATGTGAAGCACTGTCTATTCCTCGAATGATTGGCTCTGTCTTGTGTGCCTCGCACAACTGAACCCGTGTCCTGAGGTCATCCACTGGATGATCTGGTCCTCTTGGACCTCTGTGACATCTGTATGTTGCCAACTGCAGAAGACTCTGCTACGTGATGCCCGGTGGAAGGTCTCACTGTTGGTGACTGCTTATCAAGGAAACTCTCTACTAAGAGGGCTCGTTCCAACACCCTCACCAGCGTCGGGATGCTGAGGGAGATCATCAAAGCCCTGATATCTCACCTGAGCCCCTTCTTGAAGGTCCAGGCCCTGAAGAATGGGTCCCGCACCATATCTGTGGAGTAGCGCAAGAGGTCGGTGAACCTCGTTGAGTACTGTGTCACCGTCATGCTACCCTACTGCAGATGAAGTAGCTCCTGTATTTGTACTGCACGTAGGGTTTCTAAGACAAACTCCGCCCGAAACAGGCTCTCGAAGTCTTCCCATAGGATTTTTGCCTTGTTATGCCCCTGGAGCATCAGGCTCCACCATTTTCCTACTGCTTCTTGAAGGAGACTTTCGGAAAGGATCACCATAAGGTCGGCTAGTATCCCTACCAGTCTAGAGACTCTCACCATAACCTTCATCCAATCCTCAGCTACCTGCGGGTCCGTCTCACCCCTGAACCTAGGCAGCCTCTGGCGCTAGAACTCGTGCAACACGCTCAAGCGGCGTGCATCATCTGCTGCTGGGGCTGGTGGCATCAGTGGCCCAATGGGTAGTGGTATCGCTGGTGCCTCCGTTGTGATAGGGCCCTACACCGATGCCTCGTCGCTCGGTGGGCTACCATCTCGTACAAAATATGGAACCCTGGCTGGCTGTATGCGTGGGGTTATTCTAAAGAGAAACAGGTGTGCCACGGTCAATAAGTTATACTTGGTGAGCTGACTCAAGATATCATAAAGAAAACTCTTGAAACACACACGCAATCAGTGTTTTCGTGCACTGAGTTAGAAATCATAAGTCAGGGTCCTGGTGTATGGATATGTCGGTCGCCATACCAACACTGGACTCCCTAAACTGAAAACCATACTCACTACACTTAACACTATTGCTTCACAGAAAAAAAATCAGAGTCCTAAGTTCTGCGGTAGAACTGACTCCTCTGATACCAATTTGTCATGACTCGTCCCCCGGGGCCCATGTCGTGACTACCCCAAGCCCATCTTCCATAGGCCAGGGGTTGGCGACTAGCACCAAAGGCTTAAATCCCTAAACTGGGAAGGCATTTCCTATATACTAAAAATACACAAAACATAGTACATAGCTGGATACAAAGACACTAAGTAAAACTGTATAACAAGAGAGTGCTATAAAGTAAAGGGGCCAGAAATACAAGCTCAACTGTAAAGTACAAGTACAACTGAAAAGGGAAAAATAGCTGAAAGGTGAAAAGCAGCTCCTGGATCATCCACCACGGATCCTACCTAAAGGGTAGGTACAGAAAGCCTCCTCAGCACTCCACGTCCGTTAGTCTCCTTCAGGTACTAAATCGTCATTAGGTCCACCTCCGAGTACCATCCAGTCCTCATACACTCAGTCTCGGTTAGCGCTGTCCGTCGTCAGCATCCAACCCAATGAGGTGCGAGCATACCCCGTGCAGGGGTGAGTATAAAGATACTCAGTAGGGATCCCAAGACCACCAAGGTCTCTCAAAATCCACCAAGGATAAACCAAAGAGTATGAAATCAACAAATAGCCATTAATTAGGTATATTCTCATACATATACCTAAGTTATCAAGTAACCCATCTCAATCATGAGTAAAACACAGAAGTCACTGACTCAGCTCACACAGGTATACAACTTATTTAGAGAGATAGAGATGATCAGATGTAGCCACTGAACCACTTATTCTGTCGAACCCACATAGGATCTAGGAACAGAAATTAGAACTCTTGAACCCACACAGGATCCAGGAACATTTATTCTATCAAACCCACACAGGATCTAGGAACAGAAGTCAGAACTGTCGAAAACATTGGATCTAAGAACAGTAGTCAGAGCTGTTGAACCTGTATGGGATCCATGAATAGTCGTCAGTGCTGTCGAACCCACACAGGATCCAGGAATAGTAGTCAGAGCTGTCTAACCCACACAGGATCCAGGAACAGTCGTCAGAGTGCAGCCAGCTACAGGGTTCTGTACAAATTATACTTGATTCCGAGAGGGTTCTCTCCTTAAGCCAAGAGTCGATGCATCAACTGCCATAAAGTCCCAAGTTGATGTATCCAAAAGATCTGCCACGTCATAGGGGTCTAACCCAAACAATACGTGTCCAAGATACTGAAGAAAAGATGACCAAGCCATTTCCCAAAAAGTACACGACGTGTATAAATGAGTCACACGCCGTGTCTTCAGACCTCGGGTACTACCCGTGTGCAACGGCCCGTGTAATAAGGATGGTCGTGTAGAAAGGTAAGTACATGGCGTGTGATATAGTTACAAACTATGTCCAATTAACTGGGGTCGACCCATGTACGCTGGCCATGTGCCCGTACATGGCCTCAACCCGTGTTCGCCAACCCGTGTAACTGGTACACGGGGTAGCCCATGCCACTGGACATGCCTGGCTATGTAGTGGAGTACATGCCCTTGTACTCCACCCCATGTCCGTGTATCCCCAGGATACACACCGAGTCTCGCTAAGCCACTTCTTCCATTCTGCGTAATGATTACACGCTGTGTCTCTTGGCCGTGTGATTCTGCCAGTGTCCGTGTATTTCCTAGAATACATGTCATGTTTCATGTAGCCACCTCTGTCATGCTAGGAAGAGAATAAACACCATGTAAATGGGGTCACACGCCATGTATTACTCGTCTAACGTCTGAAAATCAAGCTGCAGAATGCCCGTACTACACGGCGTGTTCATTATAAGTACACGTCGTGTATTCTGGAATTTTCCAGAAATGATGCCTCTGGCCAACGCGCCTCCCGTGAATCCCGTTCTTCATTTTTTCAGTCCGTTCATCATGAAACTTCATATTTCAAGTCACCCCGATGTCCCGAATTCGTCTCCGGTGTTTTCGGGCCTCCGATTGGCTCCAAAAACATGATTTGATTTACCTGATCAAAGAACGGTCGAGGAACGGTCCTTCTCGTTCCGGTCCGATCTGTCGCCCTCTATCATCGTCGCACCTCCTCTAGGTCGTCGTGATGTTGGGTCTTCAATTTGGGATCGTTGTGTTGCACAAAGAATCCGCAATGATCCATTGTTCATCACCTAAGAAGAATGCGAAGAACACACCAAACATTCACAAGAACGGTAGAGGAATCGGGTCATGTTAGTTTGGCCCGGTCCTTCCATGTTAGTTCTGTAGCAAGCGGGTCAAGAGAAATGATTCAACATGGAAGGAAGAACCAACGTTTCTCAAACCAAAACACACCCCTACCTCGGATTTGTTGTCATTAGAAAAGAAGATGAAGAAGTCGAGGACGATGTCGTTGGTGTTCTTCAAGGACGGTGCTTCCTCCCTAGTTCTGGTTGGAGATCAAAGAAGAAGATGTCCATCGTCGGCGGATGAAGTGTTCTTCATTATTTAATGGTCATTCTTCATTGGGAGGAGCATTCTTCATTGGGAGCTTTCTCCCAATAATCCTCCTCTCAAATGACCAAAGTGAATAGACGTTCCAAATAATAGATTATATTATCTATTATTTCATTGGCAAGAAATTCAAAAAGTATCCATAACACTTGGTTGGCACAATTAAATGTGAAGGGTGGTGGAACCATTAAGTGGGGAGCTCAAGAGGTTTCTCCCCACTTAATGGGGAGGTCAAGAGGTTATAACCTAAGGTATTCCCCACCAAATTTAACATGAAGAAGAGTTTATCCTTAGGTGGGCCCCACCATCATAACCTCTCATGAGAGGTTAAGGTGTAGTGGTCCCACCTACATCTTCCATGTGGAGGTTTTTAACCATCAAACAAAAATAAATCCACACGCTTTATTTTTATTTAAATCAATCTCTAAAAACCCCAGAAACTAAATTTCATTCTCGACCAACTGTTGTCGAGGTGAAAGTCTTCTTAAGAGAATACCGGCACTGCGAGTTCAATGGTGCCCTCGAATTTTAATTCCAAGCACCGGTTCAAAAGTTATAAAAACCCAATCATACGTTTACTGAACGTACCCGAACAAAACTTCAGAAATTGATTTCGAGCACACCGGGCCTCGGAATCACGCACCGTCAATTTTCGCGGACTCGTAAAATTCCTATGTATTTAAGAAAAAAAATTCCACATAAATTCCGGGTCTTTACATTAATTATCTCAACTTAACCAAATTAATTACTCATAATTAATCCCTTAATTAATTATCATCTAAAAGCACATAATTAATTCATAATTAATTATCTCAACTTAACCAAATTAATTACTCATAATTAATCCCTCACTTATTTATCATCTCAAAGTACATAATTAATTCATAATTAATTATCTCAACTTATCCAAATTAATTACTCATAATTAATCTCTCAATTAATTATCATCTCAAAGCACATAATTAATTATCTCAAAATAACCAAATTAATTACTCATAATTAATCCCTTGATTAATTATCATCTCAAAGCACATAATTAATTCATAATTAATTATCTCAACTTAACCAAATTAATTACTCATAATTAATCTCTCAATTAATTATCATCTCAAAGAACATAATTAATTCATAATTAATTATCTCAACCTAACCAAATTAATTACTCATAATTAATCTCTCAATTAATTATCATCTCAAAGCACATAATTAATTCATAATTAATTATCTCAACTTAAACAAATTAATTATTCATTCTCCTAATAAACAATTTAATCCAACATTGTAATCAACTTTACCAAAAGTAATAAATCAACAAAACAGTATTTTATTAATTAGGAAAAGTTTAGAACTCTACCATAATGAATTTGGCCAAGTCAAATCTTCCTAACTCAAACCACGACCCGCTCACATGCACGCACCTCAACAAAAGCTTACGCACACTCGGAATTTATTTCCACACCTGAAAAATGATTGTGGTGAACTGAATCAAGCCGAATCGCTTCGCTTTCGGCGACAGTCGTCAGAATATGGAAAAATGGGTCCTGAGAAGCCCGTTTCACAACCCTCGCTAAGATGGAAAAAATCCATGAAGGTACTGAAAGGATCCAGTCACACGAAGAGGATCTGGAGAGGAGGGGTAGTGCGCCTCACATGGGAGTGGGGTTGTGCACTTCTTCTACACATAGGGGAAGAGGGGCAGTGCGCCTCCCTCTTATTTTCTCCCTAAAAATTAATTAAAAACCCTAAAAATATAGTATTAATATAATAATAATAACCACCATTATATTATTATTATTATCAATTAAATAAAACTCCTCTTAGATAAACTCCAACTCTTCATTACTCATTATTTAATTAAATTCATCCCAATTGAATTTAATTAAATAAATTCCCCACTTTTTGTTATTTAATTAAATTCTCTCAACACAATTTAATTAAATTGAATACTCCAACTCATCAATATTACTTAATTAAATTATCTCAACCGCAATTTAATTAAATAATAACCCTCATTTCACAATGACTAATTGAATTATTCTTAACCTTAAATTTAATTAAATAAAACCTCAATTTCACATTAATTAATTAAATTCATCTTTAACTTGAATTTAATTAAAAGAAACCTCAACTCCTCATTTACTCACCATTTAATATTACCATTTAATATTACCCTTATTTGATAACCCTTAACTTCTCATTTATATGTCATTTAATCTAATTACTCTCATATCAATTTAATTAAATAAAGACTTTAACTCATCATCATTTAAAATAAAATTAATTATTTTCATCTAAATTTAATTAAATAACCTCTCCACATCAACCTCATTTAATTCAATTCTCTCAACTTTAATTTAATAAATGAAACCTAAAATAGATCATTTAATTAAATTCCCTTAAACCATGAATTTAATTAAATTAATTTAACCCAAAACTTAAAAATGGGTAGATTGCATGGTTTGACTTTCACGATCTGACAGATTGTGAAAAAACCATGTGTATCCTAATAGACACCTATTTTATTATGCGCGGTTGACCTGTATGGATTGACTAACCGTGGACAACATGTACGAACGTCCCCGCCTGGTCCGGTTCTCCCGAAACTCATCCTGTCATCTGGGAAACTCTTCGATCCTTTACCCAAGCCTGTTATCAACACTTTAAAAGATCTCAACTCCCGAAACTTCTTTCCATAACATGGTTTTAAAACTGAACCATGAAATAAATGAAAAAGATCAAAAACTTTCGTATTTTAGACCAATCCAAAAACATGGGACTCTATAAACTACCCACCTTAAAAACTTCTCATCCCCGAGAATCCATCGGGAACTACTACAACATCAACCAACCAAAAAAGTTCAAGAAATATCATTTGAATGATCGTGTTTCATTCTCAAACACCCATAAACATTTTAGAACCCCAATACACAACTCTTTCCATGAAATAAATCATCGACCCATGAAACCCATACCCATCGTTAAACTGGCAGTATTCCTTTAAAATGATTTCAACACCAATCACATGTATACGAAATTCCATACCCAAATTTTGGTGACTTTCCCAAGAAAATACATTGTAAGGATACTTTAAAACTGTCATGCCTCAGCATGTATAAAGGAATAACCCAAAGATCTATGCATCCTGTGTACCACCCAGATAACAACTACTCATCAAGACCAACGATTTTTAAAACTTTAGCAAGATGTAAAACTGGAGCTATCTCAGTGGATCTAGAATGAGGTCAATATAGGAGACATGATAGTCTAAATTAGAATACCACACTAAAAGAAAACCTAGGTCACCAGAAGATCAATCAAACTATCACTGGTCAACTCTATACAAAAATCTTGGCTTCACCTGCTAATGTGTCATTAACCCAAACTCAATGCCTATTTCACCCAAGGCATCTGTGTTCATTCAAATCATACCACGGAAAATCTTCTAAAAAAACTAATGGAGTTTCCAAAATTTTTCGCACACCACCATCCATATCAAGTTGTGCTACCAATCAAGTACCAACATGTTTACCAGAACCGATGTGACACTACCCACCTTAGGAGTGTCCATTTTTTGGAAAGGAAAGACTAGATTCTCTCAAGCAAGCTATTTTAGAAACAACTTAAAATCATGTGTGATGTTCCACGAACCACGATTACCACATCAACATCTCGCACGAAATCTGAAATTTTAATCCAACTGGCGTGTCAAAACACCCGAGTCATAAAAGTACTCCCAAGCAGTGGGATGATCTTACCTTAATGCTCTAATCACTCTACTCCGGATTTAACCCGAGAACGTCTTTAATGGCTGACCATGCCCAAGGCATGTCTAACCTGCTGAGCCAAGCATTAATCAATGATTAATCCCAAACCAAGATTCAAGATACAACAACACTTAAATGGTATCAATATTAAAAAGATCACAGTATAAAAAAAGAAAACTCCCACTTTAAACATTTTACATTTAGTTTCATTTCATTTTAAATAAGAAAAATAGCATCTAAATTCATTCTTAACACAGAGGCAACCTCCAAGGGTCCCATTTATTCTAATCCAGGTTCTTCAAAAAGAAATCCACAACAGTTTATTAAATCAAAACTCAACAGTTTTTACATTTATAACCATTTCTAGACACACTATAGTTATACATGGCTCAAACACATGGGTGGCCATCTACCAATCGATAAGGAACTCATACACCTTACCGCTAGCATTTGGCTCCCATTCATTACAATCAATGTTCATTTAACATTTTAACTTTAGTATCCCTTTTATAATCATTCGAATACACGGGTTACCCTTTTTTCAGTTATATGAAGCTCATACACCATAAAACTGAAACTAGCTCCTGTCATAAATGCAAACAATCAATTTTTCACCAATGCATCCATTTACACATCAAAACATTTCTAGCATGTTATCACAAGCAGTAACACGGAATTATGGTATAACATAGAAGCATGGAATAACAGCAAAGCATGTTAATCACAGAGGCGTCATTGTATATAAACAATCAAACATGTTAATTCTATCACTGAAACATGCTATCTAAAGAGGCATGCTAAAGAAGATCAAAACATGGCATTGGACCCAATGCACATAATCAAAATTAGTAGGCATCCTACTAATGAAACTATATGGAATGTCATATACATGGAATTTGAATCACTAAGTGCCTAAGATGATGCATGTAATGAAACATATTTTCCATATCAGACCAAGGAAAATTTCCTAAATTTTAAAAATCAACAAGAAGTAGAAAGTACATGAGTCACCCAAGGTGAAATCATATCAATTGTAACAGCAAACAGTATCAACATCAATTCCCAACCCTGGCCACTTGGTCATTTCCCATACGTGGGGTGATCAATCCCAGGCATGGCTATTAACCAAGTGTCGACACTTTCTTAGTCTCCTATCTAACATCCCAAAACAAAAGGACAAAGGAAAACAAAAGAAAACCAGAACCTATGATGCCACTTTGTAACATCCCAGCCCAGCTTACCCTCGAACCCATAGTCGGACTAGTCACCACATGACCTCAAGCACGTCTCCTCATACGCCCAAGGCTTCCGACTAGTAGTGAGGGTCTATGGATGGTCAGTGGGGAGACTATACCCTCATATTTAGAGTGCACAGCTGAAATAGATCATAAACTCAGACAACAGCAGAAGCAAATATAAATAAATAGTCAATTGAATAAAGAAAGTGGCCAACGCCAGTTTATACAATGCATGTATGTCATGGTGATACATATCTGAAAGTAGTAAAAAATATCATGCTTTACATCTCAGTACATAAATAAGGAAAAGACTCAAATCCCCAAGGGTGATCTCCATGAGAATCCTGAGCTCTCACTCGGTCCTTTTCTCCTAACTCCCAAGTACAAGCAAATAGCAACAAGTAATATCAAAGGTCATGTAAACAAGTAGAGTCTACTCGGGTATCCTAGTGCAATGGTGGCCCGAGTAGGGTGTGAGATATGAATCTTTGTAGGCCGAGACTACTAGTGTCTATCTCAATATAGACAATTCAATATAATTAAACAGTGTACAGGTATAATGAATTAATAACATAATTGAATAAATAAACTACAACCCATCCAGGTTCCTAAGGGACACCCGACGGAGATACCTGCTTAGGATCATAGCCAGAAATAAGAGTCTGAACAGGAACTATATATATACATTGCATAAATAATTCGTTTAACACATTATTTGATATTCTTTATTTAACCGCAAAAATCCTTGGGTTCCCATGGACACCCATATCTCAATACCTATTTGGAGCATCAGTCTTTGTCTCACAACCCACTTATCAATCATACATATATATATATATATATATATCAAGGGTTTATAATTTCATGTCTATCACCCCAAGATCCTGTTCATTATTTAATTCATAAATTAATTAATCGAGTCCATTAATTAATTCAATAACTCATTAACAACATCACAATCACTACTAACTCAACAAATAGTTAAACACAATAATTCCATTAGATAAATTAATAATTAACTAATAATTACTATAACATTAATTAATTAAACCATTAATTAATCTCATCAATTTCTCTATTTAATTTAACAATTAACTAATCAAAAAGAAAACCATCTCAATATCACATAATTAATTCTAAAATTAATTATTACACGACAACCATCTCATAATTAATTCTACAATTAATTATTACACGGAAACTATCTCAATATTACATAATTAATTCACAAAATAATTATCTCAAGGAAAACATCCCAATATCACATAATTAATTCACAAATTAATTATCTCTAAAGAAACCGTTTCAATATCACATAATTAATTCACAAATTATTTATCTCAAGGAATCTGTTTCAATATAACATAATTAATTCACAAATTAATTATCTCAAATTATCCCAAATTAATATCTCATAATAACCCCCCGATTAATTATCTATATTAAAATATCATAACACATAATTAATTCACAATTAATTATCTCAACTAAACTAGTTTAATTTATCATAATTAATCCTCTGATTAATTATCATCTCAAAGCACATAATTAATTCATAATTAATTATTTCAACTTAACCAAATTAATATCTCATAATTAAACCCCTGATTAATTATAATCTCAAAGTACATAATTAATTTTTTCAACTTAACCAAATTAATATCCCATAATTAATTCCTCAATTAGTTATCATCTCAAAGCACGTAATAAATTCATAATTAATTATCTCAACTTAACCAAATTAATTAATCATAATTAATCCCACGATTAATTATTATCTCAAAGCACATAATTAATTCATAATTAATTATCTCAAGTTAACCAAATTAATTACTCATAATTAATTCCTTGAATAATTATCATCTCAAAGCACATAATTAATTAATAATTAATTATCTCAATTTAACAAAATTAATTACTCATAATTAATCCCCCGATTAATTATCATCTCAAAGAACATAATTAATTCATAATTAATTATCTCAACTTAACCAAATTAATTACTCATAATTAATCCCTCAATTAATTATAATCTCAAAGCACATAATTAATTCATAATTAATTATCTAAACATAACCAAATTAATTACTCATAATTAATGCCTCAATTATTTATCATCTCAAAGCACATAATTAATTCATAATTAATTATCTCAACTTATCCAAATGAATTACTCATAATTAATCTCTCAATTAATTATCATCTAAAAGCACATAATTAATTCACAATTAATTATCTCAACTTAACCAAATTAATTATTCATAATTAATCCCTCGATTAATTATCATCTCAAAGCACATAATTAATTCATAATTAATTATATCAATTTAACCAAATTAATTACTCATAAATAATCCCTTGAATAATTATCATCTCAAAGCACATAATTAATTATCTTAACTTAACCAAATTAATTACTCATAATTAATACCTTAATTAATTATCATCTTAAAGCACATAATTAATTCAAAATTAACTATCTCAACTTAACCAAATTAATTACTCATTCCCCGAGTAAACAATTTAATCCAACACTGTAGTCAACTTTATCAAAAGAAATAAATCAAGAAAACTACATTTTATTAATTAGGTAAAGTTTAGAACCCTACCATAGTGAATTTAGCCCAGGAAAAGCTTCCTAACTCATACCGTGATATGCTCACATGCACGAACCTCAACAAAAGTGTACGCACACTCGGAATTTATCATTGCACCCAAAAAATGACGGTGTTGAACTAAATCAATCTGAATCGCTTCAATTTTAGCGGCGGTCATCGGAATACGTGTCACGACCCGTCCTCGGGGCCCGTACCGTGACTACCCTAAGTCCGCCTTCCATAGGTTAGGGGCTGGCGACTAGCACCAAAGGCGTAAATCTCGATAACTGGGAAGGCATTGCCTTTATAAAAGTAACCAAAATACCATAGAGTACAAGCGGAAGTAATACACTAAGTACAAAAGAAGTGCTGAAAAGTAAATGAGCCAGAATACAAACACAACTGAAAGTACAGCTACAACTAAACGAAAGTACAACAGAAAAGACAAGCAGCTGGAAGAATAGAAGCAGCTCCTAGGTCGTCCACCTCGGATCCTACCTAAAGGGTAGGTACAGATAGCGCAGCTCCTGGATCGTCCACCATGGATCCTACCTGAAGGGTAGGTACAGATAGCCTCCACAACACTCTCGCCCGTCAACCTCCTCTGAGTATTGTCTCATCGTGAAGTCCACCTCCAGATACTGACTCGTCGTGAGGTCCACCTCCGGGTACCGTCCAGTCCTTGAACACTCGGCCTCTGTCAGCGTTGCTCGTCATCTGCAACCAACACAACGAGGTGCGGGCATAGCCCGTGCAGGGGTGAGTATACGATACTCAGTAGGGACCCCGAGATCCTCAAGGTCTCACTAAATCCAACAAGGATAACCACAAAGAAGGATCTCAACCGATAACCCTTATTTAGGTATAAGCCCATACTTATACCCAAGTTAGCAAGTAACTCATCTCAATCATGAGGAAACACAAAGGTTATGAAATCAACGGATAACCACTACCTAGGTATATGCCCATACATATACCTAAGTTATCAAGTGACCCATCTCAATCATGAGGTAAACACAAAGGTCATAGACTCAGCTCAAACCAGGATTTTCATTATCGAAACCGTAACTGCTGAAGAGCTCCGTCTTTGATGAGTACGGTGATCCGGTCACGAATCCGAGGTACTGCTCACTAACCTAATACTGCTAAGGTACTCCTCTTGTCGAGTACCGCGGGTCATCCACCCAAACACAGTAGTGCTTCCCGCCGGGGTCTGCCACCCAAACACAATAGTGCACCCCCCAATAGCCTACAGAGGTACTCCTTCTGTTGAGTACCGTGGGTCTGTTTCCTGCTACCAGGCGCTCCGTTCGTCATGGGTCTGCACCCAAACATAGTAGTGCTCCGTCCACTGGGCTAGTTGACTCACTCCAAGTCGAGTCGGTCAAGCAGTCGTCAGGTCTCAGCCAGCTACACGGTCTCCGTACTCTGTACGCTCGTCTCCGGGAGGGTCCGCTCCACGAGCTACAGGTCGATACTCCAAGTATCACAAAGTTCCACGAAGAAGTATCTGAAAGGACCGCCTCGTCATAGGGGTCTCAACACAACAGACAGCGCTTCAATCGGATGTCCGGTCTGTGAGTTATTAGCCTTTTCGTCCCAGGGGCCCGGTTGGTTTCATGTGCGATCCAACCCGGCCGTATCTCAACTGTACCCCAAAATCTCATAGGGTATACTCATAGGGATCGTTTCTCAACGTGATCACCAACGCTGCTGAAAGTTCGTCAAACGGACGTCCGGTCTGAAAGTTATCGGCTTTTCTGTTCCAGGGGCCCGGTTGGATTTCGGGTTCAATCCAACCAGGACACTATCCAACTGCATCCAAACCTCAGGAGAAGTATTCCAAAAGTTCCGTCTCATCAAGAGGAATCCAACAAAGTCTACGGAACGTCTATCGGACGTCCAGAGATCAAGTTATAAGCGTTTTCGCTCTGAGGGCCCGGTTGGTTTCGGGTTCGAACCAACCCGGATGTACCCAAAGTTCTCCGAAACCTTGAGTGTAACATACCGAAACGACTGTCTCGATCCAAGGATCGTATCTCAGCTGACGGTGCGTCGATCGGAGGTCCGTAGCCCAAGTTATGGGCGTTTGAACGGATCTGTCCGAAGATAGGGGTTCGGGCCCGGTCCGACCCGACCCGATACCCCCCACCCCCCGGGTCGGACCGAACCGGTTCGACCTGACTCGAGTCCGGGTCCGGCCCATGAGGGCACGGCCCGGCCCAGTCGGTGCGGACCGGCCCGGCCTGGGCGGCCGGTTGGCCTGGCGCGCGCGCGTGGCCTACATGGTCAGCTCGGCTAATGCCGAGCTGAGCGGAAAGGGGGGGCGGCTGCCCCCCTTGATTGGAACCGCAGCCCCCACGTGGGGGCCGCTCCTTTCTAGCGGACGCGGCGCTGGGCACCGCGTCTCCCCCGGGTCCCGCGCGGCCGCGGGACCGGTCGCCTGTCGTCGCGGCTTCAGCCACTGCGGTCCCTCCTAGAGGCGCGCTGGGACGCCGCCGCCTTCGGGCGGCCAGCCAGTGCCAGCCACCGCCTCCGGCTGCCGTACCGGTGTGGCGTGCCGGCAGGGTCTTCCACGGACCACCGGACGCGCTCTGGTGGTCCGTTTTGCCTTCCGTCTTCGCCAGCGGTCCTCCCGGGACCTGCTCTTCACTGCAAAGTCTTCAAAATGCCTCTGCGGCCCGTTCCATCATCGCCCGTCAATCCGTACGTCAAATAAACAAACCACGGCCTCTTCGTGGTTTTCCGGTGCGGCGCAATGGCGCCGCGGCTTTGTTCGGCCTCCACGGCGCAGTGCGATGACACCGCACTTCTTCGCCTGTTCTTCTTTGTTTCTGCGTGGTGCGATGGCACCGCGTCACCTTCGTTCAAGCCGCAACGATTATGACAGCAATGGGGGAGGAGGGTCGGCCGTGTTTGTGCGGTCCGGCCTCCTCCCGTTATAATGATAGCAAGTGGACAACAATTATCAACTAAGTTCGTTAAATAAAACTTGAACGAAGATTAAACCCCTACCTCGAAAATGACGTCGCACGTCGTCGAGTCGCGGAAGTCGAACGTCACGGTAGTCGGGTGTCACGGAAGAACGGTATTGATTCCGTCGACGTCGGAAGAAGAAGAAGAATGTTGTTGTTGGCATCGGTCTCCACGGTCGGCGTCTCCTTCCTTATCGCGGAAGAGGAAGTGGATGGAGAATTCTGGGACCACCAAGTCGATGTCCTTCTTCGGAGACATAGCGTTCTTCAACGAAGGAGATGAAGAAGGGAGGCATGTTGTCGTTGGCGATGTTCACCGCGTTCGGCGACTTCTCCCTTGACGCGGAGGAAGAGAAGAGTTGATGGTCGTTCTTCGTCGAGGGAGGAAGTCGTTTCTTCATGGATGAAGGGAACTCTCCTCAAGTCCTCCCAAAGTATTAGCCAACCCCCAAAATCTCATAAATCTTCCCTCTTTTAAAAGATCTCCAAACAATTCAAAAAGGAGTCAAGAGGTGAGACAAAAATTTAATAAGGTTATTAATTATCCTAGTCGGCCTCATTAATCTTGGTAGGTGGAGAGGCTCCACCACAATAAATGTGTGGAGTTTCCATGCATTTAAACAAGGGGGGTGAGTTATGGGGAGGTCAAGGGGGTTATGGGGGAGGTGAGGAGTTAGGGTCTCGTGTGGGCCCTACCACACTAAACTCTCCAATGGGAGGTTAGGTGGGTGTGGGCCCCACATCTAACTCCTCCTTTGTTGAAAAAAAAAACACTTTCCATGAATAAAATTTGTGCACGGAAAATTTTATTTAATTCAACTAATCCCCAAAAATTAACCACCTCATGCGACAAACGCAATTGCGCTTAAGATCCCCTTAATCATTTACCAGAGCTGCGAGTTCATCGGTGCCCTCGGATTTCGATTCCGAGTATTGGTTCAAATGTTATAAAAACCCGCTCGTTTGTTCACTGAACGTACCCGAGCTAAACTTCGTAAAATGATTCCGGGCACACCAGGCCTCGGAATCAGGTGCCGTCAGAATCCACAGACTCGTAAAATTACAAAGAAATTAAGAAAAAAAATTCCTTGAAATTTCTGGGTCTTTACAATACGGCCCAACATGTCCCAAGAAGCCTGTTGCACAACCCTCACCGAGTCGGACAAACTCCGTGAAGAGACTGGAAGGATCTGATTGCGCTAAGAGGATCTGGAGAGGAGGGGCAGCATGCCTCACATGGGAGGGGGTTGTACGCTACTCCTACATGTAGGGGAAGAGGGGTGGTGTGCCTCCCTCTTATTTTCTCCCTCAAAATTAATTAAAAACCCTAAAAATAGGATTTATATAATAATAATAACAACCATTATATTATTATTGTTATCAATTAAATAAAACTCTTCTTTGATAAATTCCAACTCCTCATTACTCATTATTTAATTAAATTAATCCCAATTGAATTTAATTAAATAAATTCTCCACTTTGTGTTATTTAATTAAATTATATCAACACAATTTAATTAAATTGAAAAATCCAACTCATCAACATTGTTTAATTAAATTCTGTCAACCACAATTTAATTAAATAATAACCCTCATTTCACAACGACTAATTAAATTCTTTTTAACCTTCAATTTAATTAAATAAAACCTCCATTTCGTATTAATTAATTAAATTTCTCTTTACCTTGAATTTAATTAAAAGAAACATCAAATCCTCATTTAATCATCATTTAATATTACCATTTAATATTACTCTTCTTTGATAACCCTCAACTCTTCATTTAAATATCATTTAATTAAATTCCTATCTTCTCAATTTAATTAAATAAAGACTCAAACTCATCATCGTTTAAAATAAAATTAATTCTTTTCATCTAAATTTAATTAAATAACCTCTCTTTCTCAATGTCATTTAATTAAATTCTCTCAACTTTAATTTAATTAAATGAAACCCCCAACAACTCATTTAATTAATTCCTTTCAACCATAAATTTAATTAAATTAATTTAACCCGAAACTCAAAACTGGGTCGACCTCATGGCTTGACTCGCACTATTTTACAGAATGTGCGCAAACTATGCATCCGCTACTAGAAGCCTATTTTATTATGCACGGCTGACCTGCACAGTTTGAATAACAATGTGCAACCCGTGCCAATGTCACTACCTGGTCCGGTTCTCCTGAAACTCATCATGTCATCCGGGAAACTCCTCGATCCTTTATCCAAGCCCGTTATCAACACTTTAAAGGATCTTAACTTCTGAAACTTGTTTCCAAATCATTGTTTTAAAACCAAACTGTAAAGTAAACGAAAATGTTCAAAAACTTTCGCATTTTATCCTGGTCCAAAAACACGGGACTCTACAGTATAATAGTTTATAAAATACAAGTTTGAACATAATGTAAAAAATAAGTTTTAAAATGATTTATAATATAAAAAGAAAAAAACACATTTTATAATTGAATACCTACTCATCATTCTTATTATATAATTGAAGAATCAAGGATGATCAAACATTTTAAATTATGTTTTTAAACCAAGGATAAATGGTCTTTAAACTTTAGAAAATAAACAAAATCCTTATCTCTCCTCTTCCGAAGTACCTTTTGAAAGATCGTTTTTCATAAAGGATCTAAAGGAAAACCATGTCTTAAAAAATATTTTAATAAATCCAAAACCATTTTCCATTTTATTCCACACTTTCAAACCATATAAAAATAGTACATTTGAATGTAAACCAACACATACCCAAAGTGATGCATAAACCACACAATAGAACCCAAAAAATGGACTCACAATCTAAGAAATTCAATCAAACAATGGTGATAATGCAATCAACAAATATAGGGGATACTATTAAATCATGAAACAAAATACCATTAAATTTCCTAAGAAAGAACTAGCATCACTACCATTGATCGTGGTTTATGCAATGCTGATTATTATTAGTGCTAACAAAATGCATTGATAATGTTAACTTTTTTAAGTTCTAATAAATCAATTATAGAAGTGTATTATTTATCAGTGCATTTTTTAGCACTAATAAAGGTTCATATTCATCAGCTCCTTTCCTAGCACTGATAAAAAAATATTATTAATATGTATAAAATTATCATATTTATATTCATAAAATGTTTATTTTTATAAACTAAATAAAAAGTGCATCTATATCATTAATATATGTGTGTGTGTGTGTATGATATATTAATATATTTTTTTATGAGTCCAAAATAATATAAATATAAATGATTTATTTTCAATACGATACATTTAAACTTATATATATATATATATATATATCAATGTTTATGTGCATATATGTGTATGCATTATGTTGTGAGTGTGTTTTGTGTATGTGTATATATAGATGTTCAACATGTACATATGCACATATGTCTATGTATATGTGGACATATACATTAGATGTAAATATATGTATAACATTTACACATGTATATGTATGGAATGTCATTATTTCACATTTGATGTATATTTTTTTCATTTTTGATATAATACTTTTTGAATTTTTATTCATTTTTTATACATACCTATATTTTACATATTATTTTTTTAATATGTTTTATTTTTTTTAGTAGTATTTATTCAAATATAATTATTAAGATATAATATTTTTAAAATGTTTGAAATTTATATAATTAAGTTATTTAAATGCATTTTTAATATTTTCTTTATTTTTGTATGTGTTTACAAATCATGTAGTTAATCTTATGTTAATTCATTTTAAAAAATCTATTTAATTTAATTTATTATTTTATAATATTTCTTTCGTCTAATATTATTTATTCGTTTTCAATATTTATGGATTTTTATATTTTTTAGAGTTTAATAATTTGTAATATTTATTTATTTATATATATATATATTTACTATACATGTAATATTTTGAATATGTTTGTAAATTCTTTGAATAATAATAATAATTATTTTATTTATTAAGTTTTAACATTTAAAATATGTTTGATATTTATATAATTAATATATTTAAATGATTTTTTAAAATTTTTTTAATTAAAATAGATAATTATAAAATTATAAATATATATAATGTTATAAAAAATATTTATAAAATGAAAATGAATTAATATATATTTAAGAAATTATTAAATTATAATATATATATTTATTATAGATGTAATTATATATATTTTATATGTTAATAAATAAATATATATATATAATTAAATATTTTAACTATATAAATATTTTTATATATATTTATTTATAAATATAATTATAAATATATATATAATCATAAAATTGAATAAAATATTTTTAAAAACTATACATTTATCATATTTATAATTATATATAATTATATATTAACTGATATATATATATATAATTATATATATAATTAGATATGTATAATTATATATATATATATATATAATTATGCCATGCAAATCAGTCATGGATTTGGGGACCAAATCCATAACACCAAAATTATTATTAAAAAGATAACCTACAAGGGGGGGATTGAGTCATAATACATAAATTCCCCCATCAAAAATATAAAACAAGCATATGGAGTCAATCCTTGCAATTATCTCTCATTCACATGTTTTTTTGGATATCATCTTCTTCCCTTCGGGTGTCTACCACTTCGTCATGTCTTGGCCCATTGTGGGGGTTCACCTTCTTTATCCGAGGTAGATTCTGAAGAGATCTCCATAATGGTGGAGGTCCTGTTCTTCGAGGAGAGATCCAAAATTTTCATCTTTGGATTTGGACGAAATCCATCTGCAATGGTGATCACTAACAACTTTTGGACTATCAAATAGTCATTATGGCCGAATACTTTTGACTTCATTATATAGAACGTGACATCAAGGTGTGAGTAAAACCATATGAATATTCATTACTAAGGCCTTCAATGGTTCTTTCACATTCTTGAAATTTTGGAGTTATAAAGATTAGATTTTTAGCTCATGCAGCATCTCAATCTTCATTAGAGGACTTTCCAAAAAGTTTATAAGAACTTTTCATCAACTCATTAAAATGAGATGGAAAGGAATACTCTAACATCATGTTGTTTAGAATCTAAATCTGTAGAGGAAGGAATTATATAGTCTTATCACTAGGGTCGGCCTACACTGGTGTTAATGTATTTGGAGCTTGCACAGAAGGAGACACAAATGCTTTTGATTTTCGAGCGCCAACCAATTGGAATCCCTTATTATCCACCAGTAATTTTTTACCTTTAGACATAGACCTGTCACGAACCGAATCTGGTCACCACCAAAACCGGCACCAAACCTAGCCTGTGACAAGGTCTGAATGGTGTTCCCTATCCCCACAGGCTGGAACAAGTGCCTGGGTATCATTTATCTTGGTTTGGGAATGATTTACCTGAATATGTATACATAAAACACCAAAAATATTTGATAAAATGAATCTGAAAAACTCATACCAACAAGGTTTATACAAAAATCCAGAACTGAATACATAAGTTCAAATGAAATAAAAAAGTTCCAATGACATAATGAAACAGAAAAAAAAAACAACCCCATGGACTCCACATGACAAGGAGTCATCACCCCCAATCCGCCTCCACAACTCCGCCCCAAGGATGGGGACTAACACCCTGAACCGCCATCACCCTTAACCTTTCCTTTACCTGAGTCAAACATAACCAAGTCTACTTACACCCAAGGGTTGTAAGTAGGGTGTGATCCTAATCCCAATAGGATACCACCCAATGATTCCAATGACCATTCAATACAATGTGAAAAAGCAAGAAGTTTTAATATGCAAAGAAAATCAGTGATAAAATCCAAGAAATGCAACTTTCAATTGAAAAACTTTTTCAAGCTAAAGTTGTAATAATGTTCACACATTTAAATAGAAATGTTATCTACTTTAAAGTACTTCCAAAAACACCCCAATACACGGGTAAATACCACAAATCCAATGAGCACCAAAATCGAGAACACCCCTAGTTAACTAGATAGTCTCGGTCCCTATGTACCTCATACCTCGGTGTAAATTATCCAAGTCACAATCATTTCCCATGCATGAGACACTAGTAGGGAACATAACCATAATATAGTGGTCCCCAAATATCATCCACATAGTTTAGTTAGAGTTGTTGTTATCCATTTTCTCAGTGAAACATGGACACAACACATCCGGTTCACTAGCCGTACTAGTACATATCCGCCCACCTATGTACCCGGGATTCCCCTTTTGTGCTCAAAAAATTTTAGCAAACAACACACATCCTTTTTCATATAAAATACCACTAATGGTCACAAACAAACAATACAATAGCTATACAAAATTTATACCATTTAAAACACACAACAAAACATTTTGATTTTCAATAAAACAACCTCTCAAAATATCACATTGTTTTGCACCCAAAGCTCTTTGAATTATCCACTTTTAACACTATGTGCACACTTGAAAGTCACCAAAAGAAAATGGCAGTTCAATAACCTTTAATTAAACCAACAATTCAGTTATGTTGAATCCCCATGTGAATCAAGGAGTTCTATCTTTTAAAAACCCCCATTTTTCACACAAACATGGCACTTAAAGCCCATTTGCTTCCCAAACACCATTTAAACAAACTTTAGAAGCAACAACCAAAAATAATAAACATCCAAAACCTGATTTTCAGTTCTAATATAGTTCAATAAAATCAACTAAGTAATTATAGGTCATCCCCAAATGAACCAATAAAAGATTTGTATGAAAAACCCCCAATTTCACCAAAAATTGGAACTTAAAATCCATTTGCTTTATAAATGCAACTAAAACCAATTTTTTCAGAAAAATTAAAATGAAATAAACATTCAAATACCCTAAAAAAAGTAATCTAAGTCACAAAAATTTCATTCACAATGGAATCACCTACCAATTTAACGAAAACCCTTGAATCTCCGTGCGAAAATTGAATTGCACCACCACCGCACCAAGAGAGACCTAGATCAAACCTAAAACCACAATAATTGGCCAAGAAAACAAAAGGTTAAACCCTAGGTTCGAAAAACTAGTTTCTGGACATTAGGAAACTCAATGATAAGGGAAGAAACCCTAAGAACAATGAATGAAACCCTAAGAAAATTGAAAGAGGAGTGAAAGAGACTCACTTACTTGAGGGATCTTGAATAATCTTCCCAAATACACCATTTTATGAATTTTAAAATAGTAAAAACTTCAAGGGAGGTCCTAAGAAGGATAAGGAGGTCATTTAGGAACTATAATGGATGAAAAAGAGTAAGAATTGAGAGAGTTATGATGGAAAGAACTTACCTCCTCAAATCTACCCGATTTTAGAAACCCTAAGAATTTCAGCACTCAATCGCGATGAAGAAGAGCTCCAAAAAGGATAGAGAGAGGTTGGGCTCGCTTCTGGGTTCAATGGGCGCGTTTGAGGCTTGTAATCACTGAAAAATCCTTAAAATTGAATAAGTTATTAATTAATAAAATCTGATTTTTAAAACTGGAATTGAGCTTTCGGGCATGCCCAATCCCTTAAATAAAAATCCATATTCACCTTGGTTATGGATTTATAATGGCTCCAAACTACAATTTTGGTGTTAATATGTCAGGGGATACCATTTAGGAATTTTAATGGGTGAAAAATATTAAAAAATGAAAAAGTTATAAAATAAACAAAATTTATTTTTAAATCTGGAATTGGGCTCACGGTTTGGCCCAATTCACAAAAACTCACCCATTCCACCATAAAAGTTTGAGAAACCCCAAAAACAAAGCAGAAATGGAAATTAAATTAAATTTAACTTTAAAATAAGTCATTTATGTGACAATTATCACCACCGTGAAAAAATTTCATCCATGGAAAGCTACAACAAGGCCAGATACCAAAACCAAACCCAACCGGTAAACCAAGATGTAGTTCTTTGCCAAGCTTCGCCCCCAAGGGACAAAACACCTCTAGTGATCAATTATGGAATGATTAATCTCACAACCCAAACTTACACCACTTTCCTGAAATGATCAATCACATTCATACTTTATCCCAAAATGAAACTTCTCGAACGTTATCTGAACAAGACTTAAGCAATTCACCCAAACGAATAACAACTTCGAACAAGGTTGCACTTACCTTACATTAACTAAACCATTGGGAGCTCTCTAATCCCAACGTTTACTCAAGGAAGATTTTGGTATCTAGATAGTTCCGAACAAGACTACCTACCACCAAGCCAAGACCATGGATAAATTTGTGCTATTGGAATGGGGGGGGACACAAATAGGCACCCCACCATAAGAGGCAACCTATATTATTTTCCGAGACAGAATCAAGACACTAACAGGGGAGGCCTAAACGAACTCCCTAGTACAAAGGGTAGAATTCCATTCACAGTTTACGAAGGATTGTACATGAGAATCATAGTGGGTCTCCCAACCATAAGAACCAACCATATTTACTGACCAGCATGGGCCGACACAGAAAGACCCAATTTTTTTTAAAGATTTGGGAAGGGCACAGGGTCAGTTTACACGGTTTGGTAAATTCTACACTAACTGTGTAGATCATTATTTTCACATGGCTTCCTGGAACATGGTCACTACTAATCATACAAAAACTATTTCCTCAGCATGTCTATCCAAATTTCCAACCATTCTTAATGACTTGATGGAAACCAAAGGGGGAGGGAATGACATTAGGTGATTACATGTGTACAAAGCCCTCAACCTATTTCCACCGAATGGGAACAATGGAAGAAAGATTATGACACTAGAGGTTTAAACTCTTACTATCTTTCATATTGAGGATAAGACATTGTACATGGGTTTAAACAACCCTGGGATTTCCCCTCACTATGAGTCATCTTCTCTCTGAGACCTATGGCTGGAGCTCAAATGATTGAAGCATCTTCGACCTCACCAGTTAGGCTTTGGAAACCCCCCCTGAATGACAATTCTTCTTTCGGTTCCACCAAAAACTATATTGAAATCCCTGATAAGATTTCCAAGACATAACACATTCCAAACTCACTTTACCCTAACTCGATATTTTACTAAAACAAGGGCTTAGAAAATGAACACACACCACACCTTGTTTCTTCGAGTGAGAAACTATACAATTAAATAACACCTATAATCACCTTCCTCTAAAATGGAAGATTTTGAAGCTTTTCCAAGGGAGACATTCTCCCAACATAATGAGACTCTCAAAGTATTTCATGACTTTCACCTTTAAAGTCAATCGAGTGCACGAAATCACAAGTCTTCACCGAACATGAACATTGTGACTGATATAAACAATGCATAGAGTAGGACCTTATACAACATAACCAAACAACACACAATTCTAGAAAGTGGCAACAATATCCTCTCATGACCAAATTTCCCACACTAGTTGTTTATTGTGAACTCCTTCTTCGAAGAGACTACGATGGACCGAGAGGACCTCTTAGACACCATCCAGATACTCATACATGCTAACAACCCCAGACCACTTCCACCTTCGGCAAATCAGGAAACTTAAGAGGCTAAGGTCTCTTTCAACCTTCCATTATCACTCTCCCACTACAAGAGGATACACAAAACCAGGAAAGGAAAGGGTGTAGACTCAATCTAAAAATCTCAAGAAAAATATTCCTTATATTGATCAACTAGAGGGTCTTAAAAAGGAGAAACAATCCAGGTTTCACTTCAGTTGTGCACTAACCCTTAATGGGGTGTACCTTATCCAACGATTAAACCTAAGGACCCAACCAAGATGGTCCATTGGTTAAGATATAACACAAAATAGATCCAAACACATGAAATGAAACACCGTAAAATCATCCCAAAACATTTCTCAGAAGAGACCACTAATCGGCCCTTCAACACAGCTTATCGACCAAACACAAACCCAAAACACAATACAAACAGGAGGGGTTCTTGGAATCAAAACATCCCACAACATCAATATTTAAAAAAACACATAATACACACCATCACAAACTAGTCATAAATACATCAAGTTTCTCATTTAAAATCATATTTTTGAAAATAAACGATTCAGCGGTTAGCGTATCCACCAATGGTACCCCATGGGCCTTACACATGCATGTTTCTGTGCCATAATGGGAACCCTTCTCATATCCATCCCAAAACTCATCCAGCCATGCCATTAACCATCCATCATCCCATATAACCGCATGCATGTGGTCTCTCATGGAAATACCAAAGGTTAAAATAAAAAAAATAATTCCACTTTTCAAAACCAAAACAGTCAACCAATACCTCCTTTTTATCAAAACCTCTAACCACGAAATCAAACCCAAATTACATATTACAATGATTTTCAGAAAGGAACAATCATTTAAATGAAAACTCACTTTCAATTCATACACATCAATTTCAAAACCTCTCATCCCATTAAAAGACCTTTCAATAGTTTAGAAAACTATATTGGAAACACTTTTTCAAAACCAACATTGCCATAGTTCATGCTTTCAAAAGAGGTGAAAACACACTATTTTCCATTCCAATACAATTCTAAAAATTCAGTTCTCCATTTTCAAAAATCTAACCATTCCCTCTTTATTAGATAATAATTTCACAAAAACTTTGCGAATCTTAAAACCAAGTCACTTTAAAACCAAAGATCCAAGATTTCAAAACTAAAGAATACAAGACAATGCGAGAGGAAACTAGTTTCAGTGGGTGACTTGGACATATGGTTGGCAGCCATATTTAAATCACTTCACCATCATAGAGAGTGTTCTAGGTAAATATATTCGGCTCCAAATGGCTTTCCAGACCCTGCGAGCTCACTGAGACCAATAACCCAACTCTCTTTTCATTTCCCCTAATCATCATCAATCCAAGAAATCCAAAGGACTCATATAAATCCCGAAATCCCCTGGTGACTTGAATCCCATCATGAGGTGTGATGATAATCCACATTACTCATAACTATAATTCCATGTCTCGACAATCCTAACTCCAGACTATCCCGGCTGTTCCCAAAATAACGTGACCTAAAGAGAGCGAACCCCCTCTGATACCATTTTTTCACAAACCGAATTTGGTCACCACCAAAACCAGCACCAAACCTAGACCATGACAAGGTCCTAAGGGTGTTACCTATCCCCACGGGCTGACACAAGTGCCTAGGTATCATTTATCTTGGTTTGGAAATGATTTACCCGAATATGTATACATAAAACACCAAAAATATTTGATAAAATGAATCTGAAAAATTCACACCAACAAGGTTTATACAAAAATCCAGAATTGAATACATAAGTTAAAATGCAATAAAAAAGGTCCAAAGACACAATGAAACAACAACAAAACATCCCCATGGACTCCACATGACAAGGGGTCATCACCCCCAATCCTTCTCCACAACTCCGCCCCAAGGATGGGGACTAACACCCTGAACCGCCATAACCCTTAGCCTTTCATTTACCTGAGTCAAACATAATCAAGTCTACTTACACACAAGGGGTGTAAGTAGGGTGTGATCCTAAGCCCAATAGGATACCACCCAATGATTCCAAAGAGCATGCAATACAATGTGAAAAAGCAAGCAGTTTTAATACGCAAAGAAAAGTAGTGATAAAATCCAAGAAATGCAACTTCCAATTGAAAACATTTTTCAAGCTAAAGTTTTCAGAATGTTCACACATTTAAATAGAAATGTTATGTACTATAAATTACTACCAAAAACACCCCACTAAAAGGGTAAATACCAAAAATCCAATGAGCACCAAAATTGGGAACACCTCTAGGTAACTAGATAGTCTCGGGCCCTATGTACCTCGTACCTCAGTGTAAAGTATCCAAGTCACAATCCTTTCCTATGCACGATCCACTAGTAGGGAACATAATCATAACCTAGTGGTCCCCAAATATCATACACATAGTTTATTTAGAGTTGTTGTTATCCATTTGCTCAGTGAAACAGGGACACAACCCATCTGGTTCACTAGTCGTACTAGTACATATCCGCCCACCTAAGTACCTGAGATTCCCATTTTGTGCTCAAACAATTTCAACAAACAACACAAATACTTTTTCATATAAAATACCACTAATGTTCACAAACAAACAATACAGTATCTATACACGATTTATACCATTTAAAACACACAACAAAACATTTTGATTTTCAATAAAACAACCTCTCAAAATATCACATTGTTTTGCACCCAAAGCTCTTTGAATTATCCATGTTTCACACTATGTGCAAACTTTTAAGTCACAAAAACAAAATGGCAGTTCAATACCCTTTAATTAAACCAACAATTCAGTTATAGGTCATCCCCATGTGAACCAAGGAGTTATATCTTTAAAGACCCCCATTTTCACACAAACATGGCACTTAAAGCCCATTTGCTTCCCAAAAACCATTTAAACAAACTTTCACAGAAACAACCAAAAAGAATAAACATTCAAAACATGATTTTCAGTCCTAATATAGTTCAATAAAATCAACTAAGTAATTATAGGTCAGCCCCAAATGAACCAATAAAAGATTTGTATGAAAAACCCCCAATTTCACCAAAAATTGGAACTTAAAATCCATTTTCTTTATAAATGAAACTAAAACCAATTTTCCAGAAACATTAAAATGAAATAAATATGAAAATACCTTGAACACAGCAAGATAAGTCACAAAAATTTCATGCACAATGGAATCACCTACCAATTTAACGAAAACCCTTGAATCTCCATGCGAAAATTGAATTGCACCACCGCCGCACCAAGAGAGACCTAGATCAAACCTAAAACCACAAGAATTGGCCAAGAAAACCCAAGGTTAAACCCTAGGTTAGAAACCCCAGTTTCTGGACATTAGGAAACTCAATAATAAGGGAAGAAACCCTAAGAACAATGAATGAAACCCTAAGCAAATTGAAAGAGGGGTGAAAGAGACTCACTTACTTGAGGGATCTTGAAGAATCGCCCCAAATACACCATTTTATGAATTT
The DNA here is from genome assembly GCA_963277665.1 of Viscum album. Lineage (NCBI taxonomy): Eukaryota > Viridiplantae > Streptophyta > Magnoliopsida > Santalales > Viscaceae > Viscum > Viscum album. The sequence continues at coordinate 877,974,442 of OY728136.1, forward strand.
TAAAATATTAAAAACTTAAAGGGAGGTTCGAAGAAGGATAATGAGGTCATTTAGGAACTGGAATGGAGGAAAAAGACTAAGAATTGAGAGAGTTATGATGGAAATAATTTACCTCCTCAAATCTGCCCGATTTTAGAATCCCTAAGAAGTTCAGCACTCAATCGCGGTGAAGAAGAGCTCCAAAGAGGGGAAAGAGAGGTTGGGCGCGCGTCTGGGTTCAATGGGCGTGTGTGAGGCTTGGAATCACCAAAAAATCCTTAAAATTGAATAAGTTATTAATTAATCAAATTTTATTTTTAAAACTGGAATTGAGCTTTCGGGTAGGCCCAATCCCTTAAATAAAAACTCATATTCACCTTGGTTATGGATTTCTAATGGCTCCAAACTACAATGGTGGTGTTAATATGTCAGGGGAGACCATTTAGGAATTGTAATGGGTACGAAATATTAAAAAATGAAAAAGTTATAAAAGAAACAACATTTATTTTTAAATCTGGAATTGGGCTCACGGTTTGGCCCAATTCACGAAAACTCACCCATTCCACCATAAAAGCTTGAGAAATCCTAAAAACAAAGCATAAATGGAAATTAAAATAAATTTAACTTTAAAATAAGTCATGTATGGGAAAGACCCATGTTGAAACTTTCATGTCATCAAATCCATACACCTCCGACCTCAAGGCTATGACAATCCCAAAGTCATTGGGTAGACCCTTTGTCAATGAGCATCAACCACTTTTGAGGTTTGGGAGGCATTGATCACAAAGGCGCTTCTGCATCTAGTTTCTTCTTGACTTTATGAGCCATAGATGTAATAATTTGTTCTTGGAGGAGCCTCTAGGTGGAAACTTCTTGGGCAGTTGCTTCATCATGTGAAGCGACAATCTCATCCCAGGATTTACCCACTTGTTGCTCATTAAAATCACTCACATTCTCAAGTGTGTGCCCCCTATGGGGCCCTGAAGATGATGTTCCATTACAGTTACTCACATCCTGAACAGAGAAAAACAAAATAATAGATGTCAGTATGCTGGGTGGATTTTCATCATTAACATATGGTTGATCCTCTATATTCACCCCAAGAAAAAGTGGCAGCACTATGATGGGGAGCCCCACAACCGCTCCACTGTCCACTGTTTTTTCAACCAAAAGCAACGCCCCTTGCTACAGCAGATCCTCTAAAGTGTTTCCAGGATCCATACTCAACAAACCTTCCATTTCTAGCTTCTCATGACTTGCTTTTTTTTCACAAACTTATCCTTCTTATTGCATGATCTTTCATCATTCCCATGGGTTGACAAAAATGCACAAATCAAAGTCATTTTACTGGTCAAAGAGTTAGGACCCAATCAACCTTTTATCAAGAGAAATGATGCACTCTCTGAAAATTCATCACAGTCAGTGGATAAAAACCTATATCAACCATGGTGGATCCAAGATCCAATTCAACTAAGAAGTGAGCATAGTACCCAAATCAATCCAATTCGGTCTCTTTTTCCATTTTAATTGGAACACCAGTTGCTAAAGAAATGTCATATAGAATATTTGGGTGCCAAAATATCCAAATTTAATCCAGAAACATTGACCCACCATTGGAAGGAGGAATTGCTAACCTCCATTTGATTGAAATTCCTGTCCCATTCTCGTATGTTCATAATGCACGACTTGAGGGAGATCGAGCAAAACCCCCCACGACTTCATCATTAGATCTTCAGTGGGGATGAGGATATGAAAAAATATGTTACCCATCAGTCCTCCACTATCCATGACTTCAAGCTCTTCGATAAAATAACTCAAGCAATTGTGGAATGTCTGTTGATTTTCATTCGTTCTGAAATCGCACCAGAGTTGGCCTTAACGTGGTAAAAAACACCATTACGATGAATCACACCGACCATTGATTACTTACAATGAGAGAATGAATTGCCACAAGCACAACCGGGGTTTGAAGTATCCGGTTAAAATCTACAGCGAATCGTCCTTGAACATTCCAAACTGAGAGAAACAAACATGTACAAGCCCAAATAGCCTTGCTGAAGGAAGCTTTTAGCCATCGAAGATTCAGAAGAAATCAGAATTCAAGGACAACCCTAGACGCCATAAGATTTTAGAGAGAGAGAGAGAGAGAGAGAGAGTGAGTGAGTCTCGATCATTTACCATCATCCCTTATCTGTATATATATAATTATATATAATTATTTAAATATATATAAGTATATATAATTATTTAAATATATATATTATATAAATTTAGTTATAATTTTACAAAAATAATAATAAACATATTTATTTATAATCATAATTAAAAATAAACAAATATACATTTAATTAATTATTAAATTATAATAAATATATTTATTATATTTATAATTATATATATTTATATTAATAAATATTTATATAATTATACATGTATGTAAAATTATACAAATATTTATAATTATATAAATATATATAAATACATACATATTTATAATAATATAAATATCTTTATAATTATATACAAATATTTTTAAATATATTTATTTATAATGATGATTTTAAATAATTATATATTTTTTAAATAATAATTAAATTATATTAAATATATTTAAATAATAAATATATTTATTACATTTATAATTATATATATATTTACATATTAAACAAAAGATGGGGAGCATGCTGGTTGAGAGTCTCTCTGTGCGACAATGGTGTTTCGGTCTGATTGTTGTGATGTATTCAATCTTAGCTGCATATTTCAATCCAGCGGAAGTGTTCGTTGGTCCCTAGAAGACGAGAGATGGCAGATCTAGCTTGCATCATCCTGTAATATCAGCGATTCAGGACACTTCGGTGTGTGGCCCCAAGGAGGATGCGTTGAGGGTTTCCGGCCTACGACGCTCTGATGCTGGGGATCCGACACCTCGCGACCTTGATCCGAAGGTGGATTTATCGAATGTCGTACTTGGTTCCGCTGGATCTGGTCTGTGACGCTATGATGTTGGGGTTCCGACGATTCGCGACGTTGATCCGAAGGTGGATTTGTCGAAGGTCGGACTTGGTTTCGCTGGATCTGGCATGCGACGCCCTAACATCTCAGTTGGGGATCCGAATCAGGCCCCCTTAGCGCACGATCTGAATCCACAGGCGGTTGCAACGCGGGTAAGTGATGATGCCACTGGATCTGTCCTGCGACGCCCTGATACTGTTGGGGAACCGACGAATCAGGTCCCTCCGGCGCGTTAGGGTGGTAATCCACTGGCGGATGCGTCCCGGGTAGGGTTTTCTCCCATTTACAGAATTTTCCCTGGCCCTCGTAGTGTTGATGCCACCGCTTCCAACCATATTTTGAGGAATGGTGCACTTGCTGTTGTTCAAGTGAATCCTAGAATTTTAGTAGAGCGAATTGAAGGTTGCAAATACTCGATCATTGCACGGCTCACCTTGCAAACGAGCACTGATTGGAAACTTGGAGACCTAAGGAAACATTTGATGCAGAGTTGGGGATTTGATGATTGACACATCATGTCGATCGGTATGAGCTTCTATCATATTACATTTCGTTCACAAAAGTTGAAATTGAAAGCGTGGAGATGTGGGCTCATCAATCTCAAGCCAGGGGTGCTAAGGTTTCAAAATTGGGACCCCTAGTTTGACCTTTTTCAGGCCAAGAAATATATCGCACAATCTTGAATTCATGTCAAAGGGATGAATTGGTTTTTTGGGCACCCATCTATTCTTTGGGATGTTGCCATAACTGTAGGAACTCCGATTAAATTTGTCAAGGAGACTAGGATAGCCAGGTATGGTCACTTTGCTCATATTTTGGATGAGTTTGATCTTTCTCTTCCACTTGTTGAGACTGGGTATTTGATTCTTGGTGACTTTATATTTGAAATTGCAATTTAATTTGATCATGTTCCTGTTTAACTGGTCATGCATTGGGCAAGTTAATGGATTGAGATGTTCTAATTGCAGAAGGCATGGACATTTCGAAGAGAAATGTAAGTTTAAATTTCCAGTGGCTTTGACCTCTATACCTGTGTTCGGGAAGTAGGGTGAACCTGATGTGCTGAGAGTGAAGGACGTTACTCCATTTTCTGGAACAACCTCCTTTGCTGATGTTGTTGCTGGTGACACTACAAAGTCAATTGGAAATCTTTTTAATAGTGATCGATGTGAGGGTGTGTTGCCTGTAGGTGAAGACACACCTTTCTCTCAGAATCCCTATAATATTGGTTCTATGGTTCAAGGTGAGGCCGCTCTCTCTAAATGTGGTGATGATTTTTCTCAGTCGGAGCTGTGATGTTGATTTGGACCCTGCCATCTTATTGGAGGATCGCTTTCTTTTAAGAGGTAAATTGGGAAGTGGCTCTTTGAACTCCAAAGGTGCTTCTTCTCCTACTAGAATGATCACGGAGCATGTACATGTGAATGTGGTTCTACTACCAGATCAGCGTGAGGATGCTTTTGATTCTCAGAACCATGAGATTGTGTTAGTGTTGAGATTTTTTGATTTAAAATTTAAATAATGAGGAGGGTGAAAATTATTAATGGAGAGATTTTCTCAACATTAATGGAGGATTTTCTCCACATTAATGGAGAGTTATTTCCAATATTAATTGATGAAATAATGAATGTTGATCACATTAATTGAAGATATGGTCTGGGTGTCTATATAAGATGATGTGGTAGCATGTTTTGAGAAAAAGAGTCGGCAAGATGTAACTGGTGTAAGAGAGAACGAGGAAGGGGGTGCCGCCATTGCGGTTGCCCAAGTGCCGATGATGGCGGACAGTGTGATGATGACGTGAGACGATGACGAGAGAATCGTCGAAGATGGTGTGCAAAAAGATTCATAAAGTTGTCGTGTATTCAAAGTCCTCTTGGTTGCGGATATGAAGCAGTGTGTCCTGGTTGCGATGATCGACAGTACAACAAAAATGGTACGTTCATGGGTGTCAGTGTGTCAAGAGAGAAATCTTTCGGGTGAGTTGTAGAAGGCCTTCGGGTGTTGTTAAAAATCCTTCGGGTGATGTAAAATTTCTTCGGGTGATAAAATGCCTTCAGGTGAATCTTTTCTTCTCTTGTGTGTTTTCTGCAATGACTACTTCCGCTTCGGCGCCGGGCTCCAAGCCCCAACAGTTTGCTGCATCGACAACTGCTCTTTTATCAGGTGACAAAGACCGGAAAGGCTGCCATGAAGGGTATTTAGATTGCTGAGACTCCCACAAATGGCACAGTTCCAAATTCTTTTATGATGCTGGATTCTATTAATGGTCCAGATTTTGATGCGCTCTACATGGAGAGCCGTGAGAGGAAAGGTACCAAATGTTTTACAGCTTATGCTTCTAATGTACCCTCCCCTCCTATGATGACTGAACATGCTATCAAGGATGATTTTCATTGTGGGCAGTCCTCTTCTGAGGATTCGTTGGAAGACATGCCTTCAGAGAGGACATCGTCGGATGACAAGGAGGTTTCTGTGGCTCATAGTGATACTGAAAAGGGTCACCTTGGTGGGAAAAGTAGTGATGAGGTCGGTGAACTCTTGGGCACCGATGATCAAGGTGGTGTGTGGCAGACTCCGGCGCAATGGAGGAGAGGACAACATCCAAGTGGTTGAGGTGGCTACCATGAAAGGGGTGGCCGAAATCAAGGATGGCTTGTTCTATTTTGGTGGTCTATTTGTTACTTGTACCCAACAACTCCCTTGTTTCTCTGTTTATGTTTTTTTTTATAATAATTTTTTTGGGACCATGGATTTTTTCCATGGTTCGCACTTTCTGGGTTATATATTTACATATTAATAATTATATATATAATTATATAAGTATATATAATTATATATATGCATATAGATATAAAAAATTATATAACTATAAAATTATATTTCTAATTATATATAAACATTATTAAATATATTTAATTATACGTATAAATTTAAATAAATATAAATATATATATATAATTATAAAATTATAATAAGTAAAATTACATTATAAATATATTTATTATATTTATAATTATATATATTTATATATTAATAGCTTCACCGTTGGTGGTGGGTGGTAAGGGTTTGGGTGGGGTGAGGGGCAGGTCGTGGGATCAAGTTCCCGGGCCTACGATTTACTGCAATTTTCTTCCTTACGTTGTGTTCCGCAGTGGCGGATGTAACTGACCTTGTATATTTATATATTATAAATATTAATATAATTGTGTAAATATATATACTTATATAAATCATGGCCGAGGAGGTGGACGGGAGGACTGAGTTTCTACATGAGGGCGTGACTGAAGTTTGTCTTCTAGGACTCAGCTCACCCCAAAGCAGGAGAAGATTAAGAATAAATATATTACACTTTTCAATCAAAGGAACTTCCATTCAGAGTTGGAGTCTGCCAATGATGTTGGAGATCCTCGACATGATTCTGATCATGATTATAATGACTTGACATGTTTCTTTCTATGGATGATGGATTTGTCCTTGTGTTTGACCTCATCCTTTTTTTTTTGTGTTTGCTTTCCTTTTCTTTAAATTTTAATAAATGGTCATCATCTTCAGCTGCTTAGACCTCTTTCATATACTTATATAAATGTATATAATTATATTAGCATTTTTATAATTATATACAAATATATATAAATATATTAATGTCTACTTATAAAATTATAATAAATATATTTAAATAATAAATATATTTATTATTATTTTTAATTATATATATTTATATATTAATAAATATATATAATTATATAAATATATGTATAATTAAATATAAATATTTATAAATATATTTATTTTTAATTATAATTATGTATATTTCTTTCTAATTATATAAATTTTATATTTATTTATAAATATATACATCTATATTCTTTAATTATATTAATTATATTTTTAAATTATGCCTTTATGAGCATTATGAAAGCATTGATAAAAGTCAGTTTTATCAGTGCTGATTAAACTACTCTTTGTGGGTGTTTTTTTGAAAGCACTGATAAAACCTTTCCCGATAATTCAAATAGAAACCTAACTGAGTTCTTCGTGTTTGCGCCATTCAAGCTCTCACAGAACAAAATCTCTTTCGCTACCCTCCCTTGATTATTTCAAACGAATCAAAACCTTCAAAATCCAAGGTATGTGATCCCCTGTGATCATTGTGGCCACTCAAACATCTTTTTTTTTTAATTTTTCCAAATGGTTTGAACGACATGCGCATCGATCTTATTTTTTCTCGATCTACCTCGCACTAGAAAGCTGAGTCATGATGTTCCAGCATGTATATATCGCCTATAACTAAAAGTTGACAAAACCTCTGCATTTCCTTCATACATAAAATCACAACCCACCATGTTTACAAATCATACTAATGCAGTTTCCTCACTATAATAAACATTTCCAACGGAATTTCAAAATCAGTAAAATGGGGATGAAATGTACATGTTTTCATTCTATGTTAGGAATATATGGGTCTATAAATCCTATGCTGCAAGCGGCCATACATGAGGCATGAATCCAATGGGATGGATCTCCCGAAAACAGAACAGTGTGTCATTTCCATGTATAGGCACAATATCTATATCATATGATAAAATATTTCATGTAGCATCACAATCAGTTTAGTTTTGATATATTTAGTTTTATTTAGACCATATGCTACAGAGTTTTGTATATGGTGACATAAAGGATAAAATATTTTTTTTCTCTTTTTCAAGACATGGATATGAAAATAACCAAATGATGCTTCAACTATTTTCGCCAATTGTGTAGTTGTGCATCTCATGAGGAAATGACATGTCATGGATGAGCATGATAAAGAAAATGAATTTTACTAGGAACACCCAATAAAACCCAAAACTCATATTATAATACTATTTTCATAACTCATAAACAACATTCTACCTACCCATTTTGAAAGAAATCATACATGAAAGGCCTAATTTCATTCTATTTATGTGAATTTTATCTTCTTGTGTGATATACCCCCTCTCATATGAATATAATCTCTCAAATGTTAAGTTTTTTCATGATTTTTTATATAAAGAAAATTTATCAATCACTACCCTCACTTCTTCGTCGTTAACTTATTTATTATATAATTTACAAATTTTCATTTCTTATATATTTACATAAGAAACATAATTTTATGATTATTTATGTTATTATTGTTTTATTATAATTATCTCTACAATAATATATTTTTTAGCATAATTATATTATGATGATCATATATATAATATATATCATTCATAAGGTTCATGGCTAATTCTCCACCCAATCCCCCTTGCCACGATCCATAGTTTCACTCTCTCCCTCGCCTTCAGGTTCAATTTCACTCATTCATCATTATTTCTTACTCTAATTACAGAACTCTTATCTTTGCACCAAAAAACTCTGTCTGCTTATCATCTAAGGTAGTAACTACAAATGATAACTAGGTAGAGTTTTTGTGGTGCATAGATGGTAATCAGATCCTACTTCCAAGAATCCCTCTTTCTCATGTGGATTAAAATCACACAAAATTTCCCATTTCCTTCCATTACTAGGAAGAACCCCAATAATTTTTATATCGCATGACATGTTTTTAATTTTTATAGGAATTATGAAATTTGTATGCATTGGATTTTTTTATTTGTTCCAATTTTTTATATTTATAGTGCTTGATGAAAATTATTTCATGTTAATTTTGATACTCATATACATACCCTTTATTTATATGCTTTATTTTATGTTTTTTGTTTGTTATTAATAATTTATCATGTTATGGAATTAATAATTTCTTATATTTTTTAATACTATTTAATTTTTTGACTTTCTTATTATATATATATATATTATGTGTACCAATTTGTTATGTATTTTACATATGTGATATGACAGAGACATGGGTATTGCACAATGATTATGGATGCAGAATGAACTATCACGTATGAAAGAACTCCACATTATGATATAACCAGAACATCGATGGCATCTATTGCTTACATACCGTAAGAATTTTATATTGCATAACAACCCAAAATATATTACATTACCACCAACACAATATGATTATGTCGACATAAGATATGTCACTACTCCAACAACAATGTAGTTAACAAAAGCAATCCAACCCAATGGGAATTGTGACTCTCGACTCCACCACCAAAAAACATTCAGAATACCGATGATTCAAATTGTATTATCATAGAAAAATGAATTCATATAGCCTAAATGAATCTTTATGAATGAACTATTATGGGTTCATAGATTATAAAATTATTTTATTTATTTATTTTGTTAAATATTATTATTAACGAATCCAATTAGATTGATATGAATTTAAAATGGATGGATTCCAATTGTATGACAAAAGAGTATGAGATGGGGTGAAAGAGTTCATCATGTTTTCAAAAGATCATGCATATGAACCTTATCAAATCCATTTTATATATTTATGTCGTTGTTATTCAAGAGTAATTAGTTCAGAGAAGTTGGAAGAACACTTGATCGATCATGGAAAAGATTGGAGTTATAAATGTTGGACTAAACATAGAAAAAATTGAAATAGATAGTGACTAGGATCAAAACATGTTTTATAGATCATTTGATATGATTAAAAGTGCCGAAAAATAATGATGCCTACATCAAGGAAATTGTAGATGGTGAACAAGATGAGTCCTAGAAAAAACAGTAGCACTGTAGTGTGACGTTAGAAAAAATTATTAATGCGAGAAACAAAGGCATCAAATTCAAGGTTGGATATAATTCACGGGGCTAGCCTATTAACCCCAATAAGGCCATGTATAGTAGTAACATTTGACTTACTACTTTCATGCACATGTCGATTGATATAGATTCATGGCACAATGTTGTGACCATGCATAAGACACTAATTTGGGAATAGATTAGGGTAACATTATGATATACTTTCTTTATTTTACTAAAAAAATAACAAAATTTTGATTTACTCTTCATTATCCCATGCATATTGCATTTATAATAGATGAATCTCAAATGAAATTTTTATTACTCCTCACTGGAAATGCTCATAGGGGATTTTATAAAATTCTTAAGAAGTATCATCTTAAGGATGCTAAAGGGAAAATAAACTCACACCCACCACAACACTATGCACACATGATAAAGATGAAAGTGTGGGATGCGTTTATTCGTCTTTTGAGGAGATATATTTTCAAGTATATTGTGACTGGTAAGACAATTCATGAAAAATATGTGTATTAATCACTTTGATTATGAATTTTTAATTTATGAAACGATAACTTCGTGGGGTATATAAGAAACCAGTAGAAAAATCAACATACCCCCACCGTAAAGAAAGGATGGGGTGCCATTCACTTTAAAAAATGTACATATATTAAATATTCTATAATAATTTTTTGTTACACGAAATAAAAATATAATTATGTTCCTTTTTATAAATTTGTATTGATGAATTGAAATCTAAAGCCACATCCATTCAACATAATGTTCTATTGAAGGAGGCGCATGTAAATAAAGAGTGGATAATAATAGATGAAAACACACAAAAGTGTGGGAATAAAGGTGAAACATGACATAAAAAAATTGTTTTTCATTAAATAATTAATAAATAATAATGAATAATTATTTTCCTATATTTTTACCTGAAATAGACACAAGAATCATCATCAGCTATACCTGATGAAAAACTATTATCAATACCATTGAAGAGGGAAAAATAGTATGGTCATGTCAGAGGTGCGTTTTTTGAGGTGTCACCATGAACATATTTGAGTAAAGAAATGAAAATAGGGATAAAGATAAGAAAATAGAAGAGTTTCAAGAAGGAATAAATGCTATATAATAAAAACATAATTTGCAGTCATAGTTGTTGTAAAATGTTGTAGGAAGGAATCCAAGAGAAGAATAAACACAAGAACAATCACTACATGAATTTCCCCCACCCCACTAGTTTTGAGGCATTCGATTCCACTAAAAGACTTGTCTTAGAAAAGGTAATCAATATTCTCATAAATATTCTATGAAATGTGAATCAAGTAGACAATGATACCATTCCTATACTAATATTCTATAGGGTAAAAATGATTCTGATTTATATCTATCAACACTCACCCATCAAATTGTTGTGAGGGGTACCATGTATAATATCCAAGGATATATTTTACAAAACAAACAACTTTCAATAGATCATTTTAGAGTGTGGATTCACGTATTTCACATGTTGAGTGCTGAGCTACCTATTCCACATGGCAATGTAGATTTTCATATGGTTGAGTAAGTTATTGGAACATTCATAAAATTAATGTTAGATCTTTTAAAACTACAAGTCAACAATGAGGATCTTATTTCCAATTTATTTATCCTAAAAATCCATTAACAAATAATGAAAAATGGCCAGAACTAATGATTATTATTACATAAATACAAAGATAAGGGGGTGAAATGGAAGGTCGAATCAAAATGATTTAAAGGATCAACTAACCTATTGAAAATATCTTCACAAAGCACATTTACCCCACCAAATTAACATTCTCATTTACTAACATTAATGGTTCATTCATAAACTATATCAGCGAGTGGTGGTACAATAATAATCAATTTTGTAGAATAGATGTACAGAGAGGCCATTATAGACTATATAGGTGTTGAGAGTGTAAAATAAATCCACACGCATGAATGTCTAGGTTTCTCAGTTGTAAATGTACACCTGAGGTGTGTTTTTATGATTTTTTTCCAATAGCTTACTAACTCTCTTAATTTTGACAAAATACTGTCCATATTTTTTGTAGGCGTATATATCAATACTATTTTAAGGGAAAACACAATTAAAAAAAATTTGGACTCATTATTCCTCACATCACTTCTAATAAACTATTCTCATTAGAACAACAGAAATATGAAGAAATACTATCGAAATTAACCACAATGATTAAATGAAATATTATAGATGGTATACTCCTCTTAATACCCATCATGCAAGGGAAAAATATACTATTTAATCATTTCAAATATATTTTCATTCATTTCATCACAAAATCCTTTATTCATTTTTAAGAAACATTGGTTAGACATTAAAGTAAATTTTGATACTCTAAAGATTTATTTTCTTGATTCAATGCATGAATACCTAATAAATTGACCACACGTGATGACATTCATCAGTTTTCAATACTCTAAATGAATCATTTTCAAATAAAAATCATGTTATAAATTTTATATTATTTTTTAATGAAAATTATGTTATGATAGGGTGGAGTTTAAATATCATCAAAATAATGGCACGAGGAGAGTCTATGAGAAAACAAATTCTATCAACTTCTACTAATGGAAAATTATTATGAAATATATAATAACATTCCACTATCAAAACACATATTAAAATAAATTAAACAATTTCTTCAATGTTTCTATAGTTCCAGGAATAAACTAATGGTAATGATTTTGGTTATTATGTTTGAAATTGTATGAAAATATCTTATTCCATCAATAAACTAGCATCCCTGAAGAGGTATTTCTGATGATAATTATAATTTCATTTAAAATATTTGATGATCCATTATTTATTTTTATTTTCCAATACTACCCAGACTTTTGAAATTTTTCTTATTCATAAGAGGAATGATATTTGTTTAGAAATTAATGGTTATAATACATGTTGTATGATTGTATATAGACATCATGAAGTATTGAATTCCTACTACTTATTTAGTTAATTTTCACATAATTTTATCTAATTTTTGTAGTTAATTTCTTTTTCATTTTTATCTGATACATACTTTGTTAATTTTTATAGAGTTTTTGAAGGTTGGAACACTCATGATGCACTAATGTACTATGATTACGCACTCAACTAGGATGATTCACTCATGATGATGCACATTTCATTTTGTTATCTAATGCATTCAACATTATGGGTTATCAAACAAAAAATATCATTAGATAACCCCAAATGTTGAATTCATTGAAGAATAAAAGGACATGGTGTAATGTGTAAGAATCAAACAAAAATCAATATCAAATACAGTATGCTAATTATGACTCAACGTTTATGTTATTATTTTAAAATTAGCATCTTAGTTCAAAACATATGTTACATATACAAAATCAGGAAAACAAATTCACATTATTTTGATACTTTAGGAAAATGATTCATACATCATTTGTGATATGTATGAATATACCACAACTCAATCCAATACATGGTGTTTCTGGTATGACTAAGCTAGTGACATGTTGAAATCTTATCATGATCATGTAGGAATCAGTAACACCTCAATCAGCCACACCTCATTTTGAAGTGTGATCAGTATGACTCGAAGTGGATTTTTATTATTTTATCATTTACATTTCAATTCAAAACACACATTTCACATTCAAAACTAAGAGAAAACATTCATATAGTTTTTAAAATTTAGGAAAATGATCTATAAGACAATTTTGACAAGTAGGAATCAACCAAACCTCAATCCCATATATGGTGTGCCTAATATGACTCAAAGTGTGTGTTTTTAGTTTAAAATTGATATTTTAGTTCAAAAACACATCACATACTCAAAACTAAGAAAACTTGTTTGGATGGTGTTGATACTTTGGAAAAATGATCCATAAATCATTTTTGTCATGTATGAATAATCCAAAACTCAATTTAATACACAATGTTCCTGGAATGACTCAATGTATATGTTTTTAGTTTAAAATTGACATTTTAGTTCCAAACACACGTCACATACTCAAACTTTAGAAAACATTCCAGTATTTTCATGATACATTAGTAAAAAAATTCATAAGTCATTTTTTGAAAAATAAAATCAGTCTCACATCAAACTGACACACGATGTAACCAGTATGGCTCAAAGTGTGTGTTTTTAGTTTAATTTGGAATTTTAGTAAAAATGATATGTGACATACTCAAAAATAATAAAACACATTCTTATTGTGTTGATACATTAGAAAAATGATACATAAGTCATTTGTGATGTGTAGGAATCAATATCACATTAATCTAACACATGGTGTTACTTGTATGACTCAAAGTGTGACTTTTTATTTAAAAAGGACATTTTAGTTCAAAACACATGTCACATACTATAAACTAAGAAAAAAAATTTGGATTGTTTTGAGACATTAGGAAAGTGATTTATAATTCATTTTTTATGTGTAGGAATCAACCTCACCTCAATCCACCACATGGTGTTCCCAATATGACTCATAATGTCTATTATTAGTTTAAAATTGACAATTTAGTTCAAAACATGTGTCACTAACTGAAAAAAATAAAAGACACTATAATTTTCATTATACGTTAGTAAAATTATTAGTACATCATTTTTGACATATGTGAATTAGTATCAAATCAAAACAACACATTCATAACCGGTATGACTCAAGGTGTGTGTTTTCAGTCTAAATTGACATTTTTGTAAGAAAGATATGTGACATACTAAAAACTAAGAAAAATCATTCCAATTCTCTTGAAACTTTTGTAAAATTTTCCTTAAGTCATTTATGATGTGTAAGAATCCTCCTTACATAAATATTATGCATGGTGTGAACGGTGTGATTCCATGTGTGTCTTTTTTTATTTTAAATTTACATTTTAGTTTAAAACACATGTCACATACTCAAAACTGATGAAATAAATTTGGATTGTTTTGATACTTCAGGATATTGATCTATATGTCATTTTAGATGTATAGGAATCAACCACACCTCAATCTGATATGTGGTGTGTCCATTATTAAGGATAATGTTCATTATCAATTTAAAATTGACAATTTAGTTCAAAGTGTGTGTCACTCACTAAAAACTAAGAAAATGTGCTCGAATTGTCTTAATAATTTACAAAAATAATCCATAAGTCATTTGAGACAAGTAGAAATCTACCTCACATCAAAATTCCACATGATGTGATGGGTAATACACAATGTTCGTGTGTTTAGTTTAAATTGACATTTTAGTGAAAAAGACACCTGACATACTCATAACCAAGAAAATACATTCATATTTCCTTGATACACTTATAAAATGATTATTAATTAGTTTTTTATGTGTAGGAATTAGCTACATGACAATCTAGCACACAATATGGCTGGTATGACTCCAACCATGTATTTTTATTTAAAATTAACTTTTTAGTTCAAAACACAAATCACATACTCAAAACCAAACAAACACATTAGTATTGTTTTGATAATTTTGAAAAAAGGTTCATAATTAATTTCTAACACGTAGAAATTATCATCACCTCAATATGATAAATGGTGTGCTCAGTATGAATCAAAGTGTCTATTATCAGTTTAAAATTGATAATTTAGTCCAAAAAATGGGTCACTCACTAAAAAAAAGAAACCACACTCATATTTTTATTTTTATTTAGGAAAAAAATTCATAAGTAATTTGTGACTTTTAAGAATTAGTCTCATGTCAACCCGACACACGATGTTACAAATATGACTCAAATTGTGTGTTTTCTGTTTAAATTGACATTTTAGAAAAAATTTGTGACAAACTCAAACCGATAAAACAAATTTATATTTTCTTGATACATTTTGAAAATTATCCTTAATTCATTTTCAATTTGTTGGAATTAGCTATATATCAATCTGTTGCATTGTGTGACTGGTATGCCTCTATATGTGTCTTTTTTTAAATTGACATTTTTAATTCAGAACACACATTATATACTCAAAATTGATAAAACACATTCATATTAATTTGATACTTTTATAAAATGATCCATATGTAATTTTTGATCTGTAGGAATTAGTCTCACCTCAATCTGATATACGGTGTGCTCGATATGACTCAAGGTGTCCATTATCAGTTTAAAATTGAAAATTTAGTTCAAAAGAAGTTTCAGCAACTAAAACCCCAAAAAGAACACTCAAAGTGTCATTATACTTTAGTAAAATTATTCTTAATTTATTTTTTATGTGTATGAATTTTTTTCACATCAAACTGACACACAATGTGGCTCGTATGACTCAAATTGCATGTTTTTGGTTTAAATTGAGATTTTAGTAAAAATGACATGTGAAATACTCAAAACTAAGAAAAAAAATCATATTTCCTTGATATATTAGGAAAAGGATCCTTACATATTTTTTTACATTTATCAATCATCCACATGATAATATAATACAAGGTGTGACCGATAAGAGTCCAAGTGAGTCATTTTATTTAAAATCGACATTTTAGTTCAAAACACAAATTGGATAATCAAAACTAAGAAAAAACATTCAGGTTGTTTTGATACATTATGAAAACTATACAAAAGTTATTTTTGATGTGTAGGAATCATTCGCACCATAATCTGATACAAGGTGTTCCCAATACAACTCAAAGTGCTGTTATCAGTTTAATATTGAAAATTTAGTTCAAAATATGTGTCAATCACTAAAAACTAAGAAAACATGATCAAATTATCTTAATACAATAGGAAAACAATCCATAAGTCATTTTTTATGTGTTGGAATCAGTATCACATCAAACCAGTAGGCGATGTGAACTGTATGGCTCAAATTGCATGTTTTCAGTTTAAATTATCATTTTATTAAAAAATAGATGTGATATAATAAAAACTAAGAAAACACGATTATATTATCATGATACTTTAGGAAAACGATCCTTATGTCATTTTTAACATGTAGGAATCGTCAAGATGTCAATCTGATACATGGTGTGACTGGTATGACTCCATGTGTGTCCTTTTATTTAAAATTTACATTTTACTATTGTATTATTTCATATTTATATTTAATTTATTTCTTTATAGAATTAATAAAATAATAATTATTTTAATATATATGTGGATTCTTTTTCTCACGTTGGGGTGGCCTTTTTAGAAATTGAAACCAAAATCAAGCTATTTTGAGAGGGGTTACGTGCTAAAGATAATGAAACATTTATGTTTTTAATTTATTTGTTAGTGCATGCAAATGTTATCGTACAAAAAAATGCTTTAGATATCTATAATATAGTGTTTTTTATTTTTGATGTAATTTTTATTTCAATTAAATTATGAATTTTTCATATATAGGTGTATTTGATGCTGTAGTGTGCTGCAATTTTAACAAAACATTGTAGTAGTATGACCTTTATCAATGCTAAATTAGCACTGATAAAGGACCACCATTATCAATATTTTTTTAAGCACTGATAAAGTACCCCCTTTATCAGTTCTTTTCCATCACTGATAAATGTGGTCCTCATTCAATGGATCTTAGATAAAAACTACATTATTAGAGATGGTAAAAGAGTTTTCTATTTCTTTTAAAACCAACTTCTCTAGTAGTGAATCATGAGTATTATCCCTAGTATATAGTAATATATGTCTTCAAATGGTGAAAATGAACCTAGTTCAATACTACTGAATTTCTCATGTCCCTGAAATCCCCATCAAAATTACTAGAAATCCACATCCATGTATCCCCTTAGCCATCACAAGATCAAAAGAAGATCACTGGCATAATGGATTGTTACCACTTCCAATCAAACATTATCAAAGTATCCAGGAAACACTCCAGAGTCAAACCACTATCTTCACTAGAGTTTCCCTCATACAATTTATCTTCTATAACCCTATAAATTCCCTAAAAAGTTAGGTGAGGAGGTGAAAATAAGGAATCAAATTCATCAAATATAAATAATTTTATAACAAATTACACCTTACAACCTACACCATTACAATTAATATCCCCCAATCACATATTTAAGAATAAGAATCACCCTATTCATATCTATATAATGTATCCCCCCATAGGGTCACAAAGAAGCATAGAAAAAATAAACACATGAGTCTTAAGGGGGCTTTACACATTTAAAATGAAACACTTATGATTACAAATGAGCCTTCAAAACATAAAACATGGGATGTCAATCCATTTATACAACATTAGAAAATTACTTTCAAAACACACATGGAAATTAATTTCAAAACTACTATTGAATAAAATGAGTTCCAAACCCCACTTGAATTCCTTTTCTGTAATCAAAAGTGGAATCACATTTGGAAATATAATATTTCCACAAATCCATTCTTCAATAATAATCCATATTTAAATTAAACAAAACAGTTGCAATCACTATTTTAATTTTTTAATGTCCATTTTTAAAATACCAAGAGACCCATAGTCTCAAAACCTTTTCAAAAGATGTGAACAACCATATTTTTATAAAACAAGTCTTCAAAACATTACATACCCATTTCAAAAATGGAACTAACATCATATATATTTTATAAAACATTTAAATCCCTTTGGAAAATATGCCCATTCATTTAAGCCAACAATTATCATGTGGACCAAGTCCAAGAAAGGACTTTTGATTTCATTAAATCCAACTAAAACTAATTTAGGTTTACATGATGAACGAATTTCCATAAAAAATATTCAAAACACATTAATTATTATAAAAATTCCATTCGAGTAATCTTACAGGCACTTGTCATGTGTCCAAATCACATGCAATGTATAGAACCTATTTAGACTATGAATCAATCCTACCACATTCATAAAATATGTTTCTAAAATCATAATAAAACATGTAAACAAAAAATAAATTTAATTACATGTAATCAAAGGGAGTTACAAAAAAAATACCTATCTCAAATTGGTGACGGGAAAGCTGAAACGTGTTTCCTTCGATGGAAGACACGTGAACAATAAAAAATAAACCCACATGAACCCTAAAACAAAAATACCGAATCAAAAAAATACCACATAAAAACCCTAGGATTACACCAAACAAAAAACATGATAGGAAAGGTAGAAATCAAAGGGGAAATGGAAGAGGGGATTCCTTACCAAGAATAATCTTTCATGAATCTGGAAGAAATCGGGAGAAAAACACGACAAGAAAGGAGGTTTAGAGGAGTCATGAATGATCCCTATAGGTGTCTCCTAGGAGGTGTTTCACAATTCCAAATTAGGGTATATGGGATTTAATGACCAAAAATAAAAAGGGTAAAATTAAAAAAAAACATTTCTAGGAAACTCGCATGGTTTTTCAAATTGTGCAGATGTCTGGATGCCCAAAATAGACCATAAAAACCACTACACATGTTTTTATTTAGGACGACTTATTTTATGACTAACCATGAGCCAAACATACAAAATAAAACAATTCTGTTAAAAAACCACTACACATTTTTTTTCACATAGTTACTCTAAACCATGCACTTTTATAAAAATGAATACTATTTAAAAACATTAGGCCCAAGACTTTCTTTAAATTTGATTCACCAAAATTAATTTTAATTAATACAAACTAATAGTATCAGTGATATGAAGGTGTAAAAATTCCCCAAACCATACCAATTTCTATCCATATAAAGTCCCTCTTCAAGGTAGAGGTTACAAAAAAATATGAATACCGATCACCTCTTCATAAGAAGTTGAAACAGTCAGAGACATCTCAAGATCCTATGAAAAAACACCAAGCATGATCCATCCTCTCAAGAACCATAAAATGATCTCAAGAAATGATAAATACATTAAAAATGACCCAACCATGTGTATAAAACAAAAAAATATAAATGAAGGGAGACTAAACAAATCTCTCCCCACCATTTAGAATTGATCTAAATGGTGAAGCATCAAAGAAACACTATAACAACCTTTACCTTTGTTGCACACTTAATCATGATTTATTAAATAAACTTGCACTTAAGACAACTTTGAGGATCGAGAGGTCTAGTGTCTTGTGAAATTATGAACATTACATAATAACTTAGAATATAAAACACAACAACTGTATTAAAAACTTCTTTTACATGACCACAACATTCTTTCGTACTTAGCATTGCATGGGATAACATGAGGAAATGCATAAAAAAATGGTGATATATAAAGCCCAATAATGGAGTAAGAAAACCATAACCTGAATAATATAGTACATGTCAGACATTAGGCATATCAATAGAGCAAAAAAGAAACATGCACATAAAGGCATGATATAGCATTATTATCATAAATTGGAAATGACGCAACAACATTTAACATGATATTAACATAAGACAAGGATAATTGCACATAGATCATTATTAAAACCTCATTGAAATTGAATTATAATGATTAAACACTCATTTCACTTGATGTATCATGATACTAATCTTTACCCAATGCATTGGAGTGCTATCAGGGTGCACCCTCCTTAATCATTTCATTTCATGCATAAGTGTTCCACACAGATCATACAACATGGAATCATTCAACATTATCATTTATTACATGATAAAGTTATGTGTAATACATAAATGAAACTCTATAATAAATAATTAAATGTGTGTAAAGGTTAATACCCTTGATATAGAAATGGGTATGGTATTCACTACACAATGACTTAGGTTTAGAAAATTGCGGTGCAATTTCGGCAGCATAACGGCGGGACATAAGAATTCATAAAAAATTATTGACAAGAGATAAAGGGGTATCTCATCATATATACATGAAATTTAAAGTAATTGGGTAATATAAATACATGTCTCAACATATGTAATGAAATTTAGATTCATAATATAAAATAATTTCTTGAATGCAAATGAGAAGAAAGAAATTCCTTACGAAATTTTGGCATGGTAACGAGTGTACATGGGATGCATTAATGATTGAGAAATGGGTATATAATCATTAAAAAATAATTAGGGTAGTATAGGGGATTTTATAAATAATACCCCAACATTTTTAATTGAAAATAAAAGGGCATAACAACATAATTAAATTTGGAAAAAAATGAGAAAGGAAGAAATCCCTTACTTGGAAGTGTGATCCCAAAGGCTTGGGAGAGGCTTGATAAAGAATTATTGGGAGATTAGGGCACCTTGTGAGGATTATAGAGAGATGAGTTCAGGGGTTGGTCGAGCTCCAATGGTTTTGAGTGAAGAGGAATGAGAGATTGAGTCGGTTTATATAGGAAAAGAGAGATTTTTTTTTATTTTTTAGGTTTTGGACACTACGCATTAAACTAATCAAAACCACAAACCATCCCGTGGGTTTTGCCCATAGTTTTTTCAAAAATGGAGTGGAAAAAATTATTTTATAAGTAAAATGACCTAAATTATTAAAATATTAGGCTTTCTTATGTGTAGGTGAGTCACACTCTCAAGGAAATCATTTTAAAAAGTTAGAATGTTTTATAAGTCTTGGAGGGTCCACTAAGGCACCATAAAATTAATAAAACAATTATAAAATAATATTATTTTTGAGGTAAAACATATATTTTCCTAAAATACCTTTATAGTATTTTATTACACCACTATTAGGTCATTATGATGTCATAAAACACATTATATATTTAAACAGTATTTAATTTTTACCCAAAAATTCAACCGTCTCAGAAAATTATGAAAAATTAACCATTAGATAATATTAATGTTCTGAATCAAAACATGATTTTCATTTTATCTAAATAATTTTCAAATTATGTGGATTTTCAATTTTAAAATAAAAACCGACATTTATTGAAATTTCATGGTTTTTGACAAAAACAGTTTTTAAACCTTAATAAAAATTACAATTGTATTCCTAAAAATTATACGATAATTTATATTTAATAAAAATTATTTTAGTAATAATATTTTATTAAAATATTATTTAATTAAAAAATCCATTAATTCATCAAAATAACTTTCTTAATTGAATATTAACTAAAAATACTAGTTATGCTTTAAAAACCATTTACAAAGTAAGAATAATAAAATAAATGTATATTCTCTATACAAAAAAATGAACATAATCATAGTGCTAGAGTATTGTTACATAACCCCTTAAAAAACCCACATAAGACCTAAGGGTAAGGTGCGTGATGGTGACAGACTCTTGGGGTGACTCGGATAACATCACTCAGGTGTTAATCTCTATTAACTTCAACTCTCCCGTAGGCGGTTCCGTTAAAGCTTAACGTGTTAAAGCTTGGCCTGTACTTGGTCAAGAACGAAGCCCAGTGATTCCACCTCATTTATAATATCTGAAAAATGGGTTTTGTACAAAGAAATTCTACTAGATGGGGCCATCACTTACTTTTTCTGAGTAAATTGAATTTGTTAAAGCCCTATATTTATACTAATCACGTGATCACTGTTCAACGACTATATTAGCAATGATAACAACTCTTAATGGTATTTTTAAATCCAAAAACATAAAACCAAGTAAGTTCATATGTTTTATATAATCATTATACATAATAAAACAATTAATCAGATCAAAAGGAATTTTCATTAATAAAAGTTTGGATCATTACAAACACTCCTTCCACAAGAGTTTCTCCAAGATAACCACAATTCCATAAAACCATAAGATAAAACAATTGATTCGAGTAACCATAGAAATCCATAAATAAATCATATATAAAAATGAATTATATTACAAGAAACACCTAATAGACCCCAATGATAAGGAACATCATTGGACCTAAGATCAATTCTCCAAAACAAACCACAATCAATACACCCAAAACAACCAAGGATCATGAGACCATATTACCAAAACCACCACATCTACATGACCCCTAAAACAAGATCCAATAAAACACATACCCCAGTCACAAAACATAAATTTAACCTAACCTCATATATCAAAAAATAGAATATAGGATAAAGTAGGACTATACTACCGAGCTACCCTATCATGGTGAACCCAACATAGTCTATACCGACACCAACCAATCCATAATCTCAACTAGTGCCTAACCTATCCCAGATGTCTGAATCAATCACCCAAGGAAATCTGACATCTAAATAAAAAATAAAAACTAAAGTATGATCCTCTCAATGAGACCAACATCACAAAAATAATCCAGATAAGGAACAAAGAGCAAGAAACATAAAAAACATTTTAAACACCACCCAACCCAAATCCTAGAGTCAAAAACACTAACCCATGATCCTAAACGAATTAAAAACGAGAAACAAATAAAAATATACCATAATGACATAAGGATCTAAAATAATTGAACATGAATCATAAAAAAAATTTATCATACCATGATTACACTTACACCCAAGAATTCAAGAAAATGGATCCTGATCAATTCACATAACTGACTAAGTACTACCAAGAATACTATATAAAAAATTATTATTTAACTCTCATAAATATACCAACAGATGAAGAAAAAAATTAATTATAACTCCATTAGGATATTTGTGAGGAGACAAAAAAATAGATTTACTAACCATAAGGATAACATTCCACCATTAAATGAAACATTTTTGGATGAAATAATTTATATCAAAAGAAACATGAACCATCCTTAAGAATGTTCCCTAAATCAAATCAAATTGGACTAACCCAAATGAAGTGATAAAATAATAAAACACAATAAACTAAGGAATATCATTTTCTAATACCCATAAATCTATAAATGACTACATATAAAATGGAATAAAATTATATTTTCTGAAAAATTATATTCTTTTAAAATAAGAAAATTCCTTAAGGAAATTCCAAAACATATTCACATTATATTGAAAAAAAACCTAAGCTTCTCAAATATTATTCCTTAAAATATTTCAAAAAAACTTTTCACTTTGCTTTTATGAATTGAAAATAATTTCTTTTTAAAAATCACCCCATATTTCCAAATTCCATTACAAATGGACAACCAATGGGTTTTGAAACCAAATGTTTTTCCAGATTCTATAACCAAATTAAAAAATTTAAAAAAAGAATATAAATTTTCCAAAAACCAATTTTATTTTATAAATAATCTAGAAATATTAAAGCACAAACAAAGATGATTCCATGAAATTCAAACATGATTTATATAATATTCTGAATGTTACCTTAAAATTTTTTTCTATATAATCTCCCTTTTCACAAAAAGTCATTTACACAATAATCACACTAAAAGAAGAAAACCCACTTTAAAAAATTAAAATATAACCCACATAATTATTATATCCTAAGACCCATGTTTACTCATCTATAAACATTATGTATATCTCAAGATTGGTTTTAATAATAAACCAAATAGACTATGGAACTATACTTGACATGAAAACATGCGATGATGGTACATGGGTCAACCATAAAGAAATCCCTACAACATTATGAGATCAAGAGTTTAGTTGCTTCTATTTTTTCTCTTGTTGTGAAAACCAACCTCACACCACCAATCCATATTCCATCCAAATATCAATGTTTAATTCGATCCCCATGGAAACTCAAACTAAGATAATAAGGATCAACAACAACCAAAAATAAATACAATAAAAATTTGAATTCAAAATTCAAATCACACTTCAATTAGAAACACATGAATTATATTGAAGGGTAGTGATCAATACCACACTCATGAACAACCTCATGAATCCAAAAAAACAAATCAAACTCAATCATACCCTAATACCCCAAATAAAAAATGGTTTCCCAATGGATTTAGATCCTATAGAGAAAGAAACATAACCTTTGACATTATTTTTAAGGAACCATCCTAAGAATCCAAATGAACTAGCACCTGAACTTGAAATCCACTTTACCAAATAGGATTTATGATATATATGGGTTTGAAACTAGTGCTATGGAATGACTGGGCCACACCTAGATATGATTTCTCACAATAATCAGAGATTAATAAAAACTCATTTTTCTTAAGAAAATGCATCATGACCCATCAATAATTTGTATTACCATGAAAAAATAGGTTGAATGAAATTAAAATCTAAAAATAAATATAGAAATAAACACTCAACTCATACCCCAAACACCCTTCCCTAAAGAAATTCCTCATAGTGCCTATCCTCGGGAACTGCAATTCACTACACCTTAAGCCATAGAATGTAGTAAATTCCTACATATCCAAACTAAACAAATAAAGGAAAATATGACTAGAATTATACCAAAAGTAAACTAATTTTCTACAAAATCATGTAATGGGAACCATAGTTTGAATGCACTAAAATATACAAAAAAACCACAATCCCCCAATATAAAGACCCAAAAATATTCCTATATAGATATAAAATATTAGTAGATGAACATTCATTACATAACATAATGTTTAATGCTATAGTCATATAAGTCTAGTTCCTTTAGAAACAAGGAAACATAAATAGATAGTTTATAAGAGTCTCCCATTATGTTCTTCGTAACCATATCACCCCTTAGTCATATCATTTCTAAAACCATTATTCATAACTTGGGAAAAGTAAACATAAGAAAGGGTGAGATCACATTTTCATTAAAGGGTAAACAAGAGAGATATCAATTATCACATAAAGATAATATGAGAATAAGGATATGATAACTTGATGTTAACATTATAAATCCATACTATACATATCATAGACCAAATCTTGAGTCATGTACTAAATCATAGCAGTTTATAAGAAATGAATCATAAAATAATCAAAGAACATAATACATGGAAACATAATAATGGAATAATGCATGGAATTGTGATATACACATAAATATAGAAAATCATTTAATTTTTAGTTAAGGATCATTTCTAGAACTATCATGTTGGAATTGGTTTACTTTGCAGACCATCGTAGTAGTCAAGATTCACTCCTATAACTATCATTATGGAATAAGTCCCTTATTAAACTAGGTTCACTCCCCATTTTTTTTCTTTTTACCACATGAGATATCCATATTTATTAAATGAATTGGAGGGAGGTATAGGTTCCACCAACCACAAAATGAAAAACATACATATGTGTAACCCAAGATCATAAAAAAATTCATCATATCAAAATCGATGAAATAAAATGGGTTTCATAAATATTTCATCATTTCATAATTCATTAAAAAGAAACATTTTCCATTAAAATTTCATCATTGAATAACCCATGGAAAAGAAAGTGGGTTCATAAACATTTGGTCAATTTATCATAGCATAACATGGGGGAAAATAATGGATTTAATAAACATATTTTAATTATAATCATAAACCATCTAGGTAAATAAAAAGGATGGCCTTCGTAGATCATATAACCAATGAAGTATAAGTGAAATCAAGGGT
Source organism: Viscum album (assembly GCA_963277665.1). Classification (NCBI taxonomy): domain Eukaryota; kingdom Viridiplantae; phylum Streptophyta; class Magnoliopsida; order Santalales; family Viscaceae; genus Viscum; species Viscum album. The sequence continues at coordinate 878,000,371 of OY728136.1, forward strand.
TCTTGTATTTGGTGAATATAAATACCAGTAAAATATCATTAGACATTATTGAGGAAAATATCCTTTTAATTTTATTAAAATCTATTAATTTGGAAAATATTGGGGACACTGTTTTCTTTTAAAATAAATTTGGAAACTTTTAAATTATACTTTAAAGCATTGAGTGGTCAAGTTGTAGGGAAATTCCATTCAATTTTTATAAATTAAAAAACATCCCTTTCCTACTTTTGTGAAAAGTCAAAAATTAACTCATTTAGAAAATGAAAAAAAGAGTCATCTTAAATCCATATTTTATCGAGTCAATCATGGGTAAAAATGAATTCAAACCCATATTTAAAACATTTATAGAAAACATGGATATATAAGGAAAAGTTTTTTTTGACCGAAGAGATAAATAATGTCTATTTTTTGTAAAAACATATTATCAGAATATTGAGTTCATAATATGAGGAAAATGAAAGGAAATCATGTCTCCTTATGAAGTAAATATACGAGAATAATATTCATAAGTTTCATGAGATATAGATTGCAAATACCCTTATCCCAGTAGGCTAGAGTTGGTGGATACTTTATTACATTGGCATAAGATATAAGGAATCACATGTCGATGAAAATATTAGTTTAGTAGTCTAGGTATGATAGATACATATGAAATTCACATTATTATTTAAAACATAAAATATAGAATGTGTTTTCTTTGAGAACTACATATTTACACATAGTATATCCATATATATCAATAATAAAACACTCCCCCCCTATGCTAGGGAAAATAAAAAAATAAGAAATGGGTGAGATCATATGCTCAGTAAGGGTATAGGAATATCATAAGATAACATTAACAAATAAGAATAATCAATATGGAAAGGTTTATAACTAAATCACATGAAATTTAAACAATACATTGAGAATAATATGATATAAATAAATGGTGATAAAAAATCCATATAAATACTCACATAAACATGCAACTTAAACCTAGATATTCTAACTAATTGAATAATAACATTGAAATTAATCACAGATCTTGTATTGAGGTATTGAATAATACCCAACACCAGAAAAATACTATCAATAACATTCACAAGATAGTTTCAATTGGTGGGTAGATACCCATCAAATTTGGCCAAATTATTTTTCTCACGAAACTCGTCGATGCATCGAGGGGATATATATAACAAAGACCCAACCATTACATACTAAGTCCAATTCAATATTTATATGAATGGGGTAAAAAACAATCAAAATAAAAATTTTTATTAAAAAAAACTAATATAAGAAATGTTAATAAATACCCCAATAAAATAAACATAATCATAAACCATCCTTAGTAATATGATGAGTGGAACCTTTTTACTCCTTTAAAGTGATCATAAACCATATAAATAAATAACAAGGACTATTTTAATACAAAATATCCTCAGTGGATCATATGTACAATAATGAGTTGATTCCAATGATAAATTGAAATTCTAAAAAATTGTAATTATTTTTTTTAGGAAAATAATTTTTTCACATTGAAAAAAATTTAAAGGAAAAGTTCACCAAATATTTTAAAAATAATATTCATTGAAAATAACCTTTAAAAAATGTTATAATATGATTTAAAATACTGTGTGGTTATGATGGTGGGAAAAAGTTATATAAAAAGTCAAAATAAGGAAAAAATTATATAAAAAATTATTTATAAATGGTTAAAAAATGTTTTGAAAACATTAATAGAAAAAATAGATTTTGATGAAAATGGATTTTTGACCAAAGAGAGAAATAAACTCATATTTTATTAAAAACATATTCTAAATCCTCTAAATACAAAAGATTGAAAAAAATTACTATTACTTGAAAATGTTAATTAATAAACATAGTAGAATAAAATAGATTTATTTTAAAATTAAAATATCATATAATCCACCCCAAGTGAGACTTAAACAAAAATAATACCGAATAATGATGAGATTGTGAAATAAACCCTTACCACATTGGTAACTTATGAATAATAAGCCTCATAAAATAAATAATCATAAAATGAAACATTAAATACCATGATGATAAAGAGATTCATGATATAAAAAATAAGTGGGGTAGTATATACATCATGGAAAGGAAAAATTTGTGAATATGACATATATCCCACGAATGTAAAAGTGAGACGAGAAACACTTACATCATGTTCGACATCCTTCTTATTTGTAAAAATGTCATGTATACTAAATATAGGATTATTATACATCTATTACAGATCCATAATCATGTATCTCATACCATATATGATTTACTTATATAGTTTTATCAACCTTTTATTAATAATTCTTTGTTAAAATCATTGTTTTGGGTGATAATTGTTTCGTTTTTCATGTATGTTTTAGTTTAGTAATTTTAGTTCCATTAAATTTTGAATGGATAAATAATCACAAATTTTTTAATCATGATATAATTATAATATATATTTATCATATATTTATTTATATTAATATATTAATGTCAAATTTATAAAATAGATTACACCGTTTATAGAGATGGTTGACAGTACGTACGCGTGAACACAATTTCCATTTTTATAGAAAAATATAACCAAAAAAAATATTAATTAAACATTAAATAATATTTATTAATAAGTATATAGAATTTATATTAATCAAATAAATCCTTATTACCATGCACGTAAAATTAAAATGATTTTTTTTCATATTGCTATGTGAAGGTGATAGTTCTCAATTATGGACGAGCAACATTATTGTTTTCCAATGGATTGGAAGGTAAAAAGTTAGATGTGATATTATATTTCTTAAAGTATATTGAGATCATAAATATGACATATACTCATTAAATTTAACCTTAATAGATTTCATGTAATGTTTAAGTGAAAATTGAATCATATCTCTTCACGAGGAGGTAGTTCGTCATACAGACGACTAATGTTATCGTATCCCCCATGGAATAGAAAGTAAGAAGTTATAAGTGATATAATAATTAAAAAATTATAAAAATTTCATTAATATAATATAATTTTTTAAACCCATCATTATCTTTAGTCTTGAAAGTTTGTGATCGAAAATGAATTACATTGGTTCGTGAGGTGGTAGTCCTTCATACAAACGATCGACAGTTTCATTTCCCATTTGATAGAAATAGAGATCGATTTGGGTTATGAAATTAACATAATAAAAAAATTATATAGTATATACTGATGTTATTATGTTATTATATTTTATTATGTTTTTAAGGAGGTGGGATAAGAAAAAAATACGCATGCTTAATAATTTTACCTCTTCTTGGAAAAGCCTCTTTAGGTTTATACCTAATAACTTCTTATGAGTGATGAATATTAAAAGTAAATACTCTAGGATGTGGGTATAGAAATGAACAATGGGTTTTTAAGGTATTTTCTAAACAAATGGGTTTTTAAAGTGTGAAGAGTTGAGGAGTGTGTGTGGCCTTTTATAAGCGGGGGAGAGGACATGTATACAATTTTTAAAATGTAAATGTGATACCCATGTTTTTATCATACCTAAAAACTCAAAAATGAATCAATATATAAAATTATTGGTTATATTTTTAAATATTAACATTAAATGGGTTTTTGTCAATTATTTTATCATTTTTAACCCTTATCTTCTTAGATTAATCCACGGTAAACCGATTTTTTTCTTAAATATTTTAATTTTTTTATGTTTTCACTATAAATTATGGTTAAAAATAATTTTTAAATTACTATATAATATAAATTATTATGAATAAAAAATATGGAATCCATTTTTCCAAATTAAATTCAATTAATAGGCTGAATTAAATTTAAAAATAAACTACATACATGATGAAAGAACAGTTTTCCAAAGAGATGATTCTCATTAATATAGAATGATTAAACAAAAAAACAATATTAAATTGATTAGAATGACATAAATTAGTTTAATTTTAATATAATTTATTAGTTTTAATTTAAAACCAATTTAAAATATAATTTCACTTTTTATATAATTAAAAAGAAAATAATGTATTTATTAAAAATCTGTATTTTCACTATTCAGTTAGAAAAAATAATCTTTTCAAAAAAATTCACAAAAAATCAAAAAAAGATAGTTTTTAAAATCATGTTTAAAAAATGTTTTTTATTTTTTTAAATAAAATTTCTAAAAGTATTAAAAAATTAAATTAAATTTATGTCTGCGAAGTATGGTAGATCAACCATTCATAAAAACATTGTTTTTTAAGAAAATATTTCTTTCTATTTCAAATGGTTCTTATTTTATTCATAATAAATATATATCCATTGAATTTAATTTATACACATTTAAAACATATAATTTTCATCATTTAGTTTTTAATATTCAAACATTCCATCTGAATGTCTAGGGTATATAGTCACGTTTAAATAATAATATTTTAATGGAGTATCACATTTTATTTAAACACTATGTTGCGTGCTATGCATGCTATTGAAGAAAATAAATTTATTTAAAATGAAATATATCTTAAAGTATTTGGTTATTACATTCTCATATTATCGTAGTGTTGTGTGTCATATACACCATTGAATACAATGTTCTTATTTTAAAATCTTAGGGTATTACATTCTACCCCTTGAATAAATTGTGTTCTCACAATTTAATCTCCATCATGGTAATCAAGGGTTTTATATTTAAAAATAAATTTATTGGAATCACACATATAAATAGGGGTAAATAAAAAATATTCTTGATCAGAGATAAAGGGAACCATAAAGGTCATCCCGACTAACACATTACCAGGTTTCCAAGTATGATAACATTATTGGGAAATGAAAACATAGAAATCGAATAGAATATTAATGCTGATATATTATTATGGTGTGATAAGAAATATGGTCATGATAATGTCAAACACCAAAAAACAATACATATATGATGATTTTAAAGACCCTTGATTCAATAGAAATGAAATTAATAGGACAAAATTTTGGTCTCATGATACCATTATGATAGAGAACACTAGAAAACATACTTACAATTTTCATCATTTGGTTATGCTTCGATCAATTCGTACTTAATATCTTACTCTATGAAATGAATATCAAATAGTAATATTTATATCCAAATCATTACAATTAACATTTAAAAAATCATTATATCCACAAAATAATGACATGTCATTTCTACTGTCTCTATATATTTTCCAAGACCAAAATGGGTTTAACAGGTTATCCAATAACACCCAATGTTCAACTTAATGAATTACATAAATACTTAGCCATAAGGATTATTCAAAATATGTCTGAAAAAATCTAGAATTAATTTCACTAAATCAACATTATATTCCATATAAAATATAAACTATCTCTTAATTTCACATTCCAAATATGTGAATACATTGATCACCATAAGACCTTAATGAAAACGTAGATGCTTCCAAAAATAATATATCAGGTTGACAAATATATTCCATAAATCTAATCATATAGTAAACTATAGAAAATAAAAAATAAATCTTAAAATTTATAACCAATTTCATGGTCACAAATACTATCTCATAAACACCTCTTTATCATTATTATCTCAACATTGAGAACATATTAAGGTTTATCTTCCCTCAATAACATGTTTTCTAAAAAGGTCAAATTTCCACTTAATCACTTTTCCAATTCGTCAGTACCATTCAAAGTATTCTCTCAAATATTTAATGAAGCAGTACTAAATTAAAATAATTATACATTTAATAACTCTTATAACCATAATATCATTAATAATAAATCTCCTATAATATAATTATTTATTCCAAACACAAGAACATTAATCATTATAATTTTTATTTAATAATTGCATAAACTTGACCTTGATCGCATAATACATTCTATGGTATATTCATTGATGCTTGGGGAATTGAATTGTGTAGTGCCCTATCTCATTATAGTTGAACAATTAAACATTATAAACATATGTTTTTCCCTTTCAATCATGAGCATAGTGGACATTCACTGCACACTTGTATAAAACTCATATTACCTTCATTCATGTATCATAATGTTTCTTTCCACAATTATCACATGGGGAATATCATTCATTACCTTATACCATTTATCTATCATTTGATATTTTTTTTCTATTCATCACTTTCTTCCCTTGTATTAATAATACATGGAGAATTATTTATCTATCTTTATAAAACATTCTACTATGTCCTCATATGATGATAATGTTTGGGAGACTAGTAACCTTTGAAGAATTATCTTAATCACATCAAATAAATGACTAGTATTAATCTATGTATTACATATTTAGTCTATATAATTCCACAATAAAATTTTAATGTTGGAATCATACATATAAACATTTCCATCTTTTTATTTTCTTAGATTCAGGAATTATCTCTCCATATCTTCTCATTACTCATGAAGAAAATAATTTTCCACGATGTGTGACTTAAAATCCTTCCATAACAGGTTTGATATTTATTCTTCATCCATATTTTTTGTGAATTAATTACAAACATTGATCTATATCTACTAATTGATGATAAACTCCCAATACAACCATCTCCCTTTCACTACCTCCAAAAATGGGAGATAAATTATTTAAAGAACATAACCATTTCCCAGCAACAAAAGGATTTGCATTCATATTGAATGATGAATGTTTTTGATGTAAAAAGTAGAATAAAATTATTACACCACCTGGTGTATTAGTAGGTTATTCCATATAGAAATGGTTATTTCTAATAACTAGATTTTGCTACCACAATATGGTTAAAATTTCAACAGTTTTAGATGTAGCTCTAGCTCAAGAAACATTATCTTTATCAATAGGGTAATCCCAACACGTGGAACGTGTATTAATACTATTATCATTAATTCCACTATGCACAATTTTTAAAATATTTCACACACTTTATTATATTAACACATTATGAAACATAATATATAATCCCAATAGTATTTAAATACATAATAGTATTTGAAAGTTTCTTACATTTCTAATCTCATCATCATAAAAATGGTTTCCTTTTGAAGGGTTTTGAATCATAAAAATATTTTCAAAAACATCAAAATTTTTCATAAAGTAAATGTAAATTAAAAAAAGAATATCCCTAGATTATTTCAAACTATGTGTGCAGAATGTACCATTATCATGTATCAGGTAATGCTTGAGTAATTCCTGATGTCCCTTTTTTAGAGTTATTAACCCTACTAAAATTTGTTCCAAAACCATGTTCAAATATATTATACATAAATGGATTTATTAATATGGAAACCACATAATTTATAACATACAAAAAATTTAGGATATTATCCTATACATAGACATGTATTTAAAGTATGTTAAAGGGTTATATTCACTAATAATTTTTTTCCAACATACAGTTCCCAAAGTTTATACTAAACTTCATATTATTCCAACTATAATGGCCTTGAAAATAGTATCCCATAGATTGTTATTACTTTATGAAATTGTAATAATATTTAAGGAATCATCTATCGAAGGATATATTATTTTAGTAGTCATAATAAAATAGAGACATAATTAAAATTTACATTACAATTGAAAAAATAAAATAAACAAACTATTTTCGTTGAGAACTCCATATTTTAACTTATCATATCCCTTCATATAAATCGTAAAACACTTCTTGGTATTCTTGATAAAATAAATCATATGAAAGTGGTGAGATCAGATGATCAACAATGGTATATGGATATTAGAACATATCATGAATAAATTAGAATAATCAATATTAAAAGTTATATAATTTAAACACATTCCATTTAAAAAACAAAATGATCATAATTTTATAGGAATAAATAATGATAAAATAAAGACATAAAATAATCACATAGTATTGAAACTTAACCATGTATATTATAACCAATAAAATAATCCCATAGAAATAAGTAACTAATATCATAATGAGGGAATTCATAATTCTATAAATCTGAAACATACTATCATGACCATTAACAAGATATTTTAAACATATTGGTAGAAACCTATCTAAAATGGCCAACTAATTTTCGTCATGAGACCTATCAGTGAAATGATGGGATTTCTATAACATGGACCCACCCACCACTTACTAAGTCTAATATATTATTCATATGAATGGGGTGAAACAAAATCAAAATAAACATTCGTATTAAAAAAAGTAACATATGAAAGGTTATTTCTTACCCTAATTAGATAAATGTAGTCATAAACTATCCAAAATAGTATAGTGAATTGTAATATAATGGTAGATCCTTAGTCAAAATGATTATAAACCATACAAATAAATAATAAGGATGATTTTAATATAATATATCCATAGTGTATTATAAGTACAACATAGTTTGTATGTCATTGATGAAAAAAAATACCATAAAAATGTCATTAATAACATTTTAAAAGAAAATTTAATTTTCACATTGATCTTTTTCAAAAGTTTACAAAATATTTTGAAAAAATTTTTAATTGAAAATAACCTTAGAAATATTCTAATATAATATTTAAATCATTGAGTGATCATTATAGTGGAAACTTTTTTTCATGCCATACACGGTAAAGTAAATATTCCTTTCACATAATTGGTAAAAGCAAGGCAGGCCTTGTTTTGAAAATGAAATGAAGATTCAATTGATTTTTTTTAAAAAAAGTCAATATTGGTAAAAATATATTTAATAAATAGTTTTTCAAGGTTAAAAATAGTTTTTATTTTTTTGGAAAATATATATTTTGATGAAAAATGATTTTTGACCAAAGTGAAAAATGAAGCAGGATTATCTAAAAAAATTTCTCAGTCATTTTAAGTACAAAAGTGTGGGAATGTGGTAATAGTACATGAAAAAGTTCATGAATAAGTATAGTATAAGAAAATAGATCGGTTTTAGTATATAAATATCAAATAATACACCCAAGGGAGACTTAAAAAAACCCATCCCGAACAATGATGAAATTATGAAATAAACTATTACCAAATTAGAAACTTTAGAATTGTAAGCCCCATAAAACAAATAATCATAAAATGAAACATTAAATACTATTAATATAAATAGATTCATTATAAAACATATCAAAGCAGTAGTATATACACCATGAAAAGGAATATGTGTTGAATATGTCATATGTCTCATGGAAGTAAATGTGAGACGAGAAACCCTTACCTTAGTTTCAAATTCCTTCATATGTGTTTGAACCTATTACATAATAAATATAGTTTTATTATAAATATATTAAATATACATACTCATATATTTTATACCACATATGATTTACTTATATCCCTTTATCATGTGGTTATTAATAATTCTTTGTTTAAATCATTTTTATGTGATAATTGCTTCATTTTTCATATATGTTTTAGTTCTATAATTTTAGTTATTTTAATTTGATCATGGTTAAATCATCTCTATAATTTTACCCATGATAAAAATATCTTTTATATTAATTTTTATGTATTTATACTAATCTATTAATGTAAGCGGAAAAAACTGAACCATTCATAGAGACAGTAGTCTGTAAGTATGTATAGATGTTGTTTCCAATTTTCTTGATGGATGGAATGAATGAAAAATAAATATTAATAAATATTTATTTTATAATTATCATTTCACATATAATTTTTATATTAATAAAATACATATTTATTACCATCAATGTAAAAGTAAAATGAAAAACATTTCACAATGCTACATGGAGGAGGTAGTCCATAGGTATGCATGTACGACATTATTATTTCCACCAGATTATACAGTAAGATGTTATATGGGATATTAAATTTCCAAAAGTATTTTTATATCATAAATATCACATATATTCATTAACACCATCCTTAATAACTTTCATGTAATGAATATGTGAAAAATAAATCGCATCACTTCACGAGGAGGTAGTCCACTGTATAAATGAGAAACATTATCATATCCCCCACGAAAGAGTATGTAAGAAGGTATATGTGATATAAAAAGTAAAGGTGTATAAAAATATCATAATTATAATATTAATATGAAAAATTCATAATTATATCAATCCTTGAAAGGTGGTAAATGAAATTGAATTACACCGCTTAATGGGGTGGTAGGTCTACGTACAGACGATCAATGTTTCCATTTCCCATTTGATTGAAGTGGAAATGGATCTAGTTTATTATATTAACATAATAAAATATCAGTATATAGGATATAATTGTTTTATTAAATTAGTATAGATTAAATATTTTTTAAGTAGGTGGAAAAATAAATAAATAAAATATGAATGTTTAGGAAATTTACCTCTTCTTTAGAGAGCCTCTATAGGTTTACACATAATGCCTTAATATGAGGGATTCTTAATAAAAATAATGTCTGTAGGATATGGGTAGGTAAGCAAGTGATGTATTTTTTTAGGTATTAGATGAACCAAATGGTTTTAAAAGTGTTATTAAGAGAGGATAAAGGGTGTAATTTTATAAGTTGGGGAGAGGAAACATATGGAATTTTTTAAAGGATTAAGAGATAACCATGTTTTTCACATTTCCAAATCATAAAAAGGGTCAAAATATAACCTTATAGGTGATAATGTCAATAAAATTTCATAAATTTTGTGTTAATTTTTTTTTACATTTTTAACAATTATATTCATAGTTTAACCCCCAATTAACTCATTTTTACCTTAACCACAATAATTAATTTTAACTGTTTTTACTATCCATTATGGTAAAAATTAATTTAAATTATTAGATAAAATAAATTATTATTATTAAAAATATTAAATATATTTTTTCATATTATATTCACATAAGTTATTGATATCAATTTAAAATTACACCGTAGACGTGATGAATGAGCGGTGTTCCAAAGATAAAATGGTCAAAAGTATAGAATGTTTTAAAATAAAAATTTAAATAAAAATTGATTACAATAATCTAAATTAGTAAAAATATAATATAATTGAACTACGTTAAATTTAAAACCAATTAAATATATATTTATCTTTTAAATTAATTTAAATGTAAATTTATTTTTCAATAAAAATAACTATTTTTCAATATTCATAAAAAAAATTAATTTTTTCATGTAAATTTTCAAAAATCCACCCCAATTTAATTTTGGCATGAATATTATAAAATTAATTTTATTTTATAAAATATTTTTTTCTAAAATTTTTAAAAATGTATTTTATATTGTGCATCTAAAGTGTGACTAAGCTTCCTTTTAGAGACATATAGTTTTTAGAAAATATTTCTTTTTATTTCAAATTGTTCTAATTTTATTTCTAATCAATATAAAACCATTAAATTTATTTTATATATGTTTAAACCATATAATTTTCATAATTTAGGTTTTAATATTCATACAGGAAATATTAATGTCTTTGTTATAATGGTCATGTTTAAACAGTAATATTTTAATAGAGTGTCTTGTTTTGTTTAAACTTTATGTCGCGTGTTACACAAGCTATCGAAGAAATTGAATTTATTTAAGAATACCACTATCATAAAGTATTGGGGAGTTAAAATAAAATATAATCATATTTTTTAATTTTATATAGGCTATCTAATATGATGTTCCTGTCTTAAAGTCATGGGGTGTTACATAGATGATATGATTTCATCACTGGAGAGTTAATAAAAAAATCCCTATAAATAATGATATTATAGTATAAAAACATTACCACTTTCATAAAATTTCAATTGAAATTCCCTTCAAATAAATAGACTTATATGGATGTTTAAATCCCCATAAAATTTATAAGATCATTCATAAAATATATTCATGGGTAGTATATACACCACACAAAACAAACAAGTGGTGAATATGACATGCGTCCCACATAAATAAATGTAAGACGAAAATCACTTACCTTAGATCTGACTTCCTTCATAAGAATTGAAACATAATGAATAATTAAATTATAATTAATATATAATTATTATAAATAAATTACATAACTGTAATCATATATATAATAATATATATGATTCACTTATAAAATTATATAACCTGTTTGTTAACAGTTCTTTATTAAAATAATTATTTCAAATGATATCTGCTTCATTTTTCATGTAAGATTTTGGTTGATAGTTGATGAGAGGGGTTTTTCATGAATCCCTCAAAAATAAATTATTATTACCTATGAATTCAATATAGTGTTCACCCTAGGGTTGATCTATCGTAGAGGCTGCTTACACACACTAATTTTTCTATTATCACTATTTATAAACTATCTAATATAAAACTAACATAACTAATATAAAATATAGGGGGGGGGGAGTTTAAAATGAATGACCAATATATATATATATATATATATATATATCAATTCAATAAAAAAATAAATAATAAAACAAAAAACAATAGGGAAGATAAGACACAAAGAAGTTAGTAAAGAATCTTTGTTGTTATTGGGAGATCATAGTGAAGAAATCATTGTTCTTTAAAAATATTTATTCTAAATATTTTACTAAATGTTGAAATGAACCCTATCACTCAAAAACTTCTCATGAAATGTTATTATACAACACCTAACCTCATAATGATATATAATTCTCACTCACATCACCGGCACAATGATACTCCATCCAGGATGCAACATTACAATGATAAAGGAGAGAAAAAAGATTACAATGGGAGGAAAAAATAAATAGGAAATAAAATGGGGTGATACCTACACCAAACCTATTTCATAAATATTTAAAATATAAGAATAAAATATAGATAAAAATTTAATCACAATAAATTCATGAACCACCACTCCCCCCTCGAACAACAATGAGAGTTAGTTCTCTACTTGCATAGAGATTAGAAGGATTACAGTGGGGGAACACAAAATAGAAAATGAAAGAGAAGATAAGAAGATGAAAAAAGCTAAATTAAACTTTTAAAACAATATTGAAGCAGAAAAAACCCTAATTTTAAATAAAATTGACAACCTATGTTTTCAATCCTTTGAAAATAAGAAGAAGGACTATTTTATAGGGAAAATAGGTCAAATGTTTTGGCTCCAATTCTATCAACCGATTGTGGTTGCGTGTTAATCTCAATTATTGAAATAATTTGGGAATATGTCCTTAATTAAAGTTGTTTTTTTTAATTATATTTCTTCTCAAAAAATATAATATTCCTTTTAAACGTTTTGAGAGATATATCTTCAATATACTCTAGAAATTTATTCTAGATAGGTGACAATTTTTATTCCAACTAAGCTGAATTCTAGCGCATTTATGACCAAGAAAATGATGGAATCATGCATGGCCACCTTAATGAAAGTTGTTCCTACAGAAGTTAAATATAACCATGTTTAACGTAGTCTCATATTAATTTTCCATGTATGATATATCCTCCCAACATTTAAATTATCCCGATATATGCATAGTTTTCGAGGTTTGACATGTGAGCTCAATTTGGGCCTCCAAATGGTGGATTGAGCTTTGGGTCTAGAATAATGAAATAAAGACCAATAAAAATAGAAGCCTACATTATAATTTTTTTATTTTGGATCAACATAAAAAATTTCATGGATGAAAATTTGAAATAAATTATATATTTTAAAATCCAGAATATGCCATTTATGCAGTTAAGCTTAAAATACTTAAAAATATATAAATTGGGTCAATTTACCTTTAAATAACACTTTTATGGGATAAAAAACATTAATATTTAGAGTAAAATATTTGAACATATTGATTCATTCAATCCCCCCACACATAAAAATTTCACTCCTGGGAAATTATCTTATACAAAAGACAAAAAAAATTCCCAAAATATAAATGGAAATACAACTCAATTTTCATATCAAACAAAAATATCATGCATCCTTCATGGATAAAAATTTTAAACTACTAAAAAATCATAACAATACATTAAATATCATGTTAATCCTCACATATATGTCGTACCTACCTCACTGTAAAAGTATTTCTCCCTTCATGCAAGGATTTTTGATGTGGAGTTATGCTCATACAAAGAAATTGCATATATCACCATAGTCTTGTGACAATTATCATTTATCCATGGTGTGAATCATGGAAATTAATTCTATAATTAGGTCTTTTCCAGTTTAATTACATGGCATAGAGTTGGTGGTAAAATGATTAAAATATTTAAGTCTATAAAGAGGAGTTCAGACTCTTAAGAACAATGCATGAATAATCAAGTGAAAACACAAAATATTCATCATTCAATCCCCCTTAAATTTTTTAAACAAAACACCACCCCATTTTATGACTTTTTACATGATCCAAGAAATGATTATAATGAATTATATTATCCTTTTTCCATTTTTTTCTATTTCTTTCATTTATTTTAAAGATCAAAAGGGCACAACATTATTTTCTTTTTTTTTCATGGTGGATGAGGAGACAATTAAATACAATGAATGAATGAAAAATAATGCCCTTTATTTTAGAGAGGTACATGTGTCATAATATAAATTATAATGATAAATTCAATACCAACCCCTTTTTTTCTTTTTCTATTTTTTTCAATAAATTCTATTTAAGGACAACCAGATGAAACAAATAGAACACAACGAAATGATGACTCAAGCCCAATTTTCTCATTATCCATTACCCAAAATGATGACACACGCCTCACATAACCAAAAAATGAAACACATCTCAAATAAAGCACATGAAAGTCCCTTCCATCATACTCAAATGTGAAATATCCATGCCAAAATACCAAGAGTGTGGGTAGGTAAGGATAAATTAGCATGTAATATTGCTTAAAACTATAAGTAAATTCATGGAATATAAGGGATAATAAAGGATAAATGTATGGGTGGGTCTCAATATAAATATGTGGATATAAAAAAAAGTGCCTCAATCATGTTAAAAACATTCCATGAAATACAAAACTTCAAAATAAAAAAATCACAAGTTCTGGTTCTCACAAAAAATACAAATTTCTCTCAAGAAAGTGTAGGTATTATAAATAATATTTCAAAATGGTTTAGAATAACTCACATGAATAGAAAAATGATTTGAGTTATCATTTTATGGGAATGGATTGCAAAAAATGGTCAAACTCATAAAAATGATTGAAGATACAATTCAAGGAAAAAGTTTCTTACATAAAAAATCATTTAAAATCCATTTTTTCAAAAATCATTTCAACTATCTCAAAATAAATTGATGTGTGAAAAATGATCGGAATATTCATTGATGATAAAAAATCATAAAAATTTTAAAAAAGGAAAAATACATAAGAACTATGGAGGTTCATAGTCCCCCAACACTTAATATTTACTACCCATAATTTCATCACAACAACAAAATAAAAATAAGTGCAGAAAAACAAATGGATGGAATGATACAACCTGAATTTATTTATTAGTGGAACCTTTGAGTTATGCTCATATATGCTACCACATAACCTAGAAAGAATTAAAGATAAAAAAATATAAGAAAAAGAATGAAAAATAAAGAGTAAGGGAAAAGATTATAGAATATGGTTTGGACCCCCATGTGGGTGGTAGGATTTTACTACCCCTAATTAAGAAGTTCTTGTTGTTTAACACCAATAAGATGGTGGGGATGGTTTCTTTAATATGAACCAGCACATGTTACTTTTACCACCATCCATGAGTAGATATTGAGAACAGAGAACCCCAAATAAGAGATGAAAATTACCAACCCCAAAAGAAATAATAAGGAAGGAATTTGAGGTCTATAGTTGAAGGAAATAAATAGGGGTACTCTCTTTTTAATTTCATGGAGTCCTCATCAATATGGTATGAAATTTGTTGTAGAGGAGGTAGTTGCACCACATGATTCTCTATCTATTCTTATTCTTCGACCACCACTGCTTGTGTGGTGTCTTCCTAAACATCCAATGTCTACTCCATTTGTGATGTTACACAAATTTTAGGAAAAGGATAAGTTATAAAATATTTCATCTTAAATAAGATTAAAACTTGATAAATAAATAAATAAATATTAACTTTCAAGTAAGTCTTCTTGGAAATTTATCTCTTCTAGAAAGACCATTTGAAACTCAATATTAGTAGTTTCATCTTCTTATTCATATTTAAAAGAAAGTGATAGGTGTATAGGCACTTAGTTTTCATTATCAAAGATGGAATAATTACATACCTTTTCAACTTCTACAAAATCATCACAATATTCATCCAATTCACCTTGAACCCCCATATGCACATCATCTAAAAATTCATCTTTTTCAACCTCCTCTGGAAATGTTATGGATAGGTTCAAGGATATTTCCTTCATAATTAATTCCTCACTTGGATCTTAAATTGAAAATGTTTGAAAAACAATATTTTATTTCTATTTTTCTTGAGCCTCCTTTGGATCTTCCAATTCCTTCAAGGAAGAGGAAATAAATTCCATTTGATTCCTAAATTCTTCTATCGTTTTTTTATTTTCATCCAACTAATTCTTCAATGATAATTGTTTGATAGACTCTTCAATATTACTAACATGAAAATCATATTAAAAATTACCTTTAAGTTCTATATTTGAACCAAAAAAATAAATATATACAACGAAGTTTAATTTTTTTTGGGTTTTTGAAATTTATGATTTTTTTGTTTTATGTTTTTGTTTTTGAAAAAAATGCATGAAATTGATTGGCCTCCCCAAAAATAGATCTATTTTGATTAAAGGTATTTTTCATGAATACCTCACCAATAAAGTATTATTATCTAATAATGAAATATAGTGTGCACCGAAATGTTGATCTCCCATGAAGGCCTCTTACACACACCAATTTTTCTATTGTCACTATTTATAAACTATCTAATATAAAACAAACATAACTAGTATAGAAGATGTTGGGTTTGAAATGAATGACCTTAATATATATATATATATCAATACAAGAAAAAAAATAATGAATAAAACAAAACATAATGGATAAGATAAGACACAAAGAAGTTAGTGAAGAATCGTTGTTGTTCTTGGTAGATTGTGGTGATGAAATCATTATTAATTAAAAATATTTATTCTCAATATTATACTCAATGTTGAGATAAAATATATCACTCAACACCTTTATATGAAATGTTATTATCCCACACCGACCCTCTACATGCAAGATAATAATCACTCACATCATCACCACAATTCTACACCACCCTGGATTCAATATTACAATGATGAAGGAGAGGAAAAAGATTATAACAGGAAGAAGAAATAAATAGTAATGAAAATGCACTAAACCCTCCAAAAACCCATTTCATCATTTTTGAAAATAGAAGAATAAAATAAATAGAAAAGTTTAAGCACAACAAACTCATGAACCCCCAATCCCCCCACAAACAACAACGAGAGTTAGTTCTACACTTGTATAAAGATTAGAAGGATCATGGTGGGGGAACACAAAATAGAAAATGAAATAGAAGATAAGAAGATAAAAAATCTACATTAAACATATAAAACAATATTACAGTTTCATAAACCCTAATTCTTTAGAAAATGGCCAACCTAATTTTCCAACCCTTTTAAAAGGACTCTTTTATAAGTAAAAGAGGTGAATTGTTTTGGCTACAAATATATCCTCCAAATATGGATGCATGTTATCCCCAATTAATTACCAAAATTTGGAACATGTCCTTCATTAAAGTTCTTCTATTATGAATTTTCTTTTTGACAAAAAAATTTCAACTTTCATTTAATCTTTTGGAGATAGATATCATTAATTTACTTCTGAAATTTATTATGGACATTTGACTATTTGTATTCCAACTAAGCTGAATTCCAGCATATTTATGATCACTAAAAATGTGAAATAATGCATGGAAACTTTAATTAAAATTATTCCACCGGATGTATTATATCTCCATGTTTACTTTCAGATCATATGAATTGGACATGTATGAGATATCTGTCCAACAATTAAATTATCTAGATCAGTGCACAATTTTTGAATCTTGAATTATAAGATCAATTTGGGCCTCCAAATGGTGGATTGAGCTTTGGGTCCAGAAGAATGAAATAAATAACGAATGAAATAAATAACAATAAACACTGAAAACTATAGAAGAAATTTTTTGTAATTTTTATAATTAAAGAAAATTTTATGGCCAAAAAATGAAATAAATTTAAAAAGTTAAAATATAGAATATTCCATTTTTGAAATTAAGCAAAAAATACATTAAAATTTATATAATGTGACAATTTCCCTTGAAATAAGACTTTTATGGGATTTAAAAAAATTAAAATTCAGAGTAAAATATTTGAAAATATTGACTCATTAAATCCCCATACACTTAAACATTACAGGCCTTGGAAATTATTTTATACTAATATCAAAACAAACTTCCCAAAGTATAAATGAAACATAACTCAATTTTCATATCAATGAAAATATCATGACTTCTACATGGATAAAAATTTCCCAACTCTTAAAAAGTCATAAAAATCCATTAAATCTCATGCTAATCCTCACATGAATTTTATAACTACCTCTCCAGAAAAATATTTCTCTCTTCACTCAATGATTTTTGATGTGGAGTTATGATCATACTTGGAAATTTCATGTGTCACCATATTCTTGTGAAAATTATCATTTCTCCATAATGTGAAACATGAAAATTAATTCAATCATGATGTATTTTCTAGGTTAATTATATGGCATAAGGTTGATGATAAAATTATTAAAATATTTAAGGCTATAAAGAGGAGGTTAGAATCTTAAGTACAATACATGAATAATCAAGTGAAAACACACAATATTCCTCACTAAATCCCACTAAAATTATTAAACACAAAACCACCCCATTTTATTAAATGAGACATGATCCATGAAATGATTAAAATGAATGATATCATCATTGTTCTCCTTTTTTTTCAATTTTTTCTATTTTTTTAAAGCTTTATAAATACAAAAATTTATTTTCTTTTTTTCATAGTGGATGAGAATAAAATTGAATAAAATTAATGAATTAAAATTCACACCCTTTATTTTAGAGTGATACATGTTTCATAATATAAATTACAATGATAAATTCATGATCATATCCTTTATTTCTTTTTATATTTTTTTCAATAATCTTTTTGAAGGAAAACCAGATGAAACAAATAGAGCACAATGAAATGATGAATCAAGCCCAATTTTCTCATTCTCCATTGCCTAAAAATATGAAACACACCTCAAAACACTTAAAAAATGAAACAAAACCCAAATAACACAAATAAAAGGCCCTTCCCCCACACTCAAACTTGAAATCTCCATGCCAAAACTCCCAAAGTGCAGGTAGGTAAGGAAAAGTTGGCCTTTAATGTGGAATAAACCTATAAGTCAATTAATTACATCTAAGTGATAATCATGGATATAGGTATGGGTGGGTATTAAGATAAATATGTGGATATCCAAACAAGTGACTCAATCATGTTAAAAAATTCCATAAAACCCAATGTTTCGAAAGAGAAAAATCACATGTTCTAGTTCTCACATAAAATAAACTTTTCTCTTAAGAAAGTGTGGGTATTAGAAAGAATATTTCAAAATGGTTTAGAATAATTCATAGGACTAGAAAATTGATTTGAGTCAGAGTTTCATGGGCATGGATTTCAAAAATTTCTCAAACTCTTAAAAATGATTGAAAATCCAATTCAAGGAAAAAATTTCTCACATAAAAAAAAATTTAAAATCCATTTTTTATGAAATCATTTAAACTCTATAAAAATCAATTGATTTGTAAAAAATGATCAAAATATTCATTGAATCTAAAAAATATTAAAAATTTGGAAAAAAGGAAAAGCACACAAGAACAACTATGTAGGTTGACACTCCCCTTGCACTGAAAATTTACTACCCATCATTTCATATCAAAAAATAAAATAAAAATAAGTGCATAAAAACAAAGGGATAGAAAGATACAACCTAACTTTATTTATCAATTTCATCCTTGATTTAAGCACCTAGATGCTACCACTTATCCTAGAAAGTATAAAATAAAATAAAATGTAAAAAAAATAATGAAAAATAAAGTGTAAGGTAAAGGAGGATAGAACATGGTTTTGACCCCCAAATGGGTGGTAGGATTTTACTACACCTATTTAGGAATTTTTAGTGGTTTAATCCCAATTAGATGGTGGGTGTGATTTCTTTAAGATGAACCACCACATGTGACTTTTCCCAGAATCCATGAGTAGACATTTAGAATGGATAACCCCAAAGAAGATAAGAAAATTACCAACCCCCAAGAAATAATAATGAAATAATTTGAGGTCTATATTTAGAAGAAATTAAAATAGGGGTACTTCCTGTTGACTTCCATGGAGTCCTCCTTCATATGGTATGGAAATTTTTATAGAGGAGGTAGTCTCACCACATGATTCTCTATATATTTTTCTTCTTCTTCGACCACCACCACTTGGGTGGTGTATTACCTAATATACAAGGTCTACTACATTTATGATGTGATAGAAATTTTAGGAATGTAGAAGTTAGAAAATATTTTATCTTGAATAATATTAAAACATGATGAATTAATAAAAAAATATTCCCTTTCAAGTAATTCATCCTGGAAATTGATCTCTTAAGGAAAGACCATTTTCAACTCAATATTAGTAGTTGTATATTGTTTTTAATATTTCAAATAAAGTGATATACAGAGAGGAATTTATTTTTCAATATAAAATATGGGAGAATCACATACCTTTTCGGCTTCTACAAAATCGGCCCAATATTAATCCAGTTCACCTTGATCTCCCACATATGCATCACCTAGAAAGTCATCTTCTTCAACCTCCTATGAAAATGTTATGGATAAATTTGAGGCTATTTAATTCATAATTTCTTCCTCAAATGTCTCTTCAATTGAAATTTTTTGAAAAAAAGTTTTGATTTCTCTTTGTTTTGAGCATCCTTTTGAGCTGCCAATTCCTTCACGGAAGAGGAAATAAATGCCATTTTTTCCTCAATTATTCTATCATTTATGCTTTCTAATCCAAATAATTATTCAATGATAATTTTTTGATAGACTCTTAATATTTGTAAAATGAAAATTATATGAAAATTTACCTTGAAATTCCATATTTTAACCAAGAAAATAAATATATGCAATAAAGTTCATTTTTTGGGGTTTTTAAAATTTATGATTTTTTTTGTTTTTGAAAAACAATGTGTGCAAGTTATTGGACACCCCATAAATGCTAGATAATTGATGAGAGATATTTTTCATGAATCCCTGACAAATAAATTATTATTACCTGATAATGAAATATAGTGTTCTACCTAGGGTCGATCTCTCACGGAGGTTGCTTACACACACCAATTTTTCTATTATCACTATTCAAAAACTATCTAATATAAAACAAACATAACTAGTATAAAATATGGTGGGGGGGGGGTTGAAATTAATGATCTTAATATATATATATATATATATATCAATTTCAGAAAAAATAATGAATAAAAAAACACGATGGAGAAGATAAGACACAAAGAAATTAGTGAAGAAACATTGTTGTTTTTGGGAGACCGTGGTGATTAAATCCTTGTTCTTTTAAAAAAAATATTCTCAATATTCTACTCAATTTTGAGATCAATACTATCACTCAACACATTAACATGAAATTTTATTATCCCACCCTTACCCTCCTCATGCAATATAATACTCACTCACATCATCAACATAATTTTACTCTACCTTGGATACAACATTACGACGATGAAGGAGAGGAAAAAGATTATAATAGGAAGAAGAAATCAATGTCAGTTAAAATAGGGTGAAACATACACCAAACCCATTTTGTCACTATTGAAAATATTAGAATATAATAAAGAAAAAATTTTAAGCATAAAAAACTCATGAACCCCCACTCACCCCTTGAACAACAACGAGAGTTAGTTCTCCACCTGCAGGGAGATTAAAAGGATCATTCTGGGGGAACACAAAATAGAAAATGAAAGCGAATAAAAGAATATGAAGAAAATATAAATTAAATATATAAAATAATATTTCAATATAATAAACCCTAATTCTATAAAAAATTTCCAACCTAAGTTGCTAATCCTTTGAAATGAAGAATGAAGACTCTTTTATAGGCAAAAGGGGTGAAATGTTTTGGCTCTAAATCTATCATCTGAATGTGGATGCAAGTTATACAAAATTAATGAGATAATTTTGGAATTTATACTTAATTAAAATTGTTCAATTTTAAATTATATTTCTTCCCAAAAAATTTCATACTTTTTTGACAAGTTTGGAGAGAGATATCTCTAATTCACTACAAAAAATTTATTTTGGAAAGGTGACTATTTGTATTCCAACTAAGCCGAATTCTGTTTCATTTATGACCATGAAAAAGATATAATAACACATGGAAACCTTAATAAAGTTTGTTACTTAATATTTCTACTATCACCATGTTGAATTTATGCTCATATTAATCAACAATGTAGGAGATATCAGGGCAACAATTAAAATATCCAGATATTTGCATAGTTTTCAAGGCTTCAATTGAGAGATTGATTTGGGACTCCAAATAGTGGATTGAGCTCTTAGTCCAGAAAAATAAAATAAAATAAAATTAATATAGAAACCTACAGAAGAATAATTTTTTAATTTTTATCTATATAAAAAATATTATGGACTAAAAATTGAAATAAATTAATTTTTTTAAAATTAAGAATAATCCTTTTTTGCAATTAAGTTCAAAATAATTCAAAATCTATAAAATATGAAAATATCCCTTGAAATAACAGTTTTATGGGATCAAAAACAATGAAATTAAGAGTAAAATATTTGAAAATATTGACTCTTAAAATCTCCCCACACTTTAACATTTCACTCCTAGTGAATTATCTTATACATAGGTAAAAGAAAACATCCCAAAGTATAAATGGAAATACAACTCAATTTTTATATCAAAGAAAATATCATGCCTCATGCATGGATAAAAATTTCTTAACTCATAAAAAATCATAGAAATACATTCAATATTAATCCTCTCATGCATGTTGCACCTTCCTCACTAGAAAAAATATTTATCTCTTAACTTAAAGATTTTTGATGCAGAGTTACAATCATACATGGAAATTGGATGTATCAGCATAGTCTCTTGAAAATTATCATTTCTATAAAGCGTAAAACATAAAAATTAATTTAATCATGAGTTATTTTCCAGGTTAATTTTGTATCATAGGGTTGGTGGTAAAATTATTAAAATATTTAAGGCTTGAAAGAGGATATCAGACTCTTAAGTACAATGCACAAATAATCAAGTGAAAACACATAATATTCCTCACTCAATCCCACTTAAAATTTTTAAACATAGCACCGCCTAATTTTATGACATGGGAGATGATATATGATATGATTAAAATTAATGATATCATCCATGATCTTTTTTTTAATATTTTCTATTTTTTAAGATCTATAAAGACACAAATTTATTTTCTTTATTTTCATGCAGGATGAGATGACAATTGAATAAAATGAATGAATATAAATTCATGCCCTTTATTTTAGAGAGTTATATGTGCCATTATATAAATTACAATGATAAATTCAATATCATCTATTTTTTTTATTTTTCTATTTTTTTCAATATTTTTTTGAAGGAGAATCAGATTAAACAAATAGAGCACAAATAAATGATGAATGAAGCCCAATTTTATCATTTTCCACAGCCAAAAATGATGAAACACACCTCAAACCACCCATAATTGAAACACATCCCAAATAACACACATGAAAGTATCTTCCCCCACACTCAAACTTGAAATATCCATGCCAAAATACAAAGAATGTGGGTATGTCAGAAAAAAATGGCTTGTAAAATGGCTAAAACCTATAAGGAAATTCATGGAATATAAGGGATAATAAATGATAAATGTATGGGTGGGTCATAAGATAAATATGTGTATAGCCAAAAAAGTTCCTCAATCATGTTATAATAATTCCATGAAATCCAATGCTTCGAAAGAGAAAAATCATAAGTTCTGGTTCTTACACAAAATCCAAGTTTCTCTCTAGAATGTGTGGATATTAGAAAGAATATTTCAAAATGGTTTAGAATACCTCACAGGACTAAAAAAATGATTGTATTCAGTGTTTCATGGGCTTGGATTTCAAAAATTGGTCAAACACATACAAATTCTTGAAAATCCAATTCAAGGAAAATATTTCTCACATTAAGAATTATTTAAAATCCATTTTTTTAAAAATAATTTCAAATATCTCAAAATTAATTAATGTGTAAAAAATGACCAGAATATTCATTAAAGCTCAAAAATCCTAAAAATTTGAGAAAAGGAAAAGCACATAAGTAAAACTACACAGGTTGACAGGCCCACACTTAAAATTTACTACCCATCATTTCATCTCAACAAAAAAATAAAAGTAAGGGCAGAAAAACCAAGGGATGAAAAGATAAAACCCGAATTTATCTATCATTTTCAACTTTGTGTTAATCTCTTAGATGATACAACTTAACCTATACATCATTAAATAAAAAAAAATTTAATAAAAATAATGAAAATGAAAGTGTAAGGGAAAACTGGATATAACATTTTTTTGACCCCCCATGTGGGTGCTAGGATTTTATAACCCCTAGTTAGGTGGTTGCAGTGGTTTAACCCCAATCAGATGGTGCGTGTGACTTCTTTAAGATGAACCACCACATGTGACTTTTCCCACCATCCATGAGTAGACATTCATAATAGAGAACCCCAAAGAAGATAAGAAAATTCCCACCCCCTTGAAAGAATAAAGAAATAATTTGAGGTTATAGTTGGAGGGAAAATAAAATAGGGGTACTCGATATTGACTTTCATGGAATCCTCCTCCATATGGTATGCAATTTGTTATAGAGGAGGTAGTTACACCACATGATTCTATATATCTTCTTCTTCTTCGACCACCACCACTTGAGTGGTGTATTCCATGACATCCAAGGTCTGAATCATTTTTGATGTTCCAGATATTTTAGTAAAGGAGAAGTTAGAAAATAGTTTAGCTTGAATAATAATAAAACATGATGAATTAATACATAAATATTCTCTTTTATGTAAGTCAACATGGAAATTGATCTCTTTGAGAAAGACCATTTGCAACTCAATCTCAATCGTTTCATCTTATTCTTCATCTTTCAAATCAATTTATTAGTTTGGATACATTTATTTTTCATTATCAAAGATGGTATAATCACATACATTTTCTTCTTCTACATAATCAGTCCAATATTCATCCAATTCACTTTGATGTCCCACATGTGCATCTGCTAGAAAGTCAACTTATTCAACCTCCTATGGAAATTTTATGGATAGGTTTGAGGCTAGTTCGTAATTTATTACTAACATGGATTTTAATTTATTTTTTTTGAAAAAAAAAATCTTTGATTTTTCTTTTTATTGAGTCTCCTTTTGAGCTACCGATTCCTT
The DNA here is from genome assembly GCA_963277665.1 of Viscum album. Taxonomy (NCBI): domain Eukaryota; kingdom Viridiplantae; phylum Streptophyta; class Magnoliopsida; order Santalales; family Viscaceae; genus Viscum; species Viscum album. The sequence continues at coordinate 878,025,644 of OY728136.1, forward strand.
CATGGAAGTGGAAATAAATTCCATTTTATTCCTCAACTATTCTATAAGTTTTTCATTCTCATCCAACTGATTCTTTAATAATAATTATTTGATAAACTCATCGATATTGTTAATATGATAATTATTTGAAAAATTACTTTGAAACTCCATATTTGAAACATGAATATAAATATATACAATAAAGTTCAACTCTTTTTTTTTGTTTTTGAAATTTATGATTATTTTTTGTTTTTGAAAAAAATGTGTGAAATAGATTGGAACCCATATAAATGACACCAAATTAATGAGATATATTTTTCATGAATCCCTCACCAATAAACTATTATTACCTAAGAATGAAATATAGTGTGCTCCCTAGGTATGATCTCTCACGGAGGCCGCTTACACACAACATTATTTTTAATGTCACTATTTATAAACTATCTAATATAAAACTAACAGAACTAATAAAAAAATGGGGGGGGGGGGGGGTTGAAATGAATGGACTATATATATATATAAATTGTTGAAAAAATAATGAATAAAACAAAATACTATGGAAAAGATAAGAGAAAATATAGTCAGTGATGAATCATTGTTGTTCATGGGAGATCATGGTGATAAAATAATTATTATTTTAAAATATTTATTCTTGAAATTATAATCAATGTTGAGATCAAAACTATCACTAAAAACCTTCCAATTAAATTTTATTATCCCACACCGACCCTTCTAATTCAAGATAATACTCACTCATATCATCATTATAATGCTACTCCACCCTCAATGCAACATAACAATGATGAAGGAGAGGAAATAGATTATAACAGGAGGAAGAAATCAATAGAAATGAAAATGGGAAGAACCCTAAAAAAAACCTGTCTCATCACTATTTAAAATTTAATAGTAAAATAAAGAGAAAAATTTAGGCAAAACAAACTAATGAACCACCACTCCCCCCCTCAAACAGTAGTGAGATTTAGTTATCCAATTACATCTAGATTAGATGGATCACAACGGGGGAACACAAAATAGAAAATTAAAGAGAAGATAAAAATATGAAAAAGATAAATTAAACATGAAAGACAATATTAAATCATAATAAACCCTAATTATATAGATAATTTCCAACCTAAGTTTCTAATCCTTTGAAAAGAAGAAGACATAAACTTTTATAGACAAAAGAGGTGAAATGTTTTGGATCCAAATATATCATCCAAATATTGATGCATGTTATCCCTAATTAATGACTGAATTTGGTAATATTTAATTAATTAATGTTGTTAGGTATTGAATTATATTTCCTCCCACAAAATTTCATATTCTGTTGACACATGTGGAGAGAGATATATGTAATTTATACTAGAAATTTATTCTGGACAGGTGACTGTTTGTATTCCAACTATGCCAAATTCCATCACATTTATGAACAATAAAAAGATGGAATCATCCATGGAAACCTTAATGAAAGTTCTTACTCTGAATGTCCAATATATTAATGTTTAATTTGATCTCATATAAATATTCCATTTAAGTGATAGTGCCCTAATAATTAAATTATTCATATATGTACATAGTTTTCAAGGCTTGATTTGTGAGCTCTATTTGGGCCTCCAAATTGTGGATTGTGCTTTGGGTCTCGAAGAATGAAATAAATCCCAATGAGCATATAATAATATATAGGAATAATTGATTCATTTAAATTAGTAAATGAAATTATATGATTGATATTTTGAAATAAATTAAAAATACTAAAATCCAGAATATTCCATTTTGCAATTAAGCTAAAAATACTTCAAAATATATAAAATGTAAAAATTTATCTTGAAATAACACTTTTATGGGATTTTTTTTCTAAAAGGGAATTCCCCAATGTGGCCTTTTCGAATCCTCCACACAGAGGAACCCCCCTCCCCCACGAAGGGGTAATACCCGTAGGCAGCTCCCCAGCCGGGGAAGGAGCCGTTACCAGCCGAGATGGCAGAGCGTCCTGAGGGTAACAACCCGACAGCAATGGATCAGCATAAAAATCCATCAGAAATTGGGTCGCGCCTCATTTTTCTCTCCCAAAAGAATCCGGGCGACCTGGCAAGATGGGTGGATCTTGGGGGAGAGGCCCGACCCCCAAAAACGGACTCCCTAGGTTTCAAACCCTGCACCTCCCAAAGAACGATCGTGTTTTTATGGGATTAAAAACATTGAAATTCAGAGTAAATTATTTGAAAATATTGACTCTTTCAATCCCACCACACTTACATTGCACTCCTGAGAAATTATCTTATACTAATGTCAAAAACAATTCCCAAAGTATAAATGGAAACACAAATCAATTATAATTTAAATAAAAAATCATGACTCCTTCATGGATAAAAATTTCTTGACTCCTTAAAAATCATAAAAATCTATTCAATATCATTTTAATCCTCACATTCATGTCATTCCTACCTCACTCACTACTACAACCTGGGCCTTTATCAGCGCTAAAAACCGGCATTAATAGTGCTAGAAAAGCGCTGTTAATGCCGACGTAGATAAAGGGGGGAGGGGGTCCCCTTTATCAGCGATCCGAGAAGCGCTGATATAGGGGACCTTTATCAGCGCTAACAAAAGCGTTGATAAAGGACCGTCTTTATCAGCGCTTCTCTTAGCGCTGATAAAGGTCCCCTATATCAGCGCTTCACAGAGTGCTGATAAAGGACCCCTTTATCAGCGCTTCTTTTAGCGCTGATAAAGGCCCCACCGCCTGCACTAAAAAAACAGTACCTGCACACCTGCACACCTAAATACCTGCACAAAGTAGCACATGAACACCTACACACCATAGCACCCGCACCCAATATTTTGACCGACAATGGTATATACATTTACTTAACATCATGAATACAAAAAAATACATTTCTATATACATTTCAAACATTGTTTTACATGGTTACATTTACAATTATTCAATAATAGTTATAAACATTCATGTTTCATCCTTTGATATCCGTGATCCGCTCTCGACGGTATTTGTTGTCGAACAAAGCATCCAAACTCAAGGAAAAAAATTCACCTATATAAGAAAACAAATATTATGTTAGTAATTCAATAATGAAAGAAATTAAAATAGTAATATGAAAGAATACATTGATATGGAAATGTGAAACAAAAATATGAAATTTTAAACTCAAAAGTTTTCATTTTCATAATAATGAAAGGGAATAATCTAAAATCAATATGTTTGGCGTATGTCATTGGTGTTGTTTTCCAAAGTCTATCTCAATTTGAAATTGATATCATACACTTTTAGTCATACCGGTCACGCCGTGCATCGGATTGAGATGCGGTCGATTCATACACATCAAAAATGACTCGCGGATCCTTGTCCTAAAGTATCAAAACAATCCGAACGCATTTGCTCGGTTTGGCGTATGTCATTGGTGTTGTTTTACAAAGTTTATCTCAATTTGAAACTGATATCAGACACTTTTAGCCATACCGGTCACACCGTGCGTCGGATTGAGGTGCGGTCGATTCGTACACGTCAGAAATGACTCGCGGATCGTTGTCCTAAAGTATCAAAACAATACGAATGCGTTTGATCGGTTTGGCGTATGTCATTGGTGTTGTTTTCCAAAGTTTATCTCAATTTGAAACTGATATCAGAAACTTTTAGCCATACCGGTCACGCTGTGCGTCAGATTGAGGTGCGGTTGATTTGCACACGTCAAAAATTACTCGTGGATCGTTGTCCTAAAGTATCAAAATAATCCAAACGCGTTTGCTTGGTTTGGCGTATGTCATTGGTGTTGTTTTCCAAAGTTTATCTCAATTTGAAACTGATATCAGACACTTATAGCCATACCGGTCACACCGTGCGTCGGATTGAGGTGCGGTCGATTCGTACACGTCAAAAATGACTCAAGGATCATTGTACTAAAGTATCAAAACAATCTGAATGCGTTTTCTCAGTTTGGCGTATGTAATTGGTGTTGTTTTCCAAAGTTTATCTCAATTTGAAACTGATATCAGACACTTTTAGCCATACCGGTCACGTCGTGCGTCGGATTGAGGTGCAGTCGATTCGTACATGTCAAAAATGACTCGCAGATCGTTGTATTAAAGTATCAAAACAATCCGAACGCGTTTGCTCGGTTTGGCGTATGTCATTGGTGTTGTTTTCCAAAGTTTATCTCAATTTGAAACTGATATCAGACACTTTTATCCATACCGGTCACACCGTGCATCGGATTGAGGTGCGGTAAATTCGTACACGTCACAAATGACTCGCGAATCGTTTTCCTAAAGTATCAAAACAATCTGAATTCATTTGCTCGGTTTGGTGTATGTCATTGGTGTTGTTTTCCAAAGTTTATCTCAATTTGAAACTGATATCAGACACTTTTATCCATACCAGTCACGCCGTGTGTCGGATTGAGGTACGGTCGATTCGTACACGTCAAAAATGGCTCGAGGATAATTTTACTAAAGTATCAAAAAAATCTGAACGCGTTTGATCGGTTTGGCGTATGTCATTGGTGTTGTTTTCCAAAGTTTATCTCAATTTGAAACTGATATCAGACACTTTTAGCCATACCGGTCACACCGTACGTCGGATTGAGGTGCGGTCAATTCGTACACGTCACAAATGACTCGTGGATCATTTTACTAAAGTATCAAAACAATCCGAACGCATTTGCTCGGTTTGGAGTATGTCATTAGTGTTGTTTTCCAAAGTCTATCTCAATTTGAAACTGATATCAGACACTTTTAGCCATACTGGTCACGCCGTGTGTCGGATTGAGGTGCGGTCGATTCGTACACGTCACAAATGACTCGCGGATCGTTTTCCTAAAGTATCAAAACAATATGAATGCGTTTGCTCGGTTTGGCATATGTCATTGGTGTTGTTTTCCGAAGTTTATCTCAATTTGAAACTGATATCAGACACTTTTAGCCATACCAGTCACACCGTGCGTCAGATTGAGATGTGGTCAATTCATACACGTCAAAAATGACTCGCAGATCGTTGTCCTAAAGTATCAAAACAATCCGAACACGTTTGCTCGGTTTGGCGTATGTCATTGGTGTTGTTTTCCAAAGTTTATCTCAATTTGAAACTGATATCAGACACTTTTAGTCATACCGGTCATGCCGTGCGTCATATTGAGGTGCGGTCAATTCGTACACGTCAAAAATGACTTGCGGATCGTTGTCCTAAAGTATCAAAACAATCCGAATGCATTTTCTTGGTTTGGCATATGTCATTGGTGTTGTTTTCCAAAGTTTATCTCAATTTGAAACTGATATCAGACACTTTTAGCCATACCGGTCACACCGTGCATCGGATTGAGGTGCGGTAGATTTTTACACGTCACAAATGAATCTTGGATCGTTGTCCTAAAGTATCAAAACAATCCGAACGCATTTTCTCGGTTTGGAGTATGTCATTGGTGTTTTTTTCCAAAGTTTATCTCAATTTGAAACTGATATCAGACACTTTTTGCCATACCGGTCACGCCGTGCGTCGGATTGAGGTGCGGTCGATTCATACACATCAAAAATGACTCACAGATAATTTTCCTAAAGTATAAAAACAATCTGAACTCATTTTCTCAGTTTGGCGTATGTCATTGGTGTTGTTTTCCAAAGTTTATCTCAATTTGAAACTGATATCAGAAACTTTTAGCCATACCGGTCACACCGTGCATCAGATTGAGGTGCGGGAGATTCGTACACGTCAAAAATGACTCACGGATCGTTGTCCTAAAGTATCAAAACAATCCGAATGCGTTTGCTCGGTTTGGCGTATGTCATTGGTGTTGTTTTCCAAAGTTTATCTCAATTTGAAACTGATATCAGACACTTTTAGCCATAACGGTCACCCCGTGTGTCGGATTGAGGTACGGTCGATTCTTACATGTCACAAATGACTCTCGGATCTTTGTCCTAAAGTATCAAAACAATCCGAATGCGTTTGATCGGTTTGACGTATGTCATTGGTGTTGTTTTCCAAAGTTTATCTCAATTTGAAACTGATATCAGACACTTTTATCCATACCGGTCACACCGTGCGTCGGATTGAGGTGCGGTCAATTATTACACGTCACAAATGACTCGCGGATCATTTTCCTAAAGTATCAAAACAATCCGAACACGTTTTCTCGCTTTGGCGTATGTCATTGGTGCTGTTTTCCAAAGTTTATCTCAATTTGAAACTAATATCAAACACTTTTAGCCATACCGGTCACACCGTACGTCAGATTGAGGTGCGGTCGATTCTTACACGTCACAAATGACTCATGGATCATTTTCCTAAAGTATCAAAACAATCCAAACGCGTTTTCTCGGTTTGGCGTATGTCATTGGTGTTGTTTTCCAAAGTCTATCTCAATTTGAAACTGATATCAGACACTTTTATCCGTACCGGTCACGCTGTGCATCGTATTAAGGTGCGGTCAATTCATACACGTCAAAAATGACTCGCGGATCATTGTCCTAAAGTATCAAAACAATCCGAACGCGTTTTCTCGGTTTGGCGTATGTCATTGGTGTTGTTTTCCAAAGTCTATCTCAAATTGAAACTAATATCAGACACTTTTAGCCATACCGGTCACGCCGTGCATCAGATTGAGGTGCGGTCTATTCGTACACGTCACAAATGACTCGCGGATCGTTGTTCTAAAGTATCAAAACAATCCGAACGCGTTTTCTCGGTTTGGCGTATGTCATAGGTATTGTTTTCCAAAGTTTATCTCAATTTGAAACTGATATCAGACACTTTTATCCATACCAGTCATGCCGTGCGTCGGATTGAGGTACGGTCGATTCGTACACGTCAAAAATGACTCGCGGATCATTGTCATAAAGTATCAAAACAATCCGAATGCGTTTGCTCGGTTTGGCGTATGTCATTGGTGTTGTTTTCCAAAGTTTATCTCAATTTGAAACTGATATCAGACACTTTTAGCCATACCGGTCACGCCGTGCGTTGGATTGAGGTGCGGTCGATTCGTACACGTCACAAATGACTCGCGGATCGTTGTCCTAAAGTATCAAAACAATCCGAACGCTTTTTCTCAGTTTGGCGTATGTCATTGGTGTTGTTTTCCAAAGTTTATGTCATTTTCAAACTAAGTAGTAAGAATTCACTAATCTAAGGATATGAATCATAAGAAAAGGAGATCATAGATTCTCAATAAGTATAAAGGAAGATATCAATGACCATATAAATATAACATAAGTATTAGGAATTCACCTTCATTGTCCTATTTGTTTACATTCTTCCATCAGGTACGATGCCCATTCGTTTCTAAAGACATTTATATCATCTTCTGAATAGGAGTTTTTGCGACAGTCATAGTAGTACTGAAAAAATATAAATACACAAAGGAATAATAATTATTTTAAATAAATTAGTAATTATTTTCAAAAATACCTCTTCAGGGATGCTAGTTTGTCCATGAAATAGGATCTCTTTCATAAATTTACAAACATAATAACCGCAGTCCTTGTCATTTGTTTGTTTCAGACACTGCAGAAACATTGAGAAAAATAATTAATTTGTTTTGATATGTATTTGGATAGTGAAATCTAATTATATATACCCAGATACTTCTCCATTTGTAGATCTTGTGGGCATTGTCGTCCTTACGCCCTGGATTCATTCCAGCCTTTAGACGATATTCATACACCGCCCTATCATAACAAAATCCTCATTAAAAGATAATATAAATTATATAACTAGATATTTAGTTCTAAAATGTTGGATCTAGTGTATTACAAATTGACAATCGCCATCATCTGTGGTCGGTTAGTTGTATATCCATGCAGTGAATCCAGAAAATAAATCTTTGGGGTATCCAAATTGACTGCAATGAGCATCCAATGTTCCCTAAAAACACAAAAAGAAATAAGTAATGATAGAAATGAAAATATAATTGATATGATTAAAATGTAGAGTTTTACCCTTGAATCGTTGGTATTAAAAAGATCCTGTCAGTCGTAATTCTTCTTTGAAACGTTCTGAGCATATTTGACATCAATTCAGCCTAAAAATTAGAATCTATTTCTTTTCGTTGTGTATAAATGGTGTGAGGACTAACGATTCCAAATTTGTATTCATGGGAAAATCCCTTCAATTCTTTTTCATATATACTCCTGTGAAAAATATGAGATGTATTTATCCATAATTATCAAAGTATATCAGCTTCTGTAAAATCAAATCATGAAAACATACCTCATGTATACATTTATAACTGAGGCGCCTAGCCAGTCGTATGTGATGATCTCAGAAACAGCGTCTGCACTAACGAAATCTATTGTTTCCTCTCCGTACATATCTTTTTCACAAACAATTGTATGACTCTTTCCATCTTTCATTTTCTTATCCACATGAGCTTGCAATGATATTAAATGTGGATATAGAACGGGCGGGGTGAACACGCTCTCAATAGATCGTTTTGATCGGTTGGTTGATCCAATGTTGGAGCTGCTCTTTTGTTTTAGCTTCTCCATTTTATCCTTCTATAATAACATTCATCAGTTCAGCCATTTTCTAATTTAATGTTAAAGGTTATGCTTGAAAAATGAACTGGAAATAAATACCTCCTGCTCGACATGTTTTTTTACAAGATTCGACGGCCATGCAACGAATGTTCCAACAACTTTTTCCACCGTATGAATGTCGTCATCGTCATTTGGCACGGGTAGCTCAGCGCTCGGCTCATGAGCTACGTTAATCGACACTTTGACATGACCGGTTGGAAGTGGTCTGGAGTGTAGCGTGTCATTCTGCATATTGAACACCGTAGCCCTCGCTATAAGCCGATGGGTGGGAGTTGACAGATATAAATCACTGTCATTTTCACCCTGCAAAATATCATTACATTAAAGGTATCGGTGTCTGTGATTCACATCTCACAAAAACGAATATTATAACATTGATTACCTCGGTTAAGTCAGGTCTTTGAGGAGAATGGCTCGCCTCAAAGCTGGTGAGGGGTGCATCTTCTCGCGGGGGTTGTTCTTGAGTTGTTTGTTCTCTTCACCTCTCCTCCATCAAACTCGTTAGCATATTTCCCTGAGTTTGGATTAGTTCTTCAAGGGTAGCTACTTTATCTCTCATTACATGCAATTCTATAGTTTGTTCATCCTCTTGTTTTTTTTCTGAAAATATGTCCGGGGTGACACCCCAAAACCCACACCTCTGACGCGGCCATACTGTTCTGGCTGTTTCAAGGCCGTTGAAAGTATGTCTGCATCCGGTACGGGTGTTGTTGATTCCTGTGACTATGTCAAATAGAAAATATGAAAAAATAAGTAAGCATTGTTATGTAATAGTGATTTAAAGAAAAACAAGTTTATATTATGTCATAATTACGCATATTTCCCACACTTTTTGTGTGTTTTCATCTATCAGTTTCCCCTCTTTATTAACACGAGCCTCCTTCCATAGCACATGGCGTGGAATGGAAGTGACTTGAGATTTTGCTTCATCAATCTGCATATAAACAGAAAAACATGGTTACAGTGTTGTTTTATGTCACATAAAATTATTACAGTACTTTTAAAATACATACCAATTGTTTTTCAATTGAAGCGTATCCCAACCTTTCTTTACGGTAGGGGTACGCTGGTTTTGCTGCCTGTTCTTTATTTTCAACACTCAGTTGCTGTTTCATAAATAAAAACCTATCAATCAATGTGATGAATACAAAAAACGTTACACAACGTGTAACCAAACACAATGTACCTGAAAATTCTGTTCCGCACGACGGTTGAAAAACGTATCCCACATTCCTTGGGATATCAAGTGTGCATAAAGAGGAGGCGGGTGCGGCTTGATTTTCCCTTTGACATCATTTAGATGATGTTTCGTTAAAATTCTGCGAAAGCCTCTATGAATCCTTCCTGCCAGTCTGAAAACATATTCTTTGTGCAAAACATCTACTATAAATGCACTCTGCAAGAGATGATGAAGGGTTAGTCAATATTTCAATATTTCATTTTATTTTAATAAATTAAATAGATGATATCGTAATGTTACCATAATCTCTTCCCACATTAATGTTTTTAACCCACTAACAACATGGTGCCACGACTCTACGTCAATCGGCACGCGTTGTCGAGTGACGATTCCAATGTAGCTACTAAACATGGATTTGTTGGGGTCTACATGTTGGCCTAGATTATTCCATCCCACCTCATATTTGATGACTTTTGCTCTTGCCTTAAGGATTTTTGCTAAAACTGTCAAACTACGGCGCACCTGTTTTTTTTGTTTCACTGGGGTTTCATCGCCTACCATTTCCTCAGTTTCTGCATCATCATTATGTTTCTCTGAAGCGCTAGCATCGGCACTGACACCAGCTGCAACAGGTTGAGAGACCTATTGTACTTCAGTAGTGGGACCAGCTGCAACAGGTTGAGAGACCTGTTGTCTCTCAGAAGTGGGACCAACTGCAACAGGTTGAGAGACGTGTTGTGTCTCGGGATTGGGTGCATCAGTAGGTAAAGAAGTCATTATCTGCAGAACTGGTTTAAAATTTAATTTAGATCACATAAAAGCAGCAACGAACAGATAATAACATAATGTAACACAATCTATATTACAATAAAAATCAATAACCAGATTATTGAACTCCCTTTTTTTTAAAGGTTGATGGGATTTGACCCCTCTATCAACTATCCATATCCCTTCATTGTGGTATCCTCTAACATAAAAAACGTCATCTACATTGGGACCACTGCGAAATGATTGCGAAGTCCCAATGAAAGGGTCATCTTTTGTTGAATTTTCATCTGACCCTTCAGCTGTTTTGGTCGATAACAGAACAATTGACCAGTTTCAGTTTGCAGGATCTGGAACATAAAATACTTGCACTGCCTGTGATGCCATTATAAATGGTTCGTCTTTCTCCCCTTACTTACTGAAATCAACTTTCATGAATCCCAAATCATCTATTTTAACAGCACTCCTGTTATCAACCCACTTGCATTGAAATATCAGAACTTGAAATTCCGTATAATCCAACTCCCATATTTTTTTGATGATGCCAAAGTATGACATATTCACATAAATTGGATTTATGTCCTTAGCACCAGAAACATGCATCGCTTCAGCCACAAGTGTAACCCCACTATTCTTCATGGTACTGTCTTCATCATGTTCATTAGTATAAAATGTATAACCATTAACTACATAAGCATTGTACGATAATGCATACACACTTGGTCCTTCGGCTAGCCATCGAAGTCATTCCGAAATTGACTTTGGATTTTCATCTGACTTCTTAAAAATATGATCTCGAAACCATCCTATAAACTGTCGATTATGTGTATCTGATATCTATTTTTCAGCCCTTGATGGATTCAAGTGCCTAAGAATTTCTTTGTGGATTTCAACATATGGGTCAACGTCGAAACTGTTATGCAAAACATAAAGGTGGGCCTGCTCCCGATCTGTAATATTGATTGTGACAACCTTTCTTCCAGAAATTCCTTCACCCTCAAGCCGCCCAGTGTGACGAGATTTCGGTAAGCCAATTCTTTCCACACCAGACAAGTATTCGGTACAGAATTCAACTGCTTCCTCAACAATATATCGCTCTGCAATACAACCCTCTGACCGACTTCGATTTTTGACATACCCTTTCAAAATCTTCATATACCGTTAAATGTGGTACATCCATCTGTAATGTACAGGACCACATAGTCAAATCTCTCTCACCAAGTGGACCATCAAATGAACCATCATATCAAAAAATGAAGGCGAGAAGAAAATTTCTAATTCACATAATATGACGGCAATTTCTTTTTCCATAGCTGGCAATTTCGCTAGGTCTATAACTTTTCTGCATATAGCTTTGAAGAAGAAACACAGTTTCGTTAATGTATGGCAGACATTCTTGGACAAAATGCAACATAAATCAATTGGAATGAGATTTTTCATCAGAACATGACAGTCATGTGATTTCAGACCTTTTAAATTCAAGTCTCTCATTGACACAAGGTTACTGATATTTGACGAATACCCCTCTGAAACCTTTACATCATTCAAGAAGTTGCAAAACTGATATCTATCCTGCCTGGAAAGAGTGTAAGCAGCAGGAGGAAGAAATGTTCGTTTTTCACCCTTCACTGGTGCCAACTCTTCTCGTATTCCCATCTCAACCATGTCCAACCTAGCCTTAATTCCATCTTTTTTTTTCTAGATGTATTTAGCAACGTGCCGATAACACTGTCAAATACATTTTTTTCTACATGCATAACATCAATAAAATGTCTTACATACAGAAAATTCCAGTATTGTAATTCAAAAAAAATTGATCTCTTTTTCCAACCGATTTTTTTAAGGTTTTTCGAAGCTGATTTACCAAAAGTAGTGTCCACATTTTTAACTTTCTTAAACAATTGACCGCCTGTTAGTGGAGACGGTGCTGTACGTTCTTTTGAACTTCCATCGAATGATGTCTTCCAAGAACGGTACTTATGTCGTCACGGTAGAAATCTGAGATGTCCTAGAAACACAGTTTTCGATGAATGTTTCAACCTAATTGATTGTGTACCTTCTTCGCAAACAAGATAGACTTGAGTTCCTTTAATGCTATATCCTGAAAAATTTCCATAAGAAGGGAAGTCATTTATCGTCCCATACAACATGACTCTCAAAGTGAAATCTTCCTTTCTGTAAGCATCATACAATGTAACACCTGAATCCCAAAATAATTTCAAATCTTCGATCAATGGATCTAAATAAACATCAATATCATTACCCGGTTGTTTTGGTCCTGATATAAGCATAGATAACATGATGTATTTTCGTTTCATGCATAACCACAGTGGTAAGTTATAATTTATCAACATAACCGGCCATGTACTATGACTGTTGCTTTGAAAACCAAAAGGATTCACTCCATCTGTAGATAACGCAAGACGAAGGTTTCTCGACTCCTTTCCAAATTCAGGATACTCATGATCGATTCTCTTCCACTGAGGAGAGTCTGCCGGGTGACGTAGTATCCCATCTTTAATTCTTGTATCTTCATGCCATGTTAATTGTTCTGCAGTCTCCTCACTTCTATATAGGCGTCTAAACCTTGGAATGATTGGAAAGTACCATAAAAATTTAGTAGGACTAGATTCATATTTCTTGTATCGAGAAGCACCACACTTTGGGCATTCTTTAAGTGATTTGTGGTACTTGTGAAACAGTATACAGTCATTCAGGCAGGCGTGTATTCTTTCAGAGATCATACCCATAGAGCGTAGTATTCGTTTGGCATCGTATGTTCGGCTCGAGAGCTCATTGTCTTCTGGGAGCATGTCATTCAAGAGGGAAAGTAGTTTCGTAAAACTGTCGTCACTCCACCCGTTATCTGCTTTAAAATTATACAGCTTCAGTACGGCTGACAATGCTGTATATTTAGTGCAACTAGCATATAATGGCGTCTTTGCACAACTTTTTAACTTCTCAAACAATTTTGGGCAATCACGAAGTTCATCTTCGAAGGTCCTTGTTATTTTCTCAATACGATCTTCATCATCATTCACATCTGTAATCACATCCTCCATATGGTCATCTTCATTGTTCATGTTTGTAATCATATCAAATGATCCATAAAACGCAGTGTCACCCCAGTCACTACTTACATTCGTTGTTTCCCTGTGTTTATTCCAACATGTATAACTTTGATCTATTCTGTGACAGATCAAGTGTACTTCCAACTCATCTGGACTAATTTGTTTTGAATAACAACAGCATAAACACGGACAAAGGGTTTGAGAAGAGTCACATGCATGATCTTTTTCAAACTTGATAAATTCTTTCATGCCTTCTTCATACTCTTTTGTCAACCGATTGGAATTCATCCATTCTTTATTTATATTCATCCTATTTGAAATCCATAGGATGAGTATATATGTTAGAGGAGAAATGACTTCTCAAACCTTTTCTGGATAACCTAGAACTCCTTCCAAGGAAATAATGTGACCATGAAATAATACTTCTTAAACAAAATATGAAGAATTTATAATATTGTAATAAAGACAAAGCTCTTTAAAAACACCCAAAACAACCTCAAGTGTACCTCCATATATGCTAGAGGCTATTGACTAGTAGTGAGTGTCTATAGGTCGATATGATGTGATACATAGCCTCAAGTGTACATAACCTCGATATGATGTGCTACATAGCCTCAAGTGTACCTCCATATATGCTAGAGGCTATTGACTAGTAGTGAGTTTCTATAGGTGGTATAGTGGGGAGACTATACCCTCTTTAAAATAGTGTGAAACACATAAGTAAATAAGGGAGACATCATATAACATCACAAACTACATATATCAACATCATGAGATAAAATACCAAAACATTTCCCAGGAAATATCATAATGATGTTACATATATAATATACATGGTAGTACATAATAATAAGAACAATTATAGCTATCTAAAAAGTAAGAAAAGGGAACAATACCATAAAATAGTACAACCCCTATATTTTCTATGTTTTGGCCTAGATTCCTACTCCAAACTCCATCCTAACCATATAATAATTATAAATCATCCTCAGGAAATGCCCTAAACCAAGAACCTATGACCAAGGAGCATCTACTCGGGTACCCATGTTCCGTGGATGCTGGAGAAGTGTGTGATTACAACTTAGTAATACACTATCAATGGTGTCTAATGAAAACCCAATCATTGATCATAAAGCATAAAGGTGTAGAAGAAATAAGTGAAGTGGTAATAATAATAATATTGGAAAATAATAGAAATGTATCATGACTTTGGTCTCAAGAGGACATCCTAGGTTGACACTACATACTTCTTCCATATCCATTACCTCTGATCAAGGTGTAAGTATCATGTCTCAACTTGGTTCTAAGGCACTTCATCGAGGAAACCATAATCAAGTATCCTGAGAGGAATCTATATGGCTCCAACATGAATTCCATCCCAATAATTCTCAGGAAATCCATTCATCTGGTTTGAACTTGGGGGACCTCCCATAACAATAGTATACTATAATGATTGAAATACTTGTCCCACAATCGAGTAATTTCATACCAATAATAATCAATATAAATCTATAGAGCTCATCCTTCAGTATTTAATAAGGGACACCCTGAATAATCCATGAAATTAATCTATGTCATTAGATAAATAAATACATTACCCAAATACCGGTGGGATCCTCCCTATAGAATTAAAAATAATGAATATATATAGAATCCACTATCTTTCTTGATGAATTCCATTAAATTGGACCTCATCGAATCCAAGTAATTTTCCACTCCCTATATTCACATGAGACACCTGTGGATTCCAAGGCTCATGAATTGAATTCCACACCAATATAAATCATCAAGAATCCAAATAATTACTCCAAGGAATTCCACACCCATCCTTTTCATATGGAATCCAAGGGACTTCCCATGGAATTCAAATTATAACATTAAATTTCAAAAATACCAAACAATCCATTACTTCCAATTAAAATATAAAAAAATTCAACATCTCAATCCATGATTCCTCACTTTAATCCATTTCATATACATACAATTTTAAAACATTAAACTAAGATTTATATTTAATTAATTTTACATTTTTGTTTATGATTTAAAAGGCCATGATCATGATTTAATTCAATTCAAAACTTCCATTTATAATTTCTATGGCCATACAAATTATATATTCCAAAGGGTCATCCTGGAAACCATCAATCAAACTAAACTCATTTACTACCAAGGGCAGCCCCAAACCACCCAAATCAATTCACCCATTTCCAAGGAACTTTCATAATATACCACATTAATGGTCCCAACATGGATAAAACCAAATGAAAACACCAAAACATAATAATAACTAAATAAATCTAATGAAGTAGTGGGAAATCATAAAAAAAACCCATAGTCAGGATCAAAACATAACCACAATCCCAAACCACCCATGGAAACTGAAGATTCAACACGAAGAATAGTTGGCCAAACACTTACCCATTCCAAACATAATTAATTCATGAAAATTCAATTTGAATCACCTTAAGGAGGAGGACCCGGTGGAGGAGGAGAAGGAGGTGTCGACAGCGGAGGCACCAGAGGCAGCGCAGAGGCAGCGCAGAGGCAGGGCGGAGGCAGGGCGGAGGCAGGGCGGAGGCAGCGGAGGCAGTGGAGGTAGCAGAGGCAGCGGAGGAGGAGGAGGAGGAGGAGGAGGAGGCCGTGGTGGAGGAGGAGGAAGCGGAGTAGGTAGAGGATGAGGAGGCACCGGTGGAGGAGGAGGAGGATGAGGCCGCAGACTAGGAGGAGGAGGAGGAAGCGCCGGTGGAGGAGGAGGAGGACGAGGCTGCGATGGAGGAGGTTGCGGCGGCCGGAGGAGGAGGAGGCGGCGGCCGGAGGAGGAGGAGAAGGAGGAGGAGAAGGAGGAGGCGGTGGCCGCAGTGGAGGAGGATGCGGCGGAGGAGGAGGCGGTGGAGGAGGCGGCGACGGCGGCAGCGGCGCAGAGGAGGACTTCCGCGAGAGCTTGACTGGGTTCAGGGAGGAGGAAGAGGACCCGCGGGTTTTTAACAAATCTGCGTGAGCCTTTATCAGCGCTAGTAAAAAGCGCTGATAAATAATCCCTTTATTAGCGCTAAAAAAGCGCTGATAAAGGGGCAAGCCTTTATGAGCACTAAAAAAGCGCTGATAAACGGTACACCTTTATCAGCGCTTGTTTTAGCGCTGATAAAGTTGACCTTTATCAGTGCTTTTGTTAGCACTGATAAAGGCCCGACCCTTTATCAGCGCTTTACTGTTAGCGCTGATAAAGGCAGGCACATGCCTTGCCCAGTTTTGTGGTAGTGGCTGGAAAAATATTTCTCTATTCACACAATGATTTTTTATGTTGAGTTTTTCTCATAATTGGAAATTACATGTATCACCATAGTATTATGAAAATTATCATTTCTCTATAGAGTGGAGCATGAAAATTAATTGAATCATGAGGTATTTTATAGGTTAATTCTCTGACGTAGTGTTGGTGGTAAAATGATTAAAATATATAAGGCTAGATTGAGGAGGTTAAACTCTTAAGTAAAATGCATGAATAATCAATTGAAAACATTGAATATTCCTAACTCAATCCCCTTAAAATTTTGAAACACAAAAACACCCAATTTTATGACATGGGACATAGTCCAAGCAATGATTACAATGAATGATATCATCCATTTTCTCTTTTTTTTTTCAATTTTTTCAATTTTTTTAATACTCCAAAAAGGAACAACTTTATTTTCTTTTTTTTTTCATTTAGGATGAAATGATTGTTGAATATAATTAATGAATGACAATTCATGACCTTTTTTAAAGTGTTAAATGTGTAATAATAGAAATAAAAATGATAAATTAAATATAATATTGTTTTTTTTCTTTTTCTATATTTTTTAATAATTTTTTTATAGGAGAACCATATGAAATAAATAGAGAAAAAAAATGATGACCCAAGCCCAATTTTCTCATTATACACTACCAAAAATAATGAAACAAATCTCAAACCACCCACAAATGAAACACATCACAAAGAACTCAAACGAATGGCCTTTACCCCACAATCAAACATGAAATATCTATTCCAAAATACCATGAGTGAAGGTAGGTAAAGAAAACTTGCTTGTAATGTGGCTTAAACATATAAGGAAATTCATGTCATCTTAGGGATAATAAAGGATAAATGTTGGGTGGGTCTCAATATAATTATATGTCTATCCAAACAAGTGCCTTAGTCTTGTTAAAAACATTTTATGAAATCCAATGCATCAAAAGAAAAGAATCACAAGTTATGGTTCTCACACAAAACCCATGTTTTTATCAAGAAAGTGTGGGTATAAGAAAGAATATTTCAAAATGGTTTATAATACCTCATAGTACTAGAAAAATTATTTTAGTCAGTGTTTCATGGGAATGGATTTCAAAAATTGGTCAAACACATACAATGCTTGAAAATAAAATTCAAGGAAAAATTTTCTCACATCAACAATCATTTAAAATCCATTTTCTCAAAAAAAAATCAACTCTCTAAAATTTAATTGATGTACGAAAAATGATCAGAATATTCACTAAATCTCAAAAACACTAAAAATTTGAAATAAAGGAAAATCGCACAAGAATAACTATGTAGGTTTACACACCCCCACACTTAAAATTTACTACCCATAATTTCAACTCACCAAAAAAATAAAAATAAGGATAGAAAAACAAAGGGATGAAAAGATACAACCTGAATTTATTTAATAGTGGTATCTTTGAGTTAAGCTCCTAGATGCTACCACTTAACCTAGAAAGTATTAAATAAAAAATATACTAAAAATAATGAAAATGATAGAGGAAAGTAATAGAGGATAGAACATGGTTTGGACCCCCCCGAGTGGGTGCTATAATTTTACTGCCCCTAGTCAGGAATTCGTAGTGGTTTAATCCTAATCTGACTGTGGGTGTAGTTTCATTAAGATGAACCACCACATGTTACTTTTCCTAGAATCCATGAGAATAAATTCAGAATGAATAACCTAAAAGAAGATAAGAAAAATCCCAACCTCCAAGAAATAATAAGGAATGAATCTAAGGTCTATAGTTAGAGGGAAAATAAAATAGGGTTACTCCTTGTTGACTTCCATGGATTCCTCCTCCATACAATACACAATTTGTTATAGAGGAGGAAATCACACAACATGCTTCTCTCTCTCTCTTATTCTTCTTAGACCAACACCACTTGAGTGGTGTCTTCCATAACTTATAAGGTCTTCTATATTTGTGATGTGTCAAAAATATTAGTTAAGGTTAAGTTAGAAAATAGTTTATCTTGAATACGATTAAAACATGATGAATTAATAAATAAATATTCACTTTTAAGCAAGTCATCCTGGAAATTGATCTCTTTGGGAAATTCCATTTGCAACTAAATATCAGCAGTTTCATCTTCATCTTCACCTTTAAAATCAAGCACCAGGTGTAGATGCATTGATTTTTTATTATTAAATATGATATAATCACATACCTTTTCATCTTTTACAAAATTGTCCTAATATACATCCAATTCTACTTGATCTCTCACATATGAATTAGTTGTAAAGTCACATTCTTCAACCAACTATAGAAATTTTGTGGATAGGTTCAAGGCTAGTTACTTCATAATTTCATCCTCACATGGATCTTAAATTGAAAATATTTGAAAAAAAAGGTTTGATTTCTCTTTTCTTGATCCTCCTTTTGAGCTGCCAATTCCTTCAAGGAAGAAGAAATAAATTCCATTTGATTCCTCAACTCTTCTATAATTTTTTAATTCTCATAAAAATTATTCTTTAATAATACTTGTTTAATATACTCTTAAATATTGTTAAAATGAAAATCATATGAAAAATTACCTTTAAATTCTATCTTTTAACCAAGAAAATAACAATATGTAATGAAGTTCAATTTTTTTTGGGTTTTTGAAATTTATGTTTTTTTATTTGTTTTTGAAAAACAATTTGTGGAAGTGATTGGACTCCAAAGAAATGGTTCCAAATTAAAGAGAGGTATTTTTCATCAATCCCTCAACAATAAAATATTATTAATTAAGAATTAAATATAGTGTTCTCCCTAGGGTCAATCTCTCACGAAGGCTGCTTAAAAACACTAATTTTTATATTTTACTATTTATAAACTAACTAATATAAAACAAAAATAACTAATATAAAATATGGGTGGGTTTTAAATGAATGAACTTAATATATATATATATATATATCAATGCAAGAAAGGAATAAGGAATAAAATAAAACATGATGGAGATGATAAGAAACCCGACCACAATGCTACTCCACCCTAGATGCAACATTATGATGACGAAGGAGAGGAAAATAATATAATGAGAAGAATAAATAACTGGAAATGAAAATGGGGTGAACCCTACCCAAAAAAATCATAAATATTTAAAATCTCAGAATAAAATATAGAGAAAAATTTAATCACAACAAACTCATGAACCACCACTCCCCCCTCGATCAATAATGAGAGATAGTTCTCCACTTGCATGGAGATTATAAGGATCACGGTGGGGGAACACAAACTAGAAAATAAAAGATAATATAATAACATGAAAAAAGCTACATTAAATATGTGAAAAATATTATAGTATAATAAACCCTAATTTTATAGAAAATGGCCAACCTATGTTACCATCCATTTGAAAAGAAGAAAGACTCTTTTATTGGCAAACTATGTGAAATTTATTGGCTCCAAATCTATACTATGAATGTGAATGGGTGTTATCCCCAATTAATGAATGAATTTAGGAATTTATATTGATTTATTTTTTTTGGTTTTGAATTATATTTCTTCCCACAAAATTTAAGCTTCCGTTGATATGTATGGAGAGAGATATCTCCAATTTACTCCTGAAATTTATTCTGGACTGGTGACCCTTTTTATTCTAACTAAGATGAATTACAATGCATTTATTACCATGAAAAATACATAATCACACACGTCCAAGTTAATGAATGATTTTCCTAAGGGTTTCCTCTATCTCCCTGTTGAATTTAAGCTAATATGAATGGTCCATGTATTAGATGTTGTCCAAACAGTTAAATTATCCATATCTATGAACAGTTTTAAAGGCTTGACTTGTAAAGTTTATTTGGGCCTATAAATGGTTGATTGAGCTTTTGGTAAAGGATAATGAAATAAATCCCAATGACAGTTGAAACCTACAGAAGAAGAATTTTTTAATTTAAATAAGTACAGAAAATGTTATGGATGAAAAATTTGAAATAAATTAAAAAATCTAAAATCAAGAATATTCAATTTTTGAAATTAAGTCCTAAATACTTAAAAATCTATAAAATGTGATAATTTACCTTGAAATAAAACTTTTATGGGATTAAAAGTATTGAAATTCAGAGTAAAATAATGGAAAATATTGACTAATTTAATAGTTTTAGTCCTTATATTTTGATCATGGTTCCATCATTTATATAATTTTAATAATAAAATAAATATCATATATATTAATTATATACATGTTTATGATCATTAAAAAATGAATAAGATTGAAAAATGAATTGGGATGTTCATGTAGAGGGTCAGTCGTATAGACACATGAATGTTGTTTCCTTTTTTCAACTGATAAAACAAAAGAAATTTAAATAATAAATCACCATTATATAATAATAATTATATCATATATATCATATATATTCATTAATTTATCATTTTTAACATCTAAGTAAAATAGAAATGAAAAATGGATCACATTGCTTTGTGGATGTGGTAGTCCACATGTACAAAATATCAACATTATCATTTTAAAAATTTTGTAAGTTAAGAAACTAGATATGATATTATCATCCATTAAGTATAATCATGTCATAAATATCATACATAAAAATTAAAACCATCATAATACCCATTCATAAATGTTCTTGATGATAAATAAATTGTATCACCATGTGAACACAATAATAAGTACATACACAAAAGTGTTATTTTCACTTACCATTTGATGGAAAAGGGTGAACACATATTTTTTTCATAATAATAATAACATTTAATAATAATATAAAAATTGATGTTATTAAATTATAAATAATATAACAGATTTAGAAGAGGTAAATGAATAATTTAAAAGAAAGTGTCTGACTAAGGAGATTACCTCTTATTTGAAATAAATATTTTTGATAACCTCTTAAGGGATCAAGGTTTGGTCTATTGGGAATAGAAACACATATATAATGTATATATTATAGTGGATAGGATAATTTTATAGAGTTTTCTTGATAAAGTGGGCTTGAAGTGGTGTAAAAAAGATAAAGGAGGGCTTCCCTTTTATAATTGAGTAGAGGGGAACCCTTATAATTTCATAAATGATTAAAAGATATTAATGTCACTCTCAAGAAAAGTAGTTTCAAATATCATATATATGGGAAAGGTATGACATTGAGGACTATATATTATCAACCTTATCCTATTTTAATATTTATATATATTTTTAAGAATTTTAATGAAATATTATATTCATAAAATATCTTTATTTCCAATTAAGAAACTAATCATTTAATTCGAATTAAATGAAAAAAATTTGGAATTATAATATAATTATTTAACATAACAATAATATTTCATATTCATCTAAAAATTAGTGCAACACCTTAAATCACTCAAATTATATTATGTTTAATTGTTTTAAATTCATTTATTTTTTTAATTAAAAAAATACATCACTGAAGTCAAATAAGAATTTATGGTCATTATATAATTAGTAATAATTAGAAATAAATTTTTATCATGAAAATAATTTCATTAGTATAAAAATATATACATATATTAATTCATAAATTTATTTTTTCTATGTGGACTCATAAGAGATATTTAAAACTAAGTGAGTAACATTTTTTTAGCTTTCTTTAATTTAAATATTATATGTGCCATTTTCAAGGACAAGTGTATATTAAATAAAAAAAATTCAAGACTATAGTGATAAGGGTAGAATTACCTTCCTCCAATAAGAATTATGATGAAAAATAAATCCTTATAATTTATTTTTATCTTATATTAACCTGATTTTCCCATTATTAAGGTGATAAATATTACCATAGTTACTATTCATATGAACAAAAAATAAAGGGGAAATATGTAAAAAATTGAAAATCATGATTAAAAATATAGAATCCATTTTATCAAATAAAAATTCTTAAACAGTTAGTTTTCTACATTATTTTCTAGGAGATCAAATATAAAAAACAAAATATTACCAAAATTTATTCATTTTTTAGAATGATTTTATGAATAAAAATTTATGGTTATACTTTGATATCGTTGATAGGTTTATAAGTATTGATTAACACTTAATCAATATGGAGTAAATAATTAAAAACTATTAATCCCATGAAATACCATGCAAGAAACCAAAACCATGTGTATATAAAATAAATAACATATTGTATACCATACCCTAATGAATTTTAAAATTTTTATTCAAATCTATTCATGATGATGGTCAGGAAAAACCAATAACCTCTCTCATTTAATTAGTATATACAAGATAAAATGAATCACATGATGATTAGGTGGGATACTAATTTCATCCACAATATGCTGGTATCTCAAAATGAAAATAAGTGAGTGGGAGAGAGCTTCAGAGAATTATTTGGAGTCTCTTAACTCTCATACAACCATCTATATGGAATAAGTATCCTTGTATAGTACATCAACAAAATATCGAGTCACCATGAAATAATTTATATGTTATGAGTTATGCATTCAATTACAAACTAGTAATAACCCTCATTTATTTTTATTCTAAAAATAATTTCATCTTAGGAATTGTATTATTAATGATAGCTAATATAGATGTGATCTAAAAATTAATTGTTAACATTATAGTGCATAATGAAAAATACATTATGATACACCATTAGTTTCCATATATCATTATATAAAACATTACTATATATCATACACTATGATATAAACAAAAACAAATCATATATATATATATATACCTTAGAACATATCTCTATCAAACATTGGTCTAGGTGTTTTCCACTATAGTGTATATGTTTTTTGATATAATGTTTTAGTTTGTTTTGTATTATGCCTTATTTACCTAGATTGGCTAGGTAGATGATTTCCCTCTGGATTGGTTTGTTTTTTAATCTTGTTTCTATCAAACATGATCCTCATGGAGGAAATTTTTGAACATTCTCTCATCATTTTAGATGACTACGATTTCAAACTGATAATTTGGGAGAAGTTTAGGCAGGTTTATGAAAATTTCAATTATTTATTTTTCATATTATGAGGATAATTATCTTTGTTTCATATATGAAATAAATTTTAATTTGTATCAAACTAATTTTTAAATGATATTATACCTAACAAGTTGATCCAGAAGTAAAGCGTCTAAACCTTTATTAAGAAGAAATAAAAAATTACAGATAAGGTGAATGTGATAAAAAAATGTCCTCATCCACCTAACAACATGTCTAAATATAATAATACAAAAAATCATTTCCATAATCAGAGTCACTAATATCCTTCCACTCTGGTTGAGATTTATCCTGATTAAAAATATTAAGCATGTATGTGTCCACCTTCTTGGACATCTTTGAAGATGATCTGGTAGAAATGTTCTTAGGAAGGTTAGAATAATCCTTGTGTAGTCTCCACTTTGAAAGAATATAGGTGAAGCTCTCACATTCAATCATATTTTCCTTTCTACTCCGGATTACCTCCTTAAAAGATGCATGACCACCACTGACCAAAGCCTTAATCGGGGTACCATTCCCCATTTCATCCTTCGAAATTTCCCCCCATTTATTAGATAATTCAGAAGACTGAAAGAGCTTCTAAATTTCCTGGTGACTATCAACATGGTGCTGTGCATCAGTCTAGTTAGGGACATCAACTTGAGAGTGATCAGAGATCATCAATCCCGAAGATCATGTAGGGGTTTCCCCAACTGAAGAAACCTCTTTAACCAAATAAACCATAGGTTCTAAGGGGCCACTATGATCTCTCTTCGGAGACACATACTTAGACACCTGAGAGTCATATTTCCCAAAAATCATCACATTATCCATAATTAAAACTATCTCCTTGAGTGAATGATCATCATGAATTTCGGGATTTGACAAATTCACATCTTTCACTCTTGACTTCAATCCGTATTAATTTTCTAGATGACCCCTCTCCCCACATTCCTCACATGATACATGATTCTGACATGTCTCTATAGAATTTCCAACAGCCATAAATTTATTTCATAAAAGAGGTTTTTTTTCATATTCAACACCAATATTAATGTTATCAGAAGGAGTAAAAAGAGTTACCTTTTCAATCATGGTAGATCTGTGGTCAACCAATACCAACATCCTGGAAAAGTGACCAAACTGGGAATCCTTGAAATCTTTTTCAAGATGAATAGGATTCCTATTTGTTGTGTCAATTTCATACAAAATATTTGGATGCTAAAGGACCCAATTGATCTCATGAAGATGAACCTAGACCTGGGAAAATGAATTTATTACACATGAGACATTAAAGTCCAAGAACCATTCATGCAAGTGAAGATAACTATATTTCAACATCAGAGTACCAAATCTCCATGCACAAAGCTTCAAATAATCTGAAGGAAATAGGCAATGAAAAAAACTGCGACCAAGAGAGATGGATTTCTAGTTAGAGAAACCCCATAAGGTCGAGGTTTTGCAAAACAAATCATCAATATTCCAATGTTTTCCTCCTTTAAGTAAAAAAATACGTGCAATAAAATAATTTTTCCCAATTTTCATTCTCTTAGAAAGCACTACAGGGTAATCCTAAACTCTATAATGTGTCTCCCTTTTTTAGTTATGTTTAAGTGAAAACCTATTTTGGTTTTTTGGAAAATGGATAAAAGTTTCTATAAGGTATTATCATAATAGTATGGGATTCCATTAAAAATTAGATAAAGGTTCTTTGGTATTTATTATTAGGGTTATACATGGTGTATTATTTATATAGTGATTCACTATGTTAGGACCAAGAGAGGGTTGTTTACTAAAAGTTCATATTATAGATAGTGATCTAGGTTATATAATTTTTTATATACTTAGTTTTTGGCTAGTGATATATAATATTACATTATATGAATACTTCTATTTCATTTTCAATATAATTTACCATATATGTTCAACCTATAAAAATCATGTGATGATGTGTAAGAAGAGTTACAACATGTTATATTTAATGTTTTAGAAATTAAATTTTCAATTATTCATGGAATGTGATGACAATTTACATGAAAAATTTATAAGGTGCTCTTATTTAATTTAAGTGTTTTTAAACTATTGAGATAAAATTAAAATCCTTATAGCATCCATTATTATATAAATTGTCTACACAATGAGTTGTTCACCTCATTAAAAATATTCTATTGTGAAAATAATTAGCTAATTCTATCTATTTTTCTTTCATTATTCTTTAAACTAATGGTACTATCATATGATAAAATAATAAAGGTTTAGTAAATTATATTTTTAGTTAACAGTATTAGTGAATTACGTAGAAATACTAGAGACTTTAGGCCATTTCTAAGGAATAATCATCAAGTATAATGATGTTTAATGGTTCAGTCAATAGTAAAGTGTTATCATACTTATTTTCTACATTTTTAATAAAAATATACCTTGTATATCTCAAATTTTTTGTTTTTTTTCAACATTTAGATTTGTTATAATAAATCAAAAACACACTAGTACAAGAGAGGAAACTATTGAACGTTTCAAAAGAATAAAAAAATAGAAAAATATAATTTTTTATGATAAGAATATTAAATCTAGTGATAAAAAATAACATCATCTGTGATATGGCATAGTTGATTCTACATCATAGCATTATGTACTTCAAAAAAACAAAACATGAAATTGATATCTAAGATATACTATACAACATATTTTAGAGAAAGGGATCATACCACATCCAATTATATGATGATATTGAAAACTAACATATATTATAAAATTCATTTTAATATATTTTATAGTAGGATATATTCATATCTTATCCTTCATTTTAAAATGTGCAGAGTGATACACAATAATGTAAAAGTGATTATGGTGTAGAGTTATCTTTCTAGAAGTGATCTCATATATTGATTTCAATGATATATATGTAATAATATTAATAGTAATTTCACGTTATGGATAGTGACATCACATTGATAATATCATAGGCAGTGATATAAAATATGTCATTTTTTATGATATATTGTTTAAATTTTTTTTTTCATCTATGGAATGGATTAATAATTTAATAATCAAATATAAATTATAAACAAAGACAAAATAACTTATGATATAATTTATAACCAAAAAATAACTAAATTTATAATTTTGAGTACCATAATATAAAAAAATATCTTTTTACATGATGATTGTTCATTTGTATATTAATAACGTGATAATGTTCTTATAGTAATTATCACATCAAAATGTAATAACATTTCACTGATATATTGAGAAACTAGATATTCTAAGATAATTTTCATAAACAAATTTTATTTTCCTTGATAAAATTTGTCTAAAGGGTAATTGATGATGTTTGACTATTAGATGTCAAAGTATCATTAGACATTGATACTTATTCTCATGAATTTTATACATAGTGATCTCCAAGCAGGTATGTTATGAGGAATTACTGGCCAAAATTAATTAAACATGTTTGATGTGTCATTGGGCATTATAATTGATGGATGTGTGTATTGGTAATTAAACATGAACCTGTCATTCATCCATTTCATGAATCACATACTTAGATGTATGGATGGAAACCATGGTGAAATATGCCCATAGTGAGGTAGAACAAGTTCAGTGTGTCATAAATGATATGTAATTAATTGAAAAAGTCAAAAAAGAATTATTCCCTTCTATATTACTGGAAGCATATATCTCTTTAACTTTTATTGAAATGAGAGAGTCTGAAAAAATTCATGTATATGTTAGTTTATAAATGGGTTGATTTCAAAAATAAAAAGTAAGAAAAAAAATTATATTGGGTGATGATTCAAGATTTCATCCATATAGACGAGACATCAGAAGATAAAAAGTTTAAATTAAATGAAATAATTTGTATAAAGGATATTGTAGTTTTTTCATTAACATCCTTCATTATGGTCCCTTGAAAAAGAGTATATTTTAACATATTTTTTAACATAATTAAATGATTTAATTCCCATTAATTTCATAATTTATGGGTGATTATCACATATTTTGTTTACAGGTTTGATAATGGGATTAATATGACAACTACCTAATTTATGAATTTTATTATGTAAATAATTATTATATGGTTAAATGTTTATGTTAGAGACATAAAATGTTTTTAGTTAAATTTGATTAATTATAAATATTTTAACATATATTATACATAGAGTGTATTGGGTTTCTTTACTATGGGCCTACGGGCTTGTAATGGGTTTTCCCTAACCCATTTCAAAAGGGATATTTGTTATCTTTTTATTTTTTTAACAAATGGGATTGCCTCCAACCCTTATGTTATATTATATATAGGGTGAAATTTAATATTATACATGATACATAAAGATAACTCCAAGGATCCACATTACACTTAATAAATTTCTGTTTGCTGGGGAAGAGATATAGTTGATATGTGAGGACACATATTTCACTTTGGGAATGAAGGTATAACAACATATATAATGATAGAATAAATCATTTTCATATTTATTAATATGAATTAGTTTTTTATATTAGTTATAAAAATATTATTTACTTTTTAAATAAAAAAAAGTTTGACTAAACTATTTTATTATAAGGTTTCATTTAATAGTTTAATTTAAAAATTTTATCTTTTAAATTTTAAATTATGAATATAATTTTTGAAATAATAATATAAAAAATTAATTCAGGTGATATTATAAGCTTTTTGAAAAATATGGATTTTTAGTGAATATTGAAAAATATGGATTTCTGTAAAAAAAACCTTTTATTTTAAAAATATATTAGAAATTTAAAAGTCCCATAATGTTTTAAATATTATTTAAAGTAAAATAAGTATTTATATTTATACTTAATAAACTTAATTACACTTAAATAAAAATTATATTGGATTTTAGTATATATTTTTTAGGGTTAAATATGGGATTTGTTTTCAAAACTGTTTTAAAATGAAAAATGTTTCCCTATTTTAATTTTTTAAAATAATATGTAATGGGGAATGATTAAAATGAAATGTATATATTATATATCTCTAAATATTCATTTCTTTTAATACAATGACTATTCTTGGTCATAGAGTAAATATTAAACCAACTTTTTCTCAACAAATACTCTTCCTGAAAACCTACTTCTTTGTTACGACTAGGGGTATTGTTTGAAATTTAATCCATCTAATTCTAAGAATTGAATTTGGTAAAATAGATTATATATCTGAATATAAAAATTTATATTTTCTGATAATTTCAATATAATTTTTTACCAAAATTAATAGTGGACACAATAAAAATTAACAGTTGCGATACAGGTAAAATTGGATGAATCGGGGGTAAAACTAAAAGGGTAATGGTTAAAATGACCTAAAAACTTGTTTAAAGTCTATTTTATATACATATTTATACCTCATGCCTTATTTTTTTCATAATTTTTTATTATTGGATCCTTATCACATGAAAAAATATTGGTGGAATTCATTCTTTTGAAAAATTACAAGTGTCCCATTCACATCCCTTATAAAAGGCCATCAACTCTCCACCTATCTTAAGACCAAAAAACCCATTGTAATAGAAAATAACTTCCCAAATAGATTTAATACTACCATAATATCATCTTATAAGACTTATTTTTCTCATCAATCCAACAAATTGAGGATTTTTTTCAAACCAAAAGAAGTTACCCGAAGAAGAGGTATTGTTCTTTAACAAGTGTTTTAATTTTTTTTATTCTAACACCCCATTAAATTCATCTTAAACCATTATTAAATAATAAAATCAGTATGTTCCATATACATAGATATTATCATGTTAATTTCATAACCTAAATCAGTCTCTTATTGCATAAAATGCAATATGAACTCATCATTCATGTATACGGTGGACTATAGCATTGCAAACCAATATAATTCATTTTTCTATTACCACCTCTCAAGGATGGGTATGGTGATAGGAATAAATTATATATATAATATTTTTATAAAATTATTATAAATATTTATTCGATATACTTTATATACATTTATTAAATTTCATTCCATAGGGGATGTGATGATGTCGTTCGTGTGTACGACATACTAGTGCCTCAAGAAGCGATATGATTCATTTTCACTAAATCTTTACATTAAAGGTAATAAGGGTAAAAATAATTAATATATCTGATATAAATGTAATTATTATTATATTAATTAATTTTTTATCATTATTAAAATATAATATATCATTTTATTTCTTATCTTCTCACTCATTAATAATTGATGTATAAATATGACAAATAATTCATGATTAATATTATGCATATATTTAAGTAATAACCTCTTTGATCATAGTCAACCTACCATAGTAATTTTTTACATATAAGCCGAATATAGACAAAACATTCATTATAAACTTAAGCGATTAAGTAATTTTATAAAAAAAATGGTAATTAGTGAAATAAATGTAATAATTATATTGAAAATGGTTCTAATTAAATTTAATAATTAAAATAAGTTTATAATTCAGGAAATTAATGACATATTTGACAAGTTAGGCTCAATGGAAGGTTCTTCATCTCAATATCCTTTCGTTGAGGTATATTATGATGTTATGAACCTATATTATATTAGAAGGATTATATATAGATGATTTTATATGTTATATCATAAAATTATATATTCCAAAGTTATTTAATGTTTTTATTAATTATATTCTTTTGTGGGGTATATGATTCGAATATTTCCTATAGACTTTTCTCAAAAAATTCCTACTTTATTGTTTTATATCCAAATCATTATTTTAAATGTCCATGTTTTTAAAATTAATTTATGGAAAAAAATTTATGGAAAAAAATTATTTATAAAGTAATTTTTTTGTTTATTTTTACTTTATTTTCAAAAAAATCAAAAGAAATATGTTTATGTTTTTAAAAAAAAACCATTTTGAAAAATGAGAAAAAAATATGTTCTACTCGTAACATACGAGGCCACAATGACTTTTTCCACCATTATTGATATTATTTGATTTTTGGATTCTATTCCATGCCTTTATGTTTTCTTCAATGAAAATACCACTTTCCCTTTTATTTGGTATTTTGGTATTGAAGGTGGGTTTTTTAATGAAAATTTTATTTTGATATCTGAAAGTGATTTACATACTAGTTTAAAGGAGTTTTTCAAATTTATTGATGAAAAGTGAAAGCATAAAAAATTTATTCATTTTGTGGTTTTTGGAAATTATATATAATGGGTACACCCAAATATTGTGGGGTGATCCCATTATATATTATATGACAGGTTTGAAAAGATAATACTACAATGCATTGGATAATGATTTTGTTATATGGAAAATTATATTGAAAGTTGGTTGTATGATTATTCCAAATTGTAAGGGTTTTTAAGGGTTCAATGAGATGTTTCTCAATGTATCTACATGACTTTTCTATGAATGTAGATTATTTTTCATGGACATAATTTTTTCAAAAAGGTAATTTAAATTATCTTTTTTAAATAATGATAATCCCCCTTTTGGGAAAATTGTTTTTTTTCTAAGAAAAGGGTTTTGATGGGTTTTCTTATTTTTTACTGTGCTAATGGTTTTCATATTTTTTTGTCCCTTACTAAGATATTTTTTCTCCTCCCATGAACACATTAAAATAACATCTAAGATGATCTTTATATTTTTTAAAAATAATTTATAATTAAATAAGTCAGTGTAATGAATCGTAATAATCATCAATAAATAGTTAATAAAATATGAAATAAATATATTAGAAGATAATACCGTTTTTAAAGGTATAATTTATATAAAGGAAATTTCTCTATTCTCGGTAAATATCATTTAACACTATGGAAAAATAAATGCGTATACTAATTTTTTATGATGATTATTTTTATAAGAATCATTCTTTTGCTACCTAATCATGATTCTACATAAACACCATTTCATAAGGATTTTGAAACTATGTAAGGATGTGGAATTTTATAAAAACTACTTCCTAAATATAAAATAAAACTACATAAGAAACATTTTTATAATTCATAAGAATTTTTTTTGATGTGTTTAAACAAGGTCTTTTACGACCCAAGGATCATCCGATAATTATAAAAAATTTATTTGATTATATTCGCATATGATTCATAACCAAAATTTTACATATGTGTATTTTTCTCAAAAAATATCTCATAAGAAACATACCAAATGATAATTTTTTTTTAAAAATTAATATATAATTAATAATCAATTCAACATCATTATTTTCTTCTATAAGTAGTGAAATATTCAAATATTAAAATAATTTGGAAATTATTTGAGAAATTATAATCATCATATTATAACATTAATGTGAGGTATTGTAATTAACAAAACATAATGAGTAAGTGATAGTGGATAAATATTTGAGTCAAAAATTTCCCCCTCTTTGATAATTTCAAAACTAAATATAATTATAAATTCTCCCCACTTTTAAAATTATTCCAAATAGTTTATGTAAAAGATATATAAAAATAAAAAATTCATGCATAAACATATAAGATCAAGTATAAAACATGTTATAATGGATTTTATCATAATAATAATAGTTTTAATTAAAATATATTTAATTATCAATATCCACTTAAAATTATTTATTCTAAAAATAGAAATTGATTGAAATTAAAATGAATGAAAAAAAGTAAATCTCCTCCTTAAAATTAACTTCCTTCATTTGAAAAAAATCATATTAGTTTTTTATAGATTTGAAATTTCAGCTGTGTAAAAAAGTGATAAAAACCTCTAATATAGGAATTTAAAAATCTACAAGGGGGAAAACATGTGAAGATATTTTGGAAGTCACTAAAAAGACGTTTAATAAATTTAAAGTATCAAATAATTAATTTACTTTCTAGTAAACAATATTATAAAATTGATTAAAGTAGGTATAAATGATAAAAAATTTAAACATTTAAAACACCACTAATACAACATGATGAAATGATAAAATTTTATATTCTCAAAATTCATTACTCCCAAAGGTTTAGGGAAGATATCATCCAATTAAATATTAGTTGAAAAAAATTCAATACAGTATTACCTTTATAAACATGAAATATAATCAAATAAAATGAAACATATACATGTTTAGTTCTAGAATATTATAACGAGTTCATAAAAAATGAAATAGAAGAAGTGTTATTATAATAAATAAGAATTTTTTAATACAGACATTAAAATTTACAAAATTTTATTATTTAATAAAAATTAATCACAATAATTAGAAAAAAATATATTCATATTCGATTGTTGATAAAGAAAATGAAATTGTTTCTTAGATATTTATGAAATGAAAAGTTTTTCATGAAAATGAATCCTTCAAGATATAATATCTTTAAAAATACCACAACCTATGAAATTTTAATAATTATTGTAAAAAAATAAAAAAATATATCTATAATGAAACAATATAGAATTAAAAGTTCCATTAATACATTTAATGATTATTTTGATGGCCTTTAAATGAGATTTTTTAGGATAAACCCTAAATATAGAACACATATATACAAAAAACATAAAACTAGGCCTAGAAGTAGTGAAATAAAGTATTCTTATTATCATTCCTCTAAATAGTTTAACATTAATATATTTTCCAGAAATATATGACCCAATTTACAATTAGTAAACATAGTGGATGTAAAAGTTTAATAAGAATCATGTCAATTTTTTTAAGTAATTATTTAGTATACATGGATTGATTAAAAAATATTGAATCTATTATTTGATAAATTTTATGTCCTAAAATTAATCTTAATCCTCCCAAGAGACATATTTTAAAATCCTTTTACCTTAAATTAGAAAATTCATTACTAATAAATTCACTTAGTGAACCAAGGACAATATCGTCAACATAAATTTTTATAATTAAAATTTCATTAGAAAAAATAGTAATAAAAAATATTTTGATCTAATATAAATTTATTAATAACATTATTAAATAAAATTGAAGAAAACCTTTCATATAAATATTTGTGATCCTTTTTAAGTCCAAATAATTTTTTTATAATTGAAAAACATGATTATGAAATTTTTATGTACATATCCTAGTGGTTTATGATATAAAATTCATTAGAAATTAAAACTTTAAGAAATAAATTTTAACATTCAATTAGTAAAATTTAACACCCTAAAAATTAATAAAATTAAATAAAACTCAAGTAAATTTAATCTAGAAAACTCAAAAAAAATAATCAAAATCTACAACTTCTTCTAGATAGAAACATTGGAAAAATAATATTTCCTTATTGCTTACAATTTGACTAGATTCATCAAATTTGTTTATAAAAATCCATTTAGTTAAAATGATATGTTTTTATTTTAAGGGATTAAGTAAATAAAAAACATAATTACTAGTAAATTTATTATGTTTTTATTATAAAAAAACCAATTAACATATTTTAAATCTCCATTAACATTATTAGATAGAAATGTAGAAACAAAATAAAAATTTACAAAAAAATTCAAAATTTATCTCATAGTTTTAATTTTAGATTCACTATTACCAATAAATTTATCAATAGGGTGATCTTGAATATTATTCCAAGATATAGGGTAACATTGAGAAGGAATAAAATACTGGTTAAAAAATACATTATCATGATGTTTGTCTTCACCAAAATTATATTCATTATATTATTCTTCAAAACACTCTAGAATTAAATTCTTTTTATCTTTATCATTAAATTTTTTTACACGAACATATTAATATATATCATAGTTATTTTATTTGAAAATTTATTTATATTATTAACATAATAGTAACCTAAAACAATTCCATTATAACATGTAGCATCAAATTTATCCAAAAAATCTTCAATACTTATAATTAAATATATACATCCAAAAACTATAAGATATCCAACTCTAGGTTTAGTTTCTTTCCATAAATAATAATGGGGTTTCTTTTAAATATATATAATTATAATTTAATTTAAAATATTGAAATAAAAAAATAACTTCATCCAAAAAATACATAGGTAAACTATATTAACACAGTATTGTTATTAAAATTTCTATTACACTTTATTTCTTTATTTCAACAAATCCATTCTTCTATAGAGTATTATGTGCCAGAAAATTATATAAATAACCACTTATTTTTAATGAATCTTTTAAATTGAATATTTTAAAATTCACCTCTTATATAACTATGAATAATTTCCATCATGGAGAGTTTCTAATTATGTAAGAAATTATATTAAATTGTATATCTAGATAATGTTTAAATCTTATTAAATTGAATTTATACCCATGTGAAAGTAATATAATAATATATGATAAATAGTTTGAACCAATTTCCTCGAAGAAAATTATTTTGAGTAGGGATAAGTCAAGATGAAAAAACATTTAAGGTTATTTTGATTTAAATTCCTAAGCTGGACTAAACAATATTGTTTACTATTTTTCTTTCATTAATTAATTACAAATATAAGACTTTTATTTCATCAATATTGGTAATTGAATTAATTTCCCTAGCCTATAAATTTTATAAATCAATGTTAAATTCACATGACCTAGTATATAATGAAAAATTATAATATCATTTCTCACAATATCAAAACACTTAACAAATTGAACTATTATGTCATCAAGGTTAACAAAATATATATTTTACTTTTCGTTATCATTAAATAATAATTAAATATCCATAAAGACAAAAAAATTATCATTTTAAAATTTATAAATCATACCATCATCACATAATTTATACATTTTAATTTATTTATATTTTACTAAATCAATATATAAAACATTAAAAATAACTTTAGAGTTAGAAATAAAAATTTCACCAAAATATTTTACTTTTATTTTGAAACTATTTCCAAATTCCACCACATCTCCATAAAATCTATATTTAGAAATACATTTTTATGTGTGTTTGGTAAAATTATAAGAGAATTAACTTGCCATATACCATAAAATATCATTCATACATCCATGACATTATTATTGAAAATTAAATTAATAGATTGTTTTTGTAAAAAGATAATTTGGGTCCAAAAATATTAGTAAAACAATCATTAGGCAGTGATATAGATTTAATTTAGGTATTAAAATGTACTTTTAATGATAAATTCATATAAATATAAGTCATACTATATTACAAAGACTGTGGAAATCATTGGTAACATTCATTAGCATGGTGGCCCACCATCATACATATAAAACATATAGAAGTAGACGAACATCCATTTAAACTTTTCACAAAATAATTTTGATACATATAATGTAATTTACTATCATATAAAATAAAACGTTTTTTAATCATATGTAGTGATATAATTTTGTTATATCTATTTCTTCCATGAAAACAAGTCGATATATTTTTGGTCAATCTTCTAATACCGTCTTTTAGATATTCATTAAAATTATATATGGTTAATAAATCATATTAAAAATTTTCATTTGAGGTAGAATCAATATTTATTTGTTTTAATTTTCTTGTAAATATCATTGTTATCCTATGTAGCATTATTTTTTTTTATTCTGAGATTATTATATAATTAAATAATTCTAAGGATATCATTTATTTTGCTATCAATGTTTTCAGTAAATTCATCATCACATAGATTATCAAAATAAAAATAAAATAAATAAAATACTTAACAAAAAATTGAATAAAAAACCTCATTCAATGATGCTATAAAATACCAGTTACCCGATTCTTTCATATTTATAGATTCATCACTAGAATAATATTATTTAGTCTAACACTATATTTTAGCTAAATTATTTTCCTATTTCTTTTTGAACTTTTTTTATCCTTCTTTAATTTCTTATAATTTGGAAAATGTGGCTTGATATTACCTTTCTTTATAGATTCAAAACATATAACATATAATGTATTATAATTAAAGTTATTATTACATTTATTTTATCCAATAAAATTATCCATATGATATTTCTTTCTTGATATTTTTTATGAACATTCCTTTTAATTCAATTTTAACCACTCGTAAAAATTTGATATATTTCTTCGTTTTCACTTCCCAAATGTTAATAATCAGATGGGTAAGAATAATAAATTAACATATTTAAAAGCTAAACCATTTACTTTTATATTTTCTTCTTTAGGAATGTTTTTGAGTTTTATTTATTATTAAAGTAGTGACCAAATAGATCATCAGGAGAATACTCATTGAAGTTATTTTCTTCATTAATGAAATAATTCTTTCCATTCCACTTTGATAAATATCTTAAAAAACATTAAACTAGCTCAATGTTTTCTAATTCTTTTGTAGGTAATTCATTCCATTTATAATGATTGAAAAACTATGGATTATTTTTATGATAGTTTTATCATCTATTAATTTAAATATTGATATTCAAACCAAATAATTCCATTATTTTTTCTTATAAAATTATCTGAACCCATGTGTGTAATAAGAAAAAATATGAATAATACATTATAATTTTGAAAGTAGAAACCTGACTACAAAAATTATATTTATATCATAGTGAAAGGTATTCATAACCTTATAACTAAAAATATATTTACCAGTATCACATTTTAAAAGAGTATTAGGTTCAATATAATTTAATCTATATGGTTTTACCAGAGAAATCCAATGATCAATGATGAGTTCCAAAAGATAGGATTCTATTTGAGTATACTAGTATCCATTGATTGTTCCATCAAAGTGAGGTAGTTTCTATGTAACCCACCCATCATGTGAACTAGTACCCACCATCATAAATATATTTTCCATATATAGTTAAGTGTAGGAAAAGATAAGTAATAAAAAATTTATCCCCCAGAGACAATGCTTTGATACCAAATAGACACAAATCATAGATGGGATGGATCTGATACCAAATGTTAGGATATTAACTATATAGATGATATAATATAGGGGATATAAAATAGTTTAAAAAATATCAAGAAATTAAATTAGTTTAAAAATTCAAATTCATGAGATATAGAAATAAATATTGAACCCAAGTTATTTTGTTATAGCAGTATAGATCAAAGTGATCTTACATCCACTCTTCACTTTTCTACTCATAATGAGAGAAATCATATATTGTAAAAGGAATTTAATTTTATGTGGATTAACATCCCTATTTGAAAATATTTTTTCTAGTGGAGGCACACAAAATGTAACCATAAATTTTATAGGGGATTCATAATTTGATTAAATATGTAACTTTTTTAGTGGTATAGCTTGATAAAAGAATATAAATTCTTTTATAAGATAAAAACATAAACCAAAATATAGTTAAAACTTATACTAACTGATAAAAATAATTAATAACAAAAAAAAACTAGTTGAGGTAGTTAATGTAGAACAATGGTAACCAAAAACCTAACCTTGAGTAATGAAACTATTTGTATCTCCAATATTTAATCAACTGATAAGGATTTAATTCTTCCATATAAGTCATTCAATATTTTGAAAAAAATTATTATTTCAAGATTAGTTGTATATTTTTATTCAACATTGATGCCTCATATACATATATTCTATATAGATTATTGTTCCTCTTAAAGAGAATCTATGATTATTATTGAAACATAATGAAGTAGGTAGTATAATTAAAATAATGAGAATTTCATGACCTCAACCACCAGGGTCGACCTGGCTAGAAGAAGGACAAGCTGCAACTTCCCCAAGTCCACCACCATAGGCTAGGGGATAAGGACTTGTGATGAAAGGCATAAATAAAATGGAGGCATTTTTTATGTACCTGTATTCATGAATCCAACCATATCCATACAGAAGTGGTGAGTAATAATAATAAAATGAAAACAAATATACAGTAAAAAAACTATACATGTAATTACCACTAAGGAAATGAAAAATAGTGCGATAGTGAAATCCAAAAAAGGGAAAAAATTTATTCCCAACTAGAACCGATGTACCAATCTAAAAATATATAGAAAGAAAATACTGAGAGAGAATGGATTCATAACTTAAAGCCCTTACCACCATACACTTTCAAATGTAAACAAGTATCCCAATGATCCACTAAAATAACCACCAACCTATCCATCATTAGTGAATGACATGACAGGTGTAGGAAAATCCTATACATGGGTGAGTATACCCATTCCCAGTAGGATTCCCCAACAACTCTAGGAGCGAGGAATAGAAGATGCAATAGATTTTTTCATCTAAACCACACAGAAATATGGAAAATGAATCCCAAAAACAACATATATATATTTATATATATATCTCTCTATGTGTGTGTGTGCTTATAAAATAAAACCACTTGAGAGAGATAAGGGGTCTTTGTCTCACATCCCAACCTAGAAATATAGTTTAACAATAATTCCAATGATCCATCATTGATTCAAACCATCTCACATGTCTATCCGACGAAGCTGTGGGGAGGGTTCTCACCTCCCCATCGATATACATCATGGAGGGGACCAATCTCTAAATATATGATCCATTACATGATATGATAGGAGGGTGAAACTCAGTAGGTAGTGGAAATTTTTTCTAATACAAATGGAGGGTTCCAGTCAGTAGGTTGCAGAACCATGACATGATACGATAGTAAGGTTCCACTAAATATGTAGAGGATCCATTCCCTAATATAGAATGAAGGTTTCACTAAGAAGGTATATGATCCATGCATTGATCCAATAAGAGGGTGGAACTCAGTATGTAGAAAACTCATTCCCCGATCTAACAGGAGGGTTCCACTTAGTAGGTTGAGAACCCATGCCCTGCTCCAACAAGAGTGTTCCAATCAATAGGTAGAGAACCCGTGCCCTAATCTAATAGAATA
The DNA here is from genome assembly GCA_963277665.1 of Viscum album. Taxonomy (NCBI): domain Eukaryota; kingdom Viridiplantae; phylum Streptophyta; class Magnoliopsida; order Santalales; family Viscaceae; genus Viscum; species Viscum album. The sequence goes on from OY728136.1 coordinate 878,065,077, forward strand.
CTGCCACTCTGTAGGTTAATGACCCATGTACTAATACGATAGGTTGGTTCCACTCAATAATAAGAGGATAAAATCCCTAATTTTATAGGAGGGTTCCACTTAACTAGTAAGAGGAGTATGGGGAATTGATAACCTCATACACTCTATGATGATACTTCCCACTCACTACTATTGTTGAGTGTCTTCTAAAGAATGATTTTGACCAGAAAATCTTGCATCATATCTCAAAATACACTACAAAGGACACCATTGAACTTTTAATGAAAAAATACTAAGGATAGACCACTAGAGTTCCAAAAATCAGAGTCCAAATGAAGGAGATACGAGAGGTAAAATATTCTCAAGTAGTATACTATGAGTAAAAGGGTACACATGAAGTGTGGACCCATCCTCTTCCTAGATGTGTCATTTCTAGAACATAGTTCACTATCCATGTAGTATTACACTTCATTTAAGGGGTCCACACAAAGTGTTTCCCAACTACTCTGCCTAGTTTTCCCTCTCTAGTACATGACTCACTGGCCATGTAGTATTACACATAGTCTAAGGGCATTACATAGAATTTCTTAGCCACACAGGCCATGCTCATGCTATCCAGGTCATGCCTATGTACAATGGACATATTCTAGTACACTATGTGCTACTTTCCATGTCTGTTACCGTGTACTCCTAGAGTATACACTTGGATGAAAATTCAAGGTAACACATGGTGTGGGTTTCCCACATTTTGTGTTATATTTAACTCACCTAGAAACCATTGTTGCTGCTACCAAGGGACAACACAATGTGTGTTCTTAAGACTACATGATCTATACTCGAGTTTTACAAAAAAATCCATATCCATTATATGGATTCATGATCTTTAATTTCCACCACAAAGTGTGCCATTTGAACACTCAAAATTGAAGGTGAAGATCATAAATAGTCAATTCCATCCATCTGGTGGTCATAAATCTTATTTTTGATCCTCCTATCAAAGATTTCATCACCTCACGTGCCTCCCATTCATCATCCTTTACCACATTAGATCTTGAATCCATGAATCTATCCCCATTACCTGTAATCCTCAATTAATCATCCTCAAAAATCCAATATGGTTATTGTGTGCATAGCCAACATGAATCCAGAGGTATGATAATGCTTAGAATCTCTAAAAAATAGTCAAATTGTGACCCCATGGTCCAATGATGTAGAATGAGAAGAACATTTGGGGTAAAAAAATAGTAACATAAGTGATAATGTTATTGGCCAATAATTTTTAGCCAATGATCAAGGAATTGGGTATTTTTAGGGATGATTTCATGGAATAGTCATGATTAAATTGAATGAATAATTTATTTTGATACATGGGCTCATGAAAAGGATTGGAGAACATGAGAAATAAAACTAGATAATTTAATCATTTATTAATTAATTAAAAATTAGAAAAATCCAACAACTTACATTAACTAACATGATATTGGATTATTATTTGGTGAATTATGAATTCACCAATTATGGGGGAGATCTATTGTGTTTTATATTCCTTAATTCACCTTGACATGGTATCTGATTGTTGTCCAATATCATTCTACCTATGAAGAATGGTGGATGACCCTTTCAATGATACCAGGGTTATGTGGATATCCATAAAAATTATCCATAACATTCTAATTATATAGTAAATTAACTCTAGTGTGTTAAATTAATGAATGAATGAATTTATTTAATTAATTCACTTAATGTACACGAAAATGACTTCCATATATTAATGTTCAGTTATGTCCAATATTCAGTCATTATTAGGGTAAATTTCATGCTCTGGAATAATTTTGGTTCCATATTTTTGATTCGAGACTTTATTCAAGAGGTATTTCATTATTTTTGAAAAAATGTACATGCATGATATAATATATATTTAGAATTTTTATAATATTAATTCAAGGATCGATGGGACCCAAAATTGTGTATTTTCTCATCATGTTACTCCAAGAATAATTCTTAATATATTTCAGAGACTTAAAATGTAAAAATGGGGTCTCTATTTTATTATATACTTCAATATTTTCATCCCTGTAAATAAAAAAATAGGTTAAAACATGGGATTTTGAGCCCACATTAAGCTATCATACTCCCATTATCTCTCCTTATTGCTCCCATGATGCCAAAATACTTTAACTAATGGAATTTCCTACCAACACATGATCCTATCTTTCCAATATTTCATCATTTTGGGTACTCCATGAAGGTGGATCTATCCTTGATGTATAGCTCAATGTATTCAATAATGTGCGTAAGATCATATAGGTATCTCCTCTTCTACAACACATGGAAAACATCATGCCCCCTATCTAATTATAGGGGTAAGGCCAGGGGGTAATAAACCTTTCCAACCCTCTTCAATATAACTAATAGTATGATGGACCTCAGTGATAACATTCCTTGAGGGCCAAATCTCTGTAATCCTCATCATGGATAGATAATCAAGAAAACATGATTTATTGATCATTCTCCAAAGGCCTTCAATGTCAATCTTCATAATATTTCTACCATCTCTACACAATCCTCATCTACTCACAGATCACATGGACCTTCACCACTATCACTTACACTATCTCTGGTCTAATAAGAGATTCCTCACTAATCTTATTCTTACATAAGGGGGACCGAAAATGTCTCCCATACAAGAACATGAATGAATTGATGCTAATATTATAGTGATAGCTATTATTATAAGAAAAATCCACCAAGGATAGGTTATCTTCCTATATTTGCTGAAGTCTAGAACATAAGACCTCAATATATCCTCCAAAACCTAGATAATGCACTCCGGATGCCCATCCATCTAGGGTGAATATATGTACTCATCCCCATCTAGGTCACAAATTCCTCTTTCATACCTCTCTATAATAGTGACACAAACCACACGTTATGGTTAGAGATAATCATATAAGTAATTCCATAAAGATATATAATCTCATGCATGTACAACTACCCAAAAAATACACTGAACTATGGTCCCTAATAGAAAATAAGTGAAATGATTTGATAAGTTAGTCAACTATCTCCCAGATGGACCCATGGCCTCCTGATGTTCACATAATAATTTTCAAAAAATTTATAGATATTCCATACCACTTCTACTATGGGATCTCAAGAGGCTTCAACAAACATACCAGAACCTAGTGCTCACCCTTCACCAGCTGACACATAGGAAACTAAGAGATAAACTATGCCACACTCCACCATATTATATCCCAAAAAAGTTTCCACTGAAGGTCTTTGTAAATATTCCCTATATCATGATTAAATTCCAAAATAGAAATGTTAAACTCCCTCATCACCTCCTCTCATATAATGACTAGAACCCCCATTCAACCCTAGAAAAGTTTGATGTGATTCCATCTTTCATAGAATCGATCTAGTGAATCTCATGAGGATATGTGGCCACATTAGACCACATAATCAATTCAACCCAACATAGCCACCGTCACATGATAATGAAGTGGAGGAGTCAACACCATTTACTGGAAAAAATTTACACTATCCTCCTAAACTCGGTTCAGCTATAAAGAATCCAACTAATCTGAAGCCTACTCCATAAAGTGAGAATGGGATTTCCTACTTAGGTAATCTTCCACCAGATTTCCCTTCCCAGTATTATTGAATTTCTCAATGTCATAGTTGACTAGTAATTCCATCCAGTGCCTTTATCTCATGTTCATGTCTCTCTACATGAAGACATGCTCGAGTCTCTGATAGTCTGAGTAAATTACAAAGTACACTCTCAGAAGATAGTTCCTACACATTCATAGTAATAATACCACTACTATTACTCTAGGTCATGTGTATCATAGTTCCTCTTGTGGGGTGTCAACTACCTCAACCCATATTCAATTATTTCCTACATATGCATCAACATGTAGTGTATCTCAGCTCAAGAGGAATTACAATATACTATGTACTCTACACCCTCCTCTGTTAGTTTCAAAATAGTTTCACTCTTTAGCCTGAACCTCAACTCCACAAAGGATTTTTGGAACTCCCCATTCCTAGTAAATGGATACCATTTCTATATCAAGGTGTCCAAATGGAATTCTATCTAATAGATTTTTTTTTTCAAAAACCTATTGTAGTACACTAGCAAGCCACAAAAACTCTAGACATCTAAAATTCCCTTAGCTGGATTCAAATAAGGAACTGCATCAATATCCATCAGGTCCACAACAAATAAATTATTAGAAATGAAATTTTATAGAAAGTGAATCTCATGGATCCATAAGTAGTACTTCAATAGATTACCATAAATTTGGTTCTCCTGAAGCAAGTTATGTACCATCCTTAAGTTCTTTTCAAGCTCTTCCTCTAATGTAGAGTATACGATTATGTATTAAATGAAGAAAACAATAAATATGTTCATGTATGTATGTAATACCTAGTTCATAAAATCCAAAAAACAATAGGGGAATTCATCATAGTAAAATATATCACAAGTTACTCATATTTTCTATAGCGACATAGGAATTCCAAATTTAGAATATCAACCTAATAAACTCTTGAATGTTAGTTTCCAAAATTTAGATTGATCTTCAAGATCCATGTGGCACCTTAAAAACTGGTAAAATAGGTTTTCAATACTCGGTAAGGGGTAAATTTTATTTATCATGGCTTGGTTCAGGAAATGATAACTAATACACTTACATAAGCCTATTTTCACCCCTTTTACAAAAAAACAAAGATGCATAGGGGAACAAACTAGGTGTAATAAATCCCTTCTATCAAAGGTCCACCAATTGCACCCTCATTTCTTAGATCTTGGTATGGGCCTTACGATATTTCATATAAGATATTAGAGAGGATGTTAGTCAATGAAAAACTCCATATCTAGCCTTGGAGGTAGTCCCAGAACGTCCTCAGGGAATACATACATACAATCCTATAGAGTATAAGGAATCTAGATTCTTGAAGATACCTACATGCCATGCCCTAAACATTCAAACATAGGGGTTATGGGATTTAGCCTCATACTCGCAAGCTGCGGTCACTACACTATGAGACCTCTCCCACCCACAATGGAGAATATCATCCCATATGTCCAAAGGTATCTAACTAATTTACAGTGATAGTAAATCTGGGATCAAACTATGGAAAACAAGTTCATTCCTAGGATTATTTCATATAGTATCAATATAATGACAAGTATGTACCATGAGAAAATATCTCTACCAATCAATATATCACACTACCAACAAGTAAATAATATCAAAGAACCATTACCTATAAGAAACTCAATAAAATAATGATGGGATCAAGTCTCTACTAGGAGATCTATCTCTCACACCATGAGTTAGGATATGAAGGAATGAATTGAACTGGTGTCTACTATTTCTGAATAATTAATAGAATAATCACAGATCATGATTCTAACTATCTTAGGGGAATTCATGTCATAATCCTCCATTGTATGCTACTTATTGTGACTGAGATCACCACCTTTTTAACCCAGACATGGGACTCCTATTAGTGGTGGTGGAAGTAGTTAATAACATAAAACACCACCAAAATATCCTCCTCTATGAGAAACACCTTCTCCTCAGCCAGTTCAAACTCCCTCAGGGCCTCCCTAGCCTTTCTTAAGAGATCCATGATCATGATTTTTCAAATTACAGGATAATACATCCACTATCAGTCTACCCTCATCATCAAATCGGGTTAGATTGTCACATTCCATGTGACCTCACATGTCACATGTATAGTATCACCCATCTTTGGGCTTCCTAGATCTTTTTCACAGTCCTTAAGATGCATGACTTTGTTCCTGAGTCAATTCATGGGAAGATCTACTACGTCGAGACCCTACTGACTGGTGACTTCTAGATGCTATGGATGAATCAATCCTATGATGCCTACTTCCATATCTATTTGTATGGAATCATTTAGATAGGAATATCTATGTCACCAATGCATAATACATCACTCCAATATATGCGGGGACACCTAGGGGTACAATACTAGCACATATGTCTCTATAGGGTCCCTACATAAACAATAGTGTCTGAATGTAACCATCTCAAATCATGTTGATGGATTATAGTGATTGGTTAGTGAACCTCACAACCTACATAGAAACTATTATTCTTCCCTACTGTATCATAATAACCTCCTAAATCTGGAATTAGTGCAAGCAATAGGGGTAATACACCTCATGAAATAGATACCGAATTTCAAACCTAGAGAGTTATGACTCATCATGTATCTTAATGACTAGGCTCCACCAGTTCCCACCTGCTCTATGGAAAAGGATGGATAATAGAATAACCATATCACCAGTTAGGGTCTTCACAATCTTGAAAACCTAAACCAATAGCTCAAGTCAATCCTTCATTTCCTAGGGATATCGCTCACTATAGATCCTTAGCACGATATTACACTAGAACTCATAGAACACACTCAGCCTATGCATATCCTACACCAGATCTACTAGAATTATCTACTACTCGACAACAAGAGGGGCTGCTATATTCCCTCTCAAAGGAAATATATCGCATGGTAGAATCTAAAATGAGGCATCATCACTCATCGAATCATAACCATGATCTTGAATTGAAAACAGTTATGGATGTCTTCATGGATACATCCTGAAAATCTAATCTAGACATACCGTGGAAAGATGAGAATATATATATATATATATATATATATATATATATATATTTATATATATGGATAGTTGATTCGAGTAGTATAATCAAAAGGCTTAATCCTATATGAGGCATATACTAAAGTTCCTTATAACCAATATCTTTGTATATAGAGTTGAAAAGTAGGTAGTTAATTTTACATCCCAAGAAATTACAATATTTTTATTTTTGAATAATTTTTGTGCTATCTTTATTTATACATAACACCACGAAAAGCTTACGCTACACACAATAATGAGTTTTATTGTGTTACACACAAGGCCATGTTTTACTAAACAAGAATATATTATTAAAATATTATTATTTAATATAATAAGATATAACCTATCCATTAAGATATTAGTTATGAATATTATTAACTAAATTATTAAAATACATGGTTTAATTCATTGGTTATAAATTAATTATAAATGAATATAGGAACCAACTACTTATATAATAAATGTTTTTAAAAAGAACTTTTTTTATTCTCATAAAGTTGTTTTATCATAATAAATAAATTTATTTACAAATATTGAATGATATTAATGTAATATATATTTAATAAAATATTTTTTACATTTATGAAATATATTTAATAGGCATAAGATAAAAACAGACCATACATTATGCTTAAAAACCAATATTTTTTAAAGGCAGTATTACCGCCTATAATCGCTAACCTATTTTAAATCCATTTTCTGAAAATTTTATACATTATATTTGAAAAAATAAAATTCCTATATTAAATTGGGATATAAAAATTTAATTTTGAATTTTCTGTATTTTTTTTGATAAGTTTCATGTTTTGATGAATAATGATAAAATATTGCATTTTAATTGAAATCACATTTTTCATATAAATAATTTATAGTGTAAAAATATTATTTTTAGTTTGTTTTAAAGTATAATTTTATTATGATTATATAATATAATACAATATAGTTCATTATAGTCAATTTTATATGGAATATTAATATAAAAAAATTACAATCTTTTGTACATTTTCACTTTTAAAACTTGTTTTTTCATTCTGTCAAAGGGATAATTTTAAATTAATTACTAAAACATGTGTGTTATGAATTTTGAATATTGGATTCCATTTTTTGAATCAGTGGTTCAAAATTATGTAAAAAAGTTTCTTTTATTTCTAGTCATATGAATATTATATTTAGTAATGTTTTAGATACAATAGTTAAGGGTAAATTCAGGTAATTATGTGTAAAAATAATATTTTATGGTTTATAAAATTACCCTAAAACTTATTTTAATTTAATTATATGAGTTTTTTTAGACCACAAAAATACTTGGGTAGAAATTATAACCTTTTTAAACCACTTTCATGAGAGTTTGACATTTATAGTATTATATTCATTGAAAAGTCAATTTTGTCACACTATTGTTTTTAGCAAGAGAAATATTTTTAATATGGCGATATATAGGGGATCAATTCAAATATAAATTTTTTATTTATAGATAAAATGTTTAAATTTATCATGATAATTTATTTTTAATTTTTAGGGAAGAAATAATAAACTCAAAGGCTTGCATAATAATGATGCAGTAATTGATTAATTAAAGTAAATATTAAATAAATGATATTAAAAATACTAAAATAAATATTATGTGAGATGAATAATGGAATACACAAATTTTTTAGGTGAATTTTACATTCTAGTGGTGTTTCAGAATTATTTTTTCAAATTTATATTTTTTTATGATATTTTTTAAATATCATGTAATGAATAGTGTTAAAATTAAAATTATTGATATTTTAAAATATTTTTTTTATTAAATGATATAAAATTTATAACAATATCAATTTCTGCCAATATATTATTATAATTATTATAAATTCATAAATGTATCATTTATTGGTTGTTTAGAATTTAATTTTCATTAGATTAACTCTCAAATTGTAACTTACATGATGTCACGGTAAGAGTTAAAAGGGATAACATATGATTAATGCTAAAAGATAAGGGTAATAATGTGGCATAAAATTTTCTAAAATATATATTTTTAGATTATTTAGACACATAACCATTTTATCATTGAAATGACTCACTTTTTTTATTTCCGATTTTAAATTAATTTAAATTAATTTATTATTTTTAGAGTTTCTAAAAGTGACCCCACCTCAATTATAAAAGGGAACATCCTTACTTACTTCCTCACACCACATTATGCTTTATATCTAGACCAAATCCTTCCCATTTATCTTCCCAAAATCCTTATGCAAGTTATATAGGTTGGGGTTCTATAAAAATAACTTCCATTGATACAATAACAAGTGATCTTAAGGAAGTATTCCGAAGAAGATGTTATCATTTTTACTAAAACATCGAAGTTCATTACTTCTTCTATATCTTATTATTGTTTTTTACATGAGAAAGTAATAAATATAGTGTAATATATATTATTATATGTTTTATGGTAATTTTAAAACCATATTCCATGTTTTATCCATCCTATGAAAATAAAAATCACCATACATGCGTACGTATGACTTACCGTCTCCACACCACGGTGTAATCTATTTTTCATTCCCACTTTACTTGGATGGGTCTAATGAAGGAAATATTGGATATATATTATAATTATGAGATTATATTGATCCTTTAAAACCAAATATATCATAAAATTCATTATTTATTCACTTAATAATGGAATGATACTGTCGCTCGTGCGTACGTACAACCTACCGTCTCCACAATACGATTTGATTCATTAACCATACACAACATTTAAGAATGTATATAAAAATTTATTTAATGATTAAATATGCTATTTATAAAATAAATATAATTATAGAGATTTTGTATATACATACACACATACATACATACGTACATATATATATATATATATTGAAAATGAACTGATACTTTTATGATAAAGCATGCATCGGGAAATGAAGGAAATAACACCTGAAATAAGGGTAATAATGAAATATTATCACCAAATAGGTGATAAAATAACACAATAAGATCATATATGATATCATAAATATGAATAATAATATTATATAAATAAATGACATGTATTAAACCATTACACATGATGTTAAATCAAATACAACTAAAAATGAAGTTTGAGGTAAGGGATTTTGACTCACTTTTATTTCTGTGGGATACATGCCTTATAAACTACAGGATTCTATTATATGGTGTATAAAATAACCAAAAATATATTTTATGAGTTTTATTATTAAGTATCTGGTGTTTTCGTATCCATATAATTTTCTTATTTTCATGGGGAAATGGTTAAACTGATTATAAGGTGGCAAGGGTTATTTCAGAATCTCATCATTATTCGACATTGTTTTTCTTCAACTAGGGATTATTTCTCTTCTATGTTAGTGATTTCTAAAAACATTTTCAAAAATTATTTTACTATTTTCAAATTATTTTTTAACATTTCCTGAATATTTAAAAAATTATTTAAAATAAATCTTTCATTTGTTTTCCAAAACAAGGCACTTTATGACTTTTATTATACAAGTAAAAGGAATGTTGTTTTTTAACTTATACATCATGAACGAAATTTCCCACATCCAAGATGCCATAAAGTTTTTATGATTCCATTAAAATTTTAAACTGTTCTTTTCAAATAAACATTTTCTCTTATAAATATGTGAAATTTAAAATAAATGATTAGAAAGTGGTAAAGATTTTCTCATCTCACTATTACTTCTGTGAGATATAATCCTTAGTCACAACTCATTTACTATGTGTGGTATATGTATACTACTATTTGATATATCATATCATAAATATCAATTTATTCATTTTATTAAATTTTTTAAAATTTTTATGGGATACTTTGACTTAAAATATATTTTTTAAAATCATTTATTCGATTCACGAAGAATGATTTGGACCTGTACGACATAGGTTGGGGACCATTCAAAGTAATCATATCGATGCATTGGTAATATCATGAGATGAATTAGTTGAAAAAATTAGATGGGTTTCTACCCGATGTGATAAATTTTATTGTGAAATGAATTGATGGTAAAGGTACCATGTACCTAGGATACATGAAATCTAATAATTTATAATTTCCTCTTTTGAGAATTCATTTATTTTTATTATTATCCATGAGATTATTGCACTGAAATTGTCTATAAAAACATTTAATTATCAGATAATTTATTAAATGGAATGTGTTTCATTTATTTAGCAATTCATATTGATTATTATTTATCTAGTTATTTTACTGTCATAATGATATTAACTAATCTAGTGTTTTCCATTTTTTAGAAATAGCACCTAGAAGGATGAATGAAATAAATACTCAAGGAAAATTTAGAGACCTCTCTATTGAGGAAACAAATATAGATGGTTTTGGAATAGAGAAAATTATGACCATACTAGGGAAGGTTAATTAGGATATGAAAAATAAATTTTCTCAAATGGAATGAGATTCTCTGATTTTGGATCACTTTATGCTGTAAAGGACCCCATTGTATAGTGAGAATACTACCCTATAGTGGTCAGTAGTGGATTAAGTATTTGGAGAAGATAATTATGGAATTATGATGTGGTAAAAAGGAAAATTTTATACTCGTAGTGTATTATCTTAATGAAGATGCAGATAAATAGTGGTCATTAATCCAGAATACTAGGCAGGAATAAGAAAAATAACTCATAGATTGAAGAACGTCAAAGGAGACATTCATTGATATATAATTCCATCATAATAAATAAAATTAGATGAAGAGAATTTTCCTTTATTTAAACCAAATAGAGGATGAAATTATTGTGGATTGTAAATATACCTTTACCAGGTTATCAAGGTGTGCTATAAATTTCATATGCAAAATGGAATATAATATTGATAATTTTCTTGAAGGTATTAATCCAAGTGTCCAAAGAGTTCTTGTGTCTCAAAATTTTTCTTCTTATGAGGAATTTTTTATGTGCTATCAAGACAGATAAAGAATTCTCCAAGTATCATGGATTCAAAAGGATGAAATAGAATAAGTGAAAGGAAGTGCAAATAACATATAAAGGGAATAAGAGAAATGGGTATTTTCAAACATGTGAAAACTATGGAAAGAATCACCCTGGAGAATGATTGAAAGGATTGGGAGTATGTAATAAGTGCATATAGAAAGGTCACAAGGTAGAATAATAAAATTGGGAGAAGGGAAACACTATTATTTAGTGTTAAAACTGCAAGGAGAAGGGGAACTATGAAAACAAATTTCCCAAGTGTTAAGGAAATAAACCTCAATGAAAACTAAGGGATCAAGGTAAAGAATATGTTATTGACACAACTGAAGTCGAATTACTAACATGATTTTATATTTGGATCTAATAAATATGTTGTAAAATTATTTTATTGATGGTGGTATCATCATATAAATTATGAAATATATAATGATTGTACTACAATACTTTTTCATTATGGATTTGAGATCATATGTTGAATGTTACCATGAAAAATCATTCAGTATAAAGACAATTTTTTTGGAAAACACATGGTTGAGGGAATGATAAACCTTAATATGTTTATGATTATGAGGTAATGATGCTGGAAAAGGATATGATTAGTATGGATAAAGTTAATTGGATACTACTAACTACCCATGAAATGATTCAGAAGTGTTGGTTCATGATCTTTTATAAAGGATAACCATTTATGAAAATGTTTAAGTTGAACTTTGGAGTTGGTTTTAGAGGATAATGTGTTAATTCACCATATGACACATCTTTTTCTAAGACATGAAGTAGAAATAATGCAAGGTACATCCAAAGGATACAATTTTTTTAATAATAACTTATATTTTCTTATATTATTTTAGAAAGAAATAATTCCTAAAATCTAGGAAAAATGATCTAATTTTTTTCCTATTATCATCATATTTATGAAATCAATTACCTTTATTCACACATATAGTTTATGTTTTTGTGTTCTACATCTTCCTCGTGAACATGTTCTCTATCACTCTCCATTATAACATGATGGTAATATTTCTCTTCCATATCCATTTTTTCACTAATGTTATCCTATTTTAATGGCTTATTTTCTGGTGACCTTCAAATTTATTTTTTCCTATTACTAAGATGATGTGTTATTAACCATATTTATGGTCTTTTTTTTTTCAAAAAAAGTTTATTTTCAAATATAAAACCCTAGAAAACTGAAATCATATTTAAATTACGAGGAGATAATTTAATAAAGGCGGGGATAATGTAACACCTAAATACTTTTAAAATATTTTCATTTTTGAATAAATTTTATTCCATGGGTATCTTTATTTATACCCAACACCATGATAAACTTATTCTACAGACAATAATGAGTTGTCTTGCGTTACACGCAAGCATGAGTTTTACTAATCAATATTATTTTATTAAAATATTAATACTTAATATAATAAGATATAACAAAGCCATTATGTTGGTGGTTATGAATATCATTAACTAATTTATGAAAATTTATGGTTGATTTCATTGGTTAAAAAATAATTATAAATGAATATAGGAACCAACTGAATATATAGGAATTGTTTCTATAATGGACTATTTTTCTACTCATAAAGTGGTTTTATCTTAGTAAATTAAATTATTTACAATTAGTGATTGGTATTAATGTAATAAATATTCAATAAAATATATTTTATATTTATCCAATATATTTAATAGGCATAATATAAGATTAAAACTAATTATACTCATAATGACCAATGTATTTCTAAAGGCTGTTTTACCGAATTTTAATGGTGAAACTGTTTTAAATACATTTTTTTACACTTTAATATAATATATTTTAAAGAATAAAATTATTATTTTAAATATGAATATAAAAAATTACTTTGGTTGAATTTTTTTATTTTTCTGATAAGTTTCATGTTTTTATAAATAATGATAAAATATTGAATTTTAATAGAAAACAACATTTTCATAAAAATAATTTATAGTGTAAAAGTATATTTTTTATTGGGTTTAAAAAATAATTATATAATTTTTTATCATTTATTACAATTTAGGTAATTGTAATTAATTTTATATTTAATATGAATATAAAATCACTATAATCTTTTGCACATTTTCACTTTAAAAACTCATTTTCTCGTTCCTTTAATGGGATTAATTTTTAATTAATTACTTCAAATTATGTGTTCTAAATTTTTAAAAATGTATTCCATATTTTTAATAAGTTATTCCATATTATCTAAAAAGGTTTATTTTATTTTTTGTCATATTAATAGTAAATTTATGAACATTTTAATTACCATGGTTAAGGGTAAATATAAAAATTATAGTCAAAAAAATATTATAAAGACTATAAAATTACCATAACACGAGTATTAATTTTATTGGATGATTTTTTTCAACCAATATACTCCTTTGAATGAAATTATAAAATTTGGAATCCACTTGGATGCGAGTATGACATTTATAATATTATATTCAAAGAAAATTCAATTTTGTCTCACTTTTGTTTTTAACAAGTGATATATTTTTAACATGGGGTTATATAGAGGATCTATTCAAATATAAATATTATTTTGAATTATAAAATGTTTATCTTTATAATGATAATTTATTTTTAATTTTATGATGAGAAATAATTAAATTAAAGGCTTTCACAATGATGATGTTGTAATTGTTTAATTAATGGAATTACCAAATAAATGATATTACAAATACTACAATAAATATTATTTTAGATTCTTAATGTCATACACAAATATTTTAGATTAATTTGATATGTTATTGGTATTTTAGAAGTATTTTATATAATTTATCTTATTATTATGGTATTTTTAAGAATTCATGTCATGATTAATGACAAAATTGACATTATTGATATTTTAAAATAATTAATATTTTATTAAAAAATATAAAATTTCTAAAAAACTAAAACTTAACAAATGATTTGGGATAAGCATTATAATTTCAAAAATTTTTCATTTATTATTTTTTAGAGTTTTATAGTAATTATATTAACCCTTAGAGTGTAAATTCCATGATGTCATGGTAAGAGTTAAAAGGGTTAACCAAGTGTTAAATCCAAAAGATAAGGGTAAAAATGTAACATAAACATGTATAAAAATAAATGGATTTGAGGATTTATAACCATAATCATGTTATCTTCTATTTTACTCACTTTGGATCCATTTTTAATTTTAAATTAATTTATATTATTTTAATATTTTGAGAGTTTCCAAAAGTGACCCTCTCCTCAAATATAAAATGACACCCCTACCTCACTTCCTCACACCACTTTTAGCATTCTATCTCAACCATACCATACCCATTTATCATCAAAACATCCTTATACATGTACCTATAGTTTTGGTTCTCCCAAAATACCTACTATAGATCCCTTAAGAAGAGATCTTAATAAAGTCCTCTGAAGAAGTGGTAATCATTTTTACTAACTCATTCAAGTTCATTTCTTTTTATATTTCCTCATCATGAGTTATTTCAATGATAAAGTAAAAAATATAATATCATTTATCTAATTAGATGTTTTTAGGGTTATGGGACAACCAAATTAAATGTTTTATCCATCCCATGAAGTAAAGATCACCATGCTTGTGTATGTACAATTTAGAATCTCCACATCGTGGTGTAAACTATTTTTCATCACCAGTTTACTTGGATGGGTATAATGATATAAATAATGGATATATATTATAATTATTATATTATTTTTTTCCTATAAAAACTAATATATAATAAAATTCATTATCCTTTCACTTATTAAGGAAATGATATCGTTTCTTGTGTGTATGTATGACCTACTATCTCCACTACACAACATGATTCATTTTCCATATCCAAAATTCATGAATGGATATAAAAATGTTTCTAATGATTAAATATTACATTTATAACATTAATATAATTATGTAGTTGTGATATATATATATCCTATGAAAAACAACCAGGACTTTTATGATATAACATGAATAAGAAAATGAAGCAGTTAACACCCGAAAGAAGGGTAACAATGAAATATTATAAAAAAACAGGTGATAAAATACTATAAGAAGATAATATATGATATAATAAATATAAATAGGGTTATTATATAGATTTTAACATGTTTTAAAACATTATACATAAGGTTAAATCATGTAAAACATAAAAGGAAGCGCGCCATAAGTAATTTTTGTCAAACTTTTTCGTGGGACACATGCCTTATACACTACTTGATTCTTTTGTTTAATATATAAAATTACCATTAATGTATTTTATGAGTATTATTATTATATTTTTGGTATTTTAGTATCCATATAATTTTATTTCCTTTATTGGTAATATGATTTTACTGATTATAAAGTGGTAAGGGTTATTTCAAAATCTCATCGTTAATCAAGATTGTTTTTGTTTAAGTCTACGCTAGGGAATATTTACCTTTCATGTTATTGTTTTCTAAAAAAGTTTTAAAAAACTATTTTACTATTATATAATTACTTTTTATAAATTTTTTACTTTTTAAAAAATTATTTAAATGTAATTTCCCTATTGTTTTCCAAAACAAGGTACTTTATGACTTTTATTACAAAAGTAAATGGAATGTTTCTTTTTAACTTATATGAAATGAATGGAATATCACATTGTCATAACACCCTAATGTTTTGAAGCATCCTCCAAAATTTTACATGTTTCATTTCAAATAAAATATTTTATTTTATAAATGTTTTTACTTTTAATTAAATGATTACAAAGTGGTAAGGATTTTTTCATCTCACTTCTAATTCTGTATTATATGATCCTTATTCACCACTTATTTCTCATGTGTGGTGTATGTATACTATTATTTGATATATCATATAATAAATCCCATTTTATTAATGTTATTAAAAATTTTCAATGTTTTATGGGACATTTTGATTTAAAATATATTTTTTAAAATCAATTATTTGATATATGAAGAATGATATGGACTAGAATGACACGTGTTGGGGAATATTTAAAGTAAACACCTTGATACATCTATAGTATCATGAGATGAATCAGTTATCTAGGTCTGAAGGGTTTCTACCTGATATGTTAAAACTTGTTCTGAAAGTTATTGACAGTAAATGTACCATGTACATAAAAAACATAACATTTAATAATTAAGCATTTACCCTATTGAGAATTCAGTTAATATTATTATTATCCAGGTGGTCATTGCTTGAACATTATATATAGATACATTTGATTCTAAGATCATTTATTAAATTTAATTTTAATTTGTTATTTACCATCTCAAACTATTTATTATTTAACTAGTCATTTTAATGGCATGTGTTTTAAGTTATTAAAATTATTATATAGACTTGTTTTCATTTATTCATTATTGCTTTCGTTGTACTTACCCATACTAAGTTTTTGAACTCACCCCTTTTTATGTTTTATTTATCTAATGATTCCAAGATGTATAAAATGATTGATATAAAGGGTTAATATATGAGAATATTGATTCTCTCAAAGGATTGACTATACAATATTTTATAGTTTCAATTGTAATGTAAGGTTCATTAATGTATTGTGGTTGCCAAAACCAATAAACTAATCGGTATTTTTGGATTCGAGTCTTGTATATATGCCAATGTAATTATGTGATGCACCGAATTTAGGATTCTAGGATTGGGGAGTTATAGTCAGAGTCCATATAAATGGATACATAGGCCACCATACCAACACTGGGTTCCCTATCCATATGGTTGCACATGAGACAATTTGAAATTGTTTCATTAAATTTCCAACCAAACCTCATAAGGGGAAAACACTACAAACACCATCCCTAGTTAAAACCAAATTGGATACCAATCTATCATAACATGACCCACCAGGTCCCACCTGGGTAGTAGAAGACCGAGCTACTACTAACCCAAGCCCACCTCCCTAGGCTAGGGGATAATGACCAACATCGAAAGGCATAATTAAAATTAGAGATCATTGACTAAGTACCTATATGCATACTCCCAAAAATATATATGAATTTATACATAGAAATAATAATAAAATATAGAACCATCTAGAGTAAAAAAACTATGCATTTAATAACCTCAAGGGAAATAAAAAAGTGTGATATAGTTAAATATGAAAATAAAGGGGAGAAATACACACCCAACCAGAACAAATGTACCAACCTAACAATATCTGGGAAATAAATGTTATAATATCCTCACACTAGATGTCCTTTCCTTGACCATCATATGTGGTCAAATGAACTGAGGTATCCCTATGCTCCTATGCAATCACCGTTAACCATATCATCATCTACATAAGACATGGAACATGTAAGAAACTCCAATGCATGGGTGAGTATATACATACCCAATAGTATTTTTGAAATTTTGTAGTAGTGGGTCCCTAAAACCAACTAAATAGTACTTTTCAATTATCATTTCATGTATATGAAAAGATGAACATGATGTACACCTACCATTATAGTGAAGATATTTCAGTGTCTACTTTATAAATGGTAATGTCCATAGATTATTTTAATATAAAATGGTTATAGAAGAGCCCAAGATATAGTGATAAAATTCAGATACTATGAAATTAATCATAAAAATATTTCCTATCATCTAGATACATTAGAATGTCTAGAAAAAATTAATTTTTTACTATCATGTGATGGGGGTTAATATTCAGTGATAAATCTTCTCATAATGTCCACACATGGTGATCTATGGTATGATAGATCATGAGGAGAGACCCACCAATAGGAACACCACATGTTTTGGGTGTCATTGGATGTTCCTGTCTACTGACATGTGTATTGGTCTCCTGACTTCATATAATTACCAATGTGTTCCATTTTATTGTGTACTTTGATGCAAGAAAAAAACCATGATAATGAATTTATGGCGATGTATCTTGTGTTGGGTGCGTCATTGGCGGTATGGAATTGGTTGAATGATTAATATATAATTTTTTTACTTCCAAGTTAAGAAAGTAAAATAGAAACCATGGTTGATTAGGATGGTAATACCATCGTAAATCCATGACCATGGTATTGGAAGCTAAGTCCATCCAGTTTTATGAACAAATAATAAATAAATAAAGGAAAGTGACATATGTGTGTGTCCTACATTGTGATATATCATGTTATAAAAATATTATATTACACAATTAATGTTCATAGGTTGGTTGTCATTGATATGACTGTTCATTGTCTATTAGGGGCCTTTATGGGTTTCTAGACACCTATATTGGTCTGTTAATACTATAAAAATCTATCGAGATAAGGTCCTATAGGGTCACTATAATGACCCAGTCTTTTACACATATTATTACATGATTTTTAGCATAATTAGCCTTTAGATACTTACCAAGGATCATAATGTCTAGTGTCTTTGGAAGATTAGGTACATATAAAACAATATAAAAACATTTTTTATTTAATCTTTATAATGATCTCATAACTTCAATTAAGCCCTAACATCTTCATTGGATAACTTTGGGGATACAGAAATAAAATGGATTTTCTAAAAAGCCCAATATGGGACTAAACATAAGAATAAATCATAGCACACGGGTTAGAAGTCATAACATGATGACATTAAAAAGGAATGGAACATGAATATACATATAAAATAGTAACATAAATAACATGGGATCATGTAATCATGGAATCATAGTAATTTGGAAACAACATACAACATAACATAAGCATAAATCAAAACTAACTGCCAAGACCATTGTACATAGAAGAGAATGAGTCAATGCTAACCACAAAGACCATTGTACAAGGATCATAAGTCAAGGCTAACCCCTAAGACCATTTCACATGTCATATAATGAGACTAAACACTACCCATTCAATGGATATATATCTAGGTGAACCTATCTTGAAATGTTTATAAATATGTATGCCACATGAAAAATAAACATAAGGGTTACCCATGGAAATAAATGAGTATCATAATCATGTCATATAACATAATAAATATCCATATAATAATAGTTTGCATGAAATAATATATTTAAATCATATATGCAAATTCATAAGGGAAAAATATGCATAGATCCTAATAAATTATGTCCAACTAAATTGAAAATATGTATATAGAGTGTTTGATATGCTTTAGAAAAGAAACATTTTATTACAGTTTAAGGAAAATTTTAAAGAGAATTTAAATAGGAAAAGAAAAAATGTTTTATATAAAACCAAAAATGAACCAAGATATATTTTCATTATAAAATAATAAATTTTAGAAAAATATTGGTGTCTTGAAATAGAATATGGATTCCAATTAAAAATGGGTATGAAATCGAGAAGTTCCCTTTAATAGGGCATACTTATCCGAAAGAATTGTGGATGGAACCTTTTTAAAACATGTATTTCCCCATAAAAAAATGGATGCATGGATCTTGATACATGATTTTGGAACAAATACAAATGATGTAAATGATTTATAAAAAAGGAGTTATATTAGGGTAAAGAGATAGAAAGTGTAACCTGAAGGCAATATGGAGGTTCAGAAAGAATCCCTTACCTTATGTACAAAATGATTCATGCATATGATCTTAATGTATGGAATATTCAAATTATATCCATTAATTAATTATTTACGATCCTTTTTATAAAGTTATTTTATTTATTATAGTTTTATTATGTTTATTTATGGCCCTTTTTATGAGTTATAAGATACAATTTCATCATTTGAGAGTGATCATTTTCTTGGTTTTCATTATCCATTCATTCGTATGCATGTGTGAAAGATCATGTAGAATTAGAATAGATATCCAAAATTGAAATTACTTGTCATTAATGAACTTACATTAGTTTAATTTTTCATAGATATAATTTTTTATATGGTATGAGTATGAATCATTAGATAAAATGTTAATGGTAATCATTTAGATTAATTTGGAAGTTTCTCGATCATCACAAACTACTTTGTTTTATTAATTAATATTATGTATATATACTAATTCTAGAACATTAAATAAGTTATAATACATATATTATAATATTTTTTAACCATAAAATAGTTTTATGACCACCCTTCATAGATTTAATGTAAATTGAAAACTCATCATCCTTTAATGCGATAAATTAACACATCACATACGATGTTTTCATTTTTAGAATAAAAAGGGAAGGGGAATGAAATGATGATGAATTATTTAATTAACATAATAATATTCTATAATATGTGAGATACTAGTGTTACTATGTTAATTTGATAAGTGGAGGTTAGGATAGAATAATAAAATAAAATAAATTGGAAAGAAATTAAAAGAAAAGGAAGTGGCCTTTTACCTCTTGAATTCTTCTCCTTGAGAACATCCTCGAGGGGCTTGAGTTTGGTATTTTATTGAGAACAAAGGATCATAGATGTGGGGGAGAGACTTTGAATGTTTTTTTGGCTGAAATTATTCATGCATCAAGGATTTATATGTATGAGAAAAGTGGTGGTGAGGGGCGGTATTTATAGTGGATGAGAGAGGTGTTTTTTTGATTATTTTATTCATTAATTTATTATATTGGATCAAAACCATGAAAGGGGTGGATTATTGTGAATAATTATAGAAAATAATTCATTTTAGGTTAAAATAATGGCCACTTACATGATTCATGAATCAATAATGATTAAAAAATGTATTTATTTACCTTATACTGTAAATTAATGTATTTCACTATTCACAAAAATTTAACTATTTTAGAAAAATCCCAAAAAATTCCCCATAACCATTTTTTGACAAGTATTATTAAAAAATGGACTCAATTTTATGAAAATAAATTTATAATTATGATAAATTTATTTTTTAATTAAAATAATCATTTACTCAAAAAATACTAATTTTAAAATTAAAACTGATTTGATAACACATTGAGAAATTAATTAAGGTCTAATAAAGATATATTATAATCATAAGACTAATAAATATCAATTTTTTATTTTATTTTCGTAAAATAAATTTTATTTTAAATCAATTTATTAATTAAAAATTTATAAATAGGAACCTATGTTTTATAAAAATACTGACACTTAATTTATAATTTTCAAAACATTTATTTAATTATACTGTGATATAATTAAATCATATTTTTATTTATAATATAGATAAATTTAATTTATAATTTCATAGGTGAGGTTACTAGTCTATTTTATAGGTTACTATTCATAAGGTTTATACTACTATTTCATAGGTCATGTTACTATTCCATTGGTTTAGGTTCTTTAATTTCTATAAATAGTTATTTTTTCATTCATTCATCATTTATAAAGTTTGTATTGTTTTATATATATGGTTAAATGGGATTTATTCTATATAAAATTATTATAAGAAGATAATTTTAATTGATAAAAGACTGGGTCATTACATTCTTCCCCCTTATGAAATTTCACCATCAAAATTTCGTTTTACAACCTATGTGGAAAACAGGTGATGGTACTTATCCTTTATCGCATCCTCCCGTTTTTATGTTTCCTCTTAGTACTTATGGTTCTTCCAAAGTAATTTGACTAGGTGGGAAGTCTAGTTATATATAAATTTATCTCTATAGTGCATGATCTTCACCGGCTACTCCTTATAAGGGAGATCATTTACCAAATGTACCACCTATAAATTCATTACATGAGAAGGATATGATATGTAATTAATCAAGGGGGATACATGGAATACAACATGTGCTTTATATATGGTTAGTGTAAATACAAGTTGATAGGCCAAAACTCCAACACAATCAAAAATATTGAAGGGGATGATGTACCTGGGAATTAGCTTTCCCTTCTTCCCAAATATCACGATCCTATTACAGGGAGATATGCAGAGGAATTCCATGTATTAAACCTTAAACTCTAGGTATCATTAATGATTTTCTGCATAACTATTCCATCAAGCTTTCACTGCTCAGATATACTGCTGAATGGTTTTCACCTTTTCTACAATTTCTTCAACCATTTTAGGTCCTAGCATCTTAATCTCACCAACATCATCCTAGAACATCGATGTTATGAATCTTTTCCCATAAAGGGATTAATATGAATCCATTTGGATTCTTGACTGTAAACTATTATTATAAAAACTAGATATAGGTAGATGTTGGTCCCCTCATCCTTTGAATTCAATAGAACATACTATCGAAATATCTTCCATTGTATAAATAGTCTTTTCAGATTGACCATCAATTTGAGAATGATAAATCACAGTGAAGTAAAACTCAGTGTTTATATCATGTTGGATACTTTTCCTAAACATAGTGGTAAATCTCATATCTTGATCAGATACAATTGAAAGTGGTAATCAATACAGACTTAACACTTATCTGATGTATATTTGGGAAAGTTTCTCTAGTTATAATTCCTCTCGAATTGTGATAAAGTGATCTATCATGTGAGATGACCCAAAACAACCCTTATAACATTGTTTCTTATAGATATATTTGGAAGTCCTATGAAAAAGTCCATTGTGATGTTTTTCTACTTGCATGTTCTTATTGGTTATGGTTGCATCAACCCCTTAGACTTTTTCCTTTTTGTGTTCACTTACTGACATACTAGGAAATTTGATTTATAATCAGTAATCTCTTTCATCATATTGTCCAAAAAATAGTACTCTTAGAGATCTCAATACATCATTATGCACCATAGGTGAATTGTAAAGGTTTAACTATGTGAATCATTCAATATATCATTCATTATCTCTGGATTGGATGGTATACATAGTCATAACCCAAATATCATGACTCCTTCCTTGTCTATTTCTAATTATAAAGATTTTCCATTTCTAATAGATTCAACCTTTTTCTGAATTTCCACATCATTTCTTTGAGAATAATATATTTTCTCCATGAGATATGGCTGGGGAATCATTTGAAAAAGCATTGATGATATTCCTTCCTTAATGATTCCCATGTCTATCCTTTGAAGGTCTATGAATATTAGTTCCTTCTCAATTCTCACTATTTATAGTGATGTGGGATTCTTTCTACTTGGAGTACCTTCCACCTTATTTTCCTTAACAGGATGGTAGTGGATTCAGAAGTCATAATCATTGATTAGATCTAACCATATTCACTAGTACATATTATGTTCCTTATACGTAAAAATATATTTAAGGTTCATATGATTAATATATATGTTACACATCTCCCTATAGAGATAATTATTCCATATTTTCAATGAGAATATCACAACCACCAACTACAGATCATGTGTTGGATTGTTTTGATAATGAATTTTTGACTTCCTTGAAGCATATGCTATCACATTTTAATTTTTAATCAGTACACAAAATAATCCATTCTTTTAATCATTGATGTACACCACGATGAGTTCCCCACTTATTGGTATTGTGAGCACTGGTGAGGTGATAAGACTTCTTTTCAAATCATTAAATAAGTATTCACATTTTTTGGTCAAGTTAAAATTTCATCCCTTCCGAGTTATCTTATTTAATGGGTTATAAAATCATGATAATTTGTTAAAAAATCACTAGTAATACCCACATAAACCATGGAAACTACAGATCTTTGATACAAATGTTTTCTAGGGACACTTTTGATTCTCTTTTCCTTCGAAAGGACGACATATATACCTTTTCTTGTGATTACATTCCACATTAATGTCACTTACTCTATCCATAACTCATATTTACTAAAAATTGTATATAGTTTCTCCATTTTCAAAGTCTATAGAATAGTATTCAAATTCTCATCATGTTCCTCCTTCCTCTTGGAGTATATCAAAATATCATCAATAGAGACCAACACAAATTTTTTGATATAATATTTAAAGACTCTATTCATTAAATCAATGATAATTTATCAAGCATTAGTGAGTTTGATTGGAATAACCATGAAATAATTATGTATATAGCTCATTTTAAAGGAAGTCTTGGAAATATCTTCATTCATCCCCTTTAAGTGGTGATATCCTGACCGAAGGTCCAGCATAGAGAAATACATGGCCCCACATAGTTGATCGAATAATTCATCTATCTGTGGAAAGGGATAATTTTTCTTTGTTTTGATTTTATTGAGCTCATGATAATCAATGAATATGTACATTGATCCATCCTTCTTCTTGATAAAGTTAACTAGTGAACCCCATGATGAAACACTTGGGATTATAAAATCCTTGTCCATATTATCCTGTTACTTATTATTGATTTATTCTAGATCAATGGTGGCCATTCTATAAGGTGTATATGATATATGTATATATCCACGAATATGTTCAATTGAGAACTCAACCTATTGATCAGGAGGAAGACCAATCAACCCTTTAGGGAACACATCAATGTAGACACTCACAATGGGCATGTCATCGAGCATGATTCAATCCTTTATTTAAACCATTTGAGCTAGATCCGATTTCTCATAAGGCAATAATATAAAAAATTGAAAATATGATTATAATAGAGATTCATCCTCCTCTATACACTTGTACGGAATTGTAAGATGCATAGGGATGTGAATAGTGATCTTCCTTTCACAACAGTCAATATTATATTTTTTTAAAGATTGTGAATCCATTCCCAATATAGCATAAAATTACACTAAAGGAAGTAAAATAATATTTTTTTGGGAGGTTTAGTCCAAAAAAATTAACAAGAGAGGAGTTATATGATTTGGATGCAACAATTTCCCCATTTGATATTATTACAGACAACTTAAACTCTATATTTTAAGGTGGTTTTTAAAAAGATATACTAACCATGAAAGATATAAAACAATGAATAAAACAAAAATTAAACAGTACATTCACTATTCATGAATGAATAACCCACATACCTGTCACCACATCATTGTAAAGATCCACCTCAGCAGTAGTGATATCATATTCCCCTTTTTGATTCCATGGAGATTGTTTTTTTGTTTACCTCCAACAACCCTTGGCATAGGTAAATGTTTCTCATAATTACAATGTGAATTGTAGTTGAAACACTACCCTACATGATCAATGTTGATATGAAACTTCCCTTACTATTCCACATTAGTTGGATTCATCATATCCATTCAAAATTTATTTGAAATATTCTCTATTATTCTACATTTTATGCATTTTCTATTTCCCTTTATAAAGTTCTTAGGATTCTTCTTCCAATACTTTTGTCACATTTGATGTTTTTCGCTTTTCATAATGGTATTTATATATTGATCCATCTATATTAAACAAAATTATCTGAATTTTTTGTAATGTCTCGGATTTTTCCATTTATTATTTTTAAATATTATATGGAATTATTTCGAGACCAGGCGCAAAGACGACACACCATTCCGAGGTTCAGTGTGCCCGGAATGGAGGTTTGAACTTTTTTTTGTTAAGTGAGCCAACACTTGTGTGCGGTTGTGACAGTTTCCTAATAGATGCCCGAATTAAAAATCTGAGCACATCGTTGCGTCTGGGATGACGACTTTACCTAAGAACGAGCCTAACCTTGACCGCCGCGGGTCGAGGGAAAAAGTTAATTTTTCAGACGTTTTAAGTAAAATAAAATAAAATAAATTCATAAGTTTATTTTATTTTCCTTTAAGGAAACATCCACTGTAGTGCGGAAATGGCGCATCGGTTTCCTAAATTAAATGATGCATCATAATGACTCAAGAAAAGGCAAGTTGGTGTCATTAATACTGCCACGTAATTAAATTCCAATCATGTTTCCATTTTTAATGGGTTAAGAAATTTTTGATCGTTGGATATGATTGAGATGAACCTCTGCAGAATCCGAGGTGCGTTGGAGAAAACTCTTGGCGACGAGTGACGACGGATCGAAGTCGAGAATCGCTGCGCAAACAACGTTGAAGGATCTCGACAAAGACGACAGCGCGATACCTTTTTCAACTATCGATCCTTTTAAAAGGTAGGGGTTGTTATTTGATCTCTCTTTCCCTATTTTGAATTTGAAACGACGAACGTGGATCAACCATGAACAAGTTTATCTGTAGATTCGTACGTTCTTGCGGGAGGGGTTTCATTGGGATGATTTCGGGGATTTGATCCATATTTGTTTTATTGTTTGATCCTGCTCCGTTTAAGCCTACTAACGGGAGTGGATCAACGCCGTGATGAACAACGGCGAGGGTTCGTTCCTCACTTTATTTATTTGATTTCTTCCCCCTCTCTGTTCTCGCGCGTTCTTCGTGTTCTTCGCGGGGTGACGAACAACAGATCGTTGCGCACCCGTCTTGCAATGCAACGATCCCAAACCGGAGATCCGACATCGCAACGACTCTATGGAGGTGTGACGGCTATGATGCATGATGAATCAGACTGAATCATGAAGGGTCGTTCTTCGAGCTTTCTTCACGTGGGAAGATCAAAGCATGTTTTTAGAGCCAATCGGAGGCCCGAAGAGACCGGAAGCGGCTTCGTGGTGTCGAGGAGACCAAAAACTGAAGGTTTTGTGGCGATCGGACAACCGGATCGACGATTGGAGCATCACGGGAGGTGTGCTGGCGAAGAGCTTCATTTTTGGAAACTTCCAGAATACACGACGTGTACTTCCGAGGAACACGCCGTGTCGTACTGGAGGCAGATAGGGTTTTGGGGGCCAGAGAGAAATCACATGGCGTGTTAGACTTTCCTCGAAACTCAGCGTGTACTTTGGGTAGTACACGGACACAGGATGATCTACACGGCTTCAGCACATGATGTGTACATCATGTCAAAAGCGCTACGCGAGACTCAGCGTGTATCTTGAGGATAAACTGACACAGGTTGGGGTACACGGGTTGATGACCGTGTACGACACATGGCCAATGACTCAGAGCGAACCCTAATCGCCTAGACACGGCGTGTACACTATACTACATGCCGTGTACTCAGTTCCTACATGAACAACCCAACGACACGGGCCGTTGTACACAGGCAGTACCCGGGGTCGGACAACATGACGTGTATATTTTCTACACGCCGTGTACTTTTTGGAAAATGACATATTCCTCTTGTTCACCATATCTTGTAATCATTCATTTGGGTTAGTGCCACTTCTTCTCATCCCCTGATGTTCAGGTATCATTTCCTTTTTCAAGAGTATGATCCCTTCAGCAGGACTATCTGTGATAGAGTCAGGAATCCATCCAAGAGGCCCAGATCGAGATCCTCTATCCATTTCTGACCCTAGGTAGAGTCAATCATCGATGTGACCAACTCTACCGGGCGTTGATCCTCTACCTAGAAGGTGAATTCTGGATGAGTCGCGGTATACGCCATGGCCCTGGCAGTGATCCTCATCTGTGTATCGTGATATTTTCTACTCAAGAGTGTGTCTCCCGTAATGAGTGCATCTATCTACCGTAACCTTCCCACTCAGGAGTGTGTCTCCTGTAATGAGTGTAGCTACCTCTCATGAAGGTTCCCGACGAACAGTTCTTATCGAACAGACGTCATCAGAGCTGTAAGACTCGTGGAGTGTGTTCTCCCGAAATGAGTGCTTCGCGGAATCTTTGAACTGAACCCCAAGTTGGGGGTGTGCGGTGGTGTGACTTGTCTCTAGACTACGGGTTTGGGTTTTGAGTATAGCTAGTTTATGATATATGTTCTGTAGACATATACTTTGTATAGATGACTATACCTTTACTTTGTGTACTACTTTGTGGTTTTTGGGGTCCTCTACTGAGTATTGTTATACTCACCCCTGCACGAGCTTTACCCGCATGTCTAGTGTCTTGTGCAGATGAGCAACCTTTTGACAGAGTCCAGGGTGGACCAGGACAGGACTGAGCTTTCTGAGTTCCCTACAGGCCAAGGCGTTCCTACGGCTACGAGCAGCAGTCCCAGTACCTTTTGTGATTACAGGTAGGAATTTGCAGTTTTCAGACTCTTGTTTGTTTGTTTTTGGTGGGCTTGTATTCTAGCCCAGTTTACTTTTTCAGTACTCTACCTTTCATCGTACTCTGTTGGTTGGGTTTAGTTGTATGCATGCATTTTTCTTTATTCCTTAGTGGTTTTTACATTTCCGAATTTGTGGGCTTGGAGATGTGTGCATGTGTACATGTACTTAGGAAATGCCTCCCATGTTAGTAATATACTTACTCGGTGCTAGTCACCAGCCCCTGGCCTATTGGAGGCGGGCATGGGGAGTCACGGCAAGGGGCCCACTGGGACGGGTCGTGACAGAGTGGTATCAGAGGTGGTCAGTTCTACCTTAGGACCAAGAGTCTATTAGTTGGTTTGGGGAAACAGTGTTAAGTGTTTTGGGTTCGGCTTTCAGGCCATAGACTCTAGTGTTGGTGCGGCAGCCGACGTATCCATACACCAGGACTCTAATAACCTGCTTTTTGACTTGGTACACGAAAACAATGGTTGTGGGGAAATAAAAGGTACATGCATCATATAAGAATGGGTTGTGTTTTCCATGTCCTTTGTGTCAGCTATCCAGATATACTCATTGACCATGGTACATATTGTTTCCTTACAGGTTGCCTCCGCGACGCATACCCGCTAGGATTCAACAGCACGATCATGAGGATGACCCCCTCAGTGAAGAGGCTTCGATACATGGACCAGTTCCCCAGGAATTTCCACTAGGTGTTGTACCCGCTGTACCACCACCAGTGGAGCAGCCAGTGGTACCTGCAGTACCGACCGGCGAGGAGCGCATGCTCAACGCACTCCATGAGTTCTAGAGACAAAGACCCCTCAGGTTCCGAGGTGAGCCTGAACCTCAGGCAGTTGAGGACTAGCTTGAGGTGGTGGCCATAGTTTTCCATCTAGTGAGGACACCAGCATACCAGATGGTGATCCTAGGAGCGATCCTTCTTCTGGGTTCGGCGGGACGATGGTGGAGTCTGACCACGCAGACTCACGACAAGGAGACTCTTTCGTGGACAGAGTTTGAGTGACTCTTTAGGGAGGAGTTCTCTCCGGTTACGCTGAGAGCTGTGTGCATCCAGAATCTTCTACAGCTCCAGTAGGGTAGTATGATATTAGCTTACTATTCATCGAGGTTCACCAACCTTGCCAGGTACTTGATGGATATGTTCAGGGATCAATACTTCAGAGCTCGGACCTTTGAGAGAGGTCTACGACGAGACATCCAAGATAGTTTTGTGCCTCTATGCATATCGACCTATTCTAGAGTTCTCAAGCGAGCTTTGGTGATCAAGAGCTTCTTGGAAGAGCAGAGGTAGCCAATGACAGTAAACAGTAGGCAGACTGGTGTGGAGACACCGACAGCAGGGAGTCAACATCAAACACAGGGATCTGGATATGGGAAACTTCATAGGAGAACCCAGGACAGAGGATCGACAGTCCAGGGCTCTCAGGTTGGATCCAGTCAACCTAGGGAGAAACGATGCTACACATGCGACTCTAGGGGACATCTCTCTAGAGATTTCCCGACCTGTCGAGCTGCTGATAGGGAAGCGGTGGATGGACCATCAAGGAAGAGGCAGAGAGTGGAACAGGCAGACCCTCCAGGTGGCGAACATGGCAGAGGAGCAGGGAGAGCTATGGGCGGTGGAAGACGCTTCAAATTACTTCCACCACCACCCCCGGGAGGTCCGCACCAGGCTTAGGGAGCTGGGGGACAGGGACTGGGACATCTACATGCGGTCAAGGAATACGACCCAGGGGCTCCAAGGATGATTCGAGGTATGATCTGTGTCTTTTCTACCTTAGCTTCCATACTCATAGACAGGTGCCAGTCATTCCCTTATAGCCACATGTCTTGTACAAAACCTTGAGATTCCGGTAGAACCGTTGACTTGATCCTTACGCTTGGAGACACCTACGGGAGGAGACTTGACGATCACACACTTTTGCAGACAGTGTGATCTTACCCTTGTAGGCAAGAGTTTTGGTTGGAACCACTTGGTGGTAGCGTCGAGGCCTTACGACGTCATTCTCAGCATGGATTGGTTATCTTCGGTCCATGTCCAAATTGACTGTTTTAGGCGAAGAGTGCGGTGTGTCCGCCGTGATGGAACAAGGTTTTCCTTTGTCGGAGAAAGGGAAACCCAGGAAGCACAGAATGGGCTTATGAATAGAAGGGTGCATCCAATCACTCATGAGATGGCTATCCTTACCCTCGGAGCAATAGATGTTGTGAGCTCCCAATTTCCAGCAGTAGTGGCGGAGTACGAGGATGTCTTTCCCGAGAATATTCCAGGATTAACTCCCCACTGGGAGATCGACTTCTGCACCGACTTACACCCCGGGGCAGCACCAATTTCCTCATCGGCATATCGGATGGCTCCCATAGAGCTTAGAGAGCTGAGGGTACAGTTGGAGGATTTTCAGAGAAAGGGTTTCGTAAGACCTAGCGTTACACCCTGGGCGGCCCCAATCTTGTTTGCCAAGATGGCAGACGGGAGTCTGAGGTTGTGCGTGGATTATCGGTGCTTGAACCAGGTGACGGTGAAGAACAAGTATCCACTTCCGAGAATCGATGACCTCTTCGATCAGCTACGAGAGGAACAATGGTTCTCGAAGGTTGACCATCGATCAGGCTATCACCAGTTACGAGTACGGGATGAGGATATACTGAAGATGGCTTTCAGATGCCGCTACAGTCACTATGAGTACTTGGTGATGCCTTTCGGTGTGATGAACGCCCCCACAGTGTTCATGGGACTGATGAACTAGATCTTCCAGCCATATTTGGACCGGTTTGTAGTGGTCTTCATCGACGACATTCTTGTGTAATCAGCGTCAGAAGAGGAGCATGCGAGACACCTAAAGATGGTTCTAGACGTACTTCAGGAGCACCAGCTTTATGGGAATCTCTCAAAGTGCCAGTTTTGGATTCAGGAGGTCCACTTTCTGGGACATGTCATCTCAGCGGTTGGAGTAGCTATAGACCCAGCCAAGGTGGAGGCTGTGTTATCATGGGAGCCACCCCGGAGTGTGACTGAGGTGCGAAGATTCCTTGGGTTGGAAAGATATTACTGGAGATTCATTCCTGATTTCTCCGGATATCAGCACCGATGATGGCCTTGACCAGGAAGGGGTAACCTTTCATTTGGACGGAGAAGTTCCAACAAGCTTTCGAGCAGATGAGACAGAGTTTGACGAGCGCCCCAGTCTTGAGATTGCCGGATGAGGGTGTCAAGTACATAGTTTTCTGTGACGCATCAGGGACCGGGCTTGGATGTGTCCTGATGGAGTGACAGGCAGTGATTACTTATGGTTCACACCAACTTAGGCCACATGAGCAGAACTATGCGACCCATGATCTCGAGTTGGCAGCGGTAGTCTTCCCATTGAATATGTGGCAACACTACCTTATGGGCGAGCGGTTTATCGTCTACTCTAACCACAAGAGCCTCAAGTACATCTTCACACAGAAGGATATGAATCTGAGGCAAAGGCTTTGGATATAGTTCCTCCAGGATTATGATTTCGAGATCATCTATACTCCTGGGAAGAGGAACAAGGTGGTGGATGCTCTGGGCAGAAGGTCGAGCTCACAACTGTTGAGTGAGGCGACAGAGCAGTTAGCCACGTTGTAGTTGTCCTTCGTGGACAGAGAAGATGCAACCTACCTACAGTCGATGGTTGTCACCCCTCCACTCTTACAACGAGTTATGGAAGCACAACTTGGGGATGTCGACTGTGAGGATTTACGTGCTCAGTTATCTACAGGACATACTCCTGATGAATATTCGCAAGGTGTTGAGCACATAATTCTTTTCAGAGGACGCACTATTGTACCTGTGACGTTACAGGAGGGGGTCCTAAGGGAGTTTCATACATCCCCTTTGGCGGTACATCCTGGAGTGGTGAAGATGTACCAGGATCTCCAGCGTCAGTTATGGTGGTCAGGCATGAAGAAGGCAGTATCAGAGTTCATTTCTCGATGCCTTACATGCCAGCAGGTGAAGGCTGAGCACCAGGTTCAAGCGGGATTAGCTCACCCCCTAGAAGTCCCAGAGTGGAAGTGGGATGGAATATCGATGGACTTCGTGACAGGCTTACCACAGACGTCCAAGGGGCATGATTCCATCTGGGTGATCGTTGACCAACTCACCAAGTCGGCCCACTTCCTAGCTATCAGGGATCAGAGTTCCGTAGAGAGATTGGGATGCCTCTACGTAAAGGAGACAATTTGGATTCATTGTGTCCCCTCGATGATAGTCTCGGATCGAGACGCCCGATTCACATCCCGGTTGTGGAAGGGATTGCAGGAGGATTTGGGGACGTAGCTACGCTTGATCACAACGTTCTATCCCCAAACAGATGGGCAGACAGAGAGGACCATTCAGGTTCTGGAGGATATGTTGCGAGCCTATGTCTTGGACTTTGGTCACAGTTGGGAGGACCACCTACCACTAGTGGAGTTTGCATACAAAAATAACTACCACTCCACCATCGATATGGAACCGTTCAAGGCATTTTATGGGAGACCCTGTTGGTCACCACTCTGCTGGACTGACCCCAGAGAGTCAGCACTCGTGGGACCAGAGTTGGTGCGAGCTACCAACGAGAAGGTGAAAATCATCCGGGAGCAGATGAAGACTGCACAGATCTGGCAGAATTCTTATGTTGACTGATGATGGAGACCTCTAGAGTTTGAGGAGGGAGACCACGTCTTTCTTTGGGTCTCACCCCGAAGAGGGTTGCAGAGATTTGGCCGAGGCGAAAAGCTATCTTTGAGCTTATCGAACCTTTCCATATTATATGGAGAGTTGGAAAAGTGGCATACCGCTTAGCTCTACCACCACAGTTGCATCAGGTACATGATGTCTTCCAAGTTTTGTAGCTGAGAAGGTACGTGCATGACCCATCACACGTAATCTACTGGGGTGAGCTGGACATCGAGGATGGAGGGACCTTTGCTGAGTACCCAGTGGAGATCGAGGATCGGCTTTGAGGGTGATCGATTCCCCTAGTGCGTGTCTGGTGGAAGCATGAGAATCTTTAGGAGAGCACGTGGGAGCAGGAGGCCCAGATCCATGCCCAATACCCTCATCTTTTTGAGTATCCTTTGTTTTGGATTTTCAGGGACGTAATGCTCCAAGGTGGGGAGAATGTAATGTCTCATATTTTTATGTTTATTATTTTTAAATATTATATGGAATTATTTTGATCCCAAGGGCGAAGACGACACATCATTCCGAGGTTCAGTGAGCCCGAAATGGTGGTTTGAACTTTTTTTTGTTAAGTGAGTTAGCACTTGTGCGCGGTTGTGGTAGTTTCCTAATGGATGCCCAGATTAAAAATCTGAGTGCACCATTGCGTCCAGGATGACGACTTTACCTAAGAATGAGCCTAACCTCGACTGACACGGGTCAAGGGAAAAATTAAATTTTTCAGACGTTTTATGTAAAATAAAATAAAATAAATTCAAAAGTTTATTTTATTTTTCTTTAAGGAAACATCCGCTATAGTGCGGTAACGGCGCAACGATTTCCTAAATTAAATTCTTCGTCATAATGACTCAACAAAAAGTCAAGTTGGCTTCATTAATACTGCCGCGTAATTAACTTCCAATCATGTTTCCCTTTTTAATGGGTTAAGCAATTTTTGATCATTGGCGATGATTGAGAGGAACCTCTGCAGAATCCTTGGCGCATTGGAGCAAACTCTTGGCGGTGAACGACGACGGATCGAAGTCGATAATCGCTGCGCCAAAAACGTTGAAGGATCTCAACGACAATGACTGCACGATACCTTCATCAACGATCGATCATTTCAAAAGGTAGGGGTTGTTATTTGATCTCTATTTCCCTGTTTTGAATTTGAAACGACGAACGTGGATCAACCATGAACAAGTTGATCCGCGGATTCATACGTTCTTGTGGGAGGGGTTTCTTTAGGATGATTTTGGGGATTTGATCCATATTTGTTTTATTGTTTGATCCTTCTCCATTTAAGCCTACTAACGGGAGCGGATCAACGCCGTGACGAACGACGACAGGGGTTCATTCCTCACTTTGTTTATTGGATTTCTTCCCCCTCTCTTTTCTCGCACATTCTTCGTGTTCTTTGCGGGGCAAAGAACAACGGATCATTGCGCACCCATCTTACAATGCAACGATCCCAAATCGGAGATCCAACATCACAACGAATCTACAGAGGTGTGACGACTATGATGGACGATGAATCAGACCGGATCGGGAAGGGTCGTTCTTCAAGCGTTCTTCACGTGGGAAGATCAAAGCATGTTTTCGGAGCCAATTGGAGGCCCTAAGACACCGGAAGAGGATTCGTGGTGTCAGGGATACCAAAACCTGAAGGTTTCATGGCGATCTGACGACCGGATTGATGATCGAAGCAGCACGGGAGGTGCACCGGTGAAGAGCTTCGTTTTAGGAAATTTCCAGAATAAACGACGTGTACTTCCTTGGAACATGCCTTGTAGTACTGGAGCCGGCTAGGGTTTTGGGAGCCAGAGAGAAATCACACGGCGTGTGACCTCGGTCACACGATGTGTTGGACTTTCCCTGAAGCTCGGTGTGTACTTTGGGTAGTACATAGACACGGGATGATCTACACGGCTTCAACACATGATGTGTACATCATTTCAAAAGCACTACACGGCACTCGGTGTGTATCCCGAGGATACACGGACATGGGTTAGGGTACACGAGTTGATGACCGTGTACAACACATGGCCAACGACTTGGAGCCAACCCTAATCACTCGGACACGGTGTGTACACTATACTACATTCCGTGTACTCAGTTCCTACACAACCAACCCAACAACATGGGCCGTTGTACACGGGCAGTACCCGGGGTCGGACAACAAGGAGTTTATATTTTCTACACGCCATGTACTTTTTGGAAAACGACATGGTCCTCTTGTTCACCATATCTTGGACATCATT
Organism: Viscum album; assembly: GCA_963277665.1. Lineage (NCBI taxonomy): Eukaryota > Viridiplantae > Streptophyta > Magnoliopsida > Santalales > Viscaceae > Viscum > Viscum album. The sequence goes on from OY728136.1 coordinate 878,100,430, forward strand.
CGTTTGGGTTAGTGACCCTTCTTCTCATCCCCAGAAGGTCAGGTATCGTTTCCTTTTTCAGGAGTATGATCCCTTCAGCAGGACTATCTGTAATAGAGTCAGGCATCCATCCGAGAGGCCCAGATCAAGATCCTCTATCCATTCCTGTCCATAGGTAGAGCCAGGCATCGACGTGACCAACTCTATTGGGCATTGATCCTATACCTAGTAGGTGAATTCCGGATGAGTCGCGGTATCCTCCATGGCCCTAGCAGTGATCCTCATCATTGTATCGTGATCTTTCCCACTCAGGAGTGTGTCTCCCGTAATGAGTGGATATATCTACAGTAACCTTCCCACATAGGAGTGTGTCTCCCGTAATGAGTGTAGCTACCTCTCGTGATGGTTCCTAAAGAACAATGCTTCTCAGATGAATGTCAACAGAGCTGTAAGACTCGTGGAGTGTGTTCTCCCGAAATGAGTGCTTCATGGAATCTTTGAACTGAACCCCTAGCTGGGGGTGTGCGGTGGTGTGACTTGTATCTAGACTATGGGTCTGGGTTTTGAGTATATCTGGTTTATGCTATATGTTATGTAGACATATACTGTGCATAGCTGACTATACATTTACTTTGTGTACTGCTTTGTGGTTTTTGGGGTCCTCTACTGAGTATTGTTATACTCACCCCTGCACAGGCTTTGCTCACATGTCTGGTGTCTTGTGTAGATGAGAAGCCTTTTGACGGAGTCCAGGGCAGACCAGGACATGACCGAGCTTTCTGAGTTCCCTACAGGCCGAGGCATTCCTATGGCTACGAGCAGCAGTCCCAATACCTTTTGTGTTTACATGTTTGACTTTGCAGTTTTTAGAATCTTGTTTGTTTTTTTCGGTGGGCTTGTATTCTAGCCCAGTTTAATTTTTCAGTACTCTACCTTTCGTCGTACTCTGTTGGTTGGGTTCAGTTGTATGCATGCATTTTTCTTTATTCCTTAGTGGTTTTTACATTTCAGCATTTGTGGGATTGGAGATGTGTGCGTGTGTACAGGTACTTAGGCAATGCCTCCCATGTTAGTAATATGCCTACTTGGTGCTAGTCACCAGCCCCTGGCCTATTGGAGGCGGGCTTGGGGAGTCACGGTGCGGGCCCCAATGGGATAGGTCATGACATTTTTTCTCTAGGACCATGAGACCACTAAGGGTCTTTAATCTCTATTTTATTTTTGAGATAACAACAAAAAATCTCTTCATAACTATCAAAGTATCGAATCACTAATGATTTAAATATACTTAGAATTAGTATCCTAATGAAGAAATCCACCTTTCATTTGGTGTTCATGAAAATGATGGATCCATATCATGATAGTCTTCTAAATTTTTCTTTATACACCCCCAATAGACTCATCATCCTTTTCTTTCAGACTGAGGAACTCCCTATAAATATTAGTAATGAGATTTTGGGTAAAATATTTATGGAAAAATATTTTCATGAAATAATTCCATTCCATGGAATAAATTTTTTTCTTGGACTTCATGTTCTTGATTAGTGTCCACAAATGATAATATTCCACATCAAAACAATATACCACCATCACAAATTTCCTTTCCTCTAGGAATTGGATTTAAGATAATATCTTTTGAGTGGATTTAATCCACTTTTCTGTGAGGAGGGGATTAAAAGATCCACTAAACATGAGAGGACTTAGTCATATAGTGGTTTCAACTACAAATTTCACTTTATTAGGAGAAGGAGGTCATTCCATGTGATTCATGTTATTATTCATAACATGATCCAATTTAACATGTACTGTTATATAGTTTTGAGTGCCCGTTCCCATCATATTTGGCATTTCATTAGGGAAATCATCACATTTCATATCAGATTGATTTTTGGCATGGGTTCTCCTATTACCATCTATTTTCTATGAAAAATAATATACAATTAGGGGGGCATGAATACATGGATAATAATAATATAAAAAGGAAATTCTGAACATAGAATGATAAAATTGTAAATGAAAATTATATCCTAACTTGTGATTCCCTAATTTTTAATTTAGGTTATCCATGGTGATATAATTATCCCTAAGTTTCTTACCAAATTTATGTTGACCTACTCTTAAAAAATAATTAGAACATGGATTTGATACCAACTATAACAACCCTATCCTTTTACACATATTATTACATGATTTTAAGCATAATTATCCTTCAAATATAAATTGCGACTGTAAAGTATAGTGTATTTTGAATATTAGTTACATAATTAAACCTCATAAAAAACTTTTATTTAATATTCATAATGATCTCCAAACATCATTTGATGCCTAGCATCTATATAGAATAACCTAAGAAATGCATGAAAAAAAGGAATGACCTAAAAATCCCAGTAAGGGAATAATCTTAATAATAAAGTACAACACATGGTTTATATAGAATAACATGATGACATAAAAAGGAATGGAAGATATATATATATATATATATATATATATATATATATATATATATGGAATAGAGACATATATTAAATGGGATCATGTAATCATGGAATTATAGGAATGTGGAAACAATATAAAGCATGACATAAGAATGATTCAAGGCTAACCACTAAGACCATTTCACATGAAAGAGCATGAGTCAAGGATAACCACCAAGACCATTTCACATGGAGCATGAGCCAAGGCTATCCACCAAGACCATTTCACATGACATATCATGAGACTTAAAATTACCCAATGCATTCGAGTAAATTCTTGGCACACCCATCATAACATGTTCATGAATATTTGTGACACATGAAAATTAAACATAAGGGTTACTCATGGAATAAAATAAGTATCATAATAATGTAATAAAGCATAATAAATGGGCGTATCATAAAAGTGTCCATGAAAAAATGGATTTAAATCAGAAATAGACATTAATAATGGAAAAATATGCATATATACTGATAAATTATGTCCAACTTAATTGGAAACATGTAAAAAGAGTGTTTGAGAAGCTTCAGAAATGAAACATTTTAGTGCAGTTTAGGGGAAATATTAAAGAGAATTTAAATAGGAATAGAAAAAATATTTTATATAAAACTAGAACTGCAACAAGATTTTTTTTCATGATAGAATAGTTATTTTATTAAAATAATGGTGTATTTAAATATATTATGGATTTCACTTTACAATGGGTATGAAATCATGAAGATCCCTTTAATCAGGTTTGCTTATCAGAAAAAATTGAGAAGAGAACCTTTTAAAAACATAAATTTCCCCATCAGAGAACGATTTAATGATCTAGATAAATTATTATTTAACATATAAAAACAATTTAGAATAATTATATAGAAATAAAGAAGATTTATATTGAGGTAAATTGAGAGGAAGCGTAACTTGAAGGAAAAATGGTGGTTCAGAAAAGATCACCTACCCTATGTCCAAAACAGTTATTCACTTGATATTAATATCCTGAATAATAAAATTAAATACATTAATTAATTAATTTAGAACCATTTATATTTTTATTTTATTTATTATAATTTTATTAAGTTAATTTATGGATATTTTGATGAGTTATAATATATAACTTCATCATTTGGGAGTGTTCATTTCCTTGGTTTTCATGATCGGTTCATTTGTATACGTGTTTGAAAGATCATATAGAATGAGAATAGTTTTACAAAATTGAAATGATAAGTTATTAATGAACATACATAATTTTTTTAATATATAATTTGGTTATATGGTATGATGATGAATCATTAGATAAAACAATAATGGTGATATTTTAGATTAATTTTGTGGTTTCTCAATCATCACAAACTAGTTTGTTTTATTAATTAATATTATGTATATATACTAGTTGAATAAAATTAAATAATATTTAATACATATATTATAATCTGTTTTAACCATAAAAATTGTTTTATGACCATCATTTAAGTAGGTAAAATAAATTGAAAACTCAACGTCCTTGAATGAGATAAATTAACATATCATATATGATGTTTTTATCTTTAGTACAAAAAGGGGAGGGGAATGAAATGATGATGAATTATTCCACAAACATAATAAAATTACAATATATGTGAGATAATTGAGTTACCATTACACTTGGATAATTGGATGTTAGGATATAATAATAAAATAAAATAAATTGGAATGAAATTAAAAGAAAAGGAAAGAGGTTTTTACCTCTTGAATTGTTTTCATTGAGAACCTCATTGAGGATCTTAATTATATTATTTTATTTAAACCAAAGGATCCTAAATGTGTGGGGGATTTGGATAGTGTTTTGGGGATAATTTTGAAAATCTTCTAGGATTTATATGTGTGATGAAAAAAGGTGGTGAGGGGTTGTATCTATCATGGAGGAGATGAGTGTTTTTTGATAATTTTATTCATTTTTTTTATAATCGTGGATCAAGAATATAAATAATCAATATTATTGTCACTAAATAATGTGAACAACTCATTATAGTTCAAAAAATGGCCATTTTCATCATCAATGATCCAAGTATTACTCAAAAAATGTATTTATTTATCATATACCGTAAATGACCGAATTTTACTATTCATGAGAAATTTAAATATTTTAGAAAAATCCAAAAAAATAACCCTAAACATTTTATGAAATTTAGAATAAAAAAATGGGCTCCATTTTTTGAAAATAATTTTCTAAATATGATAAATTTATATTTTAATTAAAATCATCATTTATTAAAAAAATACTGATTTAAAAATTAAATTTTTTATAAGACTTTGAAAAATTAATTAACATCCCATAAGATTATATTATAATAATAAGAAAATTATATATATATATGAATCTATTTTATGAAAATAGTTTTTTTAAATCATTATATTAATTATAAAAATTTAAATAAACATTTATGTTTTATAAAAATACAAACACTTAAGTTATCATTTTCAAAACATTTATTTAATTATTCTATGATATAATTATATCATATTTTCATTTATATGATGGATAAATTTTATTTAAAATTTTATATGTGTGGTTACTATTTTATTGGCCCTGTTACTAGTCTTAAGGGTCACATTACTATTTCTTAGGTCATATTATTATTCCATTGGCATAGCTTCCTTAGTTTCTATAAATACTTCATATTTCATTAAATCACCATTTATAAAGTTTGTATTGTGAACTATATGTGATTTTATCTGATTTATACCATATAAGATAGTTATAAGAATAAAAATTTCATTGATAACATATTGGGTCATTACAGTCACACACAATAATGTATTCAAGAATATTTTATATTCATGTATACAAGTATATAGGACATGGTGGGCCCCACCATGAGGTCTGGTTGTCTTCTTAAGTTTTATTGATCACTGATAAATAAATAAATTTATTATTATTCAAATATTTAATAATTTGGTTGAATTTATTTATTAAATGTATTTACAAGTATTAAATTAAATATAAGGAAAATATTATTTGAGTGAATATTATTTTAATAATCTAGGTTCATTTAATATTTTCATGAACTATGAGTATTTTTAATGACTCACCTTTAACATGTAATAAATTTATTATATAACATGTAAATGATAAATATATAAATGATATTTATGAATCAGTCAATCAATAATAATATATCATTTATAGTTTATATAGTGACTAATAAATATTTGGGGGTTGGGGATCCTTTTCTTAGTAATTTCATAACTCACTATATATAGGAGGAGAGAGGATATCACATGAAAACTATTCACTGAGAGTTCATTAAAGCCTTTATCTCCTCTCCTGCTTTCTAGAGAGAGAATATCTAGATCCATGTGATCAAATCGAGTTCATGTCATTTCAAAGAAGGAATATCGGTGTGACGACTATCAGGATATCAAAGGAATCATCATATAATTTCTCTGAAAAAAATTTGATGATCGAAGCTCTTGCATATTTTTGAAGTGTGTGTGTATGATCTATAGGGATCCAGCTTCAGATATTTCGAGTAGTGATAACTATTGAAAAGAAGGTATCGAGAGTGGATTCAGATCCAAATAGGTATCTTTGATTTATATTTCTGTGATTTAAATATTCCACACGATATCCATGTATCATACTAGGGATTGGATAGATGGAGATGATAAATTCCATTGCTCGTGTGATTAAAATTTTATATCCCCATCATTGGAATCTATTGTAGGATCTAGTTCCAACAATTAGTATCATAGGGAGAACATTATTTTTCTAAGACAAAAGAATTAATTTTTATTAAATTTATGTAATGGTGGTTTTGTATAAATTTTATTCCCAATATTAATAAAAACTTAGAAAGGGGCCTATAAGGTCATCACCCCCATTTAGTTTCCTCATCACCCATGGAAGGAAGAATGACCGACACCTCCTCCATCCATCCATCAATGGTGAGTACCCTCCTCCCTGGCTTAACCTAACATCCTTCTCGGAATCTTGACCACTGGAGAAGCCAAACATCATGAGGCCATCACCTAGGTCTCTTCCCTCTCTATCCATTGCACCACTCGCGAGTTTACAATGATAACTGTGCCTCACAATATCTTCCACAACTGTGACCTTAAGACAAGCCACCACCGACTAGTCATCATATGCCACACACATGTGTCATCCCATTTTCCTAGATCTGGTCAGACCAGTCAGACCAACCCTCCCAAATGAAAATTTTTAGGTTGACCCCACACCAATGAGTGGAGGCCCTCATTGTGATGGACCACCATAGAGATTACCCATGGTTCATATCAATGTTTCACATTCTCCCTCATTCGATCAACCTCCTGGTGGACCACCACTACCCCTCCCTATCAGCCTCCATCTAACCAAGAGATGAAGACACCTCGGTCTCCATGACTAGAATGGTCTTCACTACATCTTATGTGAAAGCTCCCTATGGTGGTTCCCTCTTCTTAGGCATGATTAACCCTCGTGGTATGTGGCCCCCTCCAAGGTACTCCCAACTCTATTAGACAGACCAGACAAGCTTTGCGAGTCATATTTGACCACACCATCCCCACAATGGGATGGCCCCCCTGACCTAGAACATGTCTGGGTGGTTCTACCGAGCTTATAACACCTCTACATAGAATTTTACAACCCAATATAAGAATTCAAGGGTTAGTCCCAACCCTAAATGGGTATGATTGGTGCTTGGGGGGGCATATTTTTTTTTATATTAATTAATTAATTGAATTCATTAATTTAATTTTAGTATTAATTTAGATTAATTAAATATTATTCTTTTGTTTAAAAAATTTAATATTTTAATATCCTGGTAGAAAATAATTTACATTAGCAATTTAATTAATTTAATTAATTATTTTAAAATTGTAAATTAAAAATAAATTAGTATCAGGGTCGAATAAATTATTTGAATTGATTATTTTATTTTTAAATAATTATTTTAATTTATTTAAGATCCCTCATAATTTAAGTTTACAAAAATTTAATTTTATCATGCAGACTAGTATTAAGCACTGAACGACCTTATGCACGTTGGGTCTATTTATTCAATTATCTTTCATATGAGTGAGATGTTTCTACTATGTAGTTAATTTTATAATAGTATTCACATCTTATTAATTTAATTTAAACTTGTATATGTGCATGTGAATCAATTAGTAATCCAATATTTAGTAATCCAAACACCCCCTCACCTACGTACATATATTATTATACTATAGTGATGATGCTATAATTTATGAACCAAGCCAAGTCGAGGAGAAAATGAGATAAGAAATGGACACACTAGATGGGTATGAGCTATATCATGAGTGAAGAAAAAAATAATGTATGATTCCCCTTGGTCATGGTGGATGCATTGAGCTTAAATTGATCAACCAAAATTAGATTATCAAGATTGGTCAAGTATTTTTATTCCTTTTTATGAATTACTTATTTTTTATTCATTTTTATGATATAATGATAGATATAAAATAATAACAAGAAAAATTCATAAATATGTGGTGAATTTTTTAATATTAATGTTTAGTTGTAATCATAAAAACATAGAATGAACATATTAATAAAATTGATTACATTCATAAAAAAATATTAAAAACCCTCACTAAAATATCATATAGAAAATGTCATCCATCATTTGAATTAGAAAAAACTGGGCGTTTGGGGTGCTCTTCAACCAATGTTGAGGGTGACTCCTACCACCGTGGAGTTTTTATGAGAGTGATGTGTTGAATTAACTAATGCATACAGATTAGAAGTATCCAAATCATAATTATTTAAACTTTATATTCAAGTGTTGATTAAATCATATTTATTATTTTATAATTGGGGACTTCACTTAATATATCAAAGTGTCACATGTTAATGAGGTTGGCTAGTCAAACGCCTACCAAGAAACACTCTAAGTAGTGGCATAGATAAATCTTGTATACTATGAGAAGAGGTTTCAATGATCCTTTCCACTATAATACTCATGTGATATAATTTTTTAATTCTAGAATAGAGGGTTTCTATAGTTCTATAAAATAATGGGATAAATTTAAATTATTTAAATAATCGGTAAATTGTAATCGGTTATTAAGAAAAAAGTACCAATCTTCTAGATTTTATTTTTTTAGAAAATGAAATTTAATACCCCAAGTACACTGTGATAATATTGTGAAACAAAATTTATAGATTGGCATAAATTTTCATGAAATAGTACAGTTCTTGTGATCAATACTAAGATATCAAAAAATCAATGTTTTGGTGTCCCAAATAGTTTTTAAACCCCCTCATCATGTGAGGTTTTTAAAAATGATTACATGAGACTCATGTATGATGTATATGATGGTTATGTCATAAAAAATCATAATCATCTATTGTGATTTGGGGATACTAAATCAGGACACATATGATTTCAAATGTTGTCTTACCTCTCAAATGATTATAGATAGAAAGCCAAGCATGGTAGATATGAATTGATGATGATTACATGATATATGTATACATTTAATGGTAGTTGATGATCTTTAAATACACCCATTATAATATAATTTTCACCCATTTACTCTAGTATCATTTAAGATTAAAAAATTAATAGTTTGGAGAAATTAGTTCATTACCTTCTATGTAAGGTTCTCCAATCAATAAAAACATTAAATTAAGATTAATATTTTGTTCTTATGGTGAACTAGTTGAAATAAAAGTCAAAAAGAAAAATTGAAAGAGTTATGAAAAAGGAACCATAAATATGTCCATCAATTAAAATAGGTATTAAACAAGATATTATTTTCTTTGCGTATCGTTAAATAAAATCTGTGGAAGTTTAAATGTATTAAACTAAATTGAGAAGAATGTAATCACTTCATCTTCAAGTATATTAATCAATTTAAAGAAATGATTTTTTCATACTTCTTTGTTTTTAAATAAAACATTATTATCACATATTTTTATATAAATAATGTAACTATGGATGTTTATAAATGTTACAAAATGATAGTTTTATTCTCCAACGAGTTGAAAAGGGAAGTTCCTAAGTCAATGGTGATAATTACCCATATTATATATTTCCATGTGAATGATTATAGTTGATATTTTATTGAGTATTACCAAAAACAATTATCTCACATGTCCTTTTTACACAAGGATACAATATTATGGTTTAGGAAGGAATGTTTTTTTGGTGTTTCGTACTCAACCAATAGTTCAGTGATACCTGAATCATAGGAAATAAATGATGAATATTAAATGTAAGACATAGATACCCTGTTGTGAGAATATAAAACATTTTCAAGACAAACTAATTAGTTTTCAAGGATATAACAAGTGTGGTTTTATACTCTTTAGAGTTAAATACCATAGGTACTATTGAAACACTTATTTACTTAGTTTTGGAAAAAGAACCCTTTAGAAATAATATAAAAACCCAAACTTTTAAAATTATATTTATTTCATGAATAAATGTTTATTAGATATTATATAATATTATACATATAAAAATGAAGATTTACCAACAAATTTTATACCATTAATAAAGATCATTGCATTAATAAGCTATGAAACCTGTTAAAATTCCAAACATTACAACTAGGCAAAAACTATAAAATAGAATAGATAAAATGGGAAAGTATGGATCACCCCAATCTATTAGAATCATCTCCTCCACTAAAAAGGATATATAAATAAAATAAAATATTAGTAAACTAATAATAATCCAATTAAATGAATATATAACCATAAGAGAAATTGTATTGAATTTTGAGTGAAAGAATGAAGTAGTAATTAGAGGGTATAAAGGGAAATGTGACTATTGGGATTAAATCATTATATAAACTTTGGTCTATATGAAAGTTGGTCAATAATACCATTAGAAACTTTACCCTTGGTAGATAATTCTAAGATTATAATTAGTGTTTATACAAATTAATGGAATTAGATAATTGATACATAATGGAGAATCACTGGCCTCGACCTGTAGAGTCGTGTCATTTGAATCCCATTTTTTAGAACTCGGGAGGAAGGTTTCGTCATTGGGATTCGATGTTGACCAATATCAAGATGATCTTCAACAAGTAAAACTTTAATTAAATCTCCTACGATAGAAGTTCATGTTAGTAGATATTACCACTGAGTTGATGTTAGTCGAGGTACCCTACGGAACTACCACCATCACACACCTTACCCTCAGGGTGTATGTGGGTGTAATATGGGGTTAAGTGTGTAGACCTTAGATACATAAAGTGTAAATTACTTTTTGTAAATAAAATATTCATTTCATAAATTCCTCTTAATAATAGTTATTATTAATAAAATATATGTTTAATTGAGATGAATTTGATAATTTTAGTTTTGGATTGAAATAAAACATAATTTTATTTTTATAGAAAATATATACAGTATTTATAATAAATCAAGGTATTGTGAATATTTTTTTTAATTAAATAGTATTTTAATACACTTATATTTAAATAATAAATAATTAAATAAGTTTATAATGTTCTAGTAATTTTTTTCAGTAATTAGAATGTGTCTTAAAAACTTTTATTTTAAATTCACTAAGGATTATAATATTTAAAAGTTAAAATTATCATATATAGATAACTCTTATGTTAAAAAACATAATTATTTAAATATGAATGTCCAAATTATTCTATAGCGTGTTTATGATAATTTTGTAAAATACATTATTTTTTGTGTACAGTAAAAAACAATTTTCTGGTTTCAGTATATTTTATGACATTATATTTATGTCATAATGATTTAATAATTAATTTAACACAATCCATGACCTCAAATATGTTATTTTATTAATATGGATTATTTTAATATATTTTAATGAATTCATAAAATGATATTTTACTTTATAAATTCTAAAAGGAAAATTTTATTGTTAAAAATTTTACTTTTTAGAATCTTTAACTTTTCATTCCAAAAGGGGTATTAAATAATGGTTTTTGGTTATTTAGAAATAATGTATCATAAAATGTGACTAAAATGTCCAAAACCAATAGAAAATAAAATGGTTAATCTAATGGTTTTACATTTTCAACAATCTAGATTTCCAAGGCATATATTTTCTAAATTTTATTCAATTTATTCACTTTTTCAATAAATACCCACCCATTTCACCTCTCCCCTTCATTTATGATCCATTAAACATGATTTTATAGTGATTGTTTTTCATCCCATGGAGGACCCCATGGTGTACTCTATCCCCTAAGGTTCCATTATTAAATTTTAGAAACAACTCTTCATCGTAAAGAAAATTATCACTTCTCTTTTCTATTCAAGAGTCATTTTTGTGGTATGTATTCCAATTCCAATGAAAATTCGTTTTTTTCCAGTTTTTATTATCCCATTACTTTATGAATTTTCTTGAATGAATGAGAGACCTATGTCTCATCCCATTTTCCCTTTTATAAAACCAAGTTTTATACCCATCATGCTATAGAATTTTCTTCTAAAATTTTCCTCTTTTACATGAGAAACTATATATTCCTTTTTATTTGAATACACAAAACACTTTTCTTTTCAATCAGTACTCAAATAGATATAAAAATTAATCTTTTATTTAGGTATTTACATATATTAATCCCAAATTACCTTTTTGGGATACAATTTATGTCATGATCATATCTTTAAGATCCTTTGAATGATAAGATTTATTATATGAAAACTATTATTTATTCTCTATGGGTTATTAATGAAATGGGTTTTTATGATATATATGACTAAAAAAATTAATAAATATGAATGGTGAACCTTTATATAACTCCAATTCATTGGGTAAAGAATTTAATATCAATAAATAACATGTTTTACAATACATTAGTGAATAACCTAGGTAATTTTCATTTACTCCACCTTGATGATTAAACTTGGTGATATGATTATGAATATCTAATCTAAATATTGTATCCAAAATTTATATCATATCATATGATTATTTTTCTTGTTATTATTTTATGTCTCCTTTTGATGCCTTGTCATTATGGCTCATGTTCTTATTGATATGTCTATAGATTTCCTGATATATGTCTATCTTTACTAGGAATAATCCTCACACATTACCTTTTATGTGTATCCCTAGAATATTAGATGCATTAAAAGTATACTTGATTGAACCTATGAAGTTTTCTTTCAAGTGTTCTTAGAATAATTTTTATATTTTCACGTTATATTCACCCTTTTACAAGAAATTAAATTTATAAATATTCTCTTTTTTTACCTTGTAATGAAAAGTTATATAATAAAAATGTAGGATTACATAGTTGGTATCAAAGGAAGGTTTAGTTATTTGTGGAATTTAGGAAATTAAAATATTAGGATGAACCCTGGATAAGAATTAATATGGAAAAACATCTTGGTATTTAGGTGAAGTATTAAATAATTGTTTTTTGAGAAAATAAATATCTATTGGGCTACGAACAAGTAGATGTGGCTCTGAAAAAGATTTATCTAGGGGTAACACCAAAAAATAGAGCTTTTAGATATACTCAAATGGGAACTGGTGCATGAAAATGAGCCTTTGTTTACACCTGGTTTGACACTCCCAGTGGATATGTTTAGTTAGTCACAATTCTTAATGAACCATTATGAAAGATATATAGAAAATGTAATTATGATTATAGGATATTAATAAAATATTGAATATTTGTGATTTAAGACATAAAATACCTTTAGAATTACAATATTCATAAAATTATCATGTCTCTTACAAAGTTTTTATTCTTATAGAAAAATTGGGTGAAATAAGTGGAACTAGGTAAATTATGAGTGCAACAGATGATGCAGTAACAACATTTCAATGAAATATGGAATGGAAAAAATCACTAGGATGATGAATCAACAAAAAAATTTATGAAAAATAACTTGAATCAAGTCGAGAGACCAGATTCACCTTGAATGGAACAACTTTCAATTGAGTCCTTCATGCTTCAATGGACACCTTATTTTTATGGATCTACCAAACCATGATTTTTGAAAAATGGATAATCTCTATGGAAAATATCTTTTTTGTACACTATTTTTCAAAGCAAGAGAAGGCCACCCTAAAAGTATACCACTTTGAAGTATAAGCTGATCAGTGCTGGAAACTGATCAAAAATAAAAATCCAAGAATAGAGATAGATTCTATGGAGTAGTAGTTATAAGGCCCCAACCTTAAACCTTAATTAATATTGAATTAAATGAATAATTCACATTGAGGATCTTTTCAGGTTTAGAGTTTTAGAGAATTAGAACATAACTATTACATCTTAAAAGATTACAAAGTAGACACTTCTACTAAGTCTCCATAAAATAAAAACTCTTAAAAAGAAAGATGTCTAGATTACATGTTTTAGATAGCATGAAATTCCCTTGATCCCATCCTTGACCTTATTCCACTTTAAGTCCTGTGAAAAACATTTCGAAAAACTTGGGGTGAGCATAAAAAGCTCATTAAGGGATACAAAGAGAATGAAAACTGTTAGTTTTTCAAACATCAAGTAAACCATGTATACTATATCAAAGTAATACCTTCACCTTCATGAAGTAGTAAAAAAAATCTTCACTGAATAAAGTATCATTACTTACCTTTTTGTAACCAAAGGATTACCATAAAACCCATATAAAGAACACATAGAATATATAAAGGTAACTTGGGACATAAACATACTTAAGTGGAATAACCATACGGTTGACTTCCACACATATCACTTAATGGAATAGCCATACAGCCAATTTCCATACATACTTAATGGAATAGCCATACGACCGACTTCCATACCCAATGCATTGGAGGTTATAACGTAACCACCCGTCCTGGTATTCACGACACCACCCGTCATATGGTTTATAACGTAACCACCCGTTAAAATGTCCAAGTACCAGTATAAAATCATAAAACATAAAACCAATATAAAGGAATGATAACATTTCCACATTTTAATCACAATATATCATAAATATAATGACATAATAGAATCCTTTTTCAAACCCATTTTCAATACCAAAATACATAAAAGAGTATATGGTATTTATTTTATTCTAAAAACATTACGGCTTGTTGAGAAAGCCAAAGATCAAATAATACTCGCGGCGGCGGAAAAGGTCATTGTCACCGCGTACGTTAAAAAAAACATTCCTTTTTGTCGTTTAGTAAAACGCTTCGTAGAAAAAGATTCCTTTTGTATAAAAGTAAAAGTAAAAGGGTTTTATACACCGTATAAAATAAAGTTGTGTATAAAATAAAATATGCCTCAATGAAAGGAGATTGAGACGAAGTCCCTTACCTTGGGTCCGACTTGACTCGATCGTTCTTTAACGTCCTGAATAATAAACTTGAGTTAATTTATACTTGATTAAGAACCTTTTTAAAGTTCATTATTCTTTTTATATCACTTATTGCCATGTTATAAACATTATGTAACCATTTAAGTTAATAATGTTTGTTTTGTCAATATTTGGTTCTTAAGTCGAAAGTTGACTTCTTACAATTACATGTTGTTCATGTGGTCAAAAGTTCTTTATATCCAGAATGAAATTCCAGATTTGGATATCATATATATCATATATATCCAGCATATACATGTATTTATAATATTACATAATCATTTAGAGGTAAGAAATGAAATGCACCGTTCATGGAGACGGTAAGCCGTACGTACGCATGAACGCTACATTCATTTCTTTGTCATATTAATGGAATTAAAACTAAACGAGAAGTATGCATATTTTAATTCCAGAATTATATTCATCATTTAGATATATAATTCATTATATATATTCATTATATACATGTACTTTTAATATTACATTACATTTGGGGATAAGAAATGAAATGCACCGTTCATGGAGACGGTAAGCCGTACGTACGCATGAACGCTACTTTCATTTCTATCTCATACTTTAATGGAAAGTAATAATAATGATATATAGGTATATTATAATTCCAGTATAACATAATATATAATAACTTTAAATCCATCCTTTACACGTCCCACATATGGCATTAACGAATCACATCACTTTGAGGGGGCGGTAGTCCGCACTTCCTTAAATGAAGATATCGTGTTTACCCATAATGGAAACCATAAAGGTATGCCCAAAATGAAAAATACAGAAGCTTAAAGAAAAAATAAAAATATTATATATCATATATAAAAATAGTGACATCATAATGGCCACCCTTGAAGGTGTTAAATGAGTATTGAACAATCATTGTTTCGGGATGCAGAATTTCGCCATCCACGGAAACCGTATGTTCTTTAACCATTTGATGTAGTTGTGTGAGAGTGTAGCTCGAATAAATCTTATAAAAACATCCTAGTATATTGAAGATACTGGTGTTATTACAAAATAAGTAAATAAAAAGAGTTTAGAGGGTTGGAGAAGCAAAATAAAACAAATGAACAAGAGAGAATGAATTACCTTTAAAATTGTAACTCCTTTTGATTTGAGCCTAAAGGCTTCCTTTGAAAGGATTATTCCCAAAGGGAATCCTCTAGGATGAGGAGAGGGATGTGGAGAGAGTAAATGGGCAGGGGTTGGCCGAGCCAAAGGCTTGAGAAGTGTGTGAAATGGGGTAGAGTTGGGGGCCTTTTATAAGAGGAGAGGAGGGGCACTTTTGGAAAGTAAAGAAATATTACTTTATTTGAAAATGTGTTTCGGTTTTAAAAGGTCCCACATTGATATAATTCGTGGATAAGGTGATAAGGGTTCGAAATACACTCATCCAATTGGTTTTGGACATGTGTAGGTTTTATATTTTTCATTATCTTTCCATTTTATTTAAATCGTCAAATAATGATGTCATCGCTGCATCATTATTATGTCATATATAATTTAATTTATTTAATGTCTAAAAATTATAAAAAAAATACTATGATGTATGAAATCGTTTTATCTTTCCAATGAATATTTATAATCAAAATTTGGACTTGTATAACCCCACTCAAAAATTATTTTAGTAAAACAATTTATGTTAGTGTCATTTTCACTTTAACATTAAATAAAAATATATTAATGTCATTTTCCAAATAAAGTGGCTCCATGGGGTCCCCAAGTTGGACCATGGCTTGTCTTTGTCGTCCATGACTCACCCAATATGTGTAGGACAAGTGTCATGGTGTTTTCACATTCTTATAATACCATTTTTACCTTAAACTATACTAATTACCTCTAATCGCGATTAAGAACTTAATAAGTTACTATTCACCAAAAAATTATTATAATCTTATTGAACCACATTTTACTTCTTAATGACAACCATGTATGTCGGATTTTCAAAATTCAATACACATTAGTGGTAAACTTTCATTTAACTGAAAAATCAGTTTGCTTGATTACCACTTAGTGGTTTCACTATTCATCAAAAATTGAAGTTTTTCAGAAAATTACCAAAAATTCACCCTAAGCTATATTTGATATTACGAATTCAAAAATGAAGTCTATTTTAAAAAATTCAAATCATATAAGTCACATTAATTAATTTAATAATTAATTCCCGCTGTCATGACAAATAGCGTGTTTTTGTGAAACAATAAGTATCAAAAGATTGACACTAGTTTAAGTCCGATTTCAAAGTGAAATTAATTCCAACGACCACTATTGGATTTAATGGTAAAAATATTTTCTAATTTCACTTTAAAACTCATTAAAATAATAATCTAATCATATAAATAATTTAGATTAAAAAGAGGTTTTGAATTAAAATACAACATTTTACACTATTCATAAAAAAAATGAACTTTATCAGAAAGGTACCAAAAATATACACAAAGTAAATTTTGATGTCCCGATTCTAAAGAAGAGTTATATTTGGTCCAAAATAAAGTATAAGAGTGATGAAAACTATATTTAATGACGGTTCACCATTAAAAGGTGATAAGTGAACCTTTAGTGAAAATTAGAGTATATATGCCCTAAAATTGAACTCTTTCCGTATTTTAAGCCTTTATCTTTTATTGGGTAAATGTATAAACATTTAAAAGCATATCTAATCATATTTTATTTATTTCTATCCATTACCGCCAGTACAACGGCTACTTGTTAACTAAAATTTAAAATAATATTATTTTATTACTACTGTGCTACGTAAGTTTCAAAGAAACTCATCGTTGCGTATCGGGTACGCTATCGAACATAGAAACCCCTTTAAAATAAAATTAATATTTAATTCGTAAATATTAATAAATATGAAAATTCTTTATTCTTTATTTACCTGGGATGTTACATCCTTCCCCCCTTTTGGGAATTGCGTCCTCGTAATTTTATTCACTTATCAAAATAAGTGGGGGTATTTATCCCTCATAGCATTTTCAGATTCCCACGTTGCCTCTTCAATCACATGGTTTTTCCACAAAACCTTTACCTGATGAATCACCTTATTCCGTTACACCTGCTCCCTGTGGTCAAGAATCTGGACTGGTTGTTCTTCATAAGATAGGTTCTCTTCCAGCTAAACTACCTCTGGACTCAAAACATGAGATGGATCTGGCATATACTTTCTCAACATTGAAACATGAAAAACATTGTGTACCTGAGATAAACTCGGAGGTAAAGCCACTCGGTAAGCAACTGATCCAACTTTCTCCAGAATTTCATGTGGTCCAATAAACCTTGGACTCAGCTTTCCTTTCTTACCAAATCTCATCACACTTTTCCAAGGAGAAACCTTGAGAAAAACATGATCACCTACCTCAAAAGATAGATCCTTCCTCCGGTTATCCGCATAACTCTTCTGCCTGCTCTGAGCTGTTCTCATGTGTTTTCTGAATCAGCTGAACCTTTTTCTGCCATCTCTTCTACCAATTCTAGTCCCATCAACTTCCTTTCACCCACTTCATCCCAGAAAGCTGGAGTTCGACACCACTTCCCATATAATGCCTGAAATGGTGCCATCTGTATACTGGAATGAAAACTATTATTATATGAAAATTTAACCAAAGAAAGATGTTGGTCCCAACTTCCCTGATAATCCATAGAACAAGCTCGTAGCATATCCTCCAATGTCTGAATTGTTCGTTCTGACTACCCATCTGATTGAGGACGAAAAGCTGTACTAAAATTTAATTCCGTACCCAACGACTTCTGAAGGCCTTTCCAAAAGTTAGATGTGAACCTGGGATCACGATCAGATACAATGGAGAAGGGAACACCATGTAACCTGACTATCTCTTTAAGATACAAACGGGAAAGTTGATCTAGGGAAAAAGTATCTCGTATAGCAAGGAAATGAGCAGATTTGGTCAAGCGATCAACAATAACCCAGATTACATTATTACCTCGAGATGTCCTCAGTAATCCCACAACAAATTCCATGGATATGTTTTCCCATTTCCACTCTGGCACTGGTAAAGGCTGAAGCATCCCTTTCGGTAACTGCTGCTCTGCTTTAACCTGTTGACATGTCAAACACTTCATAGTAAAATCAGCAATGTCTCTTTTCATTCCATCCCACCAGTAATACTCCCGCAGATCTCTGTACATCTTAGTACTGCCAGGATGAACTGAAAACGGAGAACTATGAGCATCACATAACAACTCATTCTTCAACTGTGAATCACAAGGCACACATAACCTCTTCCCAAACCTCAAAACACAAACACAAACTTATCCAAGAACTCATGGAAAATTTTATTCATAAGGTCCATGAATACAGTAGGTGCATTGGTTAACCCAAAAGGCATAACTAAAAATTCATAATGGCCATATCTAGTACGGAACGCAGTCTTCGGAACGTCTGCTTCTTTTACTTTCAACTGATGGTACCCCGACCTCAAGTCAATCTTCGAAAAATACTGATCTCCCTGGATCTGATACCACTTCATTCGATGGCCCAACATCTGCTGAAGTTGTTGCAAAGGATTTTACCACCCCTTTCTACTTGTAGTCTAACTGATTCCCATCACTCAAGCTCCTTGTCGGACACTCGTCTGCATAATGACCCATTTCATTACACTTAAAACATCTTACCGTTGGCTTTTCATTTCCTGCTTGATCATCTTCCTTACAGTTACGAGCAATATGACCAGACTTACCACACCGAAAGCACTTACCAGACTTGGATAAACATTCTCCAGGATGCATTTTACCACACTTCTCACAGGATGGATATTTGGTTTTCTTACCTCCTTGCTTCTTTGATGAATTCTTCCCCTTTGTCTGCCAACTAGACCTCTTATTCTGTTGTTTTTCATAGAACACCTGATCATCGGAAAACTCCATTTCCACCTTCTCCGCACATCGAACAAGATTTTTGTAACTTTTGAACTCACGAGAAGCTAATGCCCTTCGATATTTTGGCTTTAATCCTGAGTAAAAACGATTGATTTTACTATCAAGGTCTCAGATAAAATTTGGAGCATACCTTGCCAATCGAGTGAACCTTTCTTCATAAGCAGCCACTGAATCATCCTCCTGCCTCAATTCTAGGAACTGTTTTTCCATCCTAAGACGAACCACCTTAGGAAAATATTTCTCAAGAAACATACCTTTGAATTCGTCCCAGTGAAGATCCTCAATCTCATCACTATCCCTTATATTTTTCACCATCGACCACCACTGATCAGCTTCACCTTCAAAACGGTAAACAGCAAGACTAACCTTTTGATGTTCTGAACACCCCATGACATCAAAAATCTTCTCCAGTTCTTTAATCCACCCTTCAGCTAGCACAGGGTCAGATGATCCTCTGAATGATGGGGGATGTTGCCTCATGAAATGTTCCACCACTGACATGTTCCTCTGCGGTTGATCTGGATGATCTCGTGCATGGATACCACCACCATTTATAGCCTGAGTCAACTGTGCCATCACTGCAACAAACTGTTCAGTTCCGATTCCGACCATCTCAGGTTGCTGATTTGGAAGGTTATCTTCCTACTGATGTCGTCCCAACATAGCTTCTTTGTTTCCTCTGCGGAAAACCATTCTGAACACAGAAATATCTTAGGCAAAGCAACATGGTAATCCGTAAATGCTATATCATTTCAATCATATTATAATTTAACACTTTTCTAACTCCTAAAGTTGTCTAAACCGTCCTTTGATACCAACTATAAGGCCCCAACCTTAAACCTTACTTAATATTGAATTAAATGAATAATTCACATTGAGGATCTTTTCAGGTTTAGAGTTTTAGAGAATTAGAACATAACTATTACATCTTAAAAGATTACAAAGTAGACACTTCTACTAAGTCTCCATAAAATAAAAACTCTTAAAAAGAAAGATGTCTAGATTACATGTTTTAGATAGCATGAAATTCCCTTGATCCCATCCTTGACCTTATTCCACTTTAAGTCCTGTGAAAAACATTTCGAAAAACTTGGGGTGAGCATAAAAAGCTCAGTAAGGGATACAAAGAGAATGAAAACTGTTAGTTTTTCAAACATCAAGTAAACCATGTATACTATATCAAAGTAATACCTTCACCTTCATGAAGTAGTAAAAAAATCTTCACTGAATAAAGTATCATTACTTATCTTTTTGTAACCAAATTATTACCATAAAACCCATATAAAGAACACATAGAATATATAAAGGTAACTTGGGACATAAACATACTTAAGTGGAATGACCATACGGTTGACTTCCACACATATCACTTAATGGAATAGCCATACGGCCAATTTCCATACATACTTAATGGAATAACCATACGGCTGACTTCCATACCCAATGCATTGGAGGTTATAACGTAACCACCCGTCCTGGTATTCACGGCACCACCCGTCATATGGTTTATAACGTAACCACCCGTTAAAATGTCCAAGTACCAGTATAAAATCATAAAACATAAAACCAATATAAAGGACTGATAACATTTCCACATTTCAATCACAATATATCATAAATATAATGACATAATAGAATCCTTTTTCAAAACCATTTTCAATACCAAAATACATAAAAGAGTATATGGTATTTATTTTATTCTAAAAACATTACGGCTTGTTGAGAAAGCCAAAGATCAAATAACACTCGCGGCGGCGGAAAAGGTCGTTGTCACCGCGTACGTTAAAAAAAACATTCCTTTTTGTCGTTTAGTAAAACGCTTCGTAGAAAAAGATTCCTTTTGTATAAAAGTAAAATTCAAAGGGTTTTATACACCGTATAAAAGAAAGTTGTGTATAAAATAAAATATGCCTCAATGAAAGGATATTGAGACGAAGTCCCTTACCTTGGGTCCGACTTGACTCGATCGTTCTTTAACGTCCTGAATAATAAACTTGAGTTAATTTGTACTTGATTAAGAACCTTTTTAAAGTTCATTATTCTTTTTATATCACTTATTTCCATGTTATAAACATTATGTAACCATTTAAGTTAATAATGTTTGTTTTGTCAATATTTGGTTCTTAAGTCGAAAGTTGACTTCTTACAATTACATGTTGTTCATGTGGTCAAAAGTTCTTTATATCCAGAATGAAATTCCAGATTTGGATATCATATATATCATATATATCCAGAATATACATGTATTTATAATATTACATAATCATTTAGAGGTAAGAAATGAAATGCACCGTTCATGGAGACGGTAAGCCGTACGTACGCATGAACGCTACTTTCATTTCTTTGTCATATTAATGGAATTAAAACTAAACGATAAGTATGTATATTTTAATTCCAGAATTATATTCATCATTTAGATATATAATTCATTATATATATCCATTATATACATGTAATTTTAATATTACATTACATTTGGGGATAAGAAATGAAATGCACCGTTCATGGAGACGATAAGCCGTACGTACGCATGAACGCTACTTTCATTTCTATCTCATACTTTAATGGAAAGTAATAATAATGATATAGAGGTATATTATAATTCCAGTATAACATCATATATAATAACTTTAAATCCATCCTTTACATGTCCCATATATGGCATTAACGAATCACATCACTTTGAGGGGGCGATAGTCCGCACTTCCTTAAATGAAGATATCGTGTTTACCCATAATGGAAACCATAAAGGTATGCCCAAAATGAAAAATACAGAAGATTAAAGAAAAAATAAACATATTATATATCATATATAAAAATAGTGACATCATAATGGCCACCCTTGAAGGTGTTAAATGAGTATTGAACAATCATTGTTTCGGGAGGCAGAATTTCTCCATCCACGAAAACCGTATGTTCTTTAACCATTTGATGTAGTTGTGTGAGAGTGTAGCTATAATAAATATTATAACAACATCCTAGTATATTGAAGATACTGGTTTTGTTACAAAATAAGTAAATAAAAAGAGTTTAGAGGGTTGGAGAAGCAAAATAAAACAAATGAACAAGAGAGAATGAATTACCTTTAAAATTGTAACTCCTTTTTATTTGAGCCTAAAGGCTTCCTTTGAAAGGATTCTGCCCAAAGGGAATCCTCTAGGATGAGTAGAGGGATGTGGAGAGAGTAAATGGGCAGGGGTTGGCCGATCCAAAGGCTTGAGAAGTGTGTGAAATGAGGTAGAGGTGGGGGCCTTTTATAAGAGGAGAGGAGGGGAACTTTTGGAAAGTAAAGAAATATTACTTTATTTGAAAATGTGTTTAGGTTTTAAAAGGTCCCACATTGATATAATTCGTGGATAAGGTGATAAGGGTTCTAAATCCACTCATCCAATTGGTTTTGGACATGTGTAGGTTTTAGATTTTTCATTATCTTTCCATTTTATTTAAATCGTCAAATAATGATGTCATCGCTGCATCATTATTATGTCATATATAATTTAATTTATTTAATGTCTAAAAATTATAAAAAAAATACTATGATGTAGGAAATATTTTTATATTTCCAATTACTATTTATAATCAAAATTTGGACTTGTATAACCCCACTCAAAAATTATTTTAGTAAAACAATTTATGTTAGTGTCATTTTCACTTTGACATTAAATAAAAATATATTAATGTCATTTTCCAACTAAAGTGGCTCCATGGGGTCCCCAAGTTGGCCCATGGATTGTCTTGGTCTTCCATGACTCACCCAATATGTTTAGGACAAGTGTCATGGTGTTTTCACATTCTTATAATACCATTTTTACCTTAAACTACACTAATTACCTCTAATCGCGATTAAGAACTTAATAAGTTACTATTCACCAAAAAATTATTATAATCTCATTGAACAACATTTTACTTCTTAATGACAACCATGTATGTCTGATTTTCAAAATTCAATACACATTAGTGGTAAACTTTCATTTAACTAAAAAATCAGTTTGCTTGATTACCACTTAGTGGTTTCACTATTCATCAAAAATTGAAGTTTTTCAGAAAATTACCAAAAATTCACCCTAAGCTATATTTGATATTCCGAATTCAAAAATGAAGTCTATTTTACAAAATTAAAATCATATAAGTCACATTAATTAATTTAATAATTAATTCCTGCTGTCATGACAAATAGCGTGTTTTTGTGAAACAATAAGTATCAAAAGATTGACACTAGTTTAAGTCCGATTTCAAAGTGAAATTAATTCCAACGACCACTATTGGATTTAATGGTAAAAATATTTTATAATTTCACTTTAAAACCAATTAAAATAATAATATAATCATATAAATAATTTAGATTAAAAAGAGGTTTTGAATTAAAATACAACATTTTACACTATTCATAAAAAAATGAACTTTATCAGAAAGGTACCAAAAATTTACACAAAGTAAATTTTGATGTCCCGATTCTAAAGAAGAGTTATATTTTGTCCAAAATAAAGTATAAGAGTGATCAAAACTATATTTAATGACGGTTCACCATTAAAAGGTGATAAGTGAACCTTTAGTGAAAATTAGAGTATATATGCCCTAAAATTGAACTCTTCCCGTATTTTAAGCCTTTATCTTTTATTGGGTAAATGTATAAACATTTAAAAACATATATAATCATATTTTAGTTATTTCTATCCATTCCCGCCAGTAAAATGGCTACTTGTTAACTAACATTTAAAATAATATTATTTTATTACTACTGTGCTACGTAAGTTTCAAAGAAACTCATCGTTGCGTATCGGGTACGCTATCGAACATAGCAACCCCTTTAAAATAAAATTAATATTTAATTCGTAAATATTAATAAATATGAAAATTCTTTATTCTTTATTTACCTGGGATGTTACAGTAGTATTTTAAGGGAATACCTTTCAATAAATAATTCCCCTGTTCGATGAAAACAAAAATATTGAAGGAATTACTTGCGTAGAAACAAATGGAAAATGATTTGGTGGAATTCTAGAAGATGAACTTTATAAGACATTATTATTACACATATTACTTCATTATGAATTGAAAGTGAAAAGTTGATAGATTCTTCAGTGGACTGAGACCCCATCTACAAAGGAATATAGAAAATCATGACTATGAAAGAAATGAGGAGATAGTGTGGAGTGCTATGAAAGTTTAATTGGAGTTTGGAGAGATGTAGTGGTCACATAGATCGAATGAAAAGAATATATCAATGGATCCAAACTCAAGGAGGATGTTTGACCATGGAAGAGGAGGAAAGAAAGTTCAACATCCCACATGAAATAAATATAATAATAATCATTTAGGGAACATATTACAAGGTAGTGGAAGGAGATACATGTATGTTATAGATTTCCACTGAGCTCAAAACTATCATTGTGAGGTGAAGCCTCAACTTCTCAACACTAATGAAAATGGGAAGATGGTGCAGGAGCAAACAAAAGTTCAATGTTTCAATTTTTTATTTATTGGAATCATTTCTAATTAATGTACAGATCAAAAGATAATGGAGGGGAACCACAATAAAACTCAACATAGGCTATGGGATCAAGGTTAGGATTTTTTTTATCCTGATGGATGAAGTGGAGGATCTAAATGATGTGGTGGATGGTACACTCATCATGCTCTCAGAGATAACAAGTACTTTTTTTTGATTCCAGATTTATGAATTCCTTTATTTCATCCAAGTTTTCAATGAATATAGAATGTATCCCTGAATAGCTAGAAGTAGAGTTATCAGTTAAGACTCTTAGAGTAATTATCCAAGCATCAAACATGTATAGAAACTCTATTATTGACTTTGACAAGGAAAATCTCATAAAAAATCTATTATTAATTCCCATATTGGAATTAGACACTATACTTGTGATGAAATAGCTTTCAATGTATAATTATATAATCAACTATAGAAGCAATGAAATATTAGTAGTCATGAAAGGAAAATATACAGTTATTTTCATAGGAGAGGTATCCCAACCCGAGATTTTCCTATAATAAACTCCCATAGATTTCATTATAGAGATGATCTGTGAACATGGATAATGAAATTAATGTATAAAGATTGATAATTTCCATATCATTCAAGAATTCATTGAATTATTTCCTAAAGAGTTACATGGACCACACTAATAATAAAGGTATAGTCCTCCATTTAACTCTTACATGTATGCATGACAATACCAAAGATTCCAGATAGAATGGAAAATATGGAGTTAGAGGTATTAAATAATCAACTTCATGATATTTTAGAGAAGGTATTTATCCAAATAACGATGTCTCCTTTAAGAGTACCTATTCTTTTTTTTGAATAATAAGGATGATTCAATGCGGTTATGTAATGACTATAGAGAACATAATGAGATCATAATAAATAACTAGTACCCTTAGCCAAGGATTGATGATTTATTTGACCAACCTCAGGGGGATCAATTATTCTCTAATATTAACCTTCGAAGTAAATATTATTAATTAAGGGTGAAGATATAAGATATTCCAAATTATACCTTTGAAACATGATATGGGCATTATGTGTTTGTTTTTATGGCCTTCGTCTTGACTAATGATCTTGTTATATTTATGAATTTTTTTAATTGAGTATTTAATAAGTACCTTGATAAATATTTGGTAGTTTTTATTGATGATATTTAGATATATTAAAAATTCCACGAGGACCATGAACATCAAATAAGTGTTATTTTAAAAACTCTAAGGAATGAGAATATTTTCATAAAATTTAGAAAGTGTCAATTATAGTTATGACAATTTTTTTTTCTATGGTAAAATTGTAAAAAATTAAGGCATCCCAATTGACCCTTCAAAGATAAAGGAAGTGGAGGAGTGTGATCATCATATAATAGTAACTGAGATTCTAAGTTTCCTTAGTTTAAAAGGATATTATATGATGTTTCTAAAAAACCTTTCCCGAAATTCTAATCCACTATACTAGTTAACTCAAAAGTGGAAAAGTTCATCTTGGTAAAGGAGTGTGAAGACAGTTTCCATGAAATGAAAAAGATATTGGTTACTACACCTATGTTAACTCTACCCTCTTTTGGAGAGGTATTTTTTATCTGTAGTGATTCATCAATGAGAGGGATTGGGTGCACTCTAATGAAAAACGAAAAGGTGATTTCTTATGCATCTTGAAAGTTAAATCAACATGATTAGAATTATCTTATGCATGACATGGAGGTAGATGAGTTTATTTTTTCTATAAAAATATAGATGCACTATCTTTATGGGGATAAATGTGATATATACATATACCTCCAATGTTTGAAGTATGTTTTCACACAAAAGGAATTGAACTTGAGAGAAATGAGATAGTTGGAACATATTAAAGACTATGAAAATTCATTTTATTATCCCCTTATAAGAGAAAATAATGTCACAATTGTATTCAGTAGGAAATACCATTTTTTTTCTGGAAATGATGAGGATTAAAGGAGATCCATTAATCAATTACTTATTAATATTAGACATGGGAATTGTAAGGTAAGGGAAATAATCAACCTTATACCAAATTATTTCTCAACCATGAATACAAGAGAATATCAAGAAATATCATAGTGAAGATCCTTTGTTACAAAAGATGATAGAGGCTATGAAGAATGGGATGTTTTCTAAGTTCAATATTGATCAAGAAGGTGTATTTAAATTTTATAAAATACTATGTTTGCCATAAATCCTTTAGATAAAGATGGATTTGCTGGATGAATCTCATAGCTCTATATTCTCTGTACTTCAGGGAAGAACTAAAATGTATAGGGGAATTTATGATCATTATAAGTGGGATAATATTAAAAGAGAGATTTTTGACTGCACTGCAAGGTTCTTTGTATGTTAGAAGGTGAAGTCGGAGTGATAACTACCTAAAGGGGTATTGAAACCACTACTGATACCAATATTGACATGGGAAAATACCACCATGGACATCATCATTGGTCTCCCAAGAACATCCCATAAAAAATGTGATATGGGTTATAGTGGATCACATCACCAAGACTTCACATTTTATTGCTATTTTGGAGGAATTTTTTCTCGATAAACATTCCAAGTTATATGTAAAAAAAGTAGTGACGTTTCATGGGGTTTCACTTTATATAATTTAATATCATTATCCAAGGTTCAAATCTAAATTATGGATAAGTCTTCCAACATTATTTGGATACTGAAGTGAATGTTAGTATGGCCTAGAACCCCTAAACTGATTTCCAATCTGAAAGGACTATTTATACACTTGAGAACATACTGAGAACATTATCACTTGAATTTAAAGGGGTATTGGATCAACACCTCCCATTTTTTTGTACTCATATAACAAAATCATCCACTCAATTATTCAAATGTAACCATATAAATATCTATAAATAAAGAAATGTAGAACTCATAATTGTTGGGATGAAGTTTGTGAGAATAAATTACTTGGGCACGATCTTGTGATGGTGATAATAGAAAAGGATTATTCCATACAAAAAAAAATATAAAGGCTGCATTGAGTCATCAGGATATATATGGTGAAAAATTTAGATAATAATTGGAGTTTGATGTGGGGGAAAAATTTCTTTTAAATATAACCATATAATAGATTAATTCAATTTGAAAATAAAGGGAAATTAAGATCTACATAAATTGGCCCATTTGAAATCATTGATCTCATAGGAGAAGTAGTCTATCAGATAGAACTTCCATAAAATATGGCCGAATAACATGATTTATTACATTTATATCTCTTAAGGCAGTACATACCATATTCTTCACATGTACTAAATCTGCAAGTGGTACAACTGGAATATTACAACTCTTATAAGGATAAGACAATAGAGATCTTACACTGTAGAGATAAGGTTATACGTAGAAAGACTACCCAACTCATCAAAGTGTTGTAAGAGGAACTATAAATATAAAGAAGATACATAATAACTAGAGGATACAATGAGATAGAAGTACCCTCACCTTTTCTCAATAGTGAAAATTAGGTGAAATTTTAGTGATGAAATTTCTTAAGGGGAAAAAATGTAACAATCCAGACATTTTAGATGATATTTTTTTCTTGAATAAATGTTATATATATATTATATAATATTATATTTTTACAAATAATAATAAAAAACAAATTTATATCTTTAATAAATATTATTACATTAATTTTCAACGAATCCAATTAAAATGCCAAACAATAAAAATAAAAAAAATATATATAAAAAATAGCTAAAATGGGAAATAATAGATCACCCCAATATACTATAATCATAAAATCCACTAAAATTTCTATAGAAATAAAACAAAATATTATTAAACTAAAAAAATCTTATGAAATGAAAATACAACCTTAAGTGAAATTGTAGGGAATTGTGAGTGAAAGAATGAAATATAATTTATACAGTATAAAGGAAAATGTGGCCACTAGGATTTTACATTTATATGACCATTGATTAATATTACTATGGGAAACTATACCACTTATTGAAAATTTTACCATAATAATTAGTGTTTATAAGTATTAATGACATAAGATAATTGATAAAAAATATAAAATCAATTACCGCAACCAGTAGAGTCATTATATTTGATTCCTATTTGACATAACATGGGAGGGAGGTATCATCACTGGGGTTTAACTATGATCAAGCCCAAGCCAAGATTTAATATGTGAATCTTGAATGAAATCCCCTATATGACAACTTCATGTTAGTGAAGATTACCACTCGGTCGTTGTTAGCCGAGAAACCCCACAAAACTTCCATCATCACACATCTTACCATTAGGGTGTATGAGGGAATAATAAGGGGTTATGAGTTTAGGACTTAGTAACATATAGGGTAAATTTCACTCTAAAAATAAAATTTTTATTCCATCAATTCCTCTTAAGAATAGTTTTTCTTTAAAAATATTTGTTTAATTAAGATGAATTTGATAAATTTTTAGATGCACATAAAACATAATTATTTTTTTCTAGAAAATATATAAATCTTTATAATAAAACGTGGTATTATTAATATTATATGATTTAATAAAATAATATTTTAATACACTTTTATGTAAAAAATTAAAAAATTAAAAAAATTTATAATGGCCTAGAAAATTTCTTATGTGTAAGAAATTTGACTGTGCCTTAAAAATGTTATTTTTTAAATAAATAAATATATTTATATTTAAAAGTTAAAATTATCATATTTTAAAAAAAATTATGAAAATATAAACACCATTTTTGAAATCAAGACAACAAAATTTTGGTATGGTGAATTCATGATAAATTTATAAAATATAATATTATTCATGAATAGTTAAAAATACAGTTTTAGGGTTTGTGTATATTTTATGAAATCATACACATGTTATAATGATGTAATATTTTATTAAACACAATAGATGACCTAAAATATGTTATTTTATTAATATTATATATGTTATGTAATGTCCTGAAATTTTTGGGATTTTCTTAAATTATATGGAATTATTTTGAGACCAGGTGCTGAGAACACTTGATTATGAGACCCGGGGTTCCTGGAATGTAATTTTGAACTTATATTAAGTTCACTTAAGTAAACATGTGAGTGGGGTTTTCTAACTTTTGAACCGGTGATTGGATTGAAAATATGATGGCACCGTTGAACTCAGAACACCGATATTCATCTAGAAAGGAATTAACTTTGACTGGAAAGAGACAGATGAAAAAGTTATTTTTTGGACTTTTCAGAAAATAATAAAATAACTTTAAAAAGTTATTTTATTTTTTTCTCAACTATTGAGTGGAATAAGGAGACATTGCGGTGCGACGATGATGTGCATTAAATGAAACCCATTAATAGCTCTTTAAGTTGTAGCGTAATAGCAACGTTGTTTTAAAAATGAAATAGTGTAATGACGCAACATCACAATGTAATTGAAACACTACGACATGTTCCCTTTTTAATTAGCTAACATGTTGGAGAGATGGGAATTAAATCCTGAGAAATTATCTGACAAACATCTGGTGATTTTCCTCTCTCAACGAAGAATAGAGAACACCTGTGTAACATCATTGACTTTGACGTACCTTAAAGAAAGAATCTGGGAAGTGATGAGTGAAGTCAACCTCTTGAACCATCAAGGTCAGAACATTACGACAACGGACATCAAATGATGTAGGGGTTATGATTTATTTTTTATTGTTGTTCTTTCAGCATTCTTCATTCTAAAACAAAGAATTCAGATCAACCCACAAATATTTTGATCCGTAGATCGTTTGTTCTTACAGGATGGTTGTTAAATTCATGGATTTGAATGGTGGGGTAGATTCATGTGTTGAAATCCCAAACCTCCCCTTTGAAAAAACACCTCTAACGCGGAGGGTGTGGGCTGGCATGAACAAGGCCCAAGTCCCTATACCTTGCGCTTTCTTGTGATTTCATTGTAAATGGATTTTCCAAGATTGAGGTAAGGTGCATCTGAAGTTATCGTAGTGAAGAAGGCATTCCCAAGAGGCTGTAGGCATAAGCAGTGCGAAGAACGGACCACCAGAGCTTGTCCGGTGGTCCGCCAAAGTTCCTGAAAATGGAAGTAGGGAAATAGAGTCACTGGCCATGTTAGAAGCTGATGGAGATAGCACGCCTGAGTGGTGAACCGAGCGGCGAAGACTATAGCCATCGTAGATGCAGCGCTGGAGACCCGCGTTGCCACGCTAGCACTGCGTTGACGAGTCAACCCGTAGACTTGGTCCGCAGGTGACGTGGGGGGGGGGCGACCCATGTTCAGGACACTCAGAAGTGCTAGAGGCACGCGGTCCATCAACCACGTGTGGGAGGAATTGGTCATCCACCTTCCGATCAGGCTAGATGGAAACAGACGCGGCTGTGACATGTCAGAATGGATATAATCGGCCCGCTGTGCGGGACGGGCCGGTGGAGAAGGGATCGGGCTGCTAGGCGGGCCAGGTCGTGCAGACAGAGGTGGGATGGACCTGCAACACAGCAGGATGGACCCAAATCACAATGGGACGGACCCAAAACCAAAGGGTTCGGGCCCAGGACCAGTGGGACCCCAGGTCGGAAATTGACCGGTCCGCTAGTGCGGGCCGGGCCGAATAATTTCAGGTCACTGGGTGACCCAGCAGATTCGACCCACGACCAACTTGGTTTGGCCCTAGTGAGTCCCAATGGGCCAGGTAGAAAAGATGGGTCACACGGGACCCCATTCATGGATTGGTCTGGTTGGTCCGATCGAGTTGGACAGGACCCGGATGCAACCAGCCCATGTTTACAAAAACGACGATATCTCTCAGACTAGGCATCTGATTGACGCATCGTCTGCGGCATGAGGAACCTTTCGACGAGACGGTCCTTCGGAGATACTCTATGTGAGTTTTTTAGGAGGTTGGAATATGGCCAGGTTGGATCAGTCTCGAATCTAATTGGGACCTTTTTACAAAAATGCCAATATCTTACAGACTGAGTGTCTATTCGATGCGCCGTCTATTGCGTTGGGACCCTTACGACGATAAATTACTTTGGGTTAATCTATGTAGGAATTCATGGTGGTTGAGGTATGAACAATGGATTGAGGAGAATATTATCTCAAAATCAAGCGTGCTAAGTGCAGAAATCTAGTGGTTGGCTGTGACGTGAAGAATGAAGAGCGACCCTTCATGGATCAGAATAAGAGACACCCTTCTTGGATCAGCATAAGAGAGACCCTTCATGGATCAACATGAGATCAAAACTTCTTGGATGAGAAGTAGCTCAACCCATCGTGGATCATCCATAGAGTGACCCATCATGGATCAATAGTAGAGTGACCCTTCGTGAATCAGCAACAGAGCGATCCTTCATGGATCAGCAACATAGCCTATTAACAGAATAATATGATATAGCTTTAAATATAATAATTTTTAATTCTGTACTTAAGATATACCTATGTGATATGTGTCTTTTGTTGTGTGATTTACATTGAGACCTTTCTTTGTGGTATTTTTCATTTTGGATTTTTTTGAGACCCGAGTTGGTCTCAGGGTCCCTATTGAGTATTGTTATACTCACCCCTACATATGATTCACATGAAACTGTTGTGTCTTATGAAGATGACATATAACATTGACTGGAACTTTGGGGAGCCATGGCTTGATGGTTCTCGGAAGTGGATCGATAGACATGGTGTGCTGTAGTGACATCTAATAGTGATTTATACCTACCCTTCATGTAGGATCCTTGGTGGACGACCTCTAGATATTGTACTTCCTTTTTTTTTACTTTTCTTTCAGTTGGGATTGTATTATGGCCCATTTTACATTTTGTAGGACTTGAACTTTTTGTTGGTTTCAGTTTCAGCTTACTTTTCATAGGATGGGCTACGTGTGTGTGTACAGGTTGAAAGGTAATGCCTTCCCTTTTTGGGATATGCCTTTTTTGATGCTAGTCACTAGACCCTGGCCAATGGAAGGGGGGATTGGGGTAGTCACGACACTGTCCCTGGGGGACGAGTCATGACATGTTAATATATTTTAATAAATGTATAAAAATATAAGTTACTTTCTGAAATCTAAGAAGGAAAATTTCATTTTTAAAAACATTACTTTGTGGAATATTTACTTTCCAATAGATTTATTAAATAATTGTGTTCGTTTATAGTGGATTGAAGTGTCATCAATTGTCACCCAAATGACCAAAACCTTCAGTGAAAACCATGGGTAAGCCAATGATTTTTTATTTTCCTTAACCTAGATTTCCAAGGCTTATATATGGAAATTTTTAAATAAATCCACCACTTTTTCTATAAATACCCACCCATTTTACCTATCCCCTTTACTACCAATCTATATACCACGAATTTCTAGTTACTTTTCTTACATAGAAGTCCCCCAAGGTGTCCTCAACCCCCAAGGTTCCATCCTCATGTTTTAGGAACAACTCATCAAGGTAAAAGAAATCTTCACTTCTCATTTCCATTCAAGAGTCCTTTTTGTTGCAGACCTTCCAATTTCTAAGAAAAATCATTTTTACACTTTATTTTCTCAATAATGTAAAAATTGAATTTCATTAATGGGATACACATTTCCCCACACATTTTTTTCCTTTTCTAAGACCATGTTTTATAGCTATCATGCTACCAAATTTTCTTCTCTAATTTTCATCTTTTACATTATAAATTCCCTTTTTATTTTTATTTGAACACCCAACCTCTTTTGTTTTCATTGGGTATTCAAATAGATTTAAAAAATAAATTTTGATTTAGGGATTTACATATAAGAAACCCAAATTTTCTTTTGTAGGTTAAAAATGATACAATGATCATGTATTTAAGATCTTTTTATGCTATGTTGTTTTATAAGAAACCCATTCTTTATTATCAATGGGTAGTTAATGAAATGATATATTATGATCTATGTGGATCACACAAAATTAATACATATGAAGTCTGTTCCCTAATATCGCTTTAATTTATTGGGTAAATAATTTAATATCAAGAGATGACATGTTTTACGATACCTTGGTGAATAAACATGGTAATTTTCATTTATGACACCTTGGTGAATAACATTGTTGATATTCTTATGAATGTATAATTTAAATTTTTGAGAAAAAATTTCCATGTTATGATTCATGTTATTATTATTATTTTATTTCTCTTTATCATGCCTTATGATTATGCCTCATGTTCTCATTGATATGTCTCAAGATCACATGCTATATGACTCTCTTACATTTTCCATTACTGGGATTCATGTTCACACCTTTCCTTTGATGTGTTTCTCCAAGATATGATACAAAGTAAAATTAACTTAGGTTGAACCCATTAATATGTCTTCAAAGTGTATTTAGATGAATGTTTTATGTTTTAATGTAATATGTTCCTTTTTTCCATGAAAATAAACATGTAATGGTTCTATGTTTTGGACCATGTAATGAAATATTATGTAATAAAAAGTATGGATTCCATAAATAAAGGCATGCTATATTGTTTTTTGAATATTTCTAGATAGAGAGCATGAAATATTCCAATTTTAATCCAGTGGTATGTATACTTAATAATATTCCCTTATGTGTTAAAGGAATTTTAAAGTGAATTATGGTATATACATGGTTAGAAGATATTAGATGCTTTAGGCTAGTGTGCCGAAGAATATCTTGACCAAGCAATCATCCGTCATTATAATATAGGATAGAGTAATTTATAAATTCACATTATCTTTTCCACATCAAAAAAATTATTCTAATAAGGAGGATCATTTATGATACTTACATGTTATCATTGATAAAAAAATGTAGCATGTAGAAACTTATAAATGACCATTTCCTTATACATATCAGATCCATGTTGTAAGTTAAAGGAGAATCAATGTTAAAACTCATACATTGCAGATGCGACCATTTTTAGAGACATTATTTGAAAATAGAGACATTATCACATAACCATATGACAACTATAATGACAATTGGATATAATATGAGTTTTAGTTTGATATAAATTGATTGTAATAAAAAAATGTGCTTAGATTCAAAGAGTTTTTTAAGTTTATAAAAAAACTTGTATCTAGAAAAACCAGATGTTCATCTAAAGTAATTATCCTAAATGATTATTAAGATATTACAGAAATCCCTATGATAGAAAATAAATAATCAACTTATAGAATATATATCTATAAATGGGTGAACATATCTATGTGAGATAATGGGTTCATGATTGAATCGGGTTTAATCAATGAAAGAGATTCCTAAATAGTTGACATGGGAATGAGTTTTATAAGTGGTGTGAAAGATGAATGTTCCAAATACACATACTATTTAGGAAGGATACAAACCATGTTGATGGTTTTATATTCACCATGGATGGTGATAAATTATTCATTGGGAATAAAAATTCCTACAAGTAATAAGTATATTGAAATGATCTAAAATTTTCAAGACCAATTAAAATTCAATAATTTATTCAATGTATCAAATAATAGGGGATTATTATTTTGAATAGTCTGGTTGGTATTCAGGAGAGACTACACATGAATTTTACAAGTATGGTACCAATAATTCATGATTGGTTATACCAAGTCATTATGCCTAAATCAATTAGAATTTTACTTTTCATAGATAATTTCTATGATCAATTTATTGATCATTGGATTTCACAACCCCCAATCATGGAAGGTGTCTATATGACACAACCAAAAAGGGATGACGATAACATATAATTCCAAAAGGGTGAGAGTTATCGAAATCCATTTTAGAATTAAAATTAAGAAACAAGATCATAGATTATTCATTTGGAATGAATAGTTTCCTTGTGCCAAATAGATATTAGTGGGAGTTTCTCTATTTTCCAAGTAAAATATGTTTTTTAACATATGGTAAAATACTTTTGGACTTATATTTAATTAAGAACAACATAAAATAAACACTCTATAGATTGAATTAAAGTAGAAACCTATGTTCTAGAAAATATGATCTACAGAGGTAGATCTAATAGTTTATACAAACTAGTACTGCATATATGTAATATCAAGGTATTAAAAATACAAGTTGGTCCAATTCAAGAGATAAGTGATACCAAATTCATAGGGAAAAAATCTCTCGAAGAAGACGGGCATGAACATATGAGGGGATTAATGTGGTTAGTTAAATTCAATATGATTTTACAATGGATCAATAAAAAATTCCATGATATGTACAAGATATACTATTTCAAAAATATACTTTATAGTAGGAAAATATTAGTTATATATATGTGAACTGTAAGGGAAGAATTCATAACTATCTGATTGTACTGGAGAAACTAAAAAATACATGTATGTGGTCTGTGGAGTGGAAGGGATATTAGTTTTAAGTGTACATAGAATAGTTTTCCTATATAGAAAATATGATATAATATTATAGTTAGGTTAAGGTAATGAGAATGAAAACCTCATTCAAGCAAGTTGTATCCATTTATACAAATACAGAGTGTGTTACATATTATTTGGAAGTTATATAAGTAGTAAACAATACACAATAATTTTTTTGATCTCATGGAATCACACCTAATAAGTGAAGTGTTATAATGTTGTAAATTTTGATAATAATACTATATATAATGTTTTGATAGTGGAAATATGGGAATAATATTTGGGATATCATCACTAGAGGAGTCTAACTCAAGGAGGTAGAGTCACACATAGTAGAATTTCCATGTAGTAGAGATGTGGATACCAAACAACTAAATCCATGAATCACCAGAAACATAATCTTAATCATGTTAGAGATAAAAAATATTGTTATAATGTTTGATCTAGTTCATTTGGTATTTTTTTAAGAGTGAGTTCCCAGGACCCAACTAAACTGCCCATTTCAATTAGTATTTCATTTATATAGTGAGATATATATGACGTACAATTATAATTATTATATTGATATTTAAGTGTCTACTATTAAATGCTAATGTCCATAGATTATTGTCATATCAAAAGGATAAAGAATATCTATAGGTGTTAAGATATCCTTGAAATATATTAAATTATTTTTAATCATATTTCCTATGGTCTAGATACATCATACTGACTAAACTAAGTTGATATATAACTATCAGGTGTCAGGGGCCCATAAGCATTGAGACTTCTTCTCATGAATTTTACACTTGGTGATCTCTCATTGATGATATCATGATGAAAAACTTTCTAATCAGAGAACCACATGTTTTGGGTGTCATTTTATGTTCATATCTATAGACATGTGTATTGGTATCTTGACTTGAGATCATTGTCAATGTGTTCCATTTGACTGTACACATTAACACTAGAAAAAAACCATGAATGTGAAGTCATGAATGGGTAGCTTGTGTTGGTTCATCATTGTTGGTATGAAAATTTGTTCAATAATAAATATAGAGTTAGTCACATTCAATTTTAGGAATCAATATCTCGTGCCTGGCTGATTAGGATGGTAAAACCATTATAAATCCAAGGCCAAGGTAGTCAAAGGTAAGTTCATCCAGTTTGATCAAAAAATAATAATACATGAAATGATAATGACACATGTGTGTTTACTTCTTTATGATATATCATAAGACAAAGATATTTTATTACACAGTTCATGTAATAGGTTGGTTATTGATGGTATGACAATTACTTGTCTCTTTCAGGGCTTTGATCAGTTTTTAGACTTCGGTCTTTGGTTATGAATAATATTCACTACTATTGTGATACATAGATAGAGGGTTACATAGAATATCACATTCAATAATCTTCCCTATAATGGTGAATAATTATACAGGACAACGTGGGCCCCACGATAAGTTCTGAGAGTTGTCCATATTTTATCGATCACCTATAAATTATAAATTCATTTTTATTCAATTATATAATAATTTGGTTGAATGTATTTTTTAAATTTATTTACAAGTATTAATGTAAAAACAAGTAAAATATTATACAAAATAATGTTATTTTAATGTTCAAGGTTCATTTAATATATATAGTAATGAGATCCAAGTTAATGACTCACTTTTATCATGTATTATATTTTTTTATATTAAAAGTATGTTATGATAATATTAATGATATTTATGGTTCAATCACTCATTCATAATATATCATTTACAGATTATATAGAGAGTAATAAAATATTCATGGGCCTGGGAGCCTTTTCTAAATAATTTCATAACTCACTATATAAAGGAGGAGTGAGGCTCTCACATGATGAATATTCACTAAAATTTTATCATCTCCTCTCTCTCCTCTCCCACTATATACAGATATAATCTCTTGATACAAGTGATTGGATTGATATAGTCTTCTTAAATAGATGGAAAATAGATGTGGTGATTGTTGAGACATTAAAGGAATCATCGTATCACTGTGTTAGAACAAAAAATTCAATGTTTTATGATCTTACTTATTTTTAATGTGTGTGTGAATGAAATATATGGATTAAACTATAGATATTTCAAAAATAAAACACAGTAACTAAGAAGATTTTGATCATGGATTAAAATTGAAAGAGGTATTTTTTTGATTTATATATTTATTATTTGAATAATCCACAATAGATCCTCAGACCGTAATGAGGCTCAGATAACTATAGATAATATGTTCCATTATTCTGATGATTAAAATTTTAAATCCACTGCCCACTGGCTTCTATAAGATGGTCCTAGTACCAATAATAAAACTTTGAGGGGGAGGAAGATGAGACATGATATAAGTAGTCACCTCAATCCAAATGCAAGAGGGATTAAAAATCTCAAAAAAGATATATATATATATTCTCATAACATAAACCTCGAAAAGAGAGAAATGAGATCTCGATATCATAACCCAACCCTAGAAAGAGTCTTACAATATTTCTATATCATCGATGACCATCATCTCACGTGACACTCCAATGAATTCATGAGGATGAAATTAACCACACCACTTCTTTATAGTCTGATGGGGAAAATATCCAAATATAGTACTAATGCACTAATATTTTAGGGGGTTTCACTCAGTTGGTTGATTACCCATTCCATGATACAATAGAAGGGTTCTAGTAGGTATGTTGAGGACCCATACCCTAATATGACATAGAGGGACCAATCAATAGGTAGAAGACCCCAATCGTCAAACGAAAGTAGACTGCTAATCATTAGGTAGATGACACATGGCATGGTACAATAAGAGGTTTTTACTTAGTAAGCAGAGGACCCATGACCTAAAATAATAGTAGGATTCCAATCAGTAGGTAGAGTACACATACCCTAATCTAATTAGAGGGTTCCACTCTGTAGGTAAAGGACCCATTCCCTGATCCGGTAGGAGAGTGAACTCAGTAGGTTGAGGACCCATGACCTGATATGATAGGTGGGTGACACTAAATAGGTATAAGACCTATGCAATGATGTGAAAAGTGGGTTCCACTGAACTTATATGAGGAGTATGGGGTATTTCCAAACTCGACCTAACTTTGATTATTTATCCCAAACACTGCCCTCATTCAGTTCCACCTAAAGAAATATCACACTTGAATCATATTGAATCCTAGCTCAAAAGACACTAAGAATTCCACCATCACATTATACATGAAAAAAATAGGATAGGTCAATCATGGTCCAAAATTTGAACCCAAATAAAGGATATATAAGATTTAGAAGATTCTAAATCATTATATGACATGTAAGGGTGTCTACGTAGTATGAAGCCCCACTCTTATGTTTGGCCATATCATCACTAGAACACAAATCACTAGAAATTTATTACTACCTGGAGTGTATAGGGTGTACACGACATCTAGACCAACTCCCCTTCTTGGTGGTGTTGTCTCCAGCACATGGCTTGCTGGCTATGTAGTACAACACGGTGTATATCGTCCACCTGGGGCCTGTAAATTCTATCCTAACTATGCTCGTGTACACTGGACTTTTGTAAGTACACAACATATGCCTATACATATCCATGTTCATGCACTCCTAGAGTACACTCTAGGTCGCTAGTTTATGGTCACACAGTGTGTGATATTTAACTCACCTGGAAACCCTAGCTACCACAAATGGGGTACTACACGACATATGTTCTTCAAAATACATGGCGTGTACTACACTTTTTCATATAACTCCATATATATGAAGATTCTATATTTTTTAATTAAACATGGAAATAATGTCTATTAAATTCTTAAAATTGATGGGGAAGGCCTTTGGTCATTGATTCTTGATATACGGTGGATGGAAATCAGATTTCTGATCCTCTACTCGAAGCCACCACCACCTTATGCACCTCCCATACTGGAACCTTCTTTGATTCAGATCCTGGATCCTTAAAGTCATCATCAATACCCATAATCATCACCAATTCTTTCTCAAAACAAAAATCTTGTTGTTGTTTACACATCCTCCATGAATTCATGGGTCTGATCCTTCCTAGACCCACAAAACAATAGTTGAAGGGTGACCGCATGGTACAATGATGATGCACATGTAATGGAAGGACATAAGAGATATGGTGATAGAATCACTGGCCCAAAATCACAGCATTGAGGAATGAAAGGTGTGATTTCATGGAATAATCATGAATAAATCAATAAAATAATTTATTTCACTACTTGAGAACAAATTAAGGATTACAAAATACTATAAATAAAAGAAGACAATTTAATCAATTCCTAACTAATTGAAAAGTGACAAAATCCAACAAATAACAATATACTACTCAATATTTGATCATTCATTGGTGAAGAACACATTCTATAATGATGTGGAAGATCTATTATGTTTTTTGGGCCTCGATTCACCATGATCCAATTTGTAGTCACCTTTTGATATCAATCCACCAACGAAGCAGTGGATGCTCCACTCAATGATCACAAGGTTGTGAATCTAATCCTGGAGATTCAAAATAATTGGATACATTATAGATGAAATTAGGTATGGGGTAATAAATTAATTACTTAAATAATTTATTTAATAAATTCACATACCATATCTACCAACGACTCCCTTATCCGAACATCTGGTGTCGACCAACTTTAGGATGGAACTAGGGTAAATCCCACTCTCCAAATTCATCTATGGACTCAAATATTCAATTCGAGACTCCATTTAGGATATGTTTATTTATTTTTGAAATAAATGTGTATCCATTATATAAAATATATTTAAAATTTTAATAATATTAATTCTAATCTCACCAAGTCTTATAATCATGTGTCATCTCAACACCTGGCATTGGAAATATTTCTCAATATATTTGAACATCTTATAAGTAAAAAATATTGTGTATGAATTATGTTCCTAGAATATAACTATAAATATAGAACAATCATAATTCTCCCAAAACCCTCATTTTAATGATAATTATCTACTTCATAGTTTCATTATTCATAAAATGATATTTATAAACATTGAATTTTTTTGAAATATCTCCTAAAATAACCTCAAATACATTCAGAAAAAACATCCTTCAAATATCTTAAATTTAGTTTCCTTAAAAGATATTCCAATTTTTTATTTCTTTATAAGGATATGAATGTGGATACATGAATAAAAATACCTCATTTTATATACAATAAACACAAAAAATTGAAAATTATCATTATATTTTAAAAAAATTAATTTAGAATAAAATAAGTCAGTTTAATCATCTAGAATAATCATCAATAAAGAATTACAATAATTCAGGACATATATTTAAAGAA
The DNA here is from genome assembly GCA_963277665.1 of Viscum album. Taxonomy (NCBI): domain Eukaryota; kingdom Viridiplantae; phylum Streptophyta; class Magnoliopsida; order Santalales; family Viscaceae; genus Viscum; species Viscum album. The sequence continues at coordinate 878,142,190 of OY728136.1, forward strand.
AATATTTCTCACGAAAGTTGAATTTTCATAACTACCATTCTTCAATTGTATGTAAATAAAATTTTAATTATTCATAAATTTCAATTTTTATAAGAATCATTATTTAAGAATGATTTTGTAGGAATAGTTTTATTTCTATATAGGTATGATTCTATATAAACATCATTACATAAGTATTGTGCATCTAGATAAGGATAACACATTTGTTGAATTTTTTTCATAAAGATAAAATGAAACCACATAAGAATAATTTTTCTACTTCCTAAGAACCAATTTTTATGTGTGTAAAGATGACCATGTAAGACTGTATAGATCATCCAACACTTAGAAAAAATACCTGTTAATTACTTCAGTGCATGAGTCATAACCCAAGTCATATATCTATGTATTTTTCTCTAAAATAAAATCATAAGAATCTTAAAAGGAATGAATAGAAAATTAATTAATTTTTTTATAATATATAATAAATTTAAAATCATTATTTTATTCAATAAGAATAAAAATCATTAAATATGAAAAAAATATAAAAATTATATAAGAAATTATAATTATCCAACATTGAAAATAATACGAGGTATTGTAATTATTGAAATATAATGAGTAAGTGGAACTAGATCAATGATCCAATGAACAACTAATAAAATGAGGATTTTTTATGTAGAATGATAAATTTCCCAAAAGTACAAGTCTTCTTTATTGAGTAAGAGAAAAATAAAGAAAGTATGAACTAAGACTTTTTTACAAAAATCACAATGCCCAAAATATAAAAACTGATCATGAAGATCCCTGAACCATACCAAATAATGGGTAGTAATCCATTTCTTTTCAATACTGTCATATAATTTATTTTCTTTATGATAGGTATGTGTAATGATATAATTCCTGAATGAAAGATCATCCCTAAAATTACTCCACATGGCAGTCAACTTCCATGAAAGATGAATAATACCACATTTGATAGCTTGAACCACAGTGGTTGAATCAAATTGAATTCATTACATGATGTATCCATGATTATTTAAAAAATAAAATATATTAATAATAAATATCATTTCAGCATTAAGAGAGTTAGTGAGACCAAAATTTCAAAATAGTCATAACATAGTTTCCATACATTGATTTCAGAAAATGGAACCATAACGAGAAGGACCAAGATTTCCCCTTGATGCCCCATCCGTATTACATTTGATCCATCAAAGAAATTGAGGCAACCACATCACATCCATCGTTCTATACGGATTAATGCAGTTACAAAAAATACCAAGTCTTTTAAGCATAGTAATATCATGAATTGAGTTATCACAATATCATTTTTGGAGATAATTTGTATATCTATCAATATAAAAAACATGAGCCGAATTCGATAGAAAATTGAAGTTAGTTCTTTCATGAACCCATTTAGTATATATATTCAATATATGTTGAATAAACTACAAAATAGAAAAAAAAAGTGGTTATGAAGATGCTGTGAAAGAGGAAAATTTATGTATATTAGAAGAAAACCTCTTATCCAATATGATATTGGATTAAAAATTTTAAATTAATCATAAATAGCAGTCGACATGGATGAGGTTGTAGAACATCCTATGAAATGATGATGAATGAAATCCATATGGTGGTAACATAGAGAACATACAGAAAAAAGGCTAATTACAACACCCTTCAAAAAAAATCAAAGGGAAATTTATAATACATGACTCTCCATGAAATAGAATACCTAGATGGAAAAATAAATGTTGTTTTTAAAGCCATTTATTAGTTTTTGGAATCCACTTTCATAACTTATAAATAGAATTACTTTTAATATCGACTCCCATTAGAATTATGTTCCAAAAAAATAATATTATCTCATTTGGTGAAATTAGAATTCTAAACTACCTCCTTGTTATTTATGGGAAGTATATCCAATGAATTATCCATTTTCTCAGTGATGAATATATTTGTGTAAAAAAAAAAGTATCTAGGGAGTTGGTAGAATTGAGAATAGGAATAACTATCCAGTTATTAATAAAAAAATTAAGGGGGAACTAATATTGGACAAACAATGTGATTTCAACGAAATAGTTCAAAATGGAAGAATACACATAATTTATATTCCCAATTTTGAACCTGTTGAAGAACATTAATCTCAGAAAATAATGGGAATCTGAATTTCCAATGATAAGTCTCCATATAAATTTATCATGTAATTATTAATTATGTTTAATTATATTTTTAATTCCCAAATCACCTTGATCTATTGGATTAAAACACTGCTTCTAAATAATAGTTTCAATTTTCCTTTGGAGAATTTTTCCACTCAAGACCAAAAATTTTAATAGAGGTGTTAATACTCTAAATGACAGCTATCTACCATCTTATATTCATGTATGATATTAATATAGGTATATCATAATGTGTGTGTGTATGCATGATGTTTTTAGTCTTATATCAAAGTGTACAATATTTAGTTTTGTCATATATAATGATATATAAAAATCAAGGGAATATTGTTATATATTAAATCATAATGTATGATTCATGAGGTAGCTGAATAAAAATAGTTAATTTTCAAATCACATTCAAATTGGATATTATTATTAATTTTTTTATATGATGAACAAATTTGGAGAATAGAAATAACCAAGGATAAAAAATGTTCTATAAAAACATGCATAACTCATAATATAAGAGTTAATACACAGTAGATTAAGAGTGTCCTAAGACCCTATATAAGGAAACTAATTCCATCAAGATGGATGTTCATGTGATTATAGTATATTTTTTCTCCTCCCAAACTCTACCCTCCTACATCCTTTGTATAATGAGATACTAAAATATCATAGAATAAAGAATAATCATTTAAAATCACTAGGTGATTTATTTAAGCCTGTGGATTCAATATGAAGGAGGGAGTCCATTGGATGCCTCTAAGGGATGTACATCAAGAAAATGATTGAGGATAGATGTGGTATCTCACTGGTCGAAGGTACTTAAAATTTTCTTAATTTTATATATAAATGGTTTTTATTTCATGCATGGTACATCATAGGTTTATGAATATATAATTGTTTTTGTTATGTTGAATAAGTGTTAATCGGTCATTGGAGATCCATCGATACTGTTCCAACCAATGAAACCAATTATGATCCTAGACAAGCCTCATGAATTATAAATAACTAACCATAAGATTCATGGAACATTTTTTCTCTTATGGTGTTAAATATTAAATGATAATAAAATATTTTTTATTCCTTCAACACTTACAAGGTGGAAAGAAGAATATCTAAGGAAAACCGGATACAACATCCCTGCTAGGGGTATGAGTCCATTGTAGATATATATTTAATGTCATGCCTGGGAGTTATTTTGTATTGGAATGAAATTTTAATTAATATAATATAATGGAATGGAATAGTATAGAAAAAATTTAATTGAATATTCTGTTGTTTATGAATTTATAATGAAATGGAATAGATTTTCCATATAATTATTTACAAGATAAATAATCAAAATTAATTTTTATTAATAAGTTCCAATAATACCTCATTATTTTTATCCATTTTCCCATAATATTTATTTATATATTTTATAAAAAATAATTTTTTTACTCTCCATTACATTAGTGATCCCTTAATTTTGATGTTTCTAGAAATAGGGTTTATGATGGATCGAGAGGCCATTCCTTTCCATCTCACCCCTCTTAAAAAAACTAAAAAGAAATGATTTAAATTTATAAAACCTTTTATTAAATTCCATTTCACTAATTTTAAAACATCCATACATAGACCAAGTAATGTTCTAACCCAAGAACCATCAACATCAACACACTTAGAATTGTATCTAATCAAACCACAATGAACCAAAAAAGAAATACCCAAAAAAATGAAAATAGAAACATGAATAGAACATGAAAATAATCAAATAAATTCAAATAAATTGATAAAACCAAAACAATCATTAAATAAAAAAATCACTAAACCCTCACATAGTGAGGAAGAAAATCACTGAACTAGCACTACACTCTTGTACCAATAAGACTCTAATGGAAACCTGAAAAAATATAAAATCTCAAATATGTAAATCTAATTGAATCAGGTTATAGAAATAAAATTTTATCTACAATATCACTATATTGATACCTATAAAAATAATAGAGTGCACTATCAATAATGCATTACTTTTAAGATGGACATTTATATTCCAAAACATTAAATTCAAACTTATAGATTTAAAAAAATCTGATTAAAATCGAAACCTATTATTTAATGGAATTATATAGAGGTATATTGTATAATTTAATTATTCTTGGACAAACTATAACAACTAGTTTCATATAATATCCAAAAAACCATAATATCCTAAAAAATAATCCACATTAATAGTGTAGTATGGTAGACAATCCACTATAGGATCCTAGAACACCCTGAGAAGGGTTGGGTGATTCCAGGTATCAATATTTTTTTTAAATGAGAATGATCTTGTCCCCATATTTGCATGAACCTGTTAAACCTATTTGATGGAATTATAAAACACCCAGATGAAAAATTATAAACACAACAAATCACTAATACTTGGTTCACCACTAAGGGATAGTCCATAGAGAATACACCTATAATTCATTGGTCATACATAAATCCACTAAGCTTCACTAGTTATTATGGATTATAGTTGTTCATAAATGGTCACTCCATGCCAGAAACACTTATATCACATATTTTTTTGGGAAAATACAATACCTCCACCATATAACATCCATTAAATTCCCCTTTAACACCATCTTGGGATATTCATTACTTTTTTTGTTGACTTTATGGTAACAAAAATAGACTGGGAACATATTTATTTGTCATAGGTTAACATGAAACATCTATTTCACCATAGTCCTATATTGATTCACAATAATAAACCGTTCAATCATACCAAATGGTCAAAATAAACTGTTCATGAATCTCCAAGCCTTCACAAAACCTAACTTTTGTTTCAAATATGTTCCATCTTTTGGAAAGCTACATACTTTCATGAATCTACCAGCCTTCATAGAGATCCCATTCATCAAGGAGATCCAAACAATTATGAATCTCTCAATCAATGAGAAAACCTATTTTCTAAAATGAATTAGATTCAATTAGTTGTTAACCATTATTTTCTCAATGATTATACTAACGATGATTTCATGATTCATTAAGAAATATATTCTCTTAGGACCTTCATTTAATCAGAATGATTCACCATTTCCCAAATTCTCTTTGTTCTAAAATTTTTGGGAAACCACATGTTTATAGAGAATTTATATTTATGAATATTTATATAACACCACAACATTTATTTCAATCATCTTCATTTATGTTAAAGAATATACTTTTCTTTGAAAAAAATATATGAAATTATTCTATTCAAGAATCTTTTTTTAGTCGTGTTGATTATTTTACTTCAATCACTCCTCATCCATTATTTTCAAAACCTATTTTGAAAACATTTAAAACATCATGGAACCATATTACTTAGTTAAGCTCCACATTTTTTTTGAAAAAAATCATTGTAAAATACATTCCTTATACATACTTGTAATGTGTTATTCTTGGAAATCCATTCATCGTGAAGGTCACCCCTTCCTCTAGATTTTAATATACAATAATTTGGAAAACACTTGAAAAAGATTCCACCATAAACAATAAATCCAAACATATCATAAGTTTACTTAGATTTTAAATTACCTATTAAACATAGAGTAGATTGAAAAGAAACAAAAATTAAGATCCCTTTCCAGTTGTGAAAAATCTTGGTTCCAACATCCATAAAAACATTTTTTTTATTCCATGAAAAGATACTTTATTTTTTAAAATTTGTGTTCTTTAAAAAATACTATCTAGTCTAATTGGTAACATGAGATTATAACAAGGATTATCTTATCCATTAAACCCATGTAACCCTAATAGAATCAATGCATTAATTTGATCTAGAAAGTATACGAAAAAAGAAGAAGTGTGGGAGATAAATGATTGGATGTGGTTTATAACTTAACAAGGAGGAATATGATACCTTGGGGTGTTTGTTAACTCCAAAACTATAAAAAATTCATCATTTAATGAAATTTTCTTGAGTTATATTGAACATTTGATGAATTCCCACACTAGGTTTAGTGGATGTGGGCCTTAGTTAAGGCACACCCACCCTCACTAAATTTCCGTTAATCCCTATTCAGTATTTTATAATATTTTCAAAATAATATTTTTTATTTTTATCCCCTTAATATTATACTCCTCACCAAAAAAACTATTTCCAGAAAACCATAATCCTTAGAGATATAAATTGAAATAAATTAAACATACAATTGTTTTCATTTAAATAATTGGTGTGTACCAAATTATCCCCCCATTAATGTAACATCATGCATGATAATATATTAAGATATAATGACCCACCCTAATACAATTCATAGTTCATAGGATAAGTTCTCCACATGGCATTATGAATGAATCCACATATGTTAGAGGCTTTCACCAAGTATTGAGGGTATAAAACATGAAATATGGAGAATATTACCTCTATATATTTGAAATTAATCATAGTATATAACAAAAAAAATAGCCACACCTGTTCATGCAGAATAAATAAACATGTATAATATTATAAATTATCTAGTCATACATCTCAAAAATTTATCACCCATTGATATAATCCAAAATTTATTATAAATTAAATTAAACACACGAACATTTTTTCTACTTCCATCCTGATAATTAAAGACCCTATATCTATATACCTATGGACCTACATTATCCAATTCACAAAAAATCATGTGTTGAAATGAAAAAAACCAAAGGTATACATGTGTATCAAGATTATTGTTTAGGTTGTGAGTACATAACACAATAGGGTATCACATTGAACCCTAAATATACACCTTCTTTTATGGGTGTATTAATGAGGAAAAGTAATATAGTAAATAAATATTCTTTCCAGGTCATAATGTGCTCACCAATATACCAAAAAATCTGATAACATACACACCCATCAAGACAACCTATTATATATAGATTCTAGGGCTTAACATACATGGATATTACATCATTTTAGATGAATATTCAATACATTAAATAAATACATTCCCATGGATCATAATAGTTTAGTGTCTTTGGAAACTTGGAAACCAAATATTCTATCTTAGTGAAAGATCTTCAACATCTCCCATGAAGATATCCACCTTTAGTACTTCAACCTCAAACCTTTTTTTTATAACCTAGGGAAGGAAACATAATAAAGGGGGGGGGGGACTTAGATGCTTAGTATGAGTAAATAAAGTAAATGAATAAGCATAACATGGAAAAAGGGGTATGAAACTTGAGCATAACATTTTAATATCATACCCTTCATATTAGAGATCATAATAAAGATTGGAAGTTCATAAGACATGATTCATAAGGGAATTAGAAGCATAAGTTATGAAATCATAACATAGGAATAATACATGAAATTTTTGGCATTCACATTGTTTTATAATGATGTGAACATGTATAAGTAGAAATAGGTTCACTCATTAAGTTAAGGACATGGAATCAGGCCCCAAAATCAACTTGTGGACATGAAACGAGGTCTATGCATAATATTGTGAACATGTAATATAGTTCACGTATAACCTTACATAAATGAAACTAGGTCCATGCATAAAACTGTGAACATGTAATCAGGTTCACACAAGACATTATGAACATGTAATCAAGTTCACACATAAACTTATAGACAAGAAACTAGCTCTATGAATAACATTGTGAACACATAATAAGTTTTTCTCATAACATTTTGAACATCTAATTTTGATCACGCATAAACATATGGACATGAAACCATTTCCATGAATAAATTTTTTCACACGTAACAAGGTTCAGCCATAACATTGTGAACATGTAATCAGGTTCATGTATAAACTTTTGTACATGCAACTAGGTACATGCATACATTGTGAACATGTAATCAGGTTCACGCATAATATTTATACTCATGAGTCATCCATCATTAACCAATGAATTGGAGTTATTTATAGGTCCTACCCATCTCAAAATAAAATCATTCATACATGTTCAATAAGATAATAAAGCATTCATCATATCATGACACATAAAAAGATATTGGATTTATAAACATAAAATCATAACCCCTGAAAATAAAATGGTTTTCATTAAAATTTAATCACCTCATAACCTATGAAAGGATATAGGTTTCATAATCACTTTGTGAAAGAATATCCCTTGAAAATAATCATGTTTCAAAATCATAAAACCCAAGTAATAGAAATGGGTTTTATAAGCATAATTCCATCAAAACATTAACCATTCAAGATATAATATGAATGGAACGTTTGGATAATTTCCTATAAGTGCTTGAGTAACATAAAAGGATGTCATATTATATGGAAACAAATTTAAGGTGATTTTGAATTTTTTTAGGTAAATATCTTTTCTTATTTGAAAATCCTCTTTAAATCATAAAACATTTTGAAACCCATTTTCTTAACAATAAACTTTAATGTTTATATAGAAAGATTTGAAAACCATTAGGAATACTTTTACTTTTAAAAAATATAAAGTGATCTTGAAAACATCTTGAAAAATATTTATTTGAATATAAATTTTAAATAAATTTTCTTAAAAATTATCCATTAAACATGAAAATAAATCTTCAAATTATTTACAGTGGATAAATATGTACATGTCAGATGAGGTAAAAGAACACTACTTTTTCATGGTAAAAAGTTTTAAAAAAATGCATCATTTAGAAAGAGAAAAAAATATTCTTTTGAAATAATTATTGAAATAAAAAAGGGTAAAAATTTATTTTACTGATCATAGGATATTAGTAGAATATACTAGGAAACACTTTTTGGAGAGCATAGTTTTATGACCAAAGAGAGGGTAAATTCAACCTTTCTTAAAAACACTTTCTTAACTATCTTATGTAAAAAAGAGAATAAATATGGTAACAATACATGATTATACCATGAATAACCATAGGGGAATAAAATTCATGAACATTTTGAGAGTTGGGTTGTAATATTTCATCAATGGAATCATAAACATAAATAGTCTTAAAAAGCGATGAGATTATTTAAATAAACTCGCATCAATTGGTAAATTTGGATCATTATCTCCATATAAGAAAATGGAATCACGAAAATATCAGAATATAATGAAAATATTTATATTCTAGATATATCATGTAAAATTGATGTATACACACCTCAAAATGAATTTAGGTGCATAACAAAACATGAGTCTCAAAGAAGGAAAATTGAGACAAAAATTTCTTACCGATTTGGTAATTTTTGAAACATAAACACCATGAAATAAACATCATAGAATGGATATGTAAATACCAATAAATTTAAATATAAGAATAATTTATTATATCCATGTATAGTATACACACCACATAAAATGAATGGGTGGTGAATAAAGCATGTATCTCACAGAAATAAAAAGTGAAAACAAATCCCCTTACCTTGTGTCTTGACTCTCATCATACTCGTTCAAACCACCTGTATAATAAATATAAATTTATTATAAATATTTTATAGAAACATATAATTAAATCTAATACCATATATGTTTTGATTACTACCTTATATCACCCGCTTGTTTAAAATACTATGTTAAGGTTTCACTTTGGGTAATATTCACCTTATTCTTCGCATGTGTCTTAATTTGTTATAATTTTGGTAATTATACTTTATATAATGATTTATATAACATAGAAAATGATATAAATATCGTTTATATACAGTATATATGTATTATAATAATCTATAGAGTATATAATTATGAACGGAATACACCGTTCATGGAGACATTAGGCTGTATGTCCGCGTGAACGTTATTTCCATTTAATTATCATGTTTAGAGAATGAAAGGAAAATACACACATATATAATTATTATATTAGATTTATGATATATTATATACCTTATATATTCAATAAAACTATCCTTAATACAATACATGTAGTGTATGACTGAATCATATCTCTTTGAGGGGCAGTAGTCCACATTTCCTCAAATGAAATTATCATATTAACAATAAATGGAAATTAAAACAACACTTGTTTTAAAATCAATACATAATCATAAATAAATAATTAATATAATATATAAACTATATAACTATATTTTCCCTCATAATTTAAACCATGATATTTTTTAAGTAAAACTGAACAATCTTTATTTAGTGAGGCAGTAGTTCACCATACACGTAAACAATATGTTCGTTACCCATTAGATGGAGGCGTGTGTAAGTGTAGTTAGAACACTTTGTGTAAAAAAATACTTGAATATTGATAATAATGGTGATTTTATACAATAATTTAATAAAGAAAGTGGAGGTGTTGGAGAATGAAGATAAAAGGAAGGACTTGGGAGAAGACATTTCCTCTTAATTAGGTAACTCCTTTTGGATTGTGCCAAAAGATTTCCTTGGATTTCCTTATTACAAAAGTAAAGTGTTATAGGAGTAAGGGAGGATTTATGGGAAGTTTATTGGGTAGATACTATCCGAAAATAAGAGTTTTTAATGGTTTGAGGATGTTGGAGAGGTGGTGGCCTTTTATAGGGAAGGAAAAGGACTCACTTGGAATATTTGAAAACAAGTTAGGTGTACACATGATCTTACCTAAAAAAAGTCATAAAAAGCCAAAATAAATCAATAATGGAAGGTTTATGAAATAAATATGGTCATTAAATGTATTTTGGACAATTTTTTAGGTCATTGGACCCCCTACTAGTATGGTTTACTCCCTAATTAAGCTTAATTTGACTGTAAATCATTGTGATTAATTTTAATCACTTTTAAAATATTTTTTTGTCAAAAATTAGGTTGATATTATTAGAATATATATATTATAATTATTAAAATGGAATATGTTTGTTTTAATAAATTTAATTCACATAAGCATCAAAATTAATATTAATGTTAATCCTACAGACCAGATGAAATTATAGGGTTTTAATGTAGAAATAAGTTCAAGTGATTATCATGTTTTTATATTAAATTTCAAAGTGAAATTGATTCTAATCAAATAAACGTCATTAATAGATTCATAATTGATCTAATTTGACCTCAAAACAAATTTAAAGTATAATTTAGCATTAATAATTATTTGAACAAGAAGGTAGTTTTTAACTAAAAAGCAATATTTTTTTACTATTCATCAAAAAATGGTGTTTCACAGAAAAATCCAAAAAATTAACCCTAAGCTAATTTAGACATTATAAATTCAAAAATTAATTTTATTTTATCAAATTAAATTCCTAAATGTTTCTAAAATTAATTTTATTATTTTTCACAGAAGGACATTAAAAGCAGTTCATTCGAGAAATCAATATTTCTAAACATATAAAGACTTTACCAAAAATAAAATCTTTAATTTTCAATATATTTTATTTACATAAAACAATTATAAAAAATATTTTGAAATTAGTTATTACTGTTAATATTACTATGTTTAGAATCTTGGGTATAATCATCTTACATAAGTAATTATAATAGAAAAATGATGTTTTGTAGAAACATCAGTGTTGCACGTAGCACAATCCAAGTTGGTATTGTATGTAGTGAAAGCCAAGTCATTATTGTGTATAGTGTAAGCCAAGTCAGTTCTGTGTGAAATGCATTTTTGAGTTAGTGTTTTGATATATATATATATATATATATAACTATTTCTAGTGTCATGTGAAATGAAAAATATCATAATGATAAATTAATTTGAAAAAACAATTCATTAAATCTCTGGGTGTTACATTCTAACCAGGCTACCATAGTACCCAAAAATGCCTTCTTCTAAGCCATAATATAATCCACTAATATCCTCATGACCCTGTAGTTGATGAAAGCTCCATACCCAAAGACTCATGGTAAGATGAATTTCTAACCTTGACCCAATACCCAATGTAATAGGTTATAGTCATGCATCCACACCCAGAATTGATGCCTTTTCCAGTATGGTAAGGCCTATAGATCATATATTAAATATCATCATGATCCATAACCAAATGGGATGTCCCATTCTATGACCCAATGCTCTCATTGTAAGGTCTCACATCAATTTCATTCATTATATAATGACCCATCCCCACGACGGTTCTTGACTAAATCCTACTAAGGAAATGTCCTATAATCATCCTTCCACCCATAACTTCTCACTTAAAAAATTGGTATCTATGTCTTCTAACTCAAAAAAAAATTACTCTTTAACAACCATAACATTATAACACAAGGTATGGACAAATTTCATAAACAGTAGGACTCTATTTTAATCCTTATAGTCTTTACAACTCCCATATCAACTCATGGTATCACCATACCTTAGGACCTTTCACCCCTTGCGATGAATACATAACCTATCACAAGTACATATAAGAATAAACACATGTGTCAACACATGAGGTCCATATTATTCCACACATATTACCAGTTGATCCAACAGAGAATGACACTTGGGACCTAGCACCCCAGCACAACCCATCTCAATTCACCCATTATGGCGGCCACTAGGTACTCAATAACTTCTATAGTCTCTGCTCATTGATTCCATCATTATCTTTTTATCCATTGGTGAAAACATTACCTATATACTTCCTACTATCCCAAAACCCATGAGGTTATCATCCATGACCCTCACATGAGTATTGTCTCATATATACTAAGAGAGATCCCTCCCCAACCACTTGGAGTAAATCCTCTCCATCATCCAATGATATGTCCATAAGGAATCCTCTCAACCCAAACAAACATAAATACTCACCACCAACCACATAAAGTAGTTCATCATAACCCTTGATACATATAACTACCATGCCCATCAACACTCATCCCCAATCCACTCATGCCTACCATCCATCCATACGATTCCAACCTAGGCTATCAGTGTATCATATTACACCAAAAGGCCTCCTCTAGGTCCCTCATCATCTCTAAAAAATCCTTTTCTCTATGGAGACATAGTAATCATGTGATATTAGTACACTAAATTTATAAATAAAACATACTCTAGGAATTGGACTCCTAAAGCCATCCTATTCCATCTATATAGAGCACCCTTTATCCCTAGACCCCAAACCTAAACCCAATGTAGAATGGATTGATAAATTATTTTTCATAAAAAATAATATGGTTTATTATTATAGGGTCCACCTACATGTAACATTGATGTAACTTATCATCAAGCTCTATTGAGAATCTCTCAAGCCCACTGAGCCTTGTACAAGCTTCGAAGAACCGAAATTTTGTTATTAAAAAATAAAAATTAATTACAAATAATTATAATTAATTATTTAAAACTAAAAAAATATGATTTAAATACCTAAAAACTCACTAGGAATTGTCCACTCACTGAAATGTCAAGAAATGTGGTGTTGTGTATTCCCAATGAACCCTTGAACACAAGCCACATAAATTCCCCATTTATTTACACATATTAATAGCTAATTTCATTTAATTTAGTAATAAACCCAAATTAAATTTATAAAATGATATAACTTCAATAGAAAAAATATAAAATACATGAATATATAATCTCATGTCCTTATCTATGCAACCCCAATAAAATAACCATCATTCCCTATCGATTCAACCATTCCTTGGTGGATCGATGCCAAAACCTTGCGCAAAACTAATCTATACTTCATGGAAGTGATAAGAGAAGAGAATAAAAATAAATATTATGAAAATCATACCTATATTAATAACAAAGAATCATCCCCTAGAATAGGGGATCATAGGGGAGGAAGAAGGGTGAGGAACTGGCCAAACAACCCTCCATGTGTATGCCTAGTCGACCGAAAACAAAGGGGGTAAAACCCCTTTTACTTTTTATTAAAAAAACCCAATTAATTTAATGGTATTAACACGTGTTCATGCTATGAATCACCTTGGATGGTGGGTATATCACTACACCTTAAGAGTTTGACAATGTGAACACCTATTCATGATTTGAATAGGATTCTACTATTAGTTTTAAGAATATCAACCACCCAATCATTCTCCAAATATATCTTGAACACACAAGACAACACCTAAGAATCAATACTTGTTCAAAAAAATAATTTAATTATGTATAAAATCTCTTAATTTCATTTTGACTTTCAGTTCTAATATCAAACCCATCACTAACAAAAAATTAAATATTTTACCAGAATGAAATGACCCAGAAACCAACATGGTTATACATGTCACCACCATAATGATTCTCATCCCCAACAATATATGTTAATATTCCATCCATGTATTTTGACCAACCTCAATCCTCAATTAATTGATAAATATTTGAGTTTCATCTATAATGTTAAACACACCTCTTCTATAAAAACCTAATAACCAAGATGAAGTCAACTAGGTTTCTCCAAAATTTCATGGTATGATTTCATTACCACCTTAAAGACAACCCACATGACTCCCATGACCCAATTCTAATATCAAAACATCTAATTCTATGTGGAAAATCTATCCAAGTCATCTCTTGGTAACTTTTCCCAGAAAATATTAATTTCAACTATCGACGTATTATCTCACAATATGATCATGATTTTTTAACCCATATAAGAATAATGAGACCATTTGAAGACCCAAATAAATATGTGAACTTGACTCCCTATGTAATTCAATAGTTATATAACTAACCAAATTCTCTAGACATCTTACTCTTACCCTGAGCATTGACACACCACTGACCTGACTTAGCCTTTGATTAATCCATAACGTCCATGAGCTTTATTTCAATACACAAAATCCACCCAAAACCACATTTGAATTTCCAAAATGGGTACTTACCTTGGGATTTAGATCACATAAGATATATCCACACATTGATATCCTAATTTCACCTTGACTATCCACAATCTAGTATCACCACCTCTAAAACCCTTATGAAAAGAAGGATATACCTACCAAGATTGATAAGATTCTCCACACCATAGGAGAACTGTTATTGTTACTGTAATGATCCAAAAAACCTTACACCATGGCTCATGATCCAACCATTACCACAAATAATGATTGAATATTGTATTCCAACTTTCTCCTGATCACCACCACATAGTGCTAACAACCATCCTTCCTATATCACTAGGAATATCCTCCTATAGCATCCAATAGTGTACTACACACCATATGGATTACCTTACACCACTCATAGTGTATTGAACCAAATGAGTCCCAACACCAAAACTACCTAGAAATACCTACCAAGGTCCATATTCGATCAGCCATATCTTAATACCTCAATCATTTGTAGATGTCACATATAACCCCCAAGTGATATCCCTTAAATCATTTATTTATTGGATTCCATGCATGGAAATATCAAACCACAACATTAAAACTGTATTATCAAACAGGTTCATGATCAACCCAAGAAACTCTCAACAAAAATACACATTTATCTTTCACTAACATGTAACTCAACTATACCCTATGTGTACCCATATAACACACCTACCTACTCACACTATCAATTTTATAAAAAGGTATTTCTAATGTTCACTATAATATTCTTGAGGTAGAGTGATTCACCAATATCACTCTCATAGATTCTATCTCACAATCTTAATTTATCTTATCCGAATCCAATTTATGAACACATCTATCTAACTGATCAAATAATTGAACTCATTATCACTTGAGTCACATCCCATTGAAACTAGGATCACATGCCTAACCCAGTGATCATGACTCACTGTACATAATTCTCGGCTCAGAGCCCGTTTAATCTCACTCATGAAACTTCATCCTTATGATCACCAACTAAAAATGCTTCACTACAGAACTAGAAGAATTAGCTTATGCTCCCACCATGCCAGAAAAGTGCACCTCAAGATGATAGATGTTAAAACAAAATATTAGTTATTTTTTACACTATAAGTAACCAAAAAAAAATCACAATTACCCACAAAGGTCCATCATTATTATAGAAACTTTTTCCCATCCTTGGATTAACTCTTAGGCATACCATACCATCATCAAGTCATCAAATGGGAATAAAATGCCCATACTAACCCAAAAAGTGTATTTATACATCCATCGATGAAGGTTATTTATTTATATCACTGGAGAACCACCCATTATAAGTTCAATATGAAATTTATTCCTATGTGAACTCACCATTGTTTGGTTGAGTAGAATGCCACCAGCAAGTAAGGGAAAATGTGATATAAGTGGTTGTTTACACATAAAAAAATAGAAACACTCATCAGAAAATGGCCACAGTTTAATACATTTATATCATGTGTATTCTACATACCAAATTTAATGAATGAACATGTCCCTAACTCCAATGTCCCAAGAGATAGAAACCTATAAATAAAAAATTCATAAACCAAGTATAAAACATGAGGTGAAATCATACAACCATTACATCAAATTTAAAGAAAAGTAATCCCATAACCCTAGTAGCATGAACTTTTTATCTCAAAGGATTTTTTTGGCACACCAGTCCGATATCCATCACAAGATCAAACACATTCCATGACCACATGTATATCATGTCCCTAGATCATAAAAAAATAAGAGTTACAATACCACTTTGTAATACCCTTCCCAGGCCAATTCACATATCATAGGCTAAAGTCACCACATTTCCTAATGAATTCCTCTGATACACCAGATGATTTCGATTATAAGTGAGTGATAAAAATATGAACTAGGGATATTATGATGTCAATATCATAGTGATAAATAACACTAAATAATCAAATAACATCCAAATTAGAGAAAACAGAATAAATAATCACATCTAATATCAAAAATTATCTTTTCATACATACTGTATAATTATCCCAAATAGGATTACCCAAATAAAATATAAATAAAAAATATAACAGATATAGACTTTCCCTATAAAAATCCTCAGGCTGCACAAAACATGTCTTCATAAACCTATTGAGTTACTTTACCTTAATCAACTGTATGTATCATGTTGAACCTGAAAGTAGATATAATGTACACACACACATATATATTACCATAAAATATGTGAGAATATAACTCAATAGGGTCTCACAAATAACACCTAATATATATTGTAATGTGAATGTTTATGTCTGAGTAAAATAAATATAATAAATAAACCTTAAAATCGAGTCTTCATGTGCTTACATATCCACCATGAAACTAGATGAGGAACATAAACCCATCAATCCATGATGTTCTTAACAAGATAGAAAGGCGATCAACCATACCTTGTTCGATTAATTTTCAGAATATACTCATAACTTTATGCCACTGTAACTCATACCCAAACCATACTCGAAAACATTGGTTTTGGAGGCATCCAAACCTCAACTCACTACCCTAAAGAATATGATATGGTCATGCATCCAAATCTTAACCCACTACCATGTTATTCATGTAACGGTTCCTCAATCACATCTCACATAAAATAACAACCTTTTCCCTCATAGAAGGCCCTCTGTAATGACCTAATCCTCTCACATCAAGGTCACCCATCCATATCCTACATCGTACCACCACCCGGTCCCCATGGTAGTCCTCGAACCACTCCTACAATTGCAAGGTCCTCTAAGAGTCTATTAAACCAAAGATTCTAACTCAATATATGATCAATAGGTCATATCTTTCATGGAAAAGGCCTCGTTCGCAACCAATTCCTCATCACTAAAGGTAAGACCCAAATTGATGAATAATAGGAATCTATGTATCTCTTGGATATCCTACCAATGCCTATCTTAACTGTTGGTGTGTCCAGGACTTATGACCCATCACCCTTCAGGATGAATCTATCACCTATCATAAGAAAATACAAACACACACACACACACATGAACTAGTACATAAGTATAACACCCTATACCAAACATACAGGTATTTTATCATGTTCTATGTGGCCTCATTTGAAAAACCCCATATAAAAGATGTTCCCAACTTGTAGTGAGAGTCTAAGTCCATCAATGTGGATACTATACCTTCAGTATCATTTCCATTCATAATAATAATATTAAAATATAACAACACAGAGTAAAAAAGAGATAATAAATAATGTTATATGGTAAACATGATATATAATTGATATACATTCTCCCAAAGTGTAAAACCAAAGAAGAGTATATTTATATAAAGATAAATAAATAAATAAATATTATTATACACTATATTACATCATAGTATCATTCCAAAATCTATGATCTTCATCTCATATATCTTTCAGGGGACCATTTCCCATGGCTACCACAAATAGTCAGTCATTCCTGCTTCGATTCTATACCAAAAACATGACCAAGGTTCACCAAAACCAATGATGAACTAGCCACAAGAAGGGGGCATGCCTCCCGATATACTCAAGAATCTATATAGGAATGTGACTTGTTATCCACAAGGAATTTAGTTCTTTAATGTCTCTTGGTTTCCTCAAGGCATCAGGCTCCATTAAGTAAATAAGTCTATCATGGTCATACCCCATGTGTGAGTCCATAATCATCATCTCCAAACACCATATATGAGACCCATATGAGGGTAAACTTACTAAAATGGTTGGAATATTATGGATAAAAATCACCTAACACAAAAAAAGGAAACAAAACAACAATCAACGTCATGATAAGAAAAATATATCATGAAATCATAAGAAATACAGTAGAATCATATAAACCATGTGATCAACATAAATCTTCATAACAAGTTACTCTAGAAACTCTCATGTATAAAATAATAATATATGGTTATCATGGAAATAGACACACCCATAAGTAATCACCATCAAAAAGGGTAACAATCCATGACAACACAAATATCATATTATGGATACAAGTGAATAAAAGATCCCCAAAATGTAATGAACTTCGTAACCAATGTTTTATGAATAATATCCCAATATTCATTAAAGGATCAAAGAATGAACCATATTGCACACCCATGGATAATGAGATCACATGTAAAGGATGCCAAAATTGGGTTATGTATTTTCTACAAAAAGTTTTCTAATAGAGAGTCTAGAAGAAACCATATCAAAATGGTGATTCAAGAATCACATACCTTTTAGTTTATTTCAATAAATAAAATTTATATATGTCAAATAATGGTATTCCCATTCACTAAATCTAATATTTTTTTAAAAAATAACCATTAATTTATTTTCTATTCCCAAATAAGGAATTTGTTCAAGAAAAAAATAATAAATTCATAAACAATCCATCAATGGTAATTATATTAAAGAAGGAATAATGCCTCACAATAATTTATCTTGATGTTTTATCTGGAAAAATCACTAATCATTAGAGTTTTAACTCTGATCAAATGAGGTAACCATTTAAATGTCAATATCACCACCAACATACCATTAAATTTTTAATAGATTAATGTTATATAATCAAACCGTAATCAAGAATAGGTCTAGGAAGATGATTCCATATCAAATACCCATTTAACATCTGTTGTCAATGGTAGATCATGGTTTGTTCAAGGAATGATGTCAACACATTAGTTTAAACATTAATATAGGAATATAATAAGGATAAATCATTTAATTCTTATGTAAAAAAATATGTTACATATATCTATACATATCTCACCAAGTTGAAGAATTATTTGGAATGTATCTATTGAAAACTCACCATATTAAGCATCATTAGACTGATCAAAGTTAGTGGAACCATGGTAGAATAATGATAGGTATTTAGAGATCATGGGGGAGTTCTAAAATTATGAATATGTTAAGGGGGTCGGATTTTTTATTAAAAAAGTTAGAATACCTCATAGAATTAATATTTATTGGGGAATTTAAAGCATACATGTATAGGGTTCACTGGATGGTAGTTTACTGGACACTGATTGGCCGGTGTTCTAGGTAGAACTACCTAGATTCTATCAGGACCACCAACATTTTGGTGGGGTCTATATAATTCTTTATAACTATTGTAATTCCAATATCTTGCCGATGGATGTTTTCTATTCACCCTAATGAAAATCATTCACTCTTCCATTCAACAAACAATTCTCATTTCCTTTAAACATACAGACCAACCTCCCAACATCCATTTACCATGAATTATAAATTGAGAACATATTAATTAATAATATAAAAATATATTTTAAATCATAATAGAATTGGGTTTTTACAATTAACCCCCTCTGACAACTTCTCATCCCTGATAATTAACTTTAAAATATAAGATCAAATAACTTGGTACACTAAGAATGAACATCAACATCTCTCTCTCAAGACTCTTCTAGGATACTTACACAATTATATATAATCTAGTGTAGTGGTACCATATTCCCACGAAGAAAATTTTCACCCTGGCCTACAATCTATACCAGGAACACCACATATGATGATTCATGCCCCAACTCAAAATACTTATGTCAAAAAATTGTGAAGGGTTAGGTATTTACCTATTAATCTATGACATATGAAACCAATTGTGCATAACTCAGTCAAAGGAATGATGGTCAAGATAGAAAATTACTAACTCGACCCATTCAGTGATCTCAAAGTGTCCAACATTGTGTGGGACGAGCCTCCTCTATTTCTTCTAACATTGATATCACAAATGTGATGTTACTATTAAAATATCTTGGTCACCTACATCAAACTCTAAAGATATTTTTATATAGAAAACATAATACTTCTGTTAGCTCATAGTTATGGGCAGCGTCTTCATAATCAGTTTCACATTATCAAAGGTATCCTATACCATACTAACCTCTACAAACACTAACTAACCATCCTTATTTCAATAGAGTAGTGATGGAAATATCCTCCTATAAATATCCTTATGTTGTGCCATCTAAATAAAATCCTAGTAATTGTGGTTGTATTCGAACTTAATCAAGGTTGTGTGATCACCCCATGCTCCAAAATTATCTTGGGACAATCCCGAATCATATCTTTCATTATATGCATCTCCCACTCAAAAATTTCACGTATATAGGGATATTACGCTCTTCTCAATCTCTATAAAGTCCCTGTATCCTTCTTCAAGGAAATATAAAACCACAACATAATGTACACAACTCTATTAGATTCAATAATCAACGAAACTCTACGAAATAAAACAATATCAAAGACATAAAACTTTTCTAGGTCATCATCTGAGTGAGTCTCATGGATTGGTAAGAAATGATCAAAATTAATTAACTAATTTATAATAACCTAGATGGAGTTGTGGATACTCAAGGACCTATGTAACCATATCACAAATTCACTCATGATTTCCTTCCACTTACACAAGGGTTCATGAAGTGGATGGAGTAATCCAATGAGATGTTGGTTCTAAACCTTAATCCACAAGAAGGCGATGCCTCAAAAAATGTTTCTATTTATCTCTTCATGTCAGACCACCAAATGTTTTCCTAAATTCATGGTGCATATTTATCATTACAGTATATAAAATCCACCTAGATGTGTGGATGAATTTCATTATCTCTCCAATAATTAAATTGGGGACTACAACTCTATAATATACTATAATCATATCATCATCATCTATAAACCAAAATGGTATTAGGTCAACTTCTACAAGACATTCCCTCATTAATACACACTCATGGTAAAATTATTGACCAACAGTCACCCAGTCTTCAAGAGAATATATGATCACAAAGGAGAATATTTTATTGATCCTTGGCCCTTTGAAGCATCTATAATCCAATCGACCATCAAGATAATCAAACACCACATCTCTTACAAAGGTTGTTCAAAATTATCTTGAGATATATATGACTTATGACTAATAGAATATCAATGACATACCCTTTATCTAGTGTATTATCCATCTCAATGTCAAGAATATGTAGATACTCTTCCCAATGCCTATACCTCTGATTTCTATCATACTGTTTGAAGATATAATAGAGTATCTTCTGGTTCGTGTTGAAAAAAACCTCTAGATGAATAAATAATGTATCTAACACATACAATTATAGACCACCGATACTAGATCCAATCAATGAGTAAGATATCTTCTCTCATGGCATTATACCTAATGTGACCGATAAGCTAATACTTTCTATCCTTTCATCAATACTTATCCCAAACAAATGTTTGATGCATAACAATATAATACATAACCAATCCCCATATCATGAATTATCAACACTGGATTTATAGTCAATCTACACTTCAACTCAAGAAATACATCATTACACTAGTCTAATTTCTATAAATTCACTCCCTTCTTCATCAGTGCAGTCACGGGTAATGATAAATAGGAGATGACTAGGTTGAAAAATATTTATTATCCAGTCAATCCCAAAATTCTATTGATTATGAACATGTTTTTAGGATGTGTCCAGGACATTAAAACATCTTCTTTTTTCAGTCTGTCAATATAAATATCTCAATCACTATATTCCCTATGATTTTCACCTTCTAAATCCAAAAAATAAAACTTAAAAAATGGAATAATTTGATAATATTGAAGTATATTTAGAACCGTATCATGCTGTATGGCATGATACTTTGTGGTCAATGGGTAGTTGAGAATGTCATCAATATACACCATAGAAAATGAGTGAAGATATGGTTGGAAGATCACTTTAATGAGATACATGAACATTTTTCACTGCATTATTCAATCCAAATGGAGTCACTAAATACTCATAAAGCTCATAACTTCTCCCAAACCCCGTCTTCTAGATGTCCACTGTCACACCCATGTTTTTGAATTCTATTTTATTCCAGTTCAAGTTTGGTTATTGGTTTGTCTCTTGGGAACCAGGTGTAATGAGTTTGAATTATTTGGAGTATTCTTCCCTTTAATATTTGGCCTAACTTTCTACCTTGATTTTCCTTTGATTTTATGGAGAAAACATTAAGTTTTTGGGTTGGACAGACTAGGCGCACAATTTGTGCATGGTTAGTAGTAATTGTGCACCAACCCAAGAAACCGTGAAATAGTAGACAAATCCTACTGCAAGGACTCTACACTGCCATGTGACTCACCCTAGGTAACTGTGTATATGTCTTCATTTGGAAAAAATGATCTGCACGGTTACTGCACGATTTACTAAATCGTGTAAACAAATCGTGAAGATCTTCCATCACATTAAAATTTCATGGTTTAGTTTTCTCTACCCTCAATTTTACCCCATTCCACCCCCTTTCTCTACCCTCACATCCTACCCATCCCAATGTACACCTCCCTCATCCTCTCCTCTCATTTGGGATCCCTCATTTGGATGTTTTTGGCTCATATTATTCAAGATCTCTCATATAACCAATCTTTTGTCTTATTTTCTTCCCCTATTATATGGTTTCCTACCAACCTATTAGGTTTTTAGTTCTCTAGTGGTTATGGGGTCCATTTTTAGAGTTTTTTCTTGTCTAATAGAGTTCAATCTTGAAGTTCTTTTGTCGTATTTTTCCTTGTTAGGATTTCTTGGTGGTGCGGATAGGGTTTCACATAAATTTATGGAAGTTTCTTTATATGAGGTAGGTGGTTCCATTCCCCAACATTATTAGATGAATTTATTATTTTTGTTTGAGTTTATAAATGTGTTCTTTGGTTTGATTATGTGGTGATAATGGTGTTCTTGAAGTGTTTGGTGTGTTTATAGGTTAGAAAATAATTTTGGAAATGGTAATTTCTATGTTTGTGTGTGTGTTTTAATGCAATGTTTCTAAATAGGGGTTTAGGGGTTGTTTGGAAGATGATAAATGTTTTCTAAATCCCCTTTAGGTGAGTGTGTTTTTAAATGGGATTTTCAATGGAAAAATGGATCATTTTTGGTGTGTTAGCCTTGTCGTGCACTTTTGAGTATGAATCTTATATTGTTTAAATAGTGTGAAAGATTATTTTAAAAATGGACTTTAATGTATGTGTGGATTTATAAAGGGGATTGGTCCGTAGAATTTATTTGTTGTAATTGTTTATTTTTTTGTGTTTATAAAAGTGAAATATATAAATTTCATGAGTGTTGGAAAATGTATTTAATGATGGGTTTTGGTGTGAGTAAAATATAAAATGGTTTGTTTTAGGGAAAGTGGTGGTTTCTTTAAAATTTTTGGCATCTAGTTGTTGTGGTGGTGATACCTGTGTGATAGGTGAACATTAACTCGAGCAAAAGGGAATACTGGGTATCTAGGGGGGAAGACTAGAACTAGTACTCTAGTGATACAGAAGTGGTTTGTCCCAGTTTCACTTAGCTGGATTAGCGCTTATAACACTAACTAAACAATGATGATGATTGATCACCAATAGAAATTTGGATGTTTATCCTCTCTAGTGGCTCGTGCATAAGGATGTTGGTGGTTGTGGTTACTATACCAACTTCACTGAGGTATGAGGTTATAAGGTCCCACTCAAGCAATATTAACTCTAGGGGATTTACCCATGGTTATCTACTATATATTATGTGGTGTTATCCGTCGGAAAATTGAGTACCATTTGAGTATGTGTGTGGTATTTATAAAATCGATTTCTCATTTAAGCTATTATTTGTGAAATGGTTTTCCTTCAAAGTGTTCCTTTTTAAAATATTTACCCAATAAATGCTTTTACTATAAATGTTTTAAATGAAAGTACTTAAATGATAATGATAAATTATCTTCTATTTTTTTAGAATGGAGTATTTTTATTTGGTTTTCATTCTACTGGGATTTGGGTCACACCCTACATACACCATTGGGTGTTTATAGAACTTGTTGAATGTTTGACCTAGGTAAATACATTCTATACTGAGACAATGGTTTGGGTATCTAGTGGTTTTCCTTGTGGATCTTGGTGGCAGTGGCCTGAGGATGTTGCTCCTCTCACTAAATGAAATTTTGGGTTAGAGTTATAGTTCTATCTATCTATTGTATCCATTTTAAATTTATGTTTTTGGTTGTATAATTTGAATTTAGAAATGTGTTATGCCATGTTTGGTTATCCATTTTGAGTTTCTGTCTATTTATTTCTTTGGATGGTTTATTATTTCATATTCAGGTAAATCATTCCCACTTGATAATTTTGATACCCGATAACTTGTGCTAGCCCATGGGGATCAGGAATGCCATTCGGGCCTTATCACAGATCAGGTTGGGTGCTGGATTGGGTGGCAGCCGATGTTGGTTTGTGACAAAATGGTATCAGATATGGTTATTCTCTTTTGAGTCTTATTCCTTAGGGAGATGTCTATGTAGAGTGGAGTAAGGATTTTTCAAGACTTGATGTTCTGGTTGCGAGTGTAGTGCCAGACCATCGCACCTCATGATGAGACTCAAGTTACTAGAAGAAGTAAAGTTTAATATGATTTCTTTGGTTATTTTGGTTCACTGATGTTTGGGTAAATGAAATGGAAGTCAGTTCAATGGTTTTAGTGAGATCGTAGGGTCTGGAAATCCACGTTGAGTTAGAGATATTGTCCAAGAACACTCTAAGTGATGGAGGGGAACTTGGCGTATGGCTACCAACCATATGTAAAAGTTTCACATCAGAATTATTTTCCTCATATATTTTTTGGTGTCTTCTTAGGTTCAAAAGGTTGTTTTAAGAACCCTCATTTTGGAATTGTGAAAAAACTTGATTTTAATGTAATGATGGTTGATTTTAAAAAGGTAAAAAATGGGTTTTCAGAAATTGGTTTTAATGAAATAAAATGTTTAGAAATTGATGCATGAAGTTTGAAAATGTCTTTTGATTAGGTAATTTGGGGTATTTTTGAAAAGATTCACTAATTTCTGGAAACTTGTTTTAACTGAGGAGAAATGACTTTTTAAATGAGCGGGTATGGGTGAAATGGAGTTTTTTTAAACCGAGAGTGTTTTTAGGTAAAGTAAAATGTTTTTAAATTAATGTGTAATATTTTAAAGTGAATTCTTATTTAAATTATTGTTGTTTTTCTGAATATGTATTCCGAGATTCAAAATGGGTTTTGATTTTGTGATTATCAATTTTGAGAAAATGGAAGTGTGGGATGAGTGTTTATTTTGGAAAGTGAAAAAGGTTTTGTTTTAACATTTGGTACTCTCAGGAGTGATAAAATGCATGGAATATATCCAGAAAGTGAAATGGTGCCCTATTTGAAATGAGGAAGGGAATGCGTGAGACTTCATGAGGAACCATTGGTGAATATACTACCCACCCATATTTTTTTTATTTTCAAATTTTTTTAATGAAAAGATGGAGTGCTTGGTAGTCCGTACTTTTGTGGTGTGTTTATTAATGATATGGGGATGTTTATACAAAGTACTTAGGGTTTGAATTCTATTCTTGTTGGGAGATGTTTAATGTTTTATTTTGTAGGTGATTCTGTTTGAGGTAATGGTTAATGGGTTCTTTCTGGAAAAATGTTTACGATACCTTTATATAGGTTCCCTTTTCGTGTGTTTGGTGTTTGTTTATGGTATGTTTTGTCTAAATATATAGTTTTATTGAGTTGTTAAATTTACAATCATTGGCTAGTGTGTGACCCCATAATTAGTTAAAAAATGATTGAAGTGTGGCCATAGAGGATTCACCATTGGTAGATCCCTTAGTTGATCAACGTAAGGACTTCCTTATTGAGTTTATGGAATTGATTCCACCTCTCCTTTTTTCAGATAAATATATCCTCTCGTAGTAAGAAAGTGGATGTGATATGGGTTGAATGAAGTTTTATATTTACTGAGTCATGTGATGAGCAAAGGTGAAGTTTATCATAGTTAAGTCGTAAGGCCCTGTTAGGAAGTGGTGAAATAAACTTCAGTGAGGAAAAATTGAATTAGTCCGGAGTTGTCGATGCAAGCTGCTGTTTTAGAGAGAATTTTGGTCTTTTATTGGATTCATTAAAGAAAGGGCTCTTTATAGGACACCAGTGTGGAAAGTTTGGTCATAAAAGGCTATTATGACCAAGTTCAGGAATCACGTGCTACTTTGGACTCAACTATAAGGGTCATGTCCAGTGACATCTTGCAGAGTTATATTCTCTTTTAAATTCCATGGTGGATGTTGTGGAACATTTCGACTGATTATATTTTAACATAAGCATGTTCCTCTTCCAGGAATTCCTAAAATTCTCTATTCTAAATAAAGGTGCCTTCCAAGTGACTCTTATTTCATTGTTTCTTGTTTGGGGTGAAAAGGAGAGATCCTTTAAGTTCTCATCACAGTAAAGTGTCATATTGAAACCAAGTGAGTCTTAGGATGGATGTGTTCTATTCGTGTTGTCTGATTGTGGTGTAGTTTCATGTGGCATCAAAAGGAGAAGTTCCGTTCAGGCATCTTCAATGCATGACTATGAAGAAGGAGATTCTTCAAACATTAGGGCTCTATCCATAGTCCCTAGAGTGAATATGGCGCATAGTCAGGAACCCCCCAGGGGTGTAAGTGACCCTGGTTTAGCTTTTATCTTTACTATAGAAAAGGGAAACAATTTATAATTCCTCTTTAGCCATTTTATTATGAGTAGTCTTTCTTTGTGGAAGGAAGCATGGGGGCCTTGTTAATCCTTTGCGAACAACATGGGTGAAAGGGTTCCTCTTAGGTTTTAAGGAGGCGTGTTTGTATCATTCTCCTGAACCTTAGCACTTACGCCCTTATGGATAGGGATCTTTGTATGGGTTTCCATGTATGGTCATCCTTGTGATTCGACCTTAGTTTCAGTTTAGGATAATATGAGGATTGTTACTCCCGCATGAGTGATGAACCTGATAATGTTTTCTATTTGGGTTATAATTTCTTTAACTGGGTTCATAGTAGTGTGAGGTTAGGTTGTACAGGAATCTCCCAATCTAGCCCATGTCAGGCTTCCTTCGTCGGTATGTTCTAGTCGGGTAAGGTAGATTATCAGTTCTTATAGTGGGTAGACCCACTGTAGGTCTCAATGAATTTTCCTAGGAGTAATTAGATGTTTTCCAATTCGGTATGGTGGGGAGTCCATTTTGGCCTCCTCATGTTTGTGTCCTGGTTCCATTTATAATTTTAGGTTGTTTCTTATCATGGGGAGTCCACCCAGGACTCCCCATGTAAATGATTTGATTCTATTCTTGGTGTTGACTTGGTAGTAGGTAGTCTTTTTTAGAGCTATCTAATCCCCAACTTTCTAATTGAGTAAACATTGGGGTTGGAGTGCGCCCAATGGTTTTGTTGAATCAAGTTCGTGGTATCATCATTCAAATTAATTATTTATATCAGGAAAGTAGTGTAAGTTTTATTTAGATAGGTCTAGGGTTTTTGGACTCAAGATGTTGGATTGCATTTGGTAAGAGTTTAATTTCCTTTGATTTATCAACTAGAGGTGTCTTAGCTTTTGGGGGCAGGTGGCACTTAGCAGAAAGTCCATTTTGGTCTCATAGGCTTGACTTGTAAACCTATATTATGGATGGAAGCATTTTTGTCATATTGTCATTTTTTTGTTCATTGGAAATATCCATGGGTTGTAAATGAGTACTGATTCTCTCTCTAGAATCAACTTCGAAATGGCTTTCCGGGGGAAAAAGTGGTATGGTGGGGAGAATTGTCAAATTCGGGTTTTTAAATTATCTTTTATTCCGGTTCAGGTTTGGTTCTTATATAGTCTCTTAGGAACCAAGTGTTATGGGTTTTACTTATTTGGATTATTCTCCCATTTTATCTTTGGTCTAGATTCCCCCCTTGAGTTTCCTTTGTCTTTTTGAATAAAAATTTATGTTTTTGGGTTGGACAGACTAGGCACATTGTTTGCGCACGGTTAGTAGTAGTCATGCACTAACCAAGGAAATAGTGAGGTAGAAGGTAAAACCTACTGAATGGCCTCTGTATGGTCGTGTCCCTCAATATAGGTAACAGTGTAGATGAATTCCTTTAGAAATAATGCTCCGAATAGTTACCACACAGTTTACCAAACCGTGCTGTCTAATCGTGTGGATCTACTAGAACATTAAAATTTGGGGGTTTATTTTTCTCTCTCCCTGATTTTACCCCATTCCACCCTCTTAATTGACCCTCATAACCTCCCCATCCTTAGGCACACCTCCCCTATCCTCTCATCTCCTTTGGGCTCCCACCTTTGGGATTTTTTGGCTCATATTATTCAAGATATCTCATTTACGTCCTCTTCTCTCTTGTTTTCTTCCCCTATGCTAGGGGTTCCTTCCTCCTTATTAGGGTTTTGGTTCTCTAGCAGTAATGGGATCCAATTTTAGGGTTTCTTCTTGTCTAATAGAGTGCGATCTTTATGTTCTTGGTTGTATTTTTCCATTATATGATTTCTTGGGGATGTGGACAGGGTTTCACATCAATTTCCAGAATTTTCTTCATATGAGGTAGGTGGTTCCATGACCTAACATTATTAGAAGAATTTAATATGTTTTTTTGTGTTTATAAATGTGTTCTTTGGATTGATTATGTGGTTCCAATAGTGTTCTTGAAGTGGTTTATGTGTCTATAGGTTAGAAAAGAATTTTGGAAATGGGATTGGCTATTTTTTTTATGTGTGTGTTCTAATTTAATGTTTCTAAAGCGTGTTTTAAGAGTTGTTTGGAAGATTCTTAATGTTTTTTCAAAGACACTTGAGGTGTGTGTGTGTGTTTAAATGGGATTTTCAATGAAAAAATGGATCATTTTTTTGGTGTTTTATCCTATTCGTTCACTTTTGATTATGAATTGTACATTGTTTAAATCGTGGGAAAGCTTTTTTTTAAAATGTAATTCAAAGAATGCATGCCTTTAAAAAGGGTCTTGGCCCATGGAATTGATTGGTTGTAATTATGTGTTTTCTTGTGTTTGTAAAAAGTGAAATCTATGAATTGATTGAGTTATGGAAAATGTATTTAATGTGGGGTTTTGGTGTGAGTAAAATAGAAAATGGTTGGTTTTATGGAATATAGTGGTTTCCATGAAATTCTTAGTATCTATTTTTTGTGGCGGTGATATGTGTCTGATATGTGAAAATTAACTCAGGCATAATGGTATCCTAGGTATCTAGGTGGAAAGACTAGAACTATTATGCTAGTGATATAGAAGTGTCTTGTCCCGACTTCGCATATATGGATTGATTCTTACAACACTAACTAAACTATAATGATGATTGATTTCCACTAGAACATTGGATGTTTCTCCTCCCTTGTGGCTCGTGCACAAGGACGCTGACAGTTGTGGTTACAATATCACCTTCCACTATAGTACGAGGTTCTAGGTTCCCACTCAAGATAGATTAACCCTAGGGGATTTACCCATAGTGCTCTACTATATAAGATATGGTTTCATCCATTTGAAAACAAAAGACAACTTGAGTGTGTGTGTTTTATTTATAAAATCCATTTCTGATTTTAGCTAGTGTTTATTAGATGGTTTTCATTAAAAGTGTTCCTTGTTAAAATGTTTAACAAATTTTTTTCCTATAAATTTTTGAAATGAAAGTACTTAAATGAGAATGTTAAATTATATTCTAATTATTTTTGCATATAATATTTTTATTTGGGTGGCATCCTACTGAGCATTGGATCACACCCTACATAGACCTTTGGGTACATGTAGAACTTTTTGTATGTTTGACCCAAGTAAAGGCATTGTGTATCGAGATGGAGGTTTAGGTCTTGTGGGTTTCTTTGTGGATCATTATGGCAGTGGCTTTAGGATTATTCTCCTATCATTACATGAAGTTTTGGGTTGGATTTATAGTTCCCCCTATCTATTATATCCCCTTTGAGTTTATGTTTTTGGTTGTAGAATTTGAATCTGGAAATTTGTCATGCCATGTTTGTTCATCCCTTTTGAGTTGCTATTTATTTATTTCATTGGGTAGTTTATTATTCCATATTCGAGAAATTTTTTCCCACATGTTAATTTTGATACATGGGCACTTTTTCCAGCCCATGGGGATTGGGAATGCCCTTTGGTTCATGCCGCATACTAGGTCAGGTGCCAGATCGGGTGGAGACCCGACTTGGTTCATGAAATCCACCTCCCTAACCCATAGCTGGTGATAGTAATATCAAAGATCAATCTTGGAGAACCACTATGATCCCTGTAACAAATAGAAAATATCAATGATCCTAGAAAAATGATATCTATTATTCATCATCACCTGATTCATCTTCTGTAATATATATAGAGTTGAATAAAACCCCCACCTTAATGTATAAAAAATAGGTGAACCCCATAGTGAAGTACTCAGTTGGATAAAGCCCAATCTCCATATGTCTTCGAGCTATACCTTGAGGTCCTTTAGATTGGATTGTGTTATAATATAAGGGTGTATCAAAATTGGATGTGCACTCAACATGAGATCTATCTCAATGTAATCTACTATATTAGGAGGAATTGCTATGAATTCATCGTGGAAGACATCATGATAGAGATATATGACTAGAAGAAAAGATAAAAGGGATAACACTAGTCCTACTAAAAGATCCAAGATCAAAATATGTACCATGATCATACCAAGTTGACTCAATTTTGGACCAAAAATACCTTCTACCATTTACCATTTACCATTCTTCTTTCATCACATATTTATCTCCCTTAAATGAGATGAAATACACCCATATTTGATATTAATCAATCTGGTCTAAAAAAATGTTCAACCAATCCATGTTAAGAATCACATCAAATCACATCACCTCTAGAATCATAAAGTACCATAGATTTCTATAACATGAAATGTATTTACGAAACTATGGGTATCACTTAATATGGTCTAGTTTCATAACCAAAAATGTATTAAGGGAAATCATATTAGAAGAAAAATTGACTGGTAGGTTATATCTAATTATAACATCTATAGAAATGAAAGAATTTGAAGCACCGATATCCAAAAGTGGCAATGAATGTTAAAGTGTTAAAGAGAATACCTCAATTAGTATTAGTTCTATCACCACATTTTTATGGATTCAGATATATTTAATAAACACGACCTACCACACCTCCCTAACCCAGTCCCAGTAAAAAATGACCAGCCCAAGTCACAATCATCTATTCCATCTACTGAGGGCCTCTGCATGATCACTAGATCATAGTTTGAGTCTTCCCACCCCATGTGGAACCTCAAACTCAATCCTATTGAGTAAAGTTTTAGAATTTGTCTCATCTTTCCATGCTATCAACATGATTTCTAAGCTGTTGTACTGAACATGAAACAATGTATGATGATCCCAAAGTAAAAAAGAACTATAGAACTCATCTTGAGAGGGATGAAGATGTTTTACATCAATCCACCCACATTTTAGAAATATGATGTGCATCTTTGGTCCTCATCTTACTGGTACCAGAGGGGAAACTCATCACAAAAGAAATGGGTTAACCTTACTTAGTACTGAAAGGTAGAATAAATCCTATAAAACGATCCTCCTCTAAAATATTCCCTATAGTTAGGAAATTATAAATAACCTTTATTTATGATTCTAGGTTGAAACTAAAAAAATATCCTCAAATGTTGGGATGAATTCTAATCTTATTCATCCCATCCTTATAAGGTTCACTACCATCAAAGAGTGGAGAAAAGTTAAAAATATTAGTAAAATAAGTTGAGTTTATGGATACCATCATAGAACCTTAATATAGATTCATGAACACATCCAATCTATCCAACATTAGATTATCTGTTAAGAAGTCCTTAACATATAAGTTCTTAAATTCTTCCCAGGTGAGACCCAGATGCCAACCATCCTCTAGTATCACAATCCGCCATGCGTAGTAGGCCCATATAGAATAGGTTTTTTCATCATCACCTTGATATACCAAGGTGTCTCAATGTGATCAATGAAACACACAATAATTTCCACCCAATCCTCTACATACTTAGGTATTAAAATACCCTGAAATGTTGGTGAATTCTAGAGATGGAAGTCTCTTGCATAATCTTCCATGGACATCAAAACCCCACCACCATGGGAAGGATCTTGTTGGAGGAATTTGAGATGATTTGGGCCGATAGTATATTCCACTAGTGATGGTGTTGGAT
Source organism: Viscum album (assembly GCA_963277665.1). Classification (NCBI taxonomy): domain Eukaryota; kingdom Viridiplantae; phylum Streptophyta; class Magnoliopsida; order Santalales; family Viscaceae; genus Viscum; species Viscum album. The sequence goes on from OY728136.1 coordinate 878,175,009, forward strand.
CATGCTCTGTTGCACCAACCTACATATTAAGCGGTGAAATAAGGGTGTCATCCCTAGTGGGAGCACTATAACCCATGTCAGTTGGGGGTCCTATGACTTTACTCCAGGGAGAAATATTTCAAAATAAAAAGGAAACATTTATAAAAAAAGAACCAAATTTGTTAGGATAAATCCTAATTAGTATAAGCGATCAGACAAGGTTCTATTAAGAGCCTACCCATAACCGATGGAATATCCCACCTTACACTACCAAGGTCCTCTATCCTTGCATGTTAGTCACAGTCATATATATACTAACACAATATCATGATGAGGTTCTATTTATTAATTTCAACACATATATCAGAATAATAAGGTAATAATATATATCACACAATCATAAATAAGTATATCTATAATAGATCATACATATCATGGAAATAAATTACATAATTAGTATGCGACACCCCAAAAACTATATATATGGAATGTAATGCATTGTTCCTAGTAATGATACATAAACACAATAAGAATCCCATAAAACAAAAAAAAAACAACCTCGTCAATGGTAACTCAAGGTTACATTACACATGAGATATCTAGACTCATGGTAATTACCCATATTGAGTCCTACATAACGATCTATTTTCAACAATATCCCAGGTTATTCATAAAAAATAATGACATTATAAATTGAAATTTTATTTTTAAAAATCGTTATTCTTCTTTATAATATACAATTTTATAATAAAAATCATTCCAAATCATTCAATGTATTCATATAATAAACTAATTTCATTAAAGTTATAACATTAATAAATATTCTCAATATTTACCTGAAAATTGAATATATTTTAAAAATATGACAAATTAATCATAAGAAAATTTTGTTGTGAATAATTCAAAAATGAATTGGAATTTATAAAATTTAAACTAAAAAATTTTCAAATATGTATTTTTAAAATAAAATATGTAATATAAATATTTTTTATAAAATAACCTTATCAACATTAAATCATGCTAATTTATTGTATTTTAAATGAAATAATTATTCATGGTTTACTATCAAAGTGTTTATTATAGATTCATTAATGATTTTTTCGTAATACGCTGTGGTTTCTTTACATTGAGTGTAGAAAGTGGAACAAGTTTTAGATATATTTTAAAATATCTAAAATATCGAGATGTTATAGTCCTCTCCATGGATTCAATCATTTGAGGGAGATATTTTTACTCATAAGGAAATAATATCCATGTTTTTGAATAATATTCTAAAGGGGATTCGCCCATAAATGTACACTTGAATTGAATCTAAGGGTAATTTAGGATATGAATGATTATTTTTCTCTCCCCATAGTTGATGTGGGATTTATAAAGAGACAACCATTACATTACCAGTATAAAAAAAAATTCCACTAAATAGCTTTTGAAAAGAATCATTAAGAGATCCATTCCTTAGATACTAACTTTGAAGAGAAATGTTCTTAATATTATAAAATCTCTCAATTATATATTTTCATAGATAACTAAACCTTTATGTTTTGCTGTGGAGTATGAATAGTTCAAATAAACTAGAATTATATTAAATAGTTCAAAGTACCAAAAATAAATAGTACATTTTCTATATTATTGAATGAACAACTAGTGTATCTATCACAAAATAATTTTACTAATCCAACTCTATAGTAGTAATAGCCTAATATATTCCATTACCTTTTGGAATTAGTGTTTGATTTTTTCTTATATTCGATATCCATTTTCTTAGTGTACTTGTTTTTATTGTTCCCACATTCCATATAGTTGAAACATTGAATAATAGGAAAAGGATTAATCTGTAATTTTTTTCTTCAATCAAATTAGTGGGATTCTTTATATCATCTATAGAAGTGTTCAGTTGATGTCCACCCTTTCTAACATTGAAATATTTCCTGGTTCCTTTGAGGAAGTTTCGAGGATGATTATTTATGTACTTATTACATGTAGGTAATTATATTTTCATTTTGATATGTGTTTTATCTGGTGATCCCCAGAGTTAAACTCCATTCTCAAATTTTTATCTCGAGTGAATCATGAATTTCCATCAAAACAATAAGGGGGAATCAAACAATATCTTCATAAATATAAAATATTAGAATTTATAAAGACATTCATAGTATAATATTTAGATGGCTAAAGAATATGGTGATCTAAAATTTTGTGTTAATGGAAAACCCATAGACCTACCATGTGAGACATGCGAAGTTATCATCATAAGAACAGATTGATTCAGCTTTTTGTTTCTTATGCGTCAGGAATTTACCCTTTATTGTATGACATATAGTGTGAGGAAAATATTTATAAGTGAATAACTATATGATTTTGTCCCACTCCTTATATTCCATGTCTTATATGATAAAAATATTATTGGCATATGTCCACCACTGATTAGGTACTCCCTTAAGGTGGTTAGCAATCAAAATGACCTAGACTTTCTCAAACCATTGATGGAATGAGAATATATTATCCAAGGAGTTAATCCATTGTTTAGTGATTTTGGGATCGTAGGAGCCAATAAATATTTATGATCTCTTTTGAATAAATTACTCATCTATACCATTCTCTTTGAGAGTATATTTCATGTGATTGATGTTTTTTATTCATAACATGAGTCATATGTGCTATCATTTCTATAGGGATCTCAGCTCCGATTCCCATCATATTAGGAATTTTTTAAGGAATTCATCACATTAAGCATTAAAAATTAAATTTTCATGATACCTCTTATATCCATAAACTTGATAAAATAATGGATATTAAAGGATATGAATACATTGATTTATAAAATTATAACAATAATTTTTTTTACATAATGTATGTAAGTCATAGATGATGTAAAGCATCTAAAATTTGAATATATAAGATTAAATCTAAATTATTTGTGGTTATTTTTCTATTATTTTCTCTAAAATAATTATCAACCAAAAAAAATTTGGATCAAATAATTTGTATTGGTTTGTAAGGAGTTTTTTAAGTAACCATATCATATCTATTGAGATTATCTATCTTGGTATATATTCTTTAGCCAACTCATTATACATTGGTGGATGATTGAGTTAATACCCAATATTATCCATTAATAGTTATTTCCCCTAGTTACATTTTTTACAAATCCACATTTAGATTCCATAACATAGGGTGTGATGTAATTATAATGAAAACCACCCAATATCTACTTTTCCATTTTTTTTCATATTCCCCTATACAGAGGATTATTTAAAGGGGTTTCAATATTATAAACTCTTACTAATCTCTAAAAGTAACTTGAACTTATTTTGATACAAACTATAGTGAACTAATAGTTATAAATATATTATTTCATCATTTAAAACATAATTATACAAAAAAATACAAGACACAAAGTGAGAGAACTGGCTTCTTTCGATGGTTAGACATATAAATACATCATAAAAAACATAAAACAAAATATATATATGAAACTCAATGTAGTTCTCTTATTTACCATATATCTTATAAAACTACATACGATACATTCAGGAAAATACATAAAGAAATGGGTTAGATAGAGAGCATAGTAATAGAATTAAGAGTGGAATAATTCATAACCTAAGAGTTAGGAGGTATAACCTTACATAATAAAGAATATTATCATAAAAAATAAAACATGGAATAATTTAAAAACATCATAAGATTATGTAGTCATAAAATATGTAGAAACAACATAGCATATGGGTTCAAAAGAATATTTCATGGGACAATTTCAAAACCATCAACATAATGACAATAAATTCCCGGTGTGGATTTGGTTCACTCATCATTCCCATAAACATGGTGAAAAAGAACATTGTGTGTTTATGTTCACACCCTAGTCTTATATATAACATCTCATGAGATATAAAATTTTACCCAATTCGTTGGATGGTCATATAATTCCATAACCACCTATCAAATTAAAAAAATCATACATAGTTATTCTATATGAGGATAATAAACCATATGTAAATCATAAATATTATTAAACCCTTGAGAAAGTTATGAGTTTCATAATTAAGATTCAAGGAATAAACAAAGGATTAATTACTAGTATTCCAAATAGAATAAGGAATAAAATCATTTTGATATTTCATAATTCTAAAAGTGACACCTATCATTAATATGGAGTTCTAGTGTAGAACGCACATGAAATTGTTTTTCAAGAATAAATATAAAAAATGAATCAATATGGTGGTGTAACAGCCCAAACATTTATAAATAAAATCCATATTATGAGTTAAATTATGTGTATTATTATGTATTATGGTTATAGAGAGAACATTCAACGATTTTGTTTTATTATATCCTATCATATTTAAAAGATCATTAAGTATATTTAATATTGATAATATAACCACTGAACATTGATCTTATGATTTTTATAAATATTGGGTTTTAAAAAATCTAATTGACCTAAACAAAGGAAGCGATGCCCTCAACCACTAGGATCATACCATCTAAATCCAATGTTTCATAACTTAAAAGGGAGATATAATCTATGAAAATTTTCCATGACCAATTGAAAGATGAGATCTATTAACTCAATCTTGAGAGAAACCATTTATGGGATAGGTTCAAGATCATCGAGATAACGACCCAAACCATGCACGCCGAACCACCCCATGAAATCTCAACATCGTACACCTTTCCTATAAGTAATTTTCTAGTTTATTAAAGGGATATGTATCATGACCATAATAATATAAATATGTATATTGTACTTTCTATATAATAATGTTCATATTTTATTCTCACCGTTACTTAAAAAATGATTTTGTTTTTATACAATAAAACAAAACTTATATTTTTAATTATTATTCAATTTTAATTAAGATGATTAATTTGATGAGTTAATGGATTCTTGAAATAAATAATATTTTAATAATATATTATTATTAATTTTTTTTATTAAATAGAAATTATTATATAATTTTTATGATGTAAAATTTGATTTTTATAAGGGTTCAAAAAATATTATGGTAATAAATCCCAACATTTCTAAATAAATGTTGGTTCTTATTTTAAAAGAGAAAATACACATATATAAAAAATTATTTTGATAAAATTATTATTATTTTGGGAATTATAACATCTAAATTATCCAAATGTGAGTCTTTCATAAATTTACAAGGCAATCAAATTTTCGTGTAAATATTAATTACCATATAAATATACAGTGTGTTTTATGACATAATAATGATGAAAAATTGATGTAATATATACTTTAATGGAACATACACGACCAAATAAATGTTTTTATTTTAAAATAATTTTATTTTTATAAGTATTTTATTAATTTTATAAATCCTTTATAAATCCTGTAAAACCATTAATATATTTTAATGTTTTAAAACCATTTAATTAAGAGCATGACTCACTAAAAAAATTAGAAAGGGTATTATTTTGTTAAATTCATACGTTATACATATAAAATATTGAAAAAATACACTTTCCCAAAAATCATTGAAAGAAACCATGGGATGGTTTTTGGTTTTTATTTTATTTTATTATATAAAGTCCAAAACCTATGTTTGAAAAATAATAAACAATTCCCCTCAATTTACCTATATAAACCAACCTAAGCTGAAATTTCTATTCACTATTTTTTTGGATCTTGTACATAGTCTTCCATTCCCTCTCTATATTCCTATCAATGTTCCCCCAAGGTTTCGAGAAGCTACTCCCAAGCATTTGGAATAACACTATTAATATAAGGGATCCTTTCCTTATCTTATTTATTCAAGTTTCATCATTAACTTATACATTCTATATTAAATTCATATTTTTGGGATATTATTTTATGATTTCCTTTTACTTTTAATTTTATTTTAAAATTATGATATTACATTTATGATATTATCAATCCATTTGATCAATCATTAAGTGACATCATTTTTCTTCCAGAATTTCACCACAACTTTTCATTCCAAAACAGTTGTGTAGTGAATACCATAACAATTTCCTATCAAGAGTTTTCAACTTAATAAACTTATAATTATTTTATTTGGAATATACATGTATGTATTAAAAACTCCTTAATCCTAGAATAAAATTTGATGATAATTTATTTCATGTTTTATGATCTATATGGAACACTTAAGAAAGATAATAAAATGAATATGATGGGTGTGCCTTGAAATATATAACACTCCAACGCATTGGGTAATCTTTTAGTAAGATGATACATCATGAATATGATTAATTTTTAAAAATAATCAATCTTAGTACTTTTACATCATAAATTATTGACAGTTAGCATTGACCTATGATTATTATGTATTGTTTTAAGTTATCTCCACACTTCCCATGTTCCCATTATGTTATCATATTATATCATACTTCATCATTCAGGATTATGACTATATCTCATTTTATACCCCATTGATATTAATATTCCAAAATACTTATTTATTTCTTCATGTTATGGCATGATTATTCCCTTACTATGATTTATAACTCACCCATTTCTTATGAATGTCCTCAGGTTATCCCATGGGTTTTTTTAAGTAAGAGCATGCTTAGGAAGTTTTCAATAAAGGTTATGCATGTTACTTATTTAAGTTGTTATGTAATGTAACAAATTACAAAATATGGTTGACTTATCGATCATATGAGTTGTATTAAGTGTAATCTTATATAATAAATATTGTATTATTGTGAAATAAATAGAATGGATTTAATAGTTGGTATCAGAGTAAACTTTTAGTTATTTTTCGGATTAGGGTTATAAAACTCTATCCAAATCATTAGGGATAAGACTAATTATAATAAATAATACATAATATTTGGTATTTATAGAGTATGTGGTTTATTAATAAAATACATCCCTTCTTGGATATAATAAGTAGATGTGGCTCTAGCATAGATGTATATTAGGGTAAAACCTGAAAACATCATATTGAGCTAGACTTGGCAGGGAACTGGTGAATGAAAATGGGAATTTACACACACCAGGTTTGAAACTCATGGGGGATACTCTTTGGTAACTTCATAATCTCCTTATAAACCATTACTAAGGGAAGAAAAAAATAACCATAAGACTATATATTAGGAAATAGGTCACAGAAAATATAGATTGAAGCCTTGAAATTCATATGTGAAGGAAATACATGTAATTTATTTTTTTACCTATTTATTATCATTGGATTCCCATTTATTTGTTTAATTGTTTAAAATTAGTCAACCCTAATTTTTACTTTATTCTATCCAATGGCCAGAAATATGAGGAGTCAATTAAAAAACCAATGTGACATTCAATGTGATGACTATCTCAGAGAGATTACCAACATGATGGGAGTAGGAATTGAAAATTTTGTGATGATTATCTCTAAACTAAATCAGGTCATGAATAGAATCCTAGATTATGAGGATCACCCAAATCCACATATAAAATTAAATTTTACTATTGATTTCTTTATTCAGAAAAGTCACCTAAACTTAAATGGATCATCATATACCTTAATCAAAAAATAATATATCCACTAGATTGATAATATATTCTCCATATTTCAATATTTTTCACAAGAGAATGCTATTTTAGTTGTTTATCATATAGAGGGAGAAGCTTATCAATGGTGGAAATTAACCTAGTGTACAATTATTGAGGAAGAGATCGATGTGATGGGGTGGAAGGAATTATGGAAATTTTTTTTTGATAAATATTTTCCTCACACTCTCCAACCTAAAATATAAATGGATTTACTTTACCTCATGAAAAAATTCAATGAATCTATTGGGGAATATGATAAAAACTACACAATACTTGCATGATACACCTTGATAAATTGTCTGATGTGCCCTCAAAGTCAAAATATAGTTCAATGAATCTAAAGGGTATCATGGGGATAAGAAGAATAAAGAGGAGTTTAACTCTAGCATCTGTTGGATAAATATAATGGTTCCATGAAATTTCAACATCCCAATTGTCAATAGTGCAGAAATAAGCACCCCATAAATTGGATAAGAGGGTGAGGAAATGCTTTAGGTGTGGGAATGAAGGACACCTAGTGAGAAATTGTTGGTATAATAAACCTAATAATGCGATGGAGGAATAGAATGTCCTGGTCATCCCTCAGTGCATTGTTCATTTCGTCGATTACAAGGAACCAAGACACTTTTCAAACCAATGCATGAAGCCAAGGGTTTTTGGAGACAACCCACAACCTTTAAGGCAGATAAGGTGAGCTTTTTCTATCAAAACTACTGAGGTTGATCCTAAAAATGAAGTCCAGATATGTACACTAGTTATTCATTCAATCATAGATAACATACATTTTTATTCTCATTATATGAATTCCTTCATATCAAAAATGATTAGTAGAAATATTCAAACACCACCAGAATTCCTGGATGTATATATTTTAGTGAAAATAAAAAATGGGGCTATTATTGAATCCCAAGTATATAACTCCTCCCCTATCAAAATATATGGGTTGAACATCCATGTAAACCTTGTGATACTCCTCTGGGTGAAATTTGATGCAATTCTAGGTATGGATTGATTTTCCCTATATAGATCAAACATAAATTTATGTGAGAAGGAAATCACTCTCTGTATCATGAATCAATGCCTAATTATGTACAACTATAAGGAAAATGATGATTATTCTTTATCACCAATATGAAATGAATGGAAATTATTTCCCTATAAGAAAGAATATCTATGTCAAATCATTGATTCTAAAGATAGGATCATTCATGAAGACATATACATTGTGTGGGATTACGTTGATGTGTTTTATGAATAATTGTCTAGTCTTCCTCTTAGCCGAGAGATTAATTTTTCAATCGATCATATAAATAGAGTGTCACTGTTATCTAGGACTCCATATAGAATGTTTGTTGTGGAACTTGAGGAGCTGAATAAACAACTACAAAATAATATGGATAAAGGGTTCATATTCCAAAGTGCTTTACCTTGGTGTGCAACAGTCCTCTTCTCCATGAATAAGGATGTTTCAATGCTCCTTTGAATTGATTATTGAAAACCCAACAAGATCAAAATAAGAACATATATCCTATAATAATAATTTATGACATATTCAATCAGATATGTAGAGCACAATACTACTATAAAGTGGTCCTGAAGTCGTGAGATCACCAAGTTAGGGTGAAGGAGGATATCCCCAAGACTATTTTTCAAATAAGGTATGGGAACTATGAGTTCATATTAATTCCATTAAAACTCACTAATGATACATCAATATTCATCAAATTTATGAATAATTTATTTATATATTTAATCGAAATTTTTTTAAATTATTTATAGATGATATTTGAATATACTCTAAATGCATGGTAGAGAATGAGGAGCATCTGATCAATGTTCTAAAAACACTACAAAAGGAGAAGCTTTGTGAAAAGTACTATTATTTTAGTTGAAGGAAGTGTTGTTCACGGGGAATATTATCCCAAGATATGAAATATATGTGGAACATTCAAAGACATAAGAAATAGAAGAATGTACGAGGCCTATATATATGGTAGATATATTCAGTTTCATGGGATTTTCTGGGTACTATCCTCAATTTTGGAGAATCTTATCACAATTTTGAAATCTTATAACCAAGTTCACATGGAAGAGAGTCATGTTTTCTTAGTATGATGAATGTGAAAAGAGCTTCAAGGATTAGAAATGGAGTCTTATCACTACATCAGTACTTAGAGTACCCATATGTGGAGAATGATTCATGGTATTCAGTGATGCTTTGAAGAAGCGATTGGGTTATCTATTAATGAAGAATAACAAAGTGATAGAATATACCCCAAATAAAATGAAAGGTGATGAATTAAACTACCCTACACAGGATATTGAGTTGGATGTAGTGATCTTGGAATTGAATATCTTGTGGAATTATCTCTCTTTAGATAAGTGTGACATATATATGGATAAAAAATCCTAAAATATATTGTTATATATAAAGAGTTGAATATTCACCAATGATGATGGTTAGAGCTATCCAGGGACTATGAGTACTCAATCCCCTACCATACCTAAAAATAAAATAAAGTGAAATATTTTATAATTAGAAATGATCCATCAATTTTATCATTGATAAGAATTCAGAAGGATCCAATCTTCTTAGATTTAGAAAATATAGATATGGGAATCATAAAGTAAGTAACATCATTAATCCTTTCACAAATGATGTTTTAACCCTCCCTTTCGTAGAGGGTATAAGATACCCAAATAGATGATGTAGGGATTCAAAATAATGTAGAAACTATAAGAAAATGGAAATCATCAGAGTACATTGTTAATGAAGAAGGAGTTGTAAGATTTGGGTCACAACTATCCGTACAATAAAATTATGAGTTAATAAAGGATTTGTTGGATGATTCACATAGTTTTATTTTCTATATCCATATGGAATCACAAAGGTGTATCAAGATCTATGAAGAAATTATTCATGGGATAATATGAAGAAGGATATCATAACATATAAATTATGATGTCTTGTATGTCCACAAGTGAATATGGAAAGGAAAAAATATATGGGGTGATGCAACCATATCCCATACCAACATGGAAAAGAGATAAAATCACCATGGACATTGTCACTGACCTTATGAAGAATCCAAGATGAAATAATTATATCTGGGTTGTGTTGGATCATCTTAAAAAGACTGCACACATCATTATGATTTGAGAGGACTTCTCACTTGATCAACTTGAAAGGATATACATTAGGGAAGTGGTGAAGTTTCATGGAACACCACTATATACTGAATTTTATTGAGACCCATGATTAACCAACATGTTCTTTAAGAGTCTCCAATAAGTTCTAAATACTATGTTGATCTTCAAAATGGATTATCACCCCAAAAACATTGACCAATCAGTGAATAGCATCCTATCACTCGATGACATGTTGATAACATGCTCAATTGACTTAAAAGGGGGATGAGATCAATATATTTCTATGGTCAATTTCTCATATAGTAATAGTTTCCACACAAGAATCCAAATGGACCCTTTGAATCCCTTTGTGTAGGAGGTGCATAACACATGCATGTTGGGATGATATTGGGGAACACAAACTGCTAGGTCCTGAAATAGTCAAAGAAATGGTGGAAAGGGTCAATACCATTCAGTAGAACATCATGGATTTTTAGAGTAGAAAAAATATTTACATTTAAAATCATAAAAAACATAGAGTTTTATGGTATTTTTTAACACCTGAGAAAATTCTAAAGTTAGTTTTATTATAAAAATATTTATTTATTATTAAGACAATTTTTAAAAAAATTTCATTAAAAATAATAATTGAAATTAAATATTTTAATTAAATTGATTATAAGTTAATTATAAATATTATAATTAATAGTTTTCAAATTCAAATTCATTTTAAATTAATACCATTAATTTATTATTGTGAATAAAAAACATATTTTAAGGTTATTTAATAAAATATTTTTAGCAAAATCTTATTAATAATTATATATGCATATGAAATTATGAATATTTCTTATGAATTATAACTAGATAATTACTTTCATAAATACATAAATTTATTTATAATAATAATATTATAAATTGTGTTTTTATTAAAATCATATAAATTATTTGGAATTATATATATTTTATTTTATATATTAAAATAATATGTTACTATATTTTTTTTTGAATTATGAGAATGGAATTTTCAATTAGTTATAAAATTAATTAGATTAATAATAATAATTAAATGAATTACATTTATATTTATTTTTTTTAAAGTAAAACTTATATTTCAAATGTAAAATATATGTATAAATATATTTGAAATTTCATTTAACTAAAATTTAAATTCAATTTTATAAAATAAAATAAAATAAATTAATAACAATAAACGAAGATGAGAAATTAGGTTTGTGAGGGGTACGGTTTCGACAAGAGCATGGGCACCATTGGATTCGAGTAGTAGGAGTCGCGACCTATGATCATAGGGATTAATCGATGTCACACACCTTCGAATCGAGTCATGCCATAGGAAGGGTAGAGTCGAGGGAAGAAATCAGCATGGTTCGGGTTCTTGTTCATAAGATGAGGTTGAGGTTGGGAGATTTTGCCGGAGTTGAGGCTGAGGTATCCAAGTGATGTTGACAAGATCCATGCGCGGTTAGGTTTCTATTGCTGGTATAGAAATTGACTTGTTCTTATTCTTTGGTTTTATGTGAGGTAGGGGTTTTGTCTAAATATTTTTTGCACGTCACCTTCGCCTTTGTCAAATTCAATATATTGTTTACCATTTTTTGCAGACTGCTAAATCTGGTTGTCAATTTTTCTAATATATATTTTCATTTTTTTATTAACTCATTGCCTTTACTATTTTGTATTTATTAGAATATAATATTCTTTGTTGTTCCTCTCATCATTGTGCCCTGTTTTTCTTCGGATAACAGTGAATGTGTCAATAAACATTTTGGATATCTGTTTTTTTCTCTCGTCTTGCACAAAAAGTTTCAACATACCAATAATTTGAGATTATTAGAGATTAAAAATATCAGTATCAACCTGTGCCTCCATATTTTTGTGTTCTTTTTTTTATTTCACAAGAATTTATACACTCTACTTGATCTTTTCATATTTTGTGAGCACTGTCTTCTGCATTATTGGTGTCTAAATCCTAGAAAACAATGATACTGGGTCTGTTTGAGGTAAGGGATTTATAATTTAATTTCAAATTTATTCATAAGGGTTTAAATTATATTTTCCAAATTGTTCTATTGCATATATTTTTTTATATATTTATGTACATACATGATTTTATATCTATCTAATTTTTCAAAAAAATTATAAGTTAAGTTAATATATATTTTTTCAAATACTTATAATCAAAATTTCATCCTACTGCAATTCAGGTAAGGGGATGTTTTCTTCCGAATTTATTATTACAAATTCTAGTTTATATTTATATGTGTATATATATATATATACATACGTATGTGCAATAAATTGAAACCTCATATTTTATATGACTATTATTGAAATTTCAAGATCAATCCTTCAAGAATTCTAGTTCCATGTTTATGTAATGATGTATTTTAAATTAATTCCACAATTACAATTTTAGTATGTACATTATTTTTTAAGAAATTATTTATATCAAATCATTTTTAGTACTTGATTGTGTAATAAAATAACTTATATACTTATGGAGATGATTATATTTATAATAAAACTTTGTTTTACTTTTTTTAAACTTCAGATATATTTATTTATCGAGTTCTTTGTAGAATGAATTCATTCAGTAAAATGTTACATAATTTATGTTGGGTATATACATGTATATATAAATAATTCATCTGTAAACATAACATATATGTATGTGTAAATAATTAATTCAGATATATATATAAGTATTTATTTAATTGAATAAAATATCATAAATAAATTAGTGATGATCATTTATATCAATGTGAATATGTATTTCGTAAAATGATGGAATCACTCTTGTTATGTTTATAAATTTATCGCCATTATTCTAGAAAAATGCGCATAATATGTCATCCCATTTTATCAACATTATGGGCATCACGTTTTCATATGTACATGGCCATCCATTGTGAATTACTTCAACACATGTTCCATTTATAATAGGTTCATGTTTTAATTCAAAATTTATGATTTGATTCCCAAAATTAATAAGAATATGGATTTCATTGAAAGTGTTTTTATTTATATGTTTCTTTTATAATTTTATATGAGGAACATAATTAATTTTTACAATTACCTTAAAAAGATCAATCATTTAGAATATTAGAACATGTATTTCATGAATGAATGATTGAATACATGGACATTTTATGAAAAGGTCTATGGTAGGGGTTTTGGTTTTAACCTAACCCGCAATTATTATGAAAAGAAAGTCAATATACATATTTTTTTTTTATTTTTTCATGCACACTCTTATATAATTGAGAATGTTTATTTTAATGAAATGTCATGTTTTAAAGGTAAAAAAATCCAGTGAATATATATATATATATATGTAAATCATGATTAAAATATTTTTAGAAAATCCAGCGCTCAATCATTGTAAATATAGGAGGGAATTAGGGAGTGAACCCAACCTTCGCTAAGTGGGTAGACCCAGGAAACCTTCAACAATTCAAGTGGCCTCAGAATAGTGTTTTGTTTTCAGAATCTTATGTATTTTTTTCCAAATAAACACTGAATTATGTTTAAGAAAATTTTGAACTTAAGTATTTTCTAAAATTATCTAGTATTTTTAAGTTGTAAGTAATTTCAAATAATATTTTTAAAAGAGGGATTTCTAAATGTATTTACAATATTATTTTCAAAGTAATATTTTATAAGTATTTATCGACGGTTTTGAAACCCCTTACTGAGCATATTTAATGCTCACCCCTTGCTTTAAATTAGTTTTCACAGGTCACCATGAAGTCCAAAGTTGGACAAAATCATTTTTTTCACATGCAGAAGTGAATTTGGATTTTTGTTTTTTTAATTTGTTTGCAAAAATGATTAATTGTATGTTTGTAACTAATTCTCCAGAACCTAGACTGGTTAAACATCCTCTAATGTATAATGTATTGTTTATATTTTTTTAATTTTCTTTTATTCAAAAATAATACACAACATGTTTTAGTATTGAATATAAATTTGCGGGTTCAGAGCTTTACAGTTGGTATTAGAGGAATGATTTAGAAAACACTATAGATTAGATGTTGTTGTCTATGTGATACAGTGTAGAGTTTAGAGGTCTTAGTTTTTCATAATTATGAAGATGAAAATTAATAATTATTCTAGATTTTGATGTATGAATTGCGAGGGCACAATTTTTTTATGCGGGAGGGGATAATGTAACACCCTAGAAAATCCTAAAGATAGTTTTATTAGATAAATATTTATTTATAATAAAAAGAAATTTGAAACAATTTTCTTTAAAAATAGTAATTTAAATTAAGTGTTTTAATTAAATTTATTATAAGTTAATTATAAAACTTATAATTAATAGTTTTCAAATTCATATTCATTTTAAATTAATATTGTTATTTTGTTATTTTTAATAAAAAACATATTTTAAGGTTATTTAATAAAATAATTTTTATCAAAAAGTTATTTAAAAATATATGTTCATATGAAATTATAGTTATTTGATATGAATTATGACTAAATCATTACTTTCATAAATACATAAATCTATTTATATTAATAATATTATAAATTTTGTTTTTATTAAAATTATATAAATTATTTGAAATTATACATATTTTATTTTATATATTAAAATAATATGTTACTATATTTTTTTTGAATTATGAGAATAATTTTTTTAATTAACAATAAAATTAATTAGTTTAATAATAACAATTTAATGAAACACATTTTTATTTATCTGATTTAAATTAAATATTATTTTTCAAATGTAAAATATATGTATAAATTTATTCAGAGTTTCTTTTAACTAAAATTTAAATTCAATTTTATAAAAGAAAAGAAAAGAAAAGAAATTAATAATAATAAATGAAGATGAGAAATAGGGATTGTGAGTTGTAGGGTTTCGACAAGAGCATGGGGTGCCATTGGGTTCGAGAAGTTGGAGTTGCAGCTTGTGAGCACAGGGATGAATTAAGGTTGTGCACCTTCGGATCGAATCGCACCGTAGGAAGGGAAGAGTTGAGGGAGGTAAGAAGTAGGTTTCGGGTTCTTCTTTGTGAGCCAAGGATAATATTGGGAGTGTTCATAGGAGTCAAGGCCGAGGGATCCAAGTGATGTCGATGGGATCTAAGAAAGGTTAGGGTTTTATTGCTGGTATAAAAATTGACTTGTTCATAGTCTTTAGTTTTAGGAAAGGTAGGAGTTTTGTCTGAATCTTTTATGCACTTCACCTTCGCCTTTATCAAATTCAATCTTCTGTTCACCTTTTTTGCGGACTTCTAAATCTGGTTTTCAATTTTCCTAATAGAAATTTTCATCTATTAATTGACTCATTGCCTCTACTATTTTTTCTTTGTTCGAATATGATAATCTATGATTTTCATGTCATCGTTGTTCCCTGTTTTTCTTCAGATAATAGTGAATGTGTCAATAATCATTTTGGTTGTCTGTTTTTATTCTCCCAAATTTCACAACAACATTGAACAAACCAATAACATGATATTATTATAGATTATAAATATTAGTATCATCCCAAATCTCCATATTTTTTTATGCTTTGTATTTTGCAAGAATTTTGATTTTACACACTCTGCTTAATATTTTCACCTTTTTTGAGCACTGTCTTCTGCATTTCTGGTGTCTAAATAATGGAAAATAGTGATAATGGGTCTATTTTAGGAAAGGGATTCATACATTAATTTCAAATTCATTTTTAATGGTCTAAATTATATTGTACAAATTATGATATTTCACATATTTTTAATTTATTTATGTACATATATGATTTTATTTATATCTAATTTATAAAAAATTATAATGTAATGTAATTAATTGTTTTTCAAATATTTATAATAAAAAATTTCCCCTCTTATCCTACTATAATTTAGTTAAGGGGAATTTTTCTTCTGAATTTATTATTGCAAATTGTGGTTTATATTTATATGTGTATATATATGTATGTTTAATAAATTCAAGCCTCATATTTTATATAACTATTATATAAATTTCAAGATCAATCCTTCAAGAATTATAGTTCCATGTTTATGAATGGGTTTATTTTAAATTACTTCCACAATTACTATTTTAATATGTACAAAATTATTCTATGAAATTATTTATATCAAATCATGTTTTAGTACATGATGGTGTAATAAAATTATTTATCTACTTATGGAGATGATTATATTTATATTAAAATTATGTTTTAATTCTTGTTAAAATTTAGATATATTTATATATCAAGTTCATTGTGGAACGAATTCATTCAGCTTAATGTTACATAATTCATGTTGGTCACATACATGTATATATGAATAATTCATTCAGACAAATTATATATTTATATATGTAAATAATTTATTCTGATATATATAAGTATTTATTTAAGTGCATAACTAATCATAAATAAATTAGTGATGACTATTTATATCAATGTGAATATGTGTTTCGTAAAATCATGGCACCACTCTTGTTATGTTTATAATTTTATCACCACAATTCTTGGAAAATGTGTATAATATGTTATCCCATTATATAAACATTATGGGAGTTGTGTTTGAATATATAAATGGCCATGAATTGTGCATTACTTCAACACCTATCCCATTTATAATTGTTTCTTGTTTCAATTAAAATTTTAAGATTTGATTCTCAAAATTAATAAGCACATGGATTTCATTAAAAGTGTTTTAATTTATATATTTCTTTTATAATTTTATGTGAGGAACATAATTAATTTTTACAATTACTCTAAGAAGATCAAATATATATAATAATGGAAAATGTATTTCCTGAAAGAAGGATTGAATACATGGACAGTTTATAAAAAGTTCTATTGTAAGGGTTTTTTTGTAACCAAACACGCAAGTATTATGAAATGAAAGTCCATATACCTATTTTTGTATATATATTTACATGTACACACTTATATAAGTGAGAATGGGTATTTTAATGTAGTTTCATGATTTCAACGTTAAAAAAACTAGTGAAAAAAATATAATTAAATAAAGTTTAAAATGTTTTAAAAAAATCCGGTTCTCAATCATTGTAAATATGGAAGGGAATTTATGAATAAAACCAACCTTCGCTATGTGGGTTGGATGAGACAACCTTCAACAATTCAAGTGGCCTTAAAATAGTTTTTTGTTTTTAGAATCTTGCGTATTGTTTTAAGATAAACACTATATTATTTTTAAGTAAATGTAAAATGTAATTATTTTCTAAAATGATCTAGTATTTTTAATCTAAAAGTAATTTCAAATAATATTTTAAAACATAGTATTTCTAAATGTATTTACAGAATAATTTTCAAAAGAATATTTTATGAGGATTTATTGAAGGTTTTTAAACCCCTTATTGGACATATTTAATTCTCAACCCTTGCTTTAAATTATTTTCTACAAGTCACCTTGAATTCCAATGTTGGACGTCATCGTTTTTTCCCATGTGTAAGAAAAGTTTTATTTTTTGTTTGTTTAATTTTTAGAAACTCTGATAAATTTTATTTTTATATCTAATTATCCGTAACCTAGACTGATAAAAGGTTCTCAGATGTATAATGTATTGTGTATAATTTTTCAAGATTCTTTAATTCAAAAAAAAAACACACAACATATTTTAGTACCGAATACAGAAGTGCATGTTTAGGGATTTATAGTATTCCTCTTCATATCTCCATGGAATAAAGTAATGAGATTTGGAAATAATAGAAATCTTATTCTAAGATAAATCAACCCATTTGAGATCCTTTATGGAATCAGAGTGGTGGATTACCAACTAGCCCCCCCCTCAACTAACCTATCTCAACTAAATGATGTATTACATGTATCCCTCTAGAGGAATTACATACCAGACCTCTCACATGTACACAATCGTGAGCCGATACTTTTGGACAATGATATCTTGTATGAGGAGCATCAATTGAATATATTATATCATAAAGGCAAATTTCAATGCAGTAAGACAATGAATTTGGACAAAGTAATGTATAGAAACCCCATTTTTGAATAAGTGGTGTGGGAACTAGAGGAAGTGATGAAACAAAATAAACCTGATCAATTTTAATGTAGGAAAATAAAATTTCTATGGAGAAATTTATGAGGGGTGGAATATTATAATGATCCAAATGATTATAAATAGAATTCCCATTATGATTTAAATTAAATGTATTATTATGAATTATGGTTACATAAAGAACATTAATTAATTGGTTTTATTGTAACTAATGGATTTAATAAACTATTTAGTATCTTTACAATTGATAATATATCCATTGGACAATGATATTATGATTAGTATAAATATAGGATTCTAAAAAAAAAATCAATTGACACAGAAACATGAGGTCATTGACTCAACTAGTAGGATCATACACTATGAAGCACATTTATTAGAGCTCATTAGGGAGATAGAAACTATGATATTTTACCTTGACCAAACCCAATCTAAGATCCACCCAATCAATCATGATTGAAATCATTTACAGGAGAAGCTCATGATCATCATGATCATGATCCAAACCATGCACGCCGAATCACCCCAAAAAAGTCTGACCAATGCACACCTTACCCTTTCAGTGTTTGATAGCGTATCAAAGGGATACGTGTAAATACCATAATAAAATGAATATTTATATTGAATTTTCAAAAGAATAATATTCACATTTTCTTCTTATCATTACTTTATAAATGATTTTATTTTTTATGCAACAAATAAAAAATTGTACCTTTTTAATTAATATTCAATTTGAATTAAGATGATTATTTTTTGAATTAATGGATTTTCGAAATATAATATTTCAATAAAATAATTTTAATAAATAATTTTAATTAAATATAAATGATCATATACTTTTAATTAAGTCAAATATTATTTTTATAAGGGTTTGAAAAGTATTATTTTCAACAAACCCATAATTTCTCAATAAATTTCGATTCTTATTTTAAAAGTGAAAATAAAAATATTTAGAAAAATATTTTGATAAAATGTTTTTCTTGAATCAAAACATTGAAATTATCCAATGGTGAATTTTGCATAATTTTATAATATAGTCGAATTTTTTATTAAAAAGTAAATACCGTATCAGTATAAATTGTGTATTATAACATCATAATGGCTGAAAAGTGATGTAATAAATTCTAAAAGTTGTTATCCATAGTAAATTATATGTTTTCACTTTAATTTAATTTGATTTTATATTTACTTGAATTATTTTTTAAAGATTTTATGGATCCTCCATAACCATAAATATATTTTAAGGTCTAAAATAATTTCTTTAAGAGTGTGAAAACATTTACATCATAAGGAGTAAAATATTATTAATTTTAGTCCACTTTATTATTAAATAATTAAAATCTACCACCATTGGAAGAAACCATGGGAAATATCAATTATATGGGGTTTTTGGTTATTTATTATATGAATTCCAATACCTATGTTTTAAAAATAATAAATAATTACCCTCTCTTTTACAATATATATCCAACAAAGATCCCATTTATCTTCACTAAAAATACTATTAACAAATACTTACTTTTACCATACCTCTCTAAAGCCCTCTCATGGTTCCCCAACCTCTCAAGAAGATCCTCCCAAGAATTTGGAGTCACACTCTCAAGGTAAGGGATCTTTTCCTTCTCTTCTTTATCCAAGTTTATTTATTATCTTATTCCTTATATATTCAATTAATATTATTAGGATATGTTTTTATGTTTACATTTTACTATCCATTTTATGTAAAAATAATGAGATACCCCTTTCACTCTCACTAACCATTGTATGAATCTTTATGTGATGTCGTTCTTTTACCAAAGTTTCACCGCAATTTTCCTTGCCAAAAAAATTATGTAGTAAATACCGTACATATTTCCTATAAAGGGTGTTCACCTTTATACACTTGTAATTATTTGATTTGAGAATTCCATGTATGTATTCAAAACTCATTTACCATGGAATAAAATGTAATTATAAATTATTCCATGTTTTATAATAAATGTGGAATATTTAAGAATGACAATAAAATAAAAGTGATGGGTGGGACAAGAATTATATAGTGCTCTAATGCATTGGGTAACGTTTTAGTCTCATGAAAGGTCAGGAAATTTTTTTTTGTAGTGAACCTAATCCATCAAAAGACTTTATCAATCATGATGTTTTGGAATTTATCTCCGACCTATGTTTTTGATGTAGTGTTTTAAGTTATTTCCACATTTTCCATTTTTCCTCTATGTTATAAATCTATAACATGCTTAATTGTTCATTTTTATGATTCTAAATCCTTTTATTACCCATTTATATGCATATTTTATTTCTTTTAATTATTTATTCATGTTATTTTGTGTTTATTCGATTATTGGGATTTATATCTCACCCCATTATTATGTATGTCTCTAGGTTATCTGGGACAATTTTAAGTACGATCATGTCTAGGATTATATCAATAAAGATGATATATTTTCCTACATTAAGTTGTTTTGTAATTTAACTAATTAAAAAATAAAATAGACTTCAAGATCATCCTAGTTTCATTTAGTGTAATATTATATAATGAACCATGTATTAAAGAGAATGGAACTAAAGGTTATTATAGGTTGTGATTTTTGGAATAAATTTTAAATATGGAAAGAGTATATAATTTTCTATAAAACTATTCTCTATAAAATAATGATGATTTTTATATGCCATTAATTATTTAAAAACATTTTATCGGGGTGATTATTTACATGATAAAATAAATAGGAATTCTCTGTTAAACCAAGTTTACATAAAAGTTTGAGTTTTTAATGGAACAAAAAATATAGAACCCCATGAATGAGACATATATTTTACTAGGTATATATGTGTTTTCAATCTAATGTGGTCCCATACACTTTGAGTATGGGAGGTTAACTATAGTTTTACAATCATTTACATCAGGTTGTTTCCCCAAGTATTTTCCAGTGTGGTGAATTCATGGTACTAGAAACACCAAATGAATCCCACATTTATGATAGGCTATAGTCCTCCATTCCAATGTAAAGAAGTCACTATTTTGTTTTAAAAATGATGAAAAGTAACTTAAATTGGTCTATTGGATGGGATTTGAGGAACATTTGTGGAATTATTTCATACTTTTTATACTCTCATAGAGATTGAAGTCATGTTAATTAATCTTTCACAAATTATAGGAATGGTTAAACCCTATACAATAAATCTGTCAACAACATATTAAAATGTTATCATATTTATGTATCATAGGTTTTACATAAATGTAACCATATATATATACCATAGGTTCTACATTTTGTTTCATTGTTACTTGGTAATTACTAGATTAAAGTGACTATTGGTTGAATTAACACATCTATGAACTCTAAAATTTATAGCCTTACAGGAAAGAAATGATTGTTTGGAATTTGAGATTAGGATCATGATACCCTCCCGATGGATAATTTTAAATGTAATCATAACCCACATATATTGGATCCAATTATAGGGTCATGCATACCTTTTAAGTTCATATGGCATGAACTTATCAATGATGTTTAATGACATGTGGTAAAGACTACTAGATGAAAGATTCCTAAAATATTTTATAGTGGGGATTACTAATGAGTGACCCTTTATTGGTGTTATCATGGTAAATGTATCCCAATGATATTGGGTTGATATTACATAGATCATGGACATAAATATGGTGTCTATCAAGAATAATTCCAAATTAGGATTGTAATGAAAGACTCTTTAAAGAACATTTCCCTATGGGTGTGGTATGGTTTCATTAGGAATATAGAAAAATAAATCTAGTAATGGGGTATGATTTTGGGTATTAACCATAGGTAGTCATCCTATATATGAAATCATTATGGGAATGGTATTCCATTTAGTTTTTAAATTGTTGAGGGTTACAACCATGAATGATGGACAATGATGGTTTATTAGGAATTCATCCCATTAAAGAAATATCCCATGGGGAATATGAAACACTGAGATGATGTTAATATGTTCAGGGATTATAACATTATAGGAGGTACAATAGGTGGAATTTTCAATATTCCAACAATTAGATAATATTGGGACCCTAATCCCTTGTGAGTCATGATCAGTGTGAGAAACAAGGAACACTTGATGTTTAGACACATTGTATAATTGAATGAGAACATGGATTAAAAATTAGTTCTAAAGATGATGAATTTATTATATCTTAACAAATAGACATGGGAGGGGATATATATGGTAATATTAATTTCATGTCTACAATGAAGGTTAGAGTCTTACTATATAGGAGATTCCCAAGATTCATATACTATATTTCTAATGATTAATGAGGGAGAGGATATTGTATCCAACAATATTTGGGGATCAATATAAGAAGGATTAAATAGAGTATCCTTATAAGGCCCCACCCTTAAACATTATATAATCTTGAGTAAAGTCAAGAATTCACATTGAGGATCTTTTTAGGTTTATAGTTTTAGAGAATTAGTACATAACTATTACATTACAATTCAAAAATTACAAATTAGACACTTCTACTCAGTATCCATTTTTTTCATAAAATAAAGAATCTTAAAAAAGTAACATCTCTAGTTACATGTTTTAGACAACATGACTTTTCCTTGATCCGATCCTTGACCCTATTCATCATTAAGTCATGTGGAAAAAATTTCAAAACGTGGGATGACCATAAAAAGCTCAGTAAGGTTTATAAAATAAGTAAAGAAAACATTATACCATCAATAAATACAAATCAATGAAACCATACTTTTCAATCATAACATACCTCATGAAATCATAAGATTTATGAATAACACACAAAAATCATAAATCATAATGGTAACTTGTGGAATACATAAGATACTTACATTGTTGCTAATAAAACTACATAGGGAGTTACATTGGAATAACCATCACATTATATTCCCTAAATCTCTTAGGATAAACATTAATTATTACCTCCGTCACGTTACCCAATGAATTAGAGAGCTATCTTGGGCTCACCTGCCCTAGGTTTATCACAGAACCACCTGTATACGTAAACAATGCCCAATAACCATAACATAATCATAACACATAACAAAAGCATAAAAGAAAATATAATATTTCCATATTCCAATCACAATATATCATTTCAATATATTGACATAATAAATGCTTTGTCAAAACCATTTAAAACATTTAAAAAAGAGATTTTTGAATCAAAGTGTCACATACCATATTGAAAATTTTAAAGGAATTATCATTTTAAAACATTTATGTCCATATAAATAAATCCTAAAAACCATTTTGAAAACATCAACAATAATGAGAATTATTTAGAAGAATAAATCATTAAAACATTTAAAACGATATTTTAGTTAAAGAGTTTTTAACAAAATGAGAGATTCTTGAATACAAATAATTGAGGAATAACATTTAATCAGAACTTTATAAGATCATGAGAATGAGGAGATTCATGATTTAATATTTCAAAGGTCAGTATATACACTATATAAAATTGAATTGGTGTATAACAACAAATAAGTCTCAAAGGAATGTAAATTGAGATTAAATCCCTTATAAATACGGTATCCTTATATTAAGGATAAATCAATGACATAATTATGTGTGAAAAATATAAATACACCCAATATAAGTGTATATTAAGTGTAAAAAAATCATAGGTTATTCACACATATTCATAACACGACATAATTAATAAGTAAAAGTTTAACCCAAAGAATTGAAATTGGGTAAAGAAGTTCCCTTACAAATATTTGACAGCCTAACAACGTCACTTTAAAATTTAGAAAATGAGTTGACGAGAGAAAAAAGGGTATCTCATACCTTGGACATAAAATTTACTTCAATAAGGATATATAAGAACATATCCCATCATAATAAGATTTAAATTATAAGACATAACAAAAATAAGTCTTTTAAAAAGAGGAGGGTGAAAGGTTCCCTTACCAATTTGGTAACTTACGAAACATACACCCTATGAAAGAAGGATCATACACTGAAGATTTAAATACCCATAAATTAAATTATATTACACAAATAATAAAATCACGGGTAGTACATACACCACACAAAAGGAAATAGTGGCAAATAGAGCATGAATCTCACGTGAATAAAAAGTGAGATGAAAACCCCTTACCACGTTGTAATCAATCAATTCGTATGACCAAAAGTTAATAACCACCAAATGAATCACAGAAAACCATGAATATAAATAGAATAATGATAATATATATCAAATTTAAGTTCAAAATACACCACATGAAATATATAAGTGGTGAATAATGGAAATCTCACGAAATTAAAAGTGAGATAAGAGACCCCTTACCTCGTTTCCAACTTGACTCGTTTATTCCTTGTTATTCAAGAATAATAAACTAAAGTTAATTTATACTTTATTAAGAACTTTTTTCAAGTTTATTATTCCTTTTATATTACTTATTACCATGTTATAAATATTATTTAATCATTTAAGTTAATAATGGTCGTTTTTGTCGATATTTGGTACTTGAGTCAAAAATGAACTTCTTATAATTACAAGTTGTTCATGTGGTCAAAGGTACATTATCTCCAGAATTATATCCATGATGTAGATATCATATATATCATATATATCCATAACATATATTTATTTATAATAGTACATAACATTTGGAGATAAGAAATGAAATGCACCGTTCATGGAGATGGTAAGCCATACGTACACAAGAACGCTACTTTCATTTCTATTTCAAATTTAATGGAATGAAAACATAATGATAAATAGGTATATTATAATTCCAGTATAATATCATATGATATATATGTTACATAATTTCATTAACTCCATCTTTTATACGTTCCATGTATCTCATGAATGAATCATATCACCTTGAGAGGGTGGTTGTCCGCACTTCCTCAAATGAAATTATCGTCTTCAAACATATTAAAAAGAATATGGGTATGTTTGTAAATAAAAATTATAGAGTCATAGAGATAATATAAACATAGTATATATCATATATAAATATAGTGCCATCATAATGGCCACCATAATAGCTGGTAGGAGA
This sequence comes from Viscum album, assembly GCA_963277665.1. NCBI lineage: Eukaryota > Viridiplantae > Streptophyta > Magnoliopsida > Santalales > Viscaceae > Viscum > Viscum album. The sequence goes on from OY728136.1 coordinate 878,200,650, forward strand.
AGATCGAACAATCATCTTTTCGTGAGGCAATAGTTTTCCGTCCACAGAAACAGTATGTTCTTTACCCATTAGATGGAGATGTGTGTAAGTGTAGTTCAAATAATTCTTATAAAAATAACCTAGTATATTGAGGATATATGTTTTTTTATAAAATAAAATAATAAAAAGAGTTTATGGGGTTGTAGAAGTAAAATAAAAGAAAATAACTTTAGAGAAGACGTTAACTTTAAATCGGGTAACTCCCTTTAGTTTGAACCAAACAGATTTCTTGAAGTGCATTCTACCTAAGGTAAGGCTTCTAGATGAAAGATAGGGATGTAGGGAGATTAATTAAGCATAGGTTGGATGATCCAAAGGGCTTGAGAGGTGTGAGTAATGGGTTAGAGGTGAGGGCTTTTTATAAGGGGGAGGAGGGGCTCTTTAGGAAAGTTTGAAAATATTATTTTATTATATAATGATTTTCAGTTTCTAAAGGTCAAAAAACTCATTAAAGTAGAAGATAAGATAAATAATGTTCGAAATAGAATCATACCATAATAATTGGACAGATTATGGATATTGTTTTAATTTTTATAATCTTATTTATTTAAATCATTCTTTAATGAGGTAAACACTGCATCATTATTGTGTCATAAATAATTTTAATTATTTGATGTCTAAATATTATAAAACAAATACCATGATGTATGAAATGTTTATAGATTTAAAATGAATATTTATAGTCGAAGATATAACTTATATAACCCCATGTAAAAATTGATTTACTAAAAGATATATGTTTATGTCATTTTTGACTTTACTTTAAATTAATTAATATAATGTGTTATTATCACTCTTAAGTGAATCCATGGGGTCCCAAAATAAACCCAAGGATTCCCATGGTCGGAAATGTATCAAATAATAGGATTAGGACACATGTTAGTGTAATTTAACATTATTATAATATTATTTTTACCATGAATTACCCTATTTACCTTTAACCGCGATAAATAAAAGTCAAAAGTTACTATTCACCAAAAATTATTTTCATCTTATTGAACCATATTTTACTTAATAATAACAACTATGTATGTTAGATTTTTGAAACTCAATTCACAACAGCGGTTAAATTTAATTTAAATGAAAAATTTGGGTTTTTAACTACTTCTTAGTGTTTTCACTATTCCTAAAAAATTAATGTTTTTTAGAAAAGTACCAAAAATTAAGCCTAAGCTATATTTGATATTCTGAATTCAAAAATGATTTCTATTTTACCAAATTCAAAATGTAGAAGTTTCATTAATTAATTTAAAATTAATTCCCATTTTGAAAACAAAAAACTTGTTTCTTAAGAAATAATAACTATCAAAAGATTGACACTTGTTTATGTTAAATTTCAAAGTGAAATTACTTCCAATGACCAAAATTGGATTAAATGGTAAAAATATAGTCTAATTTCACTTTAAAACCAATTAAAAAGATAATATACCCATATAAATAAATTAGATTAAAAGGCAGTTTTGAATTTAAAATATAGTATTTTTCACTATTCATTAAAAATGAATTTTATCAGAAAAATACCAATAATTTACCCAAACTAAATTTTGATTCCCCGATTCTAAAAAATAATTTTATTTAGTCAAGTAGAACATATAAATGTGACCAAAACTATATTTAAAGAGGGTTCAACATTAAAAGATGGTAAATCGACCTTTTAACAAATATTAGAGTATTTATGCTTAAAATTAGATTCATTCACATTTTAAGCCTCTAACTTTTATTGGATAAATGTTAAAACATTTAAGAAACATATTTAATAATAATATGGTTAGTTTTGTTCATTCCCACCAATACAATGGCTATGCGTTAACTACCATTTAAAATAATAATATTATATTAATATTTTTCAGTATAACTCAACGTTGTGTGCAACGTAAGTTTTCAAAGAAACCCATTATTGCGTATCATGTACGACATCAAACATAGAATACCATTTAATGTAAAGTTAATATTTCATTCACGAATTTTAATAAATATGAAAATGTTATATTCATTATTTACCTGGGATGTTACATCCTTCCCCACTTTTGGGAATTGCATCCTTGAAATTTTAAAATTGGGCTTGGAAACTTTATTGAAAGTCCCACATCAGAAAAAGAGTCAACAAAAATATCACTTTAAAAGAAAGAAAGATAAGTACAATGGTCACCCAATATAGCCAATACTAGGATTCCATATAGGAAAACATGGATATGGAAGAGAAACAAACCATAAAGGTCTGATGGAGAGTGGTAGAAAACATGATTAGGATAAAGGTAACCACAAAAAAATCACAAACTTGTGATGGGTTAAATGGAATTTGATTCCCCAGTAAGAAAAGTTAATGGAAATTGTATTTGTTTTAAGTTAGTTTTCGTAAAGTTGAGGAATTTATTTATGAGCTTAATTAAAAACATATGGAAACTTACTTACTTGTCATGTAGAATTTCATCCTTTACTAAATTTCTACCACAAACTCAACTTTTCTCCCAACGATTAGTATTCAAACAGACTTGGTCACATCAAAAGCACTAGAATCAACTTCTAGAGAATCACATAATCCAAAAATATGAACTATATATTTCCACTATCTTTAAACATCAACCAAAACCAAAACGGTTAGTATGAGATCAGATAATACCCAAAAAGGATAATCCTTTATAAAAAGAAATACTACTCTTAATCTCCAAAATTAAACAAACAGTACCCAAAGTTCAAGAAAGACCTTTCAATACACAATTGTCCTCAAAATTATTCAATATAATCCAAACTAATATTGAAACCCAAAACTCAGAATAATTTTATCACATAGTCTTTCACGATAAATCTTAACATTTTTCTCTAAATAAAATCGACTACTCTTAAAGTCTCATACTAAAGTGTAATTAACCTAATCACAAATTATCTATGATAGGTTAATCATTTCTAGAAAAAACCCAAATCAACATATATCCACAATAGATACATAGATTATTTAAAAAAAAAATTTCAACCAATAATCCACAAATGAGGTCCCATAGTATTCTATTTTACTTAAGCATATAATGTTCCCCAAAATAGAGAACGTCCTCCAAAATTACCTTTATCGCTCGGGCATACGTACGAACTACCGTCTCCACGAACACGATGAAATTCATTCATCATGTTAACCATTCATGAATGATTATAAAGTATATATAATGAATAATAATGAAATATATGAAACAATAATGCTACTGGATTTATTTATATATATATGTATTTCATCTACTTAATTCCATTCAATTCAATAAGGAAACGAAAACAGCGTTCATGCGTACGTACGACCTACTGTCTCCAGGAACAGTGTATTTCATTCCATTTATCGATCTATCATATATATTTATATTCGGAATATATATTATATATAAATCATGTTTTACATTATGAAATTAGGTAAATAAGGATATTAGTAATAATATCAAGAACAACAAGTCGAACCACGTACGATAAATAAAATAATTTTACCCAAAATGCTTCTTTAACATGGAGTTTAAAAAAGAAAAGGTAATATCAAGTCATGAGTTAACCATATATGATATCATAACAATGAATATGATTCTGTAATAAGTCAATGACATTATTTAAATCATGATACAGGTGGTTCAGATACATACAAAGCATATCAGACATAAGGTAAGGGATAATTTGCAATCTCATTTTTATCTGAGATTGTTTATACATAAGTATTTACTGGGGTTATATTTTCATCCATGCCCATAAAATGTTTTTCATTATTCCATGTATGTTTAATGTCATTTTTACCCCTCTTTGAATTTTACTTTGTGTTATTGAAGAAATCTTTCTTTTCTTTACCATACGAGGTACTTTTTGACTTTTCCAACAAAAGTACGAGGAAAATGTTTTTTTTAACTTAGACGGCATGAACAAATTTTTACGGTTTCATAACGCCTTATTTCCATGAAGCTTCCTCTGCAAGATTTCAAGACTATTTTCAACAAAATCCTTTTCTTTTAAAATTTCATTGCATTTTGGGAAAAGAAAATGATTTTGAAAAAGAAAGGATATTTTCCTCAAGAATTCATTTCAAGTGTTTTGTCAAAACTATTTTCCATCTAAGATGACATTATTTAATATGTGTATGTTTCAAGTATAATGTCTCTATGATTTACATGGTTTCACTCTTCTTATGATGAAATGATATCCATTTGTTTTCTATGGATTATGTTATGATGGGATGATGTTTATGAAACCCATTTTATTCTTTGGGTTATGATGAATTATTTATGTTTATTTTGTGGCACAAGTAAGAATGATTTAATTATGAGATGGGTGGGACCTATATCCCCCTCAAATGTATTGGGTAAATATTTATATCTCATGAGATAGACATGGCTGGAATGGCAAGTTATCCCGGTTTATTGACATAGGGATGGAATGAGGAGTGAACTCAGTTCAGTAAGGGACGTTGTCCACTAAGATGGTCTTGGCATCAATGCCTTGGCTACTGTGGAAATCATACCATGTGATTAATGGTTTCCCACAATTATATGTTTTATTACCATGCTATTTTATCATGATTGATGTTCCATTATGATTTATGCCTTACGTACTGCCATGTTTTATGTCATTGATCAAGATTTTGATGTTTAAACATTATGTTCATGTTTTTAAGTTCAAATGTATATGGTCTGTTTTATTTTCTCCATGCTTAACCTTACTGAGAATTTGAGCTCACCCTTTTATATGTTTTCTTTTTCCCAGGATATAAAGAAAGGTTTTAGGTAAGAAACCAAAAGGGGAAGATCTTTATGGGAGATGTTGAAGATCTTTCACCATGATTAGAAGATTATGTTCAGAGTTTCCGAAGGCACTAAGCTATTACAGTCCTTGAGTGTTGGTTTTTTTTATGTATTAAGTGTTCCACAAATGTAATGTAATGTCCGTGTACGTCAAGGTTTGGTTCTCTGCACAACAGCAACAGAATCCTCCGCCCCAGCGACTGCCTGGCTACGGTCAGCCCCAGTATCAGAGATAGTACCTGAGGCCATAGTAGCATCAGCATGGATCTTACGAACATCAAGGGTATCCAAAACCTCGCCCAAAACATCTGAGGAAGCCACCACCTCCACCAGCTGCAGAACTACCTCAGCAGAAGAACACCTTAAGGTTAGAGGATCTCATGAACAAGTTTATATCTACTTATGAGACCAAATTCTAGGATCAATATGCTTCCATTTGAAGCATGGAGAACCAGATCATCCAGCAAGCCAACCAGCTCTCGGGGAGGCATCCCAGTACACAACCGGGTAACACTGATAAGAACCCGAGGGAGGAGGCCCATGCCGTCACACTACGAAGTTGGAAGGCATTACAACATAAGGAAACACCACAACCATGTGCACCTACATCCCCTGTTGATAAAGAAGGTACAATTACAGACCCCTCATCATCCAATGGACCACTAGAAGAGGCTCCACAGGTAAAAGGAAAGGAGGTTGTCAAACCCTTCAATCATGACGTACCCTTCCCAGAGAGGATGAAACAGAGAAAGCTGGACCACCAGTTCAGAAAATTCATGGAAGTGTTCCGGAATCTGCACATCAACATTCAAATTGTAGAGGCACTGACAAAGATGCCCACATATGTGAAATTCATTAAGGATATCCTCTCCAAAAAAAGAAATATGGAGGATCTAAGTACCATTACACTAAAAAAGGAGTGATCAATGACCATAAATCATTTAATTCCTCCCAAGATCTAGGATCAAGGTAGCTTCACTATCCCATGAACTATTGGACCTTGTGAGTTTGGGAAGGCCCTCTGTGACATAGGGGCCAGTGTCAACCTCATGCCCTTTAGTGTTTTTAAGAATCTAGGGCTCAAAGACCCGATGCCTACTCGAGTAACCCTTCAACTTGCCAACCGATCCATTAAATATCTGAAGGGGCTACTGGAGGACATGCTGGTAAAGGTGGACAGGCTAATCCTCTCAGAAAATTTCATCATCCTCAACATGGAGGAAGACCAGGAGGCGTCTCTCATTCTAGGAAGGCCTTTCTTGGAAACTGGGAAGGTATTGATCAACGTACACCAGGGGAGATGATTTTCAGAGTAGGAGATGAAAGAGTCTCCTACAATGTCCTCAAAGCCGTCAATCAAGCATCATTATCAGATCATGAGGGATGCTATGTAGTGACCACCATGGATGATCTGGTATGTTCTTTCCACTCAGATGACTTGGTTTTTCCAAACATTCCAGTTGATGAAGCACCAAAGGACCTGAAATTCCTTGAAGGCCAGGGCAGCCACTATAGGAAGCATAATAATATTCTAGATATCCTAGAGTGGGTAGCGGTATAACCACTTTTCCATTAGATTCTAAAGGAACCTATACTAAAACTGAATCCTCTTCCATCTTCTCTGAAGTACATATACTTGGGAGACCATCCGACATTTCTTGTCATACTTAGTTTAACACTGTCGTTGAAGCAGGAAGATTCAAGTTTATAGGTTTTGAAGCGATAGAAGTAGGCAATTGGGTGGATAGTTGCAGACTTGAAGGGAATCATCCCTACCATTTTCACCCACAAGGTGCTACTTGAAGAAGGAGCGAAGCCATATCGATAACCATAATGATTCCAAAACCCCCACCCCCCATGAAGGAAGTTGTGAAGAAAAAGGTAATCAAATTGTTGGATGAAGGCATCATATAACCCATATCAGATAGTCTGTGGGTGAGTCCCCTACAAGTGGTACCAAAAAAGGGTGGTATCACTATGATTTGAAATGACAAGAACAAGCTCATACCTACAAGAACTGTCACAGGATGGAGAGTTTTTTTGGACTACAGAAAGTGAATGATTCCATGAGGAAGGATTATTTTCCCCTACCCTTCATGGATCAAATGCTAGAGAGACTAGCATGGAATGAGTTTTACTGCTTCCTCGACGACTATTCTGGATACAATCAGATTTCCATTCCCCCATAGGATCAAGAGAAGAGCACATTTACTTTCCCCTATGGTACGTTTTAATACTGAAGGATGTATTTTGGAATTTGAAATGCTCCCGCCATCTTCTAGTGATGCATGCTGGCTATCTTCCATGACATGGAGGAACATATCCTTGAGGTTTTTATGGATGATTTTTACATTTATGTAAAATCATTCACCACATGCTTGCGACACCTAGAGATGGTACTAGAAAGATGTGAGAAAAAAAACCTGGTTTTGAACTGGGAAAATTGTCATTTCATGGTGCAGAGTGGCACTGTCCTTGTCCATAGAATCTCAACGAAGGGGATAAAGGTGGACCCAACAAAGATAAAAGTCATTTCACGACTTCCTATTCCGACTTCCATCAGAGCCATCCACAGTTTCCTGGGGCATGAAGGTTTCTACAGGCGGTTTGTTTGCAACTTCTCAAAGATAGCTCAGCCCCTCACCAACCTTCTGACCAAGGATGCTGTTTTTGATTTCGATGAGGCATAAACCAAAAATTTTGTGCACATGAAGCCATGCTTGGTGGAAGCTTCAGGGATGGTTTCTCCCAACTTGGAAGATAAATTTGAAGTGATATGCGATGCGAGCGACTATGTAGTGGGAGCATTCCTAGGCCAGTGACTTGAATGAATTTTATGACCCATCTATTATGCTAGTAGGATGATCAATGAGACACAGACGAACTAAACTACCATAGAAAAGGAGATGCTCGCAGTGGTGTTCACTTTTGATAGGTTCTGTTCTAACTTAGTGCTATCTAAAGTTATTGTTTATACTGAACGTGAAACACTTAAGTACCTGCTGAACAAGATGGATGAAAATCCATTACTGATCTGATGGGTACTCCTCCAACAAGAATTTTATCTAGATATCCGAGAAAATAAGGGTTGAGAGAATGTGGTTTCTGATCATCTCTCCCTCATGGAGCTTTCGTATTTAGAGGAGGAGGAAGATCGAGAGATAAAACAGGATTTCCCTAATGAGAACCTATTTTCAGTCATAGAATCGATTAGGCCCTAGTATTCCGATATTTCTAATTATTTGGTTACTGATTCCATCCACCCTGAACTATCCTTCCAGTAGAGGAAGTGGTTTCTCTATGACGTCAAGAGGTACTTCTAAGAATATCCTCTACTCTTTCGATCCTATGGGGATGGGGTGATCCGACGTTGCATGCCAAAAACTGAAGTTCACAGAGTCTTGGAATTATGTCACTCCTCACTAGTTAGGGGACATCATGGGCTAGACCGTACTATAGTAAAGATCCTGCTATCTGGGATTTTTGGAACACTACGAATAGAGATGCTCGAGCCTTTGTTTCCCACTGAAACCGATTCCAAAGAACAGGTAATGCGGGGCACATAGATGAGATGCTCCAACAACCCATCCTAGAGGTCTAGATCTTCGACATCTGGGGAACAGACTTCATGGGGACATTTCCACCATCTTTTGAGAAAACTTACATTCTGGTCTGCATCGACTACATTTCCAAGTGGGTGGAATCCACTGATACAACACATGACATGTCCAAGGTGGTCGTGAACTTTTTAAAGAAGCACATTTTTAGCAGGTTCATCATTCCACATGTTCTTATCAGTGACAGAAGAACCCACTTCGACAACACATTGATGAATGTAGTACTGTCGATGTACAGAGTAAAGCATCATATGGGGTTACCATATCATCCCCAGTCAAGTAGAAAAGTGGAGCTCTCCAACTGTGAGTTCAAAGAGATTCTATAGAAAATGGTGAAGACTTCATGGAAAGACTGGCCCAAGAAGCTAGACGATGATTTATGGGCATATCAGACCACTTTTAAAAAACCACTAGGAATGTCCCCATTACAACTCATATATGGAAAGCCTTGAAATCTGATAGTAGAGTTATATCACAAAGCTTACTAGGACATCAAGTCCCTAAATTTTGATCTGAAGGTAGGTGAAGAGAAGTGTAAGTTCCAACTTTCGTAACTTGATGAAATCCAATTGGAGGCATGTGAGAATGCCAAGCTGTACAAAGAGAAGACGAGAGAGATCTATGACCAAATGTTTTCGCAAAAATATTTCTAATCTGGTGATCAGGTACTCCTTTTTTAATCCCGTCATCGATTATTTCCAGGAAAGTTAAAATCAAGATGGTCGGGACCATTTCGAGTCAAACGAGTATTCCACCATCAAGTGGTAGAAATTGATGGGGAGGATGGTCAACCGATCAAAGTGAATGGGTAATGGATGAAGACTTACCATCAAATGTAAGACACGGTGGGAACAATCTCCACCATGCATCTCATGTAAGCAATGGTAAGTCAGTCGAGCCAACGACCTAAAACAAAAGCGCTTCTTGGGAGGAAACCCAAAGGTTACACACCGTGTAACACCTATAGAAATGGAGTGTACTGAGTCATTTTAGTTTATATTATTAATATTATACATATATTGATTAACTAATTAATAAACATGGATGATTATGGTGCTGATGGTAAGGTCACTTGAGTTTATTTGAGCTGTCACTGGTTCAAATCCCTCCACACCTACCTTTGGCACGACGTTTATCCTTTGTGTACCCATGTTTAATCACATGGAATGTGTGTGTGTGGTATTTTTAATATATATAAGTTTTTTTAAATATAAGAAATCCCATGATGGGGATGGACCGGTTGGACAGGGTCGTAACTCGGTTCCAAAAGACCCGAGTTCGAATCCTGACAACTGTCCCATTTCCATCATTTCCCTTTTAATAAAACCAAATGATGTGTATTTCGATATATGTTGTGTGCACCATGTTTTCATTGATAACTAAAAAGATTTTCTAAATAAAGGAATACATGCTGATGAAGTTGTCATATTGGAAGATTCTCGGCCCTGGATCCAAAAGACCCAGGTTCGAACTCATCTAATCTCCCTGCTTCATCCCTTTTGTTCTAATTAAAACCCACACATCATGCCTTTCCTTCCTCCTGTGTAGTTTTTGTCATGCACATTATAAAATATATAAATCTATAAAAATAAGTAGTAGTAAAAACTTTTCTACAGTGGTTGAGGGATTGTATTTGAAATAGACGATCGCTGGTTCGAACCTCACCCCAAGCACCCGACCAAAGGTTGTACTTATCCTTTTCCAATTTTAGAACACACGGCGTGTATTTCCTGATACATTACATGCATAGATTTATATTTGGTAAATCATATATATGTATACGTATATTTTATTTTAATTATGAATATTAATTATTATATAGTTTAATATAATAATTATACTATAAATTGTTTAAAAAAAATTACATGGCATGTCTGCTAGAGTACATGTTGTGTGATCTATCTATAAAAGCTGAAATCCCTCCATGACCACACCTCGTGTCGCATAGACCACCCCACCGTTTTCTTCTCTCGAAAACCGAACGTCCCCCTTTACTCAAATATGCCAATTTGGTGTGTTTTTCAGTCTAATTTCTTCTCCATTGTGATCCTCACTTCAGGTACACCGTTCTACACTCCTTATTTCCCAGTTTTCATTGCATTTAGGGAGTTTTTGGATTATCACCCGGTTCAGCTTCCACAGTACATTGGCATGATATGAAGAACCCATGTCATGTACTTTTGTACACAACCACACTCTAGAAAATTCTAAATTTGAAAACACATGGTGTGTATGTTTGGTACACACCGTGTACCATCTAGAATCGTTCCTGGGTACCTTCTTCACATGGCCACGCAAACCATGTTTTAACACACGATGATATTCGGTACACGTCGTGCATCCCATTTCTATGGTCCCGCTTGTGTCCATTACTTTACACATCCATATGACTTATGTTCTTCCACACACCATGTTGTACCTTAACACGACATGTACAAAATTTTTTGGTCTACTCAACCAGTGCCCGTGTCTTTGAAACACATGACCAAGAACCCATTTACACGTACAAAAAATGTATGTTCGGTACACGCCATGTATCAGTTCCTGGACTGTGACATTCCCACTCGGTGTGTCTATCTAGAGAACATAGGATGCTAGTCCACTTAAACTACACGCTATGTACTCTGTATATACACAATGTGTTCTGTTACTTTTATATTTTTCTCACATTTTATTTATTTTATTTTTCTTTTATTTTTATTTTGTTTTATTTTCCTTTATTTTCCAGGTTATGGCTGATAGAGACCATGCACGTGGGAAGCAACCCGCCTATGTTACTAACGGAGAGAGGTCCACTTTTCATTGGATATGACTCCAGACCACAACAACACCAGCCTCAGACTTCCTGGAGTACCAGTCTCTTCCCCTGGCCATCATGCCACCACCCACCGCCTCGAAAGAGGCTGGTCCTAGTACCGCACCTCCTCCACCCCACACGGAGCCCCTAAGCACCACCCTTTCTTCACCACCAGCTGCCACTCCTTCCGAACCCTCCTCCGAGGTGCCTAATCCTTTACTGGCTACCACGTCCAGCAGTCCTTCGACACTCAGACTATTCCGCCACTAGAGCCATCCCCTACTACTGCCCCACCTAGGTCGGCCCCTGTCAGGTGCCCCTATCCTTGCTTGGTGTTTCTGGTCACCGACCTGGCACACGACTGTGTCCAACACTTCTCTCAACACCCGATCCAGTTGAGCAGTCGGTATCTTGACAGCAACATGCCTCAGTATCTAGTTATTTGGGGGAGGTTAAGGATCTCCTTGGGCACACACCATTACTCACGATCTTCCAGGTCAACACTCCTATTTTCAGAGATTTATTTTTGGAGTTCACTGCTTCCTTTGAGTTCGACGGGATCGAGTACTATGTGACACCTAGAGACACAGTCCTGGTGGTCCTATTTAGGCTATTCGGTCAACCTTTTTCTCTTACCATGCCTAATTTTGGCCGAGGGTGCCGTTTCTATCCCTATATAGTCACCCCACCTCTTTTCACCACCCTGGCCTGCCCTAAGCGTTATCATCTCATTACTAGGTGGCAAGATATTGCTAGGCCTAACCACCGCTACACCCTCACTTCCCAAAAGAGTACCCTCATCGTTGAACCAATCCTATGTTTCACCCACCAGTGCATTATCTCCATATTGTTTCGCCACCACAAGGATATGGGAGTCATGATCGGCTGTGAAATGGAGCTCCTCACCCGTGTCATTCAGCAGGACTTCCTGAACCTCCCCTACCTTACTGTCTCTTACTTCCATGCCATGTTCACCAGCCATCAGGGAAACCGGAACGGTGGGTTCTATGCCACCCACCATGACCACCATCTCGGCGTTTTTGGGCCTTCCCTTCCCCATGAACTCTTAGGTTCCCCCAATATATGGACTTTCTCATGCTTATTCACATGGGATTAGTCTGAAAGCAGGGGCACTTACGTCCTGGTCCAAGCCCCACCACCACCCCCTGCTGACCCTCCTGCCCCTGAGGCAACCCCTACACCTCCTTCCCCACACCACCCCCTTCTTCTAGCCTTCCTTATTATTCTACCATTCCTCCTTCTTCTGTTCCATCTACTGCCCCACCCCCTCTACACCCTTGTTCAATTTCCCCTTTACCCTCCGCCTAGCCACAGTGGAGCTGCACCAGGTTCATCTGGATCGTCTTCTAGACCAGCTCGAGTAGATGTTGGGGATTCTTCTTCAGTATCATGGGATTCCACTAAACCCCGCTCATGCTTCTCCTTCATCTCCTGGACCTTCTTCTGTAGCTGAACCATTGTTTACAACACTAGCCACAGATTTAGTTCTCCTCTCTACTACTGGCCCAGCTGCTACCGCTGCTGCTACCTCTCCGGATATCACTATCGTGCCTTCTATTCCAAGTCCCATTCTTGCAGCTCCGACTTCTAAAAATTCTCTTCTGAGTCCTACTTCCATGCCTCCAGCTTCCCTGGATGCTGATCCTTCTCTGCCGACTGGTTCTGTACAGGATGATGCCTCTTCTAAGGACACCCCTTGACTGGTTTTTAGGCACATTTCATTCATTATATATATATTTTTATTCTATCTTGTTCCTGTGTTCTATTGTGTATGCTTATAGTTTTCTCTCTCCACGACTGTCGCAGGTACCCTGACACACTTTGAGTTGAACTTCTCTACCACTTCCCTTCTTTCTCCACCTAGACACGAGGATATTATTGTTTTTAAGGATTCTGTTGTTTTATTTTTCTTTCTTGTTTTACTTCTTCCATTAATTCCCCTTGTCTTGGTCCACATTTGTGTCCCCACATCCCCTTCTCCACCTTTATGTGTCACTTGGGGGACCACGTGCCCTATTAAGTGTGGGGGAGCCTCTCTACCCACACTGATCTTTTTTCCTTTGAACTAATCTAAGAGAAATCATTAATAAATGAAATATTTTAAACTGTGGAAAATTTTCATTTAATTATAATTGTAAATAATAAAGGTATAGTTGATAATTTTAGAAGTTACATGCTTATTTTTAAATTTTAAAAAATTATTTTAAAATGATTGCTAATATGGTTTATTTTCCGACTTAAATTCTTGGCTATCTGCATTTATTAGACTGCTAATTTTTATTCATGCCATGACCTAATTGACCATTTATCTTTTTTACTTATTCATGAGAGGTATTCTAATAATTTTTGAAAAATTATTTCTTATGCCATCTTTCATGAGAGATTCTTGGGATATGCATAACTACCATAATTTTCAATTTTTTCTCTTTAAAACATGAAGATTTTTTAAATCTCACTAAAATGATTGAGGCTGTTTATTTTTTTCAACCCATTTGACCTTGAGACCAACCCTACATCTGATCTTCCTAAATCCTTAAAAACCATGAACTGCCTTGTTATAAAGCTACATTACAAGCCAATTTCCCTTTCCTACCCTAATTCTTTTTTGATTTTTCATGACTATTCACTTGAGCTTTAGAGATTGTTTTTTGGTTTTTCATGGTACATTTTGGTAAGAAACCATGAACTTAAGTGTGAGAGAGTTTGTCACTTGTTAATTTGGGAAAAAGGGTTCCATATCCTACTATCCATTTTATTTTTGGTGGTCCCTCTAATAATAAAAAAATGCAAAAGGGGGACCACGTGCATTTTTTACACTCTACTACTGGTTTATGGACCCATTTTTGTCAAAAGACTATCATAGTGATGATATCCTTTTTAAGAGATCTTGATTGGGGATGTATTTTCGTTGAGCTCTAATTTTTGAATATCACGAATTGTTGTTTAAGAATTTAGCCTCCTTTTTCAAGCCTCTAAAATTATTTTTCACATTATTACCTACAAACCCTTATCCTTAAAAACATTTGAACCTTGATGAAATCCATTATGATTTTTATGATTTAAATTTCTAAAGTAGATAATTAGAATACTTGAAAGCCTATGGATAGAGTGTATATACTTATGATTGAGCACAACTCTAATAAAATAATCTTGAGTGATGAGAGTATTATTTTTTGGTGAAGTAAATCATCAAGTGGCATGTGTAATCGTGAAATATTAAATGATGTACATAAAAGAGAATGAAAGTTTCATAATTAGACTATAAAGGAGGAATTATTAGAATATAATTTAAAATTGAAATATGTTTTTGTGCCATTATAAAATCCTTTACTATGCCTATAGTATTTATAAGTATAATTAAAATTTAATGCTTCCATTTTTGGAATATGGATACTATCGATTAGATGTTGATATTTTTCTTGAGGACAAGTAAATGACTAAGTGTGGGGGAGTTTGATGTACCTAATTTGTGTATAAATTTTCATACATTTAATCGAGTTTTTAAAACATGTTTTCACTAAATACAAGTTATTTTGGATATAAAATTCTATAATTTGGTGATCATAATTATTTTCATGTTTTTCCATGACAAAGACACAAATCGGGGGAAAGTTAATTAAAAATTACAAACTACACAACATATACTGTCAGATACACGCCGTGTACCAAAAGCTCGGCACAGATTGGCCATGCTGAGTATATGCTCAAGTTACCAGAATCCCGTACACGCCATGTGCATCATATAAAAACCGTGTATACTCTTATAGAAGCAGTTGATGGTTGATAAGGAGTCTACACGCCCATGTTGTTGGCTGACCTTTACACACCGTGTTCATCATATTCACACCGTATATACCCTTATAGAAGCAGTTGGTGATCGATTAATGAGAGTACACACTATGTATGTTAGAACTACACATTTTTTACCTCCACCTACTAGGAAAAGCTATATTCCAAGTCAAATACAGCATGTTAGTTCATCCACCGATGAAGAAAAAGATGGAAAAAGCATGTTGACAAGAGTACACGCATTGTACTTTCTGGTACACACTGTGTACTCCGAAAATATATAAATGGGTGATAGGACCTTCAAGTTAGAAAAGTATCCATTCATTTCATTCATTTTTCATTCAGTTGCAAGGGAGAGAACTCCGGGTACAACCTAGAAGAGAAGAAGAGAGATAAAGAAGATGAGAGAAGAGATAATGGAAGGTACATCCGTGCTACCTTCCCGAAGACCTTCGCTCTAAATATTTCATGAAAATGTGTCCAGGTATTACAAGTTCTTTAATTAATAGATACTCCATGAGTAGATAAATTCATTACGTGTTAGGGATGTGGAAAAATGAATGCTTTAATTTATCAATTGTGATGTTGTAATCATTTTGTTCATCTTTTCTTTCTCATAATTCTTTATTAACCCTTTTCAAATATCCCTAGAAATACTGTATCGGACCAAGAATGGGATTTTTAGGGATCCTTTAAGGAATTACAGTTAAAAACATCCCTGACCATTGGGTGTTTTAATCACCTCAAAAGGGATTCAATTAATATAAATTAAGAAAAATCAATTTCCGAACCAATGAAATTTATATCCATTGATTTAAACAAAACATTCCAGATCAAGGGAGTTCTGTTACATAAGTAATCTCATAGATGTGAATTATTATGAACAACACAACCTCATAAGAAAATTTATTTAATAAAAACTTCTTAAAATCCACAACCCCGATGCATTTACCTCCAAATTTTCATCAAACCAAATTCTCATGTTTTTCTTTATCCTTTATGTAAATTTGCTAAGAAACTAAAATCCAATCACTTTTTCGTCAAAACATAAAATAATTTGACTTTAAATTTAGTACAATTCATTAAATCAACTACGAACTAGATAAGAAAGACAAAAAATAACTCCTTTTCCCTGTGGATTCACCCCTTAGTGGTACTATACTCGTTAGGGTAATACAATTTGGATAACGGAAAATAACACTTCAGCAGAAACGACTACCGATGAGATGCTGTGAAATTGATTGAAGCACAACCAAAAGGATGAAATTATGATTAATAAAGAGAAATAAATATCATAAGTATATTTTATTTGGTTCCCTATCATTATAATAAAAATTTCATCAACTTTAGGAAAAAGGATCCCAAGACAAAATTGATGTCCAATTACATTAATTTTGGTTGAATCTATGGAATTTTAACTCATTATAGATTTATGGTTTTGTGGTGGTTAACTTTCTAAATACCATGATTTATATAACTATATTTTAATCCTTTGGAATTATTATTCTCTTCCATGTCCATATTTAAACATCCAAACAATTTTATCCTATTTGGAAATCTAATTTTGTGTTAGTTCAAGTTGACCTTCATATTTAAATTTCTCTATTTTAATGATGATGTTTTATTAACATTTTTTTGAATGTGGGTTTTATAGATTGGAATTTTGAAAATTTCAAGCCCTCAATTACTAAGAAAACGTTCTAATTATGAGTTAAAAATATATTAAATGGGGGAGAATGTAACACATCCATATTTTATGAAATTGTTTTTACAAAGAAAATTATGTCATCCAATTGCTTGGGTTACACGAAACATTGTGTTTTAGAAAAACATAATAATATATTAAGATTACAATTTGGAACATACCATTATAACCTAAAAATTAAATTGGAGGGAATTAAATGAAATAACTAAATTATGATAAATATTTGGTTTACAAATGATTTAAATAAATTCATATGTTGATTATAAATAGAAATAAATATAAATTTATAGTATAAGAAATGTTTTTTTTCTGAAAAACAATTTTTATTTTTATGATGTGTAATTAATGTAATAAATTAAATTATTCAATTTTTCTGGATTATTTTAAAGTTATTTTATATTATGTATTAAATCAAATTATTTAAAACTCATTTAATATTTTTTATGAGTATGTATACTAATAAATATATTTTTCTGTTTATAAAAATTACTTTTCTTAAAAAATATGTTTCATCACATTCTTTCCACCTATTTTAAAAATATAATTCTACAATTTTGTAAAATTAATTTTAAAAATTAATTTTCATTTTTTAAATGATCTTTTCAAAAGTATCTTAGTATTAATATTTATTTTTTTTGAAAATATTATTTTTCAATGAACAGTAAAAAATACTGAATTCAATTGAAAATTTTCATTTTGTTTAAAGAATATGTAAAGTTTCATTATTTTTAATATGGTTTTGAAAATAAAAAATAGATTAATTATACTATTATCGATCCAAGTTAGGTAATTATATTCAATCTTATGTTTATTTTTTATACAATTTTTTTTTCTATGTATTAAAAAATTTCTATGGAAAACTACTTTTTTGTCGTGTCTATGAGATTTATTTTCAATTAAATTCTGCCACATTTATGAATATAATTTCATTAAATGTCATAAATATATTGTATCATATTAATTTAAATTATATAAAATATAAAAAATTATTATTTTTTCATAAATAAAAATAAAAATATTATGAAAATAATTATTGTGGTTAATGTTAAAATAGTTTTTTTCAAGTTAAATGTGGATGTGTAAAAAATTAATTTTCAACACACAGATGTTCTTTATTTAATAAATTTTATTTCCAATTTATGATAATTGAGTCCAAATTATATTATAATTCACATTTTATATGCTTATAGGATAAATAATCTAGTTATATTAAAATAAACTAGCTACCACGGTGAAAGATATAATGGTAAAAGTGAGTAAACATCGAGGTTAAGGAACAACATTATTGAAACATGTGTTTTGTGTGTGTTGGAGGTGTATATATTACCTAAAATAAATTATTTAATAATTATGTATGAACTTGTGTTGAGGCTGAATTCCTATTAATGAAATTTTTTTGGTATTTTAAAAAATGCCACTCCTCAATTATTAAAGGGAAACCACTCCCCACACTTCTTCACACCTCATAAGGCATTTGGATCGACCAAACCATACAAAAATAACTACAAAACTAATGTATCCATTTTATATAGTTTTTTGTCTTCCCATAATTCTAATCCAAGGGTCCTTAATAATATATTCAAATAAGGTTTAACTAAGAGAGATTAATTTTCTTCACTGATCTCTTTCTTTTTTACTTATACCCTTAAAATGTTCGTTTATGTCTAAATAATTCCCATATAATAACACTACTATATAAAATATAATATTATTTTATTATCTTTATTGAACAACCTATAAATTTTTCCACTCCCATCAAATGGGAAACAAAGATTATAATCATTTTTATAGTGGACTACCTCATCGCGAACCGATGTAATTCATTTTCCAACCCCACCTATCAAGGATGGATATAATGATGGATTCAATATATATATATATATATATATGATATTTATGAAATTATTATACTTCTATAATTATAATATCACATATTCCTTAATACATTCCATTTTTTGGAATATGATAACATAATTCATATATACGACAGAGTACCACCACACAAAGTGATGTGATTCATTTTTCACAAATGATTTACAAGAAAATAATAAGGATGAAATTAATGAATATATGTGATATATATAAAATTAAAATTATTATGTAAATTTGGATTGAGGTTTAATTTTATTTTATTCAATTCATCAAATAAAATGGAGAAAAAAATCATGCATATGTACATCATACTATCTCAATGAACACTGTAACTCATTTTAAATCTTTAAATGTAATGGATTACTATAAATAAATATATAATGAATATATATGATATTTTTATCATTGTTAAATTTTTTTAAATTCTTCAATGATGATCAATGTTAAATGATCAAATATATTAAACCACAATATACAAGAAAAATGAATCAATTATTACCCAAAATGTGATTTCATCAAGATAATTGTTAATAAATGGGTAATAAAATATCATAAGTAAATAATATGTGGTATAATAGATATTATCATGGTTCTAGAATAGATGAATAAAAAAACTATATTTATTATACATGAGTTTTTAATATATACAAATAGTTTCATGACTTGGGGTAATGGTTTTCAAGTCTCTATTTTATTTTTGGGACACATATGCCATATTCACCACTCGTTTATTTTTCATGGTGTATATATACTACCCATTTGATATGTTATACAATTAATATCCTTATATTAATTTTATTTTAATTTTCATTTGTTTTTATTCTATAATTGGGCTTATGATTTGAAAGTTTCTAAAGTGGTTACTGATTTTTCCTAAATTTCATTTTTGTGGGACACATTCCGTATTCACAAATTTTTTCTTTTATGTGGTGTATATACACCCGATTAATTTATTTTATGATATTTCATATAAAAATTATAGGGATTTACATATCCATTTAATTTTTTTTCTCTCATGGTGATTATGATTCAAAAGTAAACAATTTGGTAAATGTTTTATGTTGGAATCTAATATTTTCTTAGGATTGTTTATGATTATGTTTTAATTGATGAAATAATATGATATTAACCAAATTAAACTCATATGTTTTATTCTCCTGTAGTTTTTATTAATAATTTGTTTTTTTCCTTTCATTTTCCTCTATTTATGAACAAAAGAGAAAAACATAATTTTTATGAAAAAAATACATTCTCTCTCTCTTCAAATTTAAATAATTTTTGTTTCATGTAAATTCTTTTTAAAAATAAATTAAAGGATGTTTTTAAAATTATTAAATGATTTATTAATTTCCTTTCTACCAATTCTTTATTTTTTTACAATATTATTTAAAATTAATATTTTTTTTTCTAAATAAGGATGTTTCCACTTTTTACTGAAAATGTGAAATGAATAATTTTTTTATAGTTTACAAAATGAATAAAATTGTATAGTATCATGACCAATAAATCATTTGATAATTAATTTTCATTTTTTCTAGTTTTTTTTAATTTTTTTTAATGTTTTCGGTAAATTTTTATATTTTAATGAAGGGAATTTAAAATGAAAATGAAATTTTCAACCATAATTTTTTAAAGATAATTCTATTTTAATTATTTTCATCAATGTAAACAAACTTTAGTATTTCATATATTTTATTAGGGATATGATCTGATTGTACCATTATTATTACTTCTCTATATGGTTTACATTTTTTTATGTCAAGCAATTGTTGAAAGTTATTCCTCTTCCATTTGTTGTTCTATGAGAAAATATTTATGAATGCCATTTCTTTTCTGTGGGTTATTATATACTGAAATGATTAAACTCTTATGAAAAATATTTTATTTCCACATGTTATTATATGATTAAATGTTAATAAAACCCATTTTATTTTTATGTCTTATGATATAATTAATATATTATGATTTTTGGCGCACACATGTACACTTTTCATTATCGGACGGGTTAGACATTTATATACATTGAATGCATTTAATATAGTTTTATATCTCATTGTATAATTGTGGGAAAAAATAAATATTTCTTGATCCACTATAGAAAACATATCAATGTACTTGATCCACTGTGGGAAATGGGATATGATTCCAGATCTATTATGAAATTAGAAAAAGGATTTGACGCCTGACCAGTTATGATTCGATGGTCTCATATGTTAACATGTGTATATGTAATGGTTTTTATAATTATGATGGTTCAAAAATTATTTGACATTAACGTAGGGTTCATGATTGAATTTTGATGATTTATAACTCTTATGGTTCATTTATTTTTTTAATGGAAATGTTTCATTCCATGGAGCATGTTTATAATCCATGATAGATTGGGATGGAATTTTATAGGTTGTATTCATAGACTAATACCCATATACTCATCCTATGATTTCACATGATCATCAATTGATATATACAATTTTTACCCTTTCTAAGGATCTTATATGACCATTTATTATATTTTCTTTCCCCTAGGTATGAATAAAGGTTTATGTAGCATATGTCTAGGAAGAGTACTAAAATAGAGAGATAGTTATTGAAGATGTTGAATATCATTTATGAAATTAGAATATTATGTATATAGTAACTAAATACACTAAAATTTATGTTATTTGGAAACATATTTGTTAAATCAATTAAATATTCAACTATTAATATGTAAAATATATGTACAAAAGCATTAATTTCTATAGAAGTGGGATGAGTTATAAGATAGAATTCCATTTTTCTAATAAAAACTTTTTAGTTCAGAAGATAAGATGTTGGTACCATTATCCCTTAGTATTGAAAGAGTTAAACTAAATTCGAGTAATACTGTTTTTATTCAAAAATAATAATAATATCCTTTAACCTAATATTAATGAGTGATATAGCCTCAATCCACATGGAGGATAATTTGATGACATTAATGATTTACACAAACTACTTGGATGTTCATGATGGATATATCCCAATTAAACCTATACCCCAAATAGAAAATTCCAATAAATATTTGGTTATATTTAGAAATTATGGTGGTTGATGAATGAAATTGGATTGTATCTTATAGGAATAACATCTCTTTGTTAATTCCACAAATTCTTGTGTTATTGATGAAATGAGATATCAAATCTTCCTGTTCTGATAGGAATGGTTAGTATCAAACTGATGATAACCATATGAACATTCTTGTACTCCTTACATAACAATGATAATTTACCCTCATTCAATGCATCTATAGGTAAATCAATAAAATACTAATTTATAAAAAACTTTTTGAGATCATGGTATATCATAAATTGTATTTTTGACTTCTCATTATCAATTTTTATCTTTTATTACTATATCTGATGAAAAAATATCATTTTTAGGTTTATAATAAGAATGATACCCATAAATTTAAAAATAATATTGGTTGGTGATGGAATTAACCTCAATGACCTCTTATATATTGTTTCCAATGAGGGTGAAACCATTATGTGATGTGAAATTATGACTATAACGTCCTAACCCTAGTTCTACTAAATGATTCCCTGAACTAGTGGGTAATATAGCCTCAAGAGAGCCACCCCGTATGCTAGAGACAACAAACTAGCCGTGAGGGCCTAGGGTGTTTTTTGTGCAGAGACTATTCCCTCACCTTAGAGTGTAACACAATGGAATAATCATATCAAATAAAAATAATTATAATATAAATCACTGATAGAAGATAAATATATAGATGAATGTAATAAAAAACATGAAAAATGATTTCATATACAATATGATGATCATTTCTTGTCTCTACAAAGCAGGAAAGTTGGTATATAGATATCTCATATAATACATTTATAAAAAGGTACAAAAAACCCAAAATAAATATCTCTATACAGCATCATGATCAATTCTTGGTCCTAACCAAAACAACCAACATATCAAGAATCATATAATGAGTGATCTCCCTAGTCCCTACCTTCATCCATGATGTTTTTATGGGAACCCAATGATGGCTTAAATGGGGTGTGAGATAATACTCAATAGGACACAACCAACAGTGTCTATAACAAGTCCTGTTTATGTTATATAAATAGATGTAGTTTTTAGTACATAACAAGTATAACAAAAATGAATGTCATGTATCATCTTTTCCAGCAAAACATGGAATACTATAAACAATATTCAAGATCCCATAAGTAAGGGAAGATGTAAATTATATTCAAAAAAGTGTTATATATAAATTCTATCAATTGTAAACTGATAACCATACTGGTTCTATATGTAAGAGTATACAAAATATCCACATCATCTACACATTGTAATCTAGTGTAACACCCTCATCGAACTATGCCATTTATTCTGGTGTGACACCAAAAATAATCATGTCTAAGGTATATAAGACCATGGTATCCTCATCAAGTCCCAGGATAATCTTTATGGAAAATTGGTAAATAATTTGGTGGAATCCAAGGTCCATGTCTACAAATAATGTTTAATATGAGTCCATAAAATTCAGATCCATGGGTTAGTAAGGTCTTAGGCATCCTACATAATCGGGATTCAAGGAGAAAATAAAATGAAGGCATCCGCTACCATAAACATGACCCATGTATTAGAAATTTCCATGGTGTTCTATGAAATAATGATCCAAGGAATCCATTACCATAATGAATTCATTAATAATTTCATTCATCATTTCATATCCATTCACATTCCATGATTTCATCCAACACATATAAGAATTTTAATTTAGAAACTTAAATAAATTCACATCCTGTAATCATATGTAAATTTGGCATAAACCTTCTCCTAATCATCCATTCAATTCTCATTCAATTTATCAATGACAAAAAAAAGTGGTGTGATGACACTCACCCAGTAGTGTGGTATGAAATAGGGAATATGAAAAGAAACTCTCCATGGGAGGCATGGGATGGTGATAATAACCTCCAAAAAACACAGAGGTACTAGTGGGGATCCTAATTAGGTTCCAAATTATTTAATTTAATCATTCAATTTATATTAGGGAAATGTCAGAATTTCTGATATAAAGAACAATAACAACTAAACTTCTAAAACACCTAACCTTAAAGGGAATTCCATAGAATACATAACATAGGTATATATTAGAACACTCATATAGTAATACCTATGATTAATTCCAAATGATAAGTAAAATAAAAAATGGAAGAAAATCCTAGAAATTGGGAATATTATTATTACATAAAAATAACTACTTTGATGCAAATACAAATGAAAAATGAAACAAAAAGAACATACAACATACCTTTATGAATCCTATGTGTCAACAATGGAAAAAATAAATTCCATATGAAGAATCACCACCAAATCCCACCTCTAGTATTGAAGAACACACCAGTAGGATAAGGAAGGTCCACCGCTAGAGGATAATTGGAAAATAAGTAGAGGGTTAAAAAATTTAAACTTATGAAGGGGAAATGTTACATTTTCCCAAAATAAAGGGGTCTCATGGTTTGGCCTCATGTTTCAAAAAAAAATTCACCAATTTTTCACCCTTATACGCCTCAAGGGGGACCTCGAATGGTTCATGTTCACTGTTTGGGAAAATGTGCCTAAACCGTGCTCCACATTATTGAAAAAAGTTATAGATCCACCAAATGAGAGTTATCCCTTGGATTCATAGTTTATATAAATCTCATTTACTCCTACATCTTACTATCTTACCACTCACAGTTACTCTTAACTATGCGGCTTGGGTTACCCGATTTCTCCTAACAGTACGACCCAACTATTTTTCTCAAAATGATGAGCTATAGGCTCCAAAAAAGACCTAGAGACCCCTGAAACTCATGTTACCTCATTAGTTACCCACATATGAAACAAAAAAAAGAGTTAAAGTAAAATTTAAAAGCTACGTACCTCTTATGAATACATGAAATCTCAGAATATTACCTCATAAATCAATTCTTCCCCGAATTTCCCTTCCAAGGGTGGTCAAGATACACCTCATAATAACTATGGACATTGTGAATGTATGTTAGACTCCCAATCCAAATTCTCATCCATAAAATGGTTATTATTTGATACAACTGATACTATAGGAACTCATGAGCCTCGGAGAACCTTCTTGGTCATGTCAAACACACGAATAGGATTCTCTCAGAAAGATGCATCTTAAAGATCCCTAGGTTATTCTATAAGGTATGAATCTTTTTTTTCTATTTAACTATTTGATTCTATCCTATTGTGCGTGAATAAAGTGATTTTGGGAGTATTAGGGGCGTCTAGGGATTTTTTATAGCCAGTTTTTTTGGAAAAGTAAATAGGGTAACAAAATTTGTAGAAATAGTGTGGGATATGCCACACAATTACTCCTAACCATGCAGGGCTAATCCTAGGTGTTCAGAAGGACTCACAGTTTGGGAAAACTATGAAACCTTAGGTGCAAGAATGTGTGAAATAAAAATGAATTTTAATAGTGTATTGTTACATGGTTAGTAAAACTACGCACATAAAACCTTGCAAATCCCCCTTGAGACAGAAAATGGAATATGATTTGAGAAAATGTGCAGCCAAACCAAGTGGCTCTACATGTTTAAGGAAAAATGAACCTTTACCCTTAAAAATATTTATAACTATATATTCTTTTATTTATTCCTCTAGTGTAAAAACCCTTGTCATGAGGAGATCCCTTGAAGCTCAATCCAAAGCTTTTGTCTCCATTTCATTGTTCGGACGTGGAATCTAACAGTGTCAGGATCATTGGATCCACAACAATGAGTACCTCATTCTCCTTCTACCATTTTTAATTTTACTATGTATCTACTAAAATATTTTTTTTCTAGATAATATTACCTATTCCTATAGTTTACTTAAACTCTTCATTATTCTTCTAATATAGATCGAGTCAGAGAACGATATTGGATGAGTTCTCTACCACAGAACTACTGTTGGTGTTCTATACCTTTTCCCATATAGTTTTTATGTTTATAGAATTTTTTAGTTGTTAAAAATTCCCTATTTTCAATGGGATCCCTTTATATTAATATAATTATTAAATTTGATGAATTGGGACCTATTAATTTCTCCTTGAGTACTATATTATAGATGGAGGACGTTTAGCATTATCCTAGGCCATCCATGGGGTGCACCCCTTATTTTTCATTTTGTTGAACCACATGTGGGCATGTGAAAACTTACGTTCTTAGAGGAATCCATTTTAAACAAAATGAGAATTGAATTAATTGCTTTGGGAGAGTTTACACCATATAGCAATATTATTAAATTTGTTTTCTTTTGATTAAATTATTTAAATAGAAGTTATGGAAATGAGTTGGTAATACTCTTCCAATGTGACTATTAATGAATGATGAATGATTTTATTGATGAATTAAAATTTTATTGGATTCCTTGGATGAGGTCCTTGGTTCCTAATACCATAGTTTCAATGGATGTTTTTCCCATGGATATTTTTTCAAAAGATGATGCCTTGGAATTAATTTCTCCATGGATCATGATTCCATAAGATGAAAATGGACCTGATACCCCTTAGATCCTCTTTGATTGGGAAAACATTAGACATATCGATATTCTCCTGGGACTTTATGTGCAGCCCTAGGTCTTATATATAATGGATCTAGCCCTTCATTGTCTGGAATTTTTTTCACACGACATTACCATTGTGGATGATTTTGAATTACAGGGAATGTAAATAGTGAGTATTGTATAATGGATTATATGGCATGGAATTATTAATATTTATTAACAGATTACACTGCAAGGTCAGTGTGGATATTTTGGCATGTTTTATAGATATCCCTTGTATGGGTATTTGAATCCAGTGGGTAGAATGGACAGTATAACACTTTTTTTTCATCTTTTCTGATACCCATGTTTATGGGGGCTTAAAAATTGTTTATAAATATCCTTTTTAATATTGATACTACTACTAAACATGAATCACTTTACTTTTAGTAATTTTATGACTGTGACATATTGCACACTACTTTTGTTTATATCACATAGGTAAGATTTTTTAAAGAAACAGTTGGTGGTGTTCGATTTAGTGTTATGTCGCACACTATTCAGGACATCATTGGGTAACCAGATAGACTTTATGGATGAAATTAAGGACCAAGTAAAACATTGATTGTATGATGCTTGACTGGTTTTATACATAAGATAAGGGGAGCAGGGGACCACACGATGCACATGATTATCATTAGTATAATTCCTTATACTATTGAGTATTATAATTATTCCTTTGTTCTACACTTTGAAATGTGGGTATAGTCTCCCTAGAGGTCTAATATTGGACCTTGATTCTAGTCAGTAGCCTCCAGCAAATGGGGATCCATGGTTGAGGCCATGTGACCCACTTGCTCAAGGAACCGTTTAGTGGCACCCACATCGGGACGTTACAAAGTGGAATCATTTCATTTAATTTTCTGGTTATCTTACTATTTCAAGATAATAGATATGGATTATGATGGATTGGTATTTTTTAATTATATTATCCTGTTAGTTTCTAACTCATGAAAAGGGAAAAATACAAATTTATTATAATAGAACATGTTTTTATGGATTTCACATATTTCTATTGATTTGATTTCACCATATTTAACACACTTTTTGTTTGATGTTTCTTTTGAATATGTAATTCATTATTACTCTAAGAGATGAGGGCATGAATCTCCTGAAATTTTTTAGGTACCTTTCAGGATTCACATGCCATACATTATTCCATTCCATATATGATGCATTAATTAACTTCATGACTTATGATATGTGCCTTGTTTAATATTATTTATATATTTATAATGTTATTTCAAAAAAAATTGAGACATAGTTGGTACATAAAGTTACCTAGATGACCTAATTAGATTTTTCATTCTTAGGCTACAAAAATACCCAATGTAGCCAATTATAGAATTTTTAGACATAGACCATTTGTGTCATAGATATGAAAGTGTTTTGGTAAGGATCAGGTGGACTTCATATTTTTGTTCATGAGGTGTGTCATCCCTTATGGATTAGAAGTGGTGACCCATTTGGATCAAATATTTAAATGTAAATGTGATATAAATAATAAAATAAATGAAATTGAAATTTATTAAATAGAGATCTTGACCTAGAACAATCTTTAGAGTGGCCATTATGTCGTGTTTCAAGTGATGTTTTTTACAGCTTCTATTTACCCAATCACGAATTTAAGGGCATGAAGAGGAGTGTGTCTTATTTATTGAAAGGTTTTGACCTGGCATGTTATTTTCTTGTGATATATGGGTTATCGATCTTTTTAGATGTGTGTGTTTTCCATCGTAGATAAATGCCACTATGATGACCTCCTTTTGTACGCCAGGAGGGTGGTGAAAATAATGCTCTATAGGTGGTGGACCATGGGCTACTAGTAAATCCTCCCATAATTCCAGATACAAAACCCATTTTCACTAGATACTAGTGCGAAGGAATAGTTTTTCGAGGGTGTTCTACACTATATGAAAACTTTATAGGGAAACTAAAATTCATATCATTTATGGAAGATATTATGTGTGTGTTCTAGAAACAGCAGCAACCACCCACATTTTCTTGGGATGGAATACCAAAGGATTTTGAGTAGTGTATATAGGAGATTTTTCCTATTTTAGAGCATCTGGAGACACATCTTTAGAGGATATTGACTTTCATGACATATATGTTTTGGTGAGAAGAAAAGCATTGGTGGTAGGTTTTGAACTAGGATAATGTTCTCGGTGATATGGTTTGGAGTGATTTCAAAACTATGTTTTATGGATAATTTATCTCTGAGACTCTGAGATTAGAGTGGGCTAGTGAGTTTATGAATAATGAGTAGGGTTTTATTACTATTATAGAGTATTTTTAATTATTTACAGAGATGCTGTGTTTTTCACCACTATACCTTTTTGATGAGCTATTGAGGGAGATATTCTTTAAATAAGGTCTCATACATGTCATTATATCTCAGGTCAATGTTTTTAGGCTGATGAATATTACTGAGATACCGAATTAGGTTCTTATTTTTGAGTAGAACGTGAGATAATATGGGGGGTGCATAGAAGGGTAGTTTATCATTTGAACTTAGTGTTGTAGAGTCCTTAGGTAGGAAGGGACATTTTGAGGCCTCTCACGTGGTGAGTACCAGACAATATGTTAGTGCGGGCAATGCAATTTTTTATACATAGTGTTTAAGAACATGAAATATAAAGAATTAGAGTGATAAAGATATAATTGAGTGATAATATTGTGGAATCATGGGCCACTACAACATTTTTTGAAGTACCTTCCATCTGCATTCGTTAGAAGGGGTCATCTCTGAATACAAATTTAGGAGTAGTTTTCACAACTCTATGTCAGGCTTGGAGATGGTGTAGTGCAGGTCATTATAGCCGAGGTGTCATTCATTGTTGAAGAATCTAGACACTGCATGTAACTAGAAAATAGAGTGGTCCCATATCAGATAGTGAGGTTGATTTATAGGTCCATGGTTCGAGATAGATATATTCTATACAACCTACCTCTAAGGAGTAGAGAATCGTGCCATCTATAATGAGATGTATGGTCTTACTTGACTTTAACATAGTATCATTACATATTGATATATGTGACTATCATAGATTTATAACTATACCTGCAGTGAAATTATTTGGGATTTTTTTTAGTTTTATAATGGTGTTATAACCCTGGATACTCTATTTTGGATCATAATGGAGGCTGAAAGTCAATCCATGAAGTTCCCTTTGATATTGGTGGGTTTCACTTTATATGTGATATTTTTTCCATGAGATTACAAGGGTTGAAATCATTCTTGGGATTGAATGTCATGTTTATTATTGATCCCATATTGTTTTATATAATAAAAGGGTGTCCTTTACATCACCAAATGGTGAAGTTTTTTGTTCAGAATTCTAAATTACATGTCCATGAAATCCATGCAGGACCTGAAAATGTGGGATATGTAGGATGAGATCTTGGATTTCCATTTTATATCTGGATGATCAGGGATTATTCTAGGAATAATTTCTTCCAATGGTTGATCATTTTCGGGGTGTTTTCCTAGATTAATATTTGGGTTTACCTTCTAGGAGAGGTGGTTTTCTCTCTTGAGATACTTCCATGAGCTTCAATAGTATAAATTCCTCTATAAATGATGGCTACTATGTAAATTTAGGGGATGAAGAGGTAACAAGAAGACTTGGAGGTAATGGGGTTTATACAACACAATAATTCACTATGGGGTTCTCCTCTCTATTTTGAGAAAAAGTAATATAGTACCCTCAAGATATGTGTGTATTATTATAAATTGTACCAGTTGATGGTTAACAACAGATATCCATTTCAATAGAGAAATGATATATTTTTCCAGCTCTATGGAGATGGGGTTTTCCCAAATACTAATTTTAGATGGGGTTATCACCAGTTATGTGTTTGGAAAATAGATATACCTTATAAAAATTTTCATAGTAGTTATTGCCTATATGAATATCTAGTTATGTCATTTGGTCTCACAAAAATGTGATTAGTTTTCATGGAATTGATGAACCAGGTTTTCCATCATTATCTAGATGTTTTTGTGATGGTATTATTTGATGATATCTTGGATTATTCGTAAAATAGACATGACCATGCCAAACATATTGTGTTCATTTTGGATACAATGAGGGAGCATTAGTTATATGATCATATCATAAATTTACTATTTTGGATGGATATGATTCCATTATAAGGTTATATTATCTCATAGAAAATATAATCAGTTTACCCAAAGAAGGTGAGATCTATAGTTTCCTTATAGTAGCCCAAGAACATTTCTGACATATGGTGTTGCTTGGGACTAGCTAGATATTAACTAAATTTAATATAGGAAAAACCATGCTTAAAATCACCTCTTATTTGATTTACTAAGAATGTTGTGAAGTTTTTATGGATATATACCTATTAGATAACCTTTTATGAGTTTAAATGTTGACTAAAATCAATGTCGGTTCAAATTTTACTAGAGTTGGGTAGGATACACACTGTGTATTGTGTTGAATCAAGTTTTGGATTAGGATTAGTTCTAATGCATGGGATAGAATTATGGTGTATGGTTCTCATTAGTTGAGGCCATGTGAGAGGAATTAACTTATAGATGATCTCTAGATAGTCATTGTTGTACATGAATTGTGTTTTTGGAGGCATTATGTACAGGGAGAGTGTTTTGTGTTGTACATGGTCCAACAAATCCTTAGGAACATATTTACATAGAATGAATTAAATTTGATGAATTAAATTTTGGTTGAGTACCTATAGTTTTTTCAATTTGAGATTTCCTATAAAACTGGAAAGAAAAATTCAGTTGTTGATGCATGAAGTTGGAGGAAAAAGATATAGGCGGTTCTAGAAGAAAATAGAGTGTAAAATTATGGTTTTGTTTTCAGGGATTCACTTGGAGGTGAAAGATAGTCATTTCCATATTTTGGTTACATGACACTTCCATTTTGGATGATTGGGATTACAAGATGTGGACATGGTGAGTATTGTGCAATGAATTATACAACGTGGCAATGGTAATAGTTATTACTCGATTACACAACAAGATGATTGTGGATATTTTGGGATGTTTTATATGTATAATTTGTATGGGTATTTGACAATAGTAAGTTTTCTAGACAATATTACACTTGTTTATTTTTCTCTTAGCATTTCCCTTGTTTACGAGTTCTTAACTATTGGTTGTAGGGAGGCATGGTAGTCTATACAGTACTATATGAATTGAATAATGTTACTTTCAGTACTTTTTTAAATGTGATATATTTCACACTTGTTTTTTATATACTATTTAATGGATTTGTTATAGGCACTGTTGGTGGTGGCCTACTAAGTGTTATATCACACCATGTTCGAGCCACTGTTGGGTTCCTAGAATGAAATCTTGGATACATGTAGGGAACGAGGAAAGAGCCCATTGTACAATACTTGACTTATTTTCTTCTTAGAAGCACGAGAGCACTAGACCAAGAAATGATCATGATTTTAGATGGGATAGATCTTTCTTGGTCATTTTGGTATTTTTGATATATATATTATACTAGTTTTCTATACCTTATTCCCTGCTTTGTAGAGACATCACATGAAGAACAATTTTTTTAAATTATATTACCATTGAAATTTGTTATTTATTATTATCTTGTATGTTTATCTTCTGTATGGATGATTTACTACTTCATTTATTCATTATTATTATTATTTTTCTATGCTACACTATGAAAAGAGGGAATAAACTCATTATAGACAGCACTAGGATTTCGTTTCAAAAGGGTACCCTCTAGATTACAGGGAGACGTGCATGAAGTCATGTGAGCCACTGGGTTGGGGGGCTATTTAGTGAAACCCAAGTCGGGATGTTAAAACATCAACCTATAACTCAACCTTATCTAGATGGAGAGAATGATATGGGTATGAGTGATAATGGTGCAGTAGAGATAAATGGAAGACGTCATGCATGTATTGATTTCTCTAAGTTAGCCGCAACTGATAGGATATTGTCCTGACACCCCTGATAATCTCAAAAATCATTATATGTTATGATGAAAGCTTAACCTGTCTCCTAAAACATTTGTGTCCCAACCATGGTGAGTTGCATAAATAGACCAAATCCCATACATCAAAATCTATTAGTCATCAATGGTTATCGATGTAAGATTTCTATCTACACTGTATAGTTTTCATCATCGTTCTGATAAGATTAAACTGCTTTGAAGTCTCCTACAAGAGATATAGTATGAGTAGTGCTACCTCAACTACCTCTAAACAGTACATGGGTGATCAGAATTTCCTACCATACAAATCCTCATAAGGTTACATCTGTATAGTCTCCTAATATATATTTTTATTTGTGAACTAAATATGGGGTATGTTACTCTTTCAAGAACCACCAAAAACTAAGAAGCATGCTCTAAGCATGTTCTTAACCACCTAAATTGTTCTCTTTGACTGTCCATCAGTCTGAGGGTGGGATGTCATGCTTAAAATCACATATGAACTCAATTACATCTGTAAAATCATCTAGAATTTAGATGTATACCGGGCATCCCTATTAGATACCCTAGTTTGAGGAACCCCATTAAGTCAAAAAATCTCATGAATATACAATCTCCCAAGCTCATATACTAATAATATCTCCCTAATCATCATGAAATGAGAGATCTTTGTGAGATTTTCCACAACAACCCATTCAAAATCACTACATCAAAGAGACCGTGGTAACCCAATCATGAAATACATCACAAAATCATCCCATTAACAGTTAGAAATTGTAACTACTATAAAAGAACATTTGGTCACTGATGTTCATCCTTCACCTACTAATGGGTGGAACACCTCATGAAATTACTAGCTACCTCACGTTTCATACCTCCCCATAAGTACTGGCGACACAAGTCTTACTAAATCATTGTATCGCTGGGATGAACAATTGAAACTGTCTAATGAAAATATTATATCAGATCCTCATGTATGTCAACCAGAACACATATTCCACCATGAACATGAATAATTTCATCCTCAACCATAGACTAACTAGGAGGTGGGTCCTTACCAACCACAATATCCCATAGGACAAGTCCCTCAATATCAGATAACTTTCCCATCTTCAATCTATCCAAAAGAGTGTAAGTAACTAATGAATATGAGATAAAATTATTCCCATTATAATCCTACACATACTAGTTCCTCTATGAAAAATTTCCATGAGATCACACTCGATATTGTACTCCAAAACATCCTGCATCTACGATCTATTACTCAGTGAATCAACCATTACATTTCCCATATCAGGCTTATAGGAAACCTTGATGTAAAAATACAATAGGTACTCAACCCACCTTCATTGGATCACATTCAAATTACATTGATTATATATTTACATGAGTATTTTTTGGTATTTTTACACCACAAAATACTCTCCCAGTATATAATGCCACCAATAGTGAAAGGAATGTACCATAATGGCTAACTCTAGATCACGTGTCAGTTAGTTCCTCTCGTGTGGACTCAATTGATGAAAACGTTATGCCATTAATCTTTCTACCTACATAAAAATTTATCCTAGATCGATAACTGATGCAACATAATTCATAGTGTTTCTCCTACAGGTCTTTAGAAAAATCATTTTTCACTTATGTAAGACTCCCTTTTAGCTTCTAAAAGGCATTATCATCATTATCTGACCAAAATAACTTCCCACCTTTTTATTAGTTCTCATAATAGGTGCTGATAATCATGTTAAAAATATATATTAAAAGCCTATAATAACCAAAAAACCTAAAGAAACACCACATATAAAATATCTTCTTTGAATTATCCAAGGAAACTATGTCTCTCATCATCTCTAGGTCAACTAATACTCCGGACTCTGAGATAATATAACCTAGTACGTAATTCATGTCCATATAGAAGCATCACTTTGTGAGATTAGAAAATAACTAATTCTATTTTAGTTTTTCATGAATGATTTCAAGATTTTTAGCATGGTTGTGTCAATTTTGAGAATACAAAAAGATATCATCAATGAATACCACCATAATAGACTCCAGATAAGGAATGAAAACACGGTTCAACAGTTCCCTAAAATATTCTGGCACATTTGTAAGACCAAATGACATAACCAAATACTCATATAGACCATAACTGCTATAAAAAATTATACAAGGTTTGAATACAAGTTGAACTTTCACATAATGAAAACCTAAACTTAAAATAAATCTTTGAGAATACACTAGCTCCCCATATGTAGTCGAAGATATCATTCATCTACGACAGGGGATATCGGCTCATAACCATCAACATCTTCACTTTTAAATAATCCACACATATCCTGAGTTAACCATTATCATTTTTTTTTCAAAAAGAACTGAAAACCCCACAAAGAAGTATTGGCTCATATAGACCCCTTTTCCACCAAGTCTCATTGTTTCCTCTTAAGCTGCTACAACTCCTTAGTATCCATACTATAAGGTTGAATGGAAATTTGTGAAGCTCCTAGAACTACCTCAATAGAGTACTCACCACTCTTTTAGGAGGTTAACTAGAATAGTCATCCAGAATGACAACTTTAAAATGATCAGAAACTGGAAAAAGTATTCCTAAAGTGATCTCAACTAATCTAGATATAAACTAGAAATATGTGAATTCATCCTTACTAGACCACAATGATCGTGTCTAGTTCATCAATCCAGGACATCCCATTCACCCTTTTGAATAAAAATTAATCCCTCTTATGATATAAATGTCACCCTACAATGATAGAATTTGAAATCAGCTTGATAAGTAACTATCGTTTCCATCATGAGCACGAATTATGAATAACAATAGTGGCCAATAATTCTCTTGAGTAAAATTAAATTTACATTGCTTACTTTTTATCAAGAAGTTATATTTAATGAAAATCCATGGATTTAAATTGTACATGGATTATTAATGGTAAATTCATATGTGTAATAATCACTAAAATTTAAACCACCTAAATATGCTTTATTCTAGACTTGAATCCTCAATTGAAAACTCATGGAGTAATATCATAGGTGTAAGCACAAATTTGTTTATTAATTAAACTACTATTAAATATGTTTTATATATTGATGGCCTTAAATATATTTTTATAATAATAGCTCAACTATGTTATTTTGGTTTCAGTGTATACTTAAATAATATGTTCAATGTGGTTAATTTTATTGGATAACTTTTATGTATTTCTTATAATGTTCATAATGTATATTTTATTTTACAAAAATAACTTTTTAAACAATAGGTCAAATGATTGACTCTAAATGAATGTGTGAAACATATCAGGCATATATGTATTTTTTATTGTAACCCAAAAACATCTATTCCAAGTCATCCTCATCCATTATGTTTTTTTACCTATGATGAATTTCAAAAAGGATTTTTTTTCATCCTTTATAAGGAATTAAGTAAAAAAAATCCCAATACAAATTCAAAATGATTGTAACAACTTTATACAACCAAGATATATTTTACTAAATTATTTTTTGAAACCCATGTTCTAGTTTATGTGGTGAACATTCATAATTAAAGGTGTCGATATAGGATGTACATGTTTTTAATTAATTTTATAGAAAAATGATTCTTTCATTGATTTTAGTAAAATTAGAAACAAACATAAAAATGAAAAATGTTATATGATCACATCCATTTGGAGTGATCATATGCAAGAGTTAAAAAACAAATATTTTTTTTAGAATATTTTTTTTACACAGATATGATCATTAATTATCACATAATATTTATTCTCATAAAATTGTTGGTTTTGAAAGACATAACCAAAAACTATAATTAATCACAATAGAACACTTGAATGAATTTAAAAATCCTCAATAATTTCATGTTAAGGTGGTGAATAACACTTGTTATAATCTTTACTATTTCTTTGTAAGAACCCTCCTATATATTCAAAATTATCACTAGAAATGTTTTAATAAAAAAGTTGTTTATTTTAATTTTATAGAGGGAAACGTTATATTTTTAACACTAATGATTACTAAGGAATGTTCGAACACAAATTAGCTAAATGTATTTATCATCGATACTCTATCTCAGGTTTGGCCAACCTAATCTTTAATAAGTTTACCAAACACATAGAAGAATCATTTCAAATCACTTTTGATAATAATTTTACAAAATATTAGCCACACAATCATTATTTTAAATACGAACTAGAAAAATTAACAATTATTGTTCCACATCTGTCGCTAGATACTGATGTTTTAGATGAAATATCAAAATTCCCATTACTAAAGGGCAATGATAGATCTAAAGACCATCACCCAAAAAATATTATTTGATATTAACGACATTATACCTAAAATTAATTTTTTATACATAATAAAGATGAGGATGCAACTTTTTATCACCATGAGTACCCTAAAAAATTAATAATGTAGTTAATGTTGACAATTGGGTGATATTTATGATCGAATAAATAAATTTACTAAACTAAAGTGTTATTTAGATGCTTTCTTAAGGATCTTATGTTTATAACCATATTATTTCTATGTTTTATTTCATAAAAAATATTGATTATTTGGGATACATAGTTATAATTAATGATATTCATAGAAAAAATGATATAATTTGGGAGATTTTTTTGATTATGGTGATACCATTTCCCTGATATCATAACATAAATCCACAATAATAATTTTTGAATACACAAAGGACCTAATTTTTTATCTTTTCTAAAGTATGTGAAGACTTATTTTATGATTGGTATTATATGGGAAAAGTTTTATATTGAATATCCTCTTGTTTTTGATAATTCAAAATTCTCAACATAAGTAATGTAGTCGACTAAGGCACTCTATGGATTGAAAAAAATCCTAAATCATACAAAGAGTGTTATAATAATTTCTATAAGATAATGAATTAAAAATTATGAATTTTTATTGGATCTTTTTTTCTAAACAATTTTAAAATTATTTGTTAGTCTTAAAAATAATGATTGGTGATGTCATATTGGGATGAACTATTGAATATCACTATATTTTATTTTTTTACATACTTATAAAATAATTTTAATTGAAATTTTTGGGTGAGTAAAAGGATTTCTATAGTTTCAAACTGTTAAATAATTGGTGGAAATATATTAATGGGAGGGAAATACCCCAAGGAAATTTTTAAATGATTCAGTATGGATCATGTTATGGAAATATATACAAATATGTTTACTTCATGTATATTAATGTTGGATTAAACCATTATAATAATAAAAAACATTCATTATCAAGGTATGATTTTGAGCCTTCCATACAATACAATGACTCAGCCAGATAGTATGTTCAATGTTTTACTTTGTTATCATTTTTAATACGATCCGAAAGAATATAACCCTAAAGATATTAATATTTCTTATAGAAATCACAAATGCATGATGAATTTTTCTTTTATCTATAAAAAATAAGAATAATTAGAACTAAAAATCAATTCAAATGTCTTTATTTAAGGATTCCAACACAATTGGAAATTTAAAAGTGG
Organism: Viscum album; assembly: GCA_963277665.1. Lineage (NCBI taxonomy): Eukaryota > Viridiplantae > Streptophyta > Magnoliopsida > Santalales > Viscaceae > Viscum > Viscum album. The sequence goes on from OY728136.1 coordinate 878,238,288, forward strand.
GTCTTATAACTAACCAGAAAAATCATTATTATGTTTTTATAGTAATAAGATAAATTTGGTTTCTCTCTCTACCACTAATTTCTAACACATATACATGGGTTTTTTAGTTTTTATCAAATAATTCTAGTGAATGACAATAATTTATAAAGTTTCCATTTTAATTTTCATGTTTTAATTAGGTAAACTAACACTAGTGTGATTAATTTCATTAAAAATCTAATTTTACACAGGTCTAATAAAAGAATTTACCTTTTCATCCACTTCATGAGATATCACATTTAAATTGGATATATTTTACCTTAGTTTAATAGAACATATCACAAACTATATAACATATGAACAAATCCACTTGATCACGTTCATTTTGATTTTACTAATTGAGAGATAGTTATAGAATGATTATAAATCATCCATATGCATGTACATAGTTGATATTAAAAAAATAATTATATACTTATATCAAGGAAAAATTTATTAATTTATTATGAATGTTTATTTTCAATATATTAGGGAATATTTAGTATAATTTATAATTTGATAAATTATCCCCAATTTCATCTCATCATTAATTTTTGAATACTAACATATGAGAAAATGTTGCTTTCTTATTTAGTTAATTTATTAATATATTAAATTATTTAATAGGTTTCGTACATCCTTTTAATTAAAAATAATTTATAGGGGATCCCATACGATGGAAATTTATTCCCATATATTTTTATAATGGAATTTTTAATTAAGGGGGAGTGTATGTAGGCAATTTCATATTTGAAAATAAATTAATTGAAATTTTTATTGTTTATGAAATTCAAAGATATCCCCTTTTTTATTTAAAATTTAATATTTCATGAAATATATTAATAAATATTTTCTATTAATATATTATTTCTCATATGGAGAGAGAATACCCTACATTAATTCTCAATTACTAGATATCTAAACCATCTAATTTTTTTAATAAAAATCATACTTAATTAGGTGTTTATTGTCTTATCTTTTTTATATTACAAAAAGTGTGAGAGTCTAATTACGTTTTGTAATTATAAAATATATGTATAATTTTAACTATTACTTTAACATATTTATTTTTAAAAAATAAATATATGATCCCTATTTGATTTTAGTTTTTTTATAATTCCATATTTCATAATTTATTTACAGTTTTTGATAATTACATATCCTCTATCATTATTTATTCTTAATTATTATTATTATTATTTATTAATTTTTGTTATTATAAGGGTATAATTCTGTATTTATTTATTTATTTTATGATTAATTTTATAATCAATTTTCATTTATTTAATCATGTTCTAAAAATATGGAATTATTAATATATATATACTTATTTATAATAATTAATGATTACAATGTTTGAAATTTTAGTTATTAATGATCTCACATAAACACATTTAATGGAGATTAATGTTTCTTCTAAAATATCTAGTGAATATTAAATTATTTCATAGTTATTTCTTTATAATGGATTTATCTTACATACCATGTTCACAAGAAAAAATATTCATTTATGATGAATTTACAATGTGAAGATCGGATTATTCTTATCTAATATAGTAATTTTTCCTTTGTGTGATATAGTGTATACATATTATTCTTACATAGGAAGTAATTATAATTCATTAATGATATATGATATTATAATTATGATTATTATTTTACAGGATTTTTCTTATCATTTAGGAATAATGTAGCATTAATAATACCGACATTAATACGAGAAAATTTCAAAACCATACATTTTTTATCACATTACTTCAAAAAATATATAATAATTAGAAATAATATGATGAAAATTCATTTATTATTAGATTACATACAATAATTTTATTTCACAGTTTATATATTATATGATTCAAGTTCAACATGACTTAATCACATAACAAATTATGAAATGATGAATTAATATTACCTGGTGATAAGAAAATATAATAGTTAATACATGCCTACTGAAAAGTAATTAATACTATGAAGAAATTTTTTAAATGAAACTATTAAATTTGTTTGAGTTTTTTTAGAAAACCAAGAGGTATTACAAGAGAAAATAAAATAGGGATTTAATCCTGGATGATTTAAAGTAATATTTTATGGGAAATTAAAAGGATAATTCAATGTCAGTTTTAAATACATTTGATTTCATAGAGGATATACTAGAATGAAACATCACTCTGGTATCTATATAGATAGTGTTTATTAAATTATTAAAATATTAACATCACAAAAATCTAATATATACTTTTAAAGGTATGATATCAAGATAATTATCACAACGTTTTTATAATCTAGTATTTCTCGAAGATAAAAAATAATTATCTTATAGATTTGAAATTTTTAATAGATATTTATATAATCTGCTAAACATTATTGAATTGATTTTTCATTGTATAAAATAAACTATGGAATTACCATTATTATTCCAATATTCAAGGATTAATCATATTAGTTATTGAATAGATTAAATTTATTGGATTATATATAGCTTATCATGATCAGGAGATGGAATATATTAAAAATATATCCAGAGATAAATCCAATTACTAATGTTTCACACTCAGGATGTTATTTTTTATCATTATCCATTTATAAAAGATTATACCTCTTATTTATTGATGTAATTCTCTATCAAATGATATTGATGATTTTTCATTAAATGGTTTGAATTAAATCAATCAATCAGTTATGAAATTTCTGTATTTAGGTATTCCACTAAACCTATTGTGATAGTATTGGGTTTCCTGAGTTAGGAATTAAAAAGAAATAATAATTCTTATGTTTTGGGTAAATTGACTTTGATTGTATTGTGGGTTTCAATGAAAACACAATTCATTATGTATATGGAATGTAGGAACTCATGAAATTATGATTTTCTAATATTTTATGAATTATATTAGGGCCTTTTTATATCCATTTATTAATAAATATTTTTTTATTGCTTTATGTTTTTTTTATTTAATTGATATATTTCCTTTTTTACATGAAATTTTCCATTATTTCCATTATACATAGACAACACATTATTAAGATATACCATAAAAAACATTATTTGAATTTAAAAGTAGAATTATTGTTTTCTTAACAAGAAAATAATGCTTAAATTTATAAAATTGATATTGGAATGATGTTATTGGTCACACTAAGATTATAATAACTATTTTTAATTGCTAAAATCATTCCTAATTAGTAATGTGAGAATTTAGTCTCTTATATCTAGTATAGCTAATCTAGATCCATTGGTTGCTTAATAATTCACCTTGATTCTAACAGTCTTCATGTATCTACATATTTTATATATTTGAATAAGAATTCTAGAATCAAAATGTTTTACTAACAAGTAATTTTTTGAAAAGTATTAATTTCACTTGATAAAAAATACACAAATCTTCCCCATGAATAATTATTGAATAACCTTTTAATTTATTTGATTCTTCTTATCATAGGAAAATAAAACACCATTTTGTTCTCTAGCCATCCATTCAATATTTTTCTTATTAAATTGGAAATATGATGTCCACAAAGAGTTATAACATTCCTTAGTCCCTTAATCCTTTCCATTCAATTTATTTACCATAATGAGAAATTATTTTTCACAGTTTATTCCTTTATCTACAGGGAAAATAACTATCTGATGCTATATGAAAGACTCCTCTGTACTATCCATGCTTAAATTCACAATAAAAAAGTCAATATCTTTATAAGTGAGTATTGGAGGTATCTATGAAAAAATAGTTGTATATATTGAATGTTAGAAAATATTAACACAATGTGTATATTATAATCATTACATTCAGAGATCTAGAATGGAATCCAAAAAATGTGTCCAATATGAATTGTTTTATAGGGATTTCATGCCTATACAACTTTTAATTATCATGACAGTGATCGCAGAGATGAGGTGTCAATGGTTAAGAATCCACATGTTAATGATTATTATAGATATCACTAGTGTTAGATGATAAGATGAGGCATTGGACATCCAATGTATCATCCATGTGATTTTAGAATACATTTTATCCATATCACATTCCTATCCATAAAGATCAACATGAAAAGTTTATTGCATTATATAAAATTTACACATGGGTTATAGTATAATTCAGACATTCCATTACCTATTCTTGATGTTATAAAAAGTAGGGATATTATCCTTCTCTAAAATAGATCACAAGATACACTATGAGATCATCTTACTTGAATTTGTATATTGAAAATAAAAGATGAATTTTTTTTCATTATTAAAAAGTATGAAAAAATTATTAAGTTAATTAGTCTCTCACTATATTATTATATGTGAATATCCCTTACCATTGGATTTTAAATACGTAGTTTCAAAAATATTCTTATGAAAAGGATCCATATTTCCCTTTAATAACCAATAGTATAGCCATGAAAATTACTTAATGGTATTTATGTGGTCATTTCTTAAAAAAATAATTAATTCAAAACAACTTGATCTATTGAACTGGATCCCCAATCATGAAATATTAGTCTTGTATTTCCATAACACATTCCAATAAATTGTATTTATTAGACTTTGGAAATAACCATTAATATTAATTTTTTTTCTATCAGTGTAATATTTTAAATATTAATCTTATCTAATTGAATATGCCCCTAAATTTTCCTATAATAATAAATTATCTATGATTTCATAATTAATTAAAAAAAGGTTTGTATATTTATTTCGTGATATTTTAGTAGAAAAGTTTTTTTAAAATTATCAATAAATACTGTTTGTTTTATGCTTCACATGGTTTTTAATATTTTGCGGATCTTATAAGGTTTGCTAATATTTTAATATAAATATTTTTATACACATACTTGTATAAGATATGTTATTTTATCTTTTTATAGTTTTTAATTAAATTATATAATATCATCTATAAATATTCTAAAATACATAGCAAGATAATCTAATACAATTTATTTTACATTATCCAGACATGCATCATAATTTATTTACTTTTTTGGTTGTGATTAAATAAATAAATAAAAAATACATACATCACTTAAATAAATAAATAACTATTTATAGATAAATTTAAATAAATATGTGATATTATCATGCCTATTACATATTGATTCATTTATCAAGCAATGCTAACCCAGTAATTCACCCAAAATAAAACATATCCCTAAGGATATTTTGTACATGAGTTGCAACATTTCTCCCTTTTCTTTTGTATCTCATTACATAAAATCACATCAACATTGGTTTGGAATAGTATCCTTTATCTATGAACTTCATCCTTTATGACTGCTTAATCACATGGAAGTGAAGTGAACTAGGGGTTTGTGGTTATATAAAATAATACCTGGATATAAAAGAAAATTTATTACAAGTAGTGGGAGATTAATAATAGATCATCATAATTTATATAAGTATTAAACTTTCAAATAAAAAAATTAAATAAATAGTTTAATTATATAACATAGTTTACCACAAATGATGGTTGATTGTTCTCTTCATTTATCATCAAATGTGACGATATATACATTTTATATTTCCATCATTTATTTATATTTATTAAAATTAAGATAAATTTAAATGAGTTTATTCATTAATTAAAGAATTAATTATTTAATTATTTATCTTGATATTATATTATAATAATCATTGAGACATATTAATATGATCATTAATAATGATAAAATATCAAATGGTTTTTTTTAATTTTATTTTGATAAATAATTACTGGAGATAATGATGTGTACTCATGAGAACACATATAGATTTTATGTAATTTTGAAATCAAATTTATAGAATTGAATAGTTTCAAGATAGGAGTGTTCAATTAAAATATTTTTTCACTGATGTTATTAATAAAATTACATTCAAATTATATAAGCTTATATGAAATGATGTGACATATAAACCATATTGTTTTGTGGGACTAACCATGAATTCTATATGTTGTCTGGTAACGTGTTTATGTAGTGTATTCCATATGTAATTGTGAATGATGTGCAAGGAATGTATATTTAATTCTACACACCATGTAGTTATTTATTTCATATAGAAATTGTAAAAACTTTTGTTAACCCACATAAAACATTCAACATCACGTGATTTATAAATTTCATGGTTTGTCACACGTTACATGACATATACATGTATGTTATACATTGTGTACTTAGTGTATCTCTACATTCCTCAACTAGAATTCAATACCCATCATGTAATTATGCAACATTATGACACCCAAAAAACACATATATTTGTGCATTGTTAAATATATGTGGTGTTAGAAGCCATGTATATCCTTGCTAAATTTCATCTACTCTATCTTAAACCTTTTTTTCACTAGTGGTCAACACACAACGTGTAATGACCCTTCATACTACCAAGAAAATGAGTCAGGATTTATTCAAATCCCTCCACGTGTGGTTGACATATGATTTATTATGTATAATTTACCGTTATAAACAATATACCCATTTCATGAAACCATAAACCTAGATTCCTAGGGATGTGATCTTATAGATGTTTTCATTTAATATTCGATTATTTATGGACATCAAAAAATTAGTGAACATTTTCTCATGACTGTAGAATTATAAAACTAATTATAAAGTTTGAAACTAAATAAACAATAAATTAAAATGATCAAATAAATATAAATAATTATAAAATATAATTTGAGTGCTGTAATAAATTTTTAATATTCTGGAGAAAAATAGATGTGTTGGATAGGGGGAAAAATCACAATTTTCAATGATATCAATGGATAAAACCCGAATAAAATGACGAAAAAAATCCTTGCATCATCTATTTTGGATAATTTACATTTACATTTATAATTAATATAAAATAATGATTCACCAAAATGAGATAATCCTATTAATTATTACATTACATGCACTATCAAGAGGTTTTTCTTTTATAGGATAATAAAAGTGATGCTTTGTCTTGATTTATACATAAATTATCCATGAATATTTTATAGGAATTTACATTATTATGATTTATATATCATAGGAGAGTTGTGATTCACATCATTCTATATTGATAAAAAAATCAGTTCTCTTGTTATTATCTTCTATCAAGAGCAGTATTTAATCCCCCAAGGGATATAGATAATTATATATTTAATATCATAGTTGTGGATAAGAAAAAATGTGAAAAATTACATAATATGGATTTTATTCCAAATGATAAAAAATCTATAATGGAACATTTGAACCGATTTACATATTTAATCTATGTATAACCCCATGAAAAATAAAAAAATTATTATTATTATTATTTCAAGGAAATGTGTCTATCGAAATATTATTTCAAGAATAATTAAAATAATATTTATTTTAATAATACAACATATATGTCATTTATATTTAACCTTTAAGTAAACTTATTTATCATTCCCTAGAATTTACCAAAACGTGAAGAAGAAAAATATTTTTAATTAAATATTTGTCATTTGATAAACAAATAAATGAATACAATAATAAATATAACCATGAATAAATATTTATTTTAATATTGAGATGTCCAAGTATAATTTTTATCAATCAATTCAATAAACTATTGAATAAATATTTATTAATTTATTACCATATGAGTAAATAATCATGAGATAAAATTACACTCACATATTCTAAACTCAAACATAATGTGATTAAATTTATACATTTAACACTACATTAATAATTATTATTTCACTAACCAAATATAATATTTATTATTAATTATATCTTCTATCAAATTATGTTTTATCATGTATACACATAATGTGTGACCCTTTTATCCACTTTCAGAATTAAATAAGGTTAAATGATATAACATCTCAGGTCATATTATATCTAAATTTAATAGAACTCATAGAGAATGAAGACAATGTTTCAAGAACACAAACAATCCAATGAATACTATAGTGTAATAATATTATTTGGTTATTCAATATCTTATGCATCAATATGTATACACATGTATTCAACCTATATGGTTGATTTATGTTTCCTTGTCTTTATTAAATGAACATGACTATAAAAAAATTTGGACACAGATATTTTTTTACAGTTCCATTTCTATTACAGGTCCAAATAAATTTTTTCTCTTACTATTGTATGGACATAACCTTCATTAACTATTTTAATTAATTTCATATCATATTTGATACAAGGAATTTATAGTACCTAACAGTGAGAATATTAGATAGCTTGATTTTTAGTGAATTATATTTTTCCTTATAATACTTAGGAATATTTATTTGAATATTTCCAAATCTAGGCACTTAGTCGGCATGGGAATCTGAGGACTGGAGAGAATTGGAGCAATGATTTCTAAAATATTAAATATATTTTATCATGTGATCATAGTTTCATTTCGAACATGAATAAATCCTTAGTGGAGTCTTAGATTGGATTTCTTAGACTGCGATTGAGTCTATAACTTCGTGTTTACCCTAGGTGTGATATAAACTTTTTCGGTTCCAGGTGTTGTGCCAGAGGAAAGTTGGGTGGGGTGTTAAGTAGATGTTGTTTTAATAAAAATTAAAAAAATACCCTATCCCCCTTATCCAATTTGGTGTTCATAATAGGAGGATCTAAACCACTCTCCCCTTCTTCATCTCCCTTCGACCAACTGATGAACGAAGGTGAGGAGGTACTGCCGGTTCCAATTTTTGACACCAATCATCGCTAGATCAAGAATCAACACATCCCAGGGCATCTTTCTACACCTTAAGCATCGAAATTTCCCCCATGAGGTATTTGATTTTTATTTTTAGTCTCAATCCACTTTTTATGCATTTTTTATGATTATCGATCCCTTAAATGCTTTCTAGGGCCCCCTCAAGGGTTGATCTGTGTGTTTTTGGGTGAATGAGGGTGATACAGGCTATTTGTTGGGATTTTGCGATGGATTTTACCATCTATAAATCGTGTAAACCAATCCCACACATCATGTTTTCTTCATATTCCGTGGAGATGATGTTTTGGTTCCCACAGGCCATGTACCAGGGGTTACACACCTTGTAGGGTCCCATTTCTTTATGGCTGAGGAAAAAGGCTAGGGTAACCGTGTAATAGTACACAACAGTGTAAAATAACATTTCCAAAGTGCACGAACACAAGGTCTGGTATATAGGAATGGGTAAACCAAATAGCCATGTGGCCATATAAACTAAGCACACCATGTAGTATGGGATTCATGGCATGTAAGGGACACGGATTGTTGGGCCATGTAAAGGAGAACCAAGGCCAAGGGTCGGGTTATGTGGGACACACGTGAACTTCCTTTACACATCGTTACTTATATATGGGTTGGGAAACCATGTATAAGGGATAGAAGGATATATTATTAGGCTGGTACACACACCATGTGTACCCCTATTCATGTCATATACTCCTTGAGGATCTTCATGTGATATTCTACTGCTCGTAAATTATCATTCAAAGCTCAGAATCAGGCCTACGAGTAGCCTGTCCGGAGTATTTTTACTTGTAGAATGTGATGTTGGACATGGTTTTGGCCTAAAAGGTGAAATGTTATGGTATTATTGTGTGGGTTTTTTGGGTCAATGATTCCTTGACCTGGTGGGTTGAGTGAGACCCCCCGGTCCTAGTTTGTGATGTTTAGACTAGCATGGATGAGTGGGTCCCCTAGTCCTCTTTTAAGTGTTTCATTATCACTTAATCTTTCTTGTAATGTGAACCCTCTTAAGCTTATTTTCATACATGCACCGTAGGTGTTTCCCAGTTTCTAGAGTTATTTGTCTCAATCCACTTCGATAGAATACTCAGTGGGTTTGGATCATGTGTCACTCCAATAGGCCCGACATGATCTTCACGTACTTTCTTGGTTACCTGGTAGGGTTATTGGAATCAGTGTGACCAATATTTACCCAAGAATTGATTCTTTACCTAGGATGATTGTTTCAGAAGAGGTTATAACCCCCTATGAGCCCCAATCGTAGACCATATATATGTGCATCTAGATCTGACTCTTCCTTCTATGATCTACTATAACATTTTTCCCAGGTGGATTTCATAGAATTGGTGTGACCAACTCTACCTGAGTTTTAATCCTTCATTAGGTTAGATGTTCTTGTTTGTTATTCCAGATGGGGTTTGAAGTGTCACCCCAGTAAACCGTAGGTGGGATCCCCCACCTGAGGAGTTGGTGTTTTTTTAGTCACTAGGTGAATTTCTATGTGGTGTTTTCCGACGAGCATCCCTCAAGTATATGTACCAAGAGGGTTGGTTGTGTTGTGTTGTTAGTTTTTATTCATGATATAGTGACATCACTCTATTGAGGTCCATCTAGGATGGTGATGTTGGCTCACCAACTACAAGTTTTCGATGTTTGTCTGCTCAAATTATATAATATATCAGGGATGGTTAGGCGCTTGGTGTGTATGCTTAGAGGTATTATTCTTTCTTTGGGCCTCGAGTATTATCATGTTTCTATCTATGAAGTCGGTACGTCATGAGGAAATTAAGATCATGCGTTGAGACATCAAGTTGCATACGATGGATAGTCTATAGTCTGGGCCATGATATTTAGGGAGTATATCTGGTAATGTTCTAGGAGTCCCTATGGTGTGTGTCATTTTGTTGTCTTTCCAGGGGTGTTGAGATGGCTAGTCATGTGTATCTAAGGATGGTTTTATATAGAGTTTCTCTCTTAATTGGGTTCCCTTTGAAAGGGTCAAGTTGACTGATGCCTATTGGTTACTCCCTTTTTGGTTTGGTTTTTGGGTTGCCTATTGAGTATTCTTATACTCACCCATATATGGGATTTTACAACATGTGATGTGTATTGTGTAGACCATAGGTCCATTGACAGAGTCCCAGTAGGATCTAGAGTAGGAATAGAATGGTAGCTATACTAGAGTGAATTTTTACCAGATCCATACCATGGAGCTTATGCATGTGTGTTTGGAAAAGATCCCCTCCATCTGAGTAGGTTGGATAGTTTTGTAATTTTCATTTGTTGGTCATGTCTTTTTCCCTTTTTGTACTATTATACTCTGGTTTGGGGTAGATGTATTCATACATTTTTTCATATTTTATATATATATCTGCACTGTTGCATGGAGGTGTATGTGTGTGTGTGCATATAGGTACATTAGGATAAGGCCTCCCATGTGTGTGATATCCTACTCAGAACTAGTCTCCAAACCCTATCCTATTAGAGGAGGGCATGGGGAGTCGTGGCTCAAGACCTATTGGGTCATGTCTTAAAAAATGAGTATCAATTGGGGTTTCTACTTTGGGACCACAATGGAGAGATTGGATTGGGTTGCACTGTGACAATGTTAGGATGTTTCGGGTTGGGGTTTTAGTCTAGGGAATCCATTGTTTGTGCAGACGACTAACATATCAATTCACTAGGACACTAATAAACTTCATTTTGACTCTATATATTTGGACACTGATCATATGTAACTAATGGTACATGAATTATATAGGACAAGGTTTTGTGTTTCCCTATCCTTCTTGAGTCAGCTCCCTAGAAATACTCCTTAACCGTGGTGCATATTGAATTTGTTATAGGATGTTTCTGTGATTCGATCCTTCAAAAATTTCATAGATAGGTTTAAAATATAACACTATGAGTGATGAGGTCACCTTGTAGGGGACATCCATGAGGTAGGTTTTTCTCTAGTTGTATATATAGTGGAGCCACAACCTATCGAGTAGCCTGTAGACCAACATCTAAGGGTTTATGTGGATGAAAACTATTAGAATGAGCAGTGGATGGCTCTATTGGTGTTAGACGGTGATACATTGGGGTCACACGCATTTTGAAAGCATCAAAGATAGAGTAATCATGAGGTCCAAGTAAAACATGAACCATAGTTAACAAATTTTCAACATAGGATGAACCATCATTTTTGGAAGCATACTCATTCCAGAACTCAGGATCTGTGTTAGGGTTTTGGTCAGCATTTGGAGTGGAACTGTTATTCTTGTGATGGATAAGGGAATATTGAGAGATATTTTCTGACCTGTTGTGTTGCTGAGAGAGGATCATTCGATGAACTGTCTTGGCAGTGGCAGTAGTTTCAGTGACATTTGTAAAGTAGAGAATGAGATTTCAAATTCAGAGTGTTAGAAGGTGGTTGGTTCTTTGATCAGTTGCCACCTCCACCACCCCCAGGTGGTTGAGGCCAGGCTCATGGAGCTGGTGTACATTGACTTGGGTGGTTGTAGGCACTATAGGGTCTTGACATAGAGGGTCCATATGAATGGAGGTATGATTTGTGTCCCTTATACTTTTTTTATATAATTGATATAAATTTTTAGGTGGTAATCTTTCTTTTACAAGGATTGATTGTGTTCTTTTTTGAGAATACGCAGGGTGTCAATGGATCCCTATGTTATTTTTGTTCTTTTTTACTTTGAATGCATGAGGAAGATAGATTATTCCACCATCGAGATGTGTTTTTGTGATGTGATCTAAAACTACGTGTTTGAGTAATTGTTTCCCAAAGATGATCGTATCAAGGTTTGGAGGCTGAGTACATTAGACTCGTGTGTTTGGATCATTTCATAAGAGCGGTTGGGAATTTGGGGGCCTGGTAAGACCTAGTGTGAGCGTCTGGGTAGGTCTTTGTTGTGCATTAGTTCCCTCATGTTCCTGGTGTTATCTTTTACATAGGTCACTCCAGGAGGTTGTGATGTGGTTCATCGTGGCATCAAATTCTAAAGAAGGATGAACAATCCCCCCACTATGATGCATCATAGAGATGTGATACAATTCTATGTGGGTGAGTTAGTGCCGCCTAAAGTAGACAATATCAAGGTGTGGTGGATGAGTTTCTTTATCCAATGAATTCTAGGCCAGTTTTGTGTGTTTTATGTAGTTTCTTAAGGGATTATAAGACACAGTGTGTACACTTGGCCAAACGTGTTGGTTCTCTAGGTGGTATAAAATGTTTTCATGATGTTTTGTGTTTTTTATGTCTCATGTGATGAGATATCCAGTGGACGTTTTCTTGATGGATTGTCCTTAACATGGGGAGTGTGTCAACTATATGAGGTTTGAAGTGGACACCAGTAATGTGATGAGAAATGTTGCTGAGGTGATATATATCCTTTCGTTCTATTTTGATGTTGGAGAGACCTTTGAAATTTGGATGAGGTCTTTTGGGACTCATTTGGGGTAGTGGTAGACCGATGAAGGTGGACCTAGGTGTTCGACGATGAGATCATGTGTTCGGTTAGATCTCACATATTCGAGGGTTTAGAGTGTTAGCTGGGGAATCAGGCTATCAATGATGTTCGTAAACCATTTCATTAATTGTGGGTGTGGGTTGGTTAGGTGTTACGTTTCTAGGACCTATGGTAAATCATGTACTTGGAGTTTGGTGTTTTCCATCTGTCCTAGCTGAGGAAACATGTGCAACTTGTTGTAGAGTGCTAAAATGGTGGAAGATAGATAGAACGTGGTTACACTTTAGGGTTTCCTTGATTTCTTTCTTTTTTTAGTACAGGAACACTTGGTGGCCATTGTGGTGGTCTTTTGGTGGTGTGTTTCTTCATGGTGCATGTTTGTTACAACACAACAACCTATAATGAGCTCACTGGCTTGGGAGTCCTAATTGACATCTCAGGTCCTTTCCCATGTGCCTAGGCTTTTGGTTTTTGGGGTAGAAAATCCTTAAGGTGGGGATGATTTAGAAACTCAGGTTTTACCTTATATGACTTTTTAATATTTCTTATAATATTTGTGATTCCAAGAGACGATTCAGCATAGGAAACCATGAGATAGAGAGAAACAGTGTGCTGACAATTTTTTATATATATTTTATTACATGTGTGAAGTTCGTTTGAAAACTGAATAACATGTGATAATTGTTTAAGATTTGTTTTTGGAGATGGTAGTTGAGTCTAGAACATCCCATTTACCATTTTTATGACATAAACTTTGTTGGAACAGGGTGTTGATTTATAGGTGAGTCAGGTCAGAGTGTTAAGTGGATATTTTTATAATAAAAATTAAAACAATACCCTCTCCCCCTTCTCCTCTTTGGTTCACACAGTATGAGGATAAAATCCCCTCTCCCCTCTTACTCTCCCTTCGACCAACAGACGAACAAAGGAAAGAAGGTTCCACTAGTTCCTGTTTTTGATGCTGATCGTTGCTAGATCAATAATCAGCGCATCCTGGGTGTCATTCTACACCCAAAGTATCAGTGTTTCACCAATAAGATAATAGGTTTTGAATTTTAGTTATGATACCAATTTCGATGCATCATTTCAATGTTTTATTACCCTCAAATTCTTGCTAGGGACCCCTCATAGGTCGATCTGTGTGTTTTGAGGTGAACATGGGGGATCTGGGATATTTGTAGGAAATTTTTGATGGACTTTCCCATCAACCTAGCATGTAAACAATTTATACACATTATATGTTCTTCCCATTCAAGGAACATAATTTTTTTTTGGGACTACACACGATGTACCTAGGGTTATACACTATGTAGGGACCCATTGACATGAGTATGGGGGAAAATGGACAGGGTAGTCATGTAGCAGTACACGATCATGTAAAAGAACACGACCAAAGTACCCAAACACGGGGTTGGTACATAGGAATGGGTAAACCACATGACTAGGTCATCATATAAACAAAACATGTTGTGTAGTATCTGATTCATGATGTTTATGGGTTATGGTCGGTCGGTACCTGTGAAGGAGAAACACGGTTAGGGGCTGGGTGAAGAAGGAAATGGTGCATACTTCCTTTATATTTCATGTACTCCAACATGGTTTGAAAACCCATGTATAAGGAATACACATCCAGATGACTGGGTTGGATAAAAACACATGTATACCCCTTTTTATGTCGTGTTCTCCTTGATGATCTTCTTGAGATCTTCTGCCTCCTGTAACTTCCCCTTTTTAGATCAGATTCAAGCCCACAAGTAGCACATCCTGGTAAGTTTTCCTTATAGAACATGATGGTGGCCATGGTTTTGGCTTAATAGGTTTAGTGTTACGGTCTTATTGTGTGGGTCATTTGGTTTAGTGAAAACCTTATCATCTTGGTTGAGTGAGTCCCCCTAGTCCTTCTTAGTGACGTTTGGAATGACATGGTTCAGTGGCCCCACTGGTTCTTTTTCTTTGAGTGTTTTGGTATCACATCCTATTTGATGGGTTGTGTACCATATTCTTCTACATTTCATATGTGCATAATGGGTGTTTCCCACCATCTGGAGTGACTTGTCTCAATATTCTTAGATTAAAGACTCCGTGGATTTAGAGCATGTGTCACCCCAAGAGGCCTGGTGTGATCGCCCCATCCCTTCATGTTTCCTCAGTAGGGTTCTTAGAATTAGTGTGACCAATATTTACTAAACCATCGATCTTCTACCAAGGTTGTTTTTTCTAGTAGGGGATTTAGCCCCCAATGAGCCCTGGGTGCAGAAACTCTTTCAGCGCATCATGATCTGATATATCCTTACGCAATATTCAGTGACATTTTTTCTGGGCGGTGTTCTTGGAATCAACATGACCAACTCTACATGATAATTGATCCTTTGATAGGAAAGGTTTTTATTTTCATTGTTCTAACAAGGGGTTGTTGTGTACCCTGACAGACCCTAGGTGGGATCCCCCACCGGAGGATTTGGAGTTGGTTTAGTTACTTGTAGACTTATTCCATGGAATTTTTTGGCAGGCGTTCCCTCGCGGATAAGTACAATGAGAGTTGGCCAGGTTGTGTTTTTAATTCGTTTTCCTGAGAGAGTGACATCACTTAGTTGAGTTCTATCTAGGATAATGAGGTTGTATAATCAAAAACTAGTTTTTGATGTTTTCCTCTCTTATTCTATGTTCCATCAAGGATGGGTAGGATCTTAGTGTGTGTGCTCTGAGGAAGGATTCTACCATTGTTCCTCGAGTAGAAGCATGCTATTGTCTATGATATAACTACCTAATGAGACCATTGTGTGCGTGAATTAAGACTATGATTTGGATTATATGGATATTCTATGGTTTGGAATGTGTGACTCAGGAAGAATATCAAGTTATGTTTTGGGATTCTCTGTTGTGTTTGTCATTTCATTGGAATTCTAGGAGTGTTGAGCTGACTAGTCGAGTATAGTCGAGGATGGGTCAAGAGTGATTTTCTCTCTCGATTAGTTTCCCTCTATATGGGATGAAATAACTAATTCCAATTGATTAATACTTTTTTGGTTTATGTTTTTGAGGAACCTTCTGAGTCTTCTTATACTCACCCCCACATGGGCCTTTCTTGCACGCGTTGTGTCTTGTGAAGACCACAGGTCCTTCGATAGAGTCCCAGGTGTAATCATAGCCCAAAGAGCATAATATATGGACTAAAAAATGTTTTTACCAGATCCACAATCTAGATCTTACAAGTAGTTATTTGGTAGAAATCCCTGATATCTCAGCAGGTTGGAATATTTTGTGGTTTTCTTTTGGTGGGTGTGTCTTTTTTCGTTTTTGTACTATGGTTCTCTAGTCTGTGATAGATGTTCGCATGCATTTTAGTTACTAGTTTTTATATATATCTCTGAATTGTTACAAGGAGGTATATGTGGGTTCTTTTGTGTATAGGTACCATATTATATGGCTTCCCATGTGTGTGGTATCATACTCAGCGCTAGTCTCCAACACTAGGCCCATTAGAGGCGGGCTTGGGGAGTCACATCATGAGCACCGTTGGGTCGGGTCATGACGGTATATATATATATATATCAATGTACATGATTCATATTGTGGATTAAATTTTCTTTAAATTCTAAGGAAAAGTATACATATTCATATATAGAAATTTCAAATGATACAAAAATATATGAAATTTTTATTGGTGGGTCCATCCATAAGACCACTGTACATGGAGATAACAAAGAGAGAAAAGTATATAAAAAAAATTAAAAATGATCCTATAATAGATAATCACATAACATTATCTATTCCACATCTAATAAATGTTAATTATACTACAAGATATACATGTAAGAATATTTTTAAATATTATTTAGGTTAATATAATAGTGATTAATTCCTATAATATTTTTATTTAAGGACTAATCTAAATGAATCATCACATTAATGATATGTATATGAATAATAATTATGTTATATGTTATTTATTTATATTCTATAAATATTAAAGGAGAAATACAGTTTGATCTTGATATCCAACTCCAATAGTCACCCACATTGGGGTTGGACCACACAAATAAACCTATGTAGTGTACCTTTTTTATTATAAATTATCCATTCATGAAAGGTTAGTATCAAATAAAATATTGATATCTAGCCACCATTATCAATCCAGATGTAAATGTAAAGTCTTTAAAGTTATAATATCTTTCTATATGGATTTACCCCAATATTATTATGAGTACATCGATCTGGTGGTGCAACATAATTTTTATTATAATGTATATCTCTACCATTTATTGGATCCTATTTAAAATAAAGATATGTGTTTTGAGGTTTTAGAAGAATATAATATGATTATTTGATGGAATATTTTAGTTACCTATAAAATAAAACATAAATTATATATCAATCTAATCATTAATTAACTGGAAGAGGAGATATTTTATTGAGAAACATAATTAATATAAGTGATCAGTAACAGGGGGAACCAAAATGTGTGTTATTTTTAGGTTTCATTCAAACCACACTTCAACATCGTTCAGGATGATTGATGTTTATTTTCAATATATTCAAACACACGTCAACCCAAAGTGCACATCTATTTATAAATTTTACCTCTCAATGATGGATGTCTAATCTATAGTGTGATACAAAAAGTCACCAAAACTACAATACTCATTAGAATTCCCCTATGAGTAAAAATAGGAAGGTTATAAACAAGAAACTCATCTTTTTATGTCTCCCAAATATTCTCCATTGCATCCGACATACAAGTGAATTTGTAACTTTAAAATAATCCATAGTTGGGGTAACAATTTATTTGTATTCATCCTAAATATTATAGACAAGTTTTATTGTGTGATGTGTTATTATTCTCCACGTGTTCTTACACAACAACTAGACACCGTTTCATTCTACATGAACAAAACTATTTAAATTCAATTTTGTCCAATAATTAATCATGAGTAAGACCCTCTAGTATATATAGCAGAATCACCATTACATATTTATATCTCTCTCTATCTTTTGTGTACATAATTACCATATTAACTAATGATCATTTCACAATTCATACTCCACCATTTATTCCATATTTGGTGATGAATATATATTCATAGAATACCACTGAGAACATAATATATCAGATACTCATTATTTTATTTTCTACCTGATGTAGTAACTGAGTTACATTGTTTTTAGTTTTAGTTATCCTAAATACTGAGGAATAAGTCTTTAAAAGTATCTCTACTCATGTTCATAACTGATGAAATAACTGTATCTAATAATTATAAAGAAATATTATGTAAATTCATTGAAAATATAATTTCATTACAAATAAACATTTGATTGAATAAATATAGCGATAAATAAGTCTATATATTTTAATAACACATCCCATTTAATTTATGATGTCGATCTCTTAAATAATATCCTAAATAAAAATTCCTGATTTTTATATTTATCTCTATGAATAGAAAAATCACATGGCATCGTATGTCATCCTATCTATGATATCTGTATGCTTTAAAAAAAAACCATTGAATATGAATTTATTCTTTCATTAATGATAATGTAATATTTATTTTAATCATAATATTCTCCATTAATACATCAAATATTTAGAAATGAAAATCTAAAATAGACAATAATGGGGTCCTTTCCATTTTTTCATCTTATGAATCCACCATTATCTTATCCAAAAAAAGAAAATATAGTTTTTAAGGTTGAAAACTCAATTTAAACACCCACTAAATGTTCATAAAGGCATGAGACACTACATTTTTTATCATGTCAGGTACACTTGGTAACCACAAATGTTCTCTTCTCCTTTGTAATGATTTTTTTACACAACTACTGATATAATGTTATCAAAAAATTGTAATAACATTTACATATACATAAGTTCATGATTACATACCATATATGATATTTATTAAAGGAATATTTATGGTTAAAAATATTATATCTTGATTTCTATATAATCACACCTTTTCCATTTTCAATACTCTTCACATTATAATTGTTACAAATATCAGAAGGTAATGATTACAAATAACATTCCTTTTATATTTTCTAAACATTCTATATAAGATTATGGTAATATGGATTAGAAGATAATTCTTATGTAGCTCTCATGACATAATCATTTTATTACATTAAATCAAAAATCATCCAACCAATACCAAATATCATCAATCATCTACAAGGATGTTACCTCAAATGAGAAACATTAATTAAATAAAATTTAAATATTATTTAGGGATTTATAGAAACAACCATAACATTAACCATACCCACTATAATAATCAAATATGGAATACAAAATAACACCACTATACTAAAACCATGTTCATGTGAAAAATATTAAATCTAGAAATCAAAAAATATTTATCTTGGGTTTTCTACTATCAAATCAATGATTATTGAAATCCCTAACATTCCCTAACACATAGAATAGTATAAAAATTCACTCCAATTAGATTTTAATTTCTTCCAAGACACATAAATCATTATTAACATCTCAATTATTAATAATGAAACACAATTAAATAATTTTTATCTTAATCAATTGAACTCAAAGTAATACATAAGAACATTTAATAATTAGTACCATGATTTTTATAAAAATAATTATTTATAATCATTCCACTTAATAAAATGGAAATATTGGTTTAAATAAACATGATTCAACTACATGAAAATTGATTTTTGAATGAACCCTATCCTTTTAATCAATACTCCATTGTCACTATCAATGACACTCTTTGATTTTTTGATATTAAAATTTTTATGGCATATAAAAAAACCTTCAAATAAATTTACACATGAAAACTTTTGTATTCAATGCATAACCCATTTAAAATATCTCTCTAAATTCATGATATATATAAAGAGAAACAAATATTAATGAATACACCCACTCTATATATTCTACCCATTAAAAGTAAAATAATAAGAAAAATAATAGTTAAAGATATATTTTGTAACATTTTCTCCCACATTGATAACAAAAACAAATGAAAAAAATGAGAGAGTGGAGAGATTCACCCTACCTTATATTTGATATGGGTGAGGATGAACTCCCAACACAATCCTTATATTTAAAATAGTATCACCAGGAAATTTATTGATGAACACATTATAAAAACAATATTATATAGGAATAAATTACAACTTCAATTCATTTCTCTTTATAGGGTCTATGATAAAGTGATATTTAATTTCAATATTCTTATATAATGAATTTTAAAAAAAATTCCAAGAATTATTTATAACATATTGATCAACCAATACATGAATTGGAAACCTCAATTCAACCACGATGTACTCCAACAAAGTATATATCCACATCAATTGGTTTATATCATTTTTAGAACCTATATTTTAACCTTATGTGGTGTTTAGGATTATAAAATTCATAATCATTGTGTAAAATAAACATACCCCTATCCATGATAGAAATATCAACATGATTTTGACATTGTATCATCACTCCAACCTTACCAACCTGTATATATGAATCCAATGTAATCAATCCTCCCATTGATTTTATATTTCAAAAAAAAAAATCTATTGTACCTATAATATAACTATATCTAAATTTAAAACAATTACTTTTGAGTATTTTTGTTCAAATTGATACCATTAATAATTTATACCATTATATAATATAGCTAGACTTGAATCTCTAATGTTTAAAAAGAGTTCCAAAAATATCTAAAAAATATATTGGAGAAACTTATTTTCTTTTTAATTAATATAAATATTTATTCCCACTGAAATGTGTGTGTTAATTTTATTTTAATGATCCATGTCAAAGAAGAATAGACCATTTGTGGTTATGAAGTGTACTTGACATGAAAAAAATGTAGAGTCTCATTCCTTTTTGTACATTTAGTGGGTGTTTAAATTGATTTTTTTACCTTAAAAAACTATATTTCCTATGTTGTGGATAATTCAATGGTGGATGCCTAAGATTAAAAAATGTAATGGACACCATTATTGTCTATTTCAGATAGTTATTTTTAAAAATTTTATGTAGTCATGGACCATATTATGTTTAAAATAAAGATTTCATTATCATTAATGAAAGAATAAATACATATTCAAATGTAGTTTTTAAAACCATGAAGATATCATAGATAGAATCCATATGATTCCATGTGATTTCCTATTCTTAGAGATAAATATAGAAAATAGGGATTATTATTTAGGCTATTATTTATAAGATCCACATAATATATTAAAAAGTACATGTCATTAAAATATATAGACATATTTATGGAGTTATTTATTCAATAAAATGTTTATTTGTAATCAAATTATATTTTCATTGAATTTACATACTGTTAAATTATAGATATTACATAAATTTATATCATCAATTATTAACATGAGTATAGGGACTTTTAATGAAGGAGAACTACATATTTAGGATAATGAAAATTTAAAAACAATGTAACTCAATTATAAAATGAGAGATACTAGAAAAAAATGAAGATGTGATATAATATGTTCAAAGTGGTATTCTCTGAATATATATACGCCACTAAATATGGAATAAATGGAGGCATATGAACTATGAAATGATCATTAGTTATGTTTTTCAAGATGTTGAAAAAAGATAAAGAGAGAGGGAGAGAGAGAAGTAATGGTGATTTTGATATATATCCCATAGGTACTTACTTAGGGTGAGTTTTTAGATTTTTTTAAATAGTTATGTTCATGTAGAATGATATGGTTTCTAGATACTATTTAATAACACATAGAGAAGAATAACACGTCACACAAGATAACTTACCTATAATCGCCAAGATGAAGACAAATCAATTATTACCCACAATATGGATTATTTTAAAGTTATATACACACTTGTGTTTTGGATGAAATCATTAATATTTGAGATACATTCATATATGAGTTTAATGGTTATAGCTTTCCTAGCTGTACTCATAGGGGAATTCTAATTATTAGTGCAGTTTTGGTGAGTTTTGGATCACACTAAGGATTATCCTTCCCACATTTGGAGGTGAAATTTATAAATTGAATTTCACTTTGGGTTGATGTGTGTTTGAATATGATGAATATAAATATAAATTATCCTAACTGGTGATGAAATATGATTTTAATGAAACTTAAAGAAACCCCACATTTTGGTTCCCCCTGTTAGTGATCACTTAGATCAATTATGTTTCTCAATAACTTATCTCCTCTTATAGTTCATTAATGATTCGATTGATATAACATTTATGTTTTATTTTATAGGTAACTGAATTATTTTATAAAATAATCAGATTATAATTATTATAAAACCATAAAACACATATCTTTCGATGAAATAAGACCCAATTAATGGTAGAAACATACACTATAATAAAAATTAATTTTACTCCATCTGATAAATGAACCCATAGTAAGAGCGGGGTGAATCTATATGGATAAATATTTTAATTTTAAAACCTCTCCAATTACCCCGGAATTAGTAATGGTGGCTAGATATCAATATGTTACTTGGTAAACTTTCATGAATTTATAATTTATAATAAAAAAAATAAACAGAACATAGGTTTATTTGTGTGGTCTAACCCCAATGTGGGTGACTATTGGAGTTGGTTATCAAGATCAAATTGTATTTCTCCTTTCCAAATTTTAAAATATAATAAATAACATATAACAGAAGAATTATTCATATAAATATCATTAATGTGATAATTCATTTAGATTAGTCATCACATAAAACCATTATAGCAACTATCCACTATAATGTTAACCTAATGATTATTTGAAAATATTATTACATGTATATCCTGTAGTATAATTAACATTTATTTGATAGGTCATAGATAATTTTAGATGATTATCTACTGTTGGATAATTTTTAATTTTGGTTTTTCGTATAATTTCCTCTCTTGCTTATCTCCAAGTAAAACTATCTTGAGGAAGGACCCACCAAGAAAAATCCCACATGTTTTTGTGTCATTGGATATTCTTATATATGAATGTGTATACTAGTCCATATAATTTATAAAAATCAATTCACTTCATGAATAATATAATTCAATATATATATATATATATATGAATCCTATCATGACACGACCTGACGAGGCTCGAGCTCTGACTCCCCAAGCTCACCTCTCATAGGCATGGGGTTGGCGACTAGTGCCGAGTAGGCTATCACACACATGGGAAGCCATAGAATATGGTACCTTCACACCCACACCCACACACACCTCCATGAAATAGTTCAGATATATATATAAAAACTGATAACTAAAATGCATTTAAACATTGATCCTAGACTAGGGTACAATAGTACAAAAAGAAAAAAAAGACATGCCCACCAACAAAAAATCAAAAAGCAATCCAACCTACTCAAATATAGAGGATCTATACCAAAAACATTCTAGTAATCTCCATAGTATGGCTCAGGTAAAAACCTTTTTCAGTCCAAAAATTATGCTCTTTCTACTCTGGGTTTGACTGTGACTCCGTCAAAGGAACTATAGTCTGCATAAGATACAACATGCATGGGAAAATCCCATGCAGGGGTGAGTATATGAATACATAGTAGGATTCCTAAAAACACAAAAAGGGAGTAACTGATAGAACTTATTAGGATCAACCCAGTTAGAGGGAAAACAATCGAGAGAGAAAATCCTTCTTGAACTATCTTCAGCTATATTTGACTAGTCAGGTCAACACCCCTTGCATGGTAATAAAATGACACACACCACATGGGCTCCCAGAACATACCCAGACATAATTTCTAAGTCTCATGGTCCTGACCATAGACCATCTATTATATCCAACTTTAAGTCTCAATGCACGCTCATATAGAACTCAACTAAGAGATTTCACTTTATCAGGAAAATTAACTAAAGACACAACCCACATATCCCACATGGTACTTATCTGTGAGGTCACACTTGATGGAAAATACCACGGAAGAAGTAACCAAGTGACTAAACCAAATCCAAATCTTCATGTGGGGGATCCCACTTAGGGTTCATAGGGGGACACTACAAACCCTAGTTGGAACAACGAACATAAAAAAATATCCTATAAAAGAATCAATGATCATGTAGAGTTGGTCACTTTGATTCCAAGAACTCATCCCATACAAAACATCAGAGTAGATCACATAAGGATGAATTGGATCTAGATACTTAGATAAATGGTCTATTTACAAGGCTCACTAGGGGCTCCATCCACTTTTGTAAAAAGAATCCTTGGTAGAGGATCGATTCTCTGGTAAATATTGGTAACACAAATTCCAAGAACCCTACCATAGAAACATGAAAGAAGTGATAATTACGCCGAGACTCTTGAGGTGAAATATGCTTCAAATCCATTGAGTCTATTGTTGAATAGGATTGATAAAACTCACTCAATATAGTGGGAATCACCCACACTGAACATAATCAATGTAACAGAAGAGGGGTCACAGTCCATCAAATATGATGTGATGAAAAAATGATCAATGAAAAAAGACTAAGGGGACCCACTCAAACCTACCAGTCTAAACGTCACTATCAATGACCAGGGGGACTCACTCACCCCATTCATAAAATTTGTCTCTAACCCAAATGGACCACATTATAATTCATTTAAACTGAACCACCAAGTACCAAAACACGGACACCATCACATTCTATAAGGAAAACTACCCAGGGTAGGCTACTCATGTGCCTGAATACGAGATATGAAGGAGGAGTTATGGGAGGCAGAATATCTCAAAAGTATCCTCAAGAACCAAAATACATGAAAAGGGGTACACATGGTGTGTGATCCCACCTGAGTACCTATCCATGTAACTCTTATACATGGGTTTCCAACCCATATAGTAGAACATGGTGTGTGAAGTAAGAACACGATGTTTCCTACTTCACCTAGCCCCTAACCGTGTTTATCCTTTAGACAGACCGTCGAACCATGACCTATATGTGTCATACATCAAATAATAAAAGGTGTGTTTGGTTTATATGACCACATGGATGTGTGGTTTACCCATTTTCATGTACCAACCTTGGGTCTGTGTACTTTTTCATGTTCTTTTACATATCCATGTACTGCTACATGGATAACCTATTAGTTTTCCATGAACACAAAAATTGGAGTCCCTACATGGCGTGTAACCCTTGGTACACATCGTGTAGACCCCAATATTTTATCTTCCCTAAACGGGAAGAACACATGGTGTGTAGGACTGTTTTACACAATGTGTAGATGGAAAAACCTTTCAGAAATTACATACAAACAACCTACATTGCCCCAATTCATATAAAAACACATAGATCAACCAATGAGGGGTCCCTAAAAACCATATAAGGGATATAAAACCTTAAAATGATGCATAAAAATGGGTATTAGAACTAAAATATAAAATATCCTATCTCAATTGAGAAACGCTAATACTTTGGGTGCAGAATGAAACCTGAGACGCACTGATTCTTGATCTGGCAACGATCGCCATCAAAAACAGGAACTGGAAGCACCTTCTTTACTTCGTTCAAACATTGGTCAAAATAAGATGAAGAGGGGGAGAGGGGATTGTCTCCTCCTTCCATGTGCACCGAAGTGGAGAAGGGGTGAGGGTATTGTTTTAATTTTTATTAGAAACTATCCACTTAACACACCGACCCAACTTGCCTCTAACCCGAAACCCGATGTCGACAAAGTTTATGAAAAACCAAGGGTAAAAGGGATGTTATAAACTCAATATTCATCTCAAAAAATTTATCTTAGACTCTAATAAGGATTTATTAACATTTCAAAAAAACTTTTCATGCATGATAAAATATATTTAATAATTTTAATATCACCACCCGATGCTCTCCGACCCTTGTATTCCTATGCTGATCAGCGCCTTGCATCAAAAATATTTTATGAAATATTAAAAAATATTACAGGAAAAAATAAGAGTTGCTACATCCTTCCACATTATGTATTTTATTCCCCAAAAAGAAAAATCCCAGACACATAGGAATGGACCTAAGCTCTCAACTGGTACTCCCACGATAGTTAGCTCACAAAAGGTACTTATGCTATAAAAAACATGTACCATCAGAAAATAGAACACCAAAAGACCACCAAAATGGATCCTAAGGGTTATTGTTCTACCAATTGGCATGAAATCTATGGAACCTTAAAGAATAACCACACACCATCCATATCCCACCAAGTTAACACCATAAAAAAAGTGGCACATGTTTCCTCAACTGTGACAGGTGAAAAACACCAAACTCCAACCAGATTATTTACTAGAAGGGATAGAAACCCTGGACCTCATCAACTTAGACCCAAAATGAAAGATAGGGTTTACAAACCTTAGAGATATCCTGAAACCCCATCTAACACTCTAAACAATCAAAGAGGTATGATGCAACTGAACACAAGATCACATCGCCAAACACCCACATACACCTTTATTATTCTTACACTACCCCGAACGAGCCCCAATAAACCTCAAAAAACTCCAAAAGGATTATTAAAAAACCAAAATAGCACCAACTCATGGATAACAGGTTAAAACCCCATCTCACCATGTAACTAGTTCTAAAACCAAACCTCATAAGGTTGATGCACTCCCCACCTTAAGTAAAATACATTGAGAACACATCCACTGGATATCCCATCATGAGAGACCTCAAAAAAACCCATAACACCTAATAAAACGTTCTTACCACCTAGAGAACCAAAAATGTTGTCCAAGTGAAAACACTGGGTCTTACATGCACTTAAGAAACTACAAACAACACATGAAACTGACCTTGAAGTCATAGGTCAAAGTAACTCATCCACTACATCACGATACTATTTTCTTTCAGTAGTAGTGACTATCCCGGATGGATTTGTATCATGTATCAAAGATGTGACTTAGTGGGGGAAGTTTTCATCTTTCCTATTAATTTGAAACCCCAAAAAACCACATCACAACCTTCTAAAGTGACCCACATACAAGCTAACACCAAATACGGCAGGGTGCTAACGCACAACAAAGGCTTTCCAGATGCTCACACTGGGTCTTACCAGGCCCTATGATTCCCAAACACTCTCATACAAATGATCCGAACACATGATTATAAGGGAATCATCCACAAAACCTTGATATGATCCACTTTGGGCATCACTAACTCACCCACACATTTTTAGATCGCGTCACAAAAATGTGCCTCGATGGATGAAGGATCCCTCTTCCTCTTGAATTCGAAGAAAAAAACAACATAAATGAAATAGGGATCCACTAATGACCTATGTATTCTTAGAAAAAACCACAAGAATGAAACTAAAAGGGAATAATACCTCCAAACAGTTTCTATCAATCCTACAATAAGAATTATAAAAGACACAGAATGTACCTCTCTTCATTTGGAGCCTCTAGGTCAACACCCTATCATTCCTACAACATCCCAAGTCCCTATCCATTATCTACTTGATATTGGACTAGATCACCTAGGGGTAGTGGAGGTGAAAAATGATCAAAGATACAACCACCTCCTGACACTCTAGATCCAAAATATCTTCCACAACTCAGTGAACTGTGCCGAAAATACTACCATGACCAAGATGGCCCGTCAACCGACCCTCCCTCAGCAACACAGTAAGTTGGAAACCCTCTCTCAATATTCCCCTAGATTTCACAAGAATTGAATCTCTTCTCTATATACTGGTCAAAACCCTGATGTGGCTCATGAGTTCAGGCATGGGTATTCCTCCAAAAAGGAAAGTGCATCATGTGTTGCACTTGTGCTGACTGTGGGTTATATTTTACCTAGACATTCAGATAATTCTATCTCTAAACCTCACGAAACATGTGTAACCCCAACTTATCAACTTCCAATACCAATATATACATAAAAAAATCATTTTATTTGGCCACATACATCAGAACCCTCAGAGGTGGGTCTACATACTTCTCAATGTGTGGTGGATCTACCAGATATACAACTGGAGAAGAACCTACCTCGTGACCAGGCCCTTGCAAGGAAAACTCATCAATCATAAGGTTGAACTCCAAACTTGTCTGTGGAAATCTTGAGGGCTGTCATCATGAAAAATTCTTGGAAAAAATTAAAGATGCACCACAATTAATAATTTTATCTGGGGAGCTGACTCATGAAGGACAAGGAAACCAAAAACCCAGTCCTATATAATGAATTCACCATTATTTCCCTATGACCAGTTTCCTAATATATAGAGTCAAAAGAAAGGTTATTAGAGTCATGTTGAATGGATATGTCAGCCGCCTACACCAACACTGGGGTCCCAAGCCTGAAAACCAAACTCAAAACATTGTAACAATGTCTCTATGCAACCCAATCCAAGCTCACGACTACGGTCCCAAAGTGGAAACCCCATTTGATACCTCTTTTTCAAGTTCCGACCCAACGAGTCTTGAGCAGAGACTCCCTATTCCTACCTCCAATAGACAAGGGTTTTGATACTAGTTCTGAGTAGGCTATCATAAACATGGGAGGAATTATCTGAAGGTACATGTATGCACACACTCACATATAGATCCATGAAATAGTATATATATATATATACTTAAAACTAAAATGAATGCATGGATCTACCCAAAATAAGAGTAAAACAGTACCAAAAGGGAAAAAGACATTCCCATAAATAGAAAATTGAAAAGCTGTCCAACTTGCTCAGATGAAGGGATTTCTTCCAAACACCGACTAGTATGCTCCGTGGTATAGTTCTAGTCAAAACCATAGTTATTCTAGCTACTACGCTTTTCCTACTATGGGTCCTATTGGGACTCCGTCAATGGATCTATGATCTACACATGACACATAATGTGGGGGAAAATCCTATAAAGGGGTGAGTATAAGAATACCCAGTAGTCACCCCAAAAACCCAAACAAAAAAGGGAGTATTTGATAGGAATCAATGAGCTCCACCCAGTCATAGGGAACCCAATCAAGAGAAAAACTCCATCTCGAAGAATTCTTCACTATACTCTACTAGTTAGCTCAACACCCTTGGAAAGCCAATGAAACAACACACACCACGAGGACTCCTAGAACATACCCACATATAGTCCCTATGTCTCATAGTACTGAATATAGTATGTCCATGGTATCAAAATCAATTATCAATACATTCTCACAATGGTCTAATGAGGTACTGATCTCATATATAAAAAAGGCTCATACTTTAGGCCCTAAGGCTTAATATAGCCTTATAACACACACACCAAGAGCCTAGCCTTCCCTGATGGCATGAAAAATAAGATGAGACAAATATTGAAAACTCATAGCCATTGATCCAACATTGACATCCCAAATGGAACTCAACTGATATATTTTACTCTATCTAGAAAATAAACTAATGGAACAACATGACCAACCCTCATGGTAAATATCCAAGAGGGGTGCTTGACAGATAACACCTTGGTAGAATTCACCAAGTAACTAAAACTACATCAACTCCTTAGGTGGGGGATCCCACCAACAGTCCACTAAGGGACACTACAAACCCCATTTGGAACAACAATAAAAAAACAACTCGCATAACGAAAGATCAATGCCCATGTAGTGTTGGTCATGACGATTCCAAGAACCCCACCCAGGAAAAATGTCACAGTAGATCATAGAAGGAAGAGTCGGATCTCGATGCACATATAGAGGGTCTGCACCTAGGGATCACTAGGGGATTCATCTCCTAATGGAATAATCATCTTGGGAAAAGGATTAATGCCTAAGTAAATGTCGGTCACACTGTTTCCAAGATACCTACTAGGGAAACATGAATAGATGCGAGGATCACACTGGGACTCTTTGACGACACCTGATCCAAAACCACCGAGTCTTCTGTTGAAGAATATTGAGACAAATCAACCCATAATGTGGGAAACACCCACCCAGCATGTTTGAAAATCAGTCTAAGTGGGGGTACAATCATGTAAAGAGGAAGTGATACTGAAACTCTCAAAGTAAAAGTACTAGCAGGACCCAATCAACCCTACCGGTCCAAACAAAACTAACAAGGAATAGGGGGACTCACTAAACCCAATAGGTCATGGAATCTCTAACCCAAATGAACCACACAAAAACTCCTTCACACTGAACCTCCTATGCTGAAACTATGGCCACCATCATGTTCTATGCTAAAAACTACTTAGGATAGGATACTTTTAGGCCAGAATCTGAGCTATGAAGGAGGTGTTATGGGAGGAATAAGATCTCAATAAGATGTTCAAGAAGTACATAGAATGTAAAGGGGTACTTATGGTGTGTGAACTAGCATGAGCACCTAGTCTTTTATCCCTTTTACATGGTTTTCAAACACATATAGGAGTACATAATGTGTAAAGGAAAGTACACATCATGTCCCACTTAACCCGGACCCTGTCCGTGTTACTCCTTCACATGGCCCGACTAGATGGGACCCTTACATGCCTTGAATACCATACTATATGGCGTGTTTGTGTTATACATCCACCTAGTCGTGTGGTTTACTAGTTTGTGTGTACCGTGCCTTGTGTCGATGTACTTTGGTTGTGTTCTTTTACATGGTCGTGTACTGCTACATGGTTACCCTGTCCATTTTCCACAGTGACACAAAAGGGGTCCCTATACAGTTTGTAACCATTGGTACGTGACATATAGGCCCCAAAACATCATCTTCCCCAAAAGTTAAGAACACACGATTTGTAGGATTGGTTTACATGCCGCGTAGAGGGTAAAATCCATCCTAAATTCACTATAAATAGCCCGTATCACCCATGTTCCCCAAGAAAGGGTCCCTAATAGGAATATAGAGGATACAAAACCTTAAAACGATGCATAAAAAGGCGAATTAGGACTAAAAATAAAAATATCCAACCTTTTGGGCGAAATGAAGATAGTTCTGGTGTAGAACAACACCCAATGACACATTGATTTTCAATCTAGCAACGTTTAGTGTAAAAAACAAGAATTAGTGGAACCTCCTCACCTTGGTTCTTCAATTGGTCTAAGGGATAAGAAGAGGGAGAGAATGGCTTGGATTCTATTTTTGTGTGCACCAAAGGGGATATGGGGGTGAGAGTATTAATTTAATTTTTATTAAAACAATATCCACTTAACACCACCACCTGAGTCACCTTCACCAGACACTCGGTGTCAAAAAATTTTATGTCACACCTAGGGTAAACGTGACATTCTAGAACCAGTCATGGTCTCATAAATCTAATTTGAAACTCCACTCATGAGTTATTCATGTTTAAGACGAAACTACACATTCATGATTAAATATATTTAATATTTTTAATATCACCATGATGATGCTCTCTAGCCCTTGGATTCCAACACTAACCCAGTGTATAGCTTCAAAAATATTCTAAGAAATATTCCAAAGTATTATATGAAAAAACCTAATTCACTACAAATACTTTTATGGAATATTCTCACTGTTAGGTATAATACATTCCATGTATAATATATGATATGAAATTAATTGAATATGTGAATGAAGGATATCTCTATCCTGTATTAAGGGAAAAATATTTATTTGGACCTGTAATAGAGATAGAACTATAAAAAAAATATCCATGTCCAAATTTTTTATAGTCATGTTTATTTAATAAATCCAAATAAACAACAATCGACCATATAGGTTGAAGACACAAGTATACATATTGATACATGAGATATTGAATAACCATGTAATCATATTACATTATTGTATTTGTTGGATTGTTTTTTCTTAAAACATTATCTTTATTCTCTATGAGTTATCTTAAATTTAGATACACGATGACATGAGAATTTAGGTCATTTAACCTAATATAATTGTGAAAGTGGAAAATAGGGTCACACATTATGTGTATACATAATAAAAATTAATTTGATAGAAGATATTATTAAGAATAGATATTATTTTTGGAAATTGAAATAAAAATTATTAAGGTAGTTTTGAAGATATAAATTTAATCACATTATATTTGACTTTAGAAAATTTGAGTGTAATTTTATCGCATGATTATTTACTCATATGTTAATAAATTAATACATATTTATTCAATAGTTTATTAAATTGATTGATAAAAATTTGACTTTTTTATATTAATATTAAAATAAATATTTATCCATGAGTTTATTTATTATAGTATTGATTAATGTTTTATCCAATGATTAATATTTAATTTAAAATATTTTTATTCTTAATGTTTTCGTAAATTCCAGGAGATGATAAATGAGTTTAATTAAGGGTCCAATATAAATGACATATATATATTTTATTATTAAAATATATTTTATTTTACTTATTATTGAAATGATATTTCAATAGACACATTTCCTTAAAATAATAATAATAATAATAATAATAATTATTATATTTTTATTTTTCATGAGGTTTTACATAGATTAAATATGTAAATAAGGTCAAATGTTTCATTATAAAATTAATACAGTTAGGAATACATTCCCTATTATGTAATTGTTCACATGTTTTACTTATCCACAACTATGATATTAACTATATTATTATTGGAATATCTATAGGGATTAAATATTTCTCTCAATAGAAAATAATAATAAGAGAATTGATTTTTTGATCAATAGAGAATGACGTGAAGAACAAGTCTCATCTGATTTATAAATCATAAAAATGTGAATACCTATTAAATATTCATGGATAATTTATGGATAAATCAAGAAGAATTATCACTTTGATTATCCACTAAGATAACAACATATTAATAGTGCAAGTAAAGTAATAATTTATACGATTATCTCATTTAGGAGAATCGTTATTTTAAATTAATTAAATTTTTTAATGTAAATGATTTTATCTAAATGATACGATAATTTTTTCAACATTTTCATTGAGTTTTATTCACTGATATCCTTGAAAATTATAATTTTGGACCCCATACAACACATCTATTATTCCCCAGAACATTAAAATGGTATTACAACACTCACAATCTATTGTTTAATTATTTATATTTATTTGACCATTTTCATATATTGTTTATTTAGTTTTCAAATTTAAAATTAGCTTCAAAATTCAACAGTCATGATAACACATTAACTAAATTTTACATGTCCATAAATAATTCAAAAATTTATGAAAAATTCTTTAATAACACAACCATAGGTGACCCGGTTGATGGATGGATGACATAGGTATATGGTGTGTAACGTTTAGTTGAACATCATGTATCATAGGTCAACCACACAAGGAGTTATTTGAATAGATCATGACTCGATTTATTGGTATAATTTAGGGTCATTACACATTGTGTATTGACCACTAGTGCATAAAAAAAGTTTGATATGGAGTAGATGACATGTATCAAGGATATACATGGATTGTAATCCCATGTAGATTTAACAATTCACAAATATATGTGTTTTGTGTGTTTCTTAATGTATCATAATTACATGATGTACATTGATTTCTAGTTTAGGAATGCAACGATACATGGATTACACAAAGTATAGTATACATGTACATGTCATGTAACCTGTACCAACCGATTAAATTTATAAATCAAATGACGTTCAATGTTTTATGTAGGTTAACATAAGGTTTCAAAAATTCTATGTGAAATACGTAACAACATGATGTGTATAATTCAATATATATTCTTTATACTTAATTGACAACTACCGATGGTATACATTGCATAAATTATGACATGTTACTAGACACCATAGAGAATGCATGGTTGGGCCCACATTAAAACATGGTTTATATTTAATATTATTTCATATAATCTTATATAATGTGTATGTAATGCTATTAATAAAGTTAGTGAAAAAATATTTTTATTGAAGATTCTTATCTTTAAACTATTCGATTCTATAAATTTTATTTCAAAATTACATAAAATCTATATGTGTTCTCCCGAGTACACATCATTCACTCAAATAATTCCTTATCAAAATAAAATAAATAAATTAATTGGATATTTTAACATTATTAATGATCATATTTATATGTCTCAAAGATTGTTAGAATTTAATATTAAGATAAAGAAATAATTATATTATTTTTTAATTAATTAATAAAATCATCTAAATTTATATTTATTTTAATGAAGAGAAATAAAAAATGAAAATACTAAATGTATACATCATCACATTTTATGATAAATGAGAACCATCTTGTTATGTGTTATAATAATTTATATAATTAAAATATTTATTTAGTTTCATTAATTGTCAATTTAATATTTATATAAATTATGATGATCTATAATTCATCTCCAACTACTTGTAATAAATGTGATTTCATATCCATGTATTATTTTATATTTCCACAAACCCAAAATTCACTTCACTTCCATGTGATTAGGAATTCATAAAGGATGCAGTTCACAACTAAATGAGACTATTGAGAACCAATTATGAGGTGATTTATCAAATGAGAAACATAGGAGAAGGGAGTAATGTTGCAACTCATGTACAAAATATCCTCTTTGATTTGTTCCCCTTTGGGTGAATTATTGGGTTAACATTGATTGATAAAAGAATCAATATATAATATCCATGATAATATCACAAATTTATTTAAATTTATCTATAGATGGTTATTAATTTATTTATGTGTTGTGTGCATTATTGATTTATTTATTTAATCACAACAAAAAAATAATGAAATTATGATGCATTTTAGGATAATGTAAGATAATTTGTATTAGATTATTTTATCATGTATTTTAAATTATTTATAGATGATATTATATAATTTAATCAAGAAATATAAAAGGATAACATAAGATATCTTATACTAGTATGTGTATAAATATATTTATATTAAAATATTAATTAACTATATAAGATCCAAAAAATATTAAAAACCATGTAAAGAATAAAAAATTGTATTTATTGATAATTTTAAAAAAATCATCAAACAAAAAATCATTTAATAAATTCATAATCCTTTATTTAAGTAATTATGAAATCATAGTTAATGTATTATTCTAGTAAAATGCAATGGAATATTCAATTAGATCAGATTCATATAAAAGATATTTCACATATAGAAAAAAATATTAATGGTAGTTTGCATAGTCTATTAAATACAATATTTTGGCATGTGTTATGTGAATTCAAGAATAATATTTCATTATTGGGGAGATAGTTCAATAGATCAAGTTATTTTGAATTAAATATGTTTATAAGAAATAACCACATAAATACCGTTAAGTAATCTTCATGGCTACACTCTTTTCTATGATAAGGAAATATGGACCATTTTCATAAGAATATTTACTAAACTACATATTTAAATTTCAATGGAAAGGGTTATTCACATATGATAATATAGTGAGAGGCTAATTAACTTGTTAATTATTTCATACTTTTTAATAATGATAAATAATAACTAAATCATCTTTTATTTTCTACAAAAAAATTCATATAAGATGATCTGATAATGTATCTTGTGATCTATATTAGAGAAGGATAATATCTATACTTATAATAACATCAAGGAGTGGTAATGGAATGTTTGAATTATACTAGTCCCCATATGGAAATTTTATATACTGCAATAAACTTTTCATGTTGAGCCATATAGAGAGGAAATTGGCGTGGATAAAAATGTATTCTAAATGCGCATGGATGATACATTGGATGTCGAATGCCCCAAGCTATTATCCAATAATAGTGATCTCTAGATTCATCATGATAATTTGGATTCATAATCATTGAAACCTCATCTCTATGATCACTATCATGATAATGAAAGGTCGGATAGGCCTAAAATATCTATGGAACTCTTTATGTTGAAGACATTTTATGGAATCCATGCTGGACCTCTAAATGTAATGATTATAAGCTACCCATTGTGTTCATATATTCTAACATTCAATCTACACATGGATATTTTCATAGATCCCTCCAATTCTCACTTATATGTGGATTATCTTGTTTTATTGTGAATATAAGCATGCATTTTATAGAAAAGCCTCTACTATAGAATCATATAGTTATTTTCCATATGAATAAAAGAATAAAGTGGGAAAAATAATTTTTTCTTATGGTTAATTAATAGAATGGAAAGGAGAATGAGACTATGGAATTTACTAACTCTCTAAGGAAATCATATTTCTCATTAAATACGAAAAATATTGAATGAATGGTTAAGTAATATAATGTTGTTTTATTTTCTTGTGGTAAGAAGGGTCAAATGAAATAAAATTTTATTCAATAAATATGCATGGGAAAGATTCAGGTATATTTTTTATTAAGTGAAATTAATAATTTTCAAAAAATTATTTGTTAGTTAGAGATTTTAATTCATGAATTTTTATTAAAATATAAAAACTATGTAGATCCATGAATATTGTTATAATCAAGGTGTATTATCATACAACCAATAGATTTAGACAATATATACTAGATATAGGAGGCTAAGTTCTCAGCATAATAGTTGTGAATGGTTTTAGCAATGAAAAATAGTTATTATAATCCTTATGTGACCAATGACATTGTTCCAATATCCATATTATACAAGTATTATTTATTTAATTTTCAGAAAAATATAATTCTACTTTTATAAATTTAGATAAATTTATGCTATGGTATATCATAATAATGTGTTGTCCATTTATCATAGAAATAAAGGAAAATTTCTTGTAAAATATTAAAATATATTAATTAAATCATAATAAAACTATAAAAAAATATTGATTATGTAATGTAAATAAAAGTCCCTAAAATTATTTATAAAATACTATAAAATCATAATTTCAAGAGTTCCTAGGTCTCATATCCATAATGAATTATGGTTTCATTAAACCGTACACTAAAATCAAAGCCAAGTTACCCAAAACATAAGAATTATTCTTTCTTTATAATTATTGACTCAGGAAACCCAATTCTATCACATTATTTTTAGTGGAATACCAGAAAAACGTGAGAAATGATTGATTGATTTTATTCAATCCAAGTAATGAACACTCAACAATATCATTGGATTTCGAATTATGTCAATAAATAAGATAGGAATTTGTTATATGTCAAGAATGATAACAAATATAATCATAATTTAGTAAATTTAGTAATTGGATTTATGTGTGGATATATTCCTAATATATTTTATTTTCTGGTAATGATTGGATTTATATAATTCCAATAAATTTAATTTATTATAAAACTAATATGATTAATCCCTGAATATAGTAATCATCATGGTAATTATATAGTTTATTTTATAGAAAAAAATTAATGTAATCATGGTTATAATATTATATAAAAATATCATAAAAATTTGAAGTCTATAAGATAATTATTCTCTTATCATTGAGAAATGATGGATCATAAAAACATAGTGAAAATAATCCTGAAATCATAACTCTAAAAACATATATTAGGGATGTGTATTTTTAATATTATATTAAATATTATCTCCATTATCACATGAGAGTTGTTTCATTCTAGTATATCCTCTATGAAATCAAATTCATTGAAAATAGACATTGAAATAAAATTTTAATTACTCATAAAAATATTACTTTAAATCATCCATGATTAAATCCCTATTTTATTTTCCCTTATATTTCCATTAGTATTTCTACACAAAATTAAACCAATTTTATTGTTTAATTTAAAATATTTCTAAATAATATTTATTCCATGTATCAATAAATTCATTCCCATCAATTTATGTAAAAAAATACTTTTCAGTTGTTATGTATTAATTTCCATATTTTTTTATTAGGTAATATTAATTCATCATTTCATAATTCATTATATTGTTCATTCATGTGGAACCTGAATCCCATAATATTTAAATCATGAAGGAAAAATAGTTTATATCAGGTGATAATAAATGATTTTTCATCATACTATTTCTTATAATTGTATATTTTTTGATCTAATGAGATAATTAATGTATGATTTTGAAATTTTTTAACATTAATGTTACTATTGTTATTGCTACATAATTCTTAAACCATACAAAAAAACTAGATAAATAAAAATCATACCTCAAATATCATATATCAATATGACTTTATAATAACTTCATATATAAGAAAAACATGTATACATTATATCGTACAAAATAAAAATTACTATTTTAGATAAA
The DNA here is from genome assembly GCA_963277665.1 of Viscum album. Lineage (NCBI taxonomy): Eukaryota > Viridiplantae > Streptophyta > Magnoliopsida > Santalales > Viscaceae > Viscum > Viscum album. The sequence goes on from OY728136.1 coordinate 878,276,433, forward strand.
AATAATTCAATCTTCACATTTTATATTCATCATAAATGAATATTTATCCTTATAAACATGGTATGTAAGATAAACCCATTATAATGTCATAACTATTAAATAAATTAATATTATCTCGATATTTTAAAAGAAAAACTAATCTCCATTAAATGTGTTTGTGTAAGATCAATAATAACTATAATTACATGAATTGTAATCATTCATTATAATTAATAATTATATATATAATAACAATTCTATATTGTTAGAACATAATTAAATAAATGAAAAATGAATATTAAATTAATGATAAAATATATAAATAATTAAATAATTAGACCCATGTAATAACAAAAATTAATAAAAACTAATAATAATAATGGAAAAGAAAAAAAATTATTGGCGACATGTAATTATCAAAAAATGTAAATTAATGATGAAATATGGAATTATAAAAAAACATAAATCAAAGAGGGAATATATATTTACTTTTTAAAAATAAATGAACTAAAGGGATAGTTAACATTCCACATATTTTTTATAATTACAAAACTTAATTAGACTCTCACCCTTTATGTAATATGAAAAAAGATAATTTAATATATACCTAATTAAAAAGGATTTATATTAAAATAAAATTAGATAGTTTATATAAGTAGCAGTTTAGAATTAATTTAGGTGATTCTCTCTCCTTATGAAAAATAATCTATTAATAGTCAATAATTGATAATATATTTCATGAAATATTATATTATTTTTAAATGAAAAAGGAAGCATCTTCAAATGTCATAAATAATAAAAATTTAAATTAATTTATTTTTAAATATTAAACTATCTATATAAACTCCCCCTTAATTAAAAATTTCATTATGAAAAGATATGGGAATATATTCCCATGATATGGTATCCCCTGTAAAATATTTTTAATTATAATGTGGTATGAAATATATTAAATAATTCCATATATTCGTAAAATAAAAAAATAAGAAATAAAAATTTTATCATATGATAGTATTAAAAAATTAATAATGAAATGAAATTGATGATAATTTATCAAATAATAAATTATATACAAGATACAATAATATATTGAAAATTAACATTCATAATAAATTAATCATCTTTTCCTAGATATATGTACATAATTATTTTTTTAATATCAAATATGTAGATAACTATGCATGATTTATAATCATTTCATAATTATATCTCAATTAATAAAATAAAAATGATATGTATTGAGTGGATTTATTCATATATAATCTTGTTAGTGATATGTTATGTTAAACTGATGTAAAATATCCCTAATTTCAATGTGATGACTCATGAAGTACTTTAAAAGGAAAAATTCTCTTAGTGTATTTGTGTCAAATTGGATTTCTAATGCTATTAATCAAACTATAGTTATTTTACCTAATTCATAAAGATAAATTTGAATGGAAATTATATAATTTAGTATCATTCACTAGAATTATTTTATAACAACCAAAAAACCCTTTTATATGTAATAGACATTAGTGGTAGAGAGAGAAACAAAATACATCTTATTAATATAAAAACATAATAATGATTTATCTTTCTTGTTATGAGATCCACTTTTAAATTTCCTATTGTGTTGGAATCCTCAAATGATGACATTTGAATAGACTGTCAGTACTCAATATACTTATTTTTTATAGATCAAACCAATATTCATCATGCCTTTGTGATATCTTCAAGAAATATTAATATCTTTGGGGTGATATTCATTTGGATGGTATTATAAATGATCAAAAAGTTTAACATTGAACAGAATGTATGATTGAGTCACTGTAAGGTATGGAAGGCTCAAAATAATACATTGATAATAAATGTTTTCTATTATTCTAATGGTTTCATTCAACAATAACATACATGAAGTAAACATAGTTGTATATATTTCAATAATACGATCCGTACAGAATCATTAACAAATTTCCCTAGTTTATTTCCTTCCCATTAATATATTTCCATCATTTATTTAATCAATTTTAAAACATATAAATTTTTTACTCACCCAAAAAATTCTATTCAAATTATTTTATAATTATGTATAAAAATAAAATATAGTGATATTACATAGTTCATCGAAATATGAAATCACCATCCATTATTATTTAATCTATAAAATAATTTGAAATATGTTTATAAAAAATTCAATAACTCTTCAAAATATTGAATTCATTATATTATATAAATTTAATATACCGATATTTTTATGATTGTGGATTTTTTTTCAATCCATAGAGTGCCTTACTTAACTAAATTACATGTTTTGGGAATTTTGAATTATCAAAAACAAGAGGATATTCAATATATAACTTTTAAAATATAAAAGAAATCATGAAATAACTCTTAACATGTGTTGAAAAATATAAAAATTTAGATCTTTTTTGAATTCAAAAATGATTATTATAGATTTAGGTTATGCTACTACGGAAATGTTATCTCCATAATCAATTACTTCTACCAAATTATAGAATTTTTGTCATGGACTAGCATTCATTACAACTATGATTCTCTACTAATCAATATTATTCCTAAAATCAAACATATTAATAATATGGTGATGGACATAATATCCTCAAGAAAGTGCCTAAACATCATTTTTATTGAATAAATTTATTTATTCATTCAAAAATATCACCAAATTGTCAACATTAATTGCACTGTAAATTGTTTAGGGTACTCAGGGCGATACAAAAGCCTCATCCTCATATTTATTAAATATAAAAAATACATTTTATATATAATATTGTAAATATAAAATAATATTTTTTTGGACGATGATCTTTAGATCTATCATATCTTTTTAATAATGGGAATTATAAAATTTCTTTTAAAACATCAGTATCTAGTGATAGAGACGGAAAAATAATTGTTAATTTTTCTATGCTATACTGAAAATCATCAATATGTTGTTTATATTTTTTAAATTTATTGTTAAAAGTGATGTGAAATGATTTATCTATGTATTTGGTAAACTTATTGATGATCGGGTCGGAAAAATAAGAGTTAGAGTATCGATGGGAAATGCATTTTGATGATTTGTTGTAAAAAATTCCTTAGTTATCGTTGGTGTTAAAAATATAACATTTCCATCCTATAAAATTTAAATAACCAAAATTTTGATTCTTAAATTTATAGTGATCATTATGGGTATCCAGAAGGAAGGTTCTTACAAATAAATAGTAAAGATTATAACAAGTGGTATTCCCCACCTCATCATGGAATTATTTAGAATTTTTGAATTTATTTATGGGTGTTCTTGTGATTAGTTTTTTTTGTTATGTCTTTCAAAAACCCCAATTTTATTAGAATATATAATAGGTTAAAATGAATGATCATATCCTTGAAATAAATAATCAAAATATTTGTTTGGCAACTCTTAAATATGATCACTCCAAAAGAGTGTGATTATATAAAATTTTTAATTTTCAAGTTTGTTTCTAATTTTACTAAATTAAATGAAAGACTCATTTCTCTATAAAATGAATTAAAAACATGTATATCATGTATAAAAACATTTTATTACAATTTTTCACCACATATAATAGAACATGGGTTAAAAAAAAGATTTTAGTAAAGTAGATCTTGGTTGTACTAAGTTGATACAATAATTTTGAATTTTTATAGGGATTTGTGTTTCTTAATTCCTTATAAAGGATCGTAAAAAAATATTTTTTTAATTCACCATAGGTAAAACATATCATGGATGATTATGACTAAGCATGGTAGGAGTTTTTTGGGTTACAATGAACAATACATATATGCCAGAGATGTTTCACACATTTATTTATAGTCAATCATTTAACCTATTATTTAAAAAGTGATTTTTTATTACTAAAAAATAAATTTTTAATATTATATTAAATATATAAAAGTTATCCAATAAAATCATCTACATTTAACATATTATTTTCAAATTATAAAATAAAACCAATATAACATAATTGAACAATTATTATAAAAATACATTTAAGGCCATCAATATATAAAACATATTTAATGGTAGACAAATTAATAAAACTAGTTATTCTTACACCTATGATCTTACTCCACTAGTTGTCAATAAAGAATACAAGTCTATAATAATGCATCTTCTTGTGGTTTAAACATGATTGATTACTACACTTATGAATATACCATTGATAATCCATGTACCACTTAAATCCATATATTTTTCATTAAATTTAACTTCTTGATAAAAAATACTTAATGTAAATATATTTTTACTCAAGATAATTTTTGGCCTCTATTTTTAGTCATAATTCATACTCATGATGGAAAATATAGTTACATATCAATATGATGTTGAATTATATCATTGAAGGCTGAGATTCACATCAAAGGAGGGAGGAATTTTTATTCAAAAGGGAAAATGGGAGGTCATTGATTTTTGAGATAGAAACTAGAATCATCGTATAGGAAGGATGAATGCATTGATTGGTAGTTTATATCTAGATTAGTTGGGATAACTTCAGGAATACTTCATTCCATTTTTTATAATTTGAAAGATTTTTTATGGTTGAAGTTTCTAGTTTACCTCCTAAGATAGTGGTGAGTTCCCTATAGAGGTAGTTCCAAGAGATACACAAGTATCCATTCCCCCTTATAGGGTGTATACTGATGAGTTTAAGGAGATCAAGAGGAAACTATGTGACTTAGAGAAAAAGGGGGCTATACAAGATAATACTTTTTTTGGGGTTTACTAGAACTTTTTGAAAAAGGGATGATAGTAACCTCAGGATATGTGTGGATTATTGAAAATTGAACATGTTGATAGTTATGAACTGATATCACTTACCCTAGATAGATGTATATTTGACTATCTCTGGGGATCTTTAATATTCTCAATGATTGGTTTCAGTTTGGGTTATCAATATTTGTGGGTTCCTCCTATAGAAAAACCTTGTATAGTTTTTTGTAGAAGTTATGGTAAATATGAATATCTAGTTTTTTCATTTGGTCTTATGAATGTGCCAACAGTTTTTGCGATACTGATGAACCATGTTTTCCATCCTTATCTGGAGTCTATTTTGGTTGTTTTCATGGATGATATATTTCTATATTCTCAAAATTGACACAACCATGACAAACATCTTGAAATCATTCTGTAAACACTAAGAGAGAATCAGTTATATGATGATATCACAAAGTTCCACTTATATATGGAAAAGATTCACTTCATTTGTTATATTATCTCAGAGGTAGGAGTATCATTTAACCAAGATATTATGAGAGATATTTTTTTCTTGGAGAATTTGAAGAATATATTTGATATACATAGTTTCCTTGGGCTTTCCCGTTGTTACATGCCTTTCAAAAAGGACTTATCATGCTTATCATCACCTCTTATGGGCATAAATAAGAAGTTATGAAGTTTATTTGGTCACATACCTTTGAAACAACCTTTTAGAAGATGAAATGGAGTCTTTCTTTAGTAACAAATTGATTTTACAAATATGGTTAGGAGAAACAATGTGTATTGTGTTGCATCAGGTATCAATCTAGGAGAAATTTTTATGAAGGTAGAAAGAGTCATGGTGTAAGGGTATCCTCAATTGAGTCCACATGAGAAGAACTAACTGACACATGATGTAGAGTTATCCATTATGATACATTACTTGTACTATTAGTGGCATTTTATTTTGGGAGAGAATTTTGTTGGGTACACATACAAAAAAATGCACACATAAATATATAATTGGTGTGATTTGAATCTTATACAATGAAGATGGGTTGAGTACCTATAGAATGTTTACATCAATCATGCCTATATGCCTGTTATGAGGAATTTGGTGGTTTCTTTGTTGAGTAATAGAATGTAGATACGTGATGTTCTAGAGTAAAGTAGTGAGTTTAATATAATGACCTTTTTAAGAGATGCACCTGGAGGTGTAGGATTATGAACAGAATAATTTTATATCATCTTTAATAGTGAATTCAACTCTTTTGTATAAAGTGAATATGAGACAGTTATCTAATACTGAGGGCTTAATCCTATGAGAGACTATAGTAGGTGAGGACCCAACTTCTGGTTAGACATTGGTTGAGGATAAAATTCTTCATGTTCATGGTTTCATATGGGTTCTCGTAGACATAAATGAGGATATTATGTGATATTTTCATTACTCAGTTTCGAAAGTGCATCACGAGGATACCAAGATCTACTGAGACTTTCATCGCCAGTACTGTTGGGAAGGTTTGAAATATGTGGTAGGTGGTTTTGTCATGAGGTATCACACCTATTTCTAGGGGAAAGCTGAACATAAGTGACAAAATAATCATTTACACGAGTTACCCATTCCTAAGTGTGAATGGGAATATGTTGTGTTGGATTTCATGATTCGGTTACCGAGGTCTCCATGAGGTATTGATGTTGTTTGGTTTATTGGGGATATGATAACAAATGTCTCGCATTTCATGCCAATTAGAGAGCAATTTTTAGTAGATGAGCTTGGAATATTGTATATCCATGAGATTGTATGACTTCATGGGGTTCCTCATACCTTGGAATCAGATAGGGATAACCATTTTACATCTCAATTTTTTAAGATTTTATAGAGGTAATTGAGTTCACTTATGCCTTTAAGCCTAAGATACCACCCTCAGATTGATTTCTAGTCAGATTGCACAATTCATGTTCTTGAGAACATGCTTATAGAATGCTTCATAGTTTTTGGGGGTTCTCGGGGGAGGAATATATCCCTTTTTAAGTTCACCTATAAAAATATATATCAGGTGAATATATAGATGGAACCTTATGAGGATTTGTATGGTAGGACATGACGATCACCCATGTGATGGTTAGAGGCAGGTGAGGCAGCACAACTCATACTACATCTCATGTGGGATTCTTTATAGAAGTTTCATCTTATCAAAACGATGATGGAAACTACATAGTATAGATAGAAATCTTACATTTCTCACCATTGAAAAACTCTAGAGTTCTATGTTTAGAATTTGGTCAATTTATGTGTCTCGTTGTGGTTGGGACACAAATGAAGTAAGAGTTAGGGAATGATTTCATCATGATATATCAAATCGTTATAGATAATTGGGGGTGTCAGGATGGTAGAATATCGGTCGTGGATACCTTATAAATATCAAACCCTTCACAACATATTCCATGTATCTCAATTTCACCATTATCACTCAGACCAATATCATACTCTCCATATAGAAAAGGTTGAGCTACAGGTTGATGTCGTAACATCCCTCCTGGGTTCCACTAAATAGCTCCCCAAACTAGTGGATCACATGACCTCATGCGCATCTCCCTATAATCTAGAGGCTATCATCTATAATTAAAGGCCTAATGTATATCTTTAATGATATTATTCTATCTTATCATTGTGTCACATAGTGGAATAATAATAATAGTGAATAGAGGAAGTAGTAAATCATCTATAAAGATAATAAGCATCCCTAAATGTACTAAATAATAAATTCTAAAGGTAATATCATACAAAAAATGGGTTTTCATGTCATGTCTATGTAAACTAGGGAAAAAGGTAAACAAGAAAACTAGTATAATACATATATCAAAATACCAAAATAACCAAAAAAGAACAATCCCAGCTAACATCCTGGTCATTTCTCAGCCCTATGATCCCCTACATCTAAGAATCAAAAAATTCAAGTATCGTACAATGAGAACTTTCCTTAAACCCTACCTACAACCAAGATGTCCATCTAGATACCCAACCGTGGCTTAAACATGGTGTGAGAGAACACTCTACAGGGAACCACCAATGGTGCCTATAACAAATCCATTATGTGGTATATAAAAAACAATTGTGCAATATATAACATGTATAAAAGTACTGAAAGTAAAATTATTCATGTCAAGTAGTACTATATGGACCTCCAAGGCTCTCTATAAGAAATAGTTAAGCTCCTATAAATAAGGTGAATGCTAAATGTTGAAATAAACAAGTGTAATATTTTCCATCCTACAAAATAGATTTGAATACCCATACCAAGGATATATATATATATATATATATATAGAACATTCCAAAATATAAAAAATTACCTTCCTATATAATCCATTAATAAATATTACCACTACCACATTGTATAATCCATTGTACAATACTCACCACATCTGAATTGTATAATCTAGATCATCCACAATGGTAGTGTCATGTAACCAAAAGTGTCAAACCATGGAGGGTTTTATCCAAGGAATTGAAGACCAAGAAATCCATGTTGGTTATTAGAGCATATTTATGGTAACTCGATAAAGAGTTGTGTGGGGTCTATGGAGCCTGTCAACAGACCATGTCCATAAAATATCCCATGAATTCTAAATCCAAGGGGTATCAAGGCCCTAAAAATTTTACAGAATTAGGTTATAATTAGAAATAAGTCCAAGGAATCCACTATAATAAATAAGATCAATGGGGTAAATGTCCATTGAATCATTAGAATCAGGATCCTTGGAGATCATCCAAGGAATCCACAACTATTTCAATTCATTAATAAAATCATTAATCATTCATAAACATTCAAATTCCACGATTTCATATAACTCATTTCAAGAATATCTAATTAAACAATTTAATCAACAGAAAACACATGCCATCACATGTCATCATATAACCCGGAGGCACCAACTCTATCCTACAAATCAATTCAATTATCATTTTTTTTTAAAATTTATTCCTCTAAATTTGAAATCTCACACACACCCAAATGTATTATAACATAGGAAAAAATCAAAGGACCACCCCATGGGTGGGACAGGATGAGGCTAAACAACCTCCAACCATAAATTGGCACTCAAGGGGATACCTAATTGGACCCAAATTCATCAAATTTATTCATTATTTTAATTTATGGGGAAATTATATAAATTTTAGTGTGTATCACATCCATGGAATCTATAAATAGAAAAATTGCAATGGGAAAAGCTATAGACCACCTAAGGTAGGTCCATAGTAGAGAAATCATCTAGTATCGATGTCTGATTTGGTCCATATCTGAAGAAAATTCTATTTGGAAGAAATTATTAGAAAAAGGACATATTAGCTGGAACCAAAATAGCATATCTGATACTAAGGAAAATGAATAATAGTAAAAGGTGATTGAGGTAATCATTGGTTCAGATCTAAAGATACTAGAAGTCTTCTATTCAAATTCTAGTCAGGGAAATGATGAGAAATATATGGATTGAGTATCAAGGGAGGTCATAATTCCAATAGGTTTTCCATATGAGGAATAAAAGGAAGAATTATAAGTTATAAAGATTTTATGGGAAAAAATAATTTATCTTCAACAACATAGGGATACATTATTCAACCATGAGGTTGTCCAAACTATGTGCGAACCATGTGCCCTTGTCAGTCTTAAGGGGACTCTCTATGGTATCTTGTGTATGGTTTGAAAAATAATGTGAATACTATGAAATATACAACTTTGAAAATAATATATCATTTCACATGAGAATGAACCAAAGGTTTCATGGTTTCCTAAAACTATTCAACCTTCTGCACCCCTCTTTTCAACCTCCTATAGTTAGAAGTAACCATGCGTCTTATCCCATACAATTTTTTCTAACCATTGGTCCCTCTTTACTTTTCAATGAATTAGGGATTCCGGATCTGAACAATCCAAACCCCCATGAATAATCCCATGATCGCATTGGGAAAACGAATTAGGCTAAAAAGAAGGAGTTAAATCAAAAACAAAATATCCATACCACATAGGAAAACTTTTGATCTTAAAATCTTACCCATTTAATAATTATCTCCCCAAATTTACCTACCAATGGTGTTCATGAATTTTCTGATAATAACTCTAGCCACTAAGCATGTAAGTCAGCCTCCCTCTCCCAAGTCTCATCCTATAAATGACCATGATTCCATAGAACATGTACTAGAGGAACTAACAGAACTTAAAGAACCTTCGGGATCCTTTTAATGATACAAATAGAATAATTATCAAAGGACACAACAACCTAAATACCTAGTTAATCCATGTATAATATTTTAGAAGAGACTGATTGATAATGGAAAAACTAAGATACATGGAAGATTTCTTGCAATTTTTTATACCTATAAGGTAACTACAATGGATAGTAATCCTACCAAAATATCACTAGAATCTAGAACAACATGAAATATCACAGTGAATGCTTAATAAATATTCTAATACATATATGTCCTAGCCTTGGCGAGATATACAAAAAGACCAGATCCCTAACCTCATGTTCTAGAGGTTGTTGATGGCTATCAACATAATATTTATGTCTATACTTTTCAGTATCCATCTTCTTTCTGATCAATTGGTCCTCATTAAAAGTTTCATACATGATATGGTGTCCCATTAAAGATGGATCTCCTACCTCTAATTATCATTGGGATGATTTTCATGGCCTACCATACAATTTCTTACAAGGTTCAATATGTATCATATCATAATATCTATTGTAGGAGAACTCAACTAAGGTTATATGCCTCTACCATGAGCTTGAAAAATATAAGATGTATACTATCAGCATATCCTCAAGAAACTAAATCATGTGATTTGACTGGCCTTTAGTCCAAGGGTGGTATGTTGTACTTAGAAGCAACTATATACCCAAATCCCTCTTTATGTTCTTTAAGAAATGATATTTAAATTGAGTCTTCCTATCTAATAATATGTTTTAAGGAACACCATGAAGTCATACTATCTCATTCATATAAAACCTCCAATGTTTATCTACTAAGAATGTATCCCTAATGGGAAGTAAATGAGAAACCATCATGAGACTATCCATTACAACCCACATTGAATCCCTACCTCAAGGTGTCCTCGGTAACCCAATCCTGAAATCCAAAACAAAATCATCCCATTTCCATTTAAGAATGGGTAATTACTATAAAATCTTAGGTGGTTTCTAGTTTTATTCCTTCACCTACATATAGGTGGAACCCCATGTGAAAAAACCAGCCACATCACATTTCATCCTCATCCAAAAATTCTGACGGTGTAAATCATGATACATCATGGTATCATCAAGATTTATCTCCCAAAATAGATCATTAAACTCCAAAATAAGTTCCTTCCGTATGTGTTCTAAAACTGAATCATGATAATGAATACGATGAATCTCATTTTTACCTATAGTCCAACCATGAGGTGGGTCCTCACCTGCCACACATTCCCATTGGACAAGGCCCTCTACATCAGATAACTATATCATCCTCACTCAATCTATAAAAGTTGATGTCACTGCTAAGGATGAGATAAAAAATCAGCCAAAAACTATTTAACACCTCCAAGTGAATCTCTGAAAAAAAATCATAATTTGACACTCGCTATCATCTTTTAGAACCTCCTATATCTCAGTCCTCCTACTTCATGCATCAACAACTGAATTTCTACTTCTAGGTTTATAGGAAATCAAAAATTCAAACAAATGTTGGTACTCAACCCAAATTAAATTCCTAAAACGTTTATCATGATATGTATATATGTTCATGGGGTTTTTTTCTATGTATGCAAAAAACACTCTCCCTATACATAATTACTCCAATAACACAAGGCATGTTCAATAGTGACTATCTAGAGATTGTCTGCTGGGTAATTCCTATCACATGGCCTTAACTGGTGAGACTCGTACACCATGACTCTATCCCCATGCATCAAAACTAATCCTAATCCAATACATAGTTCATCATGATACAGGGTGTGTATCCTACCCAGATCTGGTAGAATATGGACCGAAGCTAAATTAAGTCTTTATTTCAACTCCTAAATGATATCTCATAGGTATCTATCCATACAAACATCACACCCTTATTATTAAAACCCATAATTGTTTCTTCCAAGAATGATAAGTCCAATATAAAATTCAAGTAATATCCAGCTAGTGATAAGAAACTCCTTATGTCATAAATGTTCTGGGGATTCTCTAAAGAAACTATAGCTCTCACTTTTTTTGGGTCAACTAATACTCATATCATTGAGATAATATAACATCGTAAAAGAATCATACCCATACCTTAGTGGAACTTTGTGAGATGATCATATAACTAATTCTATCTTAGTGTATCCAAAATTACCTCAAGATTTTTGGCATTTCAATGTCAATTTTAAGAATGAAACATGATATCATCCAATAATACCAATACAAAAACATCTTGAGAAGGATGAAAAAACTGGTTCATCGACACCATGAAAATTACTGGCATTTTTGTGATACTGAATGACATAAAAAAATATTCATATAGACTAGAAGTACTAGGAATTTTTTTATGAGGTATGTCTATTGGTCTAACACACAATTGTTGATAACCTGATCTAAAATCAATATTAGAGAAAACTTGATCTCCACAGAGATGGTGAAATATATCATTTGTCTATTGAAAGAGATATCGGTTATTAACCATCGAATGGTTCAATTTACAATAATACACACATATCTCAAGGGTACCATATTCCTTTTTCATGAAATAGATAGGAGAACCCCATATCGAATTATTGGTTTGTATAAAACCCATTATCTATAAGTCCCTTCATTGAATCTTCAGTATATACAACTCTGTAGTAGCCATCATGTATAGAGGAATGGTTACTGGTGAAGCTCATGGAATTATCTTGATAGAGAAATAATCCTATCACTTAGAATTTAAACCCAAAAATGAATTTGGGAAAACATACCAAAAATTATCATCCAGTAGAGGAAAGTCTTCAAAACATGACCCCTAATCATACAAATATAAATATGAAATATGGGTTTTCACCCCACCATTCCCATGTGCTCAGGTCATGCATAGAATTATTGGACATGAAATTCACCATTTTGAACAAAAACTCTACCATCTGGTGATGTAAAAGACAACCTTTAGTTATATATATCAATATGGAGTCGATAAGAAACAATCCATTATGTCCCACGTATGACGTCAACCCTTGTCATTTCTAGGAAAAAATATATCATACAAAGTGAAACCCACCAATATGAAGGGGTACTACATGGACTAACTTGAAACCTCCATTATAATCTACAAAAGAGTATCAAGGGTCATAACTCCATTAGAAAATTGAAAAAAAGACCAAGGAATTACACTACAAGTATAGATATAAATCTATGAGAGGAACATATATCAAGATGTGAAGATACTATATTAGAGGACATTTAGATAATACCACTAATTATATGTGGACTAATGCTTTACCCCTTATAGGTAGGCTATACACAATGTATCTAAAAAAACCTATGGCCTTGTGAATCAACCTAACTACCTGAAGTGGGACCACTCTATAGTTTGATGTACAAGTGGTGTCTGGCTTTCTCAACCACGAATGACACCTTGGTCAAAATGACAAACACTACTCTAGATCCAAGCCTGACGTGAAGATATGAAAACTTCTCCTGAACCTGATGTGAGATCTTACCCCCTTCTACCTAATTCTGGGGGAAAGGTACTTCCAAATTTTTTTTACATGGCCCATCCTTCTATAATCTAAACATTGAACAATGTCTTGATCACACTTATTATTTATTTGTCCCTTTATTAAACAATGGGTAAAAAAGATGACACTACCAGCACTAACAACTTGGCTGGTACTCACCAAAAGAGAGTCCTCAAAATGTCCCTTCCTACTTGAATACTCTAAACCACTATATTGAGATGCTAAATTGACCTTCTTTACACCCTCATATTTTCTAATGTTCAGCTCTGTAATAAGAACATGATTCACTATCTCAGTAATAGTCATCAACCAAAAAACATTGACCTGAGATCAAACGACATGTATGAGACCATATTTAAAGAATCTCTCCCTTGATAAGTCATTAAGAAAGTTATATTGGTGAAAAAACAATGCAACTCTGTAAATAATTACAAATACTCTATAACAGTCATATCACCCTGCTCTAGATGCATAAACTCATTGGTCCACTCTACTCATAGAGTATCGGGAAAAGATTATTCATAAAACCTAGTTTTTAAATCACTATAAACCATATCTACAAGCACATTATCGTGGTTCAAAATATCCCATGAATTTTATTCTTCTCACCAAATCATATATGTTGTGAGCATCACTCTCTTCTTAGGAGGTTTCTCCAAATGATCTAAAATTGAAAAAATATCCTCTAGTTACTACTTAGGAACTTGTAGTCTACCATCCCAAGAAAATGTGGGTGGATTCTACTAATATAACAAACACATAATCTATGCCACTAAATAGGTATATTACAGTGTCCTTGAAATTTTTTCATATAGTGTTGAAAACCCACACATAATTATGACTCAACACTAGTATCTAGTAAAATAATGGGCGTCGTATCTGGCACTACGGGTGGATCTAATTGTAAACCATGGTCCACCACATTTGGATCATGGTCCTCGCCACCATCTTGGCATACAATTGGATTTCATAATTATAGAAACCCAAGCCTTTTACACATATCTTTACAGGATTTTAAGCATAATTAAACAAAAAATTATAGGCCAATGATCGTAAAGTTAGGTGTCTTAGAAGGCTTGGTATGTAAAACTAAAAACAAGGGAATAAAGAAAATATTTCTATAATTATCATACATTATGAGCTCCTAAAATCACTTTTTACCTTATATATATAACAAACTATGGATAAAATGACAAAGGGATGAGCTAAAATCCCACTAAGGGAATAAACATATAAATAATGATTAGCACATGGGTTAGAAGGCATAACATAGTGATATAAAAAGGCATGGAACATGATTATACATAAGGAATCGTAACATATTTAACATGGGATCATATAATCATATAATATTATTATTTTTTAGCAACATAAAACATGACATTAGTACAAATCAATGCTCACTGCACATAGAGGATCATGAGTCATGGCTATCCACCAAGACCATTACACATGGAGCACGAGTCAAGGCTAACCCCAAAAATTGTAGCCCATAACGTCTCATGAGAATAAACATTACCCAATTAATTAGAGATCTATCCGGTTTCACCCATCATAACATGCTCAGGAAAATGTTTTCCACATAAAGAATCATTCATAAGCAAACAAACATAAACATAAGGTTTACCCATGGAATGAATTGTGTATCATAATCATATAAAAAGGCATATAAAAAGGGAATATCATAATGGTGTCCATGAAAGGAAGGATTTCAATCATACATGGACATTAATAATGGAATATAGGAATAGATCATGATAAGTGATGTTAAACTAAAGTTAAAAGACTATTTATGACTCTTTAGTATTAAAACATTTTAGTACGGTTTAAGGGAAAACCGTCAAGATTATTTAAAATAGAAAGGGCATAATTGTTTGTATAAAACCAGAATTGAACCAATATAGTATTTAAGGATAAAATTATTTTTTTAGAAAAATAATGGTGGCTTAAAACAAATTATGGAGTGCACTTGAAAATGGCTAAGGATTCAGAAAGTTCCCTCAAATCGAGTTTTCTTATCAGGATGAATTTGGGTAGGGAACCTTTTAAAAACATGTATTCCCCCGAAAATAGAAGGATGAATGAATAATGATACATGATTTTGTAAAATATACACAAAATTTATAATATGGGCATAAAAATAAAATATAATTCCATTTGGGTAAAAATATAGAATGTGTAACTTGATAGAATAATGGAAGTTTGGGTAGAATCCCTTACCTTATGTCCGTAATGATTCTTTACTTCATCTTAATGTCATGAATAAATAAATAAAATTCATTAATTAATAATTTAGAAAAATTTATAAATATATATTATTTATTATAACTTTATTAAGTTCATTTATGGCATTTTTTATGGGTGAAGAGGTTCAATTTGATCATCTAGGAGCGTTGGTTTCCTTGTTTTCATGATCAGTTTACTTGTATACATGTACGAAAGGTCATATAAAGTGAGGGTAATTATCCAGAATTAAACTTATATTTTATTAATAATGTTACATAGGTTAATTTGTTCTTATATTTATTTTGGTTTTATGCTATGAGGTCTAATCATTAGATAAATAGTTAATGATAATCATTTCGGTTTATTTTGTCGGTTTTTGATCACAACGAATTCATTTTGTTTTATAAATCAATATCATGTGTTCAAAATGATTCCAAAACATTAAATTATATAAAATACATTTATTATAATTTGGTTCAACCATAATAATGGTTTTATGACCATCCTTGACAATATAATTCAAATATGGAAGCACGTCATCCATGAATGTGGTAAATTGGCACCTCACAAATGATGTTTTCATTTATAAAGTAAAAGAGATAGGAGAAGATATTTGATGAAGAATTATTCCATTAACATGAAAAAATTACATTATATTTAAGATACTTTATTTTTAATTACATTGGTATGAATGGAGTTGAAGATAGAAAATTAAAAGAAAGCAACATGAAAAGAAACTAAAAGAAAATGAAGAGGGATTTACCTATTTATTCCTTCTTCATGAAAACCTCCATAGGGGATTAGTTATGGTACTTTGTTAAGAAAAAAATCTCCTAGAAGTGGGAGAGGGTATTGTTATGATATTTTATCAGAATTTGGAAAAGTCTCAAGGCTTAAGAGGTGTGAGTAGAAGAGGTGGTGTTTATAGTGGAGGAGAGGGGTGTTTTCTCATTATATAATTCATTAGATTATTATTTTTCTCAAGACAATAATAGTATATATTCTTGAGACTAAATATAGTAATTATATCATGTGAGTTCTAACCAATTTTTCTTAAAAAATAAACGACTCAATAAATAGTGTATTTTAATTATAATGTATATATACCGTAAATTACGATATTTTTCTATTCACAAAAAATTCATGTATTTCAGAAAAATCACAAAAATTCACCCAAAAAAATTTTCAACATGAATAATTCAAAAATAAACTCTATATTATGAAAATAATTTTCTATATATGATAAAATTAATTTTCAATTAAAATGATAATTTACTAAAAAAATATAATTTTTAAAATTATAGTTTATTTTATATCACTTTGAAAGATTAACTAAGGTTTCATAAAATTATATTATAACTATAAAAAATAAAAATATTTATTTATGAATACATTTTAGGGAAATAAAATTTTATTTGAATTATTAAATATTTCATAAAATTGTTATAAAATATTTATAACTTACAAAAAATATCAACACTTAATTAATAATTTTTTAAAAAATTATTTTCATATACTATGATATAATTATATCATATTGTCACTTATAATATGAATAAACAAATTATACTTTCATTGGTGAGTTTACTATTCAATTGTCCATTTTACTATTCAAAAGGTTCATGTTACTATTCCAAAGGTCAAGTAACTATTCCTTTGGTATATATTTCTTAACATCTAGAAACACTTATTATTTCATTCATTAATAATTTATAAAAATATTATTGCTATATATTATGTGTTTATACCATATGAAATAATTATAAGAAGGGAATTTCTATAGATAAATCTTTGGGTCCATACATTGTTCCCCCTTATGAAATTTTACCCTTGAAAGTTCTTTTTTATATTCTATGTTGAAAACAAGTGCAAGTACTTTCCTTTAATTTCTTTCTTTGGTTCTCATGTTGCCTCCTCATACATATGGTTAAACCAAAGTACTTTGATTAGGTGAGTAGTCTTTTTGCATAGAAATTTATCTCTATGATCCATGTTCTTCACTGGATACTCCTCATAAGAAATAACATACTCCAACTGTATCACCATTGAAGTCAGTACATGTGAAGGATCTGATATGTACTTTTTTAAGAGGGGTTCATAGAATACATCATGAACTTGAGACATCGTTGGTGGAAGCGCAAGTCGATAAGCCACTACTCTGACATGATCAAGGATCTTGAAGGGGCCGATGAACTTGGGACATAAACTCCCTTTCTTCCAAAATTGTATGATCTTCTTCTATGGAGATATGTGGAAGAATATCATGTCTCCAACCTTAAACTCCAGGCCCTGTTAACAATTTTCTATATGTCTCTTTTGTTGAATTTGGGATTCCTTGATGTAGTACTGAATGGTTTTTTCATTCTCCACTATTTCTTTGACCATTTCAAGTCCTAGTTTCTTACATTCACCAACTTTATCCTAGAATATCGATGTTTTTCACTTTTTCCCATAAAGGAATTCATATGGATTCATTTGGATGCTCTAGTGGAACCTATTGCTGTAGGAGAATTCAACTTATGTAATATGCTGGTCCTATCCTCCATTGAATTCCATATAACATGATATAAAAATTTATTCCATTTTCTAAATAGTCCACTTTTATTGGCCATCATTTTTTGGTTGATAGTCCATAATAAAGTTTAGCTCCGTACTTAGAGCATGTTAGAGACTTTTCCAAAACGTCAAAGTGAATCTAGGATCTCTATCCAATACAATAGATAGTGGTTCTCCATTAACCCTTTCCACTTATTTGAGGTATATCCATTCATGTTGACCTAGTAATAAGTCCTCTTCAATTGTGATAAAGTGAGATGTCTTTGTAAGACGATCCAAAATAAACCATACAACATTGTTTCCTATGGATGTCTTTGGAAGTCCATTGACAAAGTCCAAGGTGATGTTTTCCCACTTACTTGTTTAATGGATAATGTTTGCATCATCCGTTTAGAAATTTTCATTTCAACCTTCACTTGATGACATACCAGGCACTTTGATTTATATTCAATGTCTCCTTTTTCATTTTGTCCAACAAAAATTCCTCCCAGAGATCTCGATACATCTTTTTGCTCCCTCGGTGAATAGATATTTTGAGCTATGTGCAACATTAAGAATATATTTTTTTATCTCTAGGTAGGATGGTACACATAGTTATGAATGAAAACTTATGACTCTATCCTCACCGATCTTGAACTCAGAGGATTTCTTATTTCAGATAGTTTCCACCCTTTTCTAAATTTCAACAAAATTTCTTTGATCATTATTTATTTTATTCATATGGGATGGTTGGTAAATCATTTGAGAATGGATTGACGTCATTCATTTCATAATGATTCCCATGTCTATCCTTTTAAATTCTAGGAATATTGGATCCATGTCATTTCTCATCATTGATAAAGATGCAAGATCCTTTCTACTTAGAGAATATGCCACCTTATTTTCCTTACCAGGATAGTAGTGGATTGAGAAGCCGTAATCCTTGATTAGTTCTAACCATATTTACTGGCGCATATTAAGCTCCTTCTATGTGAATATATATTTAAGACTCTTATAATGGGTATATATCTCAGAATTATCCACAAAGTGATAATACCACCATATATTCAATGCAAAGATCATAGATGCCAACTCCAAATCACGCATAGGATAGTATTTCTCATGAAATTTCAATTACTTTGTGGCATAGGATATCACTTTACTATTTTGAATCAGTACACAACCTAATCCATTTTTTGAAACATCTATTTATACCACAAATAGTTCTCCACTTGTCGAGAGTGTGAGTACTGGTGAAGTGATAAGCCTCATTTTGAGATCCTTAAACATTTCCTCACATTATTGAGTCTAGAAAAACTTCTCACCCTTCCATTTTATCTTAATTATTGGGTTCGAAAATAGTGATAAATTCTTCACAACTCGTCGGTAATGACCAACTACACCAAGGAAACTACGGATCTCCGTTACATATGTTGGCATGGGACAATCTTTGTTTTCCTTTGTCTTAAAAGGGTCCATCGATATTCCTTTACTGGTGATAAAATTCCCTAATAATGATACTTCTTCCATCCATAAATCACATTTACTATACATTGCATAGAGTTTATCCTATCACAAAGTATACAACATAGTATTCTAATTCTCCTCACGTTACTCCTTGCACTTGGAGTATATCAAAATATTATCGATAAAGACTACCAAATTTTTTTAATGTAATACCTGAAGAATATTTTCATTTAATCGATGAAAATTTCTGGAACATTAGTAAGTCTAAAGTTCATCACTATGAAATCATATTTTCCATACCCTGTTCTAAAGGCAGTCCTCAGAATATCTTCCTTCTTCACCACTAATTGGTGATATCCTGACTAAAGGTCCACCTTAGAGAAATAACTAGACCTACCTAGTTGATCAAACAAGTCATCTATCCATGTAAGGGGATACTATTTTTTATCATGATTTTATTGAGCTAATGATAATTGATTCAAAGGCACGTTGATCAATCATTCTTCTCGATGAAGAGGACTGGTGCACCCCATGGTGAATCACTCGGGCATATAAAACCCTTATCTATATTATCCTAATACTACTTCTTCAATTATTCCAGCTCAACTATTGATATCATATAAGGTTTCTTTGATATAGGAAGATATATAAGAATAAGTTCCATTGAGAACTCAACCTCTTGATCCGGAAGAATATCGAGAAACTCTTCATGGAATGCATCAGTGTAATGCCTCATGATGGGAATGTCTTTGAGAAATATCATCTACTTTGTCTCAATAATTTGAGTGTAATATTATTTTTGATAAGATAGTAATATCCACACTTGAAATAATTATTCTAAAGGATATTCATTATCCTCTTTACACAATAAAATAATTGGAGTATAGTTCATTATTTCA
Organism: Viscum album; assembly: GCA_963277665.1. Lineage (NCBI taxonomy): Eukaryota > Viridiplantae > Streptophyta > Magnoliopsida > Santalales > Viscaceae > Viscum > Viscum album. The sequence goes on from OY728136.1 coordinate 878,296,970, forward strand.
AGAGTGATCTCCCTTTCCCAATAGTCGATGTTCACTTTGTATAAAGATAGACAATCCATGCCCAAAATAGAATCAAACTATACCAAAGGAAGTATGACAAGATTTTATGAGAGTTTCAATCCATAAACATTAACCAAGGGGAAGTTATGTACTTTAGATGAAATAATTTCCCCATTATCTATTCTCACGGATAACTCAGCCTCTAAACTATGAGGTGGTGTTTGAATAGTTCTACTAATCTCACAACATATAAAAGAATGCGTAGAACCAAAATCACATATAATGTTCACTATTATTGAATGAATAAACAATGTACCTATCCCCACATCATTTTCTGTCTCCACATCATATGTATTGATAGCACAAGCTCTTCCTTTTTTCCTTATAGGTAGTTGATGATTGCCTCCAAAAACCCTGGGCTTAGGGAACTTCTTTGAATAATGCCTATGTTCCTTACAGTTGAAACACTATAATATTAGATGAGTGTTGATAAAAACCTTACCTTATTCTTCTACGTTAGTGGGATTATTTATATCCCTTTATTAGTTTTTAGAGAGATTCCCCATTCTTCCAAATTTGAAGCATTACCTAGTTCCCTTTAGATAGTTCCCATGATGCTTCTTCCATCAATTTTGACATGCGGGATATTTCCCCTTCTTTCCATTATGGGATTTATTTTTAGATCCACCCATAATATACTCCATTTTTTGTTGTCTTCCATTGGTCCCATGAAACCATTGAGTCTCCAATCTCCATTTCACCCTTGAGGGAACAATGAACAATCTCCCCATAACTATCGAAGTCTTGAATTTCCAATGCATTTTGTAGACTCGATTTTAGTCATATAAAGAAGTGATCCACCTTGATTTTGGTGTTCATGAAAAATTTTATGGCTTATCTTACAAGCCCTGTAATGTTTGCTTCATATGACCCTATAGACTCATCTCCCTTCTTCTTAAGTTTGATGAACTATCCTTCCATTTTGAGCTGGAGGATTCATGGAAAATATTTATTGAAAAACATTATCTTGAATTCCTCCCAATCCATGGAATCAGTTTCCTCCTTGGACCTATTATTTTTAATTACTGTCCACCACTGATCAGCTTCCCTATCAAAATGATAGACTTCCGGCACAACATTATATTCTTCTAAGTATTGGAGGACAAATAATATCTTTTCAATGGTGTTAATCCACTATTCTGTGAGGTGGGGATTGGAAGATACACTAAACATGGGATGTCATTTCAGCATGAAGGATTCAACATAAACTTTCTATTTCCTTTTATAAGTAAGTCGTTCCACACAATTCAAGTTATTATACATAACATGAGCAAGTTGAGAAAGTACTATCATAATGTTTTGAGCACCCATTTCCATTATATTTGGTATATCATTAAGGAAATCATCATATTTCCTATCACATTGATTGTTGGAACATGTTATTCTATTTACTTCCATTAACTAATAAAATGAAAGTTCAGTTATGGGGGCTTGAATACTTAGATAATAAGCATAAAAATGAAACTTTAAACTTAAAAGGATAAACTCTTAAAGGAAAATTATATCCTTGCTTATGATTACCTAGGTTTTAATCTAGGTTTTCCATGATCTATTTCATAACATACATTCTAATGGGAATTTTTTTTGCTCCCTCAATAATGGTTTGTAAGGAGCTTATGAATTTACCAAACCATATCCTTAGAGAGTGTCAAACTAGGTTCACAGAAAGGCCCATTGTCATGTACTAGGTTACCCTAAGTCTAACCCAGAACACCTTATTAGAGTCATTACTCATAGGTACATCTATTCTAGAACCACGTCCACTTGTAGTATCCATTCAAGGATTTATTAACTTGATAAGCCACTTACTCTATACTAAAAAAAATTTAGGTATGTTTTCCCACACTTAGTCTTATCCCCATGGTTCTTACTAAAGTTCTCTATTCAAAATACCCAAATACAACTAGACCATGATATGATTACAAATATAGTGACCCAATCCTATTAAACATATCTTTACCTAATTTTCATCATAATTAAACATCAAATTACAATCCAAGTATCATAAAGTCTAGTGTCTTCGAAGACTAGGTACATAGAACTAAAAACATGGGATTAAAGAAAACATTTATTTATTTATAATAGATTATGAGATCCTAACTTCATTTGAGAACTTAAATCTACATAGGATAACCTAGGGATAACATGAATAGTGGTATGAGCTAAAATCCTATCAAGGTAATAAACATAAGGAAAAATTCTCAACACATGGGTTAGAAGGCATAACATAATGATATAAAAAGGCAGGGAAAATGATTAGACATAAGGAATCATAAGATATAAAACATGGGATCATATAATCATAGAATATCAGTATTTTTGTAGAAAAATAAAACATTAATCTAGCACAAGTAAAGTCTTGTTGCACATAGAGGAGAATGATTCAAGTCTAACCACCAAGACTGATGCATATGGAGCACAAGTTAAGTATAACCACCATGACCGTTGTAGATAACTTCTCATGGAACTAAACTTTACCCAATGAATTGGAGAACTATTTTAGGTAACCCATTATAACATGTTCATGAATATTATTTCCACATAAATAATCATACATAAGAAATCAAACATAAACATAAGGGATACCCATGGAATGGATTGGGTATCATAATCATGTCAGAAGGAATATCAAAAGTGAATACCATAATTGTGTCCTTGAAATAAAAGGATTTAGATCATACATGGACATAAATATGGGAATATAGTTATATATCATTATAAGTGATGTCAAAATTAAGTGAAAATAGTGTTTAAGACACATTATAATTAAAACATTTTTATACGTTTTAAAGGGAAAACAATCAATAATCTATAAAATGAAAAAGGAATAATATGTTTCTATAAAAACCGAATTTAATCAAGATTGATTTTAATAGTAAAATGAATGATTTTATAAAAATAATTGATGCTTATAAAAAATTATTTTGTGAATAAAAGGTTAATGATTTGGAAAGTTCCCATAATATGGATTTCTTATCCGAAACAATTTGGGTAGGGATCTATTTAAAAACATGTATATCCCTATAAAAGAAGGATGAATGGATAATGATAAATAATTTTTAAATATATAAACAAACTTTAGATGATTTAAATAAATATAAAAGATAATTCCATTTGGGTAAAAAGATAGAAGGAGTAACCTGAAAGAATAATTGAGGTTTGGGTAGAATCCCTTACCATATGTCTGAAATGATTCTGTATATGATCTTAATGTCCTGAATAATCAAATTTGATTCATTAATTAATAATTACATAACCATTTTTACATATATTTGATTTATTATATCTTTCTTAAGTTCATTTATGGCCTTTTTGATGTGTTAAGAGGTTTAATTTCATCAATTAGGAGCATTGGTTTCCTTGGTTTTCAATATCAGTTTACTTGTATACGTGTACAAAAATTCATATAAAGTGGGGGTAATTATCCAGAATTGAACATATATGATATTAATGATCTTACAGAGGTAAAATTGTTCTTATATATCTTTTGGTTTTACATCATTTGGTTGATTCATTAGATAATTAGTTAATGATAATCACTTTGGTATATTTTGGCGGTTTTCGATCACAACGAACTCATTTTGTTTTATAAATTAGTATCATCTGTAGAAAATTATTCCAGAACATTACATAAGATATAATAAATATATTAAAATATGTTTCAACCATAAAAATGGTTGCATGACCATATTTGAAGACGAAATTGATATGTGAAAGCACATCGTCCATGAAGGTGGTAAACTGCCACCTCAAGGAAGATGTTTTCATTATTAAGGTAAAAGAGAGAGGAGAAGTGCTTTGACAAAGGATTATTCAATAAACTTGATAAAATTATAGTATATGTATGATACTAGAGTTTTCATGACATTTTTATGAAGGTAGGCAATGAGTGAAAAAGAAAAGAATGGTACATGAAAAGAAATTAAAAGAAAAGGAAGATGGTTTTACCTCTTGATTCCTTCTTCTTGAGAACCTCCTTAGGGGATTGGTTTTGGTCTTTTGTTAAGAAGAAATTATATTAGACGTGGGGTAGGGGATTGGGAAGATATTTGAATAGAATTTGGACAAGGCTCAAGGATTTATAAGTCTGAGGAGAAGAGGTGGTGAGGGGTGGTATTTATATTAGAGGAGATGGGTGTTTTCTCATTATTTGATTCATTAGTTTATTATTTTTCTCAAGAAAAAAAATAATGTTTATTCATGAGAATAATTATAGTAATTATATAATGTGAGTTCTAACCATTTGTTCTTACATCATCCATGACTCAATAAATAGTATAATTAACTTATAATGTATAGATACTGTAAATTACCGTATTTCACTAATCACAAAAAATTCACGTATTTCAGAAAAATAAAAAAAAAATCATAGTAACCATTTTTTGATATATGGAATCCAAAAATTAACTCCATTTTATGAAAATAATTTTATAAAAATGAGAAAATTAATTTTAATTGAAATCATAATTTACTTGAAAAATATGGATTTTAAAATTATAAATGATTTTATATCACTTTGAAAAATTAAATAATGTTTCATAAAATTACATTATAATTATAAGGAATCAAAATAATTATTCATGAATACATTTTATGAAGATAAAGTTTCTTTTAAATTATTAAATTAGTCATAAATTTGTAATGAAATGTTTATTACTTACAAAAATTACAATACTTAATTAATAATTTTTTAATTATTTATTTACTTATACTATGTAATATTTATATAATATTTTCACTTATAAGATGAATAAATTTTATTTATACTATAATTGGTGAGGTTACTATTCAATTTTGTAGTATACTATTCATAAGGGTCATACTACTATTCCAAAGTTCAAGTTACTCTATCTTTGTTATATAATCCTTAACATCTATAAACGCTAATTAATTAATTCATTCATCATTTATAAAGCTCTTAATGTGTTCTCTTATGTGTTTATACCATATTACGTAATTATAGGAAGGGAATTTCTATAGATAGAACTTTGGGTTGTTATAATCATGGTGTTATTTATCTACAATAAAAAACACACACCTCTAAAAATATCAATACCCCATGATCACAAATAAAGCATATGATAGGTCAAAACCTTCTTATAAACAAGCCATAATCCTCTACCTACTCCTAGAGCTAGGATTGGGTAAAAAGAAATTGTAAAAAACCTCACTTGAGACATGAAATACTGAGAACTCTAAAGAGGAGTGTAGGTCATGTTATCTATTTCAAAATTTTCAATTTCATTTAATTTATTATATATATCACATTTATATTTAAATATTTGATCTAAATGGGTCAACACTTGCAATCCATAAGGGTCCATACACCTCATGAACAGAAATATGGAGTCCACCTAATCCATACAATAACACATTCAAGTCTATTCAAAAAATGGTCAATGTATAAGCATTACACAATTGGTTTCATGGGGTATATGTTTTATCCTAAGAAGAAAAATACTATTTATTTCATTGAAGGAACTCTATATACCTACTATGTTTCTCAATTCTCGTGAAAGAACACTAGATATATATAAATTATTTCACACAAGTCACATATCACAATTCATATAATTTAGTAATGCATCATATATGGAATGGAATAATTCATGGGATATGAATCCTAAGAGGTGGATAAAATTATTCATGATATTCATTCCCTCATATCTTAGAATAATAATTAAATCCATACACAAAAGGATCATCAAACAGAAAGTTATTACAGAATGGTGGAATCAAATCAATGGAAATATGTGAAATTCAAGATAACATGTTCTACTCCAGATAATGTGGATTTCTCCTATCCATGAGTTAGCCACTATCAAGAAAAGATACCTAAAAATACTAATCCATCATAATCCCTATCTATTATCTCAATATATTAATACAACTAGAAAAGAAAATGATTTGATACAACTTTTTAAGGTCCTGACCTGGGTGCTAGTAAATGGTGCTTCGAGCTAGTGGGTCACATGGCCTAAACCGTTCCTCACCGTATGCTAGAGGCTGCTGACTAGAATCATGGTCCTAGGGTGGATATGTGGGGATACAATACCCACATGTCAAAGTGTATTAAAACACAATAATTATAACAGTCAACAGTAGAAGTATTAAATCATCCAGATAGATGATAATCATCCAATATAGTAATAAATAAACAATTACAAAGGTAATATAGTATAAATAATCATGTTTCATTTCATGTCACTACAAACCATGAAAAAATTATACAATAAAACAATACAATACATGTATCAAAATACAAAAAAAATACCAAAAATTAGTTATACCAATAGGCATCATGACCATAGCTCGGTCCCCTGCTCCCCTTCTATTAAGTATAAAACATGTCAAGTATCATACAATCAGTGTTTTTTCCAATCCTTGCCTATATCCATCAAGTATTTCAGGGTACCCAACGGTGTCCTGAACAGCGTGTGAGATAATACTCAATAGAACACCACCAATAGTTTCTATAAAAAATACAGTCTTTGTGATATAAACAAAACAATGTGTAATATATTAAAGTTATAAAAGTACTTCAAGTAATGTTTATGCAAGTCAAGTAGAACTATCTATCCAATAAAGGACCCCTATATACAATAGTCAATCCCCCATAAACATGGGTATCGGTAAAATATAAAATAAACAACTATAATAATGTCCCTTATACCCAGTGGAGTCAAATAGCCAAACCAGTGATATCTATAAAACATGCCAAAATATCCTCAATGACCCTTCTTTGTAATACAATAAAAAATATTACCAAATCCATGCTGTATAATCCAATATACAATACTCACCATGGCCATCCCCTATAATCCAGATCATTCAGAATGGATATTTCATGGAAAGAAAATTTCATACCATGAAGGGTTAGATCCATGGTATATAAGAACGAGGCCTCCACATCGAGTCCCATGATAGTATCAATGGAAACAAAATAAATACATGGGTATGGTCCAAAAAGCATGTCAATACACCATGCCTATTGTGTGCCCAATCATGAAAAATCAAAGGCGGTATCAAGTCCCTTTTCATCTTATAGTGTCATTATCCCTAGAGAAATCAATTCCAAGGCATGAAATACAATAAAAAAAATCCATGGGACAAATTTCAATGGAAACTATGGTATTAGTATATAAGGATCTCATACAGGGATTCCAAAACAATTTTAATTAATTAATAAAATCATTCATAATTCATAAACATTCACATTGCATGAGTTCTGCAACCTCATTCCCACAAACCCCATTTAAACAATTTAATAAAATGCAAACACGGTTAAGAATATAACAAGGTAGAATCCACTCTCCCTAATAAATTAATTCAATTCTCATTTTGTTTAAGAAGGAATAATCTAAAAATGTAATCTTTCACATACACACATGTGGTAAAACATAAGAAAAAATCAATGGTTCACCCCATGGATGGACTAAGTTAAGGATAAATGACCTCCATCCACAATATGGAACTCAAGGGGGAGCCGAATGGGCCCCAATTCATCCAATTTTATAATTCTATTAATATAAGGGAATCCCCTTGATATTTTGGCATGTGTAACAACAATAAAATTATATAAATATCCAAACCATATGGGAAATAGTATACACCACCAACAGTAGTTCTGTAGTAGAGAACTCACCCAATATCCATATATAAATTAATCGATATTAGAAGAATAAAGAAGAGTAGAACAAAATTATGGAATAGGGAATATTAGCTAGAAAAAAATATTGAAGTCAATACATAGAAAAATGAAAAATGGTGCAAGGAAAATGAGGTACTAACTATCACGAATCCAACAAGACTGATGGTGTTAGATTCTGAGTTTGGACAATGAAATGGAGGAAAAATATCTAGATTGTGCTTCAAGGGAGATCCCCATGCCAATAGGTTTTCCACTAGAGGAAGAAATAAAAGAATATATGGTTATAAATATTTTAATGGGAAAGAATCATTTTTCCTCAAACATGTAGAGCCACATGGTTTGGCTACACGGTTGTCCAAACCATGTTCCTTTTTTTGTTTCAAGAGGATTTTCCTGATTTCATGTGCATAGTTTGACTAACCATGTGAAATTATATTGTTAGAATTAATTTTAATTTCACACACTCTTGTTCCTAAGGTTTCAAAGATTCCCAAATTTTTTTCCCTCTTAAACCCCTATTTTTAGCCCAGCATAGTTCGGAGTAATCATGTGGCCTATCCCACACAGTTTCTTCAAATTGTGTGTCCCTTTTTTACATTCCCAAAAAACATGGCTCCAAAAAATCCTTAGACACCCCTGATACTCCCAATGTCATATTGGGTACACAGAATAGTATAAAATGAAATAGTTAAACAGAAAATAAAAAATATTCATAACTCATAGAATAACCTAAGGATCTTACCGATTCATCCTTAGAGGAGAATCATATTTTAGTGTTTAACAAGGGAAAGAAGTTACCCTGATGAAGGTAGGTTTATCTAGTATAGGTTCTATAAATTAATGAACATTTACTGGATGAGAATTTATATTGGGAGGCTGACGTATGTTCCTAGAAGCCAGAGTTATTTTGAGGTGTATGTTGACCGCACTTGGAAGGTAAATTTTGGAAAGAATTGTTTTATAGGGGAATATTGTAAGTTCTTGGGTATTCTAATGAGGTTTTTATATTTTAAATTTTAGTTTAACTCCTACTTTGTTTATCATATGTGGGAACCTAATGAGGTCACTGGATTTTTGGGGGTTTCAGGGCTTGTTTGAAGCCTGTATCAAATCATTTTGAGACAAACATTAGTGTTGTACTATTAAGAGGAACTGGGAAATCCAAGTTGCATGGTTAGGAGTAATATTTTTGGGTCAGATAGTGAGCTGTTGGATGCCCCAAGATTTAAGGAAACCATGAATGTGAGGGATCACTCCAGTGTGGGGTCTCACCAACTTTTAGCAGAGGCATGCAACATTGTTTAGATAGAGTTTCCAAAACTATGCACATGAACTATGAGAGGTCCCCCTTGAGGTATACAAGGGTGCATGATTGTTGAACGGGTTCTCCAACCATTTGGCTAAATATTAAGACCCACTGTTTTTGGGAAAATGTATCATTTTTTCTTAATGAGTTTAAATTTTTAAAACCTCATCTTATTTTACAATTCTTCTCCTCTAGTGGCCCTTCCTTAACCCGTTGGTGTGTTCTTCAATCCTTGATGTATTATACAGTGGTGATTATTTATATGGACTTTCATTTAACCACATCCAGTCTCATTATATCCACATCGATATGGTCTATGTTCTTTTTGTGTCATTCTTCATTTGTATTTGTATCAAAGGAATTATTTTGTTGTATGATAATATTCCCAATTTCTAGGATTTTTTTCCCATTTTAATTTTTCTTATAATATGGAATTTATTAGAGGTAATATGGGATGAGTGTATTACTATGGTTCAAAGGTAGGTAGTCTATATCATTCCCTCAAGGTTAGGTGTTTTATAAGTTTAGTTATTGTGGTGCCACAAACTAGAAATTCTAACATTACCCCTAAAGTAAATCTAATTCCTGAATTAAATTATTTGGAACTTAATTAGGATACCAATAAGTACCTTGGGCTGTTTTTTCATCTTCCCTATTTCATAACACCCCACTAGGTGATTTTACACTCACCACTTATATTGGGGTCATTAATAAATTGAAATTGAATTGAATGGATGATTAAGAGAAGGTTATGCCTCTTTTCCATATGATTACATGATGTGAATTTATTTTAGTGTTTAAATGGAAATTCATATATGAGTTGGATGAACTCATGGAATGTGAATGGATAAGAAATTATGAATGAAATTATTTCTAAATTCATTATTGTAGTGTATTCCTTTGACATGCTACTTGGATCCTGATTCCATAGGACACCATGGGTCTTGTTTATGGTAGTGGATGACTTATTTTTATTTACACTGTGAATACTGTTTTTTAGGATTCATGAGGCTTTACTATCTCTTGGATACAGCTTTTATGGACTCGCATTCAACATGATTTGTGGAAATTTTCCTTAGATTCCATGGAAGACTTTACCAAGTTTCCAATAAGATGCTCCTGGGACCTGATGAGGATACCATGGTATTCTATACCTTTGATCTGATACTTTATGGGGTAAAAATGGATAAAATAGAATAGTATTATGTTTATATTACACTGGATTAAAATGTGTAGCCGATGTGAATATTTTTTCAATACTTACATATAGCACTGATATTGGTATTAGTTTACAATTTTTAGAATTTATAAATAAAAATTGATTAATTATTCATTACAGTTTCCCTTACTTATGGGATATTGAATATTATTTATAGGGTGCCATGTTTTTCTAGACAATATAATAATTTACATTCAATTCTATTATACCTATTAGGTACTACACAATGTATATGTTTATATAACATAAACTAGGCTTGTTATAGACACCATTGGTGGTGTCCTACTGAGTATTATCTCACACCCCATTTGATCCACCATTGGATACCCATAAAAACATTATTGATGAAGGGAGGGAGTGGGGTAATCACTCACTATATGATTCTTGATATGTTGGTTGTTTAGGATCAGGGGGAACATGACTGTGCATTGACCATAATGTTTTCTGGAGATAGTTATTTTGGGGATTTATCCCATTTTATACATGTATTATACAAGATATTTGTATACCATATTTACTTATTTGTAGATACATGACATTATAATCATATTTTATATGAACACATTTGTATTCTTGATTATTACAATCATCTGGATCTTTATCTTATAAGTGATATATACTATGATTCCAATTATTTCATACGATTATTCTATTTTATTACACCATGAGGTGAGGTAATAATATCCCCAATGATGCACCCTAGGCCCTCCCTACTATTCAGTAGTCTCAATCATATGGGGTGGCTCACCTGAGCCCATGTACCCACCATCTCATGGAACTTTTTAGTGGCACCCATATCGGGACATTATAGTCAGCATTTCACATCTTATGATGGTGTGACCACTCATTAGAAACAATATAGAAGTGGTTAATGAGGTCAATTCCATCAAAAACCAATTTTATTTTTCAAATTTATGGATCCCAACCATATTATACAACCTTCAAAATGAGAATCCTTCACTAGAAAGAGTAACAAAAGATAAACAATTATGAAGGGAAGTCAACATTACCATTTATGATAGACCATGATCTAAAAAAGTCTTGTATAAATGAGTATTTTAGGGATTTAAATATATATGCATTGACTACGGGTAAATTATCATTGTTATGTAAGGATTATAAGCATATTCCTATGGTTACCATCAGTCATCTACAAACCATTCCCATCAGACCAGGAAGATTTGATATTTCCTTTCTTCAATGATAGAAGATTTTTTGGAATTAACTAAGAGATGTCATTCCTATCAGATACATTCCAATTTCATTCATCAACCACCATCATTTTTCAATATAACCTGATATTCATTAGAAATTTATATTTTGGGTATAGCTATCATCAGGATATATCCATCATGAACATTTAGTTAGTTCAAGTACAACCTTAATGTCTTCTAATTATCCTTCATGTGGATAGAGGATATATCATTCAATAATATTAGGTTCAAGTCTTTTTTTAATAAAAACAATATTACTATATTTATTTTAACTTATTCATTACTAAGGTATAATCGAACCAAAATCTTCTCTTATGAACTAAAATGTTGGTATTAGAAAAATGGAATTCTATCTTACCACTCATCCCACTATTGTAATAATTAATTATTTTAATACATATAAATTACATCTTAATAGATGAATATTCAATAAATTTCACATATATATTACCAATGACCATAAAGTTTAATTTATTTGGATAGTATATACACAATCTCCTAATTTCATGAATGATCTTCAACATCTTCAATAATGATATATCTATTTCAGTACTCATCCTGGACATACATTCCATAAGCCTTTATTCAATACTTAGGAGAAAGGAAATAATATAAAGGGTTATATAAGATCCTTATTAAGAGTAAAAATTGAATATATGAATTGATGATCATATGAAATCATATGATAAGAATTTGGGTATTAGGCTATGAGTATAACCTAAAAAAAATGATCCAATTCTATCATAGATCATAAACATGAGCCTTGACATGAAACATTATCATTCAAAAATACATTAACAATAAGAGTTATAAATCATAAATGTTCAATAATTAACCCTATGTTCATTTCAAATAAGTGTGGCACCATCATATGTATAAAAACCATTACATATGTCTATGTTAACATTTGAGACCATCAAATCATAACTGATCAGGAAACAAATCCTTTTTCCAATGTCATAATAGATTTGGAATCATCACCTACTTCCCACAGTGGACCAAGTACATTAATATGTTAACTATAGTGGATAAATATAATTTTATTATTTTCCATCATTATCTCATTATATATACAACTTTAGGCAATGAATTAAAGGAAGATATAGGTCCAACCAGTCACATAATGAAAATTGTACATGTGTGCACAAAAAAATCATAATATATTCATCATATCATAACCCATGAAAATAAATGGGTTTTAATAAAATTTAATCAATTAATAATAGATTTAAATGGAATAGTTTTCATAAACATTTCATCATTTTATTATAGAAAAATCTATGTAAAAGTAATGGGTTTCATAAATATTTCCTCATAGAACAAAAAATAGGAGATGAATTGTTTTCATAAACAGCTTAACATAAAAACTAAAAATGAAAAACATATAGAGAAATAAAAATAATTTTATAATTGAATCATATAAACAATAAAATATATGCAATATTAAATGTTTTTTCTATTTATTAATATAAATTTCAGAAAATTATATTTAAAAATTCTTTTTGAAAATGTCATTTCCATTTTAAATTCACTTCATTAAAATCTATGGATTTCCTATAAATTTAAAAGAGTTATTTGAAAAGAAACTAGAAAATTTTTAATGTAATCATAAAATAATTGAGTTGTCATGATACAGTAAAATTTCATTCATTCATTAAATGATAAAAAAATTATTCCTTTCATATTTTCTATAAAAAGTCATAACTTCCTCATTTAGAAAAAAAAGAATATTAATTTTAAATAATATTTTAGAAAAACAATAGTAAAAAATATATTAAAAAATAATTTCATAAATGTAAAAACATCCTTTAATCCATTTCTATAAATAATTGAAATAAAACAAAAATGGTTTTCATCTGAAGAGAGAGAGATTTTATTTTTTTCCTAAAAAATATCTTTTTCTCTTTAGTTAGTAAATAGATAAAATTAAAGGAAAAATATATAATTAAAAAAAACTATATTAGAATAAAATAAATGAGTTTAATTAGATTTAAAATATATGATTTCATCATTGGAATGATAGTCATAAACAATCCTAAAAAATATTTGATTGTAACATAAAACATTTACCAAGTTGTTTACTTTTGAATTGTAATCCCCATGAGAGAAATAAAACTATATGGATATGTAAATACCTAAAATTTTTATATTATTTATCAAAAAATAAATTAATGGTATGTATATACACCAAATAAAAGAAACAATTGGTTAACATGGAATGTGTCTCACATAAATAAAAGTGAGGAAAAATCCATAACCACTTTATAAAATATCGAATCATAATACCAATTAAAGAATAACAATAAAGTAAACCTTAAATAACATTAATATAAGGATATTAATGTTATAACATATCAAATGGGTAGTATATATACACCACAAAAAATAAACAAGTGGTGAATATGGCATATGGGTCCTAAAAATAAAAGAGACACTAGAAAACCTTTACCCCAAGTCATGAAACTATTTGTATATGTTAAAACATCATGTATAATAAATATAGGTTTTTTATTCATCTATTTCATTTAATTAATTGAATAAAATAAAATTATAAATTAATATAAATTTACATAATAATTTTAATTCCAAATATATCACATGTATTCATTAATTTTATCCTTATTACCTTCCTTGTAAATTGAATGTGAAAAATGTATCATATCGCTTTGTGTGGCGGTAGTTCATCGTACACATGAGAGATATTATCATATTCCAAAAAATGGAAGGTATTAAGGAATATGTGATATTATAATTCTATACGTATAATAATTACATAAATATCATATATATACTTTGAGCCCATCATTATATCCAGTCTCGATAGGTGGTGTTGGAAAAGAAAATACAATGGTTCGCGATGTGGTAGTCCATCGTCCAGATAAACAATGGGTTTGTTTCCCACTGATGGGAGTGGAAATAGATATAGGTTGTGCAATATAAATAATAAAATATTAATATATTTTATATATTAGTGTTATTATATTGGAATTATTTAGACACAAATGAATGTGGAAAGAGAAGAAGTAAAAAAGAAAGATCTTAGTGTAGAAAATTAACCTCACTTAGGTAAAACATATTTGAATATCTTATTAATGACCCTAGGATTGGGCTTCTTGGATGACCAAAAACTCTATTAAATTTATGAGTTATTTTTATAGTGATTTTGGTATGTTTTATTTGATACAAATGGCTTTTGAGGTTTAAAGAAGTGTGTGGAGTGGTTTCCCATTAATAATTGAAGATGAGTGTCATTTTTTAAAATACCCAAACAAATATTCATTAGTATGAATTCATTCTCAACCCAATTTCTTACATAATTTATAAATAATTTATTTTAGGTAATATATTTAACATACACACCTCGACCATACAAAACACATGTTTTCATGACGTTGTTTCTTAACCTCAACGTTTACTCACTTTTACCATTATATTTTGAGCATAGTAACTAGTTTATTTATCCTTTAAGCACATAAATATTGAATTATTATATAATTTAGACTCAATTATTGTAAATTGGAAATAAAATGTTTTACGTAAAGAACATATGTGTGTTGAAATTATTTTTTACACATGCACATTTAACCCGCAAAAACCTATTTTAACCTTAACTGTAGTACTTATTTTTATACTATTTTTATTTTTCAATATGAAAAAATATAATTTTTTATTTTATATAATTTAAATTATAATGATAATATATATTGATTCTATTTAGTTAAATTCAATTCATAAAAGTGGTATAATTTACTTGAAAATAATACCCTTATATGAGATGAAAAAGTGGTTTTCTATACAATTTTCTTTAGTGAATATAAAACATTTTATATAAAAAATGAACATGAGATTGAATATAATTACCTATATCTGATCAATAATAATATAATTTCACTATTTTTTACTTTAAAACACATATTTAAAACAATTAAACAATACCAATTCTTTAAATGAATGTAAATTTTCAATAGAAATCAATATTTTTTTATTGTTCATTGAACAAAATATTTTGAAAAAAATTATATATTATTCCTAAGATAATTTCAAAAATTTCATTTAAAAATGAATATAATTTTTAAAATTAATTTTAAAAAATTTTAAAATTATAGTTTTAATATAAGTGGGAAGATTGTGATGAAACATATTTTTTAGAACAATAATTTTTATAAACAGAAAATTGGATTTATTAGTATGAAAACTTATAAAAAATATTAGATGAATTATAAATAATTTTATTGAATTTATAATATAAAAATTAATTCAAAATCATCAACCAATAATGAATAAATATAATTTATTACATTAAAAACACATTATGCATAGAAATATTATTTTTTTAGAAAAAAAAACATTTATTTTACTATAAGTTTATTTTTATTTCCATTTCTAATCAATATATGAATTTATTTTATTAATTTTTATACCAAATATTTATCATAATTTAGTTAATTAAATTCATAACCTCCAATTTAATGGTTAGGTTATAATGTTTAGTTCTAAATTATAATCTTAATAGTTTATTGTGTTCTTCTAAACCATAGTGTTTTGTGTAACCCATGCTATTGGATAATTCAATTTTATCTGAAAAAAATATTTCATAAAATATGCATGTGTTACATTCTCCACTATTTAATATATCTTTACCTCACAATTTGAATCCTTCTCTGTAATTGAGGGTTTTAAATTTGAAAATTACACTCTAGTAAATCTACATCATAAAAATTGTTAGTAAAACATCATCATTAAACGAGAGAAAGGTAAATATTAAGGTCATCTCAAAATAAAAAAAATCAGTTTTCCAAATTGGATAAAATTTTAAGGATGTAAAAATATGGACATGGAAGAGAATAACAATTCTGAAGCATTAAAATATATTCATATAAATCATGGTATTTATAATTTTTTCCACCACAAAACCATAAATCTATAATGAGTTAAAATTTTATCGATTCCATAATAATAAATTTAATTTGGAATCAATTTTGTCTTGAGATAAATTTTCCTAAAGCTGATGAAATTTTTACTATCTTGATAGGGAACATAAGAAAATATACTTACTTGATTTATTTATATTTAATAATCACAACATTATCCTTTGGCTGTGCTTTAATAAATTTTCACATCACCTCTTACTCCAAGAAATAAAGATAAATATTTTATGACTGAACCACTAACAGATCACAATATATAAAAAATAATGAAAATTAATTCCTTATATCTTTATTTATCATCAATACCATAATGGATTAGAACAAGTTATCCAATATCGAAGAACATCAATATGAAAAAATTATACACTAATCTCTAAAAAAGTATCCAATGTTTAACTTAAACCATTCCACAAATAGTTTACCTTAATATCATTCCAAAATTAAAAAAAAAACATACTATAGGTCACATAATTTAAAAATTAATCTAAAAATTAATCCCACAAATAACATAAAATTTCTATTGATTATCAGATACCAAATATGTGAATAACATGGTCATGCATTCTCCTAAAACATGTTAATAACATGAATTATTATAAAATCTCAATTAACACATACATGATTCCTCATTCCACAAATATTTCAATAGATTATTAAATATATTATGTAAATCCAAAAATAATATAATCTCCATCAATGATAACATAACCTAATTTTTCCTCAAATAATTAATCAGTTCAAAGGTCATCAATACTATCCAATTTACTTTATCTATATAAGTCATCTATCTATCAAAAATAAACAAAATTATCTCAAAAAATGAATATATTAGGTGTTATCATAAAATTATTCATTTGTTTTCCATAAAATTCCACATTTCTATTAAACCAATTTTCTTGGTCATCAGTAGCATTTAACAAATTATTGCAATTAATTAATAGAAAAGTTCTTCAGGATAATAAATATATTTTTCAATAATTATATAACATAATTATTGAATTAACTATATAAAACATAAATCATTCCACTTTATTATTAACCCATTAAGTAGGCATCATAATTTTATTCCTTAATACCACCTTCCATTCATGTTTCGTTTGTAGTCTCATTGTTATAAACAGAGAAACCATTACTCATGAAACCTTGCCGATTCAATAGTTAATCATTACCCATAAGATTTTATTTGAATATTTCGGACACCTTAATCATTTAAAATATTCAACCGTTGATAATACCTTTAGGGAACAATTATTCTCATCCATCAAGTTAATTAAAATTTTTTATTTTTCTTCCTAAATTACTTAATATATTCCCTTTAGATCCACACATGAAATATACTATAATCCATTTGAGGAATTAACTTGAGTGATTCTTCCTACATTCTCAAAATATAGGAAACTGATTTTTATTTCCTCCATTGTCTCTATGATCTGACCTGTTAGTGAACCCCAACCTTCTCTTATATGGTGACTCTAATAGTTGGTTAAGGTTTATGTTGATAAATATATGTCATCATAAGAAATTAGTTTTAATAAACATATAATTCCCTCTATTCATCAAAAAATTAGTTTGATTATCAACACAATTTCTATCACATTCAGCTTTAATTTAGTTCCTTCTAGTCCCCTCCTTTGACTAAAAAAGTATAGTGTTGGACATAATATTCATAATGGAAAACAACATATTCTTGAAAAAAATTTTATAATATGTCTAAATCATGTACCATTTATTTTAATATAATACACCTTGGATTTGACCTAGGTTATCCATGATCATAGACTATTTAAATCCTTCATGATGGTTTATAATGAGTTTGTGAACATCCAAAGCATATCACCCAAGAGATTAAAACTAGGTGTTCAGTAATGCTCATTATCATGCATCAGGTGATGATCGAGTCAATATCAATACACCCGATACAGATTTATTACCCCTATTTACAAAAATTTCAAAGAGACAACCATGTGTAGTAACCAAACAAGGATTATATTTCTTAGAAACTACTCACTACATCCTTTACTAAAATTCCAAGACTTTTTACTACAATTTTAATTATCCTTATTTATATCCTTATATATATAACTAATTTTTTATCATCCTAGTTTTTAAAGATTAATGAAACTGTTACCCATATACTAACTATAAGGACCAAGAATTTTCATAAATAAATATTACATCTTAATAGATTAATATTAAATAAATTTAAAAAATATGTTCCCAATGACCATATATGTTTAGTGTCATTGTAGAATACATAAACAATATTCATATCTCATGAATGATCCTAAACATCTCTCATAGAGATCATCCCATTTTAGTACTATTCATAGACATACCCTATTTAAACCATTCTTCAAAACCTTGGGGAAAGGAAAGCTAAGAACTGGTGAGATTGGATTCCCAGTAAGGGAAATTATGAAAGATATCAATTGATTATCATATAAAACAATAAGATAATATTAATGGTTTGAGATTATGAATAAAATTTAAAATGTTCATACCCTATCTTTCATGGATCATAATCATGATCCATGGAATAAAACACTATCATTTCAAAAGGAAGAAACAATAAGAGTAATAAATCATCATAAATCAATCGTGAACCACAAGTTCATGTCATATAAGGGTGGCACCCTCATAACTATAAAAAAAATATCATTTTACATGGTTAACATCTAATACTATAAAATAATAATGGATCATGTATTAACACCTTTTTCCAAATTCATAATAGATCATGAATCAATAACTATTTCCCATAGTGAATCAATCACATCAATCTGTTTCCTATAATGGAATAGTAACAACAAATTTATCAAATAATTATCTGATGAGATAGAAAACTTTACCCAATTCATTAGTTGGATATATTTTTTTCCACATGTCAAATAATGAAAATAATTAATATACAAACCAAAATATCATAATACAGTAATCATATTAGAATCCATTAAATAAAATGAGTTTAAAAAAAATTCATCATATAATAACTCATGGAAGATAAACAACTATCTAAATAACTTATTCATTTCACTATTTCATAACCCATGGAAAATGAACAGGCTTTATAAAAATTTCATCATAGAATAACATGCGGAAAAGGAATAGTTTTAATAAAAATATTATCATCATTAACATAAACATAAACCATCATATAATGAATAATTATGGTTCCATTGGATCGTATCTCCAGTAAAAAAATAAAAAAAATTGTAGTAATTTTTGATCAATATAAATTCCATAAAAAGTTATTTAAATCATTATTTAGGAAAATATACATTCTATTTCGAAATCGCTTTTATAAAATCAAACCAAAATAAAAAATATTAATTAAAACGATTTCTTAGAAAATAAACCTAAAATCATGGAAGGTAATATTGAAATAATTGAGTGGTATGGATAGTGGATTTTTTTCAAGTCGTGCATGTTAAAATACCTTCCTTTAATATTTTTTATATAGTGTAAAAACAAAAACATTTATAAAACTACAAGATGATTCAATTTAATCAATTTTGTAAAAAAATAAAACATAGTTAGAAATATATTTAAAAAATCATTGTATAATAGTAAAAAATTGCATTAAATAGTTTTTATAAAAAATAACATGGAAGAAAAATGATTTTTGGTCGAAGAGTAAGATAAAATATTTTTATCATAAAAATATTATCATAGTCCCCTTAGTTTTTAAAATGAGGAAAATTGAAGTAAAAAAAATATTTAAAAATAAAAATATGATATGAAAATTAATGAGTTTCTTGATAGGTTTACTATTTTATTTCTTTATATAAAACATAATAGAAAAACAATCCTAATAAACAATGAGATTGTAACCTAAAATTTTTAACAATTTGATAACATTTGAATCATAATCCCCATGAAAGAAATAAAATTATAAAGATTTCTAAATCCCTATAATTTTTATAATATTTTAAAAAAATACATTCATGTCTAGTATATATACCATATTATAGAAATAGGTGGTGAATATAGCATGTGTCCCGCAATAAGAAAATTGTGACAAAAATACATTACCATATTGAAAAAATTTCAATTGTAAGACCCATTATAGATTTAAATTAAATGAAATATTTAATATCATAAAAATAAGTATATAATTGATATAAAAGTTCAATGGGTTTGTATATACACACCACACAAATCAAACAAGTTGTGAATATGGATTATGTCTCCTAGAAATAAAAGAGAGACCAGAAATCCATTACCTCAAGTAGCGAATATATTATAATACTTTATGACCTCCATTATAATTAATATAGGTTTATTATACATCCATACTATAACCAAAATCATATATATCATACATATATTATTTTATTATGACTTTTTATTATTTATTTATTAACAATTTCATTGTTAAAATCTTTTTTATGTAATAATTACTTTATTTTTCATGTATGATTTGGTTTGGTATATTCGTAGAATTAACACTAAAAAATATTATATCACCTCTATAATTTTATAAATGATATGAATATCATATATATTCATTAAATCTATATTTATAGTAATACATAAATAATAGAGAAAGAAAAGGAACTACATCGTTCGTGGAGATGATATGTTATATTAATGCATGGGAGTTCTTTCTATTTTTTAAAAGAATTGAATGAAAGAATGGTAACTATTAATTCAAAATCAACTTATCAGTATAATTTCATATATATATATATATATTTATAAATTACTTATTCATGAAATTTATACTTATTAAATTTCATTTAAATGGTATTTGAAAAATGAATCACATTGCTTTGGGAGGTGGTAGTCAATCATACACACGTGTGATGGTATCATATTCCAACTAAATGGAATGTATTAAGGAATATATAATATTATAAAAGAATAATTATAATATTTTTATAAATATTATAATTATACATTAAATCAGTGATTATATAGACATTAGATGTGGTGATAAAAAAAATTACATCGGTTCACGAGGCGGTAGAACGCCATAAACACAATCGATGAGTTCATGTCCCATTTAAGTTTATAAGAGATATATATATTTTAATCCATAAAAAAACATATAATTATATTCATTATAATGGTTTTATTTTATTTTAATTTTTATAATTTGAATGAAGTTGTGAATAGAAGAAGTAATAAAATGAAAAACTTACCTAATACAACTACCATCACTTAGAGAAACTGCTATTAGATCACTTATTAAGAACCCTATGATCGGTATGTTGGGAACAAAATAATCTGAATAAAATGGATATGTATGTTTAATAGATATTTTCATAGATATTCATAGATCCAAATTTCTTATGAGATGTTAAAAAGTAAGGGGAAGAAGTGTGCTTTTAAAACTAAGGAGGAGAGGAATGTTTTGTAAATTTCAAAAAATATTTAATAATTTAAATTATCTCTCAACGAATATCCCTATAAAATTGATTAATTATATATTGTAAGGATTATATGTTCAATACAAAACTCCACCATATAAAAAACACATGTTTTCAAATTTTTGTTCCTTAACCTCTCTGTTTTCTCACTTTTACAATTTTATTTTTCCTGATGGTAACTAGTTTCTTTTTATTTACCTATGTTATTTATCCTTAAAAAATAAATTAAGGATTATTAGATAATTAGGATCCAATTATTCTAACTATTAAATCCAAATTATTAATAATATATCCTATATCAGCTGAAAATTAAATTTTACACATCCTATAACGCCCCTACCCCAGTTACCCAGATTCAGTGCATTATTACATAACATTGTCATGATCACAAAAGATCAAGTCTTGAAAGACCGATTAGTTTAGTAGCCTTGGAAGTAATAGATACATTCATAAGGTTTACATTACATCATAAAATGGAAAACTAGAACAAAATTGTCTCCATAAACAAAACTCATATCCCCTCATACTATCCCTGCAGGTCAGTCATGAAATACTTCTTCACATCATGGAAAAAATAAAACATAGAACGTGGTGAGCTCAGATGCTCAGTAAGGATAACAATATAGCGGAAACTTTCATAAATAAGCACAAACTTTTAAGGCAACGTATAACTAAAACAAAAGCCTTTTATACATGAAATTCAGCATAATATAGAAAATATAAAATCAAATAATTCTATTTACTTATTCACATGGATATTCTACTAGTCGAATAAACACATGAAATATGAAATAGCCACTTTAATAATGATGAAATGCATAATGCCAGACTATAATAACCACATAGTCAAGGCCTTGTGACAAGACTACAAATAAGATTTTGTCGAGGCCTTGTGCCAAGACACTAGTTTGTCTCATGAGACCCGTCGATGCATCGAGGAGCTATAGCGGGCTCCACCCATCACTTACTAAGTCCAATGCATTCCTCATACGAAAAGGTTTAAACATAACATAAAAATTCATATTAAAACTAGCATACAAAATGTCAATACTTTATCCATAAACCATGAATGGTATAAAAATAATACATCCACATTCAAACATATCAAAAAACCTCCAATACAATATGGATGTTTTGTATCATAATAAATAGACTTCAAATAAGCTTAAAATCTATTAAAGGATGTTGACATAAATGAAATAAAAACTATTTGATAGAAATATCTCTTTTTAAAAATAATTTAGAAGTCATATAATTATGAAATAAAAAATTTATTTTGAAAATATTCTTATAAGCTTGTAATGGAATCTTTGAAGATTTTATAATAGAGGAAAATAGCCGCACTCTCCGTATAAGTTAAAAAAAGACATTCTTACCTTAATTTTGTCGAAAAGGTTAATAATGATATTGTTTGGAAAACGATGGAAATAGTACCTTATAAACATCTTATAAAAGTCAAAAAAGTGTATAAATGACTTTAACCCCTAGTCTATAAAATATTAAATTTTTTTTGAAATACATTTTTAAAAAACATGGATGTGGATGATAAAGAGGCCCCAGTAGATAATTACGTATAAACAACCTCAGATAATTAAGAGATTGCAAAATAAACCCTTACCTTGTACTTTTAATTGGTTGAGGGTACTTTAAACTCCTTTATAATGGTGAAATTATTGTTATTAAATTATAAATGAATCATATACATTAATATGATGTCATATATGATCTTTTAACATTTCATTGTTAATAATATCTTAGTATTAACGTCATTTCGTGTGTTGAATGATTCGTTTTCCTTTATATGCTTTGTTACGTAAGTAATGTTTGTTATGGATAGGGTGTATCTTATTAATATTAATAATGATATTATGTCTTTAAACATTTTTTAATCATCTAATGAAAATTAGTCTTGAATGAATACAATTGGGAATGAATCTCATCGCGTTCGTAGAGACGGTAATCCGTACGTACGCACGAGTGACAATATCATTTTTTGATATTAAAATAACATATAATTGGATTTTATATCATATATACAGAATCATTATCATGTTATATTTATTTTTTACATCAATTACACATCATTATCATAACCATCCAAATAATAATGTATTGAATAACAATTACACCACGATGTTGAGACAGTAAGCCGTACGTACACACGTATGGTGACATGTCATTCAACGAATGGATAAAATAATGAATATGGTTGTACCATATTTATAATAAAATCAAAGTATATATAAGATATTGGAGTTATTATTTTAGAATTGAAACAACAATGAAAGAGGAAGTGGAATAAGAAAAGAACTTGAAAGAGGGTGGTGAAATCATTACCTCTTCTTCGGGTTCCTCCTTTTGATTTGATCAACATGGCTCCTTAGGTTGGATTTATGATGAATGTAATGACTCTAGGATGAATTTAGCACATATGAGAAGGTATTTGGGTAGGTTTTGGCCGAGCCAAACGTCTTTGAAGGTGTGAATTAGAGAGAAGTGGGAGTGCCCTTTTATAAGAGGGGTGAGGGGCACCTTAGAAAAAACATTAAATATTATTTTATAATAAATTCATATTCGGTTTATAATAGATAAAAAGAGACTTATTTCAAGGATAAGGTTGGTATGGATCGAAATCCACTCAACCAATAGGTTTTAGACAAGTTTGGGTCACTATATTAACCTTATCATTAATATTAAACTTTTAGTTAAATAGTTTGACATTTACCATGTCTCTTTGTATTTTTATATTATATGGTTAATAAACTTACTATAAACTGACAAGAGAAACCCAAGTGGTTCATTAATGATAAAACTATCATTATATAAGTGATTTGGCCGAACTCTAGATCTTTAGGATTATTTTATCAATTAATAAAATAATATTTGTTTTTAAAAATCTTTTATGTCAATTTGGACACAATTTAATAATTGATTTTTTAAAGTCTTAAAAACTTTATTAGTTCGAAATAAATTAATTTAATCTATAATAACATGTCATATTAATCTATCAAAATCGTGGATGTCATAAAAACTTTCAAATTATATTTATTTTAACATTTATAATACCATTTATTTGATTCTTTCATTAATAAAGAAAATACTGCATCACCCTTGTGTCATAATTAAATTTAATTATTAAATGTCTAAAAACTATAAATAAAATACAATTATGTAGGAAATTGTTTTAGATTTCTAATTAATATTTATAGTTTAATAGATAACATATATAACCCTATGTAAAAATTATTTTACTAAAAGATATATGCTTTTTTCATTTTTGTATTTATTTTCACTTAATTAATACAAAGTGTCATTATCATTCATAAGTGGCTCAATGGGGTCCCAAAATCGACCTAAGGATGCCCATGGTCGGACATGTATCAGACAATCGGGTTAGGACACGTGTTAGGGTAATTTAACATTATTATAATATTATTTTTTACCCTTATTTACCGGATCTACCCTTTAACCGTGGCAAATAAAATATTTACTGAAGTAATTATTCAAAATGTATAAATATAAAAGTCACATATTTACACAATTTGGATATATTGATTCTAAATATGGAATCCATTTACCAAAATTCAAAACACAGTAGTGGCAGAAATTAGTTTAAAATTAATTCCTGTTGTTAAAACAAAAAACGTGTTTTTATGAAACAATAACTATCAAAAGATTGACACTTGTTTATGTCTAGTTTAAATGTCAAATTTCATCCAATAACCAAAATTGTATTAAATGGTAAAAATATAATTTAATTATAATTTAAAACCACACAATATTATAATTTATCACCATAAATTATTTTGATTAAAAAAGTTGTTTTTAATTAAAAATTAGTATTTTTCACTATTCATCAAAAATTGGAAGTTCTCAGAAAAATACCTAAAATTCATCCTAAGATAACTTTGATATTCCAAATCCAAAAATGAAGTCCAATTTGAATAATAAAATTTACAAATTTTCAAAAAGTGGGTATTACTATTCAAAATGGCAACTTTGATTGGTCGTGGTGTGTTATAATCTCGAAGTTGCGTACAATGAAAGCTATTGCATTATTCATAGAGAAGCATACCATAGAAGCTTGGGGTGTTACATTATAACCTCTTTAAAAAAATTTCATCCTCGAAATTTCCAGAGTATTGCTTCAAAAAAAGACTCAGGTGGTTTTTTATCACAAGTTCCTCAGGTTCCCATGTCACCTCTCCCATATTATGATTTCTCCATAGAACTTTTACTAGACAAGTCGTCCGGTTTGTCAGCACCTGTTCTCTGGTATCAATAATCCTAACGGGCTCTTCGCAACAAGACAGATCGGGTTCTAGTTCTAATTCCTCATATTTGAGTACATGCATTGGTTCAGGTGTGTATTTTCTTAATAGTGATACATGGAACACATCGTGAACTTTGGAGAGACTTTGAAGCATTTCCAAATGGTAAGATACATCCCCAATTCATTCTAGAATTTCAAAAGGTCCGATGTACCTAGGACTCAATTTACCCTTTTTACCGAAACGTATAACTCCCTTCCATGGAGATACCTTCAAGAAAACATGATCACCCACTTGAAATTCCAAATCCATCCTTTGATTATCGATATAGATCTTTTTCCTACTTTGAGCTGATTTGATGTGAGTTTGGATTACCTTCACCTTTTCTATTGTTTCCTCCACAAGTTCTGGGCCTACGAGTTTTATTTCACCAACATAATCCCAAGAGGTTGGTGTGCGACATCTCTTTCTATATAACGCTTCATATGATGCCATATGAATACTGGAGTGGAAGCTATTGTTATATGAAAATTCTACCAGTGGTAAATATTGATCCCACATACCCTGAAAGTCAAGTGAGAAGGATTTGAACATGTCTTCTAAGGTTTGAATAGTATGTTCTGATTGTCCATCAGTTTGAGGGTGGTAGGCAGTGCTCAAACGAAGTTCAGTATCCAAGGCCTTCCAAAGACTTTTCCAGAATCATGATGTGAAACCGGGATAGTGATCAGAAACAATCGATAGTGGTACTCGATGAAGTCTCACAACTTCATTAATATATAGTCTTTCTCAACGTTCAAGTGGTAGATCTTCTCTTATAGCGAGAAAATGTGATGACATGTTAATACGGTCAATAATGACCCATATTGCATCTTTCCTTCTAGGAGTCTTTGGTAATCCCATGAAAAAGTACATAGTAATATTATCCCATTTCCACTCGGGTATGGGAAGAGGTTTCATGACTCCTCCAGGCTGTTGCCTTCCAGATTTCACTTATTGAAAAACCATAGATATTGACACAAAATCAGCAATCTCACTCTTCATGTTGTCTGACCAAAAATGTTCCTTCAAATCACTATACATCTTGGTGCTCCCTGGGTGTATAGAGATTTAGAGATTTGAGCATCATCCAACAATTCCCTTTTCAGATCAGGTATACAAGGAACATAAAGTCTCTTCCCAAATTCCATCTTCATATATGAATTCAATCAATCTCCCATCATTTATAGCGTTAATCTTCTTTTGAAAATCTTCATCTCCAGTTTGAGAACTCTTTATCATTTCTAGTAAATATGGTTTGGCAACCAATTGAAAAAGCATTGATGTTTCACCTTCCATGGTTATTCCCATATCTTTCTTTACTAGATCCATGAAAATAGGATCCCTTTCAACTCTCATCTTGTTCAAAACTCCATGATCCTCTCTTCTCAAAGCATCCACCACCTTGTTTTCCTTCCCCGGGTGGTAGTGTATAGTGAAATCGTAATCCTTGAGTAATTCAAGCCATCTTGTTTTCCTCATGTTGAGTTCCTTCTATGAGAAAATATACTTCAAACTTTTTTGATCGGTATATATCTCACATTTTCACCATAGAGATAATGTTCCCATATCTTCAAAGCAAATATTACAGCGGCTAACTCAATATCATGAGTAGGATAGTTTTTCTCATGATTTTTTAGCTATCGTGATGCATAGGCAATAACCCTATCATTCTACATAAGGACACAACCAAGTCCTTTCTCTGATGCATCACTATAAATAACAAACCCATCATTCTCCGATGGTAGATTCAATATAGGAGCATTGGATAATATTCTCTTCAGTTCTTCAAAACATTCTTTACACTCTTTTGTCCAAACAAATTTATCCACTTTACGTGTGAACTTGGTTAATGGGTTTTCCAATCGGGCAAAAATCTAGATGAAACATCGATAATAACATGATAAAGTAATAAAACTACATACCTCAGTTATAATCATTAGTGACGACCATTCTTGGATTGCTCTTATTTTAGAAGGATCAATAGAGATTCCATATTTAGAGACAATATGGCCAAGAAAATAAATATCTGGAAGCCAAAATTCACATTTGCTAAAATTCCCATACAATTCATGTGTTCTAAGAGTCTTTAGAATAATGCGCAAGTTATTTTCATGAACTTCGTAGCTTTTGGCATATACCAGGATATCTTCAATAAATACCACTACAATGTTATCAATATATTCATTGAAAACTCTTTTCAGTAGATCCTTGATGACAGAGGGTGCATTAGTCAATCCAAAAGGAATTACTGTAAAATCATAATGCCCTTACTTGGTTTGAAATACTGTTTTCGGAATGTGTTCCTTATTCACACACAAATGATGATATCCATATCAAAGGTCAATCTTTGAAAATTATTGAGATCCATGAAGTTGTCCAAATAAATCATCAATGCGAGGTTGTGGATACTTTTTCTTTATTGTTATAGCATTGATCTCCCTATAGTCAATGAAAAACCTCATAGATCCATCTTTCTTCTTAACAAAAAGAATAGGGGTTCCCCATGGAGAAACACTAGGGCAGATAAATCCCTTATTACTAAATTCCTCTAGTTGTTTCTTTAGTTCCACTAATTCCACAGTGTCCATTCTATAAGGGGTCTTTGATATGGGCCTTCAACAAGGAATTAAATCAATAGAAAACTGAATTTACTATTCTGGAGGATGTCCAGGTAAATCTTCTGGAAACACATCAATATATTCTTTCACAATATGTACATCCTCTATTTGAACATTTCTTTCCTCACCCAAAATTATTTCATTCTCTTCCTCCCAAATAAATGACTTTAGTTGAGCTATTGGGGGTGGATCTAGATAAGAATTAGGTGGTGATGATTCTACTCTAAAGATAAGGGGTTCTTTATCATCATCATCAAAAATAGTAACCTCATTATTCTTACAATAAATTTTCTCATAATGGTCATAAATCCAACCCATAATGAGGATTATATCAAATTCAACCATGGGTATGACGATTAGATCAATAGATAAATAACGTTTATATGACTTAATGAGAACTGATTGACAAAACTTTTCTACAATTATAATTCCCTTAAGAGTTTTAACTAACAACTCCCTTGTTAAATCAAATTGGAAATATCTAATTTTCTTCGCAAACTGGGAAGATATGAAGCAATGCGATGATCCAGAATCAAATAAATCACTAGATAAACTTGAGGAACCCATTAAATTACCTGCCACCATGTCTTTTTGGAGCATCAACCTTAGCAGTAGTGATTGCATAATCATGGACTTGATCCCTTGGCCTTTTTTGAGGTAAGTTTCCTTGACGCTTAAGACATTAATTTGGATAATGTCCCATCTCCCGATAATTGTAGCATTTAACATCGGTAGCTTCTTTCTTCCCCTTTCAATCATGAGATTGGTGGCCTTTTTTACCACACTTGTAACAGACTCCCATTCCCTTCAAGAAAGTGTCGGGGTATTTATTCCCGCATTTACTATAGGATGGATATTCAACTTTTCCCTTCTTCTCCTTATTTCCATTTCGAGAGTGTTCAACAGTTCTCTTCTTCTCTTGCTTTTCTTTAAAGTCGTAAGAATTAGAGAATTGTTTTTTTGTCTTAATAGCACATGAGACAATATCTTCACATGACGAGAAGGATTGTGAGTCTAATTCTCGATGGGGAAATAGTTTTAACCCATCAAAGAAATGATCAATATTACTTATTGGGTTACGTATATAATCTGTAACATGCCTTGATAAACTTGTAAAGTTATACTCATACATTGCAACATTCTCATCCTCCTTTTTCCTATGAATCGGAAATTGTCTTTCCATATTCGCTCTATGGTCACGAGGAAAGTATTTTTCTAAGAAAATTTCTTTAAACTCTCTCCATTCCATATTTGATACTTCATCATCTTCCTTTTTGTTTTGAATCAATGACCACCATTGATCAACATCTCCAGTGAGGCGATAAACTTCCATGACAACTTTTTCCCTTTCGCTACTCCCTAAGGCATGTAATATTTTCTCTAAGGAATTTATCCATTTCTCAGCTACTAGTGGATTTTTACCCACATTGAGCATTGATGGTTGTTTCCTCATGAAGCGATATAACATTGATCCTCCACGCTGCGGATCAGGGTTCTCCACACGGGTAAGGTTATTATTCATAACCTAAGTGAGTTGTCTCAGTATGGTGAGAAGATGATCAGCACCAGTTTCATCACCAGCTCCACTATAATTATCTTGAGTAGGATGGAAATCCCAACATGGAGTGCATGTATTTATATGGTTTCCATTCCTTCCACTAGGATCCATTTCTAAACAATGGCATAGACTAGATTAGTTTATGAATCAAAATACATAAATACAAACATGTAAAACAATTAACATAAATTGAACAGTTTATTGATATAATCCATAATCATAAAAATGTTTTCATTGAGGAAGTATATACTCATAAATCATTCATAATTGTTTGTAAATAAAATGAGAATTATCCAAAGCATATCCCTTGGGAGTGTCGTAACCAAGAGTGCAGCAATGCCCGTTGTCGTGCACCAGTTCCCGTTCGAGTCTAGCTCAAAGCAGTGTTTTTGGGTTTTACATCTAGGTACATCTATGCCAGAGCTGCCTCTACCTGCTCATATCCAGACATGGATTTATTGTTTGGAAAACTCACAAAATCTCTATAATACCAAAATTTTAGGAAGTTCTTCTATACTAATCCTCAAAGTCTATATAAGGGTAATGTGCTCTAATAAGAGTTTATCTAAATATAGTTTCCAAGGTTTGTACTAAACTTTATCTGATACCAACTATAACACCCCAACCCAAGTTAACAAGATTCGTTCCATTATTATGTAACATTGGCATGATCACAAAAGATCATGTCTCGAAAGGCCGATTAGTTTAATAGACTTGGAAGTACTAGATACATTCATAAGGTTTACATTACATCATAAAATGGAAAAATACAACCACATTTTCTCCATAAATGAGACTTATATCCCCTCAGACTATCCCTGTAGGACAGTCATAAAATACTTCTTCACATCCTGGGAAAAATAAAACATAAAAAGGGGTGAGCTCAGATTCTCAGTAAGGATAACAATATAGCGAAAACATTCATAAACTAGCATAAACTTTTAAGGAAATGTATAACTAAAACAAAAGCCTTTTAAACTTATAATTAAGAATAATATAGAAAAGATAAAATCAAATAATTACATTTAATTATTGACATGGATATTCTAGTAGTCGAATAATCACATACAATATCAAATATCCACTTTTATAATGATAGAATGCATAATTCCAGACTATCATAACCACACAGTCAAGGACTTGTGCCAAGACTACCAATAAGATTTTGTCAAGGCCTTTTGCCAATACAATAGTTTGTCTCATGAGACCTACCGATTCATCAAGGAGCTAAAGTGGGCTCCACCCGTCACTTACCAAGTCCAATGCATTCCTCATATGAAAAGGTTTAAACATAACATAAACATTTGTATTAAAACTAGCATATGAAATTTCAATACATTATCCATAAACCATGAATGGTATAAATATAACACATCCAGATTCAAGCATATCAGAAAACCTTTAATACCATATGTAAGTTTTTTATCATAATAAATCAACTTCAAATAAGCTTAAAATCCATTAAAGGATGTTGACATAGATGAAATCAAAACTATTTGAGAGAAATATATCTGTTTTAAAATAATTTAAAAATCACATAATTATGAAAGAAAACCTTTATTTTGAAAATATTCTTATAAGCTTTTAAGGTAAGATTCAACGATTTTATAACAGTGGAATATAGCTGCACTCACCGTATATGTAAAAAAAGACATTCTTACCTTAATTTTGCCGAAAAGGTTAAAAATGACCTTTTTTAGAAAACGACGAGAAGATTCCCTTATAATCGTCTTATAAAATTCAGAAAAGGGTATAAATGACTTTAAAAAATAGTATATAAAATATTATAAATGTTTTGAAATACATTTTTAAGAAACATAGATGTGTCTGATAAAGAGGCCCTAGTAGATAATTACGTATAAACAACCTTAGATAATTAAGAGATTGTGAAATAAACCCCTAACTTGCACTTTTACTTGGTCAAGGGTAATTTAACCTCCTTAATAATGGTGAAATCATTGTTACTAAATTATAAAAGAATCATATACATTAATATTATATCATATATGATCTTTTAACATTCCTTTGTTAATAATATCTTAGAATTATCATCGTTTCGGGTGTTAACTGATTCGTTTTCCTTTATATGCTTTGTTACGTAAGTAATTTTTGTTATGGATAGGGTGTATGTTATTCATATTCAGAATTATATTAAGTATTTAAACATTATTTTTAATCATCTAATGAAAATTAGTCTTGAATGGATACAATGGGGAATGGATCTCATCGCGTTCGTAGAGACGGTAATCCGTACGTACGCATGAGCGACAATATCATTCTCTTTATATTAAAATAATATATAATTGGATGTTATATCATATATAAATAATAATTATAATGTTATATTTATTTTTTTACATCAATTACACATCATTATCATACCCATCCAAATAATAATGTATTGAATAACAGTTACACCACGATGTGGAAACGGTAAGCCATACGTACCCACATATGGTGGAATGTCATTCAAAGGATGGATAGAATAATTAATATATTTGTAACATATTTATAATAACATCACATTATATAGAATATATTTGATTTGTTATTTTATAATGGAAACAACAAAAAAGAGGAAGTGGAAGAAGAAAAGAACTTGAAAGAGGGTGGTGAAATCATTACCTCTTCTTCGTGTTCTTCCTTTTGATTTGATCAAAATGGATCCTTAGGTTGGATTTATGACAAAATGAAGGACTCTAAGATGAATGTAGGACATATGATATGGTATTTGGGATGGTTTTGGCCGATCCAAATGGCTTTTAAGGAGTGAATTAGAGAGATGGGGGAGTGCCCTTTTATAAGAGGGGTGAGGGTCACCTTAGGAAAACCTTAAAATATTATTTTATAATAAATTCATATTCGGTATCTAATGACTTGAAAGTGACTTATTACAAGTATAAGGTGGGTATGGATCAAAATCCACTCAACCAATTTGTTTTAGATAGGTTTGGGTCACTATATTAACATTATCATTAATATTGAACTTTTAGTTCAATAGTTTGACATTTACCATGTCTCCTCATATTTTTATATTATATGGTTAATAAACTTACTATAAACTAAAAAGAGAACCCCAAGTGGTTCATTAATGATACAACTATCATTATATAAGTCATTTTTCTAAACCTTAGATTTTTAAGAATATTATATCAATTAATAATATAATATGTTTTTAAAAACTCCTTTATGTCAATTTTGACACTATTTAATAATTGTTTTTTGTTAAATTCATAAAAACATTATTAATTAGAAATAAAATTATTTACTCAATTATAACATGTCATATTAATCTATAAAATTAGTTTATGGCATAAACACTTTCAAATTATATTTATTTTAACATTTACAATACCATTTATTTGATTCTTTCATTAAAAAGAAAAATACTCTATCACTATTGTGTCATAATTAAATTTAATTATTAAATGTCTAAAAATTATAAATAAAATACTATTATGTAGGAAATTGTTTTAGATTTATAATGAATATTCATAGTAGAAGATATAACATATATAACTCTACGTAAAAATTGTTTTATTAAAAGATATATGCTTTTGTCATTTTTGTATTTACTTTAACTTAATTAATATAAAGTGTCATTATCAATCATAAGTGGCTCCATGGGGTCCCAAAATCGACCCAAGGATTCCCATGGTCGGAAATGTATCATTAAAAAGGGTTAGGACACTTTTTTGGGTAATTTATCATTATTATAATATTATTTTGTTACCCTTATTTACTGGGTTTACCCTTTAACCAGGGTAAATAAAATATTTACCGAAGTAATTATTCAAAATGTCTAAAAATAAAATTTACCTATTTACAAAATTTTGATATCCTAATTCTAAATATGTAATCCATTTTTCTAAATTCAAAACATAGAAGTGGCACAAATTAATTAAAATTAATTCCCATTGTTAAAACAAAAAGCATGTTTTTATGAAACAATAACTATCAAAAGATTGACACTTGTTTATGTCCAGTTTAAATATGAAATTAAATCCAATAACCAACATTTGATTAAATGGTAAAAATATAATCTAATTATATTTTAAAACCACTCAATATTATAATTTATCACCATATATTATTTCGATTAAAAAAGTTGTTTTTAATTAAAATTTATTATTTTTCACTATTCATCAAAAATTGTAAGTTCTCAGAAAAATACCTAAAATTCACCCTAAGCTAATTTTGATATTCCAAATCCAAAAATGAAGTCCAATTTGAATAATAAAATTTATAAAATTTCCAAAAGTGGGTATTACTGTTCATAATGGCTACTTTGATTGGTCGTGGTTTGTTAGAATTTCGATGTTGCGTACAATGGAAGCTATTGAATTATTCAAAGAGAAGTGTACCGTGAAAG
Organism: Viscum album; assembly: GCA_963277665.1. Lineage (NCBI taxonomy): Eukaryota > Viridiplantae > Streptophyta > Magnoliopsida > Santalales > Viscaceae > Viscum > Viscum album. The sequence continues at coordinate 878,331,581 of OY728136.1, forward strand.
CTTGGGGTGTTATAAATACACATGTAACACACAAAACCATGTTTATCCTTATCTGCAATAATTAATATTTTACTATTTTTTACTAATTTTTATGAATGAAAATTAATTTGAAAATATTATATAATATAAATTATGATGATTAAAAATATGGAATCAATTTATCAAATTCATTTCACATAATTGGTATAATTTATATTAAAATAAAATACAAATATGCGATGAAAACTAGTTTTATAAAGATAATATTTTCTTAAATATAAAACATTATTTTATAAATATTGAACATAATATTTATTTTCATTAAAAAAATTGAATTAATAATAATATATATTGTTAAAATTTATACTATCTTAAAAAATGTATCTTTATCAATTATTTAAAATAAAAGTAATTTTCAATAAAAAACATGATTTTCACTATTCAATGAAAAATTAGTATGTTCATAAAATATTAAAATAATAACCCAAATATAATTTTGAAATACTCATTTCAAAATTGATTTTATTTTTTTATAATAAATTCTGTTAATGTAGCAAAATTTAGTTTTAAAATTATTAAATAGAACATGACAAAACCACTTTTGTTTTGGAAAATATTTTTTTAAACACATAATGGGATTTATTATTTTCCAACAATAGAAATAATATTAGATGAATGATAAAAATTGTATTTATCATATAATATATATATAAATCATTAAAATAATTCAACAATAGTAACTAATTTAAAATATTATGATAAAAACACATCATGTAATTATAAATGGTTTCTTAGAAAAAATATTTCTTTTACAGTCAAATGAGTTTAAATTTCATTTATAGTCAAAAAATTAATTTATTTTATTCATATGTAAACAGTGAATTTATATTAATTTATTTATTCATTTTCATACCCAAAAATTTAATAGATGGGTTATAATGACCAGGGTTAAATAATAAAAGTAATAGTATATAGTGGTTTAATAAAGCTCGATAATTCATATAACACAATATATCAATGAAATTCATTTTATTTGAAAGAAAATATATCATAAAAAATTTAGGAGTTAAAGAAACTATGTATTATTGAATTTGTAGATAGAGGATTTAAAAAATGATATCAAATATTGTCCAAAATATTGTGGATAAAATATAAAATCATCGCCTAAAAATTTTCAACATTCTCTATGGGAATATTTCAACACAAACTAAATAGCTACAAAATAAACAACATACTATCTTTTATATGGGAAAGATGAAGTTATACCTAATTATGTTTAGTTACCATCGCTCTTTATTTAAATTGTAAATCATTTTTACATAGATGATCAATCTCATATTTGATAGGATTCGTTAGAATGACAGGATTAGAAAAGGTGATGTACATTACAGAACATACAAGTTCATGAAAAGAGGGTAATGTGTTCCTTTGAATTTTTTTCCTATCATCATTCCACCATGGGAAATTGGTAGATCTCAGAACCATGATGTAACATGGGAATAATCATCCATGAAATGAAACAAAGTGTGAAGGATATTATTCCATAAGATTTATAAAAATGGAGAATATTCACTGGTCTTAATGGATGTTGGTCATATTATTATTCTAAATAGTAAAAAGTTTTTCAAGAAATATATTTCTTAAATTAAACACATTATTTCTTTACATTATAAATTATTATATATAATAATTTCATCCTCAAAAAAATAAATTAAACTGTGTGGGAAACTTCTAAGTCTCATGATGTTAAATTTTGTAACAACATCCTTAAAATATGAAATAAAAATGAATTGTTACCATCCCTACTGCATAACATCGAACTAAGAGGTTTCAATACATCTATTATGAATCCAAACTAATTACGGTGGTCCATTTATTATAGCATCTTTCTCTCCTCCATTATTGAGCGATCAGTGTAGAAGTATTTGGCACATGATATGCTCGTACATAAAAATATTAATCTCCATATTCTAGGAATATTATCTAAAATAATACCTTCCCCTATATAAGATCTAGATCAATACAGGTGACACATATGAAATTAATATGTGTGGATTGACTCCCATCCCTATGGGATATTTAGAAATGTCATAATAATCTACAATGGAATAAAAAACCATCGTATTGTTCAAGGTGTAGAAATTCCCCACTTATGTGTATGAGCTTGATCAACATATGATGTTTTTATCTTAGTTCTCTCATTTATGGAATCATTATTGAAATAAAAGTTCCTATCCCCTGTAATAATTTTCAGTCCTATGTGGGGGTCTTACATTCCTATAACTACAAGTGGCTTGATTGTTTTCAATAAAATATATGTAGTCATTCCAAGAATACCTATCTATGTCCCAACCAAAATGAATGAAAAATTACGTCCTCCATACATGTAATCCATTTCTATGAAGGGATTTTTTTAAAGATAACTATATATGTTTTGATTCTTTTTTGGATGATATACATATTTATGCATAAATATATTTCCCTAGGACCACCCACAAACAAAAAAAATCCTTTTCATTCTATATAACCCAGATCTATGCAAGGAAATCCTCATGAGATCCACATGTAGTTTAGAATAAACCTCTTAATAACATCATAATCATCAAACAATGGAAAGATAAATATTTATTACCTACACCATTCTATGAAAATAACATCAGTTTATAAAATATAGTTCATGTTATGATAGACAAAAATTTTCACAATCCTTCCTTGGATATCAGTGATAAATTAATCTGACATTGAAGGATGCCTCATCCTTGAATATGCATACTATTCCATGATATGGTCTTTTTATGCACCCCTGAGATGGACCATAACCATCGGCCACTAAATCCTAAGGATAAAATCCTTTTATCATCATACCCAGTAAAAACATCATAATGGATGTCGCTATTCAAACATGATTTGTGATCATTATTCATGTACCTATCCCATACCCATATTTTATATACAAGAACCTCATGTCGGTACTTATAATGTATCTCTACATATTTAAAATATGTTCCAGGATCCTTAGACAATTAGACCTATTTGAGTGATTACTCTTATTTCATTGGTCCAAGCACCAAAACCATAAACTGTGTAGAAACATTTTCGGGTTTGATTCTATATGCCATCTCCCCAGTATGAATATCATATATAGTGATGTAATAACTAAAGGTATTGAATCATTTTTCAATATTCTTATTCTGTATAGTTTTACTTCATACATTTGATATCTGATGAAACACTATCTATTTACATCAGTTGATATACTCCTCTTCAAATCCCTAAAAGGTCAGTCGATTAGTCATCGTAGTTATTTCATTCTTAGAATTTTTTTAAGAGGGATTAATTGATCTATAGGTAATCCAGTAGGAGTTGAATATAAATAAAAAAAATTCTACTTATATTATTATACAAACCCTCAATAATGATTTAGTACTAGAGGAAAAGTATACCTAAATTCCGTATGCTATCTCTTGACTGAGTGTTTTAAAATCCAGCATACTCCCAACAATCTCCATCGACTGAGTGTGATATTAGATTTCCACCATTACTAATGGTAATTCTATGCCAACCAATCTCCATTATCAGTCTATTTGGACATTTATATCATGTTATTTAAATATTCTATAATATGACTAGTTATGTAGATTCAACATCCTCAATATTACACACTTGTGCATCTTACCAATTACTAAGACAGAAAATATTGGTTAAATATACACTACTATAAAAAGTATCAACCATTGGTTAAGCCTTCAGGGCCTTAAACATCTAAAGAAAAGAGACATAGAGGTCACCATAATAAAAACATTCAAATTAACATTCTATAAAAAAATTTATTCTCCACTTGGTAGATTGAAACTCCATGTGGTATATAAATAATCGAGACCATGAAATTAAAAAATAAAAAACATGTAAGGTAAAAAAAATATAATGAAACGACTATGGAGAATGATAAAAATTCTTATTAATCCTTACCTATAATAATATTAGTAAAAAAGAAAAGTTCATAACAGTGGAATAGATGCACTTATTATGGGGCCCACAATATATCCCCAAAAAACATTCTATCTAGGTTCACTAAGCCCTGGCCTTAGAACTGGTTATAGAAACCATTTTTATCTAAAATATTTGTTGGAACATTTCCATAAAAGATTCAAAAAGTGATAAACAAGATCATCCATCAAAATGGGACAAATTAAGTGTTATGGTGATGAATGATTACACATTAACCTATCTATGATCCATGACCAATAGAAGTTCATTTTGACTTGAGTATTCAATAATTTTTACCAATGATGTTATTCACAATTTAGTGTTCTAAAAATACAACATTTCATTGTATTAATTTTTAATTAATCACAACATATTCTAAAATAGAAATTTTTTTAAGATAATATAAGGATAAATGGGGATAAATTATGATATCTTTCATTCTGCATATTAATGAGAGGAACATCCACATATTGGATTCCCAATCTTTTAAAAGTACCTTATTCCAATAGATTTACTAAAAATGATTGAAAATAATTAAAGTACTGATGGACCTCCACAATGATGTCGTGAATTACTCTAGCCATGTAGTTATGAATTCTTCAATGAGTGAAAGGATCTTTACACTAGTAATTTTACTATTTCTCTCATATTGAGAATCCTACAAAAGTCATTTATACTTCAATATATTTAAACTATAATTTTCTAGACTGTATTTGAGTTTTCTTATTCATAACATCACTTTTTTCACAATGAAATCATTGCACTAATTTCAATGCTCCATAATTGAGATCTTTTTGAAAAATTTTCACCCAATGTTTAGCATACTTTTATTTTAGTTTTTCTTTTTAATGGAATCCATTGGATTATCATTCTAACTATCAAGACCAAATAATAACATTTATAATAGAATGCATGTTCTAACAGATAAATCCTCCACCACATCGTATAATTAAGTAGTCTTTGATCCAAAGTAGATATATTTTATTCTCATATTTCAGTGTTTAAGAATCCATATTCCATATACTCTTCCAAGAATATTGATGAGTGGTCTTGTAATAATCAAGGATATTATGGTCTTGATTAGATTCACACAAAAAATTAGAATATAGTCTGTATAGAGTTCACTATAATTGAATTGGATGATTTCTTCTAGGGACATGGATGTAGGGACATGCCATTATATAGTCGAAACCTCCACCACCTCCTCATCATGTCCTCCTTCTACTATTACATTTTCAATGGTGATAGAGGAATCTACCATTAATATAGCCTCAATTTCATGATTCTCTAAACCATTTACCTATTTTACTACAACTTGGACATATGTCTGACACTCACTTCCCTCTACAACGATCACATATTAGGTAGTTTCATGATAATCCTCTTGTTGGAATAGAACACTTAGATGGGAGGTAGGGTTGGACCATGGACACTACAAATCCTGATTAGATTGTCCAAATTTTTTATTGGGATGAGGTGTTAATGTACTCACAGATTTCCTCTGTTATTTTGGAATACTCCGAGAGTGTAATGGACATTGATGATATAACCACTATGGGAATCATCCTTCTTACCAATAGAAATTCTTTCCCAAATTATGGATCCTTCATAACTTGAATCCCTGAATGGAAGGTTTGGAAATTTTGATCGATGAAATTTCAGCATCCCATAGTATTCATATAATGGAATCCTTAGTTTTTTCCTCAAAAATCCATCCAGAGTGGGATAAAATAGTAAATTTACATTGATATTATTCTTTAGGTTTTAATAAACACATGGAAGTGTGTTCAATAAAGGGGAAGAAAAATCATACCACTCCCTTTGAGAAAAAATATGAATAGTAAGTGTTTTGGAACTTTGATGGAATTTCGAATCATGAGATGGAAGGATACATCCCAATTCAAGATGAACATCAATTGTAATAGGGTAAATAAAATAAATACATTCAAATTATGAATTCTTCACCATATTTTTGTCAGTAAATAGTTTTCCAACTTAAGTTTCATCTTCATAGTCTTCCCTAATAGTGGCACATACCACATACTTATGATATCAAACAACTAATGTTATTTCCCCCACTACATCATTATTTTATTTATGAAATCAAAACATAGAAATTAATGATAAAAAACATTAAAATAAATCATTATACTTTTTGATGAGTTTTAAAAACATTATGGGGGACAAAAATTTTGTCCCACTCATCATCCATAGATTTTTAACTTTTCCATCAGTGTATCCCTAATAATTATTGGATTGTAGTCTCTATGTGATGGGAACCCTGATATCAATTCCCTAAATTAAAAAATACAACTAATGAATGTTTTTATTACATATTAGGGGATGAATTCATAATCTATATCTATTGAATCCTTTATATATCCAATATAATGAATATTATTTATAATTTTTAACAAGGACCACAATTACATAAACATGAGAACCTCCAGATATATAACTTCTCAATACTCCACCAATTTATCATTTTGGTTAAAACATGATTCAACCCCCTTTGAATTAATCTAATTTATATTCCTTCCAATTAATACTATAGCCTCTAGATCACAATGTTGACTGTAATTCCTTATAAAAAACCCTTGAATAATCGGTTTGGAACTTGGTGGTGAGGCATATTGGAGATTGTGTTAGTCTGATGAATCAAGAAACTCGATCTAGGAATTCCTCTTGGAGTATTTCTGGAACACTAATTTCCATATGACCAAGGGAGATTGAATGGTGAATTGAGGATTGATAATTGATTATATAATCTTAGACCCAGTTCAATCATAAGTAACTAAACCTGATTAGAAACATGGAACCATGCGTTCCTTCCCATATGCCAGAGGCTACTGACTAGTAAAGAGGGACTAAGGTATTTCAATGGGGTTATTATTCTCTGAATATAGAGTGTAGTACAACAGTATATAATAATTTTAATAAATGTAAATAGTTATCAATTAATAGTAAAAAAATAATAAGATATCATCCAGATATAATAAACAAGTTGAAGCTGATAAAATAACATATATAAAAATATCAGTTATGTCATGGTACTAATAAAAAGGAAATACAAATGGGATGTATTGGTAGAGACATATACGAAATTATTTAAAAAAATTAAAAATTCCACAAACTATCTCTGATAGTACCACTAGCATAGCCTTTGTCCACTATATGCATAATTTATATTGGGACACAATGTTAGGAATCCAATTTTGGATGCTTCCCTTTGTCCCTATATGCATCCAAAAGTTCTTCTCAGGTACCAACTAGTGGCATGAATAAGTCTTGAGATATACATAATAGGAAAATAATAATGATTTCTAGAACTATCCAGTCTGTGATAATAATATTATTAGTGTACTATTAATAAAAAATGTAATATAGCAAACAAATATTTTATATCAGAACAAGTTCCTCATAGGACGCCTGACAAACACTACCTACATTAGCTTAAGATGAATGTCTCTGAAAAAATGACACCCTATATTTTAGTTTATAATAATACATAAGAATATATATATAAATCACATATATATATAGTCATATGTGTGCATATATAGAGATACATTACAATGATCAGGATCCAAAGAGTATGCCTATTGGGTCCACCCTTACTTATGAGGGGTTTCAAAACCCTCGTAGCATATCAACATAGAGATATAATGGGGTCATAATATTAGTCATGTATAAGCAATGGATCAAACCCAAGAATATCCTTTTTCATGGAGAAGAAATCCTTAGTTATTAAACTAAATTTAATCCTGAACCCTTTTAAGGCATCCTATAAAAAGGATCTCGTGTATCACTATAGGTACACCAATAAACTAGTCATCATAGGAGTTCATCCAAGGCACCCATATAATGACCTATGTATCACTAAAAATGGTATAAAGAATAAATCTATGATCCCATCCATGGTGCACCATAATGGGAATGAGTTATCACTTACAAAATGCTAGGGTAACAAATTCTACAAAGCCAGTCCAAGGTAGTCCACTTCGAAACTAAGTATCACTCATGGGAAGAACAAATAAATCCTCCTTGTGTTCTCATCCATGTTCTTATTTAAATAACACATGTATTTCTTAAAAAATTTTATAATTTAGTTAAAAAATACATTAATTGAGTTTGATGAGTCTATCTAAGGAGTTCTTAATTTGGACCCTTGTGTCTCCCTTGGAATGTCCTATAAGAATGATCATTATAATCATTAAAATTATCACATTCAAAAGTAAATGTTAGTCATGTTATACAAGTAATTGGGTATGGTTAATTGAAGATACTACATGAAGGAAAATTTCTTATTAATATGGCCCACCATTTTCCCTTGATCAAATTTAAAATACACTACATTTATAAAAGGCAATTAAAAAAAGGCTCTTTTGGCAGTTGAAAATAATTTAACGGCATGAGCCTCTTAATCCTTTAAAGATGGAACACCTTATGGGTGGTACATGTCAATGTGGTAATACTTTTCTATTGACTCAAAATTTTATAGGATTATAAAAATAATTGCAACATCATTAATTTATTTAATTTTATATTTAATAGGTGTCACTACAATGTTCTAGTGCGTTACATAATGATGCACCATATTAATCAATGATAATTTCAGAAAAAATTAATAGACCACCTAACTTATGCTATTAAAACTCAATTAATCTATTTTCATCCATTAAATCAATCTAGAATGATGGAAATCAATAAAATATAAAAATTCCCTAAAAATAGGCCATATTATCTCACACCAAAATAGTATCGAATATGGTTAAATAAATGAATGAAAGAAGGAAGTGGAAGAAAAATCTTACCGATACACATCGAACACAACTAACAATGAAGGAATCAGAACTCAAATGAGGTAGAAACCTAAAAGTATAGATTTAGGTGTGGGATATCCACAATAAGGTAAGGGGGAACTTCATGTTAGTAGGATTGAATAATGTGGTATTAAAACACTTTCAAAAAAATTGGTCAAAAGATATTTAGGATGATAAACGAATTCACATCATGATTTCCTTGGGTAGTATTTATCTTCCAGGTAAAACCAGTTCACATCATGAATTGGATTCTTGGTGTTTATTGAATTCATTTAATATAATAAAAATTTATGGGGTGTATCCAAATTTATTCATGTCATGAATTGGTCTATTTTTTAGACATCATATCCCCTTTCTATCTTATTTTTTGAAAAAAAAAATCCATCCAAAAGTTGTAGTTAATAGGGTTGAAGCAAAACAAAAGATAACAAGAATTTATGATAATTTAATAGAATCCATACCACTCTTAAATATTTTTACGTTAAAAACTCTCATAATTAAAACAAATATTATTCGAGTTGTGATTCCATTGGAGGTAAAACAATATCTGAGAAATGATCAGTCCACTGAGAATGTACACCGGCCTCTCTCCACTCTGTTTGGTAATGTATATGACTATGATTCCACAACACCCATACTAGAGGAACTGACCTACCTCATAGTACCTTTGTGCTATAATGAACAATAAATATAGGATTTTTTAAATGATGAATGCATATCCAGCACTACAACCCTCAAATAAAATGAATGAGATGGGTCAGAATAATAATAGTGAAGCTGTGATACATGGATGATGACATTCATGGCCCGGTACCATTGTGTAAATCCAATAGATAAGATAATGGACATACCCTTTGAAATATTTTTAAAAGACCAACATGAAAATGTGATATCTTTACATATCACTAAATCTTTCTATGACCCATTCTATGGGAAAATATTAGATAGGCATTATGTACCTCCTCAAACTCTAGAGGTTGGATGTGATTAAATATATATGAGTTCTGATGAGACTGATCTACAACCATAGACTTCTGAATAAGATGAAATTTATCAAAACTCTCCTAAATGATATGAGGTCCTAATAGTGTTGCCTCACCTTCCTTCAACTAGAATATGGATAAACAACATGACCTTCTATATAGGGTATCATAGGGAGCCATTTGAATAGTTTTCTAAAATATTTTATTATAGTAAAACTCAATGAGTGGTAGGTTTTTCTTCCTAGATACTCTAAAGTCAAGGATTTATTCATGAGGCATGTCTTATAACACCCCTATCATATGCTCAGAAAAACTGTTGGCCAGAGGGTGGTATGCAATATACAGGTTCACCTATGAACCTAGTTCTTTTTCTGACCATGGTAAGAACTATAATATAAAATTAAAATCCATATTTGATATGATATAATGAGGAACACCAAGAAGTTTTACCATCTACCAAATGTAAAACATTCCAAGATCATCTATTAAAAATCATTCCTTAATTAGAATAATTTTCATGATCTTTAAAAACATTTTGAATATCACCCACACCACATCACTTAATCAATAGGATCTCAACAATCACATTATAAAATCAATGGTGACATTGTTCCATTTCCACTTCGCAATGAAAAGAAGAAATAAAAATCAAGCATGTCGCTATTTCTCTACCTTAAAATGCTAACTGGTGGAACACCGTATGATAAATCCCAAGATCAACCTATTAATAATGGGCCACTAATACTTATAACCCATATATTGGTACATAATGGTAAGCCCATGGTGTACTTCCCAAAAGATGGAAAGAGATTCCCACACAAATTAATCATGTATATATAAAGTCACCCTAAAACACCCATGAAAGTGTTTTATCTCATATTCATTAATGAATAGACTAGGTGGTGGTTCTTACCCTAATACACTCTACCTTATAACTAGGCCCTTAGGACCTGAAAGATGTCTCATCCTTACTCGTTTCATAAGGGAGGATGGCACTGTTAAAGATTCTAAAATAGGTAACCCATGATACTTTGAAATGTTCGGTTGCATCTTAGAAAACATATCCATCAACTTCACTCACTACTTTCGACTTCAATGGAATATGTCTACATCTTCCAACTCAAGTCTTCATCTACTGCATTTCTATTTCTAGGTGTATAAGTGATATCAAAGTCAAAGTAATTCTTGTATTATACCCACCTGAGCTACCTAATATTAAAATCACACTATGTGGAAATGTATTTGATACTTATTTGGTTTGTGCAAATACTGAACCCCTCTCACAAAATATAATACCTCCAAAAATATAAATCATGGAAACAACTACCTACATAAGGTATTGTGTAGGGTAACTCTACTCATGAGTCTTAGATATTGTGACCGATATTCCACAAATCAATCTCCCTAAATCCCAATTTCTCCCAAATAAATTCCTAAATAATCACAATAAACTGTATGTATTCTTCCTAGATTTAGAATAATTATCATTTGTGCTAATGTAAATCTCCCTTTCATATCTTAAAAAGATTCCTCACTATATTCAGACCACAAGAACATCAGATCCTTTTTATTAAATCCCATGAGAGAATCTATTAGAAATAAAAAGTTCTGAATAAAATACCTGTAAAATACATCTTTCCCTAAAAAAATATATATGTCAAATATATTCTTGGGATGCTCCTGATAATCCATCATGTTTACAATCTCTAGTTAAACATACACTCCTTCCTATGATATTATGTTAGCAATGAAGTTAGACATATCAAGCTAAAGTGGAAATTGTATTTATTATGATATCAAGATGTTTTTAATGGTTGTGTCAAGAGAGATAATACCCCAAGATTACAACCATGAACACCACCATAAATGAATCTAGATATGGAGGGAAAAATTGATTCATGAGGGCCAAAAAAAACATCGGGCGGATTTTTGAGACTGAAAAACATAACTGAATACTCTTACATGTCATATCTTCTTTGAAATTTCACTCAGGTATGTTTGATGGTCTCATACACAATGGCTGGTAGCCCTACCTAAAATTGATCTTGGATAAAACATGCACTACCTTGTAGTTGGTAAAAGTGATGGTCTATAGATGACATTGGATACCATTTCATAATCATAATATTTTCCAAAAAAAGATAATGTATGAAAATAATGTGGGTTTCATATGAATTTATGGAGAACAACATAGGTGAACACCATGGAGAAGTACTTGGTCTTATAAAACCCCTAAATTTAAAATCCACTAGCTGCTTCTTATATTCCTGGAGTATGGAAGATGTCACCCTATATAGAGGAATTGAAATTTTTTATACTCATTATACTAGATAAATGGTGAACTACACCTCTCTCACAGGATGTAATTTAGAGAATTCATTAGGGAAAACATCCCTAAAATGATCCACTATAATAGGGTACTCTATACATCACATGTACTAATCACTCATAAAGAGACTATCCATATAGACACTCACTCCCCCCATCCCATGATTCTTGGGGCCATCTCCACTTGCATGGTCATCCCATTCTCCCTTATGAATATATATTATTCCTCGGTGATGGGAAATGTAACCTCTAGTGATAGAAACGAATTTGACCATTATATGAAACTAACTAATCTATACCATTTATGACTTCAAAACCCATAATTCCTAAGAAAAATTGATCACATACAAAAATATAATAACTTATATCAAGAAATAATCCCTTACATCATCATAAACTCTTAATTTGGATGCCCAATGGTGTGTTGAGAGTCATCACACTCTATAATTACTCTATTTATATGCCCATAAAATCTATAATTTAGAAAGATATATAATAATTAGAATCCCTTATATTGATAAAGGAAGAAACTAATGTGGATGACACTAGAATAGTACTCAAATTATAAAAGGCATTGGACTCTAACCCTTAGGATTTTTTTTCACTATGGATATATGGCTAGATCTATAACACTGAGATACAACCTCACTAACTTAGAAGATCCTCTATATATTTTTTGTAAACCTGATGTCTGGCTACCTTAACCACCAAAACCTCCTCGACCTAATTGGCTGGTAGTAGTATGGCTTCCTTTATGATGGGGAGATTCTAATCATTCACCTAAATGTGGAGTGAGTTAAGATGTCCTCTCATTAGAAAATTGAGGGACAGTCTAGAAAAAATCCTTGAAGGTTATCCATCCTACAGAAATATAAAAACTTAATTTGTTTCATCATACAATGGGTCTACTTATTCCCCACCATACCAAATTGGTGACACACCACATGACAACTGCTTTATGTCATCTGATTGATGCCTCCCCCATGGGATGACTCAAAATGACATTTCCTTCTACCTAATGAATAGCCTCCATGTCTCGATGCTAAAATGCCTAGTCTCACACAACCATCCTCCAAATGGTTCTTCATAGTTACGAGGGCCTTTTTTAGTATCTATGAAATGTTAGTGAGACAATAGACATTTACCTTTAATCAGATGGTTTACACAACTCCATCCTAAAATTGACTCATTATCATTAACTCTTTGGTGGTAAGGGTCAGTGTAAAGCATTAAATCTCAGTGAAAAAATATGAATAATCCCTCACATACATATAACCCTTATTTTAGAGAATAAACACTATAGAGCAGTCTAATATTTGTATATGTGGGAATAATTTGTTATATAAGGCAATCTGGAATCCCTCATAGACCATAAACTAACAGAAACCAAACTTTGTGAAAATATCCCACCAATTATTGGATAATCATGAAACATATAAGTTGTGATCTTCACCCTCCACTTTAGAAGAGTCTACAAGTACTCAAATATTGATAAAATATACTATATACATGACTCAGTAGCATAAAGACTTCCATCCACCAAGAAGGTGGGAGGGTTCTGTTGCTAGAATTCTCATATCAACTATGCCATAGTATGGGGAAGTCATGGATCTCCCATTATAGACTACATGATGTTTAAGGATAACTTTTAGAATTGATAATATATTCCCAAAGGATAAATTGCACTAGGTTCCTTATCTGGCACCACATGAGGCAATATCAATGTCTTAGGGCCCACAACCTCCAGAATACTGTTTTCACTAACCTCCTAGGGCACGAATCAAGGGCATCGTGGAAGTATATCTCTACAATTTTCAAACACAATCCATATATAATATTTATCAATTGATAAGATCAATGATAACTAAGAATTACATGTTCAATTCCTTCTTATTTTTCATTCAACCAATCTATCTTCTTCTAAATCTAGGAATATTTGATAAGAAAGGTTACATTGGTCATAAGAAACACTGCCTACATCTAACTACTATGGATGGGTAATATTCAATGTCTCACATTATTTAGTAGAGGCCCCAATATATGAAGTTTCAATTGTAATGTATAGAGAAAAATACCATTTTCTTTAAAATAGGAATTCTCATTTAATGGTAACCATTTTCATTGAAGAATTTTAATTTATCAATGTTAATAATTATATATATATATATATATATATATCACATTTTAGTTTGATTTTTCAACATTCCCAAGTAATTAAGGCATACCCATTATAATTTGTAATTGAAACAACTTATAACTGCAACTTGACCCTTACAACCCGTATCAGGATGTTACATGTTAGATAAAATTAATTTATTAAATGTATTACCATTTCTAATTTATATAATTACAAGGTTCATAAATTACAATTTCTATTCATGTAATCAAAATCATCTAACATTTCATCCCATAGAACAAGTGGTCCATGGTTCAAACATGGTATAATTGGTTTATTAAGTTATAGTCATCAATCAATATGGGAAAACACAATTTATATTTATGTAGATACGTTAATTTTTTAAATTATTCCATCCCTTCATGAAACAATAAAACATTTCAAATATATAACATTCATGGAACAGAAAAAAATCACAATAAATAAAGGAAATTTGTGCAATGAGATGTAATTATATTGAATGGAGTAATGCATGACATGTTATTATCATGTTCCTATATGATGAGTGAGATGATACCTTCTGTCCATACTAGGATAAGGTAAAATAATTCCTTAATTATAAAAGTTCCACAAAACATGTGTGTCCCCCAAGTGTGAAATCAATAAAACTATAACAAGAAAAAACCAAATTTGTAATATCCCAACCCATGTAATTTTGCATTCCTCCATTTGTGGTTAAGCTACTGTATGGAAAATGAAAATTGAAAAATTTGGATAACTTCCAAGTCTCTTATATAATACTCAAATTGTAATATAGATGGGAAAAAATCATTGATACCCCTATGAAGAATTCCAGACCTTGATCTCTCATAAGTAACTGAGCTCGGTTCACACATAGCCACAAGAACACCAACCCATACACCAGAGGCTACCGACTAGTAGGGAGGATGTTGTGTGTGTTAGAGGGGAGACAATCCCCATAGGCTAGAGAGTATAATAGTGATATATAATAAAAATATGGAGTAGAAATAGTAATAAACAAATAGTAAAAGAATAATAAGAAACCATCTAGATATAATAAATAAGTGGAAGATGAATCAATATCATATACAAAAATGATGATAATGTCATGATAAAAATCAAAATGGAATACACGTGGGATAAATATATATATAAATATTCAACATTATATAAAAAAAAAAAAACAAAAAAAAACTATCTCCTATAGAATCACATGAATAGTCTTAGCCATCTTCATTTGTACTTAATCCTAGGATAGTATGTCCAGTAACAAAAGGTGGTTGCTTCCCTTTATCCTAACCTGAATACAAAAGGCCTATTCAGGTACCAACTAACTTCCTAAAATATGGTGTGAGATAAAATCAATAGGAAACCACCAAATATATCTATAAATATCTAGTTCATGCAAAAAAAAATTTAGTAGTGTGCATGCAATAATAAATGCAAGATAGTAAATAAATACATCAAATTAGTAAGGGTTACTCATGGGAGACCCAACTGGCACTACCTACTTTGACCTAAGATGGAGATCACTAAACATATGTCCCCCTGCATGTATATATATAAGTCTATATATATATATACACCTTATATACATCCAGTCATATATGTGAATATATAGAGAAACATAACAACGGTCAGAACCAAATGTGTAAGATCAAGGTGTATAGCCTCATTTATGAGGATTTTCATATTCATGTTAAAATATGAGCATACATATATAATTAGTCCATCATATAAGTAATGTATAAATCATGGAAGATACCCAAGAATGTTTATTTTCGTAGAGAATATTTCCTTAGTTCTTAAATTAATTTTCATCTAGATTGGGTCCATGGTGTCCTGTAAAAATAAACTCAAGTATCACTCTAGGCACTCTAATAAACCCATAATTATAGGAGTCCATACATGGATGCCATATAAGAACCCATCTATCACTCACAAAATGGTATAAAGACTTAATTTATAAGTCAATCTATGGTGTACCAAAGCATAAATGATTTTTATCTTATATTGTACTATGATAAAAATTCCTAATAAGCCTATCCAAGTTAATCCTCTTGGGAACCAGTTATCACTCAGGGGATGAGAAAAATACATCTTCCCAAAAATCCTATATATGGGCTTCTATAATGAACCAATGTGTCACTCATAATATGTTATAATTTAGATACAACATAAATATATTAAATTACATGAACCTATCTATGGTTTCATTATTTTAGACCAGTGTATCATCTTCTACATGGTACAAAAGAATGATCGTCATAAGAATTAAATATATACCATTAAATAATATATTTTATTCATTTTTTACTTTTATATTAATATGGTTAAATCATACTACAACTTAAAGTGAAATGGAATATATAAGTGGCCTACCATTTTCCCATTATCCAAAATAAAATACACTACATTAACAAAGTAAATTCAATAAACCAAATTTGGTAGAAAAAATAAATTTCAAGGCATGTGGATCTTAAGCCTTTAAGGATGGCACATAGTTAGTAGTGGAATGTTTCAAGGTGGTCATCCATAGAAATTTATTCATAGGTTTCAAGGATTATTAAAAGCACAAAAACATATCTTAATTTAATTAATTTTGTATTTATGAGGAATTTCTGAAAGGGTCTAGCATATATCATGGTGAAACACCATAAAAAACCAACAATACATTTGTGAAAAATTACTAGATCACCTAAATTTGGATGGTAGAACTCTCATAATCCATTATCAACCTATTAATCAAGCTACAATGGAATGATTTTTTAAAATAGAAAAATGCTTAAAAATTTGGGCAAAATATCTTTCACCAAAATAGCATAGAAGAGTGAATTATAAATAAATAAAATAAGGATGTAGTATAAATATCTTTTTGATATGAATCCAATGAATCCAATGGTGAAGGAATCAGAAAAAATACATTGGATAAATCTCAAACCTAGTAGAAGACATGGGAGGAGCTTTAATAGGAGAATGGGGAACTACATGTTTGAAGGAAAATAGATTAATGTTGGTTTCTTCTCCATTTAAAAAAATGGTGCTTAAATATTCCCGATGTCAAAGAAATTAAAATTTTAAATTACTAGAGTTTTTCATTTCTTCAAGGAAAACATAGTTCATGTCATGAATAGGATTCAAAAAATTCATTGAATTAATGTCCAATAATAAAAATTCAGAGGGTCTGACCAGAGTGATTCACATTGTTAACTAATTCATATACAAGAATCTAGTGCCCCTTTCTACATTACATTAAAAAAACTAACCATCCTAAAGGCGTGTTTAACGGGGTCTATGTAAAAACTATAAAATAACATGGGTTTAACTAAATTTAATATAATATTTACCTATATGAAAATTTGTTACATTACATGGATAATATCTCTTCAGATAATGATGGTATATATGTAGATACATAATCAAGAACAAACCAATTAATGTGACTTTAGGTGGAAATGTGATTACAACACATTTTCCATCCTATGTGATCATAAAAAAGAGTCATCATGCTACCAAAGGGGTTTACTCTTAACACACATTCACTAGAGGGAATACACTTTAATATTAGATACATCATAATTGGTGTTTAATGATATTGGGATTATATAAATCAGAAATGATATCTCAAATTATCTAAGTATATATCACACTATCATTGAATGATATCATGTTGGATAAAAACTTATATGAGGGATTTTCATCATCAGTGATTATACCAAGAAGAGTTGGCCCGTATAAAATAATTACAACTCCACAGAAATTCTTTAGTTCATTAGGTTCATGTCACTTTTGATAGACAATGTCCTAATGCTAGAAATAACAAACATAAATATTCAGAACCAAAATCATGGGATACCCATAGTACTGATAATTTCGTAGTAAATAAAATGTTTTACCATCTATCAACACAGAATAGAGAATGATCATATGATGTGAGAGGGAGCATCCTATTGTGAATATCGATAATTAACTAGTGGATTATGGATAATACAAAAACATCCAAACTCAGTGGCTCCACTATTTCCAATATATAGATCATGAAAACATTATATGTGAAAATAGAATTATTGGAGTCACGTACTTGGACAATATAAAAACCTAGCCACAAGACTATGAACCCTACCAAAAGAGTCTATATAATGATTTTTAAGATGATTCAAAATCAATATTTAGCATATACACCCCACTCAATCACTATCCTATATGTCCCATGTACTCCATTTTCCATATTGAATGACATAATATGTGGTTATTTCATGTAATATTGTTTTCACAGGAGAAAAGAAAGAAATCATCTATAGTTAGAATGATCTCATATTAAGCACAAGGATCTTTCTCTATGAAATAGCAGGTATTTTTTATTATCTCCCTAAATAATTATGGAACTCGTTGAGAATTTAAAAAATATTATGGATGGACTCTCGATAGATGGATCCAATGATCGATGACCCAAATATTTTGAATATGTCCAACAAACCAATTATCACATCACCTTGAGTGATATGGAAAGTATTTTCTTGAGGACTCAAGAGGATTAATAGCTTAGGGACCATCCTAATATTATATATATATACATCTTGTAAACCCATATGGATTCATAGAAAGTATCCAAGATAAGTTAGTTTTCAAAATTTTCAAATGAAACCCAGACCTAGTCATCCAACATCCACTCCATTTTCAAGCCTCTCATACATTGAAGTCCCAATCATCATTAAAACCCTTAGTCCAATTAATGGTTAAAAGAAAAAATATAGAGGAATCAAAGTGAATCTAAGACTCTATTATGAGATTATTTCTAAAAAAGGTGGTCTTTCATATTTAACCACTAAGGACAAGTGTTCGTTTCCTTAAAGGATATAATTTCCCTTAATAGACATATTATCCATGCACTTTTTATTCTTTTTATCATTCCATGATCCCCAAAGATAGGTATCTGAGTGAGGGATATCAATTTTTATAAGTATTTTATGCCCATATAATGGAATAAATAATATTTTCAAGTATTTTTAATGATGTTTCTTTAGGATCTTGGATAAATCCTAAAGAGGGTGTTTTTTCTAACCAATACAAACATGATCAACATAAAAAACCATATTCTTTATATGGTTGTAATTTTTGGAAGCTGAGAGAAATTTTAATGAGTTGGCCATTGTAATTCATAAAAGGTTTCCAAAAATGTTTCAACACAAAAAATCAAGAATTCATAAAGTGGTACAAAAAATAAGGATGTGTAAGGTCTACAGGAAATGATTAAATATTTTAAATAAGGAAAAATTTCCATAAAGGTGTCTTTGCTCAGATAGAATCTCCAGGGTATACCCACTAGGACCCCTTTCTATGGTGTCCAGTATAATTCTCCCACTATAGGGTGGTCTTTCTAAGGCCCCCTTGTTAGGGTATCCATGCTAATGAAATGGTGGACTTTTTTGTAACCTTTTGGAATTATATGTGAAAAAAAATATTGAGTCATCAGATCGAATGTTCATATGGTGAAGATTTTATCCCCACATATAAGAAAACATGTCACCTTACTCAACACTATCAGCTCAGCCCACTAAGAATTTATAGTGTGTCATTTTCCAAATTACCAGTGTGTATATCCTCAAGAACCTCATCAAAGAGACTACATATACCTTTATATCATTGCAACACCATGAGGGTGACCTCAAAATCTAATCCATATTTTTCTATATAGATCCAATTCTATTGGGTAGGGAGTTGGTTCTCCATTTTTTTGACAATAGTATTGATAAAAGTGGAAAATAATTCCAATGGGAAAACCCCAATGCATTCTTTAAGGTATAAATTTTTCACTATGCCAACCTCACCAAGGGTCTCCTCTTATCGCTAGTCCTACCTCACCTAAGTTCCTTTAGTCACTAGGTCTTCCTCACTGTGGTAATATCTAGTCACTATGAAAACCATTCATATGTACTATCTAATAACTAGCTTTTCCTTTCCAAGATTTTCTCTGTATACCACATTAATCACTCAGGCCTTCATCACTTGGACCACAATCTTTTCTTATAAATATTCCTTCCTATTCATTACATAAAGCTTATTTTTTTCTACATTTTGATGAGAGAGAGTGGAAGATTCCTAGATACACATCTATTAGGACATCCGTGCTTATTCTAAGTATCCTACGACACTCTATACTATATATAAATTATCTTATGTTATATAACATTTTAATGAACTGACCTGGGTAACCCTCAAAACTAGAAATCTACCTGATCCACCACATGCATGAAGGGTATTCCCAATCCCCATGGGCTGGAGACAAGAAACTGGGTATCAAAAACCAAACTATATAGAAAGATTTCCTTAACATTTAAAAACACATGACATATATATACACATAGAAAATAAATAGATAGTTGATGTATAATAAATATATGCCACAACAGTAAAAAGAAAATAGAAATGACACAACTATAAAAGTAGATAAAATAAAAAACGACATGTCAAACTGTAAAGAACCCAGATTAAACAGATACTCCATGAAATGTTGTGGAAGAAATCCCTCCATCTCACCACCAAATACCCAAACCATCTAACAAAAAACCTCATCGACTCACTATGGCACCTTGACTTTCCCTGTAATGGAATACATACAAATGTCTATGCACCACCAAAGAGGTTCACATAGTGTGAGATAACATGATCAGTAGTATTTCCCCAAGGTGTTCCATAAAAATTCTCTATATAACAATTCATGTATTCAAATTTTAAATAAAAAATGACTTGATAAGAAATAAACCAGTATTATACAAAACATGCTAATCATTTCCCTTTTATTACAGTTCTAAAAAAAAGTAGGTATATCAATTTCAAAGGGAGATTCTCTTATCTCGTTCATATCAAGGCTAAACAACAATCCATGAAAAATAAAATAGGATCACAAGTATTAGAACCAAGGATCACTATAGGTCATACTTGTAGCCTACTCATACTACAATAAATCAAATGATCGATCTAGCTCCTAAAACACATGCCTAGGAAGTAGAGGAATACCCCATGAGTAAACCCCTAATAATGTCAATATCAATCCCCTAGAACAATGGGCCAAGAAAACAGAGTAATTTCTCATGATCAAATCCAATTTTCATAACAAGATTGTTCCAATTCAGTAAACAAGTGGTTGACAGAATGGAAGAAACACACATACCTCAAGAGAAAATGCCTGTCACACCATGAACAACAAAGGAATGGCCTCTAGAAAGACATTATATAATAGATCTTGAATAATTAAGGAAGAAAAACCAAATTATAACAATGAACCTGATAATGAAACCCATGTGCGCTACCGTGATAAATGGAAATGAAGAAGAGTAAAGATCACTTACCCGAAGGGATACACCACGATCACAACAAAGATCAAATGCCGATTAGATCATTATATAATGAGGGGATTATCCCAAAATATCCTAGGAATTTACCTAGGTCAAGGGAAAAATTATCTTGAGAATAACGAGAAGAGAACCTGCCACATGCATATTATAAATCTATACGTAGTCCATTACATGATGTTTAACTGTCAAATCCCCATATACACCAAAAAACCCATCACCTCGAATTGAAAATACATTATATAAAACATTTATGATGTGAAAAATCTATTCAAATCATAGAACCTTTCATAATGTTATTCCTTTCACAACCTGAATCCAGTAACTCTTACATGTCATGTAACCAAGTTAGATGGAGTGAAAACCTCCTACAACCTACCGAAAAAGATGGTTAAAGTTGAGAGTCCAAAAAATCATTGACGTAACCATTATATATATCCACTTAATTAATTATCATCCCTATAAAGAGAATGGGAAAATGAAAACCATGATTAGGTTAAATCCATACCTAATAGAACGGTAAAGGGATGTTACAAACTCCCCACCACAAAGACATTCCATTCCCAAGAAGTCATGTGGAAGATGTAATCCCTGGAAAAAGATGAGGCCACTTATCCTTCACCATCAACTCACATTCTCATGTCTCATGAGAATCCATACCATGTTTCTATAGTAATCTAGCCAACAGAATCAAATTTCCATGAAAGACATTCACTTGAGAGTCAAATATCTCAACTAGATTCTCCATTAAAGAAATATAGGCTCTAACTTAATTTATTACCAACTCAGAATGTGAGTAGGATCAGGATGATAATTCCTGAGATGAGATATATGGAAAACATCATGAATACCTATAAAATAAATCAGAACTGATAACCTATGAGCAACATCACCATGCCGCTTAGTGGCCTCAAATGGTCCAACATATCTTGGAGCCAACTTTCCTTATTTTCCAAGACAAAGGCAACCCAACTAAGGATAAAATTATAGGAAAATCTTATCACCAATGGAAAACTCTAGAGGACAAAATCACCAATCCTCATACAATTTCAATCAAATTTGGGCTATAATCAGACGTCGATGCACATCCTGAATACTTTTGGACGTCTGATGGACCACTCTTAGTCCAACTAAAGATACTTTTACCACCTCCTCCCATCAAATAGGTGAACTTCATGGGATACCATAAAACAACTCAAATGGATACATTCTTATCATTGAACTATAACTATTATTATAGTCAAACTCTACTAGTCTCAGATGACTATCCCATTATCCACTGAAATCCAAGACATAGGCCTGAAGCATATCCTCTAGGATCTGAATCACATGCTTCGTCTGACCATCTTCTTGTGGATGGTATGTTGTTCTAAACTTGACATGAGTTTCAATTTTCTATTGGAGACTCCTCTAGAACATCTAGGTAAACCTTGGATCCCTATATGAAACTAAAACAGATGGAATCCCATGTAACCTCACAATCTTTTGGAAATACTGGTTACCCAGATCTTCAACCATATTGGTGTCCTGTATTAGAATGAAATTGGAAGACTTCAATAACTAATCAATGACTACCCAGATAGAATATCTACCTCAGGGTGTCCATGGAAACCCAATAGAAAAATCAATGGTTACATCATCCCATTTCCAGACTAGCACCAGAAGTGGCTAAAAAAACCATAGGGTTTCAAGTGCTTTTTATTTATCTATTGGAAGGTGTAATAGTGGGATACATAATTTTAAATGTCACGCTTCACACCCAGCCACCAAAATCAATATCTCATGTCATAATACATATTCATAATGCCTATATGGATGGAACACAAATAGCTATGATAATTAAATAAGACTAAACTCCTTAAAGATGCTGGGATGACCGCCCACTTATCAATGTGGAGTATACCATATGAAGAGAGAGACTAACAAAAAATGGTCTCCACACCATAAACGATTTCCAAAATCTTTATAAACTAATCATCATGCTATTTGATCACTATAAAAGACTCCATGTGAGATGATGATAACTAAACACTTATCAGAACCATACCTGGAACATCCTCTTTATCATCCAAGTGCAACTAAGAAAAAAATCCCCATAAGGTTCCACTCCTATATCAATTATAGAATAGCCTATGATGGTACATTCTTTCTTAGAGCATCTTCAATGACATTACCCTTCCCAGAGGTGTTGGTGATATCGAAGTTAAATGTATGAAGGTATTATAACCATCATCTATGCCTGATATTCAATTATTTATAATAAAATATATAACTCAAACAATTATGATCATAATAGACAATGAACTTTTCACTAAAAACACAGTGCTACCAACATTTAAGCACATCAATATCTACATTAATCTATAAATCATGAGTGGGGTCATTCTAGTGTGGATGAAGCTGATGGGAGTCATAAGCTGACAAATAGTCATCCTACATGAGCATGCATCACAAAACAACACCATAAGAATCATAAAACACCAGGTATCCCTTATTGGTCTTAGGTAAGAGAAGAATATGAGCCGATGTCAAAATTCATTTCAGTTCATTGAAAGAATACTAACACTTCACAAACCATTTGAATTCCATCAATTTACTAGCAAGAGATGTTAATGGTGATTCCAACTTAGATAAATCCTTAATAAACCATTGGTAGTATCGAGAAAGACCAAGGAAGCTTCGAATTTTAAATAAATTCTATGGTTCCTTCCATGAAAAAACATCCTTTAATTTCTCTAGATCAACTGATAACCAATGTCTATAATTTTTTCCAAAAGAACATTACTTGTTGAATACAAAAAATAAATTTTGAATTCTTTCTATACAAATAGTGACTTTTCCAAATTTCCAGAACCAAACTCAGATAGTTCTCATGCTCACGCTCAGATTTCGAATAGACCAGAATATCATAAAAAAACACTATCAAAAAAGTTTCATGATATTTATGGAATATCCTATTTACAAAATACATAAAAACTAATGGAGTGTTAGTTAGTCCAAAAGGCATCACAAGATATTCATAATGGCCATACCTTTTTGGAAATATTTCTTTGGTATATCAGACTCCCGAACACTAAGCTGATGATAACCTAAACGAAGATCAATATCCGAGAACCAATTTTACCCCTTCAAGTAATAAAAAAATCATCTACATGGGAAAATGGTATTTTTTATTAACTATTACCCAATTCAAATTTCTATAGTCCACACACAAATAATGTTAACCATCCTCTTTCTTGGAAAATAGTATAGTGTCTTCTCAAGGTGAAACACTAGGGTGAACGAAACCTTTTGTCAATAGGTCATTCAACATAATACTAAGATTCATTATCTCTATTTTTTTATA
Organism: Viscum album; assembly: GCA_963277665.1. NCBI lineage: Eukaryota > Viridiplantae > Streptophyta > Magnoliopsida > Santalales > Viscaceae > Viscum > Viscum album. The sequence continues at coordinate 878,356,516 of OY728136.1, forward strand.
AGATAAGAATGTATATATATCGGCTGCGTACATGTCACTAGGTCAATAGTAAACTCTACCTCTATCTATGGAGGAAGACCGGATAAGTCATCCTAGAAAATTATATAAAAGTATCGAAAAACAAAAAGAAGATCAAAAATATAAGAAACAACATCGGTCTCAAAATAAGTATAACTCAACAAACTCACAAGATCTGGGTGGGAAGGCCCTGCATTTCTTGATCTTGGGTCCCACTCCCCATGAATCACACAAGATCTCCAATCGGCATCCTGAAATGATACATTCTGATGATAAAAAGCATCATCATCTCGATAAGTGACAAGACAATCCATACCAATAATGGCATCAAACAAATCCAGATCAAGAATGAGAATATACCAGAACAACTTCGTCTCGACAATCGTTAATGAACAATGGCACCAAAAAACCTTCTCTATCCTCTTCCCAAGAGGTGTCCCTAACCCCATTATAAATGAAATTAGTTTCATTTGAATTTTAAGAATATAAAAAAACTATAGATTTAATGGAGTGGGAGGAACTGGAATCAAATAAATCAATTTCTACTGATGATACAATAAGAATAGTACATCTCACTATTTCCAGACCTGCATCAATTTTTTCTAGAAAATCATCTAATGCATGAATGTGCGTCACTCATAAGGCTTGTGGCTGGATCTCTTTAGACGTTGATGCTTCCGACTGCACCGCAGTATCCATTAGAGAAAAAAACTCTGACCATAATGAGGTGTAGTCATATCTAGATAGAAGCGCTATAAATGACCAATACATTGATAGCTATTTCATGTCTTATTGGGAATAGAACATGAATGTCTTATGTGTCTGACCTTTCCACATTGATAGCAATTCAGAGGTGTACTACCAGCTGTAGAAAACTGTGCGGAAGAGGCTTGCTACCGATACCCCCTCCACCACTATTGCGATGATCCAACCACTTGTTATTCTTCCTATATATTCCACTAAATATACTAGTGGATGGAAGAGAATATGTGGAAAATCCAAACATTCCTGATATTCCCATCTCTTCCATCAAAGTTATGTCTACTATCTTCTCATAGGTAGAAATATTTAGCATGAACACATGTGATCTGATATCTGGTCACAAACACTGTTGGTACTTTTGATCCTTCAACTATTGATTATTCACAACATCCAAAGAAAAAAGAAAATCCCAGTAAACCAATTAGTGTACATAAACACTGAACACACTCCCTACCACAAATAAAGGAACTCTAGATACATTTACATCATCAGTGAATCCATACAAAATAGCTGGAATAATAGAGTTTTGAAACCCTTCCAATCCAAGTCAACATGTCTGTATACCTAGAACATAGAATCCCACCATACCTTGTCGGAACCCTTGAGCTTGAACACTGGACACTTTATCTAGATATTCTCAGGTGTCTCCAGGAAGTCAAATATTTTATCATTGCTATACAACCTATCCTCCACCTCTTGAGGTTCATTTGTTCCTTTAAAGGATGGTGGATTCTCAAGGAAGAACTCCCACAACCAATATCTATCTATCCCATCTCATGCATATACCCCAAAAACTACGTTATGACCTCATGTCACATCTTGATTAACAGAACGAACTGCCCATATTATAGTCTCAATGAGATTCTAATCCACTTGAGGATTCCTTTGTGAAGAATAACATATACCTTCATGAGGAACTCATGGAAGATGTATCATAAGAATAATATTGAACACCGAAACAAAAGGAATGATTAGATAATAGAGTAAATCTTAGGTTAAACTAGAAAACCCATAAGCAAAACTAAGATTTAAAACAAAACCTGACACTAGAGACACATATCCCAACATCCCATGGAAACTTGAGTCTTGTCACGACAAGTGCTGACCAATAATTTATTGAAACCTTCTTCTCAAGTCTAGAAAATCCTATATAAAGTCTAACAAACATTCCAAGATAAGGACTCTTGAGGATATACTCCATCTAATTCTAATTTGTAACAAACTAACCTAGGTAACCCTAAAAACTAGCACCCAACCAGATCTTCTATATACCAGAAGGGTGTTCTCGATCCCCATGAGATAGAAACAGGCACCCGAGAATCTAAGAACAGACTAGACGAAATGATTTCGCCCGACCTATACAAACACAAGACATAAATAAACACATGAAAAATAAATAGATATCAGAATTATAATAAATGTATCCCATATCTATAAGAATATAGTATAAATGAGTCAACTATAAAAGTATCTAAAACTCTATAAGACAAGCCCAACTACAAAGGACTCCAAAAAATAGCTACTCCATGAGATGGTGTAGTGAAACTCCCACTATCTCACCACTAGCTATGCTACCTAGATGAAAAAAACCTCATCACCTCACTGTGGCCCCATTCCATTCCCTACAATGGAAGATATACAAAGGTCTATGAACCACCAAAGTGGTTTTTATAGTGTGAGATGATGGGATGAATATGATTCCACCCGTTTTTCCATAATAAGTATCTTTATAACAATTAAAGTATTCTCTTTCAAATAAAACATGATTTGATAAGAAATAAAGAAGCTTTATAGAAAATATGGTAAGCATTTCCCTTTCATCACAATTCTAAAATAAAATCAGGCATATCAATTTCAAATAACATTTTCCATATCTCATGAATATATAGGATAAACAAAAAATCCATGAAAAAAAAATATAAGCACAACACAAAGGGTCACTATATTTCAGACTGACATACTACTAATACCACAATCAATCAAGTACAAAATATGGCTCCTGGAACATAGGCATAGGATGTAGAGGAATACCCCATGAGTAAAACCCCTAACAAATTAAATATAAATCCCCTAGGATGTTGGTTCTAGTAAAGAGAGGATAAAACCATGAGTAAACCTCCTAATAATCACCAAATATAGACGATGGAATCAGACTAAACCTTCTACCTAAGTACCCAAGGTAAACCATGTGCTCATTTTCACAATTCATTCAAATAGTTTGGAAACCCATTTCAAAATCATTTCAAAAATCCATTTCAATTCCTTCAAAATACCCATTTTTATTCAATTTATGAACAACCAGAGAAAAACATTATCATGAAAAACTATTTTCAATGCACACAAAACAATCGTGCCAATTATATATAGAAACCACTTTGTAAAGAAATGACAATAAGGTTCATCAACATAGGCTAGAGACAGAACCACCTACCTCAAACATGGGTTGTGTATGACCGTAACAGGATCCACTAATGACGAAAACCCAATCGAATCTATGAAGGCCCTAAAATCCCATGCTTATTACAGGATTGGTCCAATTTAAAAAACAAGGGGTTAGTGGAAAGGAGGAAACCCACATACCTCAAGAACGAATGCCCACCACACCACGACAAACAAATGAATGTCCTCTGGAATGAGATCGCAGAATGGATCTAAAGTAATTCACAAAAAAACACCATCATAGACCAATGGATCAGATTATGAAACCCAAGGGTGCTACCGTGATCAATGGAAATAAAGAAGCAGAAAGATCAGTCACTCGGAGAGACACACAATGATTGCCATGAAGATCAAACAACGATCAGATCATTCTAGAATGAGAGGAGTATCTCAAAAGCATCTAGGAATTTCTATGGGTCAAGGGAAATGAAGTCTATAGATGAACTGAAAGTGAAACATCCACACACCTATTTTAAAACTTTATGCAGACCATTACACAATGTGTAACCCAGTTACACGATGTGTAACCATCAAAGTTCCACATAGGCTAGAAAACCTTGGATTAAAAATCCATTATTTAAAACATTCATGATGTGAAAAATATCTTTAAGTTGTTTAACCTTTCACAGCATTAAGACTTTCATGAATTGTATCCAACAAATATTACACGTTGTGCAACCTAGTTACATGGTGTAAAATCCTCCTGCAGTCTACATAGAAATCTGGTTAATGCTAGGAGTCCAACAAAACAATGACATCACCATTATAGGTATCCTCCAAATTCCTTATTATCCCTATTCAAAAAACATGAAAAGGAATTCCATGAAGAGGTAAAAGAAAAACCTGTTAGATTTGTAACAATATGTTACAAATTCTATTATCTAAAACACTTACCCAGTAAATCAACTGCTCTTGGCTCATCACATGGTTGAAAAACCTCCTAGGGTCCCTCACTTGAGTAATGAATCGCCCAAGGCTCGCCACTAGGGTGACCAACCTACCAGGTTCACCCACATAAGAGACTAATAACCTTAGTATTATCACATGGGAGACCAACCGATCGATGTCCCTCACCAATGTGACCAGCTGCCTAGGGCTACCCACCTATGTGGAAATCTTTTTAGAGTAGCCCACCGCTATGGCCTATCACACTGGTATTCCCACCTTAGAGACTAATGTCCGATGGATTCCCAAATAAGTGACCACCCTTCTAGGGTTTCCCACATAAGATACATGTCACCCATGGTTGTCCACATGAAACATTAAACACTCATGAAATATTATCCTTTAAAATAGATTCATCTATTTATAAAATACCACTTTTAGGAATGTTATCATTATGGAATTGATAATACTAAGTGTTATATATATTTTAGTGTCACTTTTCCATTATTTTTCATTCATTTACTGGATAATTCATGCAGTAGATGTTCAATTTTGCAGGAAACAGAGCTTCACAAGATTACAAGGAAGAAGGGTAGAAAAGCTACTAAAAGGGCCAAGTACACATCATGACAACCAAGTAAACATCGTGTACTTGATTATCATAGCCTGCATCAAGCCGTAAAGATTACGTAGTGACCAATCACGATGACTAGAGGAATTTCCAATTCATGTCGTGACTCTCTACTACACATCGTGACACCAGTCAAACTGAACACTGAGAAATCCATGAGGATTCAATGTGAAAATCCAGTTAGCCATGGGGTACACATCGTGAACCACCTGTACATGACATGACCATGGTCAAACATCATTAATCCATAGAAGATATGCATTCCATGCTGGAGATACTCATCGAAATAACACAGATTAAGGGTTCATGACATGATGATACAATACATATCGTTACCATTTCCACCTACATAAGGCGCAACTCAGAATCACTTTAGTCAAAATGTTGGGATCAACCATCTCTATCTTTTTATACTCCCTTAGGAATTATAATATCATTTACCTCTCTAAACACTTTATTCATTGTAATTTTTTTACATTTTTAATCAAAGTGCCATAGATTAACTTATCTTCAACACATTCAATTACTGTGTTGTTTCAATTCCATTTCATTCCTTTCAAGTAATATTTTATTTAAATTATTCTTGTATGTTCACTTCATATATGTACATGTTCAATTCCATTAGCATTGTTATGATGATTTCTTCTATAAATTTTGTTCATTTAATTACAAACATGATTAGATAAACACATCGAGGTTGGGATCAAGATTCAATGTATCTAAACTCTTAATTAAATATCTAGTTCTAAACCTTGAAAACAAAAATGGATTAGTAATTAGGATATAAACCAATAGTCAAACCCCATTCCTATGACTCTACCATGACCATCATACAATCAAGAAAACAACCCAATCCTAATTGAAGTAAACTAGGACTATAACCATTAGCTTAGGGAACTTTATGCAATAGAAGCTAAACATAAGACATCTAGGACTGTAGCTATCCTCATGACCATAAAATAGATACATCCTAGGTAGAACTAGGAGATTGTACCAAGGTTGACTAGTGACTACTACTTGCTTCACAGACTAAGCACTTAGGACCTTTCCAATATTAGAACTCGGTTCACCTTTATCTAGATACTCAAGCTTCATCCTGAAAACCCTTTAATCTGTTGAAGTCAGACCCAAAATTAGTTAGAAACTTCCAAACATTAGTCAACTAGTAAGGACACATAAAAAGGATTTAAGACCATATCTCTTTAACCTATAGAAAAATATCCTCCATGTAGGATTGACAACAAACTTCTACAATACTACGCCCTAGTACTTATGTAATGTTTGAAACACATATAAATTTTGAATTTGACTCGCGCCCTTGAGGAATTAACGACGCCCAAGGGGGGTCAATCAAATTTTGTCACCGTTTCCAGGGACCAACACTATTTTTAAGTGATTAAGATTCTGTTCTAGGTCTATTATTACCTTTCCCACACCCCAATTCCTTTGTTTCTAGATTCCCTTGTGTATTTTTGTTTTTCTTTTTTTCATTCACCCCATGCATGTACCAGGGTACTTTGACTCGTTCAAGGAATCTAGAAGCACAATCTATTTTAGACTTAGATCCCAAGATCGAGAGGAATCTCTATTTTCTTTTCTGATCAGTAATGGCCGAGTAATTCCACCCTATGGGACCTAACCCACCAAACCCCAACCACGAATTCATCCTGGGGGAACACCCGATAATGAAATCGGAGAAAACGATCATGGATTATGTCTTGCCATAAATCCATGACATGATCCATAGCATTGTTTGACCCCCTATCCAAGCCCATACCTTCAAAATAAAACCTGGACACTTTCATATGATCCAGAATAAGGGGTAGTTTAGCAGTCTTTAGAGCAAAAATCCGCATGAACATATTGCCAACTTCATGGAGGTCTGTGATACCTTTCGAAACCAGGGAGTCTCATGTGATGAAATAAGAATCCGTGTATTCCCATTATCCTTACGAGACTGAGCCAATGACTGGATAAAAAATCAAGCTCCCTTGTCAATTATGACTTAGGATGAACTGGCCAAAAAATTTCTAGACAAGTACTTCCCACCCATCTAAACCTAGAAGCTTCAGATGGAAATTCGTAATATCAAAAAAATTGATGTAGAATTTTCATGGGAAGTGTGTGACTGATATAAATAAATAATGATGAAGTTTCCACATCATGGACTAGATATGTGGATACAACTCTAAAATTTCTATCAAGGACTCCAGCCAGCGGCACAGAATGTTGTCGATACAGCCACTAATGGAGGTCTCATGTTCAAGACCCCTGAATCTGGAAGAGCATCTCTAGATGAAGTCTCTAACAATACCATTCTATAGTAGAGCAATCGTGGACCACCATGACATGGAATCCACAAAATTGATGAGACCAAAAAGCTAGTAGTGCAAGTGGAAGCATTCAAAAAAAAGAAGCATTTTAGATACCAACTACTCAAACCCCTCCTACACCAGTAATGGAATTAAAATATTAAGAGATGTGTGGTGGCCCAAATTTATATCAATTTTGAAAATATGGATATGAAGAACCAAATCAAGATTGTAATTACATCAATTACAATCAACTGAACTAGCCATTTCCGCAAAACAATTATTATCAGCAGAGGCATGCTCAGCAGCAACCTTAGAAAAATCAGGGTTATTTTCAACCGAGAGGAGGATACAACCAATTCAGAGCTTAAGGACCACTAAGATGCCCTCAAATAAACCCTATACCGAGACCACAAGATCAACAACAACAATTCCCTCAAAAAGAAAAAAAATTCATCCACCTCATTCGAGACCTCATCAAGAACATATGCAAAGCAATATATATTACCTCTTGGTGTCATTTGTGTAAATGTATTATAAAAAAATGACAAACCATTAGACAGATGTGAAAAACCATAGAGCTATACTAAGGAACCTAGAAATACAAATGAGTCAAATCTCAAAGAAATTATCTAAGATATTTTCAGGTACCCTGCCTGGTAACACTAAGACATACCCATGAGAGGAATCTAAGGAAATAGTGTTGAGAAGTGGAAAGATTTTGGAATTACAACAACCCAAAGAAGCGGGGCCGCAAGAAGAAGATATGAGAAAACAACTAGTACCTGACAAAAAGACTGATGAAGTCAATCCCACATTACCTCATGAAGAAGTACCAGTTGAGAAGGAATGTATGCCTGAGCAACAGAAGGAACCTGTGTATGTTTACCCACCTCCATACCATCCACCTCTTCCCTATCCGAAGAGAGCAAGAAAACTTAGGCAAGAGAGACAATACAATAAGTTCAAGGATATGTTAAGTAATTACATATCAATATCCATTTTTCCAAAGATATTGCCCAGATTCCCATTTATGATAAGTTCTTGAAAGATCTTTTATAAAAAAAAATTAAAATAGAAGATTTAAGAGTGTCCTCTTTAAATTAATAATGGTCTATTTTTTTTACAGTAGAAAATTCCACCAATGATGAGAGACCCATGGAGCTTCTCAAACCCTTCTGAGATAGGCATGTGAAAAATTGGCAGAGCACTCTGTGATATTGGAGCATGAATTAACATCATGCAAATGAGTACTTTTGAAAATATCAGACTCAAAGAGATGAATGAAACAAGGGTAGATTTTAAATTAGCTGATCGCTCAGTCAGGAACCCTTAAATCATTCTGCAAGATATACTAGTAATGGTCGGAAAGTTCATCTTCCCAACAGATTTCCTAGTATTAGACTTGAAAGAAGAATGTGACGTTCCCAATATACTTGGAAGGCCATTCCTAGATATAGAAAAGGTAGTTATTGATGTGAACCAAAATCTTATCATATTCATAGTAAGATAAGAACATGTTGTGTTCAACCTGATTCGAGCAGTGAAACACTCAGATGACACTATGGACTGTCACGCCATTTCTCTCACCTAGAATAAAGAAGAATATATATCCATCGAGGAAGAAAGTGGTGGATCTGTTAAAAAATCATAAGAAGACTATTACTTCGAGGAAGTTAACATTATTGAACCACTCACCAAATATTTTATGACACAATTTACCCCATTCATCAGCCAAGCTCTTCAATTAGAGTAAAACCACTACCCAGTACTTTAATGAACTCATTTCTAGAGGAATATTCCTCCTTTCCCATTAAAGTCAACTCCAATGTATACCAGGATCAAGAAAAAAAATTGGTTAATTCCCTCAAATGACAGAAGTAGTCTATCACTTGAAGAGTGGAAACCATTAAGGGGATCAATCCCACTTAATGCACTCACAGAATCTTACTCAAAAAGGATGAAAAACTAAAACGGAAACCTCAGAGGCAGCTCACACCACCCATGAAGGAAGTTGTCAAGAAAGAGGTGTTGAAACTCATGGATGTAGGAATAATATTTCATATCTTAGACAGAAAATGGGTGATCCCTCTTTAAGTTGTTACCAAGAAAGGAGGACTCACATCAATAAGAACAGATGCCAATAAACTTATTTCAACATGCACCATCACTAGATGGAGAGTATGAATGTATTAAAGATGTTTAAACTCAGCCATAAGAAAAGGCTATTTTCCCTTAACTTTTATAGAACAAATGTTATAAAGGCTAATGGGGCCTAATTTCAACTATTTCGTGGATGGTTATTCAGGATATAATCAAATTGTAGTTGACCCATATGACTGGCCAAAAACCAACTTCACCTATCCTTTTGGTACTTTTACATACAGAGACATGTCCTTCGATATTTGTAATGCTCTAGAAACTTTCCAAAGATGTATGAAACACATATTTCATGGTATGGATAAATAATTTCTCAAAATATTCATTGGAGATTTCATAGTTTATAGAATATCGTTTGATGTCTATCTCAACAATCTTGAACTAGTTCTTCATCACTGTGAAGAAAAATGCGTGGTGCTGAATTGGGGAAAATGTCACTTCATGGTGAAAATGGGATCATACTGAGCCACAAAATATCCAAATAAGGCATCACAGTAGATCCAGAAAAGGTCAAAGTTATCAATGATCTTCCTGATCCATCCACTATTAAATGTATCAGAATTTTTCTTGGGCATGATGGATTCTACATTAGCTTCATAAAATATTTTTCTGAAGTCACACATCATTTGAAACACTTATTTTCAAAAGATATTTTTTTGTAATTTCATCAATAATGCCGACATGCTTTCGATACTTTTAGAAAAAGCCTGATGACATCTCCAGTCATCATTGCACCAAACTGAGAAAAATATTTTGAACTTATGTGTGATGCCAATGACCTTACTGTAGGATCTATTCTCAGAAAACATACAAATAACATATTCTACCCAATTTATTATAAAAGTCACACCTTAAATGAAGCTTAGATTAATTACATGACCACAGAGAAGGATCTCCTAGCCGTCATGTATGCCTTTGAAAAATTATGTTCTTACTGTGCTCTATCAAAAGTTATTATTCATACAGATCATGTTTCCCTTCAGTACATAATGACCAAGAAAGATGAAAAACCATTTTTGATATGCTGGATTCTCTTTCTATAAGAATTTGACATAATAATCAATGATATGAAGGGAAAAAAAATTTCATAACAGATCACCTCTCTAGACTACATCTTTTCATCATCAAAGACAACAATGCTAATATCAAGGTATATTTTCCAAATGAGACCCTATTTAATATCTATACCTATCCTTGGTTCTCCGACATAGCCAATTTTCTTGCTAAAAGGTTCCTCCCTCAAGATTTATCTTATAAAAAATGGAAAAAGTTACTTTCTAATGAAAATCACTACTTTTGGGATAAACTTCTACTTTTCAAGCACCGTGCTGATGGCCTTTTAAGGCATTACATTCCAGAAGAAGAGGCACAAAGTGTAGTTGGAATGTACCACACTTCGCCAAATGGTGGAAATCATGGGATTGAGCATATAGTGGTTATGATCCTACAAATTGGATTTTTCTAGTCCTCATTAAATCAAGACACTAGGAGATTCTGCCTCCACTGTAATAGATGCCAAAGGATAGGGAATATTAGAAAAAGAAATGAAATGACAAAGAACCCCATGCTAGAAGTTGAAGTCTTTGATGTTTGGGGTATCAAATTTATGGGACTGCTCCCCATGTCACGTGGAAATAAATATATTCTAGTTGTAGCAGACTACATATCTAAATGGGTCAAATTTGAAGCAACGACTCATGACAATTCAAACATGGTAATAAATTTCCTTCGGAAAAATGTGTTTGCACATTTTGGATTTCCATGAATACTCAATAGAGATCATAGAACACATTTATCCAATCAACCAGTGAGAAAAATGCTTCAAATATATGGGATCCTCTACAATATTGGAACCCCATATCCCCCAAAAATGAGAGGAGAAGTCGAACTATCAAATAGGGAGGTAAAGAAGATCCTAGAAAAAACAGTCAGTACAAGCAGAAATGATTGGATTTAGAAACTGGAAGATGCATTATGGGTGTATAGAACAGCTTATAAAACACCCATCGACACCACCCCATTTAGACTAATTTATGAAAAACAATTTCATCTTATAGTGGAGCGAGAGCACCAATCATTTGTGGCATAAAAAACAAAATTTGGAGTTAGATAAGGTTGGATAGATTTGAATATTAAAATTTAACACAATAAAAGAATTAAGAAAAGATGTGTACGATAACACATGAAATTATAAGGAGAAAACAAAAGAATGTCACAACTGATGGATTGCAAGATACACCTACATCACAGGGAATAAGGTTATTATATTCAACTCAAGATTGAATCTTTTCCCATGAAAGCTAAAATCATGATGGACTGGTCCTAATGATGTTATCCACATTTTTCTATATAGAGAAATTGAGATTTAATGAGATGAAGAGCCGTTAATCAAAGAGAATGGTCAATAGTTGAAGATTTTTCAAGAACCATTCCATGATGGCTATTTTATTAACATCACATTCAACTAAACTCTAAGGAAGTCTAGCTGACGAATTTATAGTTAGTGCTTTATGGGAGGCACCCCATAATTTTTTTTGAGTTCTGTTTTAGTGTTTTATTTTTTAGTGTTTCATTGTAGTACTTTGTACAAAAATTTATTCAATAAACAAAAAGGTTACCATTATTCCTTCTTTTTACACCTGCCTATTTCTTTGCTATTCAAATGTTTAAACCTATGGATTAACATTTGTTCTATAGTGCAGGATTTTTCTACTAACATATTTTTCAAGTACATAAACACTTAAATGTTAATACATATCAGACACCCCCATGGCATACCAATTCATCTCAGAGATCTCTCTATTCCGTATTTTTAAATTCTATCATCACTTCCTAGTCAATTCAATTTTCAAAAATCACTTCCACACCACTCCCACCCATTATTTCATAGATAGTGGGGACATTGTATCCTTTTAAGTGTGTATGTGTGTGTGTGGGGGGGGGGGGGGTCTTTATCATATTTTCATAGATATACACTTGTTTTTTTGTTTTTTCTCACTATTGTAGGATATATTTTTCAAATTGATAAGAATGCTGTAAATTTTATAAAAAAAGTTATGGCTATGTAAATAAAAATAAAGATAAATAGAAAAATGTTAAAAACCATGTTTCACAACTGTTTATTATTTGAGAATGATTTCTGAGCTTAGAAGATTAATTCAAATTTAAAACCTTTGAAATCAAGATTAATTGACTCACTAATTAGGATTTTTTCCATTTTTAATTACTAGTTTTTATTTTATTCTCTTTACCCGAGAGGATTCTAAGCCTTCAATATCTTTTTCTTTTCTGAGCATATTTCTTGAGAGATACCTGAGACATTGAAACCTATTAGAACATGAAATGACATATTATCAAAACGATGACTGAAAAAGTGTAATTTTAAAATGATTGAGGCATCCTTTGATATCTATTTTACCTAATACCCACATATCCTTTATCCTTCATTTAGCCCATAGTTTTCATGAATGACCTATTAGAAGAAAATCTATTTCAATCATATTTCCCTTCCTATCCTACTATTTGTAAAATGCTTGAAGATTATATTTTGAACTAGTGTGGGGGAGGCATTCAGATAGCATGGGATGCTTTCACTTACAGAGATGTACGGTGTACTCACCTGACTACCATGTTGTGATCCATATGCCTTTTTTTGTATCTAATTCCTACTCTGTTTCTTTGAAAAATTTAAAATAAAAGAAAAAATTGGCATGGGTTCTGATTTAGGAGGGTCAAAAATCACCATTTTCTAGACCGATAAATCCCTTGAATGATCATATGTGGTTAGGTAATGGATGTGAGATCTATCCTTGGAATAAATTTTGAAAAATAAAAATGCAACACAAAAAGAAAAGGAGCATAATAAATTCTTAATCTACTTACTTGCAGAACATAGGGATCAAACCCGAGCTGATGGAGTATGGACCTGAATCGCTAGATGAAGGAATTTTGTCACACTTATATTGTTTCATCTAGATTTTAATTTAGATCTTACTTTCATTTTTAGCCTGTTTTTCACATTCTACCTACCTACCTACAACCTTAGATTCCTCAGAACCTTATTGATATAAGTCCCCAAGATTATTTATATACTTGTTTTTACACGGTGGAGATGATATAATGAGTGCAAGGCTATGTTTATGAACATGAAATTAGAGTACGAGAATACCTTACTTACATTTTTTCCTGAGTGATGAGAGAAAATCATGGTGAGGTAAAATGAAATTGGGTATATAGCTTAATTTTTTTTAGAAGATTATGATTAAAATAATAGAATTTGTTTTGAAAATCTGAACTATGAGGCATGTAAAATTTACTAGGAAGGATTAAAACTAGAACTTGACTACTTTTTTGCTTAGACTTAATTTAATTTCATGGACATAACATTCAATTCATTCTTTTCAAATTTCTTATCCTTTTGAAATATTTGTTGAGATATTTTTCTTAATGACAAACAATGATTCAAGTGTGGTGGGATTTGATAAGACTAAATGTTATATATATTTTACTGTCACTTTTCCAATATCTTTCATTCATTTAATAGATAATGAATGTGATAGATGTCAATTTTTTTTGGAAATAGAGCTTCAATGGATTCCAAAGAAGAAAGGTTTAAAATCTACAAAAATGGATAAGTACATGTCATGACAGCCTTGTACACATTGTGTACTTGATGATCACAGCCTGCATCAATCCATAAAGCTTAAGTCGTAGCCATCCACGATGAATCGAGGAATTTCCCGTTCACATTGTGACTCTATAATACACGTCGTGACACCGGTTAAACTGAATGCCGAGAAATCTGCAAGTATTCAATGCGAAAATCCAACTGGACTTGTGGTACATGTCGTGAACCACCAGTACATGACATGATCATGGTCAACCATCATTAATCCTAAGAAGATACGTATGCCACACTAGAGATCCTTATCAAAATAACATGGATTAAGGGTTCACGATGTGAAGATCCAGTACACATCGTGACCATTTCCGCCTATATATGGAGCAGCTCAACATAACTTTAGACAACACATTGGGATCAACTCTCTCTCTCTCTCTTTTTAGACTCCCTTTGGAATTCTCATCTATTTTCCCAATCTAAACACTCTAGTTTTTTTAATTTATTTCATTTTCAATCAAGGATTCATAGATTCACTTTTCTTCAACACCTTTAATTTTCATGTTGTTTCAATTCCATTTCATTCCTTTCAAGTAATATTTTATTTAAAGTATTCTTTCATGTTCATTTCATATCAGTACATGTTCAATTCCATTATCATTGTTATCTTGATTTATTCTATTCCTTTTATTGCTTTAATTACTAACATTATTTACTAAATGCATCCGAGTAGGGATCAAGATTCAATGTATCTAGATTCATAATTAAATATCTAGTTCTAAAATTGGAAAAACTAAATGGATTAGTAATCAAGATATAAACCAATGGTCAAACCCCATTTCTATGACTGTACTGTGACTATCAGACAGTCAAGAAAATGAAACTATCCTAATTGAATTAAACTATGACTATGACCATTATCTTAGAGAACTTTATGAAATAGAATATAAACGTAACGCATCTAGGACCGTAGATAGACTCCTGACCATGGAATCGCTACATCTTAGATAGAACTAGAATACTGGAACAAGGTTGACTAGCGACTACCACTTTCTTCAAAGACTAAGCACTTAGGACCTTTCCAAGATTATAACTAGGATCAACTTTATCTAGATACCAGGACTTGATCCCAACCACTCTATAATCACTTGAAGTCGAACCCAAAATTAGTTATAAACTACCATACTTTAGCCAACTAGTAAGGACTCCTGCAAACGATTTAAAAGCATATCTCTTTCACCCATAAAACCACCTCCTCCTCATGGGATCGACCCCATACTTCTACCACACTACTCCCTAGTAGTTACATAAATTTTAGGAAACATATAAATTTCTAATTTTACTCACGCTCCTAAGGAATTAATAATTCCTATGGGTGGCCGATCAGGACTCCCCAATGGATGCTAGATAATTATGACTAGAATATAAGGCCCACTAGTATGTTGTACTTCAACTAATAATTCCCTTAGAAATAGTTGTCCCCTAATATTCATCCCTAATTAATGGAGTTATATAGTTTTATAAAATCAAAAAATAACTTTTTAATGATGTCCTAAAAACATGAAGTGGTAGTGGGAATATTTACATTTCATGAAGTTGTACTCCACATGCTGTTTCAAATGTGAAGCGAATCGGTAGCATTCATGCCATTTTTTTCTAATAATTTAATGTTTAAGTCATATTTTGGGGTTTAAAATAATCATATAAGATATATAATTGGATCTACTATGGAATCCTTATCAGATTAATCCCCTAGTATTATTGGATAAAATATCCTCTCCATCACCCATCATAAAAAATGATGTCTATGAATCTAGGGAATCTCTCATAGAGTAAGACCCTATCCTTCCTTCAAGACATGAAATTACTCTTTTCTTCTACATCCCCTCCCATGTCTAATAGATGAAATAGAATAAATTAATCATCAATTTATCTAATTAGTAATCCATATTCTCATACAATTATACAATTTGTCCAAAGATCAAGTGTTCCTTATTACTCACACTGATCCTAACTCATAAGAGATAGGGTCCCAGGATTATAATATTGATGACATATTAAAAATGAAACCTATTATGCTTCATACAAATATCTAATCCTTTAACATATTAACATCATCTAAAGGTTCCATATTCCCCATGGGATATTCTTTTAATGGAAAGAATTCATAATAAACCATCATTGGGCATCATTCATAAATGTATCCCAAAACCATTGAAAAAATACATGGGATTCAATTCCCATATCAATGTCATATATAATATTCTTCCCTATGGTTCATACCCAAAATTATACCCCATTACCATCTTTATTTTTCTACATTCCCAATGAAATCACACCACACCGAGAGGGAATTATTCTCTAAAGTGTCTTTCCTAAGACTCCTCATTTAAAAATATTCTTAATGGAAACCATATTTTTAGGTATATATTCCTTGTAATATCAAATCAATACCATTGGGACACATTTACCATGAAACACCAATAAAGGGACACTCATGAGTAAACCCCTCTCTAACAAATGTTAGGCATCTTACATCAAGTAGTATTTACTATATGTCATTAAACATCCTTGATTAGTTCCTGTTATACAGTCATAAAAGGTATGCATTTTCGTGTAAATGGAACCAATATATGTGGGTTATGTTTAAATTAAAAATTAACCATCATGAGGCTATCAAGAGCCTAATCTCAAATTGAAAGCTGTTATTTCATTCTTAGATGGATATAATTCTAGAGTTTCTAGATGTGTGAATTCAACCAATAGTCAATTGAATGTAGTAATTAGCAAGTAATAATGAAAAGATATATAGGATCTAAGATATATATATATATATGGTTCCATTGTTTTAAAACCTATGATACATAAATATGATAACATTTCAACATGTTATTGACTGATTTATTTTATAGGGTTTAACCATTCCTATAATTTGTGAAGGAGTAATTAACATTACTTCAATCTCTATGAGAGTCCCAAAGTAGGAAATAATTCCACAAATGTTCCATACATCCCATCCAATAAAGCAATTTATATTAATTCACATCAATTTTAAAAAACATAGTGTCTACCACACATTTTAATGGAGGCCTATATCCTATCTCAAATATGGGATTCAATTAGGGATTCTAGAACCATGAATTAACCACATTGGAAACTACCTGGGGAAACAACCAGATGTGAATAATTATACAATTATAGTAAAACTACCACAATAAAAGTTTAAGGTATAACATAAGGTTGAAAACACATATATACCTCGTTAAATATCATTTTCATTCATGGGGTTCTATATGTGTTTTTTTCTATTTGAAATTCCAACTATTATGTAAACCCGGTTTAAGGGAAAATTCCTATTTATTTTCTCATGTAAAGAATCACCCTCATAAAATGCTATTAAATAATTAATATCATATAAAAATAATCATTATTTTACACAGAACCATTTAGGTACAATTTTGGTTTTATTGAAATTAATAATCTCTTTCCATATTTTAATTATAATGTACTTATTCAAAAAAGTACAAACTAAAAAAACCTTTCTCTTTTATTCACATTAATACATGGTTTATTACATAAGATTATACTAAATAAAACCATGATGTTAAAGAATTATGTTGTATTTGATAATTAGTTATATTATATAACAAAATTATACATGAAAATATATCATCTTTATTGAAATCATCCTTAACATGCTCGTACTCAAAACTGCAAGGGATAACCAAGGGACATACATAATAAAGGGGCGAGCAATAAATCCCAGTAATGGAATAAACATGGAATAACATGAAGAATGAAATAAATGAAATTTAATAGGAATATAAATTGTGAATAAAATTATTAATAATAATAAACATGAGAAATGAATCATGATATAGATTGATAACATAAAGGCAAAAATGGAAAATGTGGAAATAACTTAAAACACAACATCATAAATATAGGTCAAGGCTAACATCAAAAACATCACGTCAGATAAAATATTTTCATTTATTAGGCTCACACACACATACCTTGAATGACCTATCATTAAACTACAACATTAGCCAACACAGTTAAGTGCTGTATAATTTTGGTCCCACCCATCGCTTTCATTTGTTTATCATTCTTAAATGTTCCACATTTATCATAAAATGTGGAATCATTTATCATTAAATTTTATTCCATGATAAATGAGTAATTAATAAATAAATTTAAGTCCTAAATAAAATAATTATAATTGTATAATGGTGAAAAACATTTATAATAAATGTGAATGGTATTCACTACACAATTGTATTGTAATGGAAAATCACAGTGAATTTTCTATAGAAGAACAACATCACATAAAGATTCATAAAATGGGTTGATCATAGTGAAAGGGATATCTCATCATTTTGACATAAAATGAACAATAAAAGTGAAATGAAAAAACATAACCCAACAATATGAAATGAAAATAAAAGGCAAAAGACAATAATGGAACTTGGATAAAGAAGATAAGGAAAGGATCCCTTACCTTGAGTGTGTGACTCCAAATGCTTGGGATGATCTTATTGAGAGATTGGGGCACATTGAGAGGACTTTAGAGAGGGGAGGTAAAATTATATATGCGCTACCATTATTTTGAGTAATGATAAATGGGATCTTGTGTGGGTTTATATTGTAAAATAGTGGGGATTTCATTATTATTTGTGAAACATATGTATTGGACTCTATATAATAAATAACCAAAATTAAAAACCATAACATGGAAATTTACCATGTTTTATTCAATTGGGGAATGTTTCTAATTAATTTATAAGTAAGTGGTCCAAAATTAATCATATATTACCCTTTATTATGTATAAGTGAGTCACACTTTTAAAGAAATGTTTTTAAAACCTTAAAATATATTTATGCTTATGGATGATTCATAAAAGCTTTATAAAATTAATCCAACAACCATATAATCACATTATATTAAAGGGAAAACATATATTTGGTCGATTATTCACATTTATTGTTCTTATTACATCATTTTGGGTCATTATGTTGTCACAATACACACCGTATATTTATACAGTATTTAATTTTTAACCGAAAATTCGAATATCTTATAAAATTATGAAAAATTCACCATTGGATAATTTAAATGTTATAATTCCAAAAAAATATACATTTTATCAAAACAATTTTCTATACATATTTATTCTCACTTTTAAAATAATAATTGACGTTTATTGAAAAATTATGGGTTTTTTACAATAATAGTTTTCAAACCCTTATAAAAACTAAATTTGACTTAATAAATATTATATGATCATTTATATTTAATTAAAATTATTTAATAAAATTATTCTATTAAAATATTACATTTCTAAAATACATCAATTCACAAAAATAGTCATCTTAATTGAAACTGAATACTAATTAAAATTTTTTTTTTATAAAAAAATCATTTATAAAGTAATGATGAGAAAAAAATATGAACATTATTTTTTTGAAAATACAATATAAATATTCATAAGATTATCTTATTGAAATATATCCCTTCTATACACCACCAATCACTATAAGGGTAAGGTGTACGATGGTCAAACATTATTGGGGTGCTTCGACATACATGGTTTGGGTCGTGATCTCAATAATCATGATATTATCTATAAAAATGGTTTTGATCATGATTTAGTTGTTGGATATTAGATTGGGTTTAGTCAAGGTAAAATCCCAATGATTTTATCTCCCTTATAAGCTCCAATTAATGTGGTTCATAGTGTATGATCCTTCTGGTTCAGTCCATCACCTCCTTTGTCCATGTAAATTTGATTTTTTAAAGCCATATATTTATACAAATCATACGATCAATGTTCAATGGCTATATTATAATTAGTAAAATATCCTTATCAGTTTATTAAATAAATTAGGGGATAATAAAACCAATTAAGTAAAAGTTATTTATACAACCAAAATATATAATAATATATTTAATTTAAATCATAAGTGGAATTATATTTATAAATGTTTGGGTCATTATAATATTCCACCCTTTATAAATTTCACCCTAGAAATTTTATTTTACCACACTAAAATATTTAATGTAAATTCTATTTCATCACTTCCACCAGTTCCCACATTAGTTCTACAAACATGTAGTTTCTTCCTAGTACTTTGACCAGGTTCATTGTCAAGTTTCATAGAACTCTTTCTCTATGATCTAACATCTTCACATGATACTACGCATATGAGGGATCATTCTCCAAAAATATCACCTCTAGATTGAGTACATGTGAGGGTTTTTGTATGTAATTCTTCGAAAGGGATACATGGAATATCTCATTTAGTTGATATTGGTTAGGTGGGGGCTAGTCGATAATCCACCACTCTGAAGTGATAAAGGATCTCAAAGGGGACGATGTTTCTTGGACTAATATTTCTCTTCTTCTCAAATCTCATTACTTTCTTCTATATAGATATGATGATAAATAATATCAAAATCTAGGTCACTTTGATGATTTTCATTGTAGCTATTTTTCCTACGTTGAGAATCTTTTATGTGTTGTTGAATAGTCTTGACCCTTTCCTCCATTTCCTCAACCATTTCAGGACCTAGCAGTTCATTCTCCCTAATGTCATCCCAACATGCATGTGTTATTAACCTCATCTATAAAGGTATTATATGGGTCCATTTTGATTCTTGACTAGAAACTATTATTATATGATAACTCGACCACTGTACGATGTTGATACCATACCCCTTTGAATTCAATTGTTATCGACATGTCCTTAGGTTCCAAGATAGTCTTATATGATTGGACCTCAGTTTCTGGGTGATAAGATGTTTTGATGTTCAATTAATTTTTAGATCTTGTTGGATACTCTTTAATAATTCAAAGTTAATCCTATGTGTTGATCAAATACAATTGATAGTGGTGTTCCATGCGGCCTCACCACTTCTCTGATGTATATCCTTCCTTGTTGATCAAGTGAGAAGCCCTCTCAAATCACAATGAAGTATGCAGACTTTGTAAGATGCTTCAACACAACCAAGATAAAATTATTTTCTCCCAGTTTCATCAGAAGGCCAGTGAAAATGTCCATGGTGATTTTATCCCATTTCCATGTTGTTATGGGATATAGTTGCATCATCCCCATAGATTTTTTCCTGTCTACCTTCAGATGCTGAAATACAAGACATCTTGATATATATGTTGTGATATCCTTATTCATATTCTCCCACCAATATATTCCTCATATATCTTGATATAAATTTTTTATTTCTATTAGGATATAGAAAATCAAACTATGAGAGTCATCCAAGGAATCCTTTATTAACTTAGGATTTTATGGTATAGATAGTCGTGACCCAAATTTTACAACTCCTTTATTAACAATGCACTTAGAGGATTTCCATTTTCTTATCATTTCCACTTTCTTTTGAATACCCACATCACATATTTGAGCATATTTAACCATATAAAGAAGGTAGGGTTGAAACATAATTTGTGAAAGGATTGATGATGTTCCTTACTTTATGATTCCCATGTTCATATTTTTTTAATCTAAGAAGATTGGATCCTTCTGAATTCTTATCAATGATAAAATTGATGGATAATTTCTAATTAGATCATCTATCACTTTATTTTATTTTCTGGTATGATAGGTTATTGATCAGTCATAGACCTTCGATAGCTCTAACCATCATCATTGGTAAATATTCATATCTTTCTATGTAAATATATATTTCTGGATTTCTTGATCTATATATATTACACACTTCTCAAAAAAAAAAGATAATGCAACTAGATATTCAACACCAAGATCACTATATCAAACTCAAGATCCAGTGTAGGATAGTTTAATTCATCAACTTTGATTTTATTTGAGTCATATTATATCACTTTTTTATTCTTTATTACCACTAAACCCAATCCATTTTTCGAAGAATCACTAAATACTATGAAAAGTTTTCCACTTATGGGTAGTGTGAGTAAAATTGTAGTGATAAGCCTGCATTTCAAATCCTTGAATCTCTCTTAAAATTCATCACTCTATGAAAAAATGACTCCCTTCTATGTGAACTTGGTTAGAGGTTTTGAATCTGGTGAGAAAGGTCTCTCAAATCAGTGATAGTACCCAACTAATATAAGGAATCTATGGATATCTTCCACAAATTCTGACCTCATCCATTATTCAAATGGTTTTTTCTTTGAAGGGTCTATATATATCAAATTTCATGGGATAATATTCTCTATGAATGACACTTCCTTCATCAATAACATATATTTTTTACTTTTCATAAATATTATCTTTTTATGCTTTTTTAAGAATAGTGCCCAGTTTATCCTCATGCTCCACCATGCATTTTGAGTATATTTGAATATCATTTAAAAATACTATAGAAAATTTGTTGATTTAATCACTAAATACACAATTCATCAAGTCGATGAATATTTTTGGAGCTTTAGTGAGTTTTAATGGAATTGCTATGAACTCATAGAGATCATAACTTATATAAAAATTAGCCTTTGGGATATCCTACTTCTTCACCCTAACATGGAAATATATTGACTTCTAGTCCAATGTAGAGTAGTATTTTTCTCCTCATCGACGATCGAAGAAGTCATCAATTTTTTATAGGATATATGTTCTTATCATGATCTTTTTTAGCTCTCGATAATCAATTAGAAGGTGCATTAGAAATCTTTCTTCTTGGTGAAGAGGATTGTTGCACAACAAGGTGAAGCACTTGGGTTTATGAACCCTTTATTTGGATTCTCCTATAGTTTTTTATTTAGATCCTAAAGTTTCATAATATCCATTCTATATATAGTCTTGAATAATGGTGATTCCCAATGTATATGATTGATTGAAAAATCAACCTCTCAGCTAGGAGGAAGACCAAAAAATCTTTAGGAAACACATCAGTGTATTCCCTCACAATGGTCATGTCTTAAAGGATGATCATATCCTTAGAATTAATGATTTTATATATATATTATTTCTTATAGGGAAATAATATAAATTCATGACATATTTGTGATAAATAATATTCAACATTTTCCTTGTAAATAATAAGTGGTCGATTCATGATACAGAGAGTGATTTCCTTCTCACAAAACATTATGTTTTCTATATATAGGGGAAGTCAATCCATACAAATAATTACATAAAATTAAACACAATAGAGTATCAAAAGGGTTACTATGATATTAATCCCATGAATTGTTATAGGGGGAGTTATATACTTGGGTTGCAATAATAGACCCATTTTTTGTTTTCATTGAAATTGATAAATCCATGCATTTTGGTGGTGTTTTAATATTTCTACTAATCATTAATGATATGAAGGATTCATAGAAAAAAAATCAAAATGTATATTCCCTATTCTTTAATGAATAACTAGTGTACATGTATATAATTTGTTTTCAGGATCCATGTCTATAGTTGTGACGGAAAAAAGTTCACCCTAGCTCCCTTGGAGGTTGTTGGTTTCCTCCAAACACCTTTGCTTCATGCATGGGTTTTAAAAGTACCTTGTTTCCTTGAAGTCAATGTAATGAACAACAGACTAAGGGTTGTCGAAGATATTCCATTCCTCCATCGCATTAGTGGTTTTCTTATATCGACAATTACTAGAAAGGTGTCGTTTTTTATTACACATAAAGCATTTCATCATCCCAATTTTCTAATTTTTGGGGTACTTATTTCCACACCATTGACAAGTGGGGTGTTGAAATTTCTTGGAAATGTTATATTTCTCTATCAAACTACTAGAATTAACCTCTACTTTCATCTTATTATCCCCATGATACCCTTGAGATTCACTTATCTCCATTTTTAGTTTGAGGGAACATATGATAATTTTTGGAGGCGTATCATGCAAGTATTTTTTAGTTTTACTCATATTATACTAATATTTTTATCCTTTTTTCATAAGGGAAATAAAATCCATTTCCATTTTTGGTCAGAGAGTGAGAGGAAAATATTTATCAAAAAACATTTTCCATATTTTCTTTCACCCCATAATATTGATCTCTTCCTCAATATTTGTACTCTTTATCAATTTCTACCACTGATCAGCTTCTCCCTCCATATCATAAATAGGTAGTACAACCTTCTCTTGTGTAGAACATTGAAGTATGGAGTTGATCTATTGTTCCACTATTAAGGAATCAGTTGATTAATTAATATTTGTAGGTACTTTTTTGAATAGATCTCTCACCTATAGTTTTTTATTTTTTATGGGGATTTGGGAAATCCTCCTGATCTAGGAATATTTTTAGAACACGAGTCAACTGAGAGATAATAATTACAATGTTTTAAATTCCTAATCTCATTGGGTTGGGAATATCTTTGGGATAATCATCACATTGATCATCACATTGGTTTTTTAATTTCTTCCCCATATTTTCAGCCATTAAATAGAATAAAGGGAAAAATAGGCTTGACTATTTTAAAAAAAGTAAACATATAAATGAGAATCCAATGACATTAAAGAGATAAAAAATAAATTACATATATTTCCTAAATATATTAATTTCTATACTTCAATCTATGTCATCCATGACCTATTTACTAACATATATTATTATGGATATTTATTGTTCCCTTAGTAATGGTTCATAATGAGATTATGAATATACCAAATAAAATCCATTGGGAGTTTCAAACTTGGTGTGCACTAAGGCCCATCATAATTCACCAATTTCTGATCGAGTCTAGCTCAATAAAATGTTTTCAGGTATTACCCCAATGTACATCTATGTCAGAGCCACATCCACCTGTTGTATCCAGAAAGAGATGCATTTTTTTGATAATCCACATTATCTATACTTACCAAAACAAATGTATGTTTTATTATAATTATTATTATCCATATGAATTTTTCTATATTTTTATAATCATAATCATATAAATTTAAAAAACATTCCTCTGATACCAACTATAAAATCCATTATCTTTATTTCACATTACTAAATGATTTATTACAAAAGGTTTCACTAAATACAAATAAGATGATTGATAATTCAACTATATTTTGGTATCAGGTTCATTACATAACAACTGAAATCAATAAAATGCATCATCATTATTGAAAACTTCTTTAACATGCTCATACTTAAAAATCAATGGGATAACCGTAAGACACACATAATAAATTGGTGATCTATAAATCCCAGTAAGGGAATAAACATAGCCTAACATGAAGAAATAAATAAATATTATGTAATAGGTATATCAATGGGGTATAAAATGTGTTAGAATCATAATCATGTACAATGATGTATGATATAATATGATAACATAATGGGAACCTAGAAAATGTGGAAACAACTTAAAACATTACATGATAATAAAAGGACAATGAAAAATAATAATAATTCATGATGGAAAAGTCATATGATCTATTATTTTGAATCATTAATCCCATTTATGATGCCTCATGCTACTAAAACCTTACCCAATTCATTGGAGTTCTATATAATTTAGGGCGCACCCATCACATTCATTCCACTCTCTTTCTTAAGTGTGCCACATAGATCATAAAACATCAAACAAATTATTATAAAATTTTATTACAAGATCAAGGAGTGTGTAATAAATACATGTATGTCCCCAATAATAAAAGTACAAGTGTATTATTTTGAACACCCTTGATAAGAAATAGTTATTTTATTCACTACACAATTTCTTTGGCATGAAACGCCACGGTGTAATTCTGGCAGTATAACGTTGTCACTTAATGATTCATCAAATTGGTTAATGGGATCATAAATATAATATGATCATATATAAAAAAAATTAAATGTAAAATGATGATGTAAAATCATAACCCAATAATATGAATTTAAAATAGAAGGCATAAGTTATTAAAGAAATGTGAATATAGATGAGAAGGAAATGATACCTTTCCTTCAGAGTGTAAATCCAAATGTATGGGAGTAGATTCTTGAGGGCTTGAGGGAACCTTCATTTGAATATATATATGAGAGGTAAGAGTAAGTTCATGATCCAAGAAATTTTAGTGATTATAAATTTGATTTTGGGAAGGTTTATATAGGTAAAGTGAGGGTAATTTTTTATTATTTATCAAACATTGGTTTTGGTCTTTATATAATAAAATAACAAAACAACCATACCACATTTTTTCCCATGGTTTCTAGGAAAGGTAAATTTTTTTATTTTATATATAAATTATACAAATTAAACAAAATAATACCCTTTCAGATTTGTAGGTGAGTCATAATCATAATTAAATGGTTTTAAAACATTAAAATAAATTAATGGTTTTGCATGATTCATAAAACATTTATAAAATTAATCAAATACACCTAAAATAAAATGATTTTTAAATGAAAAAATGTTTTTGGTCTTGTATGCACCATTATATTATTTATTTCATTAATTTTTTCATCGTTTATATGTCACAATACACACAATGTATTTATATGGTATTTAATTTTTACATAAAAAAATCGACTATCTGATAAATTTATGAAAGAATAAAATTTGTATATTTTTGATGTTCTAATTCCCAAGATAATAATCATTTTAAAAAAATAATTTTCTATATATGTGTATTTTCTCTTTTAAAATAAGAACCATCATTTATTGATAAATGATGGGGTTTTTGACCATAACCATTTTCAAAACCTTATAAAAATTAAATTTAACTTCATAAAAATAGTATGATCATTAATATTTAAAGAAAATATTTAATAATAACATATTATTAAAATACTATTTATTTTAAAAATCCATTAATTCATTAAAATCAACATTTTAATTGAAATACAATACTAATTAAAAATATAATTTTTGTTTTATGGTATAAAAACAAAATCATTTTTAATGTAATGATAAGATGAAAATATGAACCTTATTATATAGAATATACAATATAAATATTCATATTATTATGGTCTTGATAGATATCCCTTTAACAGAACAGAATATTACCTAAGGTTAATGTTTGTAATGTTGATATTTCATGGGGTTGTTCAACATACATGGTGTGTGTTGTGATCTCGATGATATTGAAATTATCTTGTATAAGGTTTCACTCAAGATTGAATTGATATATCTCAGCCTTCTCTTGGTCATAGGAAGTGAACATAGATAATATCTCCCTTTGATGTTTTGAAAAATGGTATTCATAGGGAATGATCTTACTGGTTGAATCCATCACTTTTTAAATCTAGGTCAATTAGATTTTGCAAAAACCTATATTTATACTAATCATAAGATCAATTTTCAATGGTTATAGTATCAATAATAAATATTCATAATGGTATTTAAAAACCAATAGGATATAATAAAACCAATTATGTGCATGTTCTCTCTATAACCATAATACAAAGTAAGGCGTTTAATTTAAATCATAAGATGAACTTTATTTATAAATGTTCCAGACATTAGATAACAAAATTGATTCATTTTTTATATTTATTCTCCAAAAAACATCCTATGTGTCTTCTTAATTAGAACTCCATATTTAAGACTTTTTTCAATTTTAGAATTATGAAATATAAAAATGATTTTATTTGTCATTATCTTGAGAATAGTAGTGATTTATACTTCTATTATTCCTTGAATCATAATTATGAAAATGAAAACATTCTCAAGAGTTTAATCATGTTTATGATTTACATATGGTTTATTATCATCATATTAAATGAAAATATATGATTTTTTTATTTTGATATGTGGGTCAAGAATTATAAAACCATCCAATGAATTGGGTAATTTTTTTTATCTCGTGATATGATATATATGAGACTAGAGAGTGAACCAAATCAAACAAGGGTCGTTTTCCACCATATTTATGGGAATAAAGAGTGAACCCGGTCCACAATTGGAATTTATTAACAATATGTTGATGGTACTGCAATGACACATGACATACACTTTTTAACCCATATCTTATGTTGTTTCAACATATTTTATGATTACATAATATTATGTTGTTTTTAAATTATTTCATGTTTTAGTTTTTATGATTATATTATTTATGATATAATGGTATACCTACTAACTGTCATGTTTTGCATTGTTACAATATTAATTCTCTTACTAGGCTCTCTAGCTAACCCTTTTCTTTATGTATTTTCCCCAAGGTATGCTATGTAGTTTTATAAGATATATGGGGTATGGGATAAATACATTGATTTTCAAATAAATATGATGTTTTTTTGTTTTAATGATGTATTTATGTGTCTAAACATCTGAATAAACTAGTCCTCTCACTTTTTGACTTTTTTTGTTGTAAAAATTATGTTTTGAATGATGAAATAACATATTCATAAATATTGGGTCACTATAGTGGGTGTCAAAATAAGGTTCAATTATTTTTAGAGATTGGTAAGAGAGGATAATATTAAAACCCCTATAAATAATCCTATGTATAGGGGAATATGATTTTTTTTGGTAAAGTGGATATTGAATGGTTTTAATTATAATCACATCCCACTCTATGTTATAGAATCTGGATGTGGACTTATAAAAATTGTAATTAGGTGAAATAACCATTAAAGGGGCTTATTGGGTATTGACTCAATCATCCACTAGTGTATGATGAGTTGGCCAAAGAGTATATTCCTATCTAGATATTCTCAGTGGATATGATATGGTTACGTCACAAAGTCTTTACAAACCAATATTAAATATTTGATCATATTTTTTATGAAAGATAATTACGTTAGTGAAAAATAATAGGAAATGAACCACAAATAATGTATACTGAATCTTATATTAAAATATTAGGTCCTTCACATCATGTATGAGTTACTTCTGTTATGTTAATTATTAAATTTTTATAATTTTATAAATTAATTTATTCTTATAAATTAAAATCCATTATTTTATCAAATTTATGGATTTAGGAGGAATCATGAAAATTTCAATTGTAACGGTGAAGGTGATGACTTACCTTAAAAAATGCCTAATATGATTAGATTAGGAGATGTGATCCCCATAATATTTCGAGAACATATGACTCAAGTTATGAATAAAAAATCAAACACCCGAAACATCATCTGAGAGATAATGTTATAGTCGAGTCTTTTATTCAATAGAGATATCCATCATTTATTGGATCCACTAATCCCAAAATCACTAAAAATGGATTAACTCCTTGTATAATATATTCTTGTTCCTTCAATAATCTCATAAATTGTTGGTCATTTTGATTTCTAACAACCTTATGGGGGTATCAGATCAGGGTGAAATGGTCAAGATTACAAATCTCATGGAAATTTTTGAATCTAAGGAGTGGGATGAAATCAAATAGTTATTCATTAATAAACACATCCCTAACATTAAATTCCATAAAATAGTTAGTAATTTTCTGACACATTAGAAACATAAAGGCGAATCAACCCATTCTTATGAGGAAAACTTCCCATATCGCACATGGTAGGCCTATGGGTTTTCCATTAATAAAAATATTTAGATCATCATCCTCTTTTTCCACCTAAAGATTAGTCTATGAATATTTTTATCAATTCCAATATTTTATATTTATGAAAACTTTGTCTAATGATTCCTTATTTTTTATCTTGAAATATGTGATTCTCAATGATCTATTTAGACTCAATATAAAATTGGAGAATGTATTTTAACTCTAGGGATCACTAGATAAAACACATAGTGGAATGAAAATATAATACCCCAAATGTCACAAGTATATGAATACTCATACTACAAACATCCCCAAGGTATCCTAGAAATTTTTCAATAATATAAAGTTTGGACACCAATAGAACAATTTCAGAAATAATATAAATAATCCCACTAATTTTTTTGAAGAAAAAAATTCTAGAGAAATCCTTTTCCTATTGATCAATGTTTCCACTACATGGAATGTAGGAACTATAAAAACAAGTACACTAAGAAAATAGATGTTGAAAATAATAAAAAACCCAATGTCCAAGAGGTAATGGGTAGTATTAGGCTAATACTACTATAGTGGTGTATTAATAAATTTATTTGGTGATAGGTACCGTATCTATTCTGTCAAGAAAAAAAATGTACAATTTATTTTTGGTACTATGAACTATTTTATATAATTCTAGTTTGGTGGAACTATTCATAATCCATGAAAAAACAAGGAGTCTATGTTATCTATTATATTATATAATATATATATTGTATAATATTAAATATATTTCCCTTTTAAGTTAATATATATGGAATTAATCTCTTAATGATCCTTGTCAAAATCAATTTTTTGGAATTTGAGGTTATATTCATAATGTATTGGTGGTCACTTTATAAAACTAAAACCAATAGTGAGGAGTGGTAAATCACCATCCTTATTCTAAATTACTCTCATATTCAATTCAAGTGTACATTGATGGATGAATCTCCTTCAGAATATTCTTCAAAAAACATTTATATTATTTCTTTATGAGTAAAAATATCTAGCTCAAATGATTGAATCCATGGAGAGGACTATAACACCTCACAATTATAGATATTTTAAAATATATATAACTTGTGCCACATGCTACACATAAGGTAAAAAAATCACAACATATTAAGAATAAATTATTAATGAAGATATAATAAACACATAGATTGTAAACCATGAATAATTATTTCATTTAAAATATAATCAATCAAAATGAGTTAGTATTGATAAGGTTATTTTCAATTAAAACATTTTTTATATTACTTATTTTCATTTAAAAAAATATATTTACAAATTTTTTAGTTTAAATTTTATAAATTCAAATTCATTTTTGAATTATTCAAAACCCAATTTTATTAGGATTAAATTTTTATATTTTTATAATATAACAAATTTTCAAGTAAATAGTGAAAGTACTGACTAATGTTTTAAATATAATAAAATTATTTTATTTTATGAATACATCGATTTTTTTTCAAATGATGGGGCTGAAGCCTCATTTATTATTAAAGAAAAGAAAAGATCTATTTAACTGGGTAGAGGGAGACCCATTACATAGCCCGAAGTCCCAGTGGGGATTTAGCAGATTACATGGCCCGTAGGCACATTTTTTGGCCCAAGACCCATTATATGAATAGTACTGCTATAGTACCCGCGCTGCTACAGTACTGCACATTACCCACCACTGCTATAGTACCCTGCCACCGCTACAGTAACCTACTGCCACTATAGTGCCCGCTGTTGCTACAGTGTCACCGCTACTACAATACACTACAGTAATGCTATAGTACCTATGCCCAATGGGTTTTGAACCCCCATTTTATATGTAGAATTAAGGGGTGCTTACCACTAAGCCAAACCCCAACTACTATGAATACATTTAATGTTTTGGAATAATTTTTATTATAAAATAGTATATTATAAATAAGAATAAATAATTTTAAAATAAAAAATTCAATTTATTATTTCATTCTTTTTTATGACTAACCTGAGACATTGTTGAAAACAGATCATTGGTATGACTCAGGAAGGGCACTTATCATGTGTCCAGATATCCACAATTTAATAGACCCCTGAGTGACATTTATGAGATTGAATTTTTTGTTTTATGGGATTCTAAGTGTGTTCATGCATCATTAAAATGAACATAGGATCACATTCCACATATATACTTTTGGTGTGTTTCATACTAGTTCTATAATTTACTTATTTAATATGTACTATCTATTGCAAATAGAATTGTATTTATGATTATGTGATATATATGATTACCTTGTTATTATGATATATATGCTGAAATTAATAAATATAACCTCAACATGGTATTATGTTAGTATATTTATGACTGTGACTAAAATGCAGGGATAGAGGACCCTGGTAGTCAAAGGAGGGATATTCCATTGGTTATGGGTAGCTTCCTAAGATAACCTTGTGTGATCACTTATACTAATTAGGATTTTTCCTAACAACTTTGGTTCTTTTGTTTATAAATGTTTCCTTTTCATTTTGAAATATTATTCCATGAAGGATACTCATAGGACCCCTAACTAACATGGTTTAGAGTGCTCCTATTGGGTATGACACCCCCATTTCACCACTTTCTAAGTAGGTGGGTGTATTAGAGCACGATCTAACACCATCTCCAGTGAAATACGATGTCATCCAAATCATATGTGATTCATCATACAAGATCCTTCCCAAGGTGGTGGTTAGGATTATTGAATATATAATAATTGTGTGAAATAAACACTCCCCTATCAATGACAGAAATATCCACATGATGTTGACATTATATCATCAATCCAACCTTACCCACCTACATATATGAATCCATTAAAATCACTCATACCATTGATTTTATATTTCAATAAAAATTTATTGTACCTGTAATATAACTACATCTAAATTTACAATAATGATATTTGTGTATTTTTTTCAAATTGATACCATTATCAATGTTTATCAATATATAATATATCTGGCCATGAAGTTCTCATGTAAAAAATAGGTCCAATAATATTTTAAAGAAATATATCAGAGATATGTTTTTTTATTTTCCATTAATGAAAATATTTATTCCCATTTAAATGTGTGTGTTAATATGATTTTGATCCTCCATGTCAAATATTTTTAATAGTTTCCTATCATATTTCTCAACATAATGAATGATTTGATCTTTATCTTGACAGAATTATTATCTAAGAAAGTGCTAAAACTCTCTAGGAAGAGATATATATATAATATTCTTATTATCTATTAAAATAATCTCATATTTTATTCATCGTTTCTAGAAAATGTTATATCACAAAAATAAATAATATATATGAGAGATACAATTTTGTTTATCTTTAATTTTTAGGTTGTATTCAAATATTCCCTTTCTAAAATTCAACAATTTTAAAAATATATATAACTTAGAGAAAAAATATATGTGATATTGTTTCATATGATACTGGGCCTACTATAATCTAAAAAGTTAATTCTAATTTTCTCTGGGAATGAATTTTTTTAAAATCTAATTATCCTTATCCAATTCACCATTCTAGATGGAAGATGTGAAATCGTTTTTTAATTTCACGTATTTATTTTATGCTATAATAGAATGAAATATTATAATAATTACAATAATTATATATAGATTAATGTTCTCATCAACTTATAGTCCTTCAACCTATTAATATCTTCTCCACATTAATTAAAATTCATTTCACACAACTTCTCCCATTTCATTCATTAAAGAATCAAACCATCCACTTTATTATAATAAAAGTATAGTATTTAGGATTGGGAGCCAATAAATAAGTCTCATTTATATGATTTTGGTAAACATATTAATTCATAACATCAGTCCAATAGTTCAAATATAATTATACATTACTATATTTAGGTTCTACTTGAAGAAGAAATGGACTATGAGATGTTGTCTTCAGTGCACAAATTTTTTGAACACAATGATTTTGACCTCCATGAATATTCTAGACTAGAACACCAATTTTCATCCTTGGATGAGATTATGTATGGTATTCACCATCATTGGAAATTTTCGAGTATTCTTATCATACATGTACATTTTCAAAAATATTTCATATATTTCTGAAATTTCATCAGGTAATTTAAGGGAGACAACAACATCGTCACTTACGGAGAAAACATTCTAGTCTTCAAAATCCTCCTTTTAATGATCCTAAATTTATAAATTATAAGTATCAATAATTATTCCAATATTATTGATGTAGAAACAATGTATTATCCATCTGGGAGGAAATTAATGAATGATTCTAACTGTACCACTTGGCTCAATCATACCTAAAATTTCACCTTTTACATTGATAATGCAGTGGATACTGAACACATTAAGATACATCATGAGGTGAAAAAACATTTCATATATAAATATTAAATCATTTTGGATCAATATAAATTATATAAAATTTAACTTCTCAGAGTTTATGTGTATTATTTTTAAATATTATATGGGATATTTTTGAAACAAGGCACTAAGACGGATTATAATTATGAGGGTTGGTGTTTCCAAAATAAATGTTTGAAATATATTATGTATATTTAATATAATGTGCAAACGGGTTTCCTGGAAAAGAGGATTATATTCTAAATGGTTTCTTGGTTATGAAATATGAGGGAACCATTGAGTTCCAAATGGCGGTTTTACCCTAGGATCGACTTAACATTAATTAGTGTAGGTCATTTATGAAATTTTTTTCAATAGCATTAAACTGAATAAAATAATTTATAAAAATAATTTTAATATATTTTGTTGACAAATTGATTAGTGGATCCTTAAATAGATCCTTATTTCACAATTGAAGTGTTAGCTGCATAACCCTATATCCTCTAGAGGATCCTTGGAGATAGCCTTAGAGAATCCTCTCAGGTGGATGATGATGGATCATGGTTCAACGATCAACGCAATCTCAAATTCAACAGATCTTTCCAACGATGATAATGATGCATCATTCTTCATCAGTAATAAAACCAAATCAAGGTCTGATATTTTTTCTATGGATTCTTTCCTGTTCTTAATTTCTTCGATGAATGAAAATTAATCAATGAATTCATTGATTTTATGTTCTATGGTCTTATGGTTTGGGATTATATTTTTGGGGTTAACATGGAAGAACTAATTTGAATCTCTTACTAGTTTATCTTATAGAAATAAATCTACATTAAAAATAACATTTATCTAGCTTCTTTCCTCTCATTTTTAATTTTGATTTTTCACTTGTTTCCACAATTATCCTCATGCATTATTCGTTTGGCCTAGGGTTCAACTATTCCCAATCAATCAATCATAGTGCACCTATTTCATGGAACAAAAATATGATACTATAGATCTATGATCAGAATGGATCGACGAAGGTGCAACGATGGAGACATAAGGATTTAGAGGAAGGATGATTATAGATTTAAAATTCTATTTCATTTACCATTATAGAATGAAGAACATCAATTTGATCATTTTGTGAGCATATATGCTGATGAAACGTGTTGATTCCATGATTGGATGAAAAATGAGGTTGGATCTTGAGTTTCAAAGCATGGAAGTTGAAAAATCAGAGGCCAGAAGACCAGCCAAGGTTCATGGAGGAAGATATAGGATTTATAGAAAATCCTACAGAATGCGACATGTAATACGGGATAACACAGCATGTGGTCGCCCTTTATCAGCAGCTAGGGTTTTGATAGGAAGATAAGGATCACACAACATGTGACCCCTTTTCGCCCAACATGTGACCCTACTCGATGGACTCAATGTCTACTTTGGAAGTACACAGAAATGAGTTGGGATGCACGGTTATGAACATACAGTGTGCTCCCACAGTGAAACATGTTGGCATATATAGACAGTACATAGAAATGGATTCAGTACATAGACATGACAATGTGACATAAGAAATGACATCGTGTGTCTCTACACACTGTGTATATTTTTCTATATGCTATGTATATGTAGACTACATGTTGTCTGAGGATCTTCTACCCTAGAATGAATTTGGATAGCAGGACACAACGTGTATCCATTGGGACACACTTTCCATTCAAGAGTTCTAGAGGATCTTCATTTTCTTATATTATACCAATATAGGTTTAGGGTGTTCCCTTGATCCTTTTCCCTTGAGGGTATAATGAAGTAGTACATCCACATAACTAGATTGTGATCCCTTCTAGAGGTCGAGTATCAAATAGAGTTGTGGTATCCCTATATGAAACTCTAGGGAGATCCTTTTTCATCCCTAGTTGTAGTTTGTGGAATCAGAATGACCTCCATGTGTAGGGAATTGATCCCCCATCTAGAATGTTGTATCGATAAGTTTTGTGGAATCATTGAAATATGATACCCTACATAGTGGGTTGATCAAGACTCCATCCATGGTGTCCCCAACAGTTCTGGGAGTGACCCCCTTACTTTGTTGCATGCCCCCTTAGACTAGTGAGCTTCCATGGGAAGTTCCCAATAGTTTAGACCTCTTCATCGACTATCTCTGATGGTAGCATGCATTGTGGATTGATTTCTCCAAGAATGATCGTTTCTTTGAACATAATCTTGTGGTTGATACTTGGCTAAAGCCTCATGATGGTGAGGTTCCTTTATTGAGTATATATGGGTTCATTGTTTCTTTTATAAACTGATTGCCATATCTTGTATTGAGTTGAAAATACTTGGGT
Source organism: Viscum album (assembly GCA_963277665.1). Classification (NCBI taxonomy): domain Eukaryota; kingdom Viridiplantae; phylum Streptophyta; class Magnoliopsida; order Santalales; family Viscaceae; genus Viscum; species Viscum album. Next base: position 878,392,401 of record OY728136.1, read on the forward strand.
CTTCGTGTTTAGTGTTTTTAGGGTGTCCTACTGAGTATTATTATAGTCACTACTACACCAACATTTCTCTCACATGTCATGTATTGTGTAAATGAAAATAATTTTTATGGTTTCCTTAAAAGATAGGGAGTAGTTAGAGGATATCTAGATATTGGAATACTGAGGTTTCTTCTGGGAGATTAGGTTTGACTTATTACTTTCCCTTAGAGAATGTTGGTCTCATTATAGTTTTTTGTTGGGCTTTTATTGTCCCCTTTATTCCATTCAGTACTATACTTTCATTATTTATTTTGAGATATTTGATGTATGCATTAATTGTTTCAATTGTTTTACATTTCATCATTCTGACATCTTGGAGATGTGTGCATGTATACATGAACATTATGAATATTCCTCCTATTTGGGGGATATGCCTACTCAGCGCAGGTTGCTTTCCCCTAGCCTATTAGAGGTAGGCATGGGGTAGTCACGACATGGGACCCTATTGGATGGGTAGTTAATGAGAGGTATAAAAGGTTTCAATTCTAATTTAAGGACCAAGAGATAGCGATATTGGTTTGTGTTAATATTGCTAAGTGTTTCAAATTCGACCTTCAGTCATGGACACAAGTGTTTTTGTGGTGGCCAACATATCTATGCACCAGGACTCTGATCACCTGTCTTTCAACTTAGTATATAAAAATACTAGTTGTATGGAAAATAATGGCACATACTTTTCATATGAATGTCTTTTTCTTTCCATTTAATTCATGAGTAATCTCCCAGTTATACTATTTTATCCTTGGTATATATTGTTTTATTTCAGGATGCCTCAATGTGGACATCCAGCTAGGATTCCACCACATGATCATGAAGTTAATCTACCTCGTTATGGGGCATTAGTATAGGGTCTTGTACCATAGATATAACCTCCAGGTGGTTTAACATCTATACCACCAAATTTTAAGATAAAGTTATCCCCAACACTACTAGCTGAGGATAAATGTATTTTGTGTGAATTGAACGAGTTCCAGATGTAGTGACCTCCCAGTTTATGGGGTGATCCAAACCCACATCTAGATGAGGACTGGCTAGAGGAGGTCAGTCATGTTTTATACCTTTTGAGGATTCCCATCCATCATATGAAAAAATATTCTAACTAATTCCTCTTCAAGGCTCGGTAGGACGATGGTGGAGCTTGGTTAATCAATCACACAATGAGAAAAATCTCTCCTAGAAATACTTCAAGTGACTCTTTAGAGAGAATTTATATAAGGAAAAGTGGTGATCAGTATGAATACAAGATCTTCTACATCTGCAGTAGGAGAATATGGAAGTGGTGGAGTAGTTAGTGACGTTTTTTGATCTCTCACATTACTCCATTGATATGATATGGGACCAGTTCTTCTGGGATCATACTTGTAAATAAGGCCTGCACTAGATCATCATGGATTCAGTGGTATACTATATCATTTCCACATATATTAGGTTCCTTGAGTGAGCCATTGTGGTATAATTTTTTCTATAAGAGTAGACAGCAGTAGTGGGATCTTGCAGTGGGAACCGAGTAGCTAGGACATCTATAGTAGGTAGCCAATGATATTCACTGAGATCCAAGAGGGTATAGAGCTTCAAGTGGTGATCCTAGGAGTCATGGTTAGTGGTGAAGGGATTCTTGGGCATCCTGAATAGTCAAAGAGTATAGTTGTGTTTCTACTACGATAGTTGGGGACATCTAGAATGAGATTTCCTGACCCGTCAAACAACTGATCGGGAGACGATCGAGGGACTTCTGAGACAGAGGCAAAGGTAGGAGTAGTGTAATCCCTAGGGAAGTGTACATAGAATAGGGGACATCATGGAAGTAGGAAGTGCTTAGAGGTTTGACCTATTACCACCCTGAACCTCTTGTGGTCCACGCAAGGCTCAGGGAGATGGAGGGCATGGACGAGGCCAACTTAGGGATAGGGAGGGATATAACCCTAAGGATCTAGGGATGATATTAGTTATCATATGTGTCTTTTATACTTTAGATATAGTATATATTTAAATAGGTGTTATCCATTCATTACTTTACACTTCTACAGTTCAATAAATAGAGATTTGGATTGAGATTTTGGATCAACCCTTGCGGTTGGAGGCTCTGAAGGGTGGTGAATCAGGGATTTATCACTTGTACTGATAGTGCGACCTAATGCTTGGATGTGAGGGTTTTGTATGGGATATCTTTATTGAAGTAATGACGCCTTATGATGTCGTACTTGGTATGGAATAGACATAAATAGTTCACACCCAGATTTAATGTTTTAGTAGAAGGGTGTGGGGTCTTTGTAGTGATAGGACCAAGTGTTCCATTGTTGGTGAAAAGGATTCATAGACATTACAAGATAGACTCATTGATAAGAGGGTGTAGAAGATTAGACATCAATTTTATAGCACATACCTTGGTGCAATGGATGCTGTGAGTTACTAGTTTTATACAATAGTGGTGGAGTATGATGACGTATTTCTTTAGGACATACCAAGTTTACCTCCCTACCAAGAGGATGATATATATATAGACTTTCATCCTAGAAAGCGACTAATATCTACACCAACATAAAGGATGGATATTATGGAGCATCGATAGATGAGGATATAGTTGGATGATTTTTAAGAGAAATGATTCGTACAATACAATGTTTTACCCTGGGTAGCCCTGGTTTTGTTGGCCAAGTAGGAAAAAATAATGAGGTTATGTGTGGATTATTAGCACTTGAAGTAGGGGACAATGGAAAAAATTTATCCACTAATGAGGATTGATGATAAATTTTATTTGTTGAAAGGTGTGTAGTGGTTCTAAAATATTGACCTCATATCAGGCTATCAGTAGCTGTGAGTATGGGATGAGTATATAATGAATATGGTGTCCAAATGTCATTACGATCACAATGAGTACTTTGCAATGATGTTTGGAATGACAAACGCTTCAACAGTGTTCTTGGGACTCAGGAACCAAATCCTTTATCCTTTATTATATCCGTTTGTGGTAGTCGTTATTGATGAAATCCTAGTATATTCATTATTTGATGAGGACCATGCATGACACTTGAGGATGGTCCTAGACACACTCTAAGAGCATCAGCTTTAAAGGAAGCTCTTGAAGTGCCAGTTTTGAATGAGGAAGGTCTATTTTCTAAGACATGTCATGTCAGATGATGGAGTTGAAATGGACCTAGCAATGTTTGAGGAAATTTTTTAATGGGATCCACCCAAGATTTTCACTAAGGTACAAAGTTTCCTTGGATATGTTGGGAAATATTTGAGTTTTGTTCCCAACTTATCCAAAGTGGAAGAACCCTTGATAGCCTTGACTAGGAAAGGTCAGCCTTTCTTGTGGATAGAAAAGTTCCAACTAAGATTTCATGAGCTAAGGAAGAGGTTGATGAGAGTTCCCATCATGAGGTTACCAGAGGATGGTGTTAAGTATATAGTGTTTTGAAATCTATGAGGGACATGACTTGGTTGTGTTCTATTGTAGATTCAAGTAGTTATTTCCTATGTTTCATGCCAGTTGAGAACACATTAGTTGAACTATGCGAACCATGACCTTGAGTTGGTAGCAGTAGTATTTACATTGAAAATGTTATGACACTACCTAATTGGAGAGAGATTCGTTATATAATCTCACCACAAGTGTCACAAGTATGTCTTCTCTCATATGTATCTTAACTTGAGATAGAGGTGATGGATAGAGTTACTCCAGGACTATGACCTTGATATTTCCTATACTCATGGAAAGGGGAATATGGTAGATGATTCTCTTAGTAGAAGATATATTTCTTAGTTCCTGAACAAGATTTCAGAGCATTTAGCATAATTTATGTTACCCTTTATTAATGGATATGGGGAAGATTACCTCTGGTAAATGGTTTTCACCCTTCCACTCTTACAATAATTCAGGGAGGCACAACTTGGGGATACCGACTATGAGACTCTACATTATCAGATATTCATAAGAAAATATCTTGATAGATTATCTAAAGGTGGGTAGCATGTCCTTCATTTTAGAGGACACATGGTGGTACAAGTTATGTTTTGGGAGGAATTTTTGGAGAAGAGTCATACATCTCTTTTGGGGGTGAATCCAGGTGTGTAAAGATGTACCATGACCTCTGATGCTATTTTTCTTGGCCATGGATGATGAAAGGAGTTGCATAGTTTGTCTCTCTTTGCCTTACATTTTAGCAAGTAATGGATGTGCACCATGTTCCAGTGGGTTCAGCTCAAACCCTTGAGGTTATATAATCTCAGTGGTATGAGATATACATGGACTTCATTGAGGTATTACCATGTATATCAAAGGGAAATGATTCTATTTGAGTGATCGTAGAATGACTCACCAACTTAGAAAACATCCTAGATATCCAAGAATAGAGTTCAGTACAGAACTTGAGATGCATCTACATGTCGAAGATAGTTCGAATCCATGGAGTTCCATCGATGATAGTGTCTGATCATGCTGCTCATTTCACATCCTAGTTATGGATGGGATTGCATGAATCATTTGGGACTCAGTTATTCTTGATCATAGCATTCCACCCCAAATTGACAGACATATAGAGTAGAACATCGAAATTATAGAGAGCATAGTACGAGCTTTCATTCTGGACTTTGTTCATAGTTGGGAGGATCACCCACCACAGGAGAATTTTCCATACAAAAATATCTACCAATCCACCACCAGTATGGAACTAATTGAGGATTTGTATAGGAAAACCTATAGGTGACCAATTTGTTGGACTGGCCCAGGAGATTCAGCACTTATTGGCCTAGAGTTGGTGAGAGATACATTAGAGAATGTTCATATAACCTAAGAGTAGATGCAGACTTCATAGATCTATTAGATTTCTTATGCTGATAGGTGACATAGCCCATTGGAGTTCAAGGAAGAAGATAATGTGTTCCTGGGTGTCTCACTTTGATGCGGATTGAGGATATTTGGTCATCATAAAATTATATCTCTGAGAATAATGGGACCTTTTTAGATACTTCATAGAGGTGGTGAGATGGAATACCACTTCTCTCTACTGCTGAAGTTGTATCGGGTATATGACATTTTCCACGAGTTGTAGTTGAGGAGGTACATGCATGAAACATCACATGTTATCGATTGGGGAGATCTAGACATCCAGGGTAGAGAAACATTTAATGTGTACCTAGTAGATATATAGAATCATTAGGAGAGGATCCTTCACAGGTCTTCAATTCCCCTTGTACGCATCCAGTGGTAGCACAAGAACCATTAGAAGAGCACCTGGGTGATGGAAACCTAAATGCGAGGCCAGTACCCCTATCTATTTGAACAGTTTTTCTATTTTCAGGATGAAAATACCTAATATGGGGAGAATATAATGTCTCATATTATCTCTATATTATTTTTAAATATTATATAAGTTATTTTTGAGACTAGGCTCTAAGACAGTTTGTGATTATGAGGCTTGGTGTTCCTGGAATAATAGTTTGAAATATATTAATTATATTTAATAACATGCATGCATGATTTTGCTGAAAAATTGGAATAACATCTAAATGGGTGCCCAGATTAGAAACATGAGGGCATCATTGGGTTCATAATGGAGGGTTTACCCTAGCTGCAACTTAACATTAGTCGGTATGGTTCTGTTTCCAAAAATATGTTGCGGGATAAACTAATAAAATAATTTAATAATTTTTTTTTTATAAATTTTAATGAAGTAGCGATTAGTTTATCCTTAAATAGATCCATATTTTATAATTATAGTGTTAGCTTCATAACCATGTAATATATGGAGGATCATTGGAGAGAGCCTTGGAGAATCCTCTCATTCGGATGTTGATAGATCGTGGTTCAACGATCAACACAACATTCAATTCTACGGATCTTTGAAATGATTATGGTGATGCATAATTCATCATCAGTGACCAAAATTAATCAAGGTAGGATTATTTTTTAGATGTATTCTTCCCCATTCTTTATATCTTTGAATAACAGAAATCAATTGAAGAACAGATTGATTTTTTGATTGATCGCCTTGCGGGATGGGATTATATTTTAAAGGATAATTTGGGAGAATTAATTTTGAATCCCTTCATTGTTTATCTTATAGAAAAATATATATTTGAACACGAACATCATCTGAGGTTTATTCATTTCATTTATTATTGTAATTTTCATCCCCGATTTCGCAATTAACTATGGTCTTTCTTCATTTGGATCGGGGTTCAACTATTCCCGATAAACATATCACTACACACCAGATTCTTGGGAAACGATCCAATATCATTGATTAGGGATCATAATGACATGAAAGTGGTGTGATGATAGAGACAAAGTGATTCAGAGGAAAAATGATTCCTTATTTCATGTTCTTTAGAGTTATTCAAGATGAAATGAATAACATTGAATCGATCCATTTTGTGAGTAGATATAGGGATGAAACATGTTGATTCAGTGATGGAATAGAAAAAAATGGGTTGAGATTGATTTTTTTTGAATGTAGGTCGATGGATATGAGGCTAAAAGATCAACATAGTCATTTGGAGGAATATCTAATATTTCTAGAAAATATTGAGGAACATGGTGTGTAATCCGGGATTACACAGCATTTGGTCCCCCATTAGAAGCTACTAGGGATTCACAAGGAAGATAAGGATCACATGGAATGTGAAACCCTTTCACATGGTGTGTAACCCTACCAGGTTGACTCATCATGTACTTAATAAGTACATGGACACAAGTTGGAATACACGCTCATAGACACACCATGTACCCCCACACAGAAATGGACTTGCATACATAGACTAGTACATAGATACAACTTCGATACAAAGACATGTCTAGATTACATAGATAGGATATTGTGTTTCACTACCCATTGTGTATATCATTCAACATGTATTGTATATTATGAATACATTTCGTGTGAGGCTCTTCCAACCATGAAAGGATTGGGATAAATGGACATGCCATGTAGTCCTTTCAGGAGTGCTTTAGGATATTTATTTTCATAGTTTGGACCATTATAGGTTGATTATATTCCCTTGGTCCTTTCCCATGAAGTTATAGTGTGGCATTTAATCCACATCACTGGATTGTGATCCCCTATAGAGGCCAAGTCTTAGATAGAGTTGTGTTGTCCCTCTATGAGAATGTTGTGTGATCCTCTATCATCCCTAGTTGGAGTTTGTGGAATTGGTGTGGCCTTCATAAGAAGGGATATAATCATTTATCTATAAGGTTGTATCAATAGGGTTTGTGGAATAAATGACATATGATCCCCTAAGTAGATGGTTGATCTAGACTAGGTTCTTGGAGTCCCCCAATGGTTATAGGAGTGACCCCTTGTCTATGTATCATGGTCCCCTTAGATCGGTGAGATTCCTTATATGGGGCCCAAGGAATATGACCTCTTCATTGAGTGTATCTGAGGGTATCATGGATTGTGGAGTGAGTTCTCCAAGAAATTCCATTGTTTTGAACAATCTCCTTTGGCTGGCATTAGGTTATGATGGCTTGATGGTGAAGCGTCTTTCCTGAGTATATCTGGATTCTTTGTTTCTATTATAATGTTTTTAATATCATGTATTGAGATGACTATACATAGTGATTTATGTTTAGTATTTTTAGGGTGTCCTACTGAGTAATCTAATACTCAACCGTACACGGGATTTTCCCACACAAGTCATCTATTGTGCAGATGATGGCCCTTTTTATGGTGTCCTAGGTGGACTGAGAGTGGGTGGACCGTAGATGGAGCTTGAAAGATCGAGGTGTTTTCCATGAGCTTGGTTTTGACTTAGTCATCACAATTGGGGAAACCTAGACTATTTAATGTTTTTGGTTGGGCTTGAATTTGGCCATTTGTTTCTTTCAGTACATTACTCTCATACTCTATTGTGGGATCTTAGATATATGCATGAATTTATTCTGTTGTTTTATATTTTTTCATTGAGTTGGTTTGGAGATGTGTGCATGTGTAAAGGTACTTTAAGAAATTTCTTCCCATTTTTGGGATATACCTACTTGGAACTGTTTTCCATCCCAAATACTATTGGAGGAGAGGTTGGGGTATTTATGACATGGCCCCATCTAGGATGGGTCATGACATTAAATTATGATCCACAAAAAAATGTAATGGTTTAATTCTTCTAAAACATGTATACAAAAATAACCTGTTCATAAATGATATATTCATCTCTGATTAAACTATCCTCAACTATAACCCTTCTTATGTATATCATGCTTAAACCAATTATACATATCCTAGGGAAGGAATCATAATAAAGGGTGAGCTCAAATGATCAGAAGGAATAAAAATGGGAGATATCAATGATCATTTTGGAATAATGTGAGTATGATGGTATGATAAAAGGAATATATAATTTGAAACCTGTACCAAAAAATTCATAGATCATAATCTTTGGTCATGGAATAATGCTTCGTAGATTGTAATAAATTAATTAAAAAATAATAAAATAACATGACTCATGAGAGAATAACTATAGCGATTGAGGTTTAACATACATTGATATTAAATTATCATAGATTAATATTTAGTATATTACAAAAATGCAATCCCAAGGACCGAATAGTTTAGTGTATTTGGGAATATGCAACAAAATCATATATCCTAGTGAAATATCTTCAACATCTCCCATAACTATCTTCACCTTTAGTACTTCTACCTAAAGCCTTTCTTCATAAATTGGGGAAAAGAAACATAGGAAAGGGGTGCTATCAAATGATCAGTATGGGAAAATAGGGGAGAAAAGTAGTCATAATTATGTGTATATGGGTATGAAAAAATGATTATAGAAATAGAAGATCATACACTGCATATCAATGAACATATTCAAGAATTATGGAATAAAGCATGGTAGTTCTTAGGACACGAATTATAAGTAATGAACATATTCCATGAAAGAATAACATAGTAATAAAAAATAGAATTATTATAGACACATAAAAATATATAATGATTTCATAGTATTTAAAGCATTTCTTCTAAGACCATAGTAGTGGAAAAATTCCTTTGCAAAGCCGGGTCACACCCCGTTCTGACCCTGTGTTATTAAACCGAGTTCACTCCTCATTCCAGGACTGTATTACAGAACCAAGTACATTTCTCATTCCATCCCTGTATTAATGAACCTATTTCACTCCTCATTCCATCCCAGTATTATTGAACCAATTTCACTCCATTTTCCAGCCCTATAATACTAAATCGAGTGCATTTCTCATTCCAAGCTTGTATTACTAAACCGAGTACATTTATCATTCCATCCTTATAATACTAAACCGTGTTCATTTATTATTCCAACAATTTATATCTCCTGATATAAAAATCATCACCCAATGTATTATAGGGAGATATAGGTCCCCCAAATCTCTTAATTAAATATTTCATACACGTACCGCAAAATCATAAACAATAATATCATCACCCATACAATGAAATTGGTATCATAAACATGTAAGAATATCATAACCTGTGGAAAAGATATAGGTTTCATAATCCTTTCATCCACAACATATCATATGAAAGATAAATGGACTTTATAAACATATAAACTGTGAAAGAGAAACAGACTTCATAAAAATATAACCTATGAAAGGGAAAAATGTTTCATAAATACCGTGAAATTAAGAATAACCTATTAATATAAAGAAAAGGAATTGAACCTTTTGATAATTTACTATATGTTCATGATTAACATCAAATAATTTCATCTTAGATGGAAAATAACTTTGGAATATCTTTCAAAAATATTGCTTAGGAAAAATATTCTTTATTCTTTGAAAAAGGAATTTTAATACACAAAACCATTTGGAAATCATTTTCTTTAAAAATGAATTGAAATCATACAAGGAAGACTTGAAATCATTTTGAAAACATTTTTCCACGAAAATAAAAATAAAATAAGCTTCCAAATTGTTAAAAAACATTTTTCTTTGAAAAAACATTGAAAACCTAAAAGAAATCTTGAAAACATTTACAAAACCATTTAATTTAAAATAAATTTAAAAAATATAAAGAAATATTAAAATTTCTTTGATAACAATTTCATTGAAAATACTTTGGAAAATTATAAAGATATCATGAAAATGTTTTGAAAACCATTACTCTGAAAACATATAAAGAAAGAATGATAATGTTTTGAAAACCATTTCATTGAAAATATGTTTCAAAATTTTTTCTTAAAAACATATCTTTCAAAAATGAAAATGAATAATCAAATAAATGACAGTGGTAAAATATGTACATGCCGTATGAGGTAAAAAGTACATCCTTTTGCATAATAAAATGTTTAGAAAAATTCCTTGTTTAGAAATTGAAAAGAATATTCTGCTGAAGAGATTGGTAGATGAAAAAAATGGTAAAAAATTATTTTAATGATTATTGTATAACATTACAATATTCTTGGAACTATTTTTAGAAAAAAAAGTCTTCTGAATGAAGATATGGTAAAATTGGTATTTCTTAAAAGAGTTTTATTAATAATATTATGTAAAAAAGAGTAGAAATATGGTTCTGATACTTGAATATTGAATTAATATCCATAGGATAATAAAATTATAGAATTCCATTAGATATGGGTTATAATATTTCATCAATGTAAGCATAATCATAAACAATATTGAAAACTGATGAGATTGTTTTAATAAACCCTTATCACTTGGTAACATGGGATCATGCTCTCCATGTAAGAAAAGTAAATTAAATGAATCCTATAATATCATGAATATATTTATCTTCATGATATATCCTATAAAATGGAATTATATACACCTCAAAATGAATTTAGGTGTATAACAAAATATGTGTCTTAAATACGGAAAATTGAGACATAACTATTTTACTGATTTGGTAACTTTTTAAACTTATACCCCATGAAATAAAGATCATAAAATTGATATGTTAATAACCATAAATTTTATTATAAGATATATAGAATAAAATCATGGGAAATATGTACACTACATAAAAGGAAAGAGTGTTGAACATATCATGTATCTCACATAAATAAAAAGTGAGACGAAATCCCCTTACCCTATGTCTTGACTCTCATAGTACTCATTCAAAACACCTGTATAATAAATATAAATTTTGTATAAATCTTTTACATAACCATATTATTATATCTAATACCATATTTGGTTTTATTATGACCTTATATTACCCACTTGCAAACCATCCCATGTTAAGATTTCATTTCTGGTAATATTCTCTTTGTTCTTCGTATGTGTCTTAATTTGTTATAATGTTAGTCCTTATACTTATATAATGATTCCAGAATTAAAAAACTGATAAAAATATAATATATATATGATATATGTGTATTATAATAATCTATATGATATATAAGTATGAAACAGAATTCACTATTCATGGAGACGGTAGGTTGTACGTATGCAAGAATGTTATTTCTATTTAATTCTCGTGTTGAAAGAAAGAAAGTAATATATATATATATATATGTATCTCTATCTGTGTGTGTAATTATTAAAGTATATTTATGATATCATATATGACTTATATATCCACTAAAACCATCCTTAATATAATCCATGTAGTGTATGAACAAATCATATCAATTTTAGGGGACTGTAGTCCACACTTCCTGAAATGAAATTATATTATTAAAACCAAATGGAAATTAAAAAAATATTTGTTTTAAAATTAATAAATAAGATTAAATAAATAATAAATATAATATATAACACATATAAATATAGTTTTCATCATAATTTCCACCATGATAAGCAGTAAGGAAAATTGAACAGTCATCGTTTAGTGAGGTGGTAGTTCATCAAACACATGAATAGTATGTTAATTACCCATTCGATGGAGGTGTGTGTAAGTGTAGGTCAAAATATTATAATAAAAACATCATAGTATATTTATTATAATTTTGTTTTTATAAAATCATACAATAATGATATTATAGGGGTGGAGACGGGAAATAAAAGGAAGGACATGAGAGAAGAAATTATCACTCAATTGGGTAACTTAATTTGGGTTGTTCCAAAAGGCTTCCTTGGATTTCCTTATGCCAAAAGATAATGATTATAGAAGGAATTTAGGGATTTAGGGAATTGTTTTCGAAATATATTTTCCTATTGTAATATTTTTTATAGGTATGAGGTTTGGGAGAATTGGTGGCCGTTTATAGGGAAGGAAAAAAGTTCACCTAGAATTTTTTAAAACATGTTAGATGTATACATTTTATTACCTACCAAAATTCATACTAAAAAAGTCAATAATGGAATTATTATTACCGAAATATGTCTATAAAATGAGTTTTTGACAAGTGGCTAGGTCATTTGGGCTCCTAAGACTAAGGTTTAGTCCCTAATTAAGATTAATTTGACCTTAATCGATGTGATTAATTTTAATCACTTTTACTAATCATTTTGGTCAAAAATAAGTATGAAATAATTAGACTCTAAATATTATACTGATTAAAGTGGTTTATTTAGGGTTATCAAAATTCAATTCATAGAAGCATAAAAATTAATATTAATGTTAATCCCGTAGACAGGATGGAATTATGAGTTTTTAAAGTAAAAATAAGTTTAAAAGTTTATTATGTTTTTATACTAAATTTCAAGGTGAAATTTCTTATAATGGCCTAAATTATATTAATATATTTATAATTGATCTAATTTGGGATTAAAACAAATTTAAAATATATTTTTACATTAATAATTATTTAAATGGAATGGTAGTTTTTAACTAAAAAGTAGAAATTTTCAATACTCATCAAAAAATGATGTTTCTATGAAATATTCCAAAAATTAACAATAAGATAATTATGATATTATGAATTTAAAAATTAATTTTATTTTAAAAAATTAAATTTTTAAATTTCTTTAAAATTAATTTTATTATTAAAAGCAGTTCATTCGAGAAAATGGAATTTTTATACAAAAAAGGACATTACCAAAAATCACATCTTTCATTACTAATATGTTATATATATATAAAAAATTAGAAAATATATTTTAAATTTTTTATTACTATTAATATAACTAAATTTAATGGAAAGGATATAATTATCTCATTTAAATAATTATAACGATATAATGATATTTCATAGAAACATCTGTGTTGCATGTAACGTATTTCAAGTTAGTGTTGTAGGTAGCACAAGCAAAGTCATTATTGAATATAGTGCAAGCCAAGTCAGTATTGCGTATAGCACAAGCCAAGTTGGTGCACTATGAAAGGAATGTTTTACATAGTATTTTAATATATATATATATATATATATATATATATAACTCTTTCTAGTGTCACATGAAATGAAAAATGTCAAAAAGATAAATTAATTTGAAAAAAGATAATTCACAAAATCTTAGGGTGTTACATTCTACCCACAGTAAAATGAATTTTTACCTAGAAATTATTTTTTGTTATAAAACGTTTATTATTTGAAATATTCATTCACAGAAACCGAAATCCTAAAAATGAAAATTAAAACATCCCTTAAAAGGGAATGTTGGGACCATAAAATTTACCCAAAGTAGCATATAAATAGGTTTTCAAATAGGATAATATAGGTTGGGAGTGAATATTGGACATGGAATAATGTGGAAATATTTATTGGGAGTTATTGAGGTCATCAATCACAATCATGTGAATAATCAAATAAAATTTGAGGGCCTCAAACTCATAAATCTGTGATGACTTAAAAGTAAATTATATCATCAAAATTAAGGTATTTGGACACCACATTTTTATTTGATCATTATCCCAACATTGAGTAATTATTTTATTGAATAATAATATAAGTAAATATACTTATTTGATATATTTTGATAAACAAAATTTAATTCTTTAGTTGTGATTTTATAAATTTCTATTTCTTTCATTATATTGTGTAATGGACATTTAGAAATTAATTTTTATTCCTATAGTGCTAAAATAAACTTTTAAAAGATATTAAGGCTCAAAAAAAATGAAAAGTATAACTATTTATCTGTAATATTTCTTAAAAAAGAATATGGTTAATACATTAATCTCTAAACATAAAAATTAACACTACTGTTTCATCACAAATAATTATTCCTAAAAAATAATTATACATTAACCAGGGTATTGTGTAGGTCAGTAGTAGGCATGAAAACATTATCTTCCTTAGGTCATGGGTTCAAGACCCGCAACCTTTCCGAACATGATTGGTTATCACTCAACATAAATTGTGTCTTTTTATAAAACCATAATAATATAATTCAATAAACATGATGGACATCCTTGAAATAAGGTTAATAACTAAATATCCTTTTAATGAATGTTTTAAATACAATATCAATACAAAAATACTCTATAATAAGTTTAACATAAAATTTTCATGAATGGATAACCTTATAAACATTATAAAAGATGAAAATCCAAACCATAGAAAAAAATTCATGAAACCAGCTTAACATTCATCCCCGATAACAAAAAGTAGCTCGTGGTTTTCACATTCAAAACATGTGAATATCCTCATGGTAAACTCTCCTGGAACATGGTAACATCCTAAACATCCATAAATACTTTTGGAAAACATGCATGATTCCCTATTCCATGGAATAATAGATATACTCCACAATTCCTAGAAGTTGTAAGCTTCATCCATGAAAGCGTGAACTACTTTTCAACATGTCTTTAATTAGTTCCTAGGTAGTCAGTACTATCCAATTTACTCATTCATAATAGGATTTTCTGAACTTAAAGAACATATTAAGGGTTTCCTTCCCTTAGTCAAAATATCACCATGTTATTAAATCACTTCACCAGTTCATCAGAAAACATTCAATGTGAACTTGTATGTAATGGGAAAAAACATAAGTATGACAATAATTATATATTTATCCTTTCATATAACATATATTTTTTATTACAATGAAATAAAAACTTAGATTATTCAACTTCATCCTTATTACATTTACAAGGCTACCTCATCGTATTAATTAATACCTCTTTCCTTTCACATTTAATATCTAGTTTCTTCATCATCAGTAATGTAACCATTACTCACACCACCATGATGGTTCCCTTTAGTAGCATTCATCATGGGACAATGAGTTACATAATGACCTTTTACTCCACACTTAAAACACTTAACCTTCAATTATGTCTTAGGGAGGCGAACACTCTAATCAATTTTGGTAACTGAAATCTTCATTTTTCCCTTACATTCACTATCTTTATGTACTTCTTTTCCATAGAAAAAAATATTCTTGTCCCTCTAAGACATTAACATAGGTTATTCATTCCACATTCTTAACAAAAAGGAAACTAATTCTTATTTACTCCATGGTATACATTACCCAAACTCTATGTGAACTCCATATTTTCATTCCTTAGTGAGTATGAGAGTTAGTTAACATATAAATTTTTAATCATGTTTTTTGAAAACTGATCAGGCATGATCACAACATATTTCACTCATCCCACTTGACAGCTCATCAGTAAATCATCCATCACATTCAATTTTAATCATATTCTTTCCGGTCCCTACCATTGACTAAAACTAGAATCATAGTGTAATAATTACTTATCATAGTAGAAAACCACACAATCATGAAAGGAATTACATGTAGGTAGTACAAATCATGACACATTACTTAATTTCTGACAATGTAGATTCATCCTAGTTTATTCATTTTCAAATTATATTTAAATCCTTCATGATCGTTTGTGAAGAGTTTTTTAAATCCCAATTAATATCCCCTCGGAGTGTCAAACCAAGTGTGCAGCAAAGCCCACTGTCATATACTAGGTTACCCTGAGTCATGCTCAGAACATCTTTTTGGAGTTATTACCCATAGGTAAATCTATTCCAGAGCCACATCCACTTGTATTATCGTGAAAAAGATGTATTTCTAGGAAACTAATCACTCCATCCTTTACCAAAATATTAGGATATTTTCCTAAACATAAAATCATCCTTATACATATCTTTAGAGACATCCCTAGACACATCCTTATCAATACACAAAGAGACATCCCTAATGTTTTCTCATCCTATCTTCCAAAGGTTTACTAGACCTTTCGTTTGATACAAACTATAGATACACAAGAATAACATGCATGGATATTACATAATATTTTATGAATATTTAGTTTATTACAGAAATACATTCCCAAGGACAGTAATAATTTAGTTTCATTGCAAACTTTAAAATAAAATCTTTTATCCTAGTGAATGATCATCAACATCTCCCATAAAGATCTCTACCTTTAGTACTTCGACCTAAAACCATTATTCATAACATGGGGAGATAAAGAATAAGAAATAGGTGAGATTAAATTCTCAGTAAGGGTAAATAAGAAAGATATGTAAGTTTAATTATCTGTATAAGGGTATGAGACTATGATATTGAAAATAGAAGATAATACCCTGCATATCAAATATCATATACATGAATCATGGGATAAATTAGAGCAGTTTATAAGACGTGAATCATTAGGATGTAAAGAACACAAGCCATGAAAGCATAACATAGGAATAAAACATGGAATTGTGGCAGGTACATAAGCATATACAATGATTT
This sequence comes from Viscum album, assembly GCA_963277665.1. Taxonomy (NCBI): domain Eukaryota; kingdom Viridiplantae; phylum Streptophyta; class Magnoliopsida; order Santalales; family Viscaceae; genus Viscum; species Viscum album. The sequence goes on from OY728136.1 coordinate 878,408,947, forward strand.
CTATATCAGTCAAGGGATTGCTGTCGAGACCATCAAAGTGGTAAAATTCCACTATAGCATTTCGTTCACACCCCGTTCATACCTATTACTAAACTGAGTTCACTGCACATTCTAGCCCTGTATTATTGAACTGAGTAAATTTCTCATTTCAGCCCTATATTACTAAACCATGTTCACTCCTCATTCCATCCCTATATTACTAAACCATGTTCACTGATAATTCCATCCCTCTATTACTGAGCCAAGTACATTTCTCATTCCATCCATGTATTACTAAACTCATTTAATTTTTCATTCCATCCATGTATATTTCATGAGATATAATTTTTTAATCAATTTATAGGAGGGAGATATTGGTCCCACAAATCTCATAATGAAATCATACATACATGTTCAAAAAAAGCATAAAAAATAATATCATAACACATGCAATTATATGGGTATCATAAACATGTAAAGATATTATAACCTGCAAAACAAGATGTAGGCTTCATAATCATTTCATCCAATGGATAACCAGTTAAAGAGAAACAAACATCATAAATATATAACCTGTGAAATAGTAATTGACTTAATAAACATATAATATATGAAAGATAAAGGGGTTTCATAAAGACCATGACATTATGTATACCCCATTCATTTAATGAATAATATTGGAACCTTTCGACCATTTCCTAGAAATTCATGAGTAACATCAAAGGATTTCATCTTAGTAGGGAAATAATTTTGAAATATCTTTCAAAAAAATTTCTTGAAGAAAATATCCTTTCTTCTAAAAAAAAAGGAATTTTATTACACAAAACCATTTGAAAATAATTATCATAGAAAATACCTTGAAAACTTATAAGGAACACTTTAAATCCTTTTGAATTTCATTTTCCTTTACAACATATAAAATAACCATCAAAAAATTTTTAAAACATTTTTCTTTGAAAACACTTGAAAAAACTAAAAGAAATATTTAAAACATTTCAAAAACCATTTCATTGAAAAAACATTGAAAACTTATAAAAAAATGTTGAATTTGTTTTAAAACCATTTCATTTAAAATACTTAAAAAACTATAAAAGAAATATTGAAAATGTTTTGAAAACTAATACTTTGAAAACTTATAATGAAATATTGGAAATGTTTTTATAACCATTTCATTGAAAATCACTTTTAGAAAACATTTTCTTAAAAAACAAAATTTTAAAAATGAAAATTTAGATTCAAAGAAATGATGGTGGGTAAATTCTTACATGTCATAAGAGGTAAAAAGAACATTCCCTTTTCATGGTAAAATGTTTAGAAAAATTCCTTATTCCGAAAGAGACAAGAATATTCCTCTAAAAAGATTGGTAAAAGAAAAAAAGGGTAAATATTTCCATTAATGATTACATGATAATAGTACAATATTCTTAGAATCATATTTAGAAAACATAGATTTCTTAACAAGGAGAGGGTAAAGTCAAGATTTCAAAAAAAACACTATCTTAACTATATTTTATTAAAAAGAATAGAAATATGGTACCAATAAAAAAATATAGAATGAATAATCAGAGGAGAAGAAAATTCATGATTTTATTTAGAGATGGTTATAAGATTTCATTAAAAAAAGTATAATCATAAACAATCCCGAAAAGAGATGAGATTATTTCAACAAACCCTTATAACTTGGTAACATGGGATCATGATCTTCATGTATGAAAGTTAAATTAAATGAATATTATAATATCATGAAAATATGTATCTTTGTGATATATCATATAAAATTGAAGTATATACACCTCAAAATGAATTTAGGTGCATAAAAATCTAGTGTCTCAAAGTAGGAAAATTGAGACAAAACTATTTTACCGATTTGGTGTCCTCTTAAACTTATACCCCATGAAATAAAGATCATAAAATAGATATGTGAATAAAAATAAATCTAATAATAGTATACATAGAATAAAATCACGGGCAGTTGTACACCACAAATGTTGGGACCCATCCCAGTGGGGCCTGTGCCGCGACTCCCGAAGCCCACCTCCAATAAGCCAAGGGCTGGTGACAAGAACCAAGTAGGCATATCACTAAGATGGGAGTCATTGACTATATACATGTACACACTCACTCATATCCATGCCCTGAAAATTATGAAATTTAAAATCACTAAGAACCAAATGCATTCATACCACTACATCCCAACTAGAGTGCAACAGAAAAGTAAAGTGTAATAATGTAAACTAGGATAGAATAAAACCCACTAAAGTAAAGTACGTAAACCAAAAGTCAAAACTATAAGAAAGGTATTGGGATTACTATCTGTAGTGGTAGGAACACCTCGAGCTACCTAATATCAAAAATATTTGTTCAATCTTGGTCTACCTAAGACTCTGTAAAAATGCCGCTCATCTACATAGGACATGACACATGTAGGAAAATACCATACATGGGTGAGTATAAAAATACTATATAGAGAACCCCGAAACCACAAACCAATACACAAAGGAAAAGTTATGTCAACTCTATATAAGTATACGTCTAAAAAAAATATGATAATAATATCCATATATACTCACTCTAAGAAATGAAATCTATAGGGAAGTCACAACTACCACATACCCACACATATGGATTCATCATAAAGATTCCATGAAGCACTTATTTGAGAGAACATGCTCTTGAGTGCAATAGCAATGATGACATCCGTCTAATATGTATTTTTCATTTGGAACAATCATTAGTTAGATACATTGATAGATCTGAAGATAGGGAGATAAGATACATCAGATAAGGATAATAACCAAGGCCATGGGGTGATACCAATAACTCCATCTAGATTAACCTACTATGTAGTGGATCTATGTCTAGTAGGATTGTTCATGTTATTACCAAGAAATCTACCTTGGGCATGAAGATTGAAAGAATATCCCGTACCGAGCCACTAGGGGATTCAAATAACTCTATACAGGAATTCTTGTTGAAGGTATCATACTCATATAAATAGGTATCGATACTAAACAACCTTCAGGGAAGCTATAAATTGAACAAGATATAATTAAACTCATCCAAGATACGGTGGAAGAGAGAATCAATTCATGTATAGAGGGAGTACATGGTGTGTTTTAGTCACACCCATTGTGTCCCTTGACACTAGGTACTACCCGTGTAAATGTCCCATGTCACTGAAAACATGTTTGAACTGAAACCCATAATTTTTATCAAAATTACTATATTATATTCAAAGTCAGAACACCATAGACAGCTCATCAAACATACACACCATTCGAAAGTTATGTTGGATTGAAGTTTCAACGGAAGGGTGGTTATTGGGCCATGGACTGACCAAACAGTGGTTCAACCAACTATGGTGGTTGATTGTTACGGTCAGTGAACCCCATAGTCAACCCCCGCCCGGTTGATTCATGTGACCACACGGGGTCGACGTGAGGTCTGACTTGGATCTGTCCCAATCCTCTAGGTCTGACCCGACACTTGGGGTCTTACCCAATCCACTCCGCCTGATCTTGGCCTGCTTTTCCTGGACCGACCCCTCTCTACCAAGCCCAGCCTGTTCAACGCATTCAAAATCCACCTTCCATGGCGCAACCAATTTCGCCACATTCTGTTGCCCTACCGCTTCTTCCTCATCCCATGTGGCCCCACCGATGCTGTTTCCATTCTTTATGGTTGCCCCCATCAATCACAGCATTGTCTCTGCATGCCAACACTTGTCGCTGTCAGGGCTAGTCGCCAGTTCTTTACCTTATGTGTTCTAAAAATCCTACTCTGATTCCTGAAAATCAAAAAAGTTGTAGATCTAAGCTGTATGGGCCATGATCTACACATATCTTTCCCTTGTTGATGGATTTCCTCTAATATAGAGGTTCTTTCACGTTCCAAACCACCTGAGAAATTGAAACATGGATACATGGGTCTAAAGGTAATGAATACAAAGAATGGGGGACAGAAAAGAACAAATAACACCCATTGGAATGAGCCTCGGCCTTTTCTTCTTATTATCCTTAATCTGTTCTCCTTAGAATGAAGAATGAAAAACAAAAACAATTCCATCAATTTTACCCTACCAACAATGAAAGTATATTTTCCTATTCATTTAATTGATTCACATTCTTCCTATATTAATAACGGGATGGAAAAATTACAAAATAATTGCCCTACTAGGAGTCCAAATCAATCGTTGATGAAGAATGGATGTGTTACCGTCATTGATGAGATCCTCTAACTCTATTGGCACAACGATCCATGATTTTCATGACCCGTCATCGTTCACTGGAAAAGATCTCCAATGTATATCTAAATCTCTAGGGTTTGAGTAGCCAACCTTGTAGAAATTCTATTACTATACATTTAAAGTAGAAATGGTCACTATTCCAAAATAAATTTTTATTTAAATTATTTAATGATGATTACTTCCTTTTCAATATTTTCAACAGAAGACCCACGATGTCCAATGTTAGATCATCTATATGGTAAATCCACTACTGTAAGCTCAATTGTTCCCTTGGATTTCAGATCTAGAAGACCGTTTAAGAGTTATTACACCTTTTCAGGAAAACTATATTGGTGTGCTATTAAAATGTTAATATTTTTTAAATGATTGTTCGGAGAAATTCGACCTCATAATTACACATTGTCTCAGTTACTGGTCTCAAATTTATTCCATATAATTTCTAAAAATAGTACATGGTAAAAATTAGAGATATTTCATTCACCCCAACTTGGGGATTTACATCCCCAAAAGAAAAAACAAAGGCTACTCAACCAAATGGGGATATTAAGCAAGAATCCGAGCCTCTCTCTCCCATGTTATCTCCTAGAGATTCTCATGCTACCACCAGACACACACAAAAGGAATCAACCACCCATGAAGGGTCATATCCTATCGATCCTCGGTCTCCACCAATTACTCTACAAAATTTTCTCCATCCTCGATGTCCATCTCTCCTCACTCGATGGTGTGCAATGGTTCATGGACATACCTCCTCAGTTGCAACATGTTGAAGAAATTGTGTTACTGATCTAATTGGGGTGGTAGAGATAAGCAGTATGACACCTTTCCAACTCTACACATTATCTGGAAATGGTTGATGAACCTCTGAGATAAATTTACACCTTGTCCAAATCTCTATAATCCATCTTTAGGTGAGGCCGAAAGGAAACCATGGTCTTCTTCCTCAAACTCCAAGGGAATCTGACACCTGTTAGCATACGAATTTTCAATTATTTGGGTAGTCCTCATCTACTCATATATGTTATGAACCTTCTCTGTAGTATTTCGTACCAACTCTAGGCCCATGAGTGATAACTCTTATGGGCCAGTCCAGCAATTTGGTGACATGCAAGGTCACTCATACAAGGCCTTGAATGGTTCTATACCAATAGTGTAGTGATGACTGTTGTTGTATGAAAACTCCACCAGTGGTAGGTGATCCTCCCAACTATGGAAAAAATACAACATGTACGCCCATAGCATGTCCTCCAGAACCTGAATGGTCATCTCTGGTTGGTCTTCCATCTATGGGTGGAATGTTGTTATCAAGCGTAACTGAGTATGAAATGCCTCCTATAACCCCTTCCACAACTAGGATGTAAAGAAATCATCATGATTTGAAACTATCATCGATGGGAATCTATAGAGTCAAACTATCTCCTACACATAGAGGCATCCTAAGATTTGTACTGAAATATTATCCTGGATAGATGTGACGTGCACTGACTTGGTGATCCAGTCAATTATCACCTAGATGGAATAGTTCCCCTTGAATGTACGTGGTAAACCCATCACAATTTCCCTAGATATACCATCCCACTTCCATTCTGGAACCTCAATGGGTTAGGCTAAACCCACTAGAACCTAGTGCTCATACTTCAACTACTGACAAGTGAGGCATCAAGAAAGGAACTCTAAAACTCCCTTCATCATCCATGGCCACCAAAACGTATGTTGGTGGTCATGGTACATATTTTCTACAAAAGGATATACTGCCAAAGGGGATGTGTAGAAATCCCTTAGAATCTCTTCCTGCAATTCGATCGGTACCACGGTGTGACCTCTAAAGAGAATGATGTGCTCCCCACCTTTTGAATACCCATTAGGAGCATGCTATGTGGAAAAATGAACATGTAGGGTCTCGTAGTCTGTATCTGTAAGTTGTGCCTCCCTAAATCACTATAAGATTGGAGGGAGGACAACCATAGACTAGAGGTAAGCTGATCTATCTCCATCCACAATGGATATCTACAATGAGGACAACTATATTGATGCATCATTAAGAAACTAAAAACAAGATCTGTTGATGAGAGAAGCTTCTTCCATGTTCCCCTTCTTAGGAGTATAGAAAATTTCAATGTAATAGTCTTGGAGGAACTCTAGTCATTTACTATGTATCAAGTTAATATTATTCTGAGAGAATATATACACGAGACTCTTGTGATTAGAGTAGATGATAAACAGATCTCCCATCAGGTAGTGTTTCCACATCATCAATGCGATGACAGCTGCTGATAACTCAATATCATGGGTTGCACAATTATACTTATGTGGTCTCAACTGACATGAACCATAGGTATTCACCACATTCCTATGCATAACGACACAACCAATTCTATTCCTAGATGCATCATATAACACTACATACTCAACAACCTCCTCTGGAAATCTCAAGATCAGATCACTCATAAATAAGGTATGAATCTATGATAATTAGTGCTGATATACTAATAAAATAAGGTATGAATCCATGATAGTAGCCTTCTAGCCTGAGGAATATATATACTACTATCATGATCCTAGGTGCCTCCCATGATAAAACTACATCGAATTTGGTCGGGTCCACTATCACTCCATTCGCTGAGATAACATGTCTAAGAAAGTGGACCCCCCGAATCTAGAAATGGAACTTTGGAAGTTTCTAATTATGTTGGGACTCTCAGAGAATTTGAGAACCATCCTTAGCTGTCTAGCATGCCCCTCCTTAGATTAAGAGTACACAAGGATGTTGTCAATTAAGGCTACCCTGAACCGGTCTAAATAAGTCCGAAAGATCTAGTTCATGAGTCCCATGAACACTATTGAGGTGTTCTCCACATTAAAGGGCATCACCAAATAATCATAATGACTGTAACAACATCTGAAAGCCGTATTCGGTATATCCTCATCCCATACTCACAATTGTTGATGTCCTTATTGAAGGTGAACCTTTGAGAACCATCATTTCCCTCTCAACTAATCAAAGTGGTCATTAATCCTCCGTAGTGGATACTTGTACTTCATGGTCATCTGGTTCAAGTGTTGGTAGTCCATAGACAACCTCAAACTATCATCTACCTTTTTGGTAAACAAAACTAGGGATTCCAAGGGGAAACACTAGTTCTCAAAAATCCCTTCTTTTTCATGTCTTCCAACTGCACCCTCAGCTCGTGAAGTTTTGAGGGAGCCATTCGATATGAGGGTGCTGATATCGGTGTTTTCATGGGGTATAAATCAATGAACATGTCTATCTACCAATGGGGAGGTAATCCTTGAACATATTTAAGGAATATTTCCTCATACTATGCCAATACATTTGGGAACTAGAAACTTATAACATCTGTTGTAACTAGGGTCAGGCTAGCCAACTGATGAGTAATCGGCTGCACCCTCCTATGAATGGGGTCATCATATACTGCATGGGTTTCCTTTCTTCCAAAAATGGAAAACCTTGTTCCATCACTATGGACACATCATAACATACACCTAAAACAATCAATCTAGTCTTGAACTGAAGATAAACAATTTATACCATGAATGACATCGTAGGGCCTCGATGCTGCCACTAAGAGGTTCCAACCGAAACTATCGCATACAAGGGTCACGTCACACTATCATCATAGACGTGAGATCATAAAGTATCCTCTAGTAGGTGTATCCAAGAATAAGTGTCAAAAAAATGTTTCAACCAGAATCTCAAGGTCACATATAAGATATTTTTAAATAAAGGAATGACTCACACCTATTTCTATCAGTACAACATCTAACGTACAAAAGACACTGGTAGTACCTTGAATCACTCTTGGATCCCCTGGATCATATGCCTCAACCACATTTGGTTTCCCTCTCCCCTATCCTCTAGATCCCTGAGCTTAGTGTGGACCACTTGGGGGTGGTGGTGGTAGTAAATCTAAACATTTAATGCCTCTTATTGCTCTCCCAGATCCTCTTCCACATCTTCCTCCCTACAAATCCCCATGCTCCTATCATTTTCTCTACCTCAGTGGTCCATACACTATCTCCCTGTCAGCATGATGGAGGGTTTTAATGTCTCGAGATAGATGACCCCTACCATCACATGAATAATACATGCTCTACATGGATGGAAATGACCCACCCAGTGAACCCTAAACTATAGATCCTCTGAAAAAGAACCTCCTCCTGAAATCTCTCCCACATCTAGATCCCTGAGACTGACATCGGCTCCCCACTACCAAAGTCTCTTCACCTGCATGTCAACTTCTAATTTTCACTAGCCATATATTCTCATCCAAGAAGCTTTAAACCACAAAATCTCACTCGAGAACCCCATCATATATTGAAATACATAGAGGGATAACGCTGTATCAGATGTCTCAATGTAGACTCATCTAAAAGGTCAGATACATGAAGTAATAATCTCTATCCATATACATTGAGTACCTATAAAGGCTTTCAAACCTCGATGAATAATAATCCACTATCATGATACCATTAAAGAGTTGAATAAGATGTTTTATACTAATATCTTTCAACGTAACTACTGATACCTCTTCTCTAAGAGGTGATCAAACTATATCATTGAAAGTGTTGGATTGTTGTGAGTTTGGGTGGGAAAACTCCACCATTTACCTTTTAAACCATATGTAAGGCTCACCGCCATAACCACAATTTGGTCCACTGGTGTCCTGACTAGATGGAAAACTTGGGTCACCACCTCATGCCAGTACTCAACTACCTGAGGGTTAGGCTCACCTCGGAACCTCAAGGGTCTTTATCAATGAATCTCATTAAGAAATCTTAGCTTATGTTCCTCATCTACTAGTAATGTGTGTACCACATGATTCTCCATAGGTTGTGGTATAGCTATTTCAAAACCTGAAGGTAATATATGGGGAATTGGTCCCAATATCGAAGCCTCGTCACTAAGTGGGTCATCCTCGTGATCAAGATTTTGATTCCAGGCTGGTATGCATCATTGAGGCATCATATAAGAAAACAAGATGTACCACAATTAATGAGTATATCTGGATATCTAACTCAAGAAGAGAATGGAAACCAGAACCCATTCCTATATGATTCATGTATTATTATTTCCCCTATAACCATTATTCTCATGTACAAAGTCAAAAAGTAGGTTATCAGAGTCCTGTTGTATGGATATGTCGGAAGCCCGCAAAAAAAAAATGGAGTCCCTGGCATGAAAGGTGAACTTGAAAAACTTAACATTGTTTCCCCCATACCAATATCACAGACTCTTGGTCCTATGGTAGAACCAGAAACCCTCGAATACAAATCTATCATGACCCGTACTAGTGGGTCCCATGCTACGAATCCCCAATCCCACCTACAATAGTCCAGGGGAGGAAACTATAACCAATTAGGCATATCACTAACATATGGGTCATTTCTTATGTTCCTTCACTCACACACACACCTCCAAGCATACAAAATGATTAAATGCAAAAGAACTAAGAACCGAATGCATGAATACTCCTATATCCCAACCAGAGTTTGATAGTAAAGTATTGTGTAGTAATGTAAAATGGGCTAGAATATAATCCCACCAAAATAATGTTGGTAAAACAAAATTCCAACATGTAAACAAAAAGGTAATGGGATTACTGTCTATAGTCGTAGGAACACCTCAGCCTGCCTGATCTCACAAAGCTTCATTCGGTACTAGTTTTCATAAGACTCCATCAAAAGGATTCTTGTCTTCACAAGACATGACACGTGAGAGAAAATACCATGTTGGGTTTAGTATAACAATATTCAGTAGGAAACCCCAAAACCATAAAAAACATAAAGGAAAGGTATAGTCATCTCTACACAAGTATATGTCTACAACACATATGACATGAATATATAAATATAATCACTCAAAGAAATGTTGTATAGAGATAAGTCACAACTACCACAGACCCACACTTAGGGATTCATCTTGAAGATTCCATGAAGAACTAAGAAAGGAGAACAAAATCTTGAGTCCAATAGCACTTACGACATCTATAGAAGAAGTAATTTTCATCGAGAACTATCATTAGAGAGATACACTGATAGATCTCAAGAGAGAGAGAGAGATATGATACATTAGATGAGGATTACAGTCAGAGACATGGGGTGATACCAACAACTCGGTATTGATTAACCCGCTAAGTAGATGATCTCCATATGATAGGATTGGTCATAACTATACTATGAAATCTAACTAGGGAACGAAGATGAATAGAGGATCCCACAAAGGGAATCTTGGGGGGATTCCAACAACATTATCTAGGAAGTCCAGCTAAAATATTCACACTCCTATGAGTTGGAAACGATACTGAACAACTTTCGGGGAAGTGATAATGGGAACAAACCCTAATGAAACTCGTCCAAGATTCGGCAGATGAAAGAATCAATCCATGTAGAAAGGGATTATATAAGGTTTAGTAGTCACACCATCCTGTGGTTGATCCATGTGACCACGCCGCAATCAACCATTTTTTGGAAACTCGAGCTGTCATGATGGTCAATAATCACGGTCGTCTATCCATAGTCGATCGTGTGATCTCCCCGGGTCGACCCGAGGTCCGACCCAGATCTGTCACGATCTTTTGGGTCTGACCTGACCTATTTCATTCTACCTAACCAGCCATTCCCAACCTGATCTACTACACTTTTTCACATTCCTATTCAGTTGGCCTGACCCATATCTTCATGGCCCGACCCGTTCCAGCTAGGTTGACCTAATCAAAGTAGTCCATGACCACATTCTATATATCCATCGCCCCCGACACCTTCGATATACACACTTCCATGCAAATCACTGTGTGCCACTGCTAGTGATAGTCAAAGGAGCCTGACCTTAAACATGCCGTAAATCAAAATGGTTGTAGATCTGGGCTCCTTAGGTCCCGATCTACATAGATTTGGCCTCTATTGTCAGCTGGCCTCCAATCCAGGTGCCTGATAGCATTCATGACCACTTGGAAAAATGAACCATGGACATGAGGGTCCAATAGTGAAGGACGAGAAGAACGCTAGAGATAAAATCACAAAGAAATCCACAATAACAAATCTCATCTTTTTTTGTGTCGTTCTCAATATGTTCTCATTAGAACTAACAATGTTGAATGAAAAAAATTCCATCAATTTAATTATATCAATGATGAATGTATCAATTATTGTTCATTAAATTGATCCACATTTTTCCTAGATTGAGAACGGGATGGAAAACTCATAAAACAAAATTCCGAACTATAGTTTGGATTGATCATTGGAAAAGATCGATTGTGTAGCCCTTATTGATGATATCCTCCAACTATGTTGGCCTGATGATCCACTATCTGATCGACCAGTATTTATTCACTGGAAAGGATCTCCAATGGTTTGTCTAAATCTACAAGGTTTGAGCATCCAACCATGTTGAAATTATATAGTCGTAATTTTAAATGAGATACAGTCTCTAGGTCAAAATAACTTTTTCTTTAAAATTATTTAATGACAATTACTTCATTTTTTAGTTTTTCAACAAAAGACCCACCCTGAACAAAGTAATTTCACTCCTAGGGTAAGGAAACTACTATGAGATCAAAATTACTCCTATATTTCTAATCCATGTACACATTTAGGAGTTATTCCACCTTTTTAAGGAAAACATCATGGATATGCTATTAAAAGTTTAATATTTTTCAAATAATTGTTCCAGGAAAACCGGGCCATGAAATCATATTCTATCTCAGATATTACTCTTGAATTTAAATTATATAATTTCTAAAAATAAAAAATGGGATAATTCAAGAATTGAAAACACAAAAGGAAAGAGTGGAGAACATATCATGTATCTTATGGAATTAAAAAGCGAGATGAAATCCCCTTACCTTATTCCTTCACTATCGTCGTACTCATTCAGACAACTTATATAATAAATATAAATTTATTATAAAATTGTTAAAGAACTATATTATTATATCTAATACCATATATGGTTGTATTATGACCTTATATTACCCTCTTTTTAACCATCCTATGTTAAGGTTTCACTTTGAGTAATATTATCTTTGTTCTTTATATGTGTCTTAATTTGTTATATTGTTGGTTCATATACTTATATAATGATTACAGAATTTAAAACATGATATAAATATCATATATATTCATTATATGTTTATTATAATAATTTATAGGATATATATGTATGAAAATAAATACACCATTCATGGAGACGGTAGGTCATACGTACACTTGAATGCTATCTTCATTTAAATTTCATGTTAAACTAAAGAAAGTAAATGAAATATATGTACATATATATATGTATATATCATTATTATAGTAGATTTAGGATTTCATATATGTATTATATATTCACTAAAATAATCCTTAATATAATCAATATAATGTATGAATGAATCATATCTCATTGAGGAGGTGGTAGTCCACACTTCCTCAAACAAAATTATCGTATTAACACTAAATGATGTAAAAAATATATGTGCTGTAAAAGGAATACAAAAGAGAAAAAAAATAATAAATAACACATATAACATATATAAAGAGTGTTTTTATTATAATATCGACCATTATAGGTGGTATGGAAAATTGAACAATCATTGTTTGGTGAGGTGGTAGTTCTCCATGCACATAAACTATCTGTTCGTTTCCCATTAGATGGAGGTGTGTGTAAGTGTAGGTCAAACAATTAGTATAAAAACATACTAGTATATTTATGATAAATGTGTTGTTATAATATCATGCAATAAAGTTATTTTAGGGTGAGGATAATGAAAATAAAATTAAGGACTTTAGAGAAGATGTTACCTTTTAATTGAGTAACTCCTTTTGGTTTCTACCAAAAGAATCCTTGGATTTACTTATGCCTAAGGAAAGGATTATTGGAGGAATGGAGGTATTTTTGGAATTTTTTGTGTATATATTTGATGAAACCAATAGGTTTGAGTGGAGTGAGGATTTGGGAGTGTTTCTGGCCTTTTTTAGCGAAGGAAAATGACTCATTGGATATTTTGAAAACAAGTTTGGAGTACACATGTTCTTACCTAAAAAAGTAATACCAGACCAGCATAAATCAATAATTTAAGTTTTATGGACTATATATGGCCATAAAAGTAGTTTTGGAAAATGTTCTATGTCATTTGGGCTCCTAAGATTATGGTTTAGTCCCTAATTAAGAATAAATTGACCTTAATCACAGTGATTGATTTTATTCACTTTTACTGATCATTTTGGTAAGAAATAAACATGATATAATTATAATATACTATTATACAGATTAAAATGCTTTATATCGGTTTTTAATCATTCAATTAAAAATATAAGTAAAATTAACATTAATTATAATCCCAAAGTTGGGATGAAATTATGTGTTTTTAAAGTGGAAGGAATTTCAAAAGCTTATTATGTTTTTATATTCAATTTAAAAGTGAAATTGATAATAATGACCTAAATTATATTAATAGATGTATAATTGATATAATTTGGCCTTAAAAAAATTAAAATATAATTTATCATTAATGATTATTTAAACAAAGAGTTAGTTTTTAACTAAAAAATATTATTTTTCAATATTCATCAAAAAAATGAAGTTTGCCAGAAAAATCCCAAAAATTATCTGTAAGATAATTTGGAAATTATAAATTCAAAAATGAAGTTTATTTTATAAAATTAAATATATAAAAGTTTCTAAAATTAATTTTATTATTAAAATAAGCTCATTTGAGAAAATTTTATTTTTAAACATAAAAGGGCTCTACCAAACATCATATCTTCAATTAACAATATCTTTTATCTATATTAAACAATTATAAATACTATTTGAAAATTAGATTTTTATATTCTCATAAATAAGATTAATAAAATGGTTATAATTATCAAATTTCAATGATAATAAAAATAAAATTATGTTTTGGTAAAACATCTGTTTTGCATGCAACGAACACCAAGTTGGTGTTGCATGTATCACAAGCCAAGTCAATATTGCATGTAGTACAAGACATGTCAGTATTTCATGTAGAAGAAGCCAATTTTATGATGTGTGAAAGGAATTTTTGACTTAGTATTTTAACACACACACACACACACACATATATATATATATACATGAAGAACTATTTCCAGTGTCATGTGAAATGCATAATATCAAAAAAATAAATTAATTTGAAAACAATCCACAAAATCTTGGGGTGTAACAATAAAATTGGTAAAATATCTTGTCATTAAAGAGTTTAATAATAATTGTAATGTAATAATATTAAATATATTATGTAAAGTATATATACCAAGACATTCTTCACTTGTTATTCTTGGGTTAACCACTAGTGTACCGTCTTTGGGCATGGGATAACCTCTCATCTACCATCTTTTGGGATTTGAACAACATTCTATGTATAATTTGAGGTCATAAAACAATATTAATTACCCAATTAATTATAGGTCTATAACGACCCCCTGTCACATATCATAATCCATTCATATATATTATGAATGATAGTTAATAATTTTATCAATTCATCATAACAAAACTAGTAGAATGGATCATATGTTTCATCACTATTCCATCGTCATAATGATAAACCATAGAAACAATGAATAAGTATTTTATTACTGGATTATATCCATTATGATTAATAATTAATATCAATGGATTTTTTCATTTTTGAAAAAAAAATCAATTCCAAAAATACCTAGAATATATCATCTGGAAACCACCCATTTAATTTTTAAATCACTAATTAAAACGTGCTGTTTCCAAAACAAATTGGAAAATAATTTCTTTGTAAATAAAAATTGAAAATTTTAAATAATTTCTCATATAATTTAGGAATCATGATAGTTATAAAATACATTCTTGTGGTATACATTAAAATAAATTCATTTTTACACCTTTGGTAATAAGTAATTTTTTCAAAAAGTGACAATAATATTTCTCTTGATCGTATTTATAAAATGTTAAAATTTTAAAAAACTTCATTAATCAATTTTTTGATAATACTAAAAATGTTCTTGAACCATTTTAATGAAAATGTTATTATGGATGAAAAAGATTCCAATTCGGATAGAAAATCAATGTCAGTATTCTATAAAATACTTTCTTTATTTAACTTGAGAACATAAAGAGAGAAAGTATAAAGGAAAAAAATTATTCTCCATAAATAAACATACGATAATAATGATTTGTGATTTTTTGAGAGATATATACTATTATTTCATCATTATAAATCTAATCACAAAAAATCTTGGTAAAAGAGATATTTTAATGTCAAACCCTTACCCAAAGTCCTTATTTATTGAGAAGCCCACTAACATTACATATAAAACATTAAATATATTAAAAATTTATATTAAAATCATATTATTACCTTTAGTACTATATATGGTTCATTTATAATTTTTTGAAAGACTTTTATTAATTATTAGTTATTTAATTCATTATTTCATTGTGTTAACTATTTTATTTTTCATGTATGTTTTGGTTTAATAGTTTTGATCCATGTTATTTTATCACATTTTCAACATCATAATAATTTTAATAATGATATAAATTTTATATTTTATTATTACATAGGTATTTAGAACCATCCATGGAAGATAGGGATATAAAAATGAATTACACTATTTATTGAGACATTAGTCTATACGTACGCATGAGTGTTGTTTTCATTTACAAATGAAACTAAGGAAACAAAGATAAATAATATGTTATCATTCCGTAACTATAAATATATCATTGATATCATATATACCTATTTAATTCATCATTATACCCTGGCATGATAGGTGGTGGGGGGGAAAGAAATATTATTTCTGTGTAGAGGTTATGGTCCACGCGTATTCCCAAGGGATACATTTATTTCCCATTTTATGGGAATGAGGGGAAAAGTACGTTCCCACATAATAATAAAAATTTAGTATATTTATGATACTATATATTTCATGTTATTTTGGATACAATAGGATTAGATAAGGTGGAAGAATTAATTATGTTAAAATAGAACAGTTATGATTTATACCACTTATTTTTTATTCCTCCATTATATTACACCTTATTCCATTAAATATTGATCTAACAAGAAGAAAATTGGATCTATGTTGATGTTAAATAAGCTATGAATGCATTTGAGTATGTTTTTGAAGATATATAAGGATTAAAATTCATGAATAAGGGTAGATAATAGGTTCCCTTCATAAGTAAAGGAGAGGAGACACATAGAATATTAAAAATGATTAAAATATATTATGGATTATTCATGAAATGTGGATCCAAAATGACTCATATTAAAATAGAATATTAAATTGTGTCTAAATACTCCAATTAAATAGGATTTATACTTGTTTGTGTTCCAATCATACTCTTATTCTTTGTTAAACCCCTGATAAACATGTTTTTAACATTAACTATGTTAACAAATTTTTACAATTGTTACAATTCGTTATGAAAAAATAGTTTACATATTACTAAATTTAGAAATTATGATTAAAAATATGGAATTAATTTCATAAAATTCAATTTTCATAAGTGAAAATTTTATTTTTAAAATAATCACCTGATACGCAATGAAAAACCTTTTTTGGGAAACACATTTTTAACCATAATACCATATTTACATTCATTCATTGCGTTTCAAAAATAATGATAACAATGATAAAATAATTTAGTGAATGTATTGTATAAAAATTTCATTAAAAAAGTTATTAAATAATGGATCATTTAAATTATATTCAAAAAACACATTAAACAAATAAATTGTTTATGAACAATAACTCTTCTTAACTTTTAAATAATTTTATCTTCATTAATAAAAATTATATAACAAATTTATAAATAATTTTTAATTTAGTAAAATTATTTTTAAAAATATTTTATTGAATATTTTTCCTTAGTTATCAATATACTTCATCTACATAAATATATATGACATGTATAAAATAAATTTCTTTAAAAATTAGATTTTTAATCATGAATTAATTTTACTAAAAATTTAATTATTATTTCTTATATATGAACTTTGGAAAAAATTTCAATATATAATTCATAATATATTTAATTACGTTTATACCCACCAATGATAAGGCTAGGTTGTTTAGGTATACTATATCAAGGATATATTTAGACTGGAGGTTTCTTGTGACGAAAGAGATCTAATACTTTATATTTGTTTCAAAAAAATATAGTGTAATGTCTCAAAATTTCCGTGTAATTATTTTAATTACATGGAATTATTTTGAGACTTTAAAATTTGACAGCATGTGATTCTAAGGTCCATAAAACCCGAAACATAATTTTGAATTTTTTAAAGGTACGTCCAATAAACGCGCGAGAGGTATTTTTTTATCTTTTGAACTGATACTCATATAAATAATCTGAGGGCACCGTTGATCTCAGAGCACAATGATTTGCCTAGAAATGACTTAAATTCAGCCAGAAAGGGCCGATCAAAAAGGTTTTTTTAGACATTACGAGATAAATAATAAAAGTATTTTAAATAATTATTTTATTTTCTTCTCACTGTTAGGTGGAAGACGACAAAACTGTGGTGTAGCGACGAGGTGGCGATGAGGCACATTAATGGAGGGTCAATAATGGCTCGTTAGAAATTTTGACGCTTCTATCTTAATGGATCATTAAATGTGGATCATTAAATGAGGAAAATTTAATGAGCATTATTAATGGGCATATCATTGTTGCACTTTTAGTTTTCTTTTAATAATCCCACATGTGGAGTTTGGTAATAAAACATGGAGGATTCTCTGAAAAAAAACTCCCTAGAATATCCTCCCCAACGAAGAACGAAAAAAGCCGGCTGATTCTCATCATCTTGGACGCACCTCGATGAACGGAGCCGGAAGTGATGACATCGACTCCTTGGACTCTCGAGGATAAATGCGTCGGCATCGAATGAAAACGAGGTATGGGTTTTATTTTATTTTCAAAGTTCTTCTCCATACTTCTTTTATAGAAATGACGATCACAGATCAACCCACGAACAGGTTGATCCACAATTCGTACATTTATGCGGGAGGGTGTATTTTGTTGGGGATTTATTTATCCGGGATTTAAAATGGCATGAAACGATTAAACATAATCTCAGAACCCCACCCCCCTTGATTTAAACCTCTATCGCAGAGGGCCCAGGCCGACACGAACAAGGACCGAGCACCATCTCTTGTGCATTCCTGGTGGCCTCATTCTCTAAGTGGCAGCAATTCGATTCTAGGGTTGGAGTAGGGATCACGATTACCTGAGTGGCCCGTAAGCATAGGCGGATCGAAAAACGGACCACCAGAGTGACTCCGGTGGCCCGCGGAAGGTGCCGCTGGCAAGGCCCCACCGATACGGCAGCGCTAGCAACCGAAGGCGGCAACCAGCCCATACAGGCCATGTGGAGGGGGCGGTGCCACTCGGCGTCATGACAACAGTGAAAGTGGTTGGCCCTCAAGGGCCGCGCTGGAGGACGACAACGTGCAGGATACACCGCAGCGGTGGGGATAACAACGCTGAGCAGGGATCACATTGCCAGGAGGTCGCCGCGTGGAGGAGGGTGGCCCACGTCCGAGCCACCCGGGTGCTAGTGAGCCGCGGTCTGTCTACCGCAGCCGGAGGGCCCCAGTGTCCACGAGGCCTGCGAAGTTGGCCGATCTTGGTACATCTGTCGCATCCTGGTCGAGCGGCATATCCCGGCCGCCTCATGCGGTCGGGCATCGGGCCAACCTGCCTCACCCTAGCCAATGTTCCGGACCTGCCCTGACGAGCCGGACCCGCAGCCCAACGGGCCGATCATGTGGCCTGACTGGCTGGAACCACATCCAGTAGGCTAGACCAGTGCCGGTAAGCCAGACCCATGCCCTTCGGGTTGGGATGAACTAGACCAGGTTGCCGGGTGACCAGGTGGGCTGGACCCTCAGAAAAACTGGGCTGTGCCAAGTGAGGCCCATTGGGCCTGGCTGATTGGTCAAACTTGACCAAACCGACCTAGACCCGAGTCGGGTCAGGTTGAGTCAGTCTATCATAAACTGGGATATGTGTAAACCTAGGGCCGAGTTGGTTGGGTCAGTCCAACTATGTCAGACCGGGCCTCGTCGCAACTAGTCCCCTGGTTACTAAAATGCACGTATCTTGCAAACCATGCATCTGATTGACAAGAAATTTGCCGCATTGGGACCCTCCCGTCGAGGATGATCTATTGAAATTATCTATGGTGACTTTTGAGGAATTTTAGAAGGGACTAAGGGCTTGAGGAGAGGTTCAACTAGGCGGGCTATGTACGGAACCCTACAGTTGGCTGAGTTCTGAGAACTGCTAACTTTTGACTCTAGATAACTCGACCATGGTTGGGTGGGAAGCGCATATTTGTGAATTTTCAGGCCCATGGTGGGAAGAAAATTTCTTTGACTTTTCATACCCACATTACACGATGTGAAGGAGTACCTCAATTGGCCATGTCTAGTGGGAATCAGTTCTCTGTGACTTTTCAGGCCCATGGTACACGATGGAGAGGTGTACCTAAGTAGTCTAAGGTTAGTGGGAAGCACTTCTTTGTGACATAGCATGCCCAATATACCCATTAGAGGAGGAGTTCTCCAGCAACTGAGATGTTCGACGATGTGACTAATGATGCTACTATTACTACCCTAGAATATAACTTGTGTGAGTTGTCTTGTGCTTCGTGATTTACTGTGAGGAATTGTTGTGTGGTATTTCCTTTTTGTTTCGGGGTCCCTACTGAGTATTGTGTTAGTCACCCCATTATGGGATTCACCCACATGTGTTGTGTCTGGTACAGACGACCGAAATTTCGATAGGGGAGTTCATGGATACGGGAATGACATATGCTATGATAGTGGACTTGGTGGCCTAAGACCAGGTGGGCCCCAGTAGGACTAGGCATACATGACATACAACTTCGGCTTCCCAAATCTTCACTACTATCTTGATCAGGCGGGGTTTTCTATAGATGGCCATCATAGCTTCCTTTTTTTACTTGCTGTTTTTAGTTATTTATTGGATTTGTATTTTACCCCACTTACTTTCAGTTGTACTTGCACTCAGCCTTGTTTTAGTGGTACTTGTTTCCCCCTTTCAGTGTGTTGGGAGATGTTTGGGTCTGTCTGTGCATTCAGGTACTCATGAAAATGCCTCCTGCTTGCAGGTTGATGCCTTCGGTGCTAGTTGCCAGTCCCTGGCCTTCGGGAGGTTGGCTTGGGGTAGTCACAGCATGGGCCCTAGCCAATGGGTCGTGAAAAAGTGGTATCATAGGGCGGTCAGTCCTACCACAATGACCATGAGACTGTGTCTTGTTTTGTTTTGGGGAAACCATGTTAAGTGTTTTGAGTCCGAATTCTAGATTTGGGGAGTCCAGGGTTGGTGCGACGATCGACATATCCATACACCAGGACCTTAAATTCTGTTTTTGGCTTAATACATGAAAAAATTGTTTGCATAAGTGTCTCTTTATGTTATTTGTAATAAATGTCATCTCACTAGGTATAACCTTCTAAATGTGGTACATCTTGACCTATCTCATGATGCCTCTATTTGGAAGACCAGTCAGGATCCCGATATAAGGTCATGATGATAGCCCACCTAGAGACAAGGCATCAGTTTAGGCACCGGTTCTAGACATGGACCCACCGGGTGGTGAACCAGTGCTACCACCAGCCGATGTTCATTACCTACTGCTAGAGGTTCCGGTAGGGGACGTTTGTAGGCTCAGTTCCCTACATGAGTTTCAGAGACAGAGACCTCCTAGGTTTAGGGGAGACAAGGATCCTCAGGTTGCTGAGGACTGGATGGAGGTTGTGACGCGGGTCTTCCACCTAGTGAGGACACTGCCAAACCAGATGGTGATCATGGCAGCAAGCCTTGTGCAGGGCTTAGTAGGGAGATGGTGGATTCTGAACACCCAAACACATGATGAGGAGACACTCACCTAGACCGACTTTGATCAAATTTTCTGGGAGTATATTTTCCCCGTGAACTTGCGCACTCTGCGCATCCAGGAGAAACTTCACCTTCAACAGGGTAGCATGACGGTGGATGAGTACTCATCGAGGTTCACTGAGCATTCTTGATACTCACCAGAAATGGTACGAGACCCATTATTTAGGGATAGATCATTTGATCAGGGACTCAGGGAGGGAGATTAGGGCATCAATGTTGTTTATCAGCATCCCTACCCAGGCCGGGGTGCTAGAGCAAGCCCTTCTTGTGGATAACTTCTTGGAAGAGAATGTGCCGATATCTAGATCCGCTAAAAGGCCCCAGGTGGCAGAGTCTTCTATATGCAGCATGCAGTAGACACAAGGTCCCAAGAGGGCCAATTCTTTCAGGGGATAACCCATGACTTAGGGTCAGAAATGTGAGGCTCCCAGACCAGAGGGAGTCAGCCGGGAACTAAGAATTTCTACTGATGCAGCGGGCAAGGACACATGGAACTTGACTACCCGACCTTCTGTACAGATAACTAGAATATGGTAAAGGGGACGTCGTGTTAGTGACAATAGTTCATGTGAGGTGGTCTATAGGGTAGCAGACATGGAAGGGGATCTGGGCGAGTGGTAGGTGGAAGGAGATGATTTGAGGTGTTACTGCTACCACCCCCAGGTGGTCTACCCTGACCTCAGGGAGTAGGGAGAAATGTGCTAGCTCAGCTTTAGGCAGTAGAGGATTATGACCACGGTGATCCAGCAATGATCCTAGGTACGATTTATATCTTCTACACCTTATCTATTGTTCTTATAGACATAGCTATTAGTTACTCTTTCCTTTACAAGACTCTCATTCGGATCTTGAAGATTCTGGTGGAGATGGTGGCTCAATCTATATGGCTAGAGACTCCTAAAGGAGATGAATTGATGATTACACACTAGTTCCTGT
The DNA here is from genome assembly GCA_963277665.1 of Viscum album. Lineage (NCBI taxonomy): Eukaryota > Viridiplantae > Streptophyta > Magnoliopsida > Santalales > Viscaceae > Viscum > Viscum album. The sequence goes on from OY728136.1 coordinate 878,431,044, forward strand.
AGCGTGAGCTCACTCTAGGAGGCGAGAGATTTGGTTGGGATCTCCTAGTAGAAACATCGAGGCCATACAACATCATCTTGGGTATAGACTGATTATCTATAGTCTATCCTCATATCGTCTCTTTTAGGCGTGCAGTGTGGTGTGTCCACGGAGATGAGACTAGGTTTCCTTCACCGGCACGTAGGAAACCCTTTTTGTGTAGGAAAAACTCTCTTGGTGGAGGTTGAAGCCAACAACTCACCAGTTGGCTAGCCTCACCCTCAGTGCAGTGGATGATATGAGTCCAAGATTTCTTGTAGTGGTGGAGAAGTACAAAGATATATTTTATGAGGATGTTCCAGGACGACCTCCTCGTAGAGAGGTACACTTTTTTAGCGACCTGTACCCCGAGATAAAACCAATATCCACACCAGGTCATATGGCTCCAACGGAGCTTTGGGAGATGAGGATACAGCTAGAGGACTTGTAGGAGAAGGGGTTCGTAAGGCCCAACATTTCAACATGGGTAGCCCCGTGCTTTTTTACAAGAATCCAAATGGAAGTTTGAGGTTGTGTGTGGACTTCTGGTGCCTAAATTAGGTGACCATGAAGAAAATGTATCCACTTCCAAGAAACGATGACCTCTTAGACCAGCTGAAGGGAGCAAAGTGGTTCTCAAATATATACCTCAGATCAGGATATCACTAGCTTCGGTTATGAGATGAGGTTTTACTGAAGATAGAATTCACGTTCCAGTACGACAACTATGAGTTCCTGGTGATGTATTTTGGCATGAACAACACCCCAACACTATTCGTGGGCCTCATGAACAGTATCTTACAGCCTTATCTTGACTGGTTTGTCATGGTATTCATCGATGAAATCTTAGTGTTCTCAACGTTGGAGGAGGAGCATGGTACACACCTACAGATAGTCCTGGACACACTCTAAGAGCACTAGATTTATTGAAAGCTCTCAAAGTGTCAGTTTTGGATATTGGAGGTCAACTTCCTAGGACATGTCATCTTTGAGGCTGGTGTTATAGTTGATCCGGTGAAGATAGAGGCAAATGCTTTCTGGGGATCCACCTAGGAGCGTGACTGAGCTGCATAGATTCTTGGGGATGGATTGTTAGTATTAGAGGTTTGTTTCTGGATTTTATCGGATAGAAACATCCTTATCAGCTTTGACATGGAAGGGAAATCCATTCGTGTGGACAGAGAAATGCCAGTATATTTTCCAAGAGATGAGGCAGATACTGACTAGGGCCCCCATCATGGGACTACCAGAGTAGGGAATTGAGTACATAGTTTTCTACGACGCATCAGGGACCAATCTCGGTTGTGTCCTGATGTAGGAGTGAGTGGCGATCTTCTACATCTCATGATAGTTGAGAAAAAATGAGTAGAAATACATGACCCATGACATGGAGTTAGAAGTATTGGTCTTTTCTCGGAATATGTGGCAGCGCTACTGGATGGGTGAGTGATTTACAGTTTACTCCGACCACAAGAGTCTCAGGTATATATTCTCCCAGAAAGACCCGAAATATAGACAACCGTGATGTATAGTGTTACTTCAGGACTATGACTTCAAGATAGTCTATACATATGGGAAGGGGAATGTGGTGGTAGTTTCTCTCAGCAGGAGGACAGGTTTGCAGCTGCTGAGTGAGTCTATGAAGAAGTCAGCCATGATATATATATCCTTTGTGGATGAATATGGAGGATCTTAGCTTTAGTCTATGAATGTTACCCCCCAATCTTACAGTGATTCAAGGAGGAAAAACTGGTGGATGTTGAATGTGAGACCCGACATTCTAAGTTATCCTCAGGATGATCTCCTATTAGATTTTCGATAGGTGGGAAGAACACCATCTTTTTCATAGGGTGAACCATAATACTAATGACATTGTGGGAGGAGGTTTTGAGGGAGTTCCATAAATCCCCTTTGGTGGGGCATCCTAGAGGGGCGAAGATATACCAGGACCTATGACATCAGTTCTAGTGGCTAGGGATGAGGAAATTGGTGAATGAGTTTGTTTCACGATGCCTCACTTGTCAGCAAGTGAAGGATGGCCATCAAGTTATAGCAAACTTAGCCCTGCCACTTGGGGTACTGGAGTGGAAGTGGGATGGTATCTCCATGGAATTTGTGAGGAGGTTACCACATACATCTAGAGGCTATGATTTTATCTGTGTGATCATTGAATGGCTCACCATGTCATCCCACTTAATACCCATCAGATAGAAAGGACTGGTACAAGGATTGGGACACCTATACATCCAGGAGATTGTGTAGATTCAGTGGGTGCCTTTGACGATTGTCTCAGATAATGACTCTGACTTTACTTCTCGGCTGTGGAAGGGATTATAGAATGCATTCAGGATGCAACTGCGCTTAAGAAAAACTTATCACCCCCAGACGGATGGTCAGACAGAGGAGAGCATACAAACCATGGAGGACATGCTTCATGATTCTGTCATGGTCTTTGGTCATGGTTGGGAGGACCACCTACCACTGGTGGATTTTTCATACAACAACAAATATCACTCTACCATTGGCATGAAACCATTTCAGGCCTTGTACGAGCAACCTTGCAGACCACTCATATGTTGGACAGGCGTAGGGGAGTCAGTACTCATGGGTCCAGAGTTAGTATGGGCTACCACCGAGAAGGTACATATCATCCAGGTGTAGATGAGGACTGCACAGAGAATGAAAAAGTATTATAGAGATAGGAGACAGATACCCTTGGAGTTTGAGGAGGTCGATCATGTATTCCTTTGGGTCTTACCCCGATGAGGATTATAGAGATTTGGCTGGGGAGACAAGCTATCTCTGAGGTCTATCATACATTTTCAGAATCCAGAGAAGCGTTGGCGAGGTGGAATACCACTTAGATCTTCCCCTGAAGATGCATCGGGGGAATGATGTTTTCCATGTGTCACAACTAATGAGGTACGTGCATTATCCATCCCACGTCATCGAATGAGGTGAGATAGACATTGATGATGGGGAGATGTTTGCAGAGTTCCTAGTTGAGATAGAGGATTGATTAGAGCGGGTAGTATACGGGTGGTCGATTCCTCTAGTATGTGTCCGATGGTAGTAAGGGAATCTCCAGGATAGCACATGGGAATAGGATTCTTAGATTCGTTCTCAGTACCCCCCATATTTGTGTTTAGTTGTTGTTTTGGATTTTGGGGACGTAAATCCCTAAGGTGGGGAGAATGTAGTGTCTTTGAAATTCCATGTAGTTTTTTTAAATTATATGGAATTATTTCTAGACCATGAAATTCGATGACATGCGATTCTGAGGCCCATAGATCCAAGAACAAAATTTTGATCTTTTTTTAAGCTACATTCATTAAACATGCGAGTGGGATTTTCTATCTTTTGAATTGCTATTCAAGTTGAATATCCGAGGGCACCGTTGAACTCAGATTGCCATGATTTTCTTAGAAATGAAATAACTTCGGCTGACAAGGGCAGAGCAGAGAAGTTATTTTCTAGACTTTTCAAGAAAAATAATAAAATAATTTAAAATAATTATTTTATTTGCTTCTCACCATTAAGTGGAATACGGAAAGGCTGCGGTGCAGCGATGAGGCGCATTAATAGAGGGTAAATAATGGCTCATTTGAAACTGCAACGCTGTTATCTTAATGGCTCAATAAATGTGTCTCATTAAATGAAACACATTTAATGATAATTATTAATGGGTGCAGCATTGCTGTGCGTTTTATTTATTTTTAATAATCCAATGTGTGGAGTTTGGGAAATAAACATGAAGGATTCTCTATTGAAACTCCCAAAAATCTCCTCCCCAACAAAGAACAATGAATGCTAACAGATCTTCATCATATTTGACTCACCTTGAAGAATGAAGCTAGAAGTGACAACGTCGACGCCTTGGACTCCCAAGGATAAATGATTCCGCATCGAAGTCAACAAGGTAGAGGTTTGATTTTACTTTGAAAGTTCTTCCCCATCCTTATTCCCTAGAAATGACAAACATTAATAAATAAATACACAGGTTGATCCAAAATTCGTGCGTTTATGTGGGAGTGTGTATTTTATTGGGGATTTATTTATCTAGGATTCAACTTGGGAGAAACGATTAAACTCAATCCCCAATCCTCCCCCTTGATTTAAACCTCTAACGCGGAGGGCCTGGGCCGACACGTACAAGGCCCGAGCAACTCCACTTGTGAGTTCTTAGTGTTTGTACACTCAAAGTGAAGACAATTTGATTCCCGTGCCAGAGAAGGGGTGGAGATGACCTAATAGGCCCGTAGGCGCATGCAGATTGGAAAACGGACCACCGGAGTGACTCTGGTGGCCTGCAGAAGGTTTCACTAGCGCGGTGGTGCCGGCTACCGGAGGTAGTAACTACCGGTGGTGGTGGCTACAAGCGGTAGAAGATACCTGCGGTGCTAGCTGGCCCATATCGGCCGCTTGAAGTGGGAGGCACCACCCAACACTATAGAAGTAGCAGAGGGGGTCAACCCTTGTGATCCGCATTGGAAAACAGCGGAGCACCGGGCGCGCTATGGTGGTAGGAGGCCGCGGCGAACCGCTCACAGCGGTGGGGATCGCTGCGCCAAGAGGGTGTCATGTGGAGGAGGGTGGCCCGCGTCTAGGCCACTAGGGTTCCAGTGAGTGGCAGTTTATCGACCACAGCTGGAGAGGACCCACCTCTGTGGGTTTAACAGGGCAGGCAGGACGCGGCGCGACTACTGCGTCTCGGTCGGACAACACACCCAAGCTACCTCATGTGGCTGGGCCTCAGGCCAATGGACCAGTCCCGCAGACCGGCAGGCCAGACCCGCACCCAATGGGCTAGAACCACGCCATCAGTCCAGAACTATTCCCTTTGGGTCGGGATGGACTAGACTGGGTCGTCGGTTGACCCGGCAGGCTGGAACCTCTGCCAAACTGGTCCGGGCCCAGCGAGGCCAATTGGGCCTGGACCATTGGCCAGACCGACCCAAACCCAAACTGGGTCAGGTCGAGTCAGATGATCTTAAATCATGATATGTGGAAACCCAAGGGCCAGATGGATAGGTTGGTCTAACCGGTTCGGACCGGGCCCCATTGCTATCAGTCCCCTGGTTACTAAAATAACTGTATCTTGGAAATCACACATTTGATTGACGAGCTGTTTGCAGAGTAGGGACCCTCTTGACAAGGTGGATCCTTTAGAACCCTCTATAGTGGCTTTCGTGGAAATTGAAATGTGAAGAATGGATTGAGGAATGGTTCATCCAAGCATGCTACATACGGAACCCTACATTTGGCTGAGGCCTGAGGATGACTGACTTTCAACTCTATATGAATCGACCATGGCCCAGTGGTAAGCACTTCTTTGTGACTTTGTAGGCCCATGGTGGGAAGAACTTCTATGTGACCTTATATTCCCATGGTATGTGATGAGGAGGAGTACCTATGTTGGCCACGACTAGTGGGATGCACTTCTCCGTGACATTGTAGGCCCATGGTACGCAATGGAGAGGTGTAACTATGAAATCCAAGGTTAGTGGGAATCACTTATTTGTGACTTGGAAGGACCACTATACTTGTTAGAGGAGGAATTCTCTAGAAGTTGAGTTGTTCAACTATGTGACTGATGATGCTACTGTTACCACCCTAGAATAAACCTGGTGTGATTTGTCTTGTGTTTTGTGCTTTACTTTGAGGAATTTTTGTGTGGTCTTTATTTTTTATTTTGGGGTCCCTACTGAGTACTGTGTTACTCACACCTACATAGGCTTCACCCACACTTGTTGTGTCTGGTATAGATGACCGATGTTTTGATAGGGGTGCTCACGGAGATGGGTCTAATAGACGCTATAATGGTGGACTTGGTGGCCTAAGACCAGGCGGGGCCCAGTAAGACTAGGCAGACTTGACATACTACTTTGGCTTCCAGTATCTTCACTACTCTCACCATCTGGTTGAGTTTTTTGCAGATGGATATTAGAGTTTCCTTTTTGTACATGATGTTTTTAGTTATTTGTTGGGTTTGTATTTTGGCCAACTTACTTTCAGTTGTACTTTCACTCATCCTTGTTTTGGTGGTACTTATTTCCTCCTTTTAGTGTGTTAGGATGTGGATGAGCATGTGTGTGAGTACATGTAATCAGGAAAATTCCTCCCACTTGCAGGTTGACGCCTTCGGTGCTAGTCTCTAGCCCTGTCCCTTCATGAGGCGGGCTTGGGGTGGTCATGGAACATGCAATGAGGGAAAGGTTGTGACAAAGTGGTATTAGAGGGTGGTCAGTCCTACCACTAAGACTGGTAGTCTGTGTCTTGTTTTTTTGGGGGTAACCATGTTAAGTGTTTTGATTTCAACTTCTAGATTTGGGGAATCCATTGTTGGTGCGGAGGCCGACATATCCATACACTCGGAACTTAAATTCTATTTTTGGCTCAATACATGAAAACATTTGTTGCATAAGTTTATCCTTATGTTCTTTTGAATAAAATTCAACTCACAAGGTATAACCTTCTAAATGTGGTACATCTTGACCTATCTCAGGATTCCTCAACATGGACGACCAGTTAGGATCCTGATACGAGGTCGTGAGCACATCTTGCCTAGCGACGAGACATCTGTTGAGAGAAAAATTCTAGATATGGCCCCACCGGATGGTGCAACAGTGCTACCACCACCTGATGGACAACATCAACTACCGGCAGTTCTGGAATAGGACATTAGTAGACTCAGTGCACTGCATGAGTTTTAGAGATAGAGACCTCCCATGTTCAAGGAAGAGATGGATCCTTAGGTCACTGAGGTCTGGATTGTGGCTATGACACGGGTCTTCCGCCTAGTCAGGACACCGCCTGAACATATGGCGATCGTGGTAGAGATCAATCTACATGGATCAGTAGGGATATGGTGGAGTCTGACCACCCAAAAACACAATGAGGAAACCCTCTCCTGGACATACATTGAGTGGATTTCCAAAGAGGAGTTTTTCCCTGTGACCTTGTGCTCTGTGAGCATCCGAGAGCTGCTTCACCTTCAGCAGGGTGGAATGAAAGTGGCTGAGTACTTAGCGTGGTTCACGGAGCTTTCCTGCGACTCCTTAGACATTGTGCGAGTCCCTTTATTTAGGGCCCGATCTTTTGAGATGGAAATCAAGTGAGAGATTAGAAAATCAATGTTGTCTCTCAACATCCATACCCAAGTCGGGGTGCTAGATCGACCCCTTATTATGGAGAGCTTATTAACAGAGAAAGCACCGATAACTAGAGCCACCCATAGACCCCTAGTGGAAGAGAATTTAACAGGAAATAGATAGAAGAAATGGTGGCCCAAGTGGGCTAGGTATTTCAGAGGATGACCCCAAGACTTAGGGTTGGTAGTGAGAGGCTCCCAGACAAGAGAGAGTCATTCGGGCCACCTCAAGGCCTTTGGACCACATCAATGTGAAGATGCAAACCAGGAACCCTACAAGGAACAAACTTTAGAAAGAGGAGAAGTAAGGAGATTTCACCATAACAAAAGCTAAACGGATTGAAAGAATGAGAGGGTATGGAACCTTCCATTGGGACAAGCTTCTGCATTCATGAGGAAGCCTAGACGAACAACCATGCGAAGGTGGAGAGGTGATTTCACGCTGAAGATGCTGGGGAGGAGCAGTTCCAAGTAGTTAGTCTGGGTTGTATGTAATGTTTGAATCCTACGGGCATTGAATTTCTCTAAGCCCTACGGGCCACGTAATACTTACACCTACGGGCCTTGTAAGGGTTCCCCTTCACCCCTTGAAAGGTGGATTATCAAAAATCAATAAAAACTGAAGGCCTTTAGGACATTGGAGGAGGGGCTGCTGAGGCAGCGACAATGGTTTGAGCGAGGAAGTCCACAGGGTGGCATATGTGGAAAGGGAGCTAGCCGAGTGGTAGGTGGTGGGAGACAGTTTGTGGTGTTACCGCCACCCCCTAGGTGATCCACCCTGACCTCAAGGAGTAGGCGGGTAGGGCGTGAGCTCAACTCCAGGAAGAAGAGGCTTATGACCACGACGCATCAGAGATGATCCGAGGTTTGATATGTTTCTTATACGCCCTATTTATTGTTCTTATAGAAACATGTTCTAGTCACTCCTTCCTTTCCAGGACTCTCGTTCAGAGCTCAGAGAATCTGTTGGAGCCATTGGCTCAATCCTTATAGCTAAAGACTTCTACGAGAGATGCCTCGATGATTACACACTGGTGCCGGTAGTGTGAGCTAACTCTAGGAGGTGAGAGTTTCGGCTGAGATCTCCTAGTAGAAACGTCGAGGCCTTATGATGTCATCCTGGGTATAGACATGTTATCTACAGTCCATGCCCAAATCGACTGTTTTAGGCATGCAGTGCGGTGTGTCTGCATAGATGGGAGTAGGTTTTCATTCACTGAAAATAAGGAAACCCCTGAAGCATATGAATAACTATCTCAGATAAGGGTGCAGCCGATCACTCACTAGTTGTCTAGACTCACCCTCGGTGTATTGGATGAGAGGAGTCCATGCTTTCCTGTAGTGGTAGACGAGTACGAGGATGTTTTTCCTGAGAATGTTTTGAGACTACCTCCTCACAGAGAGGTAATCAATTTCATCGACCTGTACCATGGGATGGCATGAATATCCACACCAGCATATCAAATGTCTCCCATAGAGCTTTACCAGCTGAGGATAAATATAGAGGACTTTCAATAGAAGGGGTTCATAAGGCCCAGCGTTTCACCATGGGAAGACCCAATGATTTTTTCCAAGAAGGAAGATGGTAGTTTGACAACTTCCAGTGCCTAAACCAGGTGACCAAGAAGAACAAGTAAACACTACCGAGAATTTATGACTTCTTCATCCAACTGAAGGGAGTGAAGTGGTCCTCAAAGATATACCTCAGACCATCCTATCACTAGCTTTGGGTACAAGATAAGGATATACCAAAGACAACCTTTAGGTGTCGGTATGGCTAATATGAGTTCTTGGTGATGCCTTTTGGCATGAAAAATTCCCCAATAGTGTTCATGGGACTCATTAACAGGATATTCCAACCTTTTATTGACCGGTTCGTCATGGTCTTCATCGATGACATCCTAGGGTACTCAGTGTCAGAGGAGGAGAACACTACACACCTGTAGATAGTCATAGTCACACTTCTAGTGAACCATCTTTATGGTAATCTCTCAATGTGTCATTTTTGGATAGAGGTGGATTTGTAGTGGATACGGTGAAGATAGAGGTGGTGCCTGCTTGGGAGCCACCCAGGAGCGTGACTGAGGTGCGAAGCTTCTTGGGTTTGGATGGTTACTGTAAGAGGTTCATGCCTAAATTTTCCAGGTTAGATGCACCCTTATAGGCTTTGACACAGAATATACAGCCCTTATTACGGATGAAGAAATTCCAGAAGAGTTACCAAGATCTAATATGGAGACCGACTACTACCCCCATCTTGAGACTACCGGAGGAGGGCATTGAGTACATAGTTTTCTACGATGCATCCGAACCCGGGCATGGTTTTATCCTGATGTAGGAGCGAGCAGTGAACTCCCACGGCTCACAACAGTTGAGAAAACATGAGCAGAACGATGTGACCCATGAACAAGAGTTAGCAGTAGTGGTATTTTCCTTGGAGAGGTTGTGGCACTACTTGATGGGTGAGAGGTTTACATTTAACTCCAAACACCAGAGTCTTAGGTATATCTTATCCCATAAGGACCCAAACCTGATACAAAATCGATGACTAGAATTCCTCCAAGACTATGACTTGGAGATAGTTTATACTCCTGGGAAGGGGAATGTGGTGGTAGACACATACAGTTGGAGGACCGATTTGCAGCTGCTAAGTTAGGTGACAAAGAAGTTAGCTATGATGCATATATAATTTGTGGATGATAATGAAGGATCTTACCTTCAGTCAATGACTATTACTCCCCCACTCTTATAGGGAGTTAGGGAGGCACAATTGTTGGATGTTGACTGCGAGGCCCGACATGCTCATTTATCTTCAGGACGAGCTCCTATGGGATTTTTGATAGGTGGGGAGCACACCATCCTTTCCAGAGGACACATCATAGTACCATAAACATTTTAAGAGGTGGTGTTGAGGGAGTTCAATACATCACCTTTGGTGGTATATCTCAGAGTGGTGAAGATGCACTTGGACCTACGACGTCAGTACTAGTGGATAGGGATAAAGAATGTAGTGGATGAGTTCATTTCACGATGCCTCACTTGTCAGCAAATGAAGGCTGAGCATCAGGTTTTAGCAAGATTGGCCTAGCCACTTCAGGTATCAATGTGGAAGTGGGATGGTATCTCCATGGAATTTGTGATAAGGTTACCATATACATCCAAAGGCCATGATTTTATCTGGGTGATCATTGACAGACTCACCAAGTCATCTCACTTACTACCCATCCTGGTGTAGGGACTGGTAGAGGGCTTGGGATGCATCTATATCCAAGACATTATGCGGATCCATAGGGTGCCTTCAACAATTGTCTCAAATCATGGTGCTCTATTTACATCCCGACTATGGAAGGGATTACAGGAGGCCTTCGGGATGCAACTGCACTTGAGCATAACTTTTCACCTCCAAATGGATGGTCAGACAGAGTGGACCATACAAACCCTAGAGTACTTGCTTCATGCTTGTGTCCAAGACTTTTGTCGTAGTTGGGAGAACCACCTGCCACTGGTGGAGTTTTAATACAACAAAATTTATCACTCCACCATTCGCATGGAACTGTTTGAGCCTTGTACGAACAGCCTTGCAGATCACTAATATGCTAGAAAGACCAAGGGGAGTCAGCACTCGTGGGTCCAAAGTTGCTACAGGCTACCGCCGAGAAGGTGCAGAGTGCCCAAGAGTGGTTGAAGACTATATAGAGGTGGAAGAAGTATTTTATCGATAGGAGATAGAGACCCTTGGAGTTTTATAAGGGAAACCATGTATTCCCTTAGGTCTCATCCCGACAAGGATTACAAAGATTTTTCTGGGGTGGAAAGCTATCTCTGAGGTTCATTAGTCCTTTTCAGATCCTGAGCAGAGCTGGAGAGGTGGCGTACCACCTAGCTCTTCCCCCGCATATGCACTGGGTGCATGATGATTTCCATGTGTTGCAGTTGAGGAGGAATTTTCATGATCCATCGCACGCCATTGATTGGGGAGAGCTGGACATTGATAATGGGGTGACGTTTGTAGAGTTACCAGTGTAGAGATAGGATCGATATGAGCGGGTACTACATGGTAATTCGATTCGTCTAGTGTGTGTATGATGGTAGCACAAGAATCTCCAAGATAGAACATGGTAGTAGGTGGCTCATATTCGTGCTTAGTACCCCCAACTTTTTGTTTAGTTGTTTTTTTAGCTTTCTGGGACCTAAATCCCTATGGTGGGGATAATGTAACATCTCATAATTTCCATATAATTTTTTTAATTATAATGAATTATTTCGAGACCGAAAAATCTGTTGGTACGTGTTTCCGAGGCCTGGAGATCCAAGAAAATAATTTTGATGTTTTTTAAGGTACGTTCTGTAAACATGCAAGTGGGATTTTCTATCTTTTTAACAATTTCTTAGGTTGAAAATATAAGGGTACCATTGAACTCGGAGCACTAGGAGTTTCCAACACATGACGTAACTTCCACCAACAACAGACAACCAAAAAAGTTATTTTTCGTACTTTTCATAAAAAATAATAAAATAATGTAAAATAATTATTTTATTTCCTTCAAACTATTAAGTGGAAGACGAAAACATTGCGGTATAGTGATGAGGCACATTAACAGTTGGTCAATAATGACTTGTTTGAAACTGTGACACCGTTACATTAATGTCTCATTAAATGTGGATCATTAAATGAGGACAATTTAGTGGGCATTATTAATGGGTGCAGCGTCCCTGTGCTTTTTGTTTTCTTTTAATAATACAACATATGGAGTTTGGGAATTAAACTTGGAGGATTCTCTGACTAAACCCCAGCGAATCACCTCCCCAACGAAGAACGACGAACACAGTCGGATCTTCATCATCTTTGATGCACCTTGAAGAACGAAGCCAGAAGTGAAGACGTTGATTCCTTGGACCGCCGAGGAATGCTTCGACATCTAAAATCAACAAGGTCGGGGTCTAATTTTATTTTCAAAGTCCTTCCTCGTCCTTATTTTCTAGAAAAGACGAACATAGATCAACCAACAAACATGTTGATACATAATATGTGCATTTATGCAGGAGGGTGTCTTTTTTTGGGGATTTAATTATCTGGGATTCAACTTGGCATGAAATTATTAAACTCAATCCCCAAACCTCCCCCTTGATTTAAACCTCAAAAGCCGAGGGCTCGGGGCGACACAAACAATGCCTGAATACCTGCGATTGTACATTATTGGTGTCTAAATTCTCGAAGTAGCGAAAATTTGATTCTGAGGCTGGAGAAGGGATGTCGTTGATCCGAGTGGCCCATAGGTGCAGATGGATTGGAAGACAGACCACTAGAGAGACTTTGGTGGCCTGTGGAAGTTGACGCCAGCTTGGCACCAACGGCAACTGGCGGTAGTGGTCGGCCCATGCCGACCACGTGAATAAAGAGGCACCACCCAACACTATAGAAACTGTGGTGGTGGCAGGACCTCGCCAGCCATGCTAGAGGAAAGTGGCTCTCCATAGCGGTAGGAGGCAGTGACGAAGGGGAATGCGCCGCCAGGCGGGTGTTGCATGGAGGATGGTGACCCGTGTCTGGGCCACTCGGGTGCCAGCGAGACGCGGTCCATCGACTGTGGCTGAAGGGGCCCCGCTTCCACGTGGCCAGCGAAGCAGGAGGGATGTGGTGTAGCTTCTGCATCCTGGTTGGGTGGCGCACCACGTCCACCTCATGTGGTCGGGTTGGTGGACTGCACCCCAGCCAGTGGGATAGGCCAACCCAGTGGGCCAGACCAACCCAACGAGCCGGTCCCATGGCCTAGTGGGCCAGACCCATACCTAGTGGGCCAGATCCGTGCTGAAAGGCCAGACCCACACCCTTTGGGATGGGCTGGACTAGACCAGGTCGTCAGGCGACCCGACAGGATGGACCATTGGCCAAACTGGGCTGGGCCCAACGAGGCCCATTGGGGTAGGCCCATTGGCCATACCAGACTAGACTGACCCAGAAACGAATCGGGTCAGGTCATGTCGGATGATCTAAAACTGGGATTTTCAAAAACCCTAGGCCAAGTTCGTTGGGTCGGTCCGATCAGGTCGGACCAGGCCCCATCGCAACTGGTCCCCTGGTTACTAAAACACCCGTATCTTAGAAACTGAGTGTCTGATTGATGAGTTGTTGCGGTGTTTGGACCCTCTAGATGAAGAGGATATTTTGGAATTCTCTATGGTGACTTTATTGGATGTTGAGATGCGGCAAAGGGATTGAGGAGCAGTTTAGCCAGGCATGCTATGTACGAAACACTGTGGTTGGTTGAGGCCTAAGGACAGCTGACTTTCGACTCTGGATGACTCGACCATGGCCTAGTGGGAAGCACTTCTTTGTGACTTTTTCAGGACCACTGTGGGAAGTACTTCTCTATGACTTTGCAGACCCATGGTATGCGATGAGAAGAAGTACCTCAGTTGTCCAAGACTAGTGGGAAGCACTTGTCTGTGACTTTACAGACCCATGGTATGCCATAGAGAGGTGTACCTAAGTAGTCCAAGGTTAGTGGGAAGTACTTATTTATGACTTGGCAGTTCCACTGTAATCGTTGGAGGAGGTGTTCTCCAGTAGCTGAGGTGTTCAACAATGTGAATGATGATGCTATTGTTACCACCCTAGAATATACCTGGTGTGAGATGTATTGTGTTTCATGGTTTACTTTGAGGAATTTTTGTGTGGTCATTCCTTTTTTTGTTTCGGTGTCCCTTCTGAGTAATGTGTTACTCAGCCCTGCACAGGCTTAATCCACACATTTTTTGTCTAGTGTAGATGACTGATATTTCGACAGGGGTGCTCAGGGAGACGAGACTATTGGATGGTACGATGGTGTAATTTGTGGCCTAGGACCAGACATGGCCCAACAGAACTGGGAAGACAAGACATACTACTTCATCTTCTAGTAGATTTACTACTCCTATGATCAGGTGTAATTTTCTGCGGATGGAAACCCGAGTTTCCTTTTTGTATTTGCGGTTTCCCATTATTTGTTGGGTTTGTATTGTGGCCCCCATACTTTCAGTTCCACTTTCACTCAGCCTTGTTTTAGTGGCACTTATTTCCCCCTTTCAGTGTGTTGGGATGTCGTTGGGTGTGTGTGCACATACAGGTACTCAGGAAAATGTCTGCCACTTGCAGGTTGTCGCCTTCAGCACTAGTCTCCAACCCTTGGCCTTCAGGAGGCATGCTAGGGGTAGTAATGACACCGGCCCCAAGGGAGTGTTCATGACAAAGTGGTATTAGAGGGAATTGTTATTACCACAATGACCAGGAGTATGTATTTTTTTTTTGTTTTGGGGGAACCGTGTTAAGTGTTTCGAGTCTGACTTCTAGATTTGGGGAGTCCAGCGTTGGTGCAGCGGCTGACATATCCATACACTAGGAGCTTGAATTCTATTTTCATCTTAATACATGAAAACATTGGTTTCATAAGTGTCTCCTTGTGTTCTTTTTAATAAAAGTAAGCTCCAATGGTATAACATTCTAACTGTGATACATATTGACCTATCTCAAGACACCTCCACATGGACAACCAGTCAGGATCCTAATACGAGGTCTTACGGACAACCCGCCTAGCAACAAGGCATCCATTCAGGGACCAGTTCTAGAGATGGACCCACTAGGTGGTTCACCAGTGCTACCACCACCTGATGGTCAACATCTACTACCGACAGCTCTAGAAGAGGAAATTCGTAGGCTCAATGCCCTACATGAGTTTCCAAGACAGAGACCTCCCGGGTTTAGGGAGGAGATGGATCCTAAAATCACTGAGGAATAGCTAGAGGTTTTGATGCAGGTCTACCGTCTAGTGAGGACTCCGCCTGACGAGATGGTGATCTTGGTAGTGAGCCTTTTGTAGGGCTTAGTTGGGGGATGGTGGAGTCTGACCACCCAGACACATGATAAGGCAACCCTCGCTTGGGAAGACTTCGATCGGCTTTTATGGGATGAGTTTTTCCCTGTGACCTTGTGATTTGTGCTCATCCAAGATCCGATTCACCTTCAGTAGAGTGGCATGATGGTGGATTATTACTTAGAGAGGATCATAAAGATTTCCCGCTACTCATCAGACATGTTGCAAGACCATTTTTTAGGGATTGAACCTTTGAGTAGGGACTTAGGCGGGAGATCTGAGCATTGGTGTTGTCTCTCAGTATCCATACCCAAGACTATGTGCTAGATAAATACCATATTGTGGAGAGATTCTTGGTAGAGAAGGCACTGATAGATAGAGCCGCTAGTAGACCCCAGGTGGAAGAGTATTCGGTAGGCATCAGACAGTCGAAACAGGGCCCAAGCAGGCCATGTCTTTCAGAGGATGACCTCAAGACACGTGGTCGGTAGTTCAATGCTCCCAGACAAGAGGGAATCGATCAGGAACCAATCTCTGCTACTCGTATAGCAGGAAGTGACACATGGAATGTGACTACCCAACACACCATAAAAATGAAAAGTAAATGGTCGAGGGTACACTGAGGTAGCAACAGTGATTCGAATGAGGAGGTCCGTAGGGTGGAAGATGTGGAAGGGGAGCTAGCTAAGTGGAAGGTGGTGGGTGATAGTTTAATGTGTTACCACCACCACCCCCAGGTGGTTCACCCTGACCTTAGGGAGCATGTAGATAGGGGTGAGCTCATCTCCAAGCCGCTGCGGATTATGACCATGACGTTCCAGAGTTGATATGAGGTATGATCTGTGTCTTCTCAATCCTATCTATTGTTCTTATAGACATAGGTTCTAGTCACTCATACCTTTCCACAACTCTCATTTGGAGCTCAGATATTCCAGTGGAGCTGTTGTCTCTATCCTTACAACTAGAGACTCATACATGAGATGCCTCAATGATTACAAACTTGTGGCGATAGTGTAAGCTCACTCTAGGAGAAGAGAGCTTCGACTAGGATCTCCTTGTAGTGACGTCGAGGCCTTACAATGTCATCTTGGGTATGGACTGGTTATCTACAATCCATGTACATATCAACTATTTTAGGCGTGCAGTGCGGTTTTTCGGCAGAGATGGGACCATGTTTTCCTTCACTAGTAAGAATGAAATGCTTGTAGCATAGGAAGAACTCTCTCATAGGGGGGTTTATCCAATCACTCACCAATTGGTTTTAATCACCCTCGGTGCAGTGGATGAGAGGATTCCAAGCATTCATGTAGTGGTGGATGAGTACGAAGATGTTTTTTCCTTAGGATGTTTCGGGACTACCTCCTGGTAGAGAGGTAGACTTTTTCATCAACTTGTACACCAGGACAACACCGATATCCACATCGGCATATCAGATGGCTCCTATGGAGCTTTGCGAGATGAGGGTATAGCTAGAGGACTTGCAATAGAATGTGTTTATAAGACCCAAAGTTTCACCATGGGCATCCTCAGTGTTTTTTTCCAAGAAGGTAGATGAGAGTTTGATGTTGTGCATAGACTTACAGTGCCTAAACCAGGTGACCGTGAAGAACATATATCCCCTAACGAGAAATGATGACCACTTTGAACAACTGAAGGGAGTGAAGTGGTTCTCAAAGGTAGACCTCACACCAGGCTATCACCAGCTTTAGGTACGAGATGAGGATGCACCAATGATAGCTTTTAGGTGACGGTATAACCACTATGAGTTCATGGTGATGCATTTTGGTGTGAAAAACACCCCAGCAGTGTTCATGGGCCTTATGAATAGTATCTTCCAGCCTTATCTTGACCAGTTCGTCGTGGTCTTAATAAATGAAATCCTGGTGTACTCAGCATTAGAGGAGGAGCACGCTACACACTTACGGATAGTCCTAGACAAATTCTAAGAGAACCAGATTTATGGTAAGCTATCGATGTGTCAGTTTTGGATATGGGTGGTTCAATTCTTTGGACAGGTCATCTCTAAGGCTGGATCTATAGTGTATCGGGAGATTATAGAGGCAGTGCTTGCTAGGGAGCTACCCAAGAGCATGACTAAGGTGAAGAGCTTCTTGGGGTTTCTTGGTTACTATCGGAGGTTCGTGCCCAACTTTTATAGGGTAGCAACATCATTATCAGCTTTGAAACAGATGGAAATACTTTTATGTGGACAAAGAAATGAAAGAAGAGTTTCCATTACCCAAGGAATTGAGTGACTAGTGGCCCAATCTTGAGACTACTAGAGGAGGGAGATGAGTACGTAGTTTTTTGAAACACATTAGGGGTCGAGATAGGTTGTGTCCTGATGCAGGAGAGAGCGTTGATCACTTAAGGCTCAATATAGTTGAGACAACAAGAGAATAACTACGCGACCCATGAACTAGAGTCATAAGTAGTGATCTTTGCCCTCACAATATGGCAGAACTACTTGATGGGTGAGCATTTTACAGTTTACTCCGACCAAAAGAGTCATAGGTTTATCATCTCCCAAAAGGACCAGAACCTGAGATAGTGGTGATGGATAGACTTCCTCCAGGACTTTGTCTTCAAGAGAGTATATACTCGTGGGAAGTGGAATGTGGTTGCAGACACACTCACAAGGAAGACTGGTTTGCAGCTACTAAGTGATGAGAAGGAGAAGTTATCTACGATGCAGATATCCATTAAGGATGATGATGGAGGAGCTTACCTTTATTCATGGGATATTACTCCCACACTCTTACAGTGAGCGAGGAAGGCACAATTACGAGATGTTGATAGCGAGGACCGACATGCTCACTTATCCTCAGGATGGGCTCCTGATGGATTTTCGATAGGTGGGGAGAATTCCATCCTTTTAAGAGGTCTCACCATAGTACCATTGATATTGTGGGAGGAGGTTTTGAGGGAGTTCCATACATTCCATTTTGTGTTACATCTTGGAGTGGTGAAGATTTATCAGGGCCTCCGACGTTAGTATTGGTGGCCAGGGATGAAGAAAGCGGCGGCTGATTTCCTTTCACGATGCCTCACTTATCAGCAAGTGAAGGCTGAGAATTAGGTTCCAGTAGGATTGACCTAGCCACTTGAGGTACCAGAGTGGAAGTGGGATGGGTTCTCCATGGGATTTGTGATGGGGTTACCACTTACATCTATAGGTTATGATTTTATCTCGGTGATCGTTGACCGAATATCCAAGTCGGCTCACTTACTACCCATCCTAGAGTAGGGACCGGTAGAGGGATTGGGACACCTCTACATAAAAGAGATTGTGTGGATCCATAGGGTTCCTTCGACGATCGCCTTAGATTATGACACTCGCTTTACATCCTAGCTGTGGAAGGGATTACATGATACGTTTGGGACGTAGCTGTGCTTGAGCACAACTTTTCACCAACAGACGAATGGTCAGATGGAGGGGACCATACATACCCTAGTGGACATTCTTAATACATGTGTCATGGAATTTGGTCATAGTTGGGAGGACCACCTTCCACTGGTGGAGTTTTCATACAACAAAAATTATAACTCCACTCTTTTCATGGCACTGTTTTATTCCTTGTACGGGTTGTCTTGCAGATCACCCATATGCTGGACGGACCCAGGGGAGTCGACACTCATGGGTCCAGAGTTGGTAAGGGATACCACTTAGAAGGTGAAAATCATCTGGGAGTGGATGAGAACTGCATAGAGAAGGTATAATTATTATCCTGATAGAATATGGAGACCCTTGGAGTTCGAGGAGGGAAATCATGTATTCTTTCAGGTATCACCCCGAAAAGGATTACGAAGATTTTGCCAAGGTAGTAAGAAATATATGAGGTTCATCGGACCTTTTCCGATCCTGAGAAGAGTCTGAAAGGTGAAATACTACCTAGCTCTTCCCCCATAGATGCACCAGGTGCACTGTGTTTTCCATGTGTCACAGCTGAGGAGGTAAATGCATGATCCATCACACATCATCGACATGGGAGAGCTGGAAATTGACAATGGGGCGATGTTTGTGGAGTTCTCGATAGAGATAGAGGATTAACATGAGCGGGTCCTAAGTGGGCGGTAAATTCATCTAGTGTGTGTCCAATGGTAGCACATGAATCTCTAGGATAGAACATGGGAGAGGGAGGATCAGATTCATGCTCAGTACCACCATCTTTTTGTTTAGTTATTGTTTTGTCTTTTAGGGATGTAAATCCCTAATGCGGGGGGAATGTAACATCTCAGAATTTCCATGTAATTTTGTTTAATTATATGGAATTATTTTAATACCGTGAAATTCGATGACATGTGATTCTGAGGCCTGATGATCCCGAAACAGAATTTTGATTTTTTTAGGGTATGCCTAGTAAACGTGCGAGTGAGATTTTATATATTTTGAAATGGTTCTCGGATCAAATATCTGAGGGTACCATTGAACTCAGAGTGACATGATTTTCCTAGAAAGGACTTATCTTCAGTCAGCACGGGTTGAGTGGAAAAGTTATTTTTTTGGACTTTTTTGAGAAAAATAATAAAATAATTTAAAAGAATTATTTTATTTCCTTCTCACCATTAAATTGAAGATGTAAATGCTGTAGTTTAGTGATGTGGCAGCGATGAGGCACATTAATGGATCATTTGAAACTGCGACGCTGATATCTTAATGGCTCATTAAACATGGATCATTAAATGAGGTAAAAGTATTGAGAATTATTAATGGGTGTAGCATCGCTACACTTTTTTTATTTTAATAATCCAATGTGTAGTGTCTGGGAATTAAACTTTAAGCATTATATAATAAAACTCTAGCGAATCTCCTCTCAAATGAAGAATGACGAATATTGGATGATATTAACCATATTCTTTGCACCTCGAAGAACGGGGACCGAAGTTACAACGTCGATGCCTTGGACTCTAGGGGATGAATGCCTCAACATCGAACTTTAATGAGGCGGGGGTTTGATTTTATTTTCAATGTTCATCCGCTTCCTTCTTTTCTAGAAACGAAAAAACATGGATCAAACCACGAACACGTTGATCCGAAATTCACGCATTTATACAAGAGGGTGTCTTTTGTTGGGGATTTATTTATCCGAGATTCAAATTGGAATGAAACGATTAAAATCATTCCCTAAACCTCCCCCTTGATTTAAGACTCTTACAGGGAGGGTCTGGGCGGACAAAAACAAGTCCTGAGCACCTCCTCTTGTGCGTTATTGGTGGCTCCAATATTGAAGTAGATGAAATTCGATTATGGGGCCAAAGTATGGATGAAGATAACCCAAGAGGTCCATAGGCATAGACAAATTAGAAAACAGACCATGATAGTGACTCCGGTGGCCCGTGGAAGGTGTCTCTGGTGCAACACCACCGTCATGGAAGCAACGAAGACTAGCCCACATTGGCAGCGTGAAGGGGCAGCACCACCCAACCTCGTGGCAGTTGAAAATGAGGACGACCCTCACCGATCACGATGGTGGGGATCGCTACGCCAGGAGGGTGCTGTGTGGAGGAGGGTGGCCCGTGTCCAGGACACCCAGTTTCCAGTGAGCCACAGTCCATTGACCGCGTCTGGAGGGCCCCCACATCCACAGGGCTAGCATAGTAGGCGGGATGCAGTGCGACTGCCGCATCCCTGTCATGTGGCACACTCCAGACGCCTCATGTGGTCGGGCCCCAGATCGGTGGACCGTATCCTGTCTAGTAGGTCGGACCTGCACCTAGCGGTCTAGACCCGCACCGGTAGGCCAGACCCATGCCCTTCGGGCTGAGACAAACTAGACCGGGTGGCTGGACGACCAGACGGGCTAAACCCTCATCCAAACTAGGCCGGACCTAGTGAGGCCCATTGGACCTAACCCATTGTCTAGGACGGGCCAGAATGACCCATACCCAAACCATGTCAGGCCATGTCAGCCGATATTAAACTAGGATATGCGGAAAACCTAGGCCGAGTTGGACGGGTCGGTCCGACCGGGTCGGACTAGGGCCCATCGCAACCGGTCACCTGGTTACTAAAACATTTGTATCGTGCAAAACGTGTGTCCAATTGAGAAGCCGTTAGTGTCATTGAGACCCTCTCAATGAGGCAGATCTTTTTAAATTCTCTATGGTGACTTTCTTGGAAGTTGAGATGCGACAAAGGGCTTGAGGAGCGGTTCAACCAGGAGCTTTATGTACAGGACCCTGTGGTTGGATAAGGCCTGAGGAATGCTGACTTTCGACTCTTGATGACTCAACCATGGCCCAGTGGGAAGCACTAATCTATGAATATGCCGGCCTATGGTGGGAAGGAATTATCTTTGACTTTGCAGGCCCATGGTACACGAGGAGGTGGAGCACCTCAATTGGATACAACTAGTGGGAAGAACCTCTTTGTGACTTCGCATTCCCATAGTACGCGATGGAGAGGTGTAACTAAGAAGTCCGAGGTTAGTGGGATGCACTTCTTAGTGACTTGGCAGGCCCGCTGTACTCATTAAAGGATGATTTCTCCATTATATGAGGTGTTCAATAATGTGACTGATGATGCTACTGTTACTACCCCATAATATACCTGGTGCGAGTTGTCCTGTGATTTGTGCTTTACTTTGAGGAATTGTTTTGTGGTCTTTACTTTTTGTTTTGGGGTCCTTACTGAGTACTGTGTTACTCACCCCTACAAAGGCTCAACCCACACTTGTTGTGTCTGGTGCAGACGATTGATGTTTCAGCAGGGGTTCTCAGGGAGACGAGACTGATGGACGCTACGACGGTGGATTTGGTGGCCTAGGACCAGGTGGGGCCCAGTAGAAACAGGCGGACATGACATACTACTTCATCTTCCAGTAGCTTCACTACTCACACGATCATGTGGGGTTTTCTTTGGAAGGACATCAGAGTTTCCATTTTGTACTTTCTATTTTTAGTTCTTTGATGGGTTTGTATTCTGGCCCACTTACTTTTAGTTGTACTTGAACTCAGCCTTGTTTTAATGGTACTTGTTTCCCCCTTTCAGTGTGCTGGGATGTGGTTGGGCGTGTTTGTGCATACATGTACTCAGAAAAATGCCTCCCACTTTCATGTTGATTCCTTTGGCGGTAGTCTCCAGTCCTTGGCCTTCATGAGGCGGGTTTGGGGTAGTCACGACATGGCCCCAGGGGACAGGTCGTGACATATAAAATCTTGTGGTGTGTTATTATATCCACAATAAAATTAATTTCTCCAAAAATATTTCATAACATTTATATAAAATTTAAGATACTTATGATTCCTCACATTCGATGATTCTCATGTAGCTTCTTCAAATTTTAGATTACTCCAGATTACTTTAATGATTTCAGTAGACTTGTAATGTTTAACATTATCTCCTTGATCCAAGATTTCTATTTTTTGTTCTTCAAATTTAATATAATTCACAACCAATATAAAATTTATTTCCACTACATGTGAAAGATAATTTATAGTCATCCACTTTAGGGTTATGTGGAAAAAATAATTAGATTTAGGGAGGTTCATTGGACAACAAAACAATAAGAAACTATCCCAATACAATAAAAAATATTAAATATGATGAGAAATAAAGCTATAAAAATTCACATATTTTATAATTTTATCCACTTATTCAATTGATAAATTCATATTAATACATTCTCACTAATCTTTAATTCCATATTTCACCAATGATCGTCAGAAAAACTCTTTTATCAACTCTAAGATTTCTCGATTTTATGATAAATGGATATAAACTTCTATACCATTTTCTCTGATAGATTAGACCTTAATTGATTTATTTCTTCAACTTAACCATTATAAATTTTA
The DNA here is from genome assembly GCA_963277665.1 of Viscum album. NCBI lineage: Eukaryota > Viridiplantae > Streptophyta > Magnoliopsida > Santalales > Viscaceae > Viscum > Viscum album. The sequence goes on from OY728136.1 coordinate 878,453,856, forward strand.
GTTATTCACTTTTATCCATAAGGGGAATCATAACGTGCCCTTTTCATTTCACATTGAAAGTTATTATTGTAAGATAATTCGATGTGAGGAAGACGTTAATCCAAGAAATTATTGAAATATAATTAAACTGATATTTGAATATCCTCTAATGTTTGAATGGTTATTTAAGTGAGGAAACTCAAGATTATAATACATAAATATTATATAAATTTAATTTAATATTCAATATATAGAAAATATACACACCCAAAAATCCTAAATCATTAGTGTCCTTATAGACTAGATATATAAAAATCATATTTCATAAAAGACATTCAACATCTCTAAAAAGCTTCTTCATGTTATTTCCTCTCTTCACATATCATATTTAGAAGCTTCCATCAAAACATAGGGAATGAAATCATTAGAAAAGACGAGCTAATATTATCATGAAGGGTAAACATATTATATATCCATAAATGATTATTTATGAACAAAATGGAATGAGAAAATGATCTCAAAATATGAAAGTCGTACCAATTAAATTAAATATAATTAATCATGAGTCATGGTATGTAGACTTTTCATATAAAAATGAAAATTAATAAGAGTTTAGAATAACCAATAATGAAACATTAGACATGATGAAACATCATAATCACAAGAATATGTCATAAGAATATGATTACAAAATTGTGAACTTATACAGATAGTTACCGGCTCAATAATTAAGTTAAGGAATTGAATAAAATCCCACACATAAAATTATAGACTTGAAACCAGGTATATAAAAAAATTAATAGACCTGAATCCTAGTCCAGGTATAATATTGTGAATGTGAAATATGGTTGGCACATAATATAGTTATCTTTTCAATCATACACATTTACTAAATACATTTGAGTGAGATAGTAGACCCACCCATTATATAATGACAATCTATTCTGACATACACCACAATATCATTAAAACAATTATCATTTCATCTTGTCCTAATTTTTGATGAATAAAAAGGGTTATGTAAATATATGTTAAATAGAACTATAGTCCATTAAATCTAAATAATCACGATACTAGCATAGGATCATATCCCCTATAAATAACATTTATAATGAAAGGATGTAGTCCAATATGAAATATACCTTTAAAATATCACTAGATCATTTCTTTAGAAAAATACCCTTTTCATTTTAAAATAACATATACTAAATATAAAATTTCCTAAAATATTATGGAAAGAATTTTCGTTAAAATGAACCACGAAAACATTTAAATAAATTTTCATTGAATGGACTAGTCCTGATGGTGGCTATCCATTCAGGTGGATTATGTCAAAATAATGGTTAATTTCAAGACATAGGTAAAAATCACATCATTAATAAAATAAGAAGAATAGTTCATTTAATAATTTTAGATAAATAAATTGATTGTTAAACAGATCATTAATAAATAATAGGATAATTTTAAAAAGGATCATAATAAATGTAAAATTATATCTTGAAATTGAATAAATTAATTGGTTGGAAAACATAAAAATAAGTTTTTTTAAGAAAGGTCCATACACTTAACATACTTATTATTCCGGTTGTAGAAATAGATGAAAAGGGATATAAATATGAAAAACTAAGAAATATATATAAAAGAATAAAATAAATGGTATTTAAATTTCAATTTCCATATCATTTCCCAAAGTATATATTTATCAAAAACCATTCCTAAAATAATTGAGATTGTAACATAAACCGTCACCACATTTCTAACGTTTGGATCCTAACACCTTTGATAACATAACAAAAATTATATCTTTAGATATAATCATGTAATTTTTTTTTCAGGATATAACATGTAAAAGGTAAATTATATACACTACATAAACATAAATAGATGTAAAACATAAAACATGTCTCAATAATAAAATATTTTGAAGAATAACTCTTAAATAAAGTCCTATCATTATTTCTATGCATTAAAACCTCTAATATGATAAAAATTTATTTATTATTAAAATATTTCATAATAATATTCCCTAATATATTACTATTTATCATTCCATAATCATTATCCATTATCATTTTATTTATAATTCATATATTAAAATGAACATTCAGGAAAAAATTGTTATCTTTTCCACACATGTTCTGATATAAAGGTTCTATTAATTCACTTTGGTAATGGTTTCCTCATACCCAGAATCAAAATTATGATATAAATATAATACTTATTCATTATATACACATTTATTATAAATAATATAAATAATTAATGAAAAAACTAATTACATCACTTCATAGAGATGGTAGTTCATACATTTGAATGAGGGATATTTCCAATTTTTTGATGGATGAAACGATAGAATGTTAAATGATAAATAACTATGAATTAATGCTTATTATCTAATAAATATGTTATATATTAATTTAATATATCTTTATTAACATCAATGTAATGGTAAAATTGAAAATAAATGATGTTTTTATGGTGGTAGTCCACACGTATGAACAAGTGATGTTATAAATTTCAAACAAATGGGATGTTAAGAGATATATAAGGGAATATAATAAAATAGAATAAATATTTCATAGATATCATATATAAAAATATAATCCATCATAATAACCATCCATACATGATCATTATGTAAAATTAATCATATCGCTCTATGGTGGCAGTGGACCAGAAATATTCATAAGTGATACATTCCTTCCCTATTTTATGTAAATGAGGTGTAAAACGGTTTTTAAATAATCATACATAAATTATAATTATAATTATTACAATTTATTAATCATTTTATTAATGATATAATAGGATTAAATAAGGTTTAACAAGTAATAAAATTAAATGTACTGAGTTTACAATTATACCTCATCATTGAGAAGCCGTAACTAGATTACACCTTGAGCATTAAATGGATGGAATATTGATCAAATAACGAACTATAAAATGCATTTAATTATGTTATAAATAATTTTGGATAGGTAATTTATGTTATATATGGAAACTTTTGTGGGTGAAGAGAGAAGGGGTGGTGTCCATTTAATGTAAATGAAAGGAAACATGTGAAATTTCTTAAAATATTTAAATATAATAAATTCATTTTCTTATGAAAGTTGAAAAAACATGATATATTAATAAAATATTATTATAATGGATCTAATGTTGGAACCACGACCATTATATACAATAAATTGAGTTTTGTTTGTGTTTGTTTCAATCATCATTGGAAGTTCAGAATGTTTTCCAGGAAATGGATCATACACTTCGAGCAGGGAACAATATTGAAGGTGGCGTTAGTTCCCAATGTTTGCCAATCTTTTAGTCCTGAAAATCATAAAATTGGGAAATATGTGTTTTGAAAAGGATGTTTCATGAAAAATTGTAGATTTTGTTAATCTTTTGCACAAGTAATGTTACAGGATTAGAACGTTGAAAAATGGTAAAGGCATGAGCTGCGTAAAAAATCTGGAGTTATGCGTGGAAAATGGTTCCTGTGTGAAAGGAATTTGTGCACAGAATGTGTGGTTTTGCATGACATGGTGGGTTTTGTGCCCCGGGGTTAGCAACACCTATAAATAATAGGTTACCCCCTTTATTCAGTATGGATTAAGACTTAGAAAATATTAGAGTTCTAATGCATGTAAAGTTGCATGAAAAGGGTTTTGTGTAGAAATGTTAGAGTTTCATGGTAAATTTATGACTACATGGAAAAGATAGAGTTGTGCAGAAAAATTACTAATGCTTGGAAAATATTAATGTTTCACGCAAAAATTAATAGTTGCGCGTAAAAATTTTAGTTGTATGATAGTTTTCGGCATGAAAAGAAAATCCTTCGCACAAAAGGAAGATCGTGTGTGCACAGTGTATGTGTTGTGCACAATTGTCAGTATAAGATGATTACATGCTTTGAGTATCCGATTTGTGTGTTCATTGCTTTCAAGTGCATCAATCTAGGACTTCAATGCAAGTAGTGTCTTATGATGGACAGAAATAAAGATTTTAATGCAAATATGTTGAAGAGAACCTCATGTCAATAAACTGAGTAAGACTACTCCCAAGCCAGTGAGCCAAGGGGAGTCAACGGGAGTGACTCGAGGGTAGTAGTGACCTATCCATGAACCATTGTAAAGGAATTGTTCCTGGAACAAAGTGACTATGGACGAACTCTTTTACTCCACAACTAGTGAAGATTAGTGGATTTTGTTATGACTGACACACTATCGACATATGATCCTTGGACGTAGCCCTTTGTGGTGAACCATGTTAAAGTGTTGTGTGACCTCTTTGCATGTGATTATATTTTTGTTCATATATATCATTCAGGTTTAATGTGTTCCTACCAACATGGAAACAAGATCCGTCACTTTGAAAGAAAAATTTGACACCTTGATTCACCCCTCCCCTCTCAGGGTGTCCCAGGGTTCTATATCTAATTCCTTTAATAAAATAAAATTCATAAAATTATATGTTATTTTTTAACTATTATCTATTAGTTTTAACACCCAATTACCCTATTTGACAAATAATATGATATCAATGTTTGGTACTCTTTACGGGTCAAGAAATATAATATTAAAAGAAAGATGATCTGTAAGTGGAAAATGCATGATATTGTTGAATATATCCCATTAACTAGTTCAATGATAAAATTTATATAAACATAAAATTAGTTAATAAAATATTATTTAACATAAAATACCATTAACGTAATTTTAGAAACTATTCACATAGGTTGACCTGAAAAACAACAAGAACAAAATATGATCTGAATATAAAATTTTAATATATCATTAATATTTTTTTATCATCCAAACTCATATAACACAATTATTTAACTATATCATATTACAACTAATAATTTTAAAATCATTTTTTAAATTTTTATACTACATGAATAAACACTATGTCAACATTGCATAAGATTTTATAGTAATTATTACAACACTAAAAATAGGAAATAAATTAGTTGTATAAAAAATTCATTTAAATTTAAAATCAAAATTTATATTATATAATAACCACATTTTATAAATATGAAAAATAAATAAAAAATTAAAATAAAGAGAGTGACATTTTTTATTCATTCATTACATAAAATAATCGTAATGGAACTATCAACACAATAGAGATATAAATTTCAAACAATGAATTTTAATACGATTAAGGTCATAAGGAACCCATCTAATAAAATTAATTAAAGTGTTTTAGAGATTTGTAGGCCTTATCCCATAGTTATAACCTTGTTTTACCTGTTTTACCATTATATTAGTGGCACATAATTTCTATGATTACTATTCATAATGAAAAAGTAGATTATTTAAAAAATTGAACATCATGATTCCAAGTATATATTCTAGTTTTAAATAATCAATTTATATTAGTGGAGTAAATCAATTTAACATATATTCATTAAATTCCTAGAAATTTGTTTTATATAAAAACTTTTTTTAATCCATAATATGAATTTATACCAAAACCAAGGAAAAATTTGGTTCATGCATAATTAATTCTATCATATATAACTAAGATAAAACTATTTTACATTATGATCATATTCAAAAATAATGGTAATTTTATGATTATTTATTTATTTAAAATAAATAGTAGTTTTACAAAAATTGTAATTGTTCATTATTTATAGAAAAATAAATATTTGTAGTAAAATTCTATAAATTCAACATAAGGTATTATTTACATGATTATTTAAAAATGTATATTCATGACTAAAATAAAATTTATATAATTAGATTAAATTACATGTAATGTATGTGATTTTTTTTTGAATAAATCCATTTTTGAAGAAAACATACCCTTGAAGAAGAAAATTACATTATTTAAAATTGAGTACTTAATTATTATGAATTAATAAATATTTTTGAATTTTATAAAACCATTATAAATATTTTTCAAAATATGTTTTCTATTCATTCTCTTACTTTAATTACTTGTTTATAATATATCATGGTTCATGTTAAGAATTATTTTGTGTGTAAAGAAATATAACAAACACATAAACTTTATTTAATCATAAAATTATTCTAAAATTATAGGTTGTTATATTCTAGTGACATTAAATAAATTACACCTTCAAAGTTTTAATTATAAGGTTCTATAATTAGAGCTTCATGTCATGGTAATAAAATATGATTTAGATTATAAAAAAGATAACTAATTGTTATGTCACTTATAGGGAACTATTTAATTAATAATTATATATTTCTAAGACCATGTTTGTATCATTATATGATACTTGTGTTTCCAAAAATATAAATTTATAGTTGATAAATACTTTCTGAATGAGATTTTATGTATTTATCTTCATTTTTCATGGGTTGAGAAAATTATTTACCATCATTGTAGAGAATACAAGATAACATAGTTACTTGATTTATATCTATACCATAGGAATAATTACATATTTTGATTTTTCATTGAGAAAATTTCCATCTTTTCTTCATCTAATATTCCATATGATAAATAACCATGAAAAGTTTTTTTCATGTCCCAAGGAATATAATTATACTTTAAATGATCATAAGATACATAAAATATTGAAAAGTCATTCCTCTAGTCTCTAGATATTTACTAAAATAGAAATAGTTAGCATAAGTTTTCAAATATGAATAAATATTCATACCCTAAACTAAAAAATCACTATAATAACATCCAAAGTCCATCTTAATATTATTTCATATATATATATATATATTTAAATATTTAAAAAATCAGGCAGAAAAAAATTGAACAAATAATATCAGAAAAATTTGTGCACATATTAATCAATGACCATCATAAATATTATCTCAAAATAATATCAATTTCTCATAAAATCATATAACATAAATTGAAATACTCTCATCCTAAATGCAACATAATATTTTAACTGATTCCATAAATATTTTGAATCAATTTAAATCCATAATAAAATAATATATACTTCAAAAAACTAACTCCACCCAAACAATTAATTTTTCTTTATCAATATAAATAATCTGTTTATCCCAAATAATCATCATTATCTCACCATAATGATCAAATTAATGGTTATATATCCATAAATCAATTTTTTTCTAAAAAAATCAGCAAATAACTAAATCATTTTCATGGTTGTCAGTACCATTATACCTATGATTGTAACTACATAAATAAAAACTATAAAATACCATTCATTAGTTATTTCATGTTTCCTATGACCATAATATCATTGAGAAAAAACTATTCAAACATAATTATTGAGTCAAAATACACAAAATCATTATAATTTCATCTTAAAATATTGGTATATCATAGGACCTTCTATAATGTAGGTGTTAGAACATAGATTTGGGCATTGGCCGAGATAATGACCAGGTTCCTATACATAAGATATTGACCTCTAAAAGGTACATTAGTTTTATGATTATAATGTCCACATAAATCATAAATAATCCTTAGAAATTATGTTCCATCATCCCTTTTTTTTCTACACATATGATATCTTCTCATTCCGTTTAATCATTTCCATTACTAATTTTTCCACTTACATGACATGTAGTAAAATGAATATTTTTCTCTATACTGTATTAATCAAATGAACATCCATGAAACTAAATGTTTCTCTTAGTGGTTATTTTAGGAAAATAATACATGATGAGGATTATAATCATATATTTATATATAATATTATTCACAAACCCAAGGGTTAAATTTCTATGTCCTATTTCATATTATTTTTTTAAGGACAATCATTACATTATATATCACAATCAACCATTTCTGGATTACTCCTGGTTCCATCCATTGACTAAAACTAAAAAGAAAAGTTTGTGAAAAAACAATAAGAGTTAGTAATCATGTAATCATGAATTCTTTTCATAGTATGTCTAAATCATGACACCTGATTTTCAATATATAGATCCTTAGAATTTTATTAGGTCATGCATGGTCATTATCTATTTAGATCCTTCATAATGGTTCATAATTAGAATTTTAATTAAACCAAGAATATCAAAGAAGCCTTTCTATCCAGGAGTGAAGTCTTAGTACCACATGTAATGCATTAGTGATTATCAATTTGATACCCAATTTCCCCTTTTAATGTCATTACCACTAGGTTTATCTTTTAAAAAAGCACATCGACTCCATAATATCCAGATATGGATATATTTCTAAGAATCCAAAACTCTATTTTTCACCATAAATAGTATTTAGTAATATATGCATGATTATATGAAGGGTTATGACATGTATTTGTAATAATAATCTCAAAAAATTTCTAAACCCCACTATGATAATAAATAAGGAGACATAATAAAAACATACATAAGCATTACATTATTTTACATCAATATTCGATAAAATAAGCATTATAAATTCCCAAAAATGATAATGTTTTAGTGTACTTTGAGACTAGGTACATAAAATTATATATTTTAATAATGGATATTAATTATCTCTAAAACTTTTCATAATAATAAAACACCTCTAGTCATATCATACTATTAACCTTCCATTAAAACTCATGGAGGGAAAACATAAGAAGGGATGAGTATAGATTCTTAGTAAGGGTAACAATTGAAGATATGAATCCATTATCATAAAAGCTAATAATGTTATGATAAAATGATCATAATATAAGAATCCCATACCTAATAAATTAAATATTTTCAATAATGAGTCATTTCAGGAGTACATTACATAAATAAAAGAAAAAAAATCACAATAGTGCTAAGTCATTATTGTTGAATCATGAGACATGAGATCATAACAAAAAATTATAATGAAAAACTATCATCATATTATAAATTACATAAAAATTATAAAGGGTGAAAAGGTCACTAATTACGATAGAGACATAAAATCAAGTCCTCAAATACACATATGGACATCGATCCTAGTCGACGCATAATCATATAGACAAGACACCGGGTCCAAAACAAATTGGACATGAAAATTGGTTCAAACATAACATAGAAATCACATAATTTATCCATATTAATCCAAATAAATTGAGAGATATAATAGATCATCATAACACATATTCATAATGCATTTATATGTATTCTAAATGATCATGAAAGTATATGTAATTTCATAAAAGGTTAACCTCTGAATAATAAAAATGGTTTCATTAATATATAAAAATAATAATAATAAACCATTAAGAAAATTATTAACAATAGTATCATAGGAACATATACCTAGTGAAGCATTTGTATCATCAAGGTATCTTATCATAGATGAAAAATATATTAAAATAAATACTCCAATATTTCTTGAGGGAAATACCCATTGCATTTTTAAATCAGTTATCGAAAACATTAAAAAGTCATGAAATTTAATGAAATCAATTTAATTGAATAGAAAACTAGGAAAATGTAATAGAATATGAAATAAAAATAGTAGTAATGATTTTTTGAGTAGTCGTTCCTGTGGAATATGTTAAAACGACAATCTTGTCCACACAAATAGTAAAAAGTAACTATTTTGGAGAATAATAAGAATATTTATTACAAACCATTTTATAAAAAATAAAACATAGGCAAAATTGTGATTTATCAATCATTGGTTAATTTTAAAAATATTATTGATTTTTTTTAAAATAATTTTTTTATATTTATGAAAATAATTCGATGGAAAACATTAAAAAAAATATTTTTAAAAGAAAGTTCCTTACCTATAACATACTTATATATTCTTAATACAAAAAGATAATAAATGTGAAAAAAAGAAATTAAATCATAAAATAACTACAGGAGAATAAAATATATCTATTTTTAAGGATATTAACAATACAATTTCTCTCAGTTGATTTTTTTCATAGATAGTCCCAAAATGGAATGAGATTATTACATAAACCCTTACATATTTTGTAACTTTCAAATCATAGCCCTATGGTTGAAATGACAAGAATTTTAACATTATATTTCATGATTTAAAAATGATTCATGATATAATATTTCAATAGGTTAGAATATAGAGCTCATTAATATAAATAAGTTCATAACAACAAACATGTCTCAACAAAATAATAATGAGACAAAGCATAATTAACATAAGAATCATCTTACATAATACGTGTTCAAATAATCTATATAATAATTTTATATTTCTTTCACACACATTTCAGAACAATATTTATGCATAAAATACTATGCATACTTAAATTTTCAATAGTCCTTTAATTAACAATTTCATCATTAGAATGAATATTCTATAAAAAACATGACCATTTTACATGCATATTTATTATCGATGGTTCCCATATGTTCACCTTTTCCAAGGTTTCATCATATATAGAATATTAATCAAGAAATAAATATCATATTTATTCATTATATAAAATTTTATAGTCATTTATATGCAGCAATGATGAAAAATTAATTGCATCTCTTCATAGAGACATTAGTTTATACCTAAGAATGAGTGACTAACAGAATGCAAAATGAATTTTTTTATTATGAAAAAGAAAAAGTTGTAGAAAGAGGGTGGAAAAAGTTTAGAAATGAATAAAATGATATAAAAATGGAATACCATAAGGTAATAGAGATACGTTATGTAGGTACAGAGACCATGTTCATGTAACTAATCAACTTCACTATATAGTCACCTTTCAAAGAAAGAAATCACACCATTGTCTACCACATGACAATTATGAAAAACATATATATATATCATACTATAAATTCTTATGAAAATATAGGATATATTATAATAAAAGGTGGAAATTATATCTATTTAATGAAACAAAATAGGTGATTCATATTCATTGTTGGACATGTAGATATTATTTGACCTATAAAAATTAATTCTAGAAATGCTTACTTGAGCCTGAACTTGATTTAAATTCCCATCCCTTAGAAAGATGAGAATTCCATAATATATAACAATATACAACCACGTACCATCCCACCACCTCACATAACCCCAAGTTGACATAACCTATTAGCATTTCTATTGAAACCCACCAAAGGAGGTGACCAGTATACCAACATACAATTCTACATAATCTACTTGAAATATAAAGGGAATAAGTGGGAAAATCTATGTTTTAAAGAATAAGGTAGGGAAGCCTCTATTTAATTATGGGGGGGGGGGGGTTATGAAGTGAATGTAGAATAAAAATAATCATTTCAAACACAATGTGGTAGGTGTGAAACATTTGGGGACAACTATATTTTGTGTATCAGAAATCACTAAACAACCATACACTAAAATAATTGAACAACCATGATCATTAACCCATCCATCTATTTTTCAACCATTAAAATAACAACACAAATGGTTCACAAAACCAAATAGAATGTTATTTACCCTAGGTATATCAAGAATAAATATTCCAAATCATCATTTCCAAAGAGGTTAAAGGCGAATTCAATGTAACAATTATTTCAATATATATATATATATATAGAATAATTTTAAATTAATTACCTTCCAATATTAAAATCATTATGAAAATAATGATTATTAGGGTTATAAATACATAAATCTATTTTTTTTGAAATAAATTTAGTCAATATTTTTATTATCCATGATTTCTATGATGCTATATGACGTATGAATCAGATATAGAAAGGGTGATAAAGTGGAAATAAAAAGGTGGAAGAATCAAGGAAATACATAGATAATCATAAACAAACTGAATTGAGGGGACAATTTCAATATTGTAAGCATCGAGAACTAAGTGTAGTAGTATGAGTAATTTTGCCTCTTTTCTAAAGGGTAAATCAAACATAGGGAATCCATGAAAATATAGGGGGTGCCAACCTAATTATTATTCCAAAAAGAAATATCACCCCTACCAATTATCCAATGTGAGATATCTTGGATAAAATATATAATACCATTAAGGACACAATAATTATTTTATACTAATATGTTATGGGTTCACTGATTCTTTTAAGATTGCTACCCCTTATCATGCTTTTTGATCCAATAGGGGGCACCTAGCTCAGTGATGGAAGAATTCATGACACATACCCAAATAAAAAATATTAAATTATGGTCTATATTTTAGATAACTTACTTTGGATCGCTAAAAACTAAAAAAATAAGCATTTGTATCTAATATAGTACACAATTAAGCAAAGAGATACGTACAACAAAAGAAATTAGTCCTCTATTCCAATTATTGACCCTTCATAGTTATCTTAAAAATTCCATCAAAATGATGAATATGAATTCTTTTAGTAGAAATGTGGGATCCATGATATTCCAAATGAAAATTGAATTTAGAGACCCTAAGAATCTCCCCAATAATCCTATAAATCATTTATGTGTATGCTTTTGAAATGAAAAATTTATTTTCTAGGGATTAATATGTTTCTCATTATTTTTAGTATAAGAATTAATAATTCATAGAAAACTATTTTTGAGTTTCTTCTAACATTGATAATGAAAATAATGTCATATTTAAAAAATGAATGAGATATTATTTTGGTTCCATACCAACCATTATATGGATAAAAATAAAACTAGATTTTTTTGACATTATGGTTTATACTCAAATAAACTTTACCTAGAATAAATTGTCTCAGTGAAATGGATTTCCCTAGTGGAGGAACCAATAGAGTTGAAAAAACCCAATATTCTGCAAATAAGAGAAATTATTTAACACAAAAACAAACAATTGGTCACAGAACAATTTAGTGAATCCAATGTTCCTCAAAATCATGACAATGAAACGTTATTCTGATACATCATATTAATTTTCAATGTCAACCTTAATCATTATATTGGACCCAGAAACCAATATTTCATGTTCTGTTATCACAGCCAAACCCATTCAGACATGCCATTGGATGTTATGTCGCTTGATAAAGCTATTATTTTCCTCATAAATAAAAGATTCTAAATAATTTGATAGTCTATTATTTTGAATGGACATATGAACATTGTAAGAGAAGTTTCATAAATTGATGGGTCTAAAATGATCAAACTCATTTCGATGGCTCACCTTTGGGGTAAAGACAAGAATAATATTTGAGAAAACTAGAGTTAGAGGGATCCTTTTACAAAATCATTAGTAGCATTAAAAACATATAATTTACCAAAATCCAATAGAGCATGGTGGATATAGAATTGGATTCAATGATGACCAGGAGAACCCTTATGATTAAGGTTATTAATAACCTCCTTAATTCTCACTTCATTATGAATAGGTTGAATGATCATGTTTTCCACTTTATAAATAATCATCTAGATATTACCAAAAATATTCATCATGTGTAGTATTATTTATTACAAAAATAAAAAATTATACCAAAACTATGAAAAGTTTGGGGAAATAATAATTCTCTAATGGGTCATTTAAATTATCATTTCTAGAATGAGAGCTATCCCCAATAGATAAATTGAACTTTACACTAATACTCTTCACTATAATGTTGGAATTCAAATAATTCATGTTTCTATCTTCATATATAATCCATTTTCTGTTGACTTATCCTTAGATAGTTGTTATTCTTCAAAAAATGTGTTATATAATAGATTTATATTTTTCAAAGAAGAATAAAATAATAATCATCCCAATAATCTTATAGGAACATATCATATTGAATTATTTTTCCAATAATACTTTCCAAAGTCAGTTCTAATGCATGTTAACCTATCTTCAATATAATGATATACTCATTAAGTATCCAAATATTTTTCTGAACACTATCTAAGGGATATCCCTAGAGAGGACCCATCCAAGAGGAGAGAAAAATCTATTTGAATCTGTTGTACTATATTCATCAATTATATTAAAATAATCCATTATCCTCAACCAACATTGATTGAAATTAATGTAATATAATTAAATGATACAAATGATAGAATTCAATAACTTTGAAAAATGAATTGGGAATAGAGTAAATTACACTCTGGCTACCCAAACTCCTATCCAGCCAATATCAAATTCTACTACAATAATTTTTTATTGCAAAAAGTTATCTTCATTCATGTAAATAAAAAATAAATACGATAATTTTTGAGAAATGAAATAACTGAAGTCACTCATAACACTTATTGAGTAAAAGAAAATCTCCATTATTTTCATCTTGATCCATTATTGTATGGAAATTACCCATAAAATCCATGAAGTAGACCTATGATTGAAGGATGATGGGGACTATGAAACAAGATCCATTTCCATATTAACGCATATAGAATAAATAATAGTCAGAATAAATAAAATTTTATGCCTATATACCATGATATTTATATGCTGGGATGATCCATATATAGAATATAAATTCATTGAAACCTAAAAAAAATCCAAATTTGAGAATTAATAGGATTTTTAGTTGAAACTTTTTACATAGATATTGACATAATATTTTTTTAATATCCCAAACATTTAATTTGGATTCAAAAATAAAATCAATAAAAATCGTATTGCTAATAATGGTATAGAGAAGAAATTTTATTTTTGTTGGTGACCAAATTCCCATGGTGTTCTATAATTGAGATAAAATCATAAAGAAGAGTGTAGAGGGGAGTGCAGGATGCTAAAAAAATTAATAGTAAATAGGGTTAACATATCCTTTATAATTTTATATACTCAGGTAACTAAGTTGGCGGGATTATGAGGAATTAGTTTTTTTATTTCAACCTATTTCAAGAGGGAGATGTTTAAAAAAGGTCAAAAATAAAAGTAGTGATAAGACAATATTAATTGGTATAAGGAACCAAATACGTCATTTGATGTGGAGAGGTTAAATAATAACGAATATAAGATACCTCCAGGCTGGTGAATGAATGTATGTATGAATCTCATGAAATTCCAGAATGGAATACACTTGATCATCAATGAGTAATTTAAGGATATGATCTTGAGGATAATAACACAATACAAAAAATCCACCATCTGGATTGGATTAAAACATAGATTCCATTTCATCTAAAACAATCATATTCATTTATGAATTTTTCCCCATATAGAGGTTCTTGAAGAATAGGGATAATTCATAAATTTTTTTTCTAGCAGAGAAGGTTCAAGAACTAGATCTATGGGAACTAGAGGCGAGACTCTATCAGAATATGAACTACAATCTTTTCAACGTTGTCCATTAGAGTCATGAAAAAAATATAATAGTAGACTCACTAGATTTATCAATATTACATACAAGGTGAGAAACATGTGAGGAACCTTTTATTATATATTTTTGAGTGAAAAAAATTTATTATTTAAACCTATATTTACTTCAAAAACAATCATAATGATTTTAAAAATTATAAATAGAGAAGAAACAATGAGATTTAAAATAAAAATAATATATTAAAAATTGTGAGGTTATTCCTAGAATGAAGGGTGATTTTATAGGGGGGAGGAGAATGAAATTACAATTAAAAAAATTCCACTGAGACATAACGTGTTCCATAATTGTAAAATGATTCACATCACCACATAGAGGTCATAGTTAACATAATAAAATGAGCAATCTTACTATTTTCTAAAAGGTAGTAAGTTAGAAGGTAGAAAATATCATATTATCTCGAAAGCACAATTATTTCATAAAAATCATATATAAATATTAAATCATTGAAAATAAATAATCATGATATATGGGTATTGTAACACCCTGAGATTTTTTGAATTATTATTTTTTTAAAAAAGTTTTTCTTTGATATTTTTTTTCACATGAAACTGGAAATAGTTATATATATATATATATATATATATATTAAAACATTAAGTCAAATATACCTTTCATACGACACCAACTTGTATTGTGCTATACGCAACACCAACATGCCTTGTTCTACTCACAATACAGACGTGGCTTGCGATACATGAAATACCGGTTTGGCGTGCACTTACACAATATTGACTTGGATTATGCTACATGGAACACTAACTTAGAGTACGTTACATGCAACACATATGTTTTTATGAAACCTCATTTCATTGTTATAATTATGTAAATGAGGTAACTATAACCATGATGTTAAACATAGTTATATTAATATTAATAACTAATTTTAAAAAATAATATTTATAATTTTTTTATATAGATAAAATATATTGGTAATGAAAGAGATTATTTTTGGTAAAGTCTATTTATTTTTAATAATATTGTTTTCTAAAATAAACAAATATTGAAAATAAAATTAATTTTAGACTCATTTATAAATTGAATATGTTCAAATAAACTTCATTTTTTAATTTATAATGTCCAATAAGATTATGGTGAATTTTTGGGATTTTTCTGAGAAACTTCATTTTTTGATAAATAGTGAAAAATATTGCTTTTTAGTTAAAAACAACATTTTCTTTTAAATAATTATTAATGTTAAATTATATTTTAAATTTGTTTTATTGAAAAATTTGATCAATTGTACATATTTTAATTTAATTTTTTTCATTATAATCAATTTAAATTAGAAATTGAATAAAAAAACTTAATAAACTTTTGAACTTCATTCTACTTTAAAAACCATAATTTCATCCCATCTATAAGATTAGAGTTAATATTATTTTTACTGAATATGTGAATTAAATTTATAAAAAACAATATAAACCATTTTAATAAGTATAATATTTAGAGTCTAATAATATGAACATAATTTTTTACCAAAAATATTAATAAATGTGATTAAAATTAATCACAGCAATTAAAGTCAAATTATGATTAATTAGGTACTAAACCTTAATCTTAGAGGCCCAAATGACTCATCCACTTGTCAAAAACCCAATTATTCCCATATATAGTCTATAACCCTTCCATTTTTTATTTAGTTTGGTTTTTATGACTTTTTTATGTAATAACATGTGTACATCTAACTGGTTTTCAAAAATTCCAAGTGAGTCGTTTTCCCTCTCTATAAAAGGCCACCACCTAACCTACATCCTAAAAAGTATATAACCTAATAGGTTAAACGAATAAATGACCAAAACAATTCCCTATAAATCCTCCCTTAATCCTACAATCATTCCATTGGGTAGAATGCAATTCGAGGAATCATTTTGGAAGCAATAATAAAGAGTTACCCGAATAAGAGGTAACGTCTTCTCTTAAGTAATTTTTTTATTTATTTTCTTTGTCCAAACCCTCCAATTTATTTTTCCAAGAATGTATAAAAATAATTTCCTAAATATACTAGGATTTTTTATGCTAATTTTTCTAACTACAATTACACACACAACCATCTAATGGATAACGAACATACTGTTTATGTGTATGGAAAACTGCCGCCTCACTAAACAATGACTATTCAATTTTCCTTACAACCTCTCACGGTGGGAATTATGATGGAATATATATTTATATATGTTATATATTATATTTATTATTTATATATGTCATTTTTGTGAACCTTCATCTAAATGATTAAATGTTTAATTTTTGAGATATTGTTTTTATAAAATTATTTTCAAGAAAAATGGTTTTCAAAACGTTTTTAAGCTTTTTTTATATTTTTTTCAAGAAAAATGGTTTTCAAAATGTTTTAAATATCCTTTAATAAGTTTTCAAGAAAAATTTGTTTCAAAACATTTTCAATCTTCTTTTATAAGTTTTCAAGGAAAATAGTTTTCAAAATGTTTTCAAGATGTATATATATGTTTTCAAAGTATTTTCAATGAAATTATTCTTAAATTATTTTCAATATTTATTTATAATATTTTAATGTGTGTTCAAGGAAAAAGGTTTTAATAAGATTTCAAGTATTATTTATAAGTATTAAATAAATTTTCTAGGAAAATGATTTTCAAATTTTTTTTGAATTTAAAATCGTTTTTTCATATAATAAAAGTTAATTTTTCAAGAAATATTTTTAAAATATAATTTAAAATTATTTTACATCTAATATTACATCTGTTGATGTTATTGATTTTCATTTATGAAATTATCTAATGGTTCCATTTATATTTTTACTATCAATGGTTTATGCTTAATGTCATTGTCTTTAAGAAATGTGTTTCTTCTTCACGGGTTATATGATTTTGAAATCCAGTTATTTTTCACGGGTTAAGTTTATGATGACATTATTAAGAAACCTATATTTTTACATGTGTTATGGTATGATCACATTTTTATAACACCCATAAAAATTTATGGGTTAGGATATGATTATTTTTTATCTCGTGGCATATGTATATATGATTTTATTATGAGATGGGTGGGACCTATGTCTCCCTCTAATTAATTGGGTAATGATTTATATCTCATGATATTGACTAATAAGATGTTAGGAATGAACCTTGACAACTAAGATAGTAATGGGAGTGAACCATGACTACCAATAGGGTATAAAAAGTGACACCATGATACTAATATGGCCATGGGAGTGAACCATGACTACAAATACGGTATGAGTACTGAACCCATACTACCAAGATAGTGTTGTAAATAATTCCTTGTGTACTATGGAAATCATATTATATGCTTATGTTCCTTCCACATTTCCATGTTTTATTCCCTTGTTTTTATTTCATGACATATTATATTTATTTTTATATGATTCATGTCATATGAACTTCCATTATTTATGCCATGATTCATGTATATGATCTTTGATACGTAGGGTATGATATTATATTTTCATGATCATGTTCTCATACAATTATGCTCATGATTATGCTTATATATATCTCTTGTTTATCCTTACTATGAATTTGAGATAACCCTTTTCTTATGTTTCCTTTCCCCTGCTTATGAAGAAGAGTTTTAGGTAGAAGTACCAATGGTTGAGATCTTTGTGGGAGATGTTGAAGATCATTCACTAAGATAAAATATTTTGTTTTGATTTTTACAAAGGCACTAATATATCATGGTTCCGAAGAATGTATTATTGTAATGTACTAAATGTTCATCTAAAATTGGGTAATATCGAAGTATGTTAATCCTAGGACGCTATATTTGGTGTCAAAGAAAAGGATTGGTCATCCTTTGGAAACTATGATGAGAAAACTTTAGTTAGATCCCAAGGTATATTTATAAGGATATATATAGGGATATATCTATGGATATGTATAAGTATGAGTCAAAATTTAAGGAAACTTCTTGAAATTGTAGTAATGGGTAGAGTGAGTGGTTACCTAGAAATAGAACCATGTCTGGATACTACAAGTGGATGTGGCTCTCGCACAGATGTACCTAGTGGTAAAAACTCCGACAAGATGTTTTGGGCCTAACTCAGGGTCATCTGGTAAATGAAAACGGGCCATGCTGCACACCTGGTTTGACAGACATGGGGGATATGCTTTGGAAATTCAAAAAACTCTTGCTAATGCATATTGAATGATATAAATATAAGTTGGATATGAATAACCTGGGATAAACCTATGGTTTAATTGATCATGGAATTGGTACTGATTTCAAAATCATATAATTAATTATTTTTATGACTATGTGGGTTTCTATAATAAATAGTAATGCTCACACTATGCGTTATGGTTTTTGTCAATGGAGAGAACTAGAAGGAACTTGGTTAGCATTTATTGTTTTAGATATGAAATGTATGGATATTATGTGAATAAATTTCCCCAGTGGAAATTTCATAAAGAGAATTTGGAAGGTGGTATGAGTTTTAGTTATAATTCTGAAGATAATGAGAATGCAAATGACATGTGAAAGTTATGTGATGTTTTTCCAGTATTGATTACATTTAATATAAGAATCATGAGTAGATTGAGGTTGAGGAACATTACATCATGATTCATATCACATATTATTGGAATGAGGTATTAAGGAATAAGTTGATGAAGCCTAAGTAATGGTTTATGAATAATAATTTATGAATAAAGTATTTATATTTTGGAATTCAGATATTATGTTATATGAATCATGAAATATATATGTATTTTCAATATAAGATTTCATTAAAGATTGAAAAGGACATGTTGAATGGTGATAAATATATAGAAATGTTATTTCATTGAAAGATGATATTTTGATTAGGCGAAGGTAACCCTTAATCAATTCCTAACATTGAGATAATGATGTTTGGATAAAGATATGCTGGATATAAATAAGTAAATCGGATGGTACTAATTACCTAATAAATGATTATTGATAATGTGTTCTGTGTCCCCAAGGATGAAGTTTACAACTTCTTGGATTTAAAGAATATATCCAGTAATCATTGTTATAAGGAATCATGCATGTTTTCCAAATGAATTTATGGTAATTAATGTTGTTACCATGTTTCAAGGGAATATACGAAGAGGGTATTCACATGTTTGGAATGTGACAACCAAATGGAACTTTGTGATATATGGAGGATCAATATTAATCCAATTTCATGAAATTATTTCCAAATTATTAAATTTTAATATTTCAGAATCATTATAAGGTTAAAAATTTATGGAATGTATAAGTTAAACTTCAGATGAATTCATTAATATTAAAGTGTTATCTCTCTATATGTGGATTTATACATATTGGATAGCATGTTCAAACTACTTTGTGTTGCTGATAACTGATGAAAAATCAAAAAAATACCATGGATCTCATGAGATGTTAGTACATCAGGAATGAAAAAAAACCGCCTCCCTTTTATATAGAGTCTAAGTGGATCAATGAACAACAAAGGGTGATGTTGTTCTAAAATCATGTAAGTATACCCTTACATAAAAATTCTTTGACTTTAGTATAAAGGATCTTGAAACCAAAAATGTAGTCTTATACCTACATTTAGGATTAATAAAATGGTCCCTTAGGTAATTGTAGATTTATGTATTTTTTATTTTTAATATTCTCCCTACCATGTTCTCTATTACACAATATTAGAGCATGATGGTAATATTTATTTTCTGTGTACTTGTTTTCACTTTATACCTATGTTCTCCTATGCGGGAATCTCATTATGAGTTACTTTGGGTAACCATTATGGTTTCAACTTTCCCATTTTAGGGATGTTTCAGTATTCTTTTTTTTTGAATGTGGGTATCTATGAATTAAAATTTCAAGTATTAATATTTTGATAACCTAGATGAATTTCAAGGGAGAAGTTCATTTTAAGGGGGTAGAATGTAACACCCCATATTTTTTAGATTTTTTTTTCCAAAATAATTTATCTTTTTGATATATTTCATTTGATATGACACAAGAAATAGTTATATATATATATATATGAAAACAATAAGTCAAAATTTCCTTTCTCATGATCCTGACGTGGCTTGCACTACACACAACAACAACTTGGCTTGCACTACATGTAATACTGACTTGGCTTGAATTACATGCATTACTAACTTGGGTTTCACTAAAACAAATACTCACCAGGATTCTGATAGAAACAATAATGGATTAGATTAGAATACATGAAATTCAGACTTGGGTTGTGCTGTCCACAACACCGACTTGACACATATTACACGCAACACAAATATTTCTACGAAACATCATTTTATTGTTATAATTGTTTAAATGAGAAAATTATAACCTAGAAATTAAAATTAGTTATATTTAATGTAATAATTAATTTTAAAATATTATTTATAAATGTTTTATATAGATTAAACATACTGGTAATGAATGATATGATTTTTGGTAAAGTACTTTTATGTTTAAAAATATTTTTTTCTAAAATATACCCATTTTGATGATAAAATTAATTTTGGACACATTTAGAAATTTAATTTGATAAAATAAAAACTATTATGAAATTTATAATGTATAAATTATCTTAGGGTGATTTTTTTTTGATTTTTTTAAGAAACATCATTTTTTTGATGAATAGTGAAATTATTATCTTTTTAGTTAAAAACGAACTATTCATTTTAATAATTAATAATTTAAATTATATTTTAAATTTGTTTTAAGGAAAAATTTGATCAATTATACATCCATTAATTCAATTTATGTCATTATAATCGATTTCACATTGAAATTGGATACATAAACCTAATAAAATTTTGAACTTTTTTCTACATTAGAAACATGCAATTTCATCCAGTCTGTGAGATTGGAATTAATCTTAATTTTTATTATTATGTGAATTGAATTTTGAAAATCATAAATACACCATTTTAATCATTATAATATATAGATTCTAATAATATGAACTTGATTTTTTACCAAAAAGATTAGTAAAACTGACTGAAAATTAATCATAGTGATTAAGGTCAAATTAAGCTTAATTAGGGACTAAACCTTAATCTTAGTTTCCCAAATAACCTATCCACTTGTATAAAACCCATTTAATGGACATAAAGTGTCCATATTACTTCCATTATTTATTATTTTGTTTTGGTATGAATTTTGTTAGATAAGAACATGTGTACACCTAACTTGTTTTAAAAAATTCCAAGTGAGCCTTTTTTCCTTCCCTATAAAAGGCCTCCACATATCCCACATCCTCACACCTATGAAACCACTTAGGTTGGAAAAATAAATAAAAAATAAAATTCCAAGAAATCACCTTCCTCTTATATCTTTTTCCTTGGGCCGAATCTATTCCAAGTAAGCCTTTTTTTCATAAACTAAAAGGAGTTTTCCGATTAAGTGGTAATATATTCTCTTAAGTTCTTCTCATTTATTTTCTTTCTAAAACCCTTCAAAATTATTTTCCCCAAGATTGTATAAAAACACCAATATCAGAAATTTACTAGAATTTTTTATGATAGTATTTCAACCTGCACTTTCACACAACTCTATCTAATGGATAACAAACATATTGTTTAGGTATATGACATACTACTACCTCACTAAACGATTATTGTTCAATTTTCCTTACCACCTCTCTTGGTGGAAATTATGATGGAAGCTATATTTATATATCTTATATAATATCTTTATTATTTATTTGATCTTTCATATTCATTTCTTTTCACATATCTTTTTACTTTCCATGTGGTGTTAATACGGTACATTTGTTTGAGGATGTGTGGACTACCACCATGTCAAAGAGATATGATTCGTTCATACAATACATAGATTGTACTAAGGATGGTTTTAGTGAATATATAGGAAATATATGATATCATAAATCTAATTTTATTATGATATATATATATATATACATATATTCATTTTACTTTCTTTTTTTCAGCATGACATTTAAAAGGAAATAGCATTCATGCCTACGTACGACCTACTGTCTTCATAATGAGTCTATTCTGTTTCAAATTTTATATTAAATAGATTATTATAATACAAATATACTAGATATACATGATATTTATTTCATATTATACATTATTAAATTAGGATATAAGTGTAAGGACCAACAATATAACAAATTAAGACACATATGAAGAACAAAGAGAATATTACCAAAATTGCAACCTTAACATATATTGGTTAACAAGTGGGTAATATAAGGACATAATAAAACCATATATGATATTAGATATAGAAATATTGTTATTGTAAAAAATTATAATAAATTTATATTTATTTTATAGGGTTTTTAATGAGTATGACGAGATTCAGATTTCATGTCAAATTTTATTTCTATGAGATACATGCTTTATTCAACACCCATTCCTTTTGTTTGGTGTGTATAATTATGATGGATATATTCTGTGATTTTTATAATTAAATTTATGGGTATTTATATCTCAATTTTATGATATTTATTTAATGGGTTTTATGTTTCAAATGATACCAAATCGATAAAACTGTTTTGTCTCAATTTGCCTTCTTTGAGACTCATGTTTAGTTATGCACTTGAATTATTTTTTGAGGTTTATATGATTAAATTTTACATATTATATCATGAATATCATAATTTTCATGATATTTTAAGATTTATTTAATTTCATTTTTCTTACATGGAGTGTTTGATCCCAAGTTACCGTGTTATATGATTTTATTAAAACAATTTTATCATTGTTCAAGATTGTTTATGTCTTAGCTTTCAGTGATGAAATATTATGATCCATTTCCCAAGAAAATCCATGAATTTTCATATCCTTTAGATAATAATAATATAATCATGCATTGGTACCATTTTTATGCTCTTTGGTACATAATATAGTTAAGAAAGTGTTGTTAAGAAATCCCAACATTAACGTCTCTTCGGTCGGAAATATGTCTTCTTTCAAAACAATGTTTTTGAAAAAGGGTTCCCAAGAATATTATTCTAATATCCTATGATCATTAAAATAATTTTTTACCATTTTTTCATTTTCTAAATTTGAAAGGAATCTTTTTTGTCACTTTTTGATCATGGAAATTTTCTATACATTTTACCATGGAAAAGGAATATTAATTTTACCTCATACAACATGTACGAATTTTCCCACCATCATTTTGTTGAAGCTTAAATTTCATATTTAAAGGGTTCATTTTTAGGAAATATTTTTTTGAAAATTATTTTAGAAAAATGGTTTTCAAAATGATTTAAAGCTCCTTTTATTAATTTTCAAGAAAAGTGGTTTTAAAAACGTTTTCAATATCCATTTATATGTTTTCATGAAAAATGATTTTCAAAATGTTTTCATGCTTCGCTTTTATGTTATCAAGAAAAATGTATTTCTAAAAATATTCAATCTCATTTTATATGTTTTCAAGAAAAATGGTTTTAAAACCATTTTTGGGATTCTTTTATAAGTTTTCAAGAAAACTGGGTTTCAAAAAATTTTCATGATTCTTTTATATGTTTTGACGAAAAATGGTTTTCAAAATGTTTTCAAGAAACTTTTATATGTTTTAAAGAAAAATGTATTCCGGATTTGATTATAAGTTCTTAAGGAAAATGGTTGCAAAATATTTTCAAGATTTATATATAAGTTTCTAGTATATTTCCAAATAAATGGTTTTCAGAATGTTTTCGATATTTCATTATATGATTTAAAACTATTTTCAAGTAAAATGGTTCTCAAATGATTCCAAGTATTCTTTATAATTTTTAAATATATTTTCTAGGAAAATTATTTTCAAATGGTTTTCTGTATTAAAAATATTTTCAAAGAAGAAATTTTATTTTACTCAAGAAACGTTTTTAAAAGATATTTCAAAATTATTTTACATCTTAGATGATATTTGTTGATGTTACTCATTCCCTTTTAAAAAATTCTCTAAGGGTTCCATTCATATTCTTAATATGAATGGGTTACGATTAACATCATGGTCTTTATGAAACCTATTTCTCTTTCATGGGTTATATTCTTTTGAAACCCACTTTTTTTGTGAGTTATTTTTATGATGAAATGATTATGAAACCATTATTTTTTCACAAGTTATGATATGATTACATGTTTATAATACCCATTTCATTTAATGGGTTATGATATGATTATTTTTTATTTGGTGGCAAATGTACGTATGATTTCATTATGAGATTGGTGGGACCTATATCTCCCTCCAACACATTGGGTAAAGATTTGTATCTCATGAGATAGACTAATATGGTATTGGAAATGAAACTTGACTACTAGATGGCCATGATATTGAACCATGAATACCAAGATGGTATGAGGAGTTAACTAATAAAACTAATATGACCATGTGTAACATCCCAACCCAACTCACAACTAATTCAGTGGTCGGACCAGTCGCCACATGACCTCAAGCGCGTCTCCCCATATTCCAGAGGCTGCCGACTAGCAACAATGGTCTGTGGATATTCATTGGGGAGACTATACACCCATATCAGAGATCAATAATAGACAATGAAAATATATAGCGAAAGTAGTCTAATAAATGATAAAGCACTGGAAGACAAATAATACTCATTTTATAAAAGTGTCCAATGACAATAATACAGCAGATGAATGCATGACATACTAATGATAAAAAATGGAAAACAATGAAAAAAAATAGTATGCTTTAAAATCCAATACAAAAATATAAATAATCACTACCACAAAATAGGTTTTCTGTAGCACCACCCTTTCACATCACTAAGAAAAAGCACTGATAAGGGGTTTTCCTTTTTCAGTGCTAATAAAAAGTGATGATAAAGGAAACTTTTAACATATCTAAAAAATATCTGTTAAATGTGACCCTTTATCATGGATTTTTTTAGCCTTGATAAAGGTATCCCCTTTATCAGTTCTTTTTTAGCGCTGTTAAAGGGACCCCCTTTGTCAGTGCTTTTTTATGTAATGCCGATAAAGGGGGGGATTTATC
The DNA here is from genome assembly GCA_963277665.1 of Viscum album. Taxonomy (NCBI): domain Eukaryota; kingdom Viridiplantae; phylum Streptophyta; class Magnoliopsida; order Santalales; family Viscaceae; genus Viscum; species Viscum album. The sequence continues at coordinate 878,479,820 of OY728136.1, forward strand.
AGCAATTTTTCCTAGTGCAGATAAAGTGTATATTTCAAAAAAAAAATAATGAAAAATAATATATTGATATAAAAGTATATTTATACTGATATAAATATAATATATATATTTTTTAAATATGTTTTAGATTTGTATAAGTAGACTATTGCATTTGATTTATAAGAAATTTAGTGAAAATGGAATTAAAAGTTTTTAAAAAATATTATCAAATAATAATTTTATAATTATAATTGACTAATAATCATTTAATAACAATTTTAATACACAAAAAATCAAAAAATAATAATAAATGATAATAAATAAGTTGAAAATGTAACTCAAACTTTAAGTGACCATAACTTTTGATCTGGATGTCCGTTTGAGCTCTACAACATATCAAATCAAAGACTGTGATGAGATCTACACTGAAGTGACTAAAGGGAACCTTTGATCTCATTTTTATTCCCTAAAAGGCCCATAAGGCCTTCAAACATGAGGTTTTAGTCGGGATACCCAGATTTTTTTAACATTTGATGGAATTTCAACCTCATTTAAGGGGGTATTTTTTTTCCATTTTTCAGTGGGGAATGAATTTATTTCAATTGATTACATTTATATTCATTTGATGGATTTTAAATATTATCATTTTTTAGAATTTACTATTATTTATAATCAAATATATAACAATATATACATATTTTTTATATATTCACACATAAAAATTTAATTTTATAAATAAATAATTAAACATATTTACATATAACATATATTTCCCAATATATAAGCATTTTCTAAATAAGAAACTAAAATCCATTTTATTTAAACTACAAATATATGAATATTAATATACCTATATAACGCGTGTGTGTGTGTGTGTATTTGCGTGCATCTGTATTGACAAATTGATATATATTATCTATATATTCTAAACATATGTATATACATATTAATATAAAATATTTGTAAATATATATAAATATGTATAATTATACCTACAGATATAGATAATATATATATATATATGTGTGTGTTTGTGTGTGTGTGTGTATGCATGTTGTGTATATGTATTTATTTATTTATTTACACACACATAAAAATACATATTTTATAAATGTATTTAAAGATGATCTTAAAAATATATATTAATATACAAATAAATGTATGGATAAAAAATATAACTAAATAGATATAAGTATATACCAATATACAAATAGATATATAAATATATAAATATTATTATTACATGTAAGTATGTATATATATATATATATTAATATATAAATATATAAATATAGGAATAAATAAATATATATGAATATATATATATATATTAATATATGAATAACTATAACTATATATATATAGATTGATATATCAACAGATCGAGAGCAAATCGAAATGGAGGAGTGGAAAAGTGTTAGGCACGCATGTGAGGGGTCCCGAGTTTGAATCTCGTGGTAGGCATGGGTGGTGTACGTGTGGGGAATAAGTCCTAGAACTATTGGGGGGAGGGTATGTGCACTATTAAAGGCCTTGGGTTTAGATGGGGCATGCGGGCTTGGGTGTTTTGGGGTGGGGCACTGTCGAAGCCCCTCCCAAAATTGAAGATTTTTTTTTTATTTTTTTTATTTTTTTTTAACTTTTATCAGAGTTATTTTTAGCTCTAATAAAAGACCCCTTTTATCAGTCATTTTTTAGCGCGAGTAAAAGGGGCCTTTAACAGCGCTTTTCTAAGCACTGATAAAAGCGACCCCTATCTTCTCCTCAATTAATAGCTCTTTTATAGTGCTGTTAATGCCCTTTTATATTGCTGATAAATGCTATATTTGAAGTAGTGAATGACTCAAAGCCCTGAGGGAGATCTCCTAGAGAATTATGAGCTTCTGCTCGGACCTCTGCTCATATACCCATATAATATACATACAACTCCAACTTGCAACCAAAGAGAATCTACTTGGGTACCCTAGTGCAGTGGTGGCCTGAGTAGGGTGTGAGATATAAATCTCAGTAAGCCAAGACCACTAGTGTATACCCCAAATCCATACATTTAATAAATATTTTAAACCATGTGAAAGCATTCATAAACAAAGTAACCATTATAATGTAACTATATACCCAAGTACCTGCTTTATCCCACAGCTGGTGTATGAACCTATTTTATACATTTTTCATGCATACACAATAGTCATTAAAAAATCATTTTCATTTATCTATTATTCAAACCTCATTATATTATGAAAGTCTTCATATTCGGTTTAAGCCCGACATCCCCCGTATTAGTCACTCATCACAGATGTCTCTAAAAACAATCTAAGTAATCAATGTAAAGACCAAGTCAAAGCTCGTGATTAGGATTTGATAACACATCATATGATATTCAATTTAATCTTTCATATACTATATCTGAGACCGTCCACTAATAAATAGTGATTTTCTCCTGGGTCTGTCCACTAACAATGATTCACCCAATCCATTGACAAGTTTGAACCCTTTCTCATATTCAATTCAAAAATCATAATGTCACAACAATTTTCATTAAACAATTAATTCATTTCATATATGAACAATTATACCCATAATCCAATGTCAATTAATGGGTGTAAACATCATGTATAGCTCCCTCGTGAATATTTAGAGCACCAGTCCTTGTCTCACAACCGATGGGTATTTGGAGCATCAGTCCATGTCATATAAAAGAATGTTTTCATGCAAGTTGGGTGTTGAAAACCATGTCTAGCACCCCGTGAGTATTTAGATCACCTGTCCCTGTCTCACAACCAATTTATCAATCAAATATATATATATTTATCATTGGTTTAGAGCACCATGTGTAACAACCCCAAAACCATCCTTTAATTAATTCATAAATCAATTAATTCATAAATCAACTAATTAAAAAATTTATTAATATAATATGTTAATTAATTAAACAACTAATTAACAACATAAATCCCCCATCAAATAATTATACAAATAAGTTACCATTCAACATCTCAATAGTTAATAATTAATTATCCCAAGTCATTTACAAGTATGAACCCATCCATTGAAATAGTGTTTCGTCCAGGAATTTAACAACTAATATGCACATTGTAAACATCTCATGTCAAACATGTTGAACAGGGCCCACATATTTTGTAGTCATCTCACATAGAATATCATGTTTTTAGACAAATATATCCTATAAAACATAAGGAATGGGTAAATAAACTCGCAACCAATGGTATATTTGGCCAAAAGTCATAACAACCAATCAATTCACAAATATAAATTAATGCACGAAAATTAATTAATTAAACAATTAATTAATTAATTCATATCTATTTTAGATCTCATAAATTAATTGAATATTCACCAATTATCGTGTAATAATTCGTCCATCCATTAATTATTACCAATTTCCAATTTATATTCTGAACATGTCAAAATATTCAATATTCCAAATATTCATTAAATGACATAAATTTACCAACCCATGACTTGATAATTAATTATTCAATTAATTACCCGATCACCCATCCTATCCCATTGAATCATCTAATTCACCAACTAATATATCATCATTTGAGTAATTAACATTTTGTGACATGGGTTAAAAAGAAACACCTAAGGGTGTCCAAGTCCATCGCCATTTAAGTCTCATTTACAATGAACACCCATGGGTGCTTCCTTCTTTACCATTTAATATTTAGGGAATAAACTCAACATATTTTCAGTAGCCAATAATACATGCCTAACACCAACACATAGTAATTTACTCATTTATCACTCGTGGAAAGAATCATTTAATAACATCAAAATTCATACATCAACATATCCTATATTAGCATCAACAGGGATACATACAAAAGCCAAACCTTAAGCAAGTAAGATAAGACATTACCACCAACCAATATTTTGTCTTTTAAAATCATTTAATAAAAATTTAGCAGTTTAAAAATCAAGGAAAATAATACTCACAAATTATTTAAAGATGAAAATAATTCATAAATAAAGTGATAGAGATTTGGGACCCTACCTTGGGGTGCCACCTTTTTAATTCTGTAACACTTTAATGTATTTGGTGGAAACCAGTCAACAACTAGTCCGTAGTCGTACGTGTTCACACCTTAATATACATACATATATATATATGTCAACATTTTCTATATTTATCAAAAATATTAAATATATTAAACCAGTACCCAGAGTCAAAGTAGTAATGATCCACGCACATCTAACTTAGTACCAGGGGCTCATAAAAATTAATAGATCTTAATTTAACCGGTGAAAAACTAAATATCCGGTTTAGAAGCTTACCCAAACCAATGACTTCAAAGGAAATAAATCCCATCCACCTCTCCCTTGGCAGAAGATGCCAGAACATGGGCCTACAGGTCCCTTGAAGAATCAGACTAAACCCATGTAGGAATCAGAAGAAAAACACCGCGGACAAAGAAGAGGTCACACCACAGGGGTCACGCACTGCTGCCAGGTGTCATCCTTGGTGGGTCGCACACTGCTAGGTCGCACCACGAGAGTCACGTGCTATTGTAGGTCATGCCGTAGGGAAGAGGTGACTCAACCAAGGAAGAAGCACTGCAGGTGGTCCAGAGGAAGAGGGCAGGGGGAGGAGCCCTGCATGCTGTAAGGGGAGTCTGAGGGGGGGGGGGATGCGTGCTCACCATTTTGGGGAATAAGGGGGATGATCCTCACCTTATTTCTTCCTCTTAAAATAAAAATAAAAATAAAAACAATAAAATAAAAAAAATCACAATTTAAATTATCATTAATATCATTTAAAATTCATTTTCATTGTCAAACCCAAAACCCCAAATGAATCATTAACAAAATGTTTCTTTGAAAAGACCAAAAGACACATTAAATTCTTTTAACATTTACTTAATTAAATAAACACAATAATAATAAGAACATAAATATTATTATAATTCCAAAATTCATTTATTTAAAACACAAAACCTGTAATTTATTACAATATCATTAATATGATATTAATCATAAAAACTCCAACCCATAACCTCCGTTTAATAATAAATGGAATTTTATTAATTTTGAAACTCTTCATTTAATTAAAACAGTTCTTTGATAAACCCAAAATCCACAGTAATTTCTTCAACCATCATTTAATTAATTCTTTATCATTCATTTAATTCAACAACCACAATAATAATAGTAATAAATTTATTATTATTATTATTAAAACATTAATTTAATTAAACACAATCACCTATATAATCTTAAATAATTAAAAAAAATAATTTATTAAAATAGGGTAAATTGAACGGGTTGGACTACAACCGTACACTACCCAGACAAATCCATTAAAGTTGACTTTTCTGGATGCAATGCTCCCAAGACTCATCGGGACACCCTCTAAAATTATCAGGTAACTACGCATGTTAAAAAAATGATACCTTTAGGTGTTAAAACACTAAGAATAAAATTCTGGACCATGGTTTAAAAACTGACTCGTCGATAAACCGAAAAAAAATCGAAAACCCTAATATTTTTAACTCGGTTAAAAAGCACGGGACTTTATAATCGACCGACATTAAAAACATCTCATCCTTGAGAAGCCATAAAAGCCCACTATTAAAACAACCTACATTCCAAGGTAATTTAATCTCATTAGAATTGATGTGTTCCATTCCCAACACCAAACACACCTTTATCCCTTCACAAGCCTAATAGCTAAGGCTTTAAAACCAGAGCAAAACTCACTTTTTAGCTTATACATCCAAACAAATCTTATATCTGAAGCCATTACATGGACCTAGTCAACTAAAATGGTTGAATCTTGATCAATAAATAGAACATGTTGCACAAGCTTCCCTTGAAAGACTTTGCAGACCCAAAACCCACATTCTCCCTTTATCTAATAATGTGCCTTTAAAACTATTCCAAAACCATCCGCATGTATGACTAATTCCTTAACCAACCTATAGTGATTTAAATACAACCGTGACCCAACACAAGTAAAGGAGTAGCCCAAAGAAACCACACATCCTGCGTACTACCTAGATAAGAACCACTCATCAAGCCCAACAACATTTAAACTGTAGTGTGGAATAAGACCAATGCTATCTTAGTGTCTCCATGATGAGGTCAAGATAGGGGACATTCTTGTTGTATTAATAAGATCACACTAAGAGAAAAACCATGGTCATTAAGAAGATCAGTCAAACTATTAATGGGAAACTCTGTTCTAAAAGCTCGACATATCCTACTAACACATTTACCAAAAATGTCGCGACACAACCCACTTTCGGATTGTCCATGACGTCGCAAGAAAATAACATCCACTCACTAGTTCACTATTTTATAACACATTAATGCTTGTATATGACGTTCCTCAAACCACGATCACCACATCAAATATTGATCATAAAAGAGATAACATAAACCTATCGACATGCCATAACAACTGATTCCCAAGAAGTCATCTTGAGCAGTGGGAAGACCTTAAATTAATGGCCTAGAACACTATAAGGGTACTACCTACCACATGGTATCCCCATACAAAGAATAAAAATTAACCCTCTCTTAGTCACACAAAATTGAAATCACAAGATTCAAAATATTCCTTTTCATTTTATCCATTTTAATTAATTCATTTCGACCTTTCAACATTTGAATTAATTTCAAAAAACACCCAAGTAATTTTTTCATAACAAGTCACCTAGTTTACAAAACAACTCTTTACGGAAAAATAGGCGTGTTGTCACAAAAATTAACTCTATTCATTTAACATTCAGTGTTATTCAAATTTGAACAGGAAATTTAGCATCTAAATTTCTTTTACCAAGAAGGAGACCTCTGGGGGTCCCATTTATTCAATCCAGGTTCTTAAAAAAGCAACCCAACAATAGTTTATTTCAATAAAAACATAGAAGATTTACATTTATAAACATTTTTAAACATACTATGGTTATGAAAGGTTCAAACACATGGGTGGCCATCAACCAATTGATAAGGTTCCCATACACCTTATCGCTAGAATTTGGCTCCGATTTATCACAGTCAACATTCATTTAACATTTTATCTTTAGCAGCCCATTCATATATCCAAAAATCTCTATCATGTTAGTATAATAAGTAACACAATATCATGCTATAAAAAACAATCATGGCACAAAAAAATTCTAAAAATTGAGGTAGTATGGCATATATTCACTTAAGCGTGTTAAATATGTGACCAAAACATGCTATCTAAAGAGGCATGCTAAAGTAGATCAAAATACGACATTACACCCAAGGAACAAAATCCAAATTAATGGGAATCCTACTAACACAACTACATGGAATGTTATATACATGACATGTGATTGTCTGATTTCCTAAGATGATACATGTATGAAACATCCTTTCCATATCAGGACAAGACAATTATTTTTTTAAAAAAAATTCTCAAAATCAATAAGCAATGGAAAATACACCAATCAATCAAGGTGAAATCATATAAATGTAACCTCTAATAGTATAAATATGAATTCCCATCCCTGGAAACTTGGTCATTTCCCATACATTGGGTGATCAGTCCCAAGAAAGACTATTAACTCAAATGCCGACACATCCCTGGTCTCCTGTCTACCAACCCCAAAACAGCAAGACCAAGGAAAAGAAACCCTCTGATACCAAATTTTAATGTCCTGACCATCTCAATAAGTATTCCTTATCATAGGTTCATAAAATAACTAATCATTTAATTGATATCGATTTAGTACAACTAAAAAATCCATATATAAATATTATAGCTTATGAGATGAATATTCATTTCACATCATCATGATCCATTCCAGAACCATAATGGTTTAGTGTGTTTGGAAACATAGATACATAAACAATAGGTTAATTAATGATCTATATCATATCCCATTTTGTTAATCACAACTATCACCATTATTAGAAATATCCTACATAAAACTATTATTCATATCCCAGTGAAATGCTTCATAATAATTGGTGACGTTAGATTCTCAACATGTCCGAAAAAGGGATTTATCAGTAATCATTTAAGAGAAATTTTAACATAAGGTTATGATATAATAATATCATCATCTAAAACATATGACCTATAATTCATATATCATTATCATCGAGTCATTGCATAATGAATGGTACTTTATAATACATGAGTCATTAAACAATAAAAAACATGCCCCATGAGAGCATTACATTGGCAATAATTTTTTTTATAAAAGAGTGGAATGTGGTGCAGAATAATCATAATCATATATTTATTATTTCAATGATACCCAATAACACATTGATCACATGTTATCCATGTTCTTCCACTCATGTACCAGAAATTGTCTTGGTATAATGTAATAGACCAAAATGGGTCCACTAAACCATCCACCGAAGCAAGTTTTTACATGGTGAGGTATAAAAATACAACAAAAAAATTATTGAATATAACGAAAACAAGGAATACAACCAAATTATAATCTAGAAGTAGGATATAAAATAAGATATTTGAGACATACAAAGGAATGCTACACTGGAAAAACTAAGAAAAATATAGAAGAACAGACTAAACAAGTCATTATGTGACCATTTTCAGCACGAAACCATCCCATTAAGAAGGTGATAGATGAAAATAGAACACGGCATGGTACATGATACCCATTCATTTCATTGTGTTACAAAAAACAAGGTCTATAATTTCCCAAAATAAAAATTGGGGTGTCAGTTAGATAATGTTTTCTAGTAAACCCATATGTTCGGATTTTGTGTGGATATATGTAGAAATATATTGTATATTCCATGTGATTTATAATTCAATCCACCAACATAGAGAACTATGTGATGAAACTCATATTTTAATATGGAGATTGTTTTCCTCGCATCCTAATGACTAGGATGCATCATTAGAGACCCACAATTCCTTACTCTCTCTTCAATGCGAGTATATATGCATAGTTTGAGATGGAAAAATTTTATTTAGAGAACTAGGTGATAGAAAAAGTCTCTTTGGATGGGATTTTATTTGACTGTGCTATGGGGAAGTGGACCATGTTTCTTAGTAAGGGATATGATATGACTGTGTTAGGAAGAGGCATATTGAGGGGGTCATTAATTGTAGGATGAGGGAATGAGTTTTATGTCATTCATGTTTATGATACCCTACTACTCTAATTATTGAAGTGTTTTTGATGTGATGGACTTGGTGTCTTTGTGAGAGATGAATTGTGACTATTCTATGTGTTGTTGTATTAGATGTTTGTGGGCATGACGTGATGTGATTGTGCTTGTGGGGCACTAGTATATTTTATTCAAAAAAGATGTGAATTCTAGGAAATATGATGTTGGGGTTTGTGGGTGGAAAATTAAATGGAAAGTGGAATGGGTACCCTTTATTTATATGATTTTTATTATGTTATTATACTTGGATTAAATTATTTGGTGAGCATGCCTTAGTGATGATGGGATGGATAGTTGGCCTTTTTAGGGGATTTTGGTTATGCTATTTTATCATGGGTGTATTAGTATAATTCTTTCCTTTGTGAATGATATAGTTTGGGTTACCTATAGAGTTTATTTATATTCTCACTAGATGTATGTAGACTAATTTTAATATTTTGAAGATTATTAAGTAGATCATTCAAGATAGTACTATCTTAGAACATATTGGACATTTTGTGTTTCTCTTCATTAGATTTACTTTTGGAGTCTTTTATTTGTACCTATTTTATTTATACATTCAATGGGGGATGGTTTTTGTTTTATTTTATATAATGTTATAGAGTTTCGTTTTCTTTATTTATCTTATCTCAAATTCATTAATTATTATATAATATAATGTTTTAAATTTCATTATATTTTTACACCCTTGGTGAAAGTATCTAACCAGGGCCTACTAGAGGCAGGATACGTTAGTGAATTATCTCTCTGACCTCATTGAAGTATCTTTGGAATGTGGGCGTCATGATAGAGTAGTGTAGAGGCTGATGGTTGAAATATAAGATGAATTTTAGAGATAATAATAGTGAGGAATACATGTGATGTTATGGAAACAGTTCAAATTGATTTTGGTTCGAGAAAAAAGACATGGAGACAGGCTAAAAAATTGGATATTATCCCATAGTGATCAATTTAACAAACATTGATATTACTAAATGACACAGTTAAGTGGACCTATTTGTATGGTGGAGTCCTATTAAAGGTTCATGCATCATGATTAGTTATTTTCCTATTTTAGATGGATTGTTTTGGGAATGTTATAATGAATAAAGATAACTAAAATGTATCTAACTAAAATTCCAAACATCTTGGATAAAGAAATTATTTTGCGGTTTATACCTGTGGCTCATAGACATCATCCCCATGTGCCTCAGGTGGTTGATGTTCAATATGCTAATCTAGTTGATCATTATAGGGTTTATCCAATAGGGGATGATGAGGCTTGAAAGTGGGAGTCTTGTAAATTTCATGGGTAGGATTTAGGGAAGTGAAATGATAATGTTTTGGATGTAGAGATAAAGAGTTAGCAGGAGGAGATCGAGATTGCTTTCAGTTTGATTCAGACCCTAGTGGGAAACTGGGTCCCATTTTCTGTTTTTTAGGTGTGGTGAGATGTGAATTAGTAGTGAATGTAGTTCCTGGGTGAGTGGAAGGAGGTAGATATTTTATGGGTCGATATTCAGAAATTTTTTTAGGAAGAGTTCCTTTCATCGACTATGAATTCTGTTCAGAGGCGTGATATTCTTTCTCTTCATAAGGAGAGTATTTTAGTGTGGTAGTTGGTAATCCAACTCAAGTACCTTCGGGAAATTTACCTAGATCGTTTTAAATGAGGTGTCTTGTATATGACATCTTGAGGAGGCACTCATTCCATCTATCTAGTATATTGTTACTCATTTTATGCATCCAACTGATCAAGAGGTACAAAAGAGGGAAGAGGTGATTAAGTGGATTAAATCTTTAGGATGTTTTCTATGAGAGGGGAATAATAATATTTCACCAATGAATAGGGTTATCAGCGGTAGGTATAAGGAACCATGACATTCGAGGTTGCGACCAGTGGAAAGTCGACATCAGTAGCATCCCATCCAGACTTCTCAAGCTGGTGGCTTCTGTTATTTTTCTATGGATATTAGGATAGTGTGTTATATCTATGGGTTTCCTAGGAATATACAAAATCATTTCCCGGTTTTTCATTGATAATAGTTTGGTGGAGGAAGTTAGATTTTGAACTCGCCTCAAAAACAGTTTCTAATGAGACCATTTCAGTACCATGGGAAGTAGGTTTGTGATCCATAGAGTGGAGATGAGTGGGTGGAGTATGACCTTAGGATGTTACTCATGTTCAAGGACGTCAAACTAAATGTATTTAGATAGGTGGTCACCATTAGATAAGTAAAGTTGCTGGGTGTGGCCAGTTATATGTAATAGAGGCAACATCGCTAGAGGGGATGCCAATCATTTGAGGTGTGATCAGTTTTTTGTATAGCCTTATTTTCTCCATGTTTTATTCAGTGTATCTACACTAATTTGTTTCACCTATTATAGTCCATTCTTTGAGGGAGCATATATAGAGGTTTCTCATGCACATGGTGTTGAACACACCATATAGATGCTAGGCTAGCTTGTTTGATGTGTGTCAGTGGTTTAGAACGATGATGGGGCCACGTCAGTCTTTTGGGGATATTTTAGTTCTATGGATGAATCCAAAAAATATCATTCATAGAACCAATTGGTTTTATTATTTACATGTTATTTTAAACTACTTCTTTAGGAGAGTCTTGTTCTCAAATGTCGATAACTAGTGTGTGGTTTTCAACAGTGAGTGGGGGTTTTGTAGTATATATATTGACATGTGGAAGAACTTATTTATTTGATTTATGATTTTTTAGTAGAATAAGTGTAAATTGGGATAGTATAAGTCCCCATGGTTGTTTTAGGATTTCAGTATGTTTTCATCATGGAGGTTGTGATGATACCCACTCGACATTGGGTTGAGTTTGGGATAGTCTTAAAAAATAGTTTTTCTCCGTTGTTGATAGCTCCTCATCAGATCGAACACTCTATATAGTGATCCTGAATTATCATACGTATCTTTTAAATGATGTATTATCAAAATTTATTACATTACACAAACATATTCTTGAGGATCTGAAAGGAAATGTGGCATTCAAAGCATGAGAAGACAAAAAACTAGTTCATAGGTAAATAATATCATCTCTCACTATGTAAATCATAAGTATATCCCTTCATAGACATATCATACATAATAAATTTCACCATTTACTTAGAAAAGGAAACATAACAAAGCATTATAGTAGATGCTCATTAAAGGTATATAGGAGAGATATATAACAAAAACCTGAAAATAAGGGTATGAGAATATGAGTATAACATTTGAAAATAACAACATGTATATAAAATATCATTATATTGAAACATGGAATAAATACTGGGAGTTCATAAGGAATTGATCATAAAAGAATCGAAGAACACGATCCACGAGATAAAAACATTGGAACGTTCAATAAATTTTTGGCATACAAATACACCTAGAAAATAATTTCCATAGTAGTTAGGGATCACTATCACAACTATCTTATGGGAATGGTTTAAATCCATAGACCATCATAGTAGCCATGTTTCACTCCCAACACCATCATAATGGAAAAAGTACCTAACTAAATTGGGATCAATCTTCATTACAGTCATGTCTATATCAGGTGCTATAAATCATTACCCAATATATTAGAGGAAGATTTAGGTTCCCCCAATCACATAATGAAAACCATACATATGTGTTCCAAAAGATCATAAAATATTCATCATATCATAACCCATTAAATGAAATGGGTTTCATAAACATTTAATCATATCATAACATGTGGAAAATATACAGGTTTTATAATCATTTTATTGTTTCATTACAACATAACGCATGGAAAAAGTGGGTATTAAATGAATCTTACCATGGTATAACCCATGGATGAGAAATAAGGTTAAAAAAAATCTTTTCATCATAAACCATTTAGATAAATAATTATAATGGTATCATTGGTTCATATATTGAGAAATGAATAAGTTAAATCCAAGGATTTTATCTTAGATAGAGAATGATTTTGAAATATCAAGTGGAACATTTCTGGAGGAAAGTTACATTTCATTACAAATCAATTTTTAAAAATTAAAATTTAGAAAATATTACGGAAATACTTTTCTATGAAAATATCCATGAAATTTTAATAATAATTCATTAAAAATATTTTAAAACATTTCTTGAGAAAATATCCTTTCCAAATTGAAAAATACATTTTTTTAAAACATAAATCATTTTAAAAATCTTTTTCCATGAAAATAACATATAAAAATAATGGGAAGCTTGAAATATTTGACTGGTCAAAATAGTGTGAAATACTATTCATGTATCACATGTGAAAATCAAGGTTTATTTTCACATTTTTTTGTAAAATACATATGTAAATTGATTGTAAAATGAAATGAATATTCATTTAAAAACATATTTAAAAAAGTTAATCTTGGTTTAAAATTTATTTAATAAATCACTGAAAGATGTTTTTTAAAAAAATTAACACATTTTTAAAAAACATGGTTTTCGAAGAAAAATATTTTTCTATCATAGATTGAAATAATTTTTATTTATATTAAAAAAATTATATAGAACACTTCATTACATTGAAATTTGTTGTCATGGGTGCTCTAAAATTATGTGGGTTTTTTGTGTACTTAGGTGCAACAGAGTGGTTGACCACGACCATATCTCAAAGGAAGAAGTAATTGAAACAAAATATTAAAGGTATTTTGAAAACAAAACGACATAAAAAAAAATAAAATTATCAAAATTATGGGGTTTTTTAATTTATAAAACTAGATGATGTATGATAGAAGAAGATTGTATTTTTTTCCTTTTGAAATTTTATTGATAACATGCAATGAGATATTTATTTTAAAAAATAATTTTAGAAGGTGTAATAGATATTAATATACCTTTTCAATTACATATTAGTAAATTCAATATAAAATAAAATATTTTTATTTATGATCAAGTATATTTTAACCCTTGAATTATACAATAGTTAACTTAACCGAAAAGATCAAATTAATTAAACCCTAGGCTATATTCAGAACACGAAATCATAAAACCCTACATTGATTGTCATTTTATGGATATCTTATGATCATTGATAAAGTAGGGAACATGACCATTTATAAATGAGGATTAATTGAGCTTTTGGATTTTATTTGAACTATACAAATTTATCCCATGTTGTTTCACTTTTCTAATTAACATCACGCTCTCAAAATTCACACATTAGTCGATATCCGGTGTTTTTTGTTAATTGTTTAAATAAATGTATAAATTCATTTATTTCTAAGATAAACTTCATAGATCATGTTATAAGAATTAATGTATCTAATTTATTCAAAAAAAAAAGAATAAGGTTATTTATAGATTTATTACTAAGAAAAACTACTTTTCCATGGGCACTGTAGTCATAATAGAAATAAACTGCATTCAATAAGGATTAAAAGGTTATAAAAAATCACATTTATAATCATGATTTACAAAAAAAAAATTGGAAAAATAATGAATACGTTAATTGAAAACAATATAAAAAATAGAAGAGAAATGATATTTTGTTATAAAATCTCAAACATTACAATGTGGTGGAGAAGAAGAAGGCTTTTTTGAAGGGATCATTTCTTCAAGGGATACCCCAAATTCAATTCATGGATAATTGTAGTGCAACCACTTATCTACTACCCTAAACTTCCTAATGTATTGAAAATTACCTCTAAATGATGAAAACCAACATTTATAGAGTATAGGTGTGTCTAGGGTCTCAATACTTTTTATGTGTGAATGATAAATTTGGCCAAATATTTTAATCAATAGTTTACTGAATTGTTATCCTCCATAAAAAGAACAAGATATAATTCAATAAGGATTATTTTTGAGGAATTGGTTCTTTTATATACTGTCAAAAAATGAGCTCAATCCATTTCTAGTTGTAGGAGATATAGCCCAAAAGGTGGCGCTTTTTCCAATCTGGTGATTGGAGTTTATATTTTAATTCATAACCCATTTACAATAATGAAATTCATGATCCATCTTTTAGGATCTAAATAATTTTTTTTATAAAATTACGATTTAAATTGTTCTAAATTTTTTTATTCTCTTGTAATCTAAATAACAATTTATATTACTAAAATACAAGAGTTTACTATAAATCGTCAAAATTTGAATTTTAATCATATTGGGAAATGAATGATATAATCCCAAATATTCCAAACAACATATTTAACAAAATTTGAGGAAATTATCACATTTATTATCAATATTTTTTTCAATTTTTTTATCAACTCCCACACACTTATTGTTTTTTCCTCATGGGAAAACCTCATATTATGTAACCTAGAAAATAATGATAGGATATGTGTTTTTTTCCAAATCCATAGTAAAAATATTGAAAATTATGAATCTTATGAATAAGAAAATATCAATAAATTTTAAAGTCCTTAAATCATAATGTTTATCAAAACAATATCTGGTGTGATTAATGATAATAATCATAGAAAAACATTTTACGGATCTACTATGACATTAATTTCCCACATGTGTGTGTACCAACCATTTCAATATCATATATACAAATTTTTTTCATTTTATCCAGATTAAGTAAAATTTTTCTTTTCACCTGGTTTAATTCCACTAAACATTTTATATATTCATTTTTAATAAAATTACAAGATACCCTCAGTTAAGCATCTATGAAAGTTTATCCTTAATCCCTCGACCAAGATATCCACATATCTTTTACATTTCATCACTCACCTATTTATTAAAATATTCATTTTTTTCTTTTTATTTATTTTAAGGGTGTACAATGGTAGGATATTGGTTACACATGTATAGGTCAATTCAGTAAAGTAATTAAAATTATTGGAAGTAAAATGAAAACATATATCAACTATTGGTCTAAGATGAATTTTTTTTACCTATATTTTATGTACCTCCAATTGAGTATGAAATATTTCATAATTCATGGTTCTATAAATAGTTATGTTGTGAAACTAATGAGATTTTTATTTTATAATCAAATAACACAAAGAATGGTGTAAAAATATCAATGGTTTTATAATGAAAAAACCAATAATATCATTGATTAATTCTATAAAGAAAAATAAACTTATAATGATGAAATATTTCTCATGATCATCATGATACCAATGAATTTTGAAAGCATAAATTTTTCTATATGTTTAACATTTAATGATCATGTTAAATGGTGTTTTTATGTTTTTTTTCAAAATTAACACAAAATAAATATACAAATACACAGAACTAAAAAAACTAAAGATTCTACACAACAATGTTGTCCCCTACCAAACATATAAAATATTACATTTTATGCATTGTAAACCAAAGAGGAAATAAATAAATATGAAATGTAGAATTGAATTTTTGATAAATAATATAAAAGATACAAGGCAAGGGAAAATATGATAATTTTAAGTGATGGAGAGATCATAGAGTGAGAACGCATCATATTCATGGGTGGGGAATCAGTCAATATACTTCATCAAGAATAGCCTATTTACTATAAATATTCCTCATGTAGGCTCTTGATTGATATCCATTACACCACAAGGAATACCATTTTATTTATTATGAGGATCTAACCATTTGGAGTAGAACTTACAAGAAATCAACATCAATCATGAACTATAAAGGTGTGTGTTCTATCATAGACACAAATCTCTTTATGGATCATTATATCATGGGATATATTTTATCATTCCTAGTAGATCCTTTATTTCTAAAATTATTACCATAAAATATCATCATTCAGTTGAATATGTAGATTTATTTTAATTCTATCATGGGTGAAATCCATGATTATTTTCTATATAGGCAAATATTTCCAATTCTCAACCTCTATGGGAAGATGACATGATTTACCAAAAACTATATGGTAAAGGGACATACAAATAAGAGTTTTGATTTTAGTTCTATAAGACCAATGAGAATCATCAAATAACATTCTCATATCCTTCATATTTGGATGTACTATTTTCTATAATATACGATTCAACTCATGATTTGAAACATCAACCTAATTTTTTTTTGGGGTTGGTATGGTGTTGATGTATTATGTCTCACCTTATACATTTGATGGAGGGAAGTAAAATTAATACTACAGAAGTGTGTCCCCTGGTCACTAATGGTAAACTTGGTACTCCAAACATAAAAAAATTTGATCCATGAATAAATCCATGAAATCATGAGAATCCTCAGTCCGGGTTCCCTTAGCCTCCACCAATTTACAATCACAATAAATAGTCATAGGAATATAAAAAGAACACAAATTAGGTTGAAAACAGAATAATAATATATATTTCATATATATCAAAAATATAATAAAATAAAATGGGTTGTTTGGGCATCTCATGTCTCATCAAAATAATTTCATTTTGTTTCCAAATATAGCATGAATAAAAAACACAACGATATAATGAAATAGGAAATGATAATAAAATCTAGTTTAAATGACATTAATATTCATACATTTGGGTAAAAAGTGTCCAACACATGAATGTGTATGAAAAAATTCAAAAAAGAATCAAAATCAGGATCAATAACACATCCCTTAAAGACTTGGTTACTATAAATTCAGCAAAGGTAAGGATTATCTGAGACATAAAAACTAGATTCAAATATTAATTTTTTAAATTGGTGTTTTTTAGGTTTGTATTCATTTCAATGGAATCCATGAAATTCACTAAATCCACATACCATGGATGTCTATCATAGATGAAATAGAGATGATAAAGTGAAAGATTATCCTGAGGTGGTACCTAGCTTGAAGTATCATACTTAAACATGTCAGTGATCCTGCCCATGTAATTAGCCAATAAGTTCTATGAATCCCATTATTGTACATTATAAAAATTATAAACTCCTAAAAAGGCTCATCCAATAACGAAGTTGGGTATTTTCATATATATTTTTAGGAGGTACCTCAATCTACATGATCCGTGAAAAAAAACATTAGATACTAATAAATAATTTTTTATTTTTTCTAAAAAAATATAAGGGAAATAAAACCATTTTCCATTTCAGTATAATTTTCATGGGATAAATCCAAAGTCTATGATGCATAATCAACCAAATCATACCTCCCTTACAACATCTGAGATAATACCACTCCATTTGAAAATATTGAATCATAACACATAGGATCAAACAAAAGCTCCCACCATGGTGGATGTATTTTTGGAAGCGTGGTAAGCCACATCTTTAGATCATCAAATGCTACTCTGAAATAATCATCAAAAAAGGAGTCAATATCTTTTTGAATAAATAGAGATAAGGGTATAGATATAATACTAAAATATATGATGAATTGTTGATGAAAACCAAAATTTTCAATGTATGTTATAACACGACAGACCCATAAAGGATATGATAAGGATGAAATAATGTCTACCTTATATATGTCAACCGCAATTCTAGGTAACAAGACTACATGACCTAATAAAGTTCCTTTATATCCCATTATATAACATTTATTAGAGTTCAAAAACAAATTTTAATCAATATTGTAATGCAACACATTACTTAAACACAAGAGAAACTCATATATTGAGGAACCATACACAGAAAAATAAACCAAAAATACATCCATAAAATTCTCTGTTAAATATGAAAATATACTCACCATGCATCTATGGAAGGTTCCTGGGGAATTAAAATATCCATATAGAATCCTTTGGTACGTAAATGTTTCAAAAGGGTAGTCGAATAAAAAATTATACTTGTCCTCTACTACAATGGGAACCCGAAAACAGTCAAAGAAACCATAAAATAAGTAACATCGTTTCTTAACTACAAGCCACACAAGTATCTGATAAATTAAATTAAGTTTAAAATGGTCATGTAAAGTGAATTGATTTAGTTTTCAATACTATATTAATATTCAAAAACTATGTTTTACTCTCAGAGGAACAAGAACATCATTATATTTATTTATAAATTTGATCCCAGATTTATTCGGTACTTTTTAGATAGGGTTGAACCAGTAATATTTTGAAATGAGGTATATGATAAATACCTCAAGAAAATTTTCCTCCTCTTTATTCACAACTTCTAATAGTGTGTGGTTAGTTCTCTTTTATAGAAAACTAATCAGTTTGGCCTCGTCCTCTGAAAGAATCCAATTCATTAAAATATAAGGGTTAATACTTATAATGTATGCAATTATCTACTAAATATTACAAATATTCTACCTTAAATGATTTAAAAGTTACGTCTCTTATTCACGAAGGAGATTATTTTAAATTATTACATGTAAATGATCTTCATTCAATAGTTTTGAATATTTTATGTTTGGTTTAAATGGATTGATTCCTAGTTTGTGGGGTGTTTTTACTGATGGAAATCATATGGGAACTGATATATGTGAACAATTAATGTCAAATTCTAAATCAACATAATTAAATAATGAATAAAACTAATATGAAAATTTAAAATCCATATCATAATATAAAAGTACATGCTCAAAATCCAAATAAATAATCCAAAAAAATCATAAATGACTATAGTTTGATCAATAGAAATAGTTTTCACTGTATATTGTGAAATAAAACAAAAAAACAATCATCTATATATCTATATTAATGGAATGATCCCCATTTTTAATGGATTTAAAATCAATATTTGGAGATTCACTACATGATGTGTTAGAATAGGGGCTGTATAAAAAGGAATGGACCCCTAAGGGGTACTTCATGAATCCTAAAATATTAAATCATAGGATCTCATCTCCAATCTCAAATGAATTTGTACACTCATTTATATTTATGATTTTCTTGGTAGTTAATAAAAAGGGTCTTCTAAGAATAATAAGTTCATGGTAACTTCCCTGGTCATCCTCTATATTTATAATACATAAATAAATAGTAAGGATCTTGGGTCTTACCCAAAAATTGATATCCTCGATGAGTACCATCATATATGATGTGGCCCTATTCACTAGTTTAACCACCATCCTTGTCAGCTTCATCTTACCCTACAAGGAAGAGGAAAAAGAGCGAGTCATGAAATTAATCCAGGAAACCAAATCACATAAAGAATCTAAGAAATGAAACCCCCGATGGGTCATGGAATGGTGAATGTCTTGGGGTCATTTCACTTGGTAGGAATCACTATGGTTTGTGTGATGAGTGTATATACATTCCTCCCAAATTTGATCTTCTCATTTCCCTCTAGACCTATTCTATTTGTACATAGTTTATTAACAAACATAGAATACCTTTTAATTTTATTTATTACTTTAAATAGAGGTATTTTTATCTCAATGTGCTTGAATGTTTCTAAAACCACATTTTTCATTATATCTTCAACTATCCTCTTATTTTTTACAACTCTATTTATAAAAGGTACGGGTTTAGGTGGAACAACATCAATATTTTTATTAACTTTGTCATTCTCCTAGGGCTACTCATTAGTTGGTTTTTATGGGGATTCACCAATAGTGATATGAATACTAGTGGAATTATTACTGTATATTTATTAGTTGTTTGAGTAACAACCAATGATTATAAAAGAACATTGTTTTTAGAATCTTATGTTCCACCGAACACTGAGCTTAAAATAACTCCAAATATAATTATTTTAACATGAAAATTATAAAGTATCTAATAAATTAGCATATGTGAATAAGATTATATATATTATAAAATAAATATGAAGATATTTAGTAAAAATTTATATATTCTTAGTAAATGAAAACATAATATTTTAAATGTTATTTTATTCTTCAAATATATGTTTTCTTCAAAAGTGATTTTTATTTTATATGAGAAAATAATTATAATTAATTTTTGAAACTCATAGAAAATTTATTGAATAAAATGTACATATTTTATGGACTCATCCTGTCAATATTATAATAGGATTAGTTTTTTTATAATATTCTAGAGAGATTAGTTTTTTTAATGAATGGGGAAAATAACGATTTTTGTAAAATGACATTTTATCAATAAAGTAAGATAGTTAAAAGTACAATTATGTTTTGAATATAGTTTAAAGTAAAATAATTATTATTTATATTTATTTAATCAAATTTTTACTTTTTAATCAACTTAATATTTTTTAGAATGTTTTTATTATTGGGTTAAATATGAGTTTTTTAAAAACTATTTTATAATATATAATGTTTCTACTTTTTAATTAATTAAAATTATCACTAATGGGGAATGTTTTTAATGAAATTTATGGATTAAATATCAGTAAATATTTATTTTTTATGATTTAGTGATAATTATTATTCATATAGTTAATGTAAAATCATATTTTTCTTGAAAAATACACTTATTGAAAATCAGAATTCTTGTCACATCTGCAGGTTTTTTAAATCTAACTTTTCAATTTATGTGAATTAAAATTGGAAAAATGTATTCTATATTTTAAATTATAATTTCCAAATAAAATTTTAAGGTGTTTTTTATTTTTAGTCATAAAATAGAAACCATGGTAAAGAAATATTTACCACAGTGTAGGAAAAATAATGAAATGAGTTAATATAAAAAGTTGAAAGATTAAATTAACAAAAAACTATAAAATTAAATGTGTAGTTGATGTGATTCTAAAACTTAATGACCCATTAAAAAATTAATTATAAATATAATTTTTTGTATTAATTCCACCAAATTTTCTTTGGCTTTAAATATAAAAAAAATCTTTATTTAATCACCTAAAACAACCCATCATCATGTATAAATACAACCCCTCACCACCCCCTTTCTCTTAAAAAGCATTCAATCTATTCAAAGATAGGATTAAATATCTACTCCCCAAATTTCCCCAAATACATGTGGTACTATCATCACTAGAATATGGATTCCATGTTTCTCAAGGGGTCTTTTAAGGAGGTGGTATTAAAGAGGAAACTTTCTCAAGGTACCCCTCACAATTTTCTTCATTGTTATAAATTCTCCTTGACTAAATCATATATAAAGACATAATAACTAAACATTTATGTATATAATGGAATTAAATAAACCTAGTGGAATATATTTTATACACACCTTTTCTCATATACTCTAATCAAAATAAATAAAAAAATTCTTTAACTTATGGCGGTTAACCGTCTCCGTGAATAATGATATTTCCTTTTCCATTATCACCTTCATGAAGGGTCATAAATGTATTATTCAAGTTAAATCATATTTATAATGTTATAATATAACATATTTTAAATTATAGATCTAATATACATACATAATGATAATTAAATTTAAATTGGTTCGCGATAGTCAGAAAAACAACCTAAATAAACGAAACATTTTTCATTAACATTTTATCAAATGAATCACCCTCATATCAATAATAAAAAGGATATGTAGGAAAATTTAAATTTTTTATTTTCATAAATACCATTTCATTTAACTTAAAGAGTCTTATTTTATTTTTACTTTATAATTAATATTTATACACTAATGGACCAATCATGAAAACATGAAACAAACGCACCCGAAACAATGAAAATAATGAAATATTATTAATGAATATGTGGTAATATGTAACAAAACTATCACAAATTCTATTACAAATATTATTATGTAAATGTAATGAATTAATATAATTATTTAAACCTTTATATAGGAGGTTTATGTGCCCAGTATTAAAGGTAATCGTGAAGGAAGGGTTTCTCCTCTCAGTTTTACTTTTTTTGAGATATATGACTTATTCAACACATTTTTATTCTATGTGGTGAATACACATAATTTTTATAAATTTTATAAGTATTATAATTATATTTATGGTATTAAATGTTTCATTTAATAATTACTACTTTTATGGGACACACTATTCGACTTATTACAAGTGGTGAGGATTTTCTTAACTCAATATCCATTTATTTGTTTAAACTTATAATTTATTTATTATGTCATGCTATGATTGTGTGTGGAATGAATTTTTACTAATTTATATTTCATTTAATATAATTTTTTTGTGTATTTTTAGATGGTATATATAATCAAAACATTTTATTAATGTTGACTTCGATGATATGATATTTTTAAGGGTTATTCTTTTAAAAAAATTGTCTTTTTAAAATTTTCCTTAAACCTATCACTGTCTTAATTGACTATGATTTCTAAAATTGAATTCAAAAATATTTTTACAATTCTAAAATTATTGTTTAACATCATTTTGTACTAATTTTTCAATTTTTAGAAGTGGTTTTAAAAGTTCTAATTTTTAGTTTTCTAAACAAATTTTTTTGAGAATTTTTGAACAAAAATATGGAAGGAATGTTTTTTAAACTTATATAGTGTGATTATATTTTCCCACTTCCACAAAACTTTAGTGATTTAAATATTCTTTTAAATGTTTTAATTTTAATTAAAAATAATCATTTATAATTTCTATGTGTTTTAAAAATAAGTTAATTTCTAAGTGAAAAAGGGGGTTTTCCCAAGAATTTGTCAATGATCTTAATAATTTATTTTCATATATGTAAAAATAATTTTATGAATCATATTATTCAATGAGTTAAATATATTATGATCTAATATAACTTATTTTATTAAATGGTTTATAATCAGTTTTACTAGGAATAAAATATTTAGATACCATTCACCATATTACTCTAGATGAATTGAGATTATGGTTACTGAATGGTAAAAATTATTTAAATCTTATATGATAGTTTCAATAAAAATTTTTATATTTATTATTTTCCATCAAATTAATATTAGTATCTCATTGGACTTATTATTTGATTGGAGGAGCCCACTATATCCCCTCTCTGTATAACGAATGAGGTATTTATAGAATAATACTTTTGATTTCTATTAATACTTATCAATAAGATATTAATTTTAATTTAAATGGGATGATATAATCGATGGCATACCTGACACACAACAATGGGTTTCTCTGAAATCTCATGTCGCACACAAGGATTAGTAATACCGAAAAATAATATAATAATATTATTATTTTAAATGGTAGTTAACGCCTAGACGTTGTATTGGAGGGAATGGGAAGACCTAACCATATTATGATTAAATATGATTATTAACATTTTTTACAATTATCCAATAAAATTTGGAGGTTAAAAATGAGAATGAATCCAATTTTAAGCACAAACGCTCTAATATTTTAAAAAGGGTAGTTTTACCACCGTTTGATGGAGAACCACTTCTAAATCTAGTTTGTTCCCTTATAAATGATCCATTTGAAAAAAAACTTCTTATTAAGAATATTTACATCAAAATTTACTTTGGTCATTTTTTTTTATTTTTTTGATAATGTTCTTTTTTTAAGGAATAGTGCAAAATACAGCATTTTAAGTTAAGAATGTCTTTTCATCTGATTTATTTATGTGGTTATATTATCGTTTTAATTAGTTTTAAAGTTTAATTAGATTATTTTTTTACCATTTAATATTATTTTAGTAATTTTAAGTAATTTCATATTTTAATTAGACATAAACACAAGTCAATCATTTGATAATTATTATTTCTTAAAAACACACTTTTGGTTTTGACAATGGGAATTAATTTTAAATTAATTTCTACAACTTCTGTGATTTGAATTTTGAAAACTAGATTCCATATTTGGAATGAAGAGGTACAATTTGTGTAAATAGGTAATTTTTATTTTTAGAAATTATGAATAGTAACTTCAGTAAATATTTTATTTACCATCGGTTATGGGAAAATCTGGTAAAGAAGGGTAAGAAAATAATATTATAATAATATTAAATTACTCTAACATGTGTCTTAATTCTATTGGATAAGATATATCCCACTATGGGCATCTCTGGGTTGATTTTATGACCCCATGGAGCCACTCGTGTGTGAAAAGACATTTTATTACTTTTAAGTTAAAGTTAAGGAAAATATAACCTAAAAATGTATCTTTTAGTTAAAAAATTGTAATATGGGGTTATATAAGTTAAATTTGACACTATAAAATTATAAATATAAAAATATTTCCTAAATAATAGTATTTGATTTATTATTTTTAGCTTTTAAATAAATAAATTTAATTATGACATAATGATGATGTTGTGAATGCTTCATTAATAAAAGAATCAAATAAATGACATTATAAATTTTAAAATAACTACAATTTGGTTATTTTGATGACATCCAAGAATTTTATGGATGAAATATACATTTTATATTTCTATTAATGATATTATTTCGAATCAATAAAGTTTTTATGGATTTTTAAAAAAAATAATGATATGAATAGTTTCAAAATTGACATAATTCATATTTTAAAATATAAAATATTTCATTAAATATTATAAACTTCCAAAAAATCAATGATTCGCCCAAATAGTTTTAATTAGTCTTAAATTTTATTATTGACTCTTTAATTTGGATATTTTTCATGTTTTGGCAACTATTTTGTTTCTCAAAGTGTTAGATGCTTGATAAAGCGGTAAGAGTAAAAACAGGTTAAATAAAAAATATATAGATTAGAAAATATAACAAACCTATCTAATGATTATTGGATGATTTTATTTCTACTTATATTCATCTTATATTCTAAATAACTAACTTTGGACTCATTTATAATCGAAATAGAATTTATAGTAAAATAATAATTCAAGACATTCCTTAAGTACCCCTCCTCCCTCTTATAAAAGGGAACCACATATAACCCTTACTCATACCTCTCAATCCCCCTTGAATCATCCAAAATCTTCCCAAATAATCTCAAAAAATCCCTATATTCCTCCTAGATTTTGTACCTTAGGCATAAGGCAATTCAAGAATGATTTTTGGCTCAAATCAAAGGGAGTTTTACGTTTTAAGAGGCAACGTCTTCTCTAAAATTCCTATCCATTATTTTACTTATTCACTCCCCATTATATTGTTTTTATTTTATTACATATAAACAACACTATCCTCAATATAATAGGATGTTTTTATGAGAAGTATTGAAACTACACTTACACACACCTCCATCTAATGGATTTAGAACATACTGTTTCTGTGGACAACGGACTACTGCCTCACGAAATGATGATTGTTCGATTTCTACTACCACATCTTATAGTAGAAATTATGATGGAAATATATTTATATATGATATATATTATGATTATATTTTCTCTATTCATCTGTAATTTTTATTTACAACATGCCTTTTTTCTTTTTATGTTGTATAAATATGATTATTTCATTTGAGGAAGTGCAGACTACCGACCAATCAAAGTGATATGATTCATTCATGCCATAAATGATACGTATAATGGATGGAGATAATTAAAATATGAAACATATATAAAATATGATATTATACTAGAATTATAGTATACCTATCTATCATTAAGTTATCATTCCCTTAAATATGAAATAGAAATGAAAGTAGCGTTCATGATTATATACGGATTACCGTCTCCATGAACGATGCATTACATCTATTATCTCAAAATGATATAGACTATTATAAGTATATATACACAAGAGGTATATTATATATAGTATATTTAAATCATGAATATCATTTTTTAGATAATGGATTTTTACCTCACAGACAACTCGTAATAATGACAAGTTCATTTTTGACTCAATTACCGAACATCGACAAAACGACAGGTATAAACTTGAATAATTATAAGATTTTTATAGAAAGATGATAAGTGGTATAAATGGAATAATAAAATTTAAAATGGTTCTAATGAAAGTATAAATTAACTTTTGTTTATTATTCATGAAATTAAATAATGAACAAGTCAATTCGGACACGAGGTAAGGGAATTCGTCTCAATCTCCATTCATCGAGGCATACTTTGATTTATACACGAATTTAATTTATATGTTTTATAAAAACCTTTGACTATTAATTTCATTCAAATGGAATATTTTCTCTATGAAGTGTTTTACTAAATGACAAAGGGAATGTTTCTTTTTAACGTATGCGGCGACAACGACCTTTCCGCCGCTGCGAGCGTTACTTGATATTTGGCTTCCTTAAAACATCGTGCTATTTTTAAATGTAAAATAATTACCATATAAACTTTTACATATTTTGGTATTGAAAATGGGTTTTCAAGTGGATTTACTATTTCAATATCTTGAAATTATTTCTTGTGATTGCAAATGAAATTTTATGACTGAAATGTTGATATTATCAATATTTTATGTGTGACGATTATATAATGGTACTTGGACATGTGACGAGTGATTACATGATAAACCAATTGACGAGTGGTTCTGTGACAAACAAAAGGCGGGTGGTTACATTATAACCTACAATTCATTGGGTATGGAAGTCGGTCGTATGAAATTTCCATTTATAAGAATGATATGTGGAATTTGTACTTGTGGTTATTACATTTAAGTATAATTATGTCCCAAGTGTATCTTTATATGATATATGTTGATTTATATGGGTATTATGGTAATATGTTGGTTCCAAAATAAGGGTATTCAATGAGATTATATTTAGTGAAGTGTTTTTTCTAATTCCTTAATATTAAAAGTATTACTTTATGATTAAGTATTCATGTTTTACATGTTGTTTTGAAAAATAGCATATTTATTTCATTGTGAATCCCTTACTAGGATTTTTATGATCATCCAAAGTTTATGAAATGTTTTTCATAGGACTTAAAGTGGAATAGGGTCAAGGAAAATTTATGTTGTTTAAAACATGTAACTAAACATGTTTTCTAAGAGTTTTTATTTTATGTATACTGAGTAGAAGTGTCTACATGTAATATTCAAGTTGTTATGTATAAGTTATGACCTAATTTTATAAATCTCTAAACCTGAAAAAATCCTCAATTTGAATTATTAACTTAATTCAGGATTATGTAATGTTTAAGGTTGGGGCCTTATAGTTGGTTTCAGAGGTCGGTTTAGACAAATTTAGGAGTTAGGATATTGTTGAATTAATATATATATAAACTAATTTATGGTAATATTGAAATGATATATCATTTGAATATTACCATGTTTCTTCGTCTAAGATATGTTTGTTCAAAATGTGTTTCCATAGAGGAAACAGGGCAGCAGTGCTGGGAAGGTATACACAGAAGAATAACCTTCCAAATCAGCATCTTGATATGGTTGGAATCATAATTGACCAGTTTATGTAGTAATAACGTAGTTTACTCAATCTATAAATGGTGGTGGTATACATTCATGAGATCAAATATATCAACCCCAAAGGAACATGTCTGTAGTGGGTCATTTCAGGAGGTAACATCCCCCCATCATTCTGAGGATCATCTAACATTGTTCAAGCTGAAGGGTGGATCAAAGCCCTGGAAAAGAGTTTCGATGTCATGGGTTGTTCAGAACAACAAAAGGTTAGTCTTTCTATTTTTTGTTTTGAAGGTGAAGCCGATCAGTGGAGGTAAATGGTTTGAAATATCAGGGGTAGTGAGTAGATTGATGCTCTTGATTGGGAGGAATTCAAAGGTATGTTTATTGAGAAATATTTCCCTACGTTGGTTTGACTTTGGATGGAAAAACAATTATTGGAATTGAGGTAGGAGGATGAAAAAGTGGCTGCTTCTGAAGAAAAGTTCACTCGACAGACAAGGTATTCTCAAAATTTCATCCGTGATCTTGATAATAAGATAAATTGCTTTTACTCAGGACTGTAGCTACAATATAATAGAGCATTAGCTTCTTATAAATTCAAAATCTATGAGAAACTTTTCAGATATTCTGATAAGGAAGAAATGGAGTTTTCTGATGATCAGGTGTTCTAAAAGGCAAGCAAAAAAAAAGAGGTCCAGTTAGAAGGAAAAGGTAAATAATTCATCAATGAAGCCTGGAGGTAAGAAAATTAAATTTCCATATTGTGAAAAGTGTGGTCAAAATCATCTTAGAGAACATTTATATATGTATATTAAGTGCTTCTATTGTGTTAAAGACTAGTCATATTGCTTATAACTATAAGGATGATGATCAATCATGCAATAAAAAGCTAGTGGTAAGATGTTTAAGTTGCAATGACTTTTGGCATTATACCAATGTGTGTCCAAAGTTGATTACCTAGGGTGGAAACAAGTCAAATCAAAAGAATAAGGGTGGGGGAAAATCTTTTACTACTACTACTAAGGTTGATGTGGGACCATCAAATAAAGTGGTATCACAGACTTTGTTTGTTTTTTCAGACTATTCCAATGAGTTGTTTGATTCAGGATCTACACATTATTTTATTTCTGAGAAATTTTCTAGTAAATTGGGAATTACATCTCAAGATATGAATCCTAAACTTGTGGTAAGAACACCTGGGAAAAATGTTGAGGAAAAAATAAATAATAAAAATCATTCTATCCTTATTTGTGGAAAGAATGTATCTTCAAACCCTGTTTTTTACTCTAGTAGAGTATGATGTTATTTTGGGAATGGATTGGATTTTTTTACCATGTTAAGATTGAATGTAGAGATAAAGAGGTTTCTTTTCAGAATGAATTTCAGTTTGTGTACAAGAATGAACCCTTATATATGATAACATATTAGGAAGCTGAGAAACTAGTGGAAGATGAAAATGAATATTACATTGCACATATTGTTAAAAACTAAGGAATTATTTAGATTAAAGATATTCCTGTAGTAAATGAGTATCTTAATATTTTTCCTGAAGAGTTACCTGGTATTATAACAGATTGGGAAGTTTAATTTACTATTGACATAGTTCCTAATGCTAAGCCAATTTTAAAACCCCCTTATCGAATGGCTCAAATTGAAATTTTAGAGTTAAAGAAAAAATTGAAGGGGTTGTTAGATAAATGTTTCATTCCACCTAGCACATCACAACGGGGTTCTCCAGTCATGTTTGTTAAAAATAATGATTTTTCAATGAAACTTTTCATTGATTATAGATTTTTGAATAATATCAATGTCAAGAAAAATTATCATTTACCTCATATTGATTATTTGTTTGATCATCTCTCAGTGCTCAGTATTTTTCAAAGATTGACTTGAGGTCGGGGTACCATTAGTTTAATGTAAAGGAATCAGATGTTATGAAGACTGCATTCCATAATTGATATAACCATTATGAATATGTAGTTATGACCTTTGGGGTATCCAATGCACCTTCTGTATTAATGGATATTCAAAAAAAAATTCCATGAGTTCTTGGAAAAGTTTGTGATTGTGTTTATTGATGACATATTGGTATATTCAAAATGTAAATGGGAACATGAAAGTCATTTAAGGGTTTTATTTCAAACCTTAAAAAAAGAAATTGTATGAAAAATATATCTAGTGTGAGTTTTGGTTACAAAAAATTTCGTTCCTTGGTCACATTGTTTCAAAAAATTGCATAACTGTTGATCCTGCTAAAATAAAAGTTGTTAAAAAATGGTCAAGACCTACAAATATAACTGATATTCATAGTTTTCTTGTTTTTCTAGGCTATTACAGATGGTTTGTTGATAATTTTTCATGATTATCTAGCCCACTGACTAAGTTAACTAGAAAATGTGTTATGTTTATCTTAAAAAAAGAATATGATGACTGTTTTCAAGAATTGAAAATATGATTGGTGAATGCTCCAATTTTGGAATTACCTTCCAGAAATGGTGAGTTTTTTATCTACAGTGATGCTTTGTTGAAAGGACTTGGTTGTATACTAATGTAGAATGATCAGGAAATTGCTTATGATTCACATCTGTTGAAACCTCAGCAGTTAATCACCCTACACATGATTTGGAATTAGATGCTATAATAATTGCATTAAAAATTTGGAGGCATCATTTTTATGGCGTAAAGTGTGAAATATATACTGATCACAAAAGATTGAAGTATATATTCACTCGAAAGTAATAGAACATGAGATAGAGGATATGGTTAGAATTAATCAAGGATTATGACTGCATTATCCATTACCATCCAAGAAAGGTAAATAAAATAGATGAAACCTTGAGTCAATAGGGTAATGCTACATTAACCATGCTATGTTTGGAGTGGAAGTTGTTGGGGCAGGAAATTCCACTATCTTGTTTCAGGTGTCAGTGAAATCATCTCTATTAGACAGAATTAAGCAAGTGTATAAGGAGGACAGTGAGTTGCAAAAAAAAGGTAGAGTTGGTTCGGAAGGGTAAGTTTCTTGAATTTAAAATTGGAAATGATTTATTTTGAGATTTGGGAAGAGATTATGTGTTCCTTGTGATTCAAAGTTGAAGAAAGAGTTTTTATGTGAAGCTCATAGTTCTCCATTTTCAGTTCATCCTGGTAGTACTAAGGTGTAAAAAGAATTTCGAGAGAATTATTAGTGGGATGGAATGAAAAGAGATATTGGTGACTTTACTCTGATGTGTTTGACTTATCAATATGTTAAAGTAGAGAGGAAGTTACCAAATTGGATGCTTCAGCCGTTATTGGTTCTAGAGTAGAAATGGGAAATGTTTCCATGGATTTCATAGTGGGATTAACAAATACTTCTCAAAGTATCAATGCAATCTTGGTTATTGTTGATAGATTGAATAAATCTTCTCATTTTAATCCTATTCGAGATAATTTGTATCTAGATAAAATTTCTTGGTTATATGTTAAATAGATAGTCACGTTGCATGGAATTATCCTCTCTATTGTATCTGATTGTGATCAAAGGTTTAATTCTAACATTTGGAAAGGCCTTTAGAAGTTATTGGGTAATGAATTAAATTTTAGTACATATTTTTATCCTTAATAAGATGGGAAGTCAGAACAAACAATTCATATATTGGAAGATACACTACATGCTAGTTCAATGGATTAGCAGAGAATTTGGGACCAATATATTTCTTTGGTTGAGCTTTCTTATAATAAAAAATTTAATTACAGTGTACAGATGGATCTATTTGAGGCATTATATGGAAAGAGGTTTCAAACTTCGGATTTTTGGGATGATGTAGGTGAAAGGAAACTGATGGGACCAGAATTGGTAGAAGATATGGTAGAGAAATATCATTTGATACCGAAACACATGAGAATAGCTCAGTGCAGAAAGAAACGTTATGCGGATAATCAGAGGAAGGATCTTTCTTTTGAGATAGGTGATCAAACCTTTCTCAAAGTTTCTCCATGGAAAGGTGTGATGCATTTCTGTAAGAATAAAAACATGAGTCTGAGGCTCATTGGACCCTATAAAATCCTGAAAAAAGATGGATCATTTTCCTACATAATGGATTTACCTTCATGTTTATCACTATTATACAATGTTTTTCATGTATCAGTGTTAAGAAAGTATATTTCGGATCCATCTCATGTTTTGGGTCCTAAGGTAGTTCAGTTGAAAGACAATATTTTTTATAAGGAAAACCCAGTCCAGATTCTTGACTGAAGAGAGAAAGTGTTGTAGAATAAGGTAATCTATTATGTAAAGGTTTTTTAAAAAAAATAACATAGTTGATGGGGAAACATGGGAATCTGAAAATTCTATGATGGATAAATACCCCCACTTATTTGATAGGTGAATAGAATTGTGGGGTTGCAATTCTCAAAAGTGGGGTAGGATGTAACGACCCAGGTATTTATAGAATAATACTTTTTATTTCTATTAATATTTCTGAATAAGATATTAATTTTACTTCAATGTGGTTGCTATGGTTGATGGTGTACCCGACACGCAACATTGAGATTCTCTGAAATCTCCTATTGCACACAAGGCATAATCATACCGAAAAACAATATAATAATATTATTATATTAAATGGTAGTTAACGTCTAGCCATTGTATTAGAGGGAATAAAAAAACTAACAATATTATTATTAAACATGTTTATTAAATGTATTTACATTTATCTAATAAAATTTAGAGACTTAAAATGAGAATGAATCCAATTTTAAGCATAAATAATCTAATATTTTAAAAAATGTAGTTTTATTTCCTTTTGATGGAGAACCACATTTAAATCTAGTTTTTGTCACTTTTGAATTTTCTATTTGACGAAATAAACTTCTTCTTTAGAAGCGGGACATCAAAATATTCATTGGGTAATTTGTTGGTATTTTTTTGATAAAGTTTATTTTTTAAGAATAAAGAAAAATACAGCATTTTAAGTCAGAACTATATTTTCATCTAATTTATTTATTTGATTAGACTATATTTTTAATTTTTTTAAAGTGTAATTAGATATTTTTTTACTATTTAATCCAATTTGGTCATTTGAAGTAATTTCACTTTTCTATTAGACATAAACACATGTCAATCCTTTGATGGGTATTATTTCTTAAAAACATGCTTTTTAGTTTTGAAAATGGGAATTAATTTTAAATTAATTTTCATAACTACTATGTTTTGAATTTGGAAAAATGGATTCCATATTTGGAATCAGAGGTCCAAATTGTGTAAAATTGTATTTTTTTTATTTTTAGACATTATGAATAGTAACTTCGGTAAATATTTTATTTACTATGGTTAAAGGGTAAATCTGGTAAATAAAGGTAAAAAATAATATAATGATAATATTAAATTACCCTAACATGTGTCCTAATCACATTGGTTGAGATATATTCAACTATGTACATCTTTTTTTTTGATTTTAGGTCCCCATGGAGCCACTTGTGTGTGGAAATGACATTTAGTTACTTTTAATTTAATGTTAAGGAAAATATAACCTAAACATGTATATTTTAGTTTAAAAATTGTTATATGGGGTTATAAAAGTTATATTTTCAACTATAAATAGTCATTATAAATCTAAAAAGTTTTCCTCAATCATGGTACTTTATTTATAATTTTTAGACATTAAATAAATAAATTTAATTATGACATAAAGATGATGTAGTGATTGCTTCATTAATAAAGGATTCAAAAAAATGATATTATAAATGTTGAAATAAATGTAATTTGGTTATTTTGATGTCATCCATGAATTTTATGGATGATATTTACATGTTATAATTTTATTAATGATGTTTTTTTGAATCAATCAAGTTGTTATGTATTTTTTTTAACAAATCGTGATATGAACAGTGTCAACATTGACAAAATTCAAAATTCAAAATATAAAATATTTTATTAAATATTATAAAATTCCAAAAAATCTATGATTCATCCAAATAGTCATCATATGTCTAAAATCTTATTATAGACTCTTTAATTTCGATATTTGTGATGTTTTGGTAACTATTTTGTTTCTCAAAGTGTTAAATGCTTGTTAAAATGGTAAGAGTAAAAAAAGGATTAAATAAAAAAGATAAGGATTAAAAAAAACCCAAAACCTATCTAGATCATATTGGATGATTTTATTTTGGAATATATTAATCTTATATTCAAACTAACTGACTTTGGAATCTTTTATAATCGAAATAGAATTTTTAATCAAATAATAATTCATGATATTCTTTAAGTTCCCCTCCTCCCTCTTATAAAAGGGCACCACATCTAACCCTTACTCACACCTCTCAATCCCCTTTGGATCATCCAAAATCTACAAAAATAATCTCCCAAAAATCCCTCTCTTCCTCCTAGAATCCTTTTCACGACCCGTGCCCTGGGGCCTGTTCCTTGACTACCCCAAGCCCGCTTTCCATAGGCCAGGGGCTAACGACTAGAACCAGAAAGGCATATCACTAAAACTGGGAAGGCATTGCCTTTATAACTTGTAAACTCACACAACCAAGAACACAGCAAGATACGAGCACAAAGTAAACTGTTTAGTAAAAATAGTGTGTATGGTAAGTAAAGGGGCCAGAATACAAGACCAACTGGAAAGTACAAGTAAAACAAAAAACAACTGTTGTGAACACCCGCTAAGGATCCTACCTAAAGGGTAGGCACAATTCTCAAATGGTCACCTCTATGGAATGTCTCGTCTTAGGTCCACCTCTAAGCATCCTCCAGTCCTCGTACCCTCATCCTCAGTCAGCGATGTCCATCGTCTGCATAAGACACAACAGGGTGCGGGCGTAGCCTATGTAGGGGTGAGTATAACAATACTCAATAAGGACCCCGAGAACCCTCAAGATCTCTCAGGATCCACAATGGATAAACCAAAAAGAATGAAAACAAATAGTCCACCCTACACAGGTATATGCCCATAAATATACCTAGTTATAAACTATACCCATCTCATTACCGAGGAAACCTAAGGCCCAACTATTTAGCCAAAAGCACAACTACTCCACGAAGGAAAGAATACCACGAGGGTAACACCACAAAGGTAAGTACCACAAAGGTAACACCGTACAGAAGAATACCACACATGTATCACCATGAAGGTAAGTATCATAAAGGTAACACCACACAATGGATTACCACAAAGTTATCACCAGACAAAAGTGTACCAAAAGGGTAAATACTTATCTTACACAAAGTATAACTTAAGTATAGAAGTACAGATGATTATCTGTATTGCTAGGTCATCTTACTTCATTGAGAAATTCTATTTTTGACCCACACAGAATTTGAAGATGACCCACACAGGATCTGGAGATGACCCACACAGGATCTAGAGATGACCCACACAGGATCGGTATGCGCTGAACCACAGAGAATTGCTGAGCACTGACCTACACCAGATTGGTATGCGTTGACCCACATAGGATCGCTGAGCGCTGACCCGCATAGGATCTGAAGATTCATCATGTACAACCAGTCGTAGGGTCCCCGCACTAAGCATGCTTGATTCCGGGAGGTTCCGCTCTTCAATACATTGGTTGATACTTTAACTA
This sequence comes from Viscum album, assembly GCA_963277665.1. Taxonomy (NCBI): domain Eukaryota; kingdom Viridiplantae; phylum Streptophyta; class Magnoliopsida; order Santalales; family Viscaceae; genus Viscum; species Viscum album. The sequence goes on from OY728136.1 coordinate 878,515,439, forward strand.
TAATAAAGTCCCACGAAGAAGTATCCCAATGGTCCGTCACATCAAAAGGGATCCACCGCGACAAATGACACATCAATCGGACAACCTGTCTGTAAGTTATAAGCATTTCCGTTCCGAGGGCCCGGTTGGATTCGGGTCCTATAAAACTAGTCCGTACTCCATCTTTATGCAAAAATCAAGTGGAGTATACCAAAAGGACCATCTCGATCCAAGGATCCTGGTGTCACAGACAGTTCTTCAAACGGACGTTCGGTTCTCATGATACGGCCACAAAGGCGTATCTGAGTCCAGATGGGCCCGGGTCTGGTCTGACCCGGCTTGGGCCGACCAGACCCGACCCAGCCTAGGTCTGGCCTGCGAAGAGGGGAAGCCTGACCCAGTCCACTGGTCATAGCCCGGCCTGCTCGTTTGGTGCGGTCTGCCATGGAGGGGCCCGCCATAGCCGCTACCTGGGGGGAGATGCCCCACAGTATTCTGAATGGTACTTGGACCATTCCGATGGCTTCTGCTGGCACGCGGGACCCACCAGATTCCCGGCCGACTGGGTGCCGACTGGCATGCCGACCGTTGTCCTTACCCCACCGCAGCCGATAGTCTGCGACCTCCTTTTCTATCGGCGACGCGGACGTGCGCCACCCCTATTCTATGCAACTGGCTGGGTGCCAGCCACCACCTTTCTCCACCATAGTCTCCTTTTCCAGCATGGATGTCATGCCACCGTCATCGCTATCTGTGAAGAAAAACCATCAATCAACGAAGATGAAAAGGTATTGGGCCGTGATTTTTCATCCCACACCCTCCACATTAGACTAATAACAGTCGGTTCAAGAGAATTAATTTGACGTAAAAACCACGATGAAATTATAGACAAATCCCGACCTTGTTTTCTCATTGGAGATATCATGAGGAAGAGGATGAAGTCAATGAAGGGGACACTGGCGTTCATCACTCCTGCAACGCGTTTCCGATCCGGGCTCGTGCGTCTTACTCGTTCTTCGTTCTTGATCTAGAGAACGTTCTTCATTGGAGGAGGTTCCTCATTGGAGGATGCTCTTCCAAGTTATTCAATGCTCTCCCCTTTTCCAACATTTCCCCAAACCAAAAGAAGCGAGGAGCCAATATTAATTAAGTTAATTAAATTAATTCAATTAATGTTGGAACGTCAATTGGTTGAATCCTAAGAGATATATCACATTAAAGAAGTGGTTTCATGTTCAGGTGGTCCCCACAACCAAGAATTCAAGTGGGGGTTTTCAAATAAAAATAAAATTTATTGGTTTAATTTTATTATTTTTCTTTTAAATCTCCCACAAAAATCTGAAAAACTAAATTCCACCCTCGACCAACAATAGTCGAGGTGAAGGTATCCTTAAGTGAATATCGGTGCTGTGAATTCAACGGTGTCCTTGGATTTCAATTCTGAGAACCGGCTCAAAAGTTACAAAATAAAGCAAATACGTTTACTGAATGTACCCGAAAAAATGTTCAGAAATTCATTCCTGGCACATCGGGCCTTAAAATCACTCGTCGTCAATTTTTGCGGACTTGTAATATTTCCATATAATTTAAAAAAATTACATGGAAAAAAATCTGGGTCTTTACATTCTCCCCACCTCAGGAATTTTCATCACTGAAAGCCACTACACAAACTGGGGAAACAAGTGGGGGTAATGAGAACAATCTAATCCTCCTGCTCCTATGTGCTCTCCTGGAGGTTCTCGTGCTTCCAACTAATGTGCACTAGAGGTATCGACCTCCCATGAAGGACTCTCTCCTGTTGATCCTTAATCTCCACTAGAAGCTTCGAAAATGCCGCCACATCGTTGATGTCCAGCTCGCCCCAGTCAATGATGTGAGAGGGATCATGTACGTATCTTGTCAGCTGGGATACATGGAAAACGTCATGCACCTAGTGAAAATGAGGGGGAAGATCTAAGAGGTAATCCACCTCGTCAACTCTGCTGAGGACCTGAAAGGGTCTGATGAACCTCGATGATAACTTAGCGCCCCAACCAAATCTCTACAAACCTCATCGAGGTGAGACCCGTAGAAAGACATGGTCACCATCCTAGAACTCTAGAGGTCTCTGTCTCCTTTTAGCATATGACTTCTGCCTACTCTGTGGAGTCTTCATCCACTATTGGATGATCTTCACCTTCTCCGTGGTAGCCCATACCATCTCTGGTCCCATGAGTGCTAACTCCCCTTGGCCAGTCCAACACACAAGTGATCTGCAAGGTCGACCGTACAATGCCTCAAATGGTGACATACCGATATGTAGTGTTAACTGTTGTTGTATGAAAACTCTACCAAGGGAATGTGATCCTCCCAGCTGTAGCCGGAATCAAGGATGTAAGCACACAACATGTCCTTGAGGGTCTGAGTGGTCTAATTTGTCTGACTATCCGTCCGAGGATGGAAGGTGGTGCTCAATCAAATATGATTCCCAAACACCTCCTACAACCCATTCCATAGAAGAGAAGTTAAACATTCATCATGATCGGAGAAAATCATAGATGACACTCCATGAAGCCATAAAATCTCCTTCACGTAGAGGCGTCCTAAGCTCTCTACCGATCCCTGCTCTCTGATAGGTAGGAAGTGAGTAGACTTGGTGAGTCAGTCAACGATCACACAAATAGAATCATGGATCCTGGATGTGCATGGATGTCCTATCATGAAGTCCATGGAAATTCCATCCCACTTCCACTCTGGCACCACTAGTGGATGAAATTTGCCTGCTAGAACCTGGTGCTCTGCCTTCACTTGCTGACATGTGAGGCACCGTGAGAAAAACTCTTCCACTTCTTTCTTCATTTCTAACTACCAGTTCTCATGCTGAAGGTATTGGTACATATTCGCCACTCTTGGATGTACCACTATAGGGGATGTATAGAACTCCCTCAAAACATCCTCCCGTAGTGCCTCCAGCACCATAGTATGTCCTCTGAAGAGGATGATGTGCTCCCAACCACTAGAAAATCCACCAGGTTCATGTACTATGGATATCTGAGCACGTCTAGACTCGCAGTAACCATCCCCAAGCTACACCTCCCTAACTCATTGAAGGAGTGAGGGAGTGACTGTCCAAGACTGAAAATAATATGCCCCATCTCGATCCGCATAGGATATCCATAAAATGGATAGCTACTCCATCGCCTCACTCTGCAATTATATATGAGATCTCCTAATGAGTGAATCTACGACTACGTTCCCATTCCCAAGATTATAGACTATCTCAATGTCATAGTCATGGAGGAACTCAGTCCAACGCCGCTGTCTCAGGTTTAGGTCCTTCTGAGAAAAGATATACTTGAGACTCTTGTGATCAGAGTTGACTGTAAAACATTCACCCATCAAGTAATGTCACCACATCTTCAAGGTTTAGACCACTGCTTCTAACTCCAGGTCATGGTTACTATATTTTTTCTCATATTGTCTCAACTGTCCAGAACCATAGGCAATCATACCTCACTCCTACATCCAGACACATCCAATTCTGGTCCCTGATGCGTTATAGTAAACGACTTACCCAACAACCTCCTCTGGTAGCCTGATGATGGGGACACTTGTCACTATCTACCTCAGCTCCTGGAAACTCCATTGGTATCTCTCCAACCACACGAAGGGTTTCCCTTTCATTTTCAATGCTGATAAGGGGGCCACAACTCTGGAAAATACAGGCACAAACCTCCGGTAGTAACTGACCAAACCCAGGAAACTCCGCACCTCTGTTACACTCATGGGTGACTCCCAAGAAAGAAAAACCTCAATATTCACTAGATACACCACAATTATAGGATCTGAGATGATGTTTCCTAGGAAGTGAACCTCTTGGATCCAGAACTGGCACTTCGAGAGCTTACTATAATGCTGGTGCTCTCGGAGTGTGTCCAGAACTATCTGCAGATGATAGGCATGCTCCTCCTCTATAGATGAGTATATCAAGATGTCATTGATGAAGACTACCACAAAGTGATTGGGGTATGGCTAGAATGTCCTGTTTATGAGTCCCATGAACACTTCTGGGGATTTGGTCATGCCAAATGGCATAACCAAGAACTCATAGTGGCCATACCTACATCTGAAATCCATCTTCTATGAATCCTCATATCGTACCCTAAACTGGTGATATACTAACTTGTGGTCTATCTTCTAAAACCATCATTATCCCTTCAACTGATCAAAGAGATAAGTAATCCTCGGTAGTGGGTACTAGTTCTTCACAGTCACCTATTTCAGGGGCTGATAGTCCAAAAAGAGTCTCAAACTCTCATATGCCCTATTGGAGAACAAAATCGGGCCTTCCCACAGAGATACACTAGGCCTAATGAACCCCTTACTCTGCAAGTCCTCCAGATATACTCGCAGCTCTCGAAGCTCTGCAGGAGTCATCCTTTATGCTGGTGTAGATATCAGTGCCGTCCGAGGGTACAAGTTAGTATAAAAGTCCACCTCTCTATGAGGAGGTAGACCTAGAACATCATCAGGGAAAACATCAACGTACTCGTCTACCACTATAGGATATCTCAGACTCTCAAGATCAGCCACTCTGAGGGCAAGGAAAGCCAACTAATGTGTGATCAGCTACACCCTCCTCCAGGTAAGTCCATCCTATGCTACAAAGGTTCCCTTCTCACCGGTGAAGGAAAACCTCATCCCATCCATGCGGACACACCTCACTTTGTTCCTAATACAGTTAATATGTGCATGGACTGTGGATAACCAATCCATACCCAAGATGACGTCGTAAGGCCTTGACACCGCTACTAGAAGATCCCAACAAAAGCTCTCGCCTCCTATTGTAATCTCACCTTGCCGACACCAGTGTGTAGTAGTTGAATCTGCTCTTGTAGGAGTCTCTAACCGTAAGGATCGATCCAACAGCTCCACCAGAATCTATGAGTTCCGAATGAGGGTCGTGGAAAAAAAAAGAGTGACTGGCACCTGTGTCTATAAGTAAAATAACTAAGGTGGAGTAGACACAGATCATACCTCAAATCCTCTTCGAAGCACCGTGGTCATCGGCCTCAGATATCTGGAGATGAGCTCATCTTTGTCCACCTGATCCCTATGGGTGGGGTAGACCACCTAGAGGTGGTGGCGGTAGAACCTCGAATTGCAGCCCTCGCCTACTGCACAACCAGTCCCTATGCCACGTCCACCACTTTCCTTAAGACCTCCTCGATCGAATCTTCGCCTCTACCCAGGAAGTAAATCAAACGTCTACTGGTCTTCCGTACGGCGAGTCAGGCAGTGGCGAGCCATGTGACCCAGCCCGTCACACGAGTAACATTGCATGCTCCTCGCCTGTCCTGCTCTGTCTTGAGAGACCTACACCACCGACCTTGTATCATGCGGTCGTCCACCCATAGGTCTAGTTCTCTCGGACCTCTGCGTCATCTATCAGCTGCCAGCTATAGATGACTCTGCTATGTGACATATAGTGGTGGGCCTCGCTACTGGTGACTACTCAGTAAAGAATCTCTCCACTAATAGTTCTCATTCTGACACCCCCGTCTGCATTGGAATACTGTGAGAAATCATCGAAGCTCTAATCTCCCGTCTGAGCCCCTGCTCGAAGGACTGGGCCCGAAAGAAAGGGTGATATACCATCTCAGTGGATTAGCATGAGAGGTCAGTGAACCTCACTGAATAATGAGTCGTGGTCATCCTACCCTACTGCAAGTGGATAATCTCTTGTATACGCACATAGCGTAAGGTTTTTGGGACGAACTCTTCCCAGAAAGGCTCTCAATGTTCACCTAGATGAGATTCACCTCATCATGAACCTAGAGTATCAAGATCCACCATCTTCCCACTGGTGCCTAGAGAAGAATGGAGACAAGGATCACCATGATATTAGTTGGTATCTCTAGCAGTCGAAAAACTCTAACCACAACCTCCATCCAGTCCTCATCCCCTTATGGTTCCTTCTCGCTCCCGAAACACGGTGGGCTCTAGCGCTGTAACTTGTGTAACACGCTCAAGTAGCGTGCACCCTCTACTGCTGGTGCTGGTGGCATTGGCTGCCCAATGGGTAGTGGTGTTTCTGGTATACCACCCAAGAGTACAACTGCCCTAAGGGGGCCCTGCACCGAAGCCTCGTTGCTCAGTGGGCCCTGGATCAGCACTATCCTGCCTATGCCGACTTTACCCGGTTCAGGTCAACCCAACCTGTTTCGGGTCTGGCCTGCTGGGCCGTGGTCCGGCCCAATCCGCGAAGGGAGATAGCTCAGCCCCATCTACTGGGCGCGGTCCAGACCACTTTGGGCGCGACTCTCTCTGCTGGTACGGTCCGCCATGGCGTGGCCCGCCCTAGCCTCTACCTGGGGGGGAGTCACACCTTGGTATTCTGAAAGGTCCGTGGACCATTCGGCTTTAACTTGATGGCATGAAGGACCCTCTAAATGGGTCTCTCTCAGTGCGACACGGCCGACCGGATTTCCGGCCGGTCCTCCTCCCAATGATACGATGGCACCGCTGTCCTCCACGGATGGCCGGGTTCTAGCCTCACTTCCTCCTCCTCCGCGGCCAAGCAGCCGTGGTCTTCTAATCCGGTGGCATGAACATGCAACACCGATTCGCCATGCGGAAAGTCGGCATGTTGGCCACCCACCTGCTCATTCACGACCGACGGGACACTGCCTCCTGCTTATCTGACGACACAGATGCGCGCCACCCTACCTCCATGCGGCCAGCAGGCGGGCCGACCGCTGTACTCCCACCGCCCAGGATGATGGGTTGTGGCTACCTTCACAACCAGCGGCATAGACGCATGCCACCCTGGTTCCATGCAATCGTTCCGATGCCGACCACCACCTTTCTCCACAGTGGTATCCTTTGACGGTGTCGATGGGCCGCCGCCATCATCGTGGTACGCGAAGAAAAAACATCAATCAATGAAGATGCAGAGGGATCATTCCTTTATTGTTCAGCTCACACCCTTCACATTAAACTGATAAGAGGCAGTTCAAGAGAATTAATCCAGCATAAAAACCATGAAGAAATTACAGACAAATCTCTACCTTGTTTTCTCGTTGGATATAGAGTGAGGAAGAGGATGAAGTCGATGAAGGGGATGCCAGAGTTCGTCGCTCCCGCAACACGTTTCTGATCCGGGCTTATGCATCATCCTCATTCTTCATTATTGATCTGGAGAATGTTCTTCATTGGAGGAGGTTCCTCGTTGGAGGATGCTCTTCCATGTTCTCCAAAGCTCTCCCCTTTTCCAATGTATCCCCCAACTAAAAGAAGCAAGGATTCAATATTGATTAAGTTAAGGTAATTAATTCAAATAATACTGGCACGTCAATTGGGGAAATACGAAGGGTTACCTCACATTATGGAATTGGTTTCATGTTTGGGTGGTCCCCACCACCAAGCATTCACATGGGAGGTTTCAAATAAAAATAAAGTTTATTGTTTTATTTTTATTATTTTTCTTTTAACTCTCCCATGGATATCTGAAAAACTAACTTCCATCCTCGAACAACAACGGTGGAGGTGAAGGTCTCCTTAAGAGAATATCGGCACTATATGTTCAATGGGGTCCTCATATTAAAATTTCGAGCACCGGCTCAAAATTTACAAAATGCTGCTAATGCGTTTACTGAACGTACCTGAAAAACAGTTCAGATATTTATTTCGAGCACACCGAGCCTCGGAATCATGCACCATCAATTTCTGCGGGATCGTAATATTTCCATAAAATTAAAAAAATACATGGAAAAAATCCAGGTCTTTACATGCCTTACATTAGGCCGAAGGAAATTCAAGAAATCCTTTTGGCACGAATCAAAGGGAGATACACTTTTTAAGAGGTAGTGTCTTCTCTAAAATTCCTTTCCATTATTCTAATTCCCCACTCCCTATTCTATTATTATTATTTGATTAAATAACAACAAAATTATCCTTAATATACTAGGATGTTTTTATAATAACGATTCAAACTTCACTTACACACACCTCCATCTAATGGATTTAAAACATTCTGTTTCTATGGACGATGAACTACTGCCTCACGAAATATTGATTGTTCGATTTCACCTTCCAAATACTATGGTGGCCATTATGATGGAAATATATTTATATATTATGTTTATATAGTCTCTATTCTTCTAAAAGTTTTATTTATAAAATTCCTTTATTCTTTTCATGTTTTATAGATACGATAATTTCATTTGAGGAAGTGCATACTACCGCCCCCTCAAAGTGATATGATTCATTAATGTCATACATGGAACGTATAAAGGATGGAATTAATAAAAGTATGCAACATATATAAAATATGATATTATAATAGAAATATAATATACATTTATGTCATTATTTTTTCATTTCATTAAATATGAAATAGAAATGAAAGTATCGTTCATGTGTGGGTACAACTTACTATCTCTATGAATGTTGTGTTTCATTTATTATATCCAATTGATATGGACTATTATAAATACATATACAACGAATATATATGATATATATTATATTTAAATTATGAATATGATTTTAGAGATAATATAATTTTGACCTCATGGACAACTTGTAATTATGACATGTTCTTTTTTGACTGAAGTACCAAACATCGAAAAAATGACAGATATAAACTTGAATAATTATATGATTGTTATATCAAGGTGATAAGTGGTATAAAAGGAATAATAATCTTGAAAAAGTTTCTTAAGATAGTATAAATTTACTTAAGTTTATTATTTAGGAAATTAATGAATGAACGGGTCAATTCATACACGAGGTAAGGGACTTTGTCTCAATCTCCATTCATTGATGCATACTATGGTTTATACAAGATAATCCTTTATATGGTGTATAAACCAATTTGAATAAAATTTTATCCTATTATCATCATTTATGATGATATACTATGATTTATACATGTCATTCCTTTATATGTCGTAATCAATGATCTTATATTCATTGAAGTGTTTTTGATACTTCCTTATGGTGAATAGTATTACTTTATGAATAAGTATCCATGGTTTACATGTTGTTTTGAAAACTATCAGTTTTACTACTTTGAGTATCCCTTATTGAATTTTTTATGATCATCCCAAGTAATTGAAATGTTTTTCACAAGACTTAAATTAGAATCGGGTCAAGGATGCGATCAAGGAAAAGTCATGTTGTTTAAAACGTGGAACTGAACATGTTTTTTATAAGAGTTTTTATTTTATGGATACTCAGTAGATGTGTCTACATGTAATATTCAAGTTGTTATGTATAAGTTATGACCTAATTCTCTAATTATCTAATCCTGAAAATATCCTCAATGTAAATTATTAACTTAATTCAAGATTATGTAATGTTTAAGGTTGGGGCCTTATACTATGCATCAGTAGGTCTCAGGAGGTAAACTAGTTGGGTATTTCCCTATGTCTTAAATGTTTATGTATGGTTTCTCAGCTGAATCCAGGATGGAATGTGTATAATATTTGAGATTACTCATTCCCTAAATATGATATTAGTTATGGAGTTTATTGTGATTGTTGGATTAGTATAATATGCATGGTTATGTATTCTAGTTCATATGATTTTTTATATTGATTTATTTGATATACATTTATTAATTCATATCATACTCAATTTGTTGATTAAAAGGATTTTTTTTTAGTTATTTGACATTCCAAAATGTTTAAAAAAATTATTCATAGCTTATAATGTGTGTTAATCCTTACTGATCATTTGAGACCTCCTATTTTTTATATTTTATTTTCCTTAGGATAATGGGATGTTTTTTAGGATTGATACAAAAAGATACATCAAGGGTAGTATGGGTATTCTGAAAGAAACTTCTTTGAGTATTTTATGTTTTAAATATTATTATAATTTCAAAAATATATCTAGTTTACCATGAATACTAAAATATTCTGTTCTTCTGGATACGATTACTTGTATCTTATGCCAATGTAAAAAGATAACCACCAACTTTGGGCTATTGGGGTCAGTGTATCTATAGTTTTTATCAAGGAATGTATGATACAACACTTGGAAACTAGATTTAGAAAAAATATACGTTAGAGAACCAAACCATATTAATGAATTTGAAAATACTCCCAATAAAACAAAACTTGTGATTTATATATTAGTTACACCAAAATTTTCAATTTATGTTAAGTTTTTTTGAGATTATACATTATGATTCACAATTTTATGATCAATATGGAGTATAAAATTATATATAAATCTAACCTAGTAGAAGGAATGTAGAATGAATATATGTACATAATTAATTTACGGATTTCCAACTTAGTAATGATAATATAGGTGGAGTGGTGGCTTGATCTGGATTTATAGTAATATCTAAACAAGTTATAACTATACTAGGACAATTGACTCAGGTTATGAGTAGTAAATTTACCCATATGGAACTTACTGATGATATATAAAGTTGATTAATAATGGAAATCTTCTTCATGAATTAGAATCCTACATAATTCATTGGAACTAAAAATCCTTTTGAAGATAGAATTGGCTATGTTCATTAGAAAAGACAATTATTGTCTTTGGATTTAATGAAAGGGATAAGTTTATCGTGGAATTTCATCATTGATTAGGAGATGTAGATCAATGGTGGTGATTTTTTCAAAACAATAAGGATGAGGAAATATAAAATATTTAATGAAAGTATTTTATAGAAATTATAGTGGAAAAAAGTTTCCCCCATAAACAACAAGATGATATTGATGGAAAATTATTTAATCTAAGAGAAAATGAGGATTATAATGTTGGTATGTGTGAATGAAACATTAAAAAGTTGTCAAGGCATTCCATATACTTCATATGTAATCTAAAGGGAATGATTCATCATTTCTTCGAGGGTATTAGACCAATACATCAAAGAGAACTATATTTCCAAATATTCTAAGCATATGAGGATATAATATCTTGTTATATCAAGATAGAGATTGAATTTTCAGTGTATTATGATATTGAAGGAATATAAGATAAGAAGAGGAAGAAATTGAAAAAACTGGATAAGAAGAAGAAAATTAATAAGGATTTCCCACATGTGATAAATAAAGACTGTATATATTTAATGGGAATGAGATACATTTACATGCTTGGAGAGAGAGGCCAATAATAGCATGATTGCATGGGAAATGAAGATTCTTGGTATGGTTTCATCTATAAGGATATGGGGCACTACAAAAATGAATTCCTCAATAATCAACAAAATATAACATGGGTGAAGAATATTGATCAAGGTTATGATTCTGCTATTGATATGAAAAATTAGAATAATTACCACACTTCTATTTTTGGATACAAAAAATATGTTCTAAAATTCTTCTATTTAGGATATTATTGAAAAATATATGTATTTTACTACAAACCTATTTCATAAAGTATTTTAAAGAATGTCTAGAATGGTGCTAAGAAATATGAATTAAGGGAAAGTTTATATTTTTGAAAACACATGTTTGAGGGATGATAACACTTAATATGTTCTCTATGTCGAGGTAAAAATAAAGAAATGATTTTTTGACAGAATCAGTGGCCATGAAATAGGATAGTGATCTAGTAGTTTATGTTATATTTTATAATATTTACCACATGTTTGGATTTATTTAAAATATCAAATAATATTTGTTTTACTTAAGGAATAAGGAAACATACAAGTTTTAAATAAGTCTCTTTTGGAAATTGGGGTTATTACCATGTCTCAAGAGAAAACATGATAATGTTATTCACAAGTTTGGTATTTGATGATTGAGATATTCTTTTTATTTTTGAAAGACTAACGATAATTTGATTAATAAAATGTAGGTACCTTCCTTTTAATGTTTTGTATTTTAATCTTTTGGATGGTTCAAAATAGTTTCCATTTATGAAATTGTTTATGATGATATTTAGATGATTTTTTAGAGACTAATGTTTTTCAAAACATTGTGATTACTTTTTCATACTTGATAACCAGTACTAAGAATTTGGTTATGATGATTACTAGATATGGATGTAATGACTTGTAATCCCATTATGGATCTTATGATACACTTTTTCCTCAAGAATTAAAATTTACAATTGATTTCATGTAGTATGAAATTAAGGGGAAATTAAACTTGTCCCAACCAAAGAGTAAGATTGTTATTATGAAATTAAATCACGTAATTTTATCTTCTAAAATGATTTTTAAATAAAATGTTATCCTATTATCATCATTTATGATGATATAAATTACACTTTCTAGATCTATTCGGTCTAATGTTCTGTGGCCATTTACCTTATCATGACCTTGTTCAATACCACACTCCATAAAAAAGTGATAGTTAGATTTATTTTTAATTTGCATTTTTTTATTCCCTATCACGTTCTCTTATACCAAAACATAGTTTCTTTGTGACCTTCACATTTTTAATTCCCTCTATTTAAGAAATGTTTTATTAGCATATTTTTTGATGTGGGATTTTGACTAGGGTATTTTTAAATATCAACTCAATGATTACTAGTCATAATTCTAAATTTCAATGAAAAAATATATTTTAGGTGGGGAGGATGTAATGCCCTATGATTTTAAAATAACAATAAGTTTGATATCTTACATTGAAAAGGAAACCAATATTAAAGGAAATATATAATATTATTATTATACCATCACTATTATATTATACCAATTAAATTGGTGGATTTGAATAAGATTAACTCTATAATTAAATAAATATTAATACATAAATATGAAACTATATTCAATAAAAATTTAATTATTTATATGAAATATTTTTTTTAAAAAAAGTCAATTAATTAATAAAATATATGTTTTATTTAAAAAGGTATTTTTGTTTTCTATGAGAAAATTGGCATAAATTATTTTTAACACATTATAAAAATTTAATTGATAAAATGAACATCATTTTTTGATTTTATTAGAATGAAGTTATTCTTTTACGTACATATACTTTTATTTTTTACAATTTTTCCATTTAAATGTTTTAATACATCCTAATGTCAATTCAAGTTGAGTACATGGTGGTTTTAGGGGTGTTTGAGGAAAGTGAGGAGCCCAAAACCTAGTTTTTGAGTGAGAGTGTTCTGGTATATGGTTGATGAAACTGTGCGGGGAATACCACACGACTACTTCAAACCATGCTATGCTGGATAGAGGAAGGATACAGACTGCATGGTTAAACAAACCATGTGGTTTTGGGAACACATTCATGAAGTTTTTTCTACAATTTTGATAGAAAAGGTTCACATGGATTGATCATGGTTAGTCAAACCATGTTAGTAAATGGGTAATGTTCACATTTCATACGGAAAAGGAGGCACAACTGGTACAGATTTTGGCGAATAGTGCATACAAACCATGCGACCCTATATTTTTGGGAGAATTTATGAAAATGACCATAATTAATTCTATTTTAAAACCAAATTATTCATTAATTCTACAAATAAAATCTCAAATATTTGAAATCTCCATTCATCACATATTCTTGGAATCGAGGTAACTTATTTGTCTGAGATCGGAATCCTAATCTGTTGAAAGAAAAAAGTCCATCTAAGTATGATCTCCATTCATTTTTGGTTGTTCCTAATTTGTTGTTGTATCATGTTCACTATTTAAATGAATCTAATATTCCATATTTTTAGGGGTTTTCTCTATTCTTCTATTTTCTACTGATCTATGTCGAATCTGGAGCTTCTACTAGATGATATATCCAGTATGTTCCTATAGTAGGTTTCCTAATTCAATTCATTTAATGTCTATATCTTTATATAATCTATTATTCAATGCACCAAAATTTCATAGGTTCTCCCATGAAATCGAAATAAATCCTTAATTTAAATTTATATTTTTAGTCGATGAAATTAAAAAAACTACTAATGAATGTTTATTAGTTATGTAAAAAGATTTATAAGTATACCATGGGTGCATTAATATTTAATTAGACCACCATGGGTGTTTTTTTGGAATTGGACGCCTCAAGGTGCCCCATTTCCTCCCTTTATTTAGGATGTAAAATGTGAATTGAATTGTGAATTGAGTCCATGAATTGAATTGTGAATTGACATGTGTATTGAATCATGATATGACTTATAATTGAGTTGATTAATGGGAATGGATGGATGACCATGACCCTTAGACCATTACTTTTTATTTCTTCTTAAAGAACTATATGGTCGAGAAAATTAAATTCCAATATGAGTTGAACAAATGGATAATAATTCTAAGAATAAGACATTACATTAGCCAAATTATGATGTGAGGTATGAATAAATTGGTCTGGGTGTTGACCTTAACATAGTGTAATTTAATTGTTTAAATGAAATTGATTAAATTTAATTGAATGGTTATGAATATTCCTTGGATGACACATGGATTCAATGAATACTTCCATGGAAGAACTCAATTGGATTATACCTTACCTATGCCCATGTGACACATGGAATCCTAATATGAACTTTCAAGGATGGACTCATAGGGGGTGGCTATTATATGTTGAGTGATACTTGGATTCCATATTGATTTTCAAGGACTGAATCAAAGGTAATTTGATCATAATTTCCATCATTGATACTTGGGATCCTTTAGTAAACCACCAAGGATGGACTTGAATTGATTGGATGTTATACCACACATAGAGATATTCTTGGGTTGTTATGAGGATCTCCATGGATTGTCTTGTATGGTATTGGTTTATATCATACATAGAGTGATAACTAGATTCCGAATTAGGAATTCTGTGGATGACATCATGCTCATAAGTAAGAAATGAATGGAATGGATTATGTGTTGCGTTTACCAATATAATGTAAAGGATTTGATTTTTTCTTAATCTAACACTTTTTGGATGTCCCATTTAGGAATTATTTTATCATGTTATCATAAGGGATGTTGTGATTTTTGATAGGTATCAAGTCTTAATTAAATGAGTATGAATGATTCAATGAACCTGCTGATAAATGAGAACCTGGAATTTACTATATGTTTACATTCCGTAATTACTAGGTATATTGTATTACTGCTTACACACTGTGACTGTTATATACTCACTGACCGAATGTCCCTAGAATTTGGGTGGTTTCCTACTAGGATTACATCTCACACTTAGTTTATGATGCCTTAGGAACATGAACATACAATATGATTGTAGGTAGGGATAATTGAAAGCACCCTGATACAGGTTCATGATTACTACATTGTATCATTGGAGCATGGTAGCTATCTGAGGCTCTTTATTCTAATTGGGATACTCTGGCATTTTTTTACTTTTGGGACATGTATTTTTTTATGCAGATTGGTACCTATTTTGGGTATTTTGTTTGACACATGACATGTATTATCATCATTTAATATGATATTCCTATGGTATTGTTATCAATTCATACTATTTATTTATTATATCATATATTTATTACATCTTCTACTTGTATGTTATTGATATTAAATTATTCTAAACTCTCGTGATGAGGGCATAATCTCCCCATAAAGACAAATAATCCATCATTACTAGTCGTTAGCCTCTGGCCTTTAGGGAGATTCCCTTGAGTCCATGTGTCCAACTAATGAAGGCTTATTGTTGATTGGAATATGGGTCATTGTAATTAAAAACACACTATGAGAATATTTCTTAGGGTCAATTTTTGAGAATCTTTTAAAAATATTAAATTTTCAATGAATAGACAATAAATCTAAATTTTATAAAAATGCTATTTATATAAAATAAAATAAAAAAATTAAAATTTTTATTTTGTTTCGGATATGTTTCAAAGTAACATAATTATTATTTAGTTATATTTAATTCAGTTAAATATTTGTAATCAATATTATATTGTATTTTATAATAAGTGGGTTTTTTGTTTTAAATTTGGATATTTTCTGAAAAATGTTTTAAAGTAATTTTTTTTTCCTATTTAGGTGATTCAAATAATTCTTAATGTGGGATATTTTAAAAGAAATTTATAGATTATATACTATTAAATAGTAATTATATACAAATATATTTATTAGTCATAGATTTTAAATAAAATCATCTTTTTTTTTGGAAAAATAAATTTCATGAAAAACTACTTCTTCATCGCATCTATGTGTTTTGATTTAAATATATTTTTCCAATAATGTAAATAGAATTTGGTAAAATTAAATATATATATATATATATATATAATCACATGGTGTAAATTATGATGTGTGTTTGTTTTTATTTTCAGGCATAAAAAATTTTTCATGCATAAAAAAATTTACCACAGTATACATAAAATAATGAAATATATTATTGTTAAATTGTAAAATATTTAAATACATAAAATATAAAACTTTAAAAGGTAGTTGGATGTGTTTCTTGACTATAAACGTCATTTAAAACATTAATTATAAATATAATTCATTGTAATTAGTCCCAAAAAAATGGTTGGCTTTAAATATTAAATAATTATTATTTATTCACTTAAAGCCACCCCTACTCAAGTATAAATACAACATGTCACCACCCATTTATCCTAAAAAGTAGTTAAGTTCTTAAAATACCATATGAACTTACACCTACCAACTACTCTCACATTAAATTGTTTTTGGCCTCTCCAAAATTCCAATTCTAATTTCTTAAAGGGGTCCTCTAATGATGTGATATTTAAGAGGTAACTTTCACAAACCACTACTATTAATTTAATTTGTTATTCTACGTTATCCTCACCTCATTCTTCCATAAAACCATAATAACTATTTTAAAATATATATAATTTATTGTTATATTTCTAATATAATATCTTATACTCATCCCTTTTATCATTTCCTCTTATTTAAATAAATTAAACCATTTTCTAAATTATGGCGGTTTACCATCTGTGGGAATAATGATTTTTTGTTTTCCATTAACACATTCAATTATTTTCATAAAAGTATTATTATGGTTAATTAATATTTTAAAAGTTATATAATAGTTTATTTAATGTTCTATAAGTAATATATATGCATAATATTAAATAAGATGAAACTAGTGTGTGAAGGTCAGAAAACAACCAAAATATATTAAACATTTATTATTAACATTTTATAAAATGATTCATTATAATAACATAAATAAAAATGATATATTTGAAAAATTAAAAATATTTAAGTTTATGAATTACATTTCATTTCACTTTTGTAGTTTTATATCTGTTTGATATAAAATCCATAATTATAAAGAAATGAACAAATCATGAAACAATGTATCCAACACACAAAAAATTGAAAATAATGAAATATTAATAATGAATGGTTGGTAAGAAATTATAAAAGTTTCAAAAAATTATTATAAATATATTTATTGTTATGAAATGAATTAATAAAATTATTTAAACCTTTATATAAGAGGTTAATGTATTCAATACTAAAGGGAATCATTAGGTAAGGGTTTCTCATGTCACATTTTATTTTGTTAGAGATATGTCATATTCACAACATATTTCTTTTATGTGGTTTATATACTACCCTTTGATATATCATACCATTAATCTCATTATTATCATGGTATTTAATGTACCATTTTATAATTATTACTTTTATGGTGTATATGATTCAGGTAATTTCAAGTGGTAAGGGATTTTTTCACTCAATTTTCATTCATTGGGTTACACATATACTTTATTAATGATGTAATTCCAAGATTATGTGTAAAATAATACTTGATTATATTAAAAAAAAATACACTTTTTTATATTGATTTATATCTAATACAAAAAATCAATTCCTTTTATTAATACTCACTACAATGATAAGATATTTTTAGGAAACTTTTTTTATAAATATCTATTTAAAATTTTAGATAAAATTTTAGTTTTATTACATGATAGTATTTTATAAAACTACTTCAAAAAATGTTATTAATATTCTAAATATGATTTTTTAAAGTCATTTTACCCAGGATTTACTTAAAAAATGGTTTTAATGATATATTTCTTTGTTTTATAAACAATGTTCTTTGAGTCTTTTCCATAAAAAATATAGAAGTAATGTATTTTAAACATATAAATAATAAGTGTATTTTCATTACATCATAAATCCCTAATGATTTAAATATTCCATTACAAGTATACAAGGATATTTTGAAATAAAAAATTCTATTTTACAATTGCGCACCATTTTAAAAATAACTGATTTTCAATGTGAAAGAGGTATTTTCCTAAAATATTTATCAATTATCTTAATAATTTATTTTCATATATGTCAACAAAATTTGTTTAATATTTTACATCAATGTGTTCAATATATTATTATATCATGTTCTTTATTTTATTAAATGGTTTCTGATCAATTTGACTAGGAATTATATATTTAGATACCATTCACCATATTACTCTTAATGGTTTGTGATTATGCTTACTTATTGGGGAATGTGATTTACATCTAATATGATATTTTCAATAAAAATATATAAGTTTATTATGTTTCACCCCTTTAATATAAGTATTTCATTTTAATTAGTAAGCGATGGGTTGGGGCCTCTTTAGCCCCACGATGAATTGGTAGGTCTCATGAGAAAAATGACTTTGGGTATTGCCCTATGTCTTAACCATTAATGAATAGTGTCTTGAAAAAATCCATGAAGGCATTTTTGTGATCTATAACATTATGAATTCCACCATTATGAGGTTTTCTATTTATGTTAATGTTATTATTCAATTATTATAATACCCATGGTTAATTTTTCAAGCTAATTTGATTGTTTATGTGGCATAATTCGATCATCTTTTATTTTTGACGTATTATTCTCACATTATTTATAAAATGGAATGTGTTTTAGTTATTTAACTATCTTTAATTCTAATTCCTTTTTTATTCATATCTTCAACTATACGCTTACCCTTACTTAGCAGTTGAGGCCACCCCATTCTTATGTTTTATTTTTCCCATGATAGAGGGAAGTGTTTTTTGATTGAAATATAGGGACACCCTAAGGGGAATTTTGGCATTCTAAAAAAAATTCACTGTGTATTTTGTGTTTTAAATATAATTTTAATTTCATGAATAAATCTATTTTATTATAAATACTAAAATATTCACCCCTCAAGATGATATTTATTATATATTATGAAAATGTAATAATTTAACCACCGAATTTAGGTAACTGGGGTCGAATTATTTATATTTGTCTTTCCACATATCTATGTAATGGAACTTGAATTGCTAAAAGTATTTGGTGTTGGTTGAGAAGTTTGATTTCATGATTTATTACTTACCAGTTCATGAAGGGATATAGAAATTTCAATCAATTTTGTTTTCAACTTATTCAACTCAGAACCAATACTCTTCATATTATTTTTTTGAATAAGGAAAATATATTTCAAAAGGTCACAAATATTAGAGTCTAAATTGGGTGAGAATTCAATTTTTGTTTTTGACATGATTATTCATAGTATTCGAATCTTTTTTTTGGGTTTTTGAAAACCCTTTTGGCAAGGTAGAGGCTTCTGGATGTATTTTTTGAAAATGTTTCCTTTATTATTATATTCTAGAGCCATAACTCATGTATTATTGATCTTTACAACAATATATAACCATGGGTGGAAAGATCAAAAATACGTGAGTTATGGCTCTAGAAAACAATAAAGGAAACATTTTCAACATATACATATAGAAGCCCATACCTTGCCAAAAGGGGTTTTAAAAACCCCAAAGGAGATTCGAATACTATATAATAAAATAATTTCAAATCACTATAACATGTTACTACATTAGGTTGTAAATAATACATCCATCCTTTTCCAGTTCCATAATGTGATAATGGAAAATATCTTAGATTTATTTAATCATTAAGGAAATTTCATTATTTTAGGGTTGAAAAGACACAATTAATTTTTTTAGATCTTTGTAGGTATCCTTCCTAATGAGTCCATGATTTTTTGGAAGAAGGTGTGTTAATAAATATTTTAATTAAAAATTCAATTCATGTTTTGTGTACAATAAACAATTTGTTTGATAGCTAATGTCTGGTGCAGCCAATTATTTAATAGTTATATTATGTTCATTCTAATTATTTGATTCATTGGTTCTAGTTTTTTGTTTGATTACAATGTGCTTCCAATTTCAATGCTCCCAAAATTGAGGAATTCATAAACCAAGTGAATGCTTAAATTTACAATAAACAAAGACTGTATGATTCAAACCCTAAGACCATTTTTATTTCAGGGTCAATATCTAAGCGATCCTTATGATATTTTCATATCATAAATCAAAAAAATGAAATAATGAAAAGTGTAACGTAATAAAAATATAAGAATTTGGAGTTTATTGTACAAAAAAGAAGAAGAAAAATTGATAATGTGTAACAAAGGAATATAAAAGATAAGAAGAGAATGAAATTATTTTTTGAAAATATTATACCAATAATTGGTTGAATAGATAACATTCATCTGTAAAAAATGACACTAATTTGATAGGTAATATCATGGGAACTCTCAAAGGATGTGTTGTTTTTGGGTAATTAGGTGTACTAGAGTGGCTATTCATGTTAGTCTATAAAAGGAAGAAGTAGACAAAACAACATATTAAAGTTATTTTGAAAACAAAATTAAATGAATGAAACAAACTAATTAAAAGAATTGGGGGTTGTTTAACATTTATAAAACTAGAAGATGAATGTTAGAAAAAGATTGTATTGTTTTTATATATGAAATTTGACTGATAAAACAAAATTATAATATTTTGTTAGAACATATTTTTTAAAGGTATAATTTACATATATCATCCTCTTCAATTACTTATTAATAATTATCAATTAAATTAAACTCCACTTCATTACGATCCCCTTATTTTTTAACCTTAAAAACCTATGAAAGTTAACATAACCACAAATACTAAATTAATTAATACGTATGCATTCTTTATAACATGAAATCCCATCTATAATGACTTACGATTATTATAGATGTATATTACATGTATTTATGTGAATATTCATTACATTATATAAAACAACAACCATTGTGACTTTAATAGTTTAGTGACTTTATAAACATGGAACAAAATCATTAAATATATTGAATAATCTTCAATATTTCCTAAAAGGATCTTCCAATTTATTACTCTTCATTGAAATTACCTACATAAAACCTTTCTTCATAACCTTGGAATAGATATAATAGAAAGTATTAGATATGATTCTTAGTAAGGGTAAACATAAAAGATATTTATCTATGATCATAAGAAATTATATGATAAGAACTAGGGTGCATGATAACGAACACAAATTGTTATATTCATAACCAACCTGTCATATATCATAATCCTAAGTCATGGAATAAAAATTATAATAAAATAAGGCATGAGTCATAAGGTAATAAATTAACATTATCCACGAGATCTAACATTAGCATTATAAATATTTTTTGAATTCAAATAAGCATAGAAAATATTATTTCAAGGCTACCCACCAAGAAATTCTTTATATGATTAGCTTTGATAACCACCTATATACCTACTTTAAGCTAGGGATGACCTCTTGTGTACCCCTTTTCTATCTTGCGCTAACCATGTTGGTAACCTTGTTTTCTGGCTCGGCCTAACCACCCATGAACCCTCATTTTTAGGATTGGGATAACCTCTGATGTGCCTTCCCTTTAAGGACTGCGATAACATCTCATTTACCTTATGATAACATAGAACATTTATCACTGACCAATGTATTGGATGAAGAAATAGGTCCCACTCATCACATAATCAAAATCATATATAGGCATTCCATAATATCATAAAACATCCATCTTATCGTAAACCATGAAATGAAATTGGGCTCATAAACATTTTTCTATATCATAAGTAGTTGAAAAGAGAAAGTTTAAATAATAAATACATCATTTCATCATAGAATATCCCATGGAAAAAGAAAAGGATTTCATAATATTCCTATCATGGTATAACTTATGGGAGTGAAGTGGGATTCATAATGGGCATTCAATCATAAACATAAATTATTTAAATAAACAATAAAAATGGAATAATTGGATATTATTTCCAATAAGGTATAGGGAACATTTATGGATGTCATCATAGATGGGAAATTATTTTGAAAGAATAATTGGAACATTTCTTGAGTAAACTAACATCTATTTGAATATAAAATATTCAATCATTACAAAATTTGAAAATTATTTTATTTGAAAATAACCTTGAAAAATTATAATAGAATCTAACAAAACAGTTTATAAAATGTCTTGAGGAAAATATACTTTCCTCTTTGAAGATAAATTCTTAAAAGAAATAATTATCATGATAACTAGGGATTTTTTTTCATTCATTAAACATCAAAACAAATATTCATTTCAAAATTTCTATAAAATCCAAAATGGAATTAATTTCGAAAGTGACATGAGGATGTATTTTATTTATTCATAAAATTCAAATATGGATTTTTTTTTATTAAAATCCAATATGATTGTAGTAAAACAATTTTTAATTTTTTTTATAGAATATAGTTTTGGATTAAAATGTATTTTTAACAAAAAATGTGATTTTTAATAAAATGTTTTTTTGAACTCTTGAGTACATAATGAATTAGAAAATAAAGGGTAAATATTTATTGTAAATAAATAATAATATTAGAATAAAATTAATGGATTTACTGAGATATGTATATTAAAATTTGATTATCATAAACAAATTCATAAAAAATCCTGATAAAAGGTTATATTATATCATAAAATCCATACCGCTTTGGTAACGTTGAAACATATGAACAAATAAAAATATCATTAAATTAAACATAAAGTACCATGAAAATAATGATATTCATCATATAAAATGTCAAAGTGGTATTATATTTACAAAATATAATAAGATATGTGAAGAACATAACTTCTGTCTCAACGAAGGCCAACAGAGATGAAAATCCATTATCGATTTGTTACCTTTTGAACAGTATACCCACTGAAAGAAAAATAAAAAAATTGATATGTAAATAAAAATTATATTAATTATAATAATCACAAAATAATTTCTTGTTCACTATATAAACCACATAAATGAAATAGGGGGTGAATATGACATGTGCCTCATAGATTTAAAAAAGGGAGACAGAAATACCATATCGCTTTAGTAATCACTCTAATAATATTACCAAATAAATAATAACATAAAATGAAACACTATATATCAATAAAATAATGGAATTAATTATATAACATGAAAAGGGGCTTCATACACACCACATAAAAGAAAATAATGGTGAATTTTCATATGTCTCCCATAAAAAAAGAAGACCAGTAATCTCTTACTTTATGTCTTGACTAATGTTGTACTTATTAAAAACTACAATAAAATAAATATTATATTATTATATATATAAAAGAACAAAATTCAAATATATCATACCATATATTATTTTTTATGACCTTTTATTACCAGTTTATTAACGCTTCCTTATTAAAGTTACGTTTCGATTAATAATCACTTTATATTTTATATATGTTTTGATTTGGAAATTTTTTTCCTCTTACCTTGATCATGGTTACATAATATCTATAATGTTAACCATGTAATAAATATAATATATATTTAGTATATATGTATTTAGATTAATCCATATAATTTGGTGATTGAAAATGAAATACAACGTTCATGGAGATGGTAGACTATACATACACATGAAGGTAGTTTCCATTTTCTTATCTCATTATAAGAAATAAAGGTTGTTATATTTTAAAACTAAATAATAAATTTTATTTCATTTTAATCAAATATTTAATTAAACCAATTTTTATTCATTTATTGTAACTCATTAATGAATAACATCACTTAGTGAGACGGTAGTCTATCATACACACGAATGAAGTTATCATATTCAAAAAAATGTAAAATATGATGGTATGTGTGGTAAAACAGTTACTAATAAGAATAAAATAATAAATATTATATATATAATATATAAAAAATTTATTCATTTTTATTCCTAGTCTCAAGATGTGGTCAAATTAAAATAAATGACACCAGTTTGTGAGGTGGTAGTCCACCGTACACACAAATGTTGATTTTGTAAAAAAGTTGTTGGAAATAAAGATTGATGTAGGATATTAAATTAACATAATAACATCTCAGAATATTAAATTTAGTGATGTTTTTATATAATCATGATATAATAAGAATTTAATGGGGTGGATAAAGAAAAAAATTCTAATTAATGAACATTACCTCTTCTTTGGGTACCCTCCTTAGGTCTGTAATAAAAACCATTGTAAAATGGATTTATTAAGAAAATAATAATTATATAATGAGATGATGTAGGTTAGGAAGTTAATTTTTCATGTCTTGTACTATTAAAAGGGGTTTTAATAGGTTAATAAGAGATGATATTGGGTGGCCATTTATAATTTAGGGCAAGACAAAATTGAAATTTTTGAAATGGATTGAGTGATCCCACATTTTCAAATGACAAAATAGTCCCAAATGGGCCATTATCGAATATAATAGGTTTAGGGGTATAAATATTTACATAAAATATTATTTAAAAAGTTCATAGTTCCTGTATACCAAAAAATTTTAGTTTAACCCCTAGTAAACACATTTTCACCACAATTGGGGAAATAAATTTTTTGTACGATCACTATTAATTTTCGTAAAAACATAAGTTGACCTAATTATAAAATATAAATTAATAATATTACTAATATATAATCCAATTATATAAATTAAACTCACATAATTCATAATATCTAATTTTAAATTAATCCCACGGATGCAATGAGAAACATGTTTTTGAAGAAAAAATGTTCAAAAGTTTATAAGCTTTTATATCATAATCGATTACTAAATTGATTAAAATGACCTAAATTGGATAATGTTTTTTATTATTAAACTATTTTTACATTAAAATAAATGTTTAAAATAATTTAACTTTATAAAATAATTAATTGAAATGACAATTTTCAATTAAAATTTAATATTTTCACTATTCCTCCAAAAAACTTTTTTGAAAAAAAGATTAAACATAAGATAGTTTTTTGTTATGATTAAAAAAATAATTTTTTTAATCAAATTATTTTTCATAAAGTGTATAACATTTAATTTCAAACAAAAAATCAAATATATTCAATGAAAAAAATGTTTTTCAAGATGTTTATTTTTAAAGCAGAAGATGATTATAAATTAACTATAAGTATAATAATAATAATTGTATGAATATAAATAATAATTTATGGTTATAAAATACATAAATTTATTTTGAAATAACACTAATTAGTAATTATTATAAATAACTAAAATTGAGATACATTATGCACTTTAAAACAGATAGATAAAAACCCATATTTTAAACCATAAAATCGTCTTATACAAAAATCCAATATAAAGATGATTCAAGGGTAGTTAGTTGGATTAAATGTAAATTATGAATTGTTATGTTGGTTTAAAAAATAATAGTTCATTTAAATTATATGTTTTATTGAAAATAAATGACATTAATACAAAAGTTGATATTTTTCAATGTTCACTGAAAAAATCATTTTTTAAAAAAATTTCAAAATTTATCCATCAGTTTATTTTGATACGATGATTTAAAAAATGAACTTAATTTTATCCAATAAATATTATATATATATATATATTAATTATATTTTTTTCTCATAAAAGGAAATAAAAAATCATATTTTAAGAAAACATATTTTATATGAATATAGTTACTGTACAAAAAATTAATTGATTGTTTAAGAAGAATATATAAATTAATTTATATTGAGTATAAAATTTAATATTTATATTTTAGAAATTAGTTTATTTTATTCACACCAAACTATTTAACATATATGTAATAATGGTAAAATATAACATAATATTACTTCATGGTTCGGTGAAGCTTAGTGTTTCATGTCATGAATGTTATCGTTATTACATGTAAAGTGAAACAAACTCATTGATAAATATAATGAGAAATATAATCATTATCACATGTATAAAATGATAAAATTATTGATGTGTGCAATGTCAAATTTCAAAAATATTAAATTTAACTTGATATAAATTCAAAAAATATCAGGGTGTTACATTATACCCCTCTTAAAATTATTATCTCCCAAAAAAATTTTAGGTTATCAATAATTAAACATTTAAAAATTCCTTCATATTAACCCACATCATGAA
This sequence comes from Viscum album, assembly GCA_963277665.1. NCBI lineage: Eukaryota > Viridiplantae > Streptophyta > Magnoliopsida > Santalales > Viscaceae > Viscum > Viscum album. Next base: position 878,541,501 of record OY728136.1, read on the forward strand.
ATGATCAATAAAACTCCCCTTATAAATGGAAATTTGGAAACATAACAATTACCTAAAGTTTCTCATGACTAGTTTTCCACATTAGAGAACATAGCTGGGAAGTGATGATTTGGACATGGAAGAAAAGCCTAAATAAATATAGAGGGTGAGAGAGATCATTGATCACATAAAATTAGGTGATCTAGAGAAGTTTAATGACCATAATACCATAAATATATGATTATTTAATGGACCACATAATTTATAGGAAGTAAATGTACTGGGATTATATATTTTCTTCAAGATAAGTTTCCCGAATATGGGAAATTACATTACCATATAGACTGAGGCATATGAAAATGTGCATAAAATATATCATTCTATTTAATAAGAATAATTTCATCATTTGGAAGATCCTTGTTCAATTTACACTTCATATATTACTCCAAGAGATTAATTTTTCATTTCTAAAGAACTAAATAATATTTATAAATCAATAATCATATTTTCCTTAACTATCTTATTGTTATAAAAAAGATTCCACATGTTATTCATAATTCTAACATGGGGAAGAAATATAATTATCATTAAACCCTCATACAATGTTCAACTTAAACCATTTCATAAATGGTTAACCTTATCATACATAAGAAATATTGAAATAAAAAATGTTAGAATCAAGGTTACTAAATTTACAATATGATATTATCATTAGTACCTTAAAATAACAAGATGTATTTCTTAATTTTCACCTACCAAACAAGCTAATACCTTCAGGAGGAGTTATCCTTGAACATTATAATAACATGAATTATGATAAAAAATAATTGAAAACATATATGACCCTTTATTACTTAAATAAAGAACATATTTTTATGGATATTCCAATCATCGAAAAATGTTGTAAAATCCATCAATGATAACACAGACCACTTTTCCAAAAAATTTATTAATCGGTTCCAAGGTCATAAATACTATCCAATTCAATTTATTGAAATAAACCATATCATTATACCACATCATTATCTCATCATAAAGAATATTATAAGGGATATCATTCCCTAAAAAACAACCTTTCCATTAAATAACATTTCTAGATCATCAGAATCTTTCAAGATATTATTTAAAATCCATAATAAAAAACATGTACTGAACAATCATTATAAAATAAAAAATTCATAATTCATGAATAAAGATACATAATGATTTCACTACCTCCATTAAAAAATTTTGCATGGAAGAGGAAATTTCTTGGTCTCAAAGGTAATTGTTGGGTCTAGGTATTGATTTGGGTAATCCCATGTTCTCCACATATATGTAATTGAAATACTCAAAAATTTGTCACTCTATGACATTATTTTCCACATAGACAATATATTACACAGAATTTTATATATTCATTTATTTTTCCCAATATTATAGAAATATAGGGATATTAATATTATATACACTTTTTCATTACCACATGAACTTTCATTAGAGTCCAAATTCCTCTTATTTTATGTGTCAGGAATATCACCAAATTTCTCATCGTTAATAAATTATCACAATTTCTAGTTAGTCAAAATCAATATATATTTCTCTTGAATCATCATTCAATTTGTTTTCTCATTTTCTGTGAATTTTACCTCAGATTAAATGTTAACAGGAATTATTTTGGTGCTACAAATTAAATAGAACTAAAAAGCATAATGTGATAAGTGATAATGATAATGGGAAACCAAATAGTCATGATGTAAAGTCCCGGTTCCGGGTGCCACGCAACAGGTGCCCCGAACTCGGTTCGCCACGTGACCTCAAGCAAATTTCCCCAAATTCCAGAGGTGGCTGACTAGCAGCGAGGGCCCATGTCTGATAGTGGGGAAACTATGCCCTCATTTTTCAAAGTGTAGCGCAGCGGAATGAGATAAAACATACAACAAACAGCGGAAGCAGTAAACCATTCACAACTGAATTAAAAAAATGTAGTAGAGATAACCAACCAGTATATAAATAATGGTGCAACATGTCTCAAATTATAAGAAACCAGTCAGAACATGTTACACAACAATACAATACAGTACAGGAAAGCAAAACAGAACAAATCAGCCAGTAGCATCGTGAGCCAGAGATCAGTCCCATGCTCCCATACTCCTCAGAAACAATCATGTACCTGTATAAGGTCCCATGCCTTTATCTACACCTACAGAAACGTAATCTGTTTGGGCCGAAAAGCATGACCCAAATAGGGTGTGAGAAATGAATCCTAGTAGGCACCCACCAAAGGCACGTGCCCAACTGTGTGAAAGCATACAACAAAAATGTTCTAAAGTAAAATGCAATAAACTGAGAAGTACTCAGAAGTAAATGTCATACTAGTTATATTTCCATTTTATTATTCATTTAATCATTTAATATTAAGAAATCACCATAGTGAATTTCTATGTAACCAGTCAGCGTCCTCAAAAAATCAAAACCTTACCCTCAGGTAATCCGAATCCAACCCATAGGTATTGCCCTCAGGCGTAACTAAAATTTCTCTCAGGCGTAGGAAGTGTCACCCACAGGTACAGAAGTCACGCCCTCAGGCATGAAAGATTTCCCTTAGGTGAAATAGTACATCGCCCTCAGGCTAATACAGTCACGCCCTCAGGCTATAGTAAACCCTGCCCTTAGGAAGAAGTAACCGGGCCATGCCCAACATATAAACATGAAATTTAAATACAATTCCTATCAAGGAAAAAGTAATGCATAATTAAATATGGCATACCCTCGGGTATCCTGTCCAAATAGCTAAAAAGAGGAACGCACCCCTCGGGATGGTCTTGGATCCAAGAAACGATCCCAAACAGCATTTTAATATCACATTCAATTACCTATACAATTCTAGGTATTTAAAATAGCTATGGACTTAGCCACTTGACACCCCAACATGGGTTCGTGGCACAAAAAAACACCAAAACAAACGACAGTTGGAAAATACACACCAAGCCACCAACCCTAAACACCAACAAACGATATACGTGAACGATGCCTTATGAAGAGTCCAAGAACGTCGTAGATCTGAGGTAAAAGAATTCCCTCTTAAACCTAAATAACTCCTGTTAGAGGAATAATTGGTAAGAAAAAAACTTGGAGAAGGAATCTCTTACCCACACGGTTCCAACAAGATCATCCGCGGCGAAAACAGATTCCCAACGTGCGCCCGAAAGATCTCCGAAGCCCCTAACTCCTCCTTTGGCTCCAAAATGGCTCAAATGCCTCCTCTGCCAAATTAGGAGGCTAATGCATGTTTTAAGATGAAATCACAAACTACACGGTGTGTACTCTCAAGTACACAGCGTGTACTTTCCATTTTTAAACTATTCCCCTGGTGGATTCCCGCCAGTGCGACACTGTTCACCTGCCGACATGACTACACGACATGTCTTCATGAGTACACGACGTGTTCTACCGCACAGATGGCCACCGCCTTACTATTCACCTACCGACTGACTAAACGACGTGTAAAGGACCAGTACACGACGTGTAGTAGGTTCCTACACCCTTCATCGCTGACATGGCCACACGCCCTGTGTACTCATTCCACACGGCCATAAGTACACGGCGTGTGGAAAAGTACACGGCGTTTACTTCCATAATTTGTGATTTTCCCCCTATTTTCCATATTTTCTCAAAAACACTTAAGGAAAAGGGAAAATAAGAATCTCGTGCCTCAAAAATAAGAACTGGGTTCTTACAAACGTCCCCCCTTAAAGCAATTTGTCCCCGAATTCCCTTTCCATGGGTGGAGAAGATAAACCTCAGCACAGATTTGGCCACTGAGCACGTACGTCGGTCTCCCGCTCCCATGTTTCATCATTCACTTGTCCATGCTACCATAGAACCCATACGAGAGGAACTAACCAGCCTTGGAGAACCTTCGTGCTCTTGTAAACAATACGAATCAGATGCTCCTCATAGGACACATCAAACTGAAGCTCAACCTCTTCTAGATGAAAGGTGTAAGATGGGTTTGAATGATAGCGGCACAATTGAGATACATGGAAGACGTCGTGCATGTCCCAATACCTCTGTGGAAACTGCAACCAATAGGCAATCAGACCGACTCTTTCCAGAATCTCAAATGGCTGCACATACCTCAGTGAAATTTTACCCTGTCTCCTGATCCGTCTGTGTCCCAGCCTCGGCGAAACATGCAAGAAAACCTAATCCCCGACCACGAACTCCAAAGGACATCTACAATGATCAACATAATAGTTCTGACGAGACTTTGTGGTAGCCATCTACTTCCAAATCAACTGGGCCTACTCAAAAGTCTCCTAAACGAGCTTTGGTCCAAGTAAAGCTGCTTCACCTACCTCTAACGATCACAAAGGTGATCGAAATGGCCTACCATATAAAGCCTCATAAGGTTCCATCTTGATAGTTTCCTGAAAACTATTGTTATAGGAAAACTTTACTAAGGGTACATGCTTCTACCAAGAGCCCCCAAAGTCCAGGACGCATGCATGTCGCATGTCCTCAAGCATCTGTATCGTACGCTCTGACTGGCCATCGGTCTAAGGGTGGTAATCTGTGCTCAGAAGCACCTGTGTACCCAGTTCCCTCTGAAAACTCTGCTAGAAATGGGACATAAAGTGGGTGTCCCTATCTGAAATTATAGAACGAGGGACCCCATGAAGACGTATGATCTCTCAAATATACAACCTTCCGAGCTCGTCAACCCCGATGGTCTCCTTGATCGGCAAAAAGTGAGCTACCTTCGTGAGTCTGTCCAGAACAACCCACAAGACAGTATTGCCTTGAGGTGACCTCATACACCCCATCACAAAATCCATCACGATGTCATCCCATTTCCACTCCGGAATGGGTAACTTCTGTAACAGTCCTGCTAGTCTCTGATGCTCCGCCTTCACCTACTGACAGGTGGAACACATCCTAAAAAATCCAGCTACATCTCTCTTCATACCCGGCCACCATTACTGACGTCTCAAGTCACGGTACGTCTTGGTAACCCTGGGATGAACTGCCCAGGCTAAAGCATGAAACTCCCACATCAACTCCTCGCATATATCCCCTGGAACCCATACTCGTCCATGGAAACGCAGAAGCTGATCATCGCCTATCATCCAACCAGGAGGAGTGTCCTTACTTACCACTGACAACTATAGAACTAGGCCTTCTGGATTAGATAGCTGTCTCATCCTCACTCTATCCAAGAGGGTAGAAGTCACAGATAAAGATGAAAGATAGGTTTTCCCCTGACTATCGTGCACCTCCAAATGCATCTCAGAGAACAAAGCCATAAGCTGCCACTCACCACTGGCCTCCTACACAACCTGTGTCTGAGTCTTCATTCTCAGTGCATCAGCTACTACATTACCTTTACCAGGTGTATAGGCAAGCTCAAAATCGATGGACTGTAGGTATTCATCCCACCTTCACTGCCTCATATTGAAGTCATGATGAGTAAAAATATACTTGATAGTTTTGTGGTTGGTGGAAACCACAAAATGATCTCCCAAGAGATAATTTCTCCAATAGCGCAACGCATGAACAAATGCATCTAACTTGAGATCATGCGTCGAGTAATTACTCTCATGTGGCCTCAACTACTGAGACTCGTATGCAACAACTCGATCGTCCTGCATCAAAAATACTCCTAGCCCAATACCTGATTCATCACAGTCAACTGTGTAGCTCTTCCCCTGCTCTGGGAGTATCAGAACTGGTGCTAATTTCAACCTTCCCTTCAGGTCCTAAAAGGTTGTCTCACAAGCTTCTGACCAAACGAACATCACACCCTTCTTAGTCAAACCCACCAACAGCATTGCTAAGTGGTAGAAGTCCTGCATAAACCATCTATAGTAACCAGCCAGCCCCAAGAAACTTCGTATCTCAAACACATTCATGGGATGCTCCCAGGAAACAATTTCTCTCACCTTCTCTGGGTATACAACAACTACTGCCTCCGAGATGATATGAACCAGGAAGTGAATCTGATCCATCCAAAAGTCTCACTTTGAGAGCTTAGCATATAGCTGATGCTCTCTCAATGTACTCAGTATGATCTCAAGATGGGTGGAATGGTCGTGTTGAGTGTGAGAGTACACCATGATATCGTCCATGAATACTACCACAAATGTGTCCAGATAAGGATGGAACACACGTTTCATCAGAACCATGAAAACTCTTGGCGCGTTCGTGAGTCCGAATGGCATAACCATATAATCGTATAGACCATACCTGCTCCTGAAAGCCGTGAGTGGTATTTTATATGGTCTTACGCACATCTGATGACATCATGACCTCAATTCAATATTCGAGAACACTCATGTTCCACGAAGTTGATCAAAAAAATATCAATTCTCAGCAAGGGATATCGGTTCTTAACTGTCAACTGGTTCAGCTTTCGATAATCCACAAAAAGTTTGAGGGTACCATCCGCCTTACTCGCAAAGAGGACCGGAGAACCCCATGGAGAAGTACTGGGTCGGATAAAACCCTTTTCCCATAACTCCTCTAACTACCTCTTGAGCTTCTGCAACTCAGGTGTGGCCATCCTATAAGGAGGAATAGACACCAGTGCTACTCCTAGCACAAGCTCAACAGAGAAATCCACCTCACGCTCCAGAGGTAGACTTCAAAAGTCGTCTGGGAAGACGTCCCTGAAACGAACAACTATTGGAGGGAAATCCGTCTGAAAAGTCCCCTGTTCATCCAGATATAATCTCGAAATCTAAGTAGTGACTCCACCTCACCCATGATGCTCTGGTCTAGCTCGACTCGACTGAACATCCCATTTACCTTTGTATAGAAACTCTCCACCCTCTGGTGATGTGAAACTCATCATGCGATGGTAGCTGTCTACAAAGGCTCGAAAGGGAACCAACTAGTCCATCCTGAGAAGGATGTCATAAGCTGTCATCTCTAAGACATAGAGTTTCCAAAGAAAGTGACACCCACCAACCTCAAGGGGGAACTATCTGCACCGACACACACCAGCCGTTCTAGTCCCCAACGGTGTGTCTAGAGTCATGATATCAGAAGAAGTAGAGACACAGAGCCCAAGGCTCTCCACTACAGGTACAGATATGAAACTATGTGTAACACCCGTATCAAAAAGCACTGAAGACAAGATAGAAGCTACTAGAATAGTACCTCTGACTATAGAAGGTCCGGGATCCTACTTCTGCTCGGTCTGTTGCACTGCATATACTTGCCCAGTGTTGCGGCCCTGTGACATAGCCTGGCTACCCTGAACTGTCCCGCCCTACTGTCTCTGAGATCCTGGTGTATGGCTACCACAACCATGACCACCATCTCTTCCTGCACGCCTTGACGTATTCCAGTTCCCCGATTTCTAATAAGCCACTGGTCCTGCTCCCGCACGTGGAGTCTGCACAGAACCCCTCTCACTAGCCATCGGTTGAAACTCCCTACAAAAGCGCTGCAGATGACCCATTTTTCCACAAGATTGGCACTCCACTGTGTCTCGTGGACACTACGGTCTCTTGTGCCCCTCATTAAAACACTGGTAGCACCTGATCGGGCCACCTGAAGAGACTGTCTGGCTAGTAATGACACCCTAAAAGAAATCTATCTGTCTCTTCCTCTTGCCAGTAGAAATAGTACTAGAAACGGGCACTGAACTGCCCTATCCCACACCACTAGATTCCCATAGGTTCCTCTCTATAATCAGCGCCTGGTTCACAATAGCGTGTACTGAAGGCAACCTGAAAACATTCACCAGCGCTCGGATGTCATATCAGAGACCATCTTTATAGCATCTAGCTCTGGACGTCTCATCACCCACTAGCACGGGTGCAAAATGCTGATGTTCGGTGAAACGAGCAGAATATTCCATCACTGACATAGTGCCCTGCTGCATATTCATGAACTCTCAAGCTCTATCTTACCTCAGCGTCTCCGGGAAAAAGAGGTCATAGAAGACTACCTGAAAATATTCCCACGCGATGTATCTGTGATGCTCTGACTAGGTGGTAACATCCCACCACCTCTTGGAGGAATCGCGCAGCATATATGTCGTGAGCTTGACCCTCCACCCTGGAAGAATCTCAAGATGCTCAAAAATTGTCTGCATCGACCCCAACAAAGACTCCACAACCTATGGTCCTCCAACCTTTGAAAAAGTAGGCGGATGCTACTGCTGGAAGATATGTGTCAGCTCAGCCATAGAGGTGGCAGCCTGCGGTGCTCCCAAAAAGGTCTGCATGAACCGCATAAAGCCTTCACGGAACTGCGCCTCTGCACTTGTGTCTTGTATAACGGCTGACGCCACATCTGACTCTGCTGGAGGATCCACTATTAGCCCATGACCCACCATCTCTGGAGTATAATCATTGCCTCTCTCCGGGTGAACAACTTGTGGTCATCTAGGTGGGATGACACTACAAGGTCAAAAACATGTCTTAGATTAAAAATTTATCAAGACTGAAAATGAAGGAACCTGAAAGGGAACAAGTGGAAGAAGGAATTTTAGAATTTGAAAAACAAGACTACACGTCATGTACAATGACTAAACGACGTATACTTGACTTCCCTTCCCCTTCCCAGTTCCTTCGACACGGCTAAGCCACAAGACATCCGTTAAACAAAACTACACAGCGTGTATAATATCTACACGGTGTGTATGGTGATATTTTCCAACTGCCTATGTCGTTTGTGACATGGCCGACTACTCGGCTTGACAGTACACGGTGTGTTACACCCGCACACGGTGTGTACATCACCCTGTTTCCCAGCCACATGGCTATGTCCACACGGTCTGTCCTCAGAAAAGACTACACGACGTGTCCCACAGGTACACGGCGTGTACTAGACGAGCTTCGCTGACCCGTTTTGTTGGTGACACGGCCATACTCCGTGTCAACACTACACGACGTGTACATCATTGACACGACGTGTTCAGGAAAGTAGTTCACCGACCCTTGTTGTTAGTTACATGGCCGGACTCCGGGTCAACACTACACAGCGTGTTTGTCAAGTACATGACGTGTTTTACCCAAGCCTTCTCTATCCAGTGTCACCGCCCACACAGTTTGTGACATGGGAAGAAACTACACGGCGTGTACTCTGGATATACGGTGTGTACTCATAATGTTTATTTTTCTTCCCGAATAGAAGAACATACATGGTGTGTCTAAAGGTACGACACATCGTGTATACTGGGACTTCTGGATAGTTGCCTCAGAAACTTCCCCGGTACCCAGAAAATATCGAAAAACAACACCTAAGTGTCAAATTCTGACCTGTGAGGGCCCATACTCCCCACGAATCAATGTTTCACATCTTATCGGTGTAATAACAAAATAAATAGTCAATGATCCACCAAATTCTAGTTAGTGGGGTCCCATACTCCCCAAAAACCAAAGTTTGGCGTCTATTCTATCAACAACTTATACAGATACACCCTATCACATATCTGAGATTTATCAAGAAGCTATCACAACAACATTCTTTACTAGCACAACAATTATAAAAACAACATGCAATTTCTAATGAACCTACATGGCTTGGAAACTATGCATGACATGTGATTTCTAGCATGTGCCTATATGAGGCATGAGATGGAATACCCTCATCTCATCAGGTAGCAAGTAAATAAAACCCATAGATAAAATATAACAGCACAATCACAAGTGCGTCACCCAACGGTGAAATCAAATCAACTGCAAATTAAAAAATCACTAAAATTACAATCATGAGGTAAATTGGTTTTTCCCATGTACACAGGTTAGCTACGCCTGGGCACAACTTATTACCAACTACCATTCTTCCTATCCCTTACTAAGGCTCCAAATAGTAAGTCAAAGAAAAGAACTCCATTGATACCACTTTGTAACGTCTCGGTTCCAGGTGCCACGTAATGGGTGCCCCGAACCTGGTTCGCCACATGACCTCAAGCGCATTTTCCCAAATTCTAGTGGCTTCCGACTAGCAGCGAGGGCCCAGGTCTGATAGTGGGGAAACTATGCCGTCATTTATCAAATTTTAGCACAACGGAATGAGATAAAACATACAAAAAACAGCGGAAGCAGTAAACCATACACAACTGAAATAAACAACTGCAGTAGAGATAACCAACCAGAATATAAATAATGGTGCAACATGTCTCAAATTCTAAGAAAGTAGTCAGAACATGTTACACAACAATACAGTACAATATAGGAAAGAAAAACAGAACAAATAATCCGGTATCATCGCGAGACAGAGCTCGGTCCCATGCACCCCTACTTCTTAGCAACAATCATGTACCTGTATAAGGAACCTTTCACTTATCTAATCCTGTAGAAACGTAATCTGTTTGGGTCGAAAAGCATGACCCAAAAGGGTGTGAGAAATGAATCCCAGTAGGTAACCACCAAAGGCTCGTGCCCAATTGTGTGAAAGCATGCAACAACAGTGTGTAGAAGTAAAATGCAATAAAATAAGTAGTACTCATAAGTAAACATAACTGTAGTTATATTGCTATTTTGTTATTCATTTAATCATTTAATATTATGAAATCACCACAGTGAATTTATAAGTAACCAGTCAGCGTCCTCAGACAATAAAAACCTTACCCTCAGGTAATTAGAATCCAACCCGCAGGTATTTCCCTCAGGCATAACTGAAATTTCCCTCAGGCGTAGAAAGTGTCACCCTCAGTCATAGAAGTCATTCCCTCAGGCACGAAAGGTTGCCCTCAGGCGAAATAGGATGTCACCCTCAGGCTAATACAGTCACGCCCTCAGGCTATAGTAAACATCGCCCTCAGGCATAAGTAACCGGGCCATGACCAACATATAAACATGAAATTTAAATACAATTCCTCTCAAGGAAAAAGTAATACATAATTAAATATGGAATAACCTCGGGTATCCGGGCCCAACGACTAAACAGAGGAACACACCCCTCGGGATGGTCCTGGATCCAAGCAATGATCCTAAACAGCATTTTAATATCACATTCAATTACCTATACAATTATAGGTATTTAAAATAGCTAAGGCCTCAGTCACACGACACCCCAACATGGGTTTGTGGCCCAAAAACACACAAAAACACACGATAGTTGGAAAATACACACCAAGCCACCTACCTTAAACACCAACGAAGATATACGCGAACGATTCCTTCTGAAACGTCCAATAACATCGTAGATTTGAGGTAAAATAATTCCTTCTTAAACCTAAATAACTCCCGTTACAGGATGAATTGGAAAGAAATACACCAGGAGAAGGAAGATCTTACCAGTGCGGTTCCAACAAGATCGTCCGAGCCGGAAACGGATTCCCGACGTGCGCCCGACGGATCTCCGAAGCTCTGGCCACCTACTTTGGCTCCAAAAATGGCTCAAATGCCTCCTCTTCCAAATGAGGAGGCTACTTCCTATTTTAAGCCGAAAAAACAAACTACATGGAATGTAATCTCAAGTACAAGATGTGTAATATTCATTTTTAAACTGTTCCCCTGGTGGCTTCCCGCCAGCGCGGCACTGTTCACCTGTCGACATGACTACACGACATGTATTCATGAGTACATGGTGTGTTCTTCCGCACAGCTGGCCAGCGCCTTACTATTCTCCTTCCGACTGACTACACGATGTGTAAAGGACCACTACACGGCGCGCAGTTGGTTCCTACACAATTCATCGCCGACATGGCCACACACACTGTGTACTCATTCCACACGGCCAGAAGAACACGGCGTGTGGAAAATTACATGGCATGTACTTCCACAATTTGGGATTTTCCCCCATTTTCAATATTTTCTCAAAAACTCTTAAGGAAAAGGGAAAAGAATAAACCAGTACCTCAAAAAATAAGAACCAGGTTCTTACACATGAATATATCATATAAGATGTATATAACAATAAACCGTTTTATTTAACCTAGTAAAACTTATTTCTATCCTAAGTGGTTCTTATCTATAATCTATTTAAATCCTACAAGATGGTTAATAAAGATTTATTTGTATTTACAAAGAATATCTACCGAGAATGTCAACCCAGGTGTGTAGTAATTCCCATTATGGTCTACGAGTTCCCGATCGAGTCTAGCTCAGTATAGTATTTTTGGGGTTACTACACCAAGGTGAATTTTTTATAGAGCCTCATCCGCTGGTATTATCCATACAAAGAGTTATTTGTTTGAATCCACTTTCTATATCCTTTACCAAAATTATTGGAAATTTTCCTATAATTTTACTCATCATTATTCATATCATTAGATATTTCCTTAGGTATGCCACTACATTTTTCACTTCCTAGTTCTAAAAGGATAAAAAACATTATCTGATAACAACTATAACGACCCATGATTCTTATAAATGGATATTACATCATTTTAGATGATTATTCATTACAGTACAAAAAAAAATCATTAGGATTGAAATAGTGTAATTCTTTTGAAAACATCTAATAGAATCCTATAATATGATGAATGATCATATATATTACTCAAATATATCTTCCTATTTTTTATTTTTCTTATAAATATCTTACTTAAACTCATTCTTCACAATATAGGTAAATAAAACATAAGAAGGGGTGATCTCAGATTCTTAGTAAGGGTAAAACAAGATATATCAATTTATGATCATATAAAATCATAATATAAGAGTAAGGGTATTTGAAAATGAACATTACATATGAAGTTCTTTCCCAACATATCATATATTTAATGATCATATGTTTATAAGACATGAACCATAAGTTAATCAAAGAAGATCAGCCGTGAGAGATTAAAATTTTCCTAATAAAATGATTTTTTTCATACAGATAAGCATAAAAAATATAATTTCAAGGATACCCACCAAGAAAATCAGAACAATTCAGGCTTGGGAGAACATCCTGTTTACCTACATTTCTATTGGTATGACCTCTCATATACCCTATTTGAGGTTTGGGATAACCACCAATGTACCATCATTTTCGAGTACGAGCTAACCACCATTATACCCACCTTTTTGGGCATGGTCTAACCACCTGTATATCCTCTTTTTCAGTCCTGGGCTAACAACCCATGTACCCTTGGATATCATAGAACATTTATCATTAACCATTGAATTAGAGTGAGATATAGGCCCCACTCATCAAATAATGGAAACCATATATATTTGTTCCACAACATCATAATTTTTTTTCTTATCATAACCCATGATATAAAATGTGGTTCATAATCATTTCATCATTTTATAAACTGGGTAAAATATATAAGTTTAAAAATCAATTTATCATTTCACTATAGAAAAACCCATGAAAAAATAAGCAGGTTTTGTAAATAATTCTATCATGGTATCACATGTGGTATATAAATGGGTTTCATAAACATCATTCCACCATAAACATAAACCATTCATAAAATAAATAATAATTTTATAAAAGGATTATATACCCTGTAATTCATAAGTTACATCAGAAAATTCAGTCTTATATGGGAAATAATTTTGAAAGATTACTTGAGAAATTTATTGTGGAACATATAGTTTCATTGAAAATCAATTTTTAAGACATAAATAATCTTGAAAATCATATTCATTATAAAAAACATGAAAACATATAAATAATGATTTAATTTTTTAAACAATTTTACTGATGAAAATTTTCTTTTCGTATATTAAAAAACATTTTAAAATATTTTAAAAATAATTTTCATTGAAAATAACCTAGAAATTATATAATTGATGGTTTTAAAATCATTAAAAAGCATTTCAAGTTAAATATTTATTATACATTGGGAAAAAATCAAAAAATTATTAAAATAATTTTATTTTAATTTAACCATAGAAAAATTATAAATGAATATACAATGTACGTAATGAAAAGGATACCAGGAGATTCTGTTCATACCATATATGTTAAGACAAATATTAATTTCACATTTTTCAGTAAAATCCAAACGATAATTTTTTTAGAAGGTGACATGAATATCCCTATCATTTTTTTAAAATTAAAACATGGATAAAAATTTATTTTAAAAAATCATATGAATGTAAGAAAACATTTTAAAAAATTGTAGAGAGCACCGTTTTGGAATAAAAAATATTCTAGACAAAAAGTCAATTTTCCTTGCAAAATTGTTTCAAAATATTGAGTACAAAACAAGATTAATATAATGGGAAGCCTTTTATTATCATGAAATAACCCATGTATATGAAAATTCATAAGCTTATTGAGATATGGATTATAATATTTGATCATTGGAAATATAGTCAGGACTAATCTTAACAAATGATGGGACTCTAATGTAAAATCATTACTAATATGGTAACATTTAACCATAATCCCCATAAAATAATATCATTAAATGACACATAAAATACCATGAAAATAAGTGTATTAATGATATAACATTCCAAATGGGTTGTATATTCACCTCATAGAAGGATATATGTGAATAACAGAACTTATCTCCGAATGAAAGAAAATTTAGACAAAATACCTTATCGATTTATCTTGTTTGGAACTGTAAACCCCATGAAAGAGATATCCTCAAATAGATATGTAATTTAAAATAATATTAACTATTAGAATCATAAAATTCATTTATGGTAACCATATAATATACATAAATGAATTAGGTGGTGAATATAGAATGTTTCTCGTAAAAGTAAAAAAGTGAGATGAAAATATCTTACTACATTAATAATATTTTGAATTGTAATCCCAAACAGAGTAGAAAATAAAATTAAATATTTAAATATCTGGAAATAATGATATTAATTATATAAAATTTCAACTGTGAAGTATATGAACGACACAAAATAAATGAGTGGTGAATTTTTATATTTCTCCTAGAAAAAATAGACTAGAAATCATTTACCGTAAGTCTTGACTTTCATTGTAATTGTTCGAACCTCATGTAGAATAACCATTAGTTTAATATATATATATATATATATATATAATAGAAAAAACTCATATATATAACACCATACATTATTTTTATGACTTTTTTATCAAAGGTTTATTATCAATTCCATGTTAATGTTACATTTCATGTAATAAATGCTTTGGGTTTTATATATGTTTTGATTTGGTATATTTTTGTAATTATTACTTTGATCATAGTTACATAATCTACATAATATTAAAGATGATATAAATATAATAAATACGAATTATATATGTCATTATAATTAATAGATAAAATTTAATAATGGGAAATTTAATATATAGTTTGTAGAGATGGTAGGTCGTACGTATGCATGAACACCGTCTCCATTTTCTCTTCATATTGAAAGAGGAAAAGGTAAATGATATGTTTAATTCCAATTTTTTTGTCATATATAGAACAAATTTTCTTTAAACCCATCTTTAATATCTTTAATTTAATTCTGGAATGAATCATATCACTTCATGAGGTGTTAGTCTGGCTTACACACAAATGACATTATCGTATTTCAAACAAAAGGAAAATATGAATGAATATGTGATGTAATAGCTACAAAATCATAATATCATCATAAATATCATAAAAAAAATACGAAAAATATATCCATTATGATATTTAGCCTCAATAGGTGGAATTGGAGAAAAAAATGACATCAGCTTGCAAGGAGGTCGCCCGATATACACACGAGCTACGATTTAGTAACCCATTCGATTGAAGTGGAGATGGTTATTGGTCACGATCATACAATAAAAATATCAATATATTAATTTTTCTGAGGATATTATATAATAATTATTTAATAATAATTGAAGGTATTGGAGTAAAATATAAAACAAAACCACTCATTGATAAACATTACCTATTCTTCGTGCATCCTCCTTATATTTTCAATAAAATAATTCCTCAGATCGATTTGTACTGAAAGAAAGGATTATAAGATCAGAAGAGGTAATTTGGGAAGTTATTTGGTTATGTATTTTTCAAAACAATTGTGTTTGAGTGTGTGAATATGAGATGAGATGGGTGTCCATTTATTAGTGGTGATGTGGATACACATGATATTTTTGAAAAGAATTTATTGGCCCCACATTTTTCGAATAGCAGAGGGGTAGAAAATTTACCCTTATCTTTTAAGTTTAACCCTGGATAAACCCCTTTTTATCGTAATCATGTTAATTAATTTTTATTGCATTCATTATTTATTTGGGCCAATAATTCAGTTGATCATATTATAAACTATAATTTATTTTATTATAAATATTAATTCAATTTTCCAAATTCCAAATAAATAAGTGTAAAAATCTATTTCAAAATTAATCCCATAGATAAGATGAAAACGTGGGTTTCTAAAGAGAAAATGTTCAAAAGTTTACAAAGTTTTTATATCATAATCTTTTATAAAATTGAAATAAAAGAACTATATTGGAATAATGGATATATTATTGAACTAGATTAACTTTATAGTCAATTTAAAATAATATATAAATTTATAAATAAATTAATCTAAAAGATGGTTTTCAATTAAAATTCATTATTTTTAACTATTTATGAAAAAATGAAACATTTCAAAAAAATCCCAAAAATACACCTTACTATAATATTAAAATTATTATTTATTTTTTTTATCAATTTTATTTTCTATATTTAAAAGAACAATATTTTTAAAAAATCCCATAGAGGTGATGAAAAATCGGGTTTTGAAGAATGGCATTTTTCAAGAATAAAATGATTTTATATTAACAATATGTCTAATAATAATCATTGTATGAATATAAATTATAGTTTATCAATATATAATATATATAATTCATTTAAAACAATCCTCATTATTTATTATTTTAATTAATAAATGTGGATAAACATTATGTACTTTTAAATAGATTTCATAAAAAATAGATCTTTAAAAAAAATAGGGATATACTAAAATACAGTTTAATATTGATTAAAAAGTAATGATTTTTATTAAATATAAATAATTAATACTTATATTAATTTAAAACAATGTGGGGAATTTAAATTACTTAATTTATTGAAAAAAATTATCGTTTTACAAAAGTTGTTATTTTTCACTATTTACTAAAAAGTCATTAATTTCCAAAAAATTTAAAAATTTCACTATAAGTTAATTTTTATATGATACTTTAAAAAATGAAGTTATGTTTATCAAATTAATTTATAAAATATTTATAAATTAATTGTTTTTTATTGTCAAAAAAGGAATAAAAATCATATTTGAATAAAACATATTTTTGATTAATTTAATTAAATTACTAAAAATTAATTAATTAATTAATACGAATTTATACATAACATAAATTCAATTTAAGTATAAAATATGAATATAAATATATTTGAAAAATTATTTTATACTATTCATACCCACCTATTTAACAGATAGGTTATGACGACCATATTTAATATAATTCTGTTTTATAGTTCACTAAAGCTCGGTGTGGCATGTCCTTCACTCTATTGTTGTTGCATATAACAAAAACTAAACATGGTGTTTTTTATAATGAAATATATAATATGTATTACATGTAAAAAAATAAAAAATTAGTGTTTTGTGTAATGAAAAATATCGAAAACATTATTTTTAAATAAAAAATGACAAAATCTTATAGTGAAACAGTTGAACCCCGATTTGAATGTCATTATTTAGATAGATTATGAATATTATACATTTCGAGCTTGTATCCATTATATAAATTTGGATGTATTGAGTCTTTGAATTTTATTATAACTCTTCAAATTTATCTAATGTTGTTTTGTATTACCAATTAACATTTCACTCTCACATTTCACACATTATTCGACCTCACATGCTTTGTGCTAATTGATCAATTAATTAAACAGTTTCTTTTATTTTTTTAAAAAAATCGTAGATCATATTATTGTAATTATAGTTTCTCATTTATTCAAAACAATTAAATGAATAAGGATATTGTTATATCGATTACTAAGAAAAATGACTCTTAAATGGGTGTCGTCATCATGGAAATGAATTGAACATGAAAAGGTTTTGAATGGGTGAAACCCAATCATGTTTATAATATTGATTTCTATCCTAGTGATGAAATATATAGAATTAATAAATTAAAAATATTATATGAATTCAAAGATAAAAGGATACTTTATTATAAAATGAAAACCATAAAATAAGGTTTTAATGAAGTGAATGTTGATTCCAAAGACACCCCTCTTGAAATTATTGGATATTGCAAGTATATTCAATTCTCCACTTCCCTAAAATTCTTAATTCAGTTAAAAACCCATGAAAATAGAAAAAAATAGTTATAAAGTGTAGGTAAGGATATGGTTTTCTAAATTTTTATTTGTGAAAGGGAAATTTAGACAAATATTAAAATATTTTTTTCACAGCATTTTTGACCTCTAAAACGAATGAACCAACTATACTTCTAGAAGGATTATTTTTGAAGAATTAGTTCCACTACATTCTTTCCAATTTTGATCCCAATAAAATCACAAATTTATAATATATGTCCCAAATAGGTCATATGAAAGGGTCAATACTGGTGTTTTCATCAGAATTTACAGATTATTTATGTAATCCCAAATATTTCATAAATAAACATATTTTACACATCTTGAGGAAATAATGTTCTTATTATCAATAAAATATTCAATATAAATGATTTTATATCATAAATAATAGTTAAAAATTAAGGGTATATATGGATTGTCCAGACATAACCATATCAAAATAAAATTCTCGAGTTTCTTGAGAGATAAATCATATTATTTCAACTTTGGAAGCATAACTATTACCGATCTCGATAAATGATGATATTATAACATAAAACTCTTAACACTTTGGTAACATTGAATAGTAATCTACATGAATGAGATTTTAAAAAATACACATTAAAATATAAATAATTGTCATGATATGTATCATAAAATACAATCATGGATAGTATATACATCACATAAAACAAATGGGTGGTGAATATGGCCTGTGTCTTATAGAAGTAATAACTGACAAAGAAATCCCTTACAACATAAATAATATTTTTGAATTTTAATACCAAATAAAGATCCACATAAAAAGAAACTATAAATATCATAAAAATAAGGATATTAATTATATAACATTTTGAAGGGGAAGTATATACAGTATAGAAAATAAAAAAGTGATGAATTAACATACGTCTACCAGAAATGAAAGAGACTAGAAATCTATTCCCATACTCATCAACATTATTTAAACACAATTAATCCTCCTATATAATAAAAATATTTTTATTATAAAATCTAATATTGAACCATAATTATATATATCATACCATATATGATTTAAGTACGACCATTTATTACATTTTTATTAATAATTCATTGTTAATATCACATTTCGGGCAATAACCACATTGTTTTATATATATGTTTTGATATGTAATTTTCTCTACTCTTATATTGATCATGTTTACATAATATGAACAATAATATTAAGGAAATAATTATCATATTTGTACATCAATTAAAATTTTCTTTCTAATCATGAAATATAGTTTTGATAAATGAAGTATGTTACGATCATGGAGATGTTAGGTAGTATGTACACATGAGTAAAGTTTCCATTTTCCATGATCATTATGGAATGGATTTAATTAAAATTTTATCTTTTAATAATTATAATAATATCATATGTAAAATATTATTTATTTAAATGTAATTATACATATCACCTATGTGGTGTGGTGACAAAAAATAGTGATTCACATTGCTTCGCGAAGGCGCTAGTCTACACATACAAGAATAGTGTAATCCTCATTCAGTGAGTGAAAATGATATGTTAACAATATTGAATTATAAATATATCATTAATATAATAATTATGTTAGATAGATCACATATATTCATTAATTTATCCTTAATATATTTCATGTAAATAATTAGTGAAAATGAAGCAAATCACTTTGAGAGGAGGTAGTCTACCACACACACACACACACACGAGGTTATTGCATCCTCTATGGAATGGAATGTAAAAATGGTATATATGATATAATTAATACATTGGTATAACTATGTAATAAATATAATATAAACAATTTAGATCAATTTTTAGATTGAACAATGAGAGTTGGTAATGAAAAAATGAATGTAATAGATTTATGAGTTCATAGTCCACCATATACAATAATGATGATATTTTAATCAATTTGATGGAATAAGATATGGTTTTATTTCTTCCCATTAATATAGAAAATTATAATTATATAGAATACAGAAAGGTTGTAATATTATCATGGTTTAACTAGAATTTATAGAGGTAGTGGAATGAATTAAATTAAAAATATCATTGAAGAATTTAAAGCCCGTCTGATTGTTTCCTATCAACCGTTCAAGGTTCCTATGCTCTGCTAATGTGTATAGCAGCACTCGGGTCGAAGCCTTAGTGATTATACTTTTTAATAGTGGATTATTTTCCGTTGATTGTTTTTTGAT
Organism: Viscum album; assembly: GCA_963277665.1. NCBI lineage: Eukaryota > Viridiplantae > Streptophyta > Magnoliopsida > Santalales > Viscaceae > Viscum > Viscum album. The sequence continues at coordinate 878,561,830 of OY728136.1, forward strand.
TAGGTGGGTTTGTTGGAAGAGATTTATTTAAATGATTAACTGATTTAACAATTTAATAAAGATTTGTGTGTGTTCATCATTAGGTAGTTAATCATATCATATCCTTGTGCGTCGCTTTATATTGAATTAAATTAATACCCACTTCACAAGATAACATTGAATGGAATTCCTAAGTTTTAAGGCTTTAATCTAAGCCTTAAATTAACATAAGGTGCTAATCTCAATCATAGATAATTTCTGGTAGTGTATTTATGGTTCCAATAATCCATGTAAACCACACGTTAAACAAAACAAGTCATTAATCCATGACATGTTACGTCCAACATACACAATGTTAATTAAAAGAATATTCATCGCACATAAGCTCTCAATCAGTTAACATACCTAAATTATAACTCACCCCAATGAGAGATTTACTCAGACATTGAAATTATTAGTAATCTAGTTTATTAGTTTTATGATGATGAATTAATAAGATAAGAAAAAGAAAGGGATAAGAAAAGAGTGGTGCATAGAAGACACACACATAAGCAACAAAGAGAAATAAAAAAACAAACTTTTGATTGAATGATAAAGTGAATTAAGAGAATTATTTTCAAATTTATTTAGAATATTTAAAAACATTAATATTAAACTACATATGGAGGATGAGAAAAATATATATTGAATAAGAAACTTTCATTAAAACAGACTTACAAAAAAAATACTTACAAGATTACAACAATGAAGAAAAAAAAGTAAATGAAAACAACGTTTAACATCCCAATTAAGTAAAGAGTTATTGATTTTAATTTCTATGTCTATTTATGAATTTGATATTGTTTTAGAGGCTTAAAATGAGAATAAATCCAATCTCAAGCATAGAATACACTAATATTTTTAAAAGATTGTTTTACTGCCTTTTGATGGCAAACAATTTTAAAATCTATCTATTGACAATTTTATAAGCTCTATTAGTCAAACTAAACTTATTCTTTAGAATTGGGACGTTGAAATTTACTTTGGATAAATTTTAGGTATTTTTCTGATAATGTTCTTTTTTTAAATAATATTGAAAAATGTTTTATTTTAATTCAAAACCTCATTTTAATCTAATTTTTTTATATGGATAGATTATCTTTTTAATTGGTTTTAATTTGAATTAGAATATCTTTTTACCATTTAATCCAATGGCCGACATTGGAATTAATTTCACTTTGAAATTCGACATAAACAAGTGTCAATCTTTTGATATATATTGTTTCTTAAAAACATGCTATTTGATTTCACAACGGGAATTAATTATAAAATTAATTAAATCAACTTATATTTTTTGAATTTTTAAAATTAGAAATCATTTTTGAATTCGAAATATCTAATATAGATTAGAGTTAATTTTTTGTGTATTTCTGAAAAACATCAATTTTTGAAGAATTGTGAAACCACTAAGTGGTAGTTAAAAAAACTGATATTTCATTTAAATGAAACTTTACCACTTATGTGTATTTAATTTCAAAAATTTGACATACATAGTTGTTATTAGTAAGTAAACTGTGGTTCAATGGGATGAAAATAATTTTTGGTGAATAATAACTTTTGAGTTTTATTAACCACGATTAGAGGTAATTAAGGTAATTTAAGGTGAAAATAATGTTATAATAATATAAAATTACCTTGACACATGTACTAATATTATTTTATGAGTCATGCACGACCAAGAAAATCCATGGGTCAATTTGTGGGACCCCATGGAGCCACTTGGGTAAAATAATGACATTAATACCTTTTATTTAATGTAAAAATAAAAATATCACAAACATGATTTGTTTTACAAAAAAAATTTTACAAGGGGTTATACAAGTTATCTTTTCAATTATAAATATTCATTAGAAAGCTAAAAATATTTCATACAACATGGTAATTTCATTATAATTTTTAGACATCAAATAAATAAAATTATTTATGACACAATGATGATGCAGTGTTTACGTCATTAATGAATTAATTAAATAAATAAGAAGATAATGTATAAAACAATATAAAAAACTTGTCCAATACCTATTGGATTATTTTATTTCGAACATGGGACACCTTATCCTCGACTTTAATGATATTTTTAGCTTTAGAAACCGAATTTCATTTTATAAAAAAATAATAGTTTCAAGATTTCCAAAAGAGCACCTCCTCTCTCTTATAAAAAGACCCCACTTCCTACCCATATCTCACACTTCTCAAGACCTTTGGCTCGTCCAAACTATACTCAAATAATATCCCAATATCCCTCTCTTCATACTAAAAGCCTTACCTTAGGAAAAAATCTCTTCAAGAAAACATTTTTGGTTCAAACCAAGGTGAGTTACCTGATTTAATGGTAATGTCTTCTCTTATGTCCTTTTGTTTTATTTTTCATCTCCAACCCCATAAACTCTTTTTATTCCTTTATTTTGTAACAACAACAGTATATTAAATATACTAGGATGTTTTTATGAGAAGTATTTGATTTACACTTACACACACCTCCATCTAATGGTTAAAGAACATACTGTTTCTGTGGGTGGCGAATTACTGCCTCATGAAATGATGATTGTTAAATCTTTATTTAACACCTCCCATGGTGGAAATTAATATGTCAATATATTTATATATGATATATATTATGTTTATGTATTCCTTATGCTTCTTTATTTTTCATTTATGTCATACGTTTATGGTTTCCATTATGGGTAAACGCGATAATTTCATTTTAGGAAGTGCGGACTACCGCCCCCTCAAAGTGATTTGAATCGTTATATGCCGTATGTGGGATGAATAAAGGATTTAGATAATTATTTTATATATTATATTATACTGTAATTATAATATACCTTTATATCATTATGATTTCATTCCATTAAATTATGAAATAGAAATGAAAGTAGCGTTCATGCGTACGTACGATTTACCGTCTCCATGAACGGTGCATTTCATTTCTTATCTCCAAATGTTATGTACTATTATAAGTAAATATATATAATGGATATATATAATATATATTACATATAAATGATGAATATAATTCTGGAATTATAATATATATATCTCTCATTTAGTTTTAATTCCATTAATATGACAAACAAATGAAAGTAGCGTTCGTGCGTACGTACGACCTACCATCTCCATGAATGGTTCATTTCATTTTTTATCTCCAAATGTTATGGAATATTATAAAATGAATATATAATGGATATATATGATATTTAAATCATTAATACTATTCTGGAGATGATGTACTTATAACTACATGGACAATTCTTTTCAAACAAGTTGATTTCTGACTCAAGTACCAAATATCGACAAAACGATCGTCATTAACATAAATGATCAAATAATGTTTATATCATGGTAAAAGGTGATATAAAAGGAATAATGAACTTGAAAAAGGTTCTTAATCAAGTAAAAAGTATCACTAGTTTATTATTCAGGAGATTAATAAACGATCGAGTCAAGTCAGAAACGAGGTAAGGGACTTCGTCTCAATCTCCTTTCATTGAGGCATATTTTGTTTTATACACAACTTTATTTTATATGGTGTATAAACCCTTTTGTATTTTACTTTTATTAAAAAGAAATCTTTTTATATGAAGCGTTGTACTAAACCAAAAAAGGAATGTTTTTTCTTATGAATGCGGCGACAATGACTTCTCCGCCGCCATGACCATTATTTGAGTTTCAGCTTCCTCTACAAGCCATAACGTTTTTTTAAATTAAAAATAAATACCATGTTTTACTTTTCTTATATTTTGGTGTTGAAAATGGTTTTGATAATGTTTTGGTTATATCAATGTGTTTTATTGATATCTTGTGATTGAAATGTGGAAATTTTATGTTTCCTTTATGCATGTTTTATATGATACGATTATGTTATGGTTCTTGGGAATTGTTTATGAAGACAGGTGGTTCCATGATAAACTAAGGGTGGGTGAGACCGATATAGATCTCAAATGCATTAGGTAACACTAAGGAGTTAAATGATAAGGTTTCTCTGAAGATATTTCAGTAAAATACTGTGGTGGTTATTCCAAACGTAACCATGAGGGTTACTCCCTATGTAAGAATGCTATAAATTCCCCAAGTTACCTTTATGTCATATGATTTCTATGAGTTATTCATGAATCTTATGATTTCATGAGGTATGTTAAAGTGCTTATGTTTTATGAGTAAAGTATTATTTTAATGATTCTTATGTATACATGAACTAATTTTTTCATTCCGTATTTTTATATCCCTTGCTGAGATTTTTATGCTCATCCCAAGTTTTTGAAATGTTTTTTCACAGGTCAAGGGAAAGGTAGATGATGTGATGATATTGTTGAGTAAGTGTTAAGAAAGAATCCATGTTTTATTTTAAAAATGTTTCCTTGATGGGATAAAATGAATACTATCTTTTATGTAACCACCTTGTTTAAATGTGGAATGCATTACATGATTTATGATCTAATTCTCTAAAACTCTATACTTGAAAAGATCCTCAATGTGTATTCTTGTAATTACTCAAGATTAAGTAATACTTAAGGATGGGGCCTTATAGTTGGTATCAGTGGTCATTTTAGATAACTTTAGGAGTTATAATTCTATTAAATGATTACCCAAAAATAATATTTTCCTTTTAATGTAAAATTGAAATGATATAGAATTTAAAGATGACCATGTTGAATCATCTAAGAAATTTTTGTTCAGAATGGTTTTCCACAAAGGAAATAGGGAAGAAGTGATAGGGAGGAATATAGAAGGAAATTACCTTCCAAATCAGCATCTTGAGATGGTCGGAATTGGAACTGAATAGTTTTTTGTAGTAATAGCACAGTTGACTCAAGCGATCAATGGTGGTGGTATCCATGCACGAGATCAGCCAAATCAACCGTAGAGGAACATGCTAGTGGTGAAACATTTCATGAGGCAACATCACCCATCATTCAGAGGATCATCTAACCATGTGCTAGGTGAAGGGTGGATTAAAGCACTGGAGAATATTTTCGATGTCCTGGGGTGTTCAGACAATCAAAAGGTTAGTCTTACTCTTTACCGTTTGGAGGGTGAAGCAGATCAGTGGTGGTCGATGGTTATAAATATCAGGGACACTGATGAGATTGATGCTCTTGATTGGGATGAATTCAAAGGTATGTTTCTTGAGAAATATTTTCCTAGGGCTGTTCGACTTAGGATGGAAAACCAATTGTTGGAATTGAGTCAAGAGGACGACTCAGTGGCTTCTTACGACGAAAAGTTCACTCGATTGGCAAGGCATGCTCCAAATTTTATCTGAGGCCTTGATAGAAAATTCAATCATTTTTACTCAGGATTAAAGCCAAAATATGGAAGGGCATTAGCTTCTGGTGAGTTCAAAAGTTATGAAAAGCATGTTCGATGTGCTGAGAAGGTGTAAATGGAGTTTGCCGATGATCATGTGTTCTATAACAACCAACAGAAGAAGAGACCGAGGTGGCAGGAGAAAGGGAAGAATCCTTCAAAAAGGCCTGATGGTAAGAAAACTAAGTTTTTAGTTTGAGATAAATATGGTAAAATGCATGGTGGGGAATGTCTTTTGAAACTTGGAAGGTGATACTAATGTGGTAAGTTGGGATATAAGGCTCTTGATTGTACTGGAAAAGATCAGGGTAATGGTAAGACCAAATTTCATTTATAGTTAGTGAAATGTTTCAAGTGCAATGAGATGGGTGATTATGAAAATGAGTGTCCGAAAAAGAGCTCGAATGATGAGAAGTAGTCAGACTACAAGAAGAAAGGTGTGGTGAGATCCTCTATAACTACTTCAACAGATGTTGGGCCATCAAATTAAGTGGTATTAGGTACTTTGTTTGTTTTCTGAGATTATGCCAACGTGTTGTTTGATTTAGGGTCTACACATTCTTTCATATCTGAAAAATTTTCTAGTAAATTGGGAATTCCATCTCAAGAAATGACTCTTGAACATGTGGTAAAAACACCTAGGGGAAATGTTGAGGCAAAAAGATTTCATAGGAATCTTCCAATACTTATCCATGGATGGAATATACTTGAAAAACTTATTTTTTTACCTCTAGTAGAGTTTGATTTTATCCTGGGTATGGATTGGCTCTCCGTTTACCATGATAAGCTTGACTGTAGAGCTAAAGATGTTTCTTTTCAGAAATAATTTCAGTTTGTGTACAAGAATGAAGCCTTTTTGTTGATACCATATCATGAGGATGAGAAACATGTAAAATATGGAAATGAATGTCACTTTGCACATATTGTTGAAAACAAAGGAACTGTTCAGATTAATGATGTGCTAGTGGTAAATGAGTATACTGATGTTTTTCCTGATGATTTTCCTGGAATAATACCAAATCGGGACGTTGAATTTACTGTTGACTTAGTTTCTGATGCTAAGCCAATTTCAAAACCCCCTTATCGAATTGATCAAATTGTACTTTTAGAGTTGAAGCAGCAATTGAAAGATTTATTAGATAAAGGCTTCATTCAACCTAGAACATCACCATGTGGTGCACCTGTCTTATTTGTTAAAAATAAAGATGGTTCAATGAGACTTTGAATTGATTATAGAGCCTTGAATAACATAACTGTTAAGAACAAATATCCTTTTCCTCATATCGATTACTTGTTTGATCAGCTCCAAGGAGCTCAGTATATTACAAAGATTGACTTGAGATCGGGGTACCATTAGTTGAAGGTAAAGGAAGCAGATATTCTGAAGACCACGTTTCGTACAATATATGACCATTATAAATTTGTAGTTATGCCGTTTGGGCTAACCAATGCACCTGCTATATTCATGGAACTTATGAATATAATTTTCCATGATTTTTTGGATATGTTTTTGGTTGTTTTCATTGATGACATTTTGGTGTTTTCTAAAAGTAAAGAGGAGCATGAAAGTCATTTAAGGGTTATTTTTCAAAACTTAAAAGAAAATAAATTGTATGGGAAATTCAGCAAGTGTGTGTTTTGGTGGCAACAAATTTCATTCCTTTGACACATTGTTTTTAAGGATGGGATAAATATTGATCATCCAAAAACAAAATTTGTTGAAGAATGGAAAAGACTCAAAAATGTAACCGATATTCCTAGTTTTCTTGGTTGGACAGTCTATTACGGAAGGTTTGTTAACAATTTTTCACGGTTTTCCGGCCCATTGACTAAGCTAACTTGGAAGGGTGTTAAGTTTATTTGGACACAAGAATGTGATTATTGTTTTCATGATTTTAAAAGAATATTGGTGAATGCTCTATTTTTGGAACTACCTTCTAGGAATGGTGAGTTTGTTATCTACAGTGATGATTCATTGAAAGGTATTGGTTGTGTCGTAATGAAAAATGATCAGGTAATTTTTTATACTTCATGTCAGTTGAAAAATCATGAGTTAAATTACCCAACACATGACTTGGAATTAGATGCTATTGTTTTCACTTTAAAAATTTGGGGGAATAATTTGTATGGAGTAAAGTGTGAAATATAAACCGATCACAAATGTTTAAAGTATATATTCACTCATAAATAATTGAACATGAGATAGAGGAGATGGCTATAATTAAACAAGGATCGTGATTGCATGATTCACTACCACTTAGGAAAAGAAAATAAAGTGGAATATGCTTTGAGTCGAAAAAGTAATGATTCATTAATGATGTTATGTTTGGAATGTGATCCTCTAGTTACAGATTTGATGATTTTTTGTTCGGAAGTTGTTGGTGCACAGAAGCAAGACAGTGAGTTGCAGAAAAAGGTAGAGCTGATTCTGAAAGGCATGCAACCTAAATTCAACATTGACAATGATTGTGTTTTGAGATTTGGGAAGACATTTTTTGTGCCTTGTGATTCACAGTTGAAGAGAGAGTTGTTATGTGAAGCTCATAGTTCTCCCTTTTCAGTTCATCAATGTAGTACTAAGATATATAGAGATCTTCAGAAGTATTACTGGTGGGATGGAATGAAAAGAGATATTGTTGATTTTACTATGAAGTGTTTGACTTTTCAATAGGTTAAAGCAGGGTGGTAGTTACCAAAAGGGATGATTCAGCCTTTACCAGTGCCAGAGTTGAAATGGGAGAATATATCCATGGACTACGTTGTGAGATTACCGAAGACACCTCGAGGTAATAATTCAATCTGGTTTATTATTGATCGCTTGACTAAATCTGCTCATTTCCTTGCCATACGAGATACATTTTCTCTATATAAACATTCTTGATTGTATTTTAAATAGATATTCCGGTTACACGGAGTTCCCCTCTCCATTGTATCTGATCGTGATCTCAGGTTCACTTCTAACTTTTAGAAAGGCCTTCAGAAGTCGTTGGGTACTGAATTATATTTTAGTACAGCTTTTCATCCTCAATGAGATGGGCAGTCAGAATAAAAAATTCAGACTTTGGAGGATTTTCTACGTGCTTGTTCGATGGATTATCAGGGAAGTTGGGACCTACATCTTTCAATGGTTGAGTTTTCTTATAATAGCAGTTTTCATTCTAGTATACAGATGTCACCATTTGAGGCATTATATGGGATGCAGTGTCAAACTCTAGATTTTTGGGATTAGTAGGTGAACGGAAGTTGGTGGGACCAGAATTGATAGACGAGATGGAAGAAAAATCTCACCTGATACAGAAACACATGAGAATAGCTAAGAGCAGGCAAAAAAGTTATACAGACAACTGGAGGAAGGATCTCTCTTTTAAGGTAGGTGATCATGTCTTTATCAAAGTTTCACCATGGAAAAGTGTGATGTGATTTTATAAGAAGGGAAAGATGAGTCCAAGGTTCATTGGACCATATGAAATTCTGGAGATATTTGGATCAGTTTCATACCGAGTGGCTTTACCTCCAAGTTTATCTCAGGTACACAATGTTTTTCATGTTTCAAATGTTAAAGAAGTACATGCCGAATCCATCTCATGGTTTGAGTCCAATGGTAGTTCAGCTGGAAGAGAATCTATCTTATGAGGAACAACTGGTCCAGATTTTTTGACCACAGTGAGGAAGTATTGTGGAATAAGGTGATTCTTCAAGTAAAGGTTTTGTGAAAAAATCACATGATTGAAGAGGAAACATGGGAATCTGAAAATGCAATGGGGGACAAATACCCCAACTTATTCAATATGTAAATAAATTGCGGGGATGAAATTTTATAAAGGGGGAAGGATGTAATATCCCAATTAAGTAAAGAGTTATATATTTTCATATCTATGTATATTTATGAATTGGATAGTGTTTTAGAGGCTTAAAACGAGAATAAATCCAATCTCAAGCATAGAATACACTAATATTTTTAAAAGATTGTTTTACTGCCTTTTGATGGAAAAACATTTTTAAATATAATTATTGATAATTTTATAAGATATATTTTTTAAAATAAACTTATTCAATAGAATTGGGACATTGAAATTTAATTTGGATATATTTTTGGTATTTTTCTGATAATGTTCTTTTTTAATGAATAGTGAAAAATGTTGTATTTTAATTCAAAACCTCATTTCAATCTAATTTATTTATATGGTTATATTATCTATTTAATTGGTTTTAAAGTGAAATTATAATATGTTTTTACCATTTAATCCAATGGTGGAAATTGGAATTATTTTCACTTTGAAATTGGACATAAACAAGTGTCAATATTTTGATATATATTGTTTCTTAAAAAACGTTATTTGATTTCAAAACGGGAATTAATTATAAAATTAATTAATGAAACTTATATGTTTTGAATTTTTTAAGATCTACATCATTTTTGAATTCGGAATAACAAATATAGCTTAGGGTGAATTTTTGGTGTATTTATGAAAAACATCAATTTTTGATTAATAGTGAAACCACAAAGTGGTAGTTAAAAAACTGATTTTTTTGTTTAAATGAATCTTTAACACTTCTATGTATTGAATTTCAAAAATCCGACATACATGGTTGTCATTAGTAAGTAAAATGTGGGTCAATGTGATGAAAATAACTTTTGGCGAATAGTAACTTTTAAGTTTTATTAACCACGATTAGAGGTAATTAGGGTAATTTAAGGTGAAAATAATTTTATAATAATATGAAATTACATTGAAACATTTCGTACTCTTTTTTGATGAGTAATTTCTGACCAAGAAAATCTACGGGTCAATTTGTGGGACCCCATGGATCCACTTGGGTAAGATAATGGCATTAATAACTTTTATTTAAAGTAAAAATAAAAATATCACATACATTATTTGTTTTAATAAAACAATTTTTAAACGGGGTTATAAAAGTTATCTTTTCAATTATAAATATTCATTAGAAAGTTAAAAATATTTCCTACAACATGTTAATTTTAATATAATTTGTAGACATCAAATAAATAAAATTATTTTTGAAACAATGATGATGCATTGTTTACATCATTAATGAATAAATTAAATAAATAAGAAGATAAAGTTTAAAAAAATATCAAACACTTTTCCAATACATATTGGATGATTTTACTTTGAACATGGGTCACATTATCCTCTACTTTAATGATTTTTGGATCTTTAGAAACCGAATTTCATTTAATAATAAAATAATAGTTTTAAGATTTCCAAAAGAGCCCCTCCTCTCCCTTATAAAAAGACCCCACTTCCTACACATCTCTCACACTTCTCCATCCCTTTGGCTCATCGAACCTCTACTCAAAAATATCCCAATATCACTCTCTTCATCTTAGAAGCCTTACCGTATGCAGAAATCTCTTCAAGAAACTATTTTTGGATAAAACCAAGGGGAGTTACCCAATTTAAAGGTAATGTCTTCTCTTATGTCCTTTTGTTTTATTTTTCTTCTCAAACCCCCTAAACTCTTATTATTTCTTTCTTTTGTAACAAATAAAGTATCTTAAATATACTAGGATTTTTTTATGATAAGTATTTTATTTACACTTACACACACCTCTGTATATTGGTTAAAAACATATTGTTTCTATGGGTGGCGAATTACTACCTCACGAAACGATGATTGTTCAATCTTCTTTTAACCCCTATCATGGTGGACATTAAGATGTCACTATATTTATATATGTTATATATTATGTTTATGTTTTCCTTATACTTCTGTATTTTTTTTATTTTTGGAATACCTTTATGGTTTCCATTATGGGTAAACGCGGTAATTTAATTTTTGGAAGTGCGGACTACCACCCCCTCAAAGTGATTTGAATCGTTAAATGCCATATGTGGGATGTATAAAGGATTTAGTTATTGATATTATGTATGAAATTATACTGTAATTATAATATACCTTTATAGCAGTTACTGTTCGGTACTATAGTAGCCAGAACTATTCACCGGATATGGGCCTTCGGGCCACCTGTTTGGGCCTATGGGTCTCAAGGGCCATCGGGTCATCAAAGGCCTTCAGGCCACAGAGACTTTGGGTCACGTAGACCATGGAGTAGCCCAGTTCATACAGAAGATTCCCCAGAAGAGGATCAGAGCAACATGAGTAGCATCCACCAGATGCAGAGCTAACCAGATTGGAAGAATGATAGGGTATGGCAGCCGCCATCAGGACCAGGCACTATGCAGCTTTGTATGGGGCAATGCTAGCCGATCATCAATGCAAGGTTGGGAGTTAGGTGATCAATGATACAGAAAGATGGGGAAGGGCAGTTCAAGAGGGTTGGGCTTACGGGTCATGTATTGGGAATAATGTGTGTATATCACACTAAGAAACTAATCCTAAAAGTATCACACCAAAACATTTTAATATACGATTAACTTTAAATAAGTCTATGTATTTGGTAGCTTTCTCTACATGCAACTCTGTCCTAAAAGAATACCACTTTTTAATTTAATTAAAATATAAATATTATGAATGAATGTTAAAACCCATTTTTCAAATTATTGAAAAGGAATATTAGTGATAAATTAATGAAATATTTAGGTAAAAAATAATGGCTAAATTTAATATGAATTAAAATCATTTATAATAGTTAAAACAATGAAGAAAATCATTTTTTCCATAAAAATATACAATTATAAATTGGTTTTTTAATTCAATAAAATATGTAGAAATTTATTAACTAATAATAATATTTATTCAAATTATAAATTATATATTTCTAATAAATATATTACTAATTCATAGAAAATAGTAATAAAAAATAGTTATTATTTTAAAAAATTATTTTCTTGGTTTTAACTATATGTTGTTTTTTTGAAATAATAAAATATATGAATTTAATTTTTTTATAAAATGAAAGTAATTTTTATATTAATAATAATAACATATTCTTAATTTAAATTCCATTTGATATTTAAAAAATAAATAAATTTTAGGTGAAGATAGAAACATAGTGTTGTACATAATATATCACTTTTATAACATTATTTGTGTTTGGCATGAATTGTATCATTAATAATATTTATTTTATAATGATTTTTATCTTCAAAAAAACCCCTATTTGTTTTCTAATAATGTTATAGCAAATGAGTTTTAAATGAATTTATATTCTATTTTAATGGAATTTAGCATTATAGGAATGACTCTGGAAACACTGTTTTCATCCCAACATTACATTGAAAAGAAAATGTTTCTCTATAGTATCAACCCTGTGTTAAGATAAAGAGTTTTTGATTGGATCTTGTTTTGTATTTTCAAAAAATTGATATGATTATTGATTAAAAACCTTTAGTTGAAGTCTGGATTTACTATTTTCATCCCTAGATTTTGAAAAGTTGAATATATTGTTAGTCAATGCTAGGTTTGGGATTTTATAATGACAAGGATAAACTAATGGATCTTGAAACCTATGCTACTCAAAGGAACCATACGATATGAAAAGGAACCCTATGCTAGGTAAAAGAAACCTATACTATGCAAAGGAACCCTGCACTATAAAAAGGAACCCTACGCCATGCAAATGAACCTCAGACTACGCATCACAATTGTTTATTGTGTTCTCAATTGAGAAGTTTCTCAATGTTCATTTTCAATCCGAGATTACTGCAACAGTCAAGTCAGAAATTAATACCTATTCAATTATCACTTTAATTTTTTTTAATGAAATGAGTTCATTGGGGAAAATCTCTCGTATTTCGATGGGAAGTTACGACTCTACTAGTTAATTGAAATTTGAGTTTTCGTGACCAAGCATGATATTCTTTTGGATCTGGAATACTGAAGAATGTCTTTCAATTCTACATATTTATTCAAAATAGCTGTCCACGAAAGTATGTGATAAGTGATTCACAAACAAGACTGATTTACTAAAATTATTTTTATAGTGCTAAAGAAAACAAAAACTCTATTAAAGGAATAATTTTTCGATTTTTAAATGTCCTCTCTTATTATACAATAAGTTAGCGACTACTCTATTATATTTTATTCTTTTAAATTGAATATATTTATAAATCCTAGATTTCCTCAGACTCATTGTCCCTTAATGACTATTATTTCTAATGAAGAAGATCCATCTACTATCAATTATGTGTTTCTATAATTGTATTGTTTGAAATGTTCTAAAAAATAAATCTCTTTTGATTTAGTTTTGTTTCAATTGGTCGTACATAGTTGTGATGGATTATCATATTATAAATCTAAGTGGTAGATAATCAGTTCTCTGTTATAGAACTAGATGTCTTTTTAATTAGTTTTTTAATGGTGTTAATTGCATGGAGTCAGTTGTGGATTCTTGGTCTTGTGATAAGAGGACGACTCTAGTCAAATTTACCAAACTCCCTGAGATAATGATTGGTAGAGTGGACTAAGGGATCTTCATTTCCCAAACCATGATAAAAAGTTATGTTCATTCTTTTTTTTATCCAATGTATTTTTTCATACTGAATAATAACACTGCATATTCACATAAATTATAAGGGGTGTTAAAATCCAAAACTATGGAATATTTTTTAAAGACACAATTCACACCCCTCTTGTGTATTACATTGAATATGCCAACCTACCAATTGGTATTGTAGGTGATTTTTTTGAAAAATATATAACAAGATAAAAAAATATAAGGTCTATACAATAATAGAAATGGTTGATCCTAGAGGAGGTATGTCAATGGTTTGAACTCCATACTTAAATGGTGAAAATTATGGGTGTTGAAAATCAAGGATTATTAACTATCTTAAAAATCATGTACTCATATATTACACAAAATTTATTACCTCATATAAGGTTCCTGAGAAACCAAAAACATGGGATGCTGTAACATAAGCTGAATATGACATGAATTCAAACTCTATAAATGCTTTTATTTTTGGTCTGGGACCAGATGAGTTCAATCATGTTTCAAAATGTACTACATTCTATGAAATGTGGAAAACTATTGTATTTTCCTATGAAGAAACATAAAATGTAAGATAGATGATTTATGAAACAACAACGCTCAAGTTTGACACTTTTAGAATGTTCGATGGAGAAATCATCACATAGATGAAAGGAAGACTAAAAGAATTGTCAATAATATTGCAGCCTTAAGTAATCCCATAAATCAGTCCAATCAATCCTTCAATGTATTGATAGTACTACCACTAAATGGAATGGAATATCTTGTACAATTCCACAATCATCACTCATTAAATATATGAAAATAAAAGAACTAAATGGGACACTGATGATTTATGAAGGTGAAATGAAAGATAAATTTGATGATCATATGATTATAGTTAAGAATGAAAATACTGATATGAAAGTAACAACTCAAAAACATAGAATAATATCAATGAAAGATGTTAAATATAATAAGAATTAAAATGCATCTGATTCTGAAATAGAACTAGCTTAGATAGCGAGGACGTTCAATAAGTTCTACAAGAAGAAAATATTATTCAGAAAATCTTTTAATAATGATCATAAATAACTAAGAGAAGTCAGATGTTGTGATTTAAATAAATTGGATCATATCAGAATTGGTTGTCCTGAACAGAAATATTAATGAAAAACACCAGAAAAGAGATATTAGAAAAATAATCATTATGAGCATAAAGGAAAAAGAGCACTGAATGTTACATGGAGTGTATCTAAAGACTCCATTAGACAATCAAATTCATATTCAAATAAGGTGTAATAAAATCTAAAGTCTAACATGTTCTTTATGGCTAATAAATAAGAATAAAATGTACAAAATTACTATTATTCTAATTATGATACTAGTAGTCACTCAAATGATAAACTAGTTTCCTACTATTCAATGATAGAAAAAAACATGATTCTATAACAAAAAAGCATAATACATTAAAAAATTTCATAAATATATTTTAGGTGAAAGAGATACCATGCTTAAACAACATCAACCTTGAGGAAAAATTAAATTCATCCATAAAAAACTGTACTGATCAAGAAAAAACAGTCAAAGGATTACAAGATGAAGTAGAAACATATATGTGTGATGCTATTTTTTAATGAAGAATATAATATATTAAATAAAATTCTTGGAAAAATGTAATTAAAAGGGAATTATATCGAATAGGAAGCATGTGTGGGAAATCAAAATTGTATCAAAACTATTTTGTGCCCAATTCTGAAAATACAACCTATTTTCATTATCAAACCAAAGTCCATGTCACTAATCACTGTTATTTGGGTAATCCTAAAATAACTGAAATTAAAATTGATTTTATTTCATAGATTTTGGTTGAAGAAAATAAAAAAAAAATAATATATGGATTCCTAAATCATTGATCTCTAACACTTTTAGACCCACGAAAACATTTGTACGGGAAAAAACATTATTCTAAATTATTTTACAATCACAGGACACAATTAAAACAGTATATGGTATTCAGAAAGACGTTTTTACTGGAGTATGAATGTATATCAATTAAATTTTCACACACTTACAAAAAATGGATGGCGTTCTTGTGACTTTTGGTGAAAATTCTATGGGAAAAATAATTGGATTTGGAATTTTTGGAGATCCAAAGACTCTCTCAATCATCAAAGTACTGTATATATAAGATAGAAAATAAAATATGAAAAGTATTTCTCATGTTTTTTATGATGGATTTTATGTTGAATTTTCCAAAAATTTATGTTCTATGTTTAAAGAAAAGTTACATAAATTTAGATCACGTAGAACTAATAATGTGTTTACTTTGGATTTAGATTCCTTTTGTAAAAAGAAAGTGAATTGTTTTACTACAACGAATATTGAATCATGGATTTGAAATATAATACATGTATGCTATAATATTTAGTCATTACATAAATTATCTAGGAAATATTTAGATTTATGGTTTTCCTAGTCTTTAGTTTGATAATGACAGATTCTATGATCCATGCCAAATTGGAAAAAACACAAATAATTATTCAAATGTATTAAAAAAATTGCTACATATAAACCATTAGAACATATCCATATGGATTTTTTGGACCATCAAGTATAGAATGTTTTACTAGTAAATTATAAGTTTATGTTTTAGTATATTATTATTCTAGACTTACGAAGGTTTATTTTCTAAAACTCAAAAGTTATGTTTTTTTTTCTATTTTAGAATATTTTTGTACATTTTTTCAAAATAAGAACAGTTTTAGAATTTAATCATTGATAATTGACCATGGTGGAGAATTTTAGAATCAATAATTCAATTATTTTTCTCAAATTTAGCTATTAAACGCACTTTTTATACACCAAGAACAACTCAAAAAAATGAAAATGTTAAATTGTGAAATAGAACTATTCATGAAATGTCTAGGACTACACTGAATGAATACAGTAATCATATATATTTTTGGGAATAACATGTAATCACAACCTTTTATGTCATGATTAGAGTTTTAATTTTTCCTATCTTCTAAAAGATAGCTTATGATCATTGGTATAAGGGAAAACCAAAATTACTATATTTTAATGTTTTTGGATGCAAGGTGTGTATCATGAATACTAAAGAAAACCTTGTTATGTTTGACCCAAAAGATGATGAAGGATTTTTTTGGGATATTATACTACCTCTAAAGCTTATATAGTGTTCAATAAAAATCAAGTATTATTGAAGAATCAGTTTATGTGAAGTTTGATTAAACCAATAAAAATTCACTAACTCTTTTGATAACACATGACATAAAACTCTTAAAATTATTTTGAAAATGATATTGATAAAATTCATTCCTGTTCAGAAGAATATGATACTAAAGAACCTGAATGTGTCTTGACTAGAAAATCTAAAACCCTATATAAAAAATCCATTAGAAACCATAATAGGAGATCTATACATATTAAATCGATCTTGAAAAAATATAGGAAACATATAAAAAGTTTCTACCTTTATCTTAGTTAGAAACTATGACTATATTAGACGACTTTGATGGTGATAGTTTGTTGTTATCCCTAAAAGAAGAGCTAGGCCAATTCAAAAAAATGATTTTTGGGAACTAATATATAGGCCACCCAATTATATAGTTATAGGAACAAAGTGGGTCTCTAGAAAAGAGGATGATCAAGGGATCATAACTTGAAATAAATCCAGATTTGTTGAAAAAGGATTTAATCTGAAAGAATTTATAGATTATGATGAATATTTGGCCCCTATATCTAGATAAGAATCCATTATAATCCTTTTATATTATGAATCTCATATTAATTTTAAACTATATCATATGGATGTTAAATCTACCTTTTAAAATGATTATTTAGTGGAGGAAGTTTATGTTAAACAACCCCATGGTTTTGAAACTCCTCAAAAACCGAATTTTGTTTTTAAACATACAAAAGATCTATATAGCCTTAATGAAACACATAAAGCATGGAATGAAAAAATAATTTCTTTTCTTTAAAAAAATGATTTAATATTGGATTGGAAGATCCAAAATTTTTAAATAAACTGTTTGTTTTAATATTTTATTAGTCCAAATTTATTTTGATGATATTATTTTTGATTCAATTAATAAAAATCACTATTATGATTTTGGAAATTTGGTGTGAAAATAATTTGAAATGAATATTATGGGGGAACTAAATTTATTTCGAGGATTTCTGATTAATAAAATAGATTATGGAAATGTTTTCAATCAAAGTATACATTTTATTTATTGAAAAAGTTTGTATTTTAGAATAACAAGACATATACAATTACAATATATACCAATATAAAACATGTTTTGTATGAAGCTATAAAACTAGATAAAAACAGTTTATATAGTGGAATGATTGGTAGTTTGTTATATCTAACTACAAGCAGACCCGACATTATGTTTTCTATATGTCTTTTCACAATATTTCAATCAAATCCAAAAGAATCCCATCTTACTTCTATTAAAAGATTTTTTAGATATTTAAATGGAACCATTTTTTGATCTCTTCTTTACCCAAAAATATCTGATTTTAATTTAATATCATATTCAAATGATTACTTTTGAGGTTATAGATTAGATAGAAAAATTATATCAAGAACCTATCAATATTTTTGAAAATAATTAGTTTCATGGTCCAGTAAGAAACAACAGTCAGTTTCCATATCAACCACTATCGCAGAATATGTGTCTGCTGGCAGTTATTTTGCAAAATTATTGTGGTGGAAAAACACTGTAATTAACTTTGGACTAAAAATTAATATTATTCCTATTTTAATGGAGTATACCAGTGCTATTAATATTTCTAAAAATCCTCTATGTAATTATAGGTCTAAGAACATTGATATAAGGAAACATTTTCCTAGAGATCATGTTCTTAAAAAGGATTTATCTTTAGAATTGGTTGATATAGAATATAAATTAGCTGTTATTTTTACAAAACCAATTCACATTGCTTGTTTTGATTTTATTAAGGGTGATTTTGGAATCTTTATGTTTAAGTAATTGTTTATTAATTTATTTTCAGTGTTCAACTTTTATTTTAGTAAGTTTTGTTTTATATATTTTATTCTAATTAATTTCTTTTGTTTTGAAAATATTTTCAATTAAATTTTATTTTATCTATCTTTTCAAAAATAAAAACGTAATGAGTACATCCTTTATTAGAAAGAGAAAACTATTTTCCTTCTCCCACTCTCATACTCTTCTCCTACACGACTTATAGAGTACCTATATCTTTCGATTCCTTTCCACTAAAAACCATAAAACTTCAATACCTTCTCTCTAGAAACATTCTGAGATTGAAAACTCACTAAGATAAATGTGTGAGGAGTTGGATAACAATCTATATGCTTCAAGAAAATATCACAATCTGTTACAAGGGAAGGTTATAGTTTCAGGATATCTAGATTCAAAAAATCTATCATTCAAGGAAGAAATGCATTTTCAAAGTCTGGTTTATGCATTTGGTGAGTATAACGTGGAAATGGTTTATGAAATAGATGTTAAAGAGTTTTTTAGAAATGTTTATTTCAGTCTTGGTTTTGATGAAGACACCATTATCTCTTTGATTGATAATAAGTAATTTTCGTTGTCCTTTCTTGTAATGAATGAGATTCTTTGTTTTCCCGTTTGAGGGGGAGTTTCAATTAAATTTATGGAATATTAGAAATGTAAAACATACATCTAAGGATATTATGTTTTCATTATTTTGTACAAGAATCACTAAGAATGTGTTTATAGAATAAATTTCTCTTAACCATCATGTGATGATGACGTTTATAATATATATGATTTTTACTAGGACCACTGAGCTATGTATGGTTCTCTATCCAAAAATGCATTTCATGATTCTCATTTTGAACAATACACAGTTTAATTTGTCTCAGTTTATGATAAGATATCTAAACCATTCCTAAAATAAATATGCGAAGATAAGATATTATGACTTTTGTAGGATTCATTCATTATTTTTGTGAGGAAAAGAAAATATTGTGAATATGTTTTTTGGAAAAACATGTCACCATAACAACATGTTGAATGCTGGAATGGTGAAAAAAATTGGTTTTTTCTGGAGAAACTCAGGCAACAGTTTGCTACAAGTTGGTGTAGTGAAACAACAATGGTTGTTAGCAGCTTATCAGGGGGATCAAAGGCTTTTGC
Source organism: Viscum album (assembly GCA_963277665.1). Taxonomy (NCBI): domain Eukaryota; kingdom Viridiplantae; phylum Streptophyta; class Magnoliopsida; order Santalales; family Viscaceae; genus Viscum; species Viscum album. The sequence goes on from OY728136.1 coordinate 878,581,738, forward strand.
CTTCAGTTGGATTTATTTTTTGGGGCCTAATGATGAAGAAACTTCAAGACAAGATAAATCTATTGTAAAAAAAATAAAAAAAGCTTCAGTAAATGTTAAAGATGATGTAGTTGAAGCTGTTATTGGAGGTGTGGATGTCACTCCATTTGGTGAGGAAAGAGAAACTGAATGTGAGGATGAAGTGTTTATATAAGTTTAGAATGATGATCAAAGTAAATAACTTCACATGTATGATATCCCTAACCCTCGTAAACAAAATTTTCAAAATCAGATTGTTTTAGGAGGATCTGATCTAGGAAAAAGACCAGAAGGAGATGGTGTGCTAAGCCCGCCTTTATTTGAAGATGATCAAGTAGGATATAATTCTCCAGAATCTTCCGATTTAGAGGATAATTCCCATGATATAAAAATGCAGTTTTAGAGGCTCCGAACTCATTTTTAAGAGATCAGTTGGAAGTTGAGAAGAAAACTTTTGAAGAATAAAGTGTTGTTTTAGCACTGATATCAGAGATTGATGATCAGAATCTTTATTTAATAGAATTAAAATAAAATATCATTTCATTTGGATACCATAGGGAGATTATGAACAATATGTTAAGATAATTTTGTTCATTAAATGATGATTCTATCAATATGTTAGAGCTTTATGAATTTAAGTTGATGATTGGGATAGTGTTTTAGACTCTCAGACAAAGAAATCAGGCATCTACTTCCCCTCAATAGAGACTGCCAAAATTGCTTAGGAAGTTTGAATCATTTACCTATTTGTTGTTCTATTTTAATAATAGACTACACATTATTCAGTGAGATAGAAAACCATTAAATGTTCTATTAGACAATCAGAGACATCTGGTGAGTCAACTAACATCGAATGAATCCTAGTCAGGACCAATTATTAATCATGTTCAAGAGAATTTGATCTCTTTCATCAAGTTAGAAGATGCTCTGAATTAATTTATGAAGATATTTTTGATTGAATGATTGAAGGTTTGAAATTATTTTTGGAATCTACGTCATCACTGGAAACAAGTGTTCAAAAACAATTTTTAGAGAATGTTACTGAAGCTAGTTGATCTTAGTAGTGCAGTTAATGCAATTACTCATCCAGAAGAACCCTCTATCCCATTGAAACTAAACTATATCTCTTTCATTTTGAATACCTTTAACAATGGATTGTAAATAATATTTTTCAGACATTTTAATGCCTATTAAACTTCAATTGATTTGTATTTAGATTTACTTATTGAATATCAATACATCAAGGCCAATCATAGATTTATTTTTTATGGTATAATTTATAAATATTTATTTATATTTCTGTGCTATATTGAATTGGATTTACTTTTTTTATTATTTAAAACCCATATTATATATATCAAAAAAGGGGGAGAAGTTTTATGTTCTTGGAATAAAATCTATCTCTTGGGATATGAGGAGAATATTTTCACCAAAAAAAGTTTCTTTTTCAAATTTTTATTTATGGAAATAATTCTATGAAATTGAAATTTGAAAATAAATCACGATATTTACTTTTGTGTTTTGAAAATCCTTTATTTTATTTTATTTATATTAAGGATTAGGCTATTGGATTTGTGATCATGAAAAAGGGGGAGATTTTTGGGAATGTATTTTTTAAAAAATACTCTATATTTCATAAGGATTTTGATTTTCACAAAAACCGAAGTTTGGTTTCTAATAATGTTCAATTACGTGAGTTTTATATGAATTTATATTCTACTTTAATGGAATTTATTGTTACTAGAATGATTCTAGGAACACTATTTTCATCCCTATGTTATGTTGAAATGCCTGGATTTTCAAATGGTATCAACCCTACATTATGCTAAAGAGTTCTTGTTTGAATTTTCATCCCTACATTTGAAAAATTGGCACATGTATAGATCAGAAACCCTACATTGGAATCTTTATTTACTATTTACAACCCAACATTAGGAAATTTGGAATGCACGGTCAGCCAATGCTATGTTTAGGATTTTATGTTGGCAAAGATAAACATATGGATCACCAACCCTATGCTATGCAATGAAACATTACACTATGTAAATGAACCAATGTTATGAAAAGGAACCCTATACTTTTCAATGGAACCCTATTCTATGCAAAGGAAAACTACGTTACACTGCTCAACCCTACATTGTGTTCTCAATGGAAAATTTGATCAAGAAATCTTTTTAATCTGATATTACTATAATATTCATGTACGAAAAAAATAAGGATTCAAGGATGATTAGGTTTTTTTAATGAAATGAGTTCATTAGATAAAATATTCCCTTTTTTAAGGGATTTTATGACTCTCCAATTTAATTGAAATGTGAATTTCCGCAACCAATCAGGATATTCTATTGGATTTGAAATACCAAAGAAAGTATTTCTATTCTTTTTATTCCTTCATAATTTCTCATCATGGAAGTATGTGATAAGTCATTCACATACTATACTAATTTATCAAAATTAATTTCAATATGCTATAGTAAACAAACAACTCTATTAAATGACTATATTATAAATATATAAATATTATATCATGTTCCTATGTAAGTTTGTGACTCCTCTATTTTTTTCTACATTTATATTTATGATCAATATCTAAACTGGATCACTTTAGAGTCATTCCCTCTTGAATACTATTATTTATAAATAAGAATATCCATATACTGTCAATTTCATGAGGATGTAAATATGATGTTTAACCTATTTCAACAAATAAATCTGTTTTGATTTATTTGAATTTCAACTGCTCTTATTCAGTTGGGGTAGAGTATCAACTTCATGATCTATGTTATGGATAATAAGTTCTATAATATAGAACTGAAGGATTTTTAATCTCTCTTATAAAGGTTTCAACTTCCCGCACAAAGTTGGGAATTCATTGTTTTGTGATAAGAGGACCATTATAGTGAAATTTACCACGCGCGCTGAGAGAGTGATTGGTAGAGTGGACTAGGGGATATTTGTGCCGAGAACCACAATAAAAAGTTATGTTCTTTATTTATTTTTATACACTTCATATTTTCATATAAAATAATAAAACTTCATATTCTCAAAAATTATATTGGGTGTTTAAATCAAAAATTGTGGATGATTTTGAAAAGACACAATTCATCCCCACTTATGTATTACTTTGTTTATTCCAACCTAACACATTTTATATATTTATAAATTTTAAATGTATAAAAAAATTTATAAGACAAGATATTTATTTCATATTTTAATTTATTATTTTTTATATTTTTTTATGAATTTGATACTCGATTTTTGTTATTTTTAAAAATAAGTAATATTTTCTCATAAATTATTTTTAATAAATTATATATTTCATTTTTAAAATTCATTATTATCACATTTATGAATTTATTCAATTGAAATTGATCAAAAATATAGATTCACATGGTCCATGTTATATAATAAAGAGAATTTTTTTAGTCATAATGATTATGTTATATTGGTTTAAAAACAGCTATCGTGGTATAATCATCGAGGGAAAAATTAATATTTGAAAGGGTAAAGGTTATGAAACATGATAAAATAATATATTTAATGGTCTTTATGATATTTTTATAGACCTTATATCTTCCCCAATCAATTATTTCTCAATTTACGAGATGCATAAATTTTTTTAAATCTTCCTCATTGTGTTATGTTTAAATATTTACTAAAATGTCATTCTCATCATATATAAATGGGTCCTCCCAACACCCATTCTTGTAACTCTAAAAAATTATGTTCTATAATGATACACTATAGATTTCTTCCTTCCCATTTTATTCTTCATAACTCTATTGAGCTTCTGTTTAAATGATATTAGACTATTCCTTTTATTTCTTAGAGATCTTCCATAGAAATATTAAAGTTCTCAACATGAGTAATCAATTTTACATAACATTATACTTTAAAAATTTTCAATTTCAATTTAAAAATATTCAATATGATATATTGAAATTATTATTGGTTTTATAATTAATGTTTTTATTCTTTATTAATAAGAATTAATTGTATTTTTCCTCTTCTATTATGAAAAAAGAGATCATCATCTGTGAGTTCTACAGATTGCATCCACCATGATGTAACATGTATCATATTAAATAGCCACTATAAAATGATTATATGAAATTGAAATTTAATGAATAATTAATAAATTAATATTATAGTTATGATTCTAAAAATATAAAAGGTAACAATTCTTTCTCACATTCAATATTAAATGCAATTGACCACCATATATACGGGTGGACTACCACCTCTAAGGAATAATTGATTATTTGTTTTTATCTTCATCAATGCGTTAAATTTATTGTCAATATGATGGTATTAAGTAATAAATATTATTTTTATGAAATAATTAATATTATTTTTTGTAAAATTTTATAAACTCTTAACTATATGAAAAATAAATGATTTTTTAGTTCAATAATTTAAATCATGAAAAATTATAGGATAATGGTCACTTATTTCTATGTAGTGAAATTATATAAATTCTATTCTCTATAATATTATATCAAATTTAGAAATATCATATAATTAATCACAATTTATGATTCTAATTCTTTTTTCATAATTATATTACATCTAAACCACCTCATAATCAATAATTGATCAAGGTATATTTAACTATGGGTTGGTTTAACTGCCTACATGAACAATAAAATAATTTTATTTTTGGATCGAATATGTATATATGTATGTTTATTAGATAGAACAATACAAGGGGGGGGGGTGAATTGTAGGTTTAAAAACCTTTGAGTTTTAGCGCTTAAGAGATTAGTTTAAATTATCTTAAACTAATACAAATACAAATACCCACAATTGTATTGAATATAAAAGGTATGACGTAATGTAATACTAATGAAATTCAAAACAATTGTATTCAATCTGAACACAATAATCAGAGTAATATAAAGATGAATTATTCTACCTTAAAGCGTATAGAATCAATCAAGACAATATATAATAGAATGGATGTAATTGAAACAATTAAAAATGTATAAGAGATGGAAAAGGAAACAAAAGCAATTTCTTTTCAAATACAATTAGCTACAGAAATGTAAAAGAAATACAATTCATTTAACCCAAAGAGAAGGGTTATCCTTTTACCTAGGATAAGAGGTCTGGCTCACCAACACCTTGGTGAGCCCTCGATATGATGATCGGTTCGTCTGTCTGCCTATCCCCGGCAACCCTCGATACGATGATCGTTCGTCTGTCTGCCTATCCCCGGCAGCCCTCGATACGATGATCGGTTCGTCTATCTGCCTATCCCCGGCATACCTCAATTTTGTAGGTAATCGACACCTTTGTCTTTTAATCACTTGAAAGCCCTCGATACGATGATCGGATGTGCAAAGTACAACACATGAGGGAAGTCACAACATCTCTCTCTAGAACTTGATAAAAGAAAAGTATCACAGTTGTATCACACTTGTTCTCAGTTGTCAGTTACTCTCTCAGCTTCAAATGACCTCCTATTTATAGGCCTCAGGTTCCAATGGTCACATCTCCTCCAACGGTCATATTTCTCCGAAAAACTCGGAGGGACTTGGACACCTGGCATCATAACGGACATATTGAAACAGAAGGCATGACATCGTTTTGATTAGTTTGTAACTAACTCAACGACATCGTATTGGTTAGAACAAGATATATGAATAAGATATTCATGAGTACGATTTAAATGAAGCATGTGTTTTTTACAAAGTACCAAAAGAAGTATGAAATGAAAGATATGAGTAGCAGAGTCAATACAATTTCCATACTTAGTACGATCATCATGGACAGTACGACTAGCATGGTCAGTATGATCAGCATGATCAGTATGATGAGCATGGTCAGTACGATCAGAATGGTCAGTACGATCAACATGTTCAATACGATCAGCATGTTTAGTACGATCAGGATGTTCAGTACGATCAGCATGGTCAAGTACGATCAGCATGGTTCAGTACGATCAGCATGGTCAGTATGATCAATATGTTCTGTATGATCAGTATGTTCAGTATGATCAATATGTTCGGTATGATTAGCATGTTCAGTACGATCAACATGTTCAGTATGATACGATTAAAAAGACATTTGTGATTTCCAAAACAAAATATAGAAGTCAAAAGATAACTTTTGACTCAACAATCTCCCCCTTTTTGGAAAGCACAACATACAAAGTAAATATAACAAGAAATACTTATCTCCCCCTGAGTTATTGTAAACTCTTCTGAATAAGAAATTTGAATACAACTAACTACCACTTAGGTGTACTTTCCTAAAGATTGTATTCGTAGACTTCCCTTAAGTGTTGTAAAGCATTTTCCCCTTTTATAAAACATTCTCCCCCTTTGTAAACATTCTCCCCCTTTGTGATTTACAAAAAGAAAGGAGTAAAATTGAATTATCTAAAAGTGTTAGGAAATGAATGCAAGACAATGGATAAAAGAAATTTCATCACAATAACAAACAAGACCAAATTTGAAAACAAAGACAAGTAACTTGTTTTCTCTTTCCTTCTCCTTTTTGATCAACTCGTGAAGAACTGCCTTCATCTTTTTTATCTCCTTCTTGTCTTTAGAAATAGCATCACCCTAAGACCTGAGAAGGACTTGTTGATCGGCAAAGAGTTGATCCTGATTTCTGATTGTCTATTCCTGAACTTTGATTACCTGTTCAAGAGTATCAATTCTGTTTTGCAAATTCTAGTTATCTTTGGATAAAATAGAATTTTGTTTCTTCAAAAAAACCATTTCATCCTTGAAAGATGAAACCTTCGCGAATTCTGATTGAAAAGCATTCATTCTCTCCTGCAAGTATTTTACTGAAGGAACATAGGCTCGTTGAGAAGACAAAATATTCAACCTTTTAACTGTTTCTTTATCCAGCTTATTGAAAGAAATTGAAATATCATTTGAAAACCTTTCTATATCTTCAATTGCTAAGTCATGATCATTGAATGAGCTCTCTGTTTTATATGACCACTTGGTCATCTTGTTGCAGGCCTTCTTATGGGTAGCTGAACTTTCTGAAAGGACTTTCAAATCAGGTTTGACTGACAAAACATTCTTTCTCAATTCTTTTACAGAGCCAAACTTCTTCTTCGGATTGTCAGTAATAAAATCAATCTTCCCTTCCAGCCTAGGGAAATATGGAATGGTCTTCTCAACCCTTCTCAAAACATGAACAATGTAATCACTCTTCTTGAAAGAGATTTTATGCTCTAAATCAGTATCTTCATCGTATAAATCCAGTTCATTTGATCGGCTTGAATCTACAACTGGCTGTTTTCCTTTTGCTTTTTCTTTGTGCTTTCTTTCTTCTTCCACTTTATCACTGATGAAAACAACTTTATCAGTGTGAGAGGATTCAGCACCTTACTTTTCTTGGGACGAGATTCTATTCGGGGTTCGTGCTTGATCGGCATGAGGGATATGTTGAACACCTTCACTCAACTTTTGGTCCGATTCCTCCCTACTTTTCTTCGAACTCTGAAGGAATTCTAAAATTAAATCTCCTTCCTCCTCTTCCACTTCTTCTATCTCTTCCATCATTTGTTTTCCTTTTTCTTTCTCAGGAAGACTCTGTACGATGGGCTCTTGATATACTTCATCTTCCAGTTGAGCACTAGCATCCTCAACAATTTTCAAGACTTTCGAGATATAAAAGTCTTGAGACTTTCTTTTCAACAAAATTTTCTTTTTCTTTTCAGCCTTAATGGTTTATTCTACCCATATTCTTTCTACAAAATCCTCAGCCGGGTCAAGACCAAACATTGGATCAACTTCCTTTCTCTGTTCCTTATCTTTTCTCCATTTGGCTACAACCTCCTTACTGTACTTTGGCTTCTTCTTAGGCTTTGAGATGGTCTGAGGATCAAACTTTTGAGTAATAACAGTTGATTGAATGTCTTTGGCTAGTATAGGTGTCGATTGATTCCGACGAGATTCTACTTCGACATCCTTAACAAAAAGTTTTAAATTCTGATCAAAACAATCATTAAACATCTTCATAGTACTTTTGCTAATCCAGGATGGTTTTAGATCTATCAGGTTTCCTTTGAAAGGGATGTTGCAAAACTTCATACTTTCAAGAATAAACTTAGTAAGAATGTCTGGATACATAATCAAATGAGATTTGATTGCCCCTGACTTCACATTCTTAATTGTTTCGAAAACATACCCCATGAGATTCACTTTTCTCAGGTTGACAAGATAGTCCAACATGAAAATATCGGAAACTTTCAGAGTTTCTCTATCCCCTCTACTTGGGATAAGAAAACCTTGCATCCATAATGTCACAAACCGGTTGTCCGGAGGAAGATGAGCCACTTTTCTCCTCTCTTCATTTATAACAAACAAAGACTTTTCAGTACTTTCTCTATTAAACGTACCGATTTCCTCTGGTAGTTTATGAGATGGACAGAAAGAATCCCCTTTTGTTGGAACATTAAGAAAATGTGTCGCTTGTTTCACAGACATAGATAGCTTTCTATCGTACACAACAAAATTTATAGACATGTCTTTGTCGAAAGATACAGTTTTATAAAACTGACAAACATCATCAAAGATAACCGGATCTTGAGAAATAGGCCTTTCAACACACAAATGCTCCCATCCTTGAAACAAGTTAATCCTCTTGATTGGAGAATCATATGAATCATAGAAGTCTCAAGAGAGTAACCTTTCCCTTAAAAGGACTTTTTCTGAGAAATCCTTTGAAGACATATCGGCAGGAGTGTTGGCAGAAGACTGAGACATAAGGATGTTGCCGATGAAAGATCGTACGATGACTTAAAACAATGAGGCAGAGCTTTGACGTAGATCCTGAAAAAAAATGATGTGGGTTTGGGGAGGGGGGGGGGGCTATTTATAGGCAATAAAGGGGTGACCGTTGATCTTCTACGGTCAAGATTAGAGGAAAACAGATCAATGGTTAGAATTAAAAATGAAAGAAAAAGAATTTAAAAAAGGAAAAGTACCTACCGGAGAACGTAAGGTTATTGTTGGTTTTAGTAAAGTTCAAAAGAAAACACAAACGTACGAAGAAAAAAAATCATCATACCGATGGAAAACAAAGTCATTACCATTAACTGACAAGCCGATGGAAAACAAAGTCATTACCATAAACTGATAATACGGTGGAAAAGAAAAACACTACCATCATCGGTCAATACGATGGAAAAGAAATTCATTACCATCATCAGTCGATGCGATGGAAAAGAAATTCATTACCATCATCGGTCGATACGATGGAGAAGAAAATCATTACCATCATCAGATGATATGATGGAAAACAAATTCATTACCATCATCGGTCGATACAATGGAAAAGAAAATCATTACCATCATCGGTCGATTTGATGGAAACGAAAATCATTACCATCATCAGTCGATACGATGGAAAAGAAATTCATTACCATCATCGGTCGATACGATGGAAAATAAATTCATTACCATAATCGGTAAATACGATGGAAAATAAAATCATTACCATCATCGGTTGATATGATGGAAAATAAATTCATTACCATCATCGGTCGATATGATGGAAAAGAAAATCATTACCATCATCGGTCGATACGATGGAAAAGAAAATCATTACCATCATCGGTCCACTAATTTGTATTTCTTGTTCTATTTTTACTAACTACACTAACGTGTGGAGTGGAAAAGTTTTTTTAAATAGTAGGAATGAATATTGGGTCAATAGATAATCTAAATCCTTCTAGACCACCAATCTTTGATGGAAATGATGATGAGTATTGGAGAGATCGTGTGAAGACGTTCGTTATCAATACTGGCGTAGACAATTTTATTATGCTTACTGGAGGTTATAAAATTCCTGACAAAGAAGCCAGTACTTTCACTAACCAAGAGAATTAAGAATATCAACTGAATTACAAGGTACGCAATACTTTATTATGCTCTATGTCCAGGAATATATAAAGTCAGATATATTCATGTGAAGCATCCAACATTATTTGGAAGAAATTGGAAGTCACTCAATTTGGAACATCCAAGGTTATAGAAACAAGGAGAGAAATTCTTCGTGCAGAGTATCATGGGTTTGTTTTTCCTTATGGAGATCCAGTATGTAAAGTGCAACAAAGGTTTATGACAATTTTCAACATCTTAGAATCAATGGGAAAAAAGGTCTTGATGATGAAGCTCTTGTCGATAAGATTATAGATATAATGCCAAATGAATGGGAGTCAAAAAGGATAACTATTGATGAAAATAGAAAAGTTTCCCAGATTACTCTTGATGAACTCTTTGGAACTCTTCTATACCACGAGACAAGAATGAAGAGAGAGGCTGATTTCAACAAGAAGAAGAATGGGAATGGATGTGTAGACCTTGAATCTAAAGCTAAAACACCTGAAAGGCTTACAAGATCCAAATCCAAGAAAGTTGTTATATCTGATTAGAGTGATTGTAATCTTTTGGATAATGAGTTAGCCAATCTTGCTCGAAGAATGAACAAGATTGTGGGAAAGAAATACTTCCAATATAGATTCAAAAAGAAAGATAGGAAAGATAAGAAAGATTTAGAGGTAACTTGTTATGAATGTAAAAAAGCAGGACATATAAGGCCTGATTTTCCTTTACTGAAGAAGAAAGACAGAAAAAAGAAACACTCTAAAAAAACAAGAAAAGGTTTTATAAGACTAAGAAAGTCTTTAAGGCAAATGATACGTGGAGTGCAAGTGGTAGTGATTCTTCAGATGATTCTTCAGAATATGAGTCCTCGGGACAGAGAAATATTGGACTTCTAGCCAGATTACCAATTGAAGATCAATGTATCATGGCTAAGGTACACAATGCTGAAGCTATTACAAATGTATTTTTAATAGTATCGTACTGAACATGATGATCGTACTGAACATGCTGATCGTACTGAACATGCTGATCGTACTGACCATGCTGATCGTACTGAACCATGCTGATCGTATTGAACCATGATGATCGTACTGAACATGCTGATTGTACTGAACATGGTGATCATACTGAACATTCTGATCGTACTAACCATGCTGATCGTACTGACCATGCTGATCGTACTGATCATGCTGATCGTACTGACCATGCTGATCGTACTGACCATGATGATCGGATGCACAAAGCACAAAGCATGAGAGAAGTCACAACATCTCTATCTAGAACTTGATAAAAGCAAAGTATCATAGTTGTGTCACGCTTGTTCTCAGTTTTCAGTTCCTCTCTCAGCTTCAAATGACCTCCTATTTATAGGCCTTGGGTTCCAACGGTCACATCTCCTCCAACGATCATATTTCTCCAAAAAAACTCGGAGGGACTTGGACACCTGACATCATAACAGTCATATTGAAATAGAAGGCACGACATCGTTTTGATTAGTTTGTAACTAACTCAACGACATCGTATTGGTTAGAACAAGATATATGAATAAGATAATCATGAGTACGATTTAAATGAAGCACATTTTTTTGACAATGTACCAAAATAAGTATGAAATGAAAGATATGAGTAGCAGAGTTAATACAATTTCCATACTTAGTACGATCATCATGGTCAGTACGATCATCATGGTCAGTACGATCAGCATGATCAGTATGATCAGCATGGTCAGTACGATCAGCATAGTCAGTACGATCAGCATGTTCAGTACGATCATCATGTTCAGTACGATCAGCATGTTCAGTACGATCAGCATGGTTCAGTACGATCATCATGGTTCAGTACGATCAGCATGGTCAGTACGATCATCATGTTCAGTACAATCAGCATGTTCAGTACGATCAACATGTTCAGTACGATACGTTTAAAAAGACATTTGTGATTTCCAAAACAAAATATAGAAGTCAAAAGATAACTTTTGACTCAACAATATCCCCCTTTTTGGAAAGAACAACACACAAAGTAAATATAACAAAAAATACTTATCTCCCCCTGAGTTATTGGAAACTCTTCTGAATATGAAATTTGAATACAACTAACTCCCCCTTAGGTGTACTTTCCTAAGGATAGTATTAGTAGATTTCCCTTAAGTTTTGTAAAGAATTTTCCCCATTTATGAAACATTCTCCCCCTTTGTAAATATTCTCCCCCTTTGGGATTTACAAAAAGAAAGGACTAAACTTGAATTATCTGAAAGAGTTAGTAAAAGAATGCAAGACAACTAATAGAAGAAATTTCATTACAATAACAAACAAGACCAAATTTGAAATCAAATACAAGTCACTTGTTTTCTCTTTCCTTCTCCTTTTGATCAACTCGTGAAGAACAGCCTTTATATTTTTTATCTCCTTCTTGTCTTCAGAAATAGAATCACCCTGAGACCTGAGAAGGTCTTGTTGATCGACAAAGAGTTGATCCTGATTTCTGATTGTCTCTTCCTGAACATTGATTACCTATTCAAGAGTATCAATTCTGTTTTACAAAATCTTGTTATCTTTGGATAACACAGAATTTTGTTTCTTCAACAAAACCATTTCATCCTTGAATGATGAAACCTTCGAGAATTCAGATTGAAAAGCATTCATTCTCTTCTACAAGTCTTTTACTGAAGGAACATCGGCTCGTTGAGAAGACAAAATATTCAACATTTCAACTGTTTCTTTATCCAGCTTATTGAAAGCAATTGCAAGCTGATTTGACAACCTTCTTATATTCTCAATTGCTAACTCATGATCATTGACTGAGCTCTCTGTTTTATATGACCAATTGGTCATCTTGTTGCAGACCTTCTTATGGGTAGCCGAAATTTCTGAAAGGACTTTCAAATCGGCTTCGACTGACAAAACTTTCATTCTCAATTATTTTATAGAGCCAAACTTCTTCTTCTGATTGTAAGTAATAAAATCAATATTCCCTTTCATCCTAGGGAAATATGGAATGGTCTTATCATCCCTTCTCAAAACATGAAAAATGTAATCACTCATCTTGAGAGAGATTGTATGCTCTGAATCAGTATCTTCATCGTACAAAGCCAGTTCATTAGATCGGCTTCAATCTACAACTGGCTGTTTTCCTTTTTCATTTTCTTTCTGCTTTCTTTTTTCTTCCACTTTATCACTGATGACAACAACTTCATCAGTGTGAGAGGATTTAGCACCATTCTTTTCTTGGGACAAGATTCTATCCGGAGTTTGTGCTTGAACTGCATGAGGGATTTTTTGAACAGCTTCACTCATCTTTTAAACCGATTCCTCCCTACTTATCTTCTAACTCTGAAGGAATTCTAAAAGAAAATATCCTTCCTCATCTTTCACTTCTTCTATCTCTTCCATCAATTGTTTTCCTTTTTCTTTATCAGGAAGACTCTGTACGATGGGATCTTGATACACTTCTTCTGTCAGTTGAGCACTAGCATCCTCAACCATTTTCAAGACTTTCGAGATATCAAAGGCTTGAGTCTTTCTTTTCAACACAGTTTTCTTTTTTCTTTTCAGCCTTAAGGGTTTTTTCTACCCTTATTCTTTCTACAAAAGCCTTAGTCGGGTCAAGACTGAACTTTGGACCACCTTCCTTTCTCTTTTCCTTATCCTTTCTCCATTTGGCTAAAACCTCCTTACTGTCCTTTGGCTTCTTCTTAGGCTTTGAGATGGTTTGAGGATCATACTTTTGAGTAATACCATTAGATTTAATGTCTTTGGCTGGTATAGGTGTTGATTGATTCTGAGGAGATTCTACTTCGACATCCTTAATAAAATGTTTTGAATTATGATCAAAACAAACATTCAACTTCTTCGTAGTACTTTTGCTAATCTAGGATGGTTTTAGATCTATCAGGTTTCCTTTGAAAGGGATGTTACAAAACTTCATACTTTCGAGAATAAACTTTGTAAGAATGGCTGGATACATAATCAAATGAGATTTGATTGCCCCTGACTTCACATTCTTAACTGTTTCGAAAACATACCCCATGAGATTCACTTTTCTCATGTTGACAAGATAGTCCAACATGAAGATATCAGAAACTTTTAGAGTTTCTCTATCCCCTCTCCTTGGGATAAGAAAACCTTGAATCCATAAAGTCACAAACCGGTTGTCCAGAGAAAGATGGGACACTTTTCTCTTCTCTTCATTTATAACAAACAAAGACTTTTCAGTACTTTCTCTATTAAACATACTAATTTCCTCTGGTAGTTTATGAGATGGACAGAAAGAATCCCCTTCTGTTGGAACATTAAGAAAATGTGATGCTTGTTTCATAGACATAGATAGCTTTCTATCGTACACAGAAAAATTTATAGTCATGTCTTTGTCGAAAGGTACAGTTTTATAAAACTGACAAACTTCATCAAAGATAACCGGATCTTGAGAAACCGGCCTTTCAACACACAAATGATCCCATCCTTGAAACAAGATAATCCTCTTGATTGTAGAATCATAAGAATCATAGAAGTCTCAGGAGACTAACCTATCCCTTAAAAGGACTTTTTCTGAGAAATCTTTTGAAGACTTATCGGCAGGAGTGTTGGAAGAAGACTGAGACATAAGGATGCTGCCGATGAAAGATCGTACGATGACTTAAAACAATGAGGCAGAGCTTTTACGTAGATCCTGAAAAAAAATGATGTGGGTTCTAGGAGGGGGGCCATTTATAGGCGATAAAGGGGTGACTGTTGATCTTCTACGGCCAAGATTAGAGGAAAAAATATCAATGGTTAGAATTAAAAACGAAAGAAAAAGAATTAAAAAAATGAAAAGTACCTGCCGGAGAACGTAAGGTTATTGTTGGTTTTAGTAATGTTCAAAAGAAAACAAAAACGTATGAAGAAAAAAATCATCATACCGATGGAAAACAAAGTCGTTACCATTAACTGACAAGCCGATGGAAAACAAAGTCATTACCATGAACTGACAATACGATGGAAAAGAAAAACATTACCATCATCGGTTGATACGATGGAAAAGAAATTCATTACCAGCATCGGTCGATACGATGGAAAAGAAATTCATTACCATCATCGGTCGATACGATGGAAAAGAAAATCATTACCATCATCGGTCGATATGATGGAAAAGAAATTCATTACCATCATCGGTCGATACGATGGAAATGAAAATCATTACCATCATCGGTCGATACGATGGAAAAGAAAATCATTACCATCATCGATCGATACGATGGAAAAGAAATTAATTACCATCATCGGTCGATAAGATGGAAAAGAAATTCATTACCATCATCAGTTGATACGATGGAAAAGAAAATCATTACCATCATCGATCGATACGATGGAAAAGAAATTAATTACCATCATCGGTCGATACGATGGAAAAGAAAATCATTACCATCATCGGTCGATACGATGGAAAATAAATTCATTACCATCATCGGTCGATACGATTAAAAAGACATTTTTGATTTCCAAAACAAAATATAGAAGTCAAAATATAACTGTTTACTCAACAGTCATATAGTTTATCACGCAACCACCCGTCAAATGTCAAGTACCATTATAAAATCATAACACATAAAACAATTATAAAAGAAAGAAAACATTTCCACATTTCAAGAACAATATATCACATAAATATATTGACATAACAAATCCATTATCAATTTCATTTTCATTTACAAAAAGAGTATATGGTATTTATTTACTTTTAAAAATATAAGGGCTTGTTGAGGAAGCCAAAGATCAAATAATACTCACGGCGGTGGAAAGGTCATTTTCACCGCGTACATTGAAAAGAAACATACTTTTTGTCATTTAGTAAAATGCTTTGTATAGAAAATATTCCTTTCAAATAAAAGAAGAATTAAAAGGGGTTTATACACCATATAAAAGAAATTTTTGTATAAAACAAAATATGCCTCAATGAATGGAGATTGAGACGAAGTCCCTTACAAAGTCAGTATCCTTAGATTAAGGATAAATCAATTACATGATTATGTGTGAAAAAATTTATACACCAAACATAATTGGATATTAAGTGTAAAACAATCAGAGTTTATTCACACATAATCTTGGAAACACAAAACCAATAACACAGATATTAAACTCAATGAAATGAGATTGAGTTATGATTTCCCATACAAGTTTGTAAGAATTTATCAATGAGATGATTATGTGTAGAAATAGTATATCCACACGACAGTTTGTGGAAATTACAACATAGAGATTCCACAAAAAATCTTGGCATAATAAAATCAATAAGTATAGGCTTAACCCAAAGAATTGAAATTGAGATAAGAAGTTCCTTTGCAAAAATTCGACAGCCTAACGACGTCACTTCAAAATTAAGAAAATCAGTCGATGAGAGAGAGAATGGTATCTCATCCCTTGGACATAAAATTAACATCAATAAGTATATAGAAGAACATATCCCAACATAATACGATGTAAATTAAAAGACATAACAAAATAGGTCTTTTAAAAAGAGGAGGGTGAAAGGTTCCCTTAACGATTTGGGTAACTTTTGAAACGTACACCCCATGAAAGAAGGACTATACAAAATTGATGTAAATACCCATAAAAGAATGTATATTACACAAAGAGTAGAATAATGGGTAGTACATACACCACTCAAAAGAAATGGTGGCAAATGTATCATAAATCTCACGAGAATAATAGTGAGATGGAAAATCCCTTACGAAAACTCGGCAGCCTAACAACGCCACTTAAACCATCCAAAAATGGATTTATGAGATCAAACAGGGTCTCTCATCATATGAAAATAAAAAGTACAGTAAGAGGAATATAAAATAACATCCCCAAACATAATAAATATGAGCTTAAAAGAAATTACATAAAAGAGGGTTCTTAAAAAAGAAACAGAGAGGTAGGATCCCTTACCTCAAGTCCGACTTGCATTGTTTGTTTCTTTATATTCCTGAATAATAAACTTTGGTCAATTTATAATTGATTAAGTACCTCCTTTAAGGATTATTATTCAGTTCAAATCACATATTATAGTGTTATAATAATTGGTTAATAATGTGAGTTCATATCAAACGTTTTTGTCGATGTTCGGTACATGAGTAAAAATTGAACTTGTTGGAAAAGAATTTTTCAGGTAGTTATAAGTACATCATCTCCAGAATATTATTAATGATTTAAATATCATATATATACAGTATATATTCATTTTATACTATTACATAACATTTGGATATAATAAAAATGAAATGCACCATTCATGGAGACGGTAGGCCGTACGTACGCATGAACGCTACTTTCATTTTTTTTGTCATATTAATGGAATTAAAACTAAATGAGAGAGATATATATATTATAATTACAGAATGATATCCATAATTTATATATAATATATGAAATATATATCCATTATATATATGTACTTTTAATATTACATAACATTTGGAGATAAGAAATGAAATGTACTGTTCATGGAGACATTAAGTCGTACGTACGCATGAACACTACTTTCATTTCTTTGTCACATTAATGGAATTAAAAATAGATGAGAGATATAAATAGATTATAAAACCAGTATAATATATATGTTATATAGGCCACATAATTTCATCAATTTCATTGTTTATACATTCCATGTATTGCATGAACGAGTCACATCACTTGAGGGGGCGGTAGTCCACACTTCCTCAAATGAAATTATCGCATTTGCACAACATGAAAAGCATAAAGGTATGTATTAAATATAAAATAAAGAAGCATAGAGAGGAAAGAAATATAATATATATCATAAATAAATATAGTTCCATCATAATGGCCACCATGAGAGGTGGTATGAGAAGATAAAACAATCATCATTTCGTGAGTCAGTAATTCGCCATCCACAGAAACAGTATGTTCTTTAACCATTAGACGGATGTGTGTGTTAGTGTAGCTAGATTACTCCTCATAAAAACATCATAGTATATTGAAGATACTTGTGTTGTTACAAAATAAATAAATAAAAAGAGTTTACGGGTTTGTAGAAGCAAAATAAAACAAACGAACACTAGGGAAGACAATACCTTTAAATTGGGTAACTCTTCTTGATTTGAGCTCAAAGGATTCATTGAAAAGGATTCTTCCCAAAGTGAGGCTTCTAGGAGTAATAGATGGATGTGGAGAGACAAAATGAGCAGAGTTTGGCCGAGCCAATGGCTTTAGAGGTGTGGTTAATGAGGTAGAGGTGGGGGCCTTTTATAAGAGAAGAGGAGGTGCACTCTTGGAAAGTTATAAAATATTACTTTATTATAAAATTCGTTTTGGATTTTAAAGGTCCCAAAAGGATATATTTCGAGGATAAGGTGATATTAGTTCTAAATCCACCCATCCAATAGGTTTTTGACACGTTTAGGTCTTATATTTTACATTATATTTTCATTTTATTTAAAACGTAAAATAATGAGGTAATCACTGCATCATCATGGGGTCATAAATAATTTAATTTATTTAGTGTCTAAAATTTATAAAAATAATAATTAAGTAGGAAATCTTTTTTTTCTTTATAATGAAAATTTATAGTCAAAAATTTGACTTGTATAACTCCATGTAAAAATTGTTTTAGTAAAACAATACTTGTTTGTGACATTTTTATTTTAACTTTAAATAAAAAGTTATTAATGGCATTTTCCTACCAAAGTGTCTCCATGGGGTCCCCATGTTGACCCATGGATTTTCTTGTTCAGTCATGAATCATCCAATAAGGGTAGGACATGTGTCAAGGTCATTTCATATTATTATAACATTATCTTTACCTTAAATTACACTAATTACCTTTAATCACAATTAAAGAAATTAAATGTTACTATTCACAAAAAAATTATTTTAATCTCATTGAACCACATTTTACTTCCTAATAAAAACCATGTATGTCTGATTTTTGAAAATCAAATCACAGAAGTGGTAATGTTTCATTTAAATGAAAAATCAGTTTCATTAACTACAACTTAGTGGTTTCACTATTCATCAAAAATTGAAGTTTTTCAGAAAAATACCAAACATTCACCCTAAGATATATTTGATATTCAGAATTCAAAAATGATGTCTATTTAAAAAATTCAAAACATATAAGTTGCATTAATTAATTTAATAATTAATTCCCACTGTCAAAACAAATAGCGTGTTTTTAAGAAACAATATCTATTAAAATATTGACACTAGTTTAAGTCCAATTTCAAAGTGAAATTAATTCCAATGACCATCATTGGATTAAATGGTTAAAATATAATCTAATTGAACATTAAAAAAATCAAAAGATAATCTAATAACATAAATAAATTAGATTAAAAGGAGGTTTTGAATTAAAATACAGCATTTTACACTATTCATTAAAAAATGAACCTTATTGGAAAAATACCAAAAATTTATACAAAGTAAATTTTGATGTCCCGATTCTAAAATGAATTTTAATTTGTCAAATATAACATATAAAATTGTCAAAAAATGGATTTAAAAGGGGTTCACCATCAAAAGGTGGTTAATCGACCTTTTAAAGAATATTAGAATATTTATGCTTAAAATTTGATTCATTCAAATTTTATCATTTATTTTAAAAAGTAGAAATATTTTACAGACATATATAATCATTTTTTAGTTAGTTCTGTTCATTCCGGCCATTACAATGGCTAGGCGTTAACTACCATTTAAAATAATATTATTTTATTATTAGAGTGCAATGTAAGATTCCCAAGAAACTCGTTGTTGCGTATTGGGTACTCCATCGAGCATAGAGTCCCATTTAAAGTAATATTAATATTTTATTCACAAATATGGATAAATGTGGAATTGTCATATTTTTTATTTATCTGGGTGTTACATCCTCCCCCCCTGTTGGGAATTGCGTCCTCGCAATTTTAAAATTGGGCTTGGAAACTTCATTGAAAATCCCACATCGGAACAAGAGTCAGTAAAACTATCACTTTAAAATAAAGAAAGAGAAGTACAAAGGTCACCTGAGTTAACCCATACTAGGATTCCATGTAGGAAAACATGGATATTGGGGAAAAAGGGTCATGTTCTGAGGGAGAGTGATAGAAAACATGTTTAGGAGAAAGTTAACCACTTGGGAATCACAAACTGGTGATGGGTTAAACTGTATTTGATTCCCCAGTAGGAAAAGTTAACAGACAACATTTTGGATTTAAGATACTTTTCATTGAAGAATTTATTTATGAGCATAACTAAAACATAATGAAACATACTTACTTGTAATGTTGACTTTCAACTTTTTCTAGATTTCTTACACAAACTCATATTTCTCCAAAAGACGAGCATTTAGGATGACTTGTTCACATTAAGAGCGCTATAATAAACTTCTAGAGAATAACCTAATCCAAAAAAGAGAACTATATATTTCCCATGTCTTTAGACAAAAACCAAAACCAAAATTTTTAGTACGAGATCAGATAATCCACAAAAGGATAGTCCTTCATAAAAATTAAATCTATTCTTAATCTACAAAATTTGTCAGAAAAAACCCAAAGTTCAACGAAGACCATTCGATAAACAATTTTCCATAAAATTCTTAAAAGTAAACCAAACTAAGATTGAAACCCAAATATTTGAAGGATTTAATCACATAGTCTTCTAAGGTGAAAATTAACATTTGTCTAAAAATAACATTAGTTTATCTTAAAGTCTCATATTGAAAGGTAATTAACATAATCACATATCCTCAATGATAGGTTAATCATTTCCATAGATAACCCAAAATAAATGTACACTCGATTCCTAAAATCATCTAAGTAAAAAGAATTAGTCAAACTAACCAGGGACTTCAAGTAGTCTAGTGGTAGGCGATAAATACCAGTCACACATTGGTTGTGGGTTCGATTCCAACAGCTTTGTCCGACGCAATGAGTTGTCACACGGTCTGCGTGTTGTCCTTTTTCCAAAACAATATAATTCTTAAAACATTCCCCAAAATGAGATAAAATATTCAAAAATAATCATAACATATTTTAACCTCACATTTATCTCATGCATTTCATTTTCCATCATAACATATAGTAACCCATAATTACCTCAAAAGTAATGATCATATAAACCCTAATGGTTACCTTTATAATTATTACATGAACTTCCACATCAATTTTTCATCTCATACATGATGCATTACAGAACATACCAAGGTTCAAGTGGTTGATAATGACTCCTTGATAGTTGGTATAGAATAACCCTGAGTTTCCTCATTGAATCCCTCATTTCATCCAGTCTCTTAATCAGAGAACCACCACAGTTTCCTTCAAACCCATTTTCACTTCGGTGCATGCTAGATCCATCCATTTACTAAAACCAGAAATGTCAGTGTGAGTATATCAAAAGAATTATCATGTACTAATGAGGAATATAAACACTAAGATATACTTACTCATTCACTTTTACTAAAAACTATGACTCTTTCTGAAATCCTAGCCATTATGGTAATGTCACATTTGCTAAGAGAATTTCCTAACCTCTAAAGTTATCTAAAACAACCTCTAATACCAACTATAATTCCCTAGATTTACACCTTACCTAATATTTAATTAAATGAATAATTCACATAGATGATCTTTTCAGGTTTAGTGTTTTAGAGAATTAGGACATAACTATTACATCTCAAAATATTACACAGTAGACACTTCTACAAAGTCACTTTTTTTTTACAAAACATGGACTCTAAAAAAAGAGTCATGTCTAGTTCCATGTTTAAAACATCATGAATTTTCCTTGATCCCATCCTTGACCCTATTCCACATTATTTCCTAACAAAATCATTCCAAAAATAACTTGGGATGAGCATAAAAAGCTCAGTAAGGGATACACAATGAAGGAAAACAGTTAATTTTTCAAAACAACAAGTAAACCATGAATACTTTAACAAAGTAATAATTTTCACCTTTTTGTAGTAGTAAAAACTCTTCACTGAATAAAGGATCATTACTTACCCATTTTTAACCAAAATATTAACTTAAACCCTATATAATGAACACATATCATATAAACATAACTTGGAACATAAACATAATTAAATGGAATAACCATACGGTCGACTTCCACACATATCACTTAACGGAATAGCCATACGACCGACTTCCATACCCAATGAATTGGAGGTTATAACGTAACCACCCATCCTGGTATTCACGGCACCACCCGTCATATGGTTTATCACGTAACCACCCGTCAAATGTCTAAGTACCATTATAAAATCATAACACATAAAACAATTCTAAAGGAAAGAAAACATTTCCACATTTTAAGCACAATATATCACTTAAATATATTGACATAACAAATCCATTATCAAAACTATTTTCAATACCAAAAATAGTATATGGTATTTAATTAATTTTAAAAATATAACAGTTTGTTGAGGAAGCCAAAGATCATATAATACCTACAGTGGCGGAAAGGTCATTGTCACCATGTACGTTAAAAAGAAACATACGTTTTGTCGTTTAGTAAAACGCTTTGTAAAAAAAGATTCCATTAGAATAAAAGTAGAAGTAAAAGGGGATTATACACCGTATAAAATAAAGTTGTGTATAAAACAAAATACGCCTCAATGAATGGATATTGATACGATGTTACTTACAAAGTCGGTATCCTTAGATTAAGGATAAATCAATTACATTATTATGTGTGAAAAATATGAATAAACCAAATATAATTGGATATTAAGTGTAAAACAGTCAGTGGTCATTCACACATAATCATGTAAAAACAAAACCAATGACATAGATATTTAACTCAATGAAATGAGATTGAGTTATGATTTCCCATACAAGTTCATAAGAATTTATCAATGAGATTATTATATGTAGAAATAGTATATCCACACAACGGTTTGTGGAAATTACAATATAGAGATTCCACACATAATATTGGAATAATAAAATCATGAATTAGAGGTTTAACCCATAGAATTGAAATTGAGTTAAGAAGTTACATTGCAAATATTCGACAGCCTAACGACGTCACTTCAAAATTCAGAAAATTAGTCGATGAGAGAAAGAATGGTATCTCATCACTCAGAAATAAAATTTACATCAATAAGGATATATAATAACATATTCCATCATAATAATATGTAAATTAAAATACATAACAAAATAAGTCTTTTAAAAAGAGGAGGGTGAAAGGTTCCCTTTCCGATTTGGGTATCTTTTGAAATGTACACCCCATGAAAGAAGGACTATAAAACATTGATGTAAATACCCATAAAAGAATTTATATTACACAAAGAGTAGAATAATGGGAAGTACATACACCACTCAAAAGAAATGGTGGAAAATTTATCATAAATCTCTCGGGAATAAAAGTGAGATGAAAAATCCCTTATGAAAACTCGGCAGCCTAACAGCACCACATAAAACATCCAAAAATGGATTTATGAGATCAAAAAGGTTCTCTCATCATATGAACATAAAAATTACAGTAAGATGAATATAAAAAAACATCCCCAAACATAATAAATATGAGATTAAAATAAATTACATAAAAGAAAGTGCTTAAAAAATAAAGAGAGAGGTAGGATCCCTTACCTCAAGTCCGACTTCCCTTGTTCGTTTCTTTATATTCCTGAATAATAAACTTTGGTCAATTTATAATTTCTTAAGTAACTCCTTTAAATATTATTATTCAGTTAATATCACATATTATAGTGTTATAATAATTCATTAATAATGTGAGTTCATATCAAACGTTTTTGTCGATGTTCAGTACATAGGTAAAAATTGAACTTGTTGGAAAAAAATTTCTATGTAGTTATAAGTACATCATCTCCAAAATCGTATTAATGATTTAAATATCATATATATACAATATATATTCATTTTATACTATTACATAACATTTGGAGATAATAAAATTAAAATGCACCGTTCATGGAGACGGTAGGCCGTACGTAAGCATGAACGCTACTTTCATTTTTTTGTCATATTAATGGAATTAAAAATAAATTAGAGATATATATATTATAATTACAGAATTATATACATCATTACATGTAATATATGACTGATATATCCAATATATAAATATGTAATTATAATAGTACATAACATTTGGAGAAAAGAAATGAAATGTACCGTTCATGGAGACGGTAAGTCGTATGTATGCATGAACGCTACTATCATTTCTTTGGCACATTAATGGAATTAAAACTAGATGAGATATATATATATATATTATAATTCCAGTATAATAAACATGTTATATATATCACATAAGTTCATCAATTTCATTCTTTATTCATTCCATGTATTGCATGAATGAGTCACATCACTTGAGGGGGCGGTAGTCCACACTTCCTCAAATGAAATTATCGCATTTGCACAACATGAAAAGAACAAAGGTATGTATTAAATATAAAATACAGAAGCATATAGAGGAAATAAATATAATATATATCATAAATAAATATAGTTCCATCATAATGTCCACCATGAGAGGTGGTATGAGAAGATATAATAATCATCGTTTCATGAGGCAGTAATTCCCCATCCACAGAAACAGTATGTTCTTTAACCCTTAGACGGAGGTGTGTGTTAGTGTATCTAGAATAATCCTCAGAAAAACATCCTAATATATTTAATATACTGGTGTTGTTACAAAAGAAATAAATAAAAATAGTTTAGGGTGTTGGAGAAAAAAAATAAACCAAAACAACACTAGGGGAGACATTACCTTTAAATCGGGTACCTCATTTGGATTTGAGCTAAAAGGCATCCTTGGAAAGGCTTCTCCCCAAAGTGAGAATCTAGAAGTAAGAGAGGAATGTGGATAGAAAAAATGTGTAGAGGTTGGCCGAGCCAATGGGTTGAGACGTGTGGGTAAGGAGGTAGAGGTGGGGGCCTTTTATAAGAGAATAGGAGAGGCACTCTTGGAAAGTTATAAAATATTACTTTACTATAAAATGTTTTTCGGATTTTAAATGTCCCAAAAGGATATATTTTGAGGATAAGGTGATAGGAGTTCGAAATAAACCCATCCAATAGGTTTTTTAAAAGTGTAGGTCTTATATTTTACATTTTCTTTTCATTTTATTTAAAACGTTAAATAATGAGGTAATAGCTGCATCATCATGGGGTCATAAATAATTTAATTTATTTAGTGTCTAAAAATTATGAAAAAATCATGATGTATGAAATCTTTTTATCTTTATAATGAATATTTATAGTAAAAAATATGACTTGTATAACCCCATGTCAAAATTGTTTTAGTAAAACAATACATGTTTGTGACATTTTTATTTTATCTTTAAATAAAAAGTTATTAATGCCATTTTCCTACCAATGTGGCTCCATGGGGTCCCCAAGTTGACCCATGGATTTTCATGGTCGGCCATGACTCATAAAATAAGGGTAGGAAATGTGTCACGATCATTTCATATTATTATAACATTATCTTTACCTTAAATTACACTAATTACCTTTAATCGTGATTAATAAAACTTAAAATTTACTATTCACCAAAAAATATTTTAATCTCATTGAACCACATTTTACTTCATAATGATAACCATGTATATCATATTTTTTAAAATCAAATCACAGAAGTGGTAAAGTTTCATTTAAACGAAAAATTAGTTTCTGTAACTACCACTTAGTGGTTTCACTATTCGTAAAAAATTGATGTTTTTCAGAAAAATACCAAAACTTTACCCGAAGCTATATTTGATATTATGAATTCAAAAATGATGTCTATTTTAAAAAATTAAAAACATATAAGTTTTATTAATTAATGTAATAATTAATTCCCACTGTCAAAAAAATAGAGTGTTTTTAAGAAATAATATCTATTAAAAGATTGACACTAGTTTAAGTCCAATTTCAAAGTGAAATTAATTCCAATGACCACCATTGGATTAAATGGTAAAAATATAATCTAATTTCACATTAAAACAATTTAAAAATATAATCTAATCACATAAATAAATTAGATTAAAATGAGGTTTTGAATTAAAATACAGCATTTTAAAGTATTCATTAAAAATGAACTTTATCGGAAAAATACCAAAAATTTATACAAAGTAAATTTTGATGTCCAGATTCTAAAATGAATTTAATTTTGTCAAATATAACATATAAAATTGTCAAAAAATGGATTTAAAATGGGTTCTCCATCAAAAGGTGTTTAATCGACCTTTTTAAGAATATTAGAATATTTATGGTTAAAATTGGATTCATTCACATTTTAACATTTATTTTTAAAAGTAAAAATATTTGACAAAAATATATAATAATTTTTTATTTAGTTCTGTTCATTCCCGCCATTAAAATGGCTAGGCGTTAACTACCATTTAAAATAATATTATTTTATTATTAGAGTTCAACGTAAGATTCCCAAGAAACTCGTTGTTACATATTGGGTACGCCATCGAGCGTAGCGTCCCCTTTAAAGTAATATTAATATTTTATTCACAAATATGGATAAATGTGGAAATGTCATATTCTTTATTTACCTGGGGTGTTACATCCTTCCCCCCTTTTGGGAATTGTGTCCTCGCAATTTTAAAATTGGGCTTGGAAACTTCATTAAAAATCCTACATCAGAACAAGATTCAGTAAAACTATCAATTTAAAATAATGAACGAGAAGTACAACGGTCACCTGAGTTAATCCATACTATGATTCCATGTAGGTAAACATGGATATGGAGGAACAAAGGGGTCATGTTCTGAGGGAGAGTGATAGAAAACATGTTTAAGAGAAAGTTAACCACCAGAAAATCACAAACTGGTGATGGGTTAAATGGTATTTGATTCCCCAGTAGGAAAAGTTAACAGACAACATTTTTTGTTTTTAATTTAATTTTCATTGAGGAATTTATTTATGAGCGTAACTAAAACAAAATGAAATATACTTACCTGTAATGTTGACATTCAACTATTACTAGATTTCTAACACAAACTCATATTTCTCTTAAAGACAAGCATTTAGGATGACTTGTTCACATTAAGAGCGCTATAATCAACTTCTAGAGAATAACATAATCCACAAAAGAGAAATATATATTTCCCATGTATTTATAAAACAACCAAAATGAAAATTTTTTGTACGAGATCAGATAATCCACAAAAGGATAATCTTTTATAAAAAGTAAATCTTTTCTTAATCTCCAAAATTTGTCCGAAAAAACCCAAAGTTCAACGAAAAACATTCGATAAACAATTATACATAAAATTCTTCAAACTAAACCAAACTAAGATTGAAACCCAAATATTTTAAGGATTTAATCACATATTCTTCCAAGGTACAAATTATCATTTATCTCCAACTAACATTAGTTTCTCTTAAAGTCTCATATTGAAAAGTAATTAACCTAATCACATAACATCCATGATAGGTTAATCATATCCATTGATAACCCAAAATAAACTTATTCTTGTTTCTTAAAATCACCTAACTAAAATGAATTAGTCAAACTAACCAGGTACTTCATGTAGTCTAGTGGTAGGCGATAAATACCAGTCACACTTTGGTTGTGGGTTCGATTCCCACAGCTTTGTCCGACGCGACGGGTTGTCACACGGTCTGCGTGCTGTCCTTTTTCCAATACTATATAATTCTTAAAACATTCCCCAAACTGAGATAAAATCTTCAAAAATAATGATAACATATTTTAACCTAAATTTTATCTCATGCCTTTCATTTTCCATCATAACATATAGTAACCCATAATTACCACAAAAGTAAGGATCATATAAACCCTAATGGTTACCTTTATATTTATTACCTGAACTTCCAAATCGATTGGTCATCTCGTACATGATGAATTACAGAACTTACCAAGGTTTAAGTGGTTGATCATGAATACTTGATAGTTTTTTTAGAACAACCATGGGTTTCCTCATTGAATCCCTCATTTCATCCAGTCTCTTAATCAGAGAACCACCACAGTTTCCTTTAAACCCATTGTCACTTTGGCTACTTCTAGATCCATCCATTTACTAAAACCAGAAATGTCGGTGTGAGTATATCAACAAAATTATCATGTACTAATGAGGAAGATAAACACTAAGATATAATTACTCCTTCACTTTATCTAAAAACTATGGCTCTTTCTGAAATCCTAGCCATTATGGTAATGTCACTTATGCTTAGAGAATACCCTAACCTCTAATGTTTTCTAAACCAACCTATGATACCAACTATAAGGCCCCAGCCTTAAAACCTCACCTAATATATAATTAAATGAATAATTCACATAGAGGATCTTTTCAGGTTTATTGTTTTAGAGAATTAAGACATAACTATTACATCTCAAAATATTACACAGTAGTCACTTCTACAAAGTCACTTTTTTTTACAAAACATGGACTCTAGAAAAAAATTCATGTCTAGTTTCATGTTTAAAACATCATGACTTTTTCTTGATCCCATCCTAGACCCTATTCCACATTATGTCCTGAAAAAATAATTTCAAAAAAAACGTGGGATGAGCATAAAAAGCTCAGTAAGGGATACACAATGAAGAAAAATGGTTAGTTTTTCAAAACAACAAGTAAACCATGAATACTTTATCAAAGTAATACCTTTCACCTTTATGAATTAGTAAAAACACTTCACTGAATAAAGGATCATTACTTAACCTTTTGTAACCAAAAAATTACCATAAAATCCATATAAGGAACACATATCATATAAACGTAACTTGGAACATAAACATACTTAAATGGAGTAACCATACAGTCGACTTCAACACATATCACTTAATGGAATAGCAATACGGCCGACTTACATACCCAATGCATTAGAGGTTATAACGTAACCACCCATCTTGGTATTCAAGGCACCACTCATCATATGGTTTATCACGTTACCACGTGTCAAATGTCCAAGTACCATTATAAAATCGTAACACATAAAACAATTATAAAGGAAAGAAAACATTTCAACATTTCATGCACAATATATCACTTAAATATATTGAAATAAAAAATCCATTATCAAAACCATTTTCAAAACCAAAAAGAGTATATGGTATTTATTTACTTTTAAAAATATAACGGCTTGTTGAGGAAGCCAAAGATCAAATAACACTCACGGCAGAAAGGTCATTGTCAACGCGTATGTTAAAAAGAAACATTCTTTTTATCGTTTAGTAAAATGTTTTTTATAGAAAATATTCCTTTCGAATAAAAGTATAAGTCAAAGGGGATTATAACCTGTATAAAAGAAAGTTGTGTATAAAAAAATATGCCTCAATGAATGGAGACTGAGATGATGTCCCCTACAAAGGCGATATCCTTAGATTATGGATAAATCATTTACATGATTATGTGTGACAAATATGAATACACCAAATATAAGTTGATATTAAGTTTAAAAAAATCATTGGTCTTTCACACATAATCTTGGAAAAACAAAACCAATGACATAGATATTTAACTTAATGAAATGAGATTGAGTTATGATTTCCCATACAAGTTCGTAATAATTTATCAATGATATGATTATATGTAGAAATAGTATATCCACACAACGGTTTTATGAAATTACAACATAGAGATTCCACACATAATATTGGAATAATAAAATCAAGAAGTATAGGTTTAACCCAAAGAATTGAAATTCAGTTAAGAAGTTCCTTTGCAAAAATTCGATAGCCTAATGACGTCACTTCAAAATTCAGAAAATTAGTCAATGAGAGATATAATGGTAGCTCCTAAATTGGACATAAAATTTACCTCAATAAGGATATATAAGACCAAATACCAACATAATAAGATGTAAATTAAAAGACATAACAAAATATGTCCTTTAAAAATAGGAGGGTGAAAGGTTCCCTTACCGATTTGGGTAACTTTTGAAACATGCACACCATGAAAGAAGGACTATAAAACATTGATGTGAATACCCATAAAAGAATTTATATTACACAAATAGTAGAATAATGGGCAGTACATACACCACTCAAATTAAATGGTGGCAAATGTAGCATAAATCTCATGGGAATAAAAGTGAGATGAAAAATCCCTTACGAAAACTTGGCAGCCTAACATCGCAACTTAAAACATCAAAAATGGATTTATGAGATCAAACAGGGTCTCTCATCATATAAACATAAAAATTACAGTAATAGGAATATAAAAGAACATCCCCAAACATAAGAAATATGATCTTAAAAGAAATGACATAAAAGAGAGTTCTTAAAAAAGAATGAGAGAGGTAGGATCCCTTACCTCAAGTCCGACTTTCCTTGTTCATTTCTTTATATTCCTGAATAAATAACTTTGGTCAATTTATAATTTCTTAAGTAACTCATTTAAATATTATTATTCAGTTCATATCACATATTATAGAGATATAATAATTATTAAATAATGTGAGTTCATATCAAACGTTTTTGTCGATGTTCGATACATGAGTAAAAATTGAACTTGTTGGAAAAGAATTTTCCATGTAGTTATAAGTATATCATCTCCAGAATAGTGTTAATGATTTAAATATCATATATTTCTATTATATATTCATTTTATACTATTACATATCATTTGGAGATAATAAAAATGAAATCCACCATTCATGGAGACAGTAGGCCGTACATACGCATGAATGCTACTTTCATTTTTTTGTCATATTAATGGAATTAAAACTAAATGAGAGAGATATATATTAAAATTATAGAATTATATACATCATTTAGATGTAATATATTACATATATATACATTATATATAATTACTTATAATAGTACATAACATTTGGAGATAAGAAATGAAATGTACCGTTAATGGAGACGGTAAGCCGTACATACGCATGAACGCTACTTTCATATCTTTGGAACATTAATGGAATTAAAACTAGATGAGAGATATATATATATATATTATAATTCCAGTATAATATATAATTTATATAGATCACATAAGTTCATAAATTTCATTTTTTATACATTCCATGTATTGCATGAATGAGTCACATCACTTGAGGGGGAGGTAGTGCACACTTCCGCAAATTAAATTATCGCATTTTCACAACATGAAAAGAATAAAGGTATGTATTAAATATAAAATACAGAATAATAGAGAGGAAATAAATATAATATATATCATAAATAAATATAGTGCCATCGTAATGGCCACCATGATAGGTGGTATGAGAAGATGCAACAATCATCGTTTCGTGAGGCAGTAATTCGCCATCCACAGAAACAATATGTTCTCTAACCATTAGATGGATGTGTGTGTTAGTGTAGCTCGAATAATCCTCATAAAAAAATACTAGTATATTTAATATACTATTATTTTTACAAAAGAAATAAATAAAAAGAGTTTGGGGTGTTGGAGAATCAAAATAAAACAAAATAACACTAGGTAAGACATTACCTTTAAATCGGGTAACTCTTTTTGATTTGAGCTCAAAGGCTTTCTTGGAAACGATTATGACCAAAGTGAGACTACTAGGAGTAAAGGAGGGATGTGTAGAGACAAACTGAAAAGAGTTTGGCTGAGCCAATGGCTTGAGAGGTGTGGGTAAGGAGGTAGAGTTGGGGGCCTTTTATAAGAGAAGAGGAGGGGCACTCTTGGAAAGTTATAAAATATTACTTTATTATAAAATGATTTTCGGATTTTAAAGGTCCCAAAAGGATATATTTCGAGGATAAGGTGATAAGAGTTCCAAATAAACCCATACAATAGGTTTTTGACAAGTGTAGGTCTTATATTTTACATTATCTTTTCAATTTATTTAAAATGTTAAATAACGAGGTAATCACTGCATCATCTTGGGGTCATAAATAATTTAATTTATGTAGTGTCTAAAAATTAAAAAAAAAATATCATGATGTAGTAAATCATTTTATATTTATAATGAATATTTATAGTCAAAACTATCACATGTATAACCCCATGAAAAAATTGTTTTAGTAAAACAATACATGTTTGTGACATTTTTATTTTAACATTAAATAAAAATTTATTAATGTCATTTTCTTACCAAAGTGGCTCCATGGGGTCGCAAAGTTGATCCATGGATTTTCGTGGTAGTACATGACTTATCCAATAAGGGTAGGATATGTTTCAAGTTCATTTCATATTATTATAACATTATCGTTACCTTAAATTACACTAATTACCTTTATTCGCGATTAATAAAACTTAAATGTTACTAATCAACAAAAAATTATTTTAATCTCATTGAACAAAATTTTACATCCTAATGACAACCATGTATGTTGGATTTTTGAAAATCAAATCACAGAAGTGGTAAAGTTTCATTTAAACGAAAAATCAGTTTCTTTAACTACCACTTAGTGTTTTCACTATTCATCAAAAATTGATGTTTTTCTGAAAAATACCAAAAATTCACCGTAAGATATTTTTGATATTCCGAATTCAAAAATGATGTCTATTTTATAAAATTCAAAACATATAAGTTTCATTATTTAATTTAATAATTAATTCTCACTGTCAAAACAAATAGCGTGTTTTTAAGAAACAATATCTATTAAAAGATTGACACTAGTTTAAGTCCAATTTCAAAGTAAAATTAATTCCAATGACCACCATTGGATTAAATGGTAAAAATATAATCTAATTTAAAATTAAAAAAAATCAAAAGATAATCAAATCATATAAATAAATTAGATTAAAAGTAGGTTTTGAATTAAAATACATCATTTTACACTATTCATTAAAAAATGAACCTTATCGGAAAAATACCAAAAATTTATACAAAGTAAATTTTCATACCACGATTCCAAAATGAATTTTATTTTGTCAAATATAACATATAAAATTATCAAAAAATGGATTTAAAATGTGTTCTCCATCAAAAGGTGGTTAATCGACCTTTTAAAGAATATTAGAATATTTATGCTTAAAATTGGATTCATTCACATTTTAACATTTATTTTAAAAAGTAAAAATATTTGACAAACATATATAATCATTTTGTAATTAGGTCTGTTCATTCCCGCCATTACAAAGGCTAGGTGTTAACTACCATATAAAATAATATTATTTTAATATTAGAGTGCAATGTAAGATTCCCAAGAAACTCGTTGTTGCGTATTGGGTACGCCATCGAGCGTAGCGCCACCTTTAAAGTAATATTAATATTTTATTCACAAATATGGATAAATTTAGAAATGTCATATTCTTTATTTACCTAGGGTGTTACACTTATGTTTTCTTTCCTTGAGTTATTTTGTTTCATCATGAACAACATCCTTTAATAATTGGATTCTCCTTATATAATATTATATTATGTGTTATTTTAAATTCCCCATTTTTAAAATGATGATCCAATACCAAATAATTATTTTTTACTCTATTTAGGGAAATATTTTTAAAAAATATCATTTTTTAAATAATAATAAGTGGGTTCACTTCAAAATTCACCCTTTTTCATTCCTCTCCCATTTTCTAAAATATAAAAATTATGTGTCTCTATGTATCCATTATATGATATTCATTTTAAAAAGTAATTTTTTTCAAAATATTTTTCATCACCTTTCCAAAATACACATTTGAATATAATATATATTTTTATATTTTATATCAATGTTAAAAATGTTTCCGAAATGAAAATTTATGTTTTAACTATCATTTATCTAATAATTATCAATAGATTTGCCATAATGGGGATTATATTTCATGATATATATATAAATATATATGTTATCATTTGGGGGATTTAACATTAGTTATAAAACTATTTGATTCTTATGATACAATTTGATGTATTATTTTTCCATGATGTTTTAATCTGTTTCAGTGCCTTTCTACGATTCAATGATTCATTGAGGATATGTTATTGGAAACAATCGACCTACATTCTCTGGGTGGATTTTAATCAATTTTTTCCTACTATTTACTTAACTATTTACTCATTACACTATATAGTGTAAAAATAATTGTTTAAATAATTCTTATTGGATGATATTTACATAGAATTAATTTTTTCCTTTAACAAGGTGAAAAGTATTTTAATTTTTTATATTTATATTTCTAGTAAATATGATCCATCTAATGTTGACTATGTTATATTTAAAAACCCACCTTCTTAATTTTGATGAGTTATGGTATAATTATTACATTAATCAACATGGTGAAAATTATTGGCATTAATTATCCTGATATTCATATATAGTTTATCATTAGAATGATTTCCATGTATTTTTTTATTAGACATATTCTTCCTTTAAATGAGATATAATCATATTTTCATTTATATTTACATGGGGATATGTGTTAATATTATTGATGTTATTTATTCATAATGTATGTTAATTGTATTGTGTTTATATATTTCTAATTATATGGTTATAGCCCAAGGAGGAATATGGGACAGAAAGAAAATAGGTACCCGAGTAGTTTCATTATGAGAAAGAGGAGGAAATAAAAAATCTATAAGGACTAATCATACTTTCAAATACCTGTGGAGACATGATTAGCTAAAAATGTTGGAGCAAGGTAATGGAGGGAGAGTCATCTAAAAATTAACAGGTGAAAGAAGAAAACATATATTTTGTGATTGGAAGTGAAATGGTTCATGGTCGTTATTCTAAGGTTCATAATCTAGAGAAGAATTCTAATAAGGTTTAAGAACAATCTCATATCCAAGATGTCTTGATGGGTTTTGATGATCCCTGGACTACTCCTCATGGGTTATTAGGAAAGGAAGAATATGTTGGTGAATTTCCATTGTTAAACACCATTAGATCGCAGTGGGCTGTAGATACAGATACCATGGAAAAATCATGGGACCTTATTATATGCTTGGAGGAGGAGATTCTGGAGAAGGTCTTAGTTATTCATACTTTTAGTGATGATGCTAAAAGAATGAATGGGAGACCAATTCAGGTGGACACAAATGAGGATCAAGGTGATTGAATCGATACAAGACATTTAATCCTGACCAGAGGATTCAACACGAATAAGGTAATAGTATAAGAGTTCAAGAATGCTTGGAAAAAAGTGGCCTATAAATTTGATGATATTATCATAGATGATATTGATAAAAAGGTAACCGAACATTATTAGAAATTTTATTGGGTGGAACCATCTAATAGGTTTGAGTTGGCCTTTAGCAATTCAATCATCTTCTATAGTGTTTAACACTTTTTATTAAACATGATGGTTTCAAACTATTTCCATAAACGTGCATTATAATACAAATTTAACTTTCAGTAATTATATGGACAAAAATATTTATACAACCAATGGTTCCTCAGGGAATGAAAAGACAGGTATGTATGACTATTATAGTTAATTCATTAGAGTTGATAAGTTAATGAGCCATAAATAGAATTGTATAGACCCTCAAATCTATGGTAGGTATCATGAAAAAAATTGTTTTGTTTTGGTGCATGCCCATACACATAACTGGAGAGTTTCTAAGAAGAATTTATTGTTAGTTGGATTTTGATTTCCAATGTTATTCATTAAACCAATATGAGAATAATGATATTTATATACTTGTTTTAATTTATTATTATGTATATATAATTATCATAGTTTCAGCATGATAATGAATTCAGTTTATTTTCTATTCCACCAATAATATTTATTCTAGGTTTATTCCAATATTTCATTAGTTACACATTTTCCCTCACTGAGAATTTACGATCACACATTCTTATTTTTCTTATAATGAACAGGTCTTGGTCAAGTGGTCATGTCACCATATATAGATCTCCATAATCCCTAATGTTAACCTTTTCGAATGCTAGAGGATGTGGACCAATAATGAGGGGTTAAAAGACATTGTTGGTAGATTATACCCTTTTTATAGTGGATTAGCAATAAAAAAACGAAAATCATACATAAAGATAAAAATAAGAATAGAAATAATAAATTACTAATGCAACATCATTTCATAATAATTGGAATGTAGGATATGGTCATACATACTCAAATTATTTAAAACAAATAATATTTTGTCACAAACTTCACTAACCATACACACACAAAAAAGTAAAAAAATAAATTAAACCATATTTACTACCAACAACATGAAAAACCATGTACCTATTCTCCAAGATGCTTGTCTTGATCCAACCTGATCTTGAGACTCCATAGGAGGGGATTTACTTGAAAATTTAATACTAGGTCTATATCCCATATATCAAACAACCTCTAATGCATCCTAAATGGAGATAATATATTTGACACCACACCATGTTTCGAAGACATGAGGTGAGAAATAAATCACAGTATGAAACCACTAATGGTGAAACTATAATCTATTGTTATAATAAGTGCATATTAATGTGATATTCCTCACCCCATTACAACTAATTAATGATTGAATAAAAGAATGAAACATCTTAAAATGTGGCATAAAAAACAATGAATATAGCCAATAATGCGTTCTCTCCTGACACCCAAGGAAAATACACCCTTGAACTAGACCCCACTAGTGGATTTACAGATCGTGGCTCACCCTCCGACATGATAACTGGTGCATCCACATGATTTGTGTCATGACCCATCCTAGGGGCCCATACTGTGGCTACCCCAAGCCCACCTTCCATAGCCCAGGGGCTGGCGACGAGCACCAAAGGCGTAAATCCTGATAACTGGGAAGGCATTTCCTTTATAAAATTAAACAAAACACCACAGAGTACAAGCGGAAGTAAAACACTAAGTAAAACTGAAACAAGCTGTGCTGAATGAAAAGGGGCCAGAAATACAAGCCCAACTGTAAAGTGCAAGGAAAAAATGATAAAACAACCGGAAGGTGACAAGCAGCTCCTGGATCGTCCACCAAGGATTCTACCTGAAGGGTAGGTACAGATAGTGCAGCTCCTGGATCGTCCACCATGGATCCTACCTGAAGGGTAGGTAGAGATACCCTCCACAACGCTCTCGCCCGTCAACCTCCTCCGAGTGTTGCCTCGTCGTGAATTCCACCACTGGATACTGTCTCATCGTGGGGTCCACCTCCGGGTACCATCCAGTCTTCGAACACTCGGCCTCCGTCAGCACTGATCGTCATCTGCAACCAACACAACGAGGTGTGGGCATAGCCCGTGCATGGGTGATTATAACGATACTTAGTAGGGACCCCGAGGCCCTCAATGTCTCACTAAAACCAACAAGGATAACCACAAAGACGATGTCAACAGATAACCTCTACTTAGGTATATGTCCGTACATATACCTAAGTTATCAAGTAACCCATCTCAATCATGAGGAAACGCAAAGATTATGAAATCAACGGATAACCACTTCCCAGGTATATGCCCATACATATAACTAATTATCAAGTTACCAATATCAATCATGAGTTAAACACAAAGTTCATAGACTCAGCTCAACCAGGATTTTATTAATTATGTCGAAACCACGGCTGCTGGAGAACTCCTCCTCTGTCGAGTACAAT
Source organism: Viscum album (assembly GCA_963277665.1). Lineage (NCBI taxonomy): Eukaryota > Viridiplantae > Streptophyta > Magnoliopsida > Santalales > Viscaceae > Viscum > Viscum album. Next base: position 878,618,962 of record OY728136.1, read on the forward strand.
GGGTCTGCCACTACAACCAAGCGTGACCCACTAAACTTGGACTGCTGTAGTACTCAACCTGTCGAGTACTGTGGGCATGCTGCTACAACCAAGTGCTTCCCACTATGGGTCTTCCGCTACAACCAAGCGCTCCCCCTCATAGGCTCTAGAGGTACTACTTCTGTTGGGTACCGTGGGTCCGCCGCTACAACCAAGCGCTCCTCCGCCGTGGGTCTGCTACTACAACCAAGCGTGCCCCCTCATATCATCTAGAGGTATTACTTCTGTTGAGTACCGTAGGTCTTCCGCCACAACCAAGCCCTCCTCCTACGTGGGTTTTCCGCTACAACCAAGCGCTCCCCACTGGGCTATCTGAAACACACCGAGACGATATATCAGCAGTCGTCAAGTCTCAGCCAGCTACTAGGTCTCTGCACTCTGCTAGCTCATCACCAGAAGGGTCCACTCCACGAGCTACTGGTCGATACTCTATATATCACAATGTTCCACGAAGAATTATCTCAAAGGACCGCCTCGTCATAGGGGTCTCAACGAAACAGACAACGCATCAGTCGGACGCCCGGTCTGTTAATTACTAGCCTTTTCGTCCCAGGGGCCCGGTTGGTTTCGTGTGCGAACCAACCAGGCCGTATCTCGACTGTACCCCGAACTCTCATAGGGTATTCTCATAGGGACCGTTTCTCAACGTGATCACCAACGCCGCTGACGGTTCGTCAAACAGACTTCTGGTCTGAAAGTTATCAGCTTTTCCGTTCCAGGGGCCCGGTTGGATTTCGGGTACAATCCAACCCGGCCACTATCCATCTGCAACCAAAACTCAGGAAAAGTATTCCAAAAGTTCTGTCACATCAAGAGGAATCCAGCAAAGTCGACAGCACGTCAATCGGACGTCGGGAGCTCAAGATATAAGCGTTTCCGCTCCGAGGGCTCGGCTGGTTTCCTATCCGAACCAACTCGGCTGTACTAAAATTTTCTGAAACCTTGATTGTAATATACCGAAACGACCATATCGACCTAAGGATCGCATCACAGCTGACGGTGAATCGATCGGAGGTCTATAGCCCAGGATATGGGAAAAATACCGTAAGAGGTCCGGAAATGGGGGTTTTGGGCCCGGTCCGACCCGCCCCGAGACCCCATGGGTCGGCCGGAACCGGGTCGGCCGGAACCGGGTCGACCCAAACCGGGTCTGGGTCCAGCCTTCTTGGGCATGGCCTGGCCTGACTGGTGCGGCCTGGCCTGGCCTGGGCGCGGCCGGGCCCGGCCTGACGCGCTGGCGGTCTGCTGGCCAGCTCGGTGTAACCAAGCTGGCGGTCAGGGGGGGGGGGGGGCTTCCCCCCTGTTTAATTAAACGCTACCCCATGTGGGGGGCTGCTGCTGTTCAGCCAGCCAGGGGTTACGAACCTCTGGATCCTCCTCTGACCGGCATGCCCGTTCCGGCTGGCCAGCTGCTGCACCACGAGACCAGCGCGGGCTGGTCCCCCTGCTTCGACACCGGAGGCCGAAATTCGGCCGCCCGTCCTTGCTCCGCAGCGGCCCCACTCCGGCCACAGTTTTTTCGTGATTCTCCAGCGCGGGCGATGGCGCTGCGCCTTGTTCGAATTTATCAGCGCGGTGCGACGGCGCCGCGCATCCTTGCTGCATGATCCCGCGTGGTGCGACGGCACCGCGTCACTTTCCTTCGAACCGCAACAACACAAAGATAAGGGTGGGGGTCGGCCGTATTTGTGATGTCTGACCCCCTCCCATTAATCGATAGCATGTGGTCCAATTGAAACGAGGAACGACAATAGAAGAATTCACGTATAACAACAACAATAAATCCCCTACCTCGAGACGTGTTCATTGACGTCAGAAGGTGACATCGTCATTTGTGAATTCCCCACGGCGGTGACTCCTCCCTTGATGGAGATCCAGGGAGCATTATTCGTCGAAGGTCATGGAAGCCCCATCGTCACCGGAGTGTACCCGAAGATGTGACGTCCCCCTCTTATCAAAAAGAGAAGTATAGATGACGCGTTCTCGTTCTTCGTCGGAGGGTTGGGGAACGAAGCTTCTCTTATTTCTTCAGAGGTTCCCCCACCACATTATTTTCCAAACAAATATTGCATTATCCTTCTCCCATTAAAAGAAAATCCAACCTTTTCAAATTAAACCAAGAATCAACTCATTAATTATGTCAGTAGGCTAGCTTTAATGGAGTATAGTTACACAAGATAAAAAGGAGTTATCGTATTAAAATAATGGGAAATTAATGGGGGAGTTAGAGGAGGTTTAAGGAATGTGAAGGGGTGGGGCTCGTGTGGGCCCACCTCACCTTTATCCTCTCAAGGTTAGTTAGTAACCAATGGGTCCCACCCATAACTCCATTAATTAGGTTAAAACCAATTAAGAGAGGGCTAAAGTGTTGTGGCACAACACTTAATCCACTCAACAAGAAATGAAAATATAATTGTAAAGAATTATATTTTTATCCCTTACTTGTTTTTAAACAGCTCCTCCCGAGAAAACGCAACTCCAGAAAGGGTCTTCTTAAGCAATTACTGGCGCTGCGGTTTCATCGGTGCCCTCAGATTTCAAATTCCGAGCATCGGTTCAAAAGATAGAAAAACCCACTCGTTCGTTCACTGAATGTACCCGAGCTAATCTTCGGAAATTGATTCCGGGCACATCGGACCTCGGAATCAGGCGCAGTCAGAAACTGCGTTCTTGTAAAATTCCAAAGAAAATTAAGAAAAAAATTTCCTTGAAATTTTAGGGTCATTACATTACTCCTATCTTAGGGCTTTACGTCCCCGTAAAGCTTTAACACAAACTGGGGATACAAAAGCAGTACTGAGCACACATCTGAGCCTTCCGCTACCATGTGCTCACCTGGAGGTTCTTGTGCATCCATGTAAAGTGCACAAGAGGAATCGACCGTCCTCATAAGACCACTCCTGTTGATCCTCAACCTCTACTGATACCCCGAAAAGTCACCCCATCACCAAAGTCTAGCTCCCCATGGTCGATGATATGTGTTAGGTCAAGCACATATCTCCTCAGTTGAGATATGTGGAAGTCATCGTGCACCTGGTGCAACTGAGGTGGATGGGTCAAAAGGTAATCCACCTCACCTACCATGTTGAGGACCTGAAATAGGTCCGCTGAACCACAGAGATTACTTGTTGGCTTGGACTCATCTTCGTAAACCACTTTGAGGTGAGACCCGTATAAGGACGTGATCGTCATCCTCGAAATCTATAGGTTTCTAATTCCAATTTAGAACTGAAACTCAAAACTCCTGCTGCCATGAGGGTAAGGTTGACCGACTCATAAGTGATCAGTCGCCCCCTCATATGCAAGAGTTAATCCTATACTTTCTGGGGTTTCCTTTTCACTGACCAAGGAAAACCCAACCCAATTTTTGCCTAATACCGTCAATCTGAGAATGAACTGTGAATCCAATCTATACCGAGACCAATGTCATAAGGCCTCGACACTTCCACCAAGAGATTCCAACCGAAACTCTCACCTCGTGGGTCATACCACACTGTCGGCGTAAATGTGATTATCAAGTCTCCTCCCAAGGTATCTCCAGATGTGAGGTTCAAGTCAATGGCTTAACTGGAATCTCTAGGTTTGGGACAAGATTCATAGAAGGAAGGAATGATTCGTATCAAAGTCTGTGGTTACGGCAGCTAATAATTAGACACAGACTGTCCGTTGAATCATTCTTAGAGCCATTGGGTCACACTCTTTGACTGCATGCATCTACCCTCTTCCCCTGCCCTCCAGCTCCTTGAGCTTGGTGGGGACTACAAAGGCAGGTGATTGTAACATGTCAAAAAGTACACCACCCCATGCTGCTCTCCTTGCTCTGCTTCCAAGTCTGCTGCTCTGCAGATTCATCTGTCCTTAACATTTCCTCTTTTTGAAATATTTGCATGCCCATTTATCTGAGACTGGAACCCGTTCGCTGCGTTCCAACTTATAACATTCTCTAGCTGTATTCATTCTTCCAAGGAACATTCAACCACAAGGTTCTCTCTAGAACCCTAACGTGAGTAGGAATGCATAGAGGAAAAAGATCTTACTCGGAAATCCCTTAACCACACCTCACTCTGAGGTCCAAGATCTAAATCACTAATCATATTTTAGTCATCATGTTCCAAGAATTATTGGTACGCCCTAATGAATTCTCAGCTACCGACATGTCATCCTTCCGAAGCTGTAAAAGCTATAGAAAACTCTCATCCACTTATTCAAGGCAGTCCTCAGCCGCCTGTGAGTCGGGCTCACCTCAGAACATGAGGGCATCTAATGTTGGAACACGTGTAAGGTAGTAATCCTATATGTGTCACCTACCGGTACCGCCGGTTGTAACTTCAGACCAACAGGTAGTGATGTATAGCTGACACACTACCCGAAGGCACTACCTCAGGCATCGGTCCTCGTACCGAAGCCTCATCGCTATGCAGACCATCCTCATGGTCACTCACTGGAAAACACTTGAATCCAAGTCCACCACCCACTCTACTGATGTCTCAGCTAGGTTGAAAACTCTAGCAATCACCTCCAGCCAGTCCTCTCCTATCTGGGAATCGCCTCATAACCTCGGAGGCCGCTGCTGCTGGAACTCGTGAAACGTGCTCTGCCATCGTGCACGGTTCTCTAGTAAGGCTGGTGGAATCTGCTGCCCAACAGGTGGTGGTGATGCTGGTACACCACCCAAGGGTGCCAACATAGTAAAAAGGGTCCCGCAACGGAGCCTCGCCACTCGGTGGGCTGTCATCGAGTACTATCTCAGAAACTCCAACTGACTGTCTGTGTGGAGACATCCTGAACAGATGTGACACGGTCAACGATTTATACCGGGTGAGCTGACCTGGTTTGAGCTGACTTTAAAACTTTGGAAACACACACACAATCATTATTTTCATGCACAAATTCAGAAATCAGAAGTCATGGTCCTGGTGTACGGATACGTCGGCCACCACACCAACACTGGACACCCTGAACTGAAGACCACACTCGGTACCCTTAACACTATTGCTTCACATAGAAAAATATCAGAGTCCTTAGTTCTGCGGTAGAACCAAACCTCCCTCTGATACCAATATTTCACGACCCGTCCTCGGGGCCCATGCTGTGACTACCCCAAGCCCGCCTTCCATAGGCCAGGGGCTGGCGACTTGCACAAAAGGCGTAAATCCCGATAATTGGGAAGGAATTGGATTTATAAAAGTAAACAAAACACCATAGAGTACAAGAGGAAGTAAAACACTAAGTAAAACTGAAACAAGGTGTGATTAATGTAAAGGGGCCGGAAATACAAGCCCAACTGTAAAGTACAAGGAAAAAAAAGATAAAACAGCCGGAAGGTGAAAAGCAGCTCCTGGATCGTCCAACAAGGATCCTACCTGAAGGGTAGGTACAGATAGCACAGCTCCTGGATCGTCCACCACGGATCCTACCTGAAGGGTAGGTACAAATCACCTCCACAATGCTCTCGCCCGTCAACCTCCTCTGAGTGTCGCCTCGTTGTGAAGTCCACCACCAAATACTGTCTCGTCGTGAGGTCCACCTCCGGGTACCGTCCAGTCTTTGAACACTTAGCCTTCGTCAGCACTGCCCGTCGTCTGCAACCAACACAATGAGGTGCGGGCATAGCCCATGTAGGGATGAGTATAATGATACTCAGTAGGGTCCCCGAGACCCTCAAGGTCTCACTAAAACCAACAAGGATAACCACAAAGAAGATCTCAATAGATAACCTCAACATAGTTATATGTCCATACATATATCTAAGTTATCAAGTAACACATCTCAATCATGAGGAAAAACAAAGATTATGAAATCAACAGATAACCACTACCCAGGTATATGCCCATACATATAACCAAGTTATCAAGTGACCCATCTCAATCATGAGGTAAACACAAAGGTCATAGACTCAGCTCAACCAGGATTTTATTCATGACGTCGAAACCACGGCTGCTGGAGTACTCCTCCTATGTCGAGTACAGTGGGCATGCCATTACAACCAAGCGCGCCCCACTAAACTTGGACTGCTGTAGTACTCCACCTGTCGGGTACTGTGGGCCTGATACTACAACCAAGCGCTCCCACCATTGGTCTGCCGCTACAACCAAGAACTCCCCCTCATAAGATCTAGAGGTACTCCTTCTGTTGAGTACCAAGGGTCTACCGCTACAACCAAGCGCTCCTCCGCCGTGGGTCTGCCACTACAACCAAGCGCTCCCTCTCATAGCCTTCAGATTTATTTCTTCTGTTGAGTACCGCAGGTCTGCCACCACAACCAAGCACACCTCCATCATGGGTCTTCTGCTATAACCATGCGCTCCCCACTGGGCTATCTGAAACACGCCGAGACGATAGATCAGCAGTCGTCAAGTCTCAACCAACTACTAGGTCTCTGCACTCTGCTTGCTCGTCACTTGGAGGGTCTGCTCCACGAGATACTGGTTGATACCACATTTATCACAAAGTTCCACAAAGAAATATCTCAAAGTACCGCTTCATCATAGGGGTCTCAACGCAACAGACGGAGCGTCAGTTGGACGCCCGGTCTGTGAGTTACTAGCCTCTTCGTCCCAGGGGCCCGGTTGGTTTCTTGTGCGAACCAACCCGTCCGTATCTCGACTATACTGCTAACTCTCATTGGGTATTCTCATAGTGACCATTTCTCAATGTGATCACCAATGCCGCAGACGGTTCGTCAAACAGACATTAGGTCTGAAAGTTATCAGTTTTTCCGTTCGAGGGGCCCGGTTAGATTTTGGGTACAATCCAACCAAACCACTATCCAACTACAACCAAAACTCAGGCAAAGTATGCCAAAAGTTCCATCTCATCAAGAGAAATACAACAAAGTCTATGACACGTCAATCGGACGTCTGGAGCTCAGGATATAAGCGTTTCCACTACGAGGGCCCGGTTGGTTTCGTATCCGAACCAACCCGGCCATACTCAATGTTCTCCGAAACCTTGAGTGTAATATACTAAAACGACCGTATCGATCCAAGGATTTCATCGCAGATGACAGTGCATCGATCAGAGGTCTGTAGCCCAGGATATGGGAAAAATACCGTAATAGGTCCGAAAATGGGGGATTCGGGCCCGAACCGACCTGGCCCGAGACCCCCTTGGTCCGGCCTGCTTGGGCGCGGCCCGGCCCAGCTGGTGTGGCCAGACCCAGCCTGGTCATGGCCCGGTCCGGTGCGCTGGCAGTCCGCTTGCCATCTCGGTGTAACCAAGATGGTGGTCAAGGGGTGGGCATGGCTGCCCCCAGTGTTTAATTAAACGCGACCCCACGTGGGGGGCTGCTTCTGTTCGGCCAGCCGGGGGTTACAAACCCCCGACTCCTCCTCTAACCGGTTGGCCCGCTCCGGCCGGCCGACTGCTACACCACGGGACCTGCGCGGGCCGGTCCCCCTGCTTCGACACCGGCGGCCCGAAGTTGGCTGTTAATCCCTGCTCCGTCGTGGCCTTGGTCCGTTCGGCGTGGCGCGACGGCGCCCCGCCCCTCCGCCGCAGCCCCGCTCTGGCCGCGGTGTTTTCATGATTCTCCGGCACGGGCGACGGTGCCACGCCTTGTTCGACGTCATCAGCGCGACACGACGTCGCCCCACATCCTTGCTGCATGATCCCGCGCGGTGCGACGACACTGTGTCACTTTCCTTTGAACCGCAACAACACAATGATAAGGTAGGGGGTCAGCCGTGTTTGTGCGGTCCGCCCCCCTCCCGTTAATGGATAGAAAGCGGTCCAATTGAAATGAGGAACGACGATAGAAGAATTCACGTATAACAACAACAATAAATCCCCTACCTCGAGACGTGTTTATTGACGTCAGAAGGTGACAACGTCGTTTGAAAATTCCCCATGGCGGTGACACCTCCCTTGATGGAGATCCAGGGAGCGTTATTCGTCAAAGGTCATGGAAGCCCCATCGTCGCCGGAGTGTATCCGAAGATGTGACATTCCCCTATTATCACGAAGAGAAGTATATATGACGCGTTCTCATTCTTCGTTGGAGGGCTGGAGAACGAAGCTTCTATTATTTATTCAGAGGTTCCCCCACCACATTATTTTCCAAACAAATATTTCATTAGCCTTATCCCATTTAAAGACAAGCCACCCTTTTCATGTTAAACCAAGAATCAACTCATTAATTATGTGAGTAGGCTAGCTTTAATGGAGGAGAGCTACACTAGTTAAAAAGGAGTTATCTTATTTAAAGAATGGAAAATTAATGGGGGAGTTACAGGAGGTTTAAAGAATGTGAAGGGGTGGGGCTCGTGTGGGCCCCACCTCACCTTTATCATCTCAAGGTTAGTTTGTAACCAATGGGTCCCACCCCTAACTCCCTTACTTAGGTTATAACCACTTAAGAGAGGGATAAAGTGTTGTGACACAACACTTAATCCACTCAACAAGAAATGAAAATATAATTGTAAACATTTATATTTTTATCCCTAAATTTTTATTTAAACAACTCCTCCCGAGAAAAAGAAACTCCAGAAAGGTTCTTCTTAAGAAATTACTGGCGCTGCGGTTTCATCGGTGCCCTCAGATTTCAATTCCGAGAACCGGTTCCAAAGATAGAAAAACCTGCTCGTTCGTTCATGGAACGTACCCGAGCTAAGCTTTGGAAATTGTTTCCAGGCACACCGGACCTCGGAATCAGGCGCCGTCAGAAACTGCATTCTTGTAAAATTCCAAATAAAATTAAGAAAAAAATTTCCTTGAAATTTCCGGGTCTTTACAATCTGTAGAAGAGTTCCAGGATGTGCAGATAAAAATACATGAATTTTGGACCACATGGAATAACCATATAAATCCAAATTAAAAGAAAAATCTAAAGGGAACTAAGACAATAGTAGCATGATTTGAATTGAAAAAAAACATCTAAGATGGATCAAATAGAGAGAAACTTAGAATTGAAAGTCTTCCTTAATGAATCAAATACATATAAAATTGGAAGCATATGGAATCCATAGTTAGTTGAGCTAAAACAATCCTCAATATATATAAAAAATTTTGTGAGTTCTTAGACACCTCATGAGCCTAAATCCCATATATACATGGAGATCACTAAACTAGTAAATGAGCTACACTCATTCAGATCATCCATTATCTCTTTAATCTTGTCTATACATATCCATCTAATGGGTGAGATAACCATATCGAAACTGAGTGTAAAAATCCACTTCAAAATAACCCTAGGATATCCTCCCCAAAACAATGTACTAAGAAGAAACTACCTCAATCATTGTGGCTAAAGGAAAACTAAACATGTGAAAATTCAATTCTCAAAACCATTTTCCAAATAACTAATCTAGATACACCAACCATCACTCATCCAATGAATCATGGGGCATTACTCAATTTCTAGAATATATTCATCCAACAAACATACACCATGATCTATCAATGACCCACCTCTAGTCCAACCAAAACATAGGGATCCCATGGTCCAAAAGGTCACAAAAAAACGTTATATTCTACTTGGGACTCCCCTTATATACCCAAGATCTTGAGTCATTCCCATCCATAGATCCTCAAATTAACCAAAATCCATGATAAGAGTAGGATAACCTAATAGGGGTTTCTCAATCTAACCAAATCATTGTACATGACTAATGTCAGAACATCCAAAATGGTCTTCAATTCCCATTAACAGATCCACAATAAATAACACACCTAAAGAAGAATCCAAAATAACCAGTATCTTGACATGATAATTCTCAACCATCTCCATCACCTCCCCAAAATGTAGGAAACACTAAAAAGAATCCTTAGAAGAAAAAAAAATGTGAAAAATCCAATGAAAAACCCTCAGATATCATTCTAGGAAAATAACCCATCCAAATGTGCCAAAATCCCCACAATGGTATAAAAATATTTCCATGCCACATGAGCATCCTCAAAATTCCTCTATAGTTTCCATTAATCACGTGACTAGGGAACATACCAAGCTGGGCTTCATAATTGGACCCTAAAACCAATCTCAACACATCAATAACACTTATATCTAACCACCACCACAAGAAATCAACCCATCCCAAAGGATCTAATTGAAATGGTCCCCAAACCCAAAATCTATACCTCAACTTCTATAAACTCAATCAATATTTCTCATCATTTTTAAAAGAACTAATATCACCTCAAAGATACTAATCAATTCCATAATCTAGGGTCCTTCGAAAAGGACCTCAAACATAAATGTCTAGACATCCATAATCTAATCCCACTAATGAGCTCACAACCCACACCTATGCCTTAGAACTCACAACCTAACCCCCTATAATATTTTGAATCCCATGCTCAATGGAATCCTACTATTGAAATATATTAGTCCAAAAAACAATCTAAATGGAATCTGTGTGCTAAAATGATTCCCCCATATTGATCAATAAGGAAAGATCCTCATAATGGACAAGTCTTATGTAGATTTATGACTCTAGGGTATAATGTTTCTGGAAAAGTGGCACAACATAATATATTTAGTTCTTGATATGTACTCTCAAATCTACTAAGATTCATGTACTTCTACATAGATATATTTTATATGGGGTCTGACCATGTACTAGAAAATGGAATGGGATTACAAGGGGTATCTCAATATACTATTAAACAACCATCTTCCCCATTCATGGGGTGTTTTACATTCTAAATGCCCAAATATCCATTTCCCACTACACGGTTTTTACCTAGTGTACATGACGTGCACTTCCCAAAACACCATCGTCCCATGTACTCATCCACATGGTCAGGTACAAGGACATGTACTATTACATATTGTTCATAAAAACTAGACATTTTTATCAATGGAAATCTCATCTTCAACGAATTGAATTAACACATGGTGTGTTCTCCCTAAACCACATGTCGTGTACAAAAGTTTCCTACATCAAAAAATTCCCCAAATAGCCTAAAATATCCAATTTATTTATAGACCCATTGTTCACCGCCTATAGATCCCCCACAAACAATAAAATAATTCAAAAATTTAGAAAATAAAACATAGTTATTTATATATAGAACATAAAAATCATTCCAAATATGGGTGGAAACTACATATGCTTCACACTAAATATATTCCATGTAGCAATCCAGCCTCTATCATCCTCCGGGACATCTCATAGTTGGTCCATCCCCCTCTCTATCCCTCTTCTCACCCTCTACCTCTCTCGAAAATAAACCTTATTGGTGGTGGGAATGTAGGCACAAAAATCTAAAACGGGTAAGGGAAAACAAAAAATAAATTAAAGAAAAAGTAAAAAAAGAAAAAGAAAAATAATTGAAAATAGGATTGACTATAACACCCATTTCAATGTTACGCCTCACCTATGAAAAACCTCCAATTCCAGACTCAACCTCATAGATAAAATATCAATATAAAACACCATTGGTATGATATCCCTAAAAAATATATGCATGAATAAATAAATATTTAAATAATTAAATATTAATATTCTACTAAAATTTGAACGGATTGTATTACCACTAAAAAATATATTAGGGAAAACACCTTTCTATGAGGCCAATATAGTTGTTTGAAAAATTATAAGATATCATCTCTGTATATAATTTACCACTTTCCCCTAAATCATCTCCATGAACAGAATGTTCAAATTTCCCAGGATTATCACAACTCCTGATGATATAAGGAATCAATGATTCCCCAACACAAATAATTCTTTTCACCAATAATATTTTGTTGAAAAACATCCACACTCTCACCTCAAACTAGTGCAGACAAAATTATCTCAATTTCATGACACATTTTCATACATCATACCAAACTCTCTCAAAACATGAGATACATTTAATATGGATTGGTTTGATACTCCCCATTATAATAATATACTTATCATCATATCACTTCCCAATGAAAAAACACCTGATTAATTATTTGACTATCACATAATCTAATGGATAGATGGTTCCACACAGGACACACGTGTGAGATAGCATAAATAACAACAACAACAATAAACACTCATTCCTAGACCACTGGGAATAAAATCCTCTTGGAATAAGAATTTACTAACAGTAAGCCTCATAGCTTCCAACTTCATATTCATAACTCCCTACCATAATGATTTCCTTACCTTACTCCTCATGTTCACAATAATACTCACTCTCGTATGAGAAAATTCCTAATGAAACTAGTCTAATTTATTAAAAAAACATACCATTTCCCACATGTATGGCAATTATAAAAAACTAGGGCACCCTCACTAATCTTAATCAATTCCATGTCATCTATATCATTCCATGTTGAACCATAAAAACACCCTCCACTTGAGCATCGATCCTAAGAATCAAGTGTCCAACTGTAACGGCCAAGGTATTTATAGAATAATAAACTTTCATATCTATTAATATTTTTTAATTTAATATTAATTTTATTTTAATGGGTAAACTATGTAAGATATCATACCTGACATTCAATAATGGGTTTTTCCGAAATCTTCTGTTGGACACAACACTATGTTATACCGAAAAATAATACAATAATAATAATATTATATTAAATTGTAGTTAATGCCTAGCCATTGTATTGGTGGTAATAAACAGAATTAGCTATACTATGATTTCACATATGTGTTAAATGTTTTTGCTTTTATCCAATATTTTTTTGAGGATTAAAATGAGAAATAATTGAAATTAAATCATAAAATACAGTTCTATTTTTTGAAGGCCACTTTACCACCTTTTGAAGGAGAACCCTTTTAAATCTAGTTTTTTTTCTTCAATTTTATATATTATAATTGAAAAAATAAACTTATTCTATAGAATCAAGACATCAGTATTTACTTAGGTTGGATTTTTGTTATTTTTATGATAAAATCCATATTTTTATGAATAATGAAAAATATTTCATTTTAATTCAAAACTGTCTTTTCATATAATTTATTTATATAGATATATTGTCATTTTAATTTGTTTTAATGTGTAATTGGATTAATTTTTTTCATTTAATCCAATATTGGTCATTGGAATTAATTTCATACTGAAATTAGATATAAATTCACATCAATATTTTGATATTCGTTACTTTTTGAAACCCATTTTATCATTTTGACGATGATAATTAATTTTAAATTAATTTATTCCAATTTTGTGTTTTGAATTTGGAAAAATAGATTCTAAATTTGGAATCAGAAGGTCCAAATTCTATAAATAGGTACCTTTTATTTTTGGACATTATAGATAGTGACTTTAGTAATTATTTTTATTTTTTATGGTTAAAGGGTAAATAAGGAAAATTAGGGTACAACATAATCTTATAATAATATTAAAAACCCTAACACGTATAATAATACAATTTGATGAGATATTTATAACCATGGGAATCCTTTTGTATTTTTTGGACCCCATGGAGCCACATGGGTTTAATAAGGACATGTTATAAGAATTATTTGAAGTAAAGGAAAATATAACATAAACATGTATATTATACTAAAACAATTTTTATATGGGGTCATATAATTGAAATAAATGAATAAAAATATTAATTAGAAAGATAATAATATTTAATAAATCATGAAATATTTGTAAATTTTTTTAGATATTAAATAAATATATTTAATTACGTCACAATAAAGATGCAGTGATTGTTTCATTAATAAAGGTTTCAAATATATGATATTATAAATATTAAAATAAATATTATATTACATAATTAATTTCATACATGAATTATATAGGTTAATATGTCATTTTAGGATTGATTCAATGTTTTTTTCAAAGAAATCACATTGTTATGAAATTAGAAAAAAGTAATGAATAGTGTCCAAAATTGACATTTTTCATAACTTACAATATAAAATAGTTTATTAAATGGTATTAAATTCCAAAAACCTATAATTCAGCCAAATGGAGATGTTAATTCCAAATATGTCATAAATTAGTTTTTTTGGGAGTTTTTACATGATATGATAATTACATTAACCCTCAATGTGTAAATAACATTATATCACTGTAAGATTGGAAAGGGTAAAACAAGGGAAAAATAAAAAAGACAAGGATAAAAAATATTAAAAACTTGTTTTAATATTATTTTATAATGTGTTTTCGAACACAAATTATCTTATATTCTAATTAGATGAGTTTTAGATCTTTTTAATTTAAATTAAATTTATAAAAATTAATTTTTTTGGACATTCCTAAAGTATCCCTACCCCCTCTTATAAAAGGACACCACCTCTACCCACTTAATAACAACTCTAAAGAAACATGTATCATCCAAAATATTCTCAAATAATCTCAAAAAATACATTTTTTCCTCCTATAATCCTTACATTGGGAAGAAGGAAATTCAAGAAAGCCTTTTGGTTCAAATCAAAATAAGTTACACGATTTAGTAGAAACATATTCTTTCAAGTTCCTTTTCATTATTTTCCTTCTACACACCGTATTATCTTCATATTATTTAATTATATAAAAAAAATAGTAACATTAATATACAAGGGATTTTTATGAGAATTATTTTAACTACACTTACACGCACCTCCATCTAATGGATACGAACATACTATTTCTGTGTACGACGAACTACTGCCTAACGAAATAATGAATGTTCAATTTTCTCCTACCAATTCTCATGTTTGAAATTATGATGGTATTGTATTTATATATGATATATATTGGATTTATATTTTCCATATGCTTCTGTAATTTTTATTTACAACATAACTTTTTGATTTCCTAGATGTGTAAATACACTAATTTCATTTGGGGAAGTGTGGACTACCACCCCTTTAAGTGATATGACTCATTCATGATATACAAGGAACATATAAATGATGGGGTTTTAAACCTATGATATATAAATTAGATAAATATAATAATTTTATTATAATACACATTTATATCACTTGATTATAATTCTTTTAATATGAAAAATAAACGAGAGTTTTGTTCATGGATACATACAGCCTATAGTCTCCATGAACGGTGCATTTCATTTCTAAACTCGATATGTTTTGGACTATTATAAATACATATATACAAGATATATACTATATTTAAATCTTTAATATCATTCTATAGATGATATTATTAGGACTATATTGACAATTTTAATCAAAACAAGTTTATTTTTGACTCAAGTGCCAAACATCAAGAAAACATCCGATATGTACTCAAATAATTAACTAATTGTTATAACATGATAATAATTGATTTAAAATGAATAATAGACTTTTAAAAGGTTCTTATTGAATTATAAATAAACATATTTTTATTATTTAGGAAATTGATGAATGAATTGGACAATTCAGATCCAAGGTAAGGGGACTTCTTAACCCAATTTCCATTCATGGGGTTAATCTTCTACTTCTTGATTATGTCGTGATATGATTATGTGGGGAATAAATTTATATATCCAGTTTTTTATTTGTAATTTCATTATTTTCATTTATAGTTAATACACATAATTTATCTATTTTATTAAAATATGGTATTTTTAAGGGAATTTATAAACCCAATTTCCACTCATTAGGTTTTATGAGTACTTCGTTCATTATATTACCGAAAGATTATGTTTGAAATAAGTATTTATTTATTTCTGTTTTAATTTCCACTTCCCTTTTTTTGGATGTACTATTGATACACAAAATCAACACATTGATAAATTATTATGTCATTTATATGAACATTGTATGGGAGATTTAACTCAATCTACATTCATTGAGATAAATATCCATGTCATTGGTTGTGTTTTTCCAAGAATATATGTGAAGTACCTATGAATATTTTACAATTAATACCCACTTATATCGGGTGTATTTATATTTTCGACACATAATTATTTCATTGATTTATCTTTAATCTAATGCTACGATCTTTGTAAGGGACTACGTCTCAATCTACTTTCCTGGAGGCACATCCTGACATTGGGCACCTTTAATATCTACTAAGGTGTATACACAACCATTTTGACATTTTATATCAAGAATTTCTATATTATCATGATATTTAATGTTTTTTATGTTATTCTTTAATTTTTTTTATTTTTGTTTCTCTCAAGTGTTACGAGACTCTTTAACTAAAACATAATTTTAAAAGTTTTAAAATTTTATTTTTATAAATATTTCTCATTAATGTATATGTTTTAAAAATGGTTTTAAGGACCTATTTTTATATACATGAATGTTTTTATGTGTAAATTACTTTCGAAATTTTAAAAGTGTTATGAGACACATTGATTCAAAAATATTCTTTTAATATATTTTAATTTATTTTTAAAAAGGGGATTGATTATTTCTATAACATTGAATTTTTTTTATATAAATAATGAATGGAATTTATAACATTTATGTCTCTATTATGTATTTATTTTTACTTTACAAGTTTAACATTTTATTTTAAAATAATGTGTTTTCATTTATGAGTGTGTGGATTGTAAAGATGAAATGTGATTTGAAAGTGAAAATGTTATTTTTACTCTAAGCTCGGTTTATGTCTTATGATTATGTTATGGTTCCTGAAAATTGATTAAGTATATGGGTAGTTCCATAATAAAACTAGGGTACGTGAGCCCATGATATCTCTCTAATGCATTGGGTTAAATGAAAGAGGTAATCATCAGGGTTTCTCCTAAGAGATTTAGGGAATATACTGAGATTGGTATTCCAAACATAGCCATGAAGGTTAATCCCTATGTGGCTATGAAAGATAAAATGTATGTTTGATATGGATTCCACAAGATACCTTTATAATTTTATGGTTTCTATGATTTATTTATAAATATTATGGTTTCATGAGGCATCTTAAAGAGCTTATGTTTTATGAGTGAAAGAATGATTTCATAGATTTGTATGTATTCGTGGACTAATGTTTTCTTTCATTGTTTTATATCCCTTACGGATCTTCTTATTCAAATACCATGTTGTTGAAATGTCTTTCACGTGGTATAAGTAAGGTTAATAGAAATGAATAATTCAAGAAGATATTTATAAAGAAAATAATTGTTGTTTTATTTAAGTATTTTTATTATTGTTGACAAAATTAGATAGATTAGAAGTGTTTACTTTGAAATTTTGAGATGTGATGTAATAGTAATAGCCTAATTCTCAAAAACTATAAACCTTATAAGATCCTCAATGTGAATTAAAGTTATATTATTGACTGACCTCAAGATTATGTAGTGTTTTAAGGCTAGGGCCTTATAGTTGGTATCAGAGGAATGGTTTAGACAACATTGAAGATTAGGATGTTTTCTTAAGGGTTAGGGATATCATCATGGTTTTAAAATTTTAAGCTAGATCATATTTTTAATGTATTAGAAACCACTTTTGAGGGTTTATGATATAAAATATTATGACGACTAATGGTATTTTTGGATACATTCACCTTTGAGGAAATTATGGGTTATTAATTTTTTGGGATGCAAAATGCGAGGTATGAGATAACCTCTGAGGTTAAAATATATTACAGTTATATTTGAGGATTATATTTCATTTTTTGTAATGTTATAAAATAATATATATTTTTTAAAAAGGAAAACATGCATACCATGTGATAACCCATCACATCATACAGTTCTATAGGAATTTAACCCACAACCGAAGTGCGATTAGGATTTATCTCCTACCACTGGCCTACATGAAGTCCCTGATTAGTATGAATTTTATGTTAAATGATTTTACAGATTAAGAATAAGATGATTTTGGGAACAAATGTTTTATTAAATGGATATACATAGTATTGGATTATGGTTTAGTGATTAAGTGATAAATGTTATTTTAGAATACATTCACTATTTTGGGAACACTATAATCCTATAGAAAATATAATACTACAACATTTAATTTGAGGAGTCATGGTTGAATTTTATTTTTTTAAGAATCTATTTTTTTATTGTGGAGTTATTGTGATTCAGGTCATTTATGGAAGTGATTGATATGTTTTAAAGAATATGTGCTTAGGGTAATGACATTTTGGTATGATAATTTGAGAGTGATTGATTTTATTTGGAGATAAATGTTAAAATTTAAATCCAAAAACTATTTGATCAAATAATTACGAGTTTTGGGTTTCAATCATAGTTTGATTATATTTAGGAATTTTATGTACTTTTGTTTGTTTAATGGTCTATGTATAAATTATGTATTACTATTGAATTATTGAGATTAAATGTAGTCCTTATCCTTATGAAGGATTATTCGTTTCAGGGGATTATCTAATCTTGTACTAAGAATTTTGGTTTTTGATAATGTATAATGAAAAGGGAAATATATATTTCAACCTTTTTGGTTTATGCGATTCTCAATAATTTGATTCTAGCGCTTTAGGTGTGACAAATTCATCTTGAATACTCATCGTTTGGTGAAAGGATAAGTTTGTGGAAGAAATTTAGTAAAGGATGAAACTATACTTTTCAAGTAAACATATTTCTTTAAGTTTTTAGTCAATATCATAAATAATATCCCCAAAGCATATGAAAAGGAAATTAAAATAAAAACATTTTCTATTTACATTTCCTACTGCAAAATCAAAGACTGTTTAACCCATCAGAATTTTGGTGTTTTCTGGTTGGTAACATTCTCCTGATCATGTTTTCTATCACTAACCATCAGAACATTGTTGTTAGTTTTTCATCTATACCCATGGTTTTATACATTGAATCCTAGTATGTGTTACCTCAGATGACTTTCTTACTTATCTTTATTTCTTTTAATTTCATAGTATTACTGACTCTTTTTTGTGTGATATTTTCAATGAAGTAACAGATCCAAGTATTAAAATTGTGAGTATATAATTTCCCAATGGGGGGAATGATGTAACGACCCAGGAATTTATTGAATAATAAATTTTCATATCTATTAATATTTTATAATTTAATATTAATTTTAGTTTAATGGTTACACAATGTAAGATAGCGTACCAGACACACAACAACAAGTTTCTAGGAAATCTTTTATTGCACACAACAGTAAGTTATATCGAAAAATAATAATAATAATAATATTATTATATAAAATGGTAGTTAATTCATACCGTTTTATTAGTGGGAATGAACATAATTAACTATAATATGATTTTTCATATTTGTTAAATGTTTTTACATTTATCTAATAAATTTTAGAGGGTGAAAATAAGAAAGAATCCAAATTTAAGATTAAAATGCTCTAACATTTTTAAATGTAGTTTTTAATCTCTTCTAAAGGATAAACATTTTTAAATCTAGTTTTTGTAACTTTAATATGTTCTGTTTGAAAAAATAAATTTATTATATAGAATTGGGATATCAAAATTTACTTTGGTTGAAATTGTTTACTTTTCTGATAAAAATCCATAATTTTATAAATGGTGAAAAATACAGTATTTTAATTTAAAGCTGTTTTTTCATATAATTTATTTATATAATTAGAGTACCTTTTTCGTTTTTTTTAAAGTGTAATTGGATAATTTTTTTTATAATTTAATCAAATTTTGGTCATTTTAATTAATTTCACATTGAAATTAGATATAAACGCAAGCCAATATTTTGATGGTTAATACTTTTTGAAAACTTGGTTTATCATTTTGACAATGGGAATTAATTTTAAATTTCATTATTCAAATTTTGAGTTTTTAATTTGAAAAAATGGATTCCATTTTTGTAATTATAGCAACCAATTTTTGTAAATAGGTACCTTTTATTTTTGGAAATTATGAATTGTAACTTCAGTAATTATTTTTATTTACCATGGATAAAGGGTAAATTTGGTAAATAAGGGTAAAAAATAATATTATAATAATTTTAAAATACCTTAAAACATGTTATAAACCTATTGGATGAGTTATTTACTACCATGAAAATTGTTTTGTCGATTTTGGGACCCGATGGATCCACTTGGGTCTGATAATGAAATGTTATAAGTATTAATTTAAAGTAAATGGAAATACAAAATTAACATGTATCTTTTACCAAATTTTTTATATGGGGTTATATAATTAATATCTATAACAAAAAATATTCATTAAAAATATGGAAAAAATTCATATATCATGATTTTTTATAATTATTTTATAGAAATTAAATGAATAAATTTAATTACGCCACAATAATGATGCAGTGATTTCTTCATTAATAAAGGTTTCAAATAAATGATATTATAAATATTAAAATCATTATTAGATAACATAATTAATGTCATCCATGAATACTATAGGGGAATATGACATGTTATGATTGATTTAGTGTTTTTTTAAGAAATCATGTTGTTATGAATTTGTAAACAATTCATGTATAAATAGTGACCAAAATTGACATAATTCATAACTTACAATATAGAATAGTTTAATAATGATATTAAATTTATAAAAATATATTATCTGAAAAAATGGTTAATATAAGTCCAAATATTTCATAAATGTATTTTTTGGGTCTTTTGACATGATATGGTAATTACATTTACCCACAATGTATAAATAACATGATATCACAATAAGACTAAAAAGGGTAAAGCAAGGGTTGAACAAAAAAGATAAGGATAAAAAATATTCAAAACATGCCTAAACATTATTCTATGATAGTTATTAGATCCAATATAATCTTATCATCAAATTAAATGAGGTTTTAACCATTGTTAATCGAAATTGAATTTATAATAAATTAATATTTCAAGACTTTCCTAAAGTGACCCTCCTCCCTCTTAAAAAAGGCCACCACCTTTACCCACTTACTCACACATATAAATCCCATAGGATCATAAAAACTCAGTTAAAATAATCAGCCAAGATCCCTACATTTCTCCTAGAAGAATTACTATGTGGAGAAGTCAATCCAATAAAGCCTTTTGGCTATAATGAAAAGAAGTTACCTGATTTAGAGGTAACGTCTTCTCTAAAGATCCTTTCCTTTATTTTTCTTCTCCACTCCCTATGCTATTTTTATTCTTTGATTATGAAAAATAAAAAAATTATTAATATACTAGGATTTTTTTATGAGAAGGATTCTAAAAACACTTACACACACCTCCATCTTAAAATACAAAGACACTATTTATGTGTACGATGAACTACTGGCTCACGAAATGATGATTGTTCAATTATCTCCTACCACCACTCATAGTGGACATTATGATGACACTGTATTTAGATATATTAAATATATTATATTTATATTGCACCTATTCTTCTTTAATTTTCATTTACAACATAAATTTGTGCATTCCATGATGTGTAAATATGATAATTTCATTTGAGGAGTACTGCCCCGTCGAAGTGATATGACCCGTTCATGCTATATGTGGAATGTATAAAGGATGGTTATATCAAAACTATGAGAAATACATGACATAAATATAATAATGTTACTTTAATATACTTTTATATAATTTGATTATTATTCTGTTAATATGAAAATGAAATGAAATTAGAATTGACGTGTACGTTCGACCTACCTTCTCCATGAACGGTGCATTAAATTTCTAATCTCCACATGTTATGGACTATTATAAGTACATATATACTGGCTATATATGATATTTAAATCATTAATATCATTCTAGAGATTATATACTTATGATCACATGGACAATTTTAATCTAAACAAGTTCATTTTTGAATCAGGTACCAAACATCAACAAAACGTCCAATATGAAATCAAATAAATAACTAATTGTTATAAAATGATAATAAGTGATGAAAAATTAATTTTAAAATAGAAAAAGGATCTTAAGGATGTATAAATTAACCTTAGATTAATATTCTTGAAATTAATGAATGAACGGGACAAGTCAAATTCAATGTAAGGGAACTTCTTTACCCAATTTCCATTATCTAGGTTAATCGTTTACTTCTTGACTATATCGTAAAATGAATATGTGAGAGATAAATTTTTATAAAAAATGTTTTATTTATAATTTATTTATGTGTATTTATAGTGAATAAACATTATTGGTCTATTTTATTATTAAAAATATCTTTGTAAGGGAATTTTTAAATTCAATTACCACTCATTGGGTTTTGCGCATACTTAGTTGATTATATAATGACAATATCATGTGTGGAATCAATGTTTACTTATATAAGTTTTAATTTCCAATTCCCCTGGTGTGGATATGCTGTTTCTACAGATAATCACCACATTAATAAATTTTTATGTTATTTATATGATCTTTGTAATGGAAATCTTAAATCAATCTCCATTCATCGAGTTGAATATCCATGTCATTGGTTTTTTTATCAGGAATATGTGTGAATGAAATCTGAATATTTTACACTTAATATCAACTTATATTGGGTTTATTTATATTTTCAACTCATATATATGTCACCGAATTATCCTTAATCTAATGATATTATCTTTTTAAGGGACTACATATCAATCTCCTTTCATTGAGTCATATCTTGATATTGTGCACATTTTATATCCAATAAGGTGTATATACAACCCTTATAAAATTTTATATCATAAAATTATATATTATCATGATATTTAATGTTTTTTTATGTTATTCATTAATTATTTTTATTGAAGTTTTTCTCATGTTTTACGAGACTCTTTAACTAAAACATCATTTTAAAAGTTATAATGATTTATTCTTCTAAATCATTATCATTAAGGTACATGTTTTTAAAATTGTATTAAGGACATAATTATATTGAAATTAATGTTTTGAAGTGTAAATTACTTTCAAAATTATCAATGTGGTATGTGACACTTTGTTTCAAAAATCATCTTTTAAAATGTTTTAATTTTTTTCTAAAAGGGGGATTCATTATTTCAATAAATGTGAATATTTTTATATACATATACATAATGAATTGAATTTCTCACTTTTATGTTAGTATTATATATTTATGTTAACTTTAAAAGTATTCCATTTTATTTTAAAACAATGTGTTTTCATTTATGAGTGCGTGGCTTGTAAATATGACATGTGAGTTGAACGTGGAAATGTTATTTTTCCTTTATGCTTGGCTAATGTGTTATGATTATGTTATGGTTCTTGGGTATTTCTTAAGTATTCGGGTGTTTCCTTTATAAAAATAGGGTGGGTGAGCCTGTGATATCTCTATAATGTATTGGGTAACATGAAAGAGTTAAATGTTAAATGTTTTTCCTATGGTATTTATGGAATATACTACGATGGGTATTCCAAACGTAACCATGATGGTTACTCACTATGTGGATATGAAACCTAAAATGTAAGTATGTTATGGAATCCACAATTTAACTTTTTGATTTATTATTTAATTGAGTAATTCATAGATCTTATGATTTCATGTGTTATCTTAAATAGCTTGTGTTTTTTGAGTGAAAAGTATTATTTCATAGATTTTTATGTATTCATGGAATAATGTTTTAATTCCTTATTTTATATCCCCTACTGATCTTTTTGTGATCATCCTAAGTTTTTTAAATGTTTTTCATATTGTATAAGGAAGTGTACGAGAAATTATTAATTCAAGAAGGTATTTATCAAGAAAATAATTTTTGTTTTGTTTTAGTAGTGTTATTTTTGTGGAAAAAAATTGATAGAGTAGAAGAGTTTAATTTGTAATTTTGAGATGTAATTTAATATTCATACCATAAGTGTCTAAAAATATAAACCTATGAAGATCCCAAATGTGAATTAATGTTATATTATTGACTGATCTCTATATTAAGTAATTTTTAAATGCTAGGGCATTATACTAACAACTCTTTTACTGTTTTTCTTAATGAATGAAAAAAATGAGTTATTCTAGGGGTCCCACCAAACCATCCTTCTCAATCCTTCCGTGATATATAATTAAATCCATATGATCCATGTCTCAAAAACCAACCATCCTCATTCCTATCTAAAATAGGGTGAAATAAGAACTCATCAATCCCATATTAGTTGAACATCCATGCTCCCTCAAGGCATTAGTGATAGGAGGCACACATTCCCATATACAATACATCGAAGTCAACATGGGACAAGAATAGATAAATCCTAAAGAAGAATAACCTAAGACTTCTAGGAAACCCCCACCTTAGGGAATCTAGAGCCCTATCCAAGTATCCCTACAATATCTATGACCTCATAGATCAAAAAAATAGTCTATCCTAGCACATTAAAAACCATTATGGGTATCCATGCATCATTCATCAAAGGTAAAATATATCCCCTATAGATGAAAATCTCACCAGAATATTCATATTACCTATTATCAAATTAAAATTCATGCTCCTTCGAGTGAAATGTAACTGTGTAATTATATGAGAGAACACAACAATAGTATTTTCTAACACTTTAATAAACTGAACCTCCATTATAAATGGAACTAAAAAAGAATTAATATTTCATTTCAATAATTAATGCAAATAATTATTCCTGAACACCGGCCTCGTTCCCATATGCTAAGAGAAAAAACAAGAATAAACCATAAATCCTAAAAACAATGTGCATCACACTTAGTGAAATCACGTAACACTGAAAATGGTATATGAGAATAGTAATCACGTGTTATTTAATACTATACTTCTTATAGGAAAATGTGTTATAAAAAACTAGTCTTATATCAATCAAATGTTCTAATAATTTCCAATACCACATATCCACCAACTCTCTATACAAAAAAACTAGAAATCTATGATCATATTCTGTAATAAACTTGCACGGGATGACCTGACACATCTCATGGTCTATCTTACCTGAAGGACCCAAGCACAACACCTCGAATAAAAAAGGATACCGGCCAGTGGTTATACTCTAAAAGTGACTACAATGAGATTATAGCCATGGGGAAGTATGTGATCACATTTTTCAAGGAGGTCAATCCTTATTTCAATTTTTATTAACTCACATTTTAATGGATAATGAAATGTTTCCTATTAATATAAGGGTAATAAAGGGTTCCTAGGTGGATTGGGAAATAAAAAAGGAAGAAAATTGGATATAATATTCATGGAACATAGTTGGAAAATGGTATGTACTAATAATGATTCTTAACCATGAAACCAATACAGGTAGGGTGCACAATTGAAAAAATATGCAAGGGGAGCCTTGAATTTTTTTGGTTTTGGATAAGTCCAAACACATGGACTCTAGATGTTTTGGAAACCATTCTGGTACAATAGGATATCATTCACCCTAGTCCTCCTCTTTGACAGAGGTTGGGCATGGTTGGCACATGACTTGGATAATCATGAACCCAAACCGTGTGCCTCATATATAAGGTAATATTGAAGTTTCCCCCTCATTATTTAATGTATTTACCCTATTTTTTTATAGTCTCCATCCCAATAATCTTGGGTGAAAAACTAGGATCCTCCCCCTCTTCTTGGGGTCATTCATTATTGAATTTGAGTTATTGGAAGCATCATTGGATGTGAATCAAATATTCGGGTGATTCTATGAATTATATTTCATCTATTTTCATGAAATGGATTTGTATAGTGTTTCGTATCCATAAAAATACCCAATAACCATATTTTAAAGTAGATTATATATTGTGTATTTTACTAGTATTTCAGTTCAAATCAATGTATAAGGTTAAGAGATGTTAGTCTACGAACATGTGGTTAGTGGTTTACAAGTATAGCCCATAGTCTTGTTGCATTAATTTGTTTGTATGATTTTCATATTTGGTGATTTTATGATATAATTTTCTATCCTTGATAATAAATAACAATTTGGGTTTCTAGATGATATTATGGACCCCTCATAATACCCATAAGTTCCATTGAGGATGAATAGACATGAAAAATAGTCCTGCTTGCGGTGAGACACTCCCACGAACAAGAGATTTTAATTTTTTAATAATGAAATGAATGGTTTATGGTATTTATGAAATTATAAAAATGTTAGTATGTTTAAATGTATAAAATATGGTATTTTTATTTACATTAATATTTTATATGAGTTATGGCATGGAAATGGATAATTGTGATGAAATGTTAAAATGGGTTGGCCATGTGGTCAAATGAAATTATCAAGTTAACAATAGAGTGTAATGTTATTAATTTATGAAATAGTCAAGTTATATATTTTTATAAATAGATGAATCTAATGAACCTTGGTAATGTGATAAAATAAGAGGTTCACCCTGGTTGACATTATTTGTTATAAATATCACTAATTATGGACCATTGAATTAATGATAACTAATATGGATATGATTTTGGTATAAGGATCATCTCCGTAATGTTAGTTGAGACTACTTCTCTAGGATCCACTAAGGTATTATATAGTTTAGGATATTGAACTAATACTCTAAGCTCTTAAATGTTTGGCATGATATGTATACTTGGACTGATTATCCATGTTATATTTTTAATTTGAACTAATAAAAGAATTCATGTTCAACTTTTGAACCCATTTATGTATAGTTTAGACCACTAGTGTGGCATATGTGGGTTTAGTAGTTGTTTTTACTATTGTAACATTAGGTCCCAAGGTTTAATGAGTAATTGTTAACTGGAAACTTAAATACTTTCATAGTCTCTTTATTATTATTATTCATCATTAGAATACAATTTTATATGAATTAAAATTTTTGTAGACACCATTGGTGGTGTACTACTAAGTTAAACTGACACTCTACTTAGGAAACCATTGGGAACCTAAGAATAATTCATCATTTAAGGATATTATAAGTGAAAGGGTCCTATTTTATATAGTTTATATGTGTTTGATCATGAATGTTGGGACCATGTAACACCTTGAGATTCTGAGAATTATTTTTTTCGAATTAATTTACCTTTTCACTATTTTCCATTTCACATGACACTAGAAATAGTTGTATATATATATATATTAATATATATTAATAAACTAATTCAAAAATTATTTTCACACTCAATACCAACTTTTTGTGAGCTACATGCAATACCAACATGGCTTGCACTACAAGCAACACTGACTTGGCATACGATGCACTCAACACTGAGTTTCTATGAAACCTATTTACACACATATATATATAAATAATTAAACGAGATAATTATAACCTAAAAATTAAAAAATGTTTTAGTAATAGTAATAATTACTTTCCAATTATTTTTTATAATTATTTATATTAACAAAACATATTGATAATGAAAGATGAGATTTTTTGGTAATGTCCTTGTTTGTTAAAAATACCATTTTATTTAATGGACTGATTTTTAATAATAAAATTCATTTCAGACACATTAACAAATTTAATTTAAAAAAATTAAATTAATTTTTGAATTCAGAACATCTAAATTAGATTAGGGTGATATTTTTATTTCTCTGAGAAACTTCATTTTTTGATAAATAGTGAAAAATACTGCCTTTTAGTTAAAAACTGCCCTTTTTATTTAATTATTAATGATAAATGATATTAAAAATATTTATAACATTAAAATAAATAAATATTATTTCTATTAAAATAATGTAATTAATTATAATCAATTTCACTTTGAAACTGCATATAAAATCTTAAAAAACTTTTGACCTCTTTCCCACTTTTAACCCCCGTTTTTTATCTCGTCTGTGGGATTAGAACTAAAATTAATTTATCCACTTTTGTGAAGTGAATATCAAAAATATGAGTTAATAAAATTTATTTAGTTTAATATTTAAATTTTAATAATACCATGTTAATTGTTTTACCAATACGATTAGTAAAGAAGATTAAAATTAATAACAATAGTTAAGGACAAACTAAACATAATTATAGACTAAACCATAAAATTAAGGAATAAATTGACCAATAAACACTTCCAACACCAATTTTATATACATTGATCGTCCATAAACCTTCCATTATTATGATTCAGGGTTTCTAAAACATTTTTTTGGTGAAAACATGTGTACAAGTAACATTTTTTTTAAATTCCATGTGAGTCATTTCCCATCCCTATAAAAGGACACCACCTCACCCATTCCTCACACATCTCAAAAAATTTATGTTCATCCAATATCTACACAAGTATCCTCACAATAATAATCCCTTTTATGTTTAATCCTCCCTTTGGTTATAAATCTTTTCAAGGAATCCTTTTGGCACAATCCAAATAGAGTTTACCGATTTTGAGGTAACATACTCTCTCAAGATCCTTCCATTTATTTTCCATATCCACCCCTACACTCTCATTATTTCATTCTTGTGTGAAACAAATATACATCACATATTGAGATGTTTTAATTCAATGTTTCAAACCTACACTTACAGACACCTCCATCTACTGAATGTTGAACATATTGTTTCTGTTCACGGTGAACTAGTACCACACAGAATAATGATTGTTCATTTCTCCTTCACAACATATTTTGGTGGCTGTTATGATAGAAACTATATTTTTATATTTCATGTTATATTTATTATGTATTCAATATTATGTATACCTTTTAGAACAAAATTCTATTTACATTCTATTTGGTGTTAATATGATAATATTGTTTGAGGAAGTGTGGACTACCGCCCACTCAAAGCGATGTGATTCGTTCACACACCACATGGAATGTATTAGGGATGGTTTTAATGAACATATATGATATATATTATTTATTATTTATAATATAAAAATTATATATATATATATATATATATATTTTATTTACACACTTTCATTTAATATGAAAATGAAAATGGAAACGTCGTTCATGCGTATGTACGACATACCGTCTCCAGGAATGGAGTATTTAATTTCATAGTAATATATTTTGTTTATTATTATAATACAAATATAAAGTATATACATGATATTTTTATAATGGTTTAAATTCTGGAATCATGGCTTAATTATATAAACCAATGATATAAGGAATTAAGTCACCTACGAAGAATAATTTAAATTTTAACTAAATTGAAAAATTAACATAGGATCATTAGAAAGAATGAAATATAAGGTTACAATAAAACCATATATGGTAACATATATAAGAATATTCTTCTATTAAATACGTTTAATAAACCTATATTTATTATACATGAGGCTTGTACAAGTATGGAGGGCGTCAAGACGTAAGGTAAGGAGATTTCATCTCACTTTTAATTTCCTTGAGATACATGTTATGTTCACCACTATTTAATTTTTTATGGTGTATATAGTCCCCAATATTATATTCAATTTATCTTAAAATTAAATTTATTAGTATTCAAATTTCCATTTTATGATCCCTCTTTAATGGAGTTTATGTTTTAAAATTTACCAAATCGGTAAAATTGTTATCTCCCATTTTTTTTGTGAGAATCATTTTTTATGCACCTAAACTCTTTCATCGATGTATATATACACCATGTTTCCATGATATATAATGAATCTACAAATTTTATTTACATTATAATATTAATGTAATTTAATTTCTTACATGGAGAGTATGTTCTCATGTTTCCATGTTATAAGAGTTTATTGGGACAATATCTACGCCTTTTGAGATTGTTTAGGTTTATGTTTCATTTGATGAAATATTATGATCCATAACTCATGAACACTGATGAGTTTTTTATCCTATATTTGTTCATAATAACCTCATGTGTTTTTAATATTTTTTTCAATCATTGGAAGTTAATATAATGTTTCTTAATTAAAATATGATTGTATCTCTCTATTCGGTCAAAAATCTATTATATTTAAAAACCATGTTTTCTAAGATGTTTTAAAAAATGTTTTAAAAAGATCCTTGAAGATCATTTCCAGGGAAAAGGATTTTAAATTGTTTAACTATTTTCACATATTCCATTATATGTTTTTAAATATATTTTCAATGGAAAATGTATTCAAATAGGATTTATGTTATTAAAATCATTTAACAAAGTGGAAAGGATATTTTACTCACGAAATGTTTTTGAAAGGTATTTTAATATTATTTTCCATATAATATTACATATGTTGAAATTAATCATTAATTTCTAGAAAATATTACTAATGGTTCCATTAATATCCATTATATGAATGGGTTATGATTAATGTCATGGTCTTTATAAAACCAGTTTCTCTTCTATGAGTTATATGTTTTTAAAATCCATTAATTTTCCATGGGTTACATGTTTATGAAAACTTCTTATTTTTATAGGTTATTATGTGATGAAATGTGTTTGAAACCAATCTATTTTCTATAGGATATTATGTAACAAAATTTTAATGATACCTATTTAATTTTTAGGATTATGACTTGATATTTATAAACCCTATATCATTTTTTGGTTTATGATATGAAGAATGTTTTATTTTTTTTGGCACATGTATGATGATTTTATTATGAGATGGGTGGGACATATATCTCCCTCTAATGCTTTGGGTAATGATATGTGTTATATGATCTTAATGGTTATATGAGTTCTCACCCAATCCTAAAAAGAAAGAGGGTGTATGGGTTGTATTCCAAGCCTAAATTAAAGAGTGTAAAAAGGTAGTATAAGAAGCCTGAAAACAAGAAGTTACTTGATTTTTATCCCAAGAATAAAATAAAGAGGGTACATAGGATGTAGCCCATCATAAAAACAAGAAGGTATATAGTATTTAGCCTAAGATAAAATGAAATTGGGTACACGGGTTTCTAGCCTAGGCCCAAAGTAGTTACATGGGTTATAGGACAAGACTAACATGTTATAAAGGTATTGGTAAGTATCCCTGACATAATAGTTTCTATTTTTATATGTATTCCACAAATCATATACCTTATTCCATAGTTAGGATTTCATGTCTCATGATGTTTATTTTCTTATGATTCATGTGTTTTGAATTGGCAATATTTATCCCATAACTAATTTTTATGATCTTTGATATGAAATGTATGATATCTTAATGTTACGATCATGTTATCATACTAATATGTTCATTTTTATGATAACATTCATCCCTTGTTTACCCTTTCTGAGCATCTGATCTCACCATTTTCTTAGGTTTCCTTTCTCAGGGTTATGAAGAAAGGTTTAGGTAGAATTTTTCAAGGTGGAAATCTTTATAGGAGATGTTGAAAATATTTCATCTGCATAGAACAATTTTTCCATGCTTCCAAAGTCACTAAACTATTACATTTCACTGGAATGTATTCTTTTAAGGTACTTAATATTTATCTAAAAGTATGTGATATCCATGTATAGTAAGCCTAGGTCACTATAGTTGGTATCAATGGAAAGGTTTAGTCATCCTTTGGAAATTCAGATGATAAATCTTTAGTGATATACCTAGGAATATTTTGAAGTATATATATTGGGATATCTCTAAGGATAAGTTTTAGGATGAGTTAATGTTTAGGAAAATATCCCATAATTTTGGTGAAGGATAGAGTGAGTGGTTTCCATGAAATATATCCTGATCTGGATATTACAAGTGGATGTGGCTCTGGAATAATTGTAATTAGGGGTACCAAATCCAAAAAGATGTTCTGGCCATGTCTCTTGGAAATCTGGTACACGACAATGGGCCTTGCTATAGACATGGTTTTATACTCCCGGGGGACATTATTTGGGAATTACCAAACTCTTCATGAACCATTTTGAAGGATTTAAATATATGTTTTCTATAAATGACCTATGATTAACTGAGGGTTTCATAGATTGTGGAAGATGTCATGATTTACATATTCTATAAGTAATTATTTTCATTAATATATAGATTTCTTCTATATTATGCAATGATCACATTATGATTCAAGATTTAGTTAATGGAGGAAACTAGAAGTAACTAAATTTATGTTGAATGTGATGGAATATTTTCCGATGAGAAGTCATGTGGGATGATCACTGGAGTGAAAGATGCCATAATTATGCCTAATCTATTTTCAAGGACCATTATTAACAATGTTTACCTTAACCAACTCTCGTACCCACCAAGGAAGGGAAAGAATGATTTTGATAATAGTTCATGTAACGGAGACCCTGAAGAAAAGATGATTAAATTTCATTGATTTCAAGAATGTGGAAATAATCACCTACTTGAATTTATTAGAGGAATATGAATGTGTTTTGACTACAGGAAAGAAGGGCACGAATCAAGTGAATGAAAGGAAAAAAATGAAGTGTTTGGTTAATTAAATGTATCATAAATTTTTCCTCGCTATGTATCTATCAAAGGTAATGTGTTTTAAGTATGGAGAACATGGTCATTATGAAACCGAATGTCCTATAAGGAAAGTTCATGAAGAGAATCAATATGTTGGTGGGAGTAACGGTAACATTGTAGATGACGACGAGACTACATATGAAATGTGAATGGAAAGAAGTATTATTGTTAATGGATTAATGATGAAGTAATTGAGGTATTTATGTATTTGAATTCAAAATATAAGAATGATTAAATATATAAGGATTGTTCTACTTATATTTTTTTCTCAATATTTTCTAGTTTATTTGGAATGTTCCCTATAGGATAGGGATATATTTAATGAAACGATGATATTTTGACTAAGGGAAGGTAATCCTTAATATGTCCCTTATGATAACATAATGTTTTATGGTTAAAGATATGTGGGATCTGAATAATTAAATTCAATCATATTGATTACATTTGAAATAAGTAAGGACTTGCTTATATGAGGTTTATGATATCACTAATGATATTTATAGTATTTTTGGATTAATGGAATATATCCAATACGCTATAGAATGAGGAAGCATTCATGTTTTCCAAAAGTATTTATGGTAATTCAGGGTTTTACAATGTTTTAAGAGAATATATGATGAGGGTAGTCACATGTTTCGAATGTGACAACCAATAGATGCCTTGTGTTATACAGGGGAATCAATGTTAAGATAATTTCATGACCCCTATTCTAAACTATTTGATTTATCTTCTTTGGGAAGGGTTATAAGGCTAACTATTCAAGAAAAAGTTTTAGTTAAAATTCATAGAAAGTATTAGAGATCTATTTTTGTGTTGAAAACCTTCTTTAAAAAGATTATCATTTATTAAAATTATTTCAAGGATGTCCAAATTATATATTATATTTGAATGGTTTTAAAAATGGAATCATTTATGTTGGGTGACAACCAATCAAGTCCGGTAAGGCCATAGTTCTTGAACCAATTACTGAAGGATGATAAGGGTTTCACGCCTACCACTGGCCCACGCGATGTCATGATTAATGAATATATATTATTAATGAATTTATATTTATGATGAACTATTAGTGTGACTTTTTATTTCTATATATTAATGAATGTTGTTTTATAAGAGATAAATTTTTATCCATATTATTCTTTTTTGGGCCTCAAAATCCATTAGAAGCATATTTTTGTTCAATATTCATCAAAGTAAATTTATATACATTAATTCCATGAGGTAATGTATATATTAGAAAATTCTCAAACAAAAAACCAATAATAAATATTTTTTATTGAAATTTAGCAAGAATCACTCATTGTTTTGAAAGTGATATGAAAAAATGTATTCAAAATTCCATAAATTCTATTGAATCAATGTCTTCTGAAATCATCATAAATTTATGAATTTTAGGCCCTAAACCATCCTTTGATCATTCAATTGATTTTAATTTATGAACTCAATCACTCCCTGTGAATATTTATTATTTTCTTTCATGCCCAATCTTCACTCCCAACCTATGTTCTCCTATAAAGAAACCCAATTATATATTATATTGGGCAACCATTATGGTTCCAAATTTCCCATTTTAATGGAAATTTTAGTATCCATATTTACGATGTGGTTTCATATGAATGAAAAATTCATGTATTATATCTTTTTAAAAATAAGATGAATTTTTAGTGAAATATTAATTTTAAGGGAGGGGTGGAATGTAACACCCCAAGATTTTGAGAATTTTTTTTCGAATTAATTAATCATTTAAATATTTTAAATTTAACATGACACTAGAAATAGTTCATTATATATATATATATTTATTAAAATACTAATACCAACATTCCTTTCACACAAAATAAAAACTTTTCTTGTGCTACACACCATACCAACTTTTCTTGCACAACAAGAAACACCGACTTAGCGTACGATGCAAGCAAAACAATGTTTATATAATACAAATATATATATATATATATATATATATATAATTAATTAAATGATATAATTATATCCCAACCATTAAACATAGTTGTATGAATAGTAATAAATACATTCTAAATATTATTTATAATTTCTTTGTATTAATAAAACATATTGATAATGAATGATGAGATTTTTTGTAAAGCCCTTTAATGTTAAAAATACCATTTTCTTGAATAGGAAAAATATTAATAATAAACCAAATGTTAGACACATTTGGTAATATAATTCAACAAAATAAAATTCATTTTTTAATTTATAACATCAAAATTATCCAAGGGTGAATTTTTGGGATTTTTCTGAGAAACATCATTATTTGTTAATAGTCAAAAATAGTTCTTTTTAGTTAAAAACTGTCTTTTTTCCAACTAATTATTAATGATAAATTATATTATAAATATATTATAATGTAAAATCATATAAATATTACATAAATTGATACAATAAAATTCATCATAATCATTTTCACTTTGAAACTGAATATAAAATATTAACAATCATTTGAACTTTTTCCTACTTTAAACCCACATCATTTCATCCCATCTGCGGGAGTAGAACTAATATTAATTTTCCCACTTATATTATGTTAATTTAAAAAATAATATATAATAAATTGTATTTATTCCAATATTTATATTCTAATAAGTCCATTTTATTTTTTGACCAAAATGATTAGCGAAGGCGATTAAAATTAATCATAGTAGTTAAGACCAAATTAAGCTTAATTTGGGACTAACCCAAAAATTGAGTGTCCAAAAAACAGAGACACAAATCCAACACCCAATGGATCCCCATATATCATACATAAAACTTACACTATTGATTTTGGTTTCTTTGGTAAGACTTTTTTAGGTAATAACATGTGGACACCAAACATGATTTTAAAAATTCCAAGTGAGTCCTTTTTCATCACTATAAAATACCACCACCTCAACCCATTCCTCACACCTCTAAAAAATTTTATGTTTTTAAAATATCGTACAAATTATACTACAAAAACTATCCCTTATACATGGAATCATTACATTGAGTAGAATTATTTTCAAGGAAGCCCTTTGGCACAAACCAAAAGGTGTTACCCAATTTAGATGTAACGTCTTCTCTCAAGATCCTTCCATTTATATTTCATCTCCACCCCTCCACTATATTTATTCCATTATTTTAATAAACTACCAGTATACTCTATATACTAGTATATGTAAAGGGTTCTACCTACACTTACACAAACCACCACTTAATGGATGTTGAACATACTGTTTCTGTGTAGTGTGAACTACTGCCTCACGAAATAACGATTGTTGATTTCACCATTACCACTAATTGTGGTAGCCATTATTCTAGAAACTCTATTTATATATGTCATATATTATATTTATTATTTATTTAATCTTCTTTATTCCTTTTACTACACAGTTCACCTTACATTCCATTTAGAGTTAATATGATAATCCATTTTGAGGAAGTGTGGACTACCTCCATCTCAAAGCAATGTGATTCATTCACACACCACATGGAATGAATTAAGGATGGGTTTAATAACTTTATATGATATATATGATATATTAATGATAATGGGATAATGATATATTTATATATCATTTATATACATTCTTCTAATAAAACAATAAGGACAAAAACATCGTTCATGTGTACATATGACTTACTATCTCCAGGAATGTTGTATTCCATATCGTACACCAATATTTTATAGATTATTATACTAAAAATAAAATTTATATAACTTATATTTATATCTTTTATTACATTCTATAATCATGTTATAAAGATAAGGAACAAATATGTAACAAATTAAGACAATGCGAAGAATAATGTAATTTTTACCTGAAGAGAAACTTTAACATAGGATCATTTACAAGAAGGTAATATTTGTTTATTATAAAAAAATAGATGGTAATAAATAAAATAATATTTTTATGTAAAATGTTTACAATAAACTTATATTAATTATACATGAAACTTGTATGAGTACGGAGATAGTCAAGACACAAGTTAAGGTGATTTCATCTCACTTTTAATTTTCGTGAGATATATGTTATGTTCATCACTATTTAATTTTGTGTGGTGTATATACTGAACACAATTTTATTATATATATATCTCAAAATTAAATTTATGGGTATTAAAATTTCGATATTATTATCCTTCTTTAATGGGGTTTATGCATTAGAAGTTACCAATCAGTAAAATAGTTTTGTCTTAATTTTCCATCTTTGAGACTTAGGTTTTATTATACACCTAAAATCATTATTCAATGTGTATATAAAACCATTTTATAGGTTATATAATTAATCTACACCATTTCATGATATTTTAAGCTTCATGTAATTTCGTTTCTTATAGGGAGAGTATGATCTCTAGTTACCAAGTTATAGGAGTTTATTGGGAAAATCTCTTTGCTTTCCGATATTGTTTATAATTATTTTTCATTTGATGAAATATTATGATCCATACCTGAATAAAAGTCTTGAATTTACTTATCATATTTTTTTTTCAAGATATCCTCATTTGTTGGTAACATTTTATTTGACTATTTGTTACTTAAGATAATGTTTTTATGTAAAATATGATTGTATCTCTCTATTCAGTCAAAAATATTTTGTATTCAAAAACCATGTTTTCAAAACTTTTTTCAAAAGATACATGAAGACAATTTTCAAGGAAAAAGTATTTTAAAATGTTTAATTGTTTATAAATCTTCCTTTATATGTTTTCAAAGATATTTTCAAATAAAACTTTTTTCAAAAATGTTTTATGTTTTAAAAATTTACTTTTAAATAATAAAGGAAATTTTCCCGAAGAATTTTTTTAATAGATATTTCAAAATTATTTTCAATATAAGATGAAATCAAATCAAATTACTCAAGAATTTATAGGAAATTATTTAATTTTTACATTAATATCATTTCTATTAATGAGTTATGCTTAATGCCATGGTCTTTATGAAACCCGTTTCTCTTCCATTGTTTATATGTTTTTAAAATCAGTTTACTTTCCATGAGTTACATGTTTATGAAACCCAATTCTTTTCATAGGTTATGATTTTATTAAATGGTTATGAAACTTATCTATTTTACATAGGTTATGATGTAATTAAATTTGAATGATACACATTTCATTTCATGGGTTATGATTTGATGTTTATAAAACCAATATGTTTTTATGGGTCATGATATGATGAATGTTTTATTATCTTTTGGTAAATGTATGAATGAATTTTTTATGATATGGGTGGGACCTATTTCTCCGCCCAATGCATTGGGTAATGATAAGTTTTATATGGGATCAAAGGGTACCCTAGTTTTATCATAAGACTAAAAAGAAATAGGGTGTATGGGTTGTAGCCCAAGCATGAAATGAAAGAGGGTGTACGTGTAGAGACCCAAGATTGACGTACATGGAAATTACATTACATTTGTGTAATACTTAATACATAACAAAAATAGACACCAAAGGACTGTAATAGTTTAGTGTCTTTGCAAACTCGGAACAAAATCTTCTAATCATGGTGAATGAAGTTCAATATCTCCCATAAAGATCTTCCCCTTTTTTTCTTATATAAAACCATTCTCTATATCCTGGGGAAAAGAAAAAATATAAAGGGGTGAGCTCAAATGCTCAGTAAGGGTAGAAAAAGGAAATATCAATCATATCATATTCATAAGGACATAACATTTTGAAAATCTTACCCTGCAAAAGAGATCATAATATCATGGCATGGGATAAATCATAGTAGTGAAATGTAATCCCAATAATCATAACTTAAAACATGAAACATTGTTTTATACACAAATAATCATAGAAAATCATTTCATATTAGTCAAGGATCTTTTCCAAGACCATCATAGTGGACAAAGTCCATTATAGAACCGAGTTCACTCCTCATTCCAGTCCTGTATCACTGAACCACATTAACTTGTCATTCCAGCCATGTCCATATCATGAGATATAAATCTTTACCCGATGCATTGTAGGCAGATATAGGTCCCACATATCTCATAATTAAACCATTCTTATGTGTTCCACAAAATAATAAACCATACATCATAGCATAACCCATGTAATAAAAATGTGATTCATAAACATCATGCCATCATAATATAATTCCTAAAAGGACTTCATAAAAATAACTCCATCATATCATAATAAAGTCAATGTAATAATAGGCAAAGAAATAGAACCCTAAATTATCTTATATGGAAATTGATTTTGATAAAACACTTGAAATGAATTCCTGAGGAAAATATCCTTTCTTATTCACCATCATTTTCATTTCACAAAATTCCATACAACATTAAAAGAAACAGATTTTGTTGAAAATAATAATGAAATATAGTAGAGTAAACATTATTAAAATGAGGAGTTATGAAACTATAAAAATCTATTCATGCCATATAAGTTAAAAAATAAACATTCTTCTCGTACTTTGGACGGAAAAGTTGGAAAGTTCCTCGTACTGTAAACGAAAAAAGATTCCTTTAATATCTTTTACTAAAAATTCAACAACAGGTAAAATTGGATGTAATTAAATATATTAGGATAGAAATAGTATTACATAATTACATAACATGGATGTGGAAGATAAATATTCCCCAGTAAATACCGAAGTATAAACAATCTGAGATAAAAATTGAGATTGCGAGATTTTCCATTACCTTATATCTGATATGCTTCGTATGTATCTGAACCTCCTGTATAATGATAAACATGATTTCATTGACTTATTAGAGAATCATATTCATTGTTGTGATATCATATATGGTTCACTTATGACTTTATATTACCCGTTATTTTTGTAAATTCCATGTTAAAGCAGCGTTTTGGGTAAAATCGTTTCATTTATCGTATGTGCTTTGACTTGTTGTTCGTGATATTATTAATTATATCCTGATTTACTTTTTTCCAAAATTTAAAATATGATTTTTATATAATATATATTCATCATATACATATATGTGATAGACTGATAAATGATATCAAATACACCGTTCATGGAGATGCTAGGTCGTACGTAAGCATGAACGTTGTTTTCATTTCCTTATTGAATTTGATGGAATTAAGTAGATGACATACATATATATATACATAAATCAAGTATAATTATTATGTCATATATTTCATTATTATAAATTATAAATACTTTATAATCATTCAGGTATGGTTAACATGGAGAATGAATCTCATCGCGTCGTGGAGACGGTAATCCGTACGTACGCACGAGCGATGATATCATTACCATAATTATTGAATAGATTTGGAGTGTGTGGTATAATATATCAGAATCATTATGATGTTATAATAATCATATATAGTCATTATTTACACCATTATACCCATCCATGTAAGGTGGTGGTGGAAAAATAGATTAGACCACGGCGTGGAGACAGTATTCCCTACTTACGCAGGCACAAAGATTTCATTTTCTGTAGGGTGGATAGAAGATGAAATAGGGTTGTTTCATATTCATAATAACATATCAGTATATTAGTGATACTGATGTTATTAATTTATTATGAAACAACAAAACAAGAAGAAGTTGAAGAGGAAAGAAAATTGAAAGAATCAGTAAGAGAGATTACATCTTCTTCGATGCACGTCCTATAAGATTCCTCTTAGGGGACTAGAGGTGGACTTTTTAGAAGTCCAGAACCTCTATGATATAACTAGAGAGGCTGAGAAGAATAATTGGAAGGGGTTGTCCGAACTTCAATTCTCAAAAGGGTGTGAAGAGAAGAGGGAAGGGGTTCCGTTTTTATAAGGGAGGAGAGGGGAACCTTAGAAAAAACATAAAATATTATTTTATAATAAAGTCACATTCAGTTTATAATAGCTCAAAATTGATTTATTTAGTAGCTAATGTGGGTATGGGTCGAAATACACTAAAAAAATAGGGTTTATACAAGTTTAGGTTACTATTTTAACCTTATCATTTAGATTTAACTCCAAGTTAAATAATTTAACTTTTACCACGTGTTCTAGTTTTCTTACACTATATGGTCAATAAACATACTATAAACTGCCAATAGAACCCCACGTGCTTCAGTATTAATATATATAAACTTATCTAAGTGATTTGACCAATCCTTATAATTTTAGGAATAGAATATCAATTAATAATATAATATTTGTTTTAAAAACTATATTATGTCAATTTTGACACTATATGGTAATTGATTTTTGTGAAAATTATATAAGAATTATTAGTTCTAAAAAGTTAATTAAATAAATACTAGTGTGTCCTTTTAACCTATAAAATTAGTGTAATTAATTAAACGTCTCATATTACATTTATTTTGGAATTTATAACACCAATTATGTTAATATTTCATTAATAAGGTAATTACTGCATCATCATTGTGTCATTAATAAATTAACTTATTTAATGTATAAAAATTATAAATAAAATACCATTTTGTCGGAAATCTTTTTATCTTTATAATGAATATTTACAGTCGAATTTATCTTATGTATTTTCCTATATTAAAAATGTTTTAGTTATTAAACATTGATTTTAACTCTTTTAACTCTTCTTTGAATTAAATAATAATAAATGTTCTAATCTAATCCATATAGAACTATATGATAATATTTTATTCTTAAGGTTGTTTTGTGTCGAATTAAACTTATCCAATAGAATTAGGACATGTGTTAGGGTAATAATAATATCATTTTTACCCTTAATTACCCTATTTACTTTTAACCGAGGTTAATAAAAGAAAAAAGTTATTATTCACCAAACATTATTTTCATCTCATTGAACCACATTTTACTTACTGATATCAACCATGTCTCTCGGATTTTCGAAATTCAATTCTCAGAAGCCGTAAAATTTCATTTAAATGAAAAAGTCAATTTTTTATCTACCACTTAGTGGTTTCACTGTTCATCAAAAAATTGATGTTTTTCATAAATATACCAAAAATTCAGCCTAAGCTATATTTGATATTCCAAATTCAAAAATGATTTCTATTTTACCAATTTAAAAACACAGATGTGGAAGAAATTAATTTAAAATTAATCTCGTTGTTAAAAAAATGAGTTTTAGAGTTAAAACATTGTAAAAGATTGAAATGACTTTACCTATGAATTCAATGTAAAATAAATGCTAATGACATACATTATATTAAATAGTAAAAATATATTCTATTTATACTTTAAAACCATTCAGTATTATAATTTAACCATATAAATTATTATGATGAAAAAAGTCGTTTTTAATTAAAATATAGCTTGTTTTTAATATTCATTAAAATATGAATGTTATCATAATAATATTAAAAATTTATCCAATGTAAATTTTTATATCCTGATTCCAAAGAAGAATTTTATTTTGTCAAATTGAACTTATAAACATGAAAAAACTCGATTTAAAGTGGGTGCGCCATCAAAAGGCAGCAAAATTGCATTTTATGAAAAATACTTATTTTACCTGAAACAATCATTTAGTTCTCACACCATGTTCTATAAAATGTGTATGATTAATAATAATGTTAAAAAATTAAAAATGTAGTTAATGCTATTCATAACGGCTAGTTCAAAATAATTGTATAACCATATATCATGGTTTAGTGAAACCCGATATTGCGTACAACACACGCTATCAAGGAAGGTCGTGATTGCGTGTAATGCAAGCCAAGTCAAGGCTGCGTGTAGTACAAGAATCCTTTGTTGTTTCATATAACAGAATCCAACCATATTTCATTTATACATTGAATATATATATATATACACACTCAATGTTGCGAACTTGAAATTGTGTGTAACACAATCCATGAATAGTATTGTGTATACTGCAAGCTAATACGGTGTTTTTTATAGCACAAGATAATATTGGTGTAGTGTACAACTGACGATATGAATGAAATTAAAAAGAATATATCTTATAAAATCTCGTGGTGTTATATTCTACTTCCCTTAAAATGAATTTCGCCCTCAAAATTCATCAGGGTTATAAATTGGCAACTACATGAAACTTTCTTTCATAGAAACCCACATCGTAAAAAGGAATACTAAAAATTAATTTTAAAAACTATAGTATGAAACGTAACGGTTACCCAAAGTAACTCATCCCTGGGTTTCCAAAAAAGAATACATAGGTGAAAATATGGATATGGAAGAAAAATCTAACCATCATGTTCTGATTGAGAGTGGTAGAGGACATGACTATGAAAAAGAAAACAATCACAAAGCCAAAAATTTATGATGATCTAAGGTACCATCTGATTCATCTTATATGAGGTCACTAGGTCAACATTTTTGGTTTTCAAGATCATTTCCCTAAAGTTGATTAATTAAAATATATATTTAAATTATTTTGGTACAATCTTATTGTTGTTCATTCCTTGAACAATTTTCACTTCATCTCTTAAAGAAATGAAGTTGAATTTTCCTTCTTGAAATGTTAGTAGATCATGCGATAGAATGATAGGTCATTTCTTCTATCTCAAAAAAAGGTTAGAAAAATATATCAAATATACATAGGTCTATCTATGGTGAGTTTAACCATATATGATTCCAAAAATGGACTTATATTTCATCTATCATAATGCTTAATAAAATAAAACTAGTTTCTACTAACCGGGGAATTCCTGTAGGCCAGTGGTAGGCGATAAAGGCCTATCGCACTTCAGTTGTGGGTTCGATTCCTGCAGCCTTGTCCGATGCGATGGGTTGTCGCCCGTCCTGCAAGTTTTCCTTTTTATACATTATAACATCCCATCAATAATATAAAAAAGTTCTAGCCTTAAACAATACTAACTTATGTCCAACATAATCTATTCCGTCCTTAAGACTTATCCAGAATACTTCATTCCAAAACTCATAGTATATAGAGAACGATTACTAGAATGGTCATATAACAAGCATGTGAATACTATCATTTATCCCCATATATCCAAAGATATATCTTGTTGGAGACATTACAAACATGTGAATACCTTGGTCATGTATTCTCTTGAAACATAAATTACCATAGAACCTTATTGAAAACGTGAATGCTATAAAAAGATAACTCTTTCCACATCCCCAAATTTTGATATACTCAAACCATGATATCACTTTGTCCTTATATCAGTCATGAGCTCATGAATATTATCATACATATTATTTTCTCCTTATCCTTCATTATGCACATTTCATTATATTTCAAAAAATATTGCAATCACTTTTCATGGTTACCAGTTCCATATAACTATTGAAAACTAATACATAGATATTCCAAAATTACACAATACCATAAATGAGATTCCATGATACAATCCAATTACATAAACACTTAATCATTCCAAAACATCATTTTCATACTCAACATCAAAAATAGTTATCTCATGTGACTTCCCTTTATCCTTTTCCTTAAGAGGTTGCTCACGTCGATCATCATTAACCCTTGGATTAGGGAATTGATTAGCATAATGTCCCATTTCCCTGCACTTGAAGCATTGAAGTGTTGGTGGAGCATTCTATGTAGTATTTTCACTATTCACATCATTAGCTACATTTTTCCCATTACTTCGACACTCAACAGCTCAATGACCTTTTTTCCACACTTAAAACATTTTCTAGTACCTTTTAGACAATATTCACCATGCTTCTTTCCACACTTTGAGCATAAAGAAACATTTATCTTATTTTCACCATTGTTCAGAGATTTATCCTTGAACTGCATATTCATTTTCTTGTCAAAACCATTAGATGGATATATAACACCAAATTCCATTTCTACCTTGATAGCACAACGCACCATTTCTTCATAGCTACTAATTTCCCTTATAGCTAATGCCCTTCGAAGACTTGGTTTTAAGCCACTGAAGAATTGATCAACTTTACTTTTATGTTGGATGATAAAGCTAGATGCATACCTTGCAAGCCTTGTAAAATTTTCCTTGTATATACCAACAGATTCATCATCCTTTTTATTAAGCTCAAGGAACTCCTTCTCCATCATTTTTCAAAGAATACAAGGGAAGTACTTATTGAAAAATAAGTTCTTGAACTCATCCCATTCCATGGATTCAATTTCATCTCGGGGCCTTGTATTCTTAATTGGAGTCCACCACTGTTTTGCTTCACCTTCTAAACGTTAAACAACCAAAATGAGTATTTCATTCTTTGAACAACGAAGTATTGAAAATATCTTTTCAATGATACTGATCCATTGTTCAGCAACAAGTGGATCAGAAGACCCACTGAAAGAAGGTGGATGTTTCCTCATGAAGGACTCAATAGAATATTGTTCCTGTATCTACTCATTTAGATGTCCAGCATGATTCAAATCATGTGTAAGTATAACAATAAGAATTTTCACTCCATCTCCCATAACAATGGTTTTTTCTTTAGGAAAATCATTGCATTGTCCATTACATTGATCAACACGGTTACTTCGGGTTCCATCCATAGTCTAAAACCCAAAAAGAATAGTGTGAGAGGAAAAATTATTTCTAGGGAAAAAAAATAATAAGGGGGGGGGGTAATTTTAATATCTAACATCTTAGGTTTAATACTATGATCATTACCGTAATCCTAGACTTATAACCTATACTTATACTTATCCTTAGGGACATCCCTAGACATACCATAGAAATATCTCTAGGGTTCTCACTAATGTTTTTGCATCCTAGTTTCCAAAGGTTAACTAAACCTTTCCTTTGATACCAAATATAGAGACCCATGATTGACGTACATGGACATTACATTACATTTTTGGAATACATAATACATAACAAAAACAGACACCAAAGGACCGTAATAGTTTAGTGTCTTTGGAAACTCGGAACAAAATCTTCTAATCATGGTGAATGTTATTCAATATCTCCCATAAAGATCATCCCCATTTATTTTCTTATCTAAAACCTTTCTTTATATCCTGAGCAAAAGAAAAAATATAAAGGGGTGAGCTCAAATTCTCAAAAAGGGTAAACAAATGAAATATCAATCATATCATATTCATAAGGACATAACATTTTGAAAATCTTACCCTGCAAAAGAGATCATAATATCATGGTGTTGGATAAATCATAGTAGT
This sequence comes from Viscum album, assembly GCA_963277665.1. Classification (NCBI taxonomy): domain Eukaryota; kingdom Viridiplantae; phylum Streptophyta; class Magnoliopsida; order Santalales; family Viscaceae; genus Viscum; species Viscum album. Next base: position 878,663,916 of record OY728136.1, read on the forward strand.
GAAATGTAATCGCAATAATCATAACATAAAACATGAAACTTTGTGGCATACACACATAATCATAGAAAATAATTTCATATTAGTCAAGGCTCTTTTCTAAGACCGTCATAGCAGACAAAGTCCATTACTGAACCGAGTTCACTCCTCGTTCCAGTCCTGTATCACTGAACCAGAATAACATGCCGTTCCAGCCATGTCGATCTCATGAGATATAAATCTTTACCCAATGCATTGGAGGTAGATATAGGTCCCAACCATCTCATAATGAAACCATTCTTATGTGTGACACAAAATCATAAACCATACATCAAAGCATAACCCATGTAATAAAAATGGGTTTCATAAAGATCATGCCTTCATAACATAATTCATAAAAGGACTTCATAAAAATAATTCCGTCATAACATAATCATGTCAATTTTATAATAGGTAAATAAATAGAACCCTATATTATCTTATAAGGAAAATAATTTTGATAAAACACTTGAAATTAATTCCTTAGGAAAATATCCTTTCATCTTCAAAATCATTTTCTATTCACAAAATTCGATTAAATTTTAAAAGAAAATGATTTTGTTGAAAATAATAATGAAATATTTTAGAGTTAGCTTCATGAAAATGAGGCATTATGAAACCATAAAAATCCATTAACACCGTATAAGTTAAAAAAATAAACATTCTTCTCGTACTTTGGCCAGAAAAGTCGAAAAGCACCTCGTACTAAAAATGACAAAGATTACTTTCATATCCTTTACTAAAAATTCCCCAACAGGTAAAATTGGATATAATTAAATATATTATGATAGAAATTATATTACATATTGATAGAACATGGATGTGGATGATAAATATGCCCTAGTAAATACCGAAGTATAAACAATCTCGAATAAAAATTGAGATTGCGATATTTTCTCTTACCTTATGTACGATATGCTTTGTATGTATCCGAAACTAATGTATAATGATTTAAATATTGTCATTTACTTATTAAAGAATCATATTAAATGTTATGATATAATATATGGTTCACTTATGACTTTATATTACCCGTTCTTTTGTAAATTCCATGTTAAAGCAGCGTTTTGGGTAAAATCGTTTCATTTATCGAATGTGTTTCGACTTGTTGTTCTTGATATTATTACTTATATATGTATTTAAATAATTCCAAAATATAAAAAATGATTTATATAAAATATATATTCATCATATTCATATATATGATAGATCGATAAATGAAATGAAATACACCGTTCATGGAGACGGTAGGCTGTACGTACGCATGAATGTTGTTTTTGTTTCCTTATTGAATTGAAAGGAATTAAGTAGATGAAATACATATATATATACATAAACCAGGTAGCATTATTATGTCATATATTTCATTATTATTCATTATATAAACTTTATAATCATTCATGTATGGATAACATGGAGAATGAATCTCATCGTGTCATGGACACGGTAATCCGTACGTACGCACGAGCGATGATATCGTTCCCATAATTATTGAATAGAATTGGAGAGGATGGTATAATATATCAGAATTGGTATGATGTTATAATAATTATATTTTTTTATTCTATACACCATTATACCCATCCATGTAAGGTGGTGGTGGAAAAACAGATTACACCACGGCGTGGAGACGGTATTCTGTACGTACACACACGCGGTGATTTTGTTTTCCTTAGGGTGGATAAAAGATGAAATAGGGTTGTTTCATATTTATAATAACATATAATTATATTAGTGATACTTATGTTATTACTTTATTATGAAACAACAAAAGAAGAAGTTGAAGAAGAATGAAAGTTGAATGAATTGGTAGAAGAGATTACATCTTCTTCGACACACCTCCTTTAAGATTCATCTTAGGGGACTAGATTTGGTCTTTTTAGAAGACTAGAACCTCTATGATATAACTACAGAGGTTGATAAGTTGAATTGGCAGGGTTTGGCCGAGCTTCAAGGATCAAAAGGGTGTGATGAGAAGAGGGAAGGGGTGCCCTTTTTATAAGGGAGGAGAGGGGCACCTTAGGAAAAAACATAAAATATTATTTTATAATAAAGTCACATTAGGTTTATAATAGCTCCAAATTGATTTATTTAGAAGACAATGTGGGTATGGGTCGAAATCCTCTAAAAAAATAGGTTTTCTACAAGTTTAGGTTACTATTTTAACCTTATCATTTAGATTTAACTCTAAGTTAAGTAATTTAACTTTTACGATGTCTTGTTGTTTTCTTACACTATATGGTTAATGAACATACTATAAACTTCTAATAGAACCCCAAGTGCCTCATTATTAATATATATAACCATATCTAAGTCATTTGGGAAAACCTTGTATTTTTATGAATAGAATATCAATTAATATTATTATATTTGTTTTAAAAACTATTTTATGTCAATTTTGACACTATTTGGTAATTGATTTTGTGAGAATTATAACAAAATGATTAGTTCAAAAAAAAGTTAATTAAATGCATACTAACATGTCATTTTAACCTAGGAAATTACTGTAATTAATTAAAAGTCTCATATTACATTTATTTGGGTATTTATAACACCAATTATGTTAATATTTCATTAATAAGGTAATTACTACATCATCATTGTGTCATTAATAAATTAACTTATTTAATGTCTAAAAATTATAAATGAAATACCATTATGAATGAAATATTTTTATATTTCTAAAGAATATTTATAGTCTAATTTGTCGTATGTATTACCCTATATTAAAAATATTATAGTTATTAAACTTTGCTTTTAACTCTTTCAACTCTTCTTTAAATTAAATAATAATAAATGTCCTAATTTAATCCAAGTGGACATAAATGATAATATTTTATTCCTAAGGTTGTTTTTGGTCGAAATAAACTTATCCAATAGAATTAGGACATGTGTTAGGGTAATAATAATATCATTTTTACCCTTAATTACCCTATTTACTTTTAACTGTGGTAAATAAAAGAAAAAAAGTTATTATTCACCAAAAAAAATTTCATCTCATTAAACCGAATTTTACTTACTGATATCAACAGTGTCTCTCTGATTTTCGAAATTCAATTCACAGAAGTGGTAATGTAAAGACGCGTAAAATTCAAGGGAAATTTTTTCTAAATTTTCTTTGGAATTTTACAAGAACGCGGTTTCTGACAGCACCTGATTCTGCGGCCCGGTGTGCCCGGAATAATTTTCCGAAGTTTGGCTTGGATACGTTCAATGAACGAACGAGCGAGAATTTCTAACTTTTTATCCGGTGCTAAGAATTGAAATATGAGGACACCGATGAACTCGCAGCGCCACCAGCCGGGCCGAGTCGGACCTGCGTCGGGTCGACCCGGGGGGGGGGGGGGTCGGGCCGGGTCGGCCTGGACCCGGACCCCCCGTTTTCGAATCGACTTCGGTCTTTTGCCCATAACATGAGATACGAACCTCCGATTGACGAAACGTCAGCGGTAATGCGATCGTTGGATCGAGACGGTCGTTTCGGTATATTTCACTCAAGGTTTCAGAATACTTTGAGTTCGTCCGGGTTGGTTCGTACACGAAACGAACCGGGCCCTCGGAGCGGAAACACTCATATCTTGAGCTACGGACGTCCGATTGACGTGCCGTCAGCTTTGTTGAGTTCCCCTAAGTGAGACAGATCTTTTGGCATACTCCGCCCGAGGTTTAGACGCAGGTGGAGTACGGTCGGGTTGGTTTTTCCTTAAAAACCAACCGGGGCCCTGGGAAGAAAAAGCCAATAACTCTCAGACCGGGCGTCCGATTGACGCGTCGTCTGTTATATTGAGTTCCTGTTGGCGATACGGATCTTTTGGATACATCAACTCTGGACTTTGTGACAGTTGATGTATCAGACTCTCGGCTCGTGGAGCAGACCCTCCCGAACGAGCCAACTGTGTGCGGGAACCCTAGAGCTGGATGCGACTGCTACTGCTACTGCTACTGTGACTGCGACAACGACAGTACAGAGATCCTTAGTGGCTTCGACAACGACGACTACAGCACTCAGCCATCCTACGTGGATCTGTGCTACAGGTCCTGTGTGGGCCCGATCCTCTGTGGGTCCGATCCTGTGTGGGTCTGCGCTCAGTGGTCCTGTGTGAACCAGCGCCTACAGGTCCTGTGTGGGCCCGATCCTGTGTGGGTCATTGCGGGGGTTAGTTACCTATCGATCCTTCGTGGGTCCGACGACTTAGATGGATCAGAGATCATCTTTATCGTCTTTCGAGGAAGTATACCTGTGTGAGCTGAATCCTGTTTCTTTCCTGTGTGGATTGTGTTGTGCTATTCTGTGTGGATTTCGTTTTTCTTTCCTGTGTGGAATACGTATACTTTCCTGTGTGGACTGAGTTGTACTTGGGCTTGGAGGTTGGAGCGTATTGGAATTGATGACTTAGGTATATGTATGGGCATATACTTAAGAAATGTTGGTTGTTACTTCGTGTTTGTATCTATCCTTTATGGTTTATCCTTTGTGGATTTTGGGAGACCTTCGGGGGTCTCGGGGTCCCTACTGAGTAGCTTATAGTCACCCCTGCACGGGCTATACCCGCACTATGTTGTGTTGGTTGCAGACGACGGACAGCGTTGATCTTGGTTGAGGCTTGCAGAGCAGGACTGTACCTAGAGGTGGACCACTGGGCGGGACGTGTTCGGAGCGGACGACGGGACCCGAGGAGCAGTGGAGCTATCTGTACCCACCCTTCAGGTGGGATTTCTAGTGGAAAGCTCGGTGTAGCAGCTTTTACTTTACAGTTGCTGTTTTCCATTTCGAGTTGTACTTTACTTTCAGTTTGGGTTTGTATACTGGCCCATTTACTTTTCCGCACTTTTAGTTGTACTATGATTTTACTTAGTGTTTACTTTTCCGCTTGAATACACTGTGGTGTTTGTTTACTTTTCAAAGGCAATGCCTTCCCTTTTTACTGGGATTTACGCCTTCGTGCTAGTCGCCAGCCCCTGGCCTATGGAAGGCGGGATTGGGGTAGTCACGGCATGGGCCCCGAGGGCGGGTCGTGACAAATTGGTATCAGAGGAGTTCGGTTCTACCGCGAACTCTGATCTTTTCTATGTGAAGCAATAATGTTTAGCGTATTGAGTGTGGTTATCAGTTCAGGGAGTCCAGTGCTGGTGCGGCGGCCAACGTATCCGTACACCAGGACCCTGACTACTGATTTCCGACTTAATGCACGAAAACATTGATTGCGTGTGTGTTTTAAAGTTTTCTTTGTGATTACTTTATATCAGCTCACCAAGTATACTGTTTTGACCATGGCACACCTGTTTCCTTTTCAGGATGGCCCCACGACGGCAGCCAGCTAGGGTTCCAAGAGTCGAGCGTGACGACAGCCCACCGATCGACGAGGCCTCGGTGCAGGGCCTTTGTCAGCAGTGGAACCGGCGGTAGCTCTACTCGCCGAGCCACCGATGCTTCCAGCACCGGCCGCTGGCGATGCACGTCGCCTTGGAGCTCTGCACGAGTTCCAGCACCAGCGACCGCCTAGGTTCCATGGGGAGACAGACCCCCAGGCAGCAGAGGACTGGCTGGAGGCAGTGGTATGAGTTTTTAGGCTAGTGAGGACACCTGCAGACCTCATGGTGATCCTCGCTGCGAGCCTACTGCACGCAACAGCAGGATGATGGTGGAGCTTGATGCTCCAGATGCACGATGAGGCATCTCTACTATGGACAGACTTTGAGAGCCTCTTCCGCTCGGAGTTCATCCCAGCCACCCTTCGTGCAGTGCGTATCCAGGAGCTTCTTCAGCTGTGGCAGGGCAGCATGACGGTCTCTCAGTACTCGGCGAGATTTACTGATCTCTCGCGCTACTCGACCGACATGACACGAGACCCATTCTTCCGGGCCCGGACCTTCGATCAGGGTTTGAGACACGAGATCAGGGCATCGCTGATCTCCCTCAGCATACTGACTCATACAGGAGTACTGGAGCGGGCCCTATTGATCGAGAGCTTCCTTGCTGAGTCTACACCAGCGCCGCGACCCACCGCAGGGCGGCACGTGGCAGAGTCATCTACAGCAGGCAGTCGACGAATGACTCAGGGGTCCAGGCAGACCAGACCATCAGGCAGACGACCTCCGGACACTGGCTCAGCAGTGCGGGGCACACAGCGAGGAGCCAGTCTTTCGAGAGGCAGGCAGTGCTACTCGTGCGGCGGGCAGGGCCACATGGCTCGTGACTGCCCAACCCGCCGTGCCGAGGAGCAGCTGACAGTTGAGGGACCACTGAGACAGAGGCAGAGGGTCGACCGTGGCTGTCCGCAGGGAGGAGGCGGACGAGGCAGAGGAGATGGTCGAGCAGCAGATGGTGGGAGACGCTTTGAGGCTCTGCCACCACCACCACCAGGAGGTCCACCCCGACCACAGGGAGCAGGCGGGCAGAGACAGGTACAACTCCAGGCAGCAGAGGCCTACGACCATGGCGCACCCGAGATGATTCGAGGTACTATCTGTGTATATTCCACCCTTTCTGCAGTACTAATAGACACAGGAGCGAGTCACTCTTTCATAGCCGCTGCCCTTGTTCGGAGTTCGGAGATTCTGACAGAGCCGTTGGCTCGATCCTTACGGCTAGAGACTCCTACGGGAGCAGACTCGACGATTACGCACTGGTGCCGGAAATGTGAGCTTACTCTAGGAGGTGAGAGCTTCGGCTGGGATCTTATTGTAGCAGTGTCGAGGCCTTACGATGTCATCTTGGGCATGGATTGGCTATCTACGGTCCATGCGCAGATTGACTGTTTTAGGCGCAAGGTGCGATGTGCACGCACCGACGGGAGAAGGTTCACCTTCACCGGCGAGAATGGAGCCTTTGCAGAAAAGGATGGACTTCCGCAGAGGAGAGGACAGCCCATCACTCATCAGTTGGCTAGCCTCATCCTTGGAGCAGTTGACGTACGGAGTCCTGGTTTTCCTACAGTGGTGGATCAGTTTCTGGACGTTTTCCCGACGACGTTCCAGGGATACCTCCTCGCATAGAGGTAGAATTTTATATTGACCTGTACCCTGGGCTTCCTCGATATTGTTCTCCAAGAAGGCGGACGAGAGCTTGCGACTTTGTGTTGACTATAGTCGCCTGAACCAGGTGACGGTGAGGAACAAGTATCCGCTACCGAGGATTGATGACCTCTTTGATCAGCTCAAGGGAGAACGATGGTTCTCGAAGATAGACCTCAGGTCAGCCTATCATCAGCTCAGAGTTAGAGACGAGGACGTGCAGAAGACAACCTTCAGATGTCGGTATGGCCACTATGAGTTCTTGGTTATGCCTTTCGGCATAACCAATGCTCCAGCAGTGTTCATGGCCCACATGAACAGGATCTTTCAGCCATACCTCGATCGATTTGTCATGGTCTTTATCGACGACATTCTGATTTACTCGACGACTGAGGAGGAGCACGCCTACCACTTGCGAGTTGTACTAGACACACTCCGAGAGCACCAGCTTTATGGTAAGCCTTTGAAGTGCCAGTTCTGGATACGTGAGGTCCACTTCTTGGGACACGTTATCTCTAAGGTGGGGGTTGCAGTGGATCCTACGAAGATTGAGGCTGTGTTAGCATGGGATCCACCCAGGAGCGTGACTGAGTTTCGGAGTTTCATAGGACTAGCTGGATACTATCGGAGATTTGTGCCAGACTTCTCTAGAGTTGCGGCAACACTCACAGCTTTGACGAAGAAGGGGAAACCCTTCGTGTGGTCAGACCGATGTCAGCAGAGCTTCCAGGAGTTGAGACAGAGATTGATCAGCGCACCTATCTTGATGTTTCCTGAGGAGGGAGTAGGGTACGTAGTCTACTGCTATGCATCAGGGACCGGACTCGGATGTGTTCTGATGCAGGAGTGGGTAGTGATCGCCTATGGATCACGTCAGTTGAGGCCGCATGAGCAGAACTACGCTACCCATGACCTGGAGTTAGCAGCAGTGGTCTTCGCTCTGAATACATGGCGACATTACCTGATGGGCGAGTGATTAACAATCTTTTCTGATCATCAGAGTCTCAGGTATATCTTCTCGCAGAAGGACCTGAACCTGAGACGTCGGCGATGGCTCGGGTTCCTCCAAGACTATGACTTTGAGATAGTCTATACTCCTGGGAAGGGGAACGTAGTAGCCGATGCCCTCAGCGGGAGGATGAGCATTCAGCTACTTGAGAAGGCGACAGAGCAGCTAGCCTCTTTGCAGATATCCTTCATTGATAGAGATGGAGCAGCCTTCCTTCAGTCTCTCATAGTCACCCCTCCACTACTGCAGTGGGTCAGAGAGGCACAGCGTGAGGACGATGAATGTGAGACACAGCGTGCACAGATATCCTTGGGATAGGAACCTAATGGTTTCTCCCTTGGAGCAGAGCACGACATCCTTTTCAGAGGACGTACCATGGTACCAGTCGCTTTGCGAGAGGAGGTGCTGAGAGAGTTTCACACTTCTCCTTTGGCGGTACATCCTGGAGTGGCAATGATGTACCAGGATCTTAGACGACAGCACTGGTGGCCGGGCATGAAGAAGGCTGTAGCAGAGTTCATTTCTCGATGCCTCACCTGCCAGCAGGTGAAGGAAGAGCATCAGGTACCAGCAGGCTTGGTACAGCCCTTGGAGGTCCCGGAGTGGAAGTGGGATGGGATATCTATGGACTTCGTGACTGGACTTCCACCCACTTCTAGAGGTCACGACCCCATCTGGGTGATTACTGACCGACTCACCAAGTCGGCTCACTTCTTACCTATCAGAGAGAAAGGCTCAGTGGAGAGCTTGGGGCGTCTCTATGTTCGGGAGATTGTGCGGCTCCACGGTGTACCATCATCTATCGTCTCCGATCGAGATGCTCGCTTTACTTCCCGACTTTGGAAGGGGTTACAGGAGGCGTTCGGGATGCAGCTACGTCTGAACACAGCCTTTCACCCTCAGACGGATGGTCAGACGGAGAGGACCATTCAAACTCTCGAGGACATGATCTGCGCATTTGTCATCGACTTTGGTCGTAGCTGGGAGGACCACCTACCCTTGGTGGAGTTTTCGTACAACAATAGCTACCACTCCACCATCGGGATGGCACCGTACGAGGCGTTGTACGGCCGACCTTGTAGATCTCCTTTGTGCTGGATAGACCCTAGGGAGTCAGCACTTGTGGGACCGGAGATGGTCCAGGCCACGACAGAGAAGGTCTAGGTCATCCAGGAGCGGATGAGGACAGCTCAGAGCCGACAGAAGTCATACGCTGACAGGAGGCGGAGGCTACTAGAGTTCGAGGATGGGGACCACGTCTTCTTGCGGGTCTCACCTCGACGTGGTATAAAGAGATTTGGCCGAGGCGGCAAGTTATCTCAGCGCTTCATCGGAGCCTTCCTGGTCCTCAGTAGGATTGGCAAGGTGGCTTATCGCCTGGCTCTACCACCTCAGTTGCACCAGGTGCACGACGACTTCCACGTGTCTCAGCTGAGGAGATACGTGCACGACCCAACTCACATCATTGACCATTGGGAGCTTGAAGTTGAAGATGGGGAGACTTTTACGGAGGTCTTGGTGGAGATAGAGGATCGACAGGAGCGGGTCCTACGTGGGCGATCGATTCCTCTTGTGCGCATCAGATGGCAGCACGGGAACCTCCAGGAGAGCACATGGGAGCGGGAGGCTCATATGCGTGCTCAATACCCTCATTTGTTTCCCTAGTTTTGATGTATCTTTACGGGGACGTAAATCCCTGAGGTGGGAGTAATGTAAAGACCCGTAAAATTCAAGGGAATTTTTTTCTTAATTTTCTTTGGAATTTTACAAGAACGCGGTTTTTAACGGCACCTGATTCCGAGGCCCGGTGTGCCCGGAATAATTTTCCGAAGTTTGGCTCGGGTACGTTCAGTGAACGAACGAGCGGGAATTTCTAACTTTTGATCCGGTGCTCGAAATTGAAATCCGAGGACACCAATGAGCTCGCAGCGCCGATATTCACTTAAGGAGACCTTTTTCGAGGTTGCGTTTTATGCAGAATGAAAGTTAGTTTTGGGAAAAATTGAAAGAAGTTAAATAAAATGTGGAAACACATTTTATTTTTAACTTGTTGGTTAACTCCTCCCAAAGGGAGTTAGGGGTGGGACCCACATCCACTTAAACTCCCTTGATAGGATTAAGTGTTGTGGGGCCCACACGAACCCTAACTCTTCACCCTTTTTTTAAAACTCCCTTTAACTCCTCTTTTAATGAACTTGACAACTTGGGTTATTAAATGGGTTGAGTTGTTTAATTTCAAACCTTTGAATTTCAAATTGGTTTGGTTTTGTAAATAAAATAAGACTTTAGCTTATTTTATTTTGGTTAGAATTTTCTAGCCACCTTGAGAGAATTTGGAGCTTTCTTCTTCTTCTTCCAACTCAACGAAGAACGCGAAGAACGCCGTTCTTCAACGAAGAACCCCTCCGTCGAAGAACTCGGTCCTTCCGCGATGCCGTATCCGTGACGCGGCGTATTTCTTCCACGTCATGTCTTCCGCGACGGTTTCCCACGACGAAATCGCTGTCAAAGAACTTCGAATCCTTGCTTCATGACGTCGACGTCCTTTTACCGCGACGCCGACCACCGCGACGCTCGTCTTCCGCGGGTCGTTGACGATCATCGTTCTTGAAACCGAGGTAGGGGTTTGTTGTTGTTTATTTTTATTTATTCTCATTCTTGGTTCTAGCATGACAATCTTGAGAATAAATGATTATGTGATATCGTCTAACGAGAGGGGGGGGGCACAAACACGGCCGAACACCCCCTCCTTTGTTCTTGAATGTTTCTTTCGGATGAAACGTGATGGCGTGGTGCCGTCGCACCAAGCAGATATCATTCGACAATTATTGCGCATCACCGTCACGCCGCGCCGTGGAAAGATTATCATGAACGCGACACCGTCGCGCCGCGGCCGGAGCGGGGCCACGGCGGAGGGGCGTGGTGCCGTCGCACCACGCCGGACGACAAAGGCCGCGACCGGTTCCGGGCCGCGGCGGGATGTGATGACCGGCGGCCAGCCAGGCAGCTGGTGTCGGATGACGGAAGAGGACCGGCCCTTGCCGGTCCTGTTGAGAAGAAGCCGGCCGGCCAAGTCGGGCCGACCGGAATGGTGAACACCGGGGGAATTAAATTCCCCCGGGCCGCTTCTTTGGCCCCCCCATGAAGGGAGGGGGCCATAGTTACAAAGGGGGGGCAGCGCCCCCCCCCCCCGTTTTCTCGAAGGTAGGCCCCCCACGTGAAGGGGGGGGGGGGCGTTTTTTTCCAAGGCGCGGCATCCAGCCGCGCCGCCAGCTGAGGAAGGGCGGGGACCTTGCCCCCCGCGCGTGGCACCCGAGCGGTGCCCCGGCTGCGCCGCCGGCCGGGCCGGGTCGGACCAGGGTCGGTTCGACTCGGTTCGGGTCGACCCTATTCGGGCCGACCCAGGGGGGGCCGGGCCGGGTCGGCCCGGACCCGGACCCCCTGTTTTCGAATCGACTTCGGTCTTTTGCCCATAACATGAGCTACGGACCTCCGATTGATGAACCGTCAGCGGTAATGAGATCCTTGGATCGAGACAGTCGTTTCGGAATATCGCACTCAAGGTTTCGGAGTACTTTGAGTTCAGCCAGGTTGGTTCGTACACGAAACCAACCGGGCCCTCGGAGCGGAAAAGCTAATATCTTGAGCTACGGACGTCCGATTGACGTGCCGTCAGCTTTGTTGAGTTCCTCTTAGTGAGACGGATCTTTTGGAATACTCCGCCCGAGGTTTGGACGCAGGTGGAGTATGGTCGGGTTGGTTTTGCCTTAAAAACCAACCGGGCCCCTGGGACGAAAAAACCAATAACTCTCCGACCAGGCGTCCGATTGACGCGCAGTCTGTTATGTTGAGTTCCTGTTGGCGATACGGAACTTTTGGATACATCTACTCTGGACTTTGTGAAAGTTGATGTATCAACCTCTCGGCTCGTGGAGCGGACCCTCCCGAACGAGCCTGCTATGTGCGGGAACCCTAGAGCTGGCTGCGACTGCTACTGCTACTGCTACTGTGACTGCGATCACGACAGTACAGAGATCCTTAGTGGATTCGACGACGATGACTGCAACACTCAGTGATCCTACGTGGATCAGTGCTATAGGTCCTGTGTGGGCCCGATCCTGTGTGGGTCCGATCTTGTGTGGGTCTGCGCTCAACGGTCCTGTGTGAACCAGCGCCTACAGGTCCTGTGTGGGCCCGATCCTGTGTGGGTCATTGCGGGGGTTAGTTACCTATCGATCCTTCGTGGGTCCGATGACTTAGATGGATCAGAGATCATCTTTATCATCTTTTGAAGAAGTATACCTGTGTGAGCTGAATCCTGTTGCTTTCCTGTGTGGATTGTGTTGTGCTATTCTGTGTGGATTTCGTTTTGCTTTCCTGTGTGGAATACATATACTTTCCTGTGTGGACTAAGTTGTACTTGGGCTTGGAGGTTGGAGCATATTGGAATTGATGACTTAGGTATATGTATGAGCATATACCTAAGCAATGTCGGTTGTTACTTCGTGTTTGTATCTATCCTTTGTGGATTTTGGGAGACCTTCGGGGGTCTCGGGGTCCCTACTGAGTAGCTTATACTCACCCCTGCACGGGCTATGCCCGCACTACGTTGTGTTGGTTGTAGACGACAGATAGCGTTGATCATGGCTGAGGCTTGCAGAGCAGGATGGTACCTGGAGGTGGACCACTGGGCGGGACGTGTTCGGAGCGGACGGCGGGACCCGAGGAGTAGTGGAGCTATCTGTACCCACCTTTCAGGTGGGATTTCCAGTGGACAGCTCGGTGTAGCAGCTTTTACTTTACAGTTTCTGTTTTCCATTTCGAGTTGTACTTTACTTTCAGTTTGGGTTTGTATACTGGCCCATTTACTTTTCCGCACTTTCAGTTGTACTATGTTTTTACTTAGTGTTTACTTTTCCGCTTGCATACACTGTGGTGTTTGTTTACATTTCAAAGGCAATGCCTTCTGTTTTTACTGGGATTTACGCCTTGGTGCTAGTCGCCAGCCCCTGGCCTATGGAAGGCGGGCTTGGGGTAGTCACGGAACGGGCCCCGAGGGCAGGTCATGATAGGTAAAATTTCATTTAAATGAAAAAGTCCATTTTTAACTACCACTTAGTGGTTTCACTATTTATCCAAAAAATAGAGGTTTTTATGAAAATTACCATAAATTAAGCCTAAGATATATTTGATTTTCCAAATTAAAAAATGATGTCAATTTTCCAAAATTCAAAACACAAAAGTGGAAGAAATTAATTTAAAATTAATCCCGTTTTAAAAAAGATGAGTTTTAAAAGTTAAAACATTGCAAAAAATTCAAATGACTTTACCTATGAATTCAATGTAAAATCAATGCTAATGACATAAATTATATTAAATGGTAAGAATATATTCTATTTATACTTTAAAACCATTTATTATTATAATTTAACCATATAAATTATTACGTTGAAAAAAGTTTTTTTAATTAAAATATAGCGTGTTTTTACTATAAATTAAAATATGAAAGTTATCAGAATAATATGAAAATTTTATCCAAAGTAAATTTTTATATCCTGATTCCAAAAAAGAATTTTATTTCTTCAAATTGAACATATTAACATGTCAAATACTAGATTTAATGTGGGTGCACCATCAAAAGGCGGCAAAACTACATTATATGAAAAATACTTATTTTACCTGAAACAATTATTTTGTTCTCATACCATGTTCTAGAAAATGTGTAAGATTAATAAAAATGATAGAAAATTCAAAATTTAGTTAATACTATTCGTAATAGCTAGTACATAATAATATTATAACCATATATCGTTGTTTAGTGAAACCTGGTATTGCGTACAACACACAATATCAAGGAAGGTCGTGATTGCTTGTAATGTAAGCCATGTCAGAGTTGCGTGTAGTGAAAGACTCCTTTGTTGTTGTGTATAATAGAATCCAATCATATTTCATTAAAAAATTGAATATATATATTTATACACTCAATGTTGCGAACTTGAAATTTTGTGTAACACGATCCAAGAATAGTGTTGTGTATACTGCAAGCTAATACGATGTTGCGTATAGCACAAGATAATCTTGGTGTACCGTACAACATAAGATATGAAAGAAATTGAAATGAATATATCTAATAAAATCTATGGGTGTTATAGTATGGGTTGTAGACCAAGCCTAAATGAAAGAGGGTACACATATAGTAGCCCAATCCAAAAAACAAGAAGGTACGTGGGGTTTAGACCAAGTCTAAAATGAAGAGGGTATACGGGTTATAGACCAAGCCTGAAAACTAGGATGATACATTGGTTTTGGCCCAAGCCTAAAAGAAGTTGGGTACATATGTTTCTAGCATTCCTAGAGTAGGTACATGTGTCGTAGCCAAAGCATAACATGCTATAAAGGTATTTTTACATTTCCCTGACATAAAAGTTTATATTCCTGTATGTATTCCATAAATCATATTTCTTATTCCATATTTATGATTTCATGGATCATGATGTTTATTTCGTTATCATTAATTTCTTATGAACTACCAACCTTTATAGAATAGATCATGTTGATTACCTTTGATATGCATGAAATGATCTCCAAATGTTATGATCATGTTTTCATAATACCATGTTAATGTTTATACTTACAAGTATCTCTTGTTTACCCTTATTGAGCATCTGAGCTCACCCAATTATTATGTTTTGATTCTACAGGTTATGAAGATAGGTTTTAGGTAGAAGTAGTAAAGGTGGAGATATTTATAGCAGATATTTACAATCTATCATGAGGATAGATGATTTTGTTTCCAAGTTTGAAAAGAAACTAAAATATTACGTTCCTCTACAACATATGTCTATAATGTATTGAATATTCATCTAAAAAGATGTAATATTCATATATGTTATGCATGTGTTTCTATAGTTGGTATCAAAGGAATGTTTTAGTCAACCTTTGGAAACTGTGATGTGAAAACCTTAGTGAGATCCCTTAGAATATTTCTAAATATATGTATAGGTATGTATCTAAAGATAGGTTTAATGGTGATTTAACATTTTGTAAAATGTCCTGTAATTTTGGTATAGAATAGGGTGAGTGGTTTCCAAGAAATAAATAAATGTCTGGATATTACAAGTGGATGTCGCTCTGGCAGAGATGTGCCTTGGGGTAACAAATCCAGCAATATATTCCAAGCTTGACTCGGGGTAATATAGTACATGATAACAAGACTTGTTGAACACCTAGTTCAAAACTCCTGGGGGATATTATTTGGTAATTCAAAAACTCTTGATGAACCATTATGATGGATTTGAATATATATTTCTATAAATGGCCTAGGATAAACCTAGGGTGTCATAGATTAAGGATATTGTCTTGATTTAGATATGCTATAAGTAATTCTTGTCATAACTTTGTAGATTTCTTCTATATTAAGAAAACCTTACACTATATTTATGGTTTTAGTCAATTTACGAAACTCAACGGAACTGGATTAATGATGAATGTGATGAAAGATTTTATCATGAGTAGTCAAGTGGGGAGATCATTGCATTGAAAGATGTCATGATCACACCTAATTAGTTTTCATGGATCATTATTAAAAATGATTACCTTAACAAACTCTTGGACTCACCAAGGAAGATAAAGAAGGAGTTTGTTGATAGTTAAGGTAATGGAGGCCATGAAAGTAATAATATTTGGATTCCATTATGTGAAAAATTTGGAAATAATTAGCTATGTAAATGTGTTTGAGGAACATGAATGTGTTTTGATTGTGGAAAATATGGAAATAGAACAAGTTACTACAATGTAAAAATAAAGAGTTAGGTTAATTAAATGGATAGGAAATGTTTCCTCCCTATATATTCCTAGAAGGTTATGTGTTTTAATTATAGAAAAATGGTAATTATGCAACCCAATTTACCAAGAGGAATGTTATTGAAGAGATTCAACAAGGTTGTTGGAGTAATATTTAAATTTTATATTATGATGAGACTACAAATGAAATGTGAAAGGAAAGAGGTATAATTTTAAATGGATTAAGGAAGAATTAATCAAGGTATTTATGTATTTTTATTCAAATGATATGAATGATAAAATATACTAGGATTGTTATATATATCTTTTACACTCATTATTTTCAAGTTTATGATTAATTTTACTTATGGTCTAGTGAAGTGATTTAATTACAAGATGATATTTTGACTAAGGGAAGGTAACCCTCAATATTCTCTATATGATAAGGTAATGGTGTATGGTTAACGATATGAGGGATATGAATAAGAAAATAGGATAGTACATCTTACCATAGAACTATGTAAGGACTTGATTATTGTTGGGTTATACAATCACTGATGAATATTATAGTATTCTTTGATTTAAGGAATAGATCCAATACACATTGGAATGAGGAAGCATGCTTGTTTTCCAAAATTATTTATAGAAATTTAGGTTGTAACAATGTTTTAGGAGAATATATGATTAGCTTATTCACATGTTTGGAATGTGACAACCAAGATCTACATTAATTTAGACAGGGGAATCAAAGCTAATCTAATTTCATGACTCTCGTTATAATGTTTTGGATTTTTCATCTTTGAGAATTGTTATAAGGTTAAATGTTCATGAAAATTTTATGTTAAAATTCAGCGGAAGTATTTATGCACTGAGTCTATGTTGAAAACCTTAAAAGGAAAATCAGTGATAAACATTATTTTAGGTACACTAATATTATATATTATATTAGCATGGTTTTAAAAAATAAAATCATGTGTGTCGGATGACAACCAATCATGTCGAGTAAGGTTGTATGTCTAAAACCCATCACCAAAGGATGATAAGGGTTTCATGCCTACGATTCACCTACATGATATCCTGGTTAATGAATATTTATTTGTAATAAATAAATATTTATGATGAACAATTTGTGTTACTTTTTATTGTTATATATTAATGCATGTTGTTTTTTTAATAGGAAAATTTTTAGACTTTTTATTCTTTTATGGGACATAAGATCCATTAAAAGTGTATTTTAGTGCTCTATACATCAAACTTAATTTCTAGACACTCATTCCATGAGGTAATGTTTTTATTAGAAAATTATGAATGAACAATCCAATATTTAAATTTTGTTTATATAATTTATCAAGAATTACTCAACGTTCTAAAAGTGATACAAAAACATAATGCCCAAAAACCTTTAATTATGTTGAACCAATGGCTTCTGGAATAATCATAGATTTATGAATTTGAGGCCCTAATCATTCCTTTGATCTTTTAATTATTTTTGATTTATGAAATGAATAACTCCCTATGAATATTTTTACTTATTCTCCATGTCCAATCTTTACTCCCAACCTATGTTCTCCCATCTGAAAACCTAGTTATATATTACGTTGGGTAACTGTTATGGTTCCAAATTTCCCTTTTTAATTGAAGTTTCAGTATCCCATTTACGATGTGGGTTTCTATGAATGAAACTTTCAAGTGTTAATCCTTTTATAATTGAGATTAATTTCAAGGAAAAAATTTATTTTAAAGAGGGTAGAATGTAACACACTGTGATTTTGAGAATTATTACTTTTTGAATTAATTTATCATATCAATATATTTTAATTAACATAACACTAGAAATAGTTATTTATATATATAAGTGTATTAAATGAATAATTAAAACATTTCTTTGACACTCAATACCATATTTTATTTCTCTACACGCAGTTCCTACTTGGCTTTCACTAAAAACAACACTGACTTGGCATACGATGCATGAAATAATGAGTTTCTATGAAACATATATATATATATATATATAAACTTAATTAAATGATATAATTATAAACTAACCATTAAACATAGTGTTAGGAATAGTAATAACTACTATCCAAATACTTTTGTTGTTGTTTTATATTAATAAACCGTATTGATAATGAAAGATGAGATTTTTGGTAATGTCCTTTTATATAAAAATAATGTTTCTTGAATGGAACGATTTTAAATAATAAAATTAATTTTATAAAAATTTATATATTCAGTTTAATAAAATAAAAAATATTTTTTGAATTTAGAATTTTTAAATTATCCCTGGTTGAATTTTTGGTATTTTTCTGAGAAACGTTATTTTTTAATGAAAAGTGAGAAATATTGATTTTGGATAAAAACATCATATTTTTCTAATTAATTATTAATGATAAATACTCATATAAATATTTTTTATGTTCACAGTATATAAATATAACACCTATTAATACAATTTAATTCATTATAATAAATTTCACTTTGAAACTGAATATAAAATCTTAACTAACTTTTTAACATTCTCCTACTTAAACCCCCATTATTAATTTTCCCACATATGTGAAGTTATTTTAAAAAATCTCATATAAAAAATTGTATTAAATCTAATATTTTTTTTCTAATAATATCATGTTAATTTTTTACCAAAATGATTAGTAATGGTGATTAAAATTAATCAAAGTAGTTAAGGCCAAATAAAGCTATATTAGGGACTAAAACCAAAAATGAACGGCCCAAACGACCTAGAAATAGATTTAACACCCATTGGATGTCCATATTTCGTTGATAAAGCATTCATTAATGTGTTTTTTTGGTTTGGTAAAACTTTTTTAAGGTAAGAACCTCTGCACACTTAACTTGTTTCTAAGGATTCCATGTGAGTCCTTTCCCTTCACTATAAAAGACCACCACATCTACCCTTTCCTTATACCTATAAAAACATTTAATTTATTCCAATATATACCCATGTAGAATCCCAAATATAGTACCTTAGTCCTTGAATCCCTCATTTTGGTAGAAAAATTTTCAATGAATTCTTTTGGCACAAACCAAAAGGTGTTACCCAACTTAGTGGTAACATCTTCTCTCAAGCTCTTGCCATTTATTTTCATTCTCCACCCATATACACTATTTATTCATTTCTTGTGTGAAAAAAATCTGTATCTTACATATAATTATATGTTTTTATGAAACTTTTCTAGCATTAAATTACACACACATCCATCTAATTTATATTGAACATACTATATTTGTGTACGGTGAACTACTACCTCACAAAATGACGATTTCCCATTTCTCCTTTACCAGTAATCATGGTGGACATAATGAAGAGAACTATATTTATTTATGTAATATATTATATTCATTATTTACTTACGCTTATTTATTCCTTTTACAATGCACATATATTTACATTAAATTTAGTGTCAATATGATAATCTCATTTGAGGAAGTGTGGACTACCGCCCCCTCTAAGCAATGTGATTCGTTCACACACCACCTGGAATGAATTAAGGACATTTTTAATGAATTTATAAGATATATTTGATATATTAATGATACTATAATAATTATATTTATATATATTTTATTTACAAACATTCATCCAATACGATAGTAAAGTCAAAAACAATGCTCACGCGTACGTACAACATACCATCTCCATGAATGGTGTATTTTATTTCATAATCATATATTTTGTAGATTATTTTAATACAAATCAAAATTATATAACGTCTATATATATCATGGTTTACATTCTGGAATCATGATATAATTATACGGACCACTGGTGTAACAAATTAAGACTCATGCGGAGAAGAAAATACATTTTACCCGAAGTGAAACTTTATCGTTTGATCATTAACAGGAAGGTAATATAAGATTATAATACAAAAATATGGTAATATATATAATTTTATTATTCTATAAATTATGTATAATAAACTTATATTTATTATACAGGTAAATTGTACTAATATGGATATATTCAAGACACAATATAAGGGGATTTTATCCCACTTTTAATTTCTTTGAGATACATGTTATTTTTGACACTCCTTCATTTTGGGTGGTGTATATACTAACCACCGTTGTATTTTATGAATATTATAATTAAATTTATTTTTATTATAATGTCCATTTTATGATACTTCTTTCATGGTTTTTATGTTTCAAAAGTTACCAAATCGGTAAAATAGTTTTATCTCAAGTCTCCTTCTTTGAGACTCATGTTTTGTTATGCAGTTAAAATATTTCTTCAATGTGTATATACATCCATTTTATGTGTTATATAATGAATATAAAAATTTTAATGATATTTTATGATTCATGTAATTTTATTTAATACATGGAGAGTTCGATATCATGTTACCAAGTTATAAGAGTTTATTGATACAATCTCTTCACATTCTGATATTTTTTATGTTTATGTTTCATTTAATGAAATATTTTGATCCATCCCTTGAGAACACTCATGAGAATACTTATACTCTATTTTTTAAGATATACTCATGATTTGGTCTATTTTATTTAATCCTTGGTACCTAAGATAATGTTTTTACGTAAAATCTAATTCTATCTCTCCATTCGATCAGAAATCAATTATATTCAAAAACCATGTTTTCAGAGATGTTTTCAAAAAAAATCAGAAATGATTTCAATGGATCATTGAAGAAAATTTTCATAGAAAAATAATTTTAAAAATGTTTCATTGTTTTAAAATATTCCTTTATAAGATTTAAAAATTATTTTCATAGAAAAATGTTTTCAAAATGGTTTTATGTTATAAAAATCATTTTTCAAATAAGAACGAATATTTTCCTCAGGAAAAATTTTGGAAAGATATTTCAAAATTATTTTATATATAATATGACATACATTTAAATTACTCATTCATTTCTAGGAAATTATCTAAATGATCTACTAATATCCTATCTATGAATGGTTTATTCTTAATGTCGGGTTCTTTATGAAACCCATTTCACTTCCAGGGGTTATATGATTTTAAAATAAATTTTTTCCATGGGTTACATATTTATGAAACCCACTTCTTTTCACTAGTTATGATGTGACGAAACTGTAATGAAATATATATATTTTTGATAGTTTATGATGTAATGAAATGTTAATGATGCCCATTTGATTTCATGGGTTATGATTTTATTTTTATAAAACCTATGTATCCTTATGGGTCATGATATTATGAATGTTTTATTATCTTATAGAACATGTATGAATCATTTTATTTTGAGATGGGTGGGACCTATATATCCCTCTTATGCATTGGGTAATGGTATGTTTTATATGATCTTGAAGGGTACACAAGTTGTAGCCCAAGCCTAAAAATAAGAAGGGTGTATGGGCAGTAGCCCAATCTTGAACTGAAAGTGGGTGTTCGAGTTTTATCCCAAGCCTAAATGAAATAGGGTACACTGGTAGAATACCAATCCCTAATACAAGAAGGAACATGGGTTATATCTCGATCCTAAAAGAAATATGTTACACGAGTTGCATCCCAAGCCCAAAAATAATAAGGCACATAGATTCTAGACCAATCATAAAATAATGTTTGTACATGGGTTGTTAGCCTATTCCTGATGTAAGAACATTAGAAATAACCCAATCCTAACATATTATAATGTTATTGGTATGTTTACCTAACCTAAAATTTATATTATTATATTTATACCACAAATTATATGTCTTATTCCTTGGTTTTGATCTCATGACTCATGATGATTATTTATTTATGATTCATGTCTTATAAACTTCCAAGCATTATCTAACAACTCATGTTTATGCACAATTATATGAAAGTTATGATATCATAATGTGACTATCACGTTATTATGGTACTATTTTCATGTTTATGCTTACATGTATCCCTTGTTTACCATTACAGACATATGAGATCACCATTTCTTATGTTTCATTTCACCAGTTTATGAAGAATTATTTTATGTAGAAGAACTATAGGTAAATATTTTTATGGGAGATGTTAAAGATATTTCAGTAGGAAAGAATATTTTGTTTCAATGATTCCAATGAAACTAAACTATTACATTCCTCTAGAATGTATTTTTGTAGTGTAATGAATATTAATCTAAAATATGTTATATACATCTATGTTAATCCTAGGTTGTTGTTGAAAAGAAATGGTTTTGAGACCTATATTTGGAGCTTGTTTGCGTGTCATTATTTTCCATTTACCTTAAGAATATTATACTATCATGGAATGACATATTTTGTTACATTAGTTTGTTAGTAATTCATTATTTTGGGAATTTGTTATGTGATATTTCTGGTATTAAATATTATTTGATGGTAAAGTTTATCATTATTTCCACTATTGATTTACTTGGGAATAGACAGTATAGTATCCCCACAAGATCCATTAGTCCATCCCTGCTAGTTGGAATACTCTAGAATATGTGGATACAGACTTGGTTTTATGTGGATAATCGGCTCAAGGAACTGTATATAGTGGAGCTTGAGCTAATGCATTACACTATTGTATCATAGGTTCTTTACATTCTGATTGCTATAATATTTTGGAAATGTGGACATGAGATTAAGATTTGTTGGTACTTGGTAATGAGCATTCTCTTTGTAGAAGGTAACCCATGTGTAAGGAAAAAAATAGGTACCCAGGGTGGGATTATTATTCATGATGTTTTCTTATTCCAATTGTATGTTATTTCACCATAAGTTATCCAAATGTACTATGATGTTATTATTTTACAACACATTACTCATGGCCCCTCACAGAATGATGTTTTTATGGGAATGAAAAATTTTAGTCACTACATAATATATGTGAAATATAACATTTTTGGAATCATGGAAATATAGATATAGTTTAGTTATTGGATTTTAAAACACATTGGTTTATTTTTCAGTTTTAAATATTTTTTCTCTAATGAATATGGTCAAAGATATTAAACATAAAAGGTTATAAAATTTAAATGTACAAATAATAGTACTGAAATATGATTTTAAAAGGATTTATTTCTCAATTATTGAAAGTAAAATGATTAAAATGTTACTTAAATGAGAATAATTTATGTTGCTGAATGTGAAATGGTTAAAATGGAATATAATAAACGTTTCATGATTGTGTATTCTTAATTTACCATATGTTTATCATTTATGGGGATAGGTGTGGTTGAGGGTAGAATTGGTGTTTTGTTTTTACGTATTGGGATATTGAATATGAGGAAAATTTTCATGATTAGATGTAATTAATATTTTCATTATCTAGGGTAAACTTATGTTTTTGGTTTTTAGAAATGTGGTTTTTATTATAGAGATATTCCACCATTAATGTGTTTACCAGTTGAGTGATACAAGGAAATAACCAATATTTCTCCTCCAGTAGTTAGATGAAGATGCCAATTGCATCTGGGTAATTGAAGGAAAAATAATTTCTGTGGGAACATTGCTCATTTTATGCAATTTATTAAGAGATGCATAGGGAGGTCTATGTATAGAATGTATAAATTGATGAGGGAGTTTTAGCTATAAAACCCATCTACGTGTGTAGGAGAGGGTGGATCTGAGGTAGTTGAGTATTGGATAAAGTACATCAAAGTGGTTCTATACAACTTAGATAATCATCCTAATTTGAGGCTCACATTGGTATTATATACGTTTAAAGTAAATGTGATGTTCTAGAGGGATGATTACCTAAAATGGGATTTGAAAATTTTTTATCCAATGACTCTGAGGTAAGAGATAGATATAGATTTTATATGGATGATTCTTGGCATTATTTGTTTTAGGGATTATACAATATATTTCAATATATTTCAATTATTTTTTCTTGTTTTGGTTGAGGATTTGGGAACAATGCAGAGTCACTTTCTGTATGAAAATTGATGGAAGAAACAACCCAACCAAATGGGGCCCGAGACGCAACCCCCTAAGACCGCCTCCAATAGGAAAGGGGCTAGTGATTAGCTCCGAGTAGGCTATCATAGACATGGTAGGCCTTATCCTAAGGTACCTATATGCATGCACCAACATAAACATCCATTTAATAGTACATAAATATATAAAATTGAAATGAAATGCATGAATACATATATCCCAAATTATAGTAAACATAAGTACAAAAAAGAAAAAATATATGGGCCAACAAACTAAAACTACAAAACTGTACAACCTACTTAGAAGGAGGGATCGTAGCCAAAAGCACCAACCATAAAGCTCCCTAGCCAGGCTCCTATAAAAACCCTGGTACTAATATATGCTTGCTCCGAGTCCTCCTCGGACTCCGTCAAAAGGCCTACGGTTTGTATAAGACACGAGACATGTCTAGCCAAAGTCGGAGTAGGGGTGAGTATAAAGATACTTAGTAGGAACCCCAAAAAACTAAAGGAAAAGCAGGAACTGAAAGGAAAAATTCCACTCATCCTAATCAGAGGGAACCCAAACGAGATAGAAAGTCCATCTCGAGACCATCTAAGGCTAAACATGAATTGTCAGCTCAAACCACAAGTTGTGTCATTAAATATGTGAGAAAACCATAAGGGAACCCCATAAATCAACCAGATATACTCATCTCAGGAACCACGCCTCATGAGGGTCCCACCTCATCACCAGCAATAGGTTCTATTTGAGACTCTTTCTGCAACCACACACTAGGCCGAACACTAGTGACCAACACTAGAAGTCCAACCAACAGTCACATGCACCCTACGTAGTGTCAAAAGTACACAAGTGGAGAGTCACACAACTCACCACTACCCTGTAGTCAAGGGAGTAATAAATCCTAAACCACCCAGTGAATCCTCCTTCGCTCCTGTATGGAGGGTCCTGCACCATAGACCATTGTGGGAGATCTAACCCCAAACCAGAAATCACATGTAACATGTGGAGGGCCCCGCTCCCTGCTGACAATACGAACACAGGTTAGCACTAATCCGCAGGTGTGAACCCATGTCCCGATACAATAGGGGAGTAAAACCATGAGAAACATAAGCCCGCACCCTAACATGGTAGGGGAGCACCATTATAGAAAATGTGATCCCACACCCACAGTAATGGAACCCCACCACAAGAGATGTGGGCCCACACCCACGATATGGGAGAACCAACCTGTAAAATGTGATCCCACACATATAGTCAAGCAGAACCAATGTAAAGATAGAGGACCCCATCCAAGGCATGGTAGGGGAGTACCGACCCTACCATCCAATGCAATACAAGAGCCCGCACCCTGACATAGTAGTGGAGTATTCCAAATGAAATAACATCACAAGGAAACCCACACACAAATCCATTAGGGGAGTGAAAACCTCAAAAGAAACTTCCCAAAGGTAATCCTCCTATGATGAAAATGTGGGGGTCCCACAAGATCTAACAGAGTCCAAAATCACATTCTACCCTAAAAAACACTTTGGATAGGATGTTTACTTTCTAAAAAATAGAAACCCATTGAATAAGTCATATTTCACCAAAAATTCCCAAACCAATCCTTATGGGGAACACATGTCAATTTTGGTTTATGCACCCAAAATTATTATTGAATCCTTTATACTAAATTCAGGGTCACAATGACATAGAGGAGACATCAATCGGATATCAGACACTAAAAATATGTTTGATACAAGATTCTATAAATAATAAATATAATTATATTATTATTATTATTATTGGAAATTTCATCTCACCGAGCCCCATCCCTGGAAAATTAAATTCCAAAAGTGATTTAAAAATGTCTGTCTTGATGACAGGAATGATTTTCCATAGACAACATGTAAATTGGATGCCTAGTTCAAAAGATATGGGCGTTTGATGGCTTCCCCATTCCTAAGTCCCAATTCATAATAGATTGTTTTAGTTGGGTGGTTTAGGGGTACGCCATTTGATAGTTGGGATCATTAATTTTAGTGTTTTAATAGGGGAATTTGAAGATAAAGTAGGTAGATAAAAGGATTATATTATATGGGTAGTGACCAGGTGCTATTCTATTAGTTCTATAGAATGGGACACATGTGCATTTAGTGTCCCAAACCACCATTTGAGTGATGAGCATGTAGAATGTACAAAATTACTATCAGAACCTAAAAAAGGTGGGGTGTGATGGAGTATGAAGACCAATGAAATGTGTATCAAGTATGTATACTACCCTATACTTAGATGGATGTTGGATTTCCATCGTCCGTAATGGTTGTGGAGGTGGATGTTGTACTTCAAGATAATATTGTCCATATTATCATAGAAGTGTAGAACCATGAACTCTATCTAGAGGATCATCTTGAGAGGAAGCTCAACATCATGATGTTCATACTACACCTAGTGGTTGTGATTCTAGACCATTGATAATTGGAGGTATGATTCTTTTATATTGCAATAATTCATGTTCTTTATTTGACATAGGGGGCTCAAATTATTCTATATCATCTAATTTTTAGAAAGTATTTTGTCTTTTAGTAGAATATATGTTTGGGTTTTTTGATAACCACATCATTAGGATTACGATCCAAATGTATCCATATATTTAATGAGTGTTCCCTTGAGGATGGTGGGTACAATCTCCTTTTGGAAATTTTCCTGCACGAGATGTCATATTTTGACATAATACTCAGTATGAAATGTTTGATAACATTCCAAGATAAAAGTGATTGTTAATGATATAGAGTGAGTTGATCATCTCTTGAAGTTTAAACTTATGTCCATCATGAAAAATGGAATATATTTGTAGGCCAATTTGAGTCAGTTTTTCTGAAACATGGTTAGATCAAAACCTATGATGCATACCTTTTTCTCGATGATGTGGTTGGTGATAATAATTTCTTTTCGCCCATGGTGGAGATGATTCATGATTTTTACTAAGGAATTCTCAAGGATTCCACTTGAGATATATCTAGAGTTCTCAATTGAGATAATGTTAGGAGTTGAGATGGATTCTATTATGTAATATAGGATGGGACCAGAATAGATTTATGAACAAAAACCACTGTTGGATGAATTAGAGAATAAATGGTTTATTGATTTGAGTCGGTCACCATAGGTATCACATCTTTTGTATTTTAGGAAGGATTATGGGTTATTGTGGTCTTGTGTCAATTATTAAAAGTTGAATTAGATTACACTTAAGAATTGATATCCACTTTTATATGTTGAATACCTTTTTACTAGATATATGATTATTGTGATTATTCCAAAATTGATCTCAGATCATGGTACTATTAACTAAGGGTGATAATTTTTTATACACTATGGGAAAATTTCAAAATAATGTATGGTTCATATGAGTTCATCATTATACCTTTTAGATTGAAGAAGTAAATAAATATGTTTATAACTTATTATAAATGAATCTTTCTCATATACATGGATCAGTTTATGGTTGTTTTTATATATGACATATTATTGTACTCTAAAATGAATGATTATCAAGAAACATATCATGAAATCATATTGAGTACACTAAGATACCACCAGATATATTCCATGCAATCAAAGATTCATTTATAGATCAACAAGAAACATTTCATGGTTCACATCATCTCAGAGGAATGTGTGATAGTGGACCTATAGAAGGTTCATGACAATATATCATGGGAGATTACCATGAATATTTTAATATTAGAATATTTTTGGGTTTGGAGAGTTATTATTTAAGGTTTATCAATGAATTTTGTTTCATGAAAGTGAATATTGTTGGATTAACACAGATGAGTACATGGTTTTAGTGGTAAGAAACATGTGATAATTCATTTCATGAGATGAAATTTTTAACCACTACACTGATCATGATATTACTGAATTTGAGTATGAAGTATACATTATATTGTGACGTATCTAAGATTTTACAAAGGGGGATTTTTGTTGTTGGGATATCGAGTTGTGGTGTACTAATCATTGAAGTTGATCACACATGAGTTGAACTAACTTATAAATGACATTTAATTTGAATTTGTGGTTAATTCCTTGAAATTTTGTATCGAATTTTCTCTTTTGATAACATGTTTTTTGTTTATAATGACCATAAAATCCTTATTTACATATTTTTGAAGTGTGATTTGAACATTAAACAAAGTAAATGGGTTGAATAGATACATTATTTTGATGTTGAGTCATTTTGTATATAAATTAAAGGAAACATCATTTCAGGCATCTTATGTAGAATGGTGTAGACTGAACTAGTTCAAGAATTTATCATTAAGTGCATGGTGATGTATTTGTTTTCTAAGATGAATTTATGTGTTCATGAGGAGGATAATATGATTACAATGGCTTCCACATATATTGACTCAACTCTTTTAAACTATGTTAAGAGGAGGAAATATGAGGATTTTGAATATATAGAATTGAGAGATAGTTTTCATGGAGGGGATCCAAAATCTGATTGGACTATTGATACAGATTATATTATTCATGTTTGTGGTTGTGTTTTTGTTTCGACCATTATGCAGAAATAGATGATGTTTATTTTTCATGCTTCTAATTGGGATGTCCAACCAGATTTGATGAAAATGTACCAGGATCATCATAGATCGTATTGCTGGATGGGAATGAAAAACTAGATATTAGGTTTTATTGCATGAAGGTACACATGTTTGTAAGGGTGGTTAGTGAAAAAATGACCTAGTGGATTGCTATAGTTTTTTCCCAACCATGAATGGAAGTGAGATGATGTAACCATGTATTTTTTGGTAGTACTCTTAATGAATCAACTGAAGAATGTCACAATTTATCTAATTGTGGATCAGTTGAATAATATAACTCATTTCATTTCTATTACACAGGTTTTCACATTGAACCATTTGGGTGAATTGTATGTCTAGGAGGTAGTATAATGTCCTGGATTTTCATAGAGTATAATTTTATATCATGATCTACATTTTACTTCAGGATTCTGGATATAGTTGTAGAAGGAACTAGGTAGTCATGTATTGATCAATATTTTTTTTACACATAGAATGAAGGATAATTAGAATATTGTATTCATGTTATAGAGAATATGTTTAGGGAGTATGTTCTAGACATTGGAGGATCATTGGAGAAACAATTTTATGCCATTTAGTTATAATATAACCATAGTTTTCAAGAAACTATTCAGATGGAACCATACAAGGAACTATTTGGTTGTCCATGTAGATATCCATTATGTTGGATTGATGTAGGAGAATCCAAGTTTGTGGGACCCAGTCTCAAGAAGGAGACATCAAATATAGTTTAGCTGATTAAAAATAATGTGGACATGAATCAGAGAAGATAGAAGTCAAAAAATGAACGACGTTATTGACATATTGAGATTATGGTGGGTTACCTTTTTAGTTGTTACATATTTATTATTATAACACTGAACATTCTCACGTGATTGATTTTGATGTGGTGGATCTTGGGACTTATGTTTCCTTTAAGAAGTATTTGTTTCATACTTTTAATTGTAGGTAGAATGTTTTTTAGGGGGTAGGACTATGTTGTCAAAATGCGGTAACATTCAAGAGAAAACATGGGAAAGGGGGGAAAATATGTACGCAAAGTGGCCCCACCATTGTTACATTGGTTTCTTATCGATGCTTGGTAACACAACTCGAGGATAAGATGTTATATAGTGTAGAGGTTGTAATATCTAAAACTTTTGAGGAAGTATTTCCTTTTTAAAGTTTTTTCAAAAACAATAATAAGGGTTAATGAATTTTTCCACAAGTATATGATGGGTCTTGAGGGTTCATGGAGGGTTCATGACATGAAAAATAGAGGAATGATGTCATACTATGTAGGGAACATGGTTTGGGCATCCTTAGTACTGACCATTCACCATAATCGTTCATCTTTTTAGGTATTAACTTACGACATATTCTTTTTAAATATATTGATTATATATAGGGAACATGGTTGGTGATGTAGTGTATTCATTTATTATTCAAATATCTTGTTTCTAGGTGATTAAATTATAACATATTCTGTTTAAGGTACTATGAATGGATAGGGATTATTTCACAAGTGGACGAGATTATTTCAGTATAAATATGACATGCATGTTATTATACTGATATGGATTAAGGGTATAAATTTTATATAATTCTGAATCCAATTTTATTCATGTTTTATATATAACTATATTATTATATTTTGATGATTGAAGAGGATCCATTAAAAATAATTAAGAGGTTAAAGCTAATAAGTCGACGTTTGTTTACGTATGAATTGTTTCAAGGAAGAAGGTTTTATGAATTGAATATTTTATTAGTTTCAATGTTTAAGAGAACACATATTCTTTATGTTGGAGTCAAAAAAGGTTAATATTGGAAAATAACAACATTATATAATCTGATTTTATGTGAAATGAGGTCAAGTTAGAGGGGAAAGTAGATAGATAAATATTATGATTGATGGTAGCTATTTCAAAATATCATAGGACATGATGAATTATACGGAGAAGAGAAAATGGACTAGTTCTACTATTATAGAATATCATGAGAAATGATGACTCTTTTAAAAAAAAATTTGTAGAGATATTACTATGAATCAAATCATCAAAATTATATACATGATAAAAATGTTATTGAAGAAGAAAAAAAGAAGTTATCATGATGATATTTTTAAAACTATGGTAGAAGATTATATCTATATAGTTTAGTGGAACCTTTTTTCCCTCATAGGTTCATCTTTAGGAACACACAATTATTTTTTAACTACTTTTTTATGTTGGTTTTAATAAATATATATGATTCATCCCAAAAATAACTATTTTGGTGAGTTATAGTATGTTGGGCCCGACATAGGGTTCAAGGTTATTCTCCTTCCCCTTATTTTTTTTATTAAAAATTAGTTTTTACTTTCAAGTTAGATAAAAACCACTATATATAGAGGATGTAAATATCTACATTGAAAAGAATATTTTCAATATATATATGTTGGGTTATTTTGATGGTAATGCATATCTTTCATGCATACATACCATGTATGAGGTGTGATATTAACATCCAATCACCCTAAAAAGTGCATTGTTAAAAGAAATGGTTTTAAATATATAAAATATATTGAGATATAGGGACAACACATAATATATTTTAACCTATCCTATTGTCTACAACACATTGATTTTGGAAAAATATAAATCCACCATCAAATAATTTTTTTCAATTTAAATAAATAAATATATTTATATTATGATTTTAAATTTAAATATAAACTGTTTTTTTGAATTATTAGTTAATGAAAAAAAATCAATAAGTATTTTTGGGGAATTAGTGTTTTCTTTCAGTAATACATGAAGATGGTTATAAATATCTAATGTAATTGTATAATCATTTTCAATTTTATGTATCATTATTACCTTATAAATTCATCAATTCAATAATATGAATAAATTCATTAATTAGAAATTCTGGTGATAAAATACTTTCAACTATCCAAATAATATTTCACTATCCAACATGAATTTATTTCATAAACATGTCAAAAATATCTATACTACAATGAAGCATGATATTTAATTTTTAATTATTTTTATGAATTTTTTGAAAAATTTATTTTCATCAAATTCATGTTTTATTACATGATTTTATGGAAAAACATCATATTTTATAAGTAATTTATAAATATTTGTGTCCCCAATATTTTAAAAAATTATAATCATATAATATATTATTATGTAATATATTAGGGTCACACTATATCGTGTAAAAATTATCTTCAATTAATTATATATATATTTGGTTTCTAATATTCCATTGCTTTTAGGGAGATATAAGATAATAATGAATGATATATTTAATAGAAAAAAATTAATGGAATGTGAAGATAATCCAATAAAACATAAAGAAATAAATACCTCTTTTTATATTTTTCCTAAACTAAAGGCTCTAATTGTGTTTATTACATGCCTTTTTGGATTTTTGTTCCTTTTAAAATATATTATGACAATCGATAAATATTTATATATATATTTCATGAGAATTTGAATAGGTGTTGATAATAGATCATTAAAAAATGATAACTATACATAATTATTTTTGAAAAAAATTGAGAAATAGTTTTTTTGAAAGATAATATATGAGAGTTAATGAGTTAATTCATATGGGAAAATATTAATGTTTCCTATTTTTATAAATTATTATTATTTGTGTTTTTAGATGAATTTATAAGTTTGAAGGATTTAATTTGAATTAAAAAAATAGTTATGTAAGAAACCTTATCCTCTAAAAGGGTGCATTTTTTTAAAGTAATTAATTCATTTTTTCAAATTTTATCAATAATCCTAATAATATTGAATTTCAATGTATAACGTGATGTATTCTAGTGCGAATGTTTTCCACTTTGTAATAGACCATGAATATGATTAGTCATTCATATTGGGAATTTACTATTTCCCAGTATATATTTTATCCACATATTCAACTATTTCTTATTTATTATAATAGATTATATTGAAAACATTTATTTCTAAAATATAAATAATTAAAACAATCACCCATTTGTATACTAATGGACAGAAATGTAATTGAAATAAAGTGTAATTTGCAACACACGTAATATTCATTATTGTTTCTTTTTTATTTATTTATTTTTAATAATGATGTAAAAATTAATATAAATATCAATTTAACATCAATTAATTAATTTTATATATAAATTTTAAGGCTAAATGGATATATTTTCAATCACACACATTGGGATGGAATTTACAAAGCAAATGGGAGATAGAGAAACAATGTTTTTACATGATATTTATAAACCTAATTTTATCTTGCATTAGTGATTTTCAATATAATTATGTTTCGTAGCCTTATTTAATCATTTTGTATCAATGTTAATAAAAAATTCTCTAATTAATTTTCATCATGGAATGGGATTTCATATATTATAATGAACATCCATTAACCTATACGAGTTTCAATTGAATGTCAAACATTTCATAGTATATCTCAATATTTTTTTAACTCCCATGATACATCATCACTTGATATATAATCTATATATAATAAATTTAATGTGGTGATTAAAATTAATAAGGAAATTTTACATATATATATATATACTATATTATGGAAAATTATACAATTTTATTGAACAAAAATTTTATTTTATGGTTTAAATTTAAAAATAATATAAAATATTATATATTGGTGGGAATAATTTTATCAATATGATACTTAAAAAAAATTGACATCTTTCAGAACTCCTATTATATCTCATAATATGTATCATGTTATGAATCTATAACAAACAAACATTAATATAAACTTTTCAGGATACTGTAAATTAAAAGGCACAATAATATCTTCATTGTGGCCCATAATTTTGACAATATTATAGTATGAGATATGTTTCAAATAAAGATATAAAATTATTAAATATGATAATATGGGCAGGTTATTTTTATTTATTCCATATAAGAAATAATTTTCATTAATTAAAAATAAAATAATGATGAATTCTATTTAATGTCACCCTTTTATTTATGTTTTAATTAATGTAATGATAATTAGTGTAAATAAAGTGAATGTTACAGTGTTTAAAAATTTCTAGTAGAATGGTAAACATCTATGAAATTTTAAAACTAAAATATCCTTCATTAATTAGTAATATTTATAATGTAAGCTCTATGGATTTATCTCATTATACATAAACAGTTTTATAAGTAATACATGTCAGTGATCCCTTACACCATTTGTAAATTTATTAAGAAGAGTAATATAATACATTTATAATACAATGAAATTCATTCAAATGTGTAAGGATATTTTCTCTATGGTGTATTATATTTTGAGGAAAGGAATCATTGGTTAGCTACAAAAAATTATTATGACTTTTACAGAATCATTATATAGTAGACATATAGTATATATATATATATATTAATATTCATTATTCATATTTTATTACATTATGTAACAGGTTCTTTTGAATTTTTATTTTTATTTTAATTATTATAAACATATTATAAGTCCTTAAAGATTATAAATTCTATCAGAAAATTGATAATGGTTTACTTATTCCTTTGGGCTATCATACATGAATGAAGAACAATGAAAATAATTCCACCTGAGAGTTTAATCATTGAAATAAATAGTTTCCCAGCACAAAGTGAATGGAAATATGTGTAAACTGATATATTTATGTGGATTATAGGATAATATTATTCATAATAGGGATATTACCACCCCAATATAAAATTAAATATTTCCATAATCAATGTATGAATGAATAAAATAAAAAAATATTGTTCTTAATTTGTTTTCAAGAACATGTTTATTCAATATAGTGATTAAAATTTATAATGAATATAAATATTTTGTGGATGAATTTTAGTTGGTTGAATCAACCTTCAAAACTAATTATGAATTGTATACACTCCACATTATATGTCATATATAGAGATATTATATGAAATTTTTTTGTGGCATGTTTATCGTATAGTTATATTTGATATTATACTTTTAAATGTGTTTGGTTCACAGATTATAATAACATATTTTAATAGGATATGTGATAACATTTCCCATGGAAATAGATGTGAAATAATTTTAAAATTGAAAATAATAATGATATAATTCATTTATAATGTAAAAATATCACATGATACTATGTAATTCTAATACTTATTACTTAATAGTAAAATGATAAAAATCACACTTCATGGAAAAGGTTCTGTGAAAATAATATTCTTTTATAGAAGCAGGTGATATAAAACTTGTCTGTATCATAGGTAATGATATGGTATAATTGCTGTAAATGATACTTAAATAAATAAATTTTTTTTTTAATTTTTTTCTAAAAATTAAATAATATTTTTTATTTTTTATTTAATTTTATAAATATATAAAAAGAAGAGTTTTTATATTATTTTGTTTTTAAATTTTAAATTATTAAAATATTTTTTATAAATAATATTTTGTGAATTTATAAATTTTAATGTTATTTATAATGTTATATTATATTATTTTATTCTAAAACTAATGAAATACATTTTTGTAGTTCAATTGTTTGAAATTATAATAATTATAAATAAATGTTTTAGTTAAAAATAAATAATAAATTAAAATTTTATTGGATGAATGATCTATGGATATTAATAATTGTTTTTATACAACTAACATTCCAGGAAGTTGGGTATTTACATTAGAATAATGGGTAACAATTACCTTTAATAAAATATGTTCTATTTAGTAATATTTTGGTATCATATAATTTTAATATATTATTTGAATAGAGTTTTATATATCATACACATATGATGATTATGGATTAGTATTGAATATTATTGATTAATTAAAATATTTTTTGTTTGACATGGATGGTGAAATGAATGGGATTAATTTTTAGTTCAATTATCACAGAAGGATAGTAACATGATTGGGGTGAATTCAGCTACAAATATATTAAAAATGTCATTTATTATTTTGCAACAACAAATATTGTTCCCCTTATTTTTGGAAAAACAATTTAATGAACTATTTATTTCATTAAAATTAATATTTTATGTAAAAATTGTATAATAATCACTTAAACATAATGATTATACATTATTAACCCATGTGAGATACATCAAATGAGAATACAACTAATACATTACTACTATACCAAGATTCATTAATCCCTATTATTAAGACAAGGATTATGAAAATACCAATAAATGATAATTATCACAAACTAGTTAAAATGGTTTTGGGATAGTACATTTTTATATTATTGAAAATCCCATGTACTCAGTCTCTCCACATTATTTCATAGAGGATATTAAAATTTTTATAGATGTTACAGACTTTTCTAGATTAGTATATAAAACAAATATATATTTCACCTGTAAAGAATTTTATTTTATCTATTTAAATACACTAAACTATATATGTATTCAAAAGATATATTGAAATAAATATAATAAAAGATTGATATTGTTATATTTTTTGAACAAGAAAATTAAAAAGCCTAATCTTATCTACACCATTTAAAGGAAGATAATCAAAATTAAAAAAAAATACAATGACGTTTTATTTTCCAAGAAAAGATGATTTTAAAATAAATTTATTTTATTTACAGAAGTAATTTTCAATTATTTAAAAAATTGTTTTCTATATCCATTATTTTTTGTTACAATCACACTATCTCTATCATTATTCCACACTAAATATATCAATGGTGTTAATGTCTAATAAATTTTTTATTTTATATATAAACATTGGAAAAAAATCCTAACTACACATATAATTGTTCAAGTATACCCCCCTTCAATAAGTAAACATTATCATCCAATTTGAATATAAACTAGTGATAATTAAATATTATAAGTATAATAGTTGAACTAGATTTTTTTTCAAATTCATCCCTTATATCTAACCATTAATTTTTTTAATCATTCATTTAAAATCCAATAGCCACCATTCAAAAAACTATTCAAATCGTGCATGATTTTAATTATTATCATCCAATAAAATATATCCATGAAAAACCCAATTTAAATTAGGAATTTTTTCAACCAACCCTTATATAAGATCGCTACTACACATCTGACTTACTTGAGAATTATAAATATTAATTCATTCATTTGAAATATCACATTTATTTATTCAACCATAATATACCCACATTAAAAAAATTTCATATATGAAACAAAACATTAATATAATTAACTTTAATGTGGATTATTGTAACAGAATGACTGTCATTCATGAAAATTTTTACACACATTCATCAACTCTATATCTAATTTTTTTCCACGAAATAATAAATAAATTTTTTTCTATATCAACATAGTTATATGGTATCTTTATTTTCAAGATAAATTGTGGAACTACAATAATAATTACTATGTTGCTTTCAAAATTCAATATATTTACATATGAATATTCAAAATATTTTTTAAAAATAAAAAATAATAATTAAAAAATTCTTCGGCACCTATAAAAAAATAGAACACCTTAATTAATGATTTAATAAATCAAAATAATTATTTAAGTTGTTAGATAAAAGAAAAACATCATTAAACCTCTTTTAAATTTTCTCTTTGACCCAGTACTATCATGTTCCTTTTCCATATCAATATTAATTTTCTTTTTTTAACATCATGTTACTATTTTTAGGTATTATTAAACCCATCTTCTTATCATTCCATGGTTGGGTTTTATTTGGGGTTCCTTTAATAGATATTTTGAGAATTTTGGAGGCTTCACTACATGTGCATACATGGTGCATGGTCAGTCAAAAATGTGTTCCCTCTCAGAGTAAATAGTGAATCCAAAGGTAGTGGGATTTTGAATGGTTGTAACATGGTTAGTTATATTGTGTGAACACTAAGGGGGGGAAATCAACCTATTTAAAACATGCATACAATTAGTCTCCACGGTTTGTAAAACCATGCTGCTCTTCCTAGGAAATCATATGTACGACTTTTTAATTAATATATTTTTCTATTAAAAAAAATGAACCCTCGTTTTAGGTCCCTAACAGACTAAAAGCACCCATAACCAATTTCTCCATTACTTGGTGCTCCCAAGTAGAGTTTTTATACCCTCAGATCCTCCCAAATGCGATTCAAATCTTGAAGAAATCCATTTGATCAACTCCCAGTTAGTTGTCTCTTCTCATTCTAACTCTCCCATGACCTATAATCTCTTCCATAGGGTTCCATGAATCCCCATGTTGATATATGGATCTAATTCACACTATTTTGGATCTAAAACATGCTTTTATTAATAAATAATTTCTTCTATCAATCTCCATTCTAGTTTTTCATGTGTTTCTAGTGATTTTAGATCTCGTGATCCCAAGGTAGGTCATTCCTTCATGAAAACCAATTTATGTTAACTAGAAAATTATATAAATAATTGAAATTATTTTAATGAAATAGAATTTCTTTATTTTAATTAAATTTCATTTCATTTTTGTTTTGGAAAACACAACTCCAATGAATTGGGGTTTCAAAATGGGGGTTTTGGTGTGAAATTGAAAAAATACATATCCCATTGAATTGGGGTGTGCTTATGAAAATTTAGTAAATTTAAATTGTGGATTTGATTGAAATTATTTCATTTATGTTTTTGAAATTTTAATTTTGAAATAGAATTTATGGTAAAAGTTTTAAAAACACCAATTCCATTGAATTTGGGGTTTATTGCGAAATTCATGGAATATTATGAAAAATTAAATTGATGAAGTTAATTTGTAACAGTGGATTGTGAAATTTAATTGTGAATTTATTTAAAGTTATTATATTGTGAAAATAGATTATCATAGTTTTGATATGATTTTTTGTGTTAAATAATGGAAAATGCATTTATAATAAAAAATCATTTTATGGGATAAAATGGAAAAATTTTCATATTTGAAATAGAGATTGGAATTAATTTTATTTTAAGGATGCTTGATATAAATATCCCATATTGTTTTTTTTAACTGGATAATATTCAATACATTAGTAGTAAGTGAGTTATTTGGATGACACATTATTCTTTACAATGGTCCAAAACATTAGTGGAACACATAAAATCCCTTAAGTGAAAGTGATGAGTCCAATATAACCCTAGTTTAGTGGTATATATATACATATTGTTGTGTCACCTTGAGTGCAGAGTCCCTATATCTTAGAACTAGTGTGCCTTCTTAGGTATATGAACATGACGCCTGCTTGTTTATATTTCAAATGAATAAATTACATTGATCTAAACTAATTTACATGGATTCTAATTTATATAATTTTTTTATATCAATGTGTTTGTTTAATCCATTTTAGAAAGGATCCATTATTTTAGAAATTTTCAATCAATTTAAATTAAAATACATTGTTTAAAATATTTCCATATTTTGAAGTGTAATGCATGAATTGTTTTAATTATGATTTTTAAATGAAAAACCAGTTTATACTAAATTCAAAACTCTATTTGGATAATTTAATGTTGGTGTCTGTTATGGAATCAGTGGTGGGAACCTAATATGATTTTTACCTCACACCGTACCTGTGGATTCGGGTGCTTGTATATTATCTACATCTAGGTTCGAGTAGGGGTAAATACCCACTTGGATGTGGTTCTATATGCTGACCCATGGACATTATGTATTGCATCCTTCAAGACATGGGTAGTTTTTCTTGTTTTCTATTACATAGTTATAGTATTGTAAGTTGTTAATACTATTTTAATTTTGGTACACAACTTCTAGTGGAGTTTATTTTGTATTCATGATTTTGTGTTTTTTTACATTCGTAGTGTTTGTGGAATAATAATAACCACTCTCATTTCGTTTGATGCTAGTTAATAGTTTCCAACCAATGGGAAATAGGATAACCAATTTAGAAATGTCAAGGATGGATCAATTATTGGATTACTAGAGTACTTGGGATGGTTCACGACAATGTGGTATCAATAGCCTAAGTTGAGGTTTTTTCCTGAAGTCAGTATGCATTTATGTAATCTTTTCAGGACATAAAAGGTAGTTTTGATTGAGTTCTTGTGAATATATCACAACAATGATCCTTAATTCACTAGCAGTGGTTATAGAAAGACATGTTGAGTATTAGATCTATTCATTTACATGGTTTTTATTTGGGTATATTGAAATCCAAATCTTTTTTGTCTATCTGTCGAGATTAATTTCTTTGCTGCACTATTTTAGTGTTAATATGATATCTTCCTTATTGTATGCTACTATTTTATAGAATCATGCCATTGAGAATATGTGAGAATTAGATCACAGTGGAATATTAGGCTAATCCTCATTTAGATAATCGTCTTATAGACCCAAATATGGTTGAGGTGACAGTGCACTATGTTTATTCCTTGGGATAACCACAACATCTAGTTCTAGTCATGGCTCCAACCATGGAACCTTATAGGGATGTTCTGAATATTTTTTATCAATATTTCCTTAACAATAATCCATCATTATTCAAAGGCTCAAATGATACTCAAGATTTAGAGGAGTATTATAGCAGAGTCGATCATTTTTTGGATTCTTGGACACACCTGATGAAATAAATATGACGTGTTCCACCTTCATGCTGGAAGGAATCAGTAAGAGATGGTGGGACACGATGGTGAAAAAAATATAAAATGAGGTATTATAGTATAAATACATCAAGGTTCATTTCACTGACTATTTCTATCCCTACTAAATGATGTTGTCCAAATCTATTGTGTTTTATAAACTCGAGTAGATCTACATGACCATTATAGATAATGAAATCTATTTTACTGAGATCATGGAGTTTCCACATGAAATTGTATCAAATTAGAAGATGAAGGCTCGACAGTTCAAGTTAGAAATTTTACTGAATATTCATTCTCATGTTTTCTTTTTGAATTTGCATTCTTATACTGATTTACTAGATATATTACAGATGGACGAGAACGACCTGGCAGACATGTCAGGGTTATTGGGAGATTCTTTTTATCCTTAAGGAAGTTTGCATTCCTCTAAGGTAAAGTGGAAGTGTTAGGATTCCCATGGTGGTTCTCAGTAACAGTATTATTATAAACATCATATATTTCCTAGAATTGGTTCTTTAGTATATTACCAGTGTGGGAGGTCGGGACATTAAAAGAGGGTTTGGACTGAGGCACCCATGAATTGTGGCCCATGAGGATGCTTAGGTTACTTTTTAGACACTATTCAATGTTTATTATACCCCTCATAGTGGCCTGTGATCAATAGAACCTTTTAAAACTACAAAAAATAAGATGCTTCATGTGAAAAAGGGTTCCTTCCATAGAAATTTTGAATGACACTTAATCATGAAAGTCAAGAGTCTCTAAAGGAAGTTGATATGGGTGTATCGATTGTGACATGTACGATTACTATATATTCATCATTACTAACTACTCTATTCGACATTGGTGCATCTCATCTATTTATTTAATTTGGTATTGTTAGTATGCTAAATATTCTTATAAATATTTCATCTTATGTAATGGATACTACTAAATCTATTTGAATGAATAGAGAGATAATTCTATATAGTCCCACTTGTTTTTATCCCTATTAGATATTTTCCTTTATTGGAGTTTTTTGGTTATCACAATAAATCCTATTGACATCAAATTCGGGTTGTATTTGATCATTTCCAATGAATCCCACATTGGTTGTTATCTTCGATAATTATCCTTCACTACATATGATGGTTTGTGTCACGTATTTCAAGGGAAATGTGAACCAATGTCAAACAGAGCTTGACCATCCTATCCAGAGTTAAAGAAAGTGACATATATTTTTTCTTTTTATCTAGACTGGGAATATTTTAGAGGTGATATAACTCCATTGTTCTTCAAGTTTACTGATGTGTTTCCTTATCGTGCCTCAGTTGTTTCACCAGTAAGGGAGGTAGAGACTTCCATTGACTTACTTCCTAGTAATCAACTAGTTTATAATTGTTATTATTGAATGAAACCAATGGAAATTAAGGATATTAAGTCCCATTAAGATGATATTTTAGATCAAGTATTTATATGCCCAAGTGTTTCACCTTAGGTGGTACCAGTTCTCTTTTCTAAGAAAGATGACGGTTCACATCACCTCTAGTTTGATTGCTAAAATCTAAATCGAGTAATAATGAAGAAAAAATATCTATTACCATGGATTGATGATCTAGTTGATCATTTGAAAG
Source organism: Viscum album (assembly GCA_963277665.1). Classification (NCBI taxonomy): domain Eukaryota; kingdom Viridiplantae; phylum Streptophyta; class Magnoliopsida; order Santalales; family Viscaceae; genus Viscum; species Viscum album. The sequence goes on from OY728136.1 coordinate 878,705,294, forward strand.
GGGAAAAGTGGTTCTAGAATATTTTACTTCATTCTATGTAACATTAATTGAGGATTAATGAATCTAACATTTAGAAAATCACCATTCATAGTAGGTACATACATTATGAGTATATTGTTATGCCCTTTACTCTAACCAATGTTCATGAAGTTTTCACAAATTTTTTGAACATGATTTTCAATGAGTATATTCATAACTTCATGGTATACTTTGTAGAGGATATCCTCATTTACTCTATGTATAATAAGGATCATGTGCATTGTCTGAGAAAAATTTAGTGTTTGATGATAAATTATCAACTTTATGCCAAGGATTCAAAATTTGATTTCTGGATTTGGGAGGTGTTGTTCTTGGGAAACATGGTGTCAGAACAAGGAATAACAATTGATCCATAAAATGTAAAGGATGTTATGATTTTGGAGAAACTCTGAAATTTCTTCGAGATCCAGACCTTCTTTGATGTAGATGGATATTATATCTAGTTCATGATGGAATTATTGATGTCTTATTCTCTAATGAATTCAATTACTCAGAAGGGAGTAAATTTTTATTGTAATGTGAAATATCATAATTCGTTTGTTGAGATGAAACGTATTTTTATTTATGAGTCGGTGTTGACCCTTCTAGAGGATGCATAAGGCTATATGATCTTTTTCAATGCATTATGTTTAGGATTGGGATATGTCCTCAAACAACTTAATCATTTTGTTTCTTATGGATCAAATTATCTTTGGACATAAAAGTTGAATCATTTTACCGATGACATTGAACATTCATGTGTGATTCACAAACATAAATTTTAGAACAATAATATTTTTCGATAATGGTTTACCATTTATTCATACCACAAGATAATGAGTGATACCTTCCCTAAAAAATTTAATCTCATATAGAGGCATTGGATGGAATACCTATAGTCCTTCGATTTTGATATAGACTGTTGCCCAGGGAAAGGTAATGTCATTGTACATGTATTGAGCAGGAAACTTCCATTGTGTGATGTGAAGGATTCATCAGAGGAGTGTAATTTGATGGAACTATTTACAAAGAAGCATATTGGGCTCTAGGAATCCAGGGATGTGGTTTCCTTGGACATTGTTTACTTGAAATATGATCTTCTTGAATTGATTCTTTAAGAAAAAAATCTTGATGATGAGTTCCATTAAATTATAGACACTCTTAATGGTGGGGATACCATTCTTGATTTTATGCCATCGAAAGATTACATTATATTCTTTTGGAACCATTTTCTGATATATTCTTCATTATGTAAAGATGTAATGGGTGATTGAAATTCTTCCTAGTGGGTAGTGTACCCAAGATCCATGAAGATATTCTATGACATGCATCAAAAGTTCTAGTGGTCAAGTATGAGATTGATCATTACTAATTTTGATTATCATTATTATATGTTCTAACATGTTTAGGACTAGAACCATAAACCTTTAGGTTTGCTTCAACCACATTCAATCCCAACATGGAAATGGGGTGAGATCTCTATGATCTTTGTGGTTGGGATGATGTGTAATCCAATATTTAATAATGTGATTTGGATTTTGAATAATCATCTGACTAAATTAGCTAGCTTTATACTCATTCAACATATGAACAGTTTTTAGGAGTTGAGAAATATCTAAAGGATATTGTTAATTTTGAAAGATTTATTATGTTATAGTTTTCAATAAGAATCCTTGGATTATTTTTATGTTTTAAGGATGAATTTATGAGGCATTGGGATCTCCTGTCTATTTGAGTATGACATACCATCCATAGTCGGATGTACAGACAGAAAAAGATATGTATATTCACGAGGATATGCTTCATGATTGGTTAATTTACTTTGGTAGAGCTTGGGATGATCACATGGTGCTGGTTGTGTTTTCTTATAACTATAATTAGTTGTACACGATTATAAAGGATCCTTTTTAGGCATTTTATGGTCATCCTTGTAAAACTCTATTGTTATGGTCATAGATTTCGTTAAGGTTCCTTGGTTGCATAGAGTTTAGTCCAAGTGACAAAAATAATGATCCATTTTATTTTTCTAATAATTATGACAAAATAGATCCAATATTAGTCTTATGTTGTTAATCACTATAGAATGTTGGAAATTTTAGTTGGTGACGAGTTGTTATTGAATTTTTCACCTTAGATCAGGCATTGAAGACTATGGAGTCAAGGAAAGATTGCTCTTGATTTTGTTAGTCCTTTGGAGGTTTGTGAGAATATGGGAATGTTTTCATTCCATTTACCACTTCGACGAAAAATTTATTTTATACATAAATTGTTCTATTTATCTGAACATCAAAATTATCTATCTGATCCATCTTATGTTCTGAGCTGGGGTGATATTGAGGATGTACCTGACTTATCCCTGACTGAATGGCCATTCAAGACAGTTTATTCCAAAACCAAGGTACTTAATAAGAGGAAAATAACATTGGTACTTGTTCTATGGATGCATGTACCTAAATATAATGTGATATGGGAGAATGAGGCACTTATGAGAGATTAGTGGCCTCATATTTTTGTCTTGGAATCTTCTGAGTATGCTTTTTAGGACATAAATTATCTATAGTGGGGAGGTTTTGACATCCTTGTTCTATTATTATGAAATTATAAATGATTATTTTTAATATTTCATTGGTTGGGTTTCATTTGTGTTTTCTTTTGGTGAAAGTTTTAATTTTTTGGATTTTTTTGGTCTATTTAATTGTTGGCGCATGGTTAGTCAAACCGTGTGCCCTCTCAGAGTAAATCATGAAACCCAAGGCAGTGTGAATTTTCATGGTTTGTGCATTATTAGTAAAACCATGAATCCCCTTAAGAGAAACCATGCTTTCAATTTAAAACTTGAGCATGGTTAGTCTACATATTTTTCCAAACCATGTGGCTCTGCCCAGGAAACCATGCATCCATGTTTTTAATTAATCTTATTTTTTATTAAAAATTCCCAAACCCTCCTTTTAGGTACTCGATGAATTGGAATGTCCCATAATCTATTTATTACTTAATTGGATCTCCCAAGAAGAGTTACTATCACCTTTTATCCCTCTTGGATGTTATTTGAAGCTTGAATAATTTCTTTTGATCTTCTCTAGGATAGTTTCAACATCATGTTATCAATCACCCGTGATCTCTCTACTCCTCTATTGGGTTCCATGAATCCCCATGTTTATTTTTTGATCTAATTACCAATGATTTGTATCTAAAAAAGATGTTTTATTAATAGATACATCTATTTTCATTATCTATTTTTGTTTTATATGTGAGGATTTGTGAATTGAGATCTCGTGATTTTGGTGTAAGCTGTTCCGTCATGAGGCCAATTTTATGTTCACCCTAATTTTATGGATTTATTTTTAATTGGTTGAATTAAATTATATTTGTTTATTTTAAATAATATATTTATATTTATTAAAAATCCTAATTCTAATGAATTTTAGTTTTAAAATGGGTTTTTGGAATGAAATTGGAAACCCCCAATTCCACTGAATTTGGGTGTGTTTATAGAAATTCGTGAAATTTAAGTTATTTAATCTAAAATTTAGAATTGATCCAGAAAATTTCAATTAAATTTATTAATTTTATTGTGGAAATGGATATGATGTGAAAAGTGTGAGAAACCACAATTCCATTAAATTAAGGGTATATTGTGAAATTGGGGAATCTTATGAAAAATTAAATTATTGATATAATTCTGAGAAAGGGGATTGTGAAATTGAATTGTTAATTGGTTTAAATTTCTTAAATTATAAAAATAGACTAAAATGGTTTTCGTAGGAACCTTTGGGTTCTATCTTGAAAAAGAATGTTTTTTATTATATACCAAAGTTATGGTTTTTAAATGGATGTTTGGAACTTTTGAAATGTAGAATGGGATTAATGATATTTTAATGTTGCTTGAAATAAATTCCCCATTATTGGTTTTCTATAATAGGGAACATGGAATCCTTAGGTATTTAGTGACTTATTTGGATTAATCTTAACACATTACAATGTTAAAAAAAATAAATGCAGCATGTGACATCCCTTAGGTGAGGGTGATGAGTCATCATTGACACGTATTCAAATGGAAATATGTACATGTTGTTGTGTCAACTTGAGTGTGGAGTCCCAATATACTTCCACTTTTATTCAAAGGCATATGACTAGGTTTATTAGTTGTTTATATTTCAAATAAATATATTCCATTAAGGTTAACTATTCAACATGCCTTATGATTTATATAATTTCTTTATACAATTTATATATTTAATCTATTTGTGAAAAGTTACACTATCATTGTAATGTTACATTAATTGAAAAGTATTGCATTTGATTAATATATATCTTTATTTTTAAATGTAAAAATATTTTTTTAATTATGACTATGAAATCTGAAACCTATTTTTTAAATTGAAATCCCTCTTTGGAAGATGTTCTAGCTATTGATTCGTGGAATTGGTGAGTTGTGTCTTTTGAGACCAAGGTAGTTTTCCTAGTTTTACTTTACATGGTTATAGTATTATGGGTTGTTATTTCTTTTTTAAATATGGTACACTACTACCAATGGAGTTTGATTTTTATGCATATTATCTGGTTTCTTCCACTTCTAAATGTTTTGTCACAAAATTGTTCTCACTCTAATTTTATATGATTTAGGTTCTAGTCCCTGACCCATAAAGATCGAGAACACCCTTTGAGAAATTAAATAACCAACTTCGTTATCAGGTTACTAGGGTACCAAAGTAGGTTCCTAACATTATTTATCTTTTCCTATCCTATTTATTTTACAAACTCAAACAGTTCATTTGATTAAAAAAGGCCTAAAATAAACCCACCAATAAAATTATCACTAGTGTAATACTCCACTATAACAGTATTAATTTATTTTCCCTAATAAATATCATTTACTAAATTCTCATATATCTATGAAATATGAAATGAATCATGAAACCCCAAAATATATCCCGTTGTTTTACTGTTGATATGATAATACTTAAAGAAAAATAACATTAGATTGAAAATAATACCGACATAAAACAATCAGCCATAATAATATCCTCTTTTTTATTATGTTTTTAATTTATCTATAAATATATCTCAACAATTTATTCTCAAATAAATATAAAATAATAAAATAAATTTTTTTATTATGTTAATAATATGGATTCTAGGATTTATTCTTTTCAATGACCGTGGTCATCCAATGAAGTAGTTTTTTCTAGAAACTCTGTATGTATCTGGTGAATTTGAGTGGATATATATATATATATATAGAAATTTAACTCAATATGTAACATGTTGTTTTTAGATTTTAAATTTATATCTTTTCATACTTATATATAAAGAAAATATATTTTTTTGGCAAATGATATATAAAATAAAATTTTTCCATCACTGATAAATCATATTCATGTTCATGAGAATATTTTCATAAATAACTTACTCTATTTTTAAAAAATATTCATATATTTCATTTAAGACATTAAAATTATTTTATCTACACAAAATTTATCACAACATATATTACATGATTATTTAACTAGTTATTTCAATATAATAAATGATATTGAAAATAATAAAAATTCATCTTAGTTTGTTAATTATTAATGTTAGAAATAATGAAGAGAATTCTGATATCAAATATCTAATTCATAGGGATATTTTAACCCTAATCCTTAATATCCCATTTAATACTATTTAGACTTAATAAATATGATATATATTTACCGATACATTTTGAATTGTATTTATAAAAATGTAAAAAATAAAATTAATTTTAAAAATTACATGTGAATTTTATTTTTCAATGATGAATATTTAATTCCACAACCTATAAATAAACTCCCACTAATTCTTAAATAATAATACAAATACAAAAAGTTAATTACCTCCTCCTAGATTTTCCTAATTATAGACATGTGGTGTTTTTTCTCTTAGATAACATTGATAACATGTAGATAAAATTGAAATATACATTTGGTAGATTCATTTTGTATTCATATAAAAATATTCCAATAATTATCTTATATCGGGTTTAATATATTTTCACTAAAATATCATTTTTAATCATTATAAATACTAGAATTGGTGTTATATGTTATTAATATAAATCATATCTAATTTATTTTAAATTTAATTGGAATATATTTATTATGAGGTATTAGGGTTCTCATACTATTAGTGAAATAAAATATCAATCAAATATATGAATTGTAAATTTATAATAAACCCCAATTATGATTTCTTTAGAATATAAATCATGAAAAAGAATTATTTTTTTATGCACCAAAAAATATCATTTATGTATAGAAAAATTATAAATTTTCCTTTACTTGGTAATTTAAAAAATACTACATGATCCAATAATCCTCTTTTAATAATCATCTATTTCATGGATGTATCTTTTCTATCATACCATTAATGGGGTTATCTTTTCATATAGTATAAGTAATTTTTATTTTGAAATATTTTTATATCACCATTTTTAATAAATGCCACATAAGGTTATTATATTTATTCCATATATTTTGGTAATCCAAAAATGAAATATATCTTCACTTGAATTTGAAATATTATATATCTTATTTTGAAAAACAATTTAGATGAATAATCATATTGTATTAATATATTCTAGTTTTGAAAAATTAATTTTCCCACTAATACCATAAACCAATACATAGCCTTTATTATAACATTTGGATTAATTTTTCGTTAACGTTTCATTACTATCTCTTATGTATTTATATTTTTATAATTTTATTAAGATTCATATACATTTTTTTATCCTTTGGGATTCCTTTTAGAAACTCATAATATTTATTGGGATACACTTGTGTTAATTGAGTATTTTCAATAATATTTTTCTATATATAATCAGAATTTTCATATTTTTCCAACATAAATATTATATTCATCTTTATTAAATAGTTTTTACCTAGAATATTTAGATGTTTAATTTACATTGAATTTATCCCATTAATAAACAAAATTTTATTTGTTTATATAAAATACAACAATTAATGTTACAATTATGTATGAATGAAAAATCCATTATCCATTATTTATTATTAGTGATCCCTAAAATGGAGTGACAATTATCAAAATATGTTCTTCACAATAGTAAAGAGTTATGGTTTGAATAATTTTTTAATTATAGATATTTTACCTTAGTTGTAATCTATTTAGGAAACCCTGTAATGTTTTAGTGCCTATGTAAATTCAATTTTGTTTTTTTTTCACTTGGTAATTTTTATAATGAAAATTTCATGCGGTCAGTGGTTTGTTGTGTGTTTTTTCATAATATGAATAATTAATTAATCTAATGATAATTTTATATAAATTTTTGATATAATGTTTCATCTCCACCCACTTAAAAAATACATGATGGACTATATTTTTCTTGACTTGTCACCCCATGAACCCCTCCTTAGCCTTTGAAAAGATTATTATATCCACTATAGAACTAATCCATATAGAGATTGGTTAGTGACAACAACATATGGTATAAGAAATACGGATTGGAGTAATTTACCAAAGAATACAAAGGAAAAAACGAAACTACCATTCAAGGCTAATGGTTACATTTTAATATTCAATTACTAAACCACAATTTCCGCTATATATTAATATCTTTGGAAATTTAGATATTATTCCACAAGATTCAAATTAACCAACCCAAACAATATCTCTAAAATCTATAATGAATTGGTCATAAAAAAGATAAAAACATATATGTGGTGAAAACCCTAGAGTTTAAAGATTTATCATATTTTTAAACATATTATGGTCCATGAGAAATAAATATTCATGTTTAACATGTTTGAAATATATCACAATATCAATTAGTTTGAATCAGAAACCTAAATAATTAATGTATTAATATCAAGATAATATATAATTTCACATAATAATATATTATAGCACACTCCATACAACCTCCAATATTAACTAAAACACACAAATCCACATGCACTGAATAAAATTATAATTCCAACTTCCCACCCAATAGAAAAATTCTAATCATTTTAATGAAGTGTGAATATTTAACCATTTAAATATCATCACGTATGAAAATTCAATATAGGAATTAAAAGTTACTAGTAATTACTATCACAATCACCCTAATTTTTTGAATATATTCTTACTCAAAAACATGTAGTGAATAATTTTTTTAAAATCACATATATAATTGAATGTGAATAAGATAGTAAAAAATCACACTACTCCACTATATCAACCGTATCATACCATAAAAAATAAACATTTTCATCACATATAATCACATCATTGTCCCGAGATATTTCCACATCATTTTGGTTACAATATTCATCTCATGAGACATTCACATCATGAATTACATAAACATCATTCATATCTTTTCAAGTACAACTTCACCATATATAAACATCATAATAACCTCTAGTGATCTTATCAACACTCATCCACATCCATAACATTAGAATTCAGAACCCCCAAAAATAATGAATCGATAAACAGAATAATATTATTCATGGAATATGTAAGATTATAAATTCATAACTTCTATGTGAAAAAAATAAAATTAATAAAACCATATATTTAGGAATTGAATACAAGGATGATTCACCAAAAAAGGATTCTTCTTCCAAATATGATGTAGAATAACTACCTTATGAACATACCAATGAATTTCCCTTCTACCTCAACGAATACACGCACCTTTTCAAAATACTACATCCTCTATAGTTAAACCACCAACTATTTCAAGTAGATATGTATATAATTAATCATTTAAAACCAATATAAAAAATTGTGGATGATAACCTAACTAAAACTATAGTATTCCATATTCTAAATGTGATAGCTATAATAAAATTTTTAATGAAGAAGATATCTAATCATAATCTCTTTGATTCTTATTTCTAAAAAGATATAAATTTTCTATAAAATAATTCATTTATCCGATGATAGAAATACCTAAATCCTCTCTTCACATTCAAAACCATAAATTTCATGACTTAAAAAATTAGTTCAAATATTTATAGAAATTATTAAATGAGTATACCCTCTTTTATAGGAATATTACAATTTGACATGACTAAAAATTCCATAAATAATCCAAAAAGAAATATACTACTGGGAATAAAAACACTGAAATAATAAAAAATCACAAAATCCCCTTTATAACCATAAATATTAAACATTATAATATTAATATTAATACAAAAAAATAACTTTTGGAATCTATTCTCCATAAAATTATGTTTAGTTATATTAAATCCATGTTTCTAATTTTTATTTCCATTACCATATAAAAATTAAATTGTAACAGTGAACATGGGAAAAATTGATATAATAACCAACATTATTATCCTCAAATAAATTAATAAATAAAATTAAAGATTATTTAAATAAGAATAAATTATGACAATATAATTATTAAAACCATTTTTTGTTAGTGAATTCAAATGTTACTTGTAAAATCAATCAAAAGGATTATAAAATTAAATTAATGTATAAATATTACAAAGGATGAATAAAAAATAATGCACCTTTATCAAAAATAACACCAATGTCACAATGAACTATAAAAGGATCCAATATCACCATCATGAAGGGGAAATAATTTATTAACATTTTATATATAATCCAACATAAAAAATGATATTTAGGAAAATATCCACTAAATTATAATCCTCCACAAAAGTGTAACTAATAAATTCACTTGCGAAATGATAAAAAACAATATTTAGTTAATAAATAAATGGGATAAAACACATGGAATTCAATGATAATTCAACACAATGAACATTAAAATTTAACAAGATGCAAGATATATACATGATAATATTTAATAAATATGAAAAATTGTAAATTTTCTATATTTTTAGTTATATAATAAGAGTTTTAAATTTTTCTTCCACAAACTCATATTAGAACAAATTAAAAAAAAATACACATCCATTTATCCATGTTTCTTTCCTAATAATTAAATTAATTAAACATATATTTTATTAATGTCAAAATCATATAAAAAAATCCTACCAACTCACCTTAGTTATAAAATGGGATGATAAGTGTATCTATAGGTAAAACAAATTTATATGAGGCTGAACTTTTAATGAGAGAAACTAAATTTAACATGAAATATGAAAATGTATACATTGATGTGATTAGTGGCACATGATGGTGTGGTATAACTTATAAAAATTATATATCGTTACCATTTCGAAAATATTTACATAAAATTTTAAAAATTATCAATTTATTTCACTCTTAAAACATGTCATAGTCTTCCACCATGTGAAAGTGATAAATAAATGTCATAGTTCCTTTTCCCATGTCCGTAAATCCAAGACCACCATAGTGAATGATATGAACTATTAAAACTATTTCTTCAAAAAAAGGAAAAACCCACTATAATACCTTTCCATAAAATTCACCATACCATTGACAAACCCCTTATAGATATATAAATCAAAGCATCCTCTACTATATAGTAAACATATATCCCACTTAAATATAAATAGAACATTATGATGTAAAATATGTTTTTGTATAGAATAACCCATTACCCATGCAATGAAACTAATAATATAACATGAATCAGTCCCCGTATAACCATTAAAAAATAATTATCAAATATTAAATCTTGTTTTTCAACCACGACCTATCGTAACGACTCCATGATAGATTGGGGTAACCACCACGGTTGTTTACAAGTTCAATAAAAAACATACCTTTTCCTCTTGAAAAATTTTAAATACATGAAAACATTTCTTAAACCCATAAAAATTAAAATGATTGAGAAAAATATCTTATATATGTGAAATACATCTCAAAAATTTCTCTTCCCCAATAATAAAATCAAATTGAGACTAAATTTTTCTAAATCATAAATATTAATGAATAAAACCTCACAATCACAATAAAAACTAAAGATTTACACTAACCCATATACCTGAAAATACAACACAATATACATATAAAATAAGAAAATTAATAATATATCGATCAATACGTGAAAGGAATTAATGGTATCAATAGTAACTCTTTTCATGACTAATCCCTCCTATGATAAACCTCTTAGGATCTCAATGACAAAAGAGATATAAAAACCACAGAGTCCCACCATTAGTAGGCCTCATGATTGAGACAATAATCAAGGGAATAAAAATATAACATATAAAAGGGATTTCTCATTATTTGAAAAATAATTATGATTATGAGAATGGATAAATAACCCCCAATATTATAAAGAATATAATATAAAATAATAACCATAAAAAGAAACAATAACTGATTTTTTAGTGAATAATATAAAAGTATATAATTCAATACCATTAACTTATATAATATTGAAGTAAATACACAATATCTCCAACCAAATCTATAAATGTTTAGATAGGTCCCTAGAGTCCTAGAAACCTCAAAAAAAGTTTATATATATAGGGAGGAAAAACATGTCTACTCAGTAGAATCATATCTATAATATCATCTGAAAATAAGAAAATGAAATATTATAATGCTATAGTTAACAAATAACAGAACCAAATGGCATCTAAATTGGTTTACTAACACAATTCAAGCCTCACCATGGCATACATAGTAAATCAATCATCCAATATGTTAAAATAATGTCAAGAATGTTACATAGGAAACCCAATAAAACTTCCCCACAATATATTGGATTTTATTACCATATGTTGAACATACTATCCTCCTAAAACACCCTATAATTTTGTGAATTATTTGAATTGAATGAATTTAATATTTTGGATATTTTTCATTTCATACAATAGTTAATATAGCTTTTTTTAATGAAATAACTATGTTTATATTAAATTGTGTGAATATAAATATTAATCATGGAATACACAAAACACATTTATTAACATTAAGAACATTCCACACTATGTTTGGCTTATGTTACACACCATTACAAATTTATTCAAAAGCTTTTCTAACACAAAAGATCGAGTTTTACAACACTAAAATATACAATTTACATTGTTATTAAAATAGTATTATATCTACCACGTAGACATTGGAATGGATGTTAGGAATATGATTAAATAAATTTTAAAATAATATTTAGAAATTAATATTGAAAGATTCTTTTGGTTATCCAATAGAAGAACTCAATGAAGGTACTATTTGAAAAATTATTAAATCACTTTTATATGAAAACTATTTTTCTATGTAAAAACACAATTTTATCTCGATAAATTAAAAAAAACACTTATTATTATTATTTTAAATAAAATTTATATATTATAAACTAAATAAGTATTTTTTTTACTCATCCATTATATTTTATAGGCATAAAATAATAATAAATCCAATATTATGACTAAAAATATGTATTTTGTTAAACATGAATTTTACCGCCTTTTAAAAGTAAACCAATTCAAAATATGGTTTATTAACATTTCTATTTTTTTAGAAAAAATAATCTTCATTTTTTGAAGTGGAATATCAAAATTTATTTTAGAATAATTTTTGGAATTTTGATGAGATGTTTCATTTTTTTTATGAATATTAAAAAATATAAAATTTAAATTAAATATTAGTTTTTCATCTATCAAATTTATAGAGATAAATTATATTTTAATTTTTGTTTAAGTATAATTAAATTATTTTAAATCAATTCATAAAATCTAGGTCACTGAAATAAATTTCATAATTAAATTGGATATAAAAACATTTCAATATTTTGAACGTTTTTACTTCCAAACCCACATTGTCATCCTATTTGTAGGATTGAATTTATATTAATTTCGTCCACTTCTATGCCTTGATTTTATAATAATGGATTCAATTTTTTGAATAAGGTTAATTTATAATGTATAACATGTTCAACTTAATTTTTTACAAAGCGTATTTGTGAAAGTGAATAAAATTAATTACAATGATTATGGAAATAATTAGCTTGACAAAGGATGAAACCCTAAACAGAAGGCCCAAAATGACCTAGAAACATGTAAAAAATCCATTTTTTATTTCTATTTTGACCATATTGTCCTTTATATCATATTTTTACCATATTTGGAGCCATATGATGCGGGAAAACATGGGTCGAATTAACATGTTAAAAATTCACATGAATGACACTCCTCCTCCAATATAAAAAGGTACTCACCCCTCCCACTTATTCACACATATCAATCCCTTAATCTCTACAAAACACTATAAAAATCCTACCAATATCTATAAAATCATCATATAAGCCCCTTGTTTGTAAGATATTCAACAAAGTAATCCATTTTTTGAAAACCAAGAAGAGTTACCCAATGATGATGTAAAATCATTCCTAAATCTCTTTTGTATTATTTTCATTATCCACCCCCTAAACACTGAGTATTAAATAATTATACTAAAAAATAAGTATACTAAATATACTTAGATATTTTTTCTCACAAACCAAGATGGGATTGTGTCCAACTTGAAACTCGTCCTGATTCATGGAAAGATTTGAAGGACATTTTCGACTACTACAAGCTAGAAAATAATGCCTAATTATCAATAATATAATTTAGGAAAAATTTCAACCATTTTATGTTAAAAAAACAAAAAATAATAAGAAACACAATAACCAATAAACATAACCAAATGATGTAATAATATATTTCAGATTGAATGTCTTTAACTTTAATCAGGACCAAAAGTACTATAATAGAATGGGAACAACAAAATTATCCAAAAATTATCTATTTTATAAGATATTCATTACCCTCAAGCCACCACCACCAACACCTATAAGAAGTAAAACACTAGAAACCAAATCCACCATCTCTACTATGATTCATATTTCCCTTACCTGGGTCATACATAACAATGTATTCATATACGCAACGAGGTATGTCGGGTGTGAGACAAAGACCAATAGGATTCCAGCCAAATGAAATATTTCATTCCATAACATTATAAGACAAATAGAAATGAAAATTTTCATAATAATATTTTAAAAATGTTCAATAAATTTTTTATGAAACCATTTTAAAGGATAACAATTATAATGATAAACCTTTTCTCAAATACAATTTCATAAAATTAAATATACATAGGGTCTACCATATACTGATGTCTATAATCAAATCACATTGAATCATTTCACAATAAAGTATCATGTATAAATCCATATGGGTAACAAAAATGAGTAGAAAACTATGAACCCCGCACTTTAATGATCAAAATCCTCTACTGAACTACCAATGTTTTCCAATGCATGAGACATTATAGGGGATTCCATCCCATGGTCTACTGGTCAATTTCTCATAACCAAATACCTAAATTGTTCCCATGCATGAGCCACCAGAGGAGAACACATCCCAATGTGTAGTGGTCTCCGATCATATCATAAGTTTATTTAGTGTTATAATCTTCAATCATGCTAGAAAAATACGAGCATCATCAACACACAAATAAACTAGATTACTAGTTCTAGTTCACCAAACTAGAATACTTGAGATTACCTTTATGCTGTAATTACATTTCACATGTCACATCAATCCTCATGTTCACATACAAATTCCAAGAATCAAATTAACACATGAAAATCACAACTTTCATATTTTCACAATTTTACATTTTTATATTGACCCAATGATAGAAATATCACATTGAAAACATCACTTTCTATAAGAAAACTACTTTCCAATTCATACACAGACACACCAAATCAATATATAAATTCATTTATCAACAATTACACAATTTATGAAATCAATTTGGAAGATCTATATGAATAACACATATTGGACCCAACCATTTCCCAAGGAAAATTCTCCTTTAAAAAGAATATTAACATAAAATAAATTTTTTAACTTACTCCATGATTAAAAGACACATTTGAGGTTAACAACAATGAATACTAAATGTATAAGAAACCAATTAATTTGAAAATCCACATAGTAATCATATTTTGACCTTTAAATATCTTTGAAAACACATTTAACACCATTAAAATAGGGGATAAAATACATTTAAGAAACACCACAATAAAGAACACATGATATAAAACCAATTCATTTTCAGAAAACAATATCAATCACATATTCATTCCATAAAATTTCTAATTTTTTTATGACGACACAAATAATCCATCGAAAACATTTCACTATAAGGAATTCGTATCAAGATCATCTATTAATGTAAATCCATGGAAAAAGTAACCTCACACTTGGAAACATCCAGAAATCAGTTCAAAACCACAACTACACCACCAAAATACCATAAAAAGGAAAGATATAAAAATAAAAATCGACATTTCTCATGAAATCACATGATCAAACACCCTTTTGGTCAAAAAAACCTGTTGGAAAATAAGAACATGAGAAAGATGGATGAGAAACCCATGAAAGATGGATAAATCATGAGAAAAAACGTTTACCTAAATATTTCATAATGTTTTCGCACCAAAAGAACCAATTGATTAAAGATCATGAAGTCCATGAAAGCTTAATGTCGTCTCTTATACATTATAATCTTGAATGGGTTGGAATTGGGGTCATTTAGGGTTAAATATAAAGGGGAAACAGAGGTAATTTCCCACATTTTAGTGACATATACAAGCTGAATGTTTTTCCAGTAGGGTTTTCCAAACTGTTTGGAAACTATGGATACCTCACTATCCAAGAGGAAATTTCCTCATGGTTAGCCCTCAGGGTTTGACAAACCATATTCTAACCATGTGGCTACTACTATCCAAAATGGCATAGTGTCAAATGTTTATATGGTAGAGGGTGTATGCGTTCCCCTAACCATGTTTTGACCATTCATCATCTGATGTCAACCTCAAAGTATTCATTTTTCAGAAAAAACTCAATGAGAAACCCAAGTATAATTATAAAAACAAAATAGGTAGAATAATACCTCAAAAAATCATAGATGATATAATTATGACCACCATAAAAAATTTATTACCCTATAAAGTCAACTCATAACATGATTAGAGAACAAAAATGGACACTATTACTTAACCCAACACATTCATTCCATATTATCATGCACATCAGTACCATTATTACAAAGAACAAAAACTAATAGAATGGACTTCCCACAATGCACTTTTTCTTTAGAATCCAAAATATGGACTCGCTGCTCAAAAACAGAAAAATTAGGCTCCAATTCCAGCTCTGCCCGATTTAGCAGATGTGATGAATCTGTATTTTACATTTTTAATTAATAAATGTGGAACACGTCAGGAATTATTGTCAACTAGTCAGGAAAATCTAACCTATATTCTAACTTACCAATCTACTCAGAAATCTAAAATGGTATGATATACCCCGACATTAGTATCCTTTTCTTAGCCAAAAAACGACGAACCATACGAGGCACCACTTTCAGTAACACCTAGTCACATATTGAAAAAATCAAGGCTATGAATCTCTAATCGGTGAAAGACTCATAACAACTCTGATCAATCATAAATTGTTGTATGATCATCTTGACTTTATCATGTTTGTCATGCATATGGCTTGATCATAGTTGTGAGGTATCACTCACATCATACCAACACAAAGGTATCTGAAATGTCTGACTCTAAAGATCCTCAAAAAGAGAAATTTGAAATAATTATTGGTGACTATTGTTATATAAAAACTCAACCTATCCAAAATGGCTATCCTAGGAATCTACAAAATCCAACAAACATGCTTAGATCATGTATTTGAAAAGCTAGTTCGCCTGCTCCAATTGTCCATTAATTTAAGGATGGTATGTCGTGATCAACTTGATCTAAGACCATGTCACCTTTAAAATCCCTTTCAAAAACCATGAGTTAAAAAAGGATACCTATGAGAAAGAATTAACAAAGGGACCCAATGAATCCCCACAACCTAAAACACATACAACCAACCAAACATATCCACCTTGGTTGAATCCCTGATTTAAATGAAATGGGTTGATTTGGTCTGACGTTCAATCAAAACTCAAATGGAATTCTTCCCCCATGGTGTTTGAGGTAAGGTTACAATAAAATCCAAGGTGATCTTGTCCGACTTCCAGATAATAATGGTTCGAGGCTGAAGGAAACATTGGGGAATTTGGTGATCTACTTTTATCTACTAACACGTGTAACACCATGATACATAGTTATCTACAAATCACGTCATACCTTTCCACCAAAACTACCAACAGACATCATATAACAACTTGGTATCCTCAGGATGAATGACCCACTGAGTCTAGTAGCTATCCTACAACACGAGCTTCCTCAATAAAAACGAATCCATGAAGCAAAATTGGTTGAAATAAAATTCCATATGAGACAACGACCATTCATAAGGAACATCCCCGCCCTTTATAAATTTCATCTAGTAGATCTCATCACTTTGATTTTCATTCTGAATCAACTCTACAAGGAAAGGTGTCATCTGGACACAGTCCAAGAACACAACTCCACTATGTTATTTGGTCTTGATAAGGATCTGAGAGAAAAGACCCATCAATGTCCACTCATCTCTGTAATTTTTTAACTATTTAACTACAATTTTAATTCTCATGGAATATACCACTACACTTTTCATTACTGGGATATATACTATATCAAAATCGAACACCTGAATGTACTCAACCCAATGATGTTGCCTTAAATTTAGATCTACTTTTGTGAATATATAAGAAAAAAATATTTTGATCTGAATAATGTAAAAAACTCTCCCAAAAAAGATTATGGTGCCATATATTTAAGGCATTCATCACCCCAACAAACTCGTTGTCATTTGTTTAGTAATTCATCTCATTTGGTTAGTGTTGGTGAAAAACATATGACAACACATGGCCATCCTGCATCATTAAACACCCTAGACCCATAACTAAGGTGTAATTATAGACCAGATATCCCTTTACAGACTATAGAAAATTCCAAATATGGGTTGTGGTAAACTATTTATTATGTTTCTCAAAGGATACTAGATACTCTATGATCTATTAAAACATCACCCCTTATAGGTGAGTGAAGTCATAGATGAATCAGTCACTGAGAGGTCCAGAATGTATCACTTGTAACACCATGATAGGCCCAAAAATATTCTATTTTGAATAAATTCTTCAGATGCTACCATCACATCACTACAATGATCTTTATAGGGTCCATTGGAACCCCTCATTTTGGGATCACATATCCTAGAATCCTCACCTCTCTGAACTAAAAGGAGAATTTAGAAATCTTCGCATACAGATGATGGTCTTGATGGGTTCCAAATGCATTTCTAAAATTATTCTCATGATACTCAATGGTCACAAAATGGATGATGATGTCATCACAAAATACCATGATAAAGGAATCAAGATACTAGTGTTACACTCTTTCCGTAAGAGCTATAAATACCACTGGTGAATTCCATAACTTGAAAGGCATGACCATGTTCTCAAAATGGTTGTACCTTATTTGGAATGCTATATTCGAAACACTCACCTCTCTATCTCTGGCATGAAGTTATCTAAAATTCAATTATATATTATAAAACCACATCACCACCTTAATATTATAAAAAAGTTCATCGATGTTGGGAAAAGGGAATTTATTCATGGTTATCAAATTATTCATCTTCTAATAACCAACACACAACCAGAGAGACCCAACATCATTTATTACTAAAAAAGAACCGAGTAGGCCAAATGTGACATTCTTAGCCAAATTAATCATTTGGATTAAAAATATTCAAACAATAAATTTAATTCCGCCAACTCGGTGGGGGCCATACGGTACGAGGGAAGAGATATCATCCATGATCTCCAATCCAAATCAATAGAGAACCCCATATCTCACTCCAGAGGAAAACCCTAGAAATACTTCAGGAAATCCTTTGGGAACTCAGCCACCATACGAGGTAATCCACCCTCAATATTACCACCATCATCCACCATCTCGAGTGACATGATTTGATAAAAAATATTTCATAATACTAGAAGTAGAGGTCAAACATGTCCAAACCGGTGATCCCAGTTACCATGAATAACCTGGGTACACCGACCAGGTTCCAGAATACTCAATCACATCCTATAAAAATTAATTTTCACCTAAAAATAACACCATACATACTAGTCCAAATACTAGTATGTAAAATAGGTCATTCTCTTAAATGAGAAAATACTAGTCCAAATCGACCCCTAACACAGTGAGTGCATAAGACGACGACCTGAAACCCTACTCTCACTTATTACTAAGTAGAATATAGAAATCCATTATATATAGAAAAATATGATTAGGAAACATTAAAACTTCGACATGGATGTTGGAAAAAATGAAAATGAAGCACTTGTATCAAATAGATCAATATCTAAAGATGATACAATAAGAATCATACCTACAACTATCACTGGCCCCACATTTGATTACACTAGTGATTGGTCCACTAGATTATGTTTCCTCATATCATCCTAACAATGAGAATGGTCACTAATCAGTGGCATAGCCAGAAACTAACTATAACTAGAAGATGATCATGCCCCACCACCACGACATCTAAACCAGGAACCCACTACACTAGAAGATTTTGACTGGGATGAAATCCATTTAGAACCTACAGATCCTGTACCACTCTAATGTGGGTGATACACCTTGAAAATTCATTGCATGTTCCCCATAACTACACATCGGTGACATGGTCTAGGTATTGGTGAACACACTATTAGTATGTACCCTGCATTCCCACATGGTGCCAACAACTGACCCAACATCAAAGGATATAAATGATGGGTGCAGGGAAGGATAAGCTGAACTACCACATCCCATTATCCCCTTATCATCCTGCTTACTATTTTTACTTAATGAAATGCCACATCCCAATACTGATAATGATATAGAGAAACCAGACATGCTTCCATGATTGATTTTTACAATCATGTCATAATAGAAAACATCACCATAAGACTTAATCTTAACCAAGAAGAACTACGATTAGATTTCTGGTTTCTACCCCATATCAAACATTTTATCCCTCATATACTCATTATAAATGATATAGGGTGTGATTTGAACATGATATAAAAATCAGTTAGCATATTATATCAAATTATGATCCCTCTAAAAATGATTCAAAAACTCCCTAGACATTTGGAAGGATCAAATATCTGGGCAATATTACTCATTCAAAACAACCCTAAAGTCTCTTATACATATCTAGTCATAATTTCCATATTCCACCAATGAGTCACAACACGTTTTATAAGAACCTTCAACATTAATGATGAACATGTTAGTCTAACTACCTCAAGAGTATCATAATTCTCAAAAATAATCTCTATATTCTCATACCAATCCTATGATTCCTGGAATTTTGTGTTACCTTGGAATTAATGAGTCTTGTTCATGAGGAAATCATCAAACATTTCACTTCTAGGACCTAGTTTGGCTTCCCCTACCTGAACAGAACTATATCCTACTCTCTGAACCCAATCATTGATATCCTAAACACTACATCTATTAACATTAGATAAATTGGTTTGGGATAACACTCTCTAGTCTCTTCCTATGGTAGTATATGAAGTCTATGGAGATTCCTATTCCTACAAAAAGAAATAATTATGAAGAATACAAGCAATAAAACCATTCTTAAACATTCCCGAAACAAAAAAACAACAACAAAATCCTTCATAAAAGCAAATATTACAAAATATAACATAAAAACAAGACAACCAAAAGACTCTACCCCCATCAAGTGTCCATATATAGTCTGCATCATGTGTGTCTCAACTAGAGGAGAAGAAAGTCCAAATTAACAAAGATCCCATGGTTACTTGAGTTATGTCATGAGGTGTAAAATCCTTGCACCGTACTCGTAACATGATCCTTTTTCCCGTAAATCCTAAATCTAGTCCATCCAGCCATGTTCTTAAGTAACTTAACCCAAAAAAGTGTGAATAGTTTGATTCCATTTTGTCAAGAAACATGTCGGGACTCTAAAAAACCTGAAACCCAACCTGATTTATCTCACAGACCGAAAGGAATTACCAATTTCTAGAGGCTAAAACTAGATCCTTGGTTTCAATAATATACATTGGGAATCTTTTCAACCATTTATATGGTTAGAAACAACCAAAAACTATAAGCAACAAAATAATTGATAATAATTACCAAACAAGGTACAAAATATTTTCATATTCAATGATTATAACAATAATCAAGAACAAAATTACTACAGTGGAATGATAACAACAATACTATACCAAAAATATCCATGCAACAATAGAGTCATCATTCTCAAGTAACCACAACCAAAACCTTAAAAATGTGATCTTTAGAAACCCGATCAACTATCTCCACTATGTTAAATCATTCCCTTACATTGGTCACACATAACAAAGTCTATCTATAACCAAAGTTGTATATAGTGTTCCAGACAACCCCCAATATAATACCACCCAAAAGAAAGATTCATTTCAATAAAATTAGTAGATAAATAAAAATGAACATTTTCATAATAAAATTTGACACACTTTCAAGAAACATTTTTATAATACCATTATAAAGAAAAAGACATCAAAAGAAAAAACTTTTCACAATTAATATTTATGAAAATGAAATTTAAATGAGGTATAGTGTGTAAATATAAATATAATAACAAATCCTAGAATCATTTCACAATAGAGAACAATGTTTAAATCCCTTTGGGTAACAAAAACAATTGGAAGACTATGAAACATCATACCTCGGTGATCAAAATACTCTACTAAACTATCAACAATGTTCTTTTGAATGATCCATTAGAGGGGTTTCTATCACAGGAATAATTTCCTCCTCATCATAACTCAATACCATTAGTGATCCCATGCATAATATACTACATGGAAACTCATCCCAAGATAATGTGGTCTCTGATCACATCAAATGTTTAGTTAGTGTTGTAATCGCCAATCCTCCTAGATGAATCAAGGCCTTAGTAAATTATGAAATAACCAGCATAATATTTCTAGTTTCCCCATAATGAATACATAAGACTCCATTATTTTCAAATTATGTTTCACATGTAACCTAAATTCACACTTTCACATTCACATGAAAATAATAACAAACACAAAAATAAATCACATCATTAATATTTAGACAATTCAACATTTTAATATTGACCGAAAGTTCAAAATCTCACATAGAAACAATCACATTCCAGAGAAAATACCTTTCATTTAACATGCACACAAAAAACATTCATAAATAAATTCCAAACCACTTTCACAATTTATGAAATTCATTTATAAGCACCATAATTATAACACATATAGAACCCAACCATTTCCTATGGGAAAATACACTTTCGAAATCTTATTAACATGAAACCCATTTTTTATAAAATGCTGCATAACTCAAAGATGCATTTAATGTTAAAAATAATGAATCCAACATATATAAAAACCATTTAATTTTAAAAAACCATCTTTATTCAAATTTTCACATTTAAATCTCCTTGAAAACACATATATCAACTTTCACACGTAGAATAAAATATATTTAAGAATCACCAAAATGAAGAACACATGAAATAAATCCCATTTCTTTTCAAAAACCAACTTCCATCACATATTAATTTCAAAAACCTTTGAAACCCTTTTTTTAACCACAGAAATAATCCATAAAACACATTTCAAAAACTAATACAGCATATCAAAATCATATAAAAATGAGATAGTATAGAACCACCTACCACACACTAGTAAACTTCCGGAAAGAGGTGTGAAACCACAACTGTACAAACAAAAGACCCTATAATGGGATGATAAAACTATAAAAATCATCATTTCTCCCAAAAATAAAAGATCATATCCTATTTAGGTCAAACAAACTACCAAAAAATATGATCTCAATAAAGAGGTAGGATAAATCCTATAATGATAGAGAAATCATGAGAAAAGAGGCATACATAATGATTCCTTGATGTTACCACCCATAAAACCACCCAAGGTTTGTAGATCAAGATGTCTATTAAATCATGGAGGAGTCTCCCGTGGATTACAATACCAAATGGGGAAGAATATGGGTGATTTAAGGTTAAATGTGAAGGGTAAAAAGGTAATTTTCTTATTTTAATGACTTCAACATGATGCACGGTTTGACCACACAATTTTCCCAATCATGGACCAACCGTGCATCCCTCTTTGGGTAAGAGGAACATAACTCATGGTTATAATGTATGATTTTAAAAACCATGTTCCAACCATGAACTTATAACTATTGAAAATGGAATTTGGCAGCACATATCCATGTGAGGGTGTATACTTTCCCTTAATCTTGCACTAACCATGCACCACCTACTATCCAGATCAAGATATCAATTTCTCACTAATAACTCAAGGGTAACACAATGATAATTATATAGAAAAGTTAGAATAATACCTAAAAATATAATAAATAATGTGAAATTGGTATTCTAATGTTTCTACCTACACCAACACACTCATCCATATAATGGGTAATGAACTTACCACTTGTCTGTATAGTGGACCACCACCTCCCAAAATGATGATGTTAATTTTTTATTTACCACCACTCACGGTGGGGAAAGATGACAGGAATATTTTTTTATATCATATATATTACATATATGATGTCTTTAAGCATAAAGAATTATTATATAAATCATAACTTCATTATTTTTTTGTTATTTAGATATGATATCTTCGTTTGTGGATATGGGGACTACCACCTATTCCATGTTATGTGATTCATTCACACATTAAATATAATCTATTAAGGATGGGTTTAGTGAACTTATTATATATATAATAGTTATATTTTAATGATTATATATATATATACATATGTTTCTTTTAATTTTATTTCAATACAATAAGAAAACGGAAAATGTGCCCGTTGTTACGTATTGATTACTATCTCCATGAATGATTTATTTAATTTCATATTTAAATATTTTACATATTATTATAAATATTAATATAATGAATATATTTTATATTTATATTATGTTTTACATTATGAAAATTTGTATGTTTTGATCTAAGTAAGAGTATCAATAATAACAAGTCAAAACATATATGAAAAACAATGTAGATATTAACCAAAATGTAACATTAAATAATACTTTTTGATAATGTGTAATATAATATCATAATAAAATTATATGTGGTATTATATTAAATAATATGATTCTATTGTATATGTATAATAAAAATGTGTTTATTATAAAGTATTTTTTAACATGTACAAATAATGGAAAGACTTTAGGTTTGCTAATTTCATCTCACTTTTTATTTTCATGTGATACATGGCATTTTGGATAGTCACATATATTCTTTGGAATATACACTTCCCTTTGAAAAGATATAAAACTAATTTAATTTTATTTATTATTTTAAAATCATTAATTTATGTTATTACTTTATTGGGAATCATGATTCAAAATGTACTCAAGAATTAAGGGTTTTCACATCTCACTTTTTTTTGTGAGACTTATTCATTATTAACCAGTCATTTCTATTATGTTATTTATAATTCCTATGAATGTATTATATTATTATTATAAATAAAATTATGGGTATTTAAATATCCATTTTATGATCATTCATACATGGGGTTCATGGTTCAAAAGCTACCATATATATAATATAATATTCTCTCAATTTTCCTTCTTTGAGATAGAAGATATGTCATGCACCTATATTTTTCAATGAGATGTGTATATTTTCCTTTGATATGTTATAACAGGAATATATTTCAATCTAATACATTATATGTTTTAATTAATACTATTCTCTAATGTATATTATCATTTAATGTTATCAAAGTGGTACAATATTATAGCTACAATTTCATCATTTATCAAGATTATTAACAATTTTACATCCATTGATGAAATATTACAAACCATATCTTAAGAAATATCCTAAATTTTATTCTACATTATTTATTTATGAAATATCAATGTAATGGTAAAATTTTACCCATCTTTTCTTCTTAATATAATTAATAAAATATTATGTTGAAAATCAAACATAGTTTTTCCATTTTGTCGGGAATCTATGTTCTTTCAAAAATGTGTTTTCAGAAAATGGTATAAAATATATCTTAATATTATAATATGATTTTTTAGTAAATTTATAACCATGTTATACTATTCTATTAAATGGTTTTAGAAGGAATTTTATTTTATTTTTCATATAATGGAACTTTCCTAATCATTTTAAGGTTAAAAGGAATGATCAATATGTAGAGACTTACCCTCCACCATGAAAATCGTTTCCTTATAGATTATTCTGTATATTTAAAAGGTAATTTTTGAAAAAAAATGTTTTCCGAAATATTCTATAAATTTTTGTTATTTTAATTTTGTTTTCAAATATATATTTTTTGATAACTCTTATAAGTTTAAAAATTGTTTTAAATGACTTTAGAGATCCCTTTATATGTTTTAAAAGCTATTATGATAAAAATGGTCTTCAATATGATTATCATTTTAAAAAGTTTTTAGTTCAACGAATAAATTATATTATCCTCAAGAATTTTTTTAATTAAACTATAAATATTTCTTTATAATAAATGGATTTTAAATGGATTATTGGAAAGGATTTCCAAATAAAAACTATTTTCATTATGAAATTATCCTTTTGGTATTTCAAAATAATTCTAATTATAAGATGAAATAATCTATTATAGTTTATTCTTTACTCGGGATATTATCCATGAATACCGTTCATATTAATTCTTCAATGGTGATTGTTTTTATGGAAGAATTTTTAGGACACGATCTTCTTTTCCACGAGTTATATGCATTTGATTACCTCTCCTTTACATGAATTATGATTTGATAAAACTATAATGAGACTTATATATTTTCCATATGTGTTGATATGATTAAATTTTTATGATACCCAATTAATTTAATGGGTTATTATATGATTTTTATAAAACCAATCTCTTTTTATAGGTTATAATTTGAAGAATGTTTTATTATATTGTGGAATATGAAAGTATGATTTTATTTTGTGATGGGTGGGACCTATATATCACTCCAATGAATTGGGTAATGATTTATATATCTTTAAATAATGATTGGAATCATGTTTTCGAGCTTGATACACTATGGAATATTAGGAATGTAACGCCCCGACCCCAGCTACCCAGAGTCGGTGCATTATTACATAACATTGGCATGATCACAAGAAAGATCAAATCTCGAAAGACCGATTGGTTTAGTAGCCTTGGAAACACTAGATATATTCATAAGTTTTACATTACATCATAAAATGAAAAACTAATACAACAACATAATGTTTCCACAATCCACACTACAATCCCCTCATAATATCCCTGCAGGTCATTCATAACTTACATCTTCACTTCCTGGGAAAAATAAAACATAGAAAAGGGGTGAGCTCAAATGCCCAGTAAGGATAACAATAAAGTGGAAACTTTCATAAATAAGAATAAACATTTAAGGCAATGTATAACTAAAACAAAAGCCTTTTAAATACGAACTTTCAACATGGTATGGCATAAATAAAATGAAATAATGCCATTTACTTATTCACATGGATATTCTACTAAATGAATAATCACATGCAAAAATCAATAACCACTTTCATAATGCCAGACTATCATAACCACATAGTCAAGGCCTCGTGCCAAGACTACAAATAAGATTTTGTCAAGGCCTTGTGCCAAGACACTAGTTTGTCTCATGAGACCTACCGATAAATCGAGGAGCTATAGCGGGCTCCACCCGTCACTTATTAAGTCCAATGCATTCCCATATGAAAAGGTTTAAACATAACATAAACATTCGTATTAAAACTAGCATACGAAATGTCAATAATTTCACCATAAACTATGAATGATATAAAAATAGCACATCCACAGTCAAACATATCACAAAACCTTCAATACAATATAGAAGTTTTGTATCATAATAAATCAACTTCAAATAATCTTAAAATCCATCAAAGGATGTTGACATAGATGAAATCAAAATTCTTTTTAAAGAAGTATCTCCTTTTATTTTGAAATCATTTAAGATCCATATAAAATAAAACATTTTCTTTGAAAATATTCTTATAAGCTTGTATGGAAAGCTTCGACGATTTTATAACGGCGGAAAATAACCGCACCCGCCGTATAAGTTAAAAAAACATTCTTACCTCAATTCAGTCGAAAAGGTTAAAAAGGACCTTGTTTTGAAAACGACGGAAAGATTCCTTTATAAACCTCTTATAAAAAGTCAAACAAGGGTATAAATGACTTTAACCCATATTCTTGTAAATAGTAAAAATGTTTTGAAATACATTTCAAAGAAACATGGATGTGGATGATAAAGAGATCCCAGTAGATTATTACGTATAATACAACCTCGGATAATGAAGAGATTGTGAAATAACCCTTACCTTGTACTTTTCCTTGGTTGTGGTAGGTTAACATCCTGTATAATGGTGAAATAATTGTTATTAAGTTATACAAGAATAATATACATTAATATGATATCATATATGATCTTTTAATATTGATTTGATAATAATATCTTAGTATTATCGTTGTTTCGGGTGTTAAATTACTTGTTTTCTTTTGTATGTTTTGTTACGTAAGCCATGGTTGTTGTATCTTATTCATATCCAGAATGATATACAGTCTTTATACATCATTTTTAAATCATCAAATGATAATTATACTTGAATGGATACGATGGAGAATGAATCTCATCGTGTTCGTGGAGACGATAGTCCGTACGTACGCACGAGCGACAATATCATTCTTTTGATATTAAAATAATATATAAATGGATGGTATATCATATATACAGAATCATTAACATGTTATATTTATTATTTACATGAGTTACACATCATTATTATACCCATCCAAATAATATTATATTGAATAACAATTACACCACGACGTGGAGACAGTAAGCCGTACGTACGCACGTATGGTGACATGTTATTCAAAGGGTGGATAGAATACTGAATATGATTGTACCATATTTATAATAACATCACAGTATATGTGAGATAATGGAGTTATTATTTCAGAATGGTAAGAACAAAGGAAGAAGAAGTGGAAGAAGAAATGAACTTAGAAAAGGGTGGTGAAATCATTACCTCTTCTTCGGGTTCTTCCTTTTGATTTGATCAAAAGGGCTCCTTAGGTTGGCTTTCTGATCAAACTAAGGCCTCTATGTTGTAGTGAGGGATGTTGGGAGAGTATTTGGGCAGAGTTTGGCCGAACCAAAAGGCTTTGAAGGTGTGAAGAAATGAGAAGGAGGAGTGCCCTTTTTATAAGAGGGGTGAGGGGCACCTTTGGAAAAGCTAGAAATATTAATTTATAATAAATTCATATTCGGTTTCTAATGGCTCCAAAGTTGACTATTCAAAGGATGAGGTGGGGATAGGTCGAAAAAAACTCATCCAATAGAATTTATACAGGTTTGGGTACTTATATTAACCTTATCTTTAAGTATTAACTCTAAGTTAATTAGTTTCACTTTTACAATGTCTCTTTGTATTTTTATATAATATGGTTAATAAACATACTATATACATCCAAGCGACCCCCAAGTGGTCCATTAATGATTAAACTATCATAATATAAGTCTCTTGGCCGAACCTTAGATTTTTAGGAATTTAATATCAATTAATAATATAATATTTGTTTTAAGAACTCTTTTATGTCAATTTTGACACTATTCAATAGTTGATTTTTGTGAAACTCATAACAGATTGATTACTTCGAACAAAGTCCATTAAATGAATCCTAATATATCATATTAGCCTAGAAAATTAGTTTAATTCATTAAAAGTTTCATATTATATTTATTTGGGTATGTATAATATCAATTATTTTAATTTTTCACTATTATAGTAATTACTGCATCATC
This sequence comes from Viscum album, assembly GCA_963277665.1. Taxonomy (NCBI): domain Eukaryota; kingdom Viridiplantae; phylum Streptophyta; class Magnoliopsida; order Santalales; family Viscaceae; genus Viscum; species Viscum album. Next base: position 878,734,084 of record OY728136.1, read on the forward strand.
ATTGTGTCATAAATAAAATATATTATTTAATGTCTAAAAATTATAAATAAAATATCATTATGTAGGAAATCTTATTATCTTTCTAATGAATATTTATAATCTAAAATTCAACATATATAACCCTATGTAAAAATTGTTGTTCTAAAAGATATATGCTTGTGTCATTTTTGTATTCATTTTAACTAAATTAAAATAAAGTGTCATTATCACTTACAAGTGGATCCATGGGGTCCCAAAATTGACAAAAAGATGCCCATGGTCGACCATGTATCAACCAATAGGGTTAAGACACGTTTTAGGGTAATTTAGTATTATTATAATATTATTTTTTAACCCTTATTTACCGGATTTACCCTTTAACCATGGTAAATAAAATATTTACCGCAGTAATTATTCAAAATGTGTAAAAATAAAAGTTACCTATTTACACAATTTGAACATCCTGATTCCAAATATGGAATACATTTTCCTAAATTCAAAACACAGAAGTGGCAGAAATTAATTTAAAAATAATTCCCGCTGTCAAAACAAAAAGCGTGTTTTTAAGAGATAATAACTATCAAAAGATTGACACTTGTTTATGTTCGGTTTAATTGTAAAATTATGTCCAATGATAAACATTAAATTGAATGGTAAAAATATATTCTAAATATACTTTAAAACCACTCAAATTCATAATTTATCACTATTAATTATTTTGATTAAAAAAGTTGTTTTTAATTAAAATTTAGAAATTTTCACTATTCATCAAAATATGAAAGTTATCCGAAATGTACCAAAATTTCACCCTAGGCTAATTATGATATTCCGAATCCAAAAATGAAGTCCATTTTGAAATATAGAATATATATGATTTCAAAAAGTAGGTATTACTATTCACAACGGCTAGTTTAATTAGTTGTGGTGTGTGTTAGAACTCGAGGTTGCGTACAACACACGCTATCGCATTATTCGAAGGGAAACGTACCATAGAAGCTTGGGGTGTTACATTCTCCCCTCCTTCAAATAATTGCGTCCTCGCAATTGCTAGGGTATTACTGCATAAAAAGACTCGGGTGGTTCTTCATCATAAGTTCCTCGGGTTCCCACGTTGCCTCTTCCATCTTATGATTCCTCCACAAAACTTTTACCAGACGCGTCGTCCGGTTTCTCAGCACTTGTTCTCTCGTATCAAGAATCTTGATGGGCTCTTCGCAATAAGACAGATCGGGTTCCAGTTCTAAATCTTCATAGGTGAGTACATGCGTTGGGTCAGGCATGTATTTCCTCAACAGAGATACGTGGAATACATCGTGAACTTTGGAGAGACTTGGCGGCATTGCCAATCGGTAAGCTACAGCCCCAATTCGTTCTAGAATTTCGAAAGGTCCGATGTACCTGGGACTCAATTTACCTTTCTTACCAAAACGTATGACTCCCTTCCACGGAGATACTTTCAGGAAAACATGATCACCGACTTGAAATTCCAAATCCTTCCTTCGATTATCGGCATAGCTCTTCTGCCTACTTTGAGCTGCTTTAATGTGATTTTGGATTACCTTCACATTTTCCACCGTTTCCTCCACCAGTTCTGGGCCTACAAGTTTTCTTTCACCAACGTCATCCCAACAGGTTGGTGTACGACATCTCTTTCCGTATAACGCTTCATATGGTGCCATCTGAATACTCGAATGGAAGCTATTGTTATAGGAAAATTCTACTAGTGGTAAATATTGATCCCACATACCCTGAAAATCAAGTGAGCAAGATCTCAACATGTCTTCTAAGGTATAAATAGTCCGTTCTGATTGTCCGTCTGTCTGAGGGTGGTAAGAAGTGCTCAAATGAAGTTCAGTATCCAGGGATTTCTGAAGACTTTTCCAAAATCTTGAAGTAAAACGGGGATCACGATCAGAAACAATCGATAGGGGTACTCCATGAAGTCTCACAACTTCATTAATGTATAGTCTTGCTAGACGTTCCAGGGGTAGATCTTCTCTTATAGCAAGAAAATGTGCTGACTTGGTAAGACGATCAACAATAACCCATATTGCATCGTTCCTTCTAGGAGTATTTGGTAGCCCCATGACAAAGTCCATTGTAATATTGTCCCATTTCCACTCCGGTATGGGAAGAGGTTGCATGACTCCTCCAGGCTGTTTCCTTCCAGCTCTCACTTGTTGACAAACCATTCATCTTGACACAAAATCAGCAATCTCCCTCTTCATGTTGTCCCACCAAAAATGTTCCTTCAAATCTCTATACATTTTGGTGCTCCCATGGTGTATAGAGAAATTGGAACTATGAGCATCATCCAGCAATTCCATTTTTAGATCAGGTATATTGGGAACACAAAGTCTCTTCCCGAATTTCAAAATTCCACCTTCATACGCAAAGTCTCTCAATCTCCCATCATTCACAGCTTTAATCTTCTTTTGGAATTCTTCATCATCTGTCTGAGAACTCTTAATCCTTTCTAGTAAAGATGGTTTGGCAACCATTTGAAAAAGCATTGATGTTTCACCTTCCCTGGTTATTCCCATGTCTATCTTCACTAGCTCCATGAAAATTGGATCCCTTTCAATTCTCATATTGTTCAAAACTCCATGGTCTTTTCTACTCAAAGCATCTGCCACCTTGTTTGCCTTCCCTGGGTGGTAGTGTATCGTACAATCATAATCCTTGAGTAATTCAAGCCATCTCCTTTGCCTCATGTTGAGTTCTTTTTGTGAGAAAATATACTTCAAACTCTTGTGATCAGTATAAATCTCACATTTTTCACCATAGAGGTAGTGCCTCCATATTTTCAAAGCAAAGATCACTGCTGCTAACTCGAGATCATGAGTAGGATAGTTTTGTTCATGAATTTTCAACTGTCGTGATGCATAGGCAATAACTCTATCATTCTGCATAAGGACACAGCCAAGTCCTTTCTTTGATGCATCACTATAAATAACGAACCCATCATTCCCCGATGGTAGAGTCAATATAGGAGCATTGACTAATCTTCTCTTCAGTTCTTCAAAACATTCTTCACACTCTTTTGTCCAAACAAATTTAACCCCTTTACGTGTGAGCTTCGTTAATGGGTTAGCCAATCGGGCAAAATTCTGGACGAAACGTCGATAATAACCTGCCAAACCAATAAAACTACGTACCTCAGTTATACTCGTAGGTGCTGGCCATTCTTGGATTGCCTTGGTCTTAGAAGGATCAACAGAGATTCCATCTTTAGAGACAATATGGCCAAGAAAAGAAATCTCCTGAAGCCAGAATTCACACTTGCTAAACTTTCCATATAATTCATGCCTCCTCAGAGTCTTCAAGATAATGCGCAAGTGATTTTCATGATCTTCATAGGTTTTGGAGTATACCAATATATCATCAATAAATACTACCACAAATTCATCGAGATACTCCTTGAAAACTCTATTCATCAGATCCATGAATACAGATGGTGCATTAGTCAATCCAAACGGCATTACAGTAAACTCGTAATGCCCATACCTGGTTCGAAATGCTGTTTTCGGAATGTCTTCCTTCTTCACACACAACTGATGGTATCCAGATCGAAGGTCAATCTTTGAAAAGTATTGAGCTCCATGCAGTTGGTCAAATAAATCATCAATACGAGGTAGGGGATACTTGTTCTTTATTGTTATAGCATTGATCTCCCTGTAGTCGATACATAACCTCATAGATCCATCTTTCTTTTTAACAAAAAGAACAGGGGCTCCCCATGGAGAAACACTAGGGCGAATAAATCCCTTATTACTCAATTCCTCTAGTAGTTTCTTTAGTTCGACTAACTCTACAGTGGCCATTCTATAAGGGGTCTTCGATATAGGCCTTGATCCAGGAATCAAATCAATAGAAAACTCAACTTCTCGTTCTGGAGGATGTCCAGGTAAATCTTCCGGAAATACATCTACAAATTCTTTCACAATAGGTACATCCTCTATTTGAACATTTCTTTCCTCACCGACAGTTATTTCATTCTCTTCCTCCCCGATAATTGAATTAAGTTGAGCTACAGGGGATGGATCTAAATAAGAATTAGGTGGTGACGATTCTGCTCTAAAAATAAGGTGTTCCTTATCATTATCATCAAGAATCGTAACCTCTTTCTTCTTACAATAAATCTTCGCATCATAGTCCGAAAGCCAGTCCATACCGAGGATTATATCAAACTCAATCATAGGTATGACGATGAAATCAGCAGATAAAGAAAATTTATGTGCTCTAATGGGGACTGATTCACAAAACTTTGTTGCAACGATACTTCCCTTAGGAGTTTTAACTGACAACTCCCTTATTAAATCAAATTGGAAATATCTAATTTTCTTAGAAAACTGGGAAGATATGAAACAATGCGATGATCCAGAATCAAATAATGCATTTGCTAAACTTGAGGAAACCATTAAATTACCTGCCACCACGTCTTTCGGAGCTTCTACCTCAGCAGTAGTGATAGCATAAGCCTGGCCTTGATCCCTTGGCCTTTTCTGAGTTAAGTTCTCCTGACTCTTAGGACATGCATTTGCATAATGCCCCATCTCCCTGCAATTGTAGCACTGAACGTTGGTAGCTTCCTTCTTCCCCTTGCAATCATGAGCTTGGTGGCCTTTTTCACCACACTTGTAACAGACTCCCATTCCCTTCAGGCAAGCAACGGGGTGTTTCTTCCCGCACTTACCACAAGATGGATATTAAACCTTTCCCTTCTTCCCCTTATTTCCATTCCCAGATTGATCAGCAGGTCTCTTCTTCTCTTGCTTTGCTTTAAAGTCATAAGACTTAGAGAATTCCTTTTCGGTCTTGATAGCACATGAGACAATGTCTTCGTACGATGAAAAGGATTGTGAGACTAATGCTCGACGGAGAAATGGTTTTAACCCATCAAAGAAACGATCAATCTTACTTCTTGGGTTGCGAATATAATCACCAGTGTACCTCGCTAACCTTGTAAAGTTAGCCTCATACTTTGTGACATTCTCATCCTCCTTTTGTCTCAGACTCAGAAATTGTCTTTCCATATCTGCTCGATGGTCGCGAGGAAAGTATTTTTCTAAAAACAGATCTTTGAACTCCCTCCATTCCATGTTTGATACTTCATCATCTTCCTTCATGTTTTGAATCAATGACCACCATTGATCAGCATCTCCAGTGAGGCGGTAAACTTCCATGGTAACTTTTTCCCTTTCACTACTCCCCAAAGCCTGAAATATTTTCTCTAGGGAAAATATCCATTGCTCAGCTACTAAGGGATTTTTACTCCCATTGAACGTTGGTGGTTGTTGCCTCATGAATCGATCTAACATTGATCCTCCACGCTGCGGATCAGGGTGCTCCATACGGGTAAGGTTATTATTCATAACCTGAGTAAGTTGTCCCAGTACGGTGATTAGCTGATCAGCACCAGTTGCATCACCAGCCCCACTATAATTATCTTGAGCAGGAGGGAAATCCCTACATGGAGTGCGTGCATTGATACGGTTTCCATTTCTTCCACTAGGCGCCATTTCTAAAAAATGGCATAAACTGGATCAGTTTATGCATCAAAATACATAATCCCATACTTATAAAACACTAAACAAAAATTGAACTATCTATGGATATAATCCATAATCATAAATATGTTTTCTTTGAGGAAGTATATACTCATAAACCCTTCATAATGATTTGTAAAGAAAGTGAGAGTTATCCTAAGCATATCCCCCGGGAGTGTCGTAACCAAGAGTGCAGCAAGGCCCGTTGTCGTGCACCAGTTCCCGTTCGAGTCTAGCTCAAAGCGGTGTTTTCGGGTTTTACCTCTAGGTACATCTGTGCCAGAGCCGCCTCTACCTGCTCGTATCCAGACAGGGATGTATTGCTCAGAAAACTCACAAAGTCTCTACAATACCAAAATTCTAGGAAGTTCTTCTATACTAATCCTCAAAGTTCATCTTAGGTCTATGTGCTCTAATCAGAGTTTATCTAAATCTAGCTTCCAAGGTTTGTACTAAACTTCCTCTGATACCAACTGTAACGCCCCGACCCCAGCTACCCAGAGTCGGTGCATTATTACATAACATTGGCATGATCACAAGAAAGATCAAATCTCGAAAGACCGATTGGTTTAGTAGCCTTGGAAACACTATATATATTCATAAGTTTTACATTACATCATAAAATGAAAAACTAATACAACAACATAATGTTTCCACAATCCACACTACAATCCCCTCATAATATCCCTGCAGGTCATTCATAACTTACATCTTCACTTCCTGGGAAAAATAAAACATAGAAAAGGGGTGAGCTCAAATGCCCAGTAAGGATAACAATAAAGTGTAAACTTTCATAAATAAGAATAAACATTTAAGGCAATGTATAACTAAAACAAAAGCCTTTTAAATACGAACTTTCAACATGGTATGGCATAAATAAAATGAAATAATTCCATTTACTTATTCACATGGATATTCTACTAAATGAATAATCACATGCAAAAATCAATAACCACTTTCATAATGTTGGAATGCATAATGCCAGACTATCATAACCCATAGTCAAGGCCTCGTTCCAAGACTACAAATAAGATTTTGTCAAGGCCTTGTGCCAAGACACTAGTTTGTCTCATGAGACCTACCGATGCATCGAGGAGCTATAGCGGGCTCCACCCGTCACTTATTAAGTCCAATGCATTCCCATATGAAAAGGTTTAAACATAACATAAACATTCGTATTAAAACTAGCATACGAAATGTCAATAATTTCACCATAAACTATGAATGGTATAAAAATAGCACATCCACAGTCAAACATATCACAAAACCTTCAATACAATATAGAAGTTTTGTATCATAATAAATCAACTTCAAATAATCTTAAAATCCATCAAAGGATGTTGACATAGATGAAATCAAAATTCTTTTTAAAGAAGTATCTCCTTTTATTTTGAAATCATTTAAGATCCATATAAAATAAAACATTTTCTTTGAAAATATTCTTATAAGCTTGTATGGAAAGCTTCGACGATTTTATAACGGCGGAAAATAACCGCACCCGCCGTATAAGTTAAAAAAAACATTCTTACCTCAATTCAGTCGAAAAGGTTAAAAAGGACCTTGTTTTGAAAACGACGGAAAGATTCCTTTATAAACCTCTTATAAAAAGTCAAACAAGGGTATAAATGACTTTAACCCATATTCTTGTAAATAGTAAAAATGTTTTGAAATACATTTCAAAGAAACATGGATGTGGATGATAAAGAGATCCCAGTAGATTATTACGTATAATACAACCTCGGATAATGAAGAGATTGTGAAATAACCCTTACCTTGTACTTTTCCTTGGTTGTGGTAGGTTAACCTCCTGTATAATGGTGAAATAATTGTTATTAAGTTATAAAAGAATAATATACATTAATATGATATCATATATGATCTTTTAATATTGATTTGATAATAATATCTTAGTATTATCGTTGTTTCGGGTGTTAACTTACTTGTTTTCTTTTGTATGTTTTGTTACGTAAGCCATGGTTGTTGTATCTTATTCATATCCAGAATGATATACAGTCCTTATACATCATTTTTAAATCATCAAATGATAATTATACTTGAATGGATACGATGGAGAATGAATCTCATCGTGTTCGTGGAGACGATAGTCCGTACGTACGCACGAGCGACAATATCATTCTTTTGATATTAAAATAATATATAAATGGATGGTATATCATATATACAGAATCATTAACATGTTATATTTATTATTTACATGAGTTACACATCATTATTATACCCATCCAAATAATATTATATTGAATAACAATTACACCACGACTTGGAGACAGTAAGCCGTACGTACGCACGTATGGTGACATGTTATTCAAAGGGTGGATAGAATACTGAATATGATTGTACCATATTTATAATAACATCACAGTATATGTGAGATACTGGAGTTATTATTTCAGAATGGTAAGAACAAAGGAAGAAGAAGTGGAAGAAGAAATGAACTTAGAAAAGGGTGGTGAAATCATTACCTCTTCTTCGGGTTCTTCCTTTTGATTTGATCAAAAGGGCTCCTTAGGTTGGCTTTCTGATCAAACTAAGGCCTCTATGTTGTAGTGAGGGATGTTGGGAGAGTATTTGAGCAGATTTTGGCCGAACCAAAAGGCTTTGAAGGTGTGAAGAAATGAGAAGGAGGAGTGCCCTTTTTATAAGAGGGGTGATGGGCACCTTTGGAAAAGCTAGAAATATTAATTTATAATAAATTCATATTCGGTTTCTAATGGCTCCAAAGTTGACTATTCAAAGGATGAGGTGGGGATAGGTCGAAAACAACTCATCCAATAGAATTTAGACAGGTTTGTGTACTTATATTAACCTTATCTTTAAGTATTAACTCTAAGTTAATTAGTTTCACTTTTACAATGTCTCTTTGTATTTTTATATAATATGGTTAATAAACTTACTATATACATCCAAGCGACCCCCAAGTGGTCCATTAATGATTAAACTATCATAATATAAGTCTCTTGGCCGAACCTTAGATTTTTAGGAATTTAATATCAATTAATAATATAATATTTGTTTTAAGAACTCTTTTATGTCAATTTTGACACTATTCAATATTTGATTTTTGTGAAACTCATAACAGATTGATTACTTCAAACAAAGTCCATTAAATGAATCCTAATATATCATATTATCCTATAAAATTAGTTTAATTCATTAAAAGTTTCATATTATATTTATTTGGGTATTTATAATATCAATTATTTTAATTTTTCACTATTATAGTAATTACTGCATCATCATTGTGTCATAAATAAAATAAATTATTTAATGTCTAAAAATTATAAATAAACTATCATTATGTAGGAAATCTTTTTAGCTTTCTAATGAATATTTATAATCTAAAATTCAACATATATAACCCTATGTAAAAATTGTTGTTCTAAAAGATATATGCTTGTGTCATTTTTGTATTCATTTTAACTAAATTAAAATAAAGTGTCATTATCACTTACAAGTGGATCCATGGGGTCCCAAAATTGACACAAAGATTCCCACGGTAGACCATGTATCAACCAATAGGGTTAAGACACGTTTTAGGGTAATTTAGTATTATTATAATATTATTTTTTAACCCTTATTTACCGGATTTACCCTTTAACCATGGTAAATAAAATATTTACCGCAGTAATTATTCAAAATGTGTAAAAATAAAAGTTACCTATTTACACAATTTGAACATCCTGATTCCAAATATGGAATCCATTTTCCTAAATTCAAAACACAGAAGTGGCAGAAATTAATTTAAAATTAATTCCCGCTGTCAAAACAAAAAGCGTGTTTTTAAGAGATAATAACTATCAAAAGATTGACACTTGTTTATGTTCGGTTTAATTGTAAAATTATGTCCAATGATAAACATTAAATTGAATGGTAAAAATATATTCTAAATATACTTTAAAACCACTCAAATTCATAATTTATCACTATTAATTATTTTTATTAAAAAAGTTGTTTTTAATTAAAATTTAGAAATTTTCACTATTCATCAAAATATGAAAGTTATCCGAAATGTACCAAAATTTCACCCTAGGATAATTTTGATAATCCGAATCCAAAAATGAAGTCCATTTTGAAATATAGAATATATATGATTTCAAAAAGTAGGTATTACTATTCACAACGGCTAGTTTAATTAGTTGTGGTGTGTGTTAGAACTCGAGGTTGCGTACAACACACGCTATCGCATTATTCGAAGGGAAACGTACCATAGAAGCTTGGGGTGTTACAAGGAACGTAGATCAACTATGGAAGATGGGGAAACTAGATATATTATAAAATATTGGGGCAACCAATTCTCAATGGGAAAATGGGGAAACACAATACACTGTGGGAATATTAGGAAACCTGGCCCTTTATAGGGAATTTACTGTGATTAGGGATAGTGGAGTGTCCTTACCAATAGGAGTAGTCCCCATGATGTTGACTGATAATTTTTTCAAATGGTCCTTGACATATAAGAAATTATTTTCTATGGTTATTTGTATTCCACAAGACAATGTCTTATGAAAATATTATTCTATCACAAATATTATTATTCTATTTCCAAATGATTATTCTCATATGAATTACGAATATTTATTCCATTATTCATGGTTATTATATTTGATAGGAAGGGGATGATCTTATATTTTTATGATCATATTTCCATACCCTTATTCTTGAGTTATTCTTATATATCTTTATTTTTTACCCTTACTGATCATCTAATATCAATCCTCCCATATTCATTCTTTCCTCAGGATATATGGAATATTATTATGTCATACTAATAATAGTGAAAATATTTATGGGAGATGTTGAAGATCATTCCCCATGTAAGAAGACTATGTTTCAATACTTCCAAAGACACTAAACTATTACAATCCTCAAGAATGTATTTTCTTAATGTGATAAGTATTCGTATATAATGATGTAATATCCATTCATGTTAATCTAGGGTCTCTATAGTTGGTATCAATGGAATGGTTTAGTCATCCTATGGAAAATAGGATGAGAAAACCATAGTGAGATACATAGGGATATTACTAAGGACATGCCTTGGGATGTCTCTAAGTATAGGACTAATGATTCATATAATGTTTTCATAATTTAGATATGATATAAGTTATTTCTAATGATTATATGGGTTTCATATATGATGTCTTCATCTCCCACTATGCTTTATTCTTTTAGTTAATGGTTTTAACACAAAGGAACATGGTTAACATTCAATCAACTAGATAATTTTCTAAAGATAAATAAAATGGGATGATCACAAAAGTGAAGGATATGATGATCATGCCTAACCTGTTTTCACAGAAAATGATAAATAATTTACACCTTAACCAACTATAAGGCACACCAGATAAGAGAGAGATATAGTGCACTCAGAATTCAGGTAAGGGAGACCATCTAGGAATGAAGATTCAGTTACCTTTGTGTTGAGAAAGTGAAAATAAGTAGCCAAGTGATTGTCTTAGAAGACCAGGATGATGTATTGACATTGAAAAATATGGTCGTAAACAAATTAATTATTATGTAAAATTAATTACAAGGTTGAGGAAATTAATTATAATAATTTCCTCCTTAAGGTATAATTGACAGTTGAATGAATTAAATGTGAAATGAAATAGAATTGTGCAAGTCTATGTCCTAAGTGGAATGCTTCCCAAGAGAATTGGAAAGGTTATATGAGTAATGGTTTTGTTATTGATTATGAGGATACCTATGGTGAATTTTAAAAGAAAATAGTTATTAAGTAAAATGAGGATATATCCTTATTAAAGGATTAATTATGAAGTGTAAAACGTAATGTTTTTATGTATTTGGATTCAAGAATTACGAGTTGTGAATTATGTAAATATTTTTTTGTTTGTGTTTTTTTAGGAAGGAGTAACAAGAATATGTTAAATGGATCTGATGGAATAGGAAAATTGTTTAATAGAAAGTTCTTATTCATGGTAAATAAAATATTATGAGAAAGATAACACAAATTATGTTAATAATGTTGAGATAATTATGTTTGGATAAAGATAAGTAGAATATGAAAAATAAAATTTGATGGTACTGATGACCTCAGAACTGATTAAGGATTTATTGAAATTTGGTTTATGCTTTCATTGATAACATTTACAACATTATTTTGGTTTTATGTAATATATAAAATAATATTTTGAATAAGAAAAAATGAATGCTTTCAGTAAGGACTTGTGGTAATTCAGGTTGTTACCTTGTTTCAAGATAAGACATGATGATGGTGCTGTCATGTTTAGTATGAATCAAAGAAGTTATAATTTATGATATATATGGGATTACTGAGATGATGTTTTTTGGGAAATTTATTGACCATATTTCAATTGTTTTTGACATCAATATTTTGGAAGTGTTACAAAGATAACCATTTACGGAATTGTTAATGTTAAACATTGGATGGGGCTTTTTTTCAATATATTATCTCTCAATATGAAGATTTACCAATATTGGATAACCTATCATAACAATTTTACTATGACGATAAATAATATATATGGAATGATTGATCATCCTATGTATGTATATTATGATCTATTAGTACCATAGGAATGAAAAAATCACCTCTATTTCTTAGAGTGAGAGATGAAGTTTAAATTGTGCACGGAACAACCAAATAGTGGGGATTATGATTATGAATGGGAATGAAATTATGTAATTATTACATCTTCTGAAAAAAAATTCTTCAACATTAGGTAAAGTGTCTTGAAAAAAATGTTTTCCTATCATCATAATTTTTTGTGATATTAATGACCTCTTTAATGCTTCTTCAGTTAATTATATTATTATTGTCAACATTCTACGGATCACCGACTTTCAGGTGATCAAGGACCATTATTAGTCTCTATGATTATTTAGGATTTTCCACCATTTCCACATTTTCATTTATCACATCTAATATCTAATTATGAGACTGTGTTATGTGATACAATGGGTTGGTGTTATGCTTCAAACATTATTTGTTAAAGGATGTTTTAGTAATCATTATTATGATGTGGATTTCTATGAATGGAACATTAATGTATTAATACGTTCATAACCTAGATGGATTTCATTGGTGAAATTAATTTTTAGGGTGGTATAATGTAAAAACCTGAGACATTGTGTATTATTATTTTTGATTCAATTTAATCATTTTTTTTCATTTAAAAAAAATAAAAATATTTTTTTTACGAAAGCTCTGAGTTTAGATTGAATTATATGAAACAACAAGTGAGCCATGCATGACATGAAATAAGGAGATTTTATTTTGGTATATGAAACATTTTTTTTGTCTTGTGTTAAACACAATTTCAGGTTAATTCAATAGATTGCGTAACAGGTAAGGCCGAGTTTTACCAAAATAAAATAAAATATTAATATTAATATAAAAATACTATTATAGCTAGCACCTAGCCATTTGAATGGAAGTTATGAGTAATATTAACTAAATTTTGAATATTTTATTTATACATATAAATAAGATGAATCCTTTGGTTATCAATTATTATAATTGAATGAAAGAACTTATTGAAAATAAAAATATTACTTTTCTATGAAAATTATTTTTAATGTACAAATAAAATTTCATATCAAAAAACTAATCAAACTAATTTTTATTATTTTATTAAAAAAAATATATATTATATATTCAATAAATATTTATGATACTCATCCAATAGATTTGATAAGTACATAATTAGAGTAAATCCATATTTATGAATAAAAATAGGTATTTTTCAAAATTAGAATTTTACTAACATTTAATGGTGAACAAATTTTAAATAATATATTTTAAATTTTTATAATTATTAATTTTTTTTAGAAAACTAATTCCTAGAACCATAATATCAAAATTAACTTTGGTTGAATTTTATTTTTTTTCTCAGAGGTTCCATTTATTGATGCTATGTGAAAAATAATAGATTTAAATTCAAAAATTTTATTTCATTTAATTATTTGATATTGTTAAATTAAAATTTGATTTTTTTTTAATGTTTAATTCTATAAAATTTACATCAATTAATATAATTTTGGTCATTAATAATCAATATCCCATTGAAATTGGTTATAAAAACATTTCTCACTTTTGATCATTTTTTACATAAAAAAACGCTTTGTTGTACCATCTATTGGATTAAATTTCAATTAATTTTTACCTATTATGTAATTTTAATTTAGAAAAATGGAATCTATTTTTAGAATAAATATAATTTATAATTTTTAATATGTTCAAAATAATTTTCAAAAAAAAATATTAGTGGAAATTATTAAAATTTATTACAGTGATTAAGAGAAAAATTATCATAATAAAGGAAAAAACCACAATCATAACACAAAAAATGGCCTGGAAAAATATACCAAACCATTAGATGCTCATATTTACAGCATATAATCCATTTTATCATATTAGGAACATTATTTGAGTCACATGAAATAGAAAATACATTAGTAAAATTCCCTTTTGAAAAATTAACAAGAATTCCACTCCTCCACCTCTATAAAAGGCACTCACCCCTCCAACATATTCACAGTTATTAATACTTTTTTCTAGGTCAATATGGGAGGTAATATACTCCTAAAATCCGTAAATTCATCTTTGTATCATCCCTTTTTTAATAGTTACAACTAAGGAAGCCCTTTGGTGGAAATCGAGAGGAGTTACCCAAAGAAGAGGTAACATATTTCCTCAAGATCTTTTTATTTATTTTTATTATACACCACTAAACTATTCTTATTATATACATATATAATATAATAAGAGATAAAAATATTTTCGGATATTTTTATTCTCAGGGTTTAATGTACATTCATAAAGACTTCCATATAATGGGTAAATAACATGTCATTCACGTGTACGACTGACAACCGCTTTATGGAACAATATTGATTGTTTTTCCTTTTCCACTACTCATGGGAGGGAATTAATATGGACATAATATTTTGATATGATATATTTAATATTTATGATTTATTTATTATTATTTAATTAATATTTAAATCATACATTTTACCTTTCATTTAGTGTAAATATGAAAAATTCTTTTGTGGATGTGTGGACTACCGTATCTTCAAAGCGCAACGATTAGTTCACAGTATAAATAGAATGTATTAAGTATGAACATATTGAAAATAAATGATATATATGAAATAATAATGATATAATAATGATATTATATATATATATATCATTTAGTTTTTATTCTATACGAAAATATAACAGAAATATTGGTCATGTGTATGTACGACCTATAGTCTCCATGAACGATGTATTCCATTTCATAATTCTATATTATATATACTTTTATAAATTACTAGATAAATAATATATATTTTATTAAAATAATTTTTTAAATTCTATAATTAATTTAATCATGATATAATTAAGAGTATCAATAATTATAAGTCAAACCATATACAAAAAACAATGAGGATATTACATGAAATGTAAATTGAATGAAATTATTAATAAAATTTTAATATAATGTCATAGTAAAAAAATATATGGTATTATATACAATAATACGGTTATTTGGTAGAATTATAATAAAATTATATTTATTATAAATTAGGTTTTAATGTGTAAGATTAATGTCAAGACTTAAGGTAAGGGAATTTCATCACACTTATATTTTTCCATAAGCCATATTCCATATTCACCACTAGTTTTTTTGTGGTGTATATTCTACCATATAACATGTTATATCAGCAGATTTAATTTATTTAATTATATTATAAGGTTTAATTGGTGTTATTATTTTGCGGGAAATCTTGATACTAATTTTACTCATGTAGTATTGGTTATCTTGTCTCACATTAATTTCTTGTGAGACTTAGAACTTATTCACAACTCATTTATTTTGTGTGGTGTATATGCTTCCAATTAATTTATTATAGGATTCATATAATTTAATTATTAGTTATTTAAATTCCCATTTTTTTATCTTTCTTTCATGGGGTTTAGGTTATAAGAGTTTCTATATTGGTAAAATAAGTTTGTCTCAATTTTCCATCATTGAGATACTTGCCATGTTATAAACCTATATTTTATTACGATATGTATATACTTCCCTTTTAAAATTTATACTATTTATATCAATATTTTAATTATAGTATATGATTAAAATAATTTTATTCTTTAATGGGTATTATGATTTAATGTTGTCAAAGTGGTAAGACCTTATTGCTACAATCTCATCATTTGTCCAGATTCTTTACAATTATGCTTCCATTGATGAAATAATATAATAAGTATCTTATGAAATCTCATAAAAATGATTCTCCCATAGATATTAATGTTAAATCAATTTAATGGTTCAATTTATAAACTCATTGGTATGTAAGATCATTAATAAAATATTTTTATGAAAATATGAATAGGGTTCTCCTTTTTGTCAGAAATCATTGTGATTTAAAAAATGTGTTTTCTAATTTTTTTTTCAAAAATGTCTTAATATTATTTTATAATGTTAAAATCAAATTATTCCCCATTATTCCCCTTATTTTTTTAAAATGAATATTTTTTTTATTTTCTTATCAAGACACATTTCTTTACATTTTAATATACAAAAGGAATGTTTAGTATCTACAAACACACCCACTTTCCCCACCAAAATTTCCTTGATGCCTACATTATTAGTTTAGAAGCTTATTTTTAAAGAAATATTTTCCCACATATTAAGGATTTTTGGTTTTAAATTAATTTTCAATGATAAATGTTTATGAAAATTTTTTCTTATTAAAATTTGTATTAAATTATTTTCAAGAATATTTTATTTGTTTCGAAAGATATTTTAAAATAAAATAGTTTTCAAAAGTATTAATGTTTAAAAATTAATTATTTGTCAAAGAAGAAAATAAATTTTCCTTATGAGATATATTAAAGGATATTTTAAGATTACTTTAATAATAAATGAATTTTTGAAATGGTTCTATGAATATTATTTTCATTGAAAGGATATTTTCCTTAATAAATGTTCCATGTAATATTTCAAGATCCTTCTCCATATAAAATGTAATAATTTTTTATAGTCTGTTATTAAATAGGAATATGATTCAATATTACCATTCATATTATTTCATGAATAGTTTCTATTTTGGTGGAATGATGTTTTTGTCAAGTGTTACTCTTCCACGAGTTATAGTCATTGGGAAACCACTTCTTTTTAGTGGTTATACATTGATAAATGACTATGAGACCAATATCATTTCATTAAGTAAATATAATATAATATTTTTAGGATGCCCATTTCATTTAATGGATTATGATACGATTTTTATAAAACCCATCACTTTTTATGGGCTATGATATTTTAAACGTTATATAATCTTATGGAACATGTATGCATTATTTTATTATGAATCTTGTGGGACATATATCTCCCTCAAATTCATTGGGTAATGACTTGTATATCGTGATATAATTATGGTATTTATGTCGACGGGCATGATCCACTATAGAAGATGGGGAAACCTGATTCATTATAGAAGAAGTTAAACCTGATCCACTATGGGAGATGGGGAAACCTGATCCACTATGAAATGATGGGGAAACCTAATCCACCGTGGTAAGATAGAAAAACCGAAGAACTTATATGGAATAAAAAAGACATGGTATGGTGGTGTATCCCACATACTTGGTGTAATCCTCAATAAGTTCCTTGATATGTTTAGGCAGTGAGCCTTGACTTATAGTGAATTTTTTTATGCTTATGTGTATCCCATAATCCTATATATTATGCCAGTTTTATGCTCCCACGAAAGAAGAAATTTTATTTCCATATCATTCATGTGTTATGGAATTCCATTATTTAATAAATGACTCATGTTTATGAAACTTGATATACATGGTATGGTCTTGTAATGTAATTTGTAGGTTCTAATTCCCTAATTCTCATATTATGTTTATAAATCTCCCATGTTTACCCTTATTGAGCATCTACACTCACTACATTAACATGTTTTCTTTCCCCAGAAGATGAATAATGGTTTCGTGTAGGAAAACTAAAGGGGGTGATCATTAAGGGATATGTTGAAGATATTTCAGAATGTAAAAATGTTATGTTTCCATGATTTGAAAGATACTAAACTATTATGGTCCTTCTGAATTTATTTTTGTAATGTGTTGAATATTAATCAATTTTTTTAATTTCTATGTTTGTTAAGCACATTTCAATATGGTTTACATTCCATTCTCACAAATAATATCTCAACACATATTTGATTTTGTTTAGGATGAATCCCTAACTACCCCTAGAAAGGTATAACATCTGTTGATAGGATTATGTATTATCACATCACATGAAATATCGCCTGATGAAACCTAATCCATGAGATATTATCTTGTTACATTACTAGGGTGGTAGGGTAATATAAACATGATTTAAATCAAGAAAATTACATCCTATTACCATGAATGACTAATACCACATATGAAATTGCATCATAGCCCCATCTTATAATGTCGTGTCCGAAGACAAAAGGTCTTTCACACCACATATCACCCATAGTCACCTAGCCCATATCAACTAGTAAACCACAAACACAAACCCGTATTATCACTGATATTGAAGGAAGAGTAGGGAATATGGGGTTTTAACACTATGATAATTTAAAATAACACTTTTCTCGATATTGTATTCACCATGAAATACAAAGATTAAATGAAACTTAAAGGAATTTGATTTAAATATTATCATTATAACACAACCATTAAATTAGAATGTGTGAATATAATTAACTAATTTAGGAAATATATATTCCACTGATTCAATAAACATTTATTAATTAATTTTTATGAAATATTCACTCAATTTTTATCAATATAATATTATGATTCATAATTATGTTTTCATCAAAAGTGGTTTTAATTGATTTTTTTGATAAAATATTTTAATTAGTTTCTGGAAATTAAATAATTTTTTTATAAATATAATACCATTTTATAATAATCGAATAAAAATTACCTAGGGGTTAAATTTTTCTGTTTGTTGAACATATTTAATTTCAAGTGAATAGTGAAAAATAACAAATTTTACTAAAAACACTACATTTGTTTCTACCATTTGAAATGTTTCATATTATTTCAAAATTATTTGAATGTAAAATCATTTGTATTATATTATTAATAATAAAATTATTTTCATTGACACCAATTCAACAATGTAATTTTGTAGAATTATTTTTTACAAAAAAATGTATTTTTAAGAAATATATTATTTTTTTTAAAATAGGTTTCATTTTGTTTTGCACAGATTTTTTACAAATAGTTATTTTAAATTATCAAAATATGATTTACAAAAAATAATTACATATTCAGAATAGGGAGGCTCAAAATTATTAAATAAGAAATTACATTTTTAAGCATTAAGAATAGTTACCCTTGTAATCAAATATACTTAGGAAAAGGGTTAAATGGATTTTTATATGATTAATCTAAATGATTAGGCCATAATTTTTCAACATAATTATTATTTGAAAATTTTAACTCATCCATTAACATCTTATCCTAAAACATCATTAATTTAATAGATTATTTTCTATTAAAAGTACTTATTTATTATTTAAATAAAAGGATGATTCCAAATGTCACTCTCATTAAATTTAATTTCTATTTTGTGTATACATAATGGAAAAATAATGATATGAATTATGATTAATGAATATTTTGTGAATACTGAAATAATTATGTGGATATTAATTTATTTATAATGTTTACAAACTATATAATTACATTAAATGGTTGTACAATGCTAAAACAATATCAATTTAATTAACTCCACACCGATGAGACTGTTTGGTTAGAGATAAACATACTGGTCGCATGTACCCTGCTTTCCCACACTGGTGGAACACAAGTAACCTAGTATTAGGGGACATCGATGAATAAAACAGTGAATAAAACAGTGAAAGGATGTCTTGAACTACCAACTCTCATCTTTACATACTTATCCTACTTCCTATTCTTCCTTGATGAACTGCCACTTCCTACTATTGACAATGATCTATAGAATTCATACATGATTCCATGATTTATTTCTACCATCATGGAATGATATACCACTTATGATTAAATATTCATCTTGAACAAGAAGATCTAAGATAAAATTTCTAATTGCAACATCATCTCTAATATTTAAGCCATGATCTAATAATTAGAAACTATATCAGGTGCATATCATACTAGCTCGACAATGTGGTTATCATATTCCCTCATAGTTTGATCTTCCTAGGGAAGCTAAAAATCTCCATGGACATAAAGAATGATAAAATATCATGACAATATGGATCATTGAAAATTAACTTTAAGTCTCTCCAAATCATCTTCTCATGCTTTTCAGATTGCACCACTGAGTACCACGACTTGGTACTGTGACCTTCCAATATGAATGAAACAAATTTCACTCAAACTTTCTTAAGAGTATCAAGAAACTCGAGATACTCTCTATATTCTCATGCAACCCCTATGATTCCTAATATTCTATCTTTCCTTTGAATTAAGGAGGTTTCTCCTTGAGGAAACCCATAGGGTTATCCTTTCAAGGACCTTGTCTAGATTCCCCATCCTGAATAGGAACAGATCATGTTCCTTAACCCAAATCGTGGATATCCTAAACCAATGCTTCCATAATGATATGATCAATTATAGAGGGAGAACTCTCTCCATCCTTATCCTATAATCCTAAAAGTAGATTATGGGGATATATCTTTCTAGAAAATGTAATAACCACAAAGAAACCCAACAATACAACTATTATATAAATTTACAAAAACAACAAAAAATACAAAAACATTCATAAATTTAACCATAACCAAATCCTTGACAATAAGAATCCAGAAGAACCACTCGACCCCCACTGAGTGTCCATATAAATTATACACCCTATACACCTCACCTAGAAGAGATGTAAATCCAAATTTTCTAATATCCCAGGGGGACTTGAGTCATGTCACGAGGTTTTCTAGCCATGAATCCTACTCATAACTATAACCCCATGCCCCAAAAATTTATGATCTATTATATCTAGAACCATTCACAATAGAAACTGATTTAATTAAGTTTTACCTTCTTTGACACGATTTTTTCATAAACAAAGAGAGGATTCCATCCCACCTGAAACTTGGCCCAAATCATGACATGACCCAAATGGCTTTTTCAATCCCCATATAATAAAAACTATTGACCAGGTATCAATGGTATATATTGGGAATGATTTCACCCATTTATATGGTAAAAACAATAAAAAATTATATGAAATACAATAACTAATTTTCATTACCCAACATGGTACACAAAATGTTCCGATTCAATGTTTACAGTAATAATCAATATCAAAAGTATTAAAATGGAATGGAAAAAATAAAATGACACCAAAAATATCCAAGTGATAATAGATTCATCACCCTCAATCCACCACCACCAACACCATCATTTAGTGTATCTCTAGTAACTAGATCCACTATATTCACTACGATACAAATTTCCATTACATGGTTCATACATAACAAGGTCTACATATAACCAATGGTGAATGTATGGTGTTAGCCAAAGCCTTATGTGATGCGATAAAAATTAAACATTCCTTGCTATAACATTATAAAAGAAATCCACATGATCATTTTCATAATAAAATTTGAAACACTTTCAGGAAACATTTTTTGAAAACCATTTTAAAGGAAAACACTTCTAAAGAAAATACTTTTCCCAAATAATGTTTCTTAAAATAAAATATACATAGGGTCTACCATATACTGATGGATAGAACAACATCAAATTGAATCATGTCACAATATATAACCATGTGTAAATACCTATGGGAATCTATAACAAGTGGATCATCATAAACTTCATACCCCACATATCAAAATCATTCACTAAACAACCAACAATCTACTAGATGGGAACACATCCTGAGGTATAGTGGTCTGTAACCATATCTCTTGTTTAGTTAGTTTTGTAATTTTCAATACTATTAGATGAATCTAGGCATCAGCCACTTCATCAACTAGCATACCAGATCACATTCGCCATTCTAGAATACATGATATTTCTTTATTGATCAAATTACAATACACATATCACATAAATACACACATTCACCTACAACATTCATGTATAAAAACATTGAAGGAAATCACCACATTATTATTTTCATAATTCAACATTTTCATATTGATTCAATGATAAAAATATTACATGGAAGCCATCACATTCCATACCAAAACCACTTTCCATTTCACCTGCACAGAAAAACCATTTATAAATACATTCCACACCACTTTCACAATTTTTGAAATCCATTTGGAAGCACCATCCAAAAAACATATATGAGAACCAAACATTTCCTACGGGCGAAGAACATTTTAAAATAGTATTCACATCAAATCCAGATTTAGTAAAATGATTCAAAATTCAAAGATGCATTTTAGGTGAAAAAGAAAGAATAAAATATGTAAAAAACCCATTTAGATTGAAAAACCCCACTTTCATCACATTTTTACCATTAAAAATCTTTGAAATCGCATTTATCACATTTCAAACAAGTCATAATATATATTTAAGAACCACCACAATGAAGCATGCAAGAAATAAAACAGTTTTTTTTATCAAAAACAAATAGTCATCACAAATTTTTGAAAAAACATTTACAAAACATGTTTCACACCAAAAAAATAATACATTGAACACATTTACACAACTATGAATGGAAATAAAATTAATATATAAATTTAAATATTGGAATAAAATACCTCACACTTGGAATCTTCTAGAAATCGGTGTGAAACCACAACTACATCACCACAAGACCCTATTAAGTGAAGATCAAATAATAAAAATCAATATTAATCCCAAAAACACAAGATAAAACCATATTTTGGTTAAAAAAATATTCTAGAAAATAAGCACTCTAGAAAGAGGTAGGATAGACACTATAAATAGAGAGAAATCATGAAAAAAGTTGATTAATTGAAAATTCCAGTAAGTTAAGACACCAAAACTACCCAATGATTTAACATAAAAAGGTTTATGAATGATTATAGGATAATACCATGGCTTCCAAACACAAATGGCGCATAATATGGGTTATTAAGGGTTAAATCCCATGAGGGATTAAAGGCAATCTTCCACTTTTTAATGACTTGGATTGTCTGCATGGTTGGATCACATGGTTTTCCAAACCAAGTGGAAACAATGTGTCCCTATATATCATGGAGAAACTCACTACATGGTTTTAAAAAATTTACAACAAATGTGCAATTACCACTATCTAAAGTGGAATTTGACCACATGATTTCCTATCAATGGTGTGTGGTTTCCCCTTACTATATGAAAACAATACTAACCTACTATCAAGATAAAAATTTCCATTTTTACGAAAAAAATAAGGGGTAACCCAATGATAAATTTAAAAACACACATTGTAAGAATAATAACTAAAAAAATAACATATGTGTCATTTTATTTCTAAGGATTCGGCCTACACTTACACACACACATCCATATAATGGGTAATGAAATTACCATTTGTGTGTATGGGTGACTACCACCTCATTAAATCATATTATTTTTTTACTTTTATCACCACTCATGGTTGCTAATTACTATGTAAAGGTTGAGTAAAAAGTATCCTTATGACTTTTCCATTCCTTTATGTTTTCAAAATCACAAACACATTTTCATAAGGAAATATATATTTCTCTAAGAATTATTTTCATAAGTAAAATTTTATTTCTATAAGGAAATATATTTTCCTAATATTTAAATATGAATTTATATAATATGAATAAGGATCATTATCGAAGAATAACCATATTTTTTTGTAAAACCGAATTTCAAATAGAGTAATCAGATAATTATCTAAAATCCTCATAAATCAAATTCTAGATTCCTCATAATTCAGACTCTGAATATATACTCTTCCTGAATCTGATTGTTTATATTTTTAGACTATGATTTTCAATTAATTAAGAATCCGATTAAATTATTTTCTTATAGTTACCATTTTTCACTAAAGTAACATTTCATTTTAGTGGAACAAAATAATGTTTCCCATATTTTCTTACATGAAATGTGGGCGTATAATCAGTTTTTAACAAACTGTTGGTTGAGTGACACATGTCGAGGTCCCTGAAAAATTCAACGAAAAATATGAACATGGGAGGAGGACATGACCATTGAAATTTATGCATATAAATACTCCATCCATTTGAATAATTAAACACATTTTTGAGAAGAGATGGATTTACTGATTTCTAAAAAGATAAACTATGATGCTTTATGTGATCTATTAATAGCTTGTTTATCCATGAACAACTTGTTCAGTATTCCAAGTACGATGCCGATTAGTTGATCAGTTAAGGGCTTCTTGGGATAAAAAGATAGAGGTTAAGTCTACCTTAATGTTCTAGGAATTCTGGGGATAGAAAGATATAGCTTCCAACTAACATAAATATTGAGGACTTCTAGGGATAAGAAGATAGAGGTGCCGACAAACATAATGTTTCAGGGCTTTCAGGGGTAGAAAGAAAGACTCAGATACTCTTATCAAGGTCATAACCTGGTGTGGGTAAGAAAAAAATCCTTAATGTATTAATCAAGGGACCTTTATCTATGTTTGTTGGATACCCTTCTCTTTGGGTTAAAATATTTCTTATACTTGTTTACTTATTGTTTTTACAAGTTTTAGTTCAGCTACAATTTTTTTATCTAAAGAAATTATATTTTTCTTATACATTCTTATACATGTATACTCTCATATATATAATATTATATATTCTTTAGGGTGTAATGTTTTCCTATGTAAACTTTTCTAAAGTCTCATTATTAAATCTATATTTCTATATCCTAAGAAAGTTTGTTTCATGATTAATAACATTAAAGGGTTTCTGAATCTATCTTTTCTAACTTTGTTAAACATAGATTTTCTTAAGGATAAAAACAAAAAAATTTAAACCTACAATTCAACCACCTAAAGTATTTGACCATATATATATATTTTTTGATCCTATAATTGTTATTAGAGTAGGTCTCTGAAATACTTATACTTACATATATGTTTTATTGCTCAAATTTTCTTTCTTAATTTTACTTGTTGATTATTTTTCATAATGATTATCATTATAAAATATTTTTTTACAAACTAGTTTTTTGGAAGATGTATTTTTTATATTATTTTATAAGGGAACGAATGAACGTTGGATCTATTGAAAATATAAATCCAATCAGACCACTAATCCTTGATCGTAATTACTATAAGGGCTAGATAGATGGGATAAAGATTATTATTATTAACACTGGAGTTGATAACATTCTTATGATTACTGGTGTTTACAAGATTCAAGAAAATGAAATCAAAAAAATCAAAAATAAAGAAAATAAATAATATCAACTAAACTACAACATACACAATACTCTGTTATGTTCCATGACTAAGAATATCTATAGTCAAATATAATCTTTTGAAGATTCTAATAGTATCTAGAAGAAAAATGAAGTTACACACTTTGGAACTTCAAATGTGATAAAAACTATAATAGCTATGTTAAGAGATGAGTATCATGGGTTTATATTTCCTCTTAGAGAACCTGTTTGAAAAGTGAAACAATTATTTATATTAATCGTCAACATTCTTCCATCTATGTGAGAAAAATGGCTTTATGATGTAGTTATTATAAACAATATAATTTATATCATGCCTAATGAGTGGGAAAATAACATGACAACTATTGATGAAAATAGGAATGTACATATCATCACCTTTGATTAGTTATTTGGAACTCTTCATCTGCATGATACAAGAGTGAATAAATATAAAGACATAAATAAGAAGAATGATGGTAATGAATGTGTTTCTTTTACAACTACATCTACATTCAAGACTCCAGAAAGGTTAACTGGATCTAAGGTTAAGAAGGTTTTTGTCATATCTGAATAAAGTGATAGTGATTAGTTTGAAAATGAACTATCCATTCTTGGTACAAGTATGAACAAGATTTTGGGAAAGAAATATTTTCAATAATATAAAAAAAATTAAGAAAGAAAGGATAAAAAATATTATAATATAACGTGGTAAGAATGAAAAATTGATGGATATATCAGAACTAATTGTCTTAAACTCAAGATAAAAGATAGAAAGGATATTCATTTTGAAAGGAATAGAAAAGCACTAAAAATCTAAGACAAAGAATTTCTTTCAGGCTAATGAAACCTAGAGTGCCAATGGTGGTGAATCTTCAGATGAATCCTCGGAATATGAATCTTCTAGCTAGTAAAATATTTGTCTTATATCCAGATTACCTATTGAAAATTATTTTCTTATAGCTAAGGTGGACAATACTGAATCCTTAACCCAAATTTATTTAAATGAAAATTTCCCTAAGGAAGAATATTTCGAGTCTTTAGATGAAAAATCTTCCTTATTAGAAGATAATTCCATACTGACATTTGAAAAGTATTCCAGATTTTCTAAATTAGTTGAGAATGAGAAATGTACGAAAAAAAGATGATAGAGAAAGAATATTCTGGAAATTTTTATTTACCAAAAAAAGTATCATATCATTCTAAAGATCTTTATTAGTAAACTTTTGAATATTAAAATATTTATAAAAACCTTATGGGAGTTAATTTGTAGAATACTAAAATTAATAAGGATCTTGAAAATTTTATTTCTAAGAAATTGTTTTTAAATGTTAACTCTATCATTAAGACTAATGAATTTGAGGATAAAAAATTTAGTCATTAGGCTAAGATCTGAAATATTTTCATTAAATAAACATTTATCAAATTTCACTTCGGGAAGGAAATAATTTTATAAAATGTATTGACAACTTATTTATCTTAAGAATATTTCAAGAATTTGTTATACTCATTCAAAAACTATTTTTAGTCATAACTATTTTGTTCCCCAATGTATTTTTTTTGAACTAAGTGTCAATGTGGGTGACACTGGGAGAAATTTTTTTCTTTGAATAAAACCCAATTATTACAATTTCATAAACCTTATTTTTCTAAAAACCTGATATATAAGATTTTAAAATTTACAATTTACGGATTCAAGAAAGTTTGGATTATGAAAGTCTAACTTTTTTTTTCATGAAAATAAAGGAAGTTCCAACAATAATATGCGATACATGGATAGTGTATGTTCCTGGAACATGCCTGGTAACAAAAAATTCATTGAAAATATTATCCATTAGAAAAGAGGAAAAGAATCTTTCAGAGATAATGAAAAAGGAGAAATAGGAGGTGTATGTAACATTATTCTTCATATAAAAGAATTAATTTCAAATTAATTATTTTTTAATGGTCTTATGTACAACCATATAAGTATAAAAAAACTATGTGATGAAGGTTACCATGTGAATTTTAGCAATGATAAATGCCTAGTAAGAAATTCCATGTATGATTTTATTCTCTATGCCCATAGGCATGATAATGTTTATACACCAAACATAAAATACCATAAGAGCCAAGATCTAGTATACCTTAGTGTAATGGAATATCAATATTGGTTATGTCACAGAGGACTAGGACATTGTAACCTTAGGAAATTAATAAAAATATCAATGAAAATACTCTTTAAGGATCCACTAGAGCGTAGATTTGATTCTACAAAAAATGTAGATCCTTGTTAATATGGTAAGAAACATAAGTCAAGATTTGAATCTATCAGTGATGTCTCAACAACTGATGGATTATAGCTAGTGCATATATATCTTTTCGATCGTACAAAAACTGGAAGTATTGGAGGTAAATACTATGTGTTTGTTTTAGTTCAAGTTTATACTAGATTTACATTGGTATAATTTCTAGCAAATAAATAGGAACCCTTTCCATAATTTAAATATTTTTTAGACAAAGTTAAAAATGTGAAAAATAATTCATTGATAACTATTCGTAGTGATCATGGGGGAGAATTTAAAAATTAACATTTTGAAACATTTTGTAGTAAAAAAGGAATTACTTATAACTTATTGTCTCCAAGAACTCCTCAACAAAATGGTTTTGTTGAAAGAAGAAATCGAATTCTTCAAGATATAAAGAGAACCATGTTGGCTTCATATTACATTGCTAAAAAATTTTGGGATGAAGTTATATGTACTTATTGTTATACTATAAATCTAGTTTTAATAAGAACTTTTCTTAATAAAACACCTTAGGAATTTTGGACTGGTTGAAAACCTAAATTTTCTTACGTCAAAGACTTTGTATGTAAATTATTCATCATGAATACCAATGATAACTTTCATAAATTCACTACTAATTACAAAGATTTAATTTTCATAGGATACTTTTCTAATTCTAAAGTGTATAGTGTTTTTTACAAAAACTCATGTACTGTTGAAGAAATAGTGCATGTTAAATTTTGATGAAACTGATCCTTTTTTAGAAAACCCCAACCTACATCTTCATATTTGTTTTCAAAAACTTATTATCAACCTTCGATGTATGATTCATCTAATAAGGAAAATACTCAAGAAAGTGATTCTTAAGTATTTACGCTAGATGATTTTTTACCTTATGTTGATGAACTAGTTTTACAAAACCCAAATGAGTTGTTTCATAAGAATCATCCGAGTGATAATATCATTAGTGATATAAATAAACCTATAAGGACTATATTTTATTTAATAAATGAAGTAAATCATCTATCATTTATTTCCCAATTAGAACCTAATGGCACAAATGAAGATTTAGAAGATGATGATTTGATCAATGATATGTAAGATGAACTAAATGAATTGAAAAGAAACAATGTATAGACCTTAGTTGAAAGATCTAATGAAACATCTGTTATTGGTGAAAAATGTGTCTTCAAGAATAAATGTGATGAAAATGTAATCATTGTAAAAATAATGTATGATTAGTTTATAAAGGCTATAATTCACAAGAAGTAATATAATGTGAATAATCCAACTCTCCAATATCCAGACTTGAATATATTTTTATTCTCTTAGCCTTTGGAGAACTCATTAATTTCAATGTTTTTCAAATGGATGTGATGTGTTACTTCCTCAATTAATATGTTCATGTAAAAGTTTATGCTGAAAAACCTCATGTTTTTGAAGACACAAAACATCCTGAATATGTTTTAAACATACCAAACCATTATATGGGCATAAAAATCCCCTAGATCCTAGTATGATAGACTTACATTATTTTTGGCCCAAAACAATTATGTTAAGGGAACAAATGATCCAACACTTTTCATAAGTAAATATTGGATAACTATTTTAATTGTTCAAATTTATGTTGATGAAAATATAGTTAGATCAACTCAAAAATATTTAACTGATTCATTTTCGAATCTTATGAAATATGAGTTCGAAATGAGTATGATGGGTGAGTTAACATTTTCCCTTGGTTTTTAAATTTATCAAAAATTAAAAGGAGAATATATATCTCAACATAAGTATAATAAATATATTATTAAAAAGTATAGATATGAAAAAAAAATTATAACTACTCATGTTAGTACTTCAAACACTCTTGATCTTGATGAAGCATGGAATCTAGTAGATCAAACATCTTTTAGAGGTATGATAAGAATTTTAATATACTTAATGTCTCGTCACCCAATCCTAATGTTTTTAGTATACATATTTGAAATATATAAAAAAAATCCAACAGAATCTCATTTAAAATCTTTGAAATTAATTTTTTCATATTTAA
Organism: Viscum album; assembly: GCA_963277665.1. Taxonomy (NCBI): domain Eukaryota; kingdom Viridiplantae; phylum Streptophyta; class Magnoliopsida; order Santalales; family Viscaceae; genus Viscum; species Viscum album. The sequence continues at coordinate 878,763,292 of OY728136.1, forward strand.
TGGGAACAATGGATTTTGGACTTTTCTATTCTTCTAGAAATGATATTTTTTTAAAAAGTTTTTCAAATGATGATTTTAGTGGATGTAGAATGGAAGAAAGTACATCCTGCTATTTTTATTTCAAAGGAGATTCATTAGTTTTTTAGTCATGAAATAAGTAACACTCAGTAGCACTTCCCACTAGTAAAGCTGAATATGTTGTACCTAGAAGTTGTTGTTCTCAAGTGTTGTGGATTCATCCTACACTCTCAGACTATGTCATGAGTTTTAGCAAAACAAAAATAATTTGTGATAATACTAGTGCCATTTACCTAAGAAAAAACCATACTTATCACTCTCATGAAAAGCACATAGACATTAGTAATCACTTTCTTAGGGATCACACACTTAAAAAAGACATCATTCTTCAATTTTTTGGAATTCATTTTCAACTTGGGGATATTTTTACAAAATATTTACCCTCTGATATATTTAAATAAATTAAACCAAATTTAGGGATGTTAACTGTAAGGTAATATTATATATTAACTTTTTGTGAAAACCTATATCCTAACATTAAGATACTCATTTTCAAAGGGAGAGAAAATATGTTTACTCTTTTTTATTTTTCCTTAATTTTTTTTGGGAACCAAAAATTTTCATTTATTAATATTTTTTTTTCAAATCCTAATGATTACAAGAAGATCCTTATCAATAATGAAAATTATTTCTATGAAATCTAGATGATATAGTTCCTTACTTAACTCTTCTTAATTTCATTTTTTATATATTGGTATTACCTTCTTGTTAAAAGAAAATCTTATCTGATTTAATTTTCTTAAATTTTATTTTTACATAAAACCAAAAAAAGATCAGATCCATAAAATCATTCTTCAGCATTGATATCAATTTTCAGATCAGATAAAGCTAATCTCAACGATTATATTTTTTTTGGAATACAAACCATCATCGTAAAGACTATATAAAGACCCCTATTCATATCCCACATCGGGTATTCATGTGTTTTCGTGCCAACGCTCTTCCACCATTCAATTCTGCCGTTCATTTTTCTCAGTTTCCTTATATTATGAATGTCTCTTACATTTTCCTCATAAAATCTGATGGCATCATAAAAGGAACTCAAGGATAGGCCAATTTAATGATAAAAATTTTTGGACCCAAATTTATTTATTAAATATGATTCTTGGATTTCAAAAATCATTAAGAATGATCGGTGGGAAAGCCTTTTCATTTCCATGTTGAAGAATTAGGATCTCGTTTATCATAATCTCCTTATATAATTATATGATTCGAATAGTTTTTATGAACAAGGAGGAAGATAATGGTTTTCTTCTAAGAGATATGGGAATAATTACTCTATATCATTCAACAAGGCTACTAGTATTTTTGTTATACCTTATGAAAGAGATGAAATCATTTTATGTCACAAGATTACAGATAAGGAAGGTAAAACTGAGATAGTTAAGAACGTTGAGTGCCTTAGACTTATAGGATGTAACTCACCAAATATCAATCATCTTTAAATAAATTTAAGATTGTTAGCCTGGTGGATGAAAGGATTTATCATTCTGTGAATGGGAGACAATGATTCCCTTAGGACATGTGATATCATCATGAATAATTTCTTGGTAAATACAACGAAGATAAACCTACTCAAGTACATCCTTATAAAAATCAACAAAATCATGAATGGAACTCTCAAGTCTCAGATCATTATGTATCAATAATTTTTTTCTAGGATTATTGTTCTTTGTTAAGAATATTTCAAAATTCCTTGAGTCTCAAATCCTGGAATATTCAATATTATGTTATTGAGTGATGATATTTTTACAAGGATGAAAATTTTATTCTATATTAAGCCAGGAGAGTTTCATAATCTTTTTGATAGTGATGTTCAACATATATGAAATAAAGGTGAAGTAGAGAAAACTTCTATGCCAACACCAAACAAAATAAAAGGACCAGTACCAAAAGAAAAATTACTAGTTCCACAGTCAGTATCTACTCCACCAAAGAGGAAAAGGCAAAGTCCTTTTTTGATGATGTAGTATCCTAGTGGAGGGAGAAGAACAAGAAAAAGTAGGAAGGAGATGTATGTTTGGATTAGATAATGATGAGGATACGAAATTGAAAATTAAATTATTTCAAGATCATGATAAGAAAGAAAAAGAAAAGAAGATGAAGAAAATGATGTCAGAAGTTCATATTGTCCAAGAATTTATTAATGAAACTGAGAAAGCATCTGAACATATCCATGTAACAAAATCTATCTTGCAAGATTCTGTTCTAAAATAAACTCAAGGAAACAAATTTTCTATTATAGATCCAATTATTCAATAGAAATTTGTGTATAAAAAATAAGAACAAGAATAATAAGAATCAGAAGAGGAAAGTGTAGATGTAATCAAAATGGTGGAATAATACAAAGATAAAAAAGTCATTCTGATAATTTTTCTCTCAAAACATCTTATGTTGAATCAACTAAGATAATACCAGAAGGGAAATTTAATGATGCTCATGAATACAATGACAAACCCTCAAAAGATGAATATAGAAATCATGATTTTACTCATCATGATGATATTATGGAAGGTTCTGATAAATAAATTAATAATGATAGAACAATTCATGCCTCTGATAGTGAACATGAGACTCAAAATATTGAGAAGGAAATATCTAAAGTTAATAAGGGGAAGAAAGTTTTAGTTGATTCCCCAAAAAAATAACAAGATGTAAAATACAAGAAAGATGTTGTTGGAACATCTAAGAGGAAATCAGAAGAGCAACATAAGGTTTCCTCAACAACAATGGAATCTGATTCGGAATATTTATTCTCTTTGCGACAAGATTTTGTTGTTCAGTACTTGAAAATTCTAGTTAAAAACATTTTCATATTTACAACTAGAGATTATAGATGACATTTTCTTCAGCAAAATATCAATCTGAAGTCATATTCGATATGAATTCTCATTGAAAGGATTGTTAGGATTGAAGATGAGTTCATGAATTTTCACATTTTTTATGATGCTAATAATATATCTTGCAAATAAAAAACAAAATCATCTATGTTAGGGATTTATGATCTGAAAAACATGGATGATTTACAAGATTCAGTTACATATTCTTCTGACAGGTCAATTGAAAATATCCAAAATCATTCATGTTTTTCATAGAAAAATTGAAGAATAAACAAGAAAGTATTCTTGTGAAAGATAATGAACTTAATGGAAATATGAATTAAGTTTTTCTATATTTAAAAATGGAAAGATAACTTAGTGAAAATATGGAAGAAAAATTTAGAGGGTAAGAAGTGGTGGGAAAGTCTCAGGATAAAATTCTAAATTTTCACGAAAAAAGAATCAATGTTCACGAAATGAAAAATATTGATCAGGAACGTATTCTCAAGATGTTTTAGGATGATTGAAAAGTGTTAAAGAAGTCGAAGGGAACCTTGAGAATGTTAAAGCCAGTGGAAAATAGGAGGGATGAATGATTTTTTTAAAATATTATTTTTTATTTTATTTTTACTTTTAATATTTTTTCCTATAATAATGAAATTTTGTTATATTACCATTGTTTTATCTTGTATATTACTAATCTTTTAGGTAAATTTTTTTATTTGTCTCAATTAATTTTGAAAAGCACAAAGCGGGAGAAAATAATGATAAAAAGGAATATTAAAAATGATTATGATTAAGTAAAGTATAGAAAACATAAAGAAGAAATTATTAAGTAATATAGAAGTAGTTTATTTAAGAAAGAACATAATACAATCCTTAGGGATTTTAAAAACTAAGGGGGAGTTAGATGTATTCTTTATGTGGCATAAGTATAGGGAGATGAGTATTTATTTTAATGATAAAAAATTGAAATCCTTTTTTATTATATTATTTTTTGAAAATTTGTGTGTGCTTTCAAAAAAATGGGAGATTGTTGAGTCAATAAGTATACATATGTCTTTTCCATTCCATTATGTTTTGAATATCACAAACAAATTTTCATAAGGAAAATTATCATTCTCTATGAATTATTTACTTATGTTAAATTTTCTTTTTCTAAGGAAATATATTTTCTTAATCTATAAATATGATTTTATATGTTATGTTTAATGATCCTTATCCATGTTTAACCATATTTTTTTGTAAAACTGAATTTATATAAGAATATATGGATCCTTATCTAAAAACTCAAAGTCTTACAATTTTATAGTTACCGAGTCTCAAATTTTTTTACTCTGATTCCATATGATTTTAGACTCCGAATTCTTCGAAAATCAGACACTGAATTATCTGAACTCAGAATCCAAATTCTCTGAAATATGGACCATAAAATTTATGAAAACCAGACAACGAATTATTTTCAATTCAGACTCATAATTATTTGAAAAAAACACCAAATTCTCAAAAATTAAATCTCTAGATTCCTTGAAAAGGAGACTCCAAATTCTCTGAAAATCAGATTCTGGATTCTCTGAAAATAAGACTCCAAATTATCTACAAATCAGAAACTGAACTCTCATTTTTCCAGAATCCAAAATCCTCTTAAATCAGATTCCAGGTTTCTTTGAATTCAGACTCTGAATATCTGATATTCCACAATCCAGTTGTTTATATGTTTAGTATTTGATTCTTAAAACCTTAAGAATCTGATTAAAGGAATTTCTTACAGTTACCCCTTTTCATTAAAGCAGCCTATCATTTTATTAGATCTTAAGAATGTTAATTTTTCTTAATAAAATTTATGCTTCTTAGATATGATACTATTTCCCATGTTTTCTTACATTAAAATATGTCATACAATATGTTATTAACTGGCCATTGGGTGAGAGGCACATTTCTAGGTCCCTCCAAAATTCAACGAAAAAAAGACCATTAGAGGGGGAGATGATTTTTTGAATTTCTACCTATAAATACCCAAACCATTTGATAAATTACGCACGAAGTTGATAAGTGTTGGATGTATTAATTTCTAGAGAGAGAAACACTCATTATTTGTGTGACCTATGAAAATATTGTTCAGCTATGACCATCTTGTTCAACATGCCTAGTGATATTCCTATTGGCTGATCAATCAAGGGATTTCCGGGATAGGAAGACAGAGCTGCTCGTTAGCTTAAAGATTAAGGACTTCTAGGGAGAGGATGACAGAGGTTCCGACTACATTAATGTTCAAGGACTTCGAGGGATATGCAGATAGGGGTGCCAACTACATTAATGTTAAAGGGATTATATGGATAGAAATATAGAATTTGATACACTTATCGAGGGCTTACCCTATTGTGGGTAAGAGAGACATCCTTGGAAGTATAAATCAAGGGACCTTTATCCATGATTTTTAGACACCATTCTCTTTGGGTTAAAATATTCCCTATACTTGTTTACTTATTGTTTTTAGAAGTTTTTTTTCTACTAATTTTTTTTAAATAATCAAATTATAACATTCTTATACATTCTTATAAATGTATACTCTGATATAAATAATTTTCTATAAGTATTAATGTTGAATCATTCCCTAATTAAACTTTTCTGATGTTTCTATATTAGATCCATATTTCCATATCCTAAGAATGTTGGTTTCTTAGTTATTAACCTTATAGATTTTTTGAATCCATCTTGTTGAACATTGTTAAATATATATTTTCTTAAGGATAAAAAAAAATGTTTTAAAACATACAATTCATCCCCATCTTGTTCTTGAGCATCTACCTATATATTTTACCACCATAGTAAAAACTATTTTTTATGATATATATTATATATATGACATATTTATGCTTTTTTAATCTCTATATAAAACATAAAATCGGGCTTTCTATTCTATGTAAATATGATATCTTCGTTTTTTGATGTGTATACTAACACCTCCTCAAAGCGATGTTATTCTTATACACATGAAATTAAATTTATTAAGGATCGGTTTTGTGAAATTATTTAAAATATATGATATAATAGTTATATTTTAAGGATAAAATATATATATACATCTGTTTCATTTCAATTTTCATCAATACAACAAGAAAACAGGAAAAGTGTTTGTATATACATAAGTTATACTATATCTATGATTTATGTATTAATTTTCATATTTATAAATTTTATCAATTATTATAAATATTTTTATAATAAATATATATTATGTTTATATAAATTATTACACTATGGAAGTAATTCAGTCGTGATCTATGAAAGATTATCAATAATTACAGGTAAAAACATATATGAAAATCAACACCAATATTACCCAAAATGTAACATTAACATGGAATTGTTAATAAAATATTAATATAACATCATTAAAATTATAAATGGTTATATATTTATAATAATATATTTATCATGTATATTTAAATTAAACTATTATTTATTATACAAGTTGATTTAACATATACAAATAATGTCAAGACTTAAGGGAGGGGAATTTCATCTCACAAGTTATTTCCATGAGATACATTCCATATTTTTCGTTCCCTTATTTTTTGAGGTGTATATAATTCCCTTTTACATTTTATATAACTAATTTCAATTATTTTATTATATTAAAATAATTAATTGAAGTTATAATTTTTTGGAGAATCACTATTCTAAAGATACTCAAGAAGTAAGGGTTTTCTCATATCACTTTTATTTTTGTGAGGCTTATGTATTATTCACAGCTCATCTCTATTTTGTGGTGTATACAAATATAGTGAATGTATTGAATTATTATTATAAATATATTTATGGGTATTTATATATCCATTTTATGATAATTCTGTCACGAGGTTTACATTTAAAAAGATACGAAATCAGTAAAGTAATATTGTCTCAATTTTCCTTCTTTTTGATACATTACATTTTATAAAAACATATTTTTGAATGATATATATATAATTCCACTTGATATGTTTTGTCATGAATCAATTTAATTTCATGATATTATATTATTTATGTAATGTGATTCTCTCATGGGGATTATGGTTTAATTTTCTCAAAGTTTCAAGACCTGATTGATAAAATTTCATCGTTTATCAGGATTTCTTATGATTTTGATTCCATTGATGAAATATTATAATCATTATCTTATAAACTATAATGAATTTTCTTCTCCTATTTTTATTCATGTTATAACCATTTAATTTTACCATTTCCCATTCATTTCTACTTAAGATAATTAATAAACTGTTTTTATGAAAATCTAATATAGTTTTTCTTTTTGGTTGGAAATCATTATTCTTTTAAAACCATATTTTCTATTTTTTTAAAAAATTTCACTACTATTATAATTTTATTTTGAAAATAATTTTTTTAAATTATTTTAAAATTTTTCTAAATGATTTTTAAATGAATATTCTTTTCGGTTTCCTATTAACACACTTATAATCTTTTTATGGCACAAAAACAATGATCTATATGTACATACATACCTATCGTCATGACAATCATTTCAATGCAGAATTAATTGTATATTTACATTTTTATTTATAATAAAAATGTTTTCCAAGATATTTTATAGATTTTTTTAATTTTGTTTTCGATGAATTTTTTTGGAAAATGTTTTCTTTTTATAAATTGTATAAATTATTTTCATCCTTGTTTTATATGTTTTCAAATATATTTTCATAGATAAATGTTTTAAATATGATTTAAATTTAAAAGGGTGTTTTTTTAAAATTATAAATAATATTTTCCTCAGTAACTATTTTAAAAAAAATTCAAATCATTATTTATATGAAATGAATTTTTTGATATGGTTTTATGAAAAGTATTTTCAAAGAAAAACTATTTTACCTAAGAACTAATCCATGGGATCCTTCAAAATACTTATCAATTTAATATGATACACTTTGTTATAGTATATTATTTACTAGGGATATGATCCAAGAATACCATTCATATTTTTTTGGGAATGTTTTATTTTTTGAGGGAATGATGTTTAAGACACCTCTTTCTCTTCAGTATGTTATATTCATTTGAAAAACATTTCATTCATCAAATTATGTTTTTATAGAATTATTTTAAAACCTATCTTTTTTCCATATATAATGTTTTGGTGATACTTTTATGATACCCATTTAATTTCATGAGTCTTTATATGATTGTTATTAAACCCATCACTTTTCATGGGTCATGACATGATGAATGTTTTGTTATATTGTGGAACATGTATGTATGATATTATTATATTTTAGGTGGAAATTATATCTCCTTCAAATGAATTGGGTAATTATTTATATCTCATTAGATAATGGTGGGAACTAGGGCAATAGCCTTTATCTGATATGAAATTTTGGAAACCTGATCCACTATTAAAGATGGGGAAACCCATTATACTATGGAAGATGCGGAAACCAGATTCACTATGGGAAAATGGGAAAACAAGATCCACTATGTGAGTATCGTGAAAGATAATCCCTTATAAAGAAGGTATTGTGACTGGGGATGGTAGTGTGTCTCACCTAATAGGTTTAGCCCCCATGAAGTGTCCGGATATGTTTTCCCAATGATCATGTACAGATAATAAATGTTTTTATTAGTTCATGTGAATACCACAAGACAATATATTATGCCAGTATTATTATATCATGAATCATGTTATTTTATTTCCTTTTGATTAATGACTATTGAATTGACAATATAAATTCCATGACTCATGGTAATGATCTTTGATATGGAGGGGATCCAATCTTATAATTATGGTCACGTTCTTATACCCCTATGCTCTTATTGTGCTTACATATCTATATTGTTTACCATTAATGGGAATTTAACCACACCCCTCTCACATTATTCATTCCCCCAAGTAATGAAAAATGTTTCTATGTTGGATTAATAATGTGGAAAATCTTTAAGCAATATGTTAAATATTGTTCCCCATGATAGAATATTATGTTTTAATCCTTCTAAAGACCCTAAATAATTACGGCCCTCAGGAATGTATTTTTTTGTAATATGATGAATATTCATATAAAATGATGTAATATCTATATATGTTATTCATAGGATGATATATTTGGTATGAAAGGAATGTTTATTTTATCCTCTGCAATATAGGTTGATAAAATGATAGTGATATCTCTATAGATATTTCAAATGATATATATAGGGACATATCTAACGACAAGACAATAGTTTCATGTGAAGGTGTACTAATCTAGATATCTTAAAAGTGATATTCCATGATTATATGTGTTTTCTCTATGATAAGTTCATTTGAAAATATTCATTTTTGTTTTAGTAAATCAACGTAGATAGAAGGTACTAGCTTAATATTGAATTTGATAGTAAATTTTCTGAAGAGATGTTAAATGAGACGATCAAAAAAAGGAAGGATGTTTTGATCACATGTAATCTGTTTTAATGGATCATGATAAATAATGTAAATCTTAACCAACTCTTTTTCTCACCATATAAGATAAGGAAAGTGTGAACTGAGAGTTTTGTTAATGGATACCATCGAGGAATGAAGATTTATTTTCTATTATGTTAAAAATGCGGAAAGAAGCACCCAAGTGATTGTATTAGAGGAATAGGAATAAGTATTGATGGTAGAAAAGAAGCACATGGAGAAATTAACTTTAATGGAAAAATGAAAGCAAGTTTCATAAAATTAATGAGAATAATTCCCCCTAAAATTATCAGCGAAATTTGAACGCATTAAATGTGGATTAAATGGTAATTATGCAAATCGATGTCTTAAGTTGAATTCTCCTGAAGAGAATCCAAGGAAGGTTGTATGAGTAATTGTTAGATTTCATATTATTAGGAGAATATAGGTAGAATGTTAAATTATAGAGGTATTATATAACAATTTGAAATAAACCTTGTTAGTAGATTAAGGATGAAGTGTAATAATCAATGTTTTTATGTATTTGGATTCAAGAATTATGAGTTTTAAAGTATATAAAGATTGTTTAGTTTATGTTTTTTATCTATGTAGTTATAAGAATATGTTAAATGTATCTTATGGACTAGAAAATTAATTTAATGGAATATTTTAATTAACAATAAAAACAAGATTAAGGGAAATATAACACTAAATATGTTTTGAATGTGAGATAATGATGTTTGAATAAATAATTGTTGAATATGAATATGAAAATTGGATGCTACTAATTACCTTGGAACAGATTAAAGAAATTTTCCCATTGGTTTATTTTATCATTGATGAACCTTACAAAATTATTTTGGTTTTAATGAATATATAAAATAATATTTGGAATAAGGAGACATGAATGTTTCCAAAAATTATTTTTGGTTATTATAGTTATTACAATATTTCATGGCAATAAATGATTAAAGAGTTGACATGTTTGGTATAAAAAAACAAGGGATACATTATGATATATAGGTGATCGATACTATGCTAATTTTGAGAAATTTTTTGACATTATTTCTAAATGTTTTGAATTTGATATTTAAAAAGGGTTATAAGTATAACCATTTACAGAATGCATTATGTTAAACGTCAGATGTTGTATTAGTGATTAATATATTATCTTTTCATGTTAGGATTTACTCATTATGGATAACTAGTGCTTACCATTTTATTGTAATGAAAAAAATATAGATATAGTCAATGATCATTATATGTATGGATAAAATGATTTGTTAGTACTTTAGGAATGCAAAATTCACCTTCACATAATAGAGTAAGAAAAGTGGGAATTACTAAATGTAAAAATAGACGGTGAGATTTTGATTATGATTGGAAATTAAATAAATTATTTATATCATCTTTTGAAGAAATTATTCAATGTTAGAAAATGTTTGTGAAGTAATTTTTTTCCATTTATGATCATTTTTGATGATATCAATGACCCCATTCACAGTTCTTCAGTTTAATCTTCGTGGATGTTAACTTTCCATGGATCATCCACTTTATTATGATAAGTTATTCTTATCAATATCTATTACTATTTATTATTTTCTTCCATTTCCATATATTATATTTTTATCTATTTTCTTCAATAAGAAAACCTATTTATGTGATATGTTGTGTAACTATTATGTTTCAAAATTTACTTTTTAAAGGAAGTTTCAGTTTTAACTTTTACGATGAGGTTTTTTCTTAACGGAATGTTCAATTATTAATCCTTTGATATCCTAGACGAATTTCAATGGTGAAATTAATTTTTAGGGGGGTATAATATAACACCCTGTGATATTTTTCTTTATTTTTGTCGAATCAATATTTATTTTGGATTTTTATTATTTTTCAGAAAACATAATATATGTTTTTTATACTTAATCAGTGAGTTTAGTTTGAATTATATGAAACACCAAACTATTGTATCACTAAATGAAATAATTATATTATTATTCATTACATGAAACATTATGTCTGTGTTTTGTTACACACAATGTTACGATCCTTCAAAGGCTTTTGTAACACACATTTTCGAGTTTTACAGAACTGTAATATAATATCAATATTATTATAGCTACCACCTACCCATTGGAATGGAATTTACACAAAAGAATAATCATATGGTAAAAAATATTATTTAAACTTGTATATAAAATTAATCCATTCATTATTAATTAGTAAAAGTAAATGAGATTACTATTTCAAAATAATGAAATTACTTTTCTATGAAAAATATTTTTCTATGTACAAACACAATTATATTTCAATAAATTACAAAACACGTTTTATTAATTTATTAAATAAAATTTACGTAGTATATAGTCAATAAATATTTTTTATACTCATCCAATAGATTTTATAGGTATAAATTATGAAAGAAATCCAATTTTATGAATAAAAATATATATTTGACTAAAATAAAAATTTATCGCCATTTAATAGAGAACCCATTTTAAATAATATTTTGTATACATTAATGATTTTAATTTGACAAAATAAAATTAATTTTTTGATTTATAATATCAAAATTTACTCAGGGTGATTTTTTTGTATTTTTCTCAGATGTTTCATTTTTGTATGATCACTGAAAAATACTAAATTTTAAATCAAAACTGATTTTTCAATAAAATAATTTAAATGGTTAAATTATAATTTAATTTTTATTAATGTCTAATTAGAAAAAATTGATATAAAAAATACAATTTATGTCATTTTAATCAATATCAATTTGAAACTAGCTATATAAATATTTTATACTTTTTAAAAAAAATTTCTTTAAAAACACTCTTTGTCATCCCGTCTATGGGGTTGGATTTATATTTATTTTTTGTGCATAATTGATTTGAATTTAAAAAAATGGGATCTATATCTGGAATCATTGTAATTTATAATTTCAAATATGTTCATTTTATTTTTTGGAAAAAAGTATTAGTGTAAGTGATTGAAATTAATTACAACGATTAAGAGAAAAAGTAGTATAACAAAGGAAAAAACCTTAAACAAAATGCCCAAAATGACCAAGAAACCTTTCAAAATCCACTATATGCTAATATTTCCACTATATCCTACCATATTTTAGATTTTAAATATTATTCCATCCACGTGAAATGGGGAAATATGGGTAAAATTCCCTTTTCAAAAATTAAGAAAAATGTCACTCCTCCTCCTCTATAAAAAACCACTCACCCATCAGACTTATTCACAACACTGATTAAATTTATATTGGAAAAAATAATCCCAAATATCCTCCAAAAATACATAAATTGATTCTATAATCCTCAATTTTTCAATAATTTCAACCATGGAAGTCATTTGGTGAAAACCAAGAGGAGTTACCCAAAGAAGAGGTTACATCCTTCCATAAGCTCTTTTGTACCATATTCATTATACAACCCATAATATATTCTATTTATATTATAATATAATATAATAATAATCCTAAATATATATAGGAATTTCATTGAGTGTTTTATGTAAACTTACACACACTTCCTTTTAATTGGTAAAGAACTTACAGATTGTTTGTACGGATTGCTACTACATTGTGAAATGATGTTGTTTGTTATTCCTTTACCACATATCATGGGTGGGAAATATGGTGGAAATAATGTTATAATATGATATATATGAAATTTATGATGTATTTTTTCTTTATTTATTTTTTATATAAAACATACCATTATGCTTTCCATTTTATGTAAATACGATAGCTTTTCCTGTGGATGTGTGGACTACCACTTCATCAAAAGCACAATGATCCGTTAAAACATTAAATTGAATGAATTAAGGATGGATTTCAGGAAAATATATCATATATCTGAAATAATAATGATATTGGAATGATATTATATATATATATATTATTTAATTTTCTTTCAAAATGACAAGAAAACGTAAACAACGTTAATGCGTATGTACAACCTACCGTCTAAATGAACGGTGTATTCAAATTAAAATTTATATTTTTTGTAGATTATTATAAATATTTGTATTCTGACTATTTATGTTTTTTATATCATGTTTTATATTCTGAAGTTAATTTAATTCATGCTCTACATAATAGTATCAATGATAATAAATCAAAACATATACAAAAAATTATAGATATTACCTAAAACATAACGTTAATAAGGAATTTCTAATGAATGGGTAATATATAGTGACAACAAAAACATAAATGGTATTATATATAAGAAATATATTATTTTGTAGATGTATAATAATATTATATTTATTAAAATGGAGTTTTTAATGTTTATGATAAATCTTAAGACTTCAGGTAAGGGAATTTCATATCACACTTTTCATGAAGCAATCCGGGTCACCATCTGACCCGGCGCCCAACCCAGTATGTGGAAAGGTCTAAAGGGAGTTCCAATTCACCATGGTCCAATATAATTACACAAGAATAATTACAAGAAAGTAGGTATTATTTAACCAAATATGGCAAAAAACAATCAACAATATAAACTAAATCAAAGATAGAAAAACCAAACCAAATAATCCTTTACAAGGTTTCAGATTTAATTCTACAAGTTTATACAAAACTAAAATAAAACTGCTACAGAAAGAGAACCAAAACCCATTACAAAAAACTTCCATAAGTATAGTGGAACATCTCTCTCATGCCAACACTATAACACCACCCAATAGGATCAATAACATCTCAAACCATCATCACCAATATCTTTACCGTTACATGTATCAAACTCGACCAAGTCTTCATACATCAAAAGGTATAACCATGGTGTGATATATGCCCATTAGGATTCCACCCAAAAGGATTCCATTTTATAAAAATTATATTACAAATCAAACATACATGTTCAATAAAATCATATTAATCCTTGAAAAATTTAAAGGGAAACAATTTTTATGAATTTTTTTTAAAGGAATGAATCTTTAAGTGGAAACTCCTTTATCATTGGATTAACCCAAAGACCATACACTATACTGACGGTGAGGGAAAAAATTCAAGAGAACCTAACATAAGAGAGGGCCATTGAGATCTAGCTAGTTATGGGACCCTATAACCTCTGGTCTTGGTAAAAATTGGTATAGGAACCACAACCATCTACATTCTAGTGCAAGAGACACTAGAGAGGAGAAATATCCAAAGCATCTAATGGTCACCGATCATCATCAATATTTAGTTAGTGTTGTGATTGTAAATCCCACTATGTAAAATATGTCCATAGAAAACATTGTATGACTAGAAATATTGTCCTAGTCTGCACTCCTAGACACCTGGGCTTCCTTTAGTGCTCAAACAAGTTTCATTTACCACTAGGTACACTAAATTCACACACAAAATCCAAACAAGGAATTATTGTCAATAAAAACTACAATTATCAGACCCAAAACCTCTTTAAAAAATAAACATTCACCAAAACCTTTCCAACATTGATTCACATTCCAAACACTACATTATAAAAAACATATTCAATTTATAAAACATTTCGAATGAACATAAGAAAGATTCAGTCCATGAGTACACCAATTTCACATGAAAATTCCATTCTGAAAACAATTCCATATAAAAAATCATAAAAAATTACATTCTCACCAAACCCTCAGTTCGAAAAAAATGTTAAAGAAAACAAGAAATACAAATAAATTTATCAAACAATGTTTAATCATGGAATCACCAGCCTGAGGTGGATAAAGCTCCATGAATCGGTGCGAAACATTGATCTCAACTCGTCCAAACTAGAAAAAGGAAAGATAAAACCATAATCCAAGGGATAGAACCACTAATGTCCAAATAAAACCTTAAAATCAGAACTATATGGTTGTATAAGAGTAAAACCCCAAAAAGAGATAAGAAACTCTAAAATAAAGATGGAATCAATGAGAGGAGGAACTTAATTGAAGAACCACGGAGGGAGAACAGAAAATATGGAAGATAATTGGAGCTCTAAGGGAGGTTGAAGGAGGGAGAGGAAGAATTACGGTGAGTAAGCCTGTTATAGGAGAGAAATGGTGTGATTTGCGGGTTGAACCTGAGGGGAGATAGAAATTTTAAAGTGCTGACAAATCTAAACACTTAGTTTGCATGCTTTAGAAAACCCTACGATAATCATGAAGACCATTCTATCTAGACAGATACCTCTATATAGTTACCGAGGCAGAGACGCATGACCATGAAGATGCCACATGGTAGGTTCTATCCCACCCACATAGTATCTTGGGTGGGTGCATGTTTACTACTAACCGTCCACCAACCATTCGCATGGAAATATTTTCAAAAAATTTCATCATTTTCCACGAAAAATTAAAGGGAATCCAAGGAGAAATAAATATACCAAAGATAAAATAGAAAAAATTCATAAAAATGTGATCACTAACATGAATATTCACCCCACCATGAAAACATTCCTCCCTCTGAAATTCAACCCAATTCTTGATCAGAAAACAAAAAATGGGTACACTTGCCCGAGCCAGGACTTCCTATAAGGCACAAGTGTTAAACAATACCTATTATTGATTTTTGATCATGAACATACATTCTCTAACATAGAGGATATTTACATGTTTATATTGTTAGAGAATTAGTCCATAAATATTACATTACATCTCAAAAATTACAAAGTAGACACTTCTACTCAATCCAATTTTTTCATAATAATAAAACTATTTAAATAAAAAAATAATTATTTTCATGATAAAAAACATCCAAAAATCTTCCTTTCTCTTATCATTCCTTATACCCTATGAAAAAATATAAAAAATATGGGATGATTATAAAAAGGTCAGTGAGGGATATAAAATAAGGAATAAAACTATTAGTCCATGAATATTTTAAACTCTTGAAATTTTTTTCACAAGATCATAATTTTCACACTTAAAACATAAACTACATAGCTTATGTCATGTAAAAATAATATTTCTACAAAACTTCGAAGAAATCATAAAACATAATGGTATCTTGTGCCATCCATAATGTAATTACATTATAACATTCACAACTACATATGGAGTAATCTTCATGGTCACATTTGGAATACCTATCATAGTATGTTCCCTAAATATCTTAGGATAATCCTTAATGTTTACCTTTGTCATGTTACCCAATGCATTAGAGATATTTCATGGGATCACCTACCCCATGTTTAGCACAGAACCACCCATATTTGGTTTATCATGTAACCATCCTCCAAATGTCCATGTACGATTATATAATAATTACACATAAAATATTGAAATTATCAACATTTAACTTGTCAATCACAAGAAATCAATTCAATATATTGAAATATTCGATACATTTACAAGCCCATTAAAAAATTGAATAATGGGATGTTTGAATCAATGTGTCCCATAAAAAATTGAAACTTTTAAATGAAATTTTAGAATTATAATTTTAAAATATATATATCCATAAAAATAAATCCTTAAAACCATTTTTAAAAAATTGATATTAATGAGAAATATTTATAAGAATAAATCTTTAAACCTTCTAAAATTATTTTTTAGTTAAAGAGTCTCATAACACTTGAGAAGTACTTGAAACAATAATAAAATAATAACATAAAAAATATTAAATATCATTAGAATATATAAATTCATGGTATACAATGTCAAAAGGGTTTTCTATACACCTTATAGGATATTAAAGGTTTACAATATCAACATATGCCTCAATTAAAGGACATTGAGACGTAGTCCCTTACATAGATCATATCATTAGATTGGGGGTAAATCAATGAAATTATTATGTGTTAATAATATAAATACACCAAAAATAATTTAATATTAAGTGTAAACTACTCATAGGTTGTAACAGCCCAAGATTTTATGAAAAATATTCTTTTTAATTTTATTAATGTCTTGTGTTGTACGCTACACCAAAAGGAGCTTGCACAACACGCATCCTTGACTTGCCTTGCATTGCACGCAATCGCAACCTTCCTCGATAGTGTGTGTAGTACGCAATAACGAGTTTCACTAAACAGCGATATGCTATTAAAACTAGCCGTTATGAATAGTAATAACCACTTTTTGAAATTTTGTAAATTTTATTTTTCAAAATGGATTTCATTTTTGGATTCGGAGTATCGAATTTAGCCTAAGGTGAAATTTTGGTACATTTCGGATAACTTTCATATTCTGATGAATAGTGAAAATTACTAAATTATAATTAAAAACAACTTTTTTAATCGAAATAATTAATAGTGATAAATTATTAATTTGAGTGGTTTTAAAGTATATTTAGAATATATTTTTACAATTTAATACAATGTTGGTCATTGGACGTAATTTCACATTTAAACCTGACATAAACAAGTGTCAATCTTTTGATAGATATTGTTTCGTAAAAACACGCTATTTGTTTTAATAGCGAGATTTAATTATAAAATTAATTAATTCAACTTCTATGTTTTGAATTTGGTAAAATAGACTTTATTTTTGAATTCGGAATATGAAATATAGCTTAGGTTGAAATTTTGGCATTTTTCTGAAAACTTTCAATTTTTGATGAATAGTGAAACCACTAAGTGGTAGGTTAAAAACTGAATTTTGCATAAAACTTAATTTTACCACTTCTGTGAATGGAATTTCGAAAATCCGAGAGACACGGTTAATATCAAGGACTAAAATGTGGTTCAATGAGATGAAAATAATTTTTGGTGAATAGTAACTTTTTACTTTTTTTTACCGCGGTTAATAGTAAATAGGGTAACTAAGGGTAAATATGATATTAATATTACCCTAAAACATGTCCTAATTCTATTGGACAAGTGTAATTCGACCAAAAACAAACTTAGGAATAAAATATGACCATTTAGGCCCACTTGGATTAGATTAGGACATTTATTATGAATTTATTTAAAGAAGGGTTAAAATAGTTAAAATCAAAGTTTAATAAGTAAATCATTTTTAATATGGGGTTATACATAAGATAAATTAGATTGTAAATATTCATTAGAAATCTAAAAAGATTTCCTACATGATGGTATTTTATTTGTAATTTTTAGACATCAAATAATTTAATTTATTTATGACACAACGATGATGCAGTAATTATCTTATTAATGAAATATTGACATAATTGATGTTATAAACACCAAAATAAATGTAATTTGAGATTTTTTATGAATTCCACTAATTTTCTAGGTTACTATGATATATTAATGTTGATTTATTCAACTTGTTTCGAACATATAATTCTGTTATGACTTTCACAAAAATCATATATCAAATAGTGTCAAAATTGACACAAAATAGTTTTTAAATCAAATATTATATTATTAATTGTTATTTTATTCCTAAAAATCTAAGGTTCGGCCAAATGACTTAGATAAGGATATATATATTAATAATAAACAATTTGTGGTTCGTTTGGCATGTTATAGTAAGTTTATTAACCATATAGTGAAAGAAAACAAAAAGACACGGTAAAAGTTAAATTATTTAACTTAGAGTTAAATATAATTGATAAGGTTTAAAATAATATCCAAACATGTCTAAATTTGATTTGTTCATGAGATTACAACCCTATCTCATCTAATCTTCGAATATGAGTCATTTTTGGAGGTTTTTAAGTGGGGTTAGATTTATTATAAATTAATATTTTTAAGAATTCCTAAGGTGCCCCTCTCCTCCCTTATAAAAGGGCACCTCCTCCCCCTCCTCCTCACACCAATTTTGAGCACTCAAGCTCGGCCAACCCCTGCCATTTTCTCCTCTCCACTTTCCTAGAATAATCCTAGAGGTTCTGGTCTTCTCCAAAGACCAATCTTAGTTCCTTAAGTGGAGGATTCAAAGAGGCGTTCCAAAGAAGAGGTAATATCCATTACCGATCTTTTCAATTTCTTTCTTCTTCAACTTCTTCTTCTTTAGTTGTTTCATGATAAAGTAATAACATCAGTATTACTTACATACTGATATGTTATTATAAATATGAAACAACCCTAATTCACCTTCTATCCATCCTACGGAAAAATGAAATCACCGCGCGTGCGTACGTACGGAATACCGTCTCCACGCCGTGGTGTAATCTATTTTCCACCATCACCTTACAAGGATGGGTATAATGGTGTAATGAGTAACTACATATGATTATTATGAAGTAATATTGATACTGAAATAATATATATATACTCCAATACAATTCCACGATCATAGGAACGATATCATCACTCGTGCGTACGTACGGAATACCGTCTCCACGATGTGATGCGACTCGTTCTACATGATCTTCATTTCATAATGATTATATAAATGAATTGAATGAATGAATATGGTATATACTACACTAATACCATTCTAGAAATGAATTATCTATAACCTAAAGATAAGAATAAGAATTTATTCGACAAAACACGCATAAGAACAAAAATTTATAAAGACCCGAGTAACAAGTAACAATGAAATATTACTAACAAGAAGCTAATAATATGACCATATATGATATCATATCAATATGTATGATTCTGGAATAAGTCAATAACATTATTTAAACCATTATACAGGAGCTTCGGACACGTACAAAGCTAATCGGACCTAAGGTAAGGGAAATATCACAATCTCATTTTTATTCGAGATTGTTTATTCGTAAGTATTTACTGGGGTGTATTTTATCATCCACATCCATGTTTCATCAATATGTAAATCCACCTACAATTGTTTAAATCCATTTTTACCCTTCGGTGAGTTTTTAGTAAAAGAAATAAAAGGAATCTTTTGTCGTTTTTCGTACGAGGTACTTTTTGACTTTTCCGAAAAAAGTACGAAGAATGTTTTTTTTAACTTATACGACATGAATAGATTTTTAAAACATTATTTCCAAGAAGCTTCCTTTACAAGTTCTCAAGTTTATTTTTAATCAACTTCTTTTATTTTAAAGTTATATGACATGTTATGAAAGGAAAAATGTTTTTGAAGAAGAAAAGATATTTTCCTCAAGAATGGAGTTTAAGTGTTTTATCAAAATTATTTTCCATCTAAGATAATAAAGGGTTCTGTTTTTATCCCTATTATTACATTGATTTGATCATGTTGTGATGGAATTATTTTTATGAATTCCTTTATCTTATATGAATTGATTTATGATGTCATGATGTTTCAAGAATCCCATTTTTGTTACATGTGTTATGCGATGATGTATGTTTTATGATTATGTGGCACACATAAGAAAGGATTCATTAAGAGATGGGTGGGACCTATATCTCCCTCCAATGCATTGGGTAAAGATTTTATATCTCATGAGATAGACATGGCTGGAACGGAAGGTTATTTCGGTTCAGTGATACAGGACTGAAACGAGGAGTGAACTCGGTTCAGAAAGGGACTTTGTCCACTAAGATAGTCTTGGCAATGAGTCATGACTAACAAGAAATGATTTTCCATGATTATGTGTGCATGCCACAAAGTTTCAAGTTTCATGTTATGATTATGGGGATCTCATTTTCACTTCTATGATTTGTTCCATGTTAAGATATTATGATCTCTTTGGCAGGTTGTGATTTTCAAAAAGATATGATATGATTTTTATTTCTTTTGTATACCCTTACTGAGCATTTGAGCTCACCCTTTTATGTTTTCTTTTCCCCAGGATATAAAGAAAGGTTTTAGGTAAAAAAAATGGAAGATCTTTACGGGATATATTGAAGATCTTTCACCAGGATTAGAAGATTATGTTCCGAGTTTCCAAAGACACTAAACTATTACGATCCTTTAGTGTGTGTTTTTGTTATGTACTAAGTATTCCGCAAATGTAATGTAATGTCCATGTACGTCAGGATACGGGTCTCTACAGTTGGTATCAGAGGAAAGGTTTAGTCAACCTTTGGAAACTAGGATGCGAAAACGTTAGTGAGATCCCTAGAGATATTTCTAAGGTATGTCTAGGGATGTCCCTAGGGATAAGTATACGTATAGGTTATAGTAATAGAATTACGCTAACGATCATAGAATTAAACCTAAGATGTTGGATATTGAAGGTACTCCCCCTTTATTATGTTGTTTTCCCTAGCATGATTTTTGCCTCTCACACTATTCTTTTTGGGTTTTAGACGATGGCTGGAACCCGAAGGAACCGTGTTGATCAATGCAATGGACAATGCAATGATTTCCCTCCTGAACAAACAAATGTTATGGGAGATGGAGTGCAAAATCTTATTGCTATACTTACACAAGCTATGAATCATTCTGGACTTCCAAATGAGCAGAGAAGGGAACAATATTCTATTGAGTCCTTCATGAGGCAACGTCCACCTTCTTTCAGTGGGACTTCCGATCCACTTGTTGCTGAACAATGGATCAGTACCACTGAAAAGATATTTTCAGTTCTTCAATGTTCTGAACATGATAAAGTCATCTTAGCAGTATATCGTTTGGAAGGTGAAGCTGATCAATGGTGGAATCTTATCAAGAATACGAGGCCAAGGGATGAAATTGAGTCCATGGAATGGGACGAGTTCAAGAACTTGTTTTTCAGTAAGTACTTCCCTCATATTCTTCGAACAAAGATGGAAAAGGAGTTTATTGAGCTGAAGCAGAAGGATGATGAATCTGTTGGTATATATGAAGCGAATTTTACAAGACTTGCAAGGTATGCATCTGGCATTATCATCCAACCTGAAAGTAAAGTTGATCGATTTTTCAGTGGCTTAAAACCAAGTCTTCGAAGGGCATTAGCTATAAGAGACTTCAGTAGCTATGAAGAAATTGTGCGTTGTGCTATCAAGGTAGAAATGGAAGTTGGTGTTACATATCCATCTCATGGTTTTGACAAGAAACGAAATATGGAGTTCAAGGAGAAATCTCATAATAAAGGTGAAAAGAAGATGAATGTTTCCTTATGCACAAAGTGTGGAAAGAAGCATGGTGGAGATTGTCTTAAAGGAACTAGAAAATGTTTTATGTGTGGAAAAGAAGGTCATCGAGCAGCTGAGTGTCGAAGTAATGGAAAAAGGGTTTCTAATGATGTGAATAAAGCAAACACTACAGAGAACGCACCGCCAACACTTCAATGCTTCAAGTGCAAGGAAATGGGGCATTATGCTAATAATTTCCCTAATCCAAGGGTTAGTGATGATCAACATGAGCAACCACTGAAGGCAAAGGACAAAGGGAAATCACATGCGATCACTATTGGCAATGTTGAATATGATAACGATGTGGTGGAATGATTAAGTGTTTATGTAATGGGATTCCAAAATAATGTTGTATCATGGAGTATTGGAATATTTATGTATTGGTTTAATGTGGTATTCAAAGTGATTGAGATATTTTTGGAAATAAGATGATATGCGCATAATGAAGGGAAAATAAGAAAATGAAATGTTTAACAATATTCATGAGCTCATGATTGATATAAGGACTAAGTGATATCATGGATTGAGTATATAGAATTTTGAGGATTTTGGTATGTGGAAAGTGTTAACTTTTAACTGCATTCATGTTTTCACTAAGGTATTCAAGAGAATACATGATTAAGGACTTTGAATGTTTAGAATGTGACCAACAAAACATATCTTATGATATGTGGGGATCAACGATAGTATTAAATCTCTGGTAATCGTTGTCACTATATTATGAGAGTGGACTGCAGTATTATGGATAAGCCTAAAGATTGAAATGGATTATGTTGGACATAAGTGAGTATTGTTTAAGGATCGAAGTTTTCTCGATATTATTGATGGGATGTTATAGTAATATAGTTTTAGAAAAAGGACAACCTGCAGGACGGGCGACAGCCCATCGCTTCGGACAAGGCTGTAGGAATCGAACCCACAACCGAAGTGCGACTGGCCTTTATCGCCTACCACTGACCTACAGGAAGTCCCTATTTAGTAGAAACTAGTTTTATTATATTAAGCAGTATGATATATGAAGTATAAGTCCATTTTAGGAACCATATATGATTAATCTCACTATAGATCGATTTATGCATATAATTTTTGCTAACCTTTTGTTTGAGACAGATGGAATGACCCGTCATTCTATCACATTATCTGCTAACACTTCACGAATAACAAATTCAACTTCATTTATTTAAGAGATGAAGTGGAAATTGTTCAAGGCACGAACAACAGTGAGATTGTACCAAAATAAAGTATGTATTTATTCTAATTCAAATTTTCAACTTTAGGGAAATGATCTTGAAAACCAAAAATGTTGTCCTAGTGATCTTATACCTGAGGAATCAGACGGTACCTTATATCATCACAAATTTATGGATTTGTGATTTTTGGCTTTTCCATAGCCATGTTCTCTACCACTCTCCATCAGAACATGATGGTTAGATTTTTCTTCCATATCCATATTTTTACCTATGTGGAAACCCAACAATTAGTTTATTTGGGTAATCGTTACATTTCATACTTTAGTTTTTAAAGCCAAGTTTTGGTATTCCTTTTTACGATGTGGGAAACTTTCGAATAGAAAACCATTTATAACCCCGACGAATTTCGAGGGCGAAATTCATTTTAAGGGGGGTAGAATGTAACAGCCCAAGATTTTATGAAAAATATTCTTTTTAATTTTATTAATGTCTTGTGTTGTACGCTACACCAAAAGGAGCTTGCACAACACGCATCCTTGACTTGCCTTGCATTACACGCAATCGCAACCTTCCTCGATAGTGTGTGTAGTACGCAATAACGAGTTTCACTAAACAGCGATATGCTATTAAAACTAGCCGTTATGAATAGTAATAACCACTTTTTGAAATTTTGTAAATTTTATTTTTCAAAATGGATTTCATTTTTGGATTCGGAGTATCGAATTTAGCCTAAGGTGAAATTTTGGTACATTTCGGATAACTTTCATATTCTGATGAATAGTGAAAATTACTAAATTATAATTAAAAACAACTTTTTTAATCGAAATAATTAATAGTGATAAATTATTAATTTGAGTGGTTTTAAAGTATATTTAGAATATATTTTTACAATTTAATACAATGTTGGTCATTGGACGTAATTTCACATTTAAACCTGACATAAACAAGTGTCAATCTTTTGATAGATATTGTTTCGTAAAAACACGCTATTTGTTTTAATAGCGGGATTTAATTATAAAATTAATTAATTCAACTTCTATGTTATGAATTTGGTAAAATAGACTTCATTTTTGAATTCGGAATATGAAATATAGCTTAGGATGAAATTTTGGCATTTTTCTGAAAACTTTCAATTTTTGATGAATAGTGAAACCACTAAGTGGTAGGTTAAAAACTGAATTTTGCATAAAACTTAATTTTACCACTTCTGTGAATGGAATTTCGAAAATCCGAGAGACACGGTTAATATCAAGGACTAAAATGTGGTTCAATTAGATGAAAATAATTTTTGGTGAATAGTAACTTTTTACTTTTTTTTACCGCGGTTAATAGTAAATAGGGTAACTAAGGGTAAATATGATATTACTATTACCCTAACACATGTCCTAATTCTATTGGACAAGTTTAATTCGACCAAAAACAAACTTAGGAATAAAATATGACCATTTAGGCCCACTTGGATTAGATTAGGACATTTATTATGAATTTATTTAAAGAAGGGTTAAAATAGTTAAAATCAAAGTTTAATAAGTAAATCATTTTTAATATGGGGTTATACATAAGATAAATTAGATTGTAAATATTCATTAGAAAGCTAAAAAGATTTCCTACATGATGGTATTTTATTTGTAATTTTTAGACATCAAATAATTTAATTTATTTATGACACAACGATGATGCAGTAATTATCTTATTAATGAAATATTGACATAATTGATGTTATAAACACCAAAATAAATGTAATTTGAGATTTTTTATGAATTCCACTAATTTTCTAGGTTACTATGATATATTAATGTTGATTTAATCAACTTGTTTCGAACATATAATTCTGTTATGACTTTCACAAAAATCATATATCAAATAGTGTCAAAATTGACACAAAATAGTTTTTAAATAAAATATTATATTATTAATTGTTATTTTATTCCTAAAAATCTAAGGTTCGGCCAAATGACTTAGATAAGGATATATATATTAATAATAAACAATTTGTGGTTCGTTTGGCATGTTATAGTAAGTTTATTAACCATATAGTGAAATAAAACAAAAAGACACGGTAAAAGTTAAATTATTTAACTTAGAGTTAAATATAATTGATAAGGTTTAAAATAATATCCAAACATGTCTAAATTTGATTTGTTGATGAGATTACAACCCTATCTCATCTAATCTTCGAATATGAGTCATTTTTGGAGGTTTTTAAGTGGGGTTAGATTTATTATAAATTAATATTTTTAAGAATTCCTAAGGTGCCCCTCTCCTCCCTTATAAAAGGGCACCTCCTCCCCCTCCTCCTCACACCAATTTTGAGCACTCAAGCTCGGCCAACCCCTGCCATTTTCTCCTCTCCACTTTCCTAGAATAATCCTAGAGGTTCTGGTCTTCTCCAAAGACCAATCTTAGTTCCTTAAGTGGAGGATTCAAAGAGGCGTTCCAAAGAAGAGGTAATATCCATTACCGATCTTTTCAATTTCTTTCTTCTTCAACTTCTTCTTCTTTAGTTGTTTCATGATAAAGTAATAACATCAGTATTACTTACATACTGATATGTTATTATAAATATGAAACAACCCTAATTCACCTTCTATCCATCCTACGGAAAAATGAAATCACCGCGCGTGCGTACGTACGGAATACCGTCTCCACGCCGTGGTGTAATCTATTTTCCACCATCACCTTACAAGGATGGGTATAATGGTGTAATGAGTAACTACATATGATTATTATGAAGTAATATTGATACTGAAATAATATATATATACTCCAATACAATTCCACGATCATAGGAACGATATCATCACTCGTGCGTACGTACGGAATACCGTCTCCACGATGTGATGCGACTCGTTCTACATGATCTTCATTTCATAATGATTATATAAATGAATTGAATGAATGAATATGGTATATACTACACTAATACCATTCTAGAAATGAATTATATATAACCTAAAGATAAGAATAAGAATTTATTCGACAAAACACGCATAAGAACAAAAAGTTATAAAGACCCGAGTAACAAGTAACAATGAAATATTACTAACAAGAAGCTAATAATATGACCATATATGATATCATATCAATATGTATGATTCTGGAATAAGTCAATAACATTATTTAAACCATTATACAGGAGCTTCGGACACGTACAAAGCTAATCGGACCTAAGGTAAGGGAAATATCACAATCTCATTTTTATTCGAGATTGTTTATTCGTAAGTATTTACTGGGGTGTATTTTATCATCCACATCCATGTTTCATCAATATGTAAATCCACCTAAAATTGTTTAAATCCATTTTTACCCTTCGGTGAGTTTTTAGTAAAAGAAATAAAAGGAATCTTTTGTCATTTTTCGTACGAGGTACTTTTTGACTTTTCTGAAAAAAGTACGAAGAATGTTTTTTTTAACTTATACGGCATGAATAGATTTTTAAAACATTATTTCCAAGAAGCTTCCTTTACAAGTTCTCAAGTTTATTTTTAATCAACTTCTTTTATTTTAAAGTTATATGAC
This sequence comes from Viscum album, assembly GCA_963277665.1. Taxonomy (NCBI): domain Eukaryota; kingdom Viridiplantae; phylum Streptophyta; class Magnoliopsida; order Santalales; family Viscaceae; genus Viscum; species Viscum album. The sequence continues at coordinate 878,790,167 of OY728136.1, forward strand.
ATGTTATGAAAGGAAAAATGTTTTTGAAGAAGAAAAGATATTTTCCTCAAGAATGGAGTTTAAGTGTTTTATCAAAATTATTTTCCATCTAAGATAATAAAGGGTTCTGTTTTTATCCCTATTATTACATTGATTTGATCATGTTGTGATGGAATTATTTTTATGAATTCCTTTATCTTATATGAATTGATTTATGATGTCATGATGTTTCAAGAATCCCATTTTTGTTACATGTGTTATGCGATGATGTATGTTTTATGATTATGTGGCACACATAAGAAAGGATTAATTAAGAGATGGGTGGGACCTATATCTCCCTCCAATGCATTGGGTAAAGATTTTATATCTCATGAGATAGACATGGCTGGAACGGAAGGTTATTTCGGTTCAGTGATACAGGACTGAAACGAGGAGTGAACTCGGTTCAGAAAGGGACTTTGTCCACTAAGATAGTCTTGGCAATGAGTCATGACTAACAAGAAATGATTTTCCATGATTATGTGTGCATGCCACAAAGTTTCAAGTTTCATGTTATGATTATGGGGATCTCATTTTCACTTCTATGATTTGTTCCATGTTAAGATATTATGATCTCTTTGGCAGGTTGTGATTTTCAAAAAGATATGATATGATTTTTATTTCTTTTGTATACCCTTACTGAGCATTTGAGCTCACCCTTTTATGTTTTCTTTTCCCCAGGATATAAAGAAAGGTTTTAGGTAAAAAAAAATGGAAGATCTTTACGGGAGATATTGAAGATCTTTCACCAGGATTAGAAGATTATGTTCCGAGTTTCCAAAGACACTAAACTATTACGATCCTTTAGTGTGTGTTTTTGTTATGTACTAAGTATTCCGCAAATGTAATGTAATGTCCATGTACGTCAGGATACGAGTCTCTACATAGGTCATTCACAAATATTCTTTGAAAAACAAAACCAATGACATGGATATTTAACTTAATGAATTGAGATTGAGTTAAGATTTCCCTTAAAATGTTTGTATAAATAATGTATGAATTTTTCAATGAGGTTATGTTTAGAAAAAATATATCCACACTAAGTTAAGTAAAAATTAAAACATAAATAAATAAACAGTGATTCCACACATAATCATGGCATAATATAATCAACAAAGTATGCATAAAACCCAATGAGTGGAAATTAAGTTTAGAAATTCCATTACAAAGATCATTTCATAAATAAAATATATAAATTATTTTTATTAACTATAAGTACACATAAATAAATTATAAATACAATATAAGATATAAATTTTTATTTCCCACATAATTATGGCATGACATAATCATGAAGTATAATATTAACCCAATGAATGGAAATTTTGTTAAGATGTTCCCTTACCTTGAATCTGACTTGTCCCGTTAATTCATTAATTTAACTAATAATAAAATTAGGTTAATTTATACTTGAATTAGAAAATTTTAATGTTTATTATTCATTTTATATCACCTAAATATATTTTATAGCAATTAGTTAATTATTTTAGTTCTTATCAGACATTTTGTCGATGTTCAGTACAGAAGTCAAAAATGACCTTGTTATAACTATAAAATGTCCATATTTTCAAAATTAAATCATCTAAGGAATGATATTAATGAGTAAAATATAATATATATCCATTATATATGTATTTATAACAGTTCATAACATTTTGATATTAGAAATGAAATGCGATGTTCATGGAGACTGTAGGTCGTGCGTACGCATGAACGCTACATTCATTTCTTTGTCATATTAAAAGAATAATAATTGCATAATATAAATGTATATAATAATAAAATTATTATATTTATTTCTTGTATGACTCATATTTTTAATAAATCCATCATTTATACATTCCATGTATAGCATGAACGAGTCATATCACATTGAGGGGGCGGTAGTCTACACTTCTTAAATTAAATTATCATACTAACACATCATGGAAAGCATAAAGGTATGTTGTAAATAAAAATTAATGGTACATAGAGACAATATAAATATAATATATATCATATATAAATACATAACTATCATAATTGCCACCATGAGAGGTGGTAGGAGAAAATTGATCAATCATCATTTCATGTGGCTATAGTTCGTCGTACATAAAAATAATATGTTTGTATCTATTAGATAGAGTTGTGTGTGAGTTTAGGTAGAATAATTATCATAAAAAACACTATTATATTTATTATGTTGGTGTTTTTATGTAATCAAATAACAAGAATATCTTATGGAGTGGTGATGGAAAATAAAGGAACGGAACATGAGAGAAAACGTTACCTCTAAATCGGGTAACTTCTTTTGATTTGAGCCAAAAGGCTTTCTTGAATTTCCTTCTTCCCAAGGAACTGATTATAGGAGGAAAGGAGGTATGTTGGAAGCTTATTTTAGTAGATTATGAATAATCTAAAGGGATTTATAGGTGTGAGTAAGTGGGTAGAGGTGGTGACCTTTTTTCAGAGAAACGAAGGGCACTTTAGGAATGTCTTAAAATATTATTTTATTATACATTCAATTTCAATTACAAAATATTCAAAATTATTTTAATTTTAATATAATATGATTTTGGTTAGAATAACCTTTATAAAATAAATTTTATACAAGTTTTTATTATTTTTTATACTTATCTCTTTAGATTAATCCTTATTTTTCCATTTTAAAACATACAGTAATATCATGTTATTTACACATTATGGGTTAATGTTATTATCATATCAGGTAAAACAACCCAAAAAAAGTCATCAATGAAATATTTTTACTTATCATAACCATTTGGATGAATCATAGATATTTTTGAATTTAATATTACTTAATAAACTATTTAATATTTTACGTTATGAAGTATGTCAATTTTGGACACTATTCATACACGACATTTTAAAAAAATCACAACATTATTCCTTATAAAAAAATTGAATAAATACTAACTTATAATATTCACCTAAATAATTAGTGGATGATATTTATTATTTGAAATAATATTTAATTTAAATTTTATAATATCATTTATTTGAATCTTTTATTAATGAAGAAATAAATACATCATCATTGTGTCATAATTAAATTTACTTATTTAATGTAAAAAATTATAAATAAAAATTCATGATGTAGTAAATATTTTTATATTTCTACTTATTATTTATACTCTAAGAGATCAGTTATATATCCCCATATAAAATTGGTTTTAGTAAAAGATACATGTGTTTGTTATATTTCTCTTTACTTTAAATTAATTCTTATAACATATCATTATCACACCCATGTGGCTCTATGGGGTCCCGAAATGTACCCAAGGATGACAATATTTAGACATATTTCATCCAATGGGATTAGTACATGTATTATGGTAGTTTTATATTATTATAATATTATTTTTAGCATAATTTACCTTATTTACCCTTTGACCATGGTAAATAAAAATAATTACTGAAGTTACTATTCATAATGTTAAAAAATAAAAGGAAACTATTTAGAAAATTTAGACCTTATGATTCCAAATATGGAATAAATTTTCCAAATTCAATACAAATATGTTTCTGTAATTAATTTAAAATTAACTCTCGTTGTCGAAACTAGATAGTAGGTTTACGATAAGTAATATCCATCAAAACATTGACATTTGATTATATTGAATTTCAATGTAAAATTAAATATAATTAACATATATGGAATAAGTGATAAAAATTAAATCCAAATAAACATTACAATAAATTAAAATTACTATCTAACTGTATAAATAAATTAGATGAAATGATAGTTTTGAATTTAAATGTAGTATTTTAATCAATTCATAAAAAATTACATTATTATCAAATTACCAATAATATAACCAAAGTATATTATGATGTCCTTATTCTATAGAAAAAGTTTACTTTTTATAAATAATATCTAATAGTGTCAAAATAATAGATCTAAAATTGGTTTTCCATCAAAAACAGGTAAAATTGAATTTTTAAATATTTTATACATTTTCATAATATCATGTTATCAATTTTATTCATAGACCATTTTTCATGTCCATAAGATGGTGTGTGGACCCAACTTTCATATCAATATGTTTATTCATAGACATAGATTTCACATCCATATTATTAATCCTGGACCAAGATTTAATGTCTATAAGTTTATGAATGTACCCATTGTTAATGTGCATAATATTATGTCTGGAATTGGATTTCATGTCCATTGGTTCATAAGAGGGGCCAATTTCACATATATGTCTTTATGTGTGAACTTTTTTGTGTTTATACATATTCACAATGTTATAATATTATTTTATTGACACAATATTCATATGATTAGATTTAAAATTTATGTATGAAAGCAATGTGTCATTATAGTTGGTATCATTGAAGGATTTAGTTAATCATTGGTTTTTTGGATGTGAATTCATTTTTGAGAACAGTATGGAGATATGTAAATATATATGATAACATCATTAATCTATGTTATACAAGTTATTATGTGTATTTATTTTAATTACACCCCTATTTGTATATATAAGTTGATATGGTGTTGGAATATATTTACCTAGGGTTAATAAGCCTAAAAAGTGTTCATGGACTATTCTTCAACTATTATTCTTGTCCACACAGATGGTTACCTTAATGAGAAATTTTTCCCAAATACTTGTAAGATACACATGTACTAATTTACGAACCATTATTAAGGATTAAAATAGTAGATTATAATGAATGGTATGTGTTAAACCTAAGTTATCATAGAAAATGTGTCATACCTTAGACATCCTAAGAATGATTTTTTTATTTTGAATGTTGTTTCTCACAAAACTTTTATTGGTTTTGGTCAGTTCCTATAAACATGAGGAATCATGATAACTATAAATATTATATATTATCTAGGGATTATGAGAAATGAAAAGGGATTCTTACATAGGGTCAATGATATTGTGACTATTCCCAATCCTGTATTATGATATATTATTAACATCTTTTACACCAACCGACTCTTAGACAAACCAAATAAGTGATGGATAACATTCATTATCAGCTCAGATGGTGGAGACCATAGAGGAAAGAATTGTCAACACCCTTCATGTCAGAAATGCGTAAGGAGACACCCATGAAAATGTTACATATTAATATGACTGATTTAATGTATTGAAAAGAGGGGGAAAATGAACTTTTGATAAAAAATAAAGAGTTATATGGAGGAATAAAATGTTCATTTTACATTTGAATTCATGGTTAATTATCTTATTTGTGGTAAACATGGGCATTATTCTAGTCAGTCACCCAATCTAAATGGTATCTCTTAGTTCATTGAATGACTTATGATATTCCAATTGATTGTAGAGAAATGAAGAATATGCTTATGTATTATTATTTTATAATTATGTTTTATAAGTTTTATATCAATGATATTTAGGATATAAGTATCCTAGAATATCTAAGGAATGTTTGATAAAAATTATTCTTTCAGAATTTTGATAACATATATTGGATGGTTCAAAAAAATAGAGAAGTGATTCACGCGAAAGGTGATAATTTTTATATGGAATAAATAGATAAATTATATTGATGGGATGGTACTATTGATGTTGAAATTTGATAGTGATTTGATGAAAAATGGATTTATGTCATCATTTATGAGGATGATTGAATTTTAGATTTATTGAATATATTCAATAGACTGTGATGAGGAATAAAGAGTGTATCAATTTATGGAAACATATATGTTCTCATGTGACTTTAGATTAAGAGTTATGTATACCATCATGGATTTATCAAAACCCCCTTTATGTTCTTTAAGTGACATAAATTTAGGCTAATTAAATATTTTATGGAGTTTTAGGAAGTATACTATTTGGTTTAATATATTATCTGATGATATGTTATTTATATACAATTGGGTAGTGGTATTGTATAATCATGATGATTAAAAAGTTATTTATTGAAAAAATTATATTTTTATTGATATTTATTATCATGTTATGGATTACCTTTCATGTCAATATCTAAATTTTTATTCATGATATTTTGTTAAAGTTTGCCACATTACAATATTATACATTAATTTATAATGGTGACTAATAATATTTTATGAGTTTTTTTGGGTCACAGAATATGTAATATTTATGTTTTATATGTGTTTCATATTCGATAACCACAATCCATTATATATAGATACACACATATATATGAAAAAATGACCACTATGCATACCATCAAAAATAACTACCGATAGTAGATAGTGGGTCCAAATGGGGTATTCAACCATTCATCCTCCCACTCACACGTTAGTGAAAATACCCTCTTGGCTATGAATCCATAAGGTGTTAGTTTCCCTAACCGATAGGGTGGATTATCACATAGAAACCCAAACATTTGATGATATAATATGTCTCACAACCACACTATGGGAACAACCATGACCTAGACTGAACTTAATTTAACATCTCTCAGAATCCGGAGTGCCACTACTAATACAAGACATCCTATAAGCACATAGACATTTAATGTGATACATTAATAAACTCTGCCCCTTTTTATCAGTTTCACTATACATTAATTAATTCCTTAACCATTAATTAACTATAAAAATATCCATATTTCATTAAATTAAAATAACAACAATGTTCTATTCCCTCTAGGAAGAACCAAACTGAGTCCATAGTTTTATAGAAATATAACCCCATCATTGAATCCAAACAAGCTCCAACCCCATGGGTTAAACATTTATTTGTTCAATTATTCAACCAAATTACCAATTTAAATATTTTGAGTTATTCAAAGAAAACATTCAATCTAACCAAACACAAGGGGATCAACATGGTGAGTAGGTGAAATACCTGTCAAGTATTTGACACCTATAATAGAAGCGTAGACCCATCCAACCATGATATGTTAAATACGAAAAGCATGTGGTATACCCGATGTGTGTTTTTATCCCTTTTAAAGAGAGTAAGATAAACCATCTACCTCAAGTAGTGGAGATATTAATGTAGATAACCAAAAAATAGATCCAATAAGCTCACAACATCCACATAAATGGTTAAGGCCAAAATCAAATTGTTTCATCATATCTAGTGTCCTCCCTATCACCCATTCATAATACGATGAATCTCGACACTATATGCATAGAATAATACCACAAAAACTGAACCACCATTCACCATATTCCACTATAACTCCCAGGCTCGTCCATCCCAGTATCCCTACACTTTTGGGACTCCCTTACCTATATACCCCAAGTCTCGTATCCAAAAAATATCACATGAATCCTGAACAGACATACCAAAGGGCTCTCTGTCCTAAAATAAGGCACCAAACTACATATCCAATGAGATCTCACAGATACAATGCATAAGGAACATGGTATTTACATGAATGTGGTAAACTCAAGCCATATTGGGAATTATTTTTATTACACAACTAGTTCATATTCCATTTTTAATTAATGGATTCATTATTCATAGGGTCAAACTATAATAAACCTAAACAATATGCTTCCACAAGCTATCACAAGTTAGTTAACCAATTAATTTATCATGCCTTTAATCACTTATAAATAAGAATCAACATAATTCAAGTTCATTAACTAATTCCACTATACATTCATATATGCATGATTTTGATCATCATCAAGTTTCAACAACTACAATTGGGTTCATTAATCATGCCTCATTATCTGTTATCCAGATAATTATCAATTCATTATAATTGTATGTTATTTACTAATATCCATCATGAATGACACAATAAACCAAGAACAGAATAAATTTCACACTTCTTATAAAATCAAGAGGCAAAACAATATCACGGTATAAAGAAACAACATCGCTACATGATCGATTCCAATGATTTAATCTGGATGATGTATTTAATTAGGTCAATTTCATTGTGATCCAAGGCGATAAAAAATAAGAACTCTACAATTTCATGTAAATAACTATATAAGCATTGAATCAACTTCATCATAACTTCATTAACATTTTTCATGAGAATGGATCAACAAAACAGATCTTGATCACCTCTCCCGCAACAACTGCATATTCCTAAGGATACCGTGAAAAAATCATTACAACCAACCACAAATAACACTCAATTACAAACATATAGATCAGGCACCATCACATGGGAAATATAAACTAGAGGAAAAAGATCAAGGATACCAAAATAATGTAGGTAGGTCATACCTCATATTGAATAAATATCATTACGGATCGAAGGACAGAGATATGGATCATTTGTTGACAAAGGAATCTGCAAAAGCTGAAGAGAGGTCGTTGGGTAGCTTGGGGATGAGAGAGAGTGCAACATAAATAGTGTTTTTGAAACGCTAAGTGGCTAAAATTTCTTAAAACATACATTAATGGGGCATTACATGACATGTAATCCCCTTTTAGGTCGTGTAAGTCCTCGTGGTTGGTATCTATTGAAAAAGGAGTCACCTTAATTCATTATTTTAATTTTTGAACCCCAATGTTACATGGATTGAAACCCTATTTCATTTTGTGAAACCTCCAAGAAAACTCGTGAAATAAAATTTACAACATGTAATTACTTTTCACAACATTTAATCCCCCTTTTAGCATTTACTAAACCAAACTTCTTTAATCTTCTTCTGATCCACCTCTGAGCACTTCGATCTTTGAAGAAATTAAACGTGTTGATCCACGTGGATCATGGCCCTTAAAAAATTTAAATAAATATTATATTTTAGAATGAATAATAATTCATTAATATCATATATTTAAATTAAATTAATCATTAAAACCTTTCATAAGTGGATTTGATGGAAAAAGAAACATATCCATTCATGATGCGGTATTTCAACATACACATGATTGATGGTTTAATTTCTCAATTGTTGAAAGAGGTGATGGATATAGGTTATTAAATTACCATAATAATATCTCATTACCTTAAATAAATTTATGTTATTAATGTATCATGTTTTAATAATATGTTTGCAATTTCGAAATAGAAAAAAAATTATAATGCGTGGTTTTGAAAAATACCACTTTTTACGATAATTTCCTAATATTTATCCCAAATGGTTTCCTAGGATGGTTTTATAATCAACAAAAATACTATATAAAATAGGAAGTTTTCTTCTTATGGGATTTTGGAAATTATTATATGGGTAAAAAGGTTCTTATTGAATGAAGAAATGATATTAAACGGTCCTTTTTAAAATCAGGGGGAGGGGAACTCTTTGAATTTCATAAGATATTAAATTATTATAAGATTATTTTCATATTAAAATGTTTACAAATTTATAAGAATACAATATATGATATGGGTATGTATAAATCACCCCATACAATAATAATTGTATATGATTAGGTGTTGTTTTAACCCTTACAATTTTAACTAGTTTTGTCCATTTTTTCATAATTACTGGGATGTTAACGAGTTTACTCTTTTGTGATAATGAAAATTTAAATAAAACAAAAATGTTAATAGAATGGATCATATTTTATATTATCAATCTTATAAAATATAATTTTTTGATGACAATATTTTTAGGAATTTTAAATCATTTAATAAATCATTATTTATTATAAAATAACATTAATGTAAATTTTGACAATTTTAATTTTATATGAAATTGAAAAAATAAAAAAATTGGATTTAAAATACATATATATATAACAAAAAAGATGTTTTTTTTTATTTTTTATTTTTTTGTAAAAAAGTAATTTATCTAAATTTTATCACATTTATTATCTATACCATTATTTATTTTATTTTCAATTTACATAAATAATTACTATGTGAGCATTTTTTAAGAATTCAAAGTAATTATTTTCTATAATTATAAATTATTTTTTGTTCAAATAACTATTTTAAACTGAATGTAAATTCATTTATTCCCTATTTAAAAAAATGTTATAATAAATGTATGAAAACTAAAATTTTGCGTTTTCATAACATATTGTATTATAAATGAAATAATCACCACCAAATTTCAAAAAATGTTATATATAATAGTTTTGGATAATTATGGATAAAATATAATCATCCAAAAAATACTATATGTGTTAGGTTTAACATTAAGTCATTATCAAAATTTTAACTCTTAATTATCTATTTTTTACCATTACCATTGTAACAAATATTTACATTAAATACTATTTATAATCATAAAAATGATATGGGAGTATTTAACAAATTTTGCTTTATTTATAATAGATATGTAATCCCTTTTTAATATTATTAACAAAGATGTGGTATTATTTAATTTAAAATTATTTTTTCATAATGAGATGAGAAATGTTTGTCATAAAAATCACTTTTTAGGTAAAAAATATTTTGATACCTAACTATAGTATAAAATTATAATAAAAATACTATAATTTTATATATTTTAATAAACTAAAAATAATTAAATATTATAAATAATACAAAATAGTATTTTACTCTTCAAATATATGAATGGAGAATAAAATTTTGAAAAAAATGAGTAGTTTTAACTATTCATTGGAAAAAAAAATTCTAGAAAATTCTCAAAAATATTCACTCAAAGGTAATTAGGAAAAAGGTGATTCCAAAAATTGTATCCTTTTTATAAAATATTATTTACAAATTTAGTGGAAATGAATTATATTATCAACCCACAAAAATAAATTATAATCATTTTTGAAGAAAAAATAATTTTCAAGTGTAAAATAAAGTTACTACAAAATTAAATTATTATTTACATAGAATTTAAATAAAAAATTTTATCAATGAATTTTAATATATTTGGTTAATCGGTTAATCCTATTCATACCTTCCAATTTAATTGATAAACTATAACAATAATATAAAAAAAATCAACATTCATTTTATGCCCGATGTTGTGTGTCTTATGATATTTAGAGTGTAGTTTTATTTTTAATTTAAAATATTGGGGTAATAAATTATACCCCTTTAAAAAATCATATCATCACAATTTTCACTTCATATAATAAATTAGTATTTTTACATTTTAAAATAACACCCACTTAAAAAAAATTGTTGAATTCCCATATCATATTAATGGTTTGTAAAACATCCTCTTCAAGAGTGGTAAAAGAAAACAAGATGGTCATCTTGAATAGCAGAAATATCGTTTCAGAAATATGAAAAAAGAAGTGGGATGTAAAAATTATGATATGAGAGAAATTAATAATTTAAAAATAATGTTGTATCTTGATATAGATCACATATCATATGAAATTTAACAACCATGATAAATTAAACGACCACAAAACCATCAACCAAAGAGGCATCAAAAATACTAGTGATTCATTGAAATAGAATGTAATTAAATAAACATTATAATTTTAGTAATTTTCCATGATTTTAGTAATTACTAACTATCTATAACAAGAACATAATTAAAATAAACATACCAAAAAAGAATTATTTTATCAATTATTCAATTCTAAAAAATATTATTTTTCTATAAATAATGAGTATTAAAAATGATTTTCTATGCCTAATGAACTAAAATATACATCTAATGCATCATATAATTTTAATGAAGGATTAAATGATATTTCCTATGCAATTAGATATTAAAATGACAATAAATGTTTATTAAAATGGTTGGTAATTCCCAAAATTAATGAATCTTTATATGAAGAAATAAATAATTAATATATAAAATTAAATAGAAAAACCAAAAGTTTAAAATAAAAAAAAATTGTAAATGACTATCCTCAAAATTCATTAAAATATTAACTATTCTATTTGGAAGCCATGAAAAAATTTTGATCCCATATTAATGTAATATTAATTTATCATTTTTCTCAACTCAACATTAGTCACTAATAATGTTATTTACCAAAAAATGAATGTTCTGAAATTATATAATTTCCATAATATGAAATTGAATTAGAGAAATAATATGAATCCCCATTTATATTATTTTAGATACCAATTCTTAGAAAAATATAATTATTCAACTATTAATCAAATTATATTATATTTAATTAAAAAATCCATTTAACTTAATCAAATAAGGTTTGAAAAATTTGGAACTTTATAAAAATTAACATAAATCACTTTTCACCTAACTGTTTTTCAATCCCATGGTTATATCTATGATAAATAATATGTTCAAATAATCATATTAATCATCATAAGTCATAATATTTATAATATGAAATTTCATAGAAACTAATTCATAATGTGGTATAGTTTAACGAATCAAACCCCTTTCACCTATTCATTGTAGTTTCAAGCCACATGAACATGCCATATGTGATGGGTTGTATTCTAGACTATGGGATGTACATTTTCAAAAACATCGTCATTATTATTCTAATAATTCTATCAAAGAATTATATACATCATAAAAATAACATTTATATCTTAAACATTAAATAAGGTTTTAATATCTACTATTCTTTCATAACATACATATTTTATTTCTAATAATGTAATTTTATTGTTTCAAAAAAACTAACACATAAACCCTAATTGTACTATATTCCTTATTATAAAAAACATATCAGAAATAATAATTATTCTTCTGAAAATCGCATCACCTAAAATCAAAAAATGGGTTATTATATTAATGGTATTATGATATAATATAAATATATAATCCCAATATTCTATAAAAAGGTGTTAAGTTATGAAAAAAATATTAATATCCATTGTTGTTGTAAATTTTACTCAGATACCATTTATAAAAACCTGACCATAAACATTGCATGATTATGTGTTTTCAGTCAATAATTATTTTTATCACATTCCTAATGATAATTTGAGAATACTATTTTAGAGAATTAACCCATCTCTAATATTTAAATATATATGAAATCATAATGTGAAAAATTCAAATTAGTAACCCTTATTCTAAAAAATCATATTTAGATATGAAATCTTTTCATTTCATTAAACATATTCCAAATTCTAATCATGTCATATTCCATGACCCTACAAATCCCTAAAAACATATAAAAACATATTAAAATGTTAGATGAACATAAATAGAATAGTATGAAACATTAACATAATGAACTATATTGTTAGTCCATGAGTGAATATAAACATTTTCCATTTCAAGCTAAACAATTGGTTACAAATAAACATTTTTGTACCCATGAAATCAACTTCGATACATAAAAAATATCAAAAACAAAATTCCTAATGAATTAAATAGGGAAAAATAAAACTAATAAAGATTAAGTTTAAATAAAAAAATTATTATGAAAAAATACCAAAAAGATATAATTTAATCTGATAGAAAGTGTAATATACTTTACTTAAAAATTAATATCATTTCTTTCCTTTTGAGGTTATATTATTTTCATAAAAAACCATATAAATCATAAATAAATAATATTGGTAACTTCAAGATTCATTTTCAATTCATTCTTACATATTAAATAAATTTATGGTTATAAATGATCTATTTTCATGGTTACAAATATAATAACCCTTTAGACTACAAATTTATAAACCTTCACGGTTAAAACTATGCTTTACAGTTATAAAAAAACCCTCACAATCAACATTAAAATGTATAATACCAAATTATTTTGATATTTATCATATAAACACCCATAATTTATTTTTAGTAGTACAAACCATAATCATAAACAATTCCCAATAACCATAACATAAATATAAAATATTAGATCATTCAAATTTTGAAATTCTCTTTACACCTATAAGAGAACATTTCCAAATATTAAAATATCCATTTCTTTTTAATACATTTCATTAAAATAACCAGATTATCGGGATGGATTGATTTTCATTGAATATAAAATGGAATAATAAAAAGTAATCCAAAAATATAATAATTATTTCACTTATGGGAAAATACTTTGACTCCATATATGTTAAAATGGAAAAATATATATTTCATTTAAAAATAATGTTAAAGAATTAAATATATAATATGTAAAAAATATATTGTTTTTAAAATAGTTGAAGAAAAAAATTTACACAAAATTAACTTTATAATTCATTCATGTATATATATATATATATATATATTCATAATATTAAATTAGTAATATGGATGCGGAAGGAAAAAAAGAGTTTTAATGGAACCATTAAAAGTGGATTTGTTTTAAAATGTACCTTACCATGAATCTGATAATTAGAATACATTATACCTCATCATGAATAAGAAATATATGTTAATAATTTATTTTAATAAGAACATATGTCAATTTTATAATAATGCTTACATTATTTTATACCTTGTTATGTTTAGTTTCTTAATCATTTCTTTTCATGTATGTCATTTGGTTGATATTCACCTCATATGTCCATATTGTCTTCATTAGGTTTACAATGGTCAGTGGGACAATAATTAAATCATCTCTATATTAATAATAATAATATAATTTAAATTTTTCTTATCAATTAAGCTTTTAAAAAAATACATGACATATTTTTAAAAATGAACTATGTGTACGTATGCATGAGTAACTTTTCAATTTTTCAGTGATCATATTGGAAGGAAGGTTAGTATTATTTTAACATTCTAGATAGAAAATTAAATCAAATATATAATATTATGAGTTTACATATATATATATATATCATTAATGTGAAGTGGTGATGAAAAATTAATCACATTGCTTCGTAGACGTGGTAGCCCACTCACAGACATGAATGGCGTTATCATTTTTCTATAAATGGAAACATGATAAGTTAAATGTTATATTATAATTTGGTAATGATAAATATATCATTCATATCATATATTTAAAAATATTTAATACACTATTATATGTATTTTTAAGAGTTGGTGATGGAATAAAAATTAAAATGGTTCATGAGGTGGTAATGTGCTGTAGACATGAACGATGGATTCATTTCAAATTTCAGGAAAGTGGATATTGATATATGTTATGAAATTAATATAATAATTTTTTTTAATTTTTAATAAATTTTTGTGATTATTTCTTCATTTTTGAAGAATAATAAGACAATTTATAAAACGAACCCAAATGAAAATTATCATTTAAGATCTATTACTCTTCTCCAGGAAACCTCTTATGTTTTCCACTGAAAGAATTTATAGGATGGTTTTTTGATAATACATTTCCTTTAGTACATGGTTTGGTTTTTTAATAATGGATTGGAAATTTAATTGGATGGTCCAAATTCTTCTTGAAGTGTGATGAAGATATAATCGCACGTTCCCTTTTATAAGAGAGGGGATTTCCGTAATAGAATTTCATAATTTTTTTATTAATATTAAGAAATTTTCATATTAAAACAGCTCAAAATATATAATATTCAAAGCTATGATGAGGATAAGTTGGAATAATACCATCCTATAATTATTTCAAATGTAATGTGGATTTTTTGAATTGTATAATTCTATTTTCACTCATTTTAACCCTTTTTACAAGTACCATGGTAATTATTTTACTATTATTAGGTTACGAATGATACCAGAAAAAGAAATAATGTCCTTTAATGGACCATGGGTGATTTTACAAACCAAATATAATTTTCCTAGATTAATATAATTTTTTGGAATTTTAAATCAATTATAGAAATTATAATTTAATATAAAAATTTATTAATTTAATTTTTTAAAACTATTCATTTAATTTGACTTAAAGAAGAAATATATTTAATTATAGTCAATATATTTCAAACCTCCTTAATAATTTATTAACATCATTGAATATTTTTAAACAAAATAATTTATTTACACTATATTAGTTTTAATATCTTCAAAATAATTTATTTTATTATCATTTTAATTAAATAATTAATGTGTTGGTATTGTATAAGAATTTAAGGCAATTATTTAATTAATAAAAATTAGAAATAAAATATCATCTTGAAGAACCATTTATATAAAAAGTTAATATATTAATAAAAAATTCAATACAACATAATACAAAATTATTAATTATAATAAAAATTAAAAATTATATTATTGTTTTTTCATTACATTTTGTTTTATGAATGGTATATTTAGGGATATATGGAAAAAAGGTCATATGATTTTTTTGATGATTTTGGAAGAAATATACTCATCCAATAATATTAAATAACGTGTTATGGTTTCTTTTGCGTCTTTATCAAACTATTTTTACCATCAATTAATCTATTTAACATTCCAAAAGGTAATAAATATTTTTTATGGATATGATTCATAGTGATATAAAATAAAAATAACAATTCAGAAAATGGGGAACTCCAAATTCAAAATATCAAATAAATTTTTGATTATTCATAAAAAATAATTAGAATAATTAAATTTAATATAAAACTTGAATTACATGATGAAAAAAAATAATTTAATGAAGGAATATTATGCATAATTTTTATTATACCAAAATAGAAAATAAAATTCAATAAAAAGAATATAACGAGATTTTTTACTAAATAAATTCTAATTAAATTATAATAATATTGAAAAATATAATTGTAAATTTTAAATACAGAAAAATAAAAATTTATTTTCAATTAAAATCATTATGTTTCATAATTAATTTATTAAATAAATTCTGAATAACATCATATTTTAAATCTAAGATAATATTGAAATAGTGATTTGAAAAATGATATCCTTTTAATAAAATAAAATTGAAAAAAATGTTATAAATTTTTTATATTATCAAATCATAAGAAAGAATACAACCAATTTTGGAAGAATACATATTTTTGAATCATAAAAGATATTACTAAAAAAAGTTATGTGATTGTTTACAATAAAATTATCCAATAATTTGTATTGAGTATTAAAATTTTATATATTTAATTATTTAATTAGTCAAATTATTAACACCAATTTAATATCTACGTTATAATGGTCATATTAAAATTATTTCATATTTTTTAAAGCTCGATGTTGCCTAACATATATGATATATAACATAGTTATATTGTGGTAAAAATATATGAGTGAAACAAGTTTGTTCTAAATATTCTAATTTGGTTAGTTCCATCTCATCATTGATGAAATCCCTCATCTAATCTATGTACATACCAAATTAGATCATCAATGTCATAATCATGTCATAGGGTTTTAGAATCCTCTAACAAGATATTTATTCATTTTTGATAGAATCTGAATCCATATTTGGGTCTTGACATATATGTATTGTTTGGACCTAGAATATTTCATCAAGTGTATATTCTCTTGATCATGTGGTGGCTTAACTCTTATATGGTGACCCTTTCATTTGGTCATCATTTCTCATGAGGTAATAATACCTTGACTTTACTATATATTCTATATTTTTTTATAGTCTTATTATTTTTAATGAATGTATATCCTAGTTGTATCTATGTTTGATTCTTAATCACTCGAGGTGCGTATATCTACAAGATACATATTAATGTATCCATACATGTGTATATGATGGTTGTGAAAGATTATTTATTTGGCCTGATATTTATCTATTATTTTTATCTTATATCACATGTGATGGTACAAATAATTTCTCATTTGATCATGTATGTTTCTCCTAATGGACTATCTAATTAAAGGGATGTGATGGATGAGATGTTTCCTCACACTAGATAATTTTTTCAAGGGTAATTAGATAATTTTTTTTGGGTTTTCCCATCCAGGGGGATGCGTAAATTTTATTTTTGATGTTCCTTCTTTCCTAGATATGAATAATGTTGATCTAGTATCCGAAGGCCCAATATATATATTTATGGTTGTGTGATATATAATAGATTATATATATTATGTTTAAATTATATATAATTTATTATTATATCTTCGTCACATTTATTAAGGAACATTGCTAGTTTACTTCTGTGTTTTGTACCCACATCGTCTTTAGGAATTTCAATTCGCTTGTGGGTATCATACATTGGGATATTATGAATGAGAAGGAACATGTGGTTGACAGTTGAGCAGTTGTAGCAGGAGGATTTGGCTATTAATTTATGGATTATATTTTGGAATGTTTTTATTTATCTAAATATTTTCCATATCTTGTTCCAAGACCTACTGTCTAGTTGGATATTTTTTTGTTTTTTATATATATTACATGTAAAAATAATCTTTCATGAGTTTCTTATTGTGTATTATGATGCTACCGATATTTTTATTTATTTAATCTATATTTTTTATATATGTTTAATCAATTCCATTCATAAATGCTAATGTTCACCTAATACCTATGTTATACCATCACAATGATATTAAATTAGCCATCATCACTACATAGAAACATATTTTATATAGGGAGATTTGAATAATGTCATTTTGAATCCCACATAGAATTTTTATATTAGGGTTGGGTTTTAGAAAATTGAATTAGAGAACTAGAATCACAAAATGGATTATTATTTTTGGATTAATTATTAACATGGTATGTAGGAGATACGAATTTTGGTACTCGGTTAGGGGAACTGTATTAGTGATTTGATTGTTAATATATAGTGGAAATTGTAGTTAGAATGAACATGTGATTTTATGTTCTTATTGATTAATATTTCAGTTGATTTATACTCCTAATATATGATGCTCATAATTTTGATAATCTACTTTATATCATTGTATATGGATTCATGATTCATTTTATACATGTAACATCACATTCAATATTCATGTCACCTCTATTACATAAATATAAAATAATTAAAATCATGCTAATATTATGACATCCACATTTGGTTTATTATTTATTCTGTTATCTATTTAAGCATATCAATTCAATGGTCAAGTGTAAATAATTGATTGTCATTATGGATTATGTACTAGTGGCTTGTTTCATTGTATGAAATTCGTGGTTAATATATTATTCATCTTGTTATCCTCTTATGTTGAATCCAATTTGAAACTCTTCTGTGTTCAGGTATTATATTATTAGTATTTTTAATGAAATTTTTGGATTTATATATTGTTTCATTTTTAATATTTGAGAAATAATTCATTTTTAACGACATGCATAGATAATTTCCCCACTTCTTATGTACATTGTTATAAATTAAAAGGTTAACCAATATAATCAAGGGGTTAAAGATATAAAAATGGAATATCCATGACTCTTTTGACATGTTCATGTTGAGGATGGAGGAGACCACAAGGGTTGGCCAACAATGGATTATTATACTCATGATTCATGTCTCTAGCACCCCATCCATATATTGAACTATATTCCCCAGGTATGAAGAGAATTGCATATATGTATTTTAGTGGATTTTTATCCTCAATGAGACCCTAGAGGATCCAATAGTGTATTTTTCATCCATTATTCTTCAAGGAATTGCTAGATGATAGTGAGATGTTATGATTCATGCTGGAAGATGTGACATGATAAGAAGGGACACAACCAATGACTTATTATATGAATATTTCATCGCTAATGCTTTGAAATTGAAACGTGAGTATGAAATCATGGATCTATAGTACGAGATGGTGTTAGTTTCCACAAATATATCACACTTTACTATATGAATCCTTCTTTATCCTATTTTGGTATAGAATGATGCTCAAATTACATTAATGTATGACATTAACGTTATTCTAGAGTAGGGTCGTAATATCAGAAACATTACTCTAACAACCTATACAACAGTTCTTTATAAGGAAGTGATGGAAAAAATATAATTGTATATGATAGAGATATTGGTCATCATCATGATATTTTTGGATCAATTTATGTTATCTTCAGTGCAGTCCCAATTTCACACTCTAGGAATAAGAAGATAAATTCATTGGATTCATTTGGGGGCAACCAGTAATCAAATAAGTATAATAGTTCCTCCACAACCATTTTTAGAGATAAAAAATCTAAGAGATATAACCATGGCTAACAAGAACACTATCTAATGTACTATACATTTTATTCGATGATATATCACTGTTTTAGAAAGGTTAGGAATATATACATGATCGTGTGTTGGGTTTCATGGATAATCATAGAGAATCCATGATAAGGTGTGGGTAAAAAACCTCAACTATATGTGGATGTCCATAATGTTTTAGTTAATTGTCAAATTAATATACCAATAGCTTGTTAATGAGTGGTTCCCTACAATGTTTTAAAATTTTAATACCTTGGATGATATTGTAATGGGAACATACATAGTGAATGGTATAATCTGAATATCTTCTACACAATATAATTCTTATATGATACAAGAATATCTTATTCATTCAATTCTACTAAGGGGGTTTCTATATTGTATTTATGGGTTTAAATTTTCAATGAGATTCTATCAATCAATTTATAAATGGGAATGGAATTTGAACATCTTCATATAATTTTAGATTATATGATGGTTATTTATATCTTTGAGTATGGGTGGAGCTTTACAATTCTATATATATTTGTTTTTGATTCAATCCTTTTAATTAATCAGTTTTCTAGATACCGAGAACGTTCATATTTTTATTAGATATGCTTGACTATTACATCACATAGAGTATAAAAATTCATGTTGACAAGTGAAGGAGATGTTATTATAGGAATAGTGGGACTAAATCATCATTATAGATATGTCTTCTCAGAGTAGTTGGGTTGTGTGATCATTTCATTAGACCATATAGCATATCCATACTCATTTCTACCTATGGTAGACCTATACAAATATTTTTTTCTTGAGGATTTCTTAGAGTTAACCCCACATAAGTGATTTTGAATTTTATATGTAGATCATTCATAACCCATGACCAATATCAATTCCACCATATCATAAGGCACCAGTCGTGTAGGAGGACATCAATGTATAGAAATAATTTAACAAGGCTGTGGGCCTATTTTGACAAAGAACTCCCCATTTGTGTTCTCCAGTGTTCATTAGAATGAATTTGGATAATTTTATTATTAATTGTATGGACTATGATAAATTAAAAAATCACCATGAAAAATAGGCACCCATTATCTATAATTTTTGTCCTTTTCTATCAAAAGGGGGATCCATGTTCTTTTCAAAGATTGATAAATGTCCTCACTATGATCAACATTAGGTCATTGAGAATGATGTACCTATGACCATGTTTTAATGTAGGTATAGAATATATGAGAATCTCATTATTAATTTTGGAATATTAATTTCCTATAAATATCCTATAAATTTAATGAATAATACAGATAATCTATATATGGAATCATTTGTTTTTCAGATAATTAATGACATTCTGACTTCATATATGAATCCAAAATGACATGATAGACCCCAAAAGATAATATTGAGTACTATTTTAGAACATCATCATTGCAATAATTATTAGAATTTTCACATTTGGATATAAGACAAATGATTTCTTGGGATCATGGATTCACAATTGGAAATATTAGTTGACCAAGATATGTTAGAACATTTTATTTATATATAATAGATAATGAACATGTAAGAGATTTAGATTTTCCAAAAGTTTAATTCATACAATAAGGGGTTTACTATAGTCTTCTCTATCCTAAAATCAGTCATGACCATTCCGACCAATATGTGATTTATATTTTAATGGGTAGAATACTGTGAAGACGAATTCTCATTTATGAAAATGTTACTAGGTCGAGCTCTGATACTGATTCATCCTAAGATTTTTGTTGGGTATGCTATGTTTTTTGATATGTTTGTGGATTTCCTGAAAGTTATGTTGATATGGGGTGATAATGTAGCTACATTTGAGTCTCATAAACTATGTACCCATGAAAGAATTTTTATTACTAATGACATAATGTTACAAGATATTGTAAATGTATTGAAATGATGGAGGTATTACCCATTTCGGAAGTAATTTGTTGTGCATACATACTACAAGAGTATGTGGTATATTATCTCTAAACTCTAAATGAATATTCTGTAGAGGTATTGGGTTTAAAACTATTAGATGTTCAAAATTAATATAGAGTATGACTTTGGAAAGGGAAATTCAGTTTTTTATAGACTTAATTGGAAATTTTGTGAGGTGGGGGGTGGAATTTGAAAGAATGGTGGTGGATCATAGTATTTTTTTAGACATGTGTGTCTGTATAGATATGGGATGAGGGGTAGTATCTTGTTCACACAAAATGATTCCATCCTAGATAGATAGATAAGTTAGGAAGACAATTAGGATTGATAATGGGTGTATCTTGATGTGTGAGAGGTTGGTGTAATATATTTCAATTCCATCTTTTGTTTGATAGATTTTTTATGTATCTAGTTCATTATATAGTGATTCTTCCCAATTCCATGAGAGTGGAATTGATGAGAAACTTTCTCTCTTAAGAATTGGATATGTAGTTATAGTTGATAAAAAATTATCATGATACCAAATGGATATTCAAGAAGATGTTCGGATATCGAAAACCTATTCTAGGGCCATTGAGGTAGATTTCATAGGTGAATGGAATATGACATAACGGAAAATAGAAATGGGATTTGAATATTATATACAATACATTCACATCCATGTAGGATTAATGTGAGTAGTATTGTGTCACTGGATATGTTTTAGGACATATTAATCATGGATCCCAGACAATGTACATGCTATGGTATATGTGAGTGACTAGATGATTTAACACATGGCTTGGAAGGTTATATTATACAATAGTGATTTTATTGTATCCCACATAATGATTCTTAATTCCTAATTTTTTTATATATTATTTAATGTATTCTTAGGGTGATGGGATCAAAAAAGTATGTGATATGATAAAATAATGACATGATATATATTCAATATTTATGAGTTGAGTTATGTTTTTTAGTTGATAATATTTGTGATGCACAATAATGATAGAATGTCTCTACAGTCATAGCATGCTCCTCACTATTAACCAAATCCACATAAGGTCTCTCTTGAACAATCTGACATTGTTGAGGAATGACTTTCATGCTAAAATCATTTGGATCATTCAAATTCTTAGATGGGACCAGATACCACTATATAGCCACCTAATTCACATTCCTCATCATATATGGTGACATCTGAGACATTCCCCACACAAATTTATTTGGATTTGGGAACCATATACTAGATATTACACATTATATGTGACACCATCCGAGACATTTCCCACAAACCATTATTAAGTGATGGAATCCAATTATGATATTAAGATTGATATTGTGACCCCTACGTGATCTGCAGCAAATGTAGTGACACATTACTCAGATTGGGGCAGTAGTTAGGGATTGTCAGTCAGTGATTTTTATTACCCAAATCTATAAAGATATCAAGTTACTATTAAAAACTCTAGTGGATAATATATCTATTATAGTTCATCTATTATACCCACTAATGATGTCATCATACCTGGACATGTAGATGAGGACATCACATTGGGACCTATAGTTGGGAATACTCTAGAACATGGTGAATGGACAAGTCAATATTTGTGAACTATCAGAGATACGAGGTATGGGACTAGAGGACACTTATGTAATCATTTAAATAGATGATTTATTACATTTAGATTTCCCTAAAAACAATTTTTTAATTTTTCATAATATATATAATTCAATAATTATAGGTGACATTTGATGTTTGAAATAGAAGTCTCTTAGCCGTCATTCATTATGATCTATTTATTTCGCCACTTTAATAAAACCTCTTATTGGACTGATGGTCATATCCTTGTAGAATTCATTAACAAGTATAAAATACATTTCATAAGATTTTTAATTAATTGTAGAACATTTTCTTTGGTTATAACCCTCAAATGAACACTTCAGTGTTTTAAATTTTTGAAAAAATGTTTACAGTCTTATCAGAATAATGGATCATTGGATTGAGGTGCCATCAGTTCCAAGATTTAAATGTTAAATATATAGTTGTATTTTAGTGATTTCATAGAAATCCAAAAACATTTGGTTTGATTTTAGGATAGTGGTTCACGTTATTAATGAACATAATTTTCAAAATACTCCTTATTTAATCAGTTCAAGTAAATTTTATTTAAGATCAATTTTTAATAATCATTCCCATATAAATAATTATTACAAGAAATCTACCATAGTATTTAATGTCAATTGAAGATATTTTTTATGGTTATAAAAACCAAATGAATTTTGGAGTGTTTTAAATTAATTATTTTTTCAGTCATCTTTGGATAAAAAAATCCTTTTTATGCCCAATCATTTGTTGTATTTAAAAAACAATAAATCTTTTTTCTATGATTTCACAAGAATCCATCCACATTTATTCATTTTTCATACTATAAACCACATCATTAAAGACCATAAGATTATATGGACTCCTTATATTATCAGTTTGAGAACATAACTTGTAATATTTACATGATATCTTCTTGTACACATAAAAACAATTATAGGAATGTTTTCATAAAATTATGATGTAATTTTGACGTCATTTTAAATGTATTTACCCAAAAATAAACATTTTAGTACATAAAATTACAAAAAAATAATTTGTTGTCATCTAAAAAATATACAACTTGGTTTGAAATTCCATCCATTTCTTTATTTAAAAAAATAAATATATGGTTGTTACATGATTTGCGGTATTCAGTGCTCATTTTTAAATTTTCCACTATGTGGTGCATATGATTTAAAAAATATTATTTTTTAGAGCCCATTATTTATTCATTTTGTCAACATCACATGTTGGATATATTTTTCATCTTGTCACACAAGAAAGAATAATTATAATAAATATTTCATAGTAGTTCTTATAAAAAAGACATCATTTTAAATTTTTTTAACATTAAATATCACATTAATTTTTTTTTAAATTATTGATACTTTTTCTCATTATATTATAAAAATAAAACTTCTATTCAATGTTCCATTAGTTAAATTATTTAAAAAAATTATTATTTTATTCAAATGATATCATAGTTATTCGAGCATATTTGGCCGATTTTTACTTTGTGGCACATGTATTTAATGAAAACCATTTCCTATGAACAACTAATTCAGTCAATTCAACAACATCGCATTTGAGATTAATTCACATTATACTTGTTCACATCAATAATAATTATATTATATCTCTCATATTGTTTAATGTATATTGGAAATGTTTTTCTATTGTTTCAACTATGAAAATCACATTTCAATATTTGAAATTGAGGAAAAATAATTTTCCACCATCATGGGAAAACAAAACTCATTTGGAAATTCTTGTAGTTTCTATATAAGGACCCAGTATTAAACCTTACATATTATTGAATTAAATGAATAAATCACATTGAGGATATTTTCAGGATTAGAGTTTTAGAGAATTAGGCCATAACTATTATATTGCATCTCAAAAAATACAAAGCAGACACTCTTACTCAATTTCCATTTTATTAATAAATAAAAACTCTTGAAAAAAAGAGTCATGCCTAATTCCATGTATAAGAGAGCATGACTTTTCTTTGATCCCATCCTTGACCCTATTCCACTTAATTTCTTGTGAAAAACTTTTACAAAACTTGGGATGAGCATAAAAAGCTCAGTAATGGATACACAAAGAAGGAAAACTATTAGTTTATTAAAACAACAAGTAAACCATGAATACATTATCATAAGTAATAATTTTCACCTTTATTAAATATTAAATACTCTTCACTGAAGAAAATATCATTACATACCCTATTATAACTAAAACATTACCATACAACCCATAAAAAGAACACATAACATACAAATGTGACTTGGGATATAAACATACTTAAATGGAATAACCATACAATCGACTTCCACACATATCACTAAATGTAATATCCATATAGCCCACTTCCATACCCAATGAATTATAGGCATTAAAGTAACCGCCCATCCTAGTTTATCATGGCACCACCCTTCATTGGGTTTATCATGTAACCACCCATGAAATGTCCAAGTACCATTATAAAATCATAACACATACAACAAATACTAGTGTATTATAACATTTCCATAGTTCAATCACAATATATCATTTAAATATATTGACATAAAATATTCCATTATCAAAACCATTTTCAATAAAAAAATATGTAAAAGAGTATATAATATTTATTTAATTTTAAAACATTACGACTTGTTGAGGAAGCCAAAGACAAATAACACCCATGGCGACGGAATGGTTGTTGTCACCACGTACGTTAAAAAGAAAAATTATTCTTGTCATTGAATAAAATGCTTCGTAGATAAAATATTCATTTTGAATAAAAGTAATAGTCAAAGTGGTTTATACACCGTATTAAAGAAATTTGTGTATAAAACCAAATATGCCTCAATGAAAGGAGATTGAGATAAAATCAATTCCCTCGTGTCCGACATGACCTGTTCATTCTTTAACGTCCAGAATAATAAACTAAAGATATTTTCTACCTACTTAGGAACCATTTTATTGTTTATTATTCCTTTTATATCACTTTTTACCATGTTATAAACATTACATAGTCATTTATGTTAATAACGGTCATTTTGTCGATATTTGTTACTTGAGTTGAAAATGGAATTCTTATAATTACATGTTGTTAATGTGGTAAAAATTTCATCATATACAGAATGATCTTCATGATTTATATGTCATATATTTCATATATATAGTATATAAATGTATTTATAATAGTACATAACATTTAGAGGTAGAAAATGAAATGTACTGTTTGTGGAGATGGTAAGTCGTACGTACGCATGAACACTACTTTCATTTCTATTTCATATTTAATGGAATTAATACATAATGATATATAGTTATATTATACTTCCAGAATATTATCATATATAACATCACTAACTCTATCCATTATATGTACCACATATGGTATTAACGAGTCATATCACTTAGAGGGGGTGGTAGTTTGCACTTCCTCTAATGAGATTATCGTGTTTACCCATAATGGAAACCATAAAGGAATGATATAAATGGAAAATATAGAACCATAAAGATAAAATAAACATAATATATATCATATATAAATATAGTTCCATCTTTATGGACACCATGAGAGGTGGTAGGAGATAACTGAACAATCATCATTTTGTGAGGCGTTAGTTTTCCATCCCAAGAAACATTATGTTATTCACCCATTAGATGGAGGTGTGTGTAATTTTAGTTTTAATACTTCTCATAACAGCATCCTAGTATATTTAGGATACTATTTATATTATAAAAATAAAGTAATAAAATGATTTTTGGGGCATGAGAAGTAAAATAAAAGAAAAGAAGTGAAGAGAAACCATTACCTTCAATTTGGGTAACTTCTTTTGGTTTGAACCAAATTGACTTCTTGAAGTTCATTGTGCCTAAGGTAAGGCTTATAGGATGAGTATAAGGATTTAGGGAGATTAATTGGGTAGAGGATGGATGAGACAACAGGCATGAGAGGAGTGAGTAATTGGTTAAAATGGTCTCCTTTTATAAAGGAGAGAAGGGGCTATTTAGGAAAGTGTGAAAACATTATTTTATTATAAATATTTATTAGGATTAAAAAGTTCCCAAACACATTAAGGTAGAATACAATATGACTTATATTCTAAATAAAATCATCCAATTGAAATTGGATAGGTTTTGGATATTATTTTAGTCCTTATAATCTTATTTATTTAAATCATTTATTAATGAGGTAAAAACTGGATCATTATTTTGACATAAATAATTTAATTTATATAATGTCTAAAATTTATAAAAAAAATTACCATGATGTATTAAATCTTCATATCTTTTCAATCAATATTTATAGTCAAAATGATAAATTCTATAACCCTATGTAAAAATTAGTTTACTAAAAGATTTTTGTTTGTGTAAATTTTGTCTATACTTTAAGTTAATTAATCTAAAGTGTCATTATCACTCATAAGTGGCTCCATGAGGTCCCTAAATCTACCCAAGGATGACCATGGTCTGCCATGACTCGTCCAATAAGGTTAGTATAGGTGTTAAGATAATTTTTTATTATTACAATATTCATTTTACCTTGAATTACCTTATTTACCTTTAACTGCGGTAAATAAAAGTCAATAGTTACTATTCACCAAAAATTATTTTAATCTCATTGAACCACATTTTAATTACTAATAACAACAATTTATGTCATATTATTGAAATTCAATTCACAAAAGTTGTAAATTTTCATTTAAATGAAAAGGTCAGTTTTTTTAACTACAACTTAGTGGTTTCACTATTAATCAAAAATTGATATTTTTCAGAAAAATACCAAAAATCCACCCTAAGCTAAATTTGATATTCGGAATTCAAAAATGATTTCTATTTTACCTAATTAACAAAATATAAGTTTAATTATTTAATATAAAATTAATTCCCATTGTCAAAACAAATTGCGTGTTTTTGAGAAACTAAATCTGTCAAAAGACTGACACTTGTTTATGTCCAATTTCAAAGTAAAATAAATTCCAATGACCACCATTGGATTAAATGGTAAAAATATATTCTAATTACACTTTCAAACTAATTTAAAATAAAAACTAACAACATAAATAAATTAGATTAAAACACATTTTTAAATTAATGTACAATATTATTAACTATTCATAAAAAAAATTAACTTTATCGGAAAAATTCCAAAAAATTACAAAAAGTAAAATTTGATGTCATGATTCTAAATAAGAATCTAATTTGGTCAAATATAACATATAATAGTGACCAAAACTAGATTTAAATAGGTTTCAAAATCAAAATGCTATAAATCGACCTTTTAATGTAAATTATTCTTAAAATTAGATAAATTCACATTTTAAGCCTATAACTTTTATTGAATGAATGTAAAAACATTTAACATACAAGAATAATCGTATTGTAATTAGTTTTTTATTTCCTGCCAATACAATGGCTAGGAGTTAACTACCATTTAAAATAATAATATTATATTATTAGTGTGCAAAATAAGATTTCAATGAAACCCGTTGTTGCGTATCGAGTACGCCAACGAACATAGCATCCCCTCTAAGTTAAAATTAATATTAAATTCACAATTATTAATAAATATGAAAATTTCATAATTCTTCATTTACCTAGGATGTTACATCCTTCCCCCCTTCTGGAAATTGCTTCCTCTCAATTTTATTCATTTATCAAATAAGTGGGGGTATTTATCCCTCATAGAATTTTTAAATTACCACGTTGCCTCTTCATCCATATGGGTTTTCCAAAAAACCTTTAACAGGAGAATTACCTTATTCCACAACATTTCCCCTCTTCGGTCAAAAATTTGGACTTGTTGTTCCTCATAAGAGAGATTTTTTTCCAACTGAACTACCTCTGGACTCAAAACTTTAGATCGATATGGCATATACTTTCTCAACATCGAAAAATGAAAAACATTGTGTACCTAGAAAAAACATGGAGGTAAAGCCACTCTGTAAGAAACTGGACCAACTTTCTCCAGGATTTCAAAAGGTCCAATGAACCTCAGACTCAACGTTCCCTTCTTACCAAAATGTATCACACTTTACCATGGAGAAACATTGAGAAAGTTATGATCACCATCCTCAAAAGAGAGATCCTTCCTCTGGTTATTCTCATAACTTTTTTATCTGCTCTGAGTTTTACTCATGTGCTTCTGAATCAACTGAACTTTTTCTACCATCTACTCTACCAATTTTGGTCCCATCAGTTTCCTTACACCTACTTCATCCCAAAAAGCTAGAGATCGACAATGCTTTCCATATAATGCCTCAAACGGAGCCATCTATATACTAGAATGAAAACTGTTATTATAAGAAAATTCAAACAAAGAAAGATATTGGTCCCAACTTCCCTGATAAGCCATTGAGCAAGCACGTAGCATATCCACCAAGGTCTAAATTATTCGTTCTGACTGCCATTCGGATTGGGGATGAAAAGATGTACTAAAATTTAATTCTGTACCCAACGACTTCTGAAGGAATTTCCAAAAGATAGAAGAAAACCTAGGATCACAATCAGATATAATCGAGAGGGGAACTCATTGAAAACTGACTATCTCTCTAACATACAACCGAGTAAGTTGATCTAGAGACAATGTATCTCGAATAGGAATGAAATGAGCAGATCTAGTTAACTGATCAACAATGATCGAGATTTCATTGTTACCTCAAGATGTCTTTGTTAATCCCACAACGATGTCCATAGATATATTTTTCCATTTCCATTATGGCACCGATAAAGACTGAAGCATCCCTTTTGGTAACTATCATTCTTCTTTGACCTAATGACAAGTCAAACACTTCACAGTAAAATTAGCAATATCTATTTTCATTCCATCCCACCAGTAATACTCTCAACGATCTTTGTAAATTTTAGTTTTTCCAGGATGAACTAAAAATAGAGAACTATGAGCTTCACATAATATCTCATTCTTCAACTGTGAATCACAAGGAAGACATAATCTTTTCCCAAACATCAAAACACAATCATTAACAATGTTAAAATCAGGCAACTTACCCTTCTGAACAAACTCTGCCTTTTTCTATAACTCACTGTCTTCCATCTATGCTTGCTTAATTCTGTCTTAGAGAGATGATTTCACTAACACCTGAAACAAAACAGAATAATATCATGCACCACCGACTTTTATGCCAAAGATCATCAAATCAAAAACCAAGGGATCTCGTTCCAAATGTATCATGGTTAATGAGATATTAATTTTTCAACTCAAAGAATTAGCCACTTTATTTTCGTTTCCCAGATGGTAATGGATCGTGAAATCATAATCCTTGATTAAATTCCATCCATCTCCTATGTCTCATGTTCAATTATTTTTGAGTAAATATATACTTCAAACTTTTATGATCAGTATATATTTCACACTTTACTCAATAAAAATAATACCTCCAAATTTTTAAAGAAAAAACAACATCAGGTAATTCCATATCATGTGTAGGGTAATTTAACTCATAAGGTTTCAACTAATGTGAAGCATAAGAAATTACCTGATCATTTTGTATAAGGACACAACCAAGCCCTTTCAACGAATAATCACAATAGATGACAAATTCACCATCTCTGGAAGGATTTTTCAAAACTAGAGCATTCACCAATATTCTTTTCAACTCCTCAAAAAAATCATTACATTCTTTTGTCCAAATGAACTTAACCCCTTTTCGAGTTAACATAGTCATCGGACTAGATAACCGTGAAAAAATTTCAACAAACCTCTAGTAATAACCAGACAAACCAAGAAAACTATGGATCTTGGTTATATTTGTGGGGCTTGGCCATTATTCAACAACTTTCATTTTTTCAGGATCAATAGTTATGCCATTTTTGAAACAATGTGACCATGGAAAAAAATTTTGTAACCAAAACTCACACATGATGAATTTCCCAAATAGTTTCTTTTCTTTTAAGCTTTGCATTACAACCATTAAATGAATTTCATGCTCCTCGTTTCATTTTAAATAAACCAAAATATCATCAATGAAAATGACCACAAACATATCCATGAACTCATAAAAAGTTCTATTAATAAGATTTATGAATTCAGCAGGTGCATTGGTTAACCCAAAATTCATAACTACAAATTTATAATGGAAATATCTAGTAAGAAATGCGGTGTTTGGAATGCCTGCTTCCATTACCTTCAACTGATGTTACCCCAATCTCAAGTCAATCATCGAAAAATACTATGCTCCCTAGAGATGATGAAACAAATAATCGATATGATGCAAAGGATACCTGTTCTTAACAGTGATGTTATTCAAGGCTCTACAATCATTGCAAAGTCTCATTGAACCATATTTCTTTTTAAAAAACAAGATAGGGGAACCCCATGGGGATGTGCTAGGTCAAATAAAACCTTTATCTAATAATTCCTGCAGTTGCATATTTAAATATAAAAGTTCAATTTGAGTCATTCGATGTGGGTGTTTTGAAATTGGATTAACATCCAGAACTAAGTCAACAGTAAATTCAACTTTCCGATCAAGTATAATACTAGGAAACCCATCAGTAAAAGACATCAAAGTACTCATTTACCATAGGCACATTATTAATCTTAACATTTCCCTTATTTTCAACAATATGTGCAAGGTAACATTCATTTCCATCTTTTACTAGTTTGTCAAATTCCTTATATGTTATCAAAATCAAGTGTTCATTCTTGTACAAAAACAAAAAATCATTGTGAAAAGAATCCTCTTAGGCTCTGCAGTCATTCATAGCATAATAAACAGATAGTCAATCCATGCCCAAAATAACATCAAACTCTACTAGAGGAAAAACAATAAGGTTTTCAGATATATTATTCTCACACACAAGGACATGAAGTTTGTTATGTTTTATTTTTTCCTCAACATTTCCTCTAGGTGTTTTTACCACAATTTCAGTATTCATATCTCGAGATAGAATTCCAAATTTACTATAAAACTTCTCAGAAATGATAGACTGTGTAGATCCTGAATCAAAAAACATATTTGTATAATCTAAAAAAACAAAAAGTGTACCTGATACTAATTCATTTGATGGCCCAACATCTCTTGAAGTAGTTGAAAAGGATTTCACCACCCCTTTTTGCTTATAGTCCGGCTATTTTACCTCAGTTGAGTTCTTCGCTGGACACTCATTTTCATAATGACACATTTTGTTACACATAAAACATCTTACCGATGGATTTTCATTGCCTGCTTGGTCATATTCCTTACAGTTACGAGCAATATGACCAGGCTTACCACATGGGAAGCACTTTCCAGACTTTGATAAACATTATCCAGGATGCTTTTTACCACACTTCTCACAAGTTGGATATTTAATTTTCTTACCTCCAGGATTATTTGATGAATTCTTCCCCTTTTCCTGCCAACTAGACCTCTTATTCTGCGGTTTTTCAAAGAACACTTGATCATCGGAAAACTCCATTTCCTCTTTCTCCACACATCGAACAAGTTTTTCATAACTTTTGAACTCACAAGTGCATAACGCTCTTCAATATCATGGATTCAGTCCTGAGTAAAATAGATTTATCTTACAATCAAGATCTTGGATGATATTTCATGAATACCTTTCCCATCGAGTGATCATTTCTTCATAAGCATCTTCTGAGTCATACTGATGCCTCA
The DNA here is from genome assembly GCA_963277665.1 of Viscum album. NCBI lineage: Eukaryota > Viridiplantae > Streptophyta > Magnoliopsida > Santalales > Viscaceae > Viscum > Viscum album. The sequence continues at coordinate 878,822,990 of OY728136.1, forward strand.
ATTCCAAGAATGGGTTTTTCATCCTATGTCAAATCACCTTATGAAAATATTTCTCAAGAAACATTCATTGAATTTGTCCCAATCAAGAGAATCAATATCCTCACTATCCCTGGTATTTTTCACCATCGACCACTAGTGATCAGCTTCACCTTCAAAATAGTAAACATAGAGACTAACCTTTTGATGTTCTGTACACCCATAACATCGAAAATCTTCTCCAGTTCTTTAATCCACCCTTCAGCTAGCATAGGTTCAGATGATCCTCTGAATGATGGGGGATGTTGCCACATGAAATGCTCCACTACTGACATTTTCCTCTGTGATTGATCTAGCTGATCTCGTGCAAATATACCACCACCATTTAGAGCATGATTCAACTGTTCCATCACTGCAACAAATTGTTCAGTTCCGATTCTGACCATCTCGAGTTATTGATTTCGAAGGGTTTCTTCATCCTGATGACGTCCCAACATAGCTTCCATGTTTCCTATGCAGAAAACCATTTCTGGACACAAATATATCATAGGGGAAGCAACATGGTAATCTGTAAATGCTATATTATTAACATAAATTAATTTATTAATTTAACAATACACTAAATCCTAATGTTATCTAAACCTACCTTTGATACCATCTATAAGGACCCAACCTTAAACCTTATATAATATTTAATTAAATGAATAATTCACATTGAGGATCTTTTTAGGTTTAGATTTTTAGAGAATTAGTCCATAACTATTAAATTACATCTCAAAAAATACAAAGTATACACTCATACTCTGTTTTCATTTTTTTCATAAAATTAAAACTCTTGAAAAAAGGAGTCATGTCTAATTCCATGATTAAGAGAGCATGAATTTTCCATGATCCCATACTTGACCATATTCCACTTTTTGTCATGGGAATAAATTTCAAAAACTTGGGATGAGCATAAAAAGCTCAGTAAGGGATACACAAAGATGGAAAACTGTTAGTTTTTAAAAACAACAAGTAAACCATGAATACATTATCATAAGTAATACTTTTCACCTTTATGAAGTAGTAAATACTCTTCATAGAATAAAACATCATTACTTACCCTATTGTAACCAAAATATTACCATAAAACTAATATAAATAACACATAACATATAAAGGTAACTTGGGACATAAACATACTTAAATGGAATAACCATACGGTCGACTTCCACACATATCACTAAATGGAATAGCCATACGACCAACTTCTATACCCAAATAATTGGAGGTTATATTTAACCACTCATCCTGGTATATCACAGCACCACCTGTCATTTGGTTTACCACTTAACCACCCGTCAAATGTCCAAGTACCATTATAAAATCATAACACATACTACAAATATAAATGAATGATAACATTTACACAATTCAATCACAATATATCATTTAAATATATTGACATAAGATAATCCTTTATCAAAAAAAATTTCAATACCAATATATGTAAAAGATTATATGGTATTTATTTTATTTTAAAAACATTACGACATGTTGCGGAAGCCAAAGATCTAATTATACTTACGGCGGCGGAAAGGTAATTTTCACTACGTACGTTAAAAAGAAACATTATTTTTGTCATTTAGTAAAATGGTTCGTAGAGAAAAGATTCCTTTTGAATAAAAGTATATTTCAAAGTGGTTTATACACAGTATAAAACAATGTTGTGTATAAAACAGAATATGCCCCAATGAAAGGAGATTGAGACGAAGTCCCTTACCTTGTGTCCGACTTGACCCGTTTGTTATTTAACGTCCTGAATAATAAACTAAAGTTAATTTCTACTTGCTTTGGATCCTTTTTCAATATTATTATTCCTCTTATATCACTTACTAACATGTTATAAACATTACATAGTCATTTATGTTAATAATGGTCATTTTGTCGATATTTGGTACTTGAGTTGAAAATGGACATATTATGATTACATGTTGTTAATGTGGTCAAAATTTCATCATATATAGAATGATATTCATGAGTTAGATATCATATATTCCATATATATCTAGTATATACATGTATTTATAATAGTATATAACATTTAGAGGTAAGAAATTAAATGCACCATTCATGGAGACGGTAAGCCGTACGTACGCATGAACACTACTTTCATGTCTATTTCATATTTAATGGAATTAAAAGATAATGATAAATAGTTATATTATAATTCCAGTATAGAATCATATATAACATCATTAAATACATCCTTTATATGTACCACATATGGTATTAACGAGTCATATCACTTTGAGAAGGTATTAGTCGGCACATCCTCTAATGAGATTATCATTTTTACCCATAATGGAAATCATAAAGATATGATATAAATGGAAAATAAAGAAGCATAAAGAAAACATAAACATAATATATATCATATATAAATACATATCCATCATAATGGACACCATGAGAGGTGGTAGGAGATAATTGAACAAATATCATTTCATGAGACGTTAGTTTTCCATCCACAGAAACATTATGTTCATCACCCATTAGATGAAAGTGTGTGTATGTGTAGTTTGAATACTTCTCATAAAAAATTCCTACAATACATAGGATAGTGGTTTTGTTGTAAAATAATGGAATAAAAATATTTTTGGGGTTGGAGAAGTAAAATAATAGAAAATAAGTGAAGTGAAACCATTACCATTTTTTGGGTGACTTCTTTTGGTTTGAACCCAAATAAATTCATGTGGTTCCATCTGCATACGTTAAGGCTTCTATGAGGAGTATATGGATTTATGGAGCTTAATTGGGAAAAGGATAGATGATCCAAAAGTCTTGAGAGGTGTGAGGAATTGGTTAGAAATGTTCTCCTTTTATAATGGAGTGTAGGGGCTCTTTGGGAAAGTGTGAAAACGTTATTTTATTATAAACTTATCTTCGATTTAAAAAGGTTCAAAACACATTAAGTTCGAAGATAAGATGACTCATATTCTAAATAAAATCATCCAATAATAATTGGATGGGATTTGGATATTATTTTTTCTTTATAATCTTATTTATTTATATAATTTATTAATGAGGTAAAAAATCCATCATTATTGTGTCATAAATATTTTTATTTATTTGATGTCTAAAAATTATAAAAAAATTATCAAAAGGTATGAAATCGTATTATCTTTCAAATTAATATTTATTGTTGAAAATATATCATATATAAGCCTATGTAAAAATTAATTTACTAAAAGATATTTTTTAGGTCATTTTTGTCTTTACTTTAAGTTATTTAATATAAAGTGTCATTATCACTCATAAGTGACTTCATGGGGTCCCAAAATAGACCCAAGGATTCCCATGGTCGGCAATTACTCATAAAATAAGGTTAGGACATGTGTTAAGGTAATGTTTTGTTATTATAATATTCTTTTTACCTTAAATTACCTTATTTACCTTTAATCGCGGTAAATAAAAGTCAAAAGTTACTATTCACCAAAAATTATTTTTATCTAATTGAACCAAATTTTACTTAATAATAAAAACCATGTATGTTGGATTTTCGAAATTCAATTCACAGATGTGGAAATTTTTCATTTGAATGAAAAATTCATTTTTTTAACTACCACATAGTGGTTTCACTATTCATCAAAAATTGATGTTTTTCAAAAAAATACCAAAAATTCACCCTAAACTAAATTTGATATTCAGAATTAAAAAATGATGTCTATTTTACAGAAATAATAACATAGAATTTGCATTATTTAATTTAAAATTAATTCCTATTGTCAAAACAAATAGTGTTTTTTTAGAAACAATATCTGTCAAAAGATTGACACTTGTTTATGTCCAATTTCAAAGTGATATTAATTACAATGACCACCATTGGATTAAATGGTAAAAATATATTCTAATTGAAATTTAAACCCAATTAAAAAGATAATCTAACCACATAAATAAATTAGATTAAAACACAGTTTTGAATTAAAATACGATATTATTCACTATTCATAAAAAAATGACAGTTATCGGAAAAATTCCAAAAAATCACATAAAGTAAAATTTGATGTCCCGATTATAAATAAGAATTTCATTTGGTCAAATATAACATATAAAAGTGACTAAAACTATATTTAAAGAGGGTTCACCATTAAATGGTGGTAAATCGACCCTTTAATGTAAATTATGCTTAAAATTAGATTCATTCACATTTTAAGCCTCTAACTTTTATTAGATAAATGTAAAAACATTTAACAAACATGTATAATTATAAAGTAGTTATTTTTTTCATTACTGAAAATACAACAGATAGGAGTTAACTACCATTTAAAAAAATTAATATTATCGTATTAGTGGCAACGTAATATTTCAAAGAAACCCGTTATTGCATATCGGGTACACCATCGAACATAGAATCTCCTTTAAGGTAAAATTAATATTTAATTCACAAATATTAATATATATGAAAATTTCATATTTCTTCATTTACCTGGGATGTTACATCTTTCCCCCCTCTGGTAATTGCGTCCTCGCAATTTCATTCACTTATCAAATAAGTAGGGGTATTTATCCCTCATAGCATTTTCAGATTCCCACGTTGCCTCTTCAACCATATGGTTTTTCCACAAAACCTTTACCTGGTGAATTACCTTATTCCGCAACACTTTCTCTCTTTGGTCAAGAATCTGGACTAGTTGTTCCTCATAAGAGAGACACTCTTCAAACTATACTACCTCTGGACTCAAAACATGAGATGGATCAGAAATATACTTTCTCAAAATCGAAACATGAAAAAATTTGTGTACCTAGGATAAACATGGAGGTAAATCTACTCTCTAAGAAACTAATCCAACATTATCTAGGATTTCATAAGGTCTAATGAACCTCATACTCAACTTTCCCTTCTTACCAAAACACATCACACTTTTCCATGGAGAAACTTTGAGAAATATATGATCACTAACCTCAAAAGAGAGATCCTTCCTCCGGTTATCCGCATAACATTTCTGTCTGCTCTGAGCTGTTCTCATGTGCTTATGAATCAACTGAACCTTTTCTGCCATATACATTACCAATTTTTGTCCCATCAGTTTCCTTTCACCTACTTCATCCCAAAAATATGGAGTTCGACAACGCTTTCCATATAATGCCTCAAAAGGATTCATCTGTATACTGGAATAAAAACGGTTATTATAATAAAATTCAACCAAGGAATGATGTTGGTCCCAACTTCCATAGTAATCCATTGAGAAAGCACGTAGCATATCCTACAAGTTCTGAATTTTTTTTCTAACTGCCCATCTGATTAAGGATGAAAAGCTATACTAATATTTAATTCAGTACCCAATGACTTCTGAAGGCCTAATAATAATTTCGAAGTAAGCATGGGATCATGATCAGAAATAATGGAGAGGGGAACTCCATGCAAACAGACTATCTCCTTAACATACAACCGAACAAGTTAATCTAGAGACAAGGTTTCTCGAATAGGAAGGAAATGAGCATGTTTATTTAACAGATCAATAATAACCCAGATTGCATTGTTACCTCGAGATGTTTTCGGTAATCCCACAATGATGTCCATAGACATATTTTCCCATTTCCACCCTGGCACCGGTAGTGACTAAAGCATCCCTTTCAGTAACTGCTCCTCTGATTTAACCTGCTGACAGGTCAAACACTACACAGTAAAATCAACAATATATCTTTTGATTCCATCCCACCAGTAATACATCCAATGATCTCTGTACATATTAGTACTGACAGGATGAACTGAAAATATGGAACTATGATCTTCACATAATAACTCATTCTTCAACTATGAATCACAAGGCACATATAAGCTTTTCCCAAACCTCAAAACACAATCATTATCAACGCTAAAATCAGGAAACATACCCATCTGAACCAACTCTACCTTTTCCTCTAACTCAGTTTCTTCCTTTCGTACTTGCTTAATTCTATCTAAGAGAGATAATTTCACTGACACCTGAAATAAAACAGAAGAATTTAATGCACCAACGACTTCTATGCCAAAGTTAATCAAATCAAAAACCAATGGATCTCATTCCAAATGTATCATGGTTAATGATACATTAATTTTTTGACACAAAGCATCAGCCACATTATTTTAATTTCCCGGATGGTAATGGATCATGCAATCATGATCCTTGATTAATTATATCCATCCCCTTTGTCTCATGTTCAATTCTTTCTGAGTGAATATATAATTCAAAATTTGGTGATCATTATATATTTCAAACTTTACTCCACAAAAATGATTCCTTTAAATTTTTAAATCAAAAGCAACATCATCTAATTAAAAATCATGCATAGGGTAATTTAACTCATTATGTTTCAACTGATGTGAAGCATAAACAATTACATGATCATTTTTTATAAAGACACAATCAATCCCTTTCAACAAAACATCACAGTAGATGACAAATTCACCATCTCTAGAAGGTAGTGCCAAAACCGAAGCATTCACCAATCTTCTTTTCAATTCCAGAAAACAATCATCACATTCTTTTGTCCAAATGAACATAACACCCTTTTGAGTTAGCTTAGTCATTGGACTAGATAACCGTGCAAATGTTTCAAAAAATCTCTTTTAATAACATTTCAAACCAAGAAAACTATAGATCTCGGTTATACTTGTGGGTCTTGGCCATTTTCACCGACTATTGTTTTAGCAGGATAAATAGTTATTCCATTGTTTGAACTAATGTGACCAAGGAATGAAATTTTTTGTAACCAAAACTCAAACTTGCTGAATTTACCAAAAAGTTTTCTTTTATTTTAAGGTTTGAATTACATACAATAAATGAATTTCATGCACCTCTTTATTTTTTTAATAATCCAAAATATCATCAATGAATACAACCACAAACTTATCCAAGAACTCATGGAAAATTCTATTCATAAGATCCATTAATACAACAGGTTCATTGGTTAACCCAAAAGCCATAAATACAAAATTCAGAGTGGCCATATCTAGTATGGAATGTGGTCTTTGGAATGTCTACTTCCGTTACTTTCAACTGATGGTACCCTAATCTCAAGTCTATCATCATAAAATACTGAGCTCCCTAGAGCAGATCAAACAAATCATTGATATGAGGCAAGGAATACCTGTTCTTAACAGTGATGTTATTCAATGCTCTATAATCAAAATCAAAGTATCATTGAACCATATTTCTTTTTAACAAACAAGAATGGAGCACCACGTGATGATGTGCTATATTGAATGAAACCTTTATCTAATAACTCTGTAATTTCTTCTTTAACTCTAAAAGTTCAATTTGAGCAATTTGATAAGGGGGTTTTGAAATTGGCTTAGCATCAGGAACTAAGTCAACAGTAAATTCAACTTCCCGATCATGTATAATACCAGGAAACTAATCAGGAAAAACATCAAGGTACTCATTTACCACTGGAACATCATTAATCTGATATGTTATCAAAATCATGGGTTCATTCTTGTACACAAACTGAAAATATTTCTAAAAAGAACCCTCTTTAGCTCTGCAGTCAATCTTAGCATGATAAAAAGATATCCAATCCCTTCCCAAAATAACATCTAACTCGACTAGAGTGAATAAAATAAGGTTGTAAGATATATTCTTCTCGCACACAAGGACATGAAGGTTCTTATGTTTTCTTTTTGCCTCAACATTTCCTCCAGGTGTTTTTACCATAAGTTCCATAATCATATCTTGAGATGAAATTCCCAATTTAATAGAAAACTTATCAAAAATGAAAGAGTGGAAAGACCCTAAATCAAACTACACATTGGCATAATCTGAAAATAAAATAGTGTACATGATAGTATTTCATTCGATGGCCCATCATCTATTGAAGTTGTTGAAAAGGATTTCACCACCCCTTTCTTCTTATAGTCCGGCTGTTTCCCTTAGTTGAGTTCTTCGTTGGACACTCATTTGCATAATGACCCATTTAATTACACTTAAAACATATTACCAATGGATTTTCATTGACTGTTTGATCATTTTCCATATATTTATGAGCAATATGAGCAGACTTACCTCACCAGAAGCACTTTCCAGACATTGATACACATTCTCCAGGATGATTTTTACCACACTTATCACAAGTTGGATATTTAATTTTCTAACCTCCAAGCTTCTTTGATGAATTCTTCCCCTTTTCCCGCCAACTAGACCTCTTATTCAATGGTTTGTCAAAGAACGCTTGATCATCGCCAAACTCCATTTCCACCTTATCCGCACATCGAACAAGTTTTTCATAACTTTTGAACTCACGAGAGGCTAACAATCTTTGATATCGTGGCTTCAGTCTTGAGTGAAATTGATTTATAATAATATCAAGATATCGAATGAAATTTAGTGCATAGCTTTCCAGTCGAGTAAACATTGCTTCATAAGAAGCCACTGAGTCGTCCTCCAGCCTCAATTCCTAGAATTGTTTTCCATCCTATGTCAAACCACCTTAGGAAAATATTTCTCAAGAAACATACCTTTGAATTCATCCCAATCAAGAAAATCAATCTCCTAACTATACCTGATATTTAACACCGTAGAACACCACTAATCTGCTTCACCATCAAAATGATAAATAGTGAGACTAATATTTTGATGTTTTGAACACCCAATAACATCAAAAATCTTCTCTAGTGCTTTAATCCACCCTTAAGATAGCACATGGTCATATGATCTTCTGAATGATGGGGGATGTTGCCTCATGAAATGATCCACTACTGACATGTTCCTCTGTGGTTGATCTGGTTGATCTCGTGCATAGATACCACCACTATTTATAGCCTAAGTCAACTATGTCTTCACTGCAAAACACTGTTTAGTTCCGATTTTGACCATCTTGGGTTGCTAATTTGGAAGGTTTTCTTCCTCTTGATGTCGTCCCAAAATAGATACCGTGTTTCCTCTGCGAAAAACCATTTTTGAAAATAGAAATATATTAGGCGAAGCAACATGGTAATCTGTAAATTCTATATCATTAACATAAAATAATTTATTAATTTAACAATACCATAACTCCTAAAGTTATCTAAATCGAACTTTGATACCCACTATAAGGGGACGGCCTTAAACCTTACATAATATTTAATTAAATTAAGAATTCACCTTGAGGATCTTTTTAGGTTTAGAGTTTTAGAGAATTAGGAAATAACTGTTACATTACGTCTCAAAAAATACAATGTATACATTCATAATCAGTTTCCATTTTTTTATAAAATAAAAACACTTGAAAAAAGTTTCATGTCTAATTCTATGTTTAAGAGAGCATGAAATTTCCTTGATCCCATCCTTGACCCTATTCCACTTTATGTCCTGTGAAAAATATTTCAAAAACATTGGATGAGCATTAAAAGCTCAGTAAGGGATACACAAAGAAGGAAAACTGTTATTTTTTCACAAAAATAAGTAAACCATGAATACTTTATTTTAAGTAATACTTTTCACCTTTATGAAGTGGTAAATACTCTTCACTGAATAAAAGATCATTACATACCCTTTTGTAACCAAAATATTACCATAAAATCCTTATAAAGAACACATAACATATAATGGTATCTTGGGAGATAAACATAATTAAATGGAATAACCATATAGTTGACTTCCACACATATCACTAAATGGAATAGCCATACGACCGAATTCCATACCCAATGCATTGTAGGTTATAATGTAACCACCCAACCTAGTTTATCATGGCACCACCCGTCATTTGGTTTATCATGTAACCTCCCGTCAAATGTCTAAGTACCATTATAAAATCATAACACATATAATAAATATAAAGGAATGATAATATTTCCACAGTTCAATTACAATATATCATTTCAATATATTGAAATAAAATAATCTTTATCAAAACCATTTTCAATACCCAAATATGTAAAATAGTATATGGTATTTATTTTCTTTTAAAAACATTACGTCTTGTTGAGGAAGCCAAAGATCAAATAAAACATGGGGCGGTGGAAAGGTCGTTGTCACCGCGTACGTTAAAAAGAAACATTATTTTTGTCATTCAGCAAAACGATTCATAGAGAAAAGATTCATTTGGAATAAAAGTAAAAGTAAAAGTGGTTTATACACCGTATAAAAGAAATTTGTGTATAAATCAAAATATGTCTCAATGAAAGGAGATTGAGACGATGTCCCTTACCTCGTGTCCGACATGACCCGTTCATTCCTTAACATCCTGAATAATAAACTAAGGATAATTTCTACTTGCTTCAGAACCTTTTTCAAGTTTATTATTCCTGTTATATCACTTATTACCATGTTATAAACATTACATAGTCATTTATGTTAATAACAGTGGTTTTGTCGATATTTGGTACTTGAGTCGAAAATGGACTTCTTATAATTACATGTTGTTAATGTGGTCTAAATATCATCATATAAAGAATGATATTAATTATTTAGATATAATAAATGTCATATATATCCAGTATATAAAAGTATTTATAATAGTACATAATATTTAGAGGTATGAAATGAAATGCACCTTTCATGGAGACGGTAATTCGTACGTACGCATGAACGCTACTTTAATTTATACTTCATATTTAATGGAAATAAAACATATGATACATAGTTATATTATAATTCTAGTATATTATCATATATAATATCATTAACTCCCTCCTTTATACATACCACATATGGTATTAACGAGTCATATCACATTGAGGGGGTGGTAGTCCGCACTTCCTCTAATGAGATTATTGTGTTTAACCATAATGTAAACCATAAAGGTATGATATAAATGGAAAATTCAGAAGTATAAAGAAAACATAGACATAATAGATATCATATATAAATACATTTTCATCATAATTGCCACCATGATAGGTGGTAGGAGGTAATTGAACAATCATCATTTCGTGAGGCATTAGATTGCCATCCACAGAAACATTACATTCTTCACCCATTAGATGGAGGTGTGTGTAAGTGGAGTTATAATCCTCTCATAAAAACATCCTAGTATATTGAGTATACTTTTTTTGTTATAAAAATAATAATAAAAACATTTTTGGGGTTGGGTAAGTAAAATAAAATAAAATAAGTGAAGAGAAACCATTACCTTTAATTTGGGTAACATTCATTGGTTTGAACCAAAAAGACTTCTTGAAGTTCATTATGCCTAAGGAAAGGCTTATAAGAGGAGTACATGGATGTAGTAAGATTAATTGGGAAGCAGATGGATGATCCAAAAAGCTTTAGAGGTGTGGGGAGTTGGTTAGAAATGGTCTCCTTTTATAAGGGAGAGGAGGGGCTCTTTAGGAAAGTGTGAAAACATTATTTTATTATAAAATTATATTCGGTTTCAAAAGATCCAAAACATATTACATTTGAATATATGATGAATCATATTCTAAATAAAATCATCCAGTTTGGATGGGTCAGTTTTTGGATATTATTTTAGTCTTTATAATCTTATTTATTTAAATCATTTATTAATGAGCTAAAAACTAGATCATTATTGTGTCAAAAATAATTTTATTTATTTGATTTCTAAAAATTATAACCAAATTACCATGATATAAGAAATCATCTTAGATTTCCAATTAATATTTATAGATGAATATATAGCGTATATAACCCTATGTAAAAATTTATTTACTAAAAGATTTTTGTTTTTGTCATTTTTGTCTTTACCTAAAGTTAATTAATCTAAAGTGTAATTATCACTCATAAGTGGCTCCATTGGGTCCCAAAATCGACACCAAGATGACCATGGTTGGACATGACTCTTCTAATAAGGTTAGGACAAGTGTAATGTTAATTTTATATTATTATAATATTCTTTTTACCTTGAATTACCCTAATCACCTTTAACCGAGGTATATTAAAGTCAAAAGTTATTATTCACCAAAAATTATTTTCATCTCATTGAACCAAATTTTACTTACTAATAACAACCATGTATGTTGGATTTTCAAAATTCAACTCACTGAAGTGGTAAAATTTCATTTAAATGAAAAGGCCAATTTTTTTAACTACCACTTACTGGTTTCACTATTCATTAAAAAATTGATGTTTTTCAAAAAAATACCAAAATATACCCTATGAAAAATTTGATATTCGGAACTCAAAAATGATGTCTATTTTATCAAATTCAAAACATAGATGTTTCATTATTTATTTTGAAATTAAATACCATTTTCAAAACAAAGAGCGTGTTTTTAAGAAACAATATCTGTCAAAAGATTGACACTTGTTTATGTCCAATTTGAAAATGAAATTAATTACAATAACCAACATTGGATTAAATGATAAAAATATATTATAATTACACATTAAAATGAATTAAAAATATATTCTATCCACATAAATAAATTATATTAAAACTTATTTTTGAATTAAAATACAATATTAATCACTATTCATAAAAAATGAACATTATCGGAAAAATTCCAAAAATTTACAAAAAGTAAAATTTGATGTCCCTATTCTAAAGAAGAATTTCGTTTTGTCAAAAAAAACATATAAAAGTGAAAAAAACTATATTTAATGAGGGTTCTCCATCAAAAGGTGATAAATCAACATTTTAGTGTAAATTATGCTTAAAATTAGATTCATTCACATTTTAAGCGTCTAACTTTAATTGGATAAATGTAAAAACATTTAACAAACATGAATAATCACATTGTATTTAGTTTTGTTCATTCCTTCCAATACAACATCTAGGAGTTAACTACCATTTTTAATATTAATATTATATTATTAGTGTGCAACATAATATTTTAATGAAACCGGTTGTTGCGTATCGGTAAGACATCGAACCAAGAGTCCCCTTTAAGGTAAAATTAATATTTAATTCACAAATATTAATAAATATGAAATTTTCATATTTTTTTCATTTACTTGGGATGTTTCATCCTTCCCCCCTTTTGGAAATTGCGTCCTCGCAATTTTATTGGTTTATCAAATAAGTGGTGGGTATTTATCCCTCATAGAATTTTCAGATTTGCATGTTGCCTCTTCAACCATAATGTTTTTCCACAAAACCTTTACCCGTTGAATTACCTTATTCCACAACACTTTCTCTCTTTGGTCAAGAATTTGGACTCATTCTTCCTCATAAAAGAGATTCTCTTCCAACTAAACTACCTCTGGACTCAAATCATTAGATGGATCTGGCATATACTTTCTCAACATCGAAACATGAAAAACAATGTGTACCTGGGAAAAAATTAGAGGTAAAGCCACTCTATAAGAAACTAATCCAACATTATCTAGGATTTCATAAGTCCAATGAACCTCAGTCTCAGCTTTCCCTTTTTACCAAAATGCATCATACTTTTCCATGGAGAAACATTGAGAAAGATATGATCACTAACCTCAAAAGAGAGATTCTTCCTCCGGTTATCCACATAACTTTTATGTCTACTCTAACCTGTTCTCATGTGCTTCTGAATCAACTAAAATTTTTCTACCATCTCCTCTACCAATTCTAGTCCAATTAGTTTCCTTTCAGCTACTTCATCCCAAAAAGCTGGAGTTCAACAATGCTTTCCGTATAATTCCTGAAACGGATCCATCTTTATACTGGAATGAAAACAGTTACTATAGGAAAATTCAACCAAAGGAAGTTGTTTTTTCCAACTTTTATGGCAATCCATTGACCATGAACATAGAATATCCTCTAAGGTATGAATTTTCCATTCTAACTGCCTATCTGATTGATGATGAAAAGGTGTACTAAAATTTAATTCAGTACCCAACCACTTCTGAAGGTCTTTCCTAAAAGTAGAAGTAAACATGTGATCACGATCAGATACAATGGAGAGGGCAACTCCATGAAACCTAACAATATCATAAACATACAACCGAGCAAGTTAATTTAGAGACAAAGTAAATAGAATAGGAAGGAAATGATCTGATTTTGTTAACCGATCAACAATAACACAGGATGTATTGTTACCTCGAGATGTATTTGGTAATCCCACAACATAGTCCATAGATATATTTTCTCATTTCCACTCTGGCACTGGTAAGGACTAAATCACACCTTTTGGTAACTACTGCTCTACTTTAACTTGCTGACAATTCAAACACTTCACAGTAAAATCAACAATATCTCATTTCATTACATCCCACCAGTAATACTCCCAAAGATCTTGGTACATCTTAGTACAACCATGATGAACTGAATATAGGGAACTATGAGCTTCACATAATAACTTATTCTTCAACTATGAATCACAAGTCATAGATAATCTTTTCTCAAACCTCAAAACTCAATCATTATCAACATTAAAATCAGGAAACATACCCATCTGAACCAACTCTACCATTTTCTTGTAACTCACTATCTTCCTTCTGTGCTTTCTTATTTCTTTCTGAGAGAGATGATTTCACTGACACCTGAAAAAAACAGAAGAATTTCATGCACCAACAACTTCTTTACAAAAGTTCATCAAATAAAAAACAAATGGATCTCATTCCAAATGTATCATGGATAATGATACATTACTTTTTCGACTCAAAGCATTAGCAAATTTCTTTTCTTTTCTCGGATGGTAATGGATCCTGAAATCATAATCCTTGATTAATTCCATCCATCTCCTCTGTCTCATGTTCAATTCTTTCTGAGTGAATATATACTTCTAACTTTTGTGATTAGTATATATTTCACACTTTACTCCATACAAATGATGCCTTTAAAATTTTAAATCAAAAACAACATCAAGTAATTCCAAATCATGTGTAGGGTAATTTAACTCCTGAGGTTTCAACTAACGTGAAGAATAAAAAATTACATGATAATTTTTCATACGGACAGAAACAAGCCCTTTCAACGAAGCATTATTATAGATGAAAAATTCACCATCACTAGAAGGTAGTTCCAAAACTGGAGAATTCAATAATCTTATTTTCAATTCCTGAAAACAATCATCACATTCTTTTGTCCAAATGAACTTAAAACCTTTTCGAGATAACTTAGTCATTGAACTAGATAACCTTGCAAAATTTTCAACAAACCTCCTGTAATAAACATCCAAACCAAGAAAACTACAGATCTCAGTTATATTTGTCAGTCTTGAATATTCTTCACCAACTTTTGTTTTAGCAGGATCAACAGTTATTCCATTTTATGAAATAATGTCACTAATGAAAGAAATTTGTTGTAACCAAAACTCACACTTGCTAAATTCCCCAAATAGTTTTTTTCTTTTAAGGTATGAATTACAACCAATAAATGACTTTCTTTCTCCACATTAGTTTTTGAATAAACCAAAATATCATCAATGAGTACAACCAAAAACATATCCAAGAACTCACTGAAAATTATATTCATTAAATCCATGAATACTGTAGATTCATTAGTTAACCCAAAAGGCATAACTACAAATTCATAATGGCCATATCTAGTACGAAATGAGGTAATCAGAATGTCTGCTTCCTTTACATTCAACTAATGGTACCCTGATATCAAGTCAATCTTCGAAAAATACTGAGCTCCTTTGAGTGGATCAAACAAATCATCGATATGAGGCAAATGATACTTGTTCTTAACAGTTATGTTATTCAATGCTCTATAGTCAATTAAAAGTCTCATTGAACAATATTTCTTTTTAACAAACATGACAGGAGCACCCAATGGTGATTTTCTAGGTTCAATGAAACACTTATCTAATAACTCCTGCAATTTCTTCTGTAACTCTAAAAGTTCAATTTGATCCATTTGATAAGGGGGTTTTGAGATTGGCTTAACATCAGGAACTAAGTCAATGGTAAATTCAACTTCCCAATCAGGTATAATACAAGGAAACACATTGATAAACATCAAGTACTCATTTACCACTGGCACATCATTAATCTGAATAGTTCCTTTATTTTCAAAAATATGTGCAACGTAACATTCATTTCCATAGTTTACTAGTTTCTCAGCTTTCGGAAATGTTATCAAAAACAGGGGTTCATTCTTTTACACAAACTAAAAATATTTATGAAAATAATCCTCTGTAGCTCTACAGTTAATCATAGCATGATAAATAGATAGCTAATTCATGCCCAAAATAACATCAAACTCTACTAGAGGCAAAACAATAAGGTTTGCAGATAGATTCTTCTCGCACGTAGGGACAGGAATGTTCTTATGTTTTCTTTTTGCCTCCACATTTCCCCAAGGTGTTTTTACCAAAAGTTCTGTATTCATATATTTAGATGGAATACCTAATTTCCTATAAAACAGATCAAAAATGAAGGAGTGTGTAGTCCCGGAATTAAACAACACATTGTCATAATCTAAAAAAACAGATAGTGTACATGATACTACTTCATCTGATGGCCCAACATCTGTTGAAGTGATTGCAAAGGATTTCACCACCCCTTTCTTCTTGTAGTCTGGATGTTTTCACTTAGTTGAGTTCTTTTCTGGACACTCATTTTCATAATGGACCATTTCATTACACTAAAAACATCCTACCGATGGATTTTAATTGCCTTCTTGATCTTCTTCTATATAGTAACGAGCAATATGACCAGACTTACCACACCAGAAGCACTTTCCAGACATTGATAAACATTCTCCAGGATCCTTTTTACCAAACTTCTCACACGTTGGATATTTAATTTTCTTAAATCTAGGCTTCTTTGATGAATTCTTCCCCCTTTCCTGCCAACTGGACCACTTATTCTGTTGTTTGTCAAAGAACACTTGATCATCAGAAAACTCCAATTCCACCTTCTCTACACATCGAACATGTTTTTCATAACTTTTTAACTCACAAGAGGCTAACACTATTTGATATCGTGGATTCAGTCCCCAGTAAAATAAATTTATCTTAATATCAAGATCTCGGATGAAATTTGGTTCATACCTCTCCAATCGAGTGAACTTTGCTTCATAAGAAGCAATTGATCATCCACCTACCTCAATTCCAACAATTGTTTTTCCATCCTAAGTCTATCCAACATAGGAAAATATTTCTCAAGAAACAAACCTATGAATTCATCCCAACCAATAACACCAATCTCCTCACTATCCATGATATTTTTCACCATCGACCACCACTGATCAGCTTCACCTTCAAAACAGTAAACATTGAGACTAAACTTTTGATGTTCTGAACACCCCATAACATCGAAAATTTTCTCTAATGACTTAATCCACCCTTTAGCTAGAACAGGGTCAAATGATCCTATGAATGATGGGGGATGTTGCCCCATGAAATGATCCACTACTAACATGTTCTTCTATTTTTGATATAGAAGATCTTGTGCATAGATAGCACCACTATTTATAGCGTGACTCAATTGTTCCATCACTGCAACAAACTGTTCAGTTCTGATTACGCCCATCATGGGTTGCTAATTTGAAAGGTTATATTCCTCTTAATATCTTCCCAACATAGTTTCCCTATTTCCTCTACATAAAAAAAATTCGGAACTCAAAATTATCTTATGTGAAGAAACATGGTAATCGGTAAATTCAATATCATTAACATAAATTAATTTATTAATATAACAATACCCTAAATCCTAAAGTTATCTAAACCGACCTTTGATACCAAATATAAGGACCCTCCATTAAACCTTACATAATATTGAATTAAATGAATAATTCTCATTGAGGATCATTTCAGGTTTACACTTTTAGAGAATTAGGCCATAACTATTACATTACATCTCAAAAAATACAAAGTAGACACTCCTACTCAGTTTCCATTTTTTCATATAATAAAAACTCTTGAAAAAAAGAGTCATGTCTAATTCCATGTTAAAGAGACCATGACTTTTACGTCATCCCATCATTGACCCTATTCCATATTATTTCCTATGAAAAACATTTCAAAAACGTGGGATGAGCATAAAATGCTCATTAAGGGATACACAATGAAAGAAAACTGTTAGTTTTTCAAAACAACAAGTAATCCATGAATACTTTATCATAAGTAATACTTTTCACCTTTATGAAGTAGTAAATACTCTTCACTGAATAAAAGATCATTACATACCCTTTTGTAACCAAACGATTACCATAAAACTCATATAAAGAACACATAACATATAAAAGTAATTTGGGACATAAACATACTTAAATGGAATAACCAAACGGTCGACTTCCTCACATATTACTAAATGGAATATCCATATAGACGACTTCCATAACCAATTCATTGGAGGTTATAACGTAACCACCTATCCTGGTTTATCATATAACATCCTATCATTTGGTTTATCATGTAACCACCCATCAAATGTCCAAGTACCATTATAAAATCATAACACATACAAAAAATATAATGGAATTATTACATTTCCACAGTTCAATCACAATATATCATTTAAATATATTGACATAAAGTAATCCTTTAGCATAAAAAATTTTAGTATCAAAATATGTAAAAGAGTTTATGATATTTATTTTCTTTTAAAAACATTACGCCTTGTTTAGGAAGCCAAAGATCAAATAATACTCGTGGTGGCGGAAAGTTCGTTGTCACCGCATATGTCAAAAAGAAACATTATTTTTGTCGTTTAGTAAAACGCTTCCTAGAGAAAATATTCCTCTGGAATAAAAGTAAAAGTAAATGTTGGTTATACACCGTATAAATGAATGTTGTGTATAAAACAAAATATGCCTCAATGAAAGGAGATTGAGACGAAGTCCATTACCTCATGTCCGAATTGACCTGTTCATTATTTAACACCCTGAATAATAAAATAAAGTTAATTTATAATTGATTCAGAACCTTTTTCAATTTTATTATTTCTCTTATATCACTTATTACCATGTTATAAACATTACATAGTCATTTATGTTAATAACAGTAATTTTATTAATATTTGGTAAATGAGTCGAAAATGGATTTCTTATAATTACTTGTTGTTAATGTGGTAAAAAGTTCATCATATGAAGAATGATATTCATGATTTAGATATCATATATGTCATATATATCCAGTATATTCAAGTATTTATAATAGTACTTTACATTTAGAGGTATGAAATGAAATGCACTGTTCATGGAGAGATGGTACGCCGTACGTATGCATGAACACTACTTTCATTTATATTTTTTATTTAATGGAATTAAAACATAATGATACATAAATATATTATAATTCCATTATTTTATCATATGTAATATCATTAAATCCATCCTTTATACGTACCACATATAGTATTAATGAGTCATATCACATTGAGGGGGAGGTAGTCCTCACTTCCTCTAATGAGATTATCGTGTTTACCCATAATGGAAACCATAAAGGTATGATATAAATGAAAAATACAGAAGCATAAATAAAACATAAACATAATATATATCATATATAAATAAAGTTCCATCAAAATGGACACCATGAGAGGTGGTAGGAGATAATTGAACAATCATTGTTTTGTGAGGCGTTAGTTTTCTATCCACAGAAACATTATGTTCTTCACCCATTAGATGGAGGTGTGTATAAGTGTAGTTAAAATACTTCTCATAACAGCATCCTAGTATATTTAGGATACTGTTGTTGTTAGAAAACAAAGGAATAAAAAGAGTTTTAAGGTTTTATAAGTAAAATAAAAGAAAATAAGTGAAGAGAAACCATTACCTTAAATTTGGGAAACATCCATTGGTTTGAACCAAAAAGACATCTTGAAGTTCCTTCTAACTATGTTATGGATTCTAGGAAAAGTATAGGGATGTAGGGAGCTTAATTAGGCAGAGTTTGGATGATCCAAAAGGCTTGAGAGGTGTGTGTAATTGGTTAGAAATGGTCTCCTTTTATAAGGGAGACGATGGGCTCTTTAGGAAAGTGTGAAAACATTATTTTATTACAAACATATCTTCGGTTTCAAAAGGTCCAAAACACATTATGGTCGAATTTAATATGAATCATATTCCAAATAAAATAACCCAATAATAATTGGACAGGTTTTGGACATTATTTTAGTCTTTATAATATTATTTATTTATATCATTTATTAATGGGGTAAAAACTGCATCATTATTGTGTAATAAATAATTTAATTTATATGATATCTAAAAATTACAAAAAAAAATTACAATGATGTTGTAAATAGTCTTATCTTTCCAATGAATATTTATAGTCGAAATGATAACTTATATAACCCTATGTAAAAATAAATTTACTAAATTGTTTTTGTTCATGTCAATTATTTCTTTACATTAAGTTAATTAATCTAAAGTGTCATTATCACTTATAAGTGGCTCCATGGGGTCCCAAAATTGACCCAAAGATGCCCATGGTCGGCCATGACTCATCCAATAAGGTTAGGACAAGTGTTAAGGTAATTTATTTTTATTATAATATTCATTTTACCTTGAATTACTCTATTTACCTTTAACCGCGGTAAATAAAAGTCAAAAGTTACTATTCACCCAAAAAAACATCATCTCATTAAACCAAATTTTACTAACTAATAACAACCATGGATGTCAGATTTTATAAATTCAATTCACAGAAGTGGTAAAATTTCATATAAATGAAAACGTACGTTTTTTAACTACCACATAGTGGTTTAACTATTCATCAAAAAATAATGTTTTTCAGAAAAATTCCAAAAAATTCACCCTAAGATAAATTTGATATTCCAAACTCAAAAATGATGTCCTTTTTACAAAATTCAAAACATAGAAGTTACATTATTTTATGTAATATTAATTCTCGTTGTCAAAACAAATAGCATGTTTTGAAGAAACAATATCTGTCAAAAGAATTACACTTTTTAATGTCCAATTTCAATGTGAAATTAATTCAAATGACCACCATTGGATTAAATGGTAATAATATTTTATAATTACACTTTAAAACCAATTAAAAAGATAATATAATCACATAAATAAATTAGATTAAAATTCATTTTTGAATAAAAATACAATATTATTCACTATTCATAAAGAAGAATATTATTTGGTCAATTAGAATGTATATAAGTGACCAAAAATAGATTTAAAGATGGTTCTCAATCAAAAGGCGGTAAATAGACCTTTTAATGAAAATTATGATTAAAATTATATTCATTCACATTTTAAGCCTCAATCTTTTGTTGAATAAATTTAAAAAAATTTATCAAACACGTATCATCATATTGTAGTTAGTTTTGTTCATTCCCTCCAATACAACGGCTAGGATTTAACTTCCATTTAAAATAATAATATTATATTATTAGTGTGCAACGTAAGATTTCTAAGAAAACCGTTGTTTTGTATCAGGTATGCCAACGAACGTAGCGTCCCCTTTAAGGTAAAATTAATATTTAATTCACAAATATTAATAAACATGAAAATGTCATATTTCTTCATTTACCTGGGATGTTACATTCTATATCTTAAAAACAAATATGTTGTTGGTGTCTTATGATTATAAAGCAATACTAGGTTTCACGTTTTTAATGTAATTCATTTCTTAAGAATTACGCATTTAGTCTGTTCGAAAACATCACATATCAGATAATAGTTATTTTTGATCACACATGTAAACAATAATTCTATGAATGTTTTCATAACATTTCATGCAAGTTAGATATAATTTTATATGATTTGACAATAAAAAATAATATTTAGTATTACATTACTGATTTTTTTATCATAGAAAAATAACACATCAGATCGACATGTCATCCGTTCCTATATTTTAATAATAATTATAAGGTACCTCTCTAGTGATTTTAAGGAAATATGATCTCATTGAACTGACATTAAATTTATGTTGCACATTTTTAAAGACCATCACATTCTCTAAATTCTTTATTTTGTTACTTTGATCATATCACATATTGGGAAAATGAAAACTCATTTTGACATGTTATCTCTTCCTATATTTCTAAAATCAGTATGTGGATATTATTATGTGATTTCATAGGAATATAAGTTCATTTATTAATGTTTTAACCCTATATAACATGTTTTTAAAGACTGAAATTTTATAATATCTCCTTATTTATTAATTTCAATAACATCACATATTAGATTAAAATGTTATAAGTTCTAACACATCAATCACAATTCTATGATAGATGGAATAACATTTCACATCAACTGGATGTCATTTTAGATGGTTTTAACCATCAAATACACATTTTAGTGGTTTAATTTACTAAAAGATGACTTATAAGATATATATGGAAAACAGAACATCATTTTCATAGTCCGCTAGTTCCTATATTTTAAAAATAAACACATGGTTGTTTCCCTTTGATTTCACTAAAATTTTATATTATTTTTAATATTGTAACTCTAAAGATAATGTTTTTAATGGAATATATTTCTTAAGATAACCTTATTCAATAAATTCAAGAACATAACTTTTCACAATGATTTTCCATCTATGTTCACATTTCAAAAAAAATTCAACATGTCTTTCAAAATATTTCAGGTCAATTTGACATCATTTTATATGGTTTTAACTATCAATCTCATGTTTTTGTGTTTTAAATTTCAGAAATTGAATTTTCAGTATTCTTAGGAAAACGAAACCTCATTTTGATTTATTTTTAATTCATATATTTACAGTATCAATAAATGGTCACCGTCCTATTATGTCAAAGTAATTAAATTTAAATTGGAAGGTTTTCACTATGTGGGGGCACATTTTTAAAGACTATTACATTATATTAACGACATATTTATTAACTTCAAGAACATTTCATGTCGGATTGACATGTTTTATATTTGGGCATGTTAAAAAAATTTATGCAATATCTTTCAGATGATTTTACCTCAATTGAATATTTTTCTATATAATTTTATATGTCAAACACACATTTTAGTGTATTAAATTATAGTAAAAAATTCTCAATTATCTTAGAAAAATGAATCCAAAGTTTGATGCATAAAAATTTCCTATATTTCAATATTAAATATATAGTTTATGCCAAGTGATTTCATAGAAATACAAGCACTTTTAGCTTAATTTCAATCATTGGTGAAAAATTTTAAAGGACGTCATTTACATAAAGATCATAATTTTTTCATTTCACACACCTTGCATGATCGATTGATCTTATTTCTATTCATATATGAAAAATAATAATTATTTAGTATAATTTCACATAAATTGAAGATTTTGTTCAATGGTTTGAAGGTTAATCACATATTTTAGTATTTTAATGTTATACAAAATAAATTTTGGTCATCTTTATGAAACAAAATATCAGTTTGACATGTCGTTGGATCCTATAATTAGGAAATAAATATATTTTTGGTTTCATGTAATTTGGCTATATGCCAAACTCATTTGGATGGTTTTCACTCTTTGATGAACATTTTTAAATACCATCATTTTCTATGAACAAAAAATTTAGTTAGTCCAATAACATATGATGGTGGATTGATGTGTCCTCTTCACAAACATGCCATGAATTATTCAAAAAATATTTGATTATATTTCACATCAATTGGTGGTCATTTCCAATTGTTTTAACAATTAAATGAAATTTTTTGTGATTTAAATTATTAAAAACCAATTTCTGATCATCTAGTGGAGAAGACACATTAATTTTTCGTACCTTTTGTTAATATATTTAATATATATATATATATATCATTTTTACCAATGATATCATAGTAATTCATGTTTATTTGGATGGTTTTCGCTCTAATTATCATGCTTTTATAGGCTTATATTTTCTATGAACTCATTTTTTAGTTAGCTTAGGAATATCAAATATCGGATTTATAGTTCAACCAATCAATCACATCAAGAATTAGTTTGAGATAGCTATCATAACATTTCATCCTATTGCATATTTTTTCAATGGTTTTATCAATCAAACTGACATCTTAATGTTTTTCAAATAAATGGATAATCATTTGTTGTCATCTCGAGAAAATGAAACCTTCATCTGATTCACCGATAGTATATATATTTTCAAAATATAAATATGTTGGTTTTTTTGATTTCATAGCACTCTGAGATGATTTTTCTAATTTTCACTCTATGGAACACATTTTTAAAGACTATCACTTTCTAATAACTACTTATTGAGTCTATTCAATCCCATCACATGTCAGGATTAAGTTCCACATTTTTTCACATGTCAAAAATAATTATAAGACTATTATCATAATATTTCAAATCAATTGGATATTTTTTACTTGTTTTAAATAATCAAACACATGTTTTAGTGCTTTAAATTAATAAAAATGCTATTTCAGTCATCTTGGATAAACGAATCCCCTTTTTGATGCGTTGTTAGTTCTTATAATTTAGAAATTAATATATCATTGCTAACATACTATATATAAAAAAATAAACCACATTAGGATGGTTTCCATTACATGGAGAATGCTATTAAAGGCCATAATTTTCTAAGAATTATGTATTTAGTCCGATTAATATAATCACATATTATATTGATCCTCTGGTAGTTAATTTTTATTTGTTTAGTTTTTTTGTTTAATATCATTTATATTGTATTAATTCATTATAATTTATTCTTGATTCAAATACACACACTTGAATCATTATTATATTTCATCTATGTGATTTTGATGGTGTCTAAATTTAAAAGTACAAATAAATTCAAAATTTAATTCAAAACATTTACTAAACATACAGAAGATAATTTCATAAATATAATAAACATGAACTAATTTTCTTAACACTAAAATTTTATATTTGAAAAATTATATTTACAATTTTAAAAATTAAATCACATAAAATATAATACAACTAAAAGAAAAATTAAATCCATTCACATAACACATAAAAAATATCTTGAAGTAATAATAATTTCATAAAAATAATAAATATAAAATATTAAGAATTAATAATAATATATGGATTAATAATAATAATTATATAGGTAATTAATTAATTAAAAATATTTAAAATTTTATTCAATGTACAAAAATTAAGCATAATTATATATTATTTTTTAAGTAATAATAATTAATATATTTCATAATAATAAAAATAGTTTAGCACAATATTATTATATACATGATGATCATCATTATTATTAATAGAATTATTATTCATGAATATAATAAATAGAAAATAATTTATATGACACAAAAAATTATTTAATAATAACAATAATAAATTTAAAATAATATAATAATAAAATAATTACTATTTTTTATATTAGTAATTTGTAATATTATTTGAAATATCAAATTATATATATTATTTATTACCTTTTTAAAATTTAGTATTTGAAATTATTAATATTTAATTTTTTATTATTAATTACCTTATCTATCGCATCATTTAAAAATAGTAAGATACTATAAAATTGTTCTATTTCTTATATATATATATATATGTATAACCAAAATAATAATAATAATACAACATTTATAAAAACATCAAATCTTGGGAGCTTATTAGAAAAAATTTTATTTAATATTTATCTTAAGAGGGAACCTATTGCGAATTATCAAACTTATGGGTTATTGTAAATAAGGATCTCATAAAGAAGGAACCATCCTTACATTTATTTTATAAAAGG
Organism: Viscum album; assembly: GCA_963277665.1. Classification (NCBI taxonomy): domain Eukaryota; kingdom Viridiplantae; phylum Streptophyta; class Magnoliopsida; order Santalales; family Viscaceae; genus Viscum; species Viscum album. The sequence continues at coordinate 878,848,381 of OY728136.1, forward strand.
AAATATTGTATTATGTTTTCTCATTAATGACTAATCAAAGAAGGTGTTTTTTAAATGTGATCATCCTTCAAGAAAACCCCCCACCACTGATCCATAGATTTTGGATTTTTTCCTATGCTTATCTATCTAGAAATTTTATTTTTATTTCTTTGAAAAATTCTCCATTATTTTTTCCTCTCAGATTTCTGAACCACCTACATTATTATTAAGTAGTTTTTCCCACATTGAATCACATTTATGAAAATTGTGTTTGATACAGCTCTGGTTTTACCTTGGATTCATTTGGAATCAACATAAAATTATCCAAAGTCTTAGAATAATAATATACTATCCACACTAACACAAATAAAATACATCAATGGTTTAAATACATCCATGAATAATGATATGAATTAGCATTTGTTCCAATTCTCCCAAAACTGAAAATTGTTTCCATCAATGATCTAAACCCTTCATGATTAGAAACCTATATTTAAACCAGTCAGGGAGAAACAAAGATTTAAAACATTCCCACTTATTCTAATATTTATCCCAACTATGTTAAATATCCAACATGGGGGGTGAATCTTTGTTTGACAGATTAAATGTACTACCCCTTTAGATCTTTTTACATCATTAAGGAAAAAATTATTCTCTCCCTTTCCCATAACATTGTGTGATAATAAATGAAATCATTTGTGTGACACATCAACCTCAATTGGTTCATCTATATTATGATATGTCCAAGGTTAATACTAATATAATTTCCCTATATACAAAATCTACTAATGCACACTACAATTTATAATGGTCATAGTGGACTAATATTCCCTGCCAATTTATAACAAATAACTATTTAAAATCTCAATACTCTAATATCTAAAGTGTTATAAATACTCATTCGAAGGGTTATTTTTTCATCAGTTGAGTAAATATGTTTTATAGCTCATTTGTACATATTTAAGTTACATATTCATCCATATGGAGAATAACACTTTACCATATAATTAAGGGGAAATACATTTTGATTAATGTAAGATCAGCATTCAATTAACCCCTATATCATCATTCATAGAACAACCTAATCAATCATGACTAATTTTAAACCATCACTAAAATTTAAATTTTGAGAAACTCAATACCTTTAATGAAACTTTTGAAGCATTCATGAAACTTAAAACTCTTCATGAATAATTTTCCTTCTCTAACCCTCAATCCTTCTCGAAACATATATTGATATGAAATATTCATGTAAGGAAATATTGCAAAAAAAATCATTTAACAAATCATTGCATTTTTTTTGGCTTCCTATCCAAAGAAGAGGGGCTAGCTAACTATTTATAGACATTGACTCCCCTTCATGAAACATTCAATCTCTCCACTACCTATTCACAAAAGTCATTTATCTTTTTCTTAAATCTCACTTTCTTTGGAAAATATGAGGGAAATTTTCATTTGAAAAACATCTCATAATTGCATAGAATACAATCTTTCCTTTGTTCCTAAACAATCTTTCTTGATAGGATCATTCACAAAACTCCATGCATTAATGAAACCAAATAAGAAAAATATAGAAAACATTAATTTATTATTATTATTATTACACATTTTTATGAGGAATCCATTGGAATCAAATAATCTAGAAACATTTCCCATCCAAACATTAGACCCCAAAAATTTCATAAACATCAAGAAATGATGAAAGCTTTTACACAAAATTTTCTATAACCCTTCCATAACTTACAAACCTCTAGAATGAAGCTTCAATAACATACATGGTCAATAATAACACTCTAAATCCACAAATCACCTTTTCTACCTCTTTTTTCAACAAAATTAATCATGCCACTAACATTTCTTAGTCAATTAAATGGTCTTTTTCCAAACATAACATATTTCAAAAACTCGTGTTTTTTATCTTTCACCTATCTTAATAGATTCAAATTTTTTTAAGTATAGTTGGTGAGATAGTAAAAATTAGTCTAGAGAACATTCATATACATCTCTATGAGTGGGATAATCCCAGAAATATATGGTACAGTCCATCCAATTTCATTCATATGAATTCTAACTACTTCAATAATATTTCTCCCTCTAGTGGATTTGATATTAAATTATTTTTTTTCATAATAATTGTTTGAAATTACCATAATAATTCATATATAAGTGATGTTAAAAGGACCTTGAATTAAATATAATTTTATTTAAAATATTTAGAGGAATTATTGGGCTTTGATTCAAACTACGTTTCATTTGATAGAATTTGTGATATAATTAGTTCCTTCTTAAAATATGTGTAATGAACCATACTTGTCAATAAATCAAATAGATTCTATATTTGGACCATTAATTTCACAAATGGAATTCCCAATCCCAATGAGCTACTAAATATTGCATAGGAATCATTAGAACACATTTGGGAATGGTTCCACATAATAATTAGAGTAATTAAACGAATAAGAATAAAAAAACAAACATGGACCTTCAATATATCGTATTTCTATGTTTAATATAAATAGGAATGTATAATACAATATGATAACATATAAAATAATATATAAAATTACCACCCAATACTTCGCTCAACACCCAGTTCTCCCTCTCATTCCAGGAAAATATGCCCACATGATTTCAATCCATGGCCACCACAATATAACTACACAAACATTAATAGAAATAAATAAATCATATTTCAAAAATTTAATTATATAAAGGGGATTTTTCATAGATTTATGTGAATATAATGGAACTCCTTAAGAAAGTTATGCAATAGGAACACTGAACGATGGGAATATCCTAAATAAATCATATTGAATCCCTATATAAATTCTTACTGAAATCATTATATAAATGAAAACCATGAACCAGAAACTCAGATAATAATATATGTGTGAGAACATAAGAACTCATTATGCCCCTATAACCCAAAAGAACTAAATGTTTACTTTCTTATTACATCCTAATCATGCTAATTTGTAAAACAATAGTGAAATATACATTTTTTATATGACATTAAAATAAAAAAATAAATCACATGTTTTATAAAAAAACTTTGTGAATATTTTAATTAAATGATGACAATCACATAGAAATCACCTTTTCCCAGTTCAAACAATGTGTCCCAAACAATATTACAATGTCCCAACTTAAATCCATATTGGAAAAACCTCTCTATTAAATATGCATTTTATATCTCCGCATGGTTTCTCATATTCAACGTGGTTTTCTAATACATGATTGAAATACAATAATTATTTAACTAGTTAGAAAACCTAAAAAAAGAATTGAAATATAACACACAGATGGAGTTAAAATATCTATTTTTATTTTTATCACATGTGATCAATTTTTATACTCAATTTTAAAAATATTCTGAAAATACATTAAATTAAAGAATTATATTATTTTATTATATAAAAAATTTACAATCCCATTTAAATTATTTGAAAATTAAAACATTGAAGGAAGAAAGAATATATTAAAGAATCATTATTCTATAACATATTGTATGAGAAAATAAATGATAGGAAAATGGGTTATAAAAAGATAAATAAACATTAGGTTATACAATTGATGACAAAACAAAAATCCACTAAATGATCCTACGAAGGATCCAAATGACATGTAACTATCCATCATGATCTGAAAGTGGAATATCATGGCTCAAAATGACCCTAGGATAAACTATAGAACATAACATGAATATGCATAGGTGGGTTATCACATAGTCCTCCCTAGTATCTCACGGTCCCCACATGGTCCTTATAAGTCCCCAACTAACCATATACATGCCCATTCCATTAATTTAAATATATTTCACTAAATCACTATTGAAACTCAAATGGTAACTTGATATTTAATTTTTTAAAACACTATTGAATACATGCATATGGAAAATAGGTTAGAAAATGTAACCCCAAGGGGTGATACAAACTCTTGAAATCATCCAATTCATATGGATGTATCAAATGTATTAAAAAAATCATACAACAGTTATCCTATACCTTTGATAATAGAAAACAAAAAAAACATCACATGAACCCAACTTTAAATCAAAAAACTAATTTTAAAAATTCAACATAGTTCTCCCTACTACATAAAATTAAAATAATTCTTTAAAATCAAGTAATGAAATATAAATAAGTCATGGCATGGGTTTTCATCCAAATAATTAGTTTCAAACCACGTTTAAATTTTCTTGGATGCTCTTGGGTCATTTATATATGCATAATTTAAAAAATTAATAATTTTCCGACATGAACTTATTAATGGAATTAATAGAAATTGATTATAAAGTAACACCTCCCTTAGACAAACAGAAATCGAGTCATAACCAAATATCTTTGAATTTAAACATGTTTCATTTAATTTCAATTTCATCCACATGCATGAGAGAGACCCTATAAAACATAAATATCCAAAAAAAAAATTACAACCAGCCCTAACCACATCCAAAAAACGGTAGTGATTAGGGTTCATCGATGATTGAAAATTGGAGGGATAAGAAATGATATTAATGAAGTCGGTGATTTGAATGATTACTACTAAAAAATAAAAGTATATAACAATATATATCTATGGAGGATTAAGAGACAATGAAAGGGGTGTGTCACATGAGGATTGAAGCCATGGTGGTGGTCTCACATGAGATGTATGATGGGAGGGGGTGAGGATGTCTTAGTTTTATTAAATAAATATATTAAAGTTTGAATCTAAAAACAAAATAGTAATAACATGAGTATTCCCCAGGGTTAGGTCACACGTACTTCTTAAACATCTGCCAAACGTGGGTAAGCCATTGCATTGAATAATAATACTCCATACAATTTCACTACTGCACCGGAATGTTCTAAAAAACATGCTCTGGCTATGCTACATTCACTTCCACCTTATAGAGTCGAATTACATACTTTTTTTAACTATATATCGAAATACAGAAAAGGTTTTTTCTATAACCTACACTCACTGAAACCCCATAAGGCATCTCGTAGGATATAAATAGTTTTGGATTAATTGTTTCAAGAATGTGAAATCTCAACTATGTGAGATCCAAATGAACTCCCCATAATATTGGATAGTTGAATTTCCTTCAAACCATGAAAATAAATAGGTATAGAAGGAGAACCTAAAATTTTCCATTCTCTATAGATTCAACAACATGAAAGCACAGAGTGAGCCACACAACCATAAAAAGTATAAAAAATTAGCATCATTATTATATGGTTGGTGTCATAAAAATCTCCACAATATCACATTACATGACCATATATGCTTGGATTAAACTAAATTATATAGAAGGTAAAATCCATGACATCTCTTCCATGGGATGTAGAAGTACTCATAGAACATAGTAAATACTCAAAAAAATTGATCATCAATGGGATAACATACCCTTAAAGATAATATAACAAGAGATGAGAACCATATATTTGTCTCCCTTTCATTTTTAAATGATCTAAAATAGTTGAACAATAAAAAACCTCTTATCGAAATGAGTAAGATCTTCCCTATGAATCCAAATTACTGAAATCTAAAAAGTTAATAACCAAGATCCTCCAGAATAACTAAATAATAGTCAACAATATCAAGACCAAAAGAACATGAATACTCAAAGAAACAACATACATTATAAGAAAACAAAATCACCCAACCAATGCTTCTATTCAAATAAATCACAACAAAAGAAATGCCTTTATATGAAATTCATGAGCCCTAAAAATGGGCACAACTGGCATACTGGGGTGTCTAAATACTAATTTTAGAAACACAATCCACAAATAATTTTGAGGAAAATAATTTCATGGTGGCACCCACATCCCAATGAAAAATAAATCTACAAATCGTGTATCATATAATGCCCCTTATTTTATGCCAATTTTCTATGAATCTAGGAAACACTAGGCTATGGTCATCACTAAGATTGGGTAGAAAAAATGAACTGAGTAATGAAAAAATTCCAAAAAGGATACTCCACCCACATCAGGGAAAAGTGGAAAAAATAAATAAATATATCGAAATTCCATATTCAATGAAAAAAATGTCTAAAATATATATTAATAACTCCCAAAACGTTATATGACCCACAAGATATAGAACCAATCCCCCAACGGAGTCACTAAATAACAGAAACCATTCCATCAATCCTAGAATAATTCCATACAATGTTATAAAATAATAAATAATAAAGGGATCACTATAATTACTTCATGGAAAAAAAGATACATATTTATTCCACTATCAATTCTTGTTTCACAAGTTTAAACAACACGATATAACAATATTCAAAGGGTCCACTAATGAATAACATCCTTAGGTAAAACTAGTGCACATCACATTGAAAAGAAAACCACACCACCCACCATAATAGGATAATAGGGTTTGTTAAATATAAGGAGGATGAAACCCTTAGATTATAATTTAACATTCACACCTAATATTTATGGGATATCTTGTGGGGTACATAACTAAATGTGGGAAATACCCTATTGATAACATGTCCCTAAAATTACATTATTTTGTCACAAAAAAACAATAGAAAAAATGAATCACATGATTCCCAAATTTAGGAAAATGAATTGAAAAGTAGTATTTTGAAATCCCATTCCCCATAAATACTGGGCCTTCAAACATTCCAATCCAAAAAGAAACCACTTTAAAAATTCACACCCCAATCGATTGCCTGGCTTGGTCATTTTTAAAAAATTCCTAAAACTTATTTTATAACTAAAATCTAAATATTTTTAAACCAAAACACCATTCCATTTTTATGAATTTAAAAAGAACCGTTCTTTAAAAAATTAATTTATATTCCCTTTTAAAAAAAATTCCAACATTTAAAACACCAAATAATTCCATAAAAATCAAATTGGAAATCATTAATATAACATAAAATTGGAATCCTCTCTTTGAAATAACTATTTACATTTGGTATGAAATATAATAAAATGATAAAAATTGTAAAAAAACATAAATTAAATGAACTATAAAAAAAGCATTATATAACCAACCCCATCTTAAAACTATCTCTAAGACATGATTAAAAAAACACACATTTATCTCATGAAATCCATTTCTAAAAAAGACAAAATAGACATAATTGTACATGTAAAAATTGAATAATAAAAGAATAACACAATACTAAAACAAAAACACCATCTAATGATTCCAGTATACCCAAAAAATGATCAAAAAAATTATCATACTTCCCCAACAGATATGAAATCCACGGTCTAGATGATCTAATTAGAAAACAACAGGGGTGAGTGTATAAGACTGAACTATACAAATGGATAAAGTAAAAAGTAAAATAATGTATTGGATTATAGATCATTAAAAAAATATCTTTTGGGTTTCAAATTATTTCATAGGCCCTATGAACCAACCACACATCACGTCTTCATTTTTCATCACTATTATAAAATTAACTATGATCCCTAAGGAATCATAGGAAATGAAATTATGGATCTAACCCAACATCCATTAACAAAAAACCATAATGAATAAAATATAAACTAACAATTAAAATACCACCTTCAATAAAAGCCATGTGATTCAGGTGGGAAAGATCTTATAAGACTCTCCTTACACCTACATTATGATTGCAAGAGAAACATTCTAACTCAACCTTTCCTTGAATCAGAAAATAGCATATGGATTTTAAAATGTGAAGGATATTATTGAAAAGTAGAAAAAATAATCTAATACCACTCTATAACTAGCCATCCTAGGTCATCCAACTAATGGGCACCTGAGCTGGCCTTCTATAGGTGTGAATAGGTTTCTAATCCACATATGTTAGGAACTAGTAGTGTAACATCCCACATAAATAAAGAATACGAAATTTTAATATTTATTATTATTTTCAAATAAAATATTAAATTTATATACATGATAATGATATTTTCAATAGTGTACTCAACACACAATAACAGATTTCTCCTAAATCTTACGTTTTACACAACGTTGAGTTATATTAAAAAATAACAATATAATATTATTATTTTAAATCGTAGTTAACACATAGTCATTGTATTGGTGGGAATGAACAGAACTAACTACAATATGATTTCACATTTTTGTTAAATGAATTTTTACATTTTCCCAATAAAATTTTGAGCCTTAATATGGGAATGAATCCAATTTTAAGCATAAATACTCTGGTATTCTTCAAAAGGAATATTTACCACCATTTGATGGTGAACCTTTTTTAAAGCTATTTAATATCACCTTTATATTTTATATTTGGAAAAATAAAATTCTTCTTTAGAAACGAGACATCATAATTTACTTTGGATGAAATTTTAGTATTTTTCTGATAATGTTCATTTTTAATGAATAGTAAAAAATACTGCATTTTAATTCAAAGCCGCCTTTTAATCTAATTTATTTATATGGTTATATTATCTTTTCAATTGGTTTTAAAGTGTTTTTAGGTTATATTTTTACCATTTAATCCAATTTTGGTCATTGTATGTAATTTCACATTGAAATTGGACACAAACAAGTGTCAATCGTTTGATATGTATTTTTTCTTAAAAACCTGATTTTTTGTTTTGACAATGGGAATTAATTTGAAATTAATTTCATCAAATTCTGTGTTTTTAATTTGTGAAAATTGATTCCAAAGTTGGAATCAGGATTTTCAAATTTTGTAAATAGGCAACTATTATTTTTAGAGATTATGAATAGTAACTTTAGTAAATATTTTATTTACCGTTGTTAAAGGATAAATCTGGAAAATAATGGTAACAAATAATATTATAATAATATTAAAAATACACTAACACATGTAATCACCCTATTTTATGATACCATTTTGACCATGGGAATCCTTGGGTTGATTTTGGGACCCCATGGAGCCACATTAATGTGAAAATGACACTTTATAAAAATTAATATAATATTAAGGAAAATGTAACATAAACATATATATATTTGTAAAATAATATTTATATGGGGTTATATAAGTGATCTTTTCGACTATAAATAGTAATTACATATATAAATATATTTCCTATATAATGTTCTTTTATTTATAATTTTTAGACATCAAATAAATAAATTTATTTATGACACAATGATGATGTAATGATTACCTCATTAATGAAGGTTTTAAATAAACATGATTATAAATATTAAAATAATGTTATTTTGAAACTTTTTATGAAATTTTTTACCTCTGGAATTAGGGATGATCTAATTGGTTTAAGATTCAAACATTCCAAGTGGTTTCTAATGGGTTTGTTCGTAGAACCGGAAACATCTAACGATTCCATATCCATTTGAGCCTACTTTCCAAAGGTAGGCACTCATTAGTTGTAGACTAATGAGGCTTAGGAATTTGCATTGGTCGAGAGGATGGGAGGTTGAACTCAAGACACCTTTTTTTAGGGGAATTATTGTCTACTATGGGACCCTCTTTATAGATTTCATTTATTTTCGTGAATCCTTATTACATTACCATGTATAAAATGAGCTTTCCTTTAGTTCTGACAATCAATGATTTATATGTAGGAAATTTAGAGAATCTTTTATATGTATTCGAGGTTCTTCATCGATAGAGAATCATATGTATTTGTTTATAGATTCTTATCCAATGGTATCCATCAATACATAAATTTCTCTTGGTCATTACGATGTCCATACTGGTTTTAAAGCCACTCAATGGGGAACTTGAAGTTTATTGTCATTCAGAAGGACATGGATTATTTCAATGTTGGGATCACACCCATAGATGGGCTACCTACGTATCCTTGTTTGGAGAAGTAATCAAAACCCACGTAGTTCAAATAAGGGAGTATGATGTTTATGATTGATGGATCAAAGAAAGATGTCATAATTACTTTTACACTCTAAGCTCATGTGAGGAATGCTCGGTGTGAGAAACAAGAGGTATTGGTAAAAACCGGAAAATTGTGCCATGAAAGATGCAATCATAAGAAATGATGTGGGGCTTATGTATGTATGACTGCCCAAACTGATTAAGATTGAGATTTATTTTAGGGAAGAAATACAGGAACAGGGTCCATAAAGGTATATGTACTTTATGGAGAATTGGATACTCTAACTTGAGGCTTACTCCTGAAAAGGAGGCCCAAATTAGGAAGGGACTTATGATTGGGTTTTACTCCTGAGAAGGAAGCCCAAATCAAAAGTAAATTAGGACTGGTTAAGAAAAATTAAGACTAGGGATTACTCCTGAGAAGGAGACACAAATTTGAGACTGGAGCTTACTCCTGAAAAGGAATCCTAGGTTAAGAGAATTATGGATGGGGATTACTCCTAAAAAGGATGCCCATATTTGGGAATTTTAAGATTGGTGTTTATTCCTGAAAAGGAGGCCCAGGTTAAATGGGACATGGGGCTTACTCCTAAGAAGGATGCCCATATTTGAGACTGGGGATTATTCCTGAAAAGGAAGCACAGGTTAAGGGGTTCTCTCATCTTAAAGGATGAGGTTGAATGAATGAAATCTCAATCTTTGGTGACATAATGATGTGTAAATCACTAGTTTTTGAGACATGTTCCATGGAGTTCCTTTCAGATAAGGAAGTAAAATCAAGAAATCATTCCATAAATGTCTTTGAAGAGTGTCTTGAAGACTGAATGATGAATAGAAGAGTTGGAATGGCATAAGAGAGGCTTAATGGGAAATAAAGGCACCCAAAAAGGCGGGGGCGCGCAAGTCCTGGCAGGCGCACAGGTACTGCGTGGGCGCGCAAGTCCTGGTCGCGCATGTATACCTCTGAGACATATTAGTACTTGCGAGATTGTTAACTAGTAGGGTAACACATGGGAGATCCTTGACCCAAGCCTTTAGAATTATCCTGAGGTACTTCCAGAAGAGGGGCGTGCATGTTCTGATGAAGAAGTAAGGCGGCACGTAAGTGTGTCCATTTCCCTTAAGGGTAAAACACCTTAGGCACGCAACTGTTAGTGAATTCTAACACTTAGACCTTACTCCTCTTGTCTAGACCTTCTATTCTAGGTAAATAATTACCTTATAAGTGTTCGGAAAACCTGAAGAAGTGACCTGGGCGTTCAGAGCTCTGTATCTGAATTCTGGAAAAATTCCTCCCGAAATGGGGGGCCCACCGGGTCTATTTATATGCTATGGAAGAACCCGAGCGGTTAACACTTAGGGCGCGCAAGTCACTTTCACGAACATTAGGCGGCGTGTAAGTATACTTGCGCGACTGTAAAGGAACTTGCGCGGCACATGTGCATTTGAATCCTTTTTCATTCCTTTGTTGATTTTTGATGTTTTCTTCAAAGGATGAATCAATTTGTGCTAAGTAATATTCCCTTTCCATTATTTCAGACAATGTGATGAAAATGAGTGTCAACAAAAGTCCCCCTTCAGATTTGGATCCAGAAGAATAAGGATGTGACTCTGAGGAAAAGAAGAAAACCAAAGGGAAAGAGGCACACAAGTGTTCACTGCGCAACCATCATCACGCAGGTGCGAGTCGCGCAGGGCTGGAGTGCGCTGGATGGAGTGCGCTGGCTATAGGTATGTAGGTGGGAAGCCTGGCCTATAAATATGCGGTTATTTTCCGTGCATAGCATCTGACTTCCGAATTTTTGAGCTATAGTCACACAGGTCCCCTTCGCCACGCAAGTTGCTCGTTTTTGGTTGTTTCTTCGTTGTCACGCAGTTTTCAAGGTAACAGGACTTGCGCAGAGATACTTGTGCGCCTAAAACTTGTGTGGCATATTAACACTAGTGTGTCACATCTATACTTGCACGCCATGTTTAGACTTGCGTTCCTTAATGCATTTTCCATTTTTCTGAATTTCCTTCAAAAAATTTATGAAAAAATAACTTACTTAAGAGTTAATTTATTCAACTTTTTTGCAGAATCAGTGGTTCTTAGAACCGGAATAGCTGATGAACTGCCTAGAAAGCAGATTGATGACATGATGAACATCATTGGCCACGATTATTATACCATCAAAGATAGAACTCTTCCGTATTTATCTAAGTATCTGAAGAAATATCATCGCGACTTCCCCCAAAGCACATATATTCCTTTGTATGGCTATGGTCATCTGCGAGAAGTCACTATTCCAGAAGCAAAGAACTATCTCCCATTATCATGGTTTCAGAATTACATCAACATTGATTTAGAAAATATCTCATGTGGAGGAGGATTAATAAATGCTGGAATAGTGTAGAAGGCCCACAAGATGCATCATAGCCCTTGTATGCTAGATTTCAAACCTCATACGCCTGAGATGCAACCACATTTTCATCTTTCAATCTTCTGAAATACTCAGATGGATCAATCCAGAGGCTGGAAGAAATGTTGGGGCTTCCGTTCCTGGGGGAGGTGTGAATCCAATTTGGATGTGGGCATACTGGGTGCGATAAAACCTGTGCAGAGTTGTTCGAGGATCTGAAAGGAGTGGCGATATACGAAGCTGTTTGGGTTGGGGAAACATATGATTATAGACATGATAACTTCATGCCGGAGATACTCGGCCAATGGAGCCCAGAAACTAATTCTTTCCATCTGACTCATAGAGAAGTAGGCATCATTCTATGGGATGTCCACAAGATCTCATGGGCTCCAATTTTGGGCAACATGTATGATGAATTCATTCCTCCCAAGGTGACATGAAATGATTCCGAGAAGACTCCTTCTTTAGCTCAGGAATTATTTAAAATATTTCATAGGATCAAGAGTTCATAGAACTCATCAACTCATTATAGAAAGGATATTTATCCGAAGTAGTGGATGAATATATTTCTTATTGAGAAGAAAGATAAGGAGCCAAAGGAAAAGGATTTGAAGGATAAAGGATCTAAGAAAAAGAAATCCAAGGATAAGAGGCCCACCTGTCCTACCACCTACCCAAAACCTGAGAAGAGGGGTGTTCCTGGAACATTTTTTCCAACTTTAGAAGCAGGATAGATTGAAAAAATGGGGATATGAGATGAATCAAAGGATCCCGAAGAAGACTCATTTGGCGGGCTTCTTGGATTTGTGGATCAGCATTTATCTCTTGCCAGTCAGGGATTCGAAGGGAGGCGTCAGGCCAATGACCTTCGTTATTGCGGCAAAGTTGGCTAAGGGAAAAATTGTTGGGTTGGCTACCCCCATTTTAGAAAAGATTCAGAAGAGTTTACTTCATGTCTTCCTGGGTAAATCTCCTTTAAGAATAGTTGGACCATTCCATGTTTTATTAGGATGGATCACCGCTCACTTCAGGACTTATAATATACAGAATGGGTTACAAATTCATGAAAGTTCTTTCAGGCCGTCAGTGCAAGCATTCTCTAGAGTTTCTCCATTAGATCTTAATGCATATGACATGAAAGTGAGGCTGAGCATGTTTATGTAATTGAACTTCTTTACTTATGGAAACCCACCAACCAGACGGCTTGTTGATGATGGAACATCCCATTTGGATTTGAGGGCATATAGGCTAGCATGGAGAGATGGCGTGCTAGTTGCCAGGATTGACGGAGAAATTATATGCGAGGCCTATGCTCCATCTAGATTTGCACGTCAATTCTAATGTCTGCAACAGATTGTTGTATCTCCTCCAGTACATGTCAGGTTAGAGCAACATATGATGGTTACTCGGCAACTGTGGCTGTTGACGCCAAGGGATAAGACTGGGGTGGTATTTGATCTACCAGTTGAAAAAGCGGCAGAGAACATGACTACATATTATTCCGAGCACTGGATAGCATCATACCCCAAAGGGGTACTAAATCACCCAGTTTATCAGGAGGGGAAAAGGAAGAGGACTGTAGAGAAATAAACCATTCCTCATGAAAGTGATGCTTCCCCACCTGAAGCTGATTTTCCAGATTCCTCCTCTAGGACTGATTCATCAGATTCCCATGATGGGGATGATGAGGCACAACAATTGGAAAATCGGCCTCATGCCCGATATAATCCTCTGGTTTGAATCAAAAGACCCACTCCATCAACTCTTGGTGAGTTACATCATTCTGGAAATTTAATCACTACTACTTTATAAAGCAATAAGTATTATTTTCTTATTCTATATCTGTAGCTGCAGGAGCTGGGAAGAAACTGAAATCAATGATTGTAGGGCCTTCCTCACAGCCTTCATATCTAAGACTAGAGGTTGTCCAAACATGATAGGCTTTATACTATGGTACTGAGACCGCCTGGCTGGATTTGTGTGAGGGCCTACAACTTCCTGGAATAAGAAATATTCTGGCTTCTACAGATATCCAATACGAGGATAACCCCAATGAAGTGCGGGCTTACATTAGAGAGATGGAAATGCTCATATACACCAATGATGAGTTTGTTCCTGTCACGAGGAGGGTGAAGGAAATGATTGATCGTGGCGCCGCTGAGGGGACTGATGAGGAGTGGCATGATTATGTGGATCCTGAAGATGTAAGTTTTCTTCTTTCCTTATTTTCTTTTCAACATGAATCCAGTCAAAGATTTATTATTTAACGAAGTTATTTTCTTCATCTTGCATCTTCCAAAGAAAGGAACTACTGAGGTTCCTTATCCACAATAAAGCCCTGGTGGTACCACCACAGGGGATATTGATTAATCTCCTCACGAACCGGGCGAGTTATCTCCAGGCTAGCATGCCATGGATGAGGAGCTGGAAATGGATTTTCATTCTCCAATATATGTGCCAATAAGGGAGACTATCGATACTCCCAAAAAACCAAAGAATCAAAGTCAATGAAGGAGGAAGTCTACAGCTAAACGCTTCATTAGAAGTGGTAAGTCCTTCGGGTAATCATGAGTCTATATCCATGAACAGATTACTCATATTTTTGGGGATTGCATGGGATTCATCAATTTTCCCCTGAGGGAAAGGACTGATCCTACTTCAAGGACCATTGAGGGTGATGTGGAACAAATGCAATTTCATGCTAACTTTGCTGCTCCTGGACAAGAGCCAGCATCTGTTCCCAGTATCCATACTGCTTCTGTTGCAAGAAGGGAAGAACCTGTTTCCGGTAAGTTAAAAATAATTCATAAAAATTTTGAATTAAACATCGACTGACTTCCATTCTGTGATACTTCATGTTCAACTCATACATTAGAGCTTCTGGTGGCTGTTTCAACTGATGTCGTGATTTTATCCGAAGTTGTTGTCCAGGGTTAGGAGTCGTATGACATAAGTCGCCAAGAAGACACATCCAATGCTCCATATAAGGCCCCGGCCTTAAACATTACTTAACATTGAATTAAATGAATAATTCCCATTGAGGATCTTTTCAGGTTTATATTTTTAGAGAATTGGATCTTAACTATTACATCTCAAAAGATTAAAAAGTAGACATTTATACTAAGTTTCCATAAAATAAAAACACTTAAAAAGAAACATGTCTAGTTCCATATTTTATATAGCATGACTTTCCCTTGATCCCATACTTCACACTATTCCACATTAAGTCTTATGAAAAACATTTCAAAAAAACTTGGGGTGAGCATAAAAAGCTCAGTAAGGGAAACACAAAGAATGAAAACTATTGGTTTTTCAAAACAACAAGTAAACCATGTATACTTTATAAAAGTAACACTTTTCACCTTTATGAAGTAGTAAAAACTCTTCACTGAATAAAATATCAATACATACCCTTTTGTAACCAAAAGATTACCATACAACCCATATAAAGAACACATAACATATAAAGGTAACTTGAGACATAAACATACATAAATGGAATAACCATACGGTCGACTTCCACACATATCACATAATGGAATAGTCATACGGACGACTTCCATACCCAATGCATTGGAGGTTATAATGTAACCACCCATCCTGGTATTCATGGCACCATCCGTCATATGGTTTATCATGTAACCACCCATCAATTGTCCAAGTACCATTATAAAATCATAAGAAATAAAACAAATATAATGGAAAGAAAAAATTTCCACACTTTGATCACAATATATCACTTAAATATATTGAAATAATAAATACATTATAAAAAAACCCTTTTCAATACCAAAATACATAAAAATTATATGGTATTTATTTCAAAAAAAAACATTACGGCTTGTTGAGGAAGCCAAAGACCAAATAATACTCACGGCGCGGAAAAGGTCGTTGTCACCGCGTACCTTAAAAGAAACATTCCTTTTTGTCATTTTGTAAAACACTTCATAGAAAAAGATTCCTTTTGTATAAAAGTAAAATTCAAATGGGATTATACATCGTATAAAAGAAAGTTGTGTATAAAACTAAATATGCCTTAATGAAAGGAGATTGAGATGAAGTCCCTTACCTCGTGTCTGACTTGACCCGTTCCTTCTTTAATCTCATGAATAATAAACTAAAGTTAATTTCTACTTTCTTAAGAACCTTTTTTAAGTTTATTATTCCTTTTATATCACTTATTACCATGTTATAATCATTATGTAATCATTTAAGTTAATAACGTTCATTTTGTCGATTTTTGGTACTTGAGTCAAAAATGGACTTCTTAAAATTACTTGTTGTTCACGTAGTAAAAAGTTCATTATATCCAGAATGATATTAATGATTTGGGTATCATATATATCATATATATCCATCATGTACATGTATTTATAATATTACATAACATTTGGATGTACGAAATGAAATGCACCGTTCATGGAGACGGTAAGCCATACGTACGCATGAACGCTACTTTCATTTCTATTTCTTATTTTAATGGAATTAAAACATAATGATACATAGATATATTATAATTCTAGTATAATATCATATACAATATCATTAAATCTATCCTTTACACATCCCGTATAGGGCATTAACGAGTCACATCACTTTGAGGGGGCGGTAGTCCGCACTTCCTCAAATGAGATTATCGTATTCACCCACTATGGAAACCATAATGGTTTGATATATTTGGGAAGTACAGAAGCATAAAGAAATAATAAACATAATATATATCATATATACATATAGTTCCATCATAATGGCCACCATGAGAGGCGGTATGATGTAATTGAACAATCATCGTTTCGTGAGGCATTAGTTTTCCATCCACAGAAACATTATGTTTTTCATCCATTAGATGGAGGTGTGTGTAAGTGTAGTTTGAATCCTTATAATAACAACATCCTAGTATATTGAGGATACTGGTGTTGTTATAAAATAAATGAAATAAAAAAGAGTTTAGGGGTTGGAGAATCAAAATAAAAGAAAACAATTTAAGAGAAACAGTTACCTTTAATTTAGGAAACTTCCTTTGGTTTATACCAGAAGGACTTCTTAAGTGCCTTCTGCCTAAAGTAAGGTTTCTAGAATGAGGAGAGGTATGTAGGGAGCTTAATTGGGCAGAGTTTGGACGATCCAAATGGCTTTAGGGGTGTGAGGAAATGCATATAAGTGGTCTCTTTTTATAAGGGAGAGGAGGGGCTCTTTAGGAAAGAGTGAAAATATTATTTTATAATATAATGATATTCAGTTTCTAATGGTCCAAAAACATTATGGTCAAAGATAAGATGACTCATAACTGAAATAAAATAATCCAATAAGAGTTGGACATGTTTTGGATAATATTTTAATCATTATAATCTTATTTAATTAAATCTTCTATTAATGAGGTAAAAATTGCATCATTATTATGTCATAAATAATTTAATTTATTTGATGTCTAATTTTTTTCAAAAAATACCATCATGTAGTAAATTGTTTTATATTTCCAATGAATATTTATATTCGATCATATAATTTATATAACCCCTTCTAAAAATTAATTTACTGAAAGATATTTTCTTTTGTCATTTTTGTCTTTTCTTTAAGTTAATTATTCTAAATTGTCATTATCACACCCAAGTGGCTTAAAGGGGTCCCAAAATCGACCCAAAGATTCCAATGGTCGTAAATGACTCAACCAATAATATTTGGACAAGTTTTAAGGTAATTTGGAATGATTATAATATTCTTTTAACCTTGAATTACCTTATTTACCTTGAACCGCGGTAAATAAAAGTCAAAAGTTACTATTCACCAAAAATTATTTTCATCCTATTGAACCAAATTTTACTTCTTGATAACAACCATGTATGTTACATTTTTTAAATTCAATTCACAGAAGTGGTAAAATTCCTTTTAAATGAAAAAGTCAGTTTTTTTTACTACCACTAAGTGGTGTCACTATTCATCAAAAATTGATGTTTTTCAGAAAAATACAAAAAATTCAGCCTAAGATATATTTGATATTCCGAATTCAAAAATGATGTCTATTTTTCCAAATTCAAAACATAGAAGTGGCATTAATTAATTTATAAATTAATTCCTGCTGTTAAAACAAATAGCGTGTTTTTAAGAAACAATAACTATCAAAAGATTGGTACTTGTTTATGTCTAATTTCAAAGTGAAATTAAATCCAATGACCAAAATTGGATTAAATAG
Source organism: Viscum album (assembly GCA_963277665.1). Taxonomy (NCBI): domain Eukaryota; kingdom Viridiplantae; phylum Streptophyta; class Magnoliopsida; order Santalales; family Viscaceae; genus Viscum; species Viscum album. The sequence continues at coordinate 878,866,733 of OY728136.1, forward strand.
TAAAAAGATGTTTTAATTACACTTTAAAACAAATTAAAAAGATAATCTAACCATATAAATAAATTAGATTAAAAATCACTTTTGAATTAAAATACAATATTTTCACTATTCATTAAAAAATAAACTTTATCAGAAATATACCAAAAATTTACCCAAAGTAAAATTTGATGTCCCCATTCTAATGAGGGATTTTATTTGATCAATTATAATGTATTAAAGTAACCAAATCTATATTTAATGAGGGTTCTCCATTAAAAGGTGATAAATCGGCATTTTAATGAAAATTATGCTTAAAATTAGATCCAATCACTTTTTAAGCCTCTAACTTTTATTTGATAAATGTAAATATATTTAACAAACATGTATAATCATATTGTAGTTAGTTTTGTTCATTCCCTCCAATACAACGGCTAGGAGTTAAATATCGTTTAAAATAATATTATTATATTATTAGTGTGCAACGTAAGATTCCAAAGAAACCCATTGTTGTGTATCGGGTACGCTATCGAACATAGAAACCCTTTTAAACTAAAATTAATATTTAATTCATAAATATTAATAAATATAAAAATCCCCTATTCTTCATTTACCAGGGATGTTACATCCTTCCCCCTTTTGGAAATTGCGTCCTCACAATTTTATTCACTTATCAAAATATGTGGGGGTATTTATCCCTCATAGAATTTTCAGATTCCCATGTTTCCTCTTCAACCATATGGTTTTTCCACAAAACCTTTACATAGATAATTACTTTATTTCACAACACTTGCTCTCTTCGGTCGAGAATCGGGACTCGTTGTTCTTCATATGAGAGATTCTCTTCCAACCGAACTACCTCTGGGCTCAAAACATGAGATGGAGTTGGCATATACTTTCTCAACATTGAAACATGAAAAAAATTGTGTACCTGAGATATACTTGGAGGTAAAGCCACTCGGTATGAAACTGATCCAACTTTCTCCAGAATTTCATATGGTCCAATAAACCTTGGACTCAACTTTCCTTTCTTACCAAATCGCATCACACTTTTCCATGGCGAAACTTTGAGAAAAACATGATCACCTACCTCGAAAGATAAATCCTTCCTCCGGTTATCCGCATAACTCTTTTGCTTGCTCTGAGCTGTTCTCATGTGTTTCTGAATCAGCTGAACTTTTTCTGCCATCTCTTCTACCAATTCGGGTCCCATCAACTTCCTTTCACCCACTTCATCCCAAAAATCCGGTGTTCGAAACTGCTTCCCCTATAATGCCTCAAATGGTGCCATCTGTATACTAGAAAGAAAATTGTTATTATAAGAAAACTCAACCAATGAAAGATGTTGGTCCCAACTTCCCTGATAATTCATCGAACAAGCACGTAGCATATCTTCCAAGGTCTGAATTGTTCGTTCTGACTGCCTATCTGATTGTAGTTGAAAAGTTGTACTAAAATTTAATTTAGTACCCAATGACTCTTGAAGGCCTTTCCAAAAGTTAGAAGTAAATATGGGATCATGATCAAATACAATGGATAGAGGAACTCCATGTAACCTAACTATCTCTTTAAGATACAAATAAGAAAGTTGATCTAGGGAAATGTTATCTCGTATGGTAGGGAAATGAGCAGATTTAGTCAAGCGATCAACAATAACCCAGATTGCATTTTTACCTCGAGGTGTCTTTGGCAATCCCACAACGAAGTCCATGGATATATTCTCCCATTTCCACTCTGGTATTGGTAAAGGCTACAGCATCCCTTTCGGTAATTGCCACTCATCTATAACCTACTGAAAAGTCATACACTTCACTGTAAAATCAGCAATATATCCTTTCATTCCATCCCACCAGTAATACTCCCACAGATCTATGTACATCTTAGTACTGTCAGGATAAACTGAAAACAGAGAACTATGAGCTTCACATAACAACTCTCTCTTCAACTATGAATCACAAGGCACACACAATCTCTTCCCAAATCTCAAAACTCAATCATTATCAATGTTGAATTCAGGAAACATACCCTTCTGAACCAGCTCTACCTTTTTCCGCAACTCACTGTCATGCTTCTGTGCTTGCTTGATTCTGTCTGATGGAGAATATTTCATTGATACCTGAAACAAAACAGAAGGACTTCCTACACAAAAAACATCCATGCCAAAGTTCATCAAATCAAAATCCAAAGGATCTCGTTCCAAACTTAGAATCGTTAATGAAGCATTACTTTTTCAACTCAAAGCATCAGCCACTTTATTTTCCTTTCCCGGATGGTAATGAATTGTACAATCATAATCTTTTATTAATTCCAGCCATCTCATCTGTCTCATGTTCAATTCATTATGAGTGAATATATACTTTAAACTTTTGTGATTAGTATATATTTCACACTTTACTCCATACGAATGATGCCTCCAAATTTTTAGAGTAAAAAAAACAGCAGCTAATTCCAAATCATTTGTAGGGTAATTTACCTCATGAGTTTTCAACTGACGTGAAGCATATGCAATTACCTGATCATTATGCATAAGGAAACATCCAAGTCCTTTCAATGAAGCATCACTGTAGATAAAAAACTCACCATTCCTGGAGGGAAGTGCGAAAACTGGAGCATTCACCAATCTTCTTTTCAACTCTTGAAAACAATCATCACATTCTTTTGTCCAGATAAACTTAACACCCATCCGAGTTAGCTTAGTCATTGGACTAGATAACTGTGAAAAATTTTCAACAAAAATTCAGTAGTAACCTGACAAACCAAGAAAACTACGGATCTAAGTTACATTTTCGGGTCTTGGCCATTCTTCAACAACTTTTGTTTTAGCAGGATCAACAGTTATGCCATCTTTTGAAACAATGCGACCCAGGAAAGAAATTTGTTGTAACCAAAACTCACACTTGCTAAATTTTCCATACAGATTCTTTTCATTTAAGGTTTGTAGAATAAACCTTAAATGACTTTCATGCTCCTCTTTACTTTTAGAAAACACCAAAATATCATTAATAAACACAACCAACATTTTTTACCTGAGTCAACTGAGCCATCACTGCAACAAAATGTTTAGTTCTGATTCTGACCATCTCAGGATACTGATTTGGAAGGTCATTTCCCACAGTATTCCTTCCCAAAAAATATTCTATGTTTCCTCTACGAAAACCCATTCTTAACATTGAAATACCTTAGGTGAAGCAACATGGTAATCTGTAAATTCTATATCATTTCAATCATATCATAAATTAATTTATAATTTAACAATTTTTTAACTCCTATCGTTATCTAAACCGACCTCTGATACCAACTATAAGGCCCCAGCCTTAAACATTACTTAACATTGAATTAAATGAATAATTCCCATTGAGGATCTTTTCAGGTTCATAGTTTTAGAGAATTAGATCAGAACTATTACATCTCAAAAGAATACAAAGTAAACACTTCTACGAAGTTTCCATAAAGTAAAAACTCTTAAAAAGAAACATGTCTTGTTCCATGTTTTATATAGCATGACTTTCCCTTGATCCCATCCTTGACACTATTCCACATTAAGTCCTGAGAAAAACATTTCAAAAAAACATGTGGTGAGAATAAAAAGCTCAGTAAGGGAAACACAAAGAATGAAAATTGTTAGTTTTTCAAAACAACAAGTAAACCATGTATACTTTATCAAAGTAAAACTTTTCGCCTTTATGAAGTAGTAAAAACTCTTCACTGAATAAAAGATCAATACTTAACCTTTTGTAACCAAAATATTACCATAAAACCCATATAAATAACACATAACATATAAAGGTAACTTGGGACATTAGGATACTAAAATGGAATAACCATACGGTCGACTTACACACAAATCACTTAATGGAATAGCCATATGGCTGACTTCCATATCCAATGCTTTGGAGGTTATAATTTAACCACCCGTCCTGGTATTCACGGCACCACCTGTCATATGGTTTATCACGTAACCACGTGTCAAATTTCCAAGTACCATTATAAAATCATAAGACATAAAACAAATATAATGGAAAGAAAACATTTCCACACTATGATCAAAATATATCACTTAAATATATTGAAATAACAAATCCATTATAAAAAACCCTTTTCAATACCAAAAAACATAAAACAGTATATGGTATTAATTTTAAAAAAACATTACGTATTGTTGAGAATCCAAAGACCAAATAATACTCGCGGCGGCGGAAAAGGTCGTTCTCACCGCGTACGTTAAAAGAAACATTCCTTTTTGTCATTTTGTAAAACGCTTCATAGAAAAAGATTCCTTTTGTATAAAAGTAAAAGTCTAAGGGGTTTATACACCGTATAAAATAAAGGTGTGTATAAAACGAAATATCCCTCAATGGAAGGAGATTGAGACGAAGTCCCTTACCTCGTGTCTGACTTGACCCGTTCCTTTTTTAATCTCCTGAATAATAAACTAGAGTTAATTTATACTTTCTTAAGAACCTTTTTTATGTTTATTATTCCTTTTATATCACCTATTACCATGTTATAATCATTATGTAATCATTTAAGTTAATATCGTTTATTTTGTCGATATTTGGTACTGGAGTCAAAAATGGACTTCTTATAATTACATTTTGTTCACGTGGTAAAAGGTTCATTATATACAGAATGATATTCATGATTTGGGTAGCATATATATCATATATATCCATCATGGACATGTATTTATAATAGTACATAACATTTGGAGGTACGAAATGAAATGCACCGTTCATGGAGACGGTAAGCCGAACGTACGTATGAACACTGGTTTCATTTATATTTCCTATTTTAATGGAATTAAAACATAATGATACATAGGTATATTATAATTCAAGTATAATATCGTATAAAATATCATTAACTCTATACTTTATACTTCCCTCATAGGGCATTAACGAGTCACATCATTTTGAGGGGGCGGTAGTCCGCACTTCCTCAAATGAAATTATCGTATTTACCCACCATGGAAACCATAAAGGTTTGATATAATTGGGAAGTAAAGAAGAATAAATAAATAATAAAAATAATATATATCATATATAAATATAGTTCCATCATAATGGACACCATGAGAGGTGGTAACATGTAATTGAACAATCATCATTTCGTGAGGCATTAGTTTTCCAACCACAGAAACATTATGTTCTTCTCCATTAGATGGATGTGTGTGTAAGTATAGTTCGAATCCTTATAATAACAACATCTTAGTATATTGAGGATACTGTTGTTGTTACAAAAGAAAAGAAATAAAAAGATTTTAGGGGTTGGAGAAGAAAAATAAAAGAAAACAATTTAAGAAAAACTGTTACCTTTAATATAGGTAACTTCCTTTGGTTTAAAAAAAATGGACTTCTTATGTTCCTTCTGCCTAAAGTAAGGCTTATAGAAGTAGGAGAGGGATGTAGGGAGATTAATTGGGTAGATTTTGGACGATCCAAATGGCTTGAGAGGTGTGAGAAATTTCATAGAACTGGTCTCTTTTTATAAGGGAGAGGTGGGGCTCTTTAGGAAAGAGTGAAAATATTATTTTATAATATAATGATATTCGGTTTCTAATTGTCCAAGAATCATTATGGTCGAAGATAATATGAATAATAACCGAAATAAAATCATCCAATCATAATTGGAAATGTTTTGGATAATATATTAATCATTATAATCTTATTTAATTAAATTATCTATTAATGAGGTAAATACTGCATCATTATTGTGTCATAAATAATTTAATTTATTTGATGTCTAAAAATTATAAAAAAAATATGATGATGTAGTAAATCCTTTTAGATTCCTTATTAATATTTATAGTTGAACAGATAATTTATATAACCCCTTTTAAAAATTAATTTACTAAAAGATATTTTCATTTGTCATTTTTGTCTTTTCTTTAAGTTAATTATTCTAAATTGTCATTATCACACCCAAGTGGCTTAAAGGGGTCCCAAAATCGACCCAAATATGATAATGGTCGAAAATGACTCTACCAATAATATTTGGACAAGTGTTAAGGTAATTTTGAATGATTATAATATTTTTTTAACCTTGAATTACCCAATTTACCTTTAACCGCGGTAAATAAAAGTCAAAAGTTACTATTCACCAAAAATTATTTTCATCTTATTGAACCACATTTTACTTCTTGATAACAACCATGTATGTCGGATTTTTGAAATTCAATTCACAGAAGTGGTAAAATTCCATTTAAATGAAAAAGTCAGTTTTTTAACTACCACTAAGTGGTGTCACTATTCATCAAAAAATGAAGTTTTTCAGAAAAATACCAAAAATTTAGACTAAGCTATATTTGATATTCTGAATGAAAAAATGATGTCTAATTTTCCAAATTCAAAACATAGAAGTTTCATTAATTAATTTAAAAATTAATTCCCGCTGTTAAAACAAATAGCGTGTTTTTAAGAAACAATAACTATCAAAAGATTGATACTTGTTTATGTCTAATTTCAAAGTGAAATTAAATCCAATGACCAAAATTGGATTAAATAGTAAAAATATATTTTAATTCCACTTTAAAACCAATTAAAAATATAATCTAACCATATAAATAAATTAGATTAAAAAGCACTTTTGAATTAAAATACAATATTTTTTCACTATTCATTAAAAATGAACTTTATCAGAGAAATACCAAAAATTTACCCAAAGTAAAATTTGATGTCCCCATTATAAAGTAGGATTTTATTTGGTCAACTTGAATGTATTCAAGTAACCAAAACTGTATTTAAAGAGGGTTCGCCATTAAAAGGTGATAAATCGGCATTTTAATGAAAATTATGCTTAAAATTAGATTCATTCAATTTTTAAGCCTCTAAAATTTATTTGATAAATGTAAATATATTTAACAAACATGTATAATCATATTTTAGATACTTTTGTTAATTCCCTCCAATTCAATGGCTAGGAGTTAAATACATTTTAAAATAATAATATATAATTATTAGTGTGCAACGTAAGATTCCAAAGAAACTCGTTGTTGCGTATCGGGTACGCTATCGAACATAGCAGCCCTTTTAAGCTAAAATTAATATTTAATTCAAAAATATTTACAAATATAAAAATATCTTATTCTTCATCAATCAGGGATGTTACACTCCCACTGGTGAGACACACCAGGATTCTGAAATATCATTGGATGAAATGATGAATCGTGGCATGTCTTTCGATGAATTTTGTGATTATGCTAAGTTATCAGGTGATTTAGAAGACCTTGGGCCTGAGTGTTATCCTTTGTCCAGTAAATTTTCTTATAATTTACACTTCTAATCATGACTGGAATTAATATGCAGTTCCATCCATAGAAGCTGCTGAACTGCCAATTCCGGAAGAGGGTGTAGACATTGATGTCAACCCTACCATTGCAGAAACATTAGATCACGTAGAGCTAAACCCATTAAACCCTCCTAAGACCCATCTTGAAGATCATGTTGAGACTGGGAAAGATGGGGAGGAGTCTTCTTAGGTTTCCGATCTACCATTGGGTAAGGGATAACAGTATTTGTGATTGTACTTAATTTGCAAGACAATCGATTCTTTTGTTATCCTTTGAAACTAACCAAAGCTTTTAATTAATTATGTAGGGCCATCAACTACAGTGGCTAGATCTAGAGGTGAGGCCTCAGCCTCTGCCCCAATTGGAATTGAAAACGAAGAATCACGGGTCATGGGGGAAGGAGCAGAACTTGGCACTTCTTTAAGGGCATTAATCCCAGATTACATACCCCCCTATGATGATGATGTTGAATCAGACACAGAGGTGCTTAAGGCGCTTAGCTTTTCACGACACAAGGCACGGAACAACATATGGAAAATCATATCTGAGGTGCCTTTAGAAGAGCTATCATTGAAGATCCCTCGATTGTCGTCCCAATTCTTCATGCTAGGACTTGGCTGTTTTGGATACCAAGAGATCCATACCGTGATGAAACATGTCATCTTCAGAAGGGAGAAGGATAAAAAGTGTCACGAAGATCTGAACAGGTTGAAACTGTTAGTCAACATTGGAGAATTTGAGGCTGCAGTATCCCGACATGAGGCTGACTATGCTGCCATGATAAAGGGGCTGAAGCATAAGATCAAAGAAAAATTCATCCAGAAGATTCACCTTCGTCAACAGTTAGATGTTGTTACTGGGGAACATGACCAACTCAATAATTCACTGGAGGAAGTTCAAACGGATGGTATGAAGACCATTAAGAATGCCAAGAAATCACTACATCAAGCTGAAAAGAGTGAAGTTGGTCGAGTTCATGATCTTCACAAAGCTTCCGATAAAGCTCGGGATGTTGTACATCAAGTGAAGACTTATGTCGACAACATTGTGTAATTTCTTGAAAAAGAGAAGAGACTCCAATATGTGGATGTCCTTCTAATTATTGTGCATCAAATGGAAAGAATGCTTTCATTTTCAATCACTTGTGCATGTATTTTCCTGCTACCTACTTTAAATATTACCTAAGCCAATGGGCCTAGTGAGCATAGTTTTATTTTTACTAGGATTAATATAAATAACCTTAAAAACTTTGAATCGTTTAATTTCTCAATATTACCTAAATCATACAAAATGTATGTTTTGTGAGCTAAAACTTGAATTTTACTCAGAGTTCCTTTGTATTTTTTGGGCAGTTTAAAGTCATGCACATTGGATATAAAGAGGATAATGTTTAAGGTTGAAATAGATTTGACCGAATGAATTAGAATCGACTCAATTCATTGACAATTTATCTGAAAAAAATATTACCATACTTAAGTACGAGGGAAAATATGTAAACTATAACTTAAGAAAATTTTGATCTGAGGAATGATATGAAAATGAGCTAAAAGGCATTAGAAGAAGTAGTTTCCAAGAATGAAGTTACCATTATTTAACAAACCTGTTAGGGGGTTGAATTATGCAGGGCCACCTAAGGGCACTGTCTGCATAGTCAAATAAATAGCATCTTTTGGCTAAAAAGTCTTATGTGTAGACTGTTTATGCCAGGCCGCCTAAGGGCACGTGATGCATAGTCAGGAAAAATAACTCTCAAAAAATTACTTTACTAGTGCTAAAAATCCAGTGAAAGTTTATGAAGATTCAAATTTATCAAAGTATAGGGTTTTCTATTTGGAATGAGGTACTTGAATATGGAGAAGATATTTCCAAACCAGATTATCGAAGAACTAGATGAATATCACTCCTACGAAGGTCTGACCCAAACATAGGGAAGGAGAATATAAACCATAGACTTGAATACTTTCAGATCATAAAAAGTATATGGTACAAGTATGTTAAGGATGTCTATTTTTTCGGATCCCTACATATTGTCATTAAGAAAAATAATGTCAAAAGAAGCTTTCTTCCCAAGAATGATGTTACCAGTATTTAACAAACCTGATAGGGGGTTGAATTATATAGGGCCACCTAAGGGCATTGGATGCATAGTTAAATAATAGTATCTTTTGGCTGACAGGTCCATTATGTAGACTGTTTATGCAAGGCCGCCTAAGGGAACGTGCTGCATAGTCAAGCAAAAGAACTCTCAGAAATTTGACATTTTTGTAACTAGAAGTCAAGAAAAGTGTTACGAAGATATGAAAAAATTTAATGTTTGGATTATGACACATAAATATGTGTTTTGTCCAATGTATGCAGAGATACATAGATCAATTCTAACCATAATCATGTTGGTGTTGGGTCCTAAATAAAAATGTTGGACTTCACTACGTATCCCATAAAGATGGGAATCAAGCCATACATAGATTTTGACCTACAGTTTAATGTCGTGTGGGAAATGGGATTGGAGATCTTAGTTTAGGTTTATAGAGCTTGGACCATTATAATAAATACACAATGTTTGTTTTCATGGGGCCTTTTCAGCCAGAGCACTGAAAAAGGAATTTGGGGTTAGGCCCAAAAGACTTGGTGCTGGATTTGAGGGACACTCGAGCGTTCCTACGAATCCCATAAGGATGAGAATCAAGACCACATAGTTCTAGAACTACCCTCTTTACATATTAGGTTTGTACATGTGAAGGGTGAAAGGGGACTTTAAAGCAATGATGGTTTAACCCAAGATAAAAGGTTCATGTATTGCTGTGTATGCATGTAATCTTCGAAATGAATCATGATTGAAAATCAATGTAAATAATTATTCCCTCTCAGGTGAGGGTTTCAATGAATATTTTAGTTTATTGTCACACTGGAAAAAATTGTTTTATAGTTTAACGTCGTATAGCAAGGATGAACGTGAACCAATGAAAGGTATTGATTCTAGGGGCGGTTTCACGAATCAACATCATATGAGATGGAGGTGAACCGATGTGAAGAGATTGATTTTGGGCTTAAACCTTGGGAGGTTTCCTACGTACACAGCCTTGAAGTCAAGGATCAAAGTACGCGTAGTTCAATTAAAGAATTAATTAATGATCAAGTAGTTCTTGGGGAAAACGACCTAAAAAATGTATTTGTTGGGACTTACACATGGTTAGTACCCTAGAGAGAGTGTTATGGTTGACGTTTTCTCTAAGATCATGTGAGTCATACTGGGTGGGAGAAACAAGAGGTAACTACCAACTTAATAATGCATATTTTAATGTCATGTAGGACATATAAAGGGACTATGTAGTTTAAAGTGTTGTAGTTAGGACTATTGGTGCTGCACAGTTTAGTGTCATGTAACAGAGACAAATTACAGTTTAATGTAATGTAAGATGTATCAAAGACTTTCTGTACAGTTTAGCATCATGTATTTAGGACGATGGGGACAATATAGTTTAACATAATGTTGGATGAAAGGGGGACTGTGCAGTTTAATGTCATGCAGTGAGGACAAAAGAGTACACCATTTAACGTTTTGTTGGACGTATTAAGGACTTTTTCATAGTTTAATGTCATGTTGGACGAAAAAAAGATGATACAATTTTGCGTCATGTTGGACGTATGTGAAAATAGTTTAAAGTTATATGCATGGACCGTGGATGATGAAGTTTAACATCATGCTGGATGTAAGGGACATTTGTACAGTTTAGCGTCATATAATTAGGACGTCACAGTTTAACATCATGTGAGACGAAAGGAAAATAAAGAGTTTAAGGTCATATGTATGGACCATTGCTGTATAGTTTAACATCATATAGCATGGACAGTGAAGGGGACACAGTTTAATGTCATGTTGAACGTATGTGAAAACAGTTTAAGGTCGTATGCATGGATCATGGATGATGCAATTTAACATCTTGTTGGATGTAAGGGACTTGAAAATAGTTTAGGGTCATATGAATGGACCGTTTGTTATGCAGTTTAACGTCATGCTAGAAGATGGTGTAGTTTAAGGTCATACCTGACCAATGATGATATATTTTGGGTTTATAAAAAATACTTCTTCAAAAATCTGGCATTGGTTAGAGTAGTGATGAGTTCTCCATCCATCGAGATTAATGAATGAGCTCCATTGGAGTAGACCCTATGTATTGAGTAAGGTCCTTCCTATTTTGGCTCAATCATGGGAGGTTTATTTCCTGGTATCATTGGTGTTCTGAGAACTAATACCAATTCTCCCTGAGTGAATGAACGAAGAAGAACTTTTTTGTTGAAAGCTTGTGCTATTATATTCTGATAGTCTTCCAAATTGTGCAATGTGCACAATCATTTCTCATCTAACCGTTAAAATTCATTCAATCGCTTTTGATATTGTTCATCTGTAGATGACTGATCACAAATATCTACTCTGAGTGAGGGTAGTTAAACTTCAATGGGAAACACGGCTTTCGTTCCATATATCAGTGAATATGGAGTTGACCGCGTTTCAGTGCGGGTGGTAGTCCGATAAGTCCATAAAGCATGAAAAAGTTTATCAATCCATGATCTCTTATCTTTATCCACCATCTTTTGCAGTATATTTGAAAGCGTCTTATTGAAGGATTCTATCTAGAAATAGGCCGCTGCATGATACCGAGATAAATGTTTGGATTTGATGTTGTATTCTTGATACAACTTCTTCACCTCGGATTAACAGAAGTTGGTGCCATTGTTCGTCATAATGGTATGAGGGACACCAAATCTAGTAATGATGGTAGACTTGAGGAAGATAACAATGCATTTAGAACTGACTTCTTTAAGAGGTATTTCCTCTTCCCATTTGGAAAAGAAATTAGTAGCAGTAAGAATATTCTTAAACTACTTGAACGTAGCTGAAGGGTAAGGTACCACCACATCCATTCCCCATGTGGAAAATGGCCATGAGTATTTAGCTGTATGAAGAAACTATAGAGGTTGATGAATGATGTTGGCATGTACTTGGCATGAATTACACTTATTTGTGAAATCAATACAATCTTGTATCATTGAATGCCAAAAATATCCAAGACGTCGAATCTAATCAGAAATTCTATGTCCAGACTGGTGGGCACTACAGATTCCTGCATGCACTTCTTTCATGACAGCCATTGTCTCTTCACCATCAATGCTTTTGAATAGAACTCCATCAAAACCACATTTGTAGAGACTTTTCTCTAGGTGATCTGGGCTATCATAAAGAGTAAAATTGACCACACGTCACTGGATTTGTTCTTTCTCAGCTCTATCAGGTGGAAGTGTTCCATTTTGAAGGTATTCTCTGATAGGTGAAATCCATCCTGTAGTATGACCATACGGTTCAGGAATGGGACTAATTTCATTAATTTACTCTGTTCCGATTCAAACATAAGGTGAAATTGAACAATGGTGGGAAATACTTATGGTTGTCTCATCCTGATTTGGATCTGCCAGAGCTATGGCTATATTAGCCAGTGCATCAGCTTGAGCATTTTGTGATCGCGGGACATAAGAAAATGTCGGTTCCGAAGGGAATTCCGCCATTAACTCTCTGGCGTAATCATACAAAGGGATTAGTTCTTCTTTTATGATGGCATAATCCCCATTGACATGTTTGATTACCACGTCTAAATCACCTTTCACCTTTAAGTTATTCACTTGTTCTTGAAGTGCCAATCCCAAGCTTGCGATTAGAGCTGGGTATTCTGCTTCATTATTGGTACTGCCTTCCCACAATAAGAAGGAATAAGGTAACACTTCCTTTTCTGGAGAAATGAGCACATTTCCTAATCCAACATTGTTGAATTTTGGATTTCCAATTTTCCTCCTTGTTGGACTTCTAGAAGCACCATCAAAATACATTTCCCATGCATGAGGACTTTCTTGAATAGAGAAGACTTCCTCATCAGGGAGTTCAATATCTGATGATGTGTCTTCCACTGAAGGGTGTTCAGCTAGAAAATCAGCTAGATCTTGGCCCTTTATTGCCTTTTGAGACACAAATTGAATGTTGAATTGCTGAAAAATAACTACCCACCTTTCCATACATCCTATAATCATTGGATGACTGAGGATGAATTTGAGTAGGTTATTGCGAGATACCAATTGGACCTCGGGATGTTGTAGGTAGTGTCTCAACTTCTAAAAAGCAAATATTAATTCCAAGAAACACTTCTCAATACTTGAATACCGGGTTTCAGCTTCAATCATCATCCGACAGAGGTAGTAGAGGTTGTTTTCATTCCCATCATCATTTTTTGGAGCAAGAAAGGCACCGAATGATCGCTCTAAAGCTGTCACGTAGAGGATAAGTGGTCTTCCTTCAATAGGTGGCATGAGTACCGGTGGACTCAAGAGGTATTTATTGAGAATATCTAATGCTTCATGACATTCTTCAGTCCACAGGTAAGCGACTCCCTTCTTCATCAATTTGGGGAAGGGTAAACTTTTGCCTGCCAAATTGGCGATGAAACGCTGAATATAGGCTAAGTATCCTTGAATTCCTCTTAATTATTTCAAATTTCGATGATCTTACATACCAAGTATTGACTTTGTCTCTTTAGGATCGACTTAAATACCACGATGGCGTACAACAAAGCCGATAATCTTTCATGCGGTTACCTCAATAGAACATTTTAAGGGGTTCATCTTCATATTATGTTGTCGAAGCTTGATGAATATGTCTTCCAAATCATCCAAGTTATTAGAACATTGTTTGTATTTGACCACCAAATCTTCCACATAGCATTCAAAAAACTTCTCTAAAAAGGGTTTGAAGATACGATGCATGGAACACTGATATGTTGCACCTGCATTCTTTAAGCCAAAGGGCATTACCCGGCAGCAAAACACACCATGAGGGGCTCTGAAGGTTATGGATTCCTCGTCTTCTGGGGACATTCGGATTTGATTATATCCGTAATATCCATCCATGATGGAAAGTGCTTCATAGAAAGTTGTTGCATCAATAAAAAGTTATGTTATCGGAACTAGGAAATCATCCTTAGGACAATGACGATTTAGATCACTGAAATCGATGAAAACTCTAATTTGTAAGTTCTTCTTCTTCAAAGGGACAATATTATCCAACCACATGGGGTATTGAACTTCTCTGATGAAGTTAGCTTTGATAATCTTATCCACTTCAGCTTCAATTATGGATGCATAAGTTGGGTTTGTTTTTCTCGCGGCTTGCTTAAATCCTCGATGTTCTTCTGGTAAACCCAAATGATGAGTAGCAATATCAGGATCGAGATCAGAAATTTCTGTATAGTTCCATAAAAATAAATCTCTATTTTTCTTTATAAAGGAAATATACATCTCTTTCTCTTCAAGAGTCATGGCCGCACTGATTAAAGTGGGACGTGGATATTCTTTTGTACCCATATTTATTTCTCTGAGATCATCCACGGTGGTAGAGATAACCTCTTCAAATGCTGGAGGAGCATCTCTAAGATCTTCCTCTTCTTCTTCATCATGTGTTATTTCTTCTTTTCTACTTGCATAGTAGATGATAAAGTAGAATTTCCATGATCAGAAGAGATGTTAAAATTTGAACATCTTGAAGAAGAAGCTTCCATTTCTGACCTAATTGATGATGAAGGGTCTTCCTTGGGAAATAAAGAGGAGATGATGGATTGAGAATCGACATCATGGTTCACCTCCGATGTTGCTATAACTTCTTTTGTCCTGGTTGGCGAATTATAGATTTTTTGGATTTTAGCAGATGAAACGAAGACATCTCCATTTGAGCTTCCATCACTACTTGGTGTGTTACCAATTTCACCCATGTTGTCTAGTTCGATTGCCGTAATTGATATTATGGATATTTCCATAAGAGTATTTTGATTTGGGTCTATCTTGTCGATTTCACTAATAGGAAACACATAATCTGTACTAACATGTGTAAATGGATTTACTGGGATATTCTCCAAACCATATGGAGCATTAACTTCGGTAATCTCCTCGGTTGTGGATTTATCCTTTCCCTTCATGTGATAAAATTCCGCCTCAGTGTATTGAGACTCACATGACTTGAATGGGGCCTTATCACCATACAATTTCCCAACATGACCATCGAAACAATATCTGAGAAATTGATGGTATGATGAAGGGATAGTCGAATGTTGATGTAGCCAGGGTCTTCCTAGCATGATGTTGAAGACTGAATATTGATCAACAACCATGAAATTTGAATTAGATACAAGATCTCCAAACTGAGTTCTGAGTGAAACCTTGCCCAATTGTTCTTGTACATTTTTATCATATCCCTGTAACATCATGGTATAAGGATATAAATCCTATTCTGTGAAGCCCAATCGACTAAGTGTAAAAATGGGCATGAGGTTGACTCTTGAACCATTGTCAATGAAAGCTCTTCGAACATCTACGCCACTGACATTGACAGATAATTACAATGGTCTTATATGTCCATGCACGACATCATCTTCATATTCATCAATAAAAGATATTACTGCATGGCATTTTACAGTATTATTCTCTATATGATAGACTTCAGCTACATCAATTTTAGTTTCAAACTCTAGAGGACTTGACAAATCCTCTATGAGTGCATCCCGAAGATCTTTTGACAGATTCAAAGAATCCAGAATTGATAACATTGCTGGTACTTGATCCAAGTTTTTCAATACATCATACTTTTGATCCAGAGGTTTGAGTTTCCCAACAGGAACATGTGGTTTAATAGGTGCCTTGGAATTTGATGTTTTGGGAGTTGATGCATTTTCTCTCGAGGTAGGAGTTGGTAATACTTCTGATTTTGGAATATTAGACCGATTAGGTCTATTTATTTGCTGAGAAGAAGAAAGTGGAACCTTCAACCGATCTTCCAGTAAAATTTTACTAGGATTTAGTTTTCTGTTTGTGGAAGAACTTTCTTGTTCTTGTTGAGCTCACTGAAGGGCTCTACCATGATTTTATGCCGCATACACAGTTCTAGAAGGAGTAGAAATGGAATAGTGGCCTCTGAAAGATCCACGTCTTCCCATGTATTCTGAGCCTCTGAAACTTCCTCTAATTCCTCAATTTGATACAGGAAATTCAGGCTCATCGAAATTGAAATTGATATTAGCATATGGATCTGTTAATTGAATCATATTAACAGAACCAAAGATTAACACTTCATCCAATGAAGTATCTTCCTGATTAACCTATTTAGGATGTACCGTTTGGTGGGGCGGTGCCCGTGGCTTCGAAGTGGATGGCATGAAATCTTCCAGAGTCAAAGACAACTTAGGCTTTGACACATACTCATCTTCTTCTGATTCTTTTTCTTCATTTGAATCATGTCGTTTCTTTGAGGATTTTCCCTCTGATGAAGACGGTTTTGATGCGGTATTCATGGCAGAAGGCACAATTGATTTCTTCAATTGTGTTCGAAAAATAGCATGAGATCAGTTGATCATCTTTCTAACCATCCAATCATCATATTTTTGTGCAATTTTGTTCTTAACTTCGTGCCGTTTGCCTTCCACCTCTGGAACTGTAGCAGTAACACATGCTACCTGGGCTGAAGAGCCTTTTAGTTTGACTTGTCCTGAGTTGACCATCTTTTTCAGGAGGTCTTTGAAGACAAAACACTCATATATGGGATTCCCCAAAATTTGATGAAATGGTAAATAATTTGGACGGTCTTCATCTCCTTCCTTTTTTGGCCACTTTGGGATTGGCAATTGAACCAAATTATTTTCTAGAGCTGAAATGAAATAACCGGGAACTCGTTCATTTCGGAAAGAGTAAAGTTTTCTTTTAAAATCCTCAAATAGTTTTCATCTTTGATCTCTTTGATTATATTGACGAAACGGACTCTATTGTTGGTGCTGAAGAGGTGGAGCCCTTCGAGAAGATGACAGTTTTGAAGTAGATGAAGGTACAGGTGCTTGTTTAAGCATAACTGTTGCAGTCTCTACATTTCAAATTCTCCTTCCTGGAGCTGATGGAATTACACGAGATTTATCCTTAGTCTGTATTAGAGAATCTTAAATCTGTTGAGCAATTGAAGTAAGGTCTTGAAACCCTCCTGTGTATTTCATATGGATCAATGACATGCGTAATTCATCACACAGATTTGTCACATAGAATGGCAACAGTTCCTCTTGAGGGAGTTCTAAGATTAAGGAATATGTTAATCCCTTCCAGCGAGCAATGAAATCAGAGACTCTTTCATTCTCCCTTTTCTTATAGTTTTTAAGATCTAAAACTATTGTCTTTGGCAACGTTGAAGTGAATTTAAGAAGAAGTTGTTGAAAGAGATCATCCCATCCGGTAATTGACTGGGATTTCAAACATGTATACTAGACAAAAGGTTGTACTTGCAAAGTTCGCATGAAGCATCTGAGTTTCACTGCTTCTTACTACTCCTGAGTTCCCATCATAGGATCACAACAAGACACGTAATGCATGAAATGCTGTTAATGATCGCATGATCCATTGAAAATAGGGAATACATGGTTCCCAAAACTTGATGGGGGAGAGATTGAATCTACCAATTCAGCGTAAGCTTTCTTTTCTAGTTGAACCTGTGCATTATTTCCCTCCATAGTCACTAACCAAGCTGTTAATGACTCAATAGTAGTTATTAACTTATGAGAAACATCCGGTTGAGCTTGGACCTGAACATGTGCACTGACTGGAGCATGGACAGGTATGGCAGCTGGTATTGAAACTGATGGAATTACTGCCAATTGTTGTCGCACTTGACCCCTAGGATTAGACCTGTGAGGGTGTAATGATAAAGGAGGATATTCTTGATCCATCTCAGTAGATGCAACAAACTCCTTTGGCTGACTAACTCCAGCATGCTTAGGAGGAAGACTACCCTGAAGTAGTTCTGCGTTCAACCTTCTTAATTATTTCATTTCTTCCTCTTGTTGCGCAAATCTTTTCTCTAGTTAAAGTGATTGGCCTTCTCCAGAGGATGGATATGTAACCGGATTCTTTCCCTACCCCTTGTTTGATCCCTTTCAGAGAGGGGGAAGTAGGTTACTTGAAGTATTACCTAGGTTCTGAGTAATCCTTTGATTTCATGTATGCACACCATCTTCATTTGTGTCTGTACGTACACCTTCTTGAGCGTGAACCTCTTCATCTGATCCCTCTGAATGAGCCTCATCTAGTGGATCAGCAATAACGACATTGATGACATTGATTGATGCATTACGCATCGCGTCCCTTCAATCAGCATTTCTGTGATATTGTCTTCTTCCTTGTCTTTGATGAGACATTGCCTTTTTTTGATTTGATCCCTCAAAAATTTCTTGACAAACCATAATTTGGAGGGAATCTCCTGATAATATGGCTCTTCGTTCCTCCTGTGGCTTTTCCCCCAATCGAGAGAAGACCGACTTTCACTAAGGCAGGGATTGATGATTTGAAAAAGTCCCCAGTCTAGTGGACTGGGGTTTTTCCTGATATCTTTACTCAATTCCTTGAATCCTATTTGTTGATTCTGAGGGTTGGTTTAAAAGAGTTCCATGTCTGGCGAGCTGGGGTGGCTCTTGACATGATATGTCTGTGACTTTCTTAAAATCTCTCTTGATCTTGCAGACCTTAGTCTTGAAATCAGCTAGATTCATCAACCTGCATCCACTTTTATCACCCGGTTCAAAAGACCGTTGGATGATTTCTGACACTTCTATCACTTGATGTTGTGCTTGCTCCATACGATAGGCATGTTCAATATTCTTGTTTTCTTGATGCAGGAGTAATTCAACAACATTTTCTTTGTATTATTGATTTTGAGAAGAACTAGTTGAGGCCTGTTCTTGGGAAAGCTTTTGATTACAAACAAAACCCATTGCCTGTGGCCGGCCATGGGCAATAACATTGCATGAGACCATTTTCTACGGGCTTTGCTGATTGTAGGGCATAATGAAATGTATTTCTCCATGAACACCCCATCCTCTGATTTGAATACTAGATGGGGAAGTGGTAATTAACTAGCACAATCTTTTTAGTGTGCCAAGGTATTAACGCTGAAGGGCTCTCTGCTGCTTTTCAGCCTTTGGATATCGAGAGACTAATAGAGAAGCCAAGTCAATCTAATGTTGTAACCCTTCTATTATCTTGACGTGATTTTCGTATTCATCATAAGATAATACTTTCTTTTTCAACTGACAAAGAGTTTTCCATATATTGAGATGAATATCATGAATTCCATCTTCCATCAACATCTTTGGAATGTCATATTGAGAGTCACCCAGAGGCCAAAACATGACTGGCACTTCACATTTCTCCATTTGTTTTCTCATGTTCAGAATTTCCTCTTTATCATTCAATGAAGATTCTTCTATCTGATTTGACCAGAGATGTTGCTTCCTTGTTGCTTCAGCAGATTCAATAAGATTGGTAGAGAAATAATTGATCAAACTATAAGATTCATGACTTAGGGGTGGTTTGGAGAATGACCTACACCCTGGGCTATCTTACGATTGAGAAAGTATTTCACCTGCTAGCGATGAAGCATCAGACATGACTAGTTTCGCATTTGCAAGTGCCTCAAGATAAGAGGGATTTCTCGAAACTACATTGTCCACTGGAGCATTTTCTGGGCAATGTGCATAAATACTATGGAGAGGTCTTTCGCAGCGAAATTCATCATCATGGGGAGGACCACCATGATGGGTTACAGAAAAAGATGAGATATCTTTCCCCTTGTTCTTCTGACCACACAGAGGGTTCATGTGGCTCTCATCTGAAGATGAAACTTCAAGATCAAATGAATTTTCATGAAGCAAGCCTTCATGAGGAAGTGTTTGTTGAAGACCTTCGGAATTAATGTTCCCAATATTGGGGAACGAGGGAGTAGAATCTTGCATTCCAACAGATAACTGTCTGAGGGCTTCAAGAACTCCAGCATTGAGAAAGGCCTTGTTACAGATTGGCTTTTGATTTCTTGATTGTGTTGGGAAAGTCTTTTTCTAAGACTCATTCTTACTGAATTTAGTACGTTTGTGTGCCTGCTTAAGAGAAATGATCAGGTTAGGCTGATTATCTCCACCCAAACTAGGTGTATGTGCCTGACATGGTTGTCTGTATGATATAGGGGAGTACGCCTCACAACCCTCTTGGACTGGAATGCATGTGTGTGTCTGTTCTAGATTGAACTGTTGATGTGTCACTCCACTGGTAGGGATAGATTTATGTGTCTTTCCCTGAGATGTTGCTGAAGTTGTTATAATATCCTGGAAAGCATCCAAGATATGAGCTGGGATTTACTTCTGCTCTTTCACCATTGATAGAATATTCTTGGTGACTTCAGCTTCCGGAATGGGGATATACGTCCATTCCATGCTTGGAGTAGGTGTATGTGTCTGCTCCTGTCCTCCTTTTCCTTTTAGTGAATCCTGAAAGTACTCAAGTGTGGGGGTAGAGAATTGAGTTTGCCTCCTGTTTGTCGCCGGAGCTTTCTGACTGACTTCTCTATGTCCTACCAAGCGAGACTGTTGGTAGACTTGATTAATACTAGCAGGTGTATGTGCCTGCTGATTGCAGTTCGCCGAACATGGTTGATGAGCTCCATAATATGTAGTCAGATGAGCTTGCTGACTATATGATGATGTATAAACATGTGTATGTTCCTACCTATAGTACTCTACTAGAATTGCCTGGTGGGATTGGCGTGATGCTGCCAGACGAGTATACTAGATATCAGAATTAAAACGAGCAGGTGTGTGTGCCTGCTCATTGCTTGCCGCCAAGTTAGGTTGGGGGACTTCTCTGGAAATGGAATAGATGAGAACATTCTCAATGTTAAACATACTTTGCCTCTGGGGATTCGTCTTGCCTGCCCGGGTTCGAGGAACCTGATCCAAACGCCTGGAGTCGATACCCTCATCCTGTTGAGGGCACACAGTCGGACGAGTATGGCGGCGATTGTTAATGGAAGCCCTCAAGAAGGACTCCTGTCTCTTTGAATTAAGACCCTAAGGTGCCTACTCATTCACCTCCTCAGAATATTGGAGGGAATGGTGATTACGTTTCAGGGATAACGACCCAAAACGATTGGAGACGGTGGTTAGCACCGCCTGTTTCTTAATCATTGGTCGTCGTTGTCCGGATGACCATGGAGAATTGTTTACCTGGAGGGCTTGTCTGGAAGCCTCCAGAGTTGGAATAGTATCGTTTTGATGGTACTCCTTAACCAGCGTGTTTGATAACCAGTGTTGAAGACACTGAGAATGTGATATCATCCTCAGAGCGGACGATGATCCAGCAGGAGTGGCAGTAGTGGCATTTGTAGCAGAATTTTTCACAACAGACGTATTCACATATGTGAATTTAAGAGAAGCCATTCTGGAAATGCATAAGATCATGGAAAAGAGTGCCTATTTGATATAACAGACGTAATCAAGATAAATTCATCCACTAAATCTTTTTGATGAGAATATATGTCAATGATTGTTTTTGTTGGACCTCTCATTGAGTTTTAAATAGGGGCCTAACAAATAAGCAAAACATCATTTTTACTTGGTTAAGGATTCACGTCGGGTTCACCATTTTTTGTTTCCCTCCGGAATTGGGGATGATCTCATTGATTTAAGATTCAAACATTGCAAGCAGTTTCTAACGGGTTTGTTCGTAGAACCGGAAACATCCAATGATTCCATATCCATTTCAGCCTACTTTCCAATGGTAGTAGCTCATTAGTTTTAGACTGATGAGGCTTAGTAATTTTTATTGGTCGAGAGGATGGTAGTTCGAACTCATCACACCTTTTTTGGGGGGAATTATTGTCTACTCCGGGACTCTCTTTATATATTTAAGTTATATTCCTGAATCCTTATTACATTAGCAAGTATAAAATGAGCATTCCTTTAGATCTTACAATCAATGATTTATATGTAGGAAACATAGATAATATTTAATATGTATTCAAGGTTCTTCATCGATAGAGAATCATCTGTATTTGTTTATAGATTCTTAGCCAATGGTATCCTTCAATACATAAAAGTCTCTTGGTGATTATGACGACCATACTAGTTTTAAAGCCACTCAGTGGGGCACTTGGGGTTTATTTTAATTCATAAGGACATGGATTATTTCAAAGGTGGGATCACACTTGCAGATGGGATACCTACGTATCCTTGTTTGGAGAAAGAATCAGAACCCACTTTGTTCGAGTAAGGGAGTATGATGTTTATGATTGATGACTCAAAGAAATATGTCATAATTACTTTTACACTCTAAGCTCATGTGAGGCATTCTTGGTGTGAGAAACAAAAGGTATTGGTAAAAACCAAAAAAATTGTTCCATGAAAGATGCAACCCTAAGAAATGATGTGGGGATTATGTATGTATGACTGCCCAAACAGAAGATGATTAAGATATACTTCAGGGAAGAAGTCTAGGAAAAAGGTCCATAAAGGTATATGTGATTTATGGATATTTGGATACTCTAAATTGGGGATTTCTCCTGAAAAAGAGGCCCAAATTCGGAAGGTACTTATTATTGGGTTTTACTCATGATAAAGAAGCCCAAATCAAAATTAAATTAGGACTGGTTAAGAAAAATTAAGATCGGGGCTTACTCCTGAGAAGGAGGCCCATATTTGAGACTGGGGCGTACTCTTGAAAAGGAAGCCCAAGTTAAGAGAATAATGGTTGGGGCTTACTCTTAAGGAGGATGCCCATATTTGGGAATTTTAATATTGGGGTTTATTACTGAAAAGGAGGCCCATGTTAAAGAGGACATTGGGCTTACTCCTAAGGAGGATGCCCAGATTTGAGACTGGGGATTATTTCTGAAAAGGAAACCGAGGTTAAGGGGTTCTCTCATCTTAAAGGATGAGGTTGAATGAATGAAATATCAATATTTAGTGACATAAAGATGTGTAAATGACTAGTTTTTGAGAAATTTTCCACGGAGTTCCTTTCAGATATGGAAGTCAAATCACGAAATCATTCCATAAATGGCTTTGAAGATTGTCTTGAAGACTGAATCTTGAATAGGAGATGTGGAATGGCATAAGAGGGGTTGAATGGGCAAGAAAGGCACCCAAAAAGGCAGGGGCGCGCAAGTACTGGCAGGCGCGCATGTACTGTGTGGGCGTGCAAGTCCTGGTCACGCAGGTATACCTGCGCGACATATGGGTACTCGCGCGATTGTTAACCAGTAGGGTAACACTTGGGCGATCTTTGACCAAAGCCTTTAGAATTATCCCGAGGTACATCCAGAAGAGGGGCACACATGTTCTGATGAAGAAGTAAGGTGACGCGCAAGTGTGTCCATTTCCCTTATTGGTAAAACACCTTAGGTGCGCAAGTGTTAGTGAATTATAACACTTAGACCTTACTCCTCTTGTCTAGACCTTCCATTCTAGGTGTAGATTTACCTTAGAAGTGTTCAGAAGACCTGAAGAGGACACTTGGGTGTTCAGTGCTTTGTATCTGAATTTTGGAAAAATTCCTCCCGAAATGGGGGGCCCACCGGGTCTATTTATAGGCTGGAGAAGAGCCCGAGCGGTTATCACTTAGGGCGCACATGTCACTAGTGTGACCATTATGCGGCGAACAAGTATACTTACATGACTGTAAATGAACATGCGCGGCACATGTGCATTTGAATATTTTTCATTCCTTTGTCGATTTTTTATATTTTCTTCAAAGGATGAATCAATTTGTGCTAAGTCATCTCCCTTTCCATTCGTTTAGAAAATGTGACGAAAAGGAGCGTCAACAGACATAAAAGAATTTTATAGATTGGGATGACTTATTATATTTTAATTAATGAATTTTTTATGAAATAATCATGTTCTTTTTTGTATATTAAAAAGTCATGATATGAATAGTATATAAATTGACATAAATGATTGTTTAAATCAATTTTTTTTAATAATTGATGTAATAATCGTAAAAATCTAATATTCGGAAAAATTACATATATAAGGTTTATAATTTCATTAATAAACCACTTTTGGCTCAATTGGAATTTTAGAGTAATTATAATAGCCATATAGAGTGAATACAGAAGAAGACATGGAGAGAGTCAAATTAGTTAACTATGGGTTAAAGATAAATGATATGGCTAAATTTGAAACCAAAACTTGTCTAAAACCTACTTGTTGATATTATTTATAATAATAGTCATCATATATTCAAATTTAATTAGTTTGGGACCTATTGAAACCATAATTTAGAATATAATTAAATAATATTTTCAAACATTCATAAAGAGCCCCTCCCCCCTTAAAAAATCCATCACCTATAACCCTCACTCACACCTATGAAGCCCCTTGTGTCATCCCACATATACAAAAATGAGCTCCCAACACCCCTATGTTAATCTTAGAATCCTTACCCTGGGAATAATTCAATTCAAGAGAGATATTTGGCTTAAATCAAAAGAAGTTACCCGATTTAAAGGTAACATCTTCCCTCAAGTTTTCTTCTTTTATTTTACTTCATTACTCCCTATTATATTATTATTCGTGTTTATATAACAACACCAGTATCCTCAATATACATGGTTGTTTTTTTGAGAAAGATTCGAACTACACTCACACACACCGCCATCTAATGGATACTAACATACTGTTTCTGTGGACGGCGAACAACTGCCTCACGAAATGATGATTGTTCATTTATATCCTACCACCTCTCATGGTGTCCATTATGATATAACTATATTTATATATGATATATATTATATTTATATCTTCTATATGCTTCTGTAATTTTTATTTAAAGCATACCTTTATGCTTTTCATGTTGTGTAATAATGATATTTCATTTGAGGATGTGCATACTACCTCCCTTGAAAGTGATATGACTTGTTCATGCCATACATGGAACATATAAAAGATAGAATTAATGAACATATATGACCTATATAACATGGATATTATAATGGTTTTATAACATAAATATGTATCATTTTTGTTTTTATTCTTTTATTATGACAATGAATTGAAAGTATCATTCATTCATACGTACGGCTTACTATCTCCATGAATGGTGTATTTCATTTATAATAAAAAAAATACTATGGATTATATATATATATGTGAAATTTATGTGTTATTAAAATCATGAATATCATTCGGGAGATTATATACTTATAACTACACAGTTAATTCTAATAATAACAAGTTCATTTTTGACTCAAGTTCCGAACATCGAAGAAACGTCTGATATGAAGTACAATAATTAGATAACTGTTATAACATGGAAATAATTGATATAAAAATAATAATAAACATGAAAAAGGTTATAAAGAAATTATAAATTAACTTAAGTGTATTATTTATGAAATTAACAAATGAGCGAGTATATTTATACACGAGGTAAGGGACTCTATCTCAATTACCTTCTATTGTGGCATGTTCTGATAATATACACCGCTTTCTTCTACATGGTGTATAATAAAACCCTTTTAATTTTAAATTAATTTAAAGGGAAACTATTTCTATGATTCGTTTTACTAAATGAAAAAGGATTTTCTTTTTAACTTATGCGGCGATAATGACCTCTCCACTGCCGTAATTGTTAATTGGCTACCTCTATAAGCCTTAATGTTTTTTACAATGAAAATATATAAACCTTACTATGTTTTTGGGTGATTTGTTATTGAAAATGGTCTTTGAAATGGATTTATTGTTTGAATATCTTGAAATTATTTCTTGTGGTTGAAAATGAGATGATCTTAATGAATAGTTCATATTTGCAATATTTTATGTCTTGTAAATTTATAATGATACTTGGACATTTGATAGGTGGTTATGTGATAAACCAAATGATGGGTGGTTACATTATAACCTCTAACGTATTGGGTATGGATGTTGGTCGTTTGGCTATTTCATTTAGTGATATATGTGGAAGTTGTAAGAACATAGGTTTTGGGACTCTGTGACTTTGAAAACTTTCTCGATGTCATTCCAGAGCACGGCGTTCATACGACGTGCAATTCTGAGGCCCAGTGTGCCCGAAATTAATTATATAACAATGTTAAGTGTTTTTATATTATGCACGCATGGTTAACTGAAGAAAATGGGATATCTCTTAGACAGTTGATCGGATATGAAATATGAGACCATGGTTGGGTCCGTAACGCGGTGTTTACCCAAGGCGCGACGTAAAATAAGTTGGTCGGGATGTTCGGAACCCTCACTTGTTAGCGGTGTGTTAAATGGATAAATTGAATTAAATTATTCATTAATATTTCAAACCTGGTAATATTCCTAAAATTTCGCTCAGACGGGAAAAACGAGGGCATCGTTGAGTCCGGAGCATGTTGTTTACCCTATACGAGGTGTAAAAGTTACGGGTGCGCGCCTGATGTGAGACATGTCACCCAAGGGTAAAATGGTCATTTTGAAGTGACCACTTAGTGATTTTTATCACTGGCATTCCATTTCAAATAACTTTCAAACAATGCATTGGAATGGAAATTGGAGACTTCTGTTGAGTTCGAAATGTGGTGTTTTACCTAGTTGAAGTATAAAATGAGAGGGCGCGGTGAATTTTGATTCTGTGATAATTGGAATCCCTATAAATAGATTTATGAATTTAGGGTTTGGGGAAAACCCCTAATTAAATCTCCTTATCTCTCTCTAAACACCCATGCTCTCTCTCTATAGACGTTCTTCACCGTTCTTCAGCATTCTTCGTTGTTCTTTGCCTGATTTAGGAGCGGACTCCGGCGGATCGAAGCCAGATTGCACGAGCGCGTTGCCAATGACGAACAACCGGATCAAGGTAGCTTTTTTGTTGTCCCCCCCTTCTTTAATTTCTGTAGATTTTTAGTTTAAATTCTATAGTTTTAGAAATTGTGGCGTTGGCCGAACGAACATGGCCAATGCCCCAGCCCCGTTTTATTTATCGTTCTTGGAAATTCTTCGTCCAAAAGTTTAGGACACGCCGAATCATGTCGGATCAACGATCGGGGGCAGGCACTGCGAAGGTATCGTCCCAAGGATCCCGAACCTGTAATTGGTTTTCAATATAGAAGAAAGTCCAAACCTGTTTGGTTTTACCAAGTTTATATGATAGGGACCCTGATGACTTGAAGAAATTGGTTATATTTTTTTTGTTAAAATTGTGTTCAATTTATGCCATTTAAAAACGTTGGAAGAGTTTTATCACCCTTTTAGTCCTATCCAGTTCAATTTATCTAATCCCCTTATTTTGATTCAAATTATATGTGAGCGGGTGAATGTTGTGAAGATCAGGAAGCCCGATCATCTGAATTTTGTCATTGCTCTTTCCATCCCTTATAGAGAGAGAACCACAATGGCTATGCTTGTGGAATATCAAAAAATGTTTCGTTCTCTGTGAGAAAATTTTAAAATACAGAAACCTTTTTGCCTAACATGCACAGAGCTTATTTTCATGGCAATTAATTCTACGAGACAGAATGGTGGGGTCCATGATTAGTCGAGGGCCTTGATTATACTGTTCACCGAATCTTTTTTTGAAGACAGATTCAGAGTGTTGATATTGAGATTTCTGTTCCACAGATTGCAGCCAAGGAAGGTGGTCCTGAAATATGTTCTGAAATGATCATTAGATCCCCCTCCATTCATAATGTTGGTCCTGATGTTAAATATTTTCTAAAATTGTTGTTGAATCAAACAAATTGTTGGTTTCCCATTCTTCCACTGAAATCCATGAGGTACCCTCTTTTATCTTTCTTTAACTAAAATATTTAATCTAAAATTTATTTATATTTGATTGAACCACCAATAGTTACTACTCTTTTGAAGAGAATCTGTCCATTAAAACACTATTTATCTTAGAAGCTGAATTAATGTCAATTAGTTCATGAATTCCTTGCCTTTTGCAAAGGAGGAGCTACGTTACTTTTTTGGACTATACTTCTATTACAATGTTTAAATATCCAATTTCTATTGAAATAGTTGGTAGGAGGATGCTATTATTTTTACCATGTTTTAAGCCCCAAATCATTCAATAGGCTAATAATATTATTGAGATTGATACATATTTTCAGCACAATGTCAAATTAAATAGATTTCAGTAATATCAGTTTGAGAGATTTTGAAATTAATTCTTTTCATTATTTTTTGCATTGCTGTTAACTTAGTTTTTGGAATTTTGTTCTATGAAGATTGGATTTCCCATTTTACAAGTTGGTTTGAAGTCTCCATTATACATATTTTCAGACTTAACAAGAAAAAGGTGAACTGACACCCAATTACAGACTTAGTAGTAGAAATATGCATATACTCATTATCACATGTAAGTTATATATGGATTTATAATAAAATATTTCTACTTAACCATTATTTTCATTTTACACAAATTTCATTACTTTGTGCAGGCTCAATAGTTTCATTTTCATGAGGCATTTGTGCGGCATGGTGAGTGTGAATCAGGTGCTTGTTCCATCCCTAATTCAAATTGTATATGGTGAGCTCCTACCATATTACGTTGGATTCCACCACAATAACTCCTCAAATAATGAATTCCACAAGTCAATCCCTCTCAACAGCAACTTTTTGTAGTAGAAATGTTATGTAATAATTTACAACCACATTTGATACAATTTATTTTATGTTACATTATTATAAAATTTGATGTCATAACATGTATGGTCAATATGGAATGATCTTTCTGTGACCTCTTATATATAGAGTGCTACAAAGAAAATGTATCAGTATGTCAAATGCATGTATTGTTTTCTTGGAAAAATTATAAAGTTCACATGATTTATTTCTACAATCAATCGACAATGGATAAGATAGCTTCATGATCTTCTAAATTAATTATATGAATTTTAGGTTCTCAATGTGAAATTATAAGATCAAAACCCACCCACCTACCTAGAAATTGATTTTTCTTCTGCATTGTCCCAGTTTCATTTACAAATTCATAAGGATTTCATGTTTTTTTCCCTCCAATGTTGAAAATTTTGTAACTTATATTATTTATCATTGTATTGTTTTCTTGACCATGGAATGAGTCTAAATTGCATATAGCCCATTCGTTATATTAATTTTATGCATCTTAATAGTTTCATAGTGTTTAATTCAGTTTTTTTTGTTACATTAATCAATGGGTATCGAGAGGTACAGTGTTGAAGTATATAACACTTATTTATATTATGTTTATTCAACCTTGTTGTTTCTTAGTGTTTAATTTTTCAATTTATTCCTAGGTAAATTAAAATATGGTAATCAAGATTGATAATGATGATGAATACATGATTAAAGAACAAGTATAGTCTCTATCATTTGAAGAAGCTATCAGTGACGTAAAATTAGGTGGAGTTGCTTCTTTGAAGAAAGGTCTATGGACTTCAGCTAAAGATGCAATTTTAATGGATTATGTTAGTAAGCACAGTGATGGGAATTGGAATGTTGTTTAGAATCACTCAGGGATTCGTCATTCTGGGAAAAGTTGCAACCTATGATGGGCAAATCATCTGAGACCATATTTGAAGAACGATGCATTCACCTCGAAAGAAGAACATCACATAATCGAGATACATGCTTAGATGGGAAATAAATGGCCTTGGATGGCTGTAGAGGTATTTTTTCCTATCTCATATTAATTACTCTATCTTTGAACCCAAAATACAACTTTTGTCTTGTTTCTTGATATATTCTTCGATAAACTGCAATTGAATCTTATTTTCATCAATTATTATGACTATTATTTATTTGAAAATTAATCCGTACCACATTTTTTGAGATTGTTACTGTCCAGTATACTATGAATTTTCAGAACATTCAATTCAATTACTGCTATATTGTTCTTCTTAATTTTTAGATTGATTTGTCATATATAAATATTTATTACTACTTATTAATCTATATAATTAAATTTTCATCTGCGGAGTTCATTTTTGGACAATGAAGCTGAAGAGATGTTGCAACGACCCTTTGTTCCTAGAAAACTTCTCAATAATCACATACTTGAAAAACATTTACAAACATGCAGTTCATAAAATATTGTGAAATTTTATATTGGGTTATGATTTTTATTACTCAAATTATTCCTCTGGTCACAATGGAAGAGAAGCATGACTTGTATGCATTTTGACATGATTTGAAAACTTCCCCCAATAACAAAATAAGCATTTCCATTATTTATTCTATGTTCACCTATTATTTTGGTGTATCTAGATTTTTCCCCTTCTATTCCAATTATATGTACCAATACTGTCTAATTACAAATTAATTAATATTATTATTGCTGAGTAAATTTTACAAATAGTATTCTATTTTCAGTGAAAACACATTAATTTATTATGTCCTCCATACACACTGGTGAGAAATAGTTAAAAATTAATTCCCGCTATCAAAATAAAAAGCGTGTTTTAAAGAAATTATAAATATCAAAAATTGACACTTTTTTATGTCCATTTTCAAAGAGAAATTACATCCAATGAAAAAAATTGGATTAAATTGTAAAAACATAATCTAATTACACTTTAAATCAAATTAAAAATATAATCTATCCATATAAATAAATTATATTAAAAAGCACCTTTCAATTAAAATACAATATTTTTCACTATTCATTTAAAAAGGTGATCATTATTAGAAAAATACCCAGATTTCATCCAAAGATAAATTTTGATGTCCTAATTATAAATAAGAATATAATTTTGTCATATATAAAATATAAAATTGAAAAAAACTAGATTTAAAAATGGTTCTCCATCAAAAGGTGGTAAAAAACCTTTAATGAATATTAGAGCAATTAATGCTTAAAATAGGATTTATTCTTATTTTAAGCCTCTAATATTTATTGGATAAAAGTAAATTCATTTAATAAACATGTATAATCATATTATAGTTATTTTTTTTGATTCCCTCAGATACAATGGCTAGGCATTAACTACCATTTAAAATAATAATAATACTATATTATTTTTCGGTATGACTCAACGTTGCGCGGAACATAAGATTTCAAAGAAACCCATTGTTGAGGGTTGAGTACGCTATCAGACATAACATCCCCTTCATATTAAAATTAATATTTTATTCACAAATATTAATAAATATGAAAAATTTAATATTCTTTATTTATCTGGGATGTTACATATAATCCAAAGATGAACAATAAAAGGAACAAACTACCTACATAGATGTCGTATGATAAACACTCTTTAACATCAGCCCTTGAATCAAAATAGTGTAACTTAGATCTATAAAAGGGGTAAAATATCTCATCAAATGATAAATCGCGAGAGCCGAAGATCTGGAAGAATGGATATTTGGGAAAGAATAACATACTATTGGGAATCCAACACAACTAATGAAGTCTCAGTCAAAGCTCGGTCAGAGAAATGGGAGGGGATCAATGTTCGCAGTCATTACATCACTCTCCTATACGAACCAATTTTAGTAGAAGAAGTTTTTGAGGATGAGACGTGTCCTTGCAATGATTTATCAAATAAATAGAAAAATACATGGCATGTTCATTTAATGTGCACACCGTGTAATAGCCTTAATTTTCCCCTGATTTAAGTGTTTTTCTAGGTCACCACACGACCATGTACATGGCCATTACACAACCAATACATGGATTTCTGCGGTACCCAATTACACATCATATGATTAAAAAATTCCAATTTCTTCCTTTTTCATAAAAAACAACTTGAAATAAAGATCCATACCTGAAATGATGATCCGGGTTCTTACACACTACCAATATATTGTGTATTTTACAGAAGTCCAGAACAATAAGAGATTGGAAATCATCATTTCATAGTGATATATGAATACCAAATAACACTATTTAGTGAAATAACACAATTAGTTATATTTTTATTTCTAATACACTTATTTTATGTGTAATTAATTTATCAATACCATTAGTAAAAAAGAAAATTAAATAAATATGGTGGAATTTTGGGATGATTGGAATTTTATTTCATTTATACCATTAATCCACATAGATATTATTAATGATATTAGTTGAAGGTATTTATTCCATTAAGCGATCATGACCCCAGTATCTTAGAGTCGATTCCTTACTCTTATTCATTAAAATAGACACTCGATAAAAATATGAATTTATCAACCAATTTAGTATATTCGAAAAAATGGATATATACACAATACCAATTTAACATTGGGAATAGGAAACAAATGACCAAAATAGTAAAATCTCAAAATCCTTGAAATTCATTCTGAGAATTCATCTTCATTTCCTGGGGAATGATAAAAAATAAATGTGATCTCAAATTCTCAGTAAGGGTTAAGTATATGGGGAGATATCAAGAATCAATAAGCATATTAAACATGTAAAGTTAAATATATGAATATAAATTCGATTAAAATGACATTACTGTATGAGTAGATAAAGAAGACTCAATATGGAATAGTTAATAAATGATAAAACATGCCATTTAATCAATAAATTGGGAATTAAATGCATCAATATATAATATATTATAAAAATATTAATGTTTAATAATGTATGAATTGTAAATGTATTAAAAGATTATTTATTTGATGTCATATCTTAGGAATATGGAATCTTCTATTATGAAATTATATCATTCAGATAGTTTAAAAATAAAATTAAAAACACATTTAATTTAGACAATTGAATTTTTTTTCATGAGACATATCATTATATCAAGTGGATATATATAGTTGTGGATGCATCCATAAGTAAATTAACAAAACATTCTCATATATAAAATACTAGATTTAATTCATGACTAATATTCATTATCATCAAATATTCATATTATGTAAGTTGTACACATGAATGATTTTATCATATTACCATAAAATGGAAACCATGATGTGATGTGTTATATAAAAATTATAGATTTTTAAGTACATAATAAATTCTATATATATCATATATAAATATATTTTTGATGATTATTCACAAATACTGTAATTGGTAATGGAAAAACGAACGACATCTATTCATGAGGTGGTTGCCCACTGTACACTAGAAAAATTATTTATTAAAACATTTTATTAGTGTGTGTGAATATTTATGTCTTAAAATAAAATTAACAACATATATATACATTTAATTTACTTCGGATATTATATAGTGATTCTATTAAAATAATTGAAGAGGTTTGAGAAACAAATATAACAAAATTTTTCCATGATGAATTCATTGTATTTTTCAATTTTCTCCATTGGGTTTTCACCGAGGGACCTTATTAGATATATTTACTCACAATTTAATGCATATAATATGGGATAAAGGAATTTAGGTAGTTAATTTTGTAGGTTTTGGTAGAGATAAATGGATTGGGTTGAGTAAAGATGTGGTGGGATTGAATTCCCTTACATAATGGAGGTTGAGTGGTATTATTTTAATTACCCAAATGTATTCAATTTCGGGAGGTCTACCTTAAAATTTGTATGAAAAAAATAGAAAAAATAATTGTTGGGAGGGTTTATTTTAAAATTACGTTCCTCCACCACACAAAACAAATACATTTTTTATCAAGTTATTCCATAGTAATGATGATTACTCAATTTTATTTGAATAGTTCTCTCTAAGGTAACTTGTATTTTTAAATTTATCTAGGTTATTTATTGTCTAATATTATAGGAAACAATATCATTAATACATAATATAAACCCATATATGATAACTATTATGACTAATTAATTAATTAAAATTCTTAATTATGTGTAAATTTAATTTTAAAAAAATGCATGTCATTTACAAAAGAACCATCTAAACATAACTTTCAATAAATATTTTTTTTTTGTTTTCACTAATAATTTTGGGAAAAAATAATTTTACCTTATTGTTTAATATATTGTATAAATAATACAAATATTTAATCCATTTTTCCAATTTTTTCATATAATTCGTTGAATTTAATTTAAATTCAATCCCACATGGATGATAAGAAAGCTAGGTTTTAATGTGAAAATGTTCAAAACTATACAATTATTTTAATCTATGTTCATTTTAAAAATTATTACAAAGATCATAATTTTATCAATATATGTATAATTGACCTAATTTTAATTAAAATATTATAAAATAAAATTTAAAATTTAAAATTATTTACAAGAAAATTCCTCATTAAATAAAAATTCAATATTTTTCACTATTTTATCAAAGAATTATTTTTTAAAAAAATATGAATAAAATAAATTTAATAATATATTTAAATTCCTCTACCAAATATAAAATTAGTTTTTTCAAATAAAATTTAGCAATGTGTCAATTTTTTCAAAACAAAAGGGACATTATGTGGTTGCGAAACTATCATTTAAAAAATATAGCTTCTTATTCGTAAAGTTGATTTCATTCATATCTAATTATCATATATTATGTTGGATGAATGAAAACATTATTGAATATATAATATATAAATGTCATTATTATCTTCAAATAATAGTTATTAATTTAATTTATGATGATAAATATCTTTTTAGTGAAAATAAACAGTTTCTTATTAAAAAATTTCCTTTATATTAAATTGGTTTTTATATTTATTTATATTTTGTAGGAATCAAATTAATATTACCATTTGCTAAAATTATTTATTCTTATTCTCAACAATAAATTTAATTTCTATCATATAATTTTCATTTTAAAGGATAATATTAATAGTATTTGGTAAAAATCATTATCGCATGTAAGAATGATATCCTTAAAATGTGTTTTTTGGGTGTAATTTGATATAACTATGTATCTCATGAAATGAAAACTATATAGCAGATTGAATTTATTTACAACAATAAATTTATTTTAATTTCACGGGGTTTTATATTCCCTTCTATTCTTGATGTTTCATGTCATGCAAGATATCGAATATGATATTCCTATTTTATAATTTTGGGTTGTTACATTATCCCCAACTTAAATTAATTGTTTTCTATCATTATAAACATTATCTAGAAAATAAAGTGTTTCAAATCTGTAAATTTGAATGTTTTAGAAAATTAATTTTTAAAAGAGTGAATAAAATATCCTCTTAATAAGAGAGATATTGATGTTTGATGGTCATATGAAATAACACATAACAAGGATTATATATTTGAGGGCATTTGTGTAAATCAGAAAAATATACATGGAGGAAAAAATAAATATTTATTTATAGTTATTTTGTTCATTCATAATGAAATTGAATCACTAATGTAATGTTTATGGGTTCAGAAACCTAAATCTAAATGTTATGTAAATTATACTATTAAAATAAAAAATGAAGGTAAAATGATAACGTTTTATTTGTAGGCCCATTTTCAAATGTCGAGGATCTGTTTTAATATGTATGAATATAATTAAATATACTTACTTGATACATTTTTTTATAAGAATAATTCCATAATTTTTTTTGTGCTTCGATCAATCTCTATTTCATATCTTCTCACATGAAATAAATATATACCAATTTTATTCCTTCTTGGAGCATTAAAATTAAGGTTTAATATCTCAAAAGATATAAAAAAGAGTGAAAATTTCTTTAATCTATCTCTAAATATATTATGAAAAAAATATGGTTAATACGTTAATCTCTAAACCTAAAATTTAATACTATTGGTTTATCATGAATATATATTTTTTAAAAAATTTAACTGAGAATAGTGACATATTAACTAGGAAAGTGTGTAGGTGAGTAGTTATAACTAAACTCGTATCATTCATTGTTGTGGGTTTAAGACCTATATCCTTTCCAAATATGATGGGTTGTCACCAAATATATATATATTTCATTTTATAATATATATTCTTATAATTTTCCAAGAATAATTGATGGACATCCTTGAAATACAATTAATCAGTAAAAACCATTTTTCTGTGGTTCAAAGTGAAACCCTTTTTTACAATGTCTAATAATGTTATTTCACTATAATTAAAATTTTATTAATTATTTAATTTTTGAAAAACCTTATCAATACCTTTAATCATAAGTCTTTAAAATGTAATGGCATTGTCCCCTAAATAACTTTTCCACTAAAACATATGCATTCCATAAGTTTCTCAAAATGTTATGTAATCATGGTAGAATATCATTACATACAACCTAAAAGATTAGTTTTAGTGGTTAAACATGTTTACAGTATTAAAATCATTATCCCAAAATGGTATCAACAACTCTAATTATAATAATAATGAATTTATAACAAAATTTAATATAATCCTTACATGTTTCAGGATTATAGTAACATAAATTATATTGATAGAACCTCAAATCATAAATTTCATGAATCCTAGTACATAAATATTTCATCCATTATGACAAACCATACATCCTTACTTGATCTAGGGATTTAGAATAAAATAATTCATTGGATTTCTAAGTCATGAAAAATTATTTTCATTTTAGGACACCATAATCTTAATATAGGTCATTCACATTCATCATCAATTTAGATACTTTATAATGTTTTGTAATAATAATGTGAGTTATCATAAGAAAAAATCACATAAGTTTAAAACCAGGTGACATATGAGGCCAATTTTCATATACTACTTTACACATTAATAATTTCCAATTTGACCTTTTTAGAGGTATTACACAATAGTAAATCTATTCTAGAACCAATTTAATTTATAGTGTCCCAGAAGGGATCAATAGAAATTATAATCCACATAGTCTATACCTTACCAAAACAATGGGATGTCCATATATACTTATCATAAATTTATACCTCAAGGTTATGTTCCCTAATATATGTATTCTTGTATATAGTTTCCATATATTCTACTATATTTTATATGATAATAACTATATCCACACCAACCCAAGTATCTTGGATATGTTTCCTTACTTTATAACATTGGAATAGATACATGAATTAAATCATAAAGGA
Source organism: Viscum album (assembly GCA_963277665.1). Classification (NCBI taxonomy): domain Eukaryota; kingdom Viridiplantae; phylum Streptophyta; class Magnoliopsida; order Santalales; family Viscaceae; genus Viscum; species Viscum album. The sequence continues at coordinate 878,903,756 of OY728136.1, forward strand.
TCAATACATTTAGTAGTATTGAAAAATTAGATACAAACATGATACAAATTTTATATTTCTAAAAGAAAAAATCATAGAAAATTAAAATATCAAAATCCATGAAACATTAATAAAGAATTCATCTTCATATCCTAGGAAAGGTAAAAAATAATGGTGTTATAAAATGCTCAGTGAGAGTTTAGTACAATGGAAGATATCAGGAACCAATATAAATAACTAATGTAAAAAGGTAAATAAAACAACACACATTCCATTTAAATAACTTTACTGTGGGAATAAATACAGAAAAATTAGAATGGAACAGAAAATAACTAAAAACACATACCATTAGTCAATAAATTGAGAGTGAAATTCCTCCATAGGTAATATCAAGGTGAAAAAAATGGATAATAATGAACTAATATACAATGTAAAAATTCATAATTATTAGATGTTATGTCTCAGGAACATGTAAACTACTACTATCAAGATCTATCTTACAGAGAGTTTAAAACTACTATTCAAAACCTAATTAATTTGGGAAATTGATTTATTTCATAATACCTATTTATTTATCGAGGGAATATATAATCTATTAGCCCCATCTTTAATTTCATTTCCAAAAAATTACTCAAATATGGGATAATAAATTTAATTCATCATCAATATACGTTATCATCATATATTTGTATTGACTAATGGATAAAAATTTATAAATATTTCCCTAGTTGATAAAATAACACTCAAAGTAAGAATAAAATGTAAAAATGGAATATGATTTAGTCAATAATCATATCCATCACAAAATAATATAAATATATATGATAAATTAAATTTTTATTGAAAAATTATTACATTAATGTGAATTTGAAAGAGAAAATTAACAATCATAAAAAGAAAGTGATATGTCAGAATATCATTTACCACATGGTAATTTTTAAATAAAATATTCTTTAATAAAATAATTCAAATTGAATAGTTAAATACCATTAAAATTTTATTACACATGATATTAAATGAAAAATCACAGTATATACGCCCCATAAAAGTGATTTGGTTCATAAAAAAAATAAGTCTCAATGGAATATAGACTGATATACAATATCTTACCTTAAGATTCCTTTTGGTTGAATGTGAATTAAAATAATTATAATGGGATTAATAATTTTAATAACATATAAAAAATCTATATTAATATTTATAATATCATATATGGTCATTTTTGACAACTATTTACCCATTTGTTAATAATATTTCATCATTTTCCTTGTTCTGGGTGTTAATGGTCTTATTTTTTTAGTATGTTTTAACTTTTTTTCTCTTTATCCAATCAAGATTTACTCTTATAAAAAATTTGAAACATTATTTAAATATCCTAAATATTCATTATATATAAACTTATTATAATACTTTTAATTTAGTTATAGGAAATGAAATGGATTGTTCATGGAGATGGTGTGTCATACGTATGCGTGAACACAATTTCTAATTTCTTATTATATCAAAATAATGAAAATTAAATGATATATAATTATATTATAATTATAATATAATATATATTTCATATATATAATATATTTCCTTAATATATTCCATGTAATGAATGAACAAATGACTTCATTTCCTGAGACGATAGTTCGTCGTACACAAGAACAACAATATCATATTTCTAGAAATATAAATCATGATGATATGTGTTATAATATAGTTAAATAGTAATAAATAAATCATAAATATGATAAATATAAAATATAAATAGTAGGTATATAAACATTCCCATCCATGATATGTGTTAATGGAAAAATTAATGACATTTGTTTGTGAGGCGTTAGTTAACCATACACACGAATAGAGAATTCATAACCCATTTGATGGAATTTTTTAAATTTTCAGGTAGTACCCATTTAAAATTTCAATCCCATTAAATTGAATATATTTATTTTATTATATATTAATTTTATGAAAATAATTGACCTATATTGACGAATAAATAAATACAAGACGTATTTTGATGATAATTATCTATTCCTAAGGTATATTCCTTTGGTATTCAAGAAAGACCTTACTTAGATTTATTATTGACCAAATTAAGGATTATATGATGCGTTTATAGAATTTAGGATGGTATTTAGTAAGGTTTTGGTCATGAAAAATATCTTGGATTTTTGAAGAATATGGGAGATTGAATTCCAACTAATAATTGAGGAGTTCCATTCTTGTAAAAAACAAAAATTATTCAATATTGGGAGGTCCAACATATTGTACGTGAAATAAAAATAAAACCGAAATGTAGGTAATGGATTGGGTATTTTATACATACCACCACCACACTTGATATTTTCATTTTTCATCAATGTATTCCTTTTTCAATAAGATTACACAATTTTATCTTTATAATTTTTACTAAGGTAACTAGTATCTTTTTATTTACCTTGGTTATTAATACATTAAGACTATAATAAAGAAGTTCTTTATTATGTAATTTATCGAAAATGATATTAAATATTATTCCCAACTCATAAAATATAAATCTTTTATTTCTATAAATTAAATTTTAATACATATGCATGTAATGTGAAAAGTCCAATTCTAACCATAATCGTGTCAACTAATTTTAAATATTTTAGGTAATAATTATGGTGAATTGTTTTATAATATAAGATAAAATAAATTTTTATTATACAAAATATTAATTCTTTTACCAAATTCTCTTCATTGAATTTTTAGAATGTAATATAGAATTAATCCCGCACATGTGAGGAGGAAGCTGGGTTTCAGAGTTAAAATGAACAATAATTGACATTGTTTTTAATTATACATTAAATATTCATATTATAAATATTAAATAAATTGGATCAATATATTTATTATGGTTATGATGTTAATTTACAATCAATTTAATATTTAATTTAATATTATAATTAATTTATAGGAAATGTTAGTTTTCAATTTAAATTTGATATTTTTCACAATTCATAAAAAATTGAAACTTCTTAGAAATAAAATTATTCCTATAATAAATTTTGAATTATAATCCCAAAAATGAAAATTATTTTTTTCAAATAAAATATTCCTAATAGTAAAACTGTTGTTTTAAAACATCTCTTCCATTAAAAGGCAACAAAATTTCCTTTTTAAAATTACAACATTTTACGCATAACATTGGATTATTTCTTATAATACATCTATAAAATATATTAGATGATTTTAATGAAATATTAGTGAATATATAATATATAAATTTCATTAATATCATCCAATAATAGTGATTAATTTAATTTTTTAAGATAAATAACATTTTTCACCTAAAAATATTTTTTTATAAAAAAAAGTACTTTATAATCAATTGGTTTTATATTTAATTTAATTATCTTGTAACTGTTCAATTTAACCATATATATTTAAAATGTTATTAATCAAATTCATAAAAAATAATCTAAAATTTAACAGATATATTTAAATTTTAATTAATAACATTAATAGTGTATTGAAAAATCCAGTCCCATGTATAACATAATCTATAACGGAAAGTCATTATTTCATGTAATGCAAGATGACTAAACATTTCTTATATTAAAATATATATAATATAATTAATTTATTTATATTATTAATTATATTGTAATGTATGAATATTTTATATTCCCTTACACTCTTGTTGTTTCATGTCATAGACACTATCAAATATACTATTTATATTTTAAAATTCATTTCTGTTATACTCTCTATCGACAATATCTCTTTAGTAATGGTATATATAAAAAACTCACTATTTTTAGATACTGATTTTTCAATATTATAAATAGAAATGATTGTGGGTAGTTTCCTAATATGTTATCCCATGATATCCATTACTACTTATATATCCCTTAAATACTAGTTATTACAAAATGCATATGGACATTTTGATGAAAGAGTATTACAATCACGAAATGATATAAATATGAGAATCATAAATATATATCATGGAGTTCATCACACATTTTCATTATCCAGTATTAAAAATTATATCATCATGTTTTTGGTACATGTCTTACACATCCACATGTGATAGTGTAACAAAAAATAATTCATTAATCATTTAGTCACTCTAGTTTCTTTATTTAGAAGGCTGGTTAAATCTACAAAAGAATCATGAATAATATTTTGAAGACCATGAGTATCCAAGATAATGTGTGGGTGACTTTAGAATATATTAGCATCGAGTAATAAAAGTCATGAGATAAAAATTCCTCTTTAGAGGATAATATAAATTTGATATATGTCCAATAGAGACTCAATAATCATATTACTCCATCAAGAATAATCATTGGTAGGGAATAATGATTCAAATAATGATTTTATATATGATTGAATTGTTATTTTTTTGGGAAATGGTTATGAAAATTTTTATACATGTATAAAAAAAATTTCATACAGAACATGTTTATTTCAGATGATATGATTTTGGTAGAGATAGTTGATTTAATTGGTTTGTTGGAAAATCACATACATCTAAATGAATAATATAAAAATTTTAAATGATATTTCATATATTTTGAAAGAATAATTGGTTTCATTATATATATTAACATTTAATATTTCTTTTCACATGATAGAGATAATTTTGTTTTCATGGTGATTAGACCTAGAATCATCCACACGATGAATGGATAGGTGGAAATTAAATCATAATGTTACTCTTAAAATATCATTTTTTCCAAAACATATATTCCTACCATCTGGGGAATACCTTATACTTTTTTGTGGGTAAAAAATTTGTAACTCCTTAATAATTTACATCTACTAAATTTAAATGAATTTAATTTTTTTGATATCATTATTTACAGAGAATCCATAATCTAATTAAAACATGATATCTTAAAACATTTATAATATATTCATTATAGTTGAAGGTGAAAATAGGGTTAAGGATTAAATAAGATTTAACATATTATAATATATATATGTATGATTTTTAACACTTCTTAAAGAATATTTATTAATTCCATTGAAATATTGATTAATTCTTTAATAAATTCACTTAATTATTTTATTTAATAATTTCTTATTAAATAAATTTTTTTATAAACAATATTTTTATATTTATATATATTTATTATACATTTTTAATGAAATATTTTATTGATTTATCTATAATAATTCATACACTAGTTTTCTAATAGTTTGGAACGAAGATATGATATATCAATGTGAAAAATAGCTACTTTTCAAAAACAATTCATTTATATGTGCAATTTTAATTCATCTTAACATAATAAATAGATCACATTTGATTACTTATGGAAATGAAATTTTTTTAATATAAATTTATTCAACTATTTTAACATTCATATAATAGTTTATACTATATTATAAGAATAAAATATATTTAATGTTTACAATTTTATTATTTAGAATGTTTTTAATTGTGGTAATTAAAATTATTTTTAAATTAATTTCTTCCAAAAATATAATTAAATTTAATAAAATGGATTCCATATTTGAAATTAACATGCACACAATTTGTAATGAGGCCACAACCATTTTATCTCATAATTTATAGTCTAAGAATTAAAAATTGGTTACTATAAAAAAGGTTATAATGGTTTATCAACTATCTAACTATGAGATAAGGTTACACATGAAACTTAAAAAAGTTAAAATATTCTTGGTTGAATAGATTATGACCATATATCATCTTATAATCAATTTATTTTCTATTTAGAGACATATGAATAATAAAGATACATTAAATTTTTCAAAATTATTTTTTAATTCAATGTGTTCCCCTCTTATAACTTATAATGTGATTCTCATATCCACTAATATTTATAAATTATTTTTTATTTAACTAAGCTAATATCATCCCAAAACCATCTCATATTCCTTCAGTTCATTACTAACATTTTCTTCTTACAATATAATCGTCTTATGAAGGATTATGGTTTATGAAATAGGGGTAATCTTAAAAATGTGGTAAAAAAACTGAATATTTCACAGTTTATTTCGTCTTCTACTTCTTCCAAATCTAATTTATCCATGATTACCTAAAGATATTTTGTAACATCCTTGGATTTTGATTGGGTCAAAATTCCTTAACCATGATGGTTTTTTTAATGTTGGTATATGGGAAAACATTATAACTAGGATATATAACCTATATATGAAATTAAGGTTGACACACAGACTAGTTTTTAGTTGTTTTTTCATTCTTCAAAAGTGGATCATTATATTGGATGAGTTTTTGGTGCCCCAGACCCTAGAAATTCATTTCATGGAATGTATATACAACTGAACATAGTTATATTAAACTATGTGTATTTTAAAGGGGAAATCTTGTGGCATACTTCTAAAATAGAAAAAGTTTCTAAAAATGTGAAAGTGGAGGATTTGGGTCACATAAAAATGTTGCAGTTTTTAAGAGAGGGTATCCACACATTATGAAGATGGCTTGGAAAACCCTGTTCCTAATAGTGTGTTGTGTGTTACATGAACTATGATAATCAGACGGTTTGTGCATGGTTATAAAAACTATGTATGTTAACTATGAGGTTCTTTTATAAGGGTGAAAATATAATTCAACCATGAAATTTTTTCTTCACACTACCTCTTTTCTTACCCTATCTTCACATAGTGTAGTGATGGGCTCTCCTTTTATAGTATTTAGATTATTTTGGGGATCTCCATCATCTGATCTATAACATGTGATATTCTTATCTCTTTGTAAATGTATCGGTATGGCCTTAAATAAATATGCTTCCTTCATTCTTTTGTCTCACAAAACAGAATACTCAATCTATGTGATATCTTATTCCATACTTTTAGGGAAATTTTTTAAAATCCTGATTTTTTTCATTTCATCACTATTTAAAGGCCACTGTAATATGATTGAAAATCTAAAAGTATAATTTAGGCAGTTTCGAGAATTATCCATAATTTTATGCTCATTTTGATGGTCGTCTTGATGTATCTATTTGGGATTACTGAGTGAGACACCTAAAAATAAAATTTTTCATTTTGAAAATTTTGTTGATGTTGTGGAACAATTTTATTCATGCTCTATCTTGTTCATATTTTCCATCTTGGGTAAGGTACTTTTGGCCAATTTATAGGGTTAGTATAGTTGTGTGTTTTAATTACTTAAATTTTATATATTGATTATACTAGATCAATGGGAATGTGGAATGCTATGAAAAAGGATTGTGGTGATTTTGATCAAATGGATGTAAGGTGACACTATCATCTAGATGATAGATCTACCATATATACATGGGGTTATTATAATCAACATGTTGTGGTAACATAGTCATTGATTTGAGGTGTTATTTTCATCATAACTAGGGCATTCCCCAAGTGATTTTGGATATTGTTAACCAATGGAAATTTTGATGTGGTCGCATGGGAATGAGGTAAAATGTGATATATATTAGCTATATTATGATTATTTTACAATCACCATTGTTAGGTGATGCATTGTGGGAGTGATGTCAAAAATATGATCAATTGAGGTGGTGTTAACCCACCGTTGTGGTTGGAGGCCATTGTAGAATTGTGGCTTAGGGGATGGTGTTAATCATTGGTCATGTTGGTGGTGATAGCCATATATATCCATGTAAATATTGATGGATCGCCAGGAGATTATGCTGATAACAGTAGTTGGGGGGTGATGCTCACCATTATACATGATCCAGAATCGTTTTTAATTTTAAACGATGGGAATATTCGTGCCTTGGGACATCGGGTTGTCGAGTTGATAATAAATTATTTATTAAAATTTAGATTTCCTCGTTCCATTGGATTTTGGACTATTGAGATGAGAGGGATTGTATTATTATAGTTATTAGGGACTAGTTAGTGGATTTTATGTTCCATTTAGACTCTGGATATTCAGTTTGTAACACATGTGGTGTCAGATGGCGTGATGTTCTAGTTATGTATTTATAGGAGGTACCATAAGGATATCTAGGTATTGTATTATTTAGAGGACACCTTGGGAAATAATCCATGGGTAATCACCATAATATATATATATATATATCCACATATATTGTGTTCCATATTTATATATGGGGACATCCATTCAATGATGTAACGACAATGGAAGAAGTCGGTAAACACATCCATATGGCTGTTAAGCACATGATAAGAAAGTAAATAATTAAATATGCTTTTGAAATTCCTTTTATTTATAACTTTCATACTTTTTTCTAATTATATATGAATGATATGGATATATTTTTGGTGGAATAGTACATTAATACTCACACCCTATACAAATCCCTTAGGAAACATGTAGACTTTTTGTATTTGATATTTGTTAAGTGATCAGGCCTTGGAGATGAAAAAATGTGATAATAGATGTAATGACTGAAAGGTATCATTTTTATTGATTTTGTGATATTACAATAAATAGGAAGAACAAAAAGCATCACGGAGGTATAATGTAATGAAACCCCAACGAATCATTGACAAAAAAACTTTATCCCCTCACACGGAAATGATCCCATGTTAATAAAAGAAACCATACCGCAATTAGATGTATCCATTGATGCCAAAAAATCTGCTACTGTATTTCCCTCCCGCTATGTATGTGATATCACAATGTGATTCCCCATAAAAACTTTTCATCTCCAAACTATGTAAACTATTCCAAGGAATTCTTACCATGTCCATCAATGATCTGTACAGAAGAATGGAGTCATTCTCCAGCATCGTCAACCGAATCTATCTACTAAACACATTTCCAAACCCTTATCCAAAGCCAGGGCCTCCGCCTGAAGAGTATCGCCTTCCCCGAATGAATCAGTGAATTCCACACGCACTGACCCATCTTGATCTCTCACAACACCACCCCCATGCATTTCCCCCCTACACAATGACCCATCCGAATTTAGTTTGAGCCCTTAGTTTGGAGGACACCAACGTACCCAACATCCCTACCCTAAACCATTCACTTAGTGATTAGTAGATATAGACAGGACCAAAGACTAATAGAAGGTTCCATGTGACAATCAGGGGATAAATGAAGTAGATCCCTAATATTTTTTTTTCATTTCAAAAAAAATGCAGGCCAGGGATCCTGAAGCGTTATTTTGTCGACCCTCATTCCGGGCCTTCCAAATTTTCTAGCACCCGACACATAGAATGATCAATATGGACTTTCTCTCCACCCATTGGTTTCCAACTCTACTAAACCAAGCATGGATAAAGTTAGCAGGAGATCCTCTATACCCATTCCAGTCGAAGAAATCCCCATAGGCCTGAAAAATCCCTCTAGCCCATTCACTATCATAGAAATGATGCCCTACTAAATCTTGGTTGGAAGACCTGCAGCACCAACACCTTGAAGCCATATTAACACCCATTTTCTGAAGGTTGTCATCTGTAGGCAAAGCCCTATTCCACACACGCCACAACGGAAAGTTAAATTGTGAGGGTATATCTTTGAACAACCAAGACTCCCCCCATGAATCATCAATCACTATGTTCCTCATCACATGATCAAAATTATTAATGGAGAAAGAACCTGATGAAGATCCCATGAAAACTAGCTTGTCTTCTTCATCGGTAGAAACAATGGTGTTGAAAACATCCCTTTGACTCACATAAAGAATATCCTGTAGGAAAATTTGGTGCTTACTATCCTATTTAAAAGATATATCTGGGGTTGGACACCCGTGAAACATAGCCTGCCCACCCCCCAATCCTACTGCCAAATGTTGATGTTCCCTCTACCCACAATCCATTGAGAGTGATGATGCAGAATTTCTAGATACGGGAGGGTCAGATTCCATATCCAAGATGGTCACTTTCTCTAAATATTCACATTCAGGCCATATACATCCTGCAAGATTCTTCCCCAGAGTGATCTACCTTCCATAGCCTCCCATGCTAACTTATCATGGAGCCCATGGATGGTACTGGAGACACTTCTCATTTTAACGCCCCCTTCAGATAGAGATCTTGCTAACTATTTCTCCGAATCCCAATGGTGTCTACCTTCTATATGACCATCCAATATGAAGGACACCATAATCCATTCCAAATAGGATATTACACTTTTTGGAACCTTCAGAGTAGAAATAATATGCATAATGATGGAAACAATAACACTGTTGACTAGTGTGATACGGCCTCCAAAAGAGATAAATCTATTCTTCCAGTTCTAGAAACGCCCTGTAATATTTCTTATAAGATAATCAAAATGATGAACCCTCAGGGAAGAGGGACTAACCGGTGCTCCAATGTATTCCATGGGAAAAGATCCCCTTCACATGCTCAAGCTGGCTCTCAAGAGCCTCTCCTTCCTCATAGTGGTCCTCCTTGATGCAAATAAGAGGCTTTTTTCCTTGTTCACCAACTGCCCACCCCACTTTCAATATTACTTTAAAATATCATTGAGACCCCTCACAGATATTCTTCAACCATGGATAAAAATAATAGTTTCATCTGTGAACATCAAGTGAGAAATTCCCCTTGTGGAATACCTATTGTGTTAAGGAAGGATTTTACCTGAGCTGGGTCCCTTATTAATGTAGCTGCTAAAAACATTTTGTCAATGAATGAAAAGTGTAGGGTATAAAGGATCCCCTTTTCTGAAACCACGACATGCCTTGAAAAAGCCAAAATTCTTGCCCATGAACGAATGAGAAGTGAATGCTGAGCTAAAGGAACGGAAAATGAGATCGATAGTCTAGTTGGAGAACCCCATGCAATCCAAGAATCATAGGACAACACCCCATTACATCCTATCATAGGCCTTGCTCATATCCAATTTAACAACTAAATTTCCCCCGAATGACTTTTTGTTGATTCCATTAACCATTTCTTGGACTAGACTAATCATACCCTAAATTGACCACCCTTTTATGAAACCATGTTGTTCTGGATTCAACCATTCGTCCAGGTGAATGGCCAATCTCTTTTTAAGATTGTTGTCCAGACCTTGTATGGTAAGTTTCACATACTGAAGTGTTTATATTTATCAATGGATTGAGGTTTACTTACTTTCGGGATAAGAATCATTTTGGTAGCACAGGCAATACGCGGAAAATCCCCTCCATGGAAGAAATCCTGAACAACACATACTAGATCCCCATTAATAATCATCAAAGATTCCATGTAAAAAGACCCAGGGAACCCATCAGGCCCTAGTGAACTATCTGGGTTCAAGGTCTAGGCCGCTTCATGCACATCATCCTCATCGGTAATTCTTCTCAATCCAACATCAATGACCTCCGAAACAATGCTGGAAATGCCCTAAAAAATCTCATCATCACCACCCAGGTACCCCCCCATCCCATGGCAGGATTAGGAGCATCCATTAACGATTGTATAATATCTTTAACCATTGCCTCGACTTCCACCCGATCTGTGGGAAATGATCCATCCTCCCTGTGGATATTGGGCCCCTGAATATGCTGACATTCCTTAATGAAAGCATGGAAGTACCCTGCATTTCGGTCCCCCTCTTGAATCCATCTCACCCATTCTTTCTCTCTAGCCACCCTTTCTTGTTTAAGCAGATTATGCGATAAAGAGTCCTTTTTCCTTCTCATCTCAAAAAATATAGATTCATCTCATTCTTGTTCCAATATTTTCTCTAGATGATCAACATACACACTGATCTCAGAAACATCAAGATCATGAGGCAGGATAGTTCTTCTCCAGCCATGAAGATGATTTTTAACCCACCTATGCTTATTGTGGAAATTTGTCCATGGATTCCCCCGATGTTGCAAGTCCCAGGCTTCTCTGACCACCTCTAAGAACCCCGGTTCATGCACCCATGATTTAGAAAACATATCATGATCCTCTCGTGACATGCATGCACTAAGGGAAATGCGTAGCAGGGAATGATCAGACAAACTCCGAGTCACGTGAGCAAATTTGGAGTCCGGCAACATTGATAATGCAGCGTTGTTCATCAGACCTCGGTCAAGCCGACAGTATGAGTGCCTCCCCCAACATAGATTATTATACCAGGTAAAGATACATCCCTCATAACTTGCATCCAACAAGCCACTATGTGCTATGAAAGAGACGAATGAATGACTAAAATTCATGAGGAAAGATCCACCCCCTTTTTTCTCTTATGTTCTAGCAATGATATTGAAATCAAAACATACAATACAAGGAGCCACATTAGGATTAAAGCCTTATAGATCGCTTCATTATGACTGCATGCCTTGAGCATTACACTTAGCGTATATAAAGGGTACTAAAACCTTTTGGAGACCCACCGTAATCATAATGTTAAGATACTGATCTGTTGTACTCAGTAAATCAACACTAATGAGATCATTCCAGAAAAGACATATGTGTTAATTTGGAGGATCCCTATGTAAAAAACCTCGTACATTAAGCCTCTGAGCATACTCAGATATTTGTTTGGATGCTATTTTAGGTTCCAAGAAAGCATCCATGGAGACTTGGTTATTATATAAGTAATTGAAAAGAAAAGCATACATGACCCTGGATCCAAAGCCTCAGCCATTCTATATTATGACGTTAAACATTGACATGCGCCCATCTGGATTGGGCCCCAGACTCTGGGCCCCTTCCATAAAGAGAATAGATTTCAAATAGAAGCTCATCACCTATTTTTTGACCTTGTTCTAACACCCATTTTCACCTGTGAGGAGGATGCCAGAGGAGATAACCCACTTCTGGAAAGCACCCTCCAAGAGACCTCTGGAGAATCAAAACAGAGGCCCTGACTCTGACTATGATCAAAAGGAGATGAGGAAGCACCTAGATGGAATGGGGTTGTAATCTATGCTGGCGAGGATGGAGGTGAAGACACCACCGAGCCAGACGAAAGAGAGGACACCACAGGGCAGGGATCCAAGGATAGGAGGGGAATCCCCCTAGATAGAGAAGACTGAAAATCCTTCTGATCACGCAAACCTGATTCTACCATAGATATTTCAGAAATACAACTGCGCGTGGATACCCAATTATCCACAACTAGATCCCTAATGCGATGATATGTCCTGATTCTCATCTCTGAGGGATAAGGATTTTCCAATGAAAGTTGTATAAAATTTTTGGTGACCATAAAATAGTGAACTGGAACCAAATCACGACTGGATGATGCACTTCCCTCCCCTGTAATATTTGAAGACAGAGCCACCAATGACAATTCATAGTGAACTGGTGCTTTACCACTTCATTGAGCACTGCCATCATGGGATGGATAGAAATGGAAGGTTGTGATTTTTTCAACGTGATTGTGATTCTTTTGATCTTTTCTATATATATGTACTGATATGGTCGGCCATGGGAAACCCCATAAGAATACTAATTTGTATGAGAAGTTATGGAAATTTTATCATATTCTTATATTGGTGTTCTTCTAGGTTTTTTATTACTACTATTGTTTGATTATTCTTACTCTAAGTTTATTGATGCATTTATTATTTATGGTCCTTCATCCGCTGCTATATTTTTTTGGACTATGATTATTATAACATAATGAGGCTATAGTATCCCCACAATGACCTCATCAGACCCTCTATATTATTAATGACCCTTTGGCATATAGGAAAGTGTCATTAAAGTCCTAGTAGAAAAAAAGCACAATGAAATGTTGATTTGAAAACAATCTCAGGATGTTAGAAATGGTATCAGTGGTGTTTTATTTTCCCTTTTGGAATTATTATTTGGACTATGCTATATAAAATACTATTTTTTCGTTATAAATAGGTAAGAAATCATGTTTGTTCCCTATAACCCCATTCATGGTGGACAAAACATGATTCTCGTGGTGGTAAATTTATATTATGATTTTTTCTTTTATAGTTGATTCATTTCCACCTTGATGGGTTAACATGGGTGTGATTTTATTGGTTATGTGGATTTTGACCCATCTAATGGAATAGTAATGTAGGATTTTTTATAATCTTGATGGACACATTGGGTGATTTGAAATACGTATGTTATTGTAAATATAAACTGGATCATGGAAAGTACTAAGAGGTGTTGGAATCGATATATTGTCAATAAAGAACCCAAACAACGTTTTGCTAAATATCCTTTTTGGTGGAATTATACACATCCATTGTAGGAATGTGGTTCCCAGTGAGGTTGATATATGTGGTACATGGTTCTGACATTGATATTTGTAGGGATAGATGGTAAAAATGGGGTGAGTTGTTTATTGTGTCACGAAAGTATCTAAATTGCATTTACCTGATTAGCCTTTTGTAGTCATTATACCCATATTCCCTAGATTGATTTGAATGATATGTCATGAATGTCTCTATTACGGGAAGGTAATGAGTCATGAGGTCATATTATACATGATTAATGAATCCATTATGGACAGGAAGGGGACCATGAGGTTGGATGATTATTGATAACTATCCTTGATATGGGTATGTTAGGGGCCTCGATGCTGGATGTCAACAGACATGGTTGCAGTAGAGGAGTGTAAGTGTGGCGAGATGTGATACAAGTCATATATTCAACCATATTATATATATATACTAGAATATTTTTATAGTGTTGTTCGGTCTCATTAGGATGATTCCTAGATGAATTCTTGTGGAGCTTCAGGAGGGATGATATATGGTGTCATATGAGCATCCATAGGATGTGTCTTTTGAGGGTTAGGATGATCTTGGGATGCATGTACTGACTCCCGTATAGGATGGGAATACACCACCGATTGATAACATTGGGACCTAGATAAATGAGTATGTCAGATAGAACATGGAGTGGGTTATACAAGGCCTTGAATAAGGACCTTAGGGAGATGATACATTAATAGAATATATGACTTGTGAGTTCTAGTATCAGCACCTACCATTATTTGAATGTGACATTAATATTCCAGTGTAACAGAGCTATATTAAGTTGATGTATACTAGCTTTTATCGACTTGATAGACCACCATTGTGGAGGGTTAACATGAAAACATATATTCTTATTGTATTGTGAAAACATGGTTGGGTCGTATAAGACTTGGTAGGAAAACATGAGGGACTTTTTGGGAAGGATTTTGAGGCCAGGATCAATAAGAAATTCTTCTCGAATACGCTCAGGGTGGATATAGCCTCTGATTTCATGGACCTATGATATTAATATACATGAATGATGGAATATATGGATACATTCATATAATTTTCCCAATGTTAAAATGTTATAGTGGTTGATGTTGTCGCCAGGGTGTTGCGTTTTGAGAACAGATTGCGGCATGCCATCAAGGTGTAGGTGAAAATATTATTTCTAAAATCAATTTTTGGAAGTGAATAATTATTAAATATCAACAAGAAATTAGATGACCCATTCTTACTCGAGATTGGTGATGGTATCAAGTGTGTCATGTAATGATCCTTTAGGTAAGAAAATGTGAGAATGTGTGGAGTATTAGTATAGAAGTTAGGATAGAGATTCAGTTTGGACATAGAGGAGTGGTTATTTGATGGTGTTCTTCTAGTATACGTAGTCATGGAATGCTTGGACCTTGTTCGATCATGTCCCATGAGAGTGCTTAGATTACGGTCAGATATGGAATTTGGATGGGTTCTACATGAAGCCTTCTTGGAATACATGAGAGTCATGGATAGGGTCACACTCATGGATTTGAGGTTGGACCAGCGGAAGTACCAGGGGTTGGTAGTTAGTTTTTAGCTATATATGGAGGTCATTGATGATATAGAGAGACCCTTTATTATAGTATATGGTCTACTTCAATTGTATCTATATAGGTAGGTTAGGCCTTGGGTTGTCAGGTGTGAAACTAGGTGCATGTTGTTGAAATGTTAGGGATAGATTAGGCATAGGAGATGAAGATGGTTATTAGTACACCAAGGTTGTGATGTGGTATTAAGTTAATTTTGAAAAGGTCGGTATTAGTGCACTAGGTTCATGGTTGATGATTTGGACTATCCATGTTGTGGTTAGTAGGTTGTCCTGGGAGATAATGTGTGATATATATTCATATGTGAATATATATATATATATTTATATATATATATGATCTGTGTAGGCCCCATGATTTATTGTGGGAGTAAAAGAAAAAATATTTTTATATGAGGTTCATAGGCATTGGGGTTATGATGGGAATACATGCATATATATATATGAGAAGATATAATTTTGAAAATATGTTGAGATTCCGGATCTGTAAATATCTGTTGAGATGCAGGTTCTGATGAGTGTCATGTTTAGAACACGTATTAAATGGGAATTTGATGAGGTAAATAACTTTATGGGTGTCAGGTATGAAAAAAACATTGAATTAAGAATTAACTGATGTGTAAGAATGTAGATGTTTCATGGGAGGACCTGCATGTATGGATACAGTTGGTTGAACCATACATAGAAATTTTAGGGTTTAGCTGACCATATAGGTAATTCAAATAGTGGAGAGAACTACCAAGGGGATTTAAATCTGGCTAGTAATCGGGGTAGGTCATGTGATTTTTATGAGATGTGTGTGTTAAATATAATCCTTGGGTAAGGCCTGATATCTTGGGGATGAGCTATGTTAATGTGGAAAGGCTATAACACCTCATGTTTGTAAGTGGGTCGAAATTCCACAACCTATTTTAATTTTTGAGATTAGTCGATGGTAGAAAATTATTTTGGGATTCATAACCTTATTATGAGAGATTTATTAAAAAAAGTCCTTTTTTATATAGTTTTTTGTATAGATTTGTAAAATGGGGTTTATGTTGGTTTTTGGGTTCATCAGGCCTTAGAAATTCTGTTTTGGGAATGTGCAGACAGAGGTGACAATGAAGATTTAGTAGGGGTAATTGATCTTGGTGGCTAAAATTGGTGCAATGAAGGGAAAGAAGATTTCCTTTCTATAAGCGAGTTAAGAGGAACTCCATGACTTCTTTAAATACTAAAATATTATAAACACATTATCTTCAGACAAGATTCTAAATGGATATATATTGATAAATAATGTAGCTATTTTTTAATCAGATTTACGAATAAAATTGGGATAGGTTTATATGATATTTTCAAACTAATATTTGGGTATAACACATTAGTTTAACTATTTTTTACATTAACTTTGGTAAGATCATTTTCACCATTAAAGTGTTATTATTTTACTTATTTTTTCTTAATTGGATCACAAATATATAATGAATGAAAATATTGATAATTTGTGATCTCATTGTTATGGTTTTTCTATTTTCCGGACTTTTGAATAATGTAATAAAGTATTGTTTTTTCATAAAATATTATTGATCTCATTTTTTACACAATTAAAAAGAAAATTATTGAAGAAAATATGAAAACAATGGAATTTACATTAAATCCATTCATAATAATTAATGTGTTATATTTATTTTAGATATTTTTGGATGATAATATTTTAACCTATTTGTATTAATTTTCTGATTTTCAAAATAATTTAGTTTTTTTATATTAATTACATAAATACTATCTTCGAGTTGTGTAAGTATTAATGGTAAATATTTATTCACTAAAAATATGAAATAAATTTAAATCATATGGGAATATAATTTACCTAAAAAATATAAATTTATAAATTAATATTAACACTTTTTTAAAATTATGATATAATATTAGAGATATTAATGTCATGAGAATTATAATTTTATAATTTTCATTTATATAAACTAATATAATTTTTATAAATATTAAATAGGGAACCAAATGGGAATAAATTCTTGAAATATATATAAATAGGAGAAATAACAATATATAATATGATAGAAGAAAGATATACAGAAATTAAGAAGCCTTATCCCAAATTGTTTACCCTATTAGACTTGTTTTACTGTTACCAAGGTTAAAATAAATTATTTTTGTTACTACTCATATTGAAAAAAAATAAAATATGATTAATTACAATATATGG
The DNA here is from genome assembly GCA_963277665.1 of Viscum album. NCBI lineage: Eukaryota > Viridiplantae > Streptophyta > Magnoliopsida > Santalales > Viscaceae > Viscum > Viscum album. The sequence continues at coordinate 878,921,565 of OY728136.1, forward strand.
ACCACATGATTTGAAATATGGAATTTATTTTTTGATGAATTTGTTTCTATAATTGTGTGGATTTAATTTTAAATAAAAAATTATAATGCAATGAAAAGAATTTTTTATAAAAAAAATACATCTTCTGTATAAAAATCATAAAAATAAAATTAAATAAATAAATGGGTTCCAATAAAATAAATCTCAATTATATTAATATAATAAAAGAATATTATATTTTAATCCATTTAAAAAAATTATATATCATCAATTTTGGAAACATAGAAACAATTCTCAATATAAATGATTATTTTTTAATACTCATTGAAAAGTCAATGATATCTAAAAAATTTAAAATTCACAACAAGATTGTTTTTGACATTTTTTGTCATAATAGAATTAAATTATTTAATATTATGTTTCTAAAAGTTTCAATATTAAATTAAATACTCTATAATAAAAATAATAATACTCATTTTAATGGAATTATATTTTTTGAAGAAGAATACGACTTTACTAAAAAAAATTGAATACATATTTCTATATAATTAATCAGTACATATTTATTGAAAAGGAAATTTATATATATATATTTCATAATTTTTTAATCCAATTCATAGCCTCTAATTTAATAGTGACATTATAATAAATATATATAAATAATAATATTTTTTTTCACTTAAGAACTATTTTTCATGTTCTATACACTGTCAAAAATAATGTTCTTCTTTTAAAATAATAGGTTTAACATCCCCCCACCAAATTAAAAAAGTATATAAAAATTTTTTTGAACACTTTCGCATTAAAAATGATTTTGACACTTTTCTTTCCTTTATGGTAAACCCACGTCTAAAAAAGGGTTACTAAAATTCCTCCTAAATAAATAGAATTAGAAATATGAAGATTATATGGAATAACCCATAACTAAATTTAAAAACATGAAAAAACTAGTGGGATTTGATAATAATGACATATAGGGGAAATAAAGTTCCCATGAACTAATAGAGAGTGATTGACAACATGTTAAAGGAAATGTTAACAACCATATAACCATAAACATTATATGGGTGAAAAGACTATATATTCATAATAATTGAAGGTAAAATTAGAATTTTTAATTTTAAGATCCCTTTAATATTGTTGAAATTATTTTATAATAAAAATATAGATAACAGTATAAATTTAAAAAACATGGTTTATTAATATTTTATAATCATAATTTCATCATCTAGTTGTGATTATATAAATTTTTAATTCATCACTTACTCTATGAAATGATTATTAGATGGGATTAATTCATGACTTAAGAAATAAAATTAACATTTATAGATTCATAATATCTATAAAATAATTTAAATTCATTATTTAAATCTTAAATATCATTAAAAACCAAAATGATTAGCATATGTTTTCAAATATGGAAATTTACAATAAATTAATCTCTTAAACATCAAAAATAAAATCCAATGATCATAAAAATTCACTAGGAAATAGTTATCCTTTTGAATCCTCCAAATTATTCATTAAATAATTAAAAACACAAAAATAAAAATTAATTTATCAAATTTTAGATTAATATTATCATTTATCTTGTTGAATAATATTTAATCATAATGTAACATAACAAAATTGGAATTTAATGATCATTAATTATTATAAAACCTGGTTATAAAATAAATTACACTATAACCCAAATGATAATATATATTATTCCATGAATTATATCTATCAAATATATTCCATAAATCTAAAAATGAAATAAACATATTCATTGTGAACATAAATTTATGTATCATTAAATAACTATCCACATTCAATGTCACCATTTCAATCCAATCATAATTAGAAATAACAATAATGTATTTACCAAAACTAAACATTGTAATATCAACATAAATTATATATTAATAATATTTTTTATTTAAATAATTTGTTATACAATAATATCAACATACCATTAAATCAATTTTCATTTATATCAGTTCTATTAAATATATGGTTCCAATTAGTTAAAAACTACTACAGATCAATATTTAAATGTTTTATGATAATTATAAAAAGAATAACTTTGATAAAATAGTTTATTTTAAATTATTATGGTATACTAACAGAAAATAAAATCAATTGTTTCACAAATATGATCAATAATATATAGTCACATCCATAGTCAAGGATTTAGATCATTGATTTGGTAATTGGACCAAATCATGCACATATTTATCCACACATTAGACATTAAATAAAAAATAAAAACTTAGGGTGAACGTCATTTAACACCCTCAAAATCTTTAATTTCTCTCATATATTACTTTATATATGCAATTTTGTTCACACAGAACACCACATCTTGTTCCTTTGTGAAAGTCACTAGAGTGATTTTGACCCTATTCTTGACATTTAGGATACTGAGTAATATTTAATCTATGTCGTTGTGGATCTCAATCTTTCTATTATTAGGTGTGTCTATAAAATAAAAAAGATGATGTTTTTAATCAAATAATTGGATAACTTGTCGGAAATAGTCCAATATTTTTCACCCCAACTCATATTTCAGTTGGTTTCATATGAGGATGGTCATAACATTGTCCATAATGTTCATTGTTCCCATGTTTAATTCATATTCTAGCCATCGACTACCATAAAAAACAATAGTGTGAGAAATAATATTTACAATAAAAAATCATGAAATTAGGAAAAATAATTCATTAAAAATATAAATTATGATCACTTCATTTATATCTACAACCCTATAGGTTTAACCTAGGACATCCATGGTAAAAATCTACTCCAATCCATCATAATTTATCATAATAAATATTATAGTCAACCTATTAATATCCATGGAGAGTGTCACACTAGGTTTATAGTTTCTGAATAGTCATTGTGCACCGGAATGATGACCTAGATATATTGAACCAAATATCTTGTGTGATATTACCCCTAGCTGAAATACTTCTGATATCACATACACTATTACTATTTATTTAGGGATGTATTTATTATAAAATAAAATAATCTTATCCATATAAAAAATGATAAAGATATCATAGATATAGACCTATCCACTAAATTATCATAAAATCTATCAAATCATAATATCAATAATTTGATTAAACCAATATTCTGAAACCCACTATATCAATCCAATATTTTCGTACATGGATATTACTAATTAATAAAATTATTACTAAAATGTTTTTCAAATACATGAGTAAGGAATGTAATGGTTTATTGTCTCTTGATAGTAGATACACAATATTATTTCTTCTTGAAAAATCATTAATATACCCCACAATGATATTCCCACATATAATTCATCATGTAAATAAAATATATTAAATCTTTCATCATAACCATGGTAAAGGAATCATTAATGAGGTTGAGATTAGAATCTCAGCAAGGGTAAACAAGTGGGTGACATTGATAACATTAACATAACATAGTCATAAGGTTATGAGAAGACGTTATTTAAACTTGAAAACAATTCTAGCTATATAATAGATCATAATCCTTAATCACAGGGAAAATATATCATATTTAATAAGATATAAATCATAATTGAGGAAAATAACACAAGACATGAGATCATTATATAGACACAATAATGTGGATAAAAACAAAAATAGATAACATTGTAAACATGTATAAATAGAAATGGGTTTTTTAATTATATTTTGGAAATGAAATCTGGTAATCACATAAACTTATGAATATAAAATGTGTTTATTAATTATATTAAAAATTGTTTCCATTCTAGTCTTTATATGTCACATTATTAGGATCTAAATTTGAAGAGGTGTTGGACTCCAAGATTTTTGGTTGATGTTAAAGGGTGTAAGCTGATGGTAGATGACATTCTCCATGAGATTATAGAGAAGGATAACACCATTCTTCTTCATATGGAATCCACAAAGTGCCGAAAAAAACATTTTACACAATATTGACAAGAACTAGAGTTTCTGGTTGGAAAAATGTGTTTTTTATATTTCCATGGAAATAATTTCAAGGTATAAGGGATAGGTGGAAGATTTATTCATGATAAATACTCCCCTTAATTATTTTTTATTACATCTTAGTACTTAAATATTGACTATAAATCCCACCATACACATCTCAATTCCATCTCATGGTCATAAAATCCTAGTTGAGAAAGTACAGGAAACACGCCTTAGGTGAACTGAATCTTGATGGGTTACCAATATAATATGACCATTATATTAGGATGAGATAAGTAATATCTTATATTTTACATAAAATGTTGTACAAAAAAATACAACACACCTAGTAAAAGTGTGGTGGTGTAACCAAAAGTTTTATTAGACGACTACAAAATAAGATGAGTTGAGGAAAAAGAATTACCCACATATGTTTTACTATATGAATATAAATTTTATGGTGACATTTATAAAACGCGTAATATAATAAAAATGCGATCATTTAAAAATAAATTTTCTCTTAAAATGAGTAAATTACATACTACGAAAAAAAAATTAGAAAACAAATTCACCAATTTAGTTATGTTGGAATGTTATAGGTTATATCATGTAAAACAAAAAATTACATTAACCATAATAAAAATTAACTATTTTTATTTTATTCAGAGATATAATTATTATTATATATATAGGGTTATGATAAATCTATTACACACATATAATAGAATTGATGACCGATACCCTTAGTATTTTACAATATGAAGTCAATTTACCAAAGCCTATTAGGGATATAACATCACAAAACTTTTTCACTGACCATTCCCAAGCTCAGATTAATAAACTAAAGCATGAGAAAAACAGTTTATGTGATAAGTTCAATATGAAATCCATAGTCTTTTACACTATTATTAAATTATTTTAAGCATAAATTTCTTTCAAATATAATCCAATGATTGTAAAGTCTAGTCTATTTTTATAACTAGGTATATAAAACTGAAAACATGAACCAAAATAAAAATATATTTTATTTGAACTTCATAATGAGATTCCAACATCCTTAAATACATAAATGTGGATTGGATAATATATGGAATACGAGAAAAAATACATGATCTAAAAATCATAGTAAGGTAATAAGAATATGAATTTAGAATATCATATGGATTTTAAGGAATAAAATGATGACAATGAATGGAATGGAACATAAAAAATATAGAAGAATAATATATAGAACATGGGATCATGTAATCATGGATTCGTAGAAATGTGAAAAAATAAAAAAAATGACATAAGAACGGGTCATTGATTACCTCCAATACCATTTCACAGGTAGGTATATGAGTCAAGGCTAACTACTAAGACCATTTCACAATGAGGATCATAAGTCAAGGCTAACCATGAAGCTCATTGCAGGTAATGTATGGTGATATTGAACACTACCCAATGTATTAGAGAATAATCTCAATACACCCATATTAACATGGTCATGGATATGTGTTCCTCTTGAAAAAGCATACATAAAAATTCAAATATAAAAATAAGAGTCACCCATGGAAGGAATTTTTTATCATAATCAGGTGAAATGGAATTAAAAAAGGAAATATCATAATGGTACCCATAAAATAATAGATTTAAATCATACATAGAAATTCATAAGTGAAAATATAAATGGATAAAGATAATTTATGTCAAAATGATGTGAAAACATGTAAAAAGTGTTTTTAAGAAAAAAATAATTTTAGAGCAATTTATGGAAATTAATTATTCTTAAATTGGAAAAGGAATAATTATTTTTATAAAACAAAAAATGATAAGAGATATTTTTTCATGAAAAAAATATGGATTTGGAAAAAAAATGTTTTTTATAAAATGAATATAGGTTGAATAGTAAACTTGGTAAAAAATCATTATGATCCATTTAATCGACCATGCTTATGAGGATTACTTGAGTTTGGAAATTTTTTCAAAATATAATTACCCATCAAATAAATATGAATTGAGCTAGAAAAATTTGTTTGTAACCTAAAACAAATCTATGAGGAATAAATAATAATAATTATTAATAAAATTGAGGCAAAGAGATATAGAATGTTTTACCTGAAGGAAAAAATGATGGTTCAAAGAGAATCCAAAACATTATGTTTGCAAGTGTTGGACTCATGAAAATAATATCAAAAAAAATCAAATTAAATCCATTAATTATTTAATTCAGATCATTTTATAAAATTATTTTTTTTATTAAGTTCATTTATTATTTTTATGAGTTCTAGTATAAAATTTCATTTTTTAAGATTTTCCATTTCCTTTGTTTTTGTGATAGGTTGTCTTTTATACCTTTATGGAAAATAATGGAAAATTAGAAGAGGTGTAAATAATTATATATTAGTGTTATTCATTAAATTAAAGAATGTTAAATGGTTTTATATCTCATTTTGATTCCAAATTTCATGACGATTCAATAGATAAAACTATATTGGAAACCTTTTATATTATTTTTGTGTTTTTTCGATCATCTGGAACTAGGTTTTTTATAAATTTTTATTTTGAATATATAATAGTTCAATAAAATTTAGATAAGATGAAATAAATATATTATATTATGGTTTAACCATTAGAAATGGTATTATGATTATATATTATGGAGTAATGTAAATTTAAAAATTGTCATCCTTGAATGTGATAAATCAACCCATCACGAACAATGTTTTCATTTTTAGAGCAAAGGAGAGGGGAAAAGAATTGATGAATTGTTACTCTATTAACATAATAAAATTATTTCATACAAACAAACATGAGATATAATCTTCATTAGATATGAGGTGGTTTGGGGAGGGAAAAAATGGAAAACAAATTGAAATGAAATTAAAATAAAAAAGAAATAGGTTTTTACCTCTTCAATTCTTATCATTGAGAACCTACATTATGAAATGGAAATTGTTATTTTATTGAGACCAATGGATCATATATGTGGGGGGAGACATTGGAAGACCTTTTTAAGAATATGGAAAATATTCAAGTCTTTATTGGTGCGAGTAAAAGAGGTGGTATGTTGTGGTATTTACAGAGGAGGAGACAAGTGTTTTTTATTATTTTTTAATATTTAATATTTTGCGTGAAGGAAATCAATATAGTGTATTCCTATGACTATATAAATAAACTAGTTCGTTAATGGTCAAAAAATGGTTATTTCATCATACATACATCAACTCTGATTATTTCATTCATGTATTTATCTTATACTATAAATTTCTATATTTTACTATTCAGAAAATTGAAACTTTTTTAAAAAATCCCAAAAATTCACCAACAGGATTTTTCGATGAGTGTAAATAAAAAAATATACATAATATTATTAAATTAATTTATTATATTTTATAAATATAGTTTTTAATTAAAATTTTCATTTATTTGAAAGAATCAAATTTTAAAAAATTTAACTGATTTTATAACACTTTGAAAAATTAATTAAGGTCTCATAAAATTATATTATAACAATATGAAAACAAAATATTAATTTATGAATCCATTTTATGAATATAATTTTTCTTTTAAATTAATATATTAAAACAAAAATTTTATAAAAATATTTATGTTTCAAATAATATCAATACCTAATTCATCATTTTCAAAACATTTATTTACTTAATCAATAATATAATTGTATAATATTTTTACTTATAAGCTGAAAAAAAATTATTTATACATTAATAAGAGAGGATTCAATTCTATTATCCTAATTTCTATTCTTAAGGGTCATATTACTATTCTCATTGTTATATTACTATTCTATTTTTTATGTTCTTTAACTTAAATGAATACGTCTTATTTAATAAATATTAATTTATAAAGTTTTTAGTGTATAATATAAGTGAATTTATGTGATTTAAACTATATGTAATCATTATATTAAGGGAAATATCATTGATATAATTTCGGGTCATTACATTCATTTTCACTTGTGAAATACCCCCCCCCCCCCACCCCTTAAAATTTCATTTCAAAAAATGAGCCGAGAATAGTTGGGGGTATTCATCCTTCGTTATTTCATATGGTTCCCATGTTACCTCTTGGTAATTTTGTTTCTTCCTAGTAATGTATCCAAGTGAGTGGTATTGTTGCATTAAAGATTATCTCTATAGACTTTGGTCTTCATTGGATCCTCCTCGGAAGAGAGATCATTTTACAACCATACCACCTATGAATTTAGTACATTATAGAGATCTGGTATATACTTCATCAATAGGGATATGTGGAATACATCGTGTAGTTGAGACATGGTAGGTGTAAGTGATAGTTGATAGCTCATAACATTGATAAAATCATGGATCTCAAAGTGGTCAATGTACCTGGGATATAGATTTAATTGTTTCCTAAATATAATGATTCTATTCAATGGAGATATACAAGGGAATATGATGCCTCCAACTGAAAACTCTATGCCTCATCATCGATTATCTCCATAGCTCAGTTGTCAACTTTGGAATTCCATGATATTCTAATGAATGGAATTAACCTTATCCACTATTTCATCTACCATTTTAGGTCATATAAGCTTATTTTCACCAACATCAACATAGTATGATGATGTTCTACATCATTACCCATAACAGGCTTTATATACTTATATTTGGATACTCAAATGGAAAACATTTTTTTAGAGAACTCGTCCACAATTCGATGTTGGTCCCATTCTCCATTGAATTCCTTAAAACATTCTCTAAACATGTATTGTATTGAAATATTATTCAACTCATATCAGCCTTTGTCTTGAAGATGATAATTCGTACCAATGTTCAACATAGTCTTTGGATCATATTAGAGACTTTTCCATAACATTTAGGTGAGTCTTGGATATCGATTAGATACAATCAATAGTATTATTCTATGATGCCTCACCCCTTTTACAATGTATATCCATGCAATTTGGTTGAGTAATAAGTCCTCTAGAATTTTGAAAATCTGAGTTTTCATTTTAAGATGATCTAGAAAAAGATATATAGAGTTGTTTCCTCAAGATATGATTGGATGTTCAGTAAAAAAACTATAGGGTAATATTTTCCCACGTCTATGATGGTAGGGGTGATTATTTCATTGTCCCCTCATAGTTTTTCCTTTCAGCATTCACATTTTTACATAATAAGAAAAATAAAATATACTAAACCATATATTTCTTCATATTACCCCACAAATAGTTCTCTCTGAGATCTCTATACATACTTTTGATCCCATGGTGAATAGATAAGGTTGATCTATGATTATCATTCAATGATATTTATTTATCTCTAGATTATTTCAAAAACATACTCGTGACCCAACTCTCAGGACTCTTTCTTCATCCATTTTAATCTTTGAGGATTTCCCATTTCAGATAGAGTCCTAATTTTTATAAATGTAGTTATCATTTATATGAGCATCCTATATTTTCTTCATAAGGAATGGTTGAGAAGTCCTTTGAGAAAGGATTACTAATGTTCCATCTGTAATAATTCCCAAGTCCATCCAATGTAGGTATAATAAGTGTGGATCCTTTTGAATGTTCATCATTGATAATGATGTAATCTCCCTTTTACTTACATTATACCCCACCTTATTTTCTCTATAAGAATAGTAGTTGATTTCACAGTCCTAGACCATAATGAGATATATCCATCTTTACTACAATATATTATGATATTTTTTTATGAATATATATTTTCAATCCAAGTTATTTGCATAAATTTCCCAATTCTCCCCATATCGATAATTCCACTAGATTTTTAATTAAGAGAATAGTATGGACAAATCAAAATCATGCATGAGATAGATTTATCTGGAATTTTCAACTTTCATAATGTGAAAAATGTCAATTTATCATTTTTCATCAATAAATTTATTAATACTATCTTTGAGGAAACATTTTACACCATAGAGGCATAACCACTAGTTGGTAGTGTGAGTACTAGTTAACTGATAAGAAACCTTTTTAACATGTTGACATGAACTTAAAATTCAATAATCCAGACAAACTATACCCTATTACGTGTCATATTTGTAAATGGGCAAGAAAAATATTTTTTTATTCATTAATCATTGTTATTACGTAGTTAGAGAAAGGAATCTATGGATCTACACTACAAATATTGGACTGACCCACTATTGAATTGCATTTTTCTTTGACGGGTCCATAGATATTCTTTTATTGTGATAACATGACCCAATAGTGATACTTCCTCCATCCAGAACTCAAATTTTCTTATTTTGTATAATTTTTCTCTCATCATAAATTTTATACAACAATATTCAAATGCTATTCATTTTACTCCTTACTATTGGAGTATATCAAAATATCATCAAGGAAGACCACCACAAATTTTACGACAATATATCTAAAGATTCCATTAATTATTTCCATGAACATTGTTGGGGGTTTATTGAGTATGATGGAAATCAGTATGAACTCATATTTTTTATACCATGTTCAAATGTAAGTATTTGGAATATCTTCTTCTCTTCACCTTCAATTGGTGATTTCCTAACAGAAGTTCGACCTTATAGAAATATTTGACCTCACATTGTTGATCAAACAAGTCATATATCAGTGTAAGTAGATGCTTGTTATTTATCATGATTTTATTGAGCCCAAAATAATAAAAAAAGGGCATTGTTCCACCCTTATTCTTGATTATGGGGTATGGCACACACCATGGTGAGGCACTCGGGTATATAAAATCCTTCTGTAAATTCTGTTATAACATCTTCTTCAGTTCTTCCAACTCAACAGTGGCCATTTTATATGGCGTAATTCATACAGGTAATGAACTAGGAACATGTTCGATGAATAATTGAACTTCTAATACAAGAGGAAGACCAAAAATCCCATTGGGGATGACATCAGTGTAGTCCCTCATAATGGGAATGTAATCGAGCATGATTCTCTCATTTTTTTCATTCATTTATGTGACATATTCTTAATAAAAAGTAAATAATACACACAATTGATTCAATGATTCTGATGGAGAATCATCCCCCCCCCCCCTTACACTTTTAAATCATTGAAGTATAACTGATTATGTGAAGAGTGATTTCATTTTCCCAAAAATCACGGTTGCCTTTGTGTGAAGATACTCAATCAATTCCCAATATAGAACCAAACTACCCAAATGGAAGTAATACTATATTTGTTTAGGGTTTCATTCCACAAACATTTAATGCAGATGAGTTGTATACTTTTTATGGAATAATTTATCTATTTTATATTCTCAGGGATAAATCAACATAAATTTTTTGAGGTGGTGTTTGAATAGTCATACTAAAAGTGTAAGATATGAAAGAATGCAGAGAACCATAATTATGTAGTATGTTCTCTATTCATTATGAATAACCAATTTACCTATCACCGCATCAATTTCAAGCTCCACCATAGATATGGGGATTCCATATTGCCTTTTTTTCTACCCTAGATGTTTTTTGTTGATTTTTTCCAAAAATATTTTTCATAGATAAATGGTTCACATAATTCATATCCTCTCCATAGTTTAAACAATATACTATAAGTTGTATTTTGATCTAAAGTATCATTTCCTTATCCACATTAGTGGGATTCTTCATGACCCTTTGGTTTCTATTAGCTAGATTCCCCATTCTTCCATAATTAAAGAATTTCCTGGCTAACTTTTTATAGTTCCTAAGAATATTCATCCCATAACATTGACACATATATAGGACATTGTGGTATCATTCTATAGCAGGATTTATATATTGATCCTCCCATATCAAACTTCATTTTATTAGTTTTATCTCTGGGACCATGGGACCGTTAGGAGTCCCTGATCAACAATTCAACCTTAAGGGAAAAAAGGACAATCTCTTCATAGATATCATAGACTTGAATCAACAATGATTTTCGTATACTGAATTTTAGTTCTCTATGAATTGATCTATAATTCTTATGGTGTTCATGAAAACTGTAGAGCCATTTTGTTACAATAATTAAGATGTTTATCGCATACAAAAATATATTCTTGTCTTCCTTATACTTCTATTAGTGTTATTCCAATTTCATCATGAGATGGAGATTTCAAGGAAAATATATATTTAATAATATTTTTTAGAATTCCTCCCAATCCATGGAATCAATTTCATCCATTTAAATTTTGATATTGATCAGTTTCCAACAGTGATAGCCTTCCCCATAAAAAATACAGTTTAACAACACCACATTAAATTCTTCTAATCACTGGGGGAGAAAGAATATATTCTCAATAGAGTAAATCCATTTTTCTCCAAGGAGGGGAATAAAATATCAAATAAACATGGGTGGCCTTTTCAACATAAATAATTCAACTGAAGCATTATCTTTATTAGTGGGAGTGGATTCAACATAATTGATGTTATTTTTTTAATATGTTGACCCCGTTGAGAAATTATTTTCACTATATTTTGACTAACCATTCCTAATATTTGGAATTTCATTAGTCTAATTTTCTGATTTACTATCACATCGGTTTTTGGAATGGGTTCTCATATTTCCACCCATTAACTAAAAAAATAAATTAAAATCAGTGGATCTTTTATACATAGAAAATAGAAGTATAAAATGTAGATACTGAACTTATATGGATATAATTTTTAATAAAATTCATGTCATATCTTTTGATTTCATATGTTTCATTCTAGGTTATCCATAGTGATAGAATTATCCCTTAGGTTCTTATTTTTTTGTGCTAATATCAAAAAATAAAAATATCATGCCTAAATTACCTACTATAAGAGCCCTATAATTTTAGAAACATTATTATATGATTTAATGAATATCTGGCTTTAAAATAAAAATAAGGGATTATATATTATAGTTTCTTTTAATGATTAGGAACACTATACTAAAAACATTTAACCAAACTGAATAATATTTTATTAAATATTCATAAAGTGATCCTAACTTATTTTGATCAATTAAATATATATATGATATAATGGAGAATACATGGACAAATAGATAGGATAAATGTACCACTATGTGAATAATCGTGTGAATGAAGCATGACACATGGGTTAGAAGGCATAACACGATTACACAAAACAATCATGAAACAAAAATGATCATATGAATGCATAAAATATAAATTTTGGGATTATATAATCAAGGAATCATAAAATTGTGGTGTCAGCATTAAACATGACATATGAATAACTAAGGTCTATCCACCATGAAAATCAAAAATGAAATCCCATGATTCAAGGATAACCACCAACACCATTGAACATGGAGGAGCATGAGTCATGTATAACAACCAAGACCATTGCACATAATTTCTCATCAGAATAAACATTTTCCAATGCATTGGAGCACTATCTCGGTTAATCCAAAATAATATGTTCATGAATATGTGTGCCACATGAATAATAATACATAAGTAATCAATAATAATATTATAGGTTACCCATGGACTAAATATTATATCATAATTTTGAACATATGAAATACAAAATGGATTATCATAATGTTTTCCATATAAGAATGGATTTAAAAATTAGAAAGGATTTAATATGGTAAAATAGGAATAGATATTGTCAAGCGATGCAAAACATATTTGAAATTAAATTAAATGAGTTTTTAATGATTTTTAGAAATAAAACATTTAATTTTGGTATATGGAAAATAATAATGATTCCTTAAAATGAAAATGGAAGAATTGTTTTTATAAAACTAGAAATGAAACAATATTCATTTTCATGATAAAATTACTTATTTTTGAAAAATAATTGTGGATTAAATAATATAATGGAGTGAACTTGAGAAATGGTAACAAAAAGTGATGTATCCTTTAACCAGTCTTGCTTATCCGAAAAACATGAGATGAGAAAATTAGAAAACATTTAAATACCATTCAATGAATGAAAAACTGAGAAAATTCAATGTGTTTGTAACAAGAAAATAGAATTTTGAATGTTAAAATTAGAAGAATTTATAATTACATTGGGTTAAATAAAGAGAAACCATAACATGGAAAAACGAGGGTTCTTAAAGAATCTATCACATTATGTATGAAAGTTTTCTATACATTAATGGTTAAATGAGAATAGTTGACCCAAATAGAAAATATATTTTATTAATAATCATAAAAAATAATAAATGGTCTTACATATCATTTTTTCTATATTTGAGGATTGTTTAATAGATAAAACAATAATGATAATTGTTTATATTATATTAGAATTTTCATAATCATCACGAATGATTTTTGTTTTATTAATTCATAATATATATATATATTTAATGGTTATATAATAATTAAATATGTTATAATACACATATTAAAATCTATTTCAAAATTTATATTTGGTTATATAATGATAAATGAATGATGTAATGGATATTGAAAACGCATCCTCCTCAAATGCAATAAATCTACACATCATGGATGATGTTTTCATTTTTGAGAAAAAAAATCAGGGTTGAAATGAAATGACAATGATTTATTCCATTAAATCAATAACATTCCAGTGTATAAAAGATACAAAAGTAATCATGTCTCTTGGATAAGGGTATTTTAGGAGATGAAAAGAAAATAAAATGAAATGAAATGAAATTAAAAGACATTGATGGAGGTTTTTACCTCTTGAAGTCTTCTACTTGAGAACCTCATTGAGGTAATTTTGATTCGTCATTTATTGAGAAAAAAGAATCCTAAACATGGGGGAGATACTTGGGAAGTTATTTGGGTAGAATTTCACAAATATTCATGGCTTTAGAGGTGTGAGAAAATGATGTGGTGAGTGGTGGTATTCATATGAGAGAATATGGGTTTTTAATTATTTTATTAATTATGTTATTATTTTATCACAATTTTATCAATAGTGTGGATTTTTTTAGTATGTATAATGACTAGTTCTTCAGAGTTTAAACTAATTGTGATTATATTAAACATAAATCATACATGACTAAATAATTTATGTAGTTAACTTATAACTTAATTACCATATTTCACTATTCAACACAAAAACAACTTTTTTAGATAAAAAATCACCATAACTATTTATTGTTATGTATATATAAAAAATAAACTCCATTTTTTGTTTTTAATATTTTAAAATATGTTAAATTTAATTTTATTTATTTAAATAATTACTTATATGAAAAATAAATATTTTAAAATTGTCCCTGATTTTATATTAATTAGAAAAATAATTTAAGGTCTCATAGAATCAACTTATAACCATAAGACAATATAATATCAATTTATGAATATATTTTATAAAAATAAATTTTCTTTTAAATATCTATAATAGTTATATAATTATAAATAAAAATTTATATTTTTTAAAAGACCAACACTTAATTAGTCATATTCAAAACATTTATTTACTTATACAATAATGTCATTATTTCATATATTAATTTATAAGATGAAAAAATTTTACTTATACTTTCATTTGTGAGGTTATTATTTTATTGGCAGGATTATTATTCGTAAGGGTCATATTACTACTCAAATTTTAATGTCACTATTGCATTTACTTATATTCCTTATTTTCTATAAATATATCATATATAAACAAAATATCATGTTTTAATGTTTCTATTATGTTCTATATCTGGTTTTTTGTGATTTATACTATAATAAATAATTATATAAAAAAAATTTCATTGAAATAATTCTAAGTCATCACATTCATTCTCTTCAAGATGATGTTCCAAACCTTGTTCACCGGTTCATCTCATGAAAATCAAACCACCTCAAACCTTACCCGTAGGTCTTACACTATTATAAAAAGGGGTTATGTATATGTCCATAAAATTATAAAATGTTATATTATTTTTAATAAAATAATGATTATATTTATATGTCTTATTAATAAAATATAAATTCTTAAATAATAAGATTAAAAAATTAGATTTTGATTACTTAAATCATAAATAGTATTTTGGGAAATAAAGAGTTTAAACAAAGACAATATTTCTAATGGATTAATTTTTTTGGAATAAAATATATTTTAGTATTATATTATTAGAAAATAATATTTATTAAATAAAAATGACTCTATAATTTTCGATATCAAATATATTTATTATAAGTGTTAGAAAGAAAATATTATGAAACATGTACTATAAAAAAGGAAATTTATAATATTAAATAACAAAATCTCAAATGTATAGAGTTATATTGATAAAAAATAATTATTTTTTAATAATTATGTTGAAATTATCCAGTTTTGTGTTTTAAAAACTTTTTATAGATAACAGAATTTTTTGGTAAATATGTAATAATTCATAAGTTTATAGTTTGTATTATGTTGTCATAATCCCCATAGCTATGTCATAAAATCATTAAATTTTCACTATGATAAAACTTTTATTTCCCCTAGAAAATAATGGTTTGTGAAATTTCTTTGATTTCTTTAAAAAAAAATATTTAATTCTCCAAAAAAATTATTATATTTTTTGTTTTACAGTCAATTATTTATAAAAAAGACTAACATAAAAATAAAAAACATTATTATATTATTTATTTATAAATTAGAATTTTAAAATAATTAAATACAGTAGTCTTTGGAATATTACATATTAAAAAAGATGGTATGGTATGTGGTTTGTGTTCGTTTATCATATAGTGTTTGAAGATTACGATTAGAAATTAATAATGATTTTTTATATCTTTTATGATAAAAACCACCCAATCTCTGATTACACATTACTAAAAACACAGGGATCCTTAATTTACTCATCTCTTACATATTAAGAGATCTTAAATGTTTTTCCAATTCACTTATTAAACCTATATATATATATATTAGAGGAATCTGCAAAAATAAAGGGACTCTCTCCTCCTCTTTAAATTTCAATTACATTCTTTGTGAAAATACAATTTCGATTTAAAATTATCAATATCATAATGTGTTTTCACACATCCCATTATCATCCTTGTAATATCCATAAAATGGTATACCCCCATTCAATGTCATATTCACCATCTAAAAAACAATATATAAAATAATTCTATTTAAAACATTATCTGTTAATTTTATATAAAGACATGGGATTCCCATGTAATTTTTTTTATTTATGTGAGAATTTTACGAGTCCGCAGAATCTGGTGGTGCACGATTCTAAGGTCCAGAGTGCCC
Organism: Viscum album; assembly: GCA_963277665.1. NCBI lineage: Eukaryota > Viridiplantae > Streptophyta > Magnoliopsida > Santalales > Viscaceae > Viscum > Viscum album. The sequence continues at coordinate 878,938,583 of OY728136.1, forward strand.
AGAATGATCCATCGAAGTTTTGTTAAGCATAAATTTACACGTGTAATCAGTTTTCCTGAAAAAGTGGAATAAATCTTAAACGGTTACATAGATAGGAAATCTGAGGGCACCGTTGCGCTCAGGATGTTGAGTTTACCCTAGGCGTTACTTAAGTTTAGTTGGTGCGAGCCTCCTGTGAGAAACCCTGAAAATGGCATAACATTAAATAAAATAATTAAATAAAGTTATTTTATTTTTAAAATGCTTATCAGTCATGGACGGTAACTCAGATTAAAAATCTAAGACCACCACTGAACTCGTGAGGTTATGATTTCTTTAAGAAGATACTAACTTTGGCCAGTGTAGGCCATGAAAGAAAGATAGTTTTTGGCCATAAATAATATAAATAAGTGACTATTTTTTATTGTAAAAATCATAACTTCTAAATGGTAACTCAGAATAAAAATCCGAGAGTACGGTTGGGTTCGTTGGGGAGTGTTTCACCTAGGCAGAGCCTAACCATGACCAGAGTGGGTATAGGGTGATTGATAATAATTTTCTAAACTTTTTATAGGTACATTCAGTAAACGTGCGAAAGGTGTTTTATAACATTTGAACTGCTGCTCAGAATTAAAATCTGAGAGCACTATTGAACACGCAGCACTGATATTCGCTTATGAACACTTTCACCTCAACAGCGAATGGTCAGGAATAAAAGATATCTTTTGACTTTTTATAAAAAAATAATGAAATAAATTATAGCTACACATTATTTTATTCCTACCGCCATGTGAATGTGGGTAGTTATAACCTCCACTTGGGAGTTGGGGGTGGGACCACCACACCCTAACCTCCCAAGAGAGGTTATTTGGGTTGGTCCCACCCAAACCCAATCTTCCATGTGAGGTTAAATGCGGTGAGGACAACACGAGGCCACCCGACCCCTATTAACGGGAGGAGGCCATAACCTCTCAACTCCACCTATTAATGGTGCCACCACCACCCATTTTAATGGCCAAAACCTCCTCTTTGAATTTGTGGAATCTCCCTTAATTAATTGCACCAATGCGTGTGAATTAATTAAGGGGAGCCTCTTGACATCCTCCCAATTAATTGTGACACCCCCTGTGCAATTAATTAGGTGGAGCCGGGTTAATTAATTCTACCATTTGAATTATCTTGCACCATAATTTTAGACAAACCCTTCCTCTCATATATAAAGGAAGCTTGAGGGAACGTTTTGGGACGGCTTTTTCAAGCGGTGAAACGCTGGCAAAGAGACGCGACACCCAACCCTTGGAGAATTATTCCTCCAACAAAGAACCATCGCCCACGAATAATGAAGAACGAAGAACTCTGACTTCATCATTCTTTAACCGGGGAAAGAAAGGGAAGAAATTATGCCCATGAAGAATGCAGACGACATCTTCTCGACTCGTCCTCTTCGATCTCTTCTTCCTCCGACTTTGACGAACGACGACCGCCTTCCGCGACTCCATCGTCGATCACCGAATTCGAGGTAGGGTGTTTAATTTTTGTGTTGATATTTTACTTATTTTATTAACTTCATCAAAGGATATAAAGGGATTGATGCAGACATTTTTAATGTACGTATTCTTCTTTTGTTGAGCCAATTGATAACCTCCTAAACGTGGAGGGTTGAGGCCAATCTCACACGGCCCGACACCCTCCATCGGATTTTATTTTTGATGTTCTTCAAAGCAGAAACATGACATGGAATATAGGAGACGATGACAAAGACGGCGAACAAAGGTCGTGCCCCCCCCCCCCCCCGGCGCCATGTCGGGCTTTGCCCGGTAGCCCCCGCGGCGGCCTTCCGGCTTCCCCGGCGTGCTACCCAGCATGCCAGGCGCCCCCTGCGGCGCCCTATCGGCCTGCCCGGTGGGCTTCCTGGCCAGCCTGATGCCCCCTGGTGCCCTACTCGACAAGCCCGCCTCCCACCGCAGCGCCTTTCCGCGCTGCTCGGCGACCCACCGGCGGCATGACCAACCTTTGTCGGTGGCCTGCCTGGTGCCCCCGCGCCCTGTTAGCGCCTGCCCGGTACCCCCGCTCCCTGCCGGTGCACCCACGGCCTACCCCGTGTCCAGCCAGACTACCCACGCCTCGTGCGGCTTTCCCGCTGGCCTCCCCGACATTGGACACCCGAGGTGACCCGCGGTTTCCCCCGCGGTGTCTCAGGCCAAACCGGCCTGGTCTCCCGGGCCGAGTTACCGAGCTGCCAACGTGGCGACTACTGGGCCGAACTGCCCTCACGGTCTACTGGGCCGGGTCTAGTGGAATGGGTCTGAACATAGCAGGCTTCCCGGCCCAATGGGTTGGGTAAGATCCAACGAGTCTGACCGGGTCGGTCCAGACTGGGTTGGGATGAGTCGGTCCGACCGGGTCGGACCGGACCCAGACCCATTTACTGACCCCCCCCTGCTTGTTTTGACAATATCTTTGGCACCAGTCGTCTGTTTGACGAACCATCAGTGGAATCGGTACTCTTGGAACCTAGTTTTCCCTTTGAGTACACCCCAATGGAGATCGGGGTATAGTTGAGTTACAGTTAGGTTGGTTCTTACACGAATGCAACCGGGCCCCTAGAACTAAAATGCTAATAACTCACAGACTGGACGTCCGATTGACGCAATTTCTGTTGCGTTGAGACCCCTATTAAGTGGCGGTCCTTTGAGATACTTCTACTTGAGGCTCCGTGACAATTGGAGTATCGACTAGTAGCTCGTGGAGTGCATCCTACCGAAGATGAGCGTACAGAGTACAAAGACCTAGTAGATGTACACCTGACAACTGCTTGACTGTTTCGACTCGAAGTGATTCGGATAGCCCAGTTGAGGGAGCTCCCAATTTGGCGGTAGACCCACAGTGGACGGAGTGCCTGGTATTCGGCAACAAATCTGCTATACTTGATAGGAGGAGTACCTTTGTAGGCTATTAAGGGGAGCGCCCGATATTTGGCAGCAGACCCATAGTGGACTTGGCGCCAGGTTTGGCTGCAGACCCGCGGTACTCGACAGAAGGAGTACTTCAGTAGTCTAAGTTTAGTGAGAAGCGCCTTGGTGTCGCGACATGCCCATTATTCTTGACAGAGGAGGAGTTCTCCTGCAGTCGTGGTTTCGTTATGAAAAATCCTGGTTTGAGCTGAGTCAATGACTTTTGCCTTTTCCTCATTACTGAGACAGGTTACATGATAACATAGGTATATGAATGGTAATATGACTAAGTAATAGTCATCCATTGGAATCATACTTTCTCGTTTATCCTTGTTCGATTTTGAGAGATCATGAGGGTCTCGGGGTCCCTACTAAGTATTGTTATACTCACCCCTACACGGGCTATGCCCGCACCTCATTGTGTTGGATGTAGATGATGGACAACACTGATAGAGGCTGAGAGCGCCAGGACTAGTTGGTACCCAGAGGAGGACCTTACGACGAATCGGTACGTGGTTGAGGCTGACAGACATGGAGTGATGAGGATTCGATCTTTACCTACCCATCAGGTACGAGCCCTGGAGGATGATCGAGGAGCTGCTTTCACCTTTCAGATGTTTCTCCCTTTTTCAGTTGTAATTCTACATTACAGAAGGGATTTTATTCTGGCCCCCCATTACTTTTAATACACTTGTTATATTGTTTTTACATAGTGTTTGCTTCTGCTTGTACTCTGGTTGTGAGTGTTTAAGTTTTATAAAGGCAATGCCTTCCCAGTTTTAGGGATTTACGCCTTTGGTGCTAGTTTCCAACCCCAGGCCTATGGAAGGCGGGCTTTGGGTAGTCACGATACAGGCCCCAGGGTATGGGTCATGACAAATTGGAATCAAAGGAGTCAGTTCTATCATAGAAATTAGGACTCTGATATTTCTTTTCTGTGAATTAATAACGTTAAGGGTAATAAGTGTGGTTTTCAGTTCAGGGAGTCCAGTGTTGGTGCGGCGACTGACGTATCCATACACTATGAACCTGACTTCTGATTTCAGATTCAGTGCACAAAAACACTGATTGCGTGTGTGTTTTCAAAAGTTTTCTTTAATTCATCTCAACTAGGTCAGGTCACAAGGTATAGGCTTTTGACCATGTCATATCTATTTCTTTCATGATTCCTCCCTACAGACGACCAGTTAGAGCCCCTAGAGTCATACACTCTGACAACCCACTGGGCAATAGGGCCTCGTTGTAGGGCCCTTTACTAGTGGAGGCACTAGCGGTACCACTACCTCTTGGGCCACCAATACCACCTGCCCCAACAGCGGACGATGCATGCCGCTTAAGCGAGTTGCGTGAGTTCCAGATCTAAAGGCCACCTATGTTCCGGGAAGAGACGGACCCACAGGTGGCTGAGTATTGGATGGAGGCTGTGGTGAGACTCTTCAAGTTGGATGGGACACCAACGGACTTCATGGTGATCTTTGCTGCCAGCCTCTTTCATGCAGCAGCAGGTAGATGGTGGACCCTGATGCTTTAGGTCCACGACAAGGTGACGTTACTCTCGACAGAAACCGAGAGCCTATTCTGGGTGGAGTTTGTACCAGCCACCCTTCGTGCGGTGTAGATACATGAGCTACTTCATCTGCCCCAGTGTAGCATTAGTGTAGCTCAGTACTTATCGAGGTTCACCGAACTCCCACGGTACTCCACTAATAGGGTACGGGACCCGTTCTTCAGGGCCCAGACCCTTGAGCATGGACTCAGGTGAGAGATCTGATCTTCATTTATCTCCCACAACATCCTGACGCAGACGGGAGTGTTTGAGAACGCTCTCCTAGTAGATATTTTCTTTGCTAAGAACTCTCCAATAGCGAGACCCACCACTAGTCGACTTGCGGCAGAGTCTTCTGTAGCTGGAACTAGATAGAAGACATAGGGGTCCAAGAGGACCAGACCCATAGGTGGCCGACTGGACGACTCAAGATCCGTTGTACGGGGCAACTGGAGAAGAGACAGAGCCAGTCATACTAGGGGCATACAGTGTTACTCCTGCGGTGGGCTTGGTCACATGGCACGTGGCTGTCCGAACCACCGTAAAGATGATCAAGTGTTAGTTGAAGAAGCTCCCAGGCAGAGGCAGATGTTCGATTGATATGGTCCATAGGGCGATGGCAGATGTTGTAGAGGAGCAGGCAGTGTAGTTGGTGGTGGACGATGCTTCGAGGTGCTGTCACCACCACCACCTAGAGGCCCACCCCGACCGCAAAGAGCGGGTAGACATGGGAGAGCACAAATTAAGGCAGCTGAAGCATATTACCATTGAGATCTGGAAGCAGGTGGACAGGAGGGGACTATTTCCAGGCATAGAGGCCTTTTGGTCATGATGCTTATAGCTTCATTGATTTCGTTGTTTGTGGTTGCTTCATGTCTTTGTACTTTGAGTTGTAGTAATAAAAGACACTTTTCCTTGTAACATTTTCTTTCCTGCCATTTGTGTGGTTAATAATAAGAGGTTTTGGTTAAAATTGTTGACTTGACCCTCACATTCGATATTCCTACTAGAGGATACCTAGTGACCACAAACTGATGCTGACAGTGTGACTCGACCCTTGAATGTGAGAGTAACTGTTTGATCTCTTGGTAGTAGAATCGAGGCCTTACGACGTCGTCCATGGGATAAATTAGTACCGTTCATTTCAGGATTGACTGTACTAGAAAAATTATGTGGTTCATCTAGAGGATGAGACCCGACTTCTATTTTCGTCAAAGCATAAATTCTAGCAGCTCTTGTAGAGCGTAGGCGAAGAAGGGTGTAGTCGAGTTCTTTACGATTGGCTAGTCTCACCCTTAGTTCGTTGATAGAACGATTTTAGATTTACTCTAATATCAGTAGTCTTGGGTGTATCTTCTCAGAAGGACCTGAACCTGAGACAACAATGATTTCTTGAGTTCCTCCATGACTATGACTTTGAGATAGTATATAGACATGAGAAGGGGAACATTGTTGCGGATGCGCTCAGTAGGAGGACTGGCATACAGCTGCTAGGAGAGGTGACAGAGCAGCTGGCTACTTGATAGATATACTTTGTGGATAGAGACGGAGTAGCCTATCTATAGTGTCTGACTGCCACTCCCCCGATTCTTCAACAAATTCGGGAGGTACAGCTTGAGACGTTGACTACGAGGCCCAACGTGCTCAAACATCTATAGGACAGTCTCCTAAAGGATTTTCTGAAGGTGGGGAGCACTTCATCCTCTTTAGAGGACATAACATAGTACCAATGTCACTTCCAGAGGATGTGTTGAGGGAGTTCCACATCCCCTCTTACAGTACATCAAGGAGCAGATGGAGTCTACACAGAGCAGACAAAACTCATTTGCCGACAGGATATGGAGACCTCTGGAGTTCGAGGATGGTGACCACGTCTTTCTACGGGTCTCACCTCGATGAGGTCTATGGAGATTAGGTCGAGGCAGCAAGTTATCTCAGAGGTTAATCAGACTTTTTTAGGTTCCCAACAGAGTTGGCGAGGTGGCATACCCCTTGGATCTTCCACCTCAGTTGCATTGGGTGCACGATGTGTTCCTCGTATCCGAGCTGAGGAGATACATGTACGACCCTTCCCATGTCATCGACCATGGCGAGCTGCACGTTGACGCTGGGGTGAATTTTATAGAGGTTATAGTGGAGATTGAGGATCGAAAAGAGGGGGTCCTTCATGGGCGGTCAATACCTCTAGTGCGCGTTCTCTAGCGGCATGGAAACATCCAGGAGAGCAATTAGGAGTGGGAGGCTCAGATGTGTGCTCAGTACCCCCACTTGTTTGCATAGTTTTGAGTTGTGTCTTATGAGGACATAGAGACCTGAAGTGGGGAGAATGTAAATACCTGGTATTTCCATGTAATTTTTTTTATAGGAATTTTACATGTCCGTGAAATCTAACGATGTGTGATTCTTAGGCAGAGAGTTCCTGGAATTATCCGTCGAAGTTTTGTTAAGCTTAAATTAACGCCCGTAAGCATTTTTTTCTGAAAAAGAGGAATAACTCTTAATCTCTTACTCATATCAGAAATATGAGGGCACCGTTTCGCTCATGATGGTGGTTATACCCTAGGCATGACTTAAGTTTAGTCGGCACGAGCCTCCTGTGAGAATACTTGAAAATGACATAACTGTAAATAAAATAATTAAATAAAGTTATTTTATTTTTAAAATGCTTATAACTCACGAATAGTCACTTGGATTAAAAATCTGAGACCACCGCTGAACTCGTGAGGGTATGATTTCATTAAGAAGACAGTAACATTGGCTAGAGAGGTCCACCAGAGAAAGTTAGTTTTTGGATGTAAATAAAATAATTAAGTGACAATTATTTTATTGTAAAATTCATAACATCTAAATGGTAACTTGGATAGAAAATCCGAGAGTACCATTGGGTTATTTGAGGAATGTTTCACATAGGAAAATCATATCTTTGACCGTAGTGGGTTGAGGGTGACTGATAATAATTTTCCAAACTTTTTTTCGTGTACTTTCAGTAAACGTGAGAACGACATTTTATAACTTTTGAACCGCTGCTTGGAATTTAAATCTGAGGGCACCATTGAACTCACAATGCCGATATTCTCTTAATAAGACTTTCACCTCGATGGAGGATGTTCGGGAATAAATGCTAGTTTTTGTATTTTTATAAAACAATTATAAAATAAAGTGTAGCCACACATTATTTTATTCCAGCCGCCATGTGAGTGAGGGTAGTTGGAACCTCCACTTGGGAGTTGGTGGTGAAACTGCCACACTCTAACCTTCCATGAGAGGTTATGGTGGTGGGGCCCACTCGAACCCAATCTCCCATGTGAGGTTAAATGTGGTGGGGACCACACGAGGCCACCCCACCCCTATTAATTGGAGGAGACCATAACCTCTCAACTCCACCTATTAATTGTGCCACCACCACCCCTTTTAATGTCCAAAACCTCCACTTTGAATTTGTGGCGTCTCCCTTAATTAATTGTGCCAGTGCTTGTTAATTAATTAAGGGGAGCCTCTTGGCATCCCCTAAATCAATTGTGACACCCCTCGTGCAATTAATTTGGTGGAGCTGGGTTAATTAATTCAACCATTTTTATTACGTGCCAACATAATTTTAGACAAACCCACCCTCTCCAATATAATAGAATCTTGGGGGAAGGTTTTGGGATGGCTTCTTCAAGTGGTGAAATGCTGGCAATGTGACGTGATGCCCAACCCTTGGAGAATTATTCCTCCAATGATGAACCTTCGCCCATGAAGAATGAAGAATGACGAATGTCATCTTCATCATTCTTCTACCGGGGAAAGAAAGGGATGCACTGCCGCCCACGATGAACACCGACAACTACATCTCGAATATTCCACTTCGAGCTATTCTTCTTTGGACTTTGATGGACCGATGACCGCCTTCCGTGTCTCCGTCATCGATCACCGAATACGAGGTAGGGGGTTTAATTTTCATGTTGAAATTGTACTCCTTTTTTTTACCTTCATCAAATTATATAAATGGATTCATGTGGACGTTTTTAATGTACATCTTCTACTTATGTTGATCCAATTGATATCCTCCTAATCACGGAGGGTTCGGGCCAATCTCACATGGCCCGACACCCTCCGTCAGATTTTCTTTGTGATGTTTTTCAAAGTGGCAACACGACTTGACAAAGAATCGATGACGACGAAGATGGCGAATAAAGGTCATGATGCCCCCGCAGCGCCCTGCCGGCTTGCCCGGCGCCCCCCGACGCCCTGCATGGACAGCCCGGGGCCCCCCAATGCCCTGCCCGGACAGCCCGGCGCCCCCCGCGGTGCCCTGCCGGCTTGACCAACGCCGCTCGGTGCGCTGCCTGGCCAACCTGGTTCCCCCCGACACCCTGCCCGACCAGCCCAGCGCCCCCCGTGGCGCCATGCCGAGCTACCCGGCACCCCGCGCCCCACTGGAGGCTTGCTCAGCCCCTGCTCATGGCCTTTTTGGTGCTGTCATGCCCTGTCTGCGCCGGCCCGGTACCCCCGCTCCCTGACCGGTGCACCCATGGCCTACCCAATGTCCAGCCGGCCTGCTCGTTCCTCGCACGACCTCCCCGCTGGCCTCCCTACCACCGGCCACCCGAGCTGACCCGTGGCATCCCAAGCATTGTCACAGGCCGAACCTGTTTGGTCTCCCAGGCTGAGTTACCGAGACACCTATGTTGCCACTAATGGGCCGAACCGCTCTCGTGGTCCGCTCTACCGGGCCCAGCAGACCGGGTCAGAACATAGTAGGTTGACCCACCTAATCGGTCAGGTCAGACCCAAAGAGTCTGACCTGGTGGACTGAGACCCAGTCGGTCTGACCGGGTCGCATCGGACATGGGCCCATTTACTAACCCCCCTACTTGTTTTCACTATATCTTTGACACCAGACGTCTGCATGACGAACCATCAGCGACACTGGTACTCTTAGAACATAGTAGTCCCTTTGAGTATACCCCACCGGAGATCGGGGTATAGTTGGGTTACGGTCAGGTTGGTTCGAATAGGAATCCAACAGTGCCCCCGGGACAAAAATACTAATAACTCATAGACTGGGCATCCAATTGATGTACCGTCTGTTGCGTTGAGACCACTATGACGTGGATGTACATTGATATACTTCCACATGATGCATTTTGACACTTGGATTATCGACCAGTTGCTCGTGGTGCATATCCTTTCGAAGACGAGCGAACAGAGTGCAGAGACCTAGTAGTTGTAGACCTAATGACTGCTTGACCGATTCGACTTGGAGTGATTTGACTAGCCTAGTGGACGGAGCACCCGGTTTGGAGGCAGTCCCACCACAGATGGAGCACCTAGTAGTTTGCAGCAGACCTGTGGTACTCGACAGGAGGAGTACCTCGATAGGCTATTAGGGGGAGTGCCTAATATTTGGTGGCAGACCCATAGCGGACGAAGCACCCAGTTTTTCAGCAGACCCACAGTACTCGACAGCAGGAGTACGTCAGCAGTCTTAGGTTAGTGAGAAGCACCTTGGTGTCGCAACATGACCACCATTCTCAAAATAGGAGGAGTTTTCAAGAAACTTTGGTTTTGTTAATAAAAATCCTGGTTTGATCTGAGTCAATGAATTTTGTGTTTTCCTCATGATTCAGATTGATTACTTGATAACTTAGGTTTATGTATGGGTATATAACTAAGTAATTATTATCCGTTGGAATCAAACATTTTGGTTTATCCATGTTGGATTTTATGAGACCTTGAGGGTCTCGAGGTCCCTACTGAGTATCGTTATACTCACCCCTGCACGGGCTTTGCCCGCTCCTCGTTGTTTTGGATACAGATGACAGACAGCGCTGACGGAGGCTGAGAGCGCCAGGACTAGACAGTACCAGGAGGAGGACCTTACGATGTATCAGTACATGGTGGATTCTGACGGATGTGGAGTGCTGAGGAGTCCATCTATACCTACCATTCAGGTAGGAGCCCCGAAGGACGATCCAGGAGCTGCTTTCACCTTTCAGCTGTTTGTCCCTTTTTCAGTTGTACGTGTACTTGACTGTTGGGCTTTTATTCTGGCCCCCCGATACTTTCAACACACTTTTTATACAGTTTTTACTTAGTGATTTATTTTTCTTGTACTCTGGTTGTGAGTGTTTATGTTTTATAAAGGCAATTCCATCCCAGTTTGAGGATTTATGCATTTGGTGCTAGTCGCCAGCCTCTGGCCTATGGAAAAAGGGCTTTGGGTAGTCACGATACGGGCCCTGGGGGATAGGCATGACATTTTACATGCCAAATATTTTCTTTGAGAATACCCAACTACATTTCCACTCAATAGTATTAAATTATATATACCAATATTCCATTATATTTTGAAATTTAATTTTTGTTTCCCATACTCTATATTCATAAAAATTGAAATTGAAGATAGAAAATCATATCTGGTATAATCTATGTGGAACAAATATGCTTGTATATAATTTGATTGAGACCGTTGGGACCAAAATAAAATAGACCCCCAAAGTATTGGCTAATTTTTTTATCACATGAGATTCCTTTTATTATTTATGTAAGGTTTTCATTACAGAACTATGAAGTGATGTATTGGATGTTATCCTGGAATTAATATTGTGATGTCATTTTGTTTGTTGTGACTACATTCCCATACATCCTAAATGAAATTTACTTATATCATGCTACAAATATCAATGTAAAACCACACAAATTTAAAATTAGAATATTCTATTTGGAATCATATATGAAAAGAAAAAAAATTAGATAACTCGTGAAATATATTTCATTAAATTTAATCTTACTGATAGAATTCAGAACATAGAACCCTGTGTCTAAACTAACCGTTATATATTATACAATTAAAACATAGACAGTAAATTATTGTTTAAAAATATTAATAATAGAATTATGAAAATTATATCATTTAGTCATTAAAATACATAATAATTGAATTTATAGTTATTAGAAAAAAATTTATAATAATTTGAATCAAAACGAATATTTTCCTAAAAAATGAATTTTATTATAAATGACCATATGGTCACTAATTCCAATAATAATTAAAAATTATTATATTGGAATTTTAGAAAATTTATATTATAAAAATAATTTCAAATATTAAATTATAATATCAAAATAATAATACAGTGAATTTTTTTAGTTTTCTAAAATGATTCATTTTTGGGAATAATAGTGAGAAATACAAAAATTTAATTGATCACACTAATCTAATTAAATTATTTATAATGTTAATAATTGTTTTATAGTTGTTTTAAATTTAAAATATTTAATTCAATATAAATTAATACAACTTAGGGAATTGATATCATTTTAATGTTGAATCCATATATAACAACATTGTAATATTTTGTAAATTTTCATTTTAAAAACCCGATTTATCATCACATATATTTGGTTAATTATAAATTAAATTATGAAATTTATAAGAATGAAATTTGGGGATATAGACGAAATATTAGGAACCATATTATTTTATCATATTTTAGAAGGTCAGCTCATTTTTTACCAGATAGGAATATTTAATGTAGTAGTGTTATTACATTGTTTAACGTAAGGATGAGTTTACTAGGGGTTAAACTAAGAAGATAGCTGTAAAAATTAACCAAAATATTTTCCAAAACATATTTTATGGCCCTATTTCTATCCTTATCGTCATATTTTTTATGTGTATTTAGCATAATTTACAGTGATTTTGACCTATTTAATATGATAAGTACAAAAAACGATGAAAACAAAACATTAATTGCTTTTAATATTTATAATGATTTCAGTTATGGACATAAACCTCATATGATCAGTTATTAATATTATGTTTAAATATAAATTAATTTATTTTATCATGATATTTTATTTATAATTTTTTCAGATGAAAAAAATTCATTAAATTCATATGAAACACTAACTCAGTAATTATTTATTTAATAAAAAACAAAATAAATTATACTAAACATATTCAATGTAATGTAAAGTTAATGAATTATTGAATTCCATTAATTTTGAAAAATAAAATATAATTTTATAAAAATTTTAATATAAAATATTCTATTTCCATAATCATCCTAATATTTTTTTTAAATTAAATACACTGAGTAAATTCAAAAATTTATAATAATGGTATTTTATGAAAATATATATTATATGAAATTTCTTAAATTCCAAAAAAATAATATATTATGGTAAGTGATATTTAAAAGTTTTAAAATAACAGAAATTTTCTATTAATGGAAAAAAATTTCCATTATTATCACTATATTCACCCATAAATTGTAAAAACACTACTAGCACAGTTAGAAATAATATCATTTTTATTCTTGTTCTAAGGGCTTTTTTTAAAATCAAATTACATCAAACATAACATTATTAATTGATAAATTCGATTTACTATTCAAAATCAATAGTTAAAAATTATATAATATATTTAATTTCATTTTATTCTAAATATATAAATTTTCAAGGTATAAATTTCAAGTAATTTTAGTGATATACCAAAGTAGAAAAAAGTAAAGAAAGTAATATGTTAAGTAAAAAATATAAATTTTTTTTGTCTCTTGGAGGAGTTTTTAAAACTTATAATCCCTAAACCCATTTAATTATATTTTTTATTTCCTCATGGAATATGGGAGACTTCACATTATTGAATCGTTTTGGGAATGTCCAAAAATACCACTCAACCTCAATTATAAATGGGCACTCACTACCCTCACATCTTCACAAATCTCAACCCATTAGGATTGACAAAACCATAAAAAAATCACATCTAATATTCATACCACACATACATGAATCCATATAAGGCGTATATATACAAAATAAGATGGTTTTTTGTGAATACCTAAGGATGTTACCTGAAGAAGAGTCTACTTTCTTCAATGATCGTCTCTATTTTATTTCACTCTCAGTACCATTAATGTTTTATTAAATAATGAGGACATAATTACGTTATTATAAATTATATAATAAGAATATTTTATGTTATGAGAATGTACTACAACAATTTCCACTTCTATTAAATGGGTTACAAAATCATCATTTGTGTGTACGATAGACTACCACATTGTGTACCGATGTAATTCATTTTTCATATTCACACATATCACGGTTGGATATGATTATGATAAAAAGTATATATAGGGTTTTTATAATATAGTTATACCACTAGAGTAATTATATCGTATATTCATTTTTAACATTCAATTCAATTGTGGGAATGATTATGTTGTTCATCTATATGGCAGATTAACACCTCATGATGTGATATGATTATCCTTTCAGTAACGCATATCATGTAAGGTGATAAAAATAAATTATAAAATATGTGTGATATAAATTGCATAATTATTATATCATGACTTATTTATCAACCTGAAAAGTTAATATTTAATTTTCTTTACTACACTAAAAAATGATAACATCATTCATGTGTGAATTGACTAACAGCTTCAGGATGTGACATGAATTTATTTTAATCACCAAACCACAGGGATGACATATATATGTATATTTAATTTTATAATATTATATTTAAAATATTGTGAACATTATGTAATGATAATATATTTCTTAACCCTTTCCATAATAATCATTGAAAAAATGAAATACTACTCATGCAAACGTACGGTATACCATCTCCAAGAGAATAACAGACATTAGTTTTCAAAACCATCTTTCAAGATTAGTTTTAAAAGCCTAATTGATAGATTAATATTATAAATATTCCCTAATTATTAATATATATTTTTTGAAACTATATAATATTCACATGGGTCATATTATTTATAAAAATCATGAACAAGAAAAAAATTTGATTAACACAAAAAAACATTGAAAATAATGAAATATTATTATCAAATGGATAATAAAACATTAGAAAAGGAAAATATATGGTATTAAAAATATTATTATTGTTATTATATAAATACATAACCTTCATTAAAACACTATATTGAAGGTTAAATAGTGTTCAAGGAATGGAAAGTGTAAGGTATGAGGTTTTATCTTAATTTATATTAAATTCAAACATATTTCTAATTATACACCAATTAACTCTAATGTTGTTTATATAATACCGTATTGAGATTTTAAATCAGGATTATTTCATAATTTATTGTATTTTATGATTTAATTTTAATTATTTCATCAAAGAGATATTTAATTGAATTTTTTTAATTGGTAAATGTTATTGAACAATATTACATTCTGTTGTAATTTTTTGACCTTATATTAAAATAGTCACAATCTTATGATCATTATTCATTATAAATTACATTTATATTATATATATATATATATATATATTTCATTGATATATTTATTTCCTATATGATATGCCATTTTTTACATATGGTGCTTACTGTGAATTTTACCTAATTAATGATGGAAATATTGATAAATCTATATCCTTAATTCAATACAAAAATTTGATGACAGTGAATATTAGTTCTGGAATTAAATATATCAATCAATATATGTGGAAGGTTTCATAAATGCATTTACATTTTGGGATCATTATAATATATTCCCTCGATGCAACTATAGGTATCATGGTACAAATAGTTTTTTCCAAATTAAATAGGTTTCTACGTGTAGTTTAAACTATTTTGTGAAATGTCTTGATAACAAAGGTTTCCTGTTTCATGAGATGATGGAGTGAAATAATTTTTCATCTTCTTCATTAAGAATTAATTTATTCCTATTATAATGAATATTTTCACAATGATATTATCTACAGATGTATTTCATTATCATATTATTGATTAAATGTAATTTGTGATTAGTTATTTGCCAATCCATATAGAGTATTATTTATTGATTCATGATATTTTCCAGTACACATAACTCTTTCTATGAATTTGATATCACAATAATTTTATTCCATATCCCATGTATATTTATAAGAGATCCTTGTATTAGTTTTTAGGGATTCTATTCATTTATTATTGGTATATATTATTATTTATATTTTATTACTAATGTAAAATAGTTATCATGTACGTATAGGATTCCCCAAAAATATTACAAAAAAATTTCTAATAGGATTTGTCCCCTTTTCCTATACCAATTTAATAAATTTGGAACTAGCTCATGGGTACTGGGGTCAGTGTTTCAATAATTGGTATTAGAATAATTTATGTAGAAACCATGATAACTAGATTTAGAAAAATATAAATTAATGATCATAATCCTATGATATAATTTGAGGAATAATATATAAGAAAATCCTAATGATTTATTAAACGATATATTATGTAATTTTTCCTATAAATACATCCATTTATTGGTTATATGAGTGGATTTGGTTCTGAAACAGAGGTACCTAGGGGTAATTAATCCCAAAAAGTTGAATTGAAAATGCTTGGATCATAACTTGGTGTTAGAAAATGGGTCGTAGTACACACCTAGTTTAAAACTACTAGAAGATATATATAGCATAATTCACATTTTCATTACAAATATAGATGAAATATTTTCAAATTAATATATCCTCATGGAATCCAATTCTATTTTTCTATGATTTAGAATCATTAAATTCAAAATTTGTCATAGTTTTAAAACATTTTTGTAATTATAAATTATGATTTTTTGTTCATTATTTATTGAGATATTAATGTATTTTCAACTATTTAGATATGATGCCTAGAAGGAAGAAGGTTATCATTACTCTTGGCTAATGTTTTAATTTACTTATTGAGGAAAACATAACAACTATTATTGTGAATGGGAAAATTATGACTACATTAGAAGTGTATAATCAGGTTATACCAAATAACCATTCCCAAATGGAGAAACATATTCCATAGGGAGATTCATATATGTAATATCTTTTTTTACAATATAATACACAATAATTTGGTGGGACTACTAATCTTATGGAATATGAGAAATGGATTAAGGTCATATAAAATATTTTTATGGGCTTGGGATACAGTCTAAAAAATTGGTACTATTTAATTATATTATTTAAAAAGAATTTATGATCAATGATTGACATTGATCTTGAATACTTAAGAGGATGATGAAATAAATATAATGTCATGGAACGATTTGAACCAAAAATTCTTCAAAAAATATTTCACTTATATGAAACAAACTAAGGTGAAAAGAATCTTCCCTACCTTATTCTAAATATAAGAAGAAATTATTGCAGAGTATGAGGCTTAATTTATATGGTTATATATGTATTGTAAATATAGAATATAAAACACATGGTGTATGATTGACCATTTATTTGAGGGTCTTTATAACTATCTTTGGAAGGCGATGGTATCCAAAATATTATCATAATACGAGGACATAACATCATGTTCTATGAAGATAGTGAATCAATTTTTCTTGTATTATTATTTAGAAGTAATGTAAGGGAAGAAATTAATTATAGGGAAAAAATAGACAAGGGAAGCATGGAAATTATGATTTTTATATATGTTATAACTATGGAAAGAAACACCCTTGGAATTTATTGAATGGAATTAGAGTTTGAAAAAAAATTGGAGATAAAGTTCAGCATAATCATGATTTTGGGGAAAGAGTGAAATTTCAAATGTTTAATCGTTCCACTATAAGGAGACATGGAACAATGAAAATTTATTCCCCTAGCATCAAAGTAATATACATCCGTAGATTCTAAGGGATCAATTAGAAGCATATAACATTGATACAACCAAGTAGAATGATTAATGATCTTGTGTATTTGGATCCAATAAATATTATATAAAAGTAGTTTGTTGATTATATTATTATTTGATAAATCATGAAATTTTTAATGATTATAATGATGTAATATTTCATAAATAAATTTTAAATTGTGTGATGAATGGTACTATGAAATTTGATTCAGTTTCAATTCAATATTTTTTGGAAAAAACTTGATTATGGTCAGATAACCCATAATACACACTCTATGTTGAGATAATAAAGAAAATTAAATACTTATTTGATAGTCTTGGTGACCATCAAATTTCATGTCAATTAAATGGGTTTTTTATCTTTTTTGGACTTTACTAAATGTTTTGATCTATTGAATATATTTGAAAATTTTAGTTTTTATTTTTGGATGTGTGCATGTTTTCCTTACAGTTTTATTATTTATAAGGTATTCAAATATTTGGGAAGTGACATTAATACCCACTAAATATTTTTGATGATCCATAAGGTTAACTATTTATAGGATGGATTAATTAAAAAAATTTCAATTATCAGATACCTTTGTCTAAGGATTTTTTTAGTAAATATCAGATGAAAAATCTTGTTACTATTTTATTAGTCGTACAATCCATTTATCAGTAATTTTTTTTTCTATAGAACAAACTATTAATTAAGGTATATTAATTTCTTCTATAAATAGATAATTTCTGAATTTATCAATGATCAATGAAATAATATTATTGTGCATCTAAAATAAAAATATATCATGTAATTAAATTACCATATATTCATATAGAGTGAAATAATTCCCAAAATCTATGAAAACGCGCATTGTAAAGAAAATTATTATAGATAATGTCAAAATTAATAATAATGGCATTTTATAAATTTGATATTGTCTTATGTGATTGAAAATTCATAAAAACCAAATATTCTACTATGTTATTTCTAAATAATTAAAAATATAAAATATTGTCAATTTAAGGACCAATTTTTATATCATAGTTATTATATTGATATATAATTTGTAAAAACACTGTTATGGTTATTAACGTTAAATCATGTTTTGTTACATATCACATGTGATAATGTTAAAATTAATTTTCAACAAACATATTTTTTTATTTGAAAATTAGATTTAATATTTATAATCAGTAGGTAAAAATTATCTAAAAAATCCATTTTTTTATATTAACAGAATAATTAACTTGGTTATAAAAACTAGTAACAATAGTTAATACCCAAAATTGTAAATACAATGGGATATTAGAAGTTATAGACTCACAAGTTTAAAAAATTTGTTAAATTTATTGGTTTTGGTGTGGATCAACCACGAAAACTATAAAAAACAAAAATTATCTAATTTGAAACCACTTTAGGGTGAGATTGGCTCTACTATTATTGAACAGTTTTGGAAACGTAAAAAATTACCATTCCTCCTCGACAATAAAAGGGAATTCACTATCCTCACATGTTCAAACATATCATGTAATTAAGATCAATAAAACTCCATAAAATTCACTTAAAAATTCCATAATACCATAATTGATGCCTTATTTTGGACATAAAATTATCACAGGATGATACTTTTAAAAATTATGGACGTTACCCAAAGAAGAGGTAACACTCTTCAATATGTAGTCTTAATATTATTTAATTTCCACAAAATTTATTTATTGGTATACCATGTGGACATAATATATATGTTATATTTCATAAAATTAGTTGGTTTTGTGTTATTTTAATACCTACAACCGTCTCCAATTTCTTAAAATGGGTTACAAAATAATCATTCATGTGTACGGAAAATAACCTTCTTGCAAACTGATGTTGTTATTTTTTTTCATTACCATTTATCATGGCTGGGTATGATGATTTATATATACTCTATATATTATATTTTTAATTTAACTATAACTCTAGTGTCATTAATATATATATATATATATTACATTCAATTCCATATGGGATACTATAACGTCACTCATGCGTATGGAGGACATCAACTTCGTGAAGCAATATGATTTTTACTTCTATAATGTGTAACAAGGAAGGTAATAAGTATAATGTTAAGGATTATAAGTTATATAAATGGTATATTTATATTAATTAAATCATATAAAAATTATTAGAAGAAAATATATCATTTTCATTCTCACACTGAAAAATTATAACATCATCCGTTTATGTGTGAACTACTACATTAGGGAAGAGGTGTCAATCACATCTCCTCACCACATAATGTGAATGATATATATAATTATATTAAAATAAATAACATGGAAATAACAATATTATGATCATTATTTAAGGATACAATATTATATATCCCCTTTCCATAATGATCAATGAAAAATGTAAACGTTGCTCATACATACATACAACCTACCATATCTATGAACATAACATACATAATTTTGAAAACGCATATTTCCTTTTTTAAAATAATATTTGAATTATAAATATGATAGTTATTTCATGATTATTATTATACAAGTGATGAAACCATATAATTTCAAAATTACTAGTAAATTAATTAAAAATATTGGATTCAAAAATAATGGCGTTGAAAAAGGGACACATGAAGGTAATCAAATATTAATGAACAGGGGTGGTAAAATATTTTTTTAGGATCATGTATGATTTTATAAATACTATTAATGTTGTGAAATAAATTAATAACAAGAATACAACTAATTATACATGAGGTTAAATGACACTCAAATAATTGATGTTGTGCGGTAAGGGATTTTTGTCTCAATTTATAATCTATTGATACATATTTGTTATTATACACCAATTTACAATAAGTTTTCCAATATACATCTCCATTTAAAGTTTATATCATGATTAATTCATATGTCACTATATTATATGTTTCAATGTGAATTATTTTATCAAAGCATATTTGAATTGAAAATTTGAAATCAACAAAAGTAATGTAATAATATCACTTTATTTTGTGATTATTAATCTTATCATAAAACAAGAACATTATTGTTATATTATTTCAATGTAAATTACAGTTTACTTAGTTAACCATATTCTTTAATGACAGATATGATTATTTTTTAAGCCATATAAAATGTTTACATAATGTTTTTACTATGAATGTTATATGAGTTACTGGGAAAATATTGATAAATCCATATCCTCTAACCAATATAGTTATTTGATGATAAAAAATATTGATTCATGATTAAAATTAATCAGTTTATATTTATGTTATTATTGGTACATACTATGATGGGTGGGGAACAATATTATATATGTCATCATTGAATCCTTATGTCTCCATCCAACTACCCGAAGGCCCATAATGTTTTTATTATAAAGAAGGGCCCTTTTAAGGGAATATGGGGGAACCCAAAAAGACATCATTACCATAAGAAAAATCATGACATTAAGGTCATAAAGAGTAAAACAAGACTGACCACATAGAGCTTCCCCTCTCCAGCATTTGAATGAATCAGTAATTATCATGAGACAAATAAATTGTCCAAATTAAATGGGTTTCAATGTGTAGTTTAAAATATCCTATGGAAGGTATTGATAGTTGAGGTATCATAATGTCAGATATCATGGAGTCCAATAATTATGTTTTTCATTCATTGAGAATTCAGTTATTAAAATTAACCATGATATTTTCACAATGATATTATAATTGGATGCATTTAATTATAAGATAATTGATTAAATGGAATGTTTTATTGGTTATTTTCAATTCCAAATTTATTTTTATTTATTATTTCATGATTTATTCCAATTTTTATTAACCATTATCGTTTATTTGATATAAACTGTACTTTTTTCCATTCCATATGATATGAAGAAGGAATATTTGAACTACTTTTCAATGATGCAGTTTGTTTTATATTGTTATGTAATAGGTATTATTTAATACTCCCAGTATAAAATGGTTATCATTTATGTATCTGGTTATCTAAAACTACTAAATTGATCTATTATTCGGTATTTTACCATTTTTCTCTATGTCGATGTAAAAATGTTGGCACCATCTCTAACCTACTAGGTTTGGGGATCTAATGTTCATGTTTATGATTCAATCTTCTCTTATGTTACTTTTATGTGCCTAGTGAAACAAATCAAAAACATACATTATTCAATTATATGATTATTCCATTACAAGGATTTATAAATTTCTAATATTATTTATACCTCCTTTGGATAACCCCTACAGTTATATGAGATCAAATAATATTAAGGGAATGTTATGGAGTTTTATATTGTTTCATTTTATTTCTGTTTCAAGTTGGATTATTTTGTACATAATTACAGAAACAAATTATCCATGACTATCTTAATGGGTTGTATTAATTGTATCATTTTGAAATAAATCATGATATAATGATTATGAAATATATGTTTTATTACATAAATCCCTAATTTTTGATGTGAACTTGTTCGGAAGAGAGTGATAGAGTAAGAAACAATTAGAAAAGGAATTTACGAGGATAACCATATGTTTCACTACATAAAACATATTCAACATTCCATGACACACCCAAATTCACCCAAAATAATTTCAGAACATTAAATAATGAAGTGAATTCCTTTATGATAAAAATTAACACCATTAATTACATTTTCACCATCTTAAACACATTGATATGACAAAAATGGATGACCTTTGGAATAATTTATACAACTCTATGAATTTGAATGTCCCATTACAGACCATGTTTTTGGGGACCCATTTATTTGGTGAATGATGCAACCTTTCTGTTTGATTTAGGATAAAAAATAATTTGTCATGTGGGATTTAAAATATATGAAAATATTAAGAATCAGTGGCTCTGCTGATGATGAAGGGATACTACATGTAGGTTTTTTATTTCATTTTCCTTGTGACCATAATTCACATATTTATTAACATTTTCCCTCTTTTTATTTTATCAGTATTCTTCCAATCCTAATATATCCTACACCCAACTACTTCTATGATCAATTACTCTCTTAATGGTTAAAAAATAACCTATGTATTAGATAGGGGGATGTTTCATGATTATCCATAATTCATGATTGTTAAATTATTAATATTTTAAATCAATTTTTATTGAATGAATTTGGATTATAGGAGTGCGATTATCATCAACCACAACATTAATTTTGATCTCTCTAAATTTCTACCAAATCTTCATTACCTATCTTTTCAGAGGATAAAATCATCACATGAAGGAGTTAATTATTGCTCAATGGATTAAATGAAATATCATAGATCCATTTAGTTGAAGGTATTTCACCAGTGATCATGTTTTTTAACATGAAACAACTATTTTACCATGTGAAATTTATTATGAGAAATAGATATACTAAGAAAGATAAAAACACCCATAGAACCAGGAAAGAAGTCATGAATTTTATTTCATTAAAGTATTTAAATTAAAATAAATAATAATAATGGACCCTAATTATCAAAATTAAGGAAAATTCCATTATTTTATAAAATTAATCCATTCATATTTTTTTCATTTTATTTTAGTTTATATATTCATTCATATTCTCTTCATAAAAATTCAATATTTTTAGAAAATATTTAAACTATAAAAAAGTAATGCAGGAATTGTGTTTTGTCGAATGGAAATATCATCAAGTGAGATGACCATTTTTAGCCATTATTCTACACTAGGTAATAAATATTAGATTTTTCACTACTCTAGAAGATTCATGTGAAACATCGTGAAATTTTCATTGATTTTAGATTTTATCCATTCACATTTTCCATTCACATTTTATTTAATTGAATTATTATTATACAAATTTAACACTCATTATTTTTTTAAATATGAATCAAAAATTTCATTATTTATAATAGTATTATTCAAAAAAAATTATGAAAAGCATATAAATATTACGTAGGATTCCATCATTAATAAGAAGAAAAATATTTCTTATTTTGTGAATCATCTATCAAATAACCAACAGATACACATCAATTTCTAATAACCGAATGAAATGGATAATGAATTATTAAATTAATATAAAAGATTTATGGGATAGAATAAAGTACATATGGATATACCTAATAATTATAAAGAGGACCAAGAGGTTGAGGAATTTCTCAATAATTACACATCGCACAACCATTTCGAGTTACATGTTTAGAAATACGAAAAAGAGCTTCATAGTGTCGATAAAGACTCATGTTATGATGTAATTCTGCGAGATAAATAAATAAAATATAAATTGTGGAGTATGTGAGAATGTTATGAACTTCTCATTTTATCTTATAATATATATGAATCAAAAACACTATACGTATATAAATTATGGGATGAAGAAGAAACTACCCATGTCATCGAATTTGAATAATTTACGGAGGTGGTTGACTAAATTCATCAATATATGGAATATCAACTCCAAGAAAAACATTATATAGAATAAGAGATTCATGAAAAATAAATAATGGGAGATAATAGTTTTTTAAAGTCATATTTATTTTAATATTCTAAATCATAATTGGGTATTTACACCGCACCCTTTTCAATTTCATGGAATTGGTTGAGACTATTTTTTCATTGGAGGAGGATAATGAAAAATAAGATGAAAAAAATAAGGGAAAATTGAAAACCAAAAAACAAGAGGATTATTTTTTAGGGGGATTATATATTGAAATATATATTACATCACTAGTGGTAAAAAAGATAGATGCACCGTAAATTTATGAGGAATATAGTCATGTTGAATCATCATGATTATATTTTGCGAAAAAATTCACTTTGACATTCCCTATGATATTTATGTAGAATATCTCATGAACAAATATAAATATAAGATTATAATGCCCAAGTTGGAAGTAAAAAATATGAGGAAAATTAATTAATTAATTTACCATAATGAAATTTTTACCACATTACAAAGGCAGTTGATCTAGTATATTCCATTCATGGTTTCCATAATAATAAATGATAAAAATATCAATATGGAAGGAACACCATGGTGTTGTCCAAATTAATGAAACTAAACCCACAAACTAAAAGTGAATAACAATTTGTAATTGAAATAAATATTATATAAAAAGCAAAAGTGTCACTTTTTGGATAAAAATGATAATAATATTTACATTTAATTGTTTTCGTTTTAGAATTTTAATTTTAAATTTATTTCTCAGTTTTAGTTTTGGAAATATATTTTAATGAACCCTTATTTCCCTCATTTAAATTTTAGAATAATGAAAAGGTCCTTCTATTATAAGGATTCATTTTTTTGGTCCATCAACATAGAATATGACTTCATAATGATGTTGATGAAATTATATTCTATAAATGTTTTAAAATAAGAATTCAAAATTTAAAAAATATTTCATAGTATGAAAAATAGATCACTTGATGAATTAATATATATTATAATGAGAAGAAACGAAACTTTTTCAACCCATCATAAAGAATAATTTCGTGGGAGTATGAGTAACAATTAATTATATTATTTCATAAATGTAATTTCATGTTGGTTTTAGAGATTTAAAATAAATTACATTCCCCACATCGATCTCTTGTACCCACTTATCGATGTTGGAGACATAATTTACTTGTGATTATAATTATTCCATGTTTCTATTTTCATCAATGAAATTATTATATGAATGAAAATGAAAAATGATGATTATATTTATGCACGAGAGGATGAATTTGAAATATCATTATATTTTTAGATGAGTAGATTCTTGAAGATGATATTCTTTATATATTTAAAATGTTATCAGTTTCAGAAATTGATAGTGATTGGTTTGTGGATTTTTTATTCCATGAGTAATTTTCCCAAACTGTTGGTTATTATTCCTAAGTAAATTACAAGTCCTATATTTATCAATCTTTCAATATTATATTGCCTAATAGAACCAGACATGTTTTTCTTCAAGATCATTTCTAAAATAATATTAATGTTATGACAGAATGTAATAAATTATAATAATATTGATGCATTTTTTATTTATTAGTTTTTTTGGATCTAATAGAACATTTATCAAACACTAAACAGTAGAAACCTTAATGACCTTAATAAGGAATAAACCATATTTCAAGATTATTATATCCTTTACTGATATAAAATATGTTAGTTAAATAATATTTGAAACATAATTGTGGGAGTTCTGGTCATCAATGGATGAAGGGGGAATACATCCTAGAGTATGATTTTATTGGTGGTTATCATGTGATTATGTGGGATTACATGTTATCATTTATTATAATTTATTATTCACTACTCAAGAAATGAAAATTTAAAAAGATAAAAAATATTTTGTCTCCTAGGAGGATTAGAAATAGATGTTACCAAATAGATGATCTATAAGTATTATGTGATTATTTGGTTGATGTGATATTTTCACAATCAAATCATTACAATGATAAAAAATACAGAGTATATATATACAATAAAAAAATGCAAGAGAGGTTGATTCATTAATTAATGATTTTTGTTATCAATTTCATATATTGGTCTTCTATAATTGGGAAGATAAAAAAAGTGTCATTGTATGATTATTTAAATGGGATTATATTTTTATATCATGTAGTATTTATTAGATAAAAACCTCATTTGGAGATATTAATTTTTTTATTACCCTACCAAATTTAATCCATGGATACATTTGAATCATAACTCAATGTACTCATAATTGAATCTAAATTCTCTAATTACATGTTAGATAGGTTGGAATATTTTCATGATTATTTTGATTAACCTGTAAATTAGGTATTATAATATTACTATTTCAATTATTTCCTTAATTAATGTGTGGAAATAATTTAAATGAGGGGAAAACTGAAAACTATCATGGAAAATAATTATAAATAATGATATTTAAATTGTAATAAGGTGGAAGATTGTTAGATAAAAATAGGGAATGTAAAATGAATAATTAAATTTTTCTATATTAAGAGTGATGAGATATAGAATTATTTTGATTTTAGAAATCATAATTTTTTTCCCTTGGAAAAAATTTAGTTTTTTTCAATTTTAGAATTTATATATTGGATGGATGAAATTACATTGTAAAATTTTATAGATTACATGCCTAAGAAAATGAATGTCCATTGTGTGGTAGAATTGATATAACATTATTTTTCAGGATTAATTTAATTCCAATTAAATTTTTTTGAATAATTTAATTTTTTATTGCAACCAATATTTAAACATTTTATTGGTTTCTTATAGGATGCAATAATATGTTGAAAACAAGATATTAATATGATAATTCAAAATATGATGACAAAAAATAATGGATAATTAAGTATCTACTCCTAGATCAAAATTAATGAATCGTGTGTAAATGGAGTGAAATATTACATAAAATAATGATTTACATCATTAATCACCTATTAATGTTGTGAAAATCATCAAAAAATAAAGATGTTTGGTAAAATGATGAATAAGTATTTCAGGTGTAGGAATAAATGGTTCATAGTGTCACACATTTCCCTCCCACTACGAGACACCAAGAAAGTAAAAAAATTTATTCCGAACATGAATTTATGTCAGGTAATCCATGACTATGAATATTCATATCATGAAATCAATATTCATGATACTAAACACATTTTTGTGATGAAAAATGAAGAACATTTATGTAATTAATGTCAAATGACACCATTGACATCAGATGACGAATAAAAATTTATTATGTGATGTAATTAAATCATGGGTGGGATTTCGTCTTAGAAATAGATATCAATGGTATTTAAAAAATGAATGAATCTTGTGAATCTTCTAGTACACTATGGAATTAGACCTGATACCTTTTAGAATTTTTTTTTTCTGTTTAATCCACCATGTGACCATAATTTTTATTTTTATTAATGTGTTTCTTATTTCCATTACCAAAATTAGCATTAATTTATCACCCTTTATCCCATATCACTTACGCTCACAATGTTGAAAGAATGACTGATGGAATTCTTTGGGGGTGGTTTTGTGTCATTCCAAAATCCATTCACATTATATTCATAATATTATAATTCTATTATCGGTGTTTTAATGAGGATGGTATGGGTGAAGTGATCATACACCATGAAATTAATTTTTATGTCATCCTTGTTTTACACTGAATCATCATTATCTAGATCCATATAAGAAAAATCTTCATACGATGGAGTTGGGGATTAATCGGTAGACAAAACTACAAATGACATAGCATGTTTATTTTACTTATTTCACTCTTTATCAAGGTTTTTATCATTCCATGGATATTGAAGGATATGGTATTTATATTCCTAAATAGATTTCTAAGGTATGATAAAAAAACACAATAAAGGTATAGGGTAGTAATTCATGAATGAAATATCATAAATAAATTATCTAATTGAATTTATAAAAAAATAATGAATAACTAAAGATACCACATAACAAAACTCTTTGAAAATTTTTTTTCTCTAACATTCTTTCATTCTATCACACATTTAAAAAACTTTTAGAATATAATTTTGATAACCGTATATTCAAAATAAATTTTTTTTTTATAAAAATATAAATAAACATAAAATTTTTAATGTGAATTTGGAATAACATTTTATCAATAATAATTATCCTCAAGTGAGATGACCTCCATCATCCAATTTGTAAAACTATGTAATAATTAATAACTTTTTCACCACTCTAATATAACAATATCAAAATGTGGTATAATTTTGGTATATCCATTTTCTTTTTCATTTTATTTTTATCTTTACCTTGTAAATAATTACCTTTTTATCAATAAAAAATCAATAAAAATAATAAATTCTCAATGATGTATCTAAACATCAATTTTTCTATATAGATTGATACATCACAAGATTATGGTTTGTATTTTAAAAATTTGGGGTAATCCCCGTATAATGGGATAAAAAATCACTTATTTTGTAAATAATCTTTCAAATGGAAAAGAGATAAAACTTCTTTTTCTTGAACAAGAAAAACATTATTATGTATTCCAAGATGATTACAAATGACTAAATTATATAAAGGAAAGACCATTAGATATTACTAATAATTCATAATTGGTAGAAATGGTAAACTAAATGAACAATGAATATAAATTTCCCAATCATTTAATGATACATATTCAGAATAACCATAAAGATTTAATGAGTGATGATGAATTCTCACATGCTAATATACCAGAGAGATCAACAAGGACTAGATGATTTTATAGTAAATATTAATGTGATGAAGTGAAACACAATCTTTCAACAAACCTAACAGAATAACCATCACATATATATCAATAATTGTCCATAGAATAAGCTTAAACCATCAATGTTGTGAAATTTTAATAAATAATAGATGATATAGACTATCTAGAACAATCCTATTAAATAAAACTCCATGAAAAACCTTCCACTAAAGATGTGATACAAGAGAAGTCTACAATGGTAAGTAAACCTTTATTAATTTTTTTTTAATTTAACTAGATCTGAATTGTTTATTACCCCACCCTGAAAAAATTTATAGAATCAACTTACTCATATTTTTCCTTGGAGGAAGACGATGAACTTGAAGATAACCCTACTAATTAAAAAACCTCAATATGTGAACATGTTAACCATTTTTTAGTTTGGTTTCCATGATTAAATTTATATTGCTTCACTGGAGTGAACAAATATAATGGAAGAATACGTTGAGGAGGATGTTTTGGTGGTTGACTTTTCATTTATTATTTTTTGGAGAATAAAAATACACTCTGACCTTTCATGTGATTATTATTTTCATGAAGAATATCTCAGAAAATCAATACAGATATAGAAAAGGGGATATACATATAGAAAAAAATGACGATGCATAATTGATCATTCCCCCACTAACATGATTTATCTCAATGAAAAGGTGAATGAACCAGTGTACTATGTACATGGTTTCCACAACATCATAAATGAAAAACTGAAATCTTTATGGAACTATATGGAGTTGTTATAAAAAAGAAACTCCGCCTACAAAATTTTGTTTGATAATATATAGTACAACCTATATTGGGGAAGATAAATCATAGGTCCTACTTGGGGGATCAAACAATGAATTATCATTTCATTATTAAACTTTTTATCTTGAAAATTAATTGTCAATTTCTTTATAAATGATTATTTTAAAAAATATAATATATTTCATACTTATCATTATCATTTTATTTTGAGTTTTAATGATGGTGTCATTATTCATTAATGATTAATTTTCTTTTATAGGTAATTTTAAATGGAATAATTTTATATGAACAATTTCATAAAATATTAAGTTATTTGTACTGTAAAAAAGGGTATTCATGTAGTAAAATGGATTCAAATCCGGAAAATAGAAATCTCAGTGTGAAATTATAAATAATAAATCAATTTGAAATAGATCCCTTGAAACCCAAATATAATCATTATTTTCAGATTAATATGAGTTTTAATTCATTGTTTTATTTTATTTAAATAATTATATAATTTGTGTCTTAAAATTATATTACATCACCCACTATAAAATATCATACTCTAGTGTCAAGATAAGAGATATTGGTTTCATAGGATATTGATTTTCAAATGTTTTAATTTTCTATTTTGGCATTATTATATGAGTGAAATATAAAATTACAAGTAAATTTATTTACGTGGGGATGAAATTCATTAATCATTTTTATATGAATTGATTTATGTTGATGGAATTCAACCAACTATGATATGTTTTGAATATCATAAATTTATATTGACTAGAAAATTTTATTTTTCTCATTACATTAATATTTTTCCCAAACCATATGTTTTCATTCCAATATAAATTATGAAACCTATATTTACCTTTATTTTTATAGTATATTTTTTGAGAGATGTGGGACTTATATTGTTTAATAACATTTCAAAAAATCATTCAATGACATGACTATAATGAATAATTTTTACAATGATTGATGAATTTTATTGTTTGTCATGTTATCCTTGGACCCACCTTGATATTAAATTATATTGTCAACTATTTAAGGCATTAATGAACATTCTCGGTAAAGAGACACATTCTGAGCCTATTATATCCTTTAAAACCATTGTCATAGTATGATTCTTGATATTTAAAAGGATATGTAATCAGAAGTTGGTCGTTCCGGGTGGATGGTGATATAAATCCTTAATAAGACTATATGTGGGATTTTACTTTGATTTGGATGGAGTCTATGTAACTATTCATTTTACTTTTTTATTCACATATCATTCAAAAATAAATGAAAAAATATGAATATTAAAAAATTGGTCATGTCTAGGGAGGATAAAATATATGCATTTAAAGAAATAATAATGCTTCATCATAATTGTTTCAGAGAAGTATGAGAGATATAACTTAATTCTTACCTTAAAAATTAAAATAAGGAAAATATATATTTATAAATCTTAAAATAAATTACAATGGTGGGAGATTCATTCATTATGATTACTAGTATCATGGTGCTATATTGATATTTGAAAATTTAGGAGATTTCATATTAATAATTACATGATTATTTAATTGGGATTATATTTTTATTCCATAGAAGATACTGTCAAGGAAATCCACCTTTTGATCATTATTTTATTCATTACCTTACCAACCATAAGCCTCATAAAACATAGAACCATAACGAAAATTCCTCAAGATTAAATTTTATTTCTATAATTACATAGAGGAGATAGAAGATGACTTTCTATACTATATTAAGAAATATGTATTTGACATATAAGCACATCCCACATAATATAAATTACTGTCTGTTCTAATTGAAAATAATTTAAATTTGAGGTAAATTTCATATGTAATTTGTATCCTTATTAGGACTTATGAAATTTAAATTGATATAAATAAGAAAAATGTTAATTCAAAAGAGGATATGTAAAATGATTGATTGGATTTTTTTCATTTATTGGTGAGGATTTGGATGAATTATTTCTTATGTAATTTGAATGTCTATTATCCATTAAAAACATTTACTATTATTTCTCATTTTATTTAAATATTTCGTATAAGGAAATTCATTTGTGTCATTATTGAGATTACATTCTAGATTGTAGAAAATTTCTTATATGTGGGAGAATTTAGAAAAAATATATTTTGTGTGTTTAGTGTATTACTAATCACATTGTTATTTCAAATTAATTTTCTTTAATATTTCTGGTATTTAAAAATTATTAATATTTTCATAAGGACAAAAATAATTCATGATAATATTTTAATTGGTGATTAAATCATCAGGAAAATTAAGACTAGTGATAGAGGTTATGTTATTACCAGAGAAGAGAGATCATAATAATGTACTAAATATAAAACAATGTTTGATATTCTAGAGAACAAGAATTAATATTATGAATCCCTTATTCATGATGTGAAAATATAGGGAAATTTGATACGATGTAAAAATACTATAAAAATATTTTAGGTTTTGAACCCCATATTTCATGATGTCACAAATATTTTTCCCATAGTGAAACATACAAAAAGGCAAAAAATAATTTTAGTGTTGGTATCAATTCCATGAAATCAAATACCATGAATTGTCACGTCGTGAAAGCATGGTTCATGGTGTTTAATATATTTTTAGCTAAAAGAATGACATTTAATATGATTAATTTGAAATAATATCTTTGAATTCCTTATTAATAAATGATTCAATAGAGAAGTATTTAATTATGATTAATGGTATATTTTGTGTAATTTAACCATGTAAATACATGGATTTGGGATATTATAAAAAAAATACAAATTCTAGGGAATTGGATTCTAAGATAAGGAACAAAGGTTGTAGATTATAGGTTTTTATTGTTTTTATTAATTTATATTTTAATGTATTACTAAAAAAAATTTATAAACAAAATTCCTATGAGCATTTTATATTTCTTTATATAATATCATTGTAAACCCCTTCTACATTTTTTTTCTGATGCATGTAATGGTGAGTGATTGACCATAGGTTTTGGGGGGGGGTTATTATGTTCCCAAATTCATTCACCTTAACATGTTAATATTTTAATTAAATTTATTGTGAATTAATGATTATTTCATGAGTTATATGGTCATCCACCATGACAAGACTTTCAAAATTATCCATATACTATACGAAATCATTATTACATCCCGTATATATGGAAAAACACTACAAATAATGTATTTTAGGATTACTTGATGCTTGAATGTGATGTTTATAGATCTTGTTCATAGATATTGTTTTACTCTAGATCGATCAATTTATCATACCATGGCTATTATAGGAATAAAAGTTTTTGTCCCAAAGATACCCCCTAAGTATTCTAAAAAATCAGACCCTAGGTCGAGGGATGTAATTTGTGAAATAGGTTTCATAAATTTATTATCAAAATCAATTTAAATAATATTTTAAAATAATAAAAAATCCTAAGTAGCCAAACAATTTTAAATGTTCCATTATTTGAAAATCTTTATCCATTTTGGTTTTCATTTTTTATAATTTTAGTTTACATATTCATTCATCTGACCATCCTACTTTCTCATTTTATTATAAAATTATAAAAACCCAAAAAATTTTAAAACATTCATTAGTAATATGATTTGATTGAATTAAATGACCCCAAAGTAAAGAAAAATATATTATACTATTATTAAGAAATAGGAAATAAATTATATCTTTTTGATAGCCCTGTAACATGTGGGTCAAATCATGGCTCTATTGCCAAGGAGGAATTTTTTTAATTTTATTTTTAATTTCACATTGTAATTTATTTATTTTTTTGAATCAATAAAAAATAAATAAATTTTTTTCCATGTCATATTTGAACAAAAATTCCTCTTTATATACTTATACACCATATATATAAGAATAATATTTTGAAAATAGAGAGTGGGCCCTCCTGGGGAGGTTTTAAATTCACACTTATTTTTTCAATGATCTTTCAAATAGACAACATATGGATCCCCATTTTCATGTACCAATAGACTTTGATAATGATATCTATAATGATTATAAATAATTAAATGAAAAATAGAAAACCCCATTGGATCTCCTAATGTTTTTGAATTTTTCCAAGATTTATAGGAATTTCACAAATAATATATATGTCCCAACCCTATCGAGTGACAAAGTCAGACATACCTTAATGTACTAGAGAGTGATGATGAGTACTCACATTTTGACCTACATCTGAGAGGTAAAAAATTCCTATATCAAATTGTTTTAAAAGGGAAGGTAATTAAATAAAACATGATCAAATAATATAAAATAGATTTTTCAATACATGTGTTCTTATTAGTTGAAAGTTTATAAGAAAAACCACCATTGGGGTGTACTTTATAAAATTTTGGATGATTTAAACTACATACCTCTATCCAGGGAAATTAATATCTAATAAGATCATTACACCAATTAACAGATTCAATAAAAAAATGGGAAAACACTTCTTTACAGACACTTTTTTATATTTATTCTATAACTTAATAGAAAATTAAACCTCATTTAGATATTATAGAATTTTTATACATCAGTTTTGTCAAGGGGGGAAGATTATGAACATTTAGATGCACCATTTTATGAAAAAATTAATATCTCAAAAAATGTTAAAAATATAATAAACTTATAATATATAGATATAAAGGATTATTCAGAAGATGGAACCAAGAAAATATCAACCTAAATTGATGTTGGATATTTTTAAATTGAATTTTAATGATTTAATATTTTTTGGAATAAAAGAACAGTCTGACTTTCCAAACTATTAATATTTTTTTGGAGAATATCAAGAGAAATAAATAGGGTGAGAAGAAAAGGATAAAAATTTATCAACCAAAAAACTAGGAGGAACAATACATAATCCTTCCCCAAACATGAAATTTTCACCTGACAAGGAAGGGGTGGATAATGTTTACTCTATCCATTGAGTAATAAAAATACAAAAATAATAATTATGTGTATAAAGTAAAAAATATCTCATGGTTCAAATAAATGAAACCATATCCACCGACCATCAGTGGATTGCTGCTGACATCATCTAGATGGTGGAAGTACAAATCTTGTTTCTACATTAGTGATCAAACAATGTGTTATCTTTCATTTCATTTTTGTTGTTTATATAAATTTAAATATATATATAATTAAATAATTTGTTTTTTGAATATATTAGGATGCATCCAAAATTATATAAATTATATTACAGCATTAATGATGAGTTACTTTGGCTCTAATGAGTAATTTTATTTTCTTTGTCCATCCATATAGAATAAGGATATGTGATGAAATTGATTTAATTGTTGTCTATTCATATAGTGAACATATAATTCACATTGTAAAAGGACTTCACGCAATTGAAATTTAATTCATGTTGTGAAATTATTTAGAAAAGTATAGATATAAAAACAATAATAACACAACATAAATAATAATTTAACATTGTTTGTTTCAATTAATTATTTTAATTTACTCAAAGGGTAGTAATTTTTTTAGATATAAAATAAATTCCATTCCATATATTAATCTTTTGTGCGCACATGTCGATCTAGAAGACATATATTTATGAAGACAATAAATATTACAGGTTTTTATTTCAACAATTTTTATTTTAATATGACTGAAATGAAAATGATACATAATGTTATGAATAAGGGTACACATATGAAAAATCCTTTTTTTGGAGATGAATTGATATGTGATGTTATTCCTTGATTTATAATGATATGAATTTCTAAAGTTAATATTTATTTGTTTATTTTTTTCATTTCATCCAATGAGTAATTAACTAAAATCATATATTCTAATTTATAATAAAAATACCAATCCAATATTTATAATGATATCTATAATTTATCTCTTGAGAAGAAATATCTGAACAAAATCTTTTTTAATTTTATTGAAGAATATTATTATTTATCTCTTCATCCATAGTTTTAATAATAAATTTTAGTATACTATTTATCTAATAACACAATAATAAAATTTCTGGAATTATCCACTTTCCAAGAATGTTATATCCTTTCATACACCACACCTAGTATGTATCTTGATATTCAAAAGACCATTTGTGGTGGATTTTTTTGTCAATGGTGGAAGTGCATCTAAAACTTTTAAGATATTTTTTAGGGTATGATTCTTGCAGTCTTGGGGGGGATGTAATCATTTGCAGTACATTAATATTCACCAAATATTACATAATAAAATGTAAAAGAAAAATAAACAAAAAATGTAAAAATTAGTACTGCCTTTGGGGGAACATAAATCATCATTTCCAAACAGATCGTAATTTGATAATATGTTTTTAGGTTTTGGATGTACTGTTATTATTAATAATAAAATCCATAAAAAATTATAATAAAAATTATATTAAAAAATAAAATATAAATATAAATAGATGGTGATTAATTCATTATTATTGATTGTATCATGTGCATACTTTGAGCTTTGAGAGATATGGAGATGAAATATTGAACAATATAAGAGTATTGTGATAGAAGTGTTTTTGATTTCATATAGTGTCTCATAGAGGAAAAATACCTTAATGAGCATTATTTTATTTTTTACCCAACAAGTATTTATCCTTATAAACATTTGAACCTCAATGAAAATTCATCATGATCAATGATTGTTAAGTATTTATGCAGTGGAGATGTTATATCCTAAGAAGAACGATGTTTTGTTACCCGCAATTGTGGTATGAGAATAATTTCAGAATTATTTATTAGAGTAGGTTAAAAAAATTGAATATGAGGTATATTGGAATGTCAAGTGATAATTACTAGTTTATTAAAAAATTTAAATTAAAGTAATTTATATAATATTAAATCAATTGAGGAAAATTAAAATTAATCATTGGATTCCCACTATTTAAATATATTAGTTGATCTATTTTTTTGGAATTGGAATATTAATATTCCACTAAAAATTATACTTTTATTCCTATTGAATTATAAATATTTGTGGAGCTAAATTACTTTTTAATATTATTGAAATTACAAGGTAAATAAAAATTATGTTCATTGAATGGGAAAACTAAAATAAAAATATTTATAAATCTTATTTTAATATTAATAACAATTATTTAAATTAAATTTATTAAACTTACTACTGTTAGATCATTTTCTTACTTTTGTATTTATAAAATGAATGGTTCAAAATTAAATAAAAAATAAATTTAACTCTTAAACGATGATATGAGACAATGTATAGTTGATCACATGAGATGGAATCCATTATTTGAGTAATAATGATTAAACAAAGAGAAACTTGTTGAAAAAAAACAATTTACATTGTGAATCTCCAATTCCTAATCAAAACATCTTCGAAAAAGTTAAATGTTAGCAGAAATTATGAAAAATGTCATTTGATAGAATAACCACATGTGAGTTAGTGTGATAAAAATCTATCCCACTATGACACAAAAAAATATCAAAAAATAATTTCAATGTGTGAATTTATTCTACTAAATCCTCTCCCATGAAATATAATGTCATGAAATCAATATAAAGGATGAGAAACTCTTTGATGCAATGATAAATTATTACTTTTATAGTAATTAGTGATGAATGATTCATGTTAGTTCCCAATTATTTCACAAGTATTTGGATTCCTATTTATGTGGAATATTATGAACTATGTGGTTGTGATTTTGATGTATAAGTAGATGTCATGGGGAGATTGAAAAAATGAATGAATCTAGGGAATCAGTTGTTGAACTAATATGAAAGTCTTGTGATTTGAATTATTTTCATGTCATTTAAATTTCTATAGTCATGTAACTGTAATTTATATTTTTACTAAAGTGTATCATCATTTCACTCAATTAATATTTTTATAGTTTCATCCACATTCTATCATCCCATCTTCTATCATGTTCTCTTATTATAACAATACCTAGTAACTAACCTAAGGTGT
Organism: Viscum album; assembly: GCA_963277665.1. Lineage (NCBI taxonomy): Eukaryota > Viridiplantae > Streptophyta > Magnoliopsida > Santalales > Viscaceae > Viscum > Viscum album. The sequence goes on from OY728136.1 coordinate 878,975,514, forward strand.
GGCCTCAGAGGAGGTTTCATGGATATCTAACAATCATGAATATTAAATTCATAATATTTAAATTATATTTCTTTGATAGAAATATGAGTTTATGGGTGGAACTATCTCTCACCACATCATGATTTTCAAACTCATTCATATTCTATGTGGAATTATAATTCCCTTGCATTCATGAGAAAAAATCCATCATAAAATGGAGAAATGATTTACTCGATGGACTAATTGTCATACAATAGATATGGTGCATAGAAGGTATGTCAATCTCGATCAATGTGGTTAGAATTCGATGACCTTTTTAGGAGGTGAAATTTATTGTGACAGAGATATTTTCAATGTATTATAAAAACACATCGCTTGTGAAGGGTTGAAATTTTGGAATGAGTTAACATTAATGAATTATAAAATAGAAATTGAATAAATATAACGAATAATGATATAACCACAGTATCTAAGCCCATTGATGTGAACCTATTTTTTATAAAAAAAATTATATACGATATTCGATGCACTTACATTTAGAATAAATTTTCATTCACATTCACTTTCACAAATTTCATTTCATTTAGAATATAATAAAACATGAATATTATTAAAAGTGAATTATGAATACCATTTCATCAATAATAAATCTCCTAAAGTGGGAGGACCATAGTATACCCTTGTGATACACTATTAAATAAATATTACACTTTCCCCTACACTACTACATGTGTTTCCTACATGGTAATGGTAAAAAAGGGATAAAGAGGATGTTTTACTGAGGGATAAGGATTCAAATATCCCTATCAATTCCAATATTTGATTATGTATTTTTTGTTTTCAACCCTCTATTGTCTTATATTTTTTAAATGTCCCCATTTTTTCACATAAATTTTATAAATAAATATTTAATTTTATTAAAGATGTATTTTTTAGAAGAGTCCAACTCTTATCACTTATTAATACACATCCAAAATCATTTATTTTACAATCACATTGGGAAACATATCTCAACAACCCCAAGACAAAATGACTCTAAAAATATCTTATCAATGTCTTAATGATAATTTTCTTAAAAAAATAACAAAAAAATGTTGGATTAATATGAGATAAAATGTAGGATACTGAAGGAATAGGTAAAGGTTTAACCCATAAAATTAATGTTTTAATAATCTTCTAGTTTTATAAAATATATTATAAAATGACTAAAATAATATAATAAATACAATTAATATAAAAATATTTGATTATATTTTTTATTAACCATTTCATACATCAATTAAATCCAATGGTAAACAAAAACATCACTCGAGGGTATATGAAAAATAACATCTCAATGAAGTAAGATATTTTATTTTTCATCATTCTCTCACATAAGTAGATATATTCAGGGATTTCATTATTATATAATATATTATTTATATTATTATGATTTTGAATGTGTAAAATATTATATAACTAACATTCATTCAATCTATTGAAAAATGTTAATTCCTGCCATGAAAAAATGCATATTACAACCTCAATGCAGTGACACATTTCATTTTTCATTTCCAACAACAAAATATTATTAAAAAAGATCATTTAATGATTAAATAATATTTAAAATTGATTATTACAGGTTTGGAATGAGTATGTAATAATTTTATGACAACTTTAACACTATTTAACACTCCCAAACTATTGTTGACCAAATAAACTTGAAAAGTTCTATGTTAACATAAAAATGTCATAACTTTGTAAAATAGGAGAAAATTAAAATAATATTAACATATGTAGTGGAATATTTTTTAATGGTTCTATGAACATTAAATAATTAATATATTTTTACTTCTACGGATTTTACCAAATGTACATGGTGTGTCGAAACTCGATGTAAGTGATTATTTATCAAAACCATGATTAAATCACAATGATTTTTTCATGAAAAACATTTTAATAAAATAAATTATCATATTAATTTTTTAAAGAATATTAATTTTCTTACCCAAAATAAATTATCTATCTTATACTCAATTAACATTTCATTTAATTATAATTATATAATTTAAAATCATTTAATTTGTTTTCTGTGGGTTATTTTTTAAATTCAGGTAAAAATATCAAATGGAATGTTTTCCTAAAATTTATTGTATAAATTTTATTTCAAATTTTTATTACTATTATATATTTTTATGAATCCTCTAAGAGTAATAATTATTATTATATTAAAATCGTGGACCCATTATTTTATCAATTTTTATATTTTAATGAATAACAAATTATTTTTTATTTAACGTTCTTTTAATATGATATGTGAAAGTGCTTATGGTTTGGTTATTCAATTTACGTTATCATTAATTTTTATCATAATTAAATAAATTATCACTTTTACTCATCTAGTGGTTCCTTAACATGATATATGTTGATGAATGGATCTTACAAGTCTCTCTATTGTATTGGGTATTGTGGAATGAGTAAATTGGTCATTCGTTACTTCTATAAAGTAGATGAATTTAATTTGATATGAATTAATCTTATTATTATGTAATGATAATAGATCATTCTTAATAGAATAATGTAAACAAAACTTATTGGAATTAATAACGTTTTTATTCCATTATATGAGTTATTAAAAGGGAAATATGATTTTGATAACCCATGAAAACTAATGAATTAGTATTTTCCATTCAAATTTATTATAAAATGTTTTATTATTGTTTTTGGAAAATATGTTGATTTCAATAGTATGTATATGATTTTATGATATCAATATTTATTACATGAATAAGAAGAAAATTCACATGTTTTTAAGGACATTTATAAGACTAATGGGTTTATATTTGTTTCCATTTACTTGAATTTTTTCTTGTCACATATTTTATAATGGTTTTCATAGGGATAATGGATATATGTGAACTACAGAATGGCCAAAATGCAATAATGAAGACTTTAATGGATGAAATGATTCGTACTAAGACTGTAATAAGTGTTTACAAAATTGAATAGGTTTTTCGGGGAAAATGTTCCCTCTGTTATAGTAAAACATATGTAATGTATCAATTTTCCAAATTATCTATATCCTTAAACCTAAAATATTATTATATTTTATTGAAAAATACATATTATTGTAAGGTACCAAACATTTTTGAAGTTATCTCGGCCATTAATGTAGGTAATTTATTTTGTTTTTCGTTAATTTCCATTTATGGGAGTTATAGTTTGTTGTTTTTTTGGGTGAAAAAAAGAAAATTTCAGAGAAAAAAAGTCTGTAAAATGTTGCCACACGGTTTATACAAATTGTGTGGCTTACTAAGAGAAAAAAGGCACTCTCGGGGCATTGAGGCAGTATATTTGGCAAGGTTAATTCATTTTTTGAGATGGTGTGCGATGTGGTTGTTTGAAGGGTCCCCTTGAAGTAGTGGATAATGCATGGTTAGTGCATGGTTTTTTAACTATCTAACTAAACCATGTGTGGGCCAACATTGAGATCCTAAAATTGTGGCTCACCCTCATTTTCAAAATTTTAATGACCTAATTCACCTCCTATATGATCCTAACTCAATACTTTAATTTCATAATGGTAATGGAAGGTTCTACCATCATCCTGGAGGGATTTCAATGCCTTACGAACAACGTTCTTCGATATTAAAAGTTCGAATTAAAGATATGATCTTCTCCTGGTAAGTGGATTTCTCATTATGCTTCTCCCATTATTTCTTCCATGTTACCTTGATATTTTCATGAAATATATGTTTTATTTACATGGACCATATACTATTTAGTGAGATATAGATCTATTATAATGGATCTAGATACAGATTTATGAGATCTCAAGGTCTTGATCATTGTTTCAGTTGAGGGATTTAGATCTGAATATTTTTCAAACGTCATTGTGATATTCATATTTTAAGGATTTCTGTTTCGAAAATACCCTTAAATGAATCTAGGTAGGTGGAATAAATCTTATTCCCATAATCATGTATTTTATATGTATATGAAAAATTGTAGAATTGGTAGTGTCCTTTAGAAATTGATTTTCATGAATTAGGTTTACTAGATCGACCAATTGATTTATTGATGTTTTGTTAAAATATGTGATTAATTGTAAAATTAATCATGACACTAATGTCATTACCTATTTGATAATTAATTTTGGGAATTTATTATAAGATTTAGGGGTTCTAATCTAGATAATTAATAATGGGATTAATTAAGTGACTTTAAATTTTCTTTGTTGAGACAAAAAATTATGGGTTAATTATTTGGCTTTGATAATATGATTTAGATAATTAATTGTGGGATTAATTATTGAAATTTGAGATTAGAAATAGATAATTAATATTGGAAAATTATTTATGGAATATGAATTGTGATATTAATTAATTAATTGAAGAAATAATTAATGGTTAGAATCAATTAGTTAATTGTTGAGTTGACTAATGGAATCGATTTGTTTAACTAATTTTTTAATTAGTAATGGGGTTAGGGGGGATAATGAACCGGTAAAATAATTATGTGATAACAAATGGGAGCATGATCCTTCAAAATTGAGAAGTAAAAATGGTAACATGTTCATAATACTTATGAGTAAAAATAATGGGAACAAGGTCATTCAAATTTGAGTGGTATACCTGGTAACATGGTCATTATACATATGTGTAGAGAGAGTGAGATCAAGGTTATTCTAATTTGAGATGTATACATGGTTACATGGTCATTATACTATGATTAAAGTGAATTGAAACATGGTCATTCTATTGTGGGGTAAGCATTGAAACATGGTCATATTACTTACGTTTGTGATATTGTTAACTTTGGAGGTGTGGCTTCTAAATGTGAAACTAAATAATGGAAATAATGAAACTCTTACTTATTTCCTCCAACAATAATATTCAAACTTCAAAATGAGTCGATCCATGTACTGAGAAATTATAGAACCTTGAAAAAATCGATCTTTGACAAGAAGAAGGTATTAATATATGATATTACATTGGGAACACTTTGGGATCCTATACGAGATTATGTTATTATTGAGATACGAGTTTTTGTCGGAACCCATGAGTTAATGTAGTGATATTGGAATAAATTAATATGTGATAACAACTTTATTATTGAATTTTACTCATTTCCATATAAAACAACATGCAATATATTTTCACTAGAATTGATTTAAATGCCATTGTTGGTGGAAAACGGATTTGTACTCACACCCTATTTTGGATACCTGACCGATACCTGAATAGATTATATTGTTCAGGACTGGATAAGGAAAAAGTCCCCATGATAGGTGGTTGATTGGGGGTGGATATTTAAGGAGGGAACCATTCATGGTTCATGACACTTTTGGGGAGTTATAGTGTCTTTACATTTATATTAATTATAGAAACATGAAACGTGTAATAGAATGGCATGTTATTTATTTTAGTTGAGTATAGTATTTATAGATTGGTTATCTTGTTATGTGAGTACTATTTTTCTTATATATGCTTCCACATTTGTTTATTTACTTCCCCTTGTTTTTTTTCTCAGATAAAAGTTGGTATAGTCTCCCCATGAATGACTTACCTGACCTTTTCTTCTATTTGGAAGCCTCTACTATATGGGGATGAGTTCTTGAGGTCATGTGGTGAACTACCTCAGGTCACCATTATGTGGAACCTAGGTTTGGATGTTACAAAGTTGTATAATAGCTCCATTGTTCATTCTTCATCTTTTATATTACTATTATGGGAAATGGTAAATAAGAGACCATGAAGAGCTAAGGATTGGTATTGATCTCATGCATGAGTGTTGAAAACCAATGAATGTGGGAAAACCCAAGTACTCAGGGAAGGATTTCTGATAATTATGTTTGATGTTACAGTTTAATATTATTTCTCCATTGGTGATGCACTTGTGGTGTGGTGTGATTATTGTTTCTGTGAAATTTTTAGTACAAATTCATGGAAAATAATGGAATGAGAGTTCAGGCTGCATGCATCATTTTATGCAATCAGGGATATTATGACGTACACTATTTTAGGTATGCACTAGAAAATTTGTCATGGGTAAGTTTTTAAGAATAAACTATTTCTCTTTTTTTGTGATATTAAAAATAAAAATGTTTCCTATCATGAATTTAGAATGAATTTAAAATGATGAAAAATGATAATAATTGTATTTCTAAATGAGAAACATGATTGTGATGATGTGTTTACCCTTGTTAAAAATACCACGTGTAGGACGGTTCATGGTAGTGATATCACCTCAGTTGAGACTGTGTGGGAGGGGAGAAAGGCATGTTGTGATTTTTCCTATAACATAAATCATAAATTTTTATGTTATGAGACTTGAGACATGTGTGTGAAGTTATAGTGTGTATGCCTCCATGAAGCTTATTGATGGAATGATCGAAGACCATGCATAGGAATGACATTTTAGTTAAGTAACATGAGTAACCAATCATTCCAAATGAAGCTGAAGGGGAGTAGTTTCGAGAGAAATTAACTCGCTTCATGCAATTCATGGAAAGATTCCTAGGGAGAGTTGTGAAATTTGTGTTTGAGTTAACAAGGTATTTTCAATTGCAACACCCAAGGACTATTACTAGAGAAGGTGGACCTGAGGAAGCTGAATTCAGGGTTGAGTTCATAGAGACAATACATGACCATTTGGATGATTATATTCTACATAGATAAATGATGTGTTGGTGGGACATTCAATCAAAAACAAAAAATATTGAAGGTATTCTATATAAGGAGGCATTATAGAGGTTATAGGAACACTTTTATCCAGACACGTTGAGAAGAGAGAAATGTGTGGAGTTCATGCATCTGACATAGGGTATAATGTCAGTGATAGACTATGCTTGACACAATGAAGATCTGAAAAGATTTTCTCCAACATTAGTAGAATATGATGATCTACGAAGAACCATTTTCAGGATGGAATTAAGTGAGAGAATAAGTCCCATGTGAATATATTTAGGCTGATAAAGTTTAGAGAAGTGGTGGATCATGCTATCATTGATTAATAGAACCAGAGGGAGGCATCCAGTACCTAATAAGATGCTTTTACTAGAAGATCATGAGGTGAAACTCTAGTGTATGAAGTTACCTTATGAAAACATTATCCAAGTTAGTGGGAATAAGAGTACGTAGAAAGGAGGACTGGTTAGACTAGACCTTACTGGAGTGATTTTTCATCAGTGTGGTAGGTCGGGACACTATCATCAACACTCTTACTGACCACCAATTTAGTGCAGTTCTTTCAAAATTATGGGACATATGGAGAAGTTTTGTTGGTCACAGTGATAGATAAGTATTAAAGGAGAAGTTGGGCAGAGTCAGAGTATGGGAAGATGATCATCTACACATAATTAGGCTAGCAATTTGAGTTCTAATACTCGAGGAGGTAGAGGTATTAGACCTGATGCTTCTTGTTAGAAGTTCCAGTATCAGTAGGGTTGTGCTTACATGTAGTGAAACCTACATTTGTTGATAACAAGGCTTGACCATTGATAGTGAGAGGTATTGTTCTAGTTGCTTGTATTTTATCTAGTGCCTTGTTTGATAGTGGTTCCACTCATTCCTTTATATATAAAAAACTATTTGTATTTTGGGCCTGGCAGTGGAGTTTATTAGTGGGGTTATGACTATAGATACACCGTTGGGGGTATTTTCTAGGGATATATTTCTATCCAATATATGTTCACTAGAGATTTGGTAATATCATTTTCTATGGGATCTCTATATTATTGATATGTCATGCATCAACTGAATTATTGGTGTTGACTGGCTAGTCGCATACCGAGCCCATATCAATTGTTACAGTAGGATAGATACATTTTCATCTCCTAAGGTTGTCCAGTATATTCATCATGGATTGTGGGATATCCATGTATGTTGAGAAGGACCGATTACATAGCAAATGGGAGGGTTTAAAACGATGTTTCTAGTTTATTGTTGGATGGTGGGGGTGTTAGGAAAGATGTCCTTCGACCAAGAGTGAAACTATTTCAGGACATGTTTCCTAAATAGTACTCAAGGCTACCACCTATGAGATATGTGTAATTCACTGTTGAACTTGTGTTGGGGGATGAGATAGTATATATTCAACTATATTGAATGGAACCAACTGAGCTTCAAGAGAATAAGACTCAGTTGGAGTAATTATATGATAAGGTATTTATCCATCCAAATATGTCACCCTAGGGGTCACTTGCCTATTCACAAAGAATTCTAATGAGAGTTCATGTTTGTGTGTCGATTACCAAATGTTGAACAAAATTACTGTGAGGAACTGATATCCTCTTCCGCATATCGATGATCTCTATGACCAATTCTATAGAGCATGTGTGTTCTCAAATATCAATTTCAGATCATTATATCATCATTTTATAGTAAGAACTTATGATATACCAATGAATTCTTTTAGAAGCAGGTAAGAAATTTATGAGTCTATCATAATCCGGTTTGGGTTGACGAAAGGACCAACAATGTTTATGGAATTGATGAACATGATGTTTTTTCTGTATGTGGAATAGTTCTTGGTGGTATTTTTCGACGTCATCTTGGTGTACTCCAGTACTCATTTTGATCATGACCAGCATCTTGAAATCATCCTGGGAACACTGAGAGAGCATCAGCTATACACCAATCCACCTAAGTGTCAATTTTTTATTAACCAGAAACACTTCTTGGGGAACAATATATTGGAGTAAGGTGTGTCACTCGACCCAGATATTTTTCAGGAAGTGGTTACTTGGGATAATCCCATGAATTATTTTGATAACTGAAGATTCATGGGTGTAGCTGGATATTACATGATATTCATCCAAGACATTTACCTTTTGGAAGCGCTTCTTTCAAGATTAACAAAAAATGAAGTAATGTTGGAATGGTCAGAGGATTGTGAGGGAGATAATCAGCAGTTGAAGAAATGCATAAAATTACAACCAATTTTGATCCTACCAGAGTTGGTGAAGAATGTGTAAGGTTCATTGTGACACTTTTGGGATCAGATATGGAGTTGTAAAGATATAGGGAGATTGAGTTGTGTCATATGGGTCTCAGTAGTTGAGGCCTAATTAATGGAATCACCCTTCATATGACATTGAGTTATAGTAGTGGTTTATGGTCTTATGTTTTGGAAACACTATCTTGTGGGAAAAAAGTTTGCAATCTATATAGATAACAAGTGATTAACGTATATATTTCCACAACATGATTTGAGTCATCATTATTAGAGATGGGTCGAGTATGTGCATTCATTCAATTTTGAAGTGGAATATTCTTCCAAGAAGGAAAATATTGTGCCTAATTTATTGAGTAGAAAAACTAAGACTCATATGGTTCAGGATTTGAGTGGAGAGCGGAAGATGATGACCTTACTTGATGATATGAATGTGGTGGTTCTGGAGAGTTAGGAGAAATTGAATCTTGTTTTAGTTATAGTGGAGTCTGCGCTTTTTAAATGAATTAGGCATAAAAATTATTAGGATACATAGTTATTATCATTAAGGGATTGTTTTGATGGAGGGGATACATCTTCATACTAGTCGATATATGTGGATGAGATCATATTCATGAAAAATTAAGTAATTGTGACTATGAGCATAGGATAGGTGCTCATGGGGGAAATCTCCTACCTAAAACTTGCCAGTGCTTCAAGATATAACCAAAATTGTACTGTGAAATACAATGATAGTTTTGGTGGCCAGGCTGGAAAAAGGGAATAGCTAGGTTTTTAACAGAATGCTTTTCCTGTTACTTTTTGAAGGTTATGAATCAATGACATAGAGGTTGGATATAACTGTTTTCCATATCGGAATAGAAGAGGGATAACGTGACCACAGATTTTGTGGCAGCTCTCCGAAAGAATCTTAGGAAGAATGAATCTATTTGGGTTATTATGGATTAATTGAAAAAGGATGTGCATTTCATTCCTATTAAGGAAACTATTGTAGTAGAATGGTTGGGAGAACTATACGTTTGAGAGATAGTTCATCTTAATTGAGTGTCATAGACTATAGATTTAGATCAATATTCATTCTTTCCTTCACACTTTTGGAAGGTATTGTAGAAATCACTTAGAACACATGTATTATTGATCAAGAAATTCCACCCATATACAAATAGTGAATCTGAATGTACTATTCAGTTGCTTGAGGATATGCTATGAGCATGTGTGCTTTCCTTCAGTGGATCATAGGAAATAAAATGGATTTATTATAATTACCATATATTAATATTTATAAGTCAACTATACAGATGGAACTGTACGATGAACTTTATTGTTAACCATATTGAACAACACTATGCTCGGTGGTGGGAGGTGAGTCAGAGAAGTTGTAATCAAGATTTGTGTAGGAAACATCAGAGCAGGTATAGTTGATTTGGAAACAAATGGATACATCGTAGAGTAGAAAAAAGTTGTATGCTGACAGATGGAGATCCCGCATAGAGTTTGCAGATGGAGATCAAGTAATCCTTCTAGTGTCTCCTAGGTTGGTTCACCACAGGATATAGAGGTAGGGAAAATAAGCTCCCATGATTATTGGACCCTTCGAGATAGTGGAGGGAATCAAACTAGTGGTGTGACGAGTAGATCCTCCATAGAGGTATATTGATATGAATGTTGTTTTCTATGTATCACAAATTCGGAGGTATCCACCGAAAACTTCAAAGGCGTTCGATGTGGTAGAAGATGACCTTGACATATATGTGTTCATTGAAGAGAATCTGATATGTGTGCTGGATCACAGCGAGAAAATGTTACAGGGAAAGACTGTGATGATAGTTTGTGTGTTACGAAAACAGGTACATGATAAAGTGTAATCATTGGAAAAAGAACAATTTATAAGTACTCAATGGATAATTCCTTTTGGATTAAAACATTATGAAGTCTTGGAAGTGTATCTATAGGATTTGTTTTTAAAAGGTGGAGAGATTTTAAGCTCCCAATCATTTATAGAGTTATCTAGGGTGTGATTCCATGCAGTTTTTTTTACATACGTACAATTTCATGGAGTTATTGATTGGGGGGTTTGGGTGAAGACTAAGAAATGTTTTGAGAAAATAAGTTGTTCCTGGTTGGCATACGGTTTTTACAAACTATTCGTCTTACTAAGATAAATAGTGCGCCCTCTAGTATTTTGAGGCAGTAACGTCGGCATGGTTAATGAAATGCTTGAGAGGTCATGTGAGGGGTCCATGAGATGTTACCCCATAAAGTAGTAGAAAACACATGGATATTGCAGGGCTTGATTAACTGTGTGACTAAATCATGCACGGGCTAAAAGTGAGATCCTAAAATTTTGGATCACACTCATTGTCAACTTTTAATTACCTATTTCACCTCATATGCTCCATTACATAGGACTTTATAATCCTCGTGGTAATGGAAGGTTCAACCATCGACCTGGATGGACTCTAAGGCCTTACAAACACCATTATTCAATAACAGAATCCCAAATTGAAGATCCCTTCTTCTCTTGGTAAGTGGATTTCATCCCAATGCTTATCCAATTCTTTCTTCTATCTTTCCATGATCTTTTAAAGGAATATATCCTATGTTTTATTGTATAAAAAACTATGTGGTGCAATATAGATATAGTATTGTGGATCTAGATCTAGATTTATGAGAACCTTACGTATTTGATGTTGACTTCAGTTTAGGAATTTAGATCTAAATCATTTGTCCACACCATTGTGCTGCTTGGATTTTTGGAATTTCCATTGGGAAAAAATCCATCAACAAACGGAGGTAGGTGGTAAAAAACTAATCCACATAGTCTTTGAGTTGATATGTATATTCACAATTGTATATTTTCTAGCATCATTTAGCAGTTGATTTTCATTAATTGGGTTTATTAGATTTCATAATTTATTGATCATTTATTTTTTGAAATATGTGATTAATTGGGTAATTAATCATGAGAATAAGAGGATAACTTATAAGATACATAATTTTGGAAATTAATTATATGAGGTAGGGGTTTTAATCTATATAATTATGTTTGGAATTGATAATTTAAATTTGAATCGGCTAAGTTTAGATAATTAATTGCCGATTAACTAAGTTCCTATGATAATATGATCTATATAATTAATTGTGGGATTAATTATGGAAGTTGTTATTAGAATGAGATAACTAATTATGTAATATGAATTGTGATATAGATTAATTTATTGATGAACTTATTAATGTGTTGAATCACTTATTTAATTGTTTAGTTAACTAATTGAATGAATTTGATTGAAAAATTGTTTAATTAGCAATGGGATTAGGGTGGAAAATGAATTGGTAGATTAATTATTTGATAATGAATGATAACATGATCATTCTAAATTGAGAAGTACAACTAGTAACATGGTCATCATATATATGAGTAATGAGATTGGGAACATGGTCATTATTTTTATGAGTAAAGAGAATTCGAACATGGTCATTCAAATTTGATAAGTGTACATAGTAACATGGTCTTTATAGTTACGCGTAAATAGAATGTGAAGATTGTCATTCTATCTAGGGGTAACCATGGTTACATGGTCTTTTTAGTTACATTTGTGATATTGTTATCTTAGGTAATGTTGCCTATAAATGTGAAATGAATGAATAAAAACAATAAATCTCTAAGTTATGGCCACCCATGAGAATATTCTAACTCCGTCATGAGTCAAATTAGGTACTCAGATATCATAGCACCTTTAATACTTTGATATTTTTTAAGAATTATGTATTAAGACATGATATTACATAGCGAACACTTCAGGATCCGGTGTGATTTGAAGTTGGTATTGATGTGTTAATATCTATTGGAACCCTATAGTTATTTTAGTTAGACAATATTAAATGAAAATGTGATAACTTATTTATTATTTCATTATACATATTACTTTATAGAAGTACATGCATTATAATTTTATTGGAATTTTTTAGATACCATTGGTGGTGGCCTACTGAGTTGGACTCACACCCTTCCCGGGATGCCTAAAAATACCTGAATAGATATAATGTTGTAAGAGTAAATAAGGGAAAAGGTCCTAGGATAGGTGGATGATTGGGGGTGGAGATTGGATTAGGGAACCAGACAAGGTTCATGACCTATTTTGGGAGTTTTAGAGTCTATACATTCAGTTTCATTACAGTCACTTCACACTTGTACTGGACTAACATGTTTTCCGTTTCATCTGAGTATGTTAATTATTATTTTGATATTTTTTACATGATTATTGTTATGGTAATATATTCTTCCACATTTCTTCATTTACTTCCTCTGGTGTTTTACTCTAATAAAAGAGCATATAGTCTCCCTAGGAATGAAATACCAAACCCTTACTGCTAGTCGGAAGCCTCTAGCGTATGGGGAGACATTCTTGATGTAATGTGGTGAACCGACTTGGAGAACCATTTCATTAAAACCGGGTTGGGATGTTACAATTATTAATTTCATAATTATTGTATAATTCTTTACATGTTTTAATACATTTTATTTGTCAAATGTTTTTTATAATAGTAAATGTTATGATGATTTAATGAGATAAATGTTTTTTAATGGTTATGAGAGAATTTCATAACTCAAATGATTTACTCATTTTATAAAGAAATATTAATTTTTTATAATTTTTTTCCTATAGTCAATATGGTGAATAACAGTATAAGTCACATAGAAGATAAAATATTTCAAAATTATTACACTGAGGTAGTTGTAGCTGGATCTTAGAAGATTGTTTCTATATTATATAAAATAACATAGAATATAATTATAGCTACCCATGAATTCAAAAATTCAATATAATGTATCTATTAAACAATGAATAATTTAATGCTACATTATTCTATATGATTTATAGGTACATTCTTCATAGTGGTGAAAGACGGATGGATAAATTATATAAAAAATTAATTTTTAGTGTTTGGTTAATTAGAGGTTTGAAAGATAAAATCTTCTATTTTACCATATAATAGGTGAAGTTGAAATGTGGTGGTTATAGATAAATAATATCATTGAGATATATGATATTTATCCCATAGATATGATGGAATTTCGTAATTTAATTCTTGAAAAATATGTTCATAATGATCATATCCAAATGATTAAATGGAAATTTAAAAGGATAAAATTGATGTTTGGTTACCATATTTTTCATGCAAGAAATAATTGTATTCTATGTTATAAAAGTAGTTCTATTCAAACTTCCTATTATTTTCAACCATAGTCTACGAAAGGCCCTAGGTTGTATGGATTATTATGTAATTTTATTACTCTATTTCTCTCTATGAAAATAAATATATTAATTGAGAATTTTTGAAAGGGAAAAAGTAATATTTAATAAGTAAATCAGAAGTAAAATTACTATAATGATCTATCGTTTAATAAATCAATCCACAGAGTTTTATAAGAGATCTAGAAAAAAAATTTCTTTGGTTGGATAGTATATTTTACATGTGAAAATAAATAAACATGTAATGGTAATGTTTAGACCATAGGTATAATAGCACGAAAAATCAATATCATAAGAAAAAATTTGGGTTGATCTACATTTTATCTAATATGAACTATATTGGTATATTAAATGAAATATTGACACTAATATAAATTTTTCACAAATTTTACACCATTGTTCTATTAGATTTTAGATATAACCATTATTTTATATTTCTGATTTTTTTACATAAAATGGAAATATCACCTTAACAAATAGGAAAATATATTTTCATATGAAATAATATAAGATTTTTTAGATAAATATAGGTTTATATGAGTCAATCTATTATCATACATTGAATGGTTTTTCATGAAAATCAATTTTTATTACTGATGGTTGAGTTTTAAGTTATAATGTACAATCTTCAGCTTATAGTTTATATTTCAACAATATATTTCATTGAAGAATAAGTCACATACATCATTAAGAGTTAGTTCCAATTTAGGTATAATAATTTTTTAATTACTGTGACAAATTATCAAGAACATGAAATTTTACTAAAAATCAAGGAGAAAGTTATAATTCACTAATAATAAAAAACAATCAATTACCATTTTTCATGTAACTATAGTAAAAAAATTATACTTACTTATTAATTATCTTCATTGTTTTGATCCGAATCGGGAGGTGGAATTCACCATTCACATTATTTGTGATGTTATGATAAATTCAAAACACCCTTGTCATGTATATCACATACCATGTTTAAAATGAAAAATGAAATTACCTAAGCTATATGATAATAGTATTATTTTCTCTATCACATCACCATAGAGTCTTCATTTTTTGTGAAATCCATTAATTATTCTATGTGGATTTTTATAGATTATAGAAATCTCTGTAGACATGTCATTTAGAATGAGTATCCATCATATTATGTTGTTTAAATGATTAATATTTTACATGGTTCTTATTAATATGTAATGATTGACCTTTTATCTAGGTAATAAAATATAAATGTGATCGAATGAATCATTTTTGTGATTATGTTTTGTACTATGTGTTAAAATTTAGATTATGTGAGTATTATTTATGGGTTAAAAAATTTTACAACACCATTTTTGGATATAGTGAATTTTAATTCATATAAGTATCTGGAGGGATTTTTGTTGTTATTAATCATATAAATTATGTAATATTATAAGACTCATTAGGATATTTATAAAAGTCTAATGAATTCTTATAAAAATTAAATAAGAATTTTTTTATGTAAATTTTTTAAATGTGAATGGTCGATACACAAAATTTAATTTGATGGAATAAATAATGATCTCGGAAAATAAAAAATGGTACATGTGTGTCCTACAAATATAAATTCAATATTTTTCAATTTTCTCTTGGATTGTAAAGACTCTACAAGCATATTTATTATAACACATATCATATATCTATTTTTTCATTCTTTGTTAACATTGAAGAGAGAATAATTCATTTGAAAAATGAAATGTGATGAACATTTCCATGAATTTATATGGGGATAATTTATTCCTAATGTGTGATCATTCATATATAGAAATTTTAAGTTTGTTTGTTATATATTATTTTTATTAAATATCTATGGTAGTGTTTTAATTCACAATTGTCATGTAATTACAAATTCATCATGGTAACTGAATAACCATAAAAAATATTATCCCCTCCCTGGAACTGATGAATATATAAAGGTACAATATTAAATGACACATTTGGACCATGATTTAATATTTTTTGAATTAATTAATTTTAGTTTAGAGGATGTCTATTTGAGTTCCATTTCACTTTTTCCCTTTGTATTAGTTCAATAATTCTATTTTAAAATAATTATTTTGATATGTAATGAAAATCATGGATTGTAATGAAAGGTACACCATGATATGAAATGTTTCATAAGATTAATGTTGATAAATAATGTTTTATAAGATATGAATTGAGGAATTTTATATAAATTAATTTTCATTTGAAATGGGTCTTCATAAATAAAGGACATACATCACTTATTTAATATCATTATAGTTGGATGAAAATGAATTATATTATTTGGGAGTACTATTAGTTAGAGTGATGTAATAGATATATTAATGACATACATAGCTAGCATTGAATTATCAAAAGGATATATCAAAACTGTAACAATTTATGGTGATGTTTAATTCATTTTCCATTATATAATGGAATGTATAGAACATACCTATATACATTATAGTGGGGGTGGGGGTCCCGAAATATCAAACTAATAATGGAATATGAGTTATTATTGAATGTATGACTTTGTCTTATCCTAAAATTTTTATTCAATATGATATGAGTTTTCACTATTTTTTATTGAAATTATGATAATGATATTGTAATGTTACTGTGACTTTCTATCATTATTGAATATGATCATGATCGTATGTTTAAATCTAATATTCAGGGATCCATTTGTAATTGTTGGGTAGTGAGTTGTGTTTCAGTATAATTTTTCATCTTCAATATAATTGAAAATTTGAGATAAAAATTCACAATATTGATTATATTCTCACAGATTGTTGACTAGATTATTATAAACATTGTTATAAAAAAATTTACTAGTTTTTGTTATGATTATTTTTATTGCTCTAAAATATAGATAGAAAAACTTTTGGAATTAATTTGAACTATTTTTTGGAAGACATATTCTTGAGATGACTTAGGGTTGAGCGAATTCCGGTGAAAAATTAATATAATAGATTGTTAAAAAAGTGAAAATTACATTTCATTACTTGAGGGTAATGTAGATAACGTAAAATATATTTTCAATAAACCTAATTATAAATCATTCATCTGATGTAGGAGACCATGTTTTTTTATAAAATATATACATGAAATGGTATAATTTGTTATTTAATAGAAAAAAATTAATTATAATGATTAAGGGTCCATAAGAAATTTTTCATAACGTGTAGTCATTAGAATATGATGTATCCAATCCCGTATTTTTATCATAGATATTTTAATTTTTTCAAATTTTATTATGGAGGAAACATGTAACTAATACAACACATGTTTTAGCATTGAGGTGACATAATTAAAATAGAATTACTCATATGAGGAATGGTCGGTTGAGATTATAGATCTTATGGAAATGGTTTTTTGAATAAGGAAATTTAAAATTTATTTCATCAAACACAAGATTCATGAAGATCCAATTGATATTTAAGAGGATATTAATATCCCCAAATGGATACAAATGACTAAAATTATGATGATAAAATTTTTATAAGGGGGAAGAATGTGATAACCCGTCTATTTAATCCATTGAATAAAAATATGATTAATTAATAAATGTATTAATTTCAGGGATTCATATCATTCATAATTATATAAACAATTTTATAAAAAATTTATTAAATAGGCATATAGTTTCATTCAACATAAACATTTTTATCCATATTTTCAATTTCTATATAATTGTTAAATTTATAAAAATTAGAATATAAATTTGAAAAAATTATATTAACTTTATGATTCTCAATAAACATGTTATCATAGTTTAAATTGGTTCTATTTTTCAAAAAAGTTATCTTTTTTGACCAATAGTAGAAATTATAAATTTATAAATACTATTAGTTTTATTACGTCGTAAAAATAGTGGAATCTCCTGCATTTTTTTGAACTTTTTTTCCTATATCAATTATATATTTTATAATTAAAAACTGTATTTAAAAATAATTTTTGAACTCTAGGAACATATTTTTGGAATTCTTATTCCAATTTAATGTTTTATTAAAATAAAAGTTATTTTTTTACCATTTACATTATTAAAAAATATAAAAATTAAAATTATGGCTTCTATTTTTTATAAGATAGATAAAACGCCTTAAATATGAAATAATTAGATTAATGTAAATGGTATTTATTATATTCGTGAATTTGGTGTGATTTTATTGTTATTCTTTAATATGAATTTCTATAAAAAATTTATATTTTTTTACTAACTATATTTATATTATTTGTAATTTTTAAAACCTATTTAAATAGAATAATTAGAAATGGATTGAATATCTTTATTGATAGTATTTTATTTATTTGATATGGTATATTTCATTTTTTCAGAAAAAAGTATGTTACCATGAAAAAATTTATTGACAACTGTAAGTGTTAAAATGTGTAAAGGGATGGGTACACATAGGGATTAAAATAAAAATGTAACACCACTATAGTTTAAAATATTTTCATATATAAATAAATTAATATTTTTTCTTTCTTTCTTTTTATGAGACACCACGTTAATCATACACTGCAGAAAATAATGACTTCACTTGTGTTACACATAAGACCGAGTTTTACCGAAAAACAATATATTAAAAAAATATTATTAGAGGTTATGAATAGTATCAAACACATTTTTAATATAATATATTTCATATAAATTTTACATTCTTCTTATTTATTCTTTATATATGATATAGGTGAAAATTCAATTTTTTGGATAAAAGAAGTATTTTAAAAAAAATACAATTTTACCCCTTTTTGATGGCGAACCCATTATTATTTATCTTCTTAACACATTAATATGTTATATGTTACAAAATATATTTATTCATTTGAATTGGGATATGAAAATTTACTTTGGAGATATTTTTTGATATTTTTATGATAAATTTTAAATCTTGATAAAAAGTAAATATATAATCAATTTTAATAAAGAACAACTTTTTTATTGAAATAGTTTATGCGGGTAAATTATAATATTGAATTGTTTAAAAAAATTTATATAATATATTTTTATCATATAATATTAATTTTTAAATTTTAAATAATTTTACCATGAATTTTGATGTAAAAACATTTCATTCTTTTGCATTGTTTAACTTTTAAAAACCTTTTTTTTATTTTGACAATGGGATTAATTTTTTAATTAATTACATCAACATTTATGTATTTTTTCTCTAAAAATGGATTACATATTTGCAACCAGAAGGTCCAAATTATGTAAATAGGTACATTTTATTTTTATAAATTACGAAAAGTCACTTCAGTAATTATTTTAATTTACCACAGTTAAAGGGTAAATTATGTATGTAAGGGTAAAAATAATATTATATTAATATAAAAATACCCTAACACATGTCCTATTATTATTGGATGAGTCATGGGAAACCATAATAACCATTAGGATGACCTTTTTGAATTTGGGAGCCACTTGGGTATGATAATGACATGTTATAATAATTAATATAGTGAAATGAGAAATATAACATAAACAAGAATCTTTTTAATAAAAAAATATTAATGTGGGGGTATATAATTTATTAAAATGAATATAAATATTAAATATTAAGATAAAAATATGTCTTACATCATGATATTTTATTTATAATTTTTAGACATTAAATAAATAAATAAATTTGTGTCACAATGATGGTGCGGTGGTTATGTATTTAATGAAAGATTCAAATAAATGATATTATAAATATTAAAATAAATGGAAATTTATATTTTAAATGTCATATAAAATTTTTTTATAACATTTATAGGCAATTAATTAGTTAATTATTTTTTTGAAGGAATCAAGTTGTTATGTCTTTAGAAAAACCAATTACCAAATAGGGTCAAAATTGACATAAATGAGTTTTTAAAATAAATATTATTTTATTAAATGATATAATAGAAATAAAAATATATTATTCATCAAAAAATGGATTAGATATTTTATAAAATTCCATTAATGGTTCATATGAGGTAATATTTATATTTTATAGTTTTATATTAACCGTATAGAATGAAAATTCAAAAGGACATGGTATGAGTTAATTTATTTAAGAAAGGGTTAACGCCAAACGATAAGGTTAATTTATTGACATAAACTTGTATAAACACTATTAGTTGATGATATATATACCCATAATAATATTATAATCTAACTATATCACTTTGGAGCTATTATAATTCTTAAATAATTTTGTAATTAAATAATATTTCAATAATTTCCTAAAGTTCCCTCCTCCCCCTTATAAAAGGACACCACCTCTACCAACTCCCTCACAGCCCTTAATCCCCTTGGATAGTCCAAATAATTTCCAAATAATTTTCCAATATATTTCAATTCATCATAGAAGCCACAATTTTTTCATAATTCCAACCTAATTATTCCATTTGTGAAAATCAAAAGGAGACACCTGAAGAAGTGGTAATCGTTTTATTAAATGCTTTCAAAGTTCTTTCTTCTTCTACATCAATTTCCTAAGTTGTAACCATAATAAAATAATAAAACTATAATATATTATATTATTAGATTTTTTATGATTATTGGACAACCATATTATTCCTTTTACCCATCTTATGAAAAATAATATCACCATGTGTGCATACATATGGCTTACCGTCTCCACACCGTGGTGTAAACTGTTTTTCATCATTACATTACATAAAAAGGTATAATTATTAATATAAATGATTTATATAACAAATATAATATGACATTTTTTCTTTAACATTCATATTCAATCCAATTCAATACCATTCAACCCTTAAGGTAATGACACCAGGCTCGGGTGTACGTATGGTCTACCATCTCCATGACATGATTTGATTCATTCTCTACATTAACCATTCGTGAATGATTATAAAGATAATATGATAAGTAAATATAATATTTATGATATTAATATCATTCAGAAATTTAATATAATATAACCTATGCATTTGAAATAAGACTTATTTAACAAACATGCATAGGAAAATAATGCAATTAAAACCAACGATAGTAATAATACTAAAATATTATTAAATAAATGATATAATATGATCATATATGATATCATTATTATGTGTATGGTACTGGTGTAATTTAATAATAATATTTAACCATTATACATGAGTATAACTCACCCTTGACTATACTAAATTATAATGTAATTTTTATTTTCACAATCTCATTATTACTTGAGGTTGTTTATATGTAAGTACCAACAAGGAAATCTTTATCATCCATGTCCATGATTCATAAAAATTTATTTCAAAGTACTATTAGTTTTACCCAACAATTTTTTAATGAATTTTTTACCAATGTTTTAATTTTTATAAATTTTATTGAAAGGAATCCTTACATTGTTTTTCAAACTAGGTAGTTTATGAACTTTTAGAAAATTTAAGGAAAGAATGTCTTTTTTTAACTTATATGGTAGGAGTGGCTATTTTGACCGTCATGACACATTAATGTTTTAATGTTTCCCAAACAATATTAAAAGGCTATTTTTAAAATATATGTTTTCTTTTTAAATTGTGCGACATTTAAATTTTTTCCACGTAAAAAGGAATATTTCTCTAAAATAGTTTTGATGGATTTAGTAGATTATTTCCATCTATGTCAACATCCGTTGTTGGATATTATGCTTAATTTTGTTTGATTTAGTATGATAAAATCTAACATATTATATTAAAGTGATTATGATATTTTTTACTATGGATGCGCTATTTGGATACCATTTATGGTTTATGGTTATTGTATTAACATTTCATATGCTAGTTTAAATACGAATGTTTGTGTAGGTTATGTTCTAAAAATTTCATAAGATGAATGCATTGGACTTAGTATGTGACATGCATGGCCTATTATAGCCCCTCAATGAAATAGTATGTCTCATGACACATGGATATTATACTAGGGTCAAGGAATTACAATTGTAATCTAAGGATGTTTAACACCAACATCGGCAATATATTTTAAAAAACATAGATTAGGGATCATAACCCTAATATGGAATTTGATGATATGTATAGAAGAACATCCTAGAATTTTATAAAGTAGATATTATGTATTTATTCCTATAAAATACATCCCTATATAGATTCTAAAATTGGACGTGGTTCTGTAATATATGTACCTAGGGGTGAAAATTCAGACATGGTGTTCTGGACTTGACGCAAGGTAACATGGTACATGACAACAAGCATTATTGGGCACCTAGTTTGACAGTCCCAGGGGATATCCTTATGATAATTCAAAATTTTTTTAAAACCAAATAATAAGTATTTATGAGTAAATATATCCCCAATGTTTTTTATAAATATTGATTATATAAATAAGTTGTTCAATTTATGTTAACTATTTTACTAGTTTGTAATTATTCATTTTGAGTCATAACATATTCTTGTGTATGACATTGTTCAGAAATGGCACATTGTGGAAGGAATGGAAACTGTGTCAACCCACGTAATCCATATATGGATTTCACTCCTATCCAAGTTAATGATTGTGAAGGATCAATGTTCTACCTCTTTACGAGAATACAACCATCAACAAAAAATTAGACTACAAATCCATTTGTATATGATCAATGGATAAGTCCTTAGAGAAGATATTTCTTGCATTACAATGTAACGAAAGGGAAAAAGTGTTCATAGTAGTTTATTTTCTATCCGGAGTTGAAGATCAATGGTGGTCATTAATTACAAATATTGAAGAAGATAAATAATTATCAAATAGAGAATATATGGAGTTTAAGGAACATTTCATACAAAAATACTTTCCTTATGAAAAAAGATCTGATATGGAGAGACAGTTTCTGAGTTTAAGGCTGGAGGATAAGAATGTTTCAATGTATGAAGCTAACTTCACAAGGATAGAAAGTCATGCTGCATACTACATATGTAACCCAAAGATTAATATTGGCCATTTATTTTATGGTTTAAAACCACTTCCATGAATGGAATTGGTCTCCCAAACATTCTTATCATGTGAAGATATAGTCTCATGTACTATCAAGACAGAGAAAGAATTTTCTAGGTCTTATGAATTGAAGGGAATGTAAGAGAAGAAGAGAATTGTGGAGAAAGAGACAGATAATGGGAATAATGGAAAGAAGGATTTTCCCACATGTTAAAATTGTGGAATGAAACACCCTTGTTTTTTAAAGGAAAAGGATTTTTTATCATGTGTGGTGAGAAAGGCCATCTTGGTCATGATTTTTAGGTAATGAAAGAATCTTCAAATGTGCAATGCTATAATTTTAAAGAGTTGGGAGATTAGAAAAATGTTTGTCTCAAGAATCAAGGAAATATGGCTCAGAATAATAATATTGATCAAGGTCAATCTTATTCTATTACTACAATCGAATTGGATTAATATAACTATGCTTTAGGATCCCAAATTTATGTTTTTCTATAATATCATATATAAAAATTGTACTTCAATACTTCTTCTTTACGGATTTTAGATAATGAATTATTAAATATATTGAGGTTGTAAAGGTATTATTCAATTAGAGATACATTACATTTTTTGGGGAATTTTATGTTACGATTTATTATATAAATTTATAGTCCTTTTTGTCACAACCCGTCCCCTAGGGTCGGTGCTGTGACTACCCATGCCCGCCTTCTATAGGCCAGGGGCTGGAGACTAGCACCAAAGGTATAATTCCATATATTGGGAAGGCATTGTCCTTATAGCCTATAATATCACACAACCAAGCAAGATAAGAAAACAAGAAAATTGTATCACCAAAAGAGTGATGAATGTAAAAGGGGCTGGAATACAAGTCCAGCAGTAATGGTACAAGTAAAACTGAAAAACACGTACAATAGACAAAAGAGAAAATACATTTACTAGATCGTCCTCTGAGGTTCCCACCTGAAGCGTAGGTATAGATTGCCTCCTCAGCACTCAACATTCGTCTGTCTCCTCTGCATATCATCACGCCATATGGTCCACCTATGGGAACCATCTAGTCCTAGTATTCTCATCCTCAGTCAGTGTTGTCTGTCATATGCATCCCACACAATAATGTGTGTGCATTGCCAGTGCAGGGGTTAGTATAACGATACTCAATAGGGACCCCAAGACCCTCAAGGTCTCACAAAATCATCCAAGGATAAACCACACAGCAAGAAATCAACAGATAACCCAACATAGGTATATGACCATACATATTCCTAGGTTATCAAGTAATCCATCTCAATCATGAAGAAAACACAGAAAAACTGACTCAGCTGAAACCATGATTTTATTCTAGGGGTACTATCAAGTAACATCCCCAGTCACATTTCCAAAACCCCGACTCATGGAGAACACCTCCTATATCGAGTACAGTGGGCCTGCCGCGACACCAAGCACGCTTCCCACTAACCATGGACTACTGAGGTACTCCTCTTGTTGAGTACCGTGAATCTGCCGCATCACCAAGCGCGCTCCCCACCATGGGTCTTCCACGTCACCAATAGTTATCTCCCTCATTGCCTACTAAGGAAATCCTCCTGTCTAGTACTGTGGGTCTGCCACAAAACCAAGGTGCTCCCCACTATGGGTCTTCCGCGACACCCAGGGGCTCCCCACTGGGCTAGTCGAGTCACTTCGAGTCGTAACGGTCAGCAGTCGTCAGGTCTCTGCCAGCTACTAAGTCTCGGCACTATGGTCTCTCTTCTCTGGGAGGATCCACTCCATGATCTTTTGTTTGATACTCCAATAGTCACCAAGTCCCATGAAGAAGTATCTCAAAGATCCACCACATCATAGGGGTCTCAACGGAAAAGACGGTGCCTCAAACAGACGCACGGTATGTGAGTTATTATCTTTTTTAGTCTCAGGGCCCAGTTGGATTCGTGCATGATCCAACATGAATGTTCCCCAAATCAAACCAAAACTCATTGGGGTATACTCAAAGGGACCTAATTTTTCCATTATTTCCAGCGCTGCTGACGGTTCCTCAAACAGACGTTCGGTGCCAACATTATGGCCAAAATAAAGCAAACTAGGACATAGTGGGCCCGGGTTCGGTCTAACCCAGTCGGACCGAACCTTCCCGACCTGGCATGGGTCGACCAGGTTTGGGTCGACATGGCATGGGTCGACCCGTCTCACCAGGGCCGTGAGGGTGCCTCGAGGGAGGCTCGACCAAGGGGTACCACAAGGGTGAAAACTGGCCGCGAGGGCGCAGACCAGCCGCAAGGGCACGGAGCAGTTCGGCCTAGCCCGGGAGGCTCGACTAGGAGGGCGCTTTGAGTTTGGCGTGGCTGGGGAAGCTTAGAGAGCCGCAAAGAGGCTGTTTCGGCCAAGGCGGGGGGCCGGTTCGGTCGGAGCACTGCCAGGGGTGCGAGGGCGGTTCGGCTGGAGCATCACGAGGGTGTGGGGCCAGTTCGGCCAGGGTGCCACGGGGGGCACGGTGCTAGTTCGCCCAGGGTGTCGCAGAGGGCACGGGCCGGTTCTGTCGGGGCATCGCAGGGTGGCACGGCCGGGTTGGATCACCGTTGTCTTCATCGCCTTCGTCGCCTTCCTCCATTTCAAAGAACATCATGTTTCAACATAAGGATAATGGGGAGGATGTTCCATGTTAGTTTGGCACGCACTCTCCACATTAGAGCAGTAGCAAGTGATTCCATAAGTTCAAGAATGGGTAAAGAGATATAATCAAAATCCCTCCCTACAATATTCCACAATTTAATCATTCCCAATACCGCAAAAGGAATACATTCACGGATCAATCTAAAATAGAGAGTTGATCTGCGTTCGTTGTTTTGGAAGATAATTTCATCGAAATATAAAATCACTTCTAAATAAACCCCTTCCTCGGGTGTATACGTCGACGGAGTCGCGGGGAAGAATACGAATATTTGGGAAAATACGGACGTTGGTATCGCTGGTGTTTTCCTCGATCATTGGTTTTTGCATCGGTTCGTCTTAGTCGAAGATTTCCTACATTGGAGGATGTCTTGAGGAAGAAGTTCGAATTTGGGGTTGGTGTTTTTCATTGGAAGTACAGGTTCTTCATTTGGAGAAGTAGTTCTTCATTGGAGATCTTTTCTCCCAAGGCTCCTCCACTCCCCGATTTCCAGAAAAATGGAAAGGTATCCACAAAATTATAATAGATTATGTGATCTATTATGTTCATTGGAACAAATTCAAAATGAAGCATTTAATTATTTAAAAGGGGAAATGTTGGAAAAATTAATGTGGAGGAGTTGAAGAGGCTCCGCCACTTTTATTAGGGAGTTTAGGGTTTCTCCGAATTTAATGGGGGAGTTTCAAGGTGGTTTAATCTCAGGTGGTCCCCACCACCATAACCTCTCATGGGAGGTTATGGTTTGGTGATCCACACTTCCCATCTTCCACATGGATATTTTAACAAAAATAATAAAAGTAAAGCTACAAAACTTTATTTTTATTTTATCATTCATGAAAAACCCAAATTATAACTTTCACCCTCGACTAACTACCTTCGAGGTGTAAGTCTATTTATGCGAATACCGGCGCTACGAGTTCAACGGTGCCCTTGGATTTAAATTCCAAGCATCGGTTCAAAAGTTATAAAAACACACTCATACATTTACTGAACGTACCCGAAGATAAGTTTAGAAATTCTTTCCGGGCAATCCGGGCCTCGGAATCACCCACTGTCAATTTTCGAGGACTCGTAAAATTCCTATATATTTAAATAACATTACATGGAAATTCTGGGTCTTTACATTCTCCCCACCTCAGGGCTCTACGTCCCAATGAGACACAACTCAAACTAGGTAAACAAGTGGAGGTATTGAGAACGCATCTGAGTCTCCCACTCCCATGTGCTCTCCTAGATGTTCTCGTGCTTATAGCGAACGCACACCAGAGGTATAGTCAATCCAAAAAAGGCCCACTCCTGTCGATCCTCAATCTCAACTGAACCCTCTGTAAAAGTCTCCCCATCATCAACTCATATCTCTCCATGGTCGATGGTGTGTGAAGGGTCATTAACGTATCTCCTCAGCTGGGATACATGGAAGACGTCGTGCACCCGGTGGAACTCAGGTGGAAGAGCTATGCAGTATGCCACCTCACCAACTCTGTTGAGAAATTGAAGAGGTCTGATGAACCTCAGAGATAACTTGCCGCCTCGACCAAATCTCCACAAACCTCATCGAGGTGAGACCCGTAGAAAGACATGGTCGCCATCCTCGAACTCCAGATGTCTTTGTCTCATGTCTTCATACGACTTATCCTTACTCTACACAGTCTACATCCTCTCCTGGATGATCTAGACCTTCTTTGTGGTAACCCATACCATCTATGGTCAAACGAGTGCTGACACCTCCGGGTCGGTCCAGCTTAAGGGTGATCTCCAAGGTCGCTCGTACAATGCCTCAAAAGGTGTAATCCCAATGGTGGAGTGATAGTTTTTATTGTACGCAAACTACAACAAAGTCAGGTGAACCTCCCAACTGTGACCGAAGTCAAGGACATAAGCATGCATCATGTCATCGAGGTTCTGAATGGTCTGTTTAGTCTGGCCATCCGTTTGAGTATGGAAGGCGGTGCTCAAACGATGTTGCATCCCAAAATCCTCTTGCAACCCCTTCCATAGCTAGGATGTAAAATGTGGATCACGATCAGAAACGATCATCGGGGGTACTCCATGTAACCACACAATCTCCTACACATAGAGGCATCCCATGCTCTCTACTAAACCCTACTCTCTGATTGGTAGGAAGTGGGTCAATTTGGTGAGTCGGTCGATGATCACCAAAATCAAATCACAACACCTGGATGTGCGTGTAATAACCCTCATGAAGTCCATAGATATCCAATCCGACTTCTACCCTAGGAGCTCTAAAGGATGAAACAAGTCTAATGGTACATGATTATCCGCCTTCACTTATTGACAAGTGAGGCATTGTGAGACAAACTATATAATTGCTTTCTTTATTCCTGGCCACCAGTGTTGTCGTCGGAGATCCTGATACATCTTCACCACTCTTGGATGTACCTCTAGAGGGGATGTGTGGAACACCCTAAATAGTTCTTTCTGAAGTGACACTGGTACCATGATACATCCTCTAAAGAGGATGAGGTGCTCCCCACATTCAAAAAATCCATCATGTGCATGTCCTGTGGAGATCTGAGCATGTCGTGCCTCGCAGTTAGCATCCCCACATTGCACCTCCCTGAATCACTGAAGAAGTGGGGGAGTGACTATAAGAGGCTGAAGGAAGGATGCTCCATATCTATCCACAAAGGATATTTGTAAAGCAGTTAGCTTCTCTTTCACCTCGCCTAGCAGCTGTATATCAGATCTCCTGCAGAGTGCATCTACAACAACATTGCCCTTCCCAAGAGTATAGACTATCTCTAAGTCAAAGTCCTAGAGGAACTCAAGCCAACATTGTTGTCTTATGTTTAGGTCCTTCTGAGAGAAGATATACCTGAGACTCTTGTGATCAAAGTACACTGTAAATGTTCGCCCATCAGATAGTGTCTCCACATATTCCAGGCAAATAACATTGCTACTAACTTTAGGTCATGGGTAGCATAGTTCTTCTCATGTTGTCTCAGCTGTCGAGAACCATATGTGATCATTACTCACTCTTACATAAGGACACAACTGATCCCGGTCCCTGATGTGTCGCAGTAGACTACGTACCCTACACCTTCCTCTAGAAGCCTAAAGATGGGGGGCACTAGTTAGTCTTTGCCTAATCTCCTGAAAGCTCTGCTGGAATCTCTCCGACCACACAATGGGTTCCTCCTTCTTTTTTAAGGATGATAGTGGTGCTGCAACTATGGAGATACCTGGGACAAATCTTCGGTAGTATCCAGCCAAACCCAGGAAACTCCATACCTTTGTCACACTCCTGGGTGTCTCCCAAGTAAGTACCACCTCAATATTTGCAGGATCCACTACAACATTACCCTCCGACATGACATGTCCTAGAAATTGAACCTCTCAGATCCAGAAATGGAACATCGAGAGCTTACCATAATGCAGGTGCTCTCGAAGTGTGTCCAGTACTACCTGTAAATGATAGGATGTTTCTCCTCAGTAATCGAGTAGATATGAATGTCATCGATAATACCACTATGAAGAGATCAAGGTACTACTGAAAGATCATGTTCATGAGTCCCATGAACACTACAGGAGTGTTGGTTACGCCGAATGGATTAACCAAGAACTCATAGTGATTGTACCGAAACCTAAAGGTTGTCTTCTTCACATCATCGTATCGTACTCTGAACTTGTGATAGCCTTATCTGAGGTCTATCTTTGAGAACCACAGTGATCTCTTCAGCTAATCAAAGAGATCTTCAATCCTCGGGAGTAGGTACTTGTTCTTCACTATCACCTGGTTCAGGCATCTATAGTCAAAACGAAGCCTCAAGCTCCCATACGCCTTCTTGGAGAATAGAATCGTTGCTACCCAAGGAGAAACACTGGGCCAAATGAATCCCTTCCCCTAAAAGTCCTCCAGTTGTACTCGCAGCTCACGAAGCTCCACGGGAGCCATCCGATATGCTGGTGTAGATATAAGTGTCGTCCCGAGGTACAAGTCAATGTAAAATCCACCTCTCGGAGAGGAAGTAGACCTATGACATCATCTGGGAATATATCCCTCTACTGATCCACCACTACAGGACAGCTCAGACTCTCCAAATCAAAAGATCCAAGGGTAAGGATATCCAACTGATGTTTAATCGGCCGCACCCTCCTCTGGGTAAGTCCACCCTGCACTAAAAAGGCTCCCTTATCAGCGGTGAAGGTAAAAATGGTCCCATATATGCAGACACACCACACCTTGCACCTAATACAGTGAATCAGTGCATGGAATGTAGATAGCTAGTCCTTACCCAAGATGATGTCGTTAGGCCTCCACGCCGCTACTAGGAGATCCCAGCAGAAGATCTCTCCTCTTAGAGTAAGCTCACACTACCGGAACCAATATGTAATCGTAGAATCTTCTCACGTAGAAGTCTATAGCCGTAAGGATCGAACCAATGGCTCCGTCGGAATCTCTGAGTTCTAAATGTTGGAAGTGGAAATAAAATAATGACTGGAACCTTTGTCTATAAGTACTACATCTATGGTGGAGTAGACACAGATTATACCTCAAATCATCTCTAGTGTGACATTATCATAAGCCTCTGCTGCCTGGAGCTAAGCTCTCCCTTGTCCACCTTCTCCCTATGGTTGGGTTGGACCTCTTGGTGGTGGTTGCAGTAACATCTGGAATCGTCTCCCACTACCAGCTGCATGACCATATCCACTATGACGTCCGACTGCAACCTGCAGACCACCTCTGTTGAATCTATGTCTCTTCCTGAGCGGTCCTTCGACTGTATTCTGATCATCTGTACGGCGGTTCGGATATTCAAGAGACTTGTGACCATGCCCGCCTCATTTGAAACAATTCTCACTCCTGGAATGTATGTCTCTACTTCAGGTTCCACACACAACTGATCATGAGTCATGCGGTCATCCACCTATAGTTCTGGTCCTCTTGGAACTCTCCGACATCTATCTACTACCAACTATAGAAGACTTCGCTACGTGTCTACTGGTAGTGTGTCTCACTGCTAGTGACTTCTCAGCAAGGAAACTCTCCACCAAGAGGGCTTTCTCTAACACCCTCTCTTGCGTCGAGATGCAGAGTGAGATCAAAAAAGCCCTGATCTCCTGCCTGAGTCTCTGATCGAAGGTTCGGGCCTTGAATAAAGGGTCCCACACCATATCGGTGGAGTAATGTGAGGGGTAAGTAAACCATGCTAATTACTGAGATACTATCATTCTACCCGACTGTAGATGACGCGACAACTATATGCGCACTACACGAAGTGTCGCTGGAAAATAATCTGCCCAAAATAGGCTCTCGAAGTCTGTCCAGAGAAGTGTCACCTCGTTGTGGACCTAAAACATCATGCTCCACCATATTCCTGATGCTTCCTGTAGAAGGCTGTTAGAAAGAGTCACCATAAGATCAGATGTTTTCGCTACCAATCAGAAAACACTCACCATAGCCTCCAGCCAATCCTCAGCCGACTGTGGGTCCGTCTCCCCCCTTAAACCTGGGTGGCATCCAGCACTGGAACTGGTGCAACACGATCACGAAGCATGTACAATCTGCTGTTGGGGTTGGTGTAATCGGTGTCCCAATGGGTAGTGGTACCGCTGGTGCCTCCTCTGGTGCCTCTACTAGAAAAGGGCCATGCACCGAGGCCTCAAAACTCAGTGGGCTATCAGTGCATACAACTCTCGGAACCCTGGGTGGATATCTGCATGGAGGTATCCTGAAAAAGAAATAGATGTTATATGTTCAAAAATTTATATCTGGTGAGATGACCTGGTAATATGACATAAAGAAAACTTTTAAAAACACACACACAATCATTGTTTTCGTTCACTTAGTCAGAAATCATAAGTCAGGGTCCTGGTGTATGCATACATTGGTCGTTTCACCAACACTAGAATCCCTGAACTGAAAACCACACTCACTACAATTAACACTATCTCTTCACAGGAAAGATCAAAGTCATAAGTTTTGTGGTAGAACTGACTCCTCTGATACCAATTTTTCATGACCCGTCCCCCAGGGCCCGTGTCGTGACTAACCCAAGCCCTCCATCCATAGGCTGGGGGCTAGTTACTAGCACCAAAGTCATAATTCCCTTAACTGGGAAGGCACTGCCTTTATAACCTATAAAAAAACACAACCAAGAAAAATATGAACACAAGAAAACTGTATAACCAAAAGAGTGATGTCTGTAAAAGGGGCTAGAATACAAGCCCAACAGTAATGGTTCAAGTACAACTGAAAAAAAATTCAACTGATGAAAGTGAAAAGACAGCTACTGGATTTTCCTATGAGGTTCCTACCTGAAGGGTAGGTACAGATCGCCTCCTCGGAACTCCATGTCCGTCCATCTCCTCCACGTATCGTCACACCGTATGGTCCACCTCCTGGCACCATCCAGTCCTGGTACTTTCATCCTTAGTCAGCGATGTTTGTCATCTGCATCCAACACAACAAGGTGCGGGCATAACAGGTGTAGAGGATAGTATAATGATACCTAGTAGGGACCCCAAGACCCTTAACGTCTCACAAAATCCACCATGGATAAACCACAAAGTAAGATATCAACATATAACCCAACTTTAGTATATGCCTATACATATACCTTAGTTATCATGCAATCCATCTCAATCATGAGGAAAGACAGAAAAACTGACTCAGCACAAACCAATATTTTATTCTAGGGGTAGTATCATGTAACATCCCAAGTCACATTGTCGAAACCTTGGCTATTGGAGAACTCCTCCTCTATTGAGTATAGTGGGACTGCCGTGACACCAAGCGCACTTCCAACTAACCTTGGACTATTGAGGTACTCCTCTTGTCTAGTATCGTGGATCTTCCACATCACCAAGCATGCTCTACACTGTGGGTCTTCCGCATCACCAAGAGTACTCACCCTCGTAGCTTGCTGAGGTACTACTCCTATCGAGTATCGTTGGCCTTCTGTGACACCAAGTCACTCTACACTGGGCTAGTCGAGTCACTCCGAGTTGTAACAGTCAGCAGTGGTGAGGTCTCATCCAGCTACTAGGTCATCGCACTATGCTCACTCATCTTCAAGAGGATCTGCTCCACAAGCTACTGGTCAATAATACAACTATCACGAAGTCCCATGAAGAAGTATCTCAATGTTCTTCCATGGCATAGGGGTCTCAATGAAATAAATGGCGCGTCAAACAGATGCCCGATATGTGAGTTATTATCCTTTTTTGTCCTGGGAGACTAGATGGATTCGTGCTCGATCCAACCTGACTATTCCCCAACTCAAACCAAAACTCAGTGGGGTATACCCAAAGGGACCGACTCGTTCCAGGATTTATAGCACCGCTAATGGTTCGTCAAACGGACATCTGGTGCCAAAAATGTGGCCAAAATAAAGTAAACTGGGTCGTAGTGGTCCCAGGTCTGTTTCGACCCTGTCGGACCTACCAGGCCTGACCTGGCATGGGACGACCCGGTTCGGGAAGACCCGACCCACTATGGCCCTGAGGGTGCCATGAGGGAGACTCGGCTGAGGGGTACCGCGAGGGCGCAGACCGGACCAAAGGGCGTGGAGGGGATCAGCCCGGCCCAGGCAGCTCTCCAGGGAAATCCCCACAAGGCCGGCGTGGCTGGGGCAGCTCGGAGTCCCGCAGCGATGCCGGTTCGGCCGGAACGCGGGGTCGGTTCGGCCGGAGCACAACGACGGGCGTAGAGCCAGTTCAGCCGGAGCACTGCGAGGGCGTGGGGCCGGTTCTGTTAGGGCTCCACTAGGTGGCTCAACCGGGGTGGCTCAGTGTTTCCTTCATCGCCTTTGTTGCCTTCGTCACCTTCCTCCATTTCGAAGAATATCACGTTTCAGTACAAGGATAAAGGAGAGGAAATTCCATGTTAGTTTGGCCCGAACACTCCACATTATAATGGTAGCAAGTGGTTCCATATGTTCAAGAACAGGTAATGAGAAATAATCAAACTCTCTCCCTACAAGCTTCAGCAATTTAATCATCCCAATCCCACAAAAGGAAAACATTCACGGATCGATATAAAATAGATAGTTGATCTATGTTCATTGTTTTGGAAGAGAAGATCATGGAAATATAAAATCACTTATAAATAAACCCCTACCTTGGGTTGATATGTCGACGGAGTCGTGCAGAATAAGATGAATTGTTGGGAAAAGACGGACATTAGTGTCGTCAGCGTTTTCCTCGATCGTCGGTTTGTGCATCGGTTCATCGTAGTTGAAGAAGTCCTACGTCAGAGGAAGTCTCGAGGAAGAAGGTCGAAGTCAGGTTCGGCATTCTTCATCAGCATTGTTCGTTGGAAGAATGTGTTCTCTATTCGGAGAAGTAGTTCTTCATTGTAGATCTTTTATCCCAAGGCTTTTCCTCTCCCAAATTTCCTACAAAATTAAAAGGTATCCAAAAAATAATAATATATTATGTGATATATTTTGTTAGTTATCATAAATTCAAAATGGAGCCTTTAATTAACTGAGATGGCTTAATTAATTAATAGGGGAATGGTTGGAAAAATTAATGTATATGATTTGAAGAGGCTCTGCCACATTTATTAGGAAGTTGAGGGTTTCACCCAATTTAAAGGGGGTTTCAATGGGGTTTAATCCCATGTTGTCCCCACCACTATAAACTCTCATGGTAGGTTATGGTTCCGGTGGTCCCCAACACCATACCCGATAATGGTAGGTTAAGGTCTGGTGGTCCCGACTTATCAACATTCACATGGATCTTTTAGAAAACAAAATAAAAATAAATCCACACAACTATATTTTTATTTTATTCATTCACGAAAAAATAAAAAACTAACTTTCACCCTCGACCAACTGCCATCAAGGTGAAAGTATCATTAAAAAAATATAGGCGATGTGAGTCCAACGATGCCCTCTGATTTCAATTCCAAGCACCAGTTAAAAATTTATAGAAACCCGCTCGTACGTTTACTTAACGTACCCAAAGAAAAGATTAGAAATTCATTTCGGGCACTCCAGGCCTTGGAATCACACGTCATCAATTTTTGCGGACTTGTAAAATTCCCATTTATTTAAAACAAATTACATAGAAATTTCGGGTCAATACACCTTTTTAGACTACGCATTTGGAAAAGGGTATTTTGGAAAAGTCTTATGGTTGGAATGGAGTAAGATGAACATCAAATAGTTTTTTATTGTGATTAATGTATGATTTATTAGGATAAATTTCATGGTTTCATTAAACATTTAGAGGTATAAAGAAATACTTTCATGTCTTATGAAATATCAAAATAGCTTGAGGTGTAAAAAAATATTAGGAAGAAATATTTCTAGGTGTAAGGGATTATGTGAAATTAGATGGAATCACAACCAAAGGATGAGATCATGCTTATGAGATAGAAATAAATCAATTAAATTCTTTCCTAATAATTATTCCTAGGGAAAGGTTCACTAAACCAAAAATATTATCCTAGTAATGTTTCAGATTAATCCTATGATCCCTTCGATCATTTAATATTTCTAGATTTGTGATTATTACACTTCCCATCATCGTGTTCCCTATCACTCTCCATTTGAACATGACTGTTAGATTTTTCATTCATGTCCATATTTCTCTACATTGAACCATAATATTTATTATCTCTAGTGACCTTCATACTTACCTTTATTTTTTTTAAAATTTAGGTTTATCTAATTCATTTTCCAATATGGGATTTCCACAATGATATATTGAAATAGAAGACCCCTAGTTTTTAATCTCGAGTTTAAATTGTGTGGAAACAATTTATTGATGGAGGGGAGAATTCAACAGTATGAGACACTATAATATTCTCATATCTCAATAAATTTTAATTTTTTCCTTTCTTTATTTTTATGAAAACACCATCTTAATCTTACAATACACACAAAAATGAGTTGTCTTGCATTACATGAAAGATCGAGTTTACATAACAATAAAATATTAATAAAATACTATTAGTAGTTTTGAATAGTATTAACCATATTTTGAATACGACATATTTCATATAACATTATAATTCATCTTATGTATTCTCTAGATAAGTTATAAGAAAAAATTTATTTATTTTTTAAAAAGAAGTATTTTTTTAAAAAAACATTATTTCCGCCTTTTGATGGTGAAACAATTTTAAATCATGTTTTTGAAACATTAATATATTCTATTAATCAAAATAAAATTCTCATTTTGAAGCGGGATAAAAAAAATTATTTTTTGAGAAATTTTTTATATTATTCTTATCACTTTTTAATTTTTAAGAATAGTTTAAAATACTAAATTTTAATTAAAATCTACTTCTTTTATTCAAAAAAATTTATATGGATGAAGTATATTTTTTATGGTTATATAGAATAAATAGAATATATTTTTATCAATTAATAGAATGTTTTTAATTTGAATTAATTTTACCATGAATATTTATGTAAAAGCATTTCATTTTTTACAATGATATAAAATTTAAAAAAAACTTTTTTTCATTCTGACAACGGGATTAATTATTAAATTAATTACTACAAATTTTTTGTTTTGGATTCTGAAAAAAAGGATTCCATATTTAAAATTAGATGTTAAAAATTATATAAATAGGTACCTTTTATTTTTGGACATTATCAATAGTAACTTCAGAAATTATTATAACTTACCATGGCTAAATGGTAAATTAGGTAAATAAGGGTAATTCTAATATTAAAATTATATAAAACCATATTAACATGTGTCGTAATATTATTGGATGAGTCATGGGAGACCAAAAAAATTCTTCTGTAAAAATTTTGGCATATGGGAGCCACATGGTTGTGCTAATGACAAGTTATAATAATTAATTTAATGAAAATTAAAATACAACATAAGCATGTTTATTTTTAATAAAACACTTTTAATGCGTGTTTATATAATTTATCTATTTTACAATAAATATTAATTAGAAAGCTATAAATATTTCCTATATCATGGTATTTTATATACAATATTTAGACATTAAATATATAAATTTATTTATCACACAATGATTATGTAGCGGTTCCGTTTTTAATGAATTATTCAAATAATTGATATTGGAAATATTAAAATAAATGAAATTTGAGATTTATTTGGACATACACAAATTCTTTGGATAATAATTACTTGTTAGTAATGAGTTTTTTTATGTTATTAAGTTGTTATGAATTTACCAAAAAAATAATTTAGTAAATTATGTCAAAATGTACATAAAAATTATATTTAAACAAATACTATTTTATTAAATGATATAATAGCCAAAAAACACATTTTTGGCCAGAAGACTTGTATATTTTTTAAAAAATCATTAATAATCCACTTTGAGTTCTCTTATAATTTTATTGAAAATATATTAACCAAATAGTATGAAAATACAAAAAAGATATGGTAAGAGTTAATTTATTTAACAAAGGGTTAAACATAAAAGATAAGGTAATATTTGTTACATAAAATTGTCTAAAACCTATTTGTTGAGAGGATTTATACCCATATTAAAATTATTCTATAAAAATATGACATTAGTTCTATTATAATTTGAAAATAAATTTTTAATAATATACTATATTAACATGTTCTTAAAGTGCCCATGCTCCCTCTTATAAAAGGACACCACCTCTACCCACTTCCTCACACCAATGAAGCACATTGTCTCACCCAAATAATGTAAAAATATTATCCCAATATCCCTGATGACATCCTAGAAGAACAGTGTTTGGAAAAAATTTACCCTACCTAGTCTTTTTGTGAAAATCAACAGGACACACCTGAAGGATAGGTAATTGTTTTGAAAACTCTTTCGAAACCCTTTCTTCTTCTACTACCCTTTATTATGTAGTAACCATGCTAAAATAATAACTCCAAAATTTAAAATATTATGAGATGTTATTATGTTTATGGGACACTAATATTATTTCTTTTACTCATATTATGAAAAACAATATCACCATCAGTGTGTACGTACATGTTATTGTCTCCACACCGTGGTGTAAAGTGTTTTTCATCCATAATTTATTTCGATGGGTATAATGATGAATATAAATAATGTAACTAATATATATAATATTATATTGTTTTATTAAAATTCATATTCAATCCAATTCAGTGCCATTTAACCCTTAAGGAAAGGATATTGTCGCTCGTTTATACGTACATTCTTCCGTCTCCACGATGCGATTAGATTAATTGTCCACATTAACCATTCAATAATGATTATAAACATAAAATGATAACTAAATATAGTATTTATGAACTTAATATCATTCTGGATTGTATAAAAGATATCCTATGTATAAGAAACAATACTCACTTAACAAAACATGCATAAGAAAACAAAGTAGTTAACACCCGAGATAATTGTAATATTGGGATATTATTTAAAAAATTATATAAGTGGATTTTATATGAAATAATAAATATTTATATGGTACTTTTATAATTTAATAATAAAATTTTAACCATTATATAGGATTTTAACTCACTCTCAACAAAAGGAATGTAAATGTTAAGCATTATTTTCACAATCTCATTATTATTTGAGATTGATTATACGTAAGTATCAACTAGGTCAAATTTTTCATCCATGTCCATGTTTCATAAAAATGTTTTTAAAAATACTCTGATTGTCCAACGAAAATTGTTTAATGTCATTTTTACCAAATTTTTACTTTTTATAAAACATTTTGAAATGAATCATTACATCGTTTTCCAAATAAGGTATCTTATGATCTTTTTGAAAAATTTAGAAAATAATATATTTTTTTAACTTATATAGAGTGAGTGGAAGTTTCCACCTTCATGTCACATTAACATTTTGAGTATTACCTTAAAATATTACAAGGTTAATTTTAAAATAGATTTTTTATTTTAAAATTGTAATACTTTTAAATGATTTCAATGTAAAAAAGTCAAGTTTCTCTGAATGAGTTTTATTTGATTTATTAGATTATTTCCATCAATATCAACATCCTTTGATGAATTT
Organism: Viscum album; assembly: GCA_963277665.1. NCBI lineage: Eukaryota > Viridiplantae > Streptophyta > Magnoliopsida > Santalales > Viscaceae > Viscum > Viscum album. The sequence continues at coordinate 879,014,165 of OY728136.1, forward strand.
TAGGCGTAAATGAGTTTAATTCATTATGATAAAATCTAATATATTATATTAAAGGGTTTATGATATGTTTTACTGTGGATGAGAAATATTTATAACATTCATGGTTTATTGTTAATTTAATAAAATTTAGTAAGCTAGTTTTAATATAAATTTTTATGTTGGTTATGCTTTACCAAATTCATAAGAGGAATGAATGGAATTAGTAAGTGATTTATGGGGCCTGGTGTAGCCCCTTGATTCATAAGTGTGTCTCATGAGGTGACTATACATTGAAATGGATGATGCCTTGCCCATTTATTTTCAGATATGGATTTGGACAATTTCTTAATCATTTATTTTTTATATGTCCATGTCGAGGCCTCGACAATATGCATCAGGTGACCTATATTATGCATTCTTACATTATTAGATTATTTATTGACATTAAATGAGGTTATTCGACTAGTAAATCATCCATGTGCATGACTAAATGGCATTATTTGATTTATTCTTTCCATTCTGCGCTAAATATTATGTTCAAAAGTCTTGTGTTTTAGTTTTATACCTTTCATCAAAAGATTATGATTATTTATTAATTCTTCTACTATATTGTTTACCCTTCTTGATAATTTGAGATCACCGTAGTATTATGTTTCATTTTACACATGATGTGAGGATCTACATTATGAATGAATTTTGAGGATGAATAAAGGTAATAAGTATGTTTTTGAAAGAGTTTTTATGTTGTCTTTCTTTTTATGATGGAATTTAATGTAAATTTATGTAATCTATTTTTCAAAACTCCTAAACTAGTCAGTCCTTTGGGATGTGATTCCTTGTAATCATGCCAATGTATTAAAATAATGCACCATCTCCAGGCTTCTGGGGTCAGGTTGTTACAAAAAATATCACGAAAATATGAATAAATATTATTGGATGAGTGGAAATAAACCTAAAAATATATAATAATTAAAAAAATTCAATGTTTTCCTCATTAGCTTATGGAATAAATTTATAATATTTACATGATTTGATAATTTATAAGAGTTCTAGTCCTATGACCAATAAATTGAACTATATTCTCCTCACTTATCATGTCACTTTAATCCCACTATCTAACTATGAACTTCCAAAAAACCTATACAATACCCTTATCCAACTCATATTGGTTTCCTATCCAAAAAATATAATACATTAAGGATTATATATTTACATAATGGGATGATAATAGGAGAACATGAAATCATATAACCAAACACATTCATGTTTATTTCTTCTCCACCCACATGAAATATATTCTAAAAAATGTTAAATAATATGTAAGTATCATTAATATTCTGAAATTTTAATATACATATGGAAATACAATTTCTTATCGACTTTAAATCACATGAATGTTTGAATAATTAATATTTTTCATTTGTGGACCGCCTCCTACTTGATGAGATATATTTAATTTTCCAACATAACCAGACATTACTATTTATATAGAAATATTTAATAAATATTTAATAATTTTAATATATTTCTTTGTTGAGATAAATATTTATATAATTTTATTCACTATACTGTTTTCGAAAATGTAGATTACTCACATTCATCTATGTATACTATAGCCTTCATGGATTGACATATTTCATTTCCTCATTAATTCATAACTTTATGGTTATAATTTTTTTTAAATAATTATAATTTTTATGACATTATTATGGTTATGGAAATATAATGGATCCTTATGATGACCTCATTTTTTATACGTCAAAAACTGAAATAGTATTGGAAAACATCCTCCAAACAACCAATGTGTAGTAAATAAATGTAATATAAAAATTAATAACAAAAAATAATGAATTAATATGAATATTTATAATTTAATGAATAATAAAAATTATATTATAAATTAACATAATTAATATATATTAAATACTCTGGATGGTAGAGAAAATTCATGGTTAATAGGTATTCGATGTTATTAATTTTTCAATGTATCATTATCTTAAATGTGTTAACATTTTCTATATATTATTTTACTTAATATCATTTTTATATGATATGTTTCATGAATAAATTATTTTATATTAAAATTAAATTATTCATTTATTTTATGCCATTAGAATTCAGTAAAAATTGATAAACATGTATCTATTAATATTTTTTATAAGTGTATATTTTTAAATCATTTTAAAAAATGAACATAGAATTGGTTTTTATTACTTACTACATTACATTCATTTCCCTCATCATAATATATTATATAATTTCAATATTCCTCAACATGTTACAATGGGATTTGAAAAAAAATTACTCTAACCATTTTTTCATAGAATTAATAACTTTTAAACATATTCTAAAAACATAGTACTTATAATTATATTCATATTACATCATAAATTCTCTATAAATAGAGTTATAAAATTATAAATTAATTAGTTTTATCGTTAATGTTGAACAAAAAATCTGTTTTATTCATGTTATTGAGGAAAAAAAATTTATAAAATCTTGTTTAGGTCTGTTATATCCGTACAATTCATAACATAATCTGGATGAGGTCATTTATGTATATGATACACCTATAAAGTGGATAGATTTGACGGGATATTAGTTCCTCTAATCATGATGCAATGAATATGGAAATAAGTTAATAAGATATACTCTTATAAATATGTTTGATTAATTCTGTTATGCTATTATATTTTTAGGTTTTTGGTAAAATTATATAATTATGATGTACTATATAATTAATATATTTATGACTTTATATTTATGTTTAAATATGAAATGTATTATTTACCTATTTATGAAAAATGAATTGTATTTCATGAGTATGTATTTTATTAATTAAGATTGTGTATTAATTCATATATAGAGATATATACATATGGATATTATTATTTAAATTTATGATATGGATTTGATTGTTTATATATGAAATTATAATATTTATTTTACACATCTCACAATGTCAAATTTTATAACTGTTCATGATATTATTTAATAACTATAGAATTTTGAAATTGAAAGTATTGAATAATTGTCTTGAAGGAATAAAGGATGTGGTTATTCAATTAGAATTTTAATTATAATATATTTTGTGTGTGTAAAATATGTACTATATGGGAATGTGTTCCTTATATAATATATCAGTTTTCAAAATTATCTAAAATGAATAACCTAAAATAAAGTCTGAGGGTATGAAATTTTCAAAACAATGGTATTAAACACATATGTAATTGTTTAGTATGTATATGTTTTCATACCATTAAACCATTAAATATGAAATCATGAGCATCCATATAATATAGTAATGATATATGATTAAAGGATATAGTGTATGACATTATCTATGATCGTATATTTCAACAATTACATATTAATATAAAATATATGTCCCCTCATCATTATATGATTTGATTTATTTGTAAAATACTGATATGACCACTAATTATAATGTTGAATTATGTTTTAAATTCCTTTAAATATTTCTTTGAGTTTTAAACACTTCTAAAAAAATATTTATTTTTTACATTGTTTGCTGGGATAATATTTTTTAAATTAAACTATTGATTTTCCAAAATATAAAAAATAAAATGTTTTTGTGTGGATATAAAACATGGAATATAGAAAAATATCAATATTATTATTACTAAGGGTTTAAGATAAATAAAATGGAATATATAAAAATAATTCATTGAATGATGATTAATCATTTGTGTTTCTCAGATTGAATTCACAAATTTTTTGGGTTTATGTTTGGAAACATGAGGTTATGGTTCTACATTGTATTGGACATTGATATGAGAATTTTATAATGAAAAAATCATTTTATAATCTCTTTGATCAATTAATATTCTTGTATAATAATGTTTTATGTTTAACTATAATTATTCTATTTTATATATAATTATTTATTTATTATATAAATAATAAAAAATATAATTTTAAAATGATATTTCATAGATTAAATATGTGTAACATTTTATTTTTATTATATATATATATATAATATTGGAACATCACAAACCAATAAATGAAAAAATGTTATCACATTTTTGGTGTTTAATTCATTATTTAAAGTCCCACCTGGACAATAATGTCTACAATGTATCATTTTCATCACATCATGAATGTTTATATAATTTTTATTGTGATAAATATTTTTATATGATTAATGAAGGATGTTTTATTCAAGAGAATATATACATAATGTTATTATTACTTGTCTTGGATCATGAATCTATATATTTTATGGATAAATTTTGGTTTCCTGTGTTTTTAGATGATTTTGATGAAATGGTTCTCTGAAACAACTATGTAAATCCATGGGATATAAAAATCATTTTCACTATTGACATGTGTGTTGAGAAAAATTGTTAGTTCCTACCTCAAATTCAATATCATATTTTGTTCTATGAGAACTAATGATATTTAGAATAAAAAATTGAAAAAATATCTCTATTGGAGAAATAAATTATCCTTGTAAAAAACAATTCAATTACTATAATATGATTATGGTAGTTTACAATTTTCTAAAAATTAGTAATATATATAATTTTTTTGGGGAATTATTAATATATACATTACCTCATAGTAATATAATTTAGATTTTTATGAAAAATACATGTGGTTTGATGATTGAATCATGTTAGTGATAAAAATAAATGACTTTAATAGAAAATGATATTCAAGAAAATACCATCTTAATAGTGTGAAGATAATATTTTTTTAGGTAATATCATTCATGTTCTCAAGTGGCACTTCTATTATTCAATCCATAATGTATAATATAATTAATTATTATATTTAATTTCTAAATATTTCTTATATATATAATATATTTTGTTTGAAATGATTCATTGATGATATTGATTTATATTTTTGGATCATTTTATAGGTATTGTGGGTCTATTGAATGTTTTCATTTCTGTCCAAATATATGTTTTTGTTTTAAGATGTAAGATTCATGATACATTTTATCTCATAGAAACCATTAATTTTTTACTAGTATAAATTATCAATATTAATTTATAATGATTAAACAATGAAGTATTTAATTGTTTTATTATAGCTCAAATTTCAATAGATTTCTTATTCATAACATATCAATGTTTGTATCATATACTAATGTGTTTAACAAGAAAGGTAAAAATAATATGTGATTCAAGTAGTAATGAATAGTTTTTAAGAGGGAAAAAGAATGTTGATTATGTTATTATATTTTTATATAATAAATCATGATTTTCAATTTTTAATGTATTTCAATGTGTTTATTTATTTATTTTCGATACTTCCATATTTAATTGGGGAATATGATGTTTTATAGAGAATGAATGTTTTGGACACATGAGACGAATTATATAATATATGGATTTGAGAAATATGGCATTTTTTATTCATTAAATAAAATATAGAATTAATTATTTAGTAATTTTTAAAATATATACGTAGATTATAAATATAACATGAATATTTCCAAATAGTGAGAATTTAAAAGTTATAAAATTTGATGGTCTTCGTATCTTCATACATTTATCCTTCCTTCATATTACTCATCGTGTAGAGAAACTATTGATAAATATACCTTGATTAATAATATTTTAACAATTAAAAGTCTCAAAATCCAATTAATTTATATCAATTTATTTATAATTAGGCATTTGGAAACTCATTTGGTTGGACGTCATATGTTATTATATCTTATTAGAATCACACCAACTATTTTTCATTCTATAATGGTGTGAAACACCCCTTGTATGATTTAATTTTATATCATTTATTATGTATTTTAATGTTAAATAATGGTTTGGATGAATTTCATTCTTTGAAGAATGGTTTTTGGGATTATTGATAATATTTTGCGGGGTCTATGGTATTATCCCAGTTAGGGGATACCGTATGTTTTAACTATGTTGGAATGTGATTTGTGGTGAATATCACAATGAAATCATTAGGTAAGGGATGTATTTTTGAAAATAGTGTTGTAATCGTGTGGAGTATTTTTTTCCAAAAAGTGGAATATTTTTACGTCAGTTTATTATTCAAAAAATCATAGAACATCTGGTATTATCGAATAGTATCCACATTGTTTATCTATATTTTTTCAAACCATATTTCATAAAGATTTATCATAATTAGTTAAATTCCAAAATTTAATGAATCCCTAAAACACTTCCTGATACCAACGTTATTTCATAATTGATATATGATCCTGAATACAAGGAATCCTAAAATTTATATATTTTTAATTTTCATACCACTAATGACCTTGGGAATCTATGTTACAATCATGTTTCTATTTCTCATCCATGGTATTCTCATATTCTATTTTGGGGAATACATGGATTGGGATCCCTTGTTGTGATCTCTATTATAAGATTTTCATGGGAATTACTTTTCATATATTGGAAGAAATGTATGAATTAGATTTATTTCATAAATTATTGTGAAACTCCATATTAGATTCTATATTCTATGTAGGTGGATTCTCTCTCATTGTACTTCAAATAATAACATGAAGGACTATTTTTATAAATAATATTCATTTTAATCAATAAAAAATTTATGAGATACATTGATGAAAACCATTCAAATACACCCATTTTTTATGAGATTTTAATACTTTTTTGTTGGGTGTCAACCACAACATGTCAGATAAATTGGATAAATAAATATTTTTTAATAAATCAGTTTTTTTTAGAATGTGGAACTGTGTCGGGTTGTGTGTGTTTCTAATACATTGGATGGTATACATATTGAATCATACATAGTTATCATTACAACTTGGGAAGTCTATATTATACATCTTTTTGATTATATGGAACTAGATTTGTGGGTTCTAAAGTCATGAGATAAACCGTGTCAAGGGAAGACATTACCAGAAGATACATTATGGTGTGTGTGGTATGTGGGTGTGAGTTCATTCAATGTGTATTCGTTTAATGTGTGTCATTTGAATGATTAATATTTATAAATATGAGAAAAATATTTATAATATCAACCATTTTATAATAATTGTGTTATATTATTATTATGCTACTTAATTTCATGAAAATCCTCGAGGTTTTCAAAACTAGGTGATATAATGACCCACTTCATATGAAAATTATGGTGTATGATTAATCTAGTTATCATGATATTAAAAAAAGGTATGATTTCTTACATCTAATTTTCATAATCATAATGATGTGTTCAATAGTGGATGGAGCATAGTGGAGTTCAATGGTTGGAGTTATGGGAATTGTGACCACATTACTTGACTATTTTTTATTGGGATTATTTTTAAACGGAATTGTATTATTTTTCATATTGTGAAACAAATTATATGAATTTTAACTATTCATGTTATTATTTTGACATGTAATCTATTATAGGTATAATTTGTGGATATATGGGTAAAGGTTATACCATCCCTTAGATCATTCACCCCATTATTATTTATTTCCTTCCATTAGTTTCAAGAGGTTGTCATATATGTCATCTGGTGTATAAATATGTCCCAATCCAATCTGTATATATGACATGTCTACAATTTATTCGGTTTGGTATGGTTTTTAAGATAGGATGATAGAAAGGATATGATAATGTTTGCAACATGAAATGTGTATGGACCTTCACAAGGGTAGACAATTTTATTTGGTAACATTATTACCTAGGTATTTTAACTTTTGATAACATTATAAAATATGTAAATGTTTAGTAGTATTTGAAGTCTACATACATTCTTAATGTCACATTACATATGATGAAATAAAACACATCATATTATATTCATTAATATCCCTATTATTGCCTTTAATATTTCCCTATATATCAATCCTAAAAATATTCATTTAATCCTAGGTAATGAAGACCAATGAAGGTGGTAATTTCAGATGTCATGAATGGGTACATGCAAAGGAGAATAAAATAATCCATGATTAATATATAAATAATAAATGGTGATCAAATGGTGATCAAATAATGAAAACTATGTATTAAAATTAGTTACAAAGTTATTCAATGATATTATAAATAATAAGGTAATCAAATATAAATCCAAACTTGATTTCATTATGATTGAATACATCATTTTCAACACATGAAATTTAATATCAAGGATTTATTCCAGGACATCTTATATATATATATATGTTATAAGGCCTCAGCCAAATACCCAATCTTGTTTTCCTCATGATTCCTACTGATTAATTGATGGAACATGTAATTTGAGGACCCACATGTCAGGTAATATTTCCAAATAACTCATGATATAAAAATTCATATAACATAATCAATATTCTTTGAATATCAATATATGTATGTATCAAGAGATATATCATAAAGAATGAAAATTGGTTACCCAAAATAATAGATCCCAATCTATCCAATGAATTAACATGTATGGAATCATTATATCATATTTCAAATAGATATTCTATAAACCAAATGGTTTTTTTCATTAATTAATAACAATACAATAAAATGATCATTATAAATATTCCCGAGGAAAAAACATTTTTCTATTGGAAATTACATATTTAAAAATAAAAAAATATTCAAATTAATAATGAAATTATTTTCAATTTTTGGAATCATGGAATCTTTAATTCAAATCATAATATTGTAGATTATTCATGATATTGGGATATGTCATTCATTCCAAATATTATATAATATATAGCTTTCACACTTTATTATGAAATGAAAAAAATAACCACATTCCGTTGAAGAAAAGATGATACCTTTTTTAATTTTTTTTAAAAACGCATAAATAGTTAAAGAAGTGTTTAATTAATCAGTATATGATATTTAAATCATTATTTAAAACAGTATGATGAATATATGGACCTTGAAGAATAATATTCTTAATCATGTAGAAAAAAACATCAGTTTCAATTAAAGAATTTGTTTCATTTTCATGACTAAATAAAGAGAGGAAAATGAAAGGAAATTTTTTAATTTATATAAATAGCCTTAATAAAAGAAAATAAATTAGTTTTTTCTATAAATGTCAAAAAAAACTTGTAGATAATACTTAAACATAAAAAATCCCAAATAAATATTAAATTGTCAAATTAATATATACGTCAAGTTCTATATTCATTATTTATAAAAAATCTTATTATATATGAAATACCTATTTATTATTAATATAATAATAAGATTAAGTCATGTATTTCATAAAATATTAGATATACATAGAATATTTTATGTTACATCTCATGTTTTTGGACCAAATGAAATTAAAAATGGTTTTATATTTTAACATTTAGTGGATGTCCATTATTTACATCGATCCTTGGAAGGTAATTACAAGTGTTCAAGCACATAAATGGGTTGTCTTAAGACTTTGTTTCAGGAATATGGGGGATGTCGTTTTTTTCATCATGTTTCGAGAGTGGTAGATCCCAAAAATTCAAATTTAGAGAAGGCTGTTAGAGGCACAAGGATTTTCTGAAACTATTTTCCCCTAAGAGAAACTACGCAACTGATTCCAATGATCCTAGAGGAATCATACATTTTTTCCAAACCATATAGGCTCATTCTCGTGTACTTATGATTTATTATTGGTTCTCTACAGAACCATTTTACATGGTAAAATCACAGTTCACCAAACCCTGCACCTAGCCCGTACGAAGTTGGTTCATGTTAGTGACTTAAGCATGGTTGGTGTACAATTTGGATAACTATATGGACATAAAATGCACCACTATCTATTTGTGTGAATTTACTTATTTACCATTTTTAATTTTATCCAACCCCCTCTATTACTCATTATTTTTTCCTGGGGTTTTCCACTTATCCCTCATATACAAATCCCCTTCCCGTACAAGGTAGTGTATTTGATATCTCCTCCACATGAGCTCCGAATCCATCTCCACCAGATGAGTAATAAATATTGAGGTAAACTCTGCACTCCTCCACATTATATTCATTGTTCCATCCCTCTATTATTTCACTATTTTAGTGCAACATAATTCTTCCTTTTGGGGGAATTGTTTTGTTTTGTCAATTTCTCTTGAATTGACCAAAATTAGTCTATTATATTGGATTAGTGAATCATCCCTAGATTATGGTAGGTTTTATAGACATTATTCACCAAATTATAATTATGTTCTATATGTTGAGTTTTTGCGACTTACACTATAAACATCTAGAGACATAATAATGATGCTAAATTAATTAATATAAACTACTTATATTTCAACTAGTGTCCTTATATTATTGAGAAACATATCCTTGGGGTGTTATCCTAATCAAAAGACACCCCTTTGGGTGTGCCATATATGAACAATCAATTTCCCATGCATTGAGATTTTTACCCCTATTTTTGTGTGTGAGTAGAAATTGTATTAATTTATATAATTACTTATACTGACTTTGTAAAAATGGTAGTCCATGAATATTAATTTTAGCGTATGGTCCATGTTATAGTTAAACTCATTGATTGAAATGAAAAGGTTTAAAAAAATTAGTAATGAAAATTCAATTCCCTTTTCTTAATTCTTGTTTTTTATATTAGTTTCCTTGTTCTTAAGCTTCATTTAACACACTTACATCTTATTCCATATTCAATATGTGATATATCTTATTAATGTTGTAAAATGATTATCTTTTGTTGCTTATGCATTGGTTAATTGTTAATGCCTTTAGAATTTGAATCATTCCTAACTGATTATTTCATATAAATTATTTCATATGTCGTGTATTTTCTCTTGGATACTATTATTGGGATATCAATATTATAATTTGATAAAATTAACAAAATTATATGATGTGTCTTGGAGAATGTTATATTTAGGTGGTGTAGAGAATTTGTCCCAACATAAGGGCATCATGGATGGACTCATCATGTATGGAATAGATCTACTTGACTCCACAAAATCAAACCTTTGGATTTACATTATTATGATCTCTTAGTGTTTTATTTATACTCATGAATGACACTAATTATCAATTAGAGATACCAGGTATAGAGTCATTTTTAAGATGGATACTTCATGTCTTGGGTGTTACTCAGTCCCCTATGTGAGATACGTAGTACATACTCAATATTTACCATGCCACTAGTGATACGAAGAATGTATTTACTAATCCCATCAAATAGCCTCAATATAATTGGTATTATAGAGTGATATTATAAGGATACTTGGTATTTCATATTGGATCTCTATGGATAGTCTCATAATTCTATTACTGTAACTGAAAAATTATTTTCATGGAATAGTTATGGTTCTATGTTATTGTTATCATTATAATGATCACCTTAGGATAATGATTTAATGATGTCCTATTGGTGTCCCTAAAAAGATAAATAATAATATTGGAGTTGGGAAACATCTATTTCTTTATATATGATGACATTTTTATTACTTGTTACATATACATAATACCTTGGTTCAAAAACCGGTCCAATGTCAAAGTATGTAAAATTGGCCAAGTATCAATTTAAGAACTGTGACCAAAGTGGTATTTATTTATTTGTTTATCACCTTTTATCAACATGTGTTTGAAAAAATTTAATTTTATAGTGTACAAACTAGACTAATCTAGACAATGTTGGTGGTGGGCTACTATTGTTGTATCTGACAACCATCTCGGTCATCCATTAAACTATGGTTCCAGAGGAGATCATCATGTCTGTAGGTATATGGATTTATTACTTGTGTTCTGTTTTGTACTCCATAGGTAGGGATAATATGATTGAGCTGGTACTTATGATGCTATTTGAGTTATCCATTAGGATATTTTTTCATTTAATTTTTTATAACCTATTTTACATCCTTTTATAATCAAGTAGCATCATATATACCAAAATTCATTAATATACATTTTGGACTTGGTTATTTAATTTAATTTAGTAATTATATTTATCTTATGCTTCTCCTGAAATTATTGTTACTACTGCTTCTTTATTTTAAATGATTTATAGCTGATACAATGCTGTTATACTTTGACCATGAAAGTATACTTTCCCCCATTGTACCACAATTAGACACTCATTACTATTCTGCTGCCTCTAGCGAATAAGGAGTCACAAAAAAGAAAATGTGGCAACCCATCCAGCAACCAGATTACTGGTCAGTGAGATCAGACCATTAAAATGTGGTATCAGATCCTGTTTTTATTTTTCATACCATTTTGGGAAGTTATAAAAGAGACTTTTAATGTTTTGGAACTTTTTGAATAGCTATCCATGGGATCGATCATCCCAAACAAATGGAAATTTCCATGTGGAAAGGAATGAGACTACTGTTTATGGTATTCATTATTATATTTGATATTAGATTCACCTTGAGTGATTAGAGGGGATTAACTTATTAATGATTTATGAGATTTATATTATTCACCCATTGAATTGAATATAAAGTATGTATCATATAGTTAATCATGATTGGTATATAGGATTTCGTATTTATTGTATAATTTATTCCATGTTGATTGCATTGTTAGGCTTGTTGATATTGCTGATGTTCATTGTGTATTAATTTTCTTCTTGTATTATGCTATTATACAATTTTTTTAGTAACATTATCAGATTTTACCAGATTAGGTATTTCATTTCATGTTTTTTATGAAATGGTTAATATGTTAATTAAAATGATTTTCTTGAGTGTTATTCTATGATTACATTGTTTTAGTGTTATGGTTATCATGTCTTTTTGCTTCCCATGTTATTTAGAAACCTTCAATGCATAATTTTTACCATTCTATGATTATTTAATATATTAAACCATATGAAATTTTTATTTGTAGAATTAAATATTATAAATTTTAAAATGGGATATTCGTTATTGTTGGTGACACCTCACTAATAAATTATGAAATGTATAAGCCATGATACATTGGCTTCACATGCATAAACATTATAGTTTCAGTTAAAGAAAATCCAATTACAAATTTTTAATGTGTATGAGTGATTTATTAATTGGAACAATTTGACAGATATAATCGAATAATTGTAGATGATAATTATAATGTAATGAGATATTGCATTGAAGTTAAGGCTATTTATTTTTATTTTAATCTTATATGAAATGGTTTCTGTTATATGGGAGACTCCTTTAATTTTTAATGTGTATGGGTGATTTATATATTGAGAAGTGGTAATACTTATAACCGAGCCATCTGTTATGAGCATTATATAGAGAAACTATTGATTCAAAATAAATGTTCCCATATATTTATGTGTAATTTTTTGGTTTCCTCTATATGGATTTTATGAATATTATTTAGGATTAATGTACCATGTGTCAAAATTTCCAACTGAAAAATTGGACCCGATTCAGTATGTTTGGGGATTTTACTTATGAAATCAACCAGTCATGTAGTTTTAAATAATTGGTGTTTAAAATGTTCAGGTTACTTTTAGTGGATCCTAAAATGGATCGTAGAGACACTACTAGATCAACCATCTATTTTATATGACCTGGATATTAAAACCCAAGGGGGAATGTCTATTCTACATGTTGGGGTTCATTTAATTAACCTACAGATGCCAATATGGTTATTCATTTCAACATAAGGTTCTTTTCTTTTAAAAAAAATTACCTTTTCCATTAATAAAATAAATTTTAATTTTCATAATCTGTAATATGTGTGAGGCCTTATAAATGAATTAATATTGTTAAATTGGGGTTTACAAAAGTAATATCCCTATTCTGATGGGATGAACAAATATAAATTACACATTAAATTTTATGTTTAATATAACTTACGAATGTTTCCTTGTGGATTTATCCAAAAAAATTCATGGGTAAATGTTTTTAAACTAACTGATACATGAGGTTTTATTGAGACATTAAAATTCTAAAATATTAAAATATCAATTACCTTAATGACAAGAAATGGATTCTTACGAGGCTTCTCTTTCTTTAACAATCATGTATGGGATGTCTTGATTATTTTCCATCCCTAAATAGAGTAGAGTGTGATAATTATCCGTATGCATATTATCATGAAGTTGAATCGGTGTCCAAGGCCCTTATGCCTAGTGACCTTTTGTAAGAATGACCTCATTTTTGGGTTTGTTTTTTTTATTCGATAAAGGGACATCCTAATTTTGTAGTTTACTTAGTTGAATAAATCCCATTATAGTTTCTTATGGTTAGTTTCTCTTGAGTGATACTATTCGTGTTTCATTTGTCTGTCATAAAACTCATTGCTCTTAAAAGTGACAACATTTTATTTACATGTCTCATTTTGATGAGTTGAGCCTTGTTAAAGGTGTGAGAATTATGTATGTCTTGGTTTTAGAGCATAGACATACCTTTGGAATTTTCAGACTCTTAATACTTTTAGTGATCCTCCTCTTATTCCTTTTTAGCATTGGGAATTTCACGATGTTGTTAGTATATATTATAGTTTTATGGGGTGTTGTAGGTCCATTTTTGTTCCTTTCATGGACCATAAGTACTTTAATGCATATAAATGGTAGGCCTATTAGATGTATCAATGATGTTCCATATTTATTACGATAGTATCAGTTGTTATATATGGTACTTGTCTAGTTTTTTAAATGGAGTAGCGAGTTATTGATATTGGTGAGAATAATTTTACACTTTATCTTTGATGCGTCAATCATTGGTCTACTCTAGAATAGGATGACCAAAGTGTCTGATGATATCAAACTTTTCCCAATGCCCAGCACTATGTTTTTAGAGGACTATGTGTATTGACACTATTGAATAAGGTGTATTGTCTCTTACACTTAATGATACATCATGTGTTCACTTTTCTCAGGAAGAGTTTCACATATACGCCTAATGTGTGATATTTCCTAGTGATATTTTAAATGGATATTCTATCATTCATTTCAGTTTAATGCTTTCTAATGAGGGATGGAATCCTCTAGGCTCTATAATTAGTTTTCAATGGACTTTGCCCCATGGGTTGAGATGAATTCTTTAGTAGATCTGACGAATATGAAACTCATAAGGTATAGAGTGAAATATCAGCAATGTCATTACTTGTACTCTATGTAGAGGTATTTCCACTGTGGTAATTCCATTACAAAAGGTTGTCCATTCTTAAAAGTCCATATAGCTCATAATATTTTGTTTTAGGTCGGAGCATTAAAGAGATCATGATTTC
The DNA here is from genome assembly GCA_963277665.1 of Viscum album. Classification (NCBI taxonomy): domain Eukaryota; kingdom Viridiplantae; phylum Streptophyta; class Magnoliopsida; order Santalales; family Viscaceae; genus Viscum; species Viscum album. Next base: position 879,029,213 of record OY728136.1, read on the forward strand.
TTCTTTTATTGGATATACGTGGAACTTATCAATACACCATTGGTAACGGATTAACCTCAATGGTAGTTCTTGAGTCATCATAGTATTTCTTTTGTGGTAATGGAGTTTTGATCAATGAATTGTAATGTTTTGGTAGGTGCTGCCAATCCTTTTCAAAATAGATCAGTTTAGGATGTTAATATAACCATTCCCTATTTAGTTTTCATGATTAGTATGAAATGTTAACGAGAACTTATCCCTAATGGTAGAGGGTGAATACTACATCCTTTAGGTTACTATTCAAATCCAATATGTGAAATAATGTCTTAATGACAATCATGTCCCCTATCTTGATGTCATCTAGGCACCCATGGAGTGAATTGGTTATACACCATTATAAAATTTAATTGATGTTGGAAATGGTAATTTTTATCTATATTGGTGAGACCCATAACCTTGGTTGTTCATAAAGTCCAGGTTATTCTGAGTGATACCTGAGTTCCAAAGTTTGAACTCTAACGTCATACTCATAGTCAATAGTTGTGTTCCCTTTGACATGATTACAATACAAATTCTTATTTGGACCCAATCACTATTATTGGTAAGTGGATTTTTTTCCTTGTAGTGATTTATCTTTTGTAATTTATGTTTGAGGTATTCCTTGGATTAGCTCCTTGAATGCCTTATAATAATTCTGAGGTTATACTGAATTATAGTTATGGTAAGATGAGGTGTTTTAAGGATAACAATTCATGTATGTAGGATCTTTCATAAACCAATATTCGTGATGGGACATGATAGATTAATGTGTGTGCTTAGGCTAGATATTTCCCTTAAAGGCAGTTATAGGCCACGATGGTCATGCTCAAAAAAAGTGTAAGGTGCCTCCATCTAAATGAATAAATACTTTATTTTGAAATGCATCGACTGTATATGCTATGTATTTTGATGGAATTAAACCAAATATCATCATTATATGTATTCCTCTCTATTTTCCTTTGTGGTCAGTGAGGAACAAATTAATGGCATGTTGTCTGGGCATGGAAGATGTCGTGTGTGTCAGCTGGGGATTTTCATGTAAAGTCTGATCAACCAGGCTATGTAGGGCCTATTTAAAGATGACCAGTCATTTATGATGAGAATCATTTCATGTGAATCATCGAATATCTAATGGTTTTATTGAATCAATAGTTCCATCAGATGAATAACATGACTCCTGTAACATCCCGATTCCAGGTGCCTCACAGAGGTGCCCCGTACCTAGTTGGTCACATGTCCTCAAGAAAATTCTCCCAAATTCCATAGGCTTCCGGCTAGCTGTGAAGGCCATGGGTGTGATAGTTAGGAAACTATGACCTCATTGGCATAGTAACAATGTAGAAATAAATAGATAACAATAGCAGAATCAGAAATAATATTGTAAAATAGTAAATAACAGAACACTAGAAGTAATAAACACCTAGAGAACATTTATATAAATGATCCAAGATATATATGGCTAGGAAACAATCCAATCAAGTAACAATGATGAAATAAATTTCAAAACCAAATTACAAGAAAACAAATTAAACAAAACCTCAGCATCGCAAGCCTCAACTTAGTCACATGCTCTCTATCTCCACAGCAATAAAGTACCGGAATTAGAAAGTCACTTGACCATATCTATACCTGCAACAATATAATTTATTTGGTCCCAAATGCATGGCCCAAAAAGGGTGTTAGACGAGTCCCAGTAGGAAAACACCAAATGATATGTTCCTAATAGTCAGTTAATATATATGTAAGTCAATAATGAAAATGAATTTGTAAACAAGGAAGAGCTCAAAATTAAACAATCCTACAGTTTCAATTGCATTAATTTCCATGTATCAAGTAAACAGCTAACCAAAAAATACCAATAACTCTCTGGGACATACTCAGAGTCTATCCCCTCTAGTTCAACCATACAAACACAAGCACACATCTAGGAAGTACTCACAGTATAAACCATCTAGTTCAGCTCATGAAAAGACTATATGAGGAAGCACTCACCATCAATCCCTCTATGTAGTCTCGTATTGGTATATATAGAAACTTTGAGGAAGTACTCGTCATCAAAATCCCCCTATGGGCTCACAACCTGTAACTATATACACTCAGTGGGAGCAAAAAGTCCATCCCCCTATGTTCTCGTAATTTAAAAGTAAACAGACACTCTGGAGATCCCCTCAGTGTCCATTATCCTTATGTTCCTCTACACCCGATTTCCACAGCCCTATGTAAGTCAATTGTGCAGAACAATATTAAATAGGCAATGTAAACCTTATGAACTTCTTGGAGAATAACGTTTATGAACTACTTGGCTAAACATCTACAAGTATCTAACAACATCAGAAAAAATCACTACTTCCTAGAAAATATAGGCATGGAAAGCAAAGAATTGTAACAGTGTAACTTAGAACTATCGGTCAATATCGAGAAAACGTGGGAAACACATCCATAGTAAGGTAAATAACCCTATTTAAAATCCTAAACCCCCTACTCACTCACACAAGGAATTGAAGGGAATAACATGGTTAAAAACCATGAACACGTAATACCCCAAACAAGGGTAATGAGAAATTTTGCACATATAACTCAAATAATAACTACGGAAAGAAAAAACCACCTACTTTGACATTGTACGGATGATATAAGTGAGCCTTAATACATGAATTGCCCTAGAATGTCGTAGATTTACAAAAATGCAAAAAAAAATCAACCACGAATATCTCACGAAAGAATAGAAATCAAGACACGAGGTTCTAGTAGAAAGATGAAGTTACTGTGACAATTCCAACGCAATAGATAGTGGTTGATTAAAAGATTGGATGAACAGTCGGGTGCTTGGAGAAGAATCGATGGTCTTGTTCACTCTTAGATGAGACGAACATGGAGAAAGGGTTTTCTGCTGATTAGATGCATCTTTGATCCATTTATTGTAAAAAAATACATGGTGTGTCTTTTCAAAGTACATGACATGTACTTGCCTTAACTAGACCTCACTTTGGGTGGTCTCCAGGTCACCCCATAGGGCCATGTACTCGGCCGTTACATGGCTAGTACATGGTCACCCGCAGAAACGGGGTACACTATGTGTACTTATATGCACACAATGTGTAATCATGAAATTTTCAGGAACTCCACTTTTTCCAAAAAATATCCAAAAAGGAAAGACATACCGAAAAATATGAACTGGTTTCTTAAAAACATCCCCCCTTAAAGAAGTTAATTCCAAAATTTCCCTAGTAAGTCAGCATATAAGAAGAAACCTCAAACAGCTTCGACCACTATGACCATTCATCAGTCTTCCTCTACCAGGTCTTGTCCTATACTCGCTCATGCTGCCATATCACTCATACTAGAGGAACAGAATGACCAAAAATAACATTTCCACTTCGATCAAAAATTTGGATAGGATGCTCCTCAAATGAGGCAACCCCCTCTAACTAAAACTCCTCAGTTTGGAAAACCTGAGATCAGTCTGAGAAGTAATTTTGTATCTATGAAACTTGGAAGACATCGTGCATAGCCCAATACCTCTAAGGTAACTACAACTGATAGGCAACCAGACCGACTATGTGCAAAACCTCAAATGGCCCGATGTATCTCAGTGAAAGATTACCCTATATCCTAATCCTCCTATGTCCCATCCTCGGTGTGACATGCTAGAAATCCTGATCCCAAACCTCAAACACTAGAGGTCGTCTCTGTCGATCTACACAAGACTTTCGTCGTGACTACGCAGTAACCATCCTCTTTCGAATCAACTATATCTGTTCTGTGGTCTCCTGAACAAGATGAGGTCCCATCATAACTGCCTCTCCTGCCTCCAACAATCATAAGGGTGATCCGAATGGCCTACCATACAAAGCCTCATGTGGTTCCATCTAAATAGTTTCCTAAAAACTATTTTTGTAGGCAAACTCAACAAAAGGTATGTGCTTCTCCCAATAACCTCCAAAATCTAGGACACATGCTTGTAGCATCTCTTCCAGCACCTGTATTGTATGCTCTGACTGGACATCTATCTAAGGATGGAATTCTATAGAAAGAAGTACATGTATACCCAAATAACTCTATAGTCACTTACATACCCAATAAGTAAAACATGCATCCCTATCTGAAACAATGGAGTGTGTAACTCCATGTAAATGTACAATCTATCAGATGTAAAACATTAATAACTCATCAAAACTGATGGTATCATTGATCCACAAGAAGTGATAAACCTTCGTGATTCTCTCAATTACAAACCAAACTGTTTAATTTACCTAATGCGACCTCTAAAAACCTATCAAAAAATCCATTGAAACATCATTCCACTTCTACTTGGGAATAGTTAAATACTGAAAAATCCCTACTAGTCGATGATGCTCTGCCTTCACCTACTGACATATGGAAAACCTCATCACAAAACCAGCAACATATCTCTTCATATTGGGACACCAATACTGATGGTGTAGATATCGATACATTTTTTGGATGCCAGGATGAACTTCCCAAACTGAGAAATGAAATTTCATATAATATCCTCACCTATGTCTACTGGCACCCATACGTGACCATGAAAATGAAAGGTCTCATCCTCACCTAAGGTCCATTCAAGAATTTGGTCCTCTCCTAATACATATTCACATAGGACTATGCCTTCAGAATCTGATAGCTACCTCATTCACACTCGATCAAGTGGAGTAGTGGTAACATCCACAGAAGAATGAATTTTCTGTCTTTTTATTTTGTGCACCTCCAAACGCATCATAGGGAATAGATCAATATTCATACACTCACTACAGACCTCTTAAACTGCCTATATCTGAGTCCTCAAGCTCGACGCATCAGCCACTGCATTGCATTTACCAGGCATTTAGGTAAGGTAAATATTGAACGAATGAAGGTACTCAACCCGTCTTGGCAATATCAAATTCTGATCACGTTGAGTGAAGATATAATTGAGTTTTTTTGTCAATGAAAACCAAAACATGATCTCCCATAAGTCAATTTCTCAAAAAGCGTAAGGCATGAACAACTGTAGCCAATACGAGATCTTGTGTTGGGTAATTCCTCTCATGTGGCCTTAACCGCTGAGACCTGTATGCAACTACTCCCCCCTACATAAGCACTGCTCCCAACCCGATACCCGATGCATCACAATAAACTATATAACTCTTGCCCGACTTTGGAAAAACTAGTATCGGTGCTGAAGTCAACCTCCATTTCATATCCTAAAAGGTTGAATCACAAGAATCTATCCACAGGTACTTCACACCCTTCTTAGTTAGGCCCGTCAGTGGCACTGCTAAGTGAGAAAAGCCTTGTAAGAAACATCTTTAGTGACCAGAAATACCTATAAAACTCCGTACCTCAATGAAATTCTTTAGCTTCTCCAAGGAAACAACTTCTCTCAATTTCTATGGAAAAACTGATACTCCAGTATCTGATATAACATGACCTAAGAAGTGAATATGGTCCATCAAAAAGTGGCATTTTGAGATCTTATCATATAACATATGCTCTCTTCGTGTACAAAAAATAATATCAAAATGTGGGGCTTCGTCATGTTGAGTGCGATAGTACACCAATATATCTTCCACGATGACTAATACAAAATAATCCATGTATGGATGGAAAACTATGTTCATCAGTTCCATGAAAACTGGAGGCAAGTTCGTGAGACCGAATGGAATAACCACATACTCGTATAGACCATAACTACTCTGAAAGGTTGTAATAGGTATATCTGGTGGACTAACATGAAACTGATTATAACTGGATCTCAATTCAATCTTCGAGAACACCTAGGCTCCTTGAAGCAGATCAAAGAGATCATCAATACTCGGCAAGGGTTATCGGTTCTTTACCATCAACTAGTTCAGCTTCAAATAATCCACACAAAGTCTAAGAGAAATGTCCTCCTTGTTTTCAAATAGGACAGGTGAATCCCATGGAGAAGTAATGGGTCTGATGAAACCCTTCACTCGTGACTCCTCTAGCTGCTTATGGAGCTCCTGTAACTCTGGTGTAGCCATCCTATAAAGAGGAATGGACTATTGTGCCACTCCTAGCACAAGTTCAATAGAAAAGTATACCTCTCTCTAGGGAGGTAATCATGAAAATTCATCTAGAAATACATCTATGAAATGATCCACCATTGGAGGAAAGCCCAACTGTGAAGTCAACTGGTCATCCAGATATAGACCAGTAATCTGGGCGGTAACTCCTCCCAACCCAAGATGCTCAGGTCCCACTCTGCTTTCCTAGATATCTCATTCTCCCTTATGAAGAAACAATCCACCCTCTATTGATGTTAAACTCACTCTACGATGATAATAGCCGACAACAACCTGGAAAGGAACTAACCAATCCATTATGAGAATGACATAATAACATGTCATCTCTAGGATATAAAGGTTCCATAAGAAGTGACACCCACCAACCTTAAGAAGGAACTCCTTGCACTAACGTACACAGGCCGTTTTTGTCCCCAACAGAGTGTCAAACATCAATACATCATAAGAATAAAAGATACAGAGAACAAGGCTCTCCACAACTGAAACAGATATGAAACAATGGGAATCCCCTGTTTCAAAATGTATAGAAGATAAAACTGAGGAACCTAGGATCATACCTCAAACTATAGAGGGTCTGAGGTCCTACTCTTGATGGGTCTAATCTAGGGAAAAAGTCTAGCCTTTACTGCAGCCCTGTGACCCTGCCAAACCACCCTGAGATGATCCACTATGTTGTCACTGAAACCTTGGCGACTGGCTACCATGACCATGACCTCTATCTCGGCCTGAATAGCTAGAAGAACTCCAGTTCCCAATCTCGTGACTAACTAGTGCTACTGCTCCTGAATGCGGAGTCATAGAAGAACCACTATCACCCACTACTGTTGAGAGAAACTGACAGAACCGTTGAAGATGACCCATTTTGGTGCATGATCGGCACACCACATTGTTTCTCGAGCAATCTGGCCTTATATGACCACTCTTATCGTACTTGTAGAACACCACCTGGATACCAGATGAAGTATCTCGCTTGCCTGGGTCTCCATGGATAGACTCCATGCGGTGCTTCCTACTTTTAGTAGAAGAGGTACCAACTTCGGATGCCGAGTCGCCATGGCTCATAGCTCCAGAATCCCTCGTATTTCTCTTTGTGATCAGTGTCTATTTGACTATAGATGTTTTGGAACTCAAACTGAATATGTTCCCTTGATATTGGATGTCATGTCTCAGAACATCCCCAAACTTCTTCGCCAGAAATAACTCATCACCTCCTGTAATGGGTGTGGAGCATTGCATCTCTGTGAAGCAAGAATAGTACTCAATGACTGAAAGAGTACCATGCTCCAGACTCATGAACTCTTGGTCTCAATCTTCCTTGAAAGTATCCAAATATAAGTAATCATAGAAGGCATGTTGGAACTCATGCCAAGCCATACCCTGCTGGTGCCCCACATATGAAATCACATCCCACCATCTCATGGAGGATTCTCAAAGAGTATACATAGAAAGATTTACCCTCCTCTCTAGATGCGTCTGCAGATGCTCAAATATTGACCGAAAGGCTTCCAACCATGACCCTATACCCTAACGTCCTCCATCCCCATAGAATGTAGGAGGATGATGTTGCTGAAAGACCCAGGTTAGCTCTTCCATAGAGTGGGCACAATGCGGTACACCCTAGAAGGTCTGCATAAACCTAATGAATCCCTCTTAGAACTGTGCCTCAATACCTTTATCTGATATAATAGTCGGTTCTCTGACGGGCATGACTGGAGGATCCACTGGTAGGCCCTGATCCGCCATGTCTGGTGTCTGATCACTGCCCATTAACTGGTGTACAATCATAGGACATCTCTGTGGAATGAATGTACAAGGTCAAACACACACCTTAGATCACGATTATCAAGGACTGGAACATTGAAATGTATGAAAGGAAAAGGATAAAAAATCATTCATGTTATTCAAAACATGGATACACGGTGTGTATAACAACAACACAAAGTGTTCCCTTAAGCCTACACATGGGCGTGTAATTTTTCCTACCCATGTCGTGTAACACCCCATACACATAGTGTTTTTCCCTAACATACGGCATGTACTTGAACCGTGTTCCCCTACCTGAGTTCTTCAACATGACTAACCCACATAGATCCCCTAGAACAAGACTACATGGCATGTTTGCGCCTGACACTTTGTGTACTAGAAGAACATCACCGACATGTGATGTTAGTCGCACAGCCGGTTACATGGATGACTCTACACAACGTGTTCTAGATGGACATAACATGAACTTCTTGATTTTCATCCAACTGTGTTGTTAGTCACTAGAATGGATACATAGTCTCTACAACACGGCGTGTACCTCTGGTACATGGCGTGTCCCACCAATGATTTCCCAACCCCATGTCTCTACACACACTTCTAGTGACATAGTTATAGACTACACAACATGTACCTAAATTAAACAGTGTTTACTTGAGAAAAAATTGTTCCTTCCCAAATTGGAAAACACATGGTGTATATTCATCACTACATGTAACACCCCGAGATTTTATGAAAAATATTATTTTTAATTTCATTAATGTCTTGTGTTATATGCTACACCAAAAGAAGCTTGCACAACATGCATCCCTGACTTGGCTTGCCTTACATGCAATCGCGACCTTCCGCGATAGCGTGCGTTGTACGCAATACCGAGTTTCGCTAAACAACGATATGTTATATAAACTAGATGTTATGAATAGTAATACCCACTTTTTGAAATTTTATAAATTTTATCTTTCAAAATGGACTTCATTTTTGGATTCAGAATATTGAAATTATCCTAGGGTGAATTTTTTGTATTTTTCAGAAAACGTTCAATTTTTGATGAATAGTGAAAACACTCGGTTACTATTCAAAAACCGACTTTTTATTTAAATAATTATTTATTTTATTTTAAGTCAAAATTGATACATAATATTTATATAAGTTCAATTTAGGTCATTGGAGTAATTTTATAATAATTTTAGATATATAAAAATTTTATTGAACTTTTCACCGTCTTTTACCCACCTCCTAGGAGAATTTGCAAATTCACATAAAACATAATTTTACCGCTTCTGTGAGTGGAATTTTAAAATTCTGAGGGACATGGTTAATATCAAGGATTAAAATGTAGTTCAATTAGATTAAAAATAATTTTTGGTGAATAGTAACTTTTTACTTTTTTTACCATGGTTAAAACTAAATAAGGTAATTAAGGGTAAAAATGATATTATTATTACCCTAAAACATGTCATAATTCTATAGGATTTGTGTAATTTGACCAAAAACAACATTAGTAATAAAATATGACCATTTAGGATCTCTTGGATTAGATTGGGACATTTGTTATTAATTTATTTAAAGAAGGGTTAAAATAGTTAAAATCAACGTTTAATAACTAAATCATTTTTAATATAGGGTTATACATAAGATAAATTCGACTATAAATATTAATTGGAAAGATAAAAATATTTCATAAATAATGCTGTTTTACTTATAAGTTTTAGACATTAAATAATTTAATTTATTTATGACACAATGATGATGCAATAATTATCTTATTAATGAAATATTGAAATAATTGATGTTATAAATACCCAAATAAATGTAATTTGAGACTTTTTATGAATTCCAATAATTTTCTAGGTTAATCTGACATGTTAGTATTTATTTAGTTAACTTTTTTCGAACTAATCATTTTGTTATGATTTTCACAAAAATCAATTACCATATAGTTTCAAAATTGACATAAAATAGTTTTTAAAACTAATATTATATTATTAATTGTTATTTTATTCCTAAAAATCTATTGTTCGGAAAAATTACTTAGATAAGGTTATATATATTAATAATAAACGACCTGGGGTTCATTTGGCTTGTTACAGTATGTTTATTAACCTTAGAGTGTTAGAAAACAATATGACACTGTAAAAGAAAAAAATATTTAACTTAAAGTTAAATCTAAATGATAAGGTTAAAATAGAAACCTAAACATGTCTAAATTATATTGGATGGAAGTATTTCGACCCATCACCACCTTATCTTCTAAATAACTCAATTTGTAGATATTAATAACTGAATATGACTTTATAATAAAATAATATTTTTAGTTATTCTAAAGGTGCCCCTCTCCTCCCTTATAAAAGGGCACCTCCTCCCTCTCTTCCTCACACCATTTTGAGCATTGAGGATCGGACAAACTCTGCCCATTTTACTTCCCCACTTACATATAAACCTTATAGAGGTACTGGTCTTCTCAAAAGTCCAACCCTATTTCCCTAAGAAGAAGTTTAAAGGAGGTGCGTCGAAGAAGATGTAATCTCTTCTACCAATTATTTCAAGATTATTTCTTCTTCAACTTCTTCTTATTTAGTTGTTTAATTATAAAGTAATAACATTAGTATCACTAATATACTGATATGTTATTATAAATATAAAACAACCCCATTTCACCTTCTTTCCATCCTACGAAAAATGAAATCACCGCGCGTGCGTATGTACGGAATACCGCCTCCACGCCGTGGTGTAATCTGTTTTTCCAAAACCACCTTACTTGGATGTGTATAATGGTGTAAAGAAAAACTATACATAGTTATTATAACATTATAATGATTCTGATATATTGTATCATCAATCCAATTCAATTCAATAATTATGGGAACGATATCATCGCTCGTGCGTACGTACGGACTACCGTCTCCACGACGCGATGAGATTCATTCTCAATGATTAACCATTCATGAATGCTTATAAAGTATATATAATAAGTAACCATGAAATATATTACATAATAATAATACTGGATTTATGTATATATATATGTATGTCATCCAATTAATTCCATTAAATTCAATGAGGAAACGAAAACAATGTTCATGCGTACATACTGCCTACCGTCTCCATGAACGGTGTATTTCTTTCCATTTATCGATCTATTATATATATGTATATTCTGAATATATATTATATATAAATCATGTTTTATATTCTGTAATTAAGTAATCATGATCTAATTAATCATATGAATAATTACATGTCAAAACACGGATGACAAATGAAACGATTTTACCCAAATCGCTCTTTAACATGGAATTTACAAAAGAACTGGTGATATAATGTCATAAGTGAACCATATATGATATCATAACAATGAATATGATTCTGTAATAAGTCAATGACATTATTTAAATCATTATACAGGAGGTTCGGATACATACGAATCATATCGGACCTATGTTAAGGGATAATTATTCCAATCTCATTATTATCCGAGATTGTTTATTCGTAAGTATTTACTGGGGTTATGTTTATCATCCATGTCCATGTTTTCGAAAAATATTTTAATAAAATGTTATTATTCTTACATGATTTTTTAAAGTCATTTTTACCCACTTTTTACTTTTACCACAAGGTTTGGAAGGAATCTTTCTTTTGTTTACCATACGAGGTACTTTTTGACTTTTCTGACAAAAGTACGAGGATGATGTTTTTTAGCTTATACGGCATGAATGGATTTTTACAGTTTGATAACACCTCATTTTCATGAAGCTTACTCTACAATATTTTATGACTATTTTCGACAAAATACATTTCTATTAAAATTTCATGGAATTTTGTGAAAAGAAAATGATTTTGAAGAAGAAAGGATATTTTCCTCAAGAATTTATTTCAAGTGTTTTATCAAAATCATTTTCCATCTAAGATGACATTATTTCATATGTGTATGTTTCGAGTATAATTTTATATAATTTATATGGTTTCACTTTTCTTATGATGAAATGATATCCATTTGTTTTATATGGATTATGTTATGATGGAATGATGTTTATGAAACCCAATTTATTCTTTTGGTTATGATGAATGATTTATGATTGTTTTGTGTCACACATAAGAATGATTTCAATATGAGATGGGTGGGACCTATATCTCCCTCCAATTCATTGGGTAAAGATTTATATCTCATGAGATAGACATGGCTATAACGGTATGTTAATCTGGTTTAGTGTTACAAGAATGAAACGAGGAGTGAACTCGATTCAGAAAGGGACTTTGTCCACTAAGATGGTCTTGGCAGTAATGCCTTGGCTACTATGGAAATCCTGACATGTGCTGAATGGTTGACACAATTACATGTTTTATTCCGATTATATTTTATCATGATTGATGTTCCATTATGATATATTTCGTACGTAGTTCCATGATTTATGTCTTTGCTCAAGATTTTGATGTTTAAATTTCATGTTCATGTTTTTGCTTTCAAATGTTTATGGATTTTTTTATGTTCACTATATTTGTCCTTATTGAGCATTTGAGCTCACCCTTTTTATGATTTCTTTTCCCCAGGATATAAGGAAAGGTTTTAGGTAAAAAAGGGAAGATCTTTATGGGTGATGTTAAGTATCTTTCACCAATATTAGAAGATTATGTTCCATGTTTCCAAAGACACTAAACTATTATGGTCCTTGTGTGTTTGTTTTTTATATCTATTAATTATTCCGCAAAAGTAATGTAATGTCCATGTACGTCAAGCTTTGGGTCTCTACACTACATGCCATGTATTCTAGGATTTCTGAATTGTAATCCATAGAAACTACTTCGAAACCTTATAAAAACACTAAAACAACATTAATGTTCAAAATTCCGATCCTTGAGGGCCCATACTCCCCATGAATCAAATATTTGAATCTTATACATGTTATATACAAAGAATAATGAAGTGATGATCCACAAAATTCCGATCCATGATGTCCAATAACAACTCAAGAACTAATTTTCTCATTCATTCAAACAAAACCCTTAAAAGATACAATACTCTATCTAATAGAAGGCATCCTATCAAAGCATCTATCACAACAACATTCATATCTCACACAACACCTATCACAACAACATGTAATCAGTAATGCACCCTAAATGGCATGACAAAAATGCATGACATGTGATCTATAACAAGTGGCTATATGATTCATGATATAGTATACCCTCATATAATCAGGTAGGAACAGAAATATAACCTCATTAATATCAACGATATGAGCACAAAGCATTTTTTAAAAAACAATTATGAGCACAAATCTTGTGAATCACCCAATGGTGAAATCAAATCAACTGTAATAATTGAAAAACTAGAAAGATCACAATATACGAGTTAAATGGGATTTTTCCTATACACGATTTAGCTACTCCCGGGCACAACTTATTTCCAAGTACATAATCCTTCCTATCCCTGGCTATAGGCTCGAAAAAGTTATTCAAGAAGAAAATAATCCACTGATACCACTTTGTAATGTCCTGGTTCCGGGTTCAACCTAGAGGTTACTTATACTAGGTTGGCCACATTGCCTTAAGCCTTTTTCTACAAATACTCATGGATGCTGACTAAAATTGAGGGCCTTCGGTTTGATGGTGGGGAATCTATGGTCTCATTAGAAGAGTAACACAACAGAAATAAAAATATAATAATATCATAAGTAATAATACCATACAATAGTAAACAGTGGAATACTGTAAGTAATAAACTACTGGAGAACATATATATATAAATGATGCATGATACTCATGTCTAGAAAAGCATCCAAACAAGTCACAATGCTGGAATAAATTTCTAAAACACAGAACAAGAAAACAAAGTAAACCACTCTTCACTATTTCAAGACTCAACTTGGTCATATGCTCTCCATCTCCACAACAATCAAGTACCTGAAGTAGAAGGTCACTTGCCCTTATATGAACATACAAAAATATAATTTTTTTGAGCCCAAAGTAATTTCCAAAATAGCTTGTGAGACGAATACCAATAGTCATCCACCTAAATATCTATGCCTAACAGTCAGTGAATGTATATGGAAGTCAATAATCAAAATGAAACAGTAAACAAGGAGGAACTCAAAAGTAAAAAATCATACCATTTGAATTGCATTCATTTCCATGTATCAATTATGTAGCTAACCAAAAAATACAATTAACCCTACGGTAAGTACTCACAACTTATCCCCCTAGTTCAACCTAACAAACACAAGCAACCCTCTGGGAAGTAGTCATAGTCTAACCCTTTGGTTTGGCTTAAGTCGAGACTCTCTGATAAATCCCTCAGGTCAATCCCCCGTGTAGTCTTATATCGGTATCTATAGAAACTATGAGGAATCACTCATCATCCAATTCCCCCTATGGTCTCACAACATTGAATTACTGACATTCTGAGGTGAAAAATTTCTATCCCCCCTATGGTCTCACAACGTAAAATTAAACAGACACTCTGGAGAAGCCCTTAGTGCCCATTCTCCCTATGGTCTACTACACAAATTTCCAACAGCCCTATGTAAGTTAATCTTGCACAACGATATTCAATAGCCAATGAAAACCATAAGAACTTCTTGGCTAACGACTTTTAAGAACTACTTGATTAAACATCTACAAGCATCTAACAACAACAGATAAAATCACTCCATCCTAGAAATTCTAGGCATGGAATACAATGTAGCCTAACAGGATAAGATAGTACAATCGGTCAATATCAAGAAAACATGGGAAACACACCCATAGTAATGTAAAAAATACTTTTTATAATCATAAACCCTCTACTCAAGTACACAAGTCATAGTATGCAATAACAGGTCTAAAAAACATGGACACGCAATGCCCTGAACAAGGGTAATGGGGAATTTTGAACATATAACTCGAAGACTAACTACTAAAAGTCACAAACCACCTACCTCGATGTTGTACGGATGATATACGTGAACCTTGGGCCTTGAATCACCCAATAACACCGTATATCTACAAAATTCCAAAAACATTCAACCAATAATATCTCACGAATGAGGAGTAATCAAGAAATGAGGCCCTAGAGGACGGATGATCATACCATGGAGATTCCAATGCACTCGACGACAGCTGATTCAGAGAACAGATGAAGAGTCATGGGATCGAAGAAGAATCGGTGCTCTTGCTCTCACATGTACGAGATAAACATAGATGAAGGGTGTTCGGTTGATTAGACGCAACCCCAGTACATTTTATTAAAAAAACGAAAGTACATGACATGTACTTTTCTTAACCAGCCTCGACTTTAGGTGGTATACAGGTCACCCCACATGATCATTTACTCGGTTATTACATGGCTTGTACATGGTCAGTCGTTGCAATCGGGTACACGATGTGTACTTGTAAGTACACAACATGTACTCCTAATATTTTGAGAAACTCCTCCTTTTATCCAATAACAATCACGAAGGAAAGACATAAATAAAAATAAGATCGGTGTTCATAAAAATCAGCTTTTTACGTTCAAAATTAATGATCCTATTAGTGAATAAGAAGATGATGTAATTATGTCTTGGGTTTCATAGGCTCAGGTAGACGTCTTCTGATTATGTTATCCCAGGAAAAAAATGATGGCATTATTTTCTACGACTTTGGTTCCATGTGATATTGTGATGCTTAGAGGCAAACTCTATGTTTGGAAACACCGTGTTGTTACTGGAATAAAAACTCCTTATCCAAGTAGGTCGAGTGATGGAATCTTAGTTTCCCTAATGATTATTATGGACGATAAGTTTTATGGTAGATAGATTATAGATTCTGATGTTTTTTTGTTTGTATGAATTTCAAAATGGTTTTTAATTTAATCATAGGTTGGATGGTCCATTCATGATACAATGTCATAGAATTTTATTATGAGTGTTGTAGAACATAAATGGGTTGGTTTTAATCTTATTGTATGTCCCTATGTGTCCCTTGGGGTGCTCTTCCATGTTTTGATTGCAATTAACCCAAAAACCCAAAATAATAGAATTTTTTCATGGGTGAAAGGTTTCCCTGAAACCATAGGGCCCCAAGATAGTTATTCCATGCATCGGGGGATACTCATTTCCCTATATGTGATACCCAATACGAACTCAGATTATACCATGAAATTAGTGATGAAATGGATGTAATTACTTGTCACCTTGGATGGACTAGGTGGTATTGGTTATATTGAGTTTCATATAGCTACCATTGGGATTCCATTATAGACCGCATTGGATGAGATCGGGATGCCATTATTGGATTTGATGGATTATTTAACCGTATTATATGTTGTGCCTTTTTTTATTTTTTTATTATTATTACAATATGATAATTCATGATGGATTTAGTATGGATTGGACTACCATGACAAAGAACATGTTTGGGGCCGTCCCACTTCTATTCCTTCATATATGATGTCATGTTTGTACCATATTGCCTATATAGGTTCCCTTGATTTAGATATCTATCTTAGGAAGAAGAAGGTAAAATTGATCATGTTTTCATTTAGAAACCTATAGATAATTTTTATTCATTTATTTTTATATCACCTTATATCTATATATGTTGGCCTACTATTCATTTTATGGTTAAAAATAAGATTGATCAGGATACTTTTGGTCGTGGCCAACTAGAATTATATCTCACACCCTTCATTTTCTGTCATTTCACTAGGCTACCCCAAGAGATCATCATGTCTATTATACTATGGATTTGTTTCTTTTGATTTTTTGTGTACTTGGGAGATAGGAATCTCAGGGATGAGATAGTACTCATGATTCCTTGTGAGTTATATTTGGGATATATTTTTATTTTATTGTGTTTTACTTCTGATTTTTCATCTTAAAAGTATCTTGTAGCATCATTTGGAGATGGAAGCATTATTATTTGGACTGGCACTGGCCATTTACTTTTATTCAGTCATTTCATTTTATCAACCCATACTTTTATATATTTTATTATCGATTCCACTTTGTGCATTTATTTTAACCTAATATACTACTTTGTGAGTCTAACTATGAGGGTCTAATTTCCCAAATGTGCCACCATTAGTCCGTCACTACTTGACGGTAGTCTCTTTAATAGGGGATGCATGCTTGAGGCCATTAGGAATCTGTTCTGGTTCCAATTTTTTTGATAAATCAATCATGATTTTTCATTTTACCACCTATATATTGTTAATTTTGTGTAAATGTCAATTTTTTATGTAATAATTACTTCATTTTTTCATGTATATTTTGGTGGGGTAGTTTTAGTCCTTATGATTTCATAATGGTTCAATCACCTCTAAAATGAATGTCATGATATAAAATTTATATATAAATATAGATATATATTTATTTTCATCCATATAATTTATGGATAGAATAATGAGTTAGACCATTCATGGAAATGGTTGGTCATACATACTCAATAAAGTTGTTTTAATTTATAAAAGGATAGAAAACAAAGATTTAAGAAGGTATTCATTTTTAATGAATCAATATTACAATATATCTGTTCTCAATATTCATTAATACTATTTTTATTACCAACCTTGTCAATATACTATGATAAAACAATCACATTACTTCATAGAGTTTGTTGTTCACATGTACGCACAAGAACGATTATCAATTTGTATCATATTGAAAGATAAGAAGTTATATGTAATATTATAATTCACTAATCATACGTAATTTATTAATATTATATTTATACAAAAATTAAATCCAACATATTATACAATTGTGAAATGTTGTGATAGAAAATGAATTACATCAATTCATGAGATAGTAGTCCACCAGACGCAGGATCAACAGTTTCATTTTCAAATTTGATCGAAGTGGAGTGGGATATAGTTTATTCCATCACAAAAATAATTTTTTATAGATCATAATATTTTAACTATGTTGGTATTATTAGCATATCATTTTTTTCACTAAAAGAAGAACTAAAAATAATGAACTCAGGGAAGATAGTCACCTTCACATAGAAAAATAACCTTTGAATATATTATTTAAGATAGTAGAATTGGTTATTTAGGGAGTACAATAGAAAAAAATTGTATAAGGATATGGTGGAGACATTTTTTTTGGGTTTCAGGTAATAAAAATATGTCAAGAGGTTTTTTATAATTTAGAGGAGGAGATTCTATTTTATAATTTATGTGAGTGGAATAATTTAGAATTTTGAATGTTTTAAAATAATGTTATTTCACATTATTCAAAGAGTGGCTCCATAATTTCTCATACTCTGTGTTGATAATGGTATGGTTTAAATATGACCAACAAATGCTATTTTATCATGTCCTAGGTCATTTTAACCCCTATCAATTTTGTATAACTGGTATAATTTTTTTAACAAAATCATCATAATAGATCTTAATTGTTTTTAATATTAAAAAAGAAAAAAATTATGTTATCAAAATAAAAAATTATTAATTAACACAATTCCAAATATGAAATATATTTTATCATATTTAATTCTTTAAAGTGTAAATACTAAATTTCAAAATAAAACTACAAACATAGTTACAAACTGTTTTATATTGAACCAATTTCATTAAGTGTAACATTTTATTATAATGAAATTTAAAATTAAATTGATTATAATGACCTATCATGGATTAGTAACAATATAATAAAACTAATTTTACATTTGAAAATATTTTGAAAACAAAATCGATATTTTTACATATTTAATATGCAAGTACATTTTAAAAAAAATAAATATTGTTTACAATTCATTAAAAAATTATTATTTTAAGAAAATTCTATAATATTTACTCAATGATAGTTTTTTAATGTTGAGTTCAAATATAAAATACATATTTTTAATTTTTTATAAATTTAGAAAATATTAATCATATTATTCATTTATATTAAGCAATATGATCAATTTTTTTTAAAATGTATCTTTATGGAATATATATAAAAACATTATTAAAATGTGAAAATGGATTTATCTAATTTTTTTAATGTTTTATCAATAGGTGGTTATTACTTTTCATACTGACTATTTAATTTCGTGATTATAACGGTATATTATTTATAGTTCATATAGACTTTGGGTTTTGTGTATCATAAACTATTAAATAGATTAGATTTATTTATAAATATATATATCATAAAATCTTAATGAAATAAATTTTATCTCCCTTATAATTACATTGACAATTGATATTTCGTAATTTAGATAAAAAATTGTGGATATTTCTTTTCCATAATGTATTTATATTTCTATGTAGAATGAAAAAATATATGAATCCTCATTAGAAAATTAACCATGTAAGTAGTCATATTCCATAGAAGATTATATATACAATCAAATATTTCTAATAGTTATTATTCATAAGAATAATAATAATCCAGTGGTACTACCTATGAGTTTAGTAAATGTAAAGGATTAGGAATATAATTTCATATGAGAGATACATAGAACACATTTTGATCTATAGAGATGTTAGATGTCAATGGAATGTAATAAGAAATAATCCTTATTAAGTTGTGAATATTGAAGGAAAAAACATTCCAATATCGTATAATTCCTTTCTTCCCAAATATCATAACCATTTTCCATAGAGAAATTCGTAGAAACAAATTATTAGAAACATAAAATACCAAAAATAATTGATGGTTATCAATATAAATTTTCAATTGAAATTATGTTATGTTGATATAGAGTAAAATAGTTACAGAATTATCCACCATTTCAATAGTGAGCACAGAAAAATGATATTTTGTATAGATTTATCCTAATACATTGGATTTATGAACATCTTCCTATAGAGGTATTCATATAGAGAAATATGAATGATCAACATAAATCTATTATTGTATAGAAACTCAACTGGAAGAAGGTGTTGATCCAAACTATCTTTTAAATACATAGAATTAATGATTAATATATCCTATATGGTAAGAATCATCTGATGATATTGTGACTCTATCTATGGATTATATTCCATATTGATACTCAACTCTATATACATGTAATTCTGAATACTTCTCCAAATGATTAAGGAAATCCTCAGATATGGACAAGATTCAATAGATTGTGGTAACATATTAAAATTTACAACCACATTGATGTGTAGTATGGTAAGTTGATCTATAGAGATTTCATATCAGATAGAAATGAAGTGTGATGAGTTTTTAAGGCCATCACCTATATCCAAAATATCATTATATCTTTTAGATGTTTTGGGGAGTATGATACCAAAATATATTGTGCTATTTTCTCATTTCCAATATGTTATGTGTAATGGTTTAAAAGAAAAAAAGATTTAAATATATGTACATGAACATGATGAAATACCATGAAACAGGATACATATTCTGTAATATCTCAGTTCAGGCTGTATATAACAAACCAACCTGGGTCGAATAAAAATGTTTCCCATGATGGTCCATCATAAGGAATGTAACATCAAAACGTCCCAATCAAGTAACATGCATTGATAATTTAAGTAACGATGTATAAAAAGAAGAAATTTTATATGACAATGAGATATATAAATTAAATCTTGATGGATAAATAACATTGTAAAAAAGACATCTTAGTAGTGGGCCTCCATGTGACAATCAGTCAACACCAAACAATCCTTTCAAATGATGATGTAGACACTCAATAGAAGCTACAAAACTAATAGAGGAGAATACAATTATATGTTTCCTATAAAAACACATATAAAAATAACAAGATAATGATGTTGGGGTTATTTAAAATCCCAAAAGTATTTCACCAATGAATCAATACATATTTTAGTAACATGAAATCATTTCTTCATGTTTTTAAAATAAATCCATCATGTAAAAAATAATCATAATATAATTCCCTTTTTTAAGATTCTAATATATTTAATAAAAGAAACTATTCATATTAAATGAATGAGTTAAAAAAAACTGTTTATAAGAAAACATGTGAGATTAATAAAATTCTTCAATGGATACACCATTAGATATACAGGTGACAAATAAAACAATGAAATACACCATCATTTGAAAAAACAAAGAACAAATGAAAAATAATACTATTTAGCATGTGGACTATTGGAAATAATTGTATAAAATAGTAAATAACACTATGATAAAATATAGTAATAATTTTATTCCTCCAATTATCATGTCCTCATAGTCAGTCGATAACAACAAAATAATCCCCTAGTGCTATCATAGACAATAAGGCTACATTTATAAATTACTTGTCCCCCACATGGTTCTAATTTTATAAGTTTCTCAAAACCATTTGAAAACCATGATTAGATTTTATAATATATTTCCATGGAGAATAATCTCCAATACATTGTTAGAAAACATATTTTTAGTAAATGCCACTATTAAGTCATTTTATAGAACTCCAATGAATTCTTAAAGAAAAAATCATTTATAAACATGTTTCTCAATACACAAATCAACTTTTTGCATAAAATATATCCATTTTAGGGATGATGTAATGAGATAAACATGATATATACAAGAATATATTATTATTCAATTACTAGGATGATTTTATAAAGACACCAACCTCAATAAAAAGTTTGAGATGTAAATGATTGTTATATCAAATCTAGAGGTTGATCTTGATTAATATCGGGATGAATGAACTTATGAAGACAGTATTAGGAGACTATGGATCATGTACATATTATGGATGATGTTTCATTTTATAGGTTTCTCAAGATATTTATATATACAAGTTAAAATATTATACCATGAAATAAGATGTCTGACCTTGCCAAAAGACGACATATTAAGGCCTTTTTTCTACGACCATGACAAAGGAAATCAGATGATGTAGTGTATGAGATACACATACCATAACTTTATATAGATAATATTTTCCAGGGATGTAACTACACTACATCCTCACATGCAACAATTAAATGTTGTTGGATTGGAATGAACCATAAAAATTCAGACACCCCAATATCTTAAACCACAACTACTCCCTCAAGGACACATGATTATCTTTACTAGAGGGATTATTCCATAACCCAATGTTCATGGTCTATACCTTCCCAAAAATAGAACAACACAAAATATCCCCCCTCTTAGGAACTTTTAAGAAACTAGTTAGCCAAAGGGAATCAATGTAATATATGTATGTAGATAAGGATATCGAACTCCTTGACTCTATGCAAGAGCATTCTAGACGACATCATAACCAGCATCACCACACCACATACATTACGTTGCATGACAAAACAATACTATTTAATCCACATTCATTTATGAAACCCAAATTTCACACCCAATACTCCCTTGAATTAGAATACCAACTCAAAAATTTTGTAAAAGAATATATCCAAGTCCATAGGGTGTCATGACTTTCCAAACCATAAAATCTTTCTATGTCGATAAATCTATAATGATTTTGTAATATCATGAAGTGATAGACATAGTGTTAAAACGAATGATTGCACCCCCCTTGTCACATAGTTATCATGTAGGAACATTCAAGATACATGGACAAAAGGAATCATTTTACATGAAATAATATTTCAAGGTACCCTTTATATCAACATGATTCTTAGAAAATGTTGTTTCATGTTCATGATCAACATCCATCCATTAAATAAAAGGGTAAATAACTAGTTAATATATCCTCAAATGGGAAACATGAAAAATGTAATGTATTTAGATCAAATGAGATATAATATGAAACTAATTCCCAACCTTTAAAAGATGATCTATGATCCTAAAGGGGTACATTAATGTTTTTTCTAACAGACCCTACATACACAACTGATAGTTCCCCAAGCAAGGTGAAACTTTTAGAAATACCCAATCACAAACCCTAAACTCTAGAAGTTGATAGTGATCTTCCATGTAGGTTTTTTGATTACTATTTTCCATGATCAATATCTTCGGGATAAAATCCACCTTTTATTGAAATTCCCTCAAAAAATACTCAGTCTATCTAATGGAATAAACTAATACAACCCAACAAAAAATATATCTACACGTCTTACCGTTTAAATATTCAAATGGAACTGTCATGTAGAATACATGATGACTATTTTTATAGAGTACATAAACTATAGTAAGATTTATTCCCTAGAAACCACCAATTTTTTTGAAAAAACTCATAGATCATGTAAACATTAATAAAAATAACTCACTTTGTCTTCCAATTTAGTTTTATATGACATGTCATTCTTGATTACAATTTCTAATCCATTACCTCTTATAAAAATCTCTGAAACATAGATGTGAATTTCATTTCCTTAAAATATAAAATTTCAAATGTAACCCCATGATGTCTCATAATAACTCAGACATATTTTTCCATGATCAATTCCCCGTCATAATCACCATGATAGGATGATAATGACCCTATTTCATTAGTTGATCAATGATAACCCCAATAAAACCTATAATATTGGTATTATAGTAAAAACCAATGATAATGAAAAGGGAAATCTCATCCCACAGTCATATCGATATGGTTAAAAGTTTCAAAAAATAGGATTGTGTATGGTGTTCCTCTTTATTTCTATGAAAACTTGGTCACCATGTAATTAAATCTAATATCACCCACCTCATCCCCAACCACAAATCATGATGTTTCAAATCCTCATAAATTTTTAATCCTAGGGTGCACATAATAGTAAGATATATGTCCATATTCCATCAACTCATGTCTTAGAGATGTTAGAATAACAACCCTTCCTCCAAAGAACATGGCACCTACCAGAGACCAAGATTACTCTATCAAGGCCTATAACCAATTAAGGAATCTAACAATGAAAAACATTTCTATAACTGTTTATAAAGTAAAATTTATTAATCAAATTATGAGTTATAATTCACTAAATCAATGATCACCCATATAAAAGTTCCCTTCACTCCTATTCAATTATAAATGAAATAAATAATCAAGTAGACATACAGTATTATTTCCTTCAATGAATATGTTAGTAAATTCATGATAAATAAATAAATAAAATCTTCTATTTCCATAACTGTAAATGATTTCGAAATAAAAATTTTGGTGATATTCAACATTGCATCTCTATTCGAAGTTCATGTCCTTCTTTTAAAAAAATTATATATCTATGTTTTTATTATTAGTGTTCACCATAGAATATTACCCAATGATATAGAGACTTCATTTTTTGAGTACTTGAAAAATCATTACTTACTAAAATTTTGGGTGGTTTTATTCTTCTTATGAGGGTGTCACTGGAGGTAGGTGTAAGACAACAATTTCCTCCCCAACATCAATAAATAACATATTCCCATACTCAAATCTTCACACAACACAGCGTATAATTATCCCAATTATGAAAAAATCATGACTATATTTGGTGTCAGAATTTTATTTTCTTCCTCAAATGATCTCTGCCACATTTAATTCCACTCAAAAATTACACCATTTTGATTAAATTTTTTCATTTGAGTAAAAATTATATGAATTTTAAAATTAAATTTCCAAAAGTTATCAAAAATAGCTAATAAAATATGAATCTCAAATAGATTTAGGGGATGTTCCTAATATATTACCTCCTTTACCTTTTCAGGATCTACTGAGATTCACCAATAAAATAATACATTCCGTTAAACCTTTATTTTTTGTTTCAAAATTCACACATGGATGAATTCTCAACCATAAGATGTTCAATCATGATCATGAGGGTCATATATGTGTTATCCCTTTTCTCTACCAATGAATTAGATTATACAAAATATATATTAAAAAACAATACTATGAATGATATCACAAAAATATGAAATATTTCGTTTAATAAATCCATAAATTTCACAGGATAATCACTCTGACCAAATAGAATAAAAAGAAACTCGAAATTCCCATAGTTTCTCCTAATAATTATCTTTTGTATATAATATTCGTGGATACTCAACTAAGAATACCTTGAATAGAGGTAAATCATTGAAACAAATGATTTCATCTAAGTTGATTGATGAGATCCTCATGTCATGTAAAAGAAAGATGTTCTTAATGGGCACCAAATTTAGTTTTTGATGATAAGTGCATAGCCTACGGCCCCTGTATTCCTTCTTAAAAAATATAATAGGTTAATCCCATCTTGGAATGATAGGATGAACAACTAAATTATCCCAACGATCTGAATTCTAATCCATAAGTTTCTTTAATTATGTAGGTTGCATATGATAAGATGAAATAGAAATGTTCATTATATTAGGGAGAGGGTCAATAGTTAACTCAACCACTATGTCTTGTGGTAACTCAGTACAATCATCATGAAATATCATAGGATACGCACACAAAAACATAGGAAGATTCCCAAATGAGATTCTGTAGGCATTATGGAATATTTCATATTAATAGAATTAGATTACTATAATATAAGTATTAATAGTCCCCACTCTCCAAAATTTATAATACTACTTACCATGAAAAGCATGTTACACTCTATCCGAAGATAGAATATGAAATTGTAGATGACAATGGTCAATTTATTAATAAAAACAGATCATGAAATCCATTTTTATTATCTGTTCATATATTCCAAGAGCTTGAACTAGGAAATCCCACTCAAATTTGATGTTAGTTGTCATCAATAAATATGCAGGGTATTTGCAGCCCTGTTTTGGACATTGTCCTATATGAACTGAATGAACCATCATGAATGGAATTATATCCAAATGTGATCCTAAAACATCAACTAAAATTTAAAGTATGATGGAAGGAGTATCACCTGTATAAAAGAGAGATTACATAATTAGAGAGGAAATAATAAATAAACATTAAAAAGTAGTTGGTCCTACATCAAATTTCATAGGAACATACAATAATACATTCAAATTTCATGTCTCTATTCCTCTATGAACCGTCTTATATTTTTAAACATCCTCATTTTCCATTGTATAAGACCCTCTAACTGTGGAAGCATCAGAACAAACTAGAAAAAACATGGTGAAATTAGAACTTACCTTACATCCTTGAGACATACATAAAAGAAAACACATTATAGGGCCAGTTTTTCCAAAATGAAGAAATGTTTTTTGGACTTTCTTTAGAATTACGCTTAGTATGAATGGGCCTTCCACATACAATAGAAACAGCATATGGCTATCTAGAAATCTTTCCTACAATTCGTCCTGATGAAAAATTAACACCCTTACATTTCCACATCTTGCTAGAAAAAATACATTTCCTAAATCTAGTGCCACATATACTAGTTCTCCTATAACGTTATAACTCTACCATATACTCTTTTAACCCAACTAAATAAATTCTATAATTCATAAGATAATCGAAATCAATTAAATATTATCCCCAACTCTATCTCAATCCTACAAACATTGAGGTAGTGATTGGTAATGAGCTTTGGTGATGAGTTCACTAAATCTAGAAAACATGTTTAATATTATACAATGGTATACCCTTATACTCCATGGATAAAAATTATATTATATTAACCACACACAATGTATTAGGGAAAACTTGTGATTGATAATTTCCCTAAAATTAGTTCTTATTAGTTCCTCATGTAACCTATATTTCGGGAAACTATCCCGCAACATCACTCATTATCTCTCAAGCATGAACAACATGAAACCATCCATATATTCCTCTAGAGTTTTTAGACAATGTAATATCATTTCCACTAAATCAAGTAAATATTTACATTCCTATGGTATCTTTTCCCAAATAAATAAGGGTGGATTATACATAGAATATTTTGTGACATGACTCACAAATCATCCTATTTTTCCAGAACATTCAAGAAGTAGTGTCTAAATAGTAGGGATTATCACATCATCAAATGAATAGTCCAAAAATGATTCCCCATTTAACCATTTTTCTTAGCTTCCTCAGATGAATTTTAAATATCTATTTTTAGAGGAATTGGAAAATTATCATATGATTTAATAACAAAAAAGTTTGACTGAAAATTTCCAAAATAAAAGAACAACATCATGAATCCATTTTAATGACTTTAATATGAAATTATTTGAGGAATTTATCAATTTTATCATCAAAATAACAAAAATGAAATAAATAAATTAGTCAATTTAATTAATCCTTGTATAATTTTTATTTATATAAAATCTATAAAATGTATCATTCATTGAAAAATTTCATTCACACCAATGGTATCATGAGTTAATACTTATATGTGAGTTGAAGAGGCACCCTCCAATAATTTCTATACATATTTTGAGAGTCCAAAGTCTTTTATACCAAAAACCACACAAAAACACATGACTGCCCAAATACATTATGATGGGTATTGACTTTATACCATTTTTTGACAAAGAATACTAGGTAAAGTAGAAATATCACCAAAGAAGTTCTCCCACAAGGAGAGTAACATCAAAATACCATGAACATGTCTCTCGTATAAATCATAAAATTAATCGACTATATATCATAACAAATAGTACTTAAGCATGATACATACACAATCATGTCCAATGAACAAGTCAAAATATAAAACAAGACCATCCAAAAAATGCGACTCAATGTGAATATCATCCACCCCAAACCATTCGACCAAAAAAAGTCGATTACACTAAAGAGAATTTGATGGAGTACAAGATTAAATTTCCTTTACCTGTGTCCTATAAAATTTCATCTAAAAACTCCAAAAATAAAAAATAATGGTGTGATCATAATTCCCAACAAGATTTCACCGTAAAATCAATACAATATCTAGTACCATGAAATCATTACCTCTCGCTTTTAAAACAAAACATATTTATATATAATTTCTATATGATTTAAAAATTTTGTTAAAATAATTTTTTTTTAAATAAATTCCATTATTATTCATCTATCAATGAATATTACATGTACGTATAAAAAATCTACTGGGAATAAGAAAAATACATCCATGGATAGAGCATATGATAACCAAGTGAGAAATTAAACCAAGAACAAAGAATCATGTAAAATGAGAATGGTTGTCTAGAATTTAAGTAATATGTTCATAGTGAATATCTAAAATTTTAAATGGTTGAAAATTTAATTTTGTTACATGGTGTGAAGATGAATAATTATATAAATTATTTAATTATAACTGTTTGGGTTAATTCGCTGTTTTTGAACACAAAGAACTCATTTTTCTTTATAAATCAATACCATGTGTAAAAAAAGATTCTAGAACCATATATGTGACATAATACATATATTATAGTCTAGTTATACTGTAATAATGGTCTCATGAAAATAAAAGAAGATGGTAATAGATATTGAAAACCCATATTCCTTGAAAGTCGTAAATTAGCACATATGTGTTGGTGTTTTTTGCTACTAGAATAAAATAAGGGTAAAGGAAATATTATAATAACTTATTAAATCACAATAAAAATAATAAAGTTCATGTATGGTACTAGATTTTTTGTAAAATTTTGATGAGGAGATTTGAGTATAGAAAAGAAAACAATGGAACTTGAAAATAATGATAATGAATTAAGAAGAGGAATTTACCTCTCGAATCAATATTCCTTGAGAGCCTCTTTCATGGAGGGGATTTGGACTTTTCATGTGAAAAATGGATGATGGATGTGGAGGAGGAGCTTGGGAGGATGTTTGAGAAGAATTTACACAAGGTACAATTCTTGATAGGATTGATGAGAAGAGGTAAAGAGTAGTGGTATCTATAGTGGAGGAGAATAGGTATTTCTAATTATTTTAATCATTAGATTATTATTATTTATCATCATTATTAATAGTCTTGATTCATGTGACCAGAAATAGTAATAAGTGCATGTTATTTTGAAACAAGTGTTCCTAAATTAGCCTTACATCACCTATGACTTAACAAACCCTGTATTCAGCATTTATCATAAATAATCATATTTAATATTCATCAAACTTTTTAGTATTTTAGAAAAATAACAAAAATTCACACATATAATTTTTTGATTCATAGAATCAAACAATGGACTCCATTTTATCAAAAAAATTTATAAATATGGGATATTTTTCTAATAAAATCATATTTACATTTAAAATAATAAATTTATATTTAAAAACGCATTTATAATACATTCAAAAAATATATATGGTCTCATAAAATAATCCAAAAATCATAGGATGATAAAATATTTATTGCGGACCCATTTTATTAATGTGAATTAATATATATATTTTAAATTTCCAATTAAAAATTTATCATTCACAAAAATAAAAGTACTTAATTAATAGTTTATAAAATATTCTACTTCATTTATAGGGTTCCTAAATTTTATTTATACTTTAATGGGTGAGATTACTATTAATAAGGGTCATATTACTACTCATAAGGGTAACACTACTATATATAAAATAACATTTATATTCATAGTGGTATATTAATATTCATAAGGGTAGGTTACTATTCCTCAAAATCATGTTTATTCTATCAAACTCTAAAAATAACCTTGAACATGACCGTGTATGTCAGATGTTCAAAAAACAAATCATAGTAGTTGAGAAATTGTGATAATTGGATCAGTTAAAATAATGTGTTGTTTGGTAGAGACATAGGGATTCATGCATTAAATATTAAATTTATTCGTAAACCCTTGAGGTGTTACATTATCCTCTCACAAAAATTTCATCCTAAACATTTTGAAATTGAATTTCGAAAGTTAATGGTTCATACTTGAAAATTACATTGTGGGAAACTATCATTATTTATATTGGTAAATATCCTATTAATAATATGGAAAGGGAAATGAATATGTTACTACAAAACTACACATTATAATTGGAAAACATGGTAATGAAATAATAATCAAACCATCATGTTCTGATGGAAAGCTGTAGAAAACATGCCCAGAAGAAATAGCATTTCCACATAACCATAAACTAGAGTTATAAAAAATTATATTAGGAAATCATTTTTCATTATATCTATTTTCAAAGAGTTGAGGAATTTTTCCACTCATTAAGAGTGTAAATATACATTTCTATTTCATAAACACAATCTTATCCTTTTTTGCCTTGAACTATATATACTTTATCTTGTATCATAGGTTGCATCATGTGGTGACATTGACTCTAAATAATCATACAATGATCAAAATAAAAAAATTTATATATGGTAAAACATTATAAAAGATCATTATTGAACACTTTTGAATTATTCCCATATCCATAATTGTTAGATCCATGTACAAGAGGTCCTTAGAATTTATCATTTTGCTTAGAACTCCATGATCTTTTCTACTCAATTCATATACTACCTTTTTTTAAAATAATCATCATGAAGCAGCCCTAAATTTTTACATTCCAAACATGTGAAAATCATCATCATGTATCCTCTTTAAATATGGTAATTACTCAAATTTACAAATAACCTTATTGAAAATTTGAAATCATTCTTACAAATGTTATTAGATATATTCCTTTTATCCAAAAAATTTTGAACTCCATTCATGATAGTATAGAATTGTTGTAGACAAGTCATTCATCAGTTTTTATGTAGTTAGTACTTATCCAAATTGATCATTTCAACATAATTATCTTCATCAACATGAATATATTTAGGGTTGTCTTTACATCATACATATACTTTTCTTATATATTAACATTCAACTGAGCCACGTATCCTTGGTAAAATTCATCATATGATCTCAAATACTTATTGAAATCGTTCTGCAATTCAATCCTCATATATATCATAATTCTCATAACCATTACATTTCTGTTAATACAATCAAATGAAATGATTTTTGATGAGGAATATTAATCATTCCACTTCATCTTGAATAGTATAATAAATTTATCATTATCCAATAACATCATTTCTTGAATATTCATTTGACTCTTAGGGAATTGAATTTCGCAGTGTCCCCTTTCCTTTCACTTAAATAAATATACATTGAAAATCATTTTCTTACCCTTGAAATAATGAAATTTGTATCCCTATTATCCACAAATTTAGAAGACTCTTTATAAGACCCAAGCCATAAACATTACATAATCTTGAGTTATGTCAAGAATTTACATTGAGGATAATATTTTTTTTAGAGTTTTAGAAAATTAATCCATAACTATTTCCTTACATCTCAAATATTACAAAGTAGGCTTTTTTTAAAAAATAAAACTCTTTAAAATAAAACAGGAGTTCATTTCTTAATATAAATCTTCTTGAGATCTTCCTTTCTCTTACCCTTCCTTATACCCTATTAAAAACATTTCAAAAACTTGGGATGAGAAAACTATCTCAGTAAGGGATATAAAATAATGAAATAAAACATTAGTACATCAGTACATACAAATCAATGAAACCATAATTTTATATCATAAAATGTACGTTCCGTAACATACCTCATGAAATAATAATATTTATGAATAACACCCAGAAATAATAAATAATAAATGTAAATTTTGGAATCTATAACATACCTACATTTTATATTTAATATCTACATAGGGAATTACATTTGGAATACCCATTGTAGTATATTCCCTAAATATCTTAGTAGAAACATTAATGTTTACATCCTTCATGTTACCAAATTCCTTGGAGATCTATCTCAGGCTCAGCCGCACTTGGTTTTTCACAGAATAAACCTGTATACAAAAATAATTCCCAAGAACCATAACAAATTCATAACACATAAACCAAGAATAAAGGAAAGATAACATCTTCACATTAATATCACAATATATCATTTAAAGATATTGTCATAATCAATTCATTATGAAAACAATTTTCAATACCAAAATATCTAAAAAGGGTATACATGGATTATTTACCTTTTAAAAATATTACGGCTTATTAAGGGATCCAAATATAAAATAATGCTCATAGAGGAGGAATGGTCATTTTCTCCATGTACGCTAAAAAGAAACATTGTTTTTATGATTTATAAAAAAATTTGTAGAAAAATATTCCCATAATATGAAAATAAATGTAAAAGGGGTTTATACACCATATAAAAGAATGTCGTGTAGAAATAAAAATATTCCTCAATGAAAGGAGGTTGAGATGACGTCCCTTAAAATGATCATATCATTATATTAAGGATAAAGCAATGACATAATTTTCTGTGAAAATATAAATACACCCAATATAAGTGTATAATAATTATAAAACAATCCATGTTTATTCACCCATATTCATAGAAAAAACCAAACCAATTAAATAGATATTTTAGTCAATGAAATGATATTGATTTAGGATTTCACTTACAAAGTTCATATAAATGACATAAGAATTTATCAATGTAGTGGTTATGTGGTAAAAAAGTATATATACACAAAGGTAAATGTAAATTACAACATAAAAAATAAATAGTGATTCCAGACATAATATTTTCATGATATAATCAATAAAGGATGTTTAAAACCCAATAATTGGAAATTGAGTTTAGAAATTCCCTTATGAAAATTTTACAGCCTACCGACATCAGGTAAAAATTCAGAAAATTATTAGATGAGAGAGAAAAGGGTATCTCATAATTTTGGAATAATTTGGAAATAAATAAGGATATATAATAACATACCCCAACATCAAAAAATGGAAATTAATAGACATAACATAAAATAATTCTTTTGCTAAAATATGAGGGTGAAAGGTTCCTTTACGTTGAGTCCAACCAGTCACGTGTGTTCCATGTTCTTCCTGAATATAAACATATGTTAATTTATACTTGGTTAAATAATTTTCACATTTATTATTATATTTATTTCACTTTTTACCAAGTTATAAACATTACCTAATTATTTACGTTAATAATGACCGTTTTTTCAATATTCGGTACTTGAGTCAAAAATGAACTTTTTATAATAAAAAATTGTCCATGTGGTCAAAATTCCATTATCTCAAAAATGATATTCATGATTTAAATATAATATATATCCCATATATATATTTATTTACAATTTTACATAACATTTGGATATAATAAATGGAATTCATTGTCCATGGAGACGGTAAGCCGTACGTACGCATGAACGATACTGTCATTTCTATTTTCATATTTAAAGGACGAAAAAATAAATAATAAATAATTTTATTATAATTACATTAAAATATCATATTTTACATAAATTTCATATTTTCATTAATGACCTACTTTATTCATTCCATTTATGGAAAGAATTATTATGATCACTTTTAGTGGCAGTAGTCCACACTTTCTCAAATGAAATTATCTTATTTTCACATTATGGAAAGAATAATGGTATGCATTAAATAAAAACTAGAATAATAGAGAGTATATAAATAATAATATATATCATATTTAAATATAGGTCCATTATAATTTACATCATGATAGGTGTTTGGGGAATATTGAACAATCGTCATTTCATGAGGCAGTAGTTCATCGTACACAGAAACAGTACGTTCGCATCCATTAGATAGAGTTGTGTGTAACTGTTCATTTAATAATTATAATAAAATATCCTTTTATGTTTTGGATAATATTTTTTATGTATTAAAATAATAAGTAGAGAATAGGGAGTGGAGAATGAAAATAAAGGAAGTGAACATGAGAGAAGACATTATCTCTCAATCGGGTAACTTCTTTTTCTTTGAGCCAAAAGGATTTCTTGAATTCACTTCTGCTTGAGGTAAGGATCCTAGTTAGAAGAGAGATATTTTGGGATATTATTTTATAATATTTTGGATGAGAAAAGGGTCTTAGGACATGTGATTAAATTGGTAGGGGTGATTCTCTTTTATAAGAGGGAGGATGGGCTCTTTAAGAATGTTTTGAGGTACTGTTTTATAATAAAATGATTTTCAGTTTCAAATGGTCCCAAAGTTTTTTATTTAAATTATAATATGACTTTGGGTAAATCAAATCTTAGATAATTGGTTTTATGAAAGTATAGCTTACAAATTTAACATTATCTTTTATCTTTAACCCTTAGTTATGTAATTTAACTCTTACCATGTCTTCTGATATATTCATACTATGTAGTTAATATAGTTAATATAGTTACTATAAAATTAAAATTGGACCTAAAGTGGTTAATTAATGGAAATTTCAATATTATATAATTCATTTGGAATAATATTAGTTTGTAGAACTATTATATCATTTAATAAAATAGTACTTTTTTTAAACTTATTTATGTCAATTTTGACACTATTAAGTAATTGAATTTTTTGAAAGTCATAAAAATAGGGTTACTTTAAACCAAAGGCATTAACCAAAATATAATATGTCACTATCATCTAGAAAATTCGTGGATGAAATAAAAATAACAAAATTTCATTTATTTTAATATTGATAATATCATTTATTTGAATCTATTATTAATAAAGTAGTCACTGCATCATGCTTCTGTCATATTTATATTTTTATATTTATTGTCTAACAATTATAAATAAAATACAATTATTTAGTAATTTTATTATTTAATGATTATTTATAGTCAAATGGATCACTTATATAACCCTATATAATAATTGTTTTAGTAAAAGATACATGTTTATGTTATAATTCTCTTTATATTAAATTAATTCTTATAAAAAGACACTATAACTACCAAGTGGATCCATGGGTCCATTAATAGACCCAAGGATGGAAATGGTCTAGAATATATAATCCAATAGGACTAGGATATTTTTTATTGTAGTTTAACATTATTATAAAATTATTCTATTTCCCTTATTTACTAGATTTTCCCTTTAACTATGGATAATAAAATAATTACTAAAGTTACTATTTATAATGTACAAAAATAATAGGTACCTATTTTAAAATTTTAAAACTCCAGATTCCAAATATGGGATACATTATTTCAAATTTAAAATATAAAAGTTTCAGTAATTATTTTAAAATTAATTCCCTTTCTCAAAACAAAAAAGTGGGGTTTTAAGAAGTAATAACTATCAAAAGATTGACGTTTGTTTATGTCCAATTTCAATGGTAAATTACATCCAATGACCAAAATTGGATTATATGATAAAAATGTATTCCATATATACATTAATACCACTAAATAATATAATTTAGCAGTATAAATCATCTAGATGGAAAAATTGTTTTCAAGAAACATTTACCATATTTTTATTATTCATCAAAACATGATAGCTATCAGAAAAATATAAAAAATCATCCAAATTAAATTTTCATATCCCACTTCTAAATATTAAATTTATTTAATCAAATGGAACATATAAAAGTTTAAAAAACTAAATTTTAAGAAGGTTCTTCATCAAAAGTTGGTAAAACTGTATTTTTAGAAAAATACTTCTTTTATCCGAAAAATTGAATTTGTTCATATATCATATCCTAAAAACATATAAGATAAATTTAGTACATTTTATTGAATACATAACATATATTTTTCATTAAATAAGAATCCATAAAGAGTGATATTACTTCATAAACACAATTATTCTCTTTTAAATAGGTCATCATAAAAACACATCCTTTATATTCAATTAGTTTTTATTTTATTTTCTAATAAATTTGGTAACCAATGAATCATTATTTAAACTTTTATTAAATATATTTAAAATTTTATTTAATACTATTAATTTCTGCCATTCCAATGGCTATGCATTAACTACTATTTATAATAATAATAATAATATTGTATTATTTATCGGTATAACTCACTATTGTTTGCAACGTTTGATTTCGGATAATCCTGTTTTTGTATATCTGGTATGATATCGAAAAAATGGTTCCCTTAAATGTAAAATTAACATATTATTCATAATTATTAATAGAAATGAAAATGTATTATTCTATAAATACTTGGTTCATTACATAATTCCACATGATTTTGAAATTGCGTCCTCGCAATTTTAGTATTTGGGCTTAGAAACATCATTTAAAATCATACATCAAAAAAAGAGTTAATAAAACAATCCCTTTATAAGATATAAATATAAGAACAAAGGTCACCCAAGATAAAACGTACTACTATTACATGTAGGAAAACATGGATATGGAATATAAACTTACTCTCATAGATTAATATACAGTGATTGGAAACTTGATTACAAAAAATTATCCACCATAAGAGGATATATTTGTGGATTGTTAAAAGTTTGATGATAAAAAAATTGTATTACATTTTTTCACAAAGATCCTCTTCATATAGTTGAATACTTTTATAAATACCTAGGCTAATATCACAATGAAATAAACTTACATAAAAATTTGTGTATCATCCTTTAGTAAATTTCCCCCATAATTCAACTTTTTCTCAAAAAGATGAGTATTCAGGATGAATCAGATTATAGAGAATCACATAAACCAAAAAAGAATAAATATCAATTCATCCTATCATGAAATATTAACCAAAACCAAAATGGTTAGTACAAGATAATAAAAACCCAAAAAGATTAATCCTTGAAGAAAATAAATACTTATTTTAATCTGAAAAATTCAACAAACAATAGCCAATTTTGAAAAAAGTCCAATTAATAAACAATTGTCCTTAAAAATTTTCTATATTACCCCAAAAATATTGAATCCCAAAACACATAATGATTTTATCATCGTAACATTTATATCCAAATAACATTGACTACTCTTAATGTCGCATACTGAAAAGTAATTAACTTAATCTCATATTAATTACCATAGTTTAATCATTTGCATAAATAACCCAAATGGACATATGGACACAATAATAAAATTGATTATTCCAAAAAACATAAACCATTACTCATCAAATAAAATCCCATAGTATTCTATTTTCCTTAGGAATATGGTGTTCCTAAAAGAGAGAATGTCTTCCAAAAAACATTTATCACTTAATCATTTTCCAATACTAATGATATTCATTTGATAACATAGAACTTCAAAACTTAACTTAGTCTTGATTTATAAAATTATTTAACAAAAAATAATAATTCATACTAACTGGGGACTTCATGTAAGACAGTGGTAGGTGATGCTCCCGTGTCTCCCTTTGGTTATGGGTACGATTCAAGCTTCCTTTCCAGACATTACGGGTTGTCACCCATCCGAGTGGTTGTCCTTTTTCTAAAAACATATCATTATTTTAATATTGTCAAAAATAAGATAATGGCCTTGAAAATTACCATAACCCACTTTATCCTCATAAGTTATCTAATACCATACATTTTGCATCCAAAAATTTAATAACCAGTTATCACCTTAAAAACAATAGATCATATAAACCCCTAAGGTTATCCATTATGTCCACACAAGAAAAGGTATTTCTTCCTTGAATAAAATTTTCACATATCAAACATCAGGGTTACACATATTAAAAAAATTCTTCCAAAGTAACCCCATCATCAAAAAAAACATTAATAATTTCAAACATTTCATCATCCTACAACCTACCGTAACTCTTGAATCCATTATCTGTATACATATTACTCATTCAATTCTCTACATAATCTATTAACTATGAATTTCAAACTTATTCCTTAATACATCATTCATTCATATTGAATATCATATTAATTTATAAATATCAATCCAAGGATGATTCATTCTTTATGGATAAGAAAATAAGTCATACCTTGAATCAAGATGTCATGAACTCTTGGATTTTCCCTTTCTCTTCTGGCATGTTGTCATACATTCAAAAAGTAAACATTCACTCCAATTCTGTAATTTCACTTTTCGATAGATTTGAAAAAGTTGAGATCTTTAAATTATATTAAAATATATCATGACCCATAAAATTGTTTTAGATATGAGTAGGTGTTGGATAACTCAAAAAATTTCTTTCTAGAGATGTTAATACCCATGAAGCTGTCAAAATCATTCGAACATGTTTTTTTTTATAATAGTGATGATCAAATTTTCAGGGAGGGATAATAAGGTTGTGCAAGATCTCTCTCCATCCATCTTTAGAAAGGACCCATAATCTTCTGAAAATAATAAACACTTAAATGAAATATTATTATTAAAAAAATAATCCTCTATTTGGTAAAGATAACACAACAACTTTTATATTACTATAATCCATCAACATTTTTATATTTCCATTGCTCCAGTTTTTATCGTGAAAGCCTATTTTACCATAACCCTCCAAAAGATAATATATAATAACAACCCTATTAGTTATATGGGATCCTTTACCTACACCGAGATAACACCCTAACCTCTATATTTATCTAAACCGACCTCTTATACAAACAATAAGGTCACGGTCTTAAAATTTAACTAATACTGAGTTAATTAAAGAATTCACATTGAGAATCTTTTGACGATTAGATTTAAAAAGAACTAATCCATAAATATTACATTACATCTAAAAAATTACAAAGTAGACACTTCTTCTCTATCCAATTATTATTGAAAAAAATAAACACTCTTAAAATAAAACAAGAAATATTTTTTTGATAAAAATATTCTTGAATTCTTCTTTTCTATTACCCTTCCTTATACCCAATGAAAAACATTTCATAAACTTGGGATGAGAAACAAATCTCAGTAAGATATATAAAATAAGCAATGAACACATTAGTCCATCAATACATAAAAATCAACGAAGTCGTACTTTTCAATCATAAAACATAAGTTCTTTATCATACCTCAATACATCATAAGATTTATGAATTACACCCAAAAATCATAAATAATAAATGTTACTTGTGGCGTACATAACATACTTACATTGTAGTTTTCATAGCTACATAGGGAGCTAAGTTTGGAATACCCATCAAAGTATATTCCCTAAATCTCTTAGTAGAAACATTAACGTTTACCCCATCATGTTACCCAATGCATTGCAGAGCACTCTCAAGCTCACCCACCCTTGGATTATCATATAACCACCACTAAATTTAAACAACGCCAAAAAACCATAACATATTCATACCATATAAAACAATCCTAAAGGAAAGATAAAATTTCGACAATAAAATCAAAATATATCATTTCAACATATTGACATAATCAATGATTTATCAAAACCATTTTCAATACAAAAATTCTAAAAAAGGGTATATGATATTTATTTTCCTTTTAAAAACATTACGTCTTGTTATGAAATCCAAATATCAAATAATTATCGTGGTGGTGGAAAGTTCGGTATCATCGCGTACGTTAAAAAGAAATATTATTTTTTCCTTTTAGTAAAAACTATTCGTATAAAAAGACTCCCTTTAAATGAAACTAAATGTAAAAGGGGTTTATGGACCATATAAATGAGTGTCCTGTATATATCAAAATAGTCTTCAATGAAATGAGATTGAGATAAATCCCCTAACAAAGATCGTATCATTAGATTAAGGATAAATCAATGACATAATTATGTGTGAAAAAAGTAAATACACCATATATATGTTTATAGTATGTGTAAGAAAATAAAATTTCATTCACATTTATAATTATAAAAACCAAACCAATTACATTGATATTAAATTCAATGAAATGAGATTGAGTTAAGATTTCACTTACAAAGTTCATATAAATGATGTAAGAATTTATCAATAGAGTGATTATGTGTTGAAAAACTAAATCCACACAAAGGTAAGTGTAAATTACAAAATAAATAAATAAACAGTGATTTGAAACATTATATTGGGAAAATATAATCAATTAATTGCACGTAAAACCAAATGAGTAAAAATTGAGTTTATAAATTCCCTTACGAAAATTCGACAGCCTAAAAACATCAGTTAAAAATTAAGAAAATTAGTTGATGAGAGAGAAATGCGTATATAATAATTTGGTCTTAAAATGGATAGAAATTAAGATATATAGTAACATACCCCAACATAAGAAAATATAAATTAAAATACATAACAAAAAATAAGTCTTTGACTAAAATATGAGGGTGAAAGGTTCACTTAGCTTGAGTCTGACTCATCATGTATGTTCCTTGTTCTTCCAGAATAATAAACTTAAGTTAATTTAAAAAATATTCAGAACCTTTTTAACTTTTATTATTCCTTTTATACAACTTATTACCACATTATGAAAATTAAATAATTATTTATGTTAATATCGATCGTTTTGTTGATTTTCGGTACTTGAGTAAAAAATGACCTTGATATAATTACAAATTTTATTTGTGTTCAAAAGAAAATTATCTCTAGAATGATATTAATTATTTAATTATCATACATAAATACATAATTTATATGAACTTATAATAGTACATAACATTTTCAGATAAGATGTGAAATTCACCGTTCATGGAGACGGTAAGCCATACGTACGAATGATCACTCTTTCATTTATTTTTCATATATAATGGAATGAAAATTGAATGACACATATGTATATTATAATTATATTATAATATAATATTTAATATAGATTACATTAGTTCTTTAACACAATTTTATATACATTCTATGTATGACCTGAACGAGTAATATCACTTCGAGGGGCGGTAGTCCGCAATTCCTCAAATGAAATTATCGTATTTACACATTATGGAAATAATAAAGGTATGATTTAAATAAAAAAAATATAATCATAGAGGAAATAAAAATATAATATATATCATATATGAATGTAATACTATCATAATGTCCACAATGAGAGGTCATAGCGAAAAATTGAACAATCATCGTTTCGTGAGGTAGTAGTTCATCGTACACAGAAACAATATGTTCATATCAATTAGATGGAGGTGTGTTTAAGTGTAGTTGTAATCCTTATATTAACAAAATACTAGTATATTTATGGTATTGGGGGTTTTTAGGTAAAAAATAATAATAAGAGTGATGTTATTGGAGAAGGAAAATAAAGGAAATGAACATGAGAGAAGAAGTTACCTCTAAATCGGGTAACTTATTTTGATTTGAGCCCAAATGATTTCTTGAATTTCCTTCTTACCAAGGTATATATACTAGGAGTAAGATATGGATTCTAGAAGATTAGTTTTGATAGATTTTGGGTGAGCTAAGGGACTTGAGAGGTGTGATTAAATGTGTAGGGGTGATTCCCATTTTTAAGAGGGAGGAGGGTCACTTTCCGAATGTTTTGATGTATTATTTTGTTATAAAATAATTTTCAGTTTCAAGAGGTCCACAAGACATTTATTTCTAATAAGAGAGGCTTTTGGATATAAAAACATTCAACAAATCTGTTTTAGGAAATTCTAGGTTACAAATTTACCCTTATATTTTACCTGTATTCCTTAGTTAACTAATTTAACTTTTACCATGTCTTCTTGTATATTCACACTATATGGTTAATATAGTTACTAAAAAATGACCATAAAACCTAAATTGATTAATTAATGAACTTTTAAACATTATCTATGTCATTTTACCAAATATCAGTTTTTTAGTACTGTTATATCATTTAATTAAATAGTATTTTTTTTAAAAACTTATTTATGTCAATTTTGACACTAATAAGTAATTGATTTTTGTTAAAGTCATTCAAGCGTAGTTGTTTCAAAAAAAATCATCAAAATAAATATAATATGTCAATATCTTCTAGAAAAAAATTTAATGGAATAAAATATCCAAATTACATTTATTTTAATATTTATAGTATAATCTATTTGAATTATTTATTAATAATGAAATAAATGCATCATCAGTGTGCCATAATTAATTTTACTTATTTAAATTATAAAAATAAAAATGAAACTACCATGATGTAAGAAGTATTTTTATATTTCTAAATAATATTTATAGTTGAAGGTATAACTTATATAACCCTATATAATAATTTTTTTAGTTAAATATAAATGTCTTTATTATGTTTCTCTTTACTTAAAATTAATTTTTATAAAATGTCATTATCACTCCCATGTAGATTTATGGGGTCCCAAAATCGACTCAATGATGGACATGGTTAGAAATATATAATCCAATATGAGTAAGACATGTGTTACTTTAGTATAATATTATTATAATATTATTTGTTTAACCTTATTTATGATATTTAATCTTTAACCATGGAAAATTAAATAGTTATAAAAGTTACTATTCATAATGTTCAAAAATAAAAGGCACAAATTTAAAAATTTAAACCTCATGATTACATATATTTAATACATTTTTTCAAATTCAAAACAGAGAAGTTGTTTTAATTAATTTAAGATTAATTCTCATTGTTAAAACCAAAAAGTGGGTTTTTAAGAAATAATAACTATCAAAAGATTGACAAGTGTTTATATCCAATTTCAATGTGAAATTTGATCCAATGGAAAACATTGGATTAAAGGATAAAAATATATTCTATTTAAAATTTAAAACCATTAAATAATATGATTTAACTATACAAATTATCTCAATGAAAAATTTTTTTTCAATTAAAAATTAGCGTATTTTTACTATTCATCAAAACATGATAATTATCAGAAAAATATAAAAAATAAATTCAATGTAAATTTTTATCTCTAAATTATAAATAAGAAGATAATTTTGTCAAATAAAACATATAATGGTGTCAGAAACATAATTTAAAATTGGTTTGTCATCAAAAGGTGGTAAAACTGCATTTTTTGGAAAATACTTCTTTTATCTGAAAAATTTAATTTCTTCTTATATAATATCTAGATAATATATAAGACAAATTTAAAAAATTATATTGAATATATAAAATATATTTTTCATTAAATAAAAATCCATAAAGAGTGAAATGATTTTATAAACATAATTATTCTCTTTTAAATAGGTATTCGTAAACACACTTCCTTTATATTAAATTGGTTTTTATTTCCATTTCTAATAAATATGGTAACTAATGAATCCTTTTTTAAACATGTGTACCCTATATTTTATAATTTATTTCATACAATTTATTTCTTCCATTCCAACAGCTAGGCATTAACTACTATTTAAAATAATAATATTATTATTTTTTTGTATAACTAAAAGTTCTGTGAAATGTAAGATTTTGGAAAAACCCTTTGTTATTTATCGACTACAATATCGGAAAAAGTGTACCCTTAGACATAAAATTAACATCTTATTCATAAATATTACTAGAATTCAAAAATAATTATTCTGCAAATATCTAGTTTGTTACATACCTTGTCCTTTTAAGAAGGTTATGATGTGTTTCTTTCCACATGTACAACATGATGGAAAACTACCCTTTTTATTATTCCCTTAATCAATTCATTACCCTGCCACCCTATTCTTCTATTTCTTCCATTAAATTAATTAGGACTCGGAAAATTCTTTATATATGTTATTAACACATGGGGTTTTCTTCTCATGTGATGGGGATGCTTTAGAAAATATATTCCTTTGAAATGATGGTTTAAAACCATAAGAGTTATGATCCTTATTATGAATTGCATAATATGAAATGGTGATGTTGTCATTACATATGCTAGGTTCCATATATATTTAATTCTATATACTAAATTAGATCATAAAATTTTGAACTCTCTATAACCCTAAACATGGTATAGTACATAACCTAAGATTAAGCATCAAAATTCCGAGAACCATTTACTTTCGAAATAGTAGGGGAATAAATCCTTTATAATGTCTTGTAACGAAAATGTGATCTATTCTATCTATATCCTCTGATAGTTTCAAGCCAGGTGTGTATTAAGGCCTATTTTTGTGTTCCAAGCCACCTGAATTCATGCTCAAAATACCTTGTCAATGTTGTTACTCATATATACATCTGCGTCAGAACCACATAAACTTGTGGTATCTAGATTGTGATTTATTTTCCAAGAATATCCGCATAATATATTCCATACCAAAATTCTAGGATGATCTTGTTTGTGAATCGTGAAGTCTATCTTAGGGTTTTTCTCCCCAGTCAACATTTTCATAATATTGTTACCAAGTTTTCTAATAAAAATACTCTTATACTAACTGTAACACCATATCCCTAGAAGCCCAGATTCATTGTATTATTTCATTATATTTTCATTATTACAAGGAAGTTTTATCCTAAAAGACGAAATAGTATAGTAGTTTTGGAAATCTTGATACATACATCATTTCAACATTACAACATGAAATTAAGAACAATATATATGTTTTATTAGGAAAATCCAAACTCAATTTTAATCCCTCCCATTCCTGCATAATACACCTCTTCACATCCTTTGGATAAATAAAACATACGAAATGGGGTGAGGTCAGATTCTCAGTAAAGGTAAAGAATACAAAAAAATATATCATAAACATAAAAATTATGCCTGGTGAATAACTAAAAACACATGCCATTAAAAATAAACATGTATATACTATGGTAGGAATAAGAGATGAATAAATAATACCCTAATAAAACATAATCATGGGTATTATACTAGTCTAATAACAACATAAATATTAAATTAATATATCTATAATTAGGGAATGCATAATATGGTTCATTGTAACCATACATCCAAGGCCTCATGCTAAGACCATAAATAGTCACACTGTCAAGACCTCGTGTTAAGACACTTGGTTGTCTTTTGTGACCTACTGATACTCCAAGAGGTAATAGAATTCCCCACATGACAACTTCTAAGTCTAATGCATTCCACATATAAATAGGGATCGACATAAAAAATATACACATTCATATTGAAACTAACATATGAAATGTTAATAACTTTCCCCAATCATTAAACATAACCAGAAACCATATAGAGTAATATGGTGAATTGTTTCAAGATAGAACATCCACAATAAAACTATTTATAAAACATAAAATAAAACATGGTGGATGATATCATAGGATATAAACCAAAATGAAGTACAATATTCAACAAAGGATGTTGAAATATATGAATATACTTTTAAAAGAAATAATTGAAAATTCCTTGATGAAATAATCCTTAAACATTCTAATGTGTCCCATACCACCTTGAAACATTCAAATAATAATCCATTAGAATATAATGAGAAGAAAGAGACTCTTTATATGACATAACAGAGAAAATAAATAAACCACATGAATGAAATATGGGGTGAACAAGCCATATAACTCATAAAAGTTAATGTGAGATTAGAAAAGTACTTTTTCATTAGAAAAAATAGAGTTATTTTGTAAAATTATTTGAAATTATCATGAAGTCAGATTGTAAACATGTAAATACAAGAATATACAAGATGAGGTCATTAAAATTATATTTAAGGCTTTAATAATGTATTAATGGTGTGGAATCATTTAAATTTTTTTTTAAAAATGCTTTAGAAATAATACATTTTGGTGCAGTTTAAGGGGAATATTAATGGATTTTGAAGCGAAAAGACATGCTTTCATTCATAGAACCAGAAATGAACCGAAATAGATTTTTCATGTTAAATGTTTTGAT
Organism: Viscum album; assembly: GCA_963277665.1. Classification (NCBI taxonomy): domain Eukaryota; kingdom Viridiplantae; phylum Streptophyta; class Magnoliopsida; order Santalales; family Viscaceae; genus Viscum; species Viscum album. The sequence continues at coordinate 879,074,086 of OY728136.1, forward strand.
TTAGAAATATAAATATGTCTTAAATAGGTTATAGAGTGAACATCATAATATGTAAGAATTCAAGATGTTCCTTGATCTGAGCTTTCACTTCGGAAGAATATTTTGGAAGTTGCTTCTAAAATATTAAAACTCCCCATAACATAAAGAAAATTATTATTGATACACATATATAGAAAATTTAATCATAATTTATTAATATAACATAGGAATAAAGAGTAATTTCACTAATCTGATTATATAATAAGAGCTACCTAAATTAAAATAGAGGTTCAGATAGAAAATACATAAAACATTGTAATAAATTGAATCGTATGCCCCAAAATTAATAATCCTAAAATGATACATTTAAAATCAGAAAAATAAATATATTTGTGATATGAAATATCAATGGGTAGTATATGTACACCATAAAAAAGTAGTAATAGTAGTGAATACTGAATATCTCACAAAAAGGGAAGTGAGATGGAGAAATTGTTACCTTAAGTCCGAAGTTGTTCTCCAATTGATATTAATGACCTGAAAAATAAAATTTAACTTCATTAATGAAAAATTAATGAACATACTCTTCATTTAATGTATTTATTATAACCTTAATAATATCAGTAATAGTCTTTTTGATGGGTTAAGAGGTTCAATTTCATTGTTTGTGTCTTTTTGTTTCATGATCAATATACTTATATAGTTGAATGAAGATTCATGTAATATAATGATGGTTTCTATGAATTGATGTTATGAAGTTTTAGTGAATATGTAGAAGTTTACATGTATTTAAATTTCATTTTTTCACTTGGGTTGATGATTAATCGTTATATAAACTATTTAAGAATAACAGTTTGTGATAATTACCGGGTTTTAATGCAACAAACACATTTTTTCTATATAAATCAAAACCATGTATAGAAAAATATTACAAAACAATATATGAGACATAATAAATCTATTATATTATTAGTCAGCTATAATAATGGTTTAATGAACAGAATTGAATACTGTACTAGAAATTGAAAACCCAATGTACTTAAATGTGCTAAATTAGAACATCTCATATATTGTTTTTTAAAACTAGAATAAAAGAAGGTTCAAGGAGATATGATAATAAATTATTTTGTCATTATGAATAAATTACAATAATTGTAAGGTAATGTAGTTTTAAAAACATTTGGATGATGATAGGTCAGGATAGACAAGAAAAAAAAGGAACTTGAAAATAAATTAAAATAATTGAAATAAGGAATTTACCTCTTTAATTAATCATTATTGAGAGCTCATTTAGGAGATATGATTTAATATTTTTATGAGACCAAGGGAAACATTACATGGGAGAGATTATTTTGAGTATATTTGGGAAGAATTTAAAAAATTCACAAGGATTAAGAGGAGTGAATAGAGGAGTTAAGCAGTGGTGGTTTTCATAGAGGATGATTAGAAGGGTTTCTCATTATTTTAATCATTAGACTAATATTTGTTCCCAATAATTTGAAAATTATTGAGTCATGTGATCAAAAATAGGAATAAGTGCATTTTTGTTTGAACGAAGTATGCCTACATCAGCCTTAGATAATCAATTACTCAATAAACCATGTATTTAGAATTTATCGTAAATTATCATGTTTTACTATTCATGAAAAAATCATGTATTTTAGATAAATCTGAAAAATTCACCCAAACCAATTATTTTACATGTAGAATCCAAAAATGGACTCCATTTTATTAAAATAATTTATAAATAATGTGAAATTTAATTTTTAAATAAATTCATACATTATATGAAAAATACAGATTTTATATTCAAAGATTCATTTATAATAATTTCAAAAAATAACAATAGTCTCATAAAATTATCCTAAAATCATAGCATAATAAAATATTAATTTGAAAACCCATTTTATGAGAACGGATTAAGTTATTAATTTCAATTTGTAATTAAATAATCATCACTAAACAAATAATAATACTTAATTAATAATTTATATAATATTCTACTTCATTTATAAGGCACCTAAATTATATTTATACTTTCATGGGAGAGGTTAATATTTATAAGTGTCATATTGGAATTCAAAATCGTAGGTTAATATTCACCGTAAATTATGTTTGATATATCAAACTCCTAAAATCACCCTGAACACAACCTTGTATGTCATATTTTCAAAATTCAAATCACTTATGTGGAAAAATTCACTTTATTGTCTCAGTTATAAAAAATTTGTGTTTTTTGAGACTCGATGTTTCATGTATTCTATATAATATTTATTTTTATATCCTTCGGGTGTTAGAATATTCCATTTTACACCACTCTTGGTCATGAATATTGTAATTTCACTCGTAAGGGTAGGTTAATATTCACCGTAAATTATGTTTGATATATCAAACTCCTAAAATCACCCTGAACACAACCTTGTATGTCATAATTTCAAAATTCAAATCACTTAAGTGTAAAATTTCAATTTATTATCTCAGTTATGAAAAAGTGGTGTTTTTTTAGACTCGTTGTTTCATGAATTCAATATAATATTTATTTTTATATCCTTGGGGTGTTAGAATAAACCATTTTACACCACTATAAGTCATGAATATTTGTAATTTTACTCGTTCAACCTCTAATGTGGTGACACAAACTCCACAAAATGATCTTGATGCATCAAAACATCCCCATTTACAATACCGAATAGATCAAAAAACAAGGTTTACTACTCCACTAGACCGTGTATGATAAAAATAAGCATGGTATTCAAACACATATTCAAATTATGGAATCCATTCTCACATTTTCTTGAACATTTGAACATGCCAACGTTATTGGTCATGCTAGAATTATTTGTTTATAATTAAGAGAATAACATGAGAACCACCGATTATTTCTCACCAAAGCCAATTTGATTTTGATTTCAAAAAACTTATTTGGCTACTCACGAGATACAAATTATATAATTTCTATTGGTCTACTCATGAACCTTCCATGGAGATGTTGTCACCTGAGATGTATACCTTATCAAACCAAAAGATACACATGGATCACTTGTCGTATAGACTATACTATCTCCATGTACTTAAGATGATGTTAAGATAGTTGGAATGATATTGTTTTGACTAGGATTACACAAAGATGTCATCCAAAATTCTAATTGCAAATTGATTAAGGTGTTGGTGGAAGATTTGGTTCATCATTTCCATAAAAATTAATGGCATGTTTCTCAACCTTAATACAATCACAGTAATCTCATAAAACCCATACCTTATCCTCAAGGAAGACTATGACATGTTATGAGGTCCCAATATAATGAAACACTATTATATAAATAAAATTTCCCTTCCTATTATTATGTCATATTATATTAATCATATATATAACTGAATGAAAGCATAATAAATGGAGTATTAATTAAATAAAAAGTATTTATAGATAATAAGAAACCTAAACCAATTGAATACTAATGTTACCACTAGAAAACTAATATGAACCTTACGAATTGTAATCTAACCAATATAATAGTAACATCACATATAATATTATAAATTTATTTTCTCATCTTATTAATTAAAATATGATAGAATTTTATAATAGTATAAGTAAATAAATATTTTCAGAATGACACATTATGTGGTTGTATATTTATGAAACATAAATGTTTAATTACTATTTTAAAAAATATATAATATTTTAAATAAAAATAAATAGGCATAAATTCAGTTCATATATTAATATTTTTCTTTCTATTGGTTATATGATAATTTTAGGGATCCAAAAAAATGTCCATGATTCGTAAAATCTATTATAATTTTAAATTTGCTATTTTGTCAAATAGGTGGAAATAGTAATTAATAATTAATTTTCTCATTTTTAGAAAATTAAATTTATAAAATGGATTCTATTATTTAAATTTACACATTTTAAAATCTTAATGGGGCATTTTTTGTATTTTTCTAAAAAAGTGGAATTTTTTGAGAATAGTGAAATATATTAATTTATAGTATAAGATAAATACATGAATTATTGAGTCATATTTGATGTATAGATAATGTAAGAACTAGTTTACCAAACTGACATGCACAGATTACTTTACGTAGTCAAAAAATTCTAAATTATTGATAGTCATGAGAGAAAATAATATAAAAATGAATAAAACAATCAAAAAAACATCTCTCCTCCACTATAAATACCACCCATCATCACCTCTTTTCCTCCCAACTGATAATCATTGAATCATTTCCTAATTATTCCCAAACCACATTCAAAGTATCTAATTCATGTACCAAATCCTTTTGTTAGAAAAAATACCAATCCCAGGTTCGTCATAGAGATTCTCAAGGAAAAGAATTCAATATTTAAAAACCTATTTATTTTTCTTTTAATTTCAGTTCAAATTATTTTCTTTTATATTCCTCTCATAATGTCCCCTTATCCTAAAGGAATGAAAACTGTAGTATCATTTATATACTGTAATGTTATTGTATTAATGGATTTCCTGTGACCAAGTATTAACATACATGGATATTAAATAATTTTAGATGAATATTCAGTATATTAAAACCATACATTCCCGATGATGATAAAAGATTAGTTTTATTAAAAAAATTGAAAAATGTTCTCTATCATAGTACAAGATAAACAACATCACCCATAAATATATCCACCTATATTTCTTCTACCTAAAACCTTATTTCATTACCTATGGAAAGGAAACATAAGAAATGGGTGATCTCAGATGCTTAGTAAAGGTAAATAAAGGAGATATGTATGTATATCATAAACATAATGGTATAAGAATGCGATCAAGATCACTAGAAGATCATAACATCTATATCAAAGATCATAAACATGAGTAATGTGGTAAATTTTGGTTGTTGATAAGACATGTATAACAATTAAATAAAATCATTATCAATGAAATCATAACATAGAAATAAGACATAGGATTTGTGGAATACGTATATGAATACAACATTTTATAACAAGGATACCTATCAAGAAGTTTATAACATGTTCGACTTGTACTACAACCCGTGTACCTACTTCTGGATTGGGCTAAAAATCTCTGCACCAACTTACTTTTAGGCTTGGGATACAACTAATGTACCTTCTACCATTCGATCTTGGGAAACAATTAATGTACCCTCATACGTTTAGGCCTAGCCTATAACCCATGTACCCTCTTGATTTTGGCTTGGTCTATAAACCATGTACCCTCATTCTTTTAGGATTAGTCTAAAAACCATGTACCCTCTTTCTTTTAGGATTAGTCTAAAACCCATGTAACTTCTTATTTTCTATCTTGGGTTATAAACACTGTACTCTCTTTATTATAGGCTTAGTCTAAAACCCATGTATAGTTTTGTTTTCAATATTGGGATACAATCCGTCTAACCACATTCATTTAGGTTTGAGAAACAATCCTTGTACCCATTGAGATAATATACAACATATCATTACCCAATGTATTGTTGGGAGATATTGGTCCCTCCCATCTCATAATGAAATCCTACATTTATTTTCTACAAAATCACAAACAATCATATCATATACCAAGAAATGAAATGGGTATAATAAACATGTAACTATATCATAACATATGGAAAATATACAGGTTTCATAATCATTTCATCAAAATAATAACCCATTAAATATAATGATATTTTATAAACATATAACCCTTGAAAGAGATATTGATTTCATGAACATATAACACATGCATGAGAAACAAATTTCATAAACATATAACTCAGGAAAGAGAAATGGATTTCATAAACATATATACCAGGAAAGAGAAATATGTTTTATAAATACCATGAAAATAATAATAAACCATTTATATAAAGAACATCAATGGAACCATTAGATCACATCCTATAATGGAATGAGTAAAACCAACGTATTTCATCTTAGATTGAAATTAATTTTGAAATATCAGGCAAAAAAACTTCTTGAGGAAAATATCACTTCTTCTATGAAAAGGTATTTTTAAAATGTAAAACATTTTGAAAATCATTTTCATATAATATGACATGAAAAATTATAATGAAATTTTGAAATAATTTTGAATAAAATTTTCCTTCAGAACATATAAAAAAAGAATCAAATCATTTTAAAAAAAATATTTCATCAAATTTTCTAAAACATATAAAGAAAACATGAAAAAGTTTTCAAAACCATTTAATTAAAAATAATTTTAAAAAGATTAAATAATACATGAAAATAATTTGAAATCCATTTATTATAAAATACATTTAAAACATATAATGAAATCATGAAAACGTATTGAAAAACGTTTCATTGAAAATAACTTTAAAATTTTCATTAAAATTATCCTTTAAACGTGAAAAAAGGCTCCAAAGGATTGAGGGTGGAAAAATCCTTACATGTCATACGAGTTAAAAAGAAGATTCCATATGCATGGTAAAAATATTAGAAAAAATAATTATTCATAAAGAGATAAGAATATTTATTACGAAAAATTGGAAAATGAAAAAAAGGGCTAAACCTATATTTTAATGATAATATGTGAATAGTAAAATGTTCCTGGAAGACATTATTTGGAAATAATTACTTTAAAGGAACAAAAATATCTGACCAAAGAAAGGGAAATGTAGGGCTTTCTTGAAAACCAATTCTTAACTATCTTATGTATCAAAGACCGAAAGAAAAGGTAACGATAAATGAATAAATCAGTAATAAATATATTAAAATATGTTTGGAATGGAAGAAATATTGATTGGAATCTTGTAACCATTCAATGGGATACTTTCTGTATACCCTTAGAAAATGGAGGTCTTGGAATCAAAAAACCTTAAGATCGTTAATGATGCTTTTCAAGCTAGGATCATATGAAGGATTCTCCGTAACAACTCTGATTTCATCACTTTTTATAAAACAAGATTCCTTTATATGTTTGAGGAAGGAAATTTGAATTGTTTTTCATCTTTCATCTGGACATACATTAGACAATCATTCACTAAAATTATGAATAATTCAAAATATATGGTTATTTTTTACTCCTCCATGAATTTTTTGTTGTACAACTGTACATGTGCTTCTTAAATATTATTGTTGCCTCCCAATTCTATTCTATAGAACACTAAATGTACAATTAGGGATTTTTTTATTTATTATAACAATAACCTTCCTAATAAAATCACTCATGTAATTGAAAATTATCCCTTCTCTAATTACGAAGACTTCCTTGTTTTTGAACCTACTCATTATGACACCCATGATTCCAGAAGTTTTTACAAGTACAATTTTTTTAAAATTTGTCTCTATCTTTTTGTCGGATGAAATCCATTGAAAAACCATGGATCAAACCTTCAAGACATACTCTTGTGTGGATTATTTCTTAAAAAAGTGTACCCACTGATGTTTGTTTTAAGCTTTTTGGGATACAACCTTTCTTTATGTGTCATATTTGTAACCAATATAGATAATATTCCAATCATTTCTTTTTGCATTGTTCTACAGCTTTAGATCTTTATAACCATATTTTTATCATTTTTGTCTTGCAGAGGGTTACTCCATGACTCGATAATCTCTCAATTAAAGCACCATATGGATTTTGAATCCCCTCATCAAATTAAAAAAAAATTCTTTATTGTGGTTGCTGAGCTCCTCCACGTGATATAGTATGATGGAAATTATATTCTCCATAATAATTGCTCATTCAATCTCAATGTAGATCCGATGTGGATTGTCATTGCCATTTGAGATGATTCCTCGATTCAAAAGGCTAATTGTGACAAAACTATTAGAGACATTGAGATCCTTTGTCGACGTTGCATTGATGGTATCTACAAACATCCTATACATACTTTTGAGTTGTTTTGGAATGCCCCACTTTTAGGATAGATCAAAGTGAATGTCGATGGAGCCTCTAAAGGAAACTTGGGAACTGAAGGTTGTGGTGCCATTTGTAGTTTCTATCTTGTTCGGTGTCACATATTCTTTTTTAATCTGTGGTTTCACCTTGTATCTGGAAGCAGAAATGATGGTTTTTATCCATGCCGTAGACATTGCCAAACAAAAGGGTTGGATAAATATTTGGATTAAATGTGATTCGACTACTATTTTCCAGGCTATTTGAAATGGTGTGGTGCACCTAGCCTGGCCGCCTACTACTTGTTGGATGAACTATCTTTCTTTTCTTCTAGATACTAACTTCATTTTCACTCATGAAATTCTTGGATCATACATTATTGTAGATGGTCTTAAGAATAATGGGTTCAACCACGACACAACTTGGCGGGATTCCATATACGATGATTTACTCCCAATTTATTATAAATATTGTAATAATATTCCGTCCTTCATACTCATATAACCCCTTTCCTTCCATTTAATAAATTGTTCCTTGGTTATTTACTGAGGCACCACCTTCTTCAGAAATAAAAATAAACAATTTTGAAAATCATTGCAATTTTTTCAATAGACTCTTATAACATGGTAACTTGAGATCATACACTAAATGTAAGAAAAATAAATTAAATAAAGATAAAAATATCATGAAAACAATTAAATTCATGATATAACATATAAAATTTAATTATATAAACCTTGATAGAGAATTTAGGTGAATAATAAAACATGAGTATCAAAGAAGGAAAATTGAGACAAAACTATCTCACCGACTTGTTAAAACATTGAAACATAAACCCCATGATATAATGATATTAAAATGGATTTTTGAAAACCCAAAAATATAATTATATGATACATATAATACAATCATGTTTAGTACATACACCACAAAAAATTAAAGTGTGTAGAACATAGCATGTATCAGACAGAAATAAGCAGTGAGATGAAATCCCCTTACCATATATCTTAACTCTTGTCATACTCACCCAAACTATCTGTATAATAAATATAATTTTATTTGTTATCATTTAATGTACCATATTATTAAATATAATCCAATATATTTTTCCATTATGACTTTATATTATCCTCTTTTTAACCATCCTATTTAAAGGTTTCACATTGGGTAATATTTTCATTATTTTTTTCATGTGCCTAAATTTATTATATCTTTGGTACTTATTATTATATAATTATTTCTAGAATTTAAAACATGATATAAATATTAATTATATATATTATATTTTTATTAAAATAATATTTATAATATAAAATTATGAAACAAAATACACCGTTCATGGATACGGTAGGCTATATGTATAGATAAACACTATTCTCGTTTAATTGTCTTGTTGAAATAAAAAAAGTAAAAGACATATATTTACGTATAAATCATTATTAAAATAGATTTATTATAACATATATATCATATATATTCTCCAAAACCATACTTAATACAATCCATATAGTTTCTAAACTTATCATAACTCCTTGAGCAGGTGGTAGTCCACACTTCCTCAGATGAAATTGTCGTATTAACAAAAAAAGGAAATTAAAAAGATATGTGTTGTAAAAATTAATATATAATAATAATGAGATAATATAATATATGTAATATATAAAAATATTTTCCATCATAATTTCCAACCTAATAGGTGGTAAGGAAATATTTAACAATCAACATTTTGTGAGGTGGTAGTTCAAAGTACACATAAATAGTATGTTTGTGACCCATTATATGAATGTGTGTGTAAGTGTATGGAGAAACCATATCATATTAAATTAATAGTATATTGGGGATAGTGTTTTTTATAAAATAATCTAATAAATAAAGTGGATGGGGTGCAGAAGGAAAATAACAGAAAGAATCTCGATGGAAGGCCTTACCTCTTAATTAGATAACTCTTCATGAGTTGTGCTAGAATGATTCCTTGGAAGAAATTATTCTCAATGGGGAGATTAATGAAGTATGGTAGGGATTTATGGAATTATTTTTTCATAGATCATGGAAAAAAATATATAGTTTTATATGTTTTTACAGTACAGAGAGGTGGTTTCCTTTTATTGGGAAGGAAAAGGAGTAACATGATTTTATTTAAAAAAGGTAGGTTTTCACATGTTATTAATTAGGAAAGGGCATACCAGACCATACCATGTCAATAATTTAAGGTATAAAGCCAATATATATCAAAATATAGGTTTTTGACAATTGTATCGGTCATTTGAGACCCTAAGATTGAGGTTTTGTCCCTAATTATGATCAACTTGACCTTAATCATTGTGATTAATTTTTATCACTTTCACTATTCTTTTTTTATTAGAAATTATATTGAAATTATTAGACACTAAATATTTTATATAAAAAAATGATTTATTTCAATTTTTTAATTTCCATTCATAAATGTTGGAAAATTAATATTAATGATATTCCCGTTGATGGTACAGAATTATGAGTCTTTATAGTAGAATGAAGATCAAAATTTTATTATGTTTTAATATTTAATTTCAAAGTGAAATTTTTTCCAATTACCTACATTATATTAATATCTATATAATTGATATAATGTAACCTTAAATTACATTTAAAAGGTAATTTAACAAAAACAATTATTTAAATGAAAATGATGTTTTTAACCAAAAAGTTATATTTTTTATTATTCATTAAAAAATGATGTTTATGAGATTAATCAAGAAAATTCACCAAATGATAAATCTAGAATTAAATATTAAAAAATGAACTTTATTCTATCATATTAAATTTATATATGTGTTTAGAATTTATTTTATTATTAAAAGTGGTTCATTTGTTAATATTTTATGTGTAAACATAAAAGGACGTTACCAAAAATCATATCATTAATTATCAAAACGTCTAATTTATAGAAAAAATTTATAAAAAATAACTTAAAATTAGTTATTATTAGACATATAATTATGTTTAACTGAATGTTTATAATTATATCCTCCAAAAAATTATAAAAAAATGATGTGTTTCTGAATCTTAGTGTTGTGTGTAACGTACCCCTAGTCGGTGTTGCAGGTAGCGCAAACCAAGTCGGTATTTCTTGTATCTCAAAACAAGTCGAGGCCATGTGAAGGGAATATATTAATTAGTGTTTTAATGTATATATATAATGAAATATTTGAAATTTCATGTGAAAATAAAAATATCAATAAGTTAAATTAATTTGAAAAAAATATTTGAAAAAATCCAGGGGTGTTACATTATACCCCCATTAAAATTAATTTCACACTAGAAAGTTTCATGGGTTATCAATCATTTAAAACATTATTATTTCATTCATAGAAACCCATATCATAAAAATGAATAATAAATCATCGATTTAAAAAAGAAATGTTATAACCCTATTGTTTACCTAATGTAACATATAATTTGGTTTCCACAAAGGAGAATATATAATGGGAGTGAAAAGATGGACATGGATGAAAAATATGAAAATCATGTTTTGAAAGTGATTGATTGAGAACATTGATCAGTAGAAGTGGTTGATCAGAAAATAATAAATCCTCGATGAAATAGGGACCATCTGATTAAACATTAATAATAGTTCTAGGACAAATATTTTTCAATATTTTTTTCCTGGATTTAAGGAATTATTTTACGGTCTAGTAACATAAAGAGACATTATTACTTGACATTATTCATTTTCCTATGTACAATATCACTCTTTGGTTTTTCTATGATCAATTACCACATCACCTTTTATTCTAGAGAATGATGTGAATTTTTACTTCCTGAAGAACCTATATATCATGATATCCAATAATATAATGATAAGTAATTCCATGTTCCTTCACATAACATCTCAGTGAAATGGTTATCACCTGTTATCCAATATTGATAAATTCTCATATGGAGAGATATCACATTAATCTCAAAAATTTAATTCGATGTCTAACTTAATCATTGTTTAAACGGTTCACCTTATAATCATTCCTAAAGCTAAAATAAAAAAAATTAAGAAGAGGTTTACCAAATCAGAAAAAAACTAATCTCCCATAAAACACAATGTAACTATTGGTTGTGACATTCCAATCATGTGAATTTCATCATCTTATATTCTCTTAAAACATGGTAATAAGCTAAATTTCTAGAAAACCTATTTTAATACATGCATTGTTATTTATTACAAATATTAATGGATATATTCCTTAAATCGAAGTTGTTATTGACATCATCCATGATTTAGAGGACCAATTTTTAAACCAATAAATAATCAGATCCACAGTAATTAGTAACATTCAATTCACTTATTTATATCTAACATATCTCTAATCATAAATTCAATATCTTAACATTAGAAACACATTAAAGGGTATCCTTCCATTAATCTTGTCTTTCCTATGAATATCACCTTGTCATTAAATCACTTTTCATATCCATTATAACTATTCAATATATTGATGATAATATTTAGAGAAAAACATAATCAAAATAACCCTTAAATATATCACCATTCATAGTTATTGGATCCAAATACATAAATACATCAATCCTTCCACTTTAATGGTTTTCATGGAATGGGATCTTACATGGTTTAGAAGTAAATTATTACATCTGGGCATTTAGTTGGGTAATTTCCATGTTCTCCATAGATGATACATTGAACTCTATGAACTATTTTCACACTATGACCCTTTTTCCTGCCGAGATTACATCTTACCATCCATTTGAGGCATTCCTCAAGGGTATTTTTTCATATCCTTGATATGTAGGGATCTTGATCTTCTTTCTTCTATGATCCATATAATGTAAAAATTTATAAAAGTCCAACTACATCTTATGAGATATTTTAGGAATATAAAAAATGTTCACATTGTTATGCATATATCCCAATAGATGATACATAATAATCATAATATCTATCTCTCTATTCAATATCCATTTTCATTACTCATAATCACCAAATTTTCCATTTGACTCAATGTTAACATAGTTCATTCAGGTTTCCTGTATTTACTAAAACTAGAAATCATGGGGTGATAAACACATATAACATAATTGAACACATAATTGGGGAAAATTACTTAGAGTATGTCTAAATCATGACACCTACATTTTAATTGATGTCACTTTAGGTTTATCCTAGATTATTCATAGTCTTTATGAATTCAAATCCTTTATAATGGTTCATGTTGAGTTTGTAAATTTCCAAATTATATCCCATAGGAGTGTCAAACCATGTGTGCAACAATGATCATTGTCATGTACAAGATTACACCGAGTCAGGCCCAAAACCTATTTTTAGAATTTTTTCCCAAGATACATCTATGCCTGATGTACATCTACTTATATTATCCACACATGGATATATTGGTAGGAAACCACTCACTCTTTACATTAATAAATTCCAGTACATTTCGAAAAGGTTGTTTCATCCTTATATTAATCATTGGAGACATCACTATAAATGTCCATAGAAATATACCAAGGGATCTCACTATGGTTTTTTCATCCTATTTTCCAAAAGATGGCTAAAAATTTCCATTTCTACAAACTACAATGACCCATGAATAATATAAAAGGTTATTAAATCAATTTAGATGGATATTTAGTACATTAAAAGAATTCATTCCTAAGGACCGAAATAGATTATATTATGTTGAAACATTGAAAAATAATCTTCTATCATAGTGAAATATATTCATAATCTCACTTAAATATATACAACATTAGTACTTCGACCTAAAACATGTCTTCATAACCTAGGGAAATGAATCATAAGAAAGGGGTGAGCTATGATTCATAGTAAGAGTCATGAAGAAAGGAAATTCATATCCATATCCTAAACAGAAGTGTATAATAAGAAGTTCAAGATCATTAGAATACATACCCTGCATATCAATGATCATAAACCTAAGTTATAAGATAAATTGTGGATGTTCATTCGACATTTATCACCCATAAATAAACATCATGATCCATGAAATCATAACTGAGGAGTAAGACATAGTATTTTTGGTATACTTATCAGAATAAAAAAATTATATTAATGATACCAACCAAGACCATTATAACATGTATAGACTGGTATATGTCCCTTATAGAAGCTTCTGGATTGGGAAAACAACAAATGTATCATTTTACTTTATGAATTAGGATATAACCCATGTAACTTCATGTTTTCATTCTTGGGCTACAACCCATGTACCCGCTTACATTTAGTCTTGGTATAAAACCCATGTAATGTCATGTTTTCTGGAATATTCTTCAACCCATGAAGCATATTTATTTTAGGATTAGGCTACAACCCACATACCTTATTGTTTTTTGGGATTGGGATAGAACCAATGTACCCTCTTTCTTTTAGGCATCGGCTACAACCCATGTACTTCTTGATTTCTAGGTTGGGATACAACTCATGTCAGCTAATTATTCTATGCTTGGTTTACAACCCATGTTCCATATTATCTCTTATAAAACATATCATTATCCATTTCATTATTTGGAGATATTTTTTCCACACATATCTAATTGAAATCATTCATACATGTGGAAAAAATCAAAAAACAAATTATAGAATATAACATGATATGAAATGGGAATCATAAAAATAGAATTATATCATCACATGTGGAAAATATAACTATTTTATAGTCATTTCATACACATATAACCCATAAAAGATAGATTAATTTCATTAACATATAACCTATGAAAGTGTAACAGATTTCATAAACATGTAACATGTTAAAGATAAAAAGGTTTCAAAAATATCCTGACATTAAGCATAACCCATTCATGAAATTTATATATATGGATTTATTATATCATTTCCCAGAAGGATATGAGTAAGATCACCAGATTTCATCATATATAGAAAATAATTTTGAAATATCATTCAAAAATGTTTCACGAAGAAAGTATAATTTATTCTTTGACAAATGGTTTTTAATACATAAAAATATAAGAAATTCATTTTCGAATAAAATACCATGAAAGCTTATAAAGAAAACCTGAAATAATTTTGAAAACCCATTTCCTTGAAAAATTATAAAATAAGATTCAAAACATTTTAAAAATATTTTACTTTGAAAACACATTTTAACATGATAAAGAAAAAGTAAGAATGATTTGAAAACCAGTTATTTAAAATTAATTTTATAACATATAAATTAACATGAAAATATTTTTTAAACCATTTACTTGGAAATACAATGGATAATGATAAAGAAATATTTAAAATCTTTTGAAAACCATTTATTTGAAAATATATGTTTTAAAAATTTCTTTAAAAATAATCATTAATCATGGAATGAAGGATTCAATTCATTGATGAAAGATAAATCATTATGTGTTTTATGAGGTAAAAAAAATATTAATATCTATGGTTAAAAGGTTAGAAAACTTCCTTCTTTATAAAGTGACAAGAATATTCGTGTGAAAACAATGGAAAATGAAAAAATGGGTGAAATTTTATATTAATGGTCGAATGAGAAGAATGTAATATTATTGGAAACCCTTTTTTTGGAAAACATGACTTTAAAATAATACATATTTCCGACAAAAGTGAAGGTAATGTTGGGATTCCATAAAAGCACATTCATAACAATCTTATATACCAAAGAGTGGAGGAAATGGTACCAGTATATGAATAAAACATTAATAACATTAGGGTTTGAATCTACTTGAATTTTTTTGAGATATGGATCATAATATTTTATCAAAGGAATCCTGAACAGAAATAGTCCTCAAAAGAAATGATATTTTCTCAATAAACTCTTAAAACGTTGTAACATGGGATCATACGCTATTTGTAAGAAAAGGAAATTGCATGAAGCCTAAAATTTCATAAAAATAACGAAATTAATTATATAACATGTAAAATTGAATTATATACACCTTGTAATGAAATTTAAGTGCATAAAAAATATGAGTTTCAAAGAAGGAAAATTTAGACAAAACCTTTTTACCAATTTGGTAAATTTTGAGACATAAACCCCATGAAAGAAAGATCATAAAATGAATATGTGAGCATCAATAATTTGATCATATTATACATATATTAAAATCATGATCAGTATATAAACCATAAAAATGGAATTAGTTGTGAACATAGTATGTAACTCATGGAATGAGAAAGTGTGATGAAATGATCTTACCTTATGTCTTGACTAATGTCATACTTGTTCAAACTACTTGTATAAAAAAAAAATTTATTATACATATTTTAAATTGCCATGTTATTATATATAATATTATATTTTGTTTTATTTTGACATTATATTAACCACTTGTTTGTTATCCTATGTTAAGGTTTCACATTTGGGTTATATTCTCTTTATTCAACAATTGTCTATTATTTTTATATATATTTTCATATAATACTTATATATTGATTTCCAAAATGTAAAAAAGATATAAATATAATTTATATATTATAGATTTTTATTATAATAATCTATATAATATATATGTATGAAATAGAATACACAGTTCATGGAGATGGTAGGTTGTACATATATGTGAAGGCTATTCCTGTTTAATTGTCATACTGAAAGAGAAGACGTAAAAGAAAAATATGTATATATATATTTTTTAAATTATATTTATGATATCATATATATAATATATATTCACTATAACCATACATAATACAATCCATTTTGTGTATGAATGAATTATATCACTTTGAGGGGGTGGAAATCCACACTTCCTCAAATGAAATTTGCATATTAGAAAAAAATAAAAAGTAAAAAAGATATGTGGTGTAAATACAAATAAATATTTTTAAAGATATAATATATTAAATTATATATATACACATAGAGTCCATAATAATTTTCACCATGTGAGGTGTTAAAGAAAAATTGAACAATCCTCGTTTTGTGAGACGGTAGTTCGCCCAATGTAGAAAAATTATGCTCGTTACCTGTTAGATAGATGTTTGTGAAAGTGTACGTAGAATCAATAGAATAAAAAACATAATATATCAAGTATATTGGTGTTTTGTAATATAATTGAACAAATATAGTGGATGGTTGTTGAAGTAAAATTATGAAATGGTGCATGAGATAGGTGTTACCTATTAATCATGTAACTGCTTTTGGTTTTTGCCAAATGGATTCCTCAGAAGATAGTCTTTACAAAGAGAGTCTTAAATGAGGAAGATAGGGATGGTATGAACTATATTGGTGTAGATCATTTTTGAACCTATGTTGTTTTATAGTTATGTAGTGGAAGGATATGTGGTGGAATTTTAATGGGAAGGAAAAGGACTCACTTGGAATTTTTGAAAACAAGTTAGGTGCACACAAGTTCCTGCCTTACAAAAGGAATACCAAACCAAATTAAATATATAATGGAAGGATTAAAGATTAAATATGGACCCAAAATGGGTATTCTATGAGTGGATAGGTCATTTGGAATCTATGATTATGTTTTATTCCATAATTAAGGTTAGTTTTACCTTATTCAATGTGGTTAATTTTAATCACTTGTAATATTAATTTTGGTCAAAAATTAAGTTGATCATATTGAATTCTAAATATTATAATGGTTATAATGGGGATGTCAGTTTTTTTAAATTCAATTGACAAATGTGGAAAAATTAATATTAATGAAAATCAAACTAACATGACGAAATTAAGTGCCTTCAAAGTAGAAAGAAGATAAAAATTTTATTATGTTTTCATAATAAGTTTCAATATGAACTTGATTATAATGAATTAAATTTTATTAATATATTTATAGTTTATATAATGTGACCTTAAAATAAATTTAACATATAATTTAACATTAAAAGTAGAAAGGAATTTTCTATAATTTAACATTATAATTTAACATATAATTTAACATATAATTATTTAAACAGAAAGGAATTTTCAATTATAAAAGCAGTATTTTTAACTATTCATCAAAAAATGATGTTTCTCAGAAAAATATCAAAAACTCATCATAAAATAATTTTTCAATTTAAATTAAAAAATATTGTTTATTTTATCATAATCAATTTTTAAATTTGTATAAAATTAATTTTATTATTTCAAGAAGTTCATTCGAGAAAACATTATTTTAAAACACAAATGGAATTAAACAAAAATAATATTTTTGTTGTCAATGTTTTTTATTTTAATTGAAAAATATTGAAATTATTTGAAATTTAATTATTAGTATTCATATTATTAGGTTTAATGATTTGGTTATAATTATATCATTTTAAAAAATTATAATAAAATGTCGCTTCACCGAAACTCATTGTTGCGCGTAACATACACGTAGTCAGTGTTATATGTAGTGCAAGCCAAGTAGGTTTTTCCTGTAGCAAAATCCAAGTTGGTGTCATTTTAAAGGAATGTTTCGCATAGTGTTCATATATATAAGGAACTATTTACAGTGTCATGTGAAATGAAAAATATAAAAATGATAAATTAATTCTAAAAAATAATTCAAAAAATCTCACGGTGTTATAGGAACAACCATTAATCAATTATTTTCCACTCTCATTTTTCTCTAAAAATGATAACATCATCTGTGATGTGTTTATTATTCACATTCATGGATAAATTTTTTTAAATTTCTATTACGACAGCAAAAAATTTCCATAAAACCAATTATAATTTTTTAAAAGATTATATTATATGTGTTATAGCTTATTTAATTTTTTGGAACCAATATATATACAGATTATTAATAAATAATACAAAACTGGCCTCTATTGATCGAAAACCCCCTAAAATATTCTAAACACTTATCATTATTTTTTTATCGATTCCATCACTATAAATTATATATATATATATAATGACTAAATATTATGTAATTTCATTAATAACGTATAATATTAATTCTGGGAAAATATTCTCATTTTATATGATTTTATATACATGTATACTAGTAGCCCAAACATGAATAGAAAAAAAATGAACACTCCAGGACATTGAAAGTGAATATTTTTACTCATAAAAAAAGTAAAAAATGAATATAAAAAATTATAATAAATAAATTAATGTATAAAATAATCTGAATAAATTAATATATGTGTTTAATTTTATCATATTGGTCATTAATTTCATCTGCAAACTACATCCATACTTAAGGTAAGAGATTCTTTCCAAACAACTATATTTTACTTCAAGTTACAATTTCTCTCTCTTTACCCAAATTAATTTTTTATTTCTTTTTATATACTTCTTCTACATTCTTTTTATGTGTTCCAAACTCAATAATCGGGATTATTTCAACCATCTTGGATGGATGGATGAATACAAGTTTTAAAAAATTTACCTTCTTAATTCATCCTTATAAGAAATCTCAATTAAAGTTAAAATCTTGATTTCTATCTTGTTTTAAAGTTCACTCCATATTCTATTTTAAGAAACCATTAATTTTATAAAATCAATCATTTTATCATAAAAAACTATGTTGGTTCATTTCAAGTATTATATAAATTATTATTCATTTTATAAATTAAATGATCCGTAAACTTTTACTACAACCTCACTGAATTATTTCATTTGTAATGTTTCTTAATCACTATTTTTCTAAGTTTTCAATTCATTTGGACCTCATTTTTCCTGATCCAAGACTATTTTCCCATTTAAATGTCAATTTTTTATTTAAATATATTCTTTCATAGAGAAGATTATGATACATCGATTTTTATTCATATGGACATGGTTATGATACCCATTTCATCACATGGGTAACCCTTATGTTTATGTTTGATTCTTCATGTGGAACACATAGTCATAAACATGTTATTATGGGTTTTCTCATACAGTTATCCTACTAATTATGTAATGATTAGTCTCATGATATGTCATGTCTAATGGTCTTGGGGATTATCCAAGACTCATGATCTTTCATTTGAAATGGTTTTATTGACTAGCCTTGACTAATGCTCCACTATGTTCAATAGTCTTGGTGGTTATCCTTGACTCATGATCCGACAAGATTAATGGTATTGGTGGTAATGCTAGACTCATTATTATTTGATGTTGTATGTTGTTTAAAAATTTCTATGATTCCATGCATACATGATCTCATTCTCTATATATTATTCTTACATATGTTTTTTTATGTACCATGTTATTTTCAATATCTTAATTTTATGCCTTTAAACCATTTTGATATGCTTTATTCATATTCCTATTCCATTAATGGGATTTTAATATCATCCATTTGTTCATGTACTCCATAGGATATCCTATAAATATGTATGGGATCAATGCAAGTAAAGTTCCCATTATCAAGACTAGATAAAAGATGTAGTTTTTTTGGTTCCATGTTTATAGTTTTATGTTCCTCGTTATCCAAATAAACTAGATAGTAAGATCATTGGGTCTTATTTGAAGTCATGTTACTCTTAAAATCATGTAACAAAATTTGTAAAAGTCTAGGTCCATTAAAGTTTGTATTAGATCACGTTCTAGTATGTTTTTGATATTAGGGCCATTAAACATTAGTAGCAACCCTTGGGATAATTGTTCACCATCGATAACCTATAATGAGACATAGGTAATCATAAGTTAGGATATGATTTTAATTTACATTTTTCTCCCTCTATGTTCATATTTTTCTTTTCTTATTATTATTATATAACAATTAAGGACCTCCTAATTGAAATTTCAGTTTCTTAGTTAATGACCGGAAATAAGAAAATCCGTGAGAACAATGGATGTGATTGGAAATGTGCCAATTTCCAAAATGGAATTCCAAATCATATGGGAAAATTTGGTCAAATCTTCATGAATTTAATTTATCAACTTTATTATATTATTAATATTAAATTGAATACTGTGGAATACACTCATTATAATATAGAAGAGCATGTTGTGGTTAAATCCTTTATATGGAAAATGCATCTAATTTTTTGTTCATCTTATGACACACTCGGCATAGAAATTTGGATTAAATAGATTGAGAAGATACCCCTTTTCCACCAACACATTCAAGAAGAGAAATTTGTGGTGGGATTCTATCATTTTTATTATTAAGATGACTAGTGGTGGACATTGATCAAGAACACAATTTCAAGGGATACAATTTATTCCACAGATTAAGAAAAAGTAACGAAAATATTTTTCAATAAATGCTTTCCTGGAACTCTAAATATAAATATGGAAAAAATTATGTGGGTATAGAAGATGGGAGATGAGTCTATCATGGTGTACATGGAAAACATTAGATGGTTTTCAAGGTAGGACTCCTGGATTATCATGAACATCGAAATCAAGGTACATCAAATCATTAGCCAACTAAAGATGATTCTACAAAAACTATTCGCAATTCACGACATTGGTAACTTTTAGGATATTATCTATTGAGCAATTAATGTTAAATTAGAGTTCAGATACTCTCAATGATATCATGGCACTATATATAAAGTGAAGAAAAAGAGACTTTAATAATGGATGATCAGTAGCTAAGTACCACAATGGAATGAAAACCCATCAACCCATGGGTCATAATTGTGGGATGAAGCATCCCAGAATATATATATAATGAACCTATAAATGATTAAAATGTGGTATAAAGGGCCATATAGATAATAACTACTGAGGGGATTAAATAATCCCACCAATTTTTAAGAATATGTGAAGGATTATATCATAAATCATTCTATAGTGATGTGTTTCAACTACCAAGGACATGGATATTATGAGAAATATATTCCTAATCCATGGTTTGTTAGAGTAAATTGACAATAACAACCTCCAAATTAACATGTAATGGATCATGCTATCAGTAATTCTATGGTTTATCCCAACAATTATATGGTTATCGGTGCACTAGTTATTATTTCATGAATAATGACTATACTATTTTACTCTGGTAGAAGGCATTCTATCATATATTTAATGTTTAGTAGAACTATTTAAAAAATCCTCAAAATATGTATTTTGAGTTATATTTGATAATATAAAATGGGGAAACTATGGAATCTATATTATATAAATCATCAAGTTATAATTTTTGTGTAATGAACCTCCTAAAAAATATTTTATTACAGCCTTTGGTGGATTTTAAAGCTATAATAGGAATAAATTAGCTATCTTTATACAAAAATAACATTGAAAGTTGGGAAAATGATAGTACTCATCATATATTCTGATATCCTCCAATTAAATACATCTATTAAGAGGAGGATGAATATCCATTGGATTCATTGTATTGATTTTTTATATTATTTCCTTATGAAAAATAATACATTTCTCAAATTATAAAGACAAAATATAAAATACTGGTTAATGAAATTCCAATTGTGATCGACTAGACTGATGTATTATCAGAAGAGTTTCAAGGTGTTCCTCCAAACTAAAACGTTTAATTACCAGTTGAACTTATTCTAAAATCTTTTCATATACAAACGATACCTTATGGAAGGTCTGCCATTGGGTTAGTAGAACTAAAGAATATGTTACAGAAGTATCTGGACAAGGGTTTTAAGTGACCGAGTGCTTCACCGTGGGGTTAAACCATCCCATTTTCAAGAATAATGATCAATAAAATCACCACTGGATTGATTATCATAGGCTCAATAAAATAGCAACAAATAATAAGTATACACTACCATGGATATTTTACTTTTTGGATAAACCTAACATAGATAATAATAAATGTATAGTGGACCTTATTTCGTGAAATATACAGTTAAAAGAGAGGAAGGAAGACATTACCAAGACCACCTTTTGAGAATGTTATGGATGTTATGAGTTCATACTGATGTCCTTCATTATTACTTAATCTACAACAAAAATCATATACATAATGAATAGATTCTTTGTAAATTACATTGACAATATTGTTGTATTCATTGTTAATGATGATATGATATACTCCAAGAGAAAATAGGAACATGGGGAGAATTTCAATACGATGATAAAGACATTATTATAGGTGAAAATGTATGAATTATATAGTAAACGTGATATATGGATAAAGGAAGTATCATTATTAGGACATGTTATCACCAATAATTTACTAAAAGTGGACCCTTCAAAGACAATGGAAATTGAGGAGTGGCCCAAGCCATTATCTATAGCGAAGATCCTTAGTCTCCTTGATCTAGGTTGGTATTACCAATGATTTTTTAAGAACATCACATGGTAGTAAAACTCAACAACCCAGATGAATTGGATTAAATTAATGTTTTTAGGACTATTGAATACAAATATGTCTTCAAAGAGTTCAAAAAGTGGATTTTCAATACACCAGTGCTCATACCACCAATAGTGGGGAGAACATTATGGTGTACATCGATGCTTCATTGAATGGATTAGGTATTGTACTAATTCATAATGATGATTCGATATTTTACACCTCAAGGGAGATTATAATTTTTTAGATGAACTATATCAAAAATGATCTGGAATTTGCTGTTGTGATATTTGAACTTAAAATTTTTCAAAAATATCTCAATGGGGATAAGTTTGGGATATATACTGATCATAAGATCGTAAAATATATATTCACACAGAAAGAGCATAACATGTTCCAATGGAGATGGTAATGTCTCACCCAAAATTATTACATATAAATCCACTATAATCATATTAATGAAAATAATATGTTGGATTCTCTAACAAGAATATATCCTTCATATTTATTAGTGATGAGAATTGGAAATGATAAAAACTTCTCAGACCTTCAAAATTTGGAGAATGGAATAATTATGTAATGATAATCATCAATACTTCATCAAATAATTTCTCAACCATACATTAGGAAGAAAATAAATGATACTCAATGAAATGATGAAGGACTTCTGAATAAGTTGGAAGCCATCAGGAATGGTAAATACTTATATTTTAAAATGAATGTAGAAGGATTTAATTTATTCTAGTCATGACAATGTGTAACATTTAATCCATAGATAAAGAAAGAGATTCTGAATGAATCACTTTGGTGAACCTTCTTTATTAACATAGGGAGCACAAATATATATCAAGATATTCAAGAGAACTAACAATGGGAAAATTTAATTAAATATGTCTTTGAGTTTACATCAATGTTCCTAGTATGTTAGTAGGTGAAGGAAAAAAATAAATTGCAAAAGGATATGATATATCCATTAGACAGACCATCAAGGAAGTATGAAAACATCACTATGGACTTTTTCCCTAGAGATCCAAAGACACTCAGAGTAATGAATTATATATGGGATACTATAGATCTTCTTACATAGATAACTCACTATATCATAATTTTATTTTTATTCTAACATGAAAAAATTACATTGATATACATTAGGGAAGTATGGTGGAAACTTGGAGTAAAACAATCAATTATATTCAATCGAGTTCCGAGAATCACTTCCTTGTTCTGCAAAAGTCTCGAAAATGGTGTAAAAAATATTTATACTTCCGTACATGTTATCATCCTCAAAATGGTGTTCAATATTAGAAGTCTATTCATGTATAGGATTAATTTTGGATAGCATGATCTATGGGCTTCAATGGAGGATAAGACCATCATCTACCTCTTTTTGAGTTCTCTTACATCAATAGACTACACTAGATAATCAAAATGGATCCACATGAATAACATTATGGGAAAATATGTTGAAAACATTCATGATTGGATGATGTTAGAGGATATTTTCATAGAAGCTATTAGGACCAACAATGG
This sequence comes from Viscum album, assembly GCA_963277665.1. Lineage (NCBI taxonomy): Eukaryota > Viridiplantae > Streptophyta > Magnoliopsida > Santalales > Viscaceae > Viscum > Viscum album. Next base: position 879,098,526 of record OY728136.1, read on the forward strand.
TTAATAAAATTGTACAAATATGAAAAAAAAAATCAGCAGAACATCAAGCTAGCCCAAATTCAATAGATGATCTATGCATAAAATCATCGACATTACCTAGAGTTTAAGGTTGGAGACACGGTATTACTCCACATATCTCCATGTAAGATAATCATGATATTTGGGAAGGAAGGAAACCTATTCCCTAGGAACATAATCCCCTTTGAGAACCTTTATCAAGTTGGAGATGCCACCAATCGAATATAACTTCTTACTACAATGTCTTAAGAATATTATGTCATTCATTTTTCCATATAGAGGAAGTACATACCAGATCCATCACATGTACTGAATATAGAGTAGGTATAGTTTGAAACTTATCTCTCTTATAAGGAGTAGGTAGTGTCGATATTAGACCGTAGAGATAAAGTTATGTGAAATAAGACTACTCTTTAGGTTAATGTATTGTGGAGAAACAGTAATTACGATGAGGAAGCATGGGAACTAGATGAAAAAATTAATAATAAGTAACCTCACATATTTTCCAATTAGTTTGTAATATTTAATATCAATGGAGAAATTCTAAAATGGGGGAAGAATGTAATGACTCATAATTATTTCAATGAATTTTTTTCTTATAATTATTTCATAAAGTATAAATCATATAAAATCAAAGAAAGGAAAAAAGAAAAACATTATAAATTATGAATTAATTAAATAAGATCTATTTATAGGAATTAAGAAACATAATCTAATGGAATGGTAATGTGAACTCTGGAATTTAAATATTACTCTTAGGAATAATACTCCATCCAATAGAATAGTAACCTCTCCTGTAAAAGTAAAAATAATATTTGTGAATCTTATTAATGAAAATATTATATAACTATATCATAGTATTTTTAAATTAATGTTTTATAAATTAAAATTTATTTGTTGGTATTTCCCTTAAAAATAAATATTTTTTAAAAAATTTAAAATTAATATTATGTTTTAAAAATATTATTATCATAAATTGGATTCAATAATTAATATTTATTTTCATATATTTAAAGGATAATTTTGTTGGACCAAAACTAATTTTTTAAAGTGTTATAAAATCAGTTATAATTTTCAAATTGGTATTTTTATAATAAATAATGATTTAAATTAAAAATTAAATTTCTCTTATTTAGTAAATTAGTTTCATAAATATATTACAATTTATAAATATACATTCTATATAATCATTAGCGTGGATTTTTTTATTTTTCAAAAATTTAAAATTTGGTTGAATAGTGAAATACTGAAATTAATGGTATAATATAAATACTTTAATTATTGAGTCATGTGTGATGTATGGGTAATGTAAGAACAATTGGTTGGAAATCACATGAATATATTACATTAGAGAGTCATAATAATTTACATTATTGATAGACTTCATCCAAAATAATAAAATAGTGAATATAATAAGAAAACACCCCAATCCTCTACTATACAAACCATCCCAAACCACCAATTTTCCACACACCTAAAATGCCTTAATGTTTCAATATATTCTTCCCAATCTACATCTAAAGACTCTCCTCCATTTCATGTAGACTTTGGTCTCCATAAATGACCCTGAACAAGCTCCTCAAGGAGATTCTCAATGAGAAGAATTCAAGAGGTAAACCCCTCTTTCTCTTTCATTTAATTTATTTTCAAATTTTTTTCTTTTATTTTACTGTCCTTTACTCCCCTTATCAAAGTTACATGTTAAATATAGTATAATTTATATTCTTTAATTTTATTCTTTTAATTTAAAAAACCGATAATTATTTCTTTTCCTCTCTCCATTTGTTCTAAAAATGAAGACATCATCCATTGTCAGCTGATTTATCACATTCAAGGATGAGATGTTTTTAATTTCAATTACAATATTATAATATAGTCACAAAAGTAATTATTCATGGTTAAAAAATATTATAATTTATACATTAGTTATTATTTAATGTTTTATAAAAAGTATGTATAGATAATATTAATTAATACAACAATACTACATCATGTTAATCGATAAAATGCCAAAAAAATAAAGTGATAACATCAATGTTTTATCTATTGACTAATAATCAGAAAAAGAAATGAAATATAATAAGATTAAATATATTTTATGTTCATTAATATTATATAATTTCAATTCTAGAAAACTATTCTAATTTTACATGATTCTCTATATACATGTTCATTTGAACTGGTCATGAAAACCAACGAAATGAACACTCTTAAATGATGAAATTGTATCTTATAACTCATCAAAAAATCAATAAATGAAAATAATAAAATTATATTAAATATAATATATTTATAATAGGTCAATAATTAATTTTTAAAGGATTTAATTTGATTATCCCGCACAATAATTTCCAGTGCAGAACATTTTCAGACATAAGGTATGAGATTTTTTTGAACACCAATGTTTTTCATTTGGGTTATGGTTTATTTCTTGTTACCCCAATTTAATTATTAATTATTTTTATATAATTATTCTATATTAAATTTGTATGTTCAAAAATCATCTATCTTGTAACACTACAAGCTTCCATGGTATGCTTCTCTTTGAATAATACGGTAGCGTGTGTTGTATGCAACTTCGAGTTCTAACACACACCACAACCAATCAAACTAGTCGTTATGAATAATACTACCCAATTTTTGAAATTTTATAAATTTTATAATTCTAAATGGACTTCATTTTTAGATTCAGAATATCGAAATTATCTTATCGTGAATTTTTGGTACTTTTCTGATAACTTTCATATTTTGATGAATAGTAAAAATTACTAAATTTTGATTAAAATGACTTTTTTAATCGAAATAATTAATAGTGATAAATTATGAATTTGAGTGGTTTTAAAGTATATTTAGAGTATATTTTTACCATTCAATCTAATGTTGGTAATTTGATGTAATTTCACATTTAAACTGGATATAAACAAGTGTTAATCTTTTGATATTTATTATTTCATATAAACATGCTTTTTGTTTTGACAACGAGAATTAATTTTAAATTAATTTCTTCCACTACTATGTTTTGAATTTAGAAAAATGTATTCCATATTTGGAATCAGGATTCCCAAATTATGTAAATAGTAAACTTTTATTTTTATACATTATGAATAATTACTTCGGTAAATATTTTGTTTACCGTGGTTAAAGGGTAAATCAAGTAAATAAGGGTAACAAAATAATATTATAATAATATAAAATTACCCTAACACGTGTCCTAACCCTATTGGCTGATAAATTTCCCACCATGGGTATACATAGGTAGATTTGGGGACCACTTGGAACCACTTGAGAGTGATAATGACAATTTATATTAATTAATTTAAAGTAATGGAAAAAATGACATAAACATATATCTTTTAGTAAATCAATTTTTACATAGTGTTATATACGTTATCTATTCGACTATAAATATTAATTAGAAAGCTAAATCTATTTCATAAATAAATTAATTTTATTTATAATTTTTAGACATTGAATAATTAATGTTATTTATGACACAATGATGATGAAGTATTTTCCTTATTAATAAAAGAATCAAATAAATGGTACTATATATGTTAAAATAAATATAATTTGAAAGTTTTGATGAAATACAATAATTTTATATGTTAATATGACATGTTAGGATTGATTAAATCAATTTATTTTGAAGTAATCATGCTGTTATGACTTTATCAAAACCCAAATACCAAATAGTGTCAAAATTGACATAAAAGATTTTTAAAAACAAATATTATATTATTAATTGATATTCAATTACAAAAAATATATGTTTCGGCCAAGATACATATATAATTACAAGTGTATCATTAATTAACCTCTTGGGGTTCTCTCGGATGTATACAGTATGTTTATCAACCATTTAGTGTAAAAATACAAGAATACACGGTAAAAGTTAAACTAATTACCTATGAGTTAAAACTAAATGATAAGGTTAATATAGTTACCCAAACCTGTCTAAAACCTCTTAGATGAGTGGTTTTAGACCCATACCCACCTTATCCTCGAAATAATCCTCTTTGGAGCCATTATAAACCGAAAAATAGTTTATTATAAATTAATATTTCACTCTTTTCCTATGGTGCCCCTCGCCCCTCTTATAAAAGGGCACTCCCCCTTCTATTTATTTAACACCTTCAATGCCATTTGGCTCGGCCAACCCCTACCCAAATACTCTCTCAACTTCCCTAAAATTATCCTAGAGGACTTATTTTGATAATAAAGCCAACCTATGGATCCCTTTTGATAAAATAAAAAAGAAGAACCTGAAGAAGAGGTATTGTTTTCACCACCCTCCTTCAAGTTCCTTTTTTATTCCACTTCTTCTTTATTTGTTATTTCCATTATAAAATAATAACTCCAGTATATTATATATAATGTGATTTTATTATCAATATGGTACAACCATATTCATTATTCTATCCATCCTTTGAATGACATGGCACCACACATGCGTACGTACGGCTTACTGTCTCCACATCGTGGTGTAATTGTTATTCAAAACACTATTATTTGGATGGGTATGATAATTATGTGTAATTTATATAAATAATGAATATATCATGATAATGTTTCTGTATATAATATATAACATCCAATTATATATTATTTTAATATCAAAAGAATGAAATTGTCGCTCGTGCGTACGTACGTAATACCGTCTCCACGACATGATGAGATTTATTTCCACGTTCACCATTCAATGATGATTATAAGAATATAAATTATTAATAAGTATGTAATATATAACATAATAATACTACTGGATATATATATATATATATCTGTGTGTATTTACATTCATTTCATTCACTTACTTCCATTCAATACGATATGAAAAAGAAACAATGTTTATGCATACGTACGGACTTCCATCTCCATAAACAGTGTTTTCCATTTCACATATCTATTTATTATACATATTTATATTCTAAATATATATTATATATAAATCATGTTTTATATTATGGAATTATTTAAATCATGATCTAAATGATACTATCAAGAATAACATATTAAAATACCTACGATAAAGAAAGCGATTATTACCCAAAACTTTAATTCAACATGAAAATCATTATTAAATGAATAGTATAAATCCATAAATGAATCATGTATGATATAATAAATATTAATATGGTTCTTTTATAATTTAATAACATACAATGGTCATTATAAATGAGGTTAAACATAGCATCGACCAAAGGAAAGTGCAAGGTAAGGGTTATTTCCTCAATCTCATTATTATCCGAGATTATTCATTTGTTAGTATTTTCGGGGACATAATTATCTTCAATGACCATATTTCATAAATTTGTTTTCAAAAATAATCTTTTATTGTTTTATGGGAGGGTATATTTTACAAAATCATCATTTTTATTGTTGTAAAGATTTATCTTTCTAAACCTTTTTAATTAATGTCCATGTTTTCAAAAATGATTTTAATGATTTATTTATATGGACATGAATGTTTTGAAATGATAATTATTTTCAAAAGTATCAAAGTGGTATGGGACAATTTTATTCAAAAATATCTTTTAAATTACTTCCCTTAAAAATTTCGATGCTTTTAAACGATTTCTAGAAAAAGTGGTATTTCTCTCAAAGCATTTTACTGATCATTTTCATCTATGTCAATATCCTTTGATGGATTTTAAACATGTTTGTAGTTGATTTATTATGATACAAATCTTCCGTATTGTATTGAAGGTTTTGTGATCTGTTTGACTATGGATGTGTTATTTTTATACCATTCATGGTTTTTGGATAAGGTATTTACATTTCTTATGCTAGTTTTAATACTAATGTTTATGTTATGTTTCAACATTTTCATATGAGGAATGCAGTGGACTTAGTATGTGACAGGTGGAGCCCACTATACCTCCTTGATGCATCAGTAGGTCTCATGAGACAAACTAGTGTCTTGGAACAAGGCCTTGGTAAAAACTTTTATTTCTTGTCTTGGCTCGAGGCCTTGACTATGTGGTAATGATGTCCGGCATTAGGCATTCCCTCATTATGAAATTAGTTATTACATGTGATTATTCGACTAGTAGAATATCCATGTGCATGTTTATATGGTAATGTTTGATTTATTTTGCAATATTATGTTCAAATTTATCTTTAAAAGGCTGTGTTTTCTATTACTCATCTTGCCTTAAAATTTTATAGCTTCTGCTAAATTATTTACCCTTACTAAGCATCTGAGCTCACCCCTTTCGATGTTTTATTTTCCCAGGATCCCAAGTAGTGTTTTGTGATTGAGAATCATGGTTAAGATAAGGTAATAATGGATTTATCAAAGGATTATTTATTATGTGTTGTTTGTTAGAAATTGTAATGTAACGTTCATGTATGTAATCTATTTTCCTAGACTTCTAAACTGATCGATTATTCGGGACTTGATTCCTTGTAATCAAACAAATGTATTAAAATAATGCACCGACTCTAGGTAACTGGGGTCGAGGCATTATAGTTTATATCAGATGAATTTTAGTAATGACCTTGGATAATATAATTAGATACACTTTTATTATATCACATTACCCTAAGATAGACTTTGAGGATTAGTATAGAAGAATGTCCTAGAATTTTAGTAATGTAGATATTTTTTTTGTTTTCCAAGCAATACATCCCTATCTGGATACGAGCAGGTAGAGGGGGCTCTGGCATAGATGTACCTAGGGGTAAAACCAGAAAACACTACTTTGAGCTAGACTCGAATGGGAACTGGTGCATGACAACGAGTCTTGCTGCACTCTTGGTTACGACACTCCTGGGGGATATGTTTAAGATAATTTTCATTTTCTTTACAAACCATTATAAAGGGTTTATGAGTATATATTTTCTCAAAGAAAACATTTTTATGATTTTGGATTATATCCATAAACTATTCAATTTATGTCAAGTGTTTTACAAGTTTTGGATTAGGTATTGCGATTAATAAACTAATCTAGTGTATGCCATTGTTTAGAAATGGCGCCCAGTAGAAGGAATGTGAATGCTGAGCATAGTATTGTTTTCAACAATGCGTATTAATGTTATTTAAAGGGGGAGATTATTGAAAAAAATACTCTATCTCTTTATGATAATTTTGATGCTCACAAATACCCTTAGTTATTTTCTAATGATTTCACTTAGTATTTGGCAAGATAATATTAATTTATTTTACTCTTGAAATAAAAAAAAATTATTACTTAGCGCGGAATCTGTTTTAGCGTGTTCTGGAAACACTGTTCACATCTTACTTAGATGAATATAGCGTAGAATCTGTTTTAGCGCGTTCTGGAATCACTGTTCATACCCTACGTGGATAAACGTAGTATAAGGATGAAAAGCGTGTATAATTTTTAAAGTACGAGAAATGTATGGTTAAACAACCATTCATTTTTCAGCAAAATATGGAAGAAGAACCTTATTTTGGAAGGAACCGTATATTTTGTTATCAGCAAAGTATAGAAGTTGAACCGTGTGTAAATTCTAAGTGATATGTTTGTTTCTCAAAAGTATGGTTCATTAACCTTACTTTTGTAAACAACCATATGTTCTTGGAAAAGTATGGATCAAGTAAATGTATGGATATTTTACCATACGTTTGAATGATGAAGAAAAAGTATGAATGATCAACCCTACGTTTGTGATCAACCCTACGTTTGTGATCAACCTTACATTTGTGATCAACCCTACGTTTTTTATCAACCCTACGTTTTTTATCAACCCTACGTTTGAAGACTTTGTTATTAACCCTACGTTTGGAAGCCACGTCATCAACCTTACGTCTGGCGTCATAATTTTTGGCAGATGGTTTTTATGTACAATGATCAGTAAGCTGATTTCTGGGTGGATTTCAAGCCGGATTTAAAGTCGTTATTAAATTACGACTTTGACTGATTCAAAGCCGTTTTATTAATGGATGTAAGATTGAATAAAAAGGAGCTTTTTATGCCAAGTCTTAAGGGAAGTTACAACTTCTCTATAAATTCAAATTTTTGAATATCGTGAATCTAAAGGCGAATTTTATAGATCTAAATTTGCAAGAGATATGCTTTATTATTTATTCTCTCTCTGAAACAAAAAAAATGATGATGAGGTGATCGATATATTATTAAAAAGTCGAAAACAGAGATTGAAACTATTCATGATTGATCTACTGATTCTACAAGAGTGTAAAAGCTCTGTTTGTTTAAGAAGAAGAAACTCGATAGAAGATTCAGCTGTTTTACATCTAATATCTACTGTGGATCTACTACTACTGAGGTTGTGAACTATATCTCTATATCTACTACAACTGGATCAACTCAGAACTACTTCATCTTAAAGATCAATATTTCTAGATTCTTTGATCTATCTGATGTCAATTGCTTTCTGTTGCAATTGTAATGATCAACTGGAAATTTCTTTCTGAAATTTTTTATTCTTGGATAACCAGCTTCTCGTTCTAAGCTGTGTAGGTTCATGTTTGAACCAGAAGGCTTTTTTTTACTTGAATTGTAAAGGTGTCAACTGCCTGTACTCAGTTGTCAATCGATCTGTGGAAAAGAGGACCAGATAGTGAAAATCACCAAGCTCGTGGAGTAGAGAATTGGTGGAGTGGACTAGGGGATTTTTGTTCCCCGAACCACTATATATCTTTGTGTTCTTGTTTTTAATTTTTCCGCTGCATGATCAAATCCAATAAAGTATAAAGGACAGAACTCGTTCAAGAAAAGAGTTATCGGAAAAATTGCAAAAGACACAATTCACCACCCTCTTGTGTATAATCTCTACATTCGGATCCAACAATTGGTATCAGAGGAGGAGCTTCTGATAGAGCCTTAGAAATCTAAATTCATTTAAGGATTATTTAACAGATCACTATGACTGATACAAGAGAAGGGATGTCGATGGTTAGAGCACCAAATTTTAATGGAGACAACTATGGTTGCTGGAAATCGCGTATGTTAATATATCTGAAAAACCTTGGATATAGAGTCTATTCAAAGATTCTGACTCCTTATGAAATCCCTAAAAATCCTAAGGCATGGAGTGCTGTTATAGAGGCAGAGTACGATATGAACTCAAAGGCTATGAATGCAATTATCTGCGGTCTAGGACCAGATCAATTTGACAGAGTATCTCAGTGCCCAACAGCATATGAGATGTGGCAAACAATAGTTGTGGCATATGAAGGAACAGATAATGTAAGGAAAATGAGATATGCAACTGCAAAACTGAAATTTGATACTTTCAGAATTATTGAATGTGATAGCATTACCCAAATGAATAGGAGATTGACAGAAATTGTCAACAACATAACTGCTCTAGGAGAACCTATTAAGCAGGATGATCAAGCATTAAAAGTACTGAGAGTAATTCCTACTAGATGGAATGGTATCTCTGTTGCAATCAGACAATCAACACCTATCAAAGATCTAACTATGAGAGAGCTGATTGGTACACTGATGATGTATGAAGCTGAAATTCAAGATGAATCTAATGAACATAAAGTGCTTATCAAAAGAGAGGATACTACCTTGAGGGTAACTTCACTACAAAAGAATAAAAAGATGAAGAACAAAGAATTCAAAGCCAAATCAGAAGTCTCTGACTCATCCAACTCAAGCGAAGAATTGGCTCAACTAGCCAGAAAATTTAAAAAATTCTACAGAAAGAAAAGAGGCTTTAAAAAATCCTTCATGGGAGATAATAATGAAGTGAGATGTTATGAATGCAAAAAAATGGGACATATCAGACCAGATTGCCCACAACTGGAGGATGCAAAGAAAAAGAAATTCATCAAAAGAAATGACTTTGAGCAGAAAGACAAGAAATCTATGAAAGACACTTGGAGTGTATCTGAAGACTCTAGTAGCTCTTCTGAATCAAGCTCAGAGAAATAAGAAGTCAATCTAAAGGCAAACATGTGTTTCATGGAAGAAACTGATGAGGTACACTCATATTACTCCTCTGAATCACATTCTGAATCAAGCTATGAAAATAAAAAACTAGTAGCCTACTGCAATATGCTTGAAGAAAGATATGACTCACTATTTAAAAAACATAAGTCACTGAAAAATATACATAAAGCCATTTCAGATTAAAGATATACAATGCTGAGACAACAAAAAGAATTAACTGATAAATACAATTCGATTAACACTAACTACATTAATTTTGAATCAAGAATAAAAACACTGGAGGATGAAGTAGAATCTTACAAACAGGCTGCATTGGTTTTTACAAAAGGAGAGAATTCATTAAATGAAATTCTTGGAAAAACTGTGATTAAAATGGAGAGATTTGGAATTGGCAGTAAAGGATAAAAACCAAAGCTATATAAAAATTATTTTGTTCCTAGCTCTAAAAAGCTTAATTGTAATTTTTGTGGGGAAAGGGACATGTAGCTAAAAACTGTTTCATAAGAAAACCTCAAATTTGTGGTATTAAGAAAGATGATATTTCAAAAGACATGTATGATTCAGCAAATTTTAAAAGAACAAGGAAAATATGGATACCCAGATCATTTCTATCTAACAAACCTGGACCCAACAAAATATGGGTACCAAAGCAATTTGTTTGAATGACTTTGCATGTAGCAGTTCACCAGAGAAGAAAAGATATATGGTACATGGACAGTGGGTACTCAAGACATATGAGTGGAAACTCATTGAATTTTTCTTCACTCGCTCAAAAGGAAGGAGTAATTTTCACATTTGGTGATAATGCCAAAGGAAAAATCATTGGCATTGGAACAGTTGGAGATCAAAAAATGGTCTCAATCAACAAATTACTTTATGTACAAGGACTAAAACAAAATCTAATAAGTATCTCTCAACTTTTTGATGATGGATATACTTTTGATTTTACTAACAACTGTTGTACTATTTTTAAAGATAAACTGTTTAAATTTAAAGCACCAAGAACTGAAAATGTCTACACTTTGGATTTAAATTCCTTGTGTAAAAAACAAGTAAACTGCATAACTGCTAACGTAAGTGAATCCTGGATTTGGCATAGAAGACTTGGTCATTGTAATGTATATGTTTTACATAAGTTATCTAAGAAACATTCAGTTTCTGATTTACCTTATCTCAAATTTGAGAGTGACAACTTTTTTGATGCGTGTCAACTTGGAAAGCAACACAAATCATCCTTCAAATCTGTTAATAAGGTTGCTACATCTATACCTTTAGAACTTATTCATATGGATTGATTTGGACCTTCAAGAGTAGCAAGATTAGCTGGTAAATCATGTGTATATGTTTTAGATAATGACAATTCAAGATTTACATGGATTTTCTTTTTGAAATTTAAAAATGAAGCTTTTACTTTGTTTGAATGTTTCTGAAAATCTGTTCAAAATGAAAAAGGTTTCAATATAATCTCATTAAGAAGTGATCATGGTGGAGAATTTGAGAATCTAGAATTTAATTCTTTTTTCTCAAATATGGGTATTAAACACACCTTTTCTGCACCCAGAACACCTCAACCAAATGGGATTGTAGAAAGAAGAAATAGAACAATTCAATAAATGTCTAGAACTATGTTAAATGAATATAGCCTACATATATATTTCTAGGCAGAAGCTGTGAAAACATCTTGTTATATAATTAATAGATTTTTAATTATATCTATTTCGAAAAATACACCCTATGAACTTTGTAATAACAGAAAACCTAAAGTAAATTACTTTAAAGTTTTTGGATGCAAGGTTTATACCTTAAACACCAAGGATAATCATGGTAAATTTGATCCAAAATATGATGAAGGTATTTTATTAGGATATTATGCTACCACCAAAGCTTATAGAGTTTATAATAAGAAGTCAAGGATTTTTGAAGAATCGGTTCATGTGAAATTTGATGAATCTGATCCTTTTTAGAAAAGGACAGAACAAATGAATGAACTTGACTCTAATGATAAAATGAGACTTGAGAATTTAAAGAATGATTTTGAAAATGATATAAAAGAAATTCAGTCCAATTCAGAGGAACATGATACTGAAGAACCTTTAAATATTTTACCTAGACAGTCAAATATACTAAAGAATCATCCTTTAGAAACTGTAATAGGTAACTTAGAAACTGGTGTTCAAACTAGAAGAAACTTAGGAAACCTAGTGAAATTTTCTACCTTACTATCTCAACAAGAACCCAATACTGTAGAAGAAGCTTTAGATGATGAAAGCTGGGTAATAGCAATGCAAGATCAATTAAACCAGTTTAAAAGAAATGAAGTTTGGGTTTTAGTTGAAAGACCTAAGAATTATCCTGTAATAGGAACCAAATGGGTTTTTAGAAATAAACAGGATGACCAAGTCACAATAACAAGAAATAAAGCAAGATTATTAGCTAAAGGATATAATCAAGAAGAGGGAATAGATTATGGTGAGACTTTTGCACCTATAGCTAGTTTAGAAGCCATTAAAATCCTTTTAGCCTATGCATCTTATATGAATTTTAAATTATTTTGGATGGATGTCAAATCTTCCTTTTTAAATGGATATTTAATGGAGGAAGTTTATGTTGAGCAACCTCCTGGTTTTGAAAACTCTCAAAAACCTGATTCTATTTTTAAACTTACTAAAGCTGTTTATGGCCTTAAACAAGCACCTAGATCTTGGTATTAAAGATTAAGTTCTTTTCATTTGAAAAATTATTTTACTGTTTGTATAGAAGATCCAACGCTATTTAAGAAAATTGTGAAAAATAATTTTTTATTGGTTCAAATTTATGTTGATGATGTAGTCTTTGGATCAACTAATAAAACTCTTTGTCATGAATTTTCAAAACTAATGCAAAAAGAATTTGAAATGAGTATTATGGGAGAATTAAATTTCTTTTTGGGTCTTCAAATATTTCAAAAAGATTTTGGAAATGTTTTAAATCAAAGAAAATACATTACTAATTTACTTAATAAATTTGGACTTGAGAACAGCAATACATTTACAACTCCTATGTGTACTAATATAAAACTTGATTTGGATGAAACTGGGAAATCAGTTGACAACAAGTTATATAGAGGTATGATTGGTAGCTTGTTATATCTTAATACTAGTAGACCAGATATAATGTATTCAGTATGTCTTTGTGCTAAATTTCAATCAAATCTTAAAGAATCACATCTAACTGCTGTTAAAAGAATTTTTAGATATTTAAACAGAACTGTTTTTCAATCTCTTCATTGTCCTAAAACTTCTGATCTTAATTTGATTTCATATTCAGATGCTGACTTTGGAAGTTGTATATTATATAGAAAAGGTAAATCAGGTACATACAAGTTTTTAGGAAAGTCCTTAGTATCATGGTCTAGTAAGAAACAACATTCAGTTTCCCTATCAACAGCTGAGGCAGAATATGTTTCTGCTGGCAGTTGTTGTGCACAAGTGTTGTGGATGAAAAACACTCTTATGGACTTTGGATTGAATTTTAATAATACACCTATTTTATGTGATAATACGAGTGCAATTAATATTTCAAAAAATCCTATTAGTCATTCTAGAACTAAGCACATTGATATAAGGCATCACTTTTTAAGAGACCATGTTATTAAAAAGGATATATTTTTAGAATTTATAAATATTGAAATTCAATTAGCAGATATTTTTACTAATCCTCTTCCCACTGTAAGGTTTGATTTTATTAAAGGGGAGCTAGTTTTATTTAATTTTAAATAATTTTCTTTTTTATTTTTGTTTTTCCAAATTTTATTTTGTTTATTGAATACTGTTTAAGTATTTCTTTCTTTCATCGTATGAAAAATTTATTTATTTTTAAAATATATGTAATGATGAGTGATTACACGGGAATCAAGGCCGTCAGAGTCTTTTTGAACTTCTGAAACCCTAACCTTCGATCTTCTGAAACCCTAACCATCAAACCTTCAGAGACTCTCGCAGCAATGGTAAAGACTAAAAGATCCAGTGAGGCCGAGCTGAGCAATGCCAAGAGACAACGCACTGAGGGAATAAATATCTTACAAGGAAAGGTAATCGATCTCGATTGGTTGTTTCAGACAAATATTTTGTTGAAGCAAGCGTTTTCGTTCTAGAATCTTGAACAGATGTTCAACAGTGAAAATATGGAATTTTTATATGAAGTTGAACTTAGATACATCTACAAATCTGTATAGTTTAGTCTGGGAGATACCGAAGACAGTATGATGGCTAAAATAGAGGATATGAATTTCTCAATTTCATCAGTAGAGATTAGTCAGATTCTCAACTGTCCTCATGAGGGAGTTTTTCATTTTGACTTGAAGAACATAGGAGATTCTATGCATAAATCCGAAGACATTAAGTCTTTTCTTTTTTGTACCAAGACAATAAAGAAAATGTTTGTTAAGGATTTGGAGCCTGATCAGAAGATTTTGATAAAATTTATTCAGACCGGAATACAACCACGGATGGCAGAAATGGAGAATATTTTGTACCCTGATATGTATATAATGTTTCTCTTGCTAAGTGATATTAGGTTAAACTTTCTGAGATACATGATAAGGTATCTCAGTTATTGCTATCAAAGCGAGGCCAGGATGAATTTCTATCCCTTTGTTAGATTTATTTCCAAGCTACTGTTTAAGAAAGACATGGTGAGATTAGTGGAATCTAGAGTTATCTATCATCACAGTAATACATTTAATACTAGAACATTGAGAAAAGTTGGATATTTCTAGAGCACAATTAACGGAAAGATTTTTCCATTAGAAGCTGAGGAAGACTCAGAGAGTTCTCAGGCTCAACCTGCTAAGTCCAAGGAGGGACAAGCTGAATCTAGAGTCAGCAATTTAGCAAGAAGGATTCACTTTGAAGTGACAGATGTTGAGGAAGACAGAAGCCAAGAGGGAATTCTTTCAAGAAGAAAAAGACCAGTAAATGAGGAAGTTACTTCCACTGTTTTGGAAACTCCACCAGAACCTTTAATTTCTTATTCTTTTGTGAGAGAAGTTATTGCTGATGTTAAAGTTGCACTTCAATAGGAACAAGAGATAGAGGAAGTGCCTAGTGAAGAAGTGGCCAGACCTCAAGAAACTTCTGCGAATATTATTTTTGAAAACCCAATATAAGGCATTGAAGCTGATTTTTGTGATGATGTTTGTGATGAGCAAGTTTCTGAAGCTCAAATAGAGGTACTTCAAGGGGATTTTTCTATGGAGGAGTTTGAAAACTCTAAGCAAAAATATATGGACCAACCTTCTCAGGAAAAAGAAAAGGAGAAATATGATGATGAATCATTGCCTTTGGTATTGCTGCATCAACCTGAGAATGTGAATCAAGCACAGGGTGCATCTGATCCAAGGAAAGAAGAAGTTGAAGAACTGTACAGAAAAGTATTTCAGTTGGAATCTGAGAATGCTTCTCTTAGAAATGTTTTCTATTTAGAACATTTGAAGTTTCAAAAGCTGAAGGGGTGTATAGTTTCAAGGCAAGAAGTTGAAATGTTTAAAGAGGATATTCTAACTGTTGTTACTCAATTAAAATCTGAAATGGTTATGAAGTCATATTTATCATATCTGAAGTTGTTTATGGAGAATCAATTTTCATCAGTTGCAAATAATGCAGTTAGTGGTTCAGGTACTTCACCGGACTTAATCTGAAGGTTTCAGGCTATCATAGCTAGAATGAGAAACATGAATGACAGGATTCAAGATCTTCAATGTAATAGTGCTTCTCTGTCAGTGTTGCTAGGCAATTATAAATTCTGAGTGGATCAACTGACATCTTGTGAGCCATCAATAAGAATTCTGTTAAATCAATTCTCAGAGAAGCTTTCAGTATTTGTTGACAAAGAGGAAAGGATGCATGAGTTTTTCAGAGTCAATTTAATTGAGGATATTCATATGACTCAAGATAACAGAGACATCATTGTCAATCTTGGAGATGGGATGATGAAGAGACTTCAGGAGCAGTTTACAGAAATCAAGTCTGTAATTCAGAGGAGATAGACGATGTTTCCTATCTTACCCAAACCATGATTCCTGTGTATATCATGGTCATGTATATACTACTGTTTTTGAATGAAAATTTTTATTCATTGTTTATTTGTCTCTTTCTTTATTTGTTTTACGAATTTTATTTTTAATATGCCGGTACTCTATATTTACTTATTGATAAATAGTTCATCAAAACATTTACTAACAGTTCAGTGCCTGATTAAACGTGTTAAAATCCATGATTTCTCATTCTTTTTGATATCACAAAAAGGGGGATAATTTGGATATAAACACAACATCAATATTTAGGGGGAGTTCATTTTATTGAGGGAGAAAATTACTTGGTAAATTTGGATTTATAATTATTTTTTTGTGGAATGATTTTATTTAAAACAAATTTATAATGAATTTTGAATGTAAATTTTGTTTTGTTTAAATACTTTTAATTACATTAAGGGTTTTGTTTTATGGGTTTTGTGATCATCAAAAAGGGGGAGAATGTTGAGCACAGTATTGTTTTCAACAATGCGTATTAATGTTATTTAATGGGGGAGATTATTAAAAATAATACTCTATCGCTTTATGACAACTTTGATGCTCACAAATACCCTTAGTTATTTTCTAATGATTTCACTTAGTATTTTGTAGTAGATTATTAATTTATTTTACTCTTGAAATAATGAGAATTTATTACTTAGCGCGGAATCTGTTTTAGCGCATTCTGGAAACACTATTCACATCTTATGTAGATGAATATAGCGCAGAATTTGTTTTAGTGCGTTCTGGAATCACTGTTCATACCCTACGTGGATAAACATAGTATAAGGATGAAAAGCGTGTATACTTATTGAAGTACCAGAAAAGTATGGTTAAACAACCATACATTTTTCATCAAAGTATGGAAGGAGAACCTTACGTTTGGAAGGAACCTTACGTTTTGTTATCAGCAAAGTATGGAAGGTGAACCGTACGTAAATTCTAAGTGATATGTTTGTTTCTCAAAAGTATGGTTCATTAACCTTACTTTTGTAAACAACCATACATTCTTGGAAAATTATGGATCAAGTAAAAGTATGGATCTTTTACCATACTTTTGAATGATGAAGATAAAGTATGAATGATCAACCCTACGTTTGTGATCAACCCTACGTTTGTGATCGACCCTACGTTTGTGATCAACCCTACGTTTGTTATCAACCCTACGTTTGTTATCAACCCTACATTTGAAGACTTTGTTATTAACCCTACATTTGGAAGCCACGTCATCAACCTTACGTTTGGCGTCGGAATTTTCGGCAGACGGTTTTTATGTACAATGATCAGTAAGCTGATTTTTGGGCAGATTTCAAGCCGGATTTAAAGTTGTTTTTAAATTAAGACTTTTACTGATTCAAAGCCGTTTTATTAATGCATTTAAGATTGAATTAAAAGGACCTTTTTATGCCGAGTCTTAAGGGAAGTTACGACTTCTTTGTAAATTCAAATTTTTGAATATCACGAATCTAAAGGTGACTTTTATGGATCTAAACGTGCAGGAGATATGCTTTATTATTTATGATCTCTCTGAAACAAAAAAAATGATGATGAGTTGATCAATCTATTATTAAAAAGTGGAAAACAGAGATTGAAACTATTCACGATTGATCTACTGATTCTACAGGAGCGTAAAAGCTCGGTTTGTTAAAGAAGAAGGAACTCGATAGAAGATTCACCTATTCTACATCGAATATCTACTGTGGATATACTACGGCTGAGGTTGTGAACTATATCTCTATATCTACTACAACTAGATCAACTCAAAACTGCTTCATCTTAAATATCAATATTTCTAGAGTCTTTGATTCATCTGCTGTCAATTGCATTCTATTGCAATTGTGAGGATCAACTGGAAATTTCTTTCTGGAATTTTTTATTCTTGGATATTTAGCTTCTCGTTCTAAGCTGTGTAGGTTCATGTTTAAACCAGAAGGCTTTGTTTTTCCTTGAATTGTAAAGGTGTCAACTGCCTGTACTCAGTTGTGAATCGGTCTGTGGAAAAGAGGACCAGGTAGTGAAAATCACCAAGATCATGGAGTAGAGCGTTGGTGGAGTGGACTAGGGGCTTTCTGTTCCCTGAACCACTATACATCTTCGTGTTCTTGTTTTTACTTTTTCCGCTACATGATCAAATATGATAAATTATAAAGGAGAGAACCCGTTCAATAAAAGAGTTATCGAAAAAATTGCAAAAGAAACAATTCACCCCACTCTTGTGTATAGTCTGTAGATTCAGATCCAACAGTGAACTCCAGCAATACACATGATCCAAAGAGTAAGAAGGATCATATCGTTCATGGTCTTAATCCTACATTTAGAAGGGAAATAGTCTCCCACGTATTACCATCATATGAAGAAATGGTATCATGTGTTAATAAGATATGTAAATAATTCTCTGAATCCTATGGATTTGAAGGGAAGCAAGAGAAGAAAAGGATGTACGATAGAAATATGGATAAAGGGAAGAAGGGAAAGAAATATTTTCCCATATGTGATAATTGTGGGAAGAAACACCCTAGAATTTCTAGAAGGGAATGAGATTTTGTTATAAGTGTAGAGAAAAAAGGACACCAAGTATGTGACTGCAAGGGTAAGAAAAAGGATTCAAATGTACAATGCTTCATCTACAAGGAGATGGGACACTACGTGAATCAATGTCCCAGTCATCAGAGTATGCCACAAATGATGCTATTGGATAATAATAAAGTTATGATACTAGCTCAGATGAAGAGGAATTACTAGTGTTCTTATGTTGTTATTAATGAGTTATTTCATTTCAGTGTTGTATCGATGATGTACTGGTTATATGAATTATGAAAATAAATAAGGATTGTACTGCAGTACTATTTCATTAAGGATTTGAGATTATATAGTACTATGAAAAGTAACTCAACAGAAAGTTAAACTATTTTTTTTGAAAATACATGGTTGGAGAAATGATAAACCTTAATATGGTCCTGATACTGATGTATTAATTTTGGAATATTAGATGCTTGATTTGGATAAATTATATTGGATATTATTTACTACCTTGGAACTGATTAATGGTTGTTCATTTCATCATTGTTGGAGATTACAACATTTTTGAACAGAAGTATATCTAGTATTCTATAATAAATAAGGGAGCATTAATGAAATTAATATGGTTTTATGGTAATTCAGGATGTTCCAGTGTTTTAAAAATACAGGATGAAGGTGTTCACATGTTTTTTCATGGAAAAAAAGATCTTCATTGTGTTTACCTTCCTTATAAATTTTGGACTTTGAGTTTGGACCAAAGTATATTGGAGAAGTCTAAAGGTTGGAATCAATTAAGTATGACATTTGATACTATTTTCAAGGTTAAATAATCTCTTGAGATTATTTTTGGATTATCATAAAAAAGGACAACCTGGAGGTCGGGCGGCAACCCGTCGCGTCCAGAAAGGCCGCCAGACTTGATCACAAAACCGAAGGATGACAAGGGTGCATCACCCACCACTAACCTACGTGATATCCTGGAGTGTATAATGTAGTTTTTTATGTTATTATAGAAAAATTAAAAAATTATTTTGGAACTCTATACGATTATGATAAATAGCGTATTTTTGAGTTGTATTATGTTTTGGTGTGAAAGATGAGTTTGTGGTAGAAATTTGTTAATGGATAAAACTATAATTATAAATTAAGTATATATCCTTATGATCTTATCCAATCTCATAAATAAATTCCCTAAAATTATTAAAAGGAACTTAGAACAAAAATTTTGTCCTAGATGGTACCTTAGATCATCACAAATTTATGGCTTTGTGATTATTGGATTTTTCATAGACATGTTCTCTGCCACTCTCCATAAGATATTGATGGATATATTTCTCTTCCATATCCATTTTTTCCTACATGGAACCCTAGTATGTGTTATTTTCGGTAACCATTATACTTACCACTCTTTATTTTAAATAAAGGCCTCATTAATCCATTTTTCCGATTTGGAATTTCAACTAAGATATTTTGAAATGTCAACCCCAAGTTTCCAATACCAAGAATAAATTTTGAGGAAACAATTTATTGATAGAGGGGAGAATGTAACACCTGAATCTTCCACGGTATGCTTCTCTTTGAATAATACAGTAGCGTGTGTTGTACGCAACTTCGAGTTCTAACACAAACCACAACCAATCAAACTAGCTATTATGAATAATAATACCCACTTTTTGAAATTTTTTACATTTTATCATTCAAAATGGACTTAATTTATAGATTCATAATATCGAAATTATCTTAGGGTGAAGTTTTGGTACTTTTCTAATAACTTTTATATTTTGATGAATAGTGAAAATTACTAAATATTAATTAAAACCAACATTTTTAATCGAAATAATTAATAGTGATAAATTTTGAATTTGAGTTGTTTTAAAGTATATTTATAATTTTTTTTACCATTTAATCCAATGTTGGTCATTGGACGTAATTTCACATTTAAACTGGACATAAACAAGTGTCAATCTTTTGATAGTTATTATTTCATAAAAACACGCTTTTTGTTTTGACAGCGGAAATTAATTTTAAATTAATTTCTGCCACTATTGCGTTTTTTATTTAGAAAAATGAATTTCATATTTGGAATCATTATTTATAAATTATGTAAATATGTAACTTTTATTTTTATACATTATGAATAATTACTTCGGCAAATATTGTATTTACCGTGGTTAAAGGGTAAATCAGGTAAATAAGGGTAACAAAATAAAATTATAATAATATAAAATTACCCTAACACATGTCCTAACCCTATTTTATGATACATGTCCGACCATGGTCATCCTTGGGTCGATTTTGGGACTACTTGGTTCCACTTGAGAGTGATAGTGACACTTTATATTTATTAATTTAATGTAAAGGAAAAAATCACATAAACATATATCTTTTAGTAAAACCAATTTTACATAGGGTTATATATGTTATATATTAGACTATAAATATTCATTAGAAAGATAAAAATATGTCCTACATAATGGTATTTTATTTATAATTTTTATACATTGAATAATTAATTTTAATTATGACACAATGATGATGTAGTATTTTCCTTATTAATGAAAGAATCAAATAAATGGTATTATAAAAGTTCAAATAAATATATTTTGATAAATTTTGATGACATCAAATAATTTTATATGTTAACATGACATTTTAGGAGTGATTTAATGGATTTATCTCGAAGTAATAATGCTGTTATAACTTTAAAAAGACCAAATACCAAATAGTGTCTAAATTGACATAAAAGAGTTTTTAAAACAAATATTATATTATTAAATGATATTATATTCATACAAATATAAGGTTCGGATAAGAGACTTATATAATGACATGTGTATCATTAAGGAACCACTGGTAGTTCTCTTTGATTTATATAGTAATTTTATCAACCATATAGTGTAAGAATACAAGAAGACACTATAAAAGTTAAACTAATTAACTAAGAGGTAAAAATAAAAGATAGGGTTATTATAGTGACCCAAACCTATATAAAACCTATTGGATGTGTTTTTTTAACCCATACCTACCTTATACTCAAAATAATACACTTTGGAGCCATTATAATCTTCTAATTAGTTTATTATAAATTAATATTTCACTCTTTTCCTAAGGTGCCCCTCACCCCTCTTATAAAAGGGGACCACCATTCTCTTTATTTCAAACCATAGAATCCATTTGGCTTGGCCATCCCTACCAAAGTACTCTCTAAACTTTCCTAAATTCTTCCTAGAGGCCTTAGTTTGATCATAAATCCAACCTATGGATCCCTTTTGATCAAATCAAAAAGGAGAACCCGAAGAAGAGATATTGTTTTCACCACCCTCTTTCAAGTTCCTTTCTTCTTCCACTTCTTCATTCTTTGTTATTTCCATTATAAAATTATAAATCTAGTATCTTATATATAATTTTATGTTATTATAAATATTGTATTACCATATTCAGTATTCTATCCATCCTTTTAATGACATTTCACCATACGTGTGTACATACGGCTTACCGTCTCCACGTCGTGGTGTAATTGTTATTCAAAACATTTTTATTTTTATGGGTAAGATAATGATATTTAATTGATATAAATAATTAATATAACATGATAATGATTATTTATATATGATATAACATCCAATTATATATGATTTTAATATAAAAATAATGATATTGTCGCTCGTGCGTACGTACGGAATACCGTCTCCACGACGTGATGAGATTCATTTCCACGTTCACCATTCAACGATGATTATAAAAATATATATTATTAATAATTATGTAATATATGAAATAATAATGCTACTAGAAATATATATATATGTATTTACATTTATTTCGTTCACTTACTTCCATTTAATACGATATGAAAACAGAAACAGCGTTTATGCGTACGTACGGACTATTGTCTCCATAAATAGTGTTTTCCATTTCATATATCTATATATTATACATATTTTTATTCTAAATATATATTATATATAAATAATGTTTTATATTATGTAATTATTTAAATCATGATCTAAATTATACTTTCAAGAATAAAAAATTAAAATACGTACAATAAAGAATGCGATTATTACCCAAAACGTTAATTCAACATGATAATCATTATTAAATGAATAGTATAAAGTCATAAATGAATCATGTATGATATAATAAATATGAATATGGTTCATTTATAATTTAATAACATACAATGGTTATTATACATGAGGTCAAATGTACCATCGACCAATAGAAAGTGCAAGGTAATGGTTATTTCATCAATCTCATTATTATCTGAGATTGTTCATTTGTAAGTATTTTCTGGGACATACTTATCCTAGATGACCATATTTCATAAAATTGTTTTCAAAAGGAATATTTTAAGGTTTTATGGGAGGGTCTATTTAACAAAATCATAATTTTAAATGTTTTACAGATTTATCTTTCTAATCCTTTTTAATTAATGTCCATGTTTTCAAAAATGATTTTATGTATTTATTTATATGTATATGAATATTTTGAAATGATAATTCTTTTCAAAAGTTTCAATGTGGTATGAGACAATTTGATTCAAAAATATCTTTTAAATGACTTCATTTAAAAAATTTGATACTTTTAAACGATTTCATGAAAATGGAGTATTTATCTCAAAGAATTTTACTGATCATTTTCATCTATGTCAATATCCTTTGATGGATTTTAAACTTGTTTGAAGTTGATTTATTATGATAAAAATCATCCATATTTTATTGAAGGTTTTGTGATATGTTTGATTGTGGATTTGTTATTTTTATACCATTCATGGTTTATGGATAAGGTTTTGCATTTCGTATGCTAGTTTTAATACGAATTATTATGTTATGTTTCAACATTTTCATATGAGGAATGAATTGGACTTAGTATGTGATGGGTGGAGCCTGCTATAGCTCCTCGATGCATCGGTATGTCTCATGAGACAAACTAGTGTCTTGGAACAAGGCTTTGGAAAAAACATTTATTTGTAGTCTTCACATGAGTCCTTGACTATGTGGAAATGATGTTCGGTTTTAGGCATTCCCCAAAATATGAAATTAGTTATTACATATGATTATCGACTAGTATAATATCCATGTGCATGTTTATATGGTAATGACTGATTTATTTTACCATATTATGTTCAATTTTATGTATAAAAGGCTGGGGTTTTTATTACACATCATTCCTTAGATGTTTATAGCATCTGCTAAATTATTTACCCTTACTGAGTATCTGAGCTCACCCCTTTCAATGTTTTATTTTCCCAGGATCCCAAGAAATGTTTTATGATTGAGATGTATGGTTAAGATAAGGAAAAAATAGAATTATCAAAGAGTTATTTATTCTGTGTTGTATGTTAGAAACTGTAATGTAATTTTCATGTATGTAATCTATTTTCCAAGACAGCTAAACTGATCGGTTCTTCGGGACATTATTCCTTGTAATCATACCAATGTATTAAAATAATGCACCGACCATGGGTAACTGGGTTCGGGGCGTTACATATCTAGATTATTTAAAACTTCATTGATGGGAAAAAACAAGTTTTAAAATGGTTTCCTTCTCAATTATTCCCCTTATGGAAGCCTGATCAAAGGAAATTTGCTGATTTTTAACCCTTTTTGAAGTGAACTAAACAATCTGTTTTAATTCACCATTATCAATTTAAAATCCCTCATTTTATCATTAAAAACTATATAAATCCATTTTTGGTTTTATATTTTCTAATTATTCCTTTTCTCTTTAAATGATCTTTATATTTTTTTAAACATTACTAATGTGTTTCTTTTATAAAGTTCATTAAACAATATTTCACATGTTTTAAATTAATTTGGGAATCATTTATAATGATATACAAATATTTTCCATTATTAATTTCAATTTATTATTTAAATTCATTATTTAGTGGAAACATTTATAATGCATCCACTAATTATGATTCATGAAATGGCTATGATACCTATCTCATTCTAGGGGTAACCATTATGTTTATATTTGGTTCTTCATTTGGAAAAATTATGATTCAACATATCATGATGCGTGAACCTATATAGAAATATAATCAATTTTATAATTTTTTTTCTAATGAAATTTCATGTGCAATGGTCTTGGTGGTTATACATGACTCTTGATCACATATGTGCAATGGTCTTGGTGGGTAGCCATGACTCATTCTCCTCCTTATGGAATGGTATTTTTGGTAATCTTTGACATATGATCCTCCAAGTGAAATTTTCATAGACATTATCATGGACTCATGCATATTTCATGATGTATGATTTTTCAACATTTCTATGATTCCATGATTATAAGATCCCATGTTCTATATTTTATGCTTTAATATTCATTTTTATGTTACATTCACTTTTTATTTCATCTTTGTATTCCACTTATCATATATTCTATGAATTATTTATATGATTATTTCGTCATAGTTATTTTTATCCCATCTATTTATTCAAATATTCCACATGATATCCTGTGATGATGCAAATGATAAATGGATATTGGGATTTCATTATGAAGATTAAATAAGAGATGTTTTTATTTTGGTTCAATGTATTCAGTTTTATATACCTAATATTCCAATTAAAATATGAATTATGATCCATGGTATGTATTTGATTGCAATTTATTCTTAAAATCATTTAATAATATGAGAAAAATATTAGATCCATTATCACCTCACTTGGTGGATGATAACCTGACCTCAAATAAAATTTGGATAACACCAAAGCACCTCTCATTTGGTTAAAAATATCCACAATATATGGAAGTGCTTATTCAGACTTAACGATCATTTGATTCGTGTTCTAGTAATCGATGACCAAGCACAAAGATCCATCATCCTTATTGGGATGAATGATAGGTGAACCCCAAGGTGACATTCTTGGGTATATAGACCAGTTATTTTCCATTTTCACGAAAAGAGTTATAATATATCATGGCTCTAATGGTGCCATTCTATATAGAAGAATGGAATCCAGTTATACTCTCATGATTTAAATCTTTCTTTATCTCAAGTGGAACCTCTTATAAGTATTCAAGAAAGGAATACTAATACATGTGAAAAAACACCTCACTCTACTACCCCATTTTCATGCACTAAAAATTTCTTATGGGTTGTGATCTCACCTAACCACTAATGAACTAGACCATCCTGACCAGTATAGATATCCCATTCCCAGCAAGGAATGTAAATTTCACCAACACAATAACTAAATTCCACTATTCTTGGGAAAAATAAATCAGTCTTTGATATGAAAAACTCCAATAAATCCCCAATATCATGTAAAACTATGAAATCTCGAGCACAAACATGCTCCAACGAAAATGGTACACACTAATATTGAGACTACATTTGTTACGTTTTAGAATATGCAATTCTCATACTCCCTACAGTGTTCTAATATGAATTATCCCACACACATGGTCCACTATTAGACTAAAATAAATAAATAAATAGTAGATATTATAAAATGTGAGGCCCCACTATTAGAGTATCTGACCCTATATTGACTCTTTGTACTAGACTAGATCCTCCACCCCAGTCTTCTTGATGTGGGTACCTACAGAACCTCTATATATGACCCATCATGAAAAAATACCAACACTCTAATGGTTTTCGTGGATACCGACATCACATGTGGAATGTCCCACAATACTATTTACATATGACTGAGCTATATCACTTAGACAAGGTTCACCTTCCTTGAATAATATTGAAAGCATTAATTTATGAAAAAATATCACAATTACACAGAATAAAATCTGAAAAAGTAATTTTATATTCCCAATATTTAATGATATTCCATGTTCCATAGGTTTTATTTAGGTTCCCCTAAAAATTGAGATACTTCTCCATTACCTCAGTAAACCTCTACAAGTATAAGATAATCACTTAGGGAATGATCTCACATCTATGTCCATCTAAAAATCACATAGACATAATCATCTCTTCTCCTTCCAACACTGTGCGAAAATAACATTGATATGTGAACTGGGTATCACAAACCATTACTATCACTCTCCCATGATTCAATTGAATAAATTAAACAACCTTCCTCTTACTTTAGGACTCTAGGTAAAATTATTCTTGGTACATCTCATAGATGTCCTTCTTTTCCATTACCTCCTACTGCACATCTCAAGACCTTATATCCCACCAACTATTCATTGGTCCCCAAAATATATATTTCTCCACATTAAATCTCTTATTGTGTGGGGTCTCTATGTGTTCATGAATGGGCATGATGGACCTAATCCGAAACTCTTCTACATATGGTCAACCTAATCAAAGAAAACACTAAAATGTGTTGCACCTATAATACTCTTATCAAATAAGACATACTCAATAAATCACACCATAGTTCATACTAAATAAACTACATAAAATTAGAATGGTTTAAATATAATAGATCCCCACTCTAATACCTACTACCAACATGGTTTCTTAATCTAGTTTTGTCGAATAGTTCATTGTGATACCATATTTTCACAACACTAGAAGACAAATTCATGGTGCAATCTATTTATAATTCTAGATACACATCACAAAATATATATCATAATTTTTTCATAGTAAAATGAAAGATGTATCACTAGAATCAGTAAACAACTAACTCCACTAAGATTATCATGACAAACATAACCAATAACATAACACCATTTCCCAACCACCCCTAACAAGGGGAATTTGAAAAAATGGTTGTACCATCTCCAAGATGTTCACTTCACGTTAAACATACTTTTATCAATCAAATACCCATTCTTCAATTATTAATAAATTTACCATGTTGTTATTAGGTACATTTTAATTTATGTTATAATAAAATAAATATGAATTTATAACTCCACACTCATTTTTTTGTGTGTTCTTATTATGATGCAAGATATATGTAACTCTAAATTACTTGTATGATGCAGGAATATAAGACCTTTTTCTATTCTAGTAAACTATATAAATATAAAAAAGTACAACATCACACTCCATGTGCGTCACTCGTAGTGAAAAAACATAAAACTATAATAAAAAATAAAATTTACCTAAACCCCACCATGATACATTTGTATTCTCCCATACATGGGATATATAATCCCATTTAAAAGCTCAATACCAAGGCCTAACACAATATAATATCATTTAAACCATTTTGATATAAAATAAATAATAGATAAGAATATATATAATATAATTTGGTCATGCCCCAGCCCAAAATCTATTAATCTGGATCCTCTAGACACTGTAATATGCAACCTCAGGAAAGGATCCCTATATTCCATAGGTTTCTTACTAGTTGCGGGGGTCTTAGAAAACAAATAGGGGGACTAAACCCCCTAATATCAAAATTATAAACAATGGATAAAATAAATAATGAATGAATCAACCTAATGATAATAATGTATTATGAAAATGAATTCCCAATACTGGGTACATTCGCACAACCAAAAATTTATATTTCATTTCATTTCACCAAGTTCACTTTTAAATATTAGATGAAAAATAAATCCATAATTAATAATCTCCAAAAATGTTTCATGATACCAACTATAGTCTCATCCACTATGCACATACCAAACCCAATTACTACATCTGGAATAAGGCCCTTTCCCTATTCCTATCTTGAAAAAATAAATTATACTCTGGTAAACAATGACAACTCATGAAATGTGTGATTAATACTTAGTAATACACCACCAATTTTTTCTAAAATATATACAGTCTAATAAAGTGTGTAAAGAAGTAAAATTAATATTAATACATAAGTGAAAAATAGATTATAGTATTCCATAAATATTACATCAACTACATTCATTTACATATCCCACATTTTACACATATACATCATACCATCTTAGGCCGGTGTTGTTCATCTAGGCCATTTTCCCAAAAGGGTCACAGGTCAGTCTACTTAGAACCTCAATCCATGAATCTATCTAAGATTTAGAACTCCATATCCATCTATCCCAACAATGATATCATAATCCCTGTCCATAAACTTGGGTTCAAGAGAATTAGTAAATCCCCCAAAGAACGAATGTGCACACGGGAGACTAATCATCAGTCATTACCCCATGGGGGGGAGCATCAGTCCAGTATCCCACTACTATATATTTCATTCACAAAGGATCATCATCCTTAACAATTTCATTATATACAAAAAAGGGTGACCCATTTCAATTTACCCACAATTCCACAAATCATAACCATTATCATGTTCCCAATTCCCTTTACAGTCCCATCATACCATTTAAACCGTCATAACCATTACTTCTAGTTTCCAAGAAATTTTAAATTGAGGTTGATCCCCAATAACCAATGATCATATCCATCAAATTACCCCTAATTATTAATGTGACTCCTAATGTTAAGACAACGATGTCATTTCCCAATTTATCTGGTTCATCATATTTACTATTGTCTTAAAAATCTTAAAACCACAAATTAGAATTCAATTTCCCAAATTTTTATGTCGAATGGAGTGGTATAAGCTATATGTTTCCAAATACCTAGTCAATACATTCTCATTAGATCACACTACTATAATGAGGGTTATAATTCATCAATAAAATAACCCAATTACCATTTCATCCCTATGAAACCAAATTTACAGTAATAATAAACCATAATTTGATCATATACATATTCAAATAAGGAAACAATACAATTGGGTATACCTTTTATACTTCCACCCTAAAGATATATTATGAAATCTTACTCAACCTCATCCCTTAAATTGAACTGAAACATCCCCATTGATAAACAATTTATATATCATTATAATATAGATTTTTAGGGATTTATAAGGATTATAACAACCACATAAGAGCTTATGTAGAAAATTGAAGGAAAAAAGTGAATGACTCGCCCAAATCATTGATTCTTACCCAAATACACTCTAAGTGTATCTAAATCGGGGGATACTCATCCTTGAAAATATTGAGAGGTTTTGGTTCATCACGAAGGATATTGGTGGGTAAAAGGGAATGATATAATTGTGAGGCTTCATAAATCATGAGGGAGGGATGGTAAACTCCACCATGTTTAATCGGAAACATGGTTTTTTCATGTAGTTGTTAAAATGGGCAGCCAACATGTTCCACCCTAAACCCGAACAAGGTTTGAGTTTTAGGGTATCCTTAGAGAATGAATATATTGAAAAATCATGTGTAAAACATGTAGGATAGATTTTTCCATGACTGCATGGTATGTACCTACTCTATGCATGGTTTCACCAACTTTGACCCACCCCTCCCTAGGGAAACTAGTTTTGTCTCATGGTTTTTACTAACCATGACCAATGGTAAACATACAATTCATGTACTCATTTCCAAATATTTTTAGATCAAAACCACCAAAAATTCCCATGTATCCACATAATATTAAGAAACATTTCATTAAACATATGAATATTGTTAAGTCAAAAAGTAAACTAAAAAATACCTATATGAATAATTAGGATCATATAGGTATTATCTAACTATTATCATAACAGAAAGAGAATAATGATAGAGTACAATAACATTAATCCCAAATTTTTTGTATTGTTACCATGGGATCCAATATAAACACAATGAAAAAAACTTACAAATAATGAAATAAATTATATTCCTATGAACTACCATATCACACCCAAAACACCTTCTATGAAAAAACCCCATTATACGTTATATAACATAATGGAAAATATAGAAAATGAATAAATTATTTCAACATAATAATTTAATGTAATAGAATAAATTAATTTCAATCAATAATCACATCTTGTATTGAATATAACCCTTTATAAACAATAAAATTATCTATATAAAGGAAATACCTCTATTTAAAATAAGTCATATATCAGTGACCTTCTATATAACTTTTGAAAAAAATATACCTAAAAAATTCTATTAATATGAAAATAGAAATTTACACATTAAAATTATTGGTGAAATTCTGATATAATCTCTTTATAAATAATAAGAAATCAATTCATTAGAAAACATTTGTTTATATTTCCAAAAAAAATCATTGACTATTCATAGATAACCCTATGTAACTTATACCACATGATACAATCAAGAAATATTTTATATGGAAAAGTTGATATTATATGAATCCACAATGTAAACAAATAATTAATCAATAAAATAGTCCATAATATTTTGATTATTATACTATTTATAAAAAAAATTATTTGATCCCACAATGCATATATAAACATGACACAAAAAAGGACTAGGAAAATACCACCAACCAAGAATTATTTTCAATGATGGATCATTTATCTAATAATCCTTTTTTAGTTTTAATAAAACATTCCTTACATTAAAATGACAACGGAACTTATATTTTTTTGGTTCCTTTCCCCTGAGGTAGGAAAACTATAATCATTGATGAGATTAACTTTTGAAATGGGAATGATTTGAACATGATCATGGTGGAAGTTAATAGAATAAGAGGGTGGACATACACATGACAATGTGATGTAATTATCCCCATCTGAATCATGTATAATGGAAGAATAGGGGATTCTTTCTCCCAACACATATTTGATTTGACCAAAATAATAGGTGTGACGATGTCAACTAACAAATTCATAAAAAAAAAATTTAAAATAAAAATAATAAATACAATATAATAAATAAATAAAATTCATAGAAATATCAAAAAAATTATATACTAACTTATAATGAAATTAATAAATAGAAACACAATTATAATATATTACCCATATATCAATTATCATTATAAAAAAATAATTATCATATAATAATAATAATAATACAAAACATTTCATACACAATTAAAACTAGAATATTTTTTATGTTTATGGTGAATATTAGTGATACTACTGAATTTAGTAGTACTAAATATATTGTATATATTCGATAATATTTCATTTTTAAGAAAAGTGAAGTGAATGAAATGTATATATTCAATCCGAATTATATTTTTTCAAAAATTATGTTTGCGAGTATATGATGACTCAGATCCTTGTGATTCCTTATAGGATGTTTTATACTGACATTGTAGTAATAATGAGTTAATTGGATATTTTGAGTTTGGTTTTTTGGAGAAATTATAGCATGTTTGGAACTAGTATAAAAAAACATAGGATATAATGATATATATTATAAAGTGGATTAAATATCTACCATTTTTTAGAGGATAAATTAATTTTAAAATATTTTTTTAAATATAGAAATGATACATACACCAATATTATATGTATAAAATACTCATGGGAACTGTAGTATCCATAATTATTTTATAACATAAATAACTCCCACAAATTTTTTTATTCAAAAAAATCATAATTTTAATAATGTAATTATCACCATTAGTAAAATATTTATGATAATGTAAAACAAAATATTTTTTTGTACAATATTTTTTAAAAATTAATACATTCAATATTTTATTTTTGTATGGGACCATCCCTAGAATAATGATTTTCCATAAAATACCTAAAAAAATCTAATGGATACATTAAAAAAAATTATTAACTTGAGGATACTCTCTAGAAAAATTATAATATATTTAACATACACACTAAAAAATTGACATGTCATATAATTCTAATTACATTCCAACAGACGCGGAATGGTCATATATTTAATTCTTTTCTCTCAAATCATAAAAATTCAGTGAATGAAACATGATTGCTTATAAAATATATAATTCAGAACATTCATTTATTTATAATATATATAGTATAAAAACACATGTCTCGATGAAATAATGCTTGAAAATGAAATGAATTTAATTTTACAATCAGTAAATATTTCAATAATTCCTAGAAAATTAGGTATAATATATTTATAAATATAATTTGATGTGATTCACAACCCATTTGAAAATGTACAATGGGATCACCCTTGGGAATTTATTTTAGATAATTTTAGATTAACTCTTTGAGGAAGAATTTATATAAAATTTAATGTCAAATAAAAATTTATTTCATATTTATTTTCATCATTTATATTATAAGTATATCATACATATTAACCATAATTTATGAAAAATAAAATAGAAGAACTAACAATACACATATTTAGTATAAGTGTTCTAATAAAAATTAGACATGTTGGGATATACCCATATGACACAAAAAATATGAGACATAATAATTTTTGAATAGATATGGTAAACATTCATTAAAACTATGCATAACTATCATTTAAAAAAATCTCCATTAAAAAATTTATCTTTATGAAAAGTGCGAACATGTTTTATGTAACCTAATATACAATTAATATAGAGTAAAAATTATTACATTTTCCCAAATCTTATATATATATATCAATTTGAATTGTTCATTGTAAAATTAGAATAATCAATTACTCTTATTTATGTTTTTAAACATATTCTGGGAGAATAATTTAATGAGCTATACCCATTCCATGTAAAACATCATTTCCAAATATCATAATATTTTCTATATTAGATACCACTAGTTTATATAATCATATAAAAAATCAATACCATAAAAAGACAAAAATTTCCCAATTTAGGAATATCACACATCATTCATATATAAATTATAGGATTTTAAACTATATATCTATCAAACTATTATATATCTATCAATATCATCTAGAAATGTAAAATAATTTCAATAATGGATAACTCACCTCTTTAAAAAAAATTAAAATAAATTTTCTACAATTTTATAATTTTATGAAAAAATTAAACACATTTATACTAAATGAAATTATTTTCAATACTCCTTTGAAATTGAAAACCATCCAATACAAAAATAATCACTCCTGATGAAAATGAATTCAAGTTGATATCATCATAAAAATATAGGTTGAAATTATCAACTAACTCAAACAAGAAATTTAACATGAATGTGTCATAAATGAATATCTATTTCAATTAAATCATAATACTAGTTCAATATGTAATATAATTAATAGATAAATTAAATATAATATGAATTAAGGATTATAGGTAAAACAAAATCATTCCTTTATAATGAAAGGATATTTTTAAAAACCCCTAATATTACTCCCCAACCCTAAACATTACATAATCTTGAGTTTAGCCCGGAATTCAAATTAAGGATATTTTGAGGTTTATATTTTTATCGAATTGGGCCATAATTATTAAATTAAATTTCATAAATTACAATTTAGACACTTGTACTCAGTATCCATTTTTTATAAAGTAAAAAAATCTTAAAAAATAAACATTTATAGTTTTATGTTTTAGACAGCATGAATTTTCCATGATCCGATCCTTGACCCTATTCATCTTAATGTCCTATGGAAAACATTTTAAAACACGGGATGAGCATAAAAATCTCAGTAAGGGTTATAAAATAAGTAAATAAAACATTATCCCATAAATAAATACAAATCAATGAAACCGTACTTTTCAATCAGAACATACCTCAGGAAATTATATGATTTATTACTAACACATAGAAATCATAAATCATAAAGGTAAATTGTGCCATACATAACATACATACATCGTAGCTAAAAAAGCTCCATAGGGAGTTATGTTGGAGTACCCATCACAGTATATTCCCTCAATCTATTATAAGAAACATTAATGGTTAACTCCGTCACGTTACCCGATGCATTGGAGATCTATATAAGGCTTACTCACCCTAGGTTTATCACGGAACCACCCATATACGAAAAAAATTTCCAAGAACCATAACATAATCATAACACATAACATATGGATAATGGAAAGCTAACATTTCCACATTCCAATCACAATATATCACTTCGATATATTGACATAATCAATTCTTTGTCAATACCATTTTCAAAACCATTTAAAACATTTGATAAAGAGATTTTTGAATCAAATTGTCCCATACCACATTGATAATTATAAAGTAATTAGTATTTTAAAATATTAATGTCCATAAAAATAAAAAAAACATTTTGAAAACATGGAAATTAATGAAAAATATTTAGAAGAATAAATCTTTAAAACATTTAAAACAATATATTAGTTGAAGTGTTTAAAAAAAATAAGAGATGCTTGAATACAAATAATTTAGAAATACCATTTAATTAGATCATTATAATGTAATGAGAATGAGAATATTAAAGATATAATATGTCCAAAGGATGTATATATATTATATAAAAGTAAATTGGTGTATAAAAACAAATAAGTCTCAAAGGAATATAAATTCAGACGAAATCCCTTACAAAGATGGTATCTTTAGATTAATGATAAATCAATGACATAATTATGTGTGAAAAATATAAATACACCCAATATAAGTGGATATTAATTGTAAAAAAATCATAGTTTATTCACATAGATTAATAGAACGACATAATCAAGTAGTAAAAGTTTAACCCAAAGAATTGAAATTGGGTAAAGAAGTTCCCATAAAAAAATCGACAGCCTAAAGGCATCACATTAAAATTACGAAAATTAGTTGATGAGAGAAAAAATGGTCTCTCATCACTTGGACATACAATTTATAGAAATAATGATATATAAGAACATATCCCAACATAACAATATGTAAATTAAAAGACATAACAAAAAGAAGTCTATTAAAAGGAGGATGGTGAAGGGTTCCCTTACCATGTTGGTAAATTATGAGACATACACCCCATAAAAGGAGGATCATACACTGAAGATGTAAATACCCATGAATTAAATTATATTACAAAAATAAATACAATCATGGGCAGTAAAAACACCACACAAAAGGAAATACTGGAAAATACAGCTTGAATCTCACAGGAATAAAAAGTGAGATGAAAACCCCTTACCACGTTGTAATCAATCGATTCGTATGACTAAAAGTTAATAACCACCAAATAAATCATATAATAACATGAATATAAATTGAATAATGATAATATATACAAAATTTATGTTCATAATAATCCACATCCAATAAATAAGTGGAAAACAATGGAGATATAACAGAATTAAAAGTAAGATAAGAGACCACTTACCTCGTGTCCGACATGACTTGTTTGTTCCTTTTTCATCCTGAATAATAAACTAAAGTTGATTTCTAATTTCGTAAGAATATTTTTCATTTTTATTATTCCTTTTTTATTAGTTATTACGATGTTATAAATATTATGTAATCATTTACGTTTACAATGGTTGTTTTGTCGATATTTGGTACTAAAGTGAAAAATGAACTTTTTATAATTACAAGTTGTTCATGTGGTCAAAGGTCCATTATCTCCAGAATTATATTCTTGATGTAGATATTATTTTTATAATATATATCCAGTATATATATATATTTATAATTGTACATAACATTTGAATATAAGAAATGTAATGCATCGTCATGGAGACGGTAAGTCGTATGTACGCATGAACGCTACTTTCATTTCTATTTAATATTTAATAAATCGAAAACATAATGATAAAAAGGTATATTATAAATCCAGTATTATAACATATGATATATATGTCACACAATTTCATTAACTCCCTCCTTTTATTCATTCTATGTATGTCATGAACGAATCATATCACCTTGAGGGGGCGGTAGTCCACACTTCCTCAAATGAAATTATCATGTTCACACATATTAAAAAACATAAAGGTATGCATGTAAATAAAAACTAAAGAAGCATAGAGAAAACATAGAAATAATATCTACCATATATAAACACAGTTCCATCATAATGGCCACAATAAGTGGTGGTAGGAGAATATTGAACAATCATCGTTTCGTGTGGCAGTAGTTTTCCCTCCACAGAAATAGTATGTTCATTTCCAATTAGATAGATGTTTGTGTATTTATAGTACAAATCCTTATTATAAAAACAACATATTATTTTTAGGATACTGGTGTTGTTATAAAAGAAAGAAATAAAAATATTTTAGGGGGTTTTAGAGGTAAAATAAAAGAAAAGATCTTAAAGAAAGATGTCACCTTTAAACCAGATAACTTCGTTTCGGTTGAACTAAAAGGTTTTCTTGAAGTGCCTTCTGCCTAATGTAAGGCTTATAGGTGGAATAGAAGGATTTTTGGAGCTTAATTGGGTATTTTTTTGATGATCCAAGTGGCTTGAGATGTGTGAATAATGGGTTAGAGGAGAGGGATTTTTATAAGGGGGAGGAGGGGCTCTTTAGGAAGGTTGGAAAATATTATTTTATTATATAATGATTTTCAGTTCCTGAATTTAAAAAACCCATCAAAGAAGAATATAATAAGACTCATGTTCGAAATAGATTTATCCAATACTAATTGGACAGGTTATGGATATTTTACTAGTTTTTATAATCTTATTTATTTAAATCATTCCTTAATGAGGTAAACACTACAACATTATTGTGTCATAAATAATATTATATATATGATGTATAAAATTATAGAAAAAATACCATGATGTATGAAATTTTTTAGCTTTAAAATTAATATCTATAGTTAAATAGATAACTTATATAACCTTATGTAAAAAATTTATTTACTAAAAGATATATGTTTAAGACATTTGTTTCTTTACTTTAAATTAATTAATATTAATTGTCATTATCACTCTTAAGAGGATCCACGGGGTCCCAAAATAGACCCAAGGATGCCCATGGTCGGAAATGTATCAAATAATATAGTTAAGAAACGTGTTAGGGTAGTTTAATATTATTATAATATTATTCGTACATTGAATTACCTTATTTACCTTTAACTACGGTAAATAAATGGCAAAAGTTACTATTCGCCAAAGAATATTTTCATCTTATTGAAAAAAAATTACTTACTAATAACAACCATGTACGACAGATTTTCGAAATTTAATTCACAAAAGCGTTAAAATTTCATTTAAATGAAAAAGTCGGTTTTTAACTACTACTCAGTGTTTTCACTATTTATAAAAAATGTGATGTTTTTCAGAAAAATACAAAAAATTTATCCTATGATATATTTGATATTTCGAATTCAAAAATGATTTCTATTTTACCAAATTAAAAATTTAGATGTTTCAATATATAATTTAAAATTAATTCTTATTGTGAAAACAAAAAATGTGTTTTTTAAGAATTAATAACTATCAAAAGATTGACATTTTTTATGTTCAATTTCAAAGTGAAATTACATCCAATGACCAACATTGGATTAAATGGTAAAAATATAATCTAAATAAAATTTATAACCAATTAATAAGATAATATAACCTTATAAATAAATTATATTAAAAGGTAGTTTTGAATTTAAAATACAATATTTTTCACTATTCATTAAAAATGAATTTTATTAGAAAAATACCAAAAAAATTACTCAATGTAATTTTTGATGTCCCGATTAGAGGGAAGAATTTATTTTGTCAAATAGAACTTATAAATGTTACCAAAAATATATTTCATGAGGGTTCACCATTAAAAGGTGGTAAATCGTCATTTTAACGAATATTAGAGAATTTATATGTAAAATTAGATTCATTCACATTTTAAGCCTCTAGATTTTATGAGATAAATGTAAAAACATTTAAGAATCATATTTAATTATAATATGGTATGTTTTGTTACTTACCTCCAATACATAATCTATGTGTTAACTACCATTTAAAATAATAATATTATATTAATATTTTTCAGTATAACTCTACATTGTGTGAAACATAAATTTTCAAAGAAAGACGTTGTT
Source organism: Viscum album (assembly GCA_963277665.1). Lineage (NCBI taxonomy): Eukaryota > Viridiplantae > Streptophyta > Magnoliopsida > Santalales > Viscaceae > Viscum > Viscum album. The sequence continues at coordinate 879,136,580 of OY728136.1, forward strand.
GCGTATGAGGTATTCCATCGAACATTGCATACCCTTTAAATTAAAATTAATAGTTCATTCAAAAAATTTAATAAATATGAAAATTTTATATTCATTATTTACCTGGGATGTAACATCCTGCCCCCCTTTTGGGAATTGCTTCCTTACAATTTTAAAATTGTTCTTGTAAACATCATTGAAAGTACCACATCGTAAAAAGATTAAATAAAAATATCACATTAAAAGAAATAAAGAGAATTACAAAATTCACCCAGGATATCCCATACTAGGATTACATTTAGGTAAACCTCGATATATAAGATAAACACACCATCAAGGTCTGATGGAGAGTGGTAGAAAACATGATTATGAAAAATTTGACAACGAAAAAAATCACAAAATTAGGATGGGTTAAATGGTATTTGATTCCCCAATAAGAAAAGTTAATGGAAAATTTTTTTAAGTTACTTTTCATAAATTTGAGGAATTTATTTATGAGATTAACTAAAAAATAATGGAAATATACTTACTTGTCATGTAGACTTTAATCCTTTACAATATTTCTACCAAAAACTCAACTTTTCTCCCAACGATTATTATTGAAGCTGACATGGTCACATAAAATGCACAAGAATAAACTTCTAGAGAATCACATAATCCAAAAATATGAACTATATTTTTCCCATGTCTTTATACATCAACCAGAACCAAAATGGTTCTTATGAGATCAAATAATACCCAAAAAGATAATCCTTTATAAAAATAAATACTACACTTAATATCCAAAATTAATCAAACAGTACCTAAAGTTTACGAAAGACAATTCAATACACAATTGCCCATAAAATTATTCAATCCAATCCCAACTAATATTGAATACCCATAACTCGGAAGAATTTTATCACATGGTCTTCCATGATAAATCTTAATATTTATCTCCAAATAATATAGACTACTCTTAAAGTCTCATACTAAAGTGTAATTAACCTAATCACATATTATCTATGATAGGATAATAATTTCCATAAATAACCCAAGTCACATTATGTCCACAAAAAATACATAGAATTTTTAAAAATAAAAATTTCAACCATTACTCTACAAATGATGTCCCATAGTATTCTATTTTTCTTAAGAATATAATGTTCCTCAAAAGAGAGAACGTTTTCTAAAATTACTTTTATCACTTAATCACCAAATCATTTTCATATATTAAGGACATCCATTTGATAAACCATAAGTTCCAAAAATAAACTTATTCTTGATCTATAAAATTATTTAATTGAAAGAATAAGTCAAACTAACCAAGTAATTCACGTAGGCCAGTGGTAGGCGATGTACCATTGTCACCCTTCGACTGTGGGTTTTATTCCCATGGCTTTTCCTGATGTGACGAGTTGTCACCCATCAAATGGGTTGTCCTTTTTATAAAACAAGAAAATAACCCTAAATTTTTTAACCTCAATGGTTTTCTTATACATTTAATTTTCATCCAAACACATTAATACCTAAATATCTTAATTCATGAACCCTTATATATTTTTTCCTTTTTTTTATTTCACCTTTATATAAAAAAATAAAACTATTCCAAAAAGATAGAACATCATACCTTGATCATGGTGTCCATATGGTTTCATCATCTTTTTAATGTAGGTAGAAGGTCCATGCATTGCAAAAATGATTTGGGGATCCTCCAAAATCATTTTATTCCTTCATTCAAATACACATTATACAACTTGGGTAATATGGGTATTCATAGAAATGTAGTATTGGAAAATAATCATCTATAACATATAATTTCAAAACATCTTATGAAACTTGATGTTTATAAAATAGTCGGACCAAATTTGAGGTGAAACGTTCAATCATTGGCCCTTTAAAATACCATAATTATGTGTTGAGATATTATATTGTAAAATAAAATATAAATATGTTGCATAGGGGTATCCTAATTTAGCACCATTTTCAAAATCATAATATGCTTCCAAATCTTGTGATAATGTAAAATATTTTAAAATGCCCTGATAAGATTTACCTTTCTTGAAAATATGACAATATTGTGAAAATAGGATTTGATTATATACAACCCATGATACACGATGACATAAATGTATATTAGAGGTGTTTGATATCTTAAAAACTGTTTGAAAATGATTTGTATGCTAGAAACGTTTCACAATCACCAGAACAAGACTTTGCAAAAATTATTTTAAGCATGTCATCAGGAAGAGATAGGAATGTCGTTTGAGATCCTCCTCCTTCCATTTGTAACCATCATTAATTGATCTAAACAAGTTATAAAACAAGGATTTAACATAAATAATATACATATGGACTATCAATGTTTTAAATAAAAACAGATATTCCCTAAAGTTGTCTAAACCAACCTCATATATCATCTATAAGTCCCCAGCCTTAAAAATTACATAATCTTGTGTTATGTCATGAATTCACATTGAAGATATTTTTAGGTTCAAAGTTTTATAGAATTATTCCATAACAATTACATTACATTTCAAAAATTATAAATTTGACACTTCTACTTAGTATCCATTTTTTCACAAAATAAAAACTCTCCAAAAAGTAACATCTCTAGTTCCATGTTTTAGACAGCGTTAGTTTTCCATGATCCTATCATTGACCCTATTCATCTTTATGTCCTGTGGAAAATATTTCAAAACATGGGATGAGCATAAAAAGCATATTAAGGGATATAAAATAAGGAAAGAAAACATTATCCCATCAATATATACAAATCAATGAAACCATACTTTTCAATCATAAAATACGTCATTAAATCACAAGATTTATTAATAACGCAAACAAATCATAAATCATAAATGTAACTTGGGGAATACATAACATATTTACATTTTCGATGACACAAATACATAGAGAGTTACATTGGAATACCCATCATAGTATATTTTCTAAATATCTTAGGAGAAATAATAACGTTTACCTCTATCACATTAACCAATACATTGGAGAGCTATCTTGGGCTCACCACCTTAAGATTATCATGGAACCACACATATACATAAACAATGCCGATGAACCATAAAATAATCATACAACATAAAAAAATCATAAAGGAGTGACAAAATTTCCAAATTCCAATCACAATATATCATTTTAATATATTGACATAATCAATGCTTCATCAAAACCATTTTCAAAACCATTTAAAACATTTAATAAATATATTTTGTAGTCAATGTTTCCCATAACACTTTGAATATTTTAATGGAATTAAAATTTTAAAACATTAATGTCCTTATAAATAAATTATGAAAACAATTTTTAAAACATGCACATTAATGAAAAAGATTTATAAGAATAAATCTTTAAAACATTTAAAACAATATTTTAGTTAAAATGTTTTTATCAAAATTAGTGATGCTTGATTAAAAATAATTAAGGAATAACATTTAATCAAAACTTTATAATATCATGATAATTAGTGTATTCATGATATAATATGTCAAAGGACAGTATATATACTATATAAAAGTGAATTGGTGTATTACAACAAATAAGTCTAAATGGAATGTAAATTGAGACGAAATCCCTTATAAAGACTGTATCCTTAGATTAAGGATAAATCAATTACACAATTATGTGTGAAAAATATAAATAAAAAAATATATGTAAATATTAAATTTAAAAAAATCAGAGGTTATTCACACATATTCATAGCACGACATAATCTAGAATAATAATTTTAACCCAAAGAATTGAAATTGGGTAAATAAGTTCCCTTACAAAAATTCAACAGCCTAACGTCGTCACTTTAAAATTCAGAAAATGAGCTGATTAGAGAATAAAAGGGTATCTCATAACATGGACATAAAATTTATATCAATGAGGATATAGAATAACATATCCCAAAATAGAAATATGTAAATTTAAAGACATAACAAATAGAAGTCTTTTAAAATGATGAGGGTGAAAGGTTCCCTTACCGTTTTGGTATCTTAAGATACATACACCACATGAATGAAGGATCATACACTATAGATTTAAATACACATAAATTAAATTATATTACACAAATATTACAATCATGGGTAGTACATACACCACACAAAAGTAAATAGTGGAAAATATAGAACGAATCTCATGGGAATAAGAAGTGAGATGGAAACACCTTACCCAGTTGTAATAAATCGATTCGTATGAAAAAAAGTTAATAAACACAAAATGAATCACATAAAACCATGAATATAAATATATTCATGATAATATATATCAAATGGATGTTCACAATACACCACATGCAATAAATAAGTGGTGAACAATGGAAATCTCACGGAAATAAATGTGAGATAAGAAACCTCATACCTCGTGTCTGACTTGACTCGTTTGTTCTTTGTTCTTACTAAATTATAAACTAAAGTAAATTTATACATTATTAAGAACCTTTTTAAAGTTTATTTTTCCTTTTATATTACTTATTACCATGTTATAAATAATAGGTAATCATTTAAGTTAAAAATGGTCGTTTTTTCGATACTTGGTACTTTAGTCAAAAATGAACTTCTTATAATGACAAGTTGTTCATGTGGTCAAAGGTCCATTATCTATAAAATTATATTCATGATGTAGATATCATATATATCATATATATTCCGTATATATATTTATTTATTATAGTACATAACATTTGGAGATAATAAATTAAATGCACCGTTCATGGAGACGGTAAGTTGTACGTACGCATTAACCCTACTTTCATTTATATTTCATATTTAATGGAATGAAAAAATAATGATACATAGGTATATTATAATTAATGTATAATATAATATGTTATATATGTTATATAATTCCATTTACTCCATCCTTTATATGTTCCATGTATGTCATGAACGAGTCATATTACCATGATGGGGCAGTAGTCCGCACTTCCTCAAAAGAATTTATCATGTTCAAACATATTGGAATGAATAAGGGTATATTTGAAAATATAAATTACATAAGAAGAGTGAAACATAAACATAATATATATCATATATAAATACATTCCCATCATAATTACCACCATAATAGGTGGTAGAATAAGATTTAACAATCATCGTTTCGTGAGGTAATAGTTCGTCGTCCACAAAAACAGTAAGTTCATTAACCGTTTGATGGAGGTGTGTGTAAGTGTAGTTCAAATAATTCTAATAAAAAAAACCTAGTATATTAAGGATACTATTTTTTTATAACATAATTTAATAAAAAGAGGTTAGTTGGTTGGAGAAGTAAAATAAATGAAATGAACTTAAGAGAAGATGTTACATTTAAATACGGTAACTCCCTATGGATTGAACCAAAAGGATTTCTTTAAGTTCCTTCTGCTTAAGGTAAGGCTTCTAAGTGGAATAGAGGGATGTAGGGAGCTTAATTGTGTAGAGTTTGGATGAGCCAAAGGGCTTCATAGGTTTGAGTAATGGGTTAGAGGTGAGGGATTTTTATAAGGTGGAGGATGGGATCCTTATGAAAGTTTGAAAATATTATTTTATTATATAATGATTTTCAGTTTCTAAAGGTCCAAAACTCATTAACGTCGAAGATATGATGAATAATGTTCGAAATAAAATCATCTAATAATAATTGGAAAGGTAATGGATATTGTATTAATTTTTATAGTATTATTTATTTAAATAATTTCTTAATGAGGTAAACACTGCATCATTATTGGGTCATACATAATTTTATTTATTTGATGTCTAAAAATTATAAAAAAATACCATGATGATGGAAATAATTTTAGATTTCAAAATAATATTTATAGTCGAAGATATAACTTATGTAACCCCACGTAGAAATTGATTTATTAAAAGACATATGTTTATGTCATTTTTGTCTTTACATTAACTTAATTTATATAAAGTGTCATTGTCACTCCTAAGAGTCTCCATGGGGTCCCGAAATTGACCCAAAGATTCCCACGGTTGGAAATGTATCAACCAATAACATTAGGATACGTGTAACGGAAATTTAATATTATTATAATATTATTTTTACCTAGAATTACCCTATTTACCGTTTATCACAGTAAATAAAAGTCAAATGTTACTATTCACCAAAAAAATTCATCTTATTGAACCAAATTTTACTTACTAATAACAACCATGTATGTAAAATTTTCAAAATTCAAATCACAAAAGTGGTAATATTTCATTTAAATGAAAAAATCAGTTTTGTAAATATTACTAAGTGTTTTCACTATTCATCAAAAATTGATGTTTTCAGAAAGATAGAAAAATTTCAGTATAAGATATATTTGATATTCTGAATTCAAAAATAATGTCTATTTTACCAAATTCAAAACCTAGAATTTTCATTAATTAATTAATAATTAATTCTAGTTTTCAAAACAATAACCGAGTTTTTTATGAAATAATAACTATCAAAAGATTGAGACTTGTTTATGTTCAATTTCAATATAAAATTATATCCAATGACCACAATTGGATTAAATGGGAAAAATATAATCTAATTACACTATAAAACAAATTAAAAATATAATCTAACCATATAAATAAATTATATTACAAGGCAGTTTCGAATTTAAAATAAAGTATTTTCATTATTCGTTAAAAAATTGGATTTGTGAGAAAAATACAAAAAAATTACCCAATGTAAATTTTGATGTCCTAATTATAAAGAAGAATTTTATTTTTTCAAATATAACATATAAACGTGACCGAAACTATATTTAAAGAGAGTTCTCAATCAAAAGGCAGTAAATAAACCTTTTAAAGAATATTAAAGTATTTAGGATTAAAATTAGATTCATTCACATTTTAAGTCTCTAACTTTTATTGGATAAATGGAAAAACTTTAAAAAACATATTTAATCATAATATGGGTAGTTTTGTTCATTCCCTCAAATACAATGACAATGTGTTAACTACCATTTAAAATAATAAAATTATATTAATATTTTTTAGTATAACTCAACATTGTCTACAAGTAAGTTTTCAAGGAAACCCGTTGTTGTGTATCATGTACGCCATCTAACATATCATCCCATTTTAAGTAAAATTAATAATTAATTCATAAATTTTAAAAATACAAAATGTTATATTCTTAATTTTCCTAGGATGTTACACCTAAATCCATAAAACCGTAATATTCACACACACAAAATTGATATTTTGAAAATAAGAATTTAATCCACAATTTATATTGACTGTAATATTATAAAAATTCAAGAATACAAAATTTAATAAACCAATACATGTATTAGTACTATAAGTTAATTTACTACATCTAATCTCAATATAGTTTTTAAGGAAATTATTTCATAATATGTTTAGTAATACATTTGGAAGATAGACCAACTATTTATAATGTAAGTACCATTCTTTAAAAATCATTACATATGAGATATTGAATTATTATGTTTGATAATTAATATATATTTTTCGGTAAATTCTTTATCTCCAAAAAACAATATATTAAAATAATTTTTTTTAAAATTTATATAAAAACAAATAATTCTGTCATTCATAAAAAATTCATAACATATAATAAATAAAACATACTATAAAATAAATCAAATTTGAATACTCTAACATGTTATGACTTATATAATGAAGGATAAATCATTATCATTTAACAAAAAATAAATGACATGGAAAATAATTAATAATTTAAAAGGAAACACACATCATTCTTTCATTAGCCATGTAATATTAATCCAAATAATAAAAACCCATTTTAAAGAATGTTCCAAATTTAATATGTTATTTCATTAGAATATTATTAGAACTAAAAACCACATCATAAAATAATTTTACATGTTAGTATTTCTATAAAAAAACTTTTTCCCTCTAGATATGAATGAACATAAATATATAATAATTTAAATAAACCACAAGTTCAATGGTAGATATAAAAACCCAAATAGAGTTATAATTTTAATATGACATAGCACTTATATGATTTATTTTTAAACCATAATATATAAATAATTATCTAAATAATAAAAAATTTATTACAAAGACAAACAAAAAAAGAAATATATGGATATTCTAACCATTATTAAGTATAAATCCATAGAGATTAAATGATTAAATTACACAATATATTATAAAACATCAATGATAAACTTTTCCAGTATGGTTTCCAATAAAATAATACTTTTATAATTATATATTCATCTTATTATTAATTAATAATTTATTATATTCGTTTTTCTACATTATATTATCCAATCCAAGGAAATGAAGCATAAAAAAGTCATTTCATAAAAAAACCACTCATTCAAAATTCAAAAAATGATATACGTATAAAAAAATATTATTCATAAATAAAAATAATCCAATAATTCCAATACCTCTATAAATTTTCCATATTTTCCAAAAAATAAAATATTTAAGAAAATTTTATTTCTAAAACAAAATTTCATTATTGATTCAAATCCTATATGTTATCAATTTAGTAAATAAAAAACATAAAACTTCCATTTGATATTACACTTTTTCATTTTGGTTTTATTAATAAAAATATTAGAGATTTAATATGTGTAACATAATGACTAATTTTGAAAGAAACCATTTATAAATTTTTATTTCAATTTATAACATGAAAATTATTTTTTTAATGATAGAAATAATTATAATTGGAATTTTTTAAATAACCAATATTGAAAATTTATAATTTAATTTTTAAAAAAAATTCATACATAGTATAATGTAATGATATATATTCACAATATTAAATAAATAAGGAAATCAATATAATATATAATAAAAAAATTCTTTTAAAAAGGAATAAAAATTTAATTAATTAATTTTGACCACAATGGATAATTGTTTTTGGAAAACACATGATTCTTATTATATGAATAAAATAATGTTCAAACAATTCCCGTGTCAACTTTCTCTAAAAAACAGTTCATTTTCTAAAATAATAAAGATGATGGATCCTAATCATAAATAAAAAATATATAGCGGAATATATTGTCGAGATTCTATATACTAGTAAACATCAAAGATATATATATATTAACCACCATTTCAAATATAAATGGGTTGATTATATACATTGTTGTACTATTTACCATGTATTCATAACACTTTCATGAACTAAAATAATCCCATCATCACACTCACGACATTATAAAATTTTGAGACACAGAAAATAAAATATCATGATTATTATAAATGTAATTTCAATAAATATAATATCTTTTTAATCATTATAGTGTACAAAAGGTTTAAAATGTGTTAACATTTAAAAATGATAAGGGTTTTTACATTTTAGTACAAATATAGTAAATTATATAATATTTGAGTTATCAATGTAATTAAAAAAATGAATTTTTTATTATATAAAATGGATATTTAATTATTTAGACTTGATCAAAATAATATATATGTTATATCTCACATAAAAAGTAATACAATATTATCCCTATCATGAAATTAAAAAATTTGAGTTTATCCACCTCCACTATCTCATTACAAATTCTATAGTCTAAATCCAATGAGGAATGAAAAAATTAAATAATACATAAAAAAATAGACCAATAAATGAAAACTTAAATCAATACCAGTGTTATAACTATATTGAGAAAGTTGAAATCCAAATGAGCACCTATATGATGCTATCCATTTTATTTTTTATAGAAATAAATGAATATTTATTTGAATGTATAATGATAAAATAACAATCATTCTCGAATTTTCATTGAAAATAAGCTAAGGATATAGTTAATTTATCATACATATATCATAATATAATAAACTGTGTAACTTTAATATGAATATGGGATAAGCACCTTAATACTGTAGGAAAATCAATGACCATGATTATTAGAACCATTAGAAAAATTACGATTTGATATTATATAAAAAATATATACTAAACTTCAAAGTGCATAATACTGTGGAAGTATCTTATTAAGGTCATGAACTAAAATAGTTGACAATATGTTAGAGTGTATTCCTAAACTTGTATATAAAACATTCCTCTGCATTCCACATAGCTAACAATGGTCCTCCTATAATACTTATAGGCATAGATAACAAGGAATATAATCCAATTCATTCATATAAACACTCATATCATATATTTCCCCCTCCATGAAACATAAAAAATTTAAATTCCATATCTTATGGTTTAATATAGATAATATGTAATTGGTATAAATAAAATATGGGTTATCAATATAGGACATTACAATCAATAAACAATCATTTCATATAATATAATAATCCCTTTATGAATTTTAAAATATTTTTTATCTCTGAGGATCCATCTTTACAAATAATATATATATATATACAACATCATTTACAATTTCAAATAAAAAATCCAAATGATGGTTTATTTCTTTCAAAACAAGAAATTAATATTTTAAAACATTAATGAAATCATTATATTAATACAACATATATAATAAGAAATTAATTAACTCGGAACAAATTAGTTTTTCTTTAATAAAACCATATAAATGTTTTCACGTGATACTATTATCCACAAAAACATATGATCAAAATTTATATAATTTAAATACTAATAAATGAAATGAAATTCTATGAAATAATGAAAAAATGAAACAAAATGTTTTCAAAACTACCCAAAATAATTTATAAATAATTTTATATGAGGTAAATAATTTTGAAACATATACCAACCTGTGGAAATGTAAAAGAAATGTAATGGGAATGATGAAGCAAAAATGAAACAATGAAATCCTAATTATGTCACCAAACATGGTCGAGTTAGATTCATTGGTTAATTTCTCATCCAAAAACCCCAAGCACCATGTTAAATCCATTTTTCGACACAGATATTGAAATAAATTATATTGATGATATCTAAAATGAAATTATATTTTACTGAATAATATAATTTTGGAAAAGAAGAGTGTGTTTTGGGTAATCTACCATGGTCAATCTCTTAGAGTAAAATAATGGTTAAATAGGGATATATTTAGAAGTGTGAAGGGATGTTCTCTATCTATTTGTGTGTTGAACAAAATGAGTAAATATTAGTTGATAAATATCATAATTAAATTGAAATAATAATAATAATATTTTAAATAATTTTTATAATAATAATTGTAACGTCCCGACCTGGGAGCCACTCAATGGTGCCCTAAGTGGGATGGTTATATACCCTAAAATGGGACACCCTGTACCCTATAGGGTGTTAACTAAAAACTAGGTTCTGGTAAGTATTTCATTGGGATATTATACCCTCTTTATCATAGTAAAACAGGAGATGAATAAAACTATAGTCGTCAGTTTTTGAAGAATATAAATAGGTAAAACAAAACTATATCCATAATCCAAAAAATTGAGAAATACGATACTCAATTGAAAGGTAAAGTGTGCTATGACAATACAAGTTCAATGTATCTAAAATGAAAACAAATGAAAATACACAATGACTCCCAAGAGGGTCCCAAACCACATCTGGTTCCCTCAACCATTCTCCATCCCAAAAAACAATAATATGTTAGAGTTACTTTCCATTACCCCTTCCTATTACAACAAAGTCTCCTCGAGTGATGATTAAGCGGCCTGAATAGGGTTTGTGTACAACTATGTAGACGACCACCAATAGTTTCTAAAAAATTCCAGTCAAAAGGTAGTATATGTGGTTCAAAAATGTAATAATCAAAATTCATAAACAGATAGTTGACACATCATCCATTATTCATTATTTAACCACATCAACCATCAGGGTTCTCAAAAATACATGTACCTCAATACTAACTTTGGATTGTGTCATAGAACAAAGTGTTCCCCAAGTAATACCATAACTTATTACCTACTTCAACTCGTGTAGGAGATCGATTTATTCCGAGGTGTATGGTATCTCAACACCTGATTCGACTCATGATAAAGTCAAAATATTCTCATGAGAGGCCACTACTCAAAGTACTCATATCAGCATTCTAATTTAACAATTTGGATAAACATGTTACAATCATTTAAATTCATACATAATGAAATTTTTATCCTTCATAAATCAAATAAAATTATAAATATGTTAACACCCTTTAATTCATGTCGAATGACCATGTTACCATTCACACATCACGCATTTGGATGATCATGTTACCACCCTTTAATTAATGCTAAATGAACATATTACCATTCACACATTCGGATGACCTTGTTACCACCCTTTGATTCATGCCAAATTACCATGTTACCATTCACACATCACACATTATTAATTTATAAATTAATAAAAAATCATCAACCCATTACTAATTCATAAATTAGTTAAACACATAGAATCCCTTAGTTTACTTAAAAATTAACTAATCATACAAAATCAATTAAATAATTAATCAATTAATTAATCATTCCACACAAATCTCATTACATAATTAATTATACATAATTAATTATCCAATTAAAATATCATATTATCATATTTTATCTCACAATTGATTATATATATCAAACATTAAAGAACAAAATTAACCCACCATTAATGATCTCAACATAGAGAAATGACTATTTGAAAATTAATTCCCAAGTTAATTATCTCAAACACAACCAATAAATATTTAAAAGACAAAAACTAAAATAATAAAAAATTTACCAAAAATCGATTATCTATTTGTGAAGCCCCTTAGGCCCATTATAAAATCAACAAAATATCATCTATATCTCCAAAATGTCAACAAGTCAATTGAACATTCCTAATTATCCCAATTTAGGAATGAAAATTAGTATGCGATGCTAGAAAATCAATAATCTCTCATGAAGTTATCAAATCTGTGAATATGGGTGTTATATTTATACCACCTACCATAGTTAGTTTATAGAGGATTTCTTAAATGAAATCCCCAAAATCTGAGTTCACAATTACATCGATCAAGATCTGGATCTAAATCCCAAAACCCAAAATACAGATCAAAAGTATCAAGATCTTGAAAATTGAGATCTAGATCCACAATACTATATCTAGATCTCGACTCATATGATTATATCGATAGAAAAATTGGAGATATTCCATTAAAAGAACAACGAAAGTTAAAGGTAAGAATTGGAGAAGCATCGGGAAGAAATCCACCTACCCGTATAAGAGCATATCTTCAATATAGGAGTTTGATATCAAATAATGGTGTTGTAATGGACTTATAACACCTATATAATTATCTAGGATAACGAAAATCATCAAATCCAGATCTAGGTTTGAAAACATGGAGTTTCGGGGGGCTTCTGTGGTTTTAAAACCAATTTTCGTACAAAGCAATTCTGCATGCACGGTTTCACCGAGTAAGGGAACATGTTTAAGGAAACCATGAAAAAACTATAAAGAACTCAATGTACATATATTTTTCGTAAAAAATCACCCAATAGGACCTCAAACCACAACACTAGAGCAATGTTACTAAAAAATAATAAACAATTTCAAAAAAATGTGCCCGAGATGACTCTGGAAAAGGTAGAGATCCTACATTCTCCTGACATTATAATAGTTTGACTACAAGATTAACTCCCAAACATCACTAATATTTCATGAAAAAAATATTGGTCTTTTAATCCCTCATCTCTTTTTACAATTCCCAATTTTATACTAGCACACATTCATCTTTCCATAACACAAAAACTATCGACACGATCTTTCCCCACAATGCTTTCACACTGCGATCTGGAAATCGTATTAGATGATCTTGAATGGATTCATATATCTCGAGGTAAATCTCATACACATCAATCACATGATAAGGGTTAGGGTGATATCACCATAGTTTTGACACATGGAAATCATCATGCATAGTGATGTATTTCTCTAGAAGAAACAATCAGTATGCCATCAGCCCAATTCATTCCACTACCTCAAATAGACCCACAAACCTGTGCACCAACATTCACTGCATCTAATCCTATTGTGACCCAACCTAGGAGACACCCTATGTAATACATGAACACCCACTATAAACTCCAAGGGTTATCTCCATTTATCAGCATACAAATTCTTCCTACTCTGATTCATAGCGATATGTTTTCAAATCAACTGCACCTATTTTGATGTCTCCTGCAGGAGACTCAGTCCCAAAAACTACGACTCACCTACCTCTAACCAGAAAATCAATTATCTAAATGACCTACCATAAATTACCCCATATGTTTCCATCTTAATAGTTTCATGATAACCATTGTTATATGAGAACTCTACTAAATCCAAGTACTTCTCCCAAGAACCCCGGAAGTCATGAACACATTCCCACAACATATCCTCTAGCACATGTACGGTGTGCTCTGATTGCCTATCATTCGGTGGGTGGGAAGTCATACAGAAAAAAAACATGTATACCAAGAATCTTCTTCAAGAACTACAAGAAGGATGACGTAAAGAACAAATCAGGATCTGAAATTAATGTCTATGGAACCTTTGAAAACAAACTATCTCTCGAACGTAAAGCTCTACCATCTTCTCTACTGTGAAGGTTTCCGAGATAGGTATGAAATGTTCTACCATATTCTGTCAATCCAAAATGACCCAAATAGAATCATTCTTCTTAAGAATCTTTGGAAGACCCATCACAAAATCCATAGTCATATCTTCTCAATTCCTTTTAGTAATTGCAAATGACCGTAATAGAACTCTAGGTTTTCGATGCTCTACCTACACATACTGACTGGTGAAACATCTCATCACTAAACCTACAATTCCATTTTTCAGGCACAATCCAAAAAACTATCATTGTAGACCATAGTAGGTTTTCATCACACCAAGGTATACCACCAACATAAAGGAATGAAATTACTTCATGATCTCATCTTATAAGATTGTAGGTACAACAACCCGATTTTTCATTGGGATAACCTCATCCTCATCTATCAACCAGTATAAAAGTGTATCCCCACCTTTAAGGCTTTCCTTCCTGGTTAAACACTATTGATCCTCGTACTATCTACCCATGACCTATCTCAGGAATGTATACTCCACTACCACTAAAACCAAACTCGTCATATCTTGACTCTCTTGTACCACCACATTCATTTCAGCCTAGAAAGTCGTCATCTCCTACTCTTTACACGACTCATGTACCAACTGAGTATGAATATTCTTGAACAAGAAATCTGGAACACTATTACCTTTCCCAGATGTATATGCCAACTCAAAATCAAAAGACTACACATACACTACCCATCATCTATTCCAAAGATTCATATCACATTGTGAAAAGATGTACTTTAACCATTTTTGATCTTTAAAAACTATACACATTTCACTCAAAAGACAGTGTACCCAACACATAAGAGAATAAACGACTACTTCCTACTCAAGGTCATGCAAAGTGTAATTATATTCATGTAACCTCAACTACTGAGACCCATACACAACAACTTGATCACCCTGCATCAACACTTCTCAATGTCTAATCCCAGATGTCTCACAATGTACCATGTAATCCTCACACAACTCTACTAGAATCAAATTTTGTGCTGATGTCAAGATCTTATTCACCTCCTATAAATCATTCTTACAAGATTCTTTCCACTCAAAATTATCTATATCTTGGTCAATCCCATAAGAAGTGCTTCCAATTTCTAAAAATCTTAAATTAATCTCCTTTAATACCCAGTTAATCCCCCATATATTTGGATATAAAAGAATGTCTTGCGCTTCCATTAATAGACCACAACATTAACCTTTTTTATGTCCAATGCCACACATTCTATTGAGACTATTTCCCCCAAAATGCACACCAAGTCAATCCAAAACTGATACTTAGATAGCTTGTAGTATAACTGATTTTCTCTTAGTGTACTCAGAATGATGTCAAAATGTTTGGCATGATCATAAAGCATCTCATAGTACAACAAGATTTCATCCATGAATACTACCACAAACTGATCCAAGTATGGATGACAGGTCATATTCATCAATGCCATAAACATTAATGGAGAATTTTTTAGACCAAATGTCATTCTGAAAAACTCATAAAGGCCATACCTTCTTCCTAAAGAATAACTTGGTATATCAGAAGCCCGAAATCCCACTTGATGATTCTCTATTCTCAAATCAATCTTTGAGAACACACAATCTCCCTTATACTGGTCAAATAGATAAATTATACAAGGTAGCGGATATCGGTTCTTCACTTTCATTTTGATCAGCATCCGGTAGTTGACAAACAAATGTACACTTCATTCAGCCATCTTGGTAAAAAATATATTTTATCCCCAAGATGACATACCTAGATGGATGAAACCCTTATCCTTCGACTCCTAAAATAGAGTATTTTTCTCTCGAAGATTAATTAGTTCCATTCTCTAAAGTGGAATATATACTAGATCATCCCCCTACATGAGCTCAAGAGTGAATTCCTAAACTCTCTTAGGTGGAATCCATAAGAATTATTTAGTAAAGACATCCTAAAACAGTTATACTATAGGTGGAAGGGCATCTTTCCTACCACCCCCATCATACAACAATAGACTTCAACATGGGTTGTGAGATCTCTTAGTTGGTGAGTAATTGGACCTTCTTAGCGTTCCTAGATATCCCACTCTGCACGATCAACATACTTTCCACCCTTTGGAGACACAACGATCAATGTCCTGTGATAAAAATTGTTGTGGGATCGATATGTGAAAAACTAGTCCATACCAATAATCAAGTTGAAACCCGTCAAATCATGGACATAAAGATAAAAAACAATAATCCATGATCTCTAGTGAACTTTCATTGTATAGATAGATATCTCTAGACCATGTTCCTAATAGTGTATCAATATTCATTACTCCTCTAATAGACTGCACCTCTAGGCTTAAACCATTAACATGTTTTGTAGATATAAAAGAATGAGATGCACCAGTATCAAACATCAAACTAGCAAATGTTGAAGCTACTAGAATAGTACCTTTCACTATTTATGGACCAACCTCGCTATCAACATGTGTAGGTTGTACTGAATTCAACTTTCCTTGCCCTCTTCCTTGTGATGATGTCTAACTACCATGAGTATCCCCAATCTGTTGATACATGGTCTATTCTCCTGAAGCCCCATGTCCACTAACTCTACCACCTCTACTAGTAAAACTCCAGGTACAAGAACTATTTGGTGTAGAGGACCCCCTTATAATAGTATAACACTATGTAGCTTCTCCCTCAGCACCAGACTGTCGCATCAACCCAAATATCCACTCTTGGTGCCCCGTCCTGGTGCATGTTAGACACTCTAATGATGGTCGGGAACAATTTCGACGATAGTTTCCTGGTTGACCACATTGATAAAATATCACCATAGTAAGTCCATTATCAGTCGACCATCCTATCTGAGTACTCAGTTTCCCACTACTCTGGGTAAAGGTGTCATAACGGTGGTTCTTTATATTGTAAGTCGCACCTTCTAATATCCAGGTCATAACCACTTGTCCAGTACTAGGGGCCTTCCTCAAATTCCATCCATCTATGAGAGCCTGATCCACCACTTCAGAAATCTTCTTCAACCAAAAAGGTTTTACCCGATAGTTAATAGCACACATAAGCCCAGATGGAAATCATTTAACAATAGCTACCTCATATACAATCTACTCTAGGTCCATGAGCTACATATCTATGAAGCTACCATCATATCCATCACATACATGCTCCCATGGGTAAGATACAAAAACTCTGAAGCCTTATCTTATCTTAGTGTCTCAGGATAGAAGTTCCTCAAGAACCTCTCCAAAAATTCTATCCATAACATACCATCAATATGCTCAGTTCGTACCTGAATGTCCCACCAACTCTTTGTTCATCCCTGTTGGATATAGGTATCGAAATTGACCTTCCTCTCATCTGGAGTCTCCAAATTGTTATATATCATCTATATGGACTCAACTGAAAATTCATCACCCTCGGGTCCACCCTCTCATGTAATAGTTGAAAGGTGATTCTGCTAAAACACCCTTCTCAACACAAACATGCTTTTCACAACCCAACCTATGTTTCTCTCCATGGATTTCATGAAACAAAAAAAATTATCTTGGAACTTATCCCCCTCTTCCTCAGTTGGCACTAATTGTTACTCAAGATCCCAATCCAGAAGATCGCTAGCCATACCCCTCAGTATTCCCTGCAACATGCATCGTGGAAGAATAATCTCTAAAATGAAAAACACATGTCTTAGGTCTCAAAAAACAACCTTTTAACACATAAGTAATAGGAAATATAATCACATCAAGTTTTAACATGTCATTTCCCCATTTTACACAACACAGTCAACATCGAGGCGCTACCACTACCCTTAACCATACTACTCCACGGTCTTGGTTACTAGGGTAAGAACATTATCATTAATTAATTCCCAAAATTAATTAATTACATCATTTAAAATAATTTAATTCAAAAATAAATCAATCAATCCACTATTTTTATTCATTTTTCTCATTAAACACCCATTTATTCCCATTTTTCACCATTTTAAAACATTTCTCAATTCATGTTAGGCACATAATTTCCATTCAATATCTTAAAAAGAAGAACATTTAAATTTAAAAAACTCACCCATAACCTATTTTCACAAGAGTTCCTAAAATGATGCATTTCAGGATAACCATGAGTTCCTAGAATGATGCATGAAGACTCAAATCTCATGCTTGTTTAGGCCACAAGTCAATACACAACAATGAAAAAAACAATTTTCACATCACAATACAGGTGAATCACCCAAGGTGATATAGTATCCAACTATAATAAAAAATAACAATCACAACAATCCCACCCTGAGTACCCGGATTTTCCTCATATATGGGTTTGAAACTCTGATGCACGAGCTCATTAATAATCCTTGACTCTTCATAGTATCATACCAACCATTCTAGAAAAACTATGACAAAATAAGAAGAAAAATAAATTCCCGATGATACCACATTAAAACATCTCAACTAGGATACTACACAATGGTACCCCGAGATGGTCAGTCACATGCCCTCAGGTTCACCCCCCCCCCCCCCATACATTAGAGGGTGATGACTAACAACAAGTGTTCGGTAAGGAATTCTTATAAAGACTACATAATCATTATCATAGTAAAGCAACAGTGGAAGAGAACAACAATAAATAGGTGTGAAATAATATATATAACTATAAAAATACCAATGTCACAATCCAACTGGACATGAAATATAATACCCCACTGAAATGTAAAGCTTGTTATGAAAATGAAAGTTCAAAGTGTCTCAAATTAAAACAAAAGAAATGGCACAAGGAATCTCTAGCCAGGCTCGAACCACATTCAGTTCCTGTAACCATGATACATACCCAAAACAACAATTTATCCCAAATATTTTCCCGTATCCTATCCTGAAACAACAAATTATTATTAGGTGCAGATCAAGAAACCCGAATATGGTGTGATTACATCTAATTAGGCTACAACCAATGGTGTATAAATATTCCAAATCTAAAGATATTGTGTGTAGTTCTATTATGAAAATAAGTACAATGTGTAAATAAAAAGTTAACACATTATCATGTTTTCTTTATTTAAGCACATCAACCTCCAGAGTTCCCATGGAGACCCTTACCTCAATACTAACTTCAGACCGTCCCAGAGCCCGAAGTGTTCCCTAGGTAATACCATTACAAAATACGTACTTCAACTTGTGTTGGAGCTCGAAGTTTTCAATGGTGTATGAAATCTCAATACCTGATATGAATCATTCTAGAGTTAGAAACATTCTCATGTGGGGCCATTAACTGGGGTACCCATATTGCCATTCATATTTCACAATTTGGATGACCATGTTGCCAATCTTTAAATTCATGCGAATGACCATGTTACCATTCACACACCATATATATGGTTGACCTTGTTATCACCCTATAATTCATTCCAAATTATCATTTTACCATTCCCACGTCACACATTTGGATGACTATGTCACGACCCCTTAATTCGTTCCGAATGACAATGTTTCCAATCAAACATCACACATTTGTATGACCATGTTACAGACCTATAATTCTGTCGAATGACCTTGTTACCATTCACACATCACTCATTCTTAGTTCTTCAATTAATAATTTGTCATCTACACAATTATAATTCAAAAATCAGTTAAACACATCAAATCTTTTAGTTTACTCAACAATTAACTAGGAAAATAAAATCCATTAATTAATTCATCAATAATGTAATCATTCAACAAAAATCATATTCCATTATTAATTCTCCACACATAATTATCCAATTAAAATATAAAATTTTCATAATTAATCTCACAATTAATTATCTAAGTCAAATATCAAAACACAAAATTAATCCACCACTAATTATCTCAACATTGCTAAATAATCAAGTCAAAATTAATTCCCCAATTAATTATCTCAAAAAAAACAAATTCAATATCTGGAAGACAATATCACAAATATTAAATAATATCCCCAAATCAATTTTATATTTGGGAATCTCGTTAGTCCCATTATTAAATAAAAAATTAATCATTTAAATCTACAAAATGGATACAACTCAATTGGACATTCCTATTTAGCCCAATTTTGGAATGAAATTACTATCTGATGCAAGGGAAAAATTAATCTCACATGAAATTATCAAATCAATGAGTGTGAGAGTTATATTTAGACCACCTAACTTAGATAGTGGATGGAATTTTGGGTAATCTAAATACCCAAAATCTGAGAGGCACATCGACATCGATCAATATTTGAATCTAAATACCTAAACCAAAAATTAACATCAAAAGCATCAAGATCATGAAAATATAGATCTATATCCAAAATCATAGATATAGATCTACACAGGTAGGTTTATATCCAAAGAAAAAATATACAACATCCATGAAAAGATCAAGGAATGATAGGGTAATGAACGAGGGAAGCATCCTGATGAAACCCACATACCCAGACAAGAGCAGATCATCAATCGGGGATTTCGATCTCGAAAATCAGTGCTCAAAAGGCATTGGAATCCCTTAGTAAATCTATGGGATCACCTAAAATTTTAAAATCACTATCCAATGTAAAAAAAAGAAGAGTTGGGGGGGGGATCATGTGGTTTTAAAACCAATTTTCATACAAAGCAGTTTTGCATGCATGGTTTCACCAGGCTGGAGCACACAGTTAAGGAAATCGTTCACAAACCATGTAGACCTCACTTTCTATAATCTTATGGTATCCACAATTATCTAGGTTTGGGAATAAAATTTTTCAAATCATGCTCAAATCATGAATATCCATCTGTCTGTATTTGTTTCATAAAACTTCACTGAAACGCACCTAAAACCATAACTCCATATAAAAGGTACTAAAAACAAAAAAGTACCTAAAAACATGCCTGATATGAATCTATAAATGGATAGGATCATTCAATAATACATATAATATTATCATGAAAATTCTATTTTATATATTTATCTAAAAAATCATACATTAATTTATAATCATTATAATGGTAATATCCATAATAAAAACACACTCACATAAAAATTACAAAACTAAAAAAATTATATATATATATATATAATAATATTTATTATAACTTACACATAAAATATATTCAAATTTTATATATCATAATGAAACCATAAACTATAGTGTTAAAATCACATTAAATAATTCTATTAATCATATGAAATTCACAATTAATTTTTTCTAAAATTTACTAAACAATCATGAATCATCATGGGAATTCATAATATAGAAAAGCAATTTTATGTTAAATTAAATGATATAATTGTTAATTTTCATTGTTTGTCATACCATGCCATTGAATATGAATTTTTATTATCTTTAAATTAGATATTAATAATTATTTTAAATTGTGTCTAAGATTTTCCGTATGAATGTGAATATCAATAAAATTTTAATATTTTAAATATTTTCTCTAAATAGAAAAAAGAGAATTTTAAATGAAATAGAGAATCGGGGTGGAAAATTTTAAATCAAAACTGTTTTTTTCAATTGTTATGGAAAATATTTTTTATTATTTTGTTTAATGATAGTGAATATCAAATATAATTAAAAATGTGATAGGAGAAAAATTTTAACAAATAATTATTATATGTGTTATGTTGACTGTCTATAAAACCATTCAAATTTGAAATTAAGGATCAATTAATTTGGTGAGTATGTATTTATTAGGTAAACATAATATTTAAAATTAAATGGTTGAAAACACCTCAATATGTGGGACTATATTTTATTTTTAATAGAATTTTATAATTTTTATATCATTGGTAATTACAAATAAAAATTAGTTAGTTAGTATGATTTTAAAATATATCTTTTCTTAATATATTCATGCATGCCTCTATCATTTTATTATATATGAAGTTCATAATTTATAAAAAAATAAATACTTTTATAACATAGATTGAGTGAAAAATTTATAAAAATATAAGGTTTTGTTGAATATTGACTCTATTATTTTGATATTTATTGAAAAATTATTCTTTATATAAAATAATAAGGGACAATAGAGTCATACATGTGATGGGATTGGTATTAATATTATAGTGGTGAAGTTACTCAAACTATTTCTAGGGATGAAAAATCATATCGAGGGATAATGATAACATCGATAATTACTTAGGATTAGTTAGTTAATTTGAAAGATTAAATATTTTAATTAAATAATAATTTATTTAGTGGGTTAATTTTGTATGAAAAATATTTTGATACCATATATTTATGTGAATTTTCATTGTCCTTTTATGGGTTCAATTGTGTTATTATACTGAGATATAGAAATTTTATACTGTATTTTCTGATACTTATTTCATCTATGAAATTAATTAATTTCAACCATTGGGAAATATCTTTTAAAGAGAGCAGGCTAGATTAGGTTATATTTTATTCTGCCATTTTATGATTATCAGGAGAATAAAATAATGATATGTTATAGAGAATGGCAGATATTGGAAAAATTAAGGAAATTTTATTGAGAAAGAATATTTATTGATATAATTATGGAAGTGGGTTTTAATATATGAAATTTATAGAAAACACGTGTATTTATCCCAATTGAGAACCATTTTGTTTTTTTTTTGTGATGGTGGACACTATAAATGGTGGTGATAAATGACAAGTGTTTGGAATTATTTTTGTAGAAATAATTAGAAATATTCAATATTACATGAAATATAAAAAATTAATTATATAATACATCATTCTGTCCTAAAACACCTAATTTTAATTCATTACTCTAAAAATTAATTAATTTGAGAAACGTGATGTTTGTAATATCAATTATGAATATCATTAAGATTTCTATTCTTCCTAAAAGTCTATATATAATGATATTTTAATTGATTGTATCAAGAAAAATAAGGGTGTGTCACTCTTTAAATGTTGTTAATACCTATTTTGATCCATTTTTTTAAGGATGGATGTGTTCTGGTCAAAGACAATAACACTAAAATTTATTCAAAAAAAGTAAAGAGTAAAATGGGAAATTACATGAGACAAAAATTATGATTTTTTGGTGTATCTAATATAATAAAGAAGCAAATCTAATAGAAGGTAATTCCTACAAATAACTTCATGAGTAAATCCCATGTTGGCAAGACCATTGGAAATCCTATTCACTTCACGGTAGGTGTGAGTGATAATAAAATTGAGATTCATGAGCGAGTTAAGAAAATCTATCCATCGGGTGGTGAGAGTCCAAGAAAGATGAGAAACACCATTCCAAAAGGCTTGCACTATAGTTTTAGAGTCTCCCTCAATCAAAATGTTGTTTTAGTTGTACTTTTTGGAAAATGAAATGGCATGAATAACACCAATCATTTAAGACTCCAATACAGAAGAGATATTGTAGCTTCAGTAAAAACATCATAGGATCTGATCAAAATGGTCTCTAAAGGGGCCACCACTACTCGAGGGTCTTGGGTTTCCCTTTGATGCTCTGTCCAAATTGACTTTGATCCAGCCAGTAGGATAAGCTTTCCCGAAAACATCAATAATGTATTTGGGCTTCGGGTAGTTTCCATGAACTCTGATTCAACGAAGGATCTCTAAATCCTTAACGGAGTTGTTGTAGTGGTCCTTTTGAATTGAGGCAGCCACACCAAGCTAGTTTTGATTGAGATCCCCAAAAAAATGTTCTATACCATGATAATCTAATCTTATTTGATAATGATTCAATTAATTTAAAATTATGATTTATAGATGAATTTAAATGATATGAATCAATGTTACCTCTATTAAGAAGATCACTTAATGTCTTCTAAATATTATAAAGAGCACATCATGAAAGGTGGATAATATTTGTTCCTCGGTTTATTATTATAAATTTAATTATGACTAATTTACTTATCCTATTCTATATTTAAAATAAATTCCAATATATATTTAGTTAAATTAAATATAAAATAATCATAATCTCAATTTATGTTGAATATAGAATTTAGTATTTTTTGATGAAAGTAATTTTTTTTATATTTTGATATTATTCTATTTTTATTGAAATGATAAATTTATGAAAAACTAATTTTAATTTTGAAATGAACATTTTTAATAATACTAGTGTAAATACGTGTACGTGTGTGCAATAGATTTTTAAAAAAAGTAATATTATTTTAGAAAAAATGAAATTTTGAGAAATATTATTTCATGATAATAAATTTTTAATTACATGAGAACATAGACTACATAATGGTTGGCTATACCATATTGAATATATTTAATGTATGCTTGGAAACATGTTCATAATGGTGTATAAATTATAAAAGTATTTTTTATGATACAATGTTGAGTAGTTTGCAATGTATTATAATAAATGATTTTTTATTATAATTGACAATATATTAAGAAAATTCAGTAGGGATTAAAATTAAATATAATTATTAATAAATCATAATGTTATATAAAATTTTATTTTTTCTGGAAATTGATTCTATTATTTATTTAAACATTTGTTTTTCTAATTTTTTTAATATATAGATTTAAGAAAAAATGTTTTTTGAACTATTATTTTTTAATGTATTTATTTACATTCAAAATAAATTTTTTTACATGGTGAAAAATATATCATACATGTTAATTCATTTTGGGGGATTGTAGAGTATCCAACTACATAATGTATTAATCACCAATATGAAAATTTCATTATATTTTCATAGGCATTATATTTTCATGTATAAAGAATAACGATAATATTTTATCCAAAGATAGATCCCATGTGTTATTTAGTATTTTAGTGCAATATTTTTCATATTAACAAAATTTATGGAGTTTGACTATCCAAATAAAATAAGTGTTTATAGACTACCTATAAATTATATTTTTCCGAGTTTTATTCTTTGAGAGAAATCCATTTCATAACAGTGATATTTTTTCCCACGACACTACTTTCTCTCCACTAGTAATCACAAAATATTCTTTAGGCCATGTGAAATCATTCATGGGTATTTTGATCTTAGTATTTGATTTGGGTTTTTATATTTGACAATTTTGAAATAATTAACATAAATAATATTATGAATTATACAATTTTGATTATACTAAAATAACATTATCATGAAATTAGTAAGTGAAAAGAAATACACAAAGCAATATGATGTAATATCTATTGAAATTTTTTATTCATATAATATCTATTTCAATTATATACTGAATTATCATGAAATATAGAAGATTTCAACAATATAATTTATATATCTAATAATATAAAACATTTAACTACACAAAAATAACTAATAAATGTATCCATTTTTATCAATAAAGTTGATTTGTAAATAAAATGCATCAATCATATACATGTCAATGATTTCACCCCATCATATATAGTGTATTTTAAATATGTAATACAAATCATATAAGAGGATCATAACAATATAATTTATGAAATCTTATATACATGATAAATATCATACACGACCGAATATAGATTTTTTTTTCTATTATGATTATTTGATGCACTTCCTAGAAGGATTATTCACATGTTTTGATGCTTCTAATCAAAGGGTGTATGATATTTCATCAATAAACCAACAAAGTACACCAGATAAACACAAAATATAAAAATCATGTTATTGAATTAAAGTACATAAATCCAAAAATAACTATTCTATCATTTTTATCATGGGTAAAATATATATCTCCATATGAATTCATTTAGATTCTATTCTAAATATTTCATCATTACTCATAAATTTTGATACTGGTTATTGATTATGTATATTATAGAGATTTACCATCATAGCGTAAGACATAATACCATGACCTGATAATCTATATATGAGTGATAATTCAAAAATTAATAATTATATTAAATCATGACATAATGTGTGTTCCTGGGCTTCCAATCACATAAATAAATAAATATATATATATATATATATATATATATATATCAATAAATCTATACATAACTAATTGAATCTCTCATGTTTCTTATAACTAATCCTTTATATATCCATCATTATTTATATGTACAAGGATTTTTGTCAATGAATTATATATATATAATTCTATATATAAATTAGACATAAAAAATATCAACAAATACTCCCATGAAAAATAATCTTTAGAAGATGTTATTAGATCACTTTGATGGTCTGTGTAACAACTAAGGACATTATAGAATTAATATATTATTTTGTTTTCATATTATTTCATATAATAATGTTTCATATGAAATTGGATAAGATTTATGAAACCATAAATATTAATAAGTAAAAAACACAGATCAATTGTGTCATGACCCGTCCCCTGGGTCTCGTGCCATGACTACCACAAACCCACCTTCCTTTGGCCAGGGGTTGGCGACTAGCACCGAAAGGAAAATCCCTATAATGAAACAAGGCATTGCCTTTAAACCTGTACAAACATACAATCTATGATCAGAACAATAAGCAACCATGAAGTAAACTGTTGTAGTAAAAAAGTGTACTGAAAGTTAAGGTGACAGAATACAAGCCCAAATGGAGAGTACAAGTACAACTGTATGAGATACAACTCATAGATTTTCCACCTATGATCTGACCTGAAGGGTAGGTACATATCATCTCTAAAACACTCTATGTCATCCCATCTTCTCCGTGTTCCGCTTAGTCTTGTATCCCTCAACTCTCAGCCCATCTGATCGTTGTCTCCACAAGAATCAACAAGGTGCGGGCGGAGCCTGTGCATGGGTGTGTATAAAAACACTCATTATGGCCCCAAGACCCTCGAAGATCTATGAGATTTCCACATAGGAAATACCAAAAATGTATACCTAAATCAAAAATCATGATGTAATAGTCATCTCACACCAGGTATACAACATAGAGTTCAAGAATAAAGATGATTCGCATAAAGCTATATCAATTTATTCTGATAGGAAGTTTCTAGAACTAAACCACAATGGAGTTGGTCTACTATCGATCCCCACAAGGTCGTATATCGATGATTTATGATTGGTTGTTCTAAGGATGGACCTCATTGGGTCTTGCACTACTGATCTATACATGATCTCTAGAATAACAATCCACACAGGGTGGATATGATGATAATCCACATAGGGTTGCTAAAATACTGATCCACACATGGTCTCTAAGATGCTGATCCATACAGGGTCACTATGTTGTTGATCCACACCGGGTCGATATGTAGCTGATCCACATAGGGTCTCTATAGTTCTCATCCACGCAAGGTCTTTAGTACATAGGTAGGTATGATTAGTTGTACAACTAGATCATCCCACTCTATAGTTTCTGATGCTTACTTGTATTGGTCACTTTTCTTCTTCATGTCACAGCCAGTCATTGGATTCCGGCTCTTATCGTTATTGATTCTGGGAGAAAAACTTGTCAATCCATCAGTCATATATCAACCGGTATGATGTCCCAAAAAAAGAATATCTAAGGGACCACCCCGTCATAGGGGTCCCAAAGTGAAAGATGACGCATCGATCCGACGCTTGCTTGTGATATATGGGCACTTTTCTAAAAAGGTGCTGCTTGTATTCATGTCTGATCCAACCCAATTCACTCAACAATCTCTATAAAAACTCACTTATTGTATCTCCAAAGGACTGCCTTATCATGAGAGTCTTTATGCCATAGACGACGCATAAATTAGACGCCCGCTCTACTAGTTACATTCCATTCTATGAAACGGTGGTGATCACAACTTGGTCCAGCCTGGCTCGGTCGGGCCCACCAGAATATGCCAATGAAACTGCTTCCCAAAAGGGATCCTGACGGAACTGTAGTTGTGTTGATCGGACACTTGATTCGTCAGTTACATGCGTTTCTTTACATCTGGACTGGTTGGGTCTAGGCCTGGTCCGACTAGGTCAGACCGGCCTGACGCAACAGGTCTCAGGGTCTACCTGACAGCACCCATGTCCGACCTATTAAGGGCCATCCCTATTCAATGGGTCCAGCTATTCGATGTCTGACAGGTTCGGTTCACGATCCCGAGCTGTAGTTGTCCCGGACCGACGGGTGTGGCTCGGCACACCCATGCTGGCCCGCCAGCCCGAGGGTCCATCCCGACCTGATTGCGGGTCTGGTTCTACCCGCAGGCAGGTCCGGTTTCTTGGGTAGGTTTGGCTTGCTTTTCCGGCTCGCGTTAGGTTTGGTCCACCTGAAGGAAAGTCATTGTGTCCTGCTAGCCCCGCGGTTGCGGGGTCGTTTTTCCAGCAGGCAGGGCACTGCCCCATCACATGAACGAACAGTAGTTTCGCCGACTGGGTTCCGCCATCTTGGCGTGGTGCGGGGTCTCTCCACTATTTCCAACCGCGGTCCACTGGCCACGAATACTCCATTCCACCCCCTTCTGTCGTTGCTTCTTCATGCTGCCTGCAATAGAAGCCCTTTTCCTATGCAGCCGGCTCTGGCTAGCTGTCATTGACATTACGATGCGCCATCGCGTGACACCTTTTACCCCCCACAGTTAGTTTCCACAGGACTCCTCTGGACACCATCGGCTGTTGTCG
Source organism: Viscum album (assembly GCA_963277665.1). Lineage (NCBI taxonomy): Eukaryota > Viridiplantae > Streptophyta > Magnoliopsida > Santalales > Viscaceae > Viscum > Viscum album. The sequence goes on from OY728136.1 coordinate 879,165,417, forward strand.
ACATAGTGCGCCGATATTTTCTTTCGTGGGACACTAAACGCACTCCGGTGGTCCTTTTTTTGACATCATCTACGCCTATGGCTCTTCCGGGATACTGCAATCAATATGTGAACCGCTATTTCGTGTTACTATTGTGTAGGAAATTATTCCCTAGAGTTAACAACAATAATGAACCCATGGAGGGTCTGGGCCTTCTTCATTTGTTCTGCGCCCTCCACATTACATGATAACAAGCGAATGAGAAATTAATTAATCAATGATAACTTAAAAATAAACCCCCTAACTAGAAAAGACATCAGCTAATGATGATCAATGGAACCTCCTTCGTCGCTATCGTCGGTTTGTGATTCGGTGGTTCTTGTCACCACTTTATGAATCATGAATCTTCATTCAAGTGGTTGGCATCGTGGTACATTTCCAGAGCTTCGTCTCTTGGTGATCTCATTCCAACACTCCACCCCGAGCTCCATATAAATAGGGAGGGTTAGGGTGAGTAACACATCTGGAATTAATGAGGTTTATTTAATTAATGAACCTTCAAAATTCCCACAGTGCGATTACAAAAATAAAGTATATTCATTCCATTTAATGGCGTGACATGTCATTGGACCCGCCACCTCCTCTCGTCCATTTGAGGAAAATAAAAAGAGAAATAAAATAAAATTGTTATTTTATTATCCTTTTAAATGTCCAAAAACTATCATTTTCTCCCATCATATTGCGGTTGAAGTGGATCCTCCGTTATATGAATCCTGGTGATGTGGATTCAACAGTGCCCTCAGATTTTTAATCCGAGCACCTATTCAAAATTTATAAAATGCCACTCGCGTGTTTACAGAAGGTACCTTAAAAAAAGTTCAGAAATTTATTCTGGGCACACCGGGCCTTGGAATCATGCACCATCAATCTTTGCAGACTGGTAATAATTCCCCAATTAAAATAATTGAATGAAAAAATATGGGTCTTTACATTCTCCCAACCATAGGACATTTTGTCCCAAAATACACAACATAGACTAAGGAAATAAGTGGGGGTACTTAGCACGATTCTGAGCCTCCCACTCCAAAGTGCTCTCCTAGAGGTTCCCATGCTGCTAGCGCATGAACACCAGGGGTATCGATCATCCATGAAGGACCTGCTCATGTCAAACCTCAATCTACACTAGAACTTTCGTAAACATCTCCCCGTCATCAAATTCTAGCTCTTCATGGTTGATGACTTGATATGATTCATGCATGTATCTCCTCAGCTAGGATACGTGGATGGCGTCGTGCAACTTCTCTAACTGCGGTGACTATACCAAGCTGTATACCATCTCACCAATCCTCCAAAGTATTAGAAATCGTCTGATAATCATCGGTGAGTGTTTGTGGTCTCGGCCAAATATCCATAGTCCCCATCGAGAGGAGACTCACAAGAATATGTGGTCTCCCTCTTGGAACTCCAGAGGTCTCCCTCTCCTATCAGCATAAGACATTTTTCCTCTCTGTGCAGTCTTCATCCGATTCGGGATGATATGCACATTCTCAGTGGTAGCCCATACCAACTCTGGACCAATAAGTGCTAACTCCTCATGGTCTATCTAGAATAGAGTTGATTGGCACAGTTGACCGTAAAAGTCCTCAAACAATTCCATACCAATGGTGGTGTAAAAACTGTTGTTGTACGTGCACTCCATCAATGGAAAGTGATCCTCCCAACTGTGGAAAAAATCTTGGACTCAAGCATGAGGCATATCCTCCAGTGTCTGAATGGTCCACTCTATCTGACTGTCGATCTCTCGATAAAACGAGGTTCTAAAATGTATCTTAGTCTCGAACGCATCCTGTAATCCTTTCCATATGTGGGATATAAATGTGCATCATGATCTGAGACGATTGTCGATGGAACCATTTGTAGTCACACATTCTCCTATACGTAGAGGTGTCTAATTCCCTCTACTGATACCTACTCTCGGATGGGTAGGAAGTGGGTCGAATTAGTGAGTCGGTCAATGATCACCCAGATGGAATCGTGGACCCTGGACGTACGTGGTAGCCCAATCATGAAGTCCATGGAGATGTCATCCCACTTATACTCTGGTACCTCTAGTGGCTATAATAAGAATGCTAGAACCCGATGCTCATCTTTCACATACTGACAAGTGAGGCATCTAGAAACAAACTCTTCCACTACATTCTTCATCCCTGGCCACTAGTGCAGACGCTGGAGGTCCTGTTACTTCTTCGCTACACCAGGATGTATTGCCGGAGGGGACGTATGGAACTCCCTCAACACCTCCTCCCGTAGTGCCACCAGTACAATGGTTCATCCTATGAATATGATAATATGATCCCCATCTTCATAAAAACCATCAGGTGCATGTCCAGAGGATATATGAGCACGTCAAGCCTCGCATTCAATGTCCCCAAGCTATGCCTCCCGAAATCACTGAAGATGTGGGGGAGTAGCAGTCATAGACTGAAGATAAGCTTCTCAATCCCTATCCACAAATTATATTTTGCAATGTGGATATCTACTCAATCTCCTCACTCAACAACTGTTGACCAGACCTCCTACTGAGTGCATCTACTACCACTTTCCCTTCCCAAGTGTATATACTATCTCTATGTCATGGTCCTGACAGAACTCTAGCCATCACCGATATCATATATTTAGATCCTTTTGTGAGAATATATACATGAGACTCTTGTGATCAGAGTAAACAGTAAAATGTTCACCCATCAAGTAGTGTCGCTACATCTTCATGGTGAATACTTCTTCTGCATGATTTAGGTCATGGGTAGCATAGTTATGCTCATGTTGTCTTAGTTTTCATGAACCCTAATTTATCACTACTCACTCCTGCATCAGTACACATCCATGTTTGGTCCCTGATGCATCGTAGTAAACTAAATACCCAACGCCTTCTTCTGGGAGCCTAAAGATGGGAGCACTTGTTAGTTTCTGCCTCCACTCCTAAAAACTCTACCGTTATTTCTCCGTCCAGATGAAGGGTTGTCCCTTATTTATCAAAGATGACAAGGGTGATGCAAAAATAGAGATGTCATGTACAAATATCTGTTAGTACCCAGCCAACCCCAAGAAACTCTAAACCATAGTCACACTCCTGGGTGGCACCCAACTGGCACCACCTCTATCATTGCTGGATCTACTGTGACTCCAGCCTTTGAGATGTTGTGTCCCAGAAAGTGGACCTCTTGTATTAAGAACAGGAGCTTCAAGAGCTTACCATAAATCTGGTTCTCTCGAAGTGTATTTAGAACTATCTAGAGATGATAGGCATGATCCTCCTCCGTTGCTGAGTATATCAATATGTCATCGACGAAGACCACTACAAAGCGATCGATGAATGGCTAAAAGATCCTGTTCATGAGTCTTGTGAACATTGTAGGGGCATTTTCACACCAAATGGAATAACCAAGAACTCATAGTGTCCATTCTGACATCTGAATGCCATCTTCTGCACATCTGCATCTCGTACCCTGAACTGATGATAGCCTGATCTAAGGTCTATCTTCAAAAACCAATGATCACCATTCAGATTATCGAAGATATCATCAATCCATGGAAGTGGATACATGTTCTTCACAGTCACCTGTTTTAGGTACCGATAATCCACACAGTGCCTCAGACTCCCATCTTCCTTCTTGGAAAACAAAATCATGGTTTCCCATGGATAAACATTGGGATTTATGAACCCCTTCCTTTGAGAGTCCACCATATGTAACTGTAACACATGAAGCTCCACGGGGGCCATTAAATATGGTGGTGTAGATATCAATGTCGTCCCAGGTTACATGTTGATGTAAATGACCACCTCTTTGTGGGGAAGTAGTCCTAGAACATCAATAGGGAAGACATCAGCATACTGGTTCACCAATATAGGATATCTCAGACTCTCAACATCAACTACTCTAAGGGTAAGTCTAGCCAACTGATGTGTGATTGGCTCCACCCTCCTCTAGGTATGTCTATAGTGTTCTGAAAACATTTCCTTATTTACAGTGAAGAAAATCCTTGTCCCATCCATGCAGATACCCTGCACTTTGTGCCTAATTCAATTAATCTGAGCATGGACTATGGATAAACAGTCCATACTCAAGATGGCGTTGTAAGGCCTTGATGCCACTACTAGAATATCCCAACTGAATCTCTCACCTCCTATTGTAATCTCACATAGGCGGTACTAGTATGTAATCATCAAATCTAATCTTGTAAGTGTCTCTAATCGCAAGGATCGAGCCAATGACTCTATCGGAATCTCCGAGCTCTGAACGAGAGTTGAGACAATGAATGAGTTATTGGAACATGTGTCAATAAGTACTGCATCAAAGGTGGTGTAGACACATATCGTACATCAAATCATCTTTTGAGCACCGTGGTCATAGGCCTTAGCTGCTTGGAACTGAGCTCGTCCCTGTCCACCTGCTTCTTTTTGATCGGGGTGGACCACCGAAAGTTAGTGTAAGTAGAACCTCGAATCGACGCCCACCACCTGCTACATGACTAGCCCTTCTACCCCGCCTTCCGCCCTACGGACCTCCTCACTCAAAATTCTGCCTCTTCCTCGGCGGTCCCTCGACTGTCTTCTAGTCATCAGTGCGGCAAGTAAGGCAGTCATGAGCCATGTGACCCTGCCCGCCGCATGTGAAGAATAGTATGATCCTCTACTGGCCTTCTCTACCTCGTGAGCCTCACTCCTCCATCCCTATGTCCCGGGGTCGTCCACTAGAAGGTCTGGTCCTCTTGGACCTCGCTGTAATCTTCATACTACCAGCTGTAGATGACTATGCTATGTTTCAGCCAATGGTGGGTATTGTTGTCGGTGTCTACATAGCAAGGAAACTCTCCACCAAGAGTGTTCTCTCCCCCACTCTAGCATGCTTCGGAATGCTGAGAGATACCATCGAAGCTCTGATATACCTTCAGAGTCCCTTATTTAATGTTCAAGCCCTAATGAAATTGTCCCACACCATGTCAGTAGAGTAGTGTGGGATGTCTGTGAACCTTGCTGAGTACTAGGACACGGTCAGGCAGCCATGCTGTAAGTGTAGTAGCTCCTCGATACGCACTGAGCACAGTGTCGCTGGAACAAACTCTACCCTCATGGGTCTATCAATGTCCGTCTAAGTGAGGGTCACCTCATCAAGTATCTGGAGCATCAGGCTCCACCATCTCCCTATTTCTCCCTAGAAAAAACTGGAAGCTAGGATCTCTATTTTGTCTGTTGGTGTCTCAACCAAGTGAAAAAATCCAGCCACACCCGACAGTAGGTCCTCTACCGCCTGTAGATTTGTCTCGCCTAGGAACCTCGAAGGCCTCTGTCACGAAAGTTCATACAACATTCCCAGTTAGCATACACCATCTGCTGGTGGGGCTAGTGGAATCTGCTACCCAATGGGTGGTGGTGCTGGTGGTACACCACCCGATGGTACTATCGTCGTAAGTAGGCCCTGCATCAAAGCCTCGTCGCTCGGTGGGCCTTCATCGTGTACTCTATCAAAAATCCTAGATGGCTATCTAAATGGTTGAATACTGTAATGAATGAGGTGTTCCACGTCCATTAAGTAATAACTTGTGAGTTGTCTCAAAAGGGATCAAGTGAAGACATCTCCAAAATCACACGCATTAACTATTTTCATGTAATGATTCGGAATTCATTATTCAGGGTCCTGGTGTATGGATACGTCGGCCGTCGCTATGACACTGGATTCCCCAAACTGAAAACCACACTCAAAAAACTTAACATTATTTATCCATTAAAAATATTTGAGTCCTAGTTCTTCGGTAGAACCGAGTCCTCTAATACCACTTTTCCACAAACATTCCCCTGGGGCCCATTCTGCAACTACCCCAAGCCCACCTTTCAAAGGCTAGGGGTTGTCGACTAGCACCGAAAGGCATATCCTTGTAATGTGGGAAGGCATTTCCTTTAAACATTTACAAACACACAATCTATTATGACAACAAGAATCAACCACGAAGTAAATATCTATAGTAAAAATTGTACTGAATGTAAAGGGTCCAGAATACAAGTCCAACTGGAAAGTACATGTACAACTGAAAGAGATACAACTCCTAGATCATCCAGTGAGGATCCTACCTGAAGGGTAGGTACAGATCATCTCTATAGCACACCACATCATCCCGTATCCTCTATGTTTTTCCTAATCCTGGCTCCCTCAAGTATAGGCCCAATTGGTCGTCATCCGCACAAGACACAACATGGTGTGGGTAAATCCTGTACAGGGATGAGTATAATAATACTTAGTAGGGACCCAAAGGCCCCTGAAGATTTCCTAGAGTTCCACACAAGAAATACGACAATGCAAGACCCCAATCACATAGCATGAAGAAATAGTAAGATCACACCAGGTATACAACTCGGATTTAAGGAATAAAGGTGATTAGCCTAAATATATTATTTTATTCCATTAGAATGTTTCAGCATTGGAACCACTATGGAGTTGTTCCATTGTCGACCCACATAGGGTCGTATATCGTTGATCCATGGTAGGCCACTCTAAGGCTGGTCCTCATCAGGTCTCACACTGTTTATCCACACAGGGTCGGTATAATGTTGATCTACACAGGGTCACTGTGATTCTGATCTATACAGGGTCGCTAGAATTTTGATCCACACAGGGTCGCTATGATGTTGATCCACCAAGGGTCTCTATATTGGTGATCAACAGAGGGTTGCTATGTTGATGATCCACACAATGTCTCTATATTTCTGATCCAAAACAGGTCTCTAGTACATAGGTAGGGATTATTAGTCATAATGCTAGATCATCCAACTCTGGAGTTTCTGATGCTGACCCGTATTGGTCTCTCTTCTTCTTCATGTCAAATCCAGCCACTGGATTCCCTCTCTTAGCGTTCTTGATTCAGGGAGAACCTCTCCTCAAACTATCAGTCATATTTCAATTGGTACAAAGTCCCAAAAAAAATAATACCCAAGGTACTACCCCATCATAGGTGTCCCAACGTGATAGACGACACGTCGATCAGATGCTCGGTATGTGAGATATGGGCACTTTTGTAAAAAGGGCCCAGTTGGATTCAAGTATGATCCAACCCAAGTCATACTTCATTATTCTTAAAAACTCATTGAGAGTTCCTCCAAAGGAAAAACTTTTCACAAAGGTCATTATGCAATAGACAGCGCGTCGATCAGACATCCGGACTATTAGTTACATCCCTTTCCGTGAAAAGGGGGTGATCACACCTCGGTCTGGCTCGGCTCGGTCGGGCCTGGCAGAATATGCCAATGGAACAGCTTCCCAAAAGGGATACTGACTCCACTAACAACATGATGATCAGACACCCTTTTTTTCAGTCACGGGAGTTTGTTTAATTTCGGACCGGTTGGGTCTGGGCCCAGTCCTACTCTGTTAGAACGGCCCGACACAACAAGTCTCGGGGTATACCTGAGCCTTCCCGGGTCCAACACATTAACAGTCGGCACAGTTCATTGGTTCCGGCCCATCAGCGTCTGCCCAGTTTGGTTTGCTGGTTGGGGATGTAGTTGACCCGATCCTCCAGGTGGGGCTCGGGCCACCTATGATGGCCCATCGGGCCGCGGGTCCGGCCCAGCCCGCTGGCAGGTTTGGTCTCCTAGGCGGGACCAGCCCCATTTCCCTGCCTGAATCCAACTCGGTCCACCTGAAGGCGGACCATTATGTCTCGCTGGCCCCATGGTTGTGGGGCCATTTCTCCAGCCGGTGGGGTGCTACCCCACCACCTGAATGGTTTGTCATTTGGCCGATAGGGTTCGTCCAACGTGGTGCAATGTTGGGTCGTGCCTTTCCTTCCTATTGCAGCCCACTGGCCACGGATACTGGGCGCCACCCCCTTCATTCATGGCATGCTATCCACATATGCATCGCACTTCCCTTGTCTTGTGCGGCTGGACGCCTTTAACCACCGCGGCGCGCCGTCGTGTGCCCCCTTCCACCACCCGTGGCTGGTTGCCGCATGTCTCCTCCAGAAACCTCCAGACACACTCCAGTGGTCCGTTTTTTACGTCATATGTGCCTACGACTCTTCTGAGATATCGTAGTCATAGCGTGATCCGCTATTTCATGTCTCCATCAAGTTGGAAATTATTCCCTAGGGTTCATATCAAGAATGAAGAGGTGCAGGGTTTAGGGTTTGTTCATTTGGCATGTGCCCTCTATGTTACATGATAACAAGAATAAGATAAATTAATTCATCAATGAAAACTTCAAAATAAACCCCCTACCAGGATAAGATGTCTGCTGACGACGATCGATAGAACCTCCTTAGTCAATGTCGTTGGTTCGTGATTTGGTGGCGCTTATCACAAATTTCTGAATCATGTCGTGTCCTCCATGTGGTTGGTGTTATGGTACGTTACCAGAGTGTTGTCTCTTGGTGATTCCGTTCCAACACTCCATCTCGTTCTCCGTATAAATAGGTGAGGGGAAGGGTCAGTAACACATGTGTAATTAATGAGGTTCATTTAATTAATGAAACTTCAAAAATCTAATGGTTCTATTACAAAAATAAATGGGAGTAATTCCATTTAATGTCTTGACATGTCGTTGGTCCCACCAATGTCGCTCCTTCATTGGAGGAAAAGAAAAAGAGAATTAAAATATCATTTTTATTTTATTATTCTTTTAAATGCCCCAAAACTATATTTTTTTCCGAACCTACCGTTGTCAATGTTAAGGCTCCCTTACATGAATATCGAAACATCGAATTCATTGATATCCTCATATTTTTAATTCAAGCACCAGTTCAAATGTTAGAAAATTCCGCTCTAGAGTTTACTAAACATAACTTAAAAAAAGGATCAGAAATTCATTACGGGCACACTGACCCTCATAATCACATGCCGTCAGTTTTCGCATACTAGTAATAATTCTAGAATTCAAAAAAATCACATGGAAAAATACAGGTCTTTACAAATTTAAAATTTTAAACTTAAATAATGTTCTACGAGAGTATAAGTGGTGACCCATTAGGAGCCTGATCGTGCATGAATATTCTACATTTTTTCTTTTTATTTCATCAAAACCTTCATTAAAGTCCCCGAGAGTACATTAGAATACCTATAGGCCAATGAGAACCCATTGGAGTTTTGATAAAACCCCAAAAAACTCACTTTATGCTCGTTGTTATTTTTCATATGTTTTCCTTATATAATTATGTAATCCATTTCTATATGCCCCACAAGATTGGTTGGATAGAAAATGGTTGAGAAACCCTTTCTTCATAATGTAATTACCTCTCCTTTTCCTCAAGAATATAACATATCCTTATTTCATAGATCACTATGTATTCATGTGTGATGTACCCATATAGATAAACATTATAGGTCACACAATAATATCTTGATATTTGATGAACATTTTTTTCAATACCCTATAAAAAATGAAACCTAATTATCAAAAAAACCATGAAATATTATTATTTAAGATTTCATAGTAAAACATAAACATTAAATTATATATTATGAATTGTAACAACCATATTATGAAGATCTTATGATTGTAATACTGAATAATTTTTTAATAATGTTTAAGAAATATACACATAATGTTTTTCAGTAATGGAATTTTAGAATCAAAAAGAATTACTCTAAAGAAATGCTTGTTATTTATTTATTTAAGAATATATATATTTTTTCATATTTATAAAATTTATTTCGTGAAATTTATAGAAAGAATAAATTATAATAAGAAAATTTTCATATGGTGAATTGTTTTGATTTTTCTAAACTAATTCATTTTAATGTTAATAGAGTGAAATCACGCTTTTTTATTGAAATCATTATTATTTTTTTATAGAACTTAAAACATTCCATTTTTTTAAAAGTTGATACAATGAAACTATATTTAAATTTAATTATTGATAATATAATTATGGTATTTTTATTTGGAACTATTTTTGATTTTTTTTAACACATTTTTTTACATACAAATATTTCATCTAAAATAATTATTCTTCCTTCTCATTTTAATTAAATTTTAAATTTAATATATTACAAGTGATGAAATTGAGAAAATAAAAATAGATTCATTATATTGAATCAGGGGGGTGAAAATTTTTATAAATAATCATTTTAATTTAAATTAAGTTTTAAAATTAATCTATTCCAAGTGATGTAATTGAGAAAAGAAAAATTCATTCAAAATTTTGAATAAGTCGGGTAAATATTTTAAGAAATAACCATTTTAATTTTATCCATTATAAATATTAATAGTGGTAACATTTATCATATTAATAATGAGTTAACCGGGTAAAGATCACTAAAAATAACAAGTTAAGGTAATAAAAATAATCCTAAAAATTTATATTTTCAAATTGGATGAATATATTTTATCCATTTACATCTATATTTTTAATATATAGACTCCTTGGGTGATATTTCTTTAGCATTTAACATTATAATATTTGAATGAGTGATAAATATAAAAATTTAACATTTCATCTTTTAATATCTACAATATTTTATGATAGGGATAAATAAAAATATTAAAAAATTATAAATATTCATATTAAGGGTAAATTATTTTCAATATGTTAATTTATTTATAGATTTATTTATAAAATATTTATTATAAATTCTTTAGATACACCTTAAAAAATTTATTTAGTAAATATAAAAATAAAATTAATGATTCCAAAAACCCTAAATATTCTATAATTCGAATTAAATATTTTCCAAGACTTTTGTATTAATATATATATCTAAAAGTATTTTTTAGAGAATAGTATTATAATTCTATTTTTCCATTAATGTGTTTAAATTCAATTTAAATTAATTTTTAAAAAAATGATATTAAATATATTTTAAAATAATAAATATTAATTAAATTATTTATAATTTGTAATACTATTATATTTGGAAAAAATAATGTTATGTGGTTTATACCATTATCCATTAAACATTTATAGGACCTTTTTAATTATATAGTAATGTTATTTACCCTTAATGTGTATAAAACATTAATATTGTTTTAATTCTTAAAAGGATTAACATTCGGAAAATGGTAAATGATAAAGGATAAAGAATAGCTAAATCCGGTATAAATGTTTTTGATTAGATGATTTTGAATACATCCATATGTTATAATACAATTATATAAATTATCAGACATTTTTTCATAATTTTTATTTATTAATTGAATACTTTAAAAAAATCAGTGAATTGAGCCTCGAATCAGATATAGTATGATTTCAACTCACTAAATACATCACACCATTTTGTGCTATTTACCTTAATAAAACTCTAAAAAATAATATTATAAACATCCCTATAATTGTTTTATGATGAAATTTTCTTCTTAAAATATCATCTTCAGTTCCTTTAATAGGAAATTCAAATGATGGTTACCAATGAAAATGAAATTTACTTTAGTGATTTGTTCATGTTTATTTATTTTTCTACTTGATCATTTTATGTTTTAACCATCCTAAGAAACTTATTCAATTGTAATAAAATTACATATATTTTAATATGATTATTGGAAGAACATATTGCATATCATTTTCATTTGATTAAAATTTACAACGTTGATCATGCGTACTTGTTGTTTATCAAATCCACGTAGCGATGCCATTCAACTTTCACCACCACATTACATTTATTATTATATAGAATTAACTAATTCCTATTTTATATATTATATTTGTAAATTAAATATATTATTATAATTTTAATTTCATATATACCTTTTTTACTTTCTAATGTATTAGAATATGATAATGTTGCTCATGAATCCATGTGGACAACCACATCTATGCAGCGATGTAATCCATTTTTCATTCACACAATATATCATATGTAATAAGGATATATTATAATGGATATAGGTGACATAAATATATATATAATAATTATAAATTTAGATATTTTCTAGCCATATTAATATTAAATGGATCAAAACATCCATGAAAAACATGCATGAGAAAATGAAACAAATATCACAAAAAAACTCATCACAATGCTGATTAATAAGGAACATGTGATATATAATTATAAGTGGATCATATATGTTATTATCAAAATTAACATGATTATTTTATAAAGTAGTAACATGTTTAAAAGACATATATATGATCATAAATTATGTTAATGTAATGTAGAATGTGAGGTACTGGATTTCATCTAAATTACCAATCCATTGAGACAAATTTGGGATATATATATATATACATTTATGTAGTATATATAATACCCCATTGAGTTATAAAATAAAAATATATATTTATAAATATTTATTAATGATTAAATTCAGGTCACACATTCTTTCTGAATGTTTAAATGAAATGATTATCAAATTTTCTCATTTTGACAAGGTATAATTTTCTGCAATTTTTATATTTTTCAATGATTTTTCTTTTATCATGAAATCATCAATGTATTAGTGTAAAATAAATATATTCCAATAATTGACTTTTTTGTGGATTGGAAATGAAAAATTCTTCCATATTCTATTCGGGTTGACTAATTTACCATCTCATTTTATAGATTCAATTAATGTATTATTTGAGGATTTTTGGTAAATTTATTGTGTTATTTATTAATGATGTATTATTTTTAAATAAAAGAAATGAGGATCATTGGAATCAAATATGGTTCATTATTACGACTGTTAGTGAAAAATAGTTATACTATAAATTTATATTGTGTGAATTTATGCTTCAGTAAAGATTATTTTAATTTCTATATTATATTCCATAGAAGAATAATAGTTTTTCCTATAAAAAAAAGGATGCAAAATAATGGACTAAAAGAACACATATAACTGAGTTCCATGTTTAATTGGTTTGGTATTACATTGTTGGGAATTTATTTAAAAATTATCTTAAATGTTTTACCCATTAACCATGCTTACATCTAATGTGTTCTGGTTAATATAGAAAATAAAATTTGAATTTTATTTAATAATTAAATAAAATATTAGTTAATACTCAAAATTTGACTCTACCATGATGAAATGATGATTTATTTAAATAAACTTTTCATTAAATATTGGGATAGGTGTCTCCACTATGAATTATGATAAATTTATTTCTAATACATTACAATAGGTAATGAATAATTAATATATCTATCCAAACCATGATCTTGAGTTGGTACTTGACCTCATTTTATTGAAGATATGGAGTAATTATATCTATAGTGAATGTTGTGAGATATTCACATACCGTAAACACCTAGAAAAAATATTTTAACAGAAATATATTAATATAAGTAAATTTAAATGGCATAGGAAACTCAAGGGTTTCTATTTCTCAAAACATTATGACCCATGTGAGGGAAATAAGGAATAAAATCCAATAAGAATGACAAATATTGGAGTCCAATCCAATATTTTGAGTTAAATGGATCCTTTTCTCATGGATTTATTAAATATGGATATATGAATTATTATATAAGAATAAATATAACCCCTTTTTAAGATGAACTAAAAATTATATTTACTAGAAGTGAAAAAATCTCTAAACAAATAATGAGTATTTTAAAAAGAAATTTATTTCAATCAATGAATTGATATTTTTATTATTTCCATAAGTTGTGGCCATTATGATATTTGGATGATGTTATTTATTTCATATATACCTAAAAAACATGGAATTGCATAATTATTCTTAAGAAAATATTTTCTGTGAACACCCTAAAAGAACTAAGATGTTTACAGATTTTATGGAACATTTTTTATGGAAAAATATGTACTGAAAAATTCTGATTATGTTTCTAGATGTTTGGTTCACAAAAGGCGAATTCTTGGTGACAACATACTATAGGATTCATGCAACCTCTTTCTATTCCTATATTTAAATGGGGTGATATTACTTTTGACAATGATAAATGATTTACAAATACACCTTGAATGATTGATATAATATGGTTTATTATTTACTACCATACCAAATCTACACATTTAGTCACAATAATATAAAATATTCCTCTTTATATCCTTTGATGACTCTATATTAATTTTTTTTAATACATCATGGTGCTCTTATTTCAATTGTTTGTAATCATGATTAAATATTTTCTTTGATATTATGGAAAAATCATCAGAACCATATTGATACTAAAACTATTTTTGGCATCACCTATCACCCTAAAATTGATGGACATTCCAAAATAATATTGAAATGATAGAATACATTTTGATTTAAGAATCACAATAAATTAAATTTATGTGGGGTTAGTTTCTGATATTTCTAGAGCTTATTGTTAATATTATCTTCCATTATGTACTTAAATGAGTTCTTTGAACCACTGTATGGATTGAGATAACACACTCTAATTTGTTGTGATTATGTTGGTGAATGGAATACTATACTTGGAACCAACTTTGGAGACAACATTTTTGGTAAATAATATTACAATTTATATTGAAGAAGAAAAAAAATGGAAAATGTGTCATTCAGATAACCGAATAAAATATTTATATATTCAAGTGGGAGGTAATGTTTTCAGGAATGTATTTACATGGATGGTTATAATATGATTTGGTTATATAGTAAAATACAATCCCATGTGTGAATTTTTTTTAAAAAGTTGTAATGAATTTAAACAATAAATTGTTTATTGGTAATGACACCAATCCTCTCTAAAGGTCATTATGTGTTCCATATATATTATATATGGAAGTACAATCTAGACCACACAAAATTTTAATCCTTTAATGAAATTGATCTGGAACAGGATCTATTTAACTGTGAATATTATATCCAATTTATTGAGATTGTAGATCATATATCAAGGAATAAAACGACTCAATTGGAAAAGGATGGTTATAGAAATAATAAAATATGTGATGCAACGTGGGAACATAAATATATTTTGAATATGAAAAAAAAAATTATTTTTGAAATTTGTTTTAATGAAAATTTTATGGTGATTTTTTATGGAGGAATTTCATATCTCTATATTTTTAGAAAAAATGATCAATAGAGCATATAACATGCAATAAAGAGCATAGAAAAGGAATAAAATATTATTATATAAATTTAACTATTATAACCTAGCCATTGAACTTATAACTCTAAATAGGAATAAAGAAATATAAAATAAATATGTATTTCACACTCAATAAAATTTTATGGATTAATTGTTAAAAAATAATTATGTAATTTTTTAATTAAGTCATTTTATTCGTTAAAAATATATTCTCTTCAAAAATGATTTTTATTGCTTTCAATGAGAAAATGATATAATCAATATTATTTATATTTCAAAATTTTATTTGATTAAACGAATCGAATTATTGAAATAACCATATCACAAATAAAATTGTGTAATTTTTTAATTATCTAAATAGATATATTTTCCTATGAATATTTGAAAATAATATTTGTTTATTGAAAGTAATATTTCTGTTTCAATAAATTTTAAAGATAAATTTTTTTTATAATGGCGTAAAAGAATCAATATAGAAATTATATTACTGATAATACAATTGTAATATTTTAATGACTTTTATTCATTAATTTTATGTACAATCATTTTTATAAAATATATTTTGTTGATAAAAAACTATTTTTATTTACATTTTCCTAAGTTATATTAATTAATATTACAAAAAATGTGATCATTTTACATTGAAAAATTATTTCTATGTTTTTATTTTTGATGTCAATGTTTTTTAAATATATGAAATTAATTTCATTATAATATAAATACTAATAGTTGTATAATTTATCAATTTAGGAAAGAGTATTTCATGTTAAAATGTTTTGAAAAGACAATGAAATTCAACCTAAAACATGACTATATCGTTTCATATGAATGGATTTTTGACTTGCCCATAATATTTTTAAAATTTTGAAACATTGTTTCATATTTATTTTATTTTGAAATACATAATATTTAATTGAGATATAATGAAAAAAAATTATTCATCTTCTTTTAATATCTCTAATATATTATAATATAGATTAATAATAATTATGTTTGATTATAAGTTTTCATTTTAAATATAATTTTTTATCATGGTAACTTATATCAATTTTTTTCATGAAATAATTATATTAACTTCATGAACAATTTTTACACAACAACTATATATTAAAAGTAATGTATAAAATATATGATTTTAAAAATAATAAAATTTATATAATTGGAAAAACATATTATGTGACATCAATTTTGAAAAAATATATAAAAATATATTTATTTTTAAAAGGATTATATTCTTATTCCATCTTTTTCGTAATGATTTTAATGAGAAATTAAATCCATAATTTCATAAAAGAAATTATTTATATTTTTCAATTTAATAATATTATATTAAACTATTTATAAGTCATCATATTTTTAGATTTTTTATAATGAATGAGATATTGTGTAACAGATCATCCATAGTCCATTTACGGGTCCATTCCATTCTATCATCAAATTATTTTACCCTTAATGAATAAAAAACATTAATACAATATTAATTTTCGAAGATGTTAACATGGAATTAAAACTAAAACATTAGGGAGAAAATGTGACCAAAACAATTCAAAATTATATTATATATTAGTATTATGACTCATAATTATATTATATTACAATAATATAATTTAGGATCCATTTAGACAATAAAAAATTTTTATAAAATTTTAATAATACCCCAACCCTCACTAAAAATGGAATAACCATTATCTAAATACTTTAAAATACATTATTCCATATATATATATATATACAATAAAAAATCTTATCAACATATGTTGATATTAATGGAGGTTCTAGTCTTCTTAAAATCACATCCATAGACCCTTAAGGTGATATACAATTGATGTATATAGAAGAAGTTTTTATTGTTTTCACCGACTTTTTAATTATTATTTATTCTTATATTTTTCGTTAAATTGGAGTACACATAAAAAATTATTTACTCTAGTATCATAAAAAATATTATATTTTATTATTATTATTATACAGAAAAATTCCACCACTTTTCCATCCAACTAAAAGTGATTACTTTTTTCATGCATACGTATGACTTACGGTCTCCACAGAGCAGTGTATTTATTATTTGTCATCCCCTTAAATTTTATGGTTAAATATATGAAACATTGGATTATATGTGATATTTATATCATAAATATTCTTATAAAATTTTAACATAAAATAAAACTTATTACCTTACAAACTATTGAAAAATTAATATGTCGCTTGTTTGTACATATGAATGACCACCTATATGAAGAAATGTGATTATTTTTCATTTACAAATTACATGAATTAAAATAAGGGTAGTTATGATATATATATATATGATATTTAAATATTTATCAAAATTACTAGGATTATTGGATAATAGTCATTATACAAGCATTGAGAATTCTGTTAAAAATATGCGTGAGAAAATATAACAGGAAACACCAAAAACAATGATAATAATTAAGATGGTTGAAAAAAAGTTATAATATATTACAATATAATCATATATGATGTTATAAATATATTTTTTATTATTTTATAAATAAAAAAATTAAAAAAATTAAATACAAGGTTAGGGATTGAACGACTATGAAAAAATGTGAGGTAAGATATTTCATCACATTTTCAACTCTATTGAGAAATATTTTGTATTAAGAACCTATTTACAATTATGTGTGGTATATAAGGCCTCATTGAATTATTTAACATGAAAATATATTTATTATTGAGGAGTAGTGATTCAATTCATGGAACAAATTCAATAATAATTTTTTAAATAAAAGATTAACTTTTTTCTCATTTTGTAGTAGAATATTTTTCTTATATATACATTGATTAAAAACGTTTTTCACAAAAAAAATTTATTTTTAATGAAATTTTAGGTAATCCATCAATTATTTTTAATTATTAAAATGGATCATTATATTTTTTATAAAATTTTTTATTTTAAATATTCCATTCAAAAAGAAAAGTGGACTGATTTTTTTAATGTATACTATTTAAATACTCTTCCCCCCTGACATAACGAATTTCCACAGTTTAGCATCTTTTAAATATTATCAATGGTTCTACATAGAAACCCTATTAATGTAGTATTAAATAAAAAATTTAATTTCAAATTTTATAGATTCTATAAAATGAATAATTTTCCACAAAAATATACGTTTGATTTTCATGTATGTTATTTTCATTAATATTGTCAAAATTAAATTTATCTTGGTCCATTTAATTTGTTACGATATTTGAAAATGAAATTTTGATAAATTTCCACCGTTGATATTATTATTTCCTAAATCATAATTTTTTTATTAATGTTTTTCAGATTGAATTCTATTTTTTTTATTAGGTAAATATTGATCTTCCATATTATTTTCTCAATATAGATATTTTTGAATAGTAAATTTTGTTCCCTAATTAAATTGATCATTAGATATGTGTGTGATTAGAAATAAAATATGTCATGGTGGGAACTCAAATTATATATCTCTTTGATGGATGGATATGAATAATGATATAAATTAGTTTCATAAATTAAATGGGTATTTAGCCAAAGTTTTATATATTTTTGGAGTGGGGTCCTCACAATACACATATCATTATGTTTGATATAATGATGTATGATAACATACATTTACTTTGATAAGAAATTAGTTAATTGTATCTATGATAATATTACATAGGAATAATCCATGAATTCATTTTTTTTCTCTAGTTATTGATTTAATGGCATGAGTTTTATGTTATTTTCCTTTCACTATTTAATATTCCTTATCTTATCATTATAAGGTCCATTGTACATAACCCATACAATATATTTGGGCTCACTAGTTCTTTTTTTATTCCTTCCCCAATATATGAATAATTTTATTATGATTAATATCAATATGGAATGAATTAATATTATGCTAAGTAATATATTTCAAATGTAATATAAGAACGGAATATGTATCTAGGTTTGAAATATTTATAAACTAGTCAATCATGTTTGTTTACATCCCATATATAAATTCTATTGTAATATTGTGGACACCATCTATGTGTTATTGGATTTGGAGTTATTTTAAAAAATAATAAGTCTTTTATTGAATTATCTATTGAATAGTGGTAGGTTGTACCATGTTTTTTCATAATTTTATTTTTTATTTTTACAAAATATAATAACTGAGGCTAACAGAAATATGTTATATTAAAAAAATAATATTAAATATAATAAAAGTAAAATTAATTGTTATATCATAACTATATGATTAATATAAGAAACATTGATTCAGTAGTATATAGGTAACAATGATGATTTTTATGTTATTTTATATATTTAATCTAAGATCCTTCGATTTTTTTCAAGTCATTCATTATTTAATGTGAGCCCCACACATGCCTATAGAGATGATACTTGACATATCATTTTGGTTTTTTATATTTTAATTGAGTTGGATATTGATATTATTACACGAGTTGATTATTATTTGATTAATGGAATATCATTAAGCTAAGTGATTTATAGTGTAATTTGTGAGCTATGATGTATTTATTCTCTACATTTACCTATATAAAAAATTTTATGATATGTTCTAGTGGGAAAAATTATATTTTTACCCATTACACTATTAATATACATAATAATGAGAGTTGTAATATTATGTCACTACATCAATTCACCCCCAGGGAATTTTTATGTTATGAGTATTCCACTGATCTAAATAAAGGTTACCAAAAAGGTGTATTTATATTTATAAATTAGTAACATTATGGTGTGGATTATTATTTGAATTTTGAAAGACTGAGTGATTCTCAATAACTATACTATGCAGAATAAATATTTTATTTTGGTATCTTGATGGTTATATGTGAACTTGTTTTGATTGTTTTTTAATATTTTTTTGATTATTATATGACAAAAACATTTACAATAAAATATATTCTATATTATATAAAGATACACTTATTGTATCCTTTTGAGTTTTATTCTCACAATATTAATTTGAATTCAGTAGTAGGTTAATCTTTATAGTTTTAATTCTTATGGTAATTAATTTATACATATGGTTGGTGGTTTAGTCTTAGATCATTTTTATAGTGGATTAGATAGTGAAAAGGTAAGGAAAATAGATTTATCTTATACTCAAAAATTTTTATACTTTTTCATTTACAAAATATATAACCGAAACAATTGGTAATAACTATTTAAATTTTTAATATATGAAATATCATGTGTCAATTTTTTTATAAGTTTTTTATATGTATTTAATATAGATTTCATTTCCTTTTGAATCTGTATAGTTTTTTGAACTATGATGGTATTATAGTTTTTTCATTATTTAGTAATTTTTTTGTATTATGATTAATAATAAAAATCATTTTAATTTGAACATCTAAACTATTAAGTAGTATATTGTGACAATGAAAGAGCACATATTGTTATGTGGAATTCTTATGTGGTTTAGATTGAACATGCCCACACATTTCTAAAATGGTACTAATTACCTTTTTTATGACATAATATATTTATTAATATATAAATATATATATTATGGTATTAATGGGGGGAAAATAATTTACATCTTATTCATAAAAATATATATTGATGGAATAAATCTCTCTTAGTAGTGAGATTATGGTGATAATTTTTTTGATTACTTTTTCGGATATGATAATGTATAAAATATTTAGTTATGTTTTATTTAATTATTGGTTCCTAAAATGTTAAAAGGGTGTTAATATTATCATTTTAAAAGGATAATTGGATAATATATCTTTGGTTAGCCATGTTTTATGAAAAAAAAAATTATAATTGTTTAGAAAACAAAATGTTCTAATTAAATTGTAAAATCCTTTTATAAATTTGTTATAGGTTGGAAATTAATTCAATGAAACCAATATTGATGATTAATTTGATTATTACCAAATATTTTCTCATGATTGTATGGAGATGTACATGTACTATTGATATGAAAAAATTTCATGATGCTTTTGAATCATATGGTGTGTAATATATATTTGACAAATTTCATGGTTATCCATGTGAATGGAATCATACATGATTTCTTAATGGGATGTGTCAAAAAATGTATGTGAAATATATTTATTGATTAGGAATGTCTACCAAGTTGTGATGAAACACAAATAATGATGTCATCAATTGAGTATAATATAAAAATAACATGATGATATTATTAGTATCTATATTTCATATTTCATTTTATTATGATTTATTCTAGGATTAATCAGAATAATACATCTATAATTGTTCATTCATAACACCATGTTTATGTTCAGTGGATTTCTAGATGGGTGAAGTGTATTATTTTCCACAGTTATCTACACTGAGGACATAATTTCATGATCTGTTTATATGGATATTTCATTTGGTAATTCATATGATAGATAAAGGTATTTACAAATAAATTTAATTTCATGAACCAACCCAAATAACCATATTAAATGGTGACCAAATTACTCATAACTCATCTAGAAGTGAATTCCTTATCCCGTAAGTTCGTGAATAAAAATTGGGAGTAAAAAACTGTCAATATGGAATGATTTTTCAAAAATTTCATTTTAGAAAGACAAAGTAGAAGATAATAGTAAATAAATAGTTGGTTTTCCAAACACTCTTGACATGAAATGCACTAAAGGTCCAAAGATAAAAGTACAAAAAAATTATTTCAACCAAATTCATCATATAAAACATTGAGAAAATTATTTTTAGGTATCTGTTTATCATATGGATTATATAATCATTAACATCTTTCCAAAAACCAAGGTCCTTATAGTCCTAAAAACTAACCAACTATATGAGGTTCTATCCCCATTCAATGAAATTGATGAATAATGTTTACAAATGTAAAGTAGGAAATGTAATGTGGGTTAAAAATTATCCCTACAAGATATCAAAAAAAATTCCATTATAAATAAATATCAAATTTTCTCTAAATTTTCAATTTAAATTTTAAAAATAATAATATTCTTATCGATGTTCAAATCATTAATTTTTTTATAAAAATGAATGTGTTTTATAAAATTGTTATAAAGTCTATTTCCATCAACGTAGGCATATATAAATATCTTATTCAATATACACATAATAAATCATTTTGTCAATATAGGAATGAAGAACTCATTTTGTAATCATTGGGATGATATACTCACTTCTAATCCCAGATCCAAAATTATAAGTAGAAAGGTTATTTATAATGAGTCACCAAATTCCAGAAAATCTCAAGGAAATACTACTATTTTTGTTCACAGACTTCCCATTTTCCAATTAACTATGTGGAATATGAATCCATACCAACGGATAAACTCTAAGCCCTAAAAATATTTTACAATCATTTTTATCATTAATACATTTCATGGTAATTAGTTTCACCTTTTGTTCATATCCCCCTCCTAAAAAACTATTCTATAAAGCGATTCAAGGAAATAAATCATATAAATGTAAAATTATTTGTTTCAATTAAACTAAAACAACATAAAAAAAATCTTTTCAATTGGCCACATGTTCATATTACAAAAAAATCCATTTCTTTTCAAAACCCAACAACAAAATGGGATTCAGAAAGACATAGGGTTTTTAAATAAAATCTATTGATTTCATGATATAAATATTTTAATTGATTTTATTCTAAAATATCCTTATCAAAATAATGCTTCATATCATTCATTTCTATACATTATGATTTTACTGAAATAAAAAATATTACTTCAAAAACCATTTCTTGGGTATTTCATTACGCACACCATTCCTTTCAAAAATGAATTATCAAGTGACTCAAATAATTATTTGTAAATAAAATAGGAATATATTTAAAATCAATCAGTAAATAAAATTTATATTAATAACACATCCTAATGAAACCTTATACCATAATTCATGGTATTAAAAATAACCCAATAATGGATCCTAAAATAGAAAGACTACGGGGCATGATACAGTAATAAAAAATTCTATAAACTTTTCTCCTCATGTTATGATCTTGATCTTTTAATAACATATGGATACAAATTTCGTTATGAAGGGTAGTTATGAGGATATAAAAATTAAAAATAAAATATAGATTATGCTTACTATAAGATAATCAATCCATAAAATGAAATATTGATACATAATGCAACAATCTTGGAAGGTATATAGTGACTCTATAGAGTTTCTAATGTTTTAGATGTTTAATGGAATTTGAGAGAGGAACTATTTTTAAAATTTATTCGTGTATTAGTATTAAAAAACTACCCATCACATTATAACAATAAATGATATAATTAAGTATCAATTTTCTATAAATATCAGGTGTTTGGAACTAGGAATTATTCTTATATGGTAAAAAATAACACAAGATAGCTAGTGGCACTCAAAATAATGAATAAACCATTGCCCATCGCACCAGCCAGCCTAAGGCCTTCAACATCTAGCCGATGGACCACATTTATATTTTTTTATGTAAATTCACATATCATTTCCTATAATGAGACTCCAACACTCCTCTAGGCCCATCAAATAAGAATCTGAACACATTTCAACCCATTAAAAATCATATATTAGAATAAAATACAATTAATAATGCAAAATAACTAGGTATTAACATAACAAAAGAAAATGGTAAATAAAATGTTCTCAATACCTAAAAAATAGTGCCTAAATGTTATTATTCAACCAACTATATTTGATTTGTAATACACGAAATAAAATCAAGAATATTTTTCAAAAAATATTTAGGCCCCTTACCCTAAATCGGTTTCTCACTCTCCCATTCCTCATTATAATCAATTCCAAGAATTCATTTCATGTAAACCCTAGGGATAAAAATCCAATGAGGAACCATCACATGAAAGTAAAAAAATAAAGTTAAATCTCTAGTCACTATCATATCAAAAAAACACATAAAAATCATTACAGAAGAAGTAATGGGATAGGTGTTAATGGTACTTTATAATATTTGAATCATGAAACAAGTAATGAATAATTTCATCTATGTTGGGAATGACTATGTGTACACAACTATTAAACCTTCACAACAATGTCAAATGATCCAACATATCTATGTTCCATCCTCCCCCATTTTCTACGTCATTAATTACCTAACTGTTTTGTACTCTTGATAACACCTAATAACTGATTGATAAATCCAATGGACAACAATAATGAAAAACATTATATTTATACGAAAATTTCAAAGATAACATTCTCTGAAGAATCGTCATGATCTTTATCATCATTTCATGGGTAAAACTATGTTACATAAGAGATGATTCCTGAATTTTTTTTAAAAAGTGGAGATCTTCAAAGTTTTTCATCAAAGGCCTCGTATTTTTTCATTCCAATGGATGAATATTAACTCTTAATATAGGATAACTAAAACATTCCCATATTTGAATCCTATGGTTCTTTAATTTCATGGACCAAAGCATGAATAATTCTATCTAGAATCTATATATATCATTTCCTCTAACCATCAGTTTGATAATGTTATGTCTTTCTCAATTTTACTTGGGATCCAATCACTTCTAGGGGCCTCCACAAAAATTATAATTGATCCATGGATCCCTATAAAAAAACAATCAATGATGGAACCTCATGAAATTTGATTATGTCATTTACATAAATATTATCAATGCCCTAAAATTTTATTGTATCATTAATTTGAATAATGTGGATCATTTGTTCAATCCTTGAATAAAAATAAAAATCACATTAATTCATCTTGGATTTTTCTAAAACAATAATTAAAATGTCCATTGATGTTATATTTTCATAATCCTATTTTGGTAACCTTAATTAATAGTGTATAAACTAAGCCATACATATTTCGAAGGAGAATCCTAGACCCCCCTATAATGGAGAATAGAACATGGGAATCATAAAAATTCAAGTGGATGTGGTTCCAATAAAAACATATCAAAACATAAATATATATATTTGATAAATTAAAAAATAATAATTCAAATCACAAATCTTGTTAATAGAACCACAATCATAAAAATAGCTGATAAAAAGTTATACATAAACAAAATACATCCCAAAAACCATCGAGAAATCATAAGAATATATCTATATTATAAGTGTTCAACATTGTCTACCAATCACCACTAAATCCCAAGGTCTCACTAATCATGACTTCCCAGTGACTTGAGAAAGAACTTTCCTCATTTCAGGACCTATTAAAAATTAATATAAAAACACAAAGGAAATTTATTAAATGTGAAATAATAGCCTAGTAGGACCCCAATATGAATTTGATGAGAATAAATATAAAACATAAAAAATATTTAAAATGTGTATAAAATAAGGAATGATAATAAATGAATTATTTATTTCTAAATATTCTTTTCAAAATGTTTCAAATTAAAGTATAAAAATGTGGAATAAAATAACCGATGGCATTTTTTATTCGTACCACAACAATCAATGCCTCGTTCCTTATAACATATTCCTCAATCCACAGTGTACTACCCACTAGGAATGATGTTAATCCCCCATTATATCTTTTATTCTAGGGTATGGAATGATGTAAAGACATTAACCCTAATAGCATAGATTTAATAGATACAATATTACATATACTCTACATAAAAGCTATCACATCATATTGGAACAAAAAGAATTTTTCTTTTTAGTATATTAGATAGATACATGAAATTAAAATAATATTTATAATCATAAAATACATAACATTTCAATTATAAATATTCTATATCTTTGACATCATTCAAATAGAACATCTTCACGTCCCGGGGAAAGGAATGAAATCATGGGTGAGCTGACAAGCAATGTATGTGTGGTGTTAAAAAGAACCAGAATAGAATAAATAATTAATAATTAATATTGAAATTTAAATAACTGAAATCAAATCCAATTTAATCAATAACATGAGTAAAATAAATAATATAGGAGTAAATGAAGATATAATAATTATCTATAACAAATAAAATAAACACAAAACTTTTCTTTATATATTAAAACTCCTTAATTTATTACTTGGAAATTAGTAACTGATTTCATAATGATGGAATGTATAATTAAGGGCATCTAAAACATATCATTGAGTCACCATAATGAGAAATATGACCCAAATGTTTAGGGTATAATCTAAATTCCCAATCAATTTTTTATTGTGATTCCTACAGATTTATTAAGGTGATATGATGTTTTTATCCCCATCCATAATATAATATGTCTAAATAATTTATCATGTTAATATAAAACATAACATCATTTATATGACTTATTGATAATGAAATATTCATATTAAAGGAATGACGATACATAATTTTAACACATCTCTAATAAAATTGATCATAAACCATATACGGAAATATAATGTATGATATAATAATATTATAACATCATAAAATCATAATATTCAATAATGGTTGTATACATAGATGGAAATATAAAAAAAATATTACTAGAATGTTTCTATAGGTATATACACAAATTGAAACTTACAAAACCTATTTACAATAATAAAATTTCCAATATTTTAGCGAAATAACATCTATGGAAAATAATATTGTAAACATGTAATACAAGATACAAAGAAATGAGAATTCATTACAATTTTAAATTTCATTCAAGTTGTATAGGTTTAAAAACATTCCTTTTAATTTTTTTTTTAAAAGGACTAAAAGTACCTCATTCGTAAAATGATTAGAAGACTACATATAAATATTTTATAAAAGATAAGGATGTATAAAAATATAATTAATTTTTCATTAGATAGTAGTAAAAATATTATTTGAAACATTTTACTGAGCATATGTATATGGGTGAAAGAGGCTCCAGACTATGTAGAAAAGCAAAGAAAATTTTCCAAGAATAATTTATTTCTAAATCAAGGGAATTTAAATACTATAATAAGAAAGGAAAACTTGTTACATATAATAATAACTAGAGGATAATAAAATATATTATTTTTATAATCAAAATATAAATGAATTACACCCATAGAAAAATAAATGTAATCAATACTAAATAATTATGAGTTTGTGTTATAAACCCATACCCTATTAAAAATACTGAATCATAATAACCACGAGTGAGTAACATAAAATGAACCATTTATTACCATTAATATAACTAGATTCATGATATATCATAAAAAAGTCTTTTTTTTTAGACCATAGAAAATAAATATGGGGGGAGTCTGGAATATGTCTCATAAAAGTAAGAATGAGATGAAAATCACTAACCTAAGGTCTAAATTCCATTTTATTTGTTTGAACCTCGTGCATAATAAATACTAATTTATTATGTAATTATATATATATATATTAAATAACTGTACAAAAATATTCAAATAATATATGATTAAAAGTTTCCTTTTATCCCCTATTTATTATTATTTTTTACTTAAATCATTATTCTCCGTGATAACGACTTCATCTACCATGTTTGATTTTGGTAGGTCCAGACATTTTACATTTTTTTTGTTTTATTTATATATGAAATGTGAACTATGATAAAAATATAATATATATATATATATATTCCCTAACCCAAGTATCTCGGACACAGTTGTTATGTTATTAGAATGTTTTTATATAAAACTTATTGCATCTAGTTGGATTGAATATTATAGTAGTCTTAGAAAACTAGATTCAAAATTTATTCCCTAATTAAATTTTAAAACATAGTGTATGATTTATTTTTTCATAATTTCAATATTCCTTATATAATATGATAAAGTATCATTATCATAACCCTTTCTAGATTCAATTCATAAGAAAAAAATAACTGTGAACATGAATGATTTATAAGGGTTATGTACACTGGAATAAATCTTGAATCAATTATCATAATGAACATAACGATATAAATAGCTGAAAAATAATAAATTTGAATAAAATTAATCTCATGAATAAGTAATTCTTTATAAATATGTAAATTTAAGTAACTGAATACACATATAAATTAATCAATTAGATGTAAATGAAATTATCCAGAGATAATATTTATGTGAAAATATCATTGTTAATAATAATAAATTAGTTTACTTTGGAGGAAGTGTTAAATTATTGGATGTTATGTTCTCATAAATCATGATAACTATACTATCAAGACCTTCATAATAAAGTTTGGCACTATTGGTAGGAATAATAGATCCCATTTAGATACTTCTATATAGGTGATTCATCTAAGGATATTACCAATGCATAATGGCAATATCTATATCCTGGAACCACTAGTCACATTCATGTCAAATACATTCAATATATATAAAGTGATAAATTTAATTCACAATAATTATGGATTATAAAAAATATCCATATTTATTAATTAATATATATTTATCACTATTTCACATGTAAATCAAATAAATTTCAAAGTGAACATCATATTTCAAAAATGTTGTACTTTTTATGAAATAATCATATTTATGATACAAATAATAGATATATTTAATTTTAGTATCAAATATAAAAAAGATATTTGTTTTAGAAATAATAAATCCATGTAATATCTATATATATATCTATGAGAAATGAATTATACAATGATCATATGAAATTCAATGTTTCAAATTATTATTAGTGGCTACAAAAATGAATCAAAAATGATCTTGTAAATAAATTAATTAGTCAAAAAGATCACAAAACATACATATAGAGAATAAATATTATATTAATACATAGTAATACAAATAGATTATATCAATGATATTTTTTTGGGTTTTTGATGTATAAAAATAAAAAAAAATATCATTAAAAACCTTATTTGAGAAAATAAACATTGTTACATTGAAAATATATTTTAGAAAATAGAATATCAAAAAAAAATTAAAGATATTTATATTTTAAATTATCCAATGGAACTTATAAATGAAAAAATTAAAATTTTATTTGTCATTATAGTTATAATTTTTATACAAGAAGTACACATAAAAAACATTCCTATCAACTTTTTGGAAAATTCCAAACTAGACTTTTTTGGAAAATGAAATTTATATTCGAATAATTCTTTTCACTTGAAATGTATAAAATGGTTAAATATAATTTAAATAAATAATTTTTTTATTTTAAATTGATGTTATAAAAAATTTTATAAATATATTGTTTTGACCCAAAAAGATTTTCGACTAAAAAAAGAAATAAAGTCATATTTTCTAAAAAATATAATAATATTATACAATTTTTTGTTGGAAATATTTTTTATTAAAGTAAAAAATAGTTAGTAACTATAGAAGATGAAAATGAAAATATTATATTACCTAAGGGTCAAATATTTTCTTTTAATTAAAATTTAAGCATAAATAATCCTTATTAAAATAAAGTTGAGAACTAAACCCTTACAAAGATTATAACATTGAAGTGAGAGTTTACCAATAAATCGATTATTTTTATATAAATATATTTCAACAGAAAACAAAGTTAAATTAAATATCATATAATAAAAATGTATTGTATAAATAATCATTGAAAAATATTAATTAAATATGTAATATTCTAAATTGAAATGAAATTGGGTTATGAAAATATTTAGCACTTGTGAACTTTTAATTCAAATATCATTGGAATAAATAATTCCATATAAACATTATAATAAAATGAATTAATAAGGAATAAATATAATAAATTTAATAAGAGTACTATAAATAACATATTAAAGAAATTATGTGCATAACATCATATTATTACCCATTGAAGGGAAATTGAGACAGAGTCCTTTACCTCACATTTTATTTCAGTTAAACTTGGTTTATCTTAGTTATAATGTTTTGATAAATTTTATTAATTTATAATATAAAATTATTCATATATATAATTTCATATATGATTCTATTAAAACATTTTACCAAGTATCAATTACTTATTTTTCATTATATTCGATGTTTCGGGTGTTAATTTCCATTCTTTCTCATGTGTGTTTCGTCCCGAATATTCTTGTTATTAAGAATATGATATATATTCATCATATATAGAACAATAATAATGCTATTAATTTCATATTTTTCAAATTATATAAATTTTTCAATTATTTTTAAATTTTTTACATTGAAAATCATTCGCATCGCTTCATGGAGATGGTAGACAATACGTACACACAAGAAAAAATAAAATTCCATTACTCAGTGAAAGGGTAATGAATTTTATCATATTTTATTTCTATAATCAAAATTATTTTAGATACATCAAATATACTCATTTAATGTTTCCATGTTACATTATATGTAAAGAATTAAAAACCCAAATCACATTACATCCCTTGGAAGTAGTCCTTCGTAAACATGGAAGATGTTATCGTATTTTAAATAGAATATAAATAAAGAAGGAATAAATGGTATTATAATTATTTAAGATTAATAATATCATATATATTATAAAAATAATTTAAATCAATTATTATATATAATCACTATATTTGTTTATGGAAAATGAGTTAAATCAGTTAGCGAGGTGGTTATCATCCATACACACGATCATCATATTTTTCATATGATAGAGGAAAATATGGATAATATTTATAACTTCATCATAATATAATTTTATTATATTTTAGAATCATTTTTATTATATTTTAATTATTGATATGTATGTTAATTTAGTAAAATAAAAATGAAAATGATAGATCATAGTGATGGTATTTTGGGAGGAAAATAATCTATATAATTTTTCTATGGATTGTGGGGAGCTATTCTATTAGTTTTCTTGGAAATTGTCTTAATTGGTGTGAGTAAGTAAAGGGATTAAGTGGCTTTTTATAAGTGGGGGATAGGACATCCATGTAATTTTTCCATACACAAGCTATTTGAAATGTTATAGGTTATTTTAACCCTTATATTATTATTTTAACCACCATTTAAATCTTATTTCTACTTCAAAGTGAAAATTATTTTTTATTGATTTCAAAATTCTTTATTGTAAAAAATTAATTATAACTTAATAAATAATGAAAATTATTATTATTTCAATAATTTACTCTATTTTTCAAAATTTATTTCACATATGAGGTATAATTTATATTAATAGTAAGCTCATAGACGCGTTGAAAAATGGGTTTCCCAAAGAAAAAAATCATTTGTTTAGAATGCTGTTAAAAACAAAGTGACAATATAATTGATTTATAAAAATATATTATATTAATAATAATATAATTAAAGAAAAAATTATTTTAAAATATTTTTTTAACAAATGGAGTTATGTTTAAATATTCAAATGAAAGTGGCATTTTTATCAAAAATCACTATTGATCACTATTCATAAAAAATGTGAAATTTCTAAAAAATAAAAGAATCACCCTAAGAATATTTTATAATAATTATTTTAAAAACTAATTTCATTTTATAAGATACATTTTATAAATTTTTAAATTATTATTTTAATAATAGTGATCATGTAGAAATGAAACTAGTTCTTATGAAGAATATAACATTTTCACAATGAATTTTTCTTTAATTCAATTGTTTTTAGTTTTTATTTATAACTAGTAGAAAAAAATTGATCATGCTTAAAAATTATAATTTCATAAATAAATTAGTATTATTCACAAACTCCTTCTCAATGGGGAGTTTATGACAATAATGTTTTAAATAAAAATATTTTAAGAGTATTTTCTTTCATTTATTTCTATTGGTGAATACATTAAAAGATAACAATAATATTTAATTTATTTACAATTAATTATATCTCCAATTCATAGGGTGATTTTTTTTTATATTTTTTATTTTTATTTATTTATTATAAACTACTAGACATGGTATTTATTTTTTAAAATATATGGGTTTCAAATTATCCTCACTATCAATAAATTTCATCCTCTCAATTTGAACATACACATGTAAATCAAGGTATTGAAATTTTAAAATTCATGTTTTGAAAATACACATGATAAAAATGGTAAATAAATAATTTTCTAAAATGATGGAAAGAGAAGTACAAATGGTTTTATGGAATAAATCATAACAAGGTATCCATGTAGTATAACATAGGATGATGTGTATAAAAATTACATCAAGTAAAAGATTAAAAAATTTAGGGTGTGACAAATATAATTAATCACAATAAATTGAATGACTACATATAAGATAAGGACCAAAAAATAATAAACATTTAAATATTTAAAATACAACTTTATTCATCAGATATTATTTTAGTAGGATAACATTTTTTTCATTGTATGGACCCAAATTTTTATTAATGATAATCTGTCTTGATCTAATTAAATTTTTTATTATGTAAAATTTTTATATAAAACAGATGAACATCCTTGGTTTTATGTTTTTGGAATTTAATATACTGTTAAGAATTGTTATGATTTCTAATATAATCATTGAACAATGATCACCTGATTAAAATAAATATAGGGCTCTAACAAATCCAATTACTCAGACAAAGGAATTGATGGCCTCATCCAATAGAATTACTCCATATGATTCCCATTTGATGAAGATCCAAAAGGAGGTAGTGTCATTGGGCTTCTCTCTTGACCAAGCCCAAGATAAGGTTTAAAATGTCAAACTTGAATGGAATTGCCTACGGGAGAAGTGGATGTTAATAGAGATTACCACTCGATCAATGTCATCTGAGTCTCTCTAAGAGTTTTTCACCATCACACACCTTACCCTCCGGTCCTATGTGGGTTTTATAAGGGTTTATGTAACAATACCCAAGCACTATAATTATGTGAATTATTTTTTTATAGAAAAGATAATATATATTCTATTATATTATTGTTACATTGAAAATGTGTTTTCAAGCTAAAATAATATTTTTAGTTAATATTAATTTACAAAATCTACTTTGATGAATTATTGGATTTTTGAATTATATAATATCTTAATAAAATATTATTACCAAATTAATTTTTATTAAATATAAATGATCATATAATTTTTATGAATACAATTGTAATTTTTATTAAGGTTTGAAAAATATTTTTCAAAACAAATTAATTTTCAATAAATGTCGGTTTTGATTTTAAAAGTTAAAAGGAAAATATTTTGGAAATTATATACTTAAAATAAAAATTATTTTTGGAATCAGGACATTGAAATTATCCAATTTTTAATTTTCCATAATTTTCAAATACAATCAAATTTTTGGTCAAAATTAAATACTGATTAAATATATAATGTGTTTTATTACATCATAATGAACCAATAGTGAAGTAATAAAATACTATAAATGTTATATTTGGAAAATATATGTTTTACCTTTTAAATAATGTGATTTAAGATTTTTTTATTAATTTAATCGGTCCTTAGAAGCCCCACCAAGACTTATAAATTTTTTTATCTTTTTAGAATAATTTCCTTGAGAGTGTGACTCACCTCTACATAAGAAAGCCTAATATTTAAATAAATTAGGCCATTGGACATTTAAAATTATACTTTCTACTCCCCATTCATAGAAAACATGGGACGAAACCAATTTATAGTTTATGGTTTTAATTAGTTTAATATGTAGTGTACAAATCATAAATAATAATGAATTCCCTCTATTTTCCAATATAAACCCACTAAATATCCCACTTCTTTTCCCTGAAAACCCTTGGATCACATTCTTACTATGAACGCCTCCCTATTGAATCATTCAATGTACCCTTATATCTCAAAATCCCCAACTCAAGCACTTGAAGTTAAAAAAAATTCCAAGTAAGGGATACTCACATTCCTTCATTCCTTAATTATGTCCATGTTTCCATATATTAATATTCCCTTTTATTTTCAATTAAAAATTTTGGGGTATAATTTATAACCACCCATATACTTCCCTCCTTATGTATTAACAATGAGACACCCATTTTTCTAATTAATTTCTCCCATGTACACCTATTACCACACTGGAATTTCGAAATGGATTTCTCTCTCCTCATTTACATACAAGAAATTCATGTATATAATGCATCCAAATTCCTTTAAATATGTTAGGATATTATGTTCCATGACCCCCTTAAGATACATTTCATGTATAAATGATGAGATACCCCTTTCTCCCTCATCAATCCAGTTTACAATATTTATATGATGTTGTTATGCTACCACACTTACACCAATATTTTCCATTACAAAATCAACATGTAAGTGAATACCATACCCATTTCTCTATCATAATTATTCACTATTATTCACATGTAAATATTGATTGAGGAATTAATTTTTTTATTCCACATCTCCTATTTGTGGAATAAAGTATGAGGTTTAATGTAAGGACCCAACCTCAGTTGCATGAAGTCAGTGCCTTATTTTATTACATTGGAATATAAACAAGGTATATTCATCCTAAAGGACCAAGTAGTTTAGTAGATTTTGGGAACAAGATACATAAATAAGTTCAACATTACATCATGAAAAGAAATAAAACACTAATTTATTCCATTTGAAACATCCAAGACTCCTAGATTATTCTTTCTAATCACATGTAGTTTACTTATTCATAACTTGGGAAAATGAAACATAAGAAATGGGTGAGCTCAAATGCTCAGTAAGGATTAAAAATAAAGAGGAATGTAGCATAAACATAGGAGATGGTGAATAATTGAAACCACATGCCTCTAAAAATAATAAACTTGAACACGTTATGGTCGGAATATGAGATGATTAAATAATTCCATAAAAACATAATCATGAGTATTCTACTAGTCTAATAACCACATGAAGTTTCAATTACTAGCTTCATATCGAGGGAAGTTAATATGCCAGACATCATAACCATACCGTCCAGGCCTCGTGCAAGGATAATAAATAATCATTTTTTCGAGGCCATGTGCCAAGACCGTAGTTTGTCTGATGCGACCTACCGATGCATAGAGAGGCTATGGAGGGCCCCACACATCACAAAATAAGTCAAATTAATTCCTTATATGAGCGGGGATAATCATAAAAAACATTTACATTCATATTGAATCTATCATATAAAATTTAACAAACATTCCTCAATCATTAAACATAAAACATTAACCATCTGGAATAATATGGTGAATGGTTTTATGATAGATCATCCACAAAAGAGTTAGTCCTAAACCATTAAATCAAATATGTTAGATGAATTAATAAATTATTAAACCCAATAATATATAATAATCAACAAGATTGTTGAATCACATGAAAATACTCTTATACAATCGTTAACCAATCCTTGAGATAAATACTTTTTTATTTTGAAAGGAATAGTTCTTTTGGAAAGAATTTTTTTAAAAACAGAAGTCAAGTGTTATAGTATATTCATAATAAAATTATGTATTTTATAAAAATAAGGGTTTATAAAAATATATTATAGTGTTCCCTTGAAAATAGGTAAGAATTTCAGAAATTCCCTTGAATCAGTCTTGTATTTTGGAAATAATTTTGAAATTTCTTTTTAAAACATGAAACTATCCATAAAATAGTGAAGGGTTCTGGTTGGTAAACATATATATAATACTCAATAATAATTTATGATAAGTACTTAACAATATATAAGAATTCCATTGTGTTAATTAGACATTTAATGAAACCCAAATGAAAATTGATGTTCGGGTGAAAATATCCTTAACTTAAGTATGTATGTGTTCCTCTCTTGAAATTAAGGTCATGGAATATGAAATTATACTCATTAATAACTTAATTCAGAACCTATTATACATTTATTTATTTTATCATAATTCTGGTTAGTTAATTTATTTCTTTATTCATAAGTTATTTTATTTAATTATATCGTTCCAGAGT
Organism: Viscum album; assembly: GCA_963277665.1. Taxonomy (NCBI): domain Eukaryota; kingdom Viridiplantae; phylum Streptophyta; class Magnoliopsida; order Santalales; family Viscaceae; genus Viscum; species Viscum album. Next base: position 879,200,988 of record OY728136.1, read on the forward strand.
GTTTGTTTTCCTTATTTTCATGTTCAGTTCACCTGTTTTTATGTAATGAAGTTCATGTGGAATGTTTGTAAATCTGTAGAATTGAAATTACATATTATTTATGAAAATACAGACGTGTTAATGGTCATTTCTATCATCTTTTTATATGGAAATTGGATGAGTCATTAGATGAATTATTTAGGACATTCTCCTAGATTATTTAGCGATATTTTGATTATTAGGAACTAGTTTTGTCATACTATTTAAAAATATGTATGTATACTAGTTATTGAATCATAATTAGTTAATAATACATATATTAATTTATGTTTCATCCATCAAAATGGTTTTATGACTAGTAATGAGGGAGAAATTGAAGAACAAAACTTCATCATCTACGAAGGTTATAAATTGGAACCTCATGGACATTGGTTTATTTTATAAAATAAAAGGTAGAGACGAATAATTTTTATGATGGTCCATCCATTCACATGATTTAATTTTATTATATATATGATACTACATTTATCAAGGTTATTTGGAAAGAGGAGGTGGGGAGAGTATTACAAAATAAAGGAACTTCAAATGAAACTAAACGAAAAAGAAAGTTGATTTACCTCTTGATATAACCTCCTTGGGAACCTCCTTAGGGGAAAGGGTTTTGTTCATTTGGAAGACCAATAATATATTGGACATGGGTAGTGACTAGGGAAGGGTATTTGGGAATATGTTTTAGGAGCAACAATTCTTATAGGAGTGAAGAGAAGAGGGAGTGGGGGTGTTATAGTGGAGGAGAGGAGTGAATTTTAAATATTTAATTCATTATTTTATTATTTCCCTCAAGATAGCCAATAATGTTATTTCATGTGAACCCTAATAGTAATACGTTCATGTGAGTTCAAACCATGTGGCCTTACATCACTTATGATGTCATAAATACTGTATTTTATTGATAATTTGTATTTGCGGTATTTTACCATATTTCACTATTCATCAAAAATTCTATAATTTCAGAAAAATCTAAAAAATTTAGCCCTAACATTTTTCGACGTGTAGATTTTTAAAGTGAACTCCATTTTTCAAAAATAATTTTCAAAATATTAATAATTTAATTTTTAACTAAATTCATAGTTAATTTGAAAAATAACAATCTAAAAGGTATAATTAGATATATCTGACATTGAAAAATTAATTCAGATCTCATTATATTATTACCTTAAGAAAATAATATAATATAATCATTTACTTCTCATAAGGGTCATATTACTATTCATAAGGGTATGTTACTATTCACCAAAAATCAAGTTTGTTCTATCAGACTCTAAAGTACTTATTGATTACAACTCTAGATGACCGTTTTTTGAAATTCAAAACACAAAAGAAGAAAAGTTTTGTTTAATGGAAATATTATAAAATGTTGTTTTAGGGACTCAGTGTTTCATGCATTCAATATTTATTTTCAAAACCTTTGGGTGTTCCATTCTCCCCTCCTAACAAAAACTTCATCCTCAAAATTCACAAAATGATACCTACAAAAGATTCGGGTATTTATTCAACATAATCTCCTCAGGCTCCCATGTTGCTTCCTCTATATTATTGTTCCTCCTAAGAACCGTTACCATACGATTCATCCGATTTCTCAATACTTATTCTCTAGTATCAAGAATATTGATAGGCTCTTCACAATATGACATATCAGGATAATGTTATATTTCTTCGTAGGTGAGTACATGTGTTGGGTCTAGAATCTATTTCCTTAATATAGATACGTGGAACACATTGTGAACATTGGAGAGACTTGGTAGCATTTCCAAATGGTAAGTTACAACTCCAATTCGATCTGGAATTTCAAAAGGTTTGATGTACCCATCACATAATTTCCCCTTCTTACCAAATTTTATAATACCTTTCCAGGGAGATACCTTTAAGAAATCATGATATCCTTATTGAAATTCAAAATCCTTCCTTCATTTATCAGTAGAGCTCTTTTTCCTACTTTGAGCTGTTTTGATATGGGTTTGGATAATATTCACCTTTTCCGTTGTTTTTTCAACAAGTTCTGGGCTAACGAGCTTTCTTTCACCCACATCATCCCAGTAGGTTGGTGTATGACATCTCTTCTCATATAATGTTTCATAGGGTGAAATCCAAAATACTTTAAAGGAAGCTATTGTTATTGTAAAATTATACGAGAGGTAAATACTGATACCACGTGCCTTGGAAGTCAAGTGAAAAAGAGATCAACATGTCTTACAATGTTTGAATAGTCAATTTTGATTGTCCATCAGATTTTGGGTGGTAGGTAGTGCTCAAACAAAGATTAGTATTTAGGGCCTTTTGGAGACTTTTCCAGAATTGAAATGTAAAATGAGGATCATAGTCAGAAACAATTGATAAGGGTATACCATGAAGTATTACAACTTCATTAATACATATCCTTGCTAATTTTTCAAGTGGTAAATCTTCTCTTATTGAAAGAAAATGTGCTTATTTTTTAAGATGTTCAACAATGACCCATATCGCTTCATTATTTCTTGGATTATTTGGTAAAACCGTGACAATTTCCATCCTAATATCATCTCATTTCCATAAAGGAATAGAAAGAGGTTTCAAGACTCTTCCAGGACGTTGTCTTCTAGCCTTCAGCTACTGACACACCAAACATCTCGACATATAATTAGCAATCTCCCTCATCATATTTCCCACCAAAAATGTTTCATTGTATCTCTATACATATTTTTACGACTAGGGTGTATAGTGAAATTTGAGCTATGGGCATCATCCAATAATTCCCTCTTTAGCTCAAGAATAGTGGGATCAAAAATCCTCTTTCCAAATATGAAAATTCCACCTTCATATATGAATTTAGTTAACTCCCCGTCCATTACACCTTTAATTTTATTTTGAAACTCCTCATCATATGCATGATAACTTTTTATCCTTTATAGTAATGAAGTATCAGAAACTATTTGAAAAAGTACTGATGTGTTACCTTCCTTGATAATTCCCATATCAACCTTTACTAGATCCGTGAGAAAAATAACCCTTTAAACTATCATATTTTTCAAAATTCCGTTGTCCTTTATACTCAAAGTGTTCTCCACCTTATTTTCCTTCATTGGGTGGTAGTGTATTTTGCAATCATAATCTTTGAGTAGCTCAATCCATCTCTTTTTTCTCATGTAGAGTTATTTCTGCGAGAATATAAAAATTTCAAACTCTTTTAATCTGTATATATCTCACATTTTTCACTATAGTGGTAATATATAAAAATCATCAGAGAAAATATGAGAGCTCCTAACTCAAGATCATGAGTTGGATAGTTTTGTTCATGAATTTTTAGCTGCCTAGATGCATAGGGAATCCCTTGTTTATTCTTCATAAGGACGCAACCAAGTCCTTTCATTGATGCATCTCTATAGATAACAAACCCATCATTCACCGATTTTAGGGTGAGGATCAGAGAATTCACTAACCTCCTATGCAATTATTCAAAATATTCTTCACATTACTTTTTCAATACGAACTAAACCCTTTTTAATGTGAGATTGATCATTGGGTTGGCTAAACGGGTGATGTTCGGAATGAAACGCCGATAATAACCTTCCAAACCAATGAAACTGCATACCTCAGTTATGTTCATTGGAGTATGCCATTCCTGCAGAGCCTTTGTCTTCACAGGATCTACAGATATTCCATCCTTTGAGACAATTTGTCCAGAAAAGTAATTGATTGGTTCCTAAAATCACACTTTCTAAACTTACTATATAATTAATTTCTTCTCGGTGTCTTTAGAATAGTGCGCAATGAATTTTCATGATCTTTATGGATTTTAGAGTATTCCAGAATATCATCAATAAAGACCACTAAAAACATATCAAGACATTCCTTGAAAACTATATTCATCATATCCATAAAAACAAATGGTGAATTAGTTAGTCCAAAAGGAATTACTGTAAACTCATAATGCCCATACTTGGTTCAGAATGTTGTTTTTGGAATTTCACCCTTCCTCACAAGAAATAGATGTTATCCAGATTGAAGATCAATCTTAAAAAAATATTGGTCTCCATGAAGTTGATCGAAGAAATCATCAATTCATGGATAATGATATTTATTTTTATTGTAATAACATTGATTTCCATGTAATCAATGCACAATCTCATATACCCGTCTTTCTTCTTAACGAAAAGAACATGGGCTCCCCATGGAGAAACACTAGGGAATATGAATCCTTTATCACTCAATTCCTCTAGTTGTTTCTTTAGATCCACTAACTTCATAGTTTCCATTCTATAAGGGGTCATTGATTTGGGCCTTGAACCTAGAATTAAGTCAATAGAAAACTCAATTTCCCACTATGGAGGATGTACATGAAAATACTCTGGAAAGACATCAACATATTCTTTCTCCATAGGTACATCCTCTATTTGAACATTCTTCTCTTTTCCCATAGTTATTACATTCCATTCCTTCATTATAATTGGATTCAGTAGATCTACTGGGGTGGATCTATATGAGAATCAGATGGCGAGGTTTCTGCTCTATAGATAAGGGATTCTACACTATTCTCAAAAATTGTAACTTCCTTCTTATGGAAATATATCTTCACAACATAATTTGATATCCAATTCAGAATGTGAATTATATCATAGTCAACCATTGGTATAATAATAAGGTTAGCAACTAAAGAACGTTTATGTGTCGTGAGGGGGACTAACTGACATGCCTTTGTTTCAATGGTACATCAACTAGGAGTTTTGACGGATAAATCCTTTATTAAATAAAATTTTACATGACTATGTTTCCTGGTAAATTGGGAAGATATAAATGAATGTGACGATCTAGAATCAAATAAAGAATTAGATAAGAGTGATGAAACAATTACTTTAACTTATACGACTTCATTAGGGACTTCAATATCATAGGTTGTGATCGCATAAGATTGTCCTTACTCACTTGTCCTTTTCTATTGCATGTTTCTTTGACGCTTTGGACAATCATTATCATAGTGTCCCATCTCTCGAAAATTATAGAATTTAACATTGGTAGCTTCTTTCTTTCCCTTACAATCCGGTGTTAGGTGGCCTTTTTCGCATTTGTAACAGACTCCCATTCCATTCAGGAAAGTGACAGGGTGTTTCTTCCCATAATTATCACAGTGTAGAAAATTCAACTCTTCCCTTTTCCCCATTTCGTTATTTCCCTTTCAAGTTTTTTCGGAAGCCCTCTTCTTCTCTTGTTTTCCTTTAATGTCATAAGACATAGATAATTTCTTTTCTATCTTAGTAGCATATGAATCTATATATTCATATGACGAGAAACTCTAGGAGACCAGAGCCCGTTGGAGGAATGGTTTTAGGACATCAAATAATTGATCAATTTTTCTCCTTTAATTTCCTATGTAGTCCACAACATGTATTTCTAAAATTGTGAATTTAGATTCATAATTTGCAACATTGTCATCTTCCTTTTGGTTCAAATTCAGAAATTGCCTTTCCATATCCACTCGTTGTTCAAGAGGAAAATATTTATCTAGGAAGATTTGCTTAAAGTCCCTCCATTCCATATCTTCTACCACATCCTCTTACTTTTTGTTTTGGATTAATGACACCCACTGATTCACATCTCCTGATAGACGATAAACTGCCATGATGACCTTCTTTCTTTCGTTACATCCAAAGGTGATAAATATCTTCTCTAGGAAATTTATCCAATGCATTGAAATAAATGGGTTTCTAGTCCCATTGAATGGTGTGGTGTATTGTATCATAAATCAATCTTACATAGCTCCTCCATGTGGTGGATCCAGATGCTCCATATGGGTAAGTTTATTATTTATAACCTGAGTAAGTTGTCCCAGTATACATATAGGTTGCTTAGCACCAGTCACAGCACCAGATCCAACATCATTATCTTTTATAGAAGGGAAATCTCTAAAGAGTAAATGTGCATTCATGCAATTTCCATTTCTTCCATTAGGCTCCTTTTTGGATGATTTCGTACACTAGATTAGGATAGTAATAACAATGTATAATCTTAAATTAACAAAATTCATAGTATAAATTGAGATCCTATGCATGAAGAATCCCGTAATCCCTAAAATGTCTTATTTTAGGAAAATTTACATTGAAATCCTTCATAATGGATTATAAAAATAAGGGAATTATCCTAAGAATACTACTCAGGAGTGTCGTAACCCAGAGTGCAACAATGCCCGTTGTCATGTACCAGGATACCCCGGGTCAAGCCCGAAACACCGTGTCGGGGCTTCCACTCCTAGGTACATCTGTTCCAGATCCGCCTCTACCTGCTCGTATTCAGACAGGGATGTATTTCTTGAAATATCTACATAATCTATTCCTTAACAAAATACTCGGATGTTCTTGAATATTTATACTCAAATACTATCTTAAGAAATCTTCTTTAATCTGCATTTTCTAAATTTAGTTTCTAAGTTTTCTAGTAAACATCCTTTGATACCAACTGTAAGGACCCGACCCCAATTTCCCGAAGTCGGTGCCTTGTTTTATTTCATTTTCATATAAATATGTAATATTCATCCCGAAGGACCATGAAATTTAGTAGATTTTGGAATCAATATACAAAAATAAGTTCAACTTTACATCATGAAAGGAAAAAAACACTCATTTATTCCATTAGAAACATTCAATCCTCTTAGACTATGCTTATAAGTCACTCATATTTTACTTCTTCATATCCTGGGAAAATGAAACATAAGAAATTGGTGAGCTAAAATTCTCAGTAAGGGTAATAAATGTAGTGGAAGATATCATAAACATAAGACACACTGAATAGTTAAAACCACATTCTTTTAAAAATAATAAACCTAAAAACATTATGGCAATAATATGAGCTTAGTAAATAATGCCATAATAAAACATAATCATGGGTATAATACAAGTCAATTACCACATAAACATTCAATTAAAAGATTCATAATGTGGGAAGTGCATATTCTAGACATCATAACCATATAGTCCAGGCCTCGTGCTAGGAGCATAAATAATCATTTTGTTATGGCTTTGTGCCAAGACCGTAGATTGTATCATTAGACCTACTGATGCATCAAGGAGATATGGTGGTCCCTAATCATCAAATAATAAGTCCAATTAATTCCCCATATGAGTGGGGATAAACATAAAAAAAATATACATTCACATTGAAACTATCATATGAAATGTAACTAACATTCCCCAATCATTAATCATAAAACACTAACCATTCCGAGTAATACGGTGAATTGTTATATGATTGATCAACCAAAATAGTGTTAGTTATAATAAATTAAATCAAATATGTTAGATGTATTCATAAATTATTAAACCCAATAGTACATTGGAATCAACAAGATTTTTGAATCACATGAAAATACTCTTTTTCAATCATTAATCAATCCTTGAGATAAATACTTATTTATTTTGAAAAGAAGAGTTCTTTTGGAATACCATTGTATAAAACCATAAGTGAGGTAAGATAGTATTTTCATAATAAAATGAGTGATTTTATAAAAATAATGGTTTCTAAAAACATATTATAATGTTCCTTTGAAAATAGGTAGGAATTTGAAAAATTCCCTTGAATCATGCTTGTATTTTGAAAAAAAAATTGAAAGTTCCTTTTAAAAAATGAAACTATCCATAAAATAAGGAAGGTTCATGGTTGTTAAACATATATATAATACTCACACATAATTTATGTGGAGTAAATAATATTACATTTTAATTTCAATGTGTTAATTAGACAATGAAAGTAACTTAAATGAAAATGGAAGTTCGTGAGGAAAACCCTTACCTTATGTCTGGATGTGTTCCTCTATTGAAGTTAACGTCCAGGAATATGAAATTATACTCATTAATAACTTAATTCACAACCTATTATAAATGTATTTATTTTATCACAACTCTTTTTAGTTCATTTATTTCCTTATTGATAAGTTATTGTATTGAATTCTGTCATCCTAGAGTGTTCGTTTTCTTTTTTTCATATTTGGTTCACTAGTTTTTAAGTAATAGAGTTCATGTGGAATGGTTGAAAATCTCCAGAATTGAAATGAAATATTATTTATGAAAATAAATAAGTGTTATTGGTCATTTATATCATTTGGTTATATGGAAATTTTCCGAATCATTAGATGAAATATTTATGACATTCACTTAGATTATTTATTGATATTTTGATTATTAAGAACTGGTTTGGTCATATGACTTAATAATATGTACGTATATTGGTTCCTGAATATTAATTAGTTAATAATAAAAATATTAAATTCTGGTTCAACCATCAAAATGGGTTCATGACTAGTAATTAAAGATAAATTGAAAAACGAAACATCATCATCAATGAAGGTCATAAATTGGAACCTCATGGAAGTTGAATTTGTTTTTAAAATAAAATGGAAAGAGTAAGAATATTTATGATGGTCCTTACATTAAAATGATATAATTCTAGTATATATATGATACTGGATTTATTATGGTCATTTGGATAGAGGAGGTGGGGATAGTATTACAAATAAAAGAACTTGAAATGGAACTAAACGGAAAATAAAGGTGCTTTAGCTCTTGATATAACCTCCTTGGGAACCTCCTTAAGGGAACGGATTTTGGTATTTTGGAAAGAAAAAGATCTTCTTGGACATGGGGAGTGACTAGGGAAGGGTATTTGGGCAGAACATTAAAGATATTCAAGTCTTAGAGGAGTGAAGAGAAGAGGGAGTGGTGGTGGGTTTTTACAGTGGAGGAGATTAGTGAATTTTGAATATTTATTTCATTATTTTATAATTTCCCTCAAGACAACAAATAGTAATGTTTCATGTACCCCCTAATAGTAAAAAGGGAATGTGGGTTCAAACCATGTGGCCTTACATCACATGTGATTTCATAAATATTCTATTTAACAAATAATTTGATATACGGTATTTTACCGTATTTCACTATTCATCAAAATTTCATGAATTTTAAAAAAATCCAAAGAATTCACCCCTACCATTTATCAACATTATTAATTCAAAAGTGAACTCCATTTTTCAAAATTAATTTTATAAATATTAATAATTTTATTTTTAAATAAAGTTCTAGTTAATTTGAAAAATAACAATCTTAAAGGTATAATTAGTTTTATATGACAATGAAAAAATAATTAAGATCTCATTATCTTACTAACATAAAAAATAAAATAATATCATTATTTACTATTCATAAGGGTCATATTACTATTCATAAGGGTATGTAACTGTTCACCAAAAATCATGTTTTTTTTATCAGATTCTAAATTACAGAGTGATCGCAACTCCAGAAGACTGTTTTTCGATATTCAACACATAGAAGAGGCAAAGTTGGGTTTAATGGAAAGATTATAAAAGTTTTTGTTTTGTAGGGACTAAGTGTTTCATGCATTCAATATTTATTTTCAAAACCTTGGGTTGTTACATTTAATTAATCCATGTTGTATGATATATGTGGCACACTTATGCATGAAATTAAATGATTAAGAAGGGTGTGCCTTAATAACACCCCAATGCATTGGGTAAAGTAAAGTATCATTATATGAAATGTGCAATAAGTGATGAATCATGTTCATTCATGTTGAATGAGGGTTTACTCATGCTAATTAATGTGAAATGTGTATTTACTCATGATCTATGTGTAATGAGCCTTGGCTCATGGAAATATCATGTTAAATGTTGTTTCCAAATTTCTATGTTATCATAATCCTGATATATCAATGCATTATGTTAATGTTCCTCCAATGATCTATTGATTTTTTTATTGGATAACATGTACTGTATTATTCATGTTCTTCATTTTTTACTTCCTTACTGGGCTTTATAGATTACCCTTGTCTTATAAATGTCCTCTGGTTATCCCACGGAATGCTAAGTACGAAGGAATGTTGGTTCCATGTAATAGATGTTTTCAACAATGATGTTGTATTTTATGTTTTATGTTTTCATGTAATCTTCATAATATCTCAGGACACGTGACTTATCGACCCTCAGAGTTGTCTTAAGTTCAATTTTATGTAATAAATCATGTTTAATGTTGTAATAATGATCAGGGTTGTTATAGTTTGTATCAAAGGATATGTTTAGATATTTTTGGGAATAAGATTATAAAACACAAGTAAAATCATTACTTATAAACTATGTATAATAAAAAATACATAATTTTCTTTGAGTATATAGTGATTGGATTATCATGAAAATATTTCCCTGTCTAGATACAAACAAGTACAGGTGGATTTTGGAACAGATGTATCTAGGGGTAAAACCCAAAAACACCGCTTTAAGCAAGACTCGAACGGGAACTGGTGCATGAAATAGGTTTTGCTGCACTCTTGGTTCAATACTTCTAGGGGATATTCTTTGGTAAATTCATAATATTAGTATGAACCATTAGAAAGGGAATAGAAAAAATTCCCCTAAGAATATATGTTGGGAAGTAGTTCATGGATAAAATATATTTAATCCTATAAATTAATAAGATAAGGAAATAAATTTAATTTATAAGTTACCCTTTTTTATTGGATTCCCCTTTATGTGTTACCCCTAAAATTCCTTTTATTCCATCCAATGGAAAGTAATAGGAGGACACTAGCTAACAACTATTACAAATATCAATGTGATGATTGTTCCAATGAGTTGCCCAATCTGATCAGAGTCGGAATCAAAAACATTATCATGATACTCTCTCAGTTAACTCATGTTTTCAATAGAAACTTAGGTCAAGAAGAAAGTTCAACCCCACTAAGAAATTTCAAGACAAAATAAAGAGCTTCATGAGATAAAGGAATCCAACATTCAATAGATCATATAATCCCTTAAATGTCAAACAATGGATCAACTTCATTGAGAAGATATTATCTATCCTTCAGTGTTCTGAATAAGAGAAGCTCCTTCTGGATGTTTATCATATGGAGGGTGAAGCTGGTCATTGATGGAAAATAATAAAAAATACTAATCTTGAGTATGAGAATGATGCATTTGAATGGAAGGATTTCCGGAAAATGTTTTTCGATAACTATTTTCTCTACACCCTTCAACTTAATATGGATAGGGACTTCCTTCCCCTCAAGAAAAAAGGTGATGAATCAATCGAAACATATGAGGAAAAATACACAAGGCTTTCACGATATGCCTCCAGATTTTTTGTTACCCCCAAATGCACGATTTATGGCTTCTTTGGTGGGATAAAATGTAGACAACAAAATGATCTATAAATATGTGACTTCGATAGGTATGAGGATATTATCTGATGTCCCTCAAAACAAAAATAGGGATCGAAGAATCTTTGGGTTATCAAGGGGATATGAAGTGGAAGGTGGACATTAATTATGGCTATCTGGTTGATAAATCCAATGGTTCTATGAAATTCCACCACCACACTTTCCAAAGGTATAAAAAGAATCACCCTAGAAATTTCATGAAAGTAACGAGAAAATGATTTAGGTGTGGACGAGAAGGGAACCTAGCCATTAATTGCTGACAAGAAAAACCCGGTGCTGAGATGGAGGAGAGGAACGCTCCATTCAACCATCAAATCATTTTCCATTTCGTATACTTAAAATAACCTAGGAACCTTGAAAATCAGTTCCCTAATCCATGGGTTTTTAGAGGCAACCAATAACCTACAAGGCACCAAGGATGAGATTTTTCCATCACTACCACTGAAGAAAATCTTGACCAAATGTAGTGACATGTAGACCAGTTATTTATTAAAGAATAGAGAACATAATTTTTTATTCTGGTTCTATGCATTCTATTATATAACAGAAGTTTATTAGAATAATCACAACACCACCACAAATAATGGATGTAGATATATTGGTGAGAACATGAAAATTGGGTAATCATATCATCCCATGAATATAACTCCTCCCCTGTCAAAATCTATGGATTGAACTTCTCAATGAACCTCATCATACTCAATATGGTGTGATTTATGCAATTCTTGGCATGGATTGTCTTTCCCTATATAGAGAAAACAAAAATTGCCATGAGAGTGAAATCACTCTTCATATGGAAAATCGACTCCTGATGCAGTACATGTGCAAGGTGGGGGATGAATATCCTTTAGAACCATCATATAAAGAGTGTAATTATTACACTATGAGAATGTTTATCTTACTCATATGATTATTTCTATTGAAGAAACCATCCTTGAAGACATGCCTATTGTGAGGGAATTCACATAAGTGTTTCTGGAGAGATTTCATGGTAATCCTCCAAGAAGAGATATTGAATAGTCAATTGATCTTATACCTGGGTCTTTGCCAATATCCAATAATCTATATATAATGGATATTTTAGAGCTTAAAGAGCTAAATAAACAACAACTGAATAATCTGGATAAAGGGTTTATATGCCCAAGTGCTTCATGATGGGGTGCACCAGTCCTCTTTGTCATGTTGAATGATGGATAAATTCTCATTTTCATTGATTATCACGAGCTCAACAAAATATGATAAAGAACAAGTATCATATGCCATGAATTGATGAATTTTTCGATCAACTACACGGAGAAAAATACTTCTCCAAGGTGGATCTGTGGTCAGGATATTACTATGTAATGGTGAATAAGGAAGATTTCCCCAAGATCTCTTTTTTACAAGGTGTGTGCACTATGAATTCATAGTAATGCCTCTCAGACACACTAATGCTCCAGAAATCTTTATGGAAATGATCAATAGAGTCTTTAGATATTACCTCGACAAATTTTTTGTAGTCATTATATATGATATTCTAATGTACTCTAAAACTAAGGAGGGGAATGAGGATCATCTAATAACTATACTAGAGAACAAATGAAAGGAAAAACACTATGAAAAGTTCAATAAGTGTGAGTTATGGTTGAATGAAGTCTAATTATTGGTCCATGTCATCAAATAAATGGGATATATGTCGATCCCTCCAAAACAAATTAAATTGAGGGAGGGTGAAGGCCAACATCAGTGACAGATATCCATAGCTTCCTTTGGTTAGATGGATATTATCGATGATTCATGAGAAATTCTTATAATTTTCAAACCCTATTACAAAACTAACTCAGAAGGGAGTCAAGTTTTCTTGGAATAATGGATGTGAAAATATCTTCAAATAGTTGAATAGGGGCCTTATCACTATGCTCGTGATCACGTTACCCAAAAGTGGAGAACTTTGGTTTTATTTATTGATGCTTCGAAGACGATTCTTGATTGTGTGTTGATGTAAAATGACAAAGTCATGGAAATTATTCAAGGTAATCGAATGTTAATTAGGAAAACTATCCAACACATGGTATGGAGTTTGCTGTAGTAATATTTTCTTTAAAATTTTGGAAGCATTAAATCTTTGTGTAGAAGTGGAAAATATACATGGATCACTAAATCCTCAAGTATATATTCAAAAATAAAGAGTTGAACATGTGCCAAAGAAGATTATTAGAGCTGATCAAAGACTATGAATGCTCAATCCATTACCACCACGAGAAAGAAAACAAGGTGGAAGATGCTCTAAGATGAAAGGACACAATGATTCTATCGTTGATGAGAATTAAAAAGGATCCAATCTTCCTAGATTTGATGAATATGGACATGGGAATCATAAAGAACTGAACATCATCAATCATTTCACAAATTCTTTCTCATTCATTTGTTTTGAAAGGTTAAAGGATGCTCAAAATTATGACGTGGGAATTCAGAAGAAAGTAGAAACTATCAGATAAGGTAATTCCTTGGAGATAGTTGTTAATGAAGAAGGAATTGAGATATTTGGGTCAAGACTATTTGTTATATAAAATACAGAGTTAAAGAAAATACTTTTGGATTATGCACATAGTTTGAATTTCTCTATTCACCCAGAAAACAAATTGATGTATAGAGATCTCCAATAGTATTATTGGTGGGATAACATGAAGAAAGAGATCACGGAGTAGACATCAATGTGCCCAGTATGTCAACAAGTGAAGGCTAAGAGGATGAAGTCTAAGGGGATGTTGAAAAAATTATCAATACCAATATGAAAATTTGAAAACATCACCATGGAAAGTTTTACTAGACTTCTGAAGACATCCAAATGAAACAATGATATATGAGTTAGTGTGGATCATCTTATAAAGACTGTACAATTCATTTCAATTTGGGAGGATTTATCACTAGATCAACTGGTGCAGATATACGTTAGAGAAGTGGTGAGTCTGCATAGAGTACCATTATCGATTGTATCCGATCAGGATCAAAGATTCAACTCTACATTCTAGAATAGTATCCAATATGCTATGAATACTGAATTGAACTTCATTATGACTTATCATCCTCACAAAGAAGGACAATCTGAATATACTATACAAATACTTCAGTACATGTTGAGATCATGCTAAATTGACTTTAATGGACGATGTGATCAACATATTCCTCAGGTTGAGTGTTTTTATAATAATAGTTTCTACTCAAGAATAAAAATTAATACTAATGAATCCCTTTATGGTAGGAGTATGTAGAACACCGACATGTTGGGGTGAATATGGGGAGAAAAATGTCTAGGTCCTGAAGTGGCCGATGAAATGGTGGATAAGGTTAATACCATTGAACAACACATTAAAGCTAATTATGGTCGACCAAAGATCTATGCTGAAAATCGTCAATAAGGCCTAGTGTTTTATGTTGGAGACATGATATTCCTCCACATATCAACATGGATGAGAGTTATGTGATTTGTGAAGAAGGGAAATCTTAGTCCAAGGAACAAAGACCATTATGATATTCTTGATCGCAATGGAGAAGTGGCATGTCAACTAGTACTCCCATAGAACCTATCTCAAGTACATGATGTATTCCATGTATCACTCTTGAGAAAGTACATTCCTGACCCATCTCATGTAATCAATCAAGATGTGATACCATTGGAGAATGATCTCTTCTATGAAGGTAAATCGGTGATGATATTATATATTAGGGAAAATGTTCTACGAAATAATTCAATGCCCCTAATCAAATGGTTGTGGAGAAACCATATGTTTGATAAATCAATATGGGAACCAGAGGAAGTGATGAGGCAGATTTACCCACATCTGGTCTAGTGTTGTAAAAGGATATTTTGAGACCAAAATTTCTTAAGGTGGGAAGATTTTAATGACAGAAGATTTTATTAATGAAAATTCCTCTTGATATTTTTAAATATATTATTATGTAAAATGATAATATAAAACTTATGCACTTCCTTGGTTTTATGTTTTTTAATTTTAAAATACAATTATTAATTGTTACCGTTGGTAATATAACCATTGAACAGTGATCACATGATTAGAATAAATATAGGGCTCTAAAAAATCCAATTTACTCAAATAATGGAAGCGAGAGACTCATCCAATAGAATTTCTCCATATGAATCCCATTTTTCAGAGCTCTAAAAGGAGGTAGTTTCATTGTTCTTTGCTCTTGACCAATCCCATGTCTTGTTTCCATATGTTAAGCTCAAATGGAATCACATACGAAAGAAGTGGAAGTTTATATATATTACCACTTGATCGATGTTATCCAAGCCACCCCAAGAGTCTATCCCCATCGCACACCATACCATTAGGTCTTATGAAAGTGTTATAATGTTTAATGTAACAAGACTCTAGCACTGTAATTTTGTGCATTATTTTTGTATATAATAAAGAATATAAATTCATTTTATTGTTGTTACTTAGAGAATGGGTTTTAAAGAACAAATAGTATTTTTAGTTAATATAAAATTAAAAAATTTATTTTGATAAGTTAATGGGTTTTTGAATTAAATAACATTTTAATAAAATATTATAACTAAATTATTTCTATTAAATATAAATGATCGTATAATTTTTATGAATAAAATTGTAATTTTTATTAATGTTTGAAAAATATCTTTGTCCAAACCCATGAATTTTCAATAAATGTAGGTTTTTTATTATAAAATTGAAAAGGATCATATTTAGAAATATATTTAAATAAAATGAATATTATTTTTGGAGTCCGGACGTCGAAATTATCCGGCGGTAAATTTTTCATAATTTTATGAGACAATCAGAATTTTTGGGTAAACATTAAATACTGTTTGAATATATAATGTGTTTTAAGACATGATAATGACCCAATAGTGATTTAATAAAATACTATAAAAGGGTTATTTGGAAAATATACGTTTTACCTTTAAAATAATTCTATTTTATATTTTATTGATTAAATTTATGGTTCCTTAGTGGACTTTCCAAGACTAAAATATTTTAACTTTTTAAAATGATTTCCTTGAGTGCGTGACTCACCTCCACATAAGAAAGCCTGAAATTTTAAGAATTTTGTCCACTGGTCTTATAAAATATTGTTTTCCATTCACCTTTGGAAAACAAATATGGGAAAACCATGGGGTGGTTTGGGGTTTTTTGTAGTTTAATGTGTAGTGTCCAAAACCTAAATTATAAAGAATTCCCTATAATTTCCTATATAAACCCACTCAATCTCCCACTTTAATTCAATCAAAACCCTTGGATCATGTTGCTACTCTTCCCTCCTCTCTCTGGAATCCTCCCAAGGTGTCCTAATTTCTCAAGAAGCCCCTCCTCGAGATCTTGATCTCACACACTTCCATGTGAGGGATCCTCACTTTCCTTTCTTCCTTAATTCTGTCAAAGTTTCATTATATTTTAAAGCCCATTTATTTTCAATTACAAATGTTGAGGTATGATTTATCACCTCTCCTATACTACCATCATTAAATTTGAATTACTAGAGTCCCCTTTCTATCTCATTAATGCCTCCTATGTACACCCATTACCATGCCGAAATTTCATAAGGTATTTCTCTCTCCTTATTTACATTTCAAGAAATTATTGTATATTATGTATCTAAATTTCATTACATATATTGGTATATTATGTTCTATGACCCACTTACTATTCATTTTAGGTATAACTGATGAAATACCCATTTCAATCTCATTAACCCATATTATGATTTCTATTTGATGTCATTATACTGCCGAAGTTACACCCAACTTTCCCTTACAAAAATCATTGTGTAAGTGAATACTATACCCATTTTTCTATCAAGGGAATTCACCTTTATAAAAATTTAATTATTGATTGAGAAATTACATTTATTCATTCCATATATCTAATTTTTGGAATAATTTATGATGTTTAATGAATCCATGTTGTATAATCTATGTGGAACACTTATTTATGAAATGAAATAATTAATAATGGTGTTCCCTAACAGTTATACAATTAATTAGGTAAATAATAGTATCATGATATGTCATCTGAAATGACCATTAACTCATGATAAATCTTGTGCAATGTGGGTTTACACATGCTAATTCATGCGAAATGTGGTTTTACTCATGATCCATGTGCAATGAGACTTGGCTCATTCTAATATCATGTTAAATGTTTCTACCACATTTCCATGTTATGATAATAATGCTATATCATTCCTTTATAGTCATGTTTCTCATATGCTCGATTTATATGAATATTTCCTAAAAAATTTTGTATTCTTCATGTTATGAGTTGTTTACTCTTTTCATGGGCTTTATAGCTCACCCTTTTCTTATGTATTTTCTTCAGGCTATCCCATGTAATGATGTGTATGACTAACTTTTGTGGTCATGCAATAGAATTTTTCAATAAATATGTTGTATTTGATGTCTTCTGTTTTCTTATGATGTTCATCATTTTCCAAGACACTATACCTCTCGATCCTTACAGTTATATTAAGTGAAATTTTACATAATAAATCATTTTTAAGTGTGTAATAAAGAGAAGGGTTGTTATATTCATGTACCATTTTCCAAATGATGAGTAATTCTATAACAATATTGGTTATGAATATAAAGAAATATATTTACTTGATGCCCTTCTATTTCATAATCCTAATTTCGTCACTTATTTTTGATTTTATTATTTTCCATTTAATATCTTAATCTAACATATGAATATAAAAATTACTTATTTTTATCCCGATGCACTAAAATTATGTTTTAATGGATTGTAAAATCTATAAAATATTGACATGTCCTTCCATATAGCTGAATTTTGTTCCAAATTTATATACTATGAAAAATCTATCCAATATATTACATTAATATATAAAAACCAATTTTTACACCAATGGTTTTCCATTAATAGTTATCCATTACATTATTTTATTAAATAAATTATATATTAACAAGACCATCATGTAGCCAGTGGTAGGCGTTAAACACTTATCTTATTTCATCTCTCGTTCAAGCCCCATAACTGCCAATAGATGCAACAAGTTTTCTCCTAATATATGACATTTCCATATTTAAAAACAATATTAATGTATTCATATAATTCCCCTAAATTCTAATAGCCCATAATTTCCTAAAACTAAGAGATAAGATAATACCTAAAGTTAACGATTTCATTTAATTTATTCACACAAATTGTAAGAGAATTATCCCTCAAAAACAATTTTCACTAAAACATATAGTAAGCCACAAACATTTTATTATAATAAACATGTTTTTAAAAAATAAACTTAATCATTTTATATTATCATCCCACAAATTTACAAAAGGGGTGTTTAAATTGTTGAACTAACGAACATCCATAAAATAATAAAACCTCGATGGTATTCATTCATAGTACATACAGTGGATTCATAGGAAAGGAAATTATATGGTTAAGCTCAAATGCTTAGGAAGTGATCTTTATTCTGAAATAAATCCTCAATCAATATTCAAAATCAATATGATAAGGAAAATAACTAAAAACACATTTCATTTAAATAACATCACTATCATGAAAAGATAATTATTAATAAAAATAGAAATTTAATGAACATAAGAAAAAAATAAATAATAATAGAATGAAGTGAATCTATAGATAATACCAATGAGAAAATATCAATTATTTTAATAATAATTGAATTCTAAATGATAGAAGTGCTTAATAATTGGATATCATAATCTCATAAATCGTGATACCTCTACATTTACAACCTTTAAAAAATAATTTAATATTATGGGAATGGATACAAAAACCCCCATTTAAATTTGGATGTAAAACTAATTCTTCACATGAAACTAATGTTGCATTTTTGAGATATATATAATCAGGACCCACCAATAATATTCATGTCCAACACATTTCACATATAACCAATGAATAATTTAATTTACTAATAGAATTCATTATGAGAAAATTTTCATATTGGTTAAATATTATGGATTTATAATAATTTTACCATTTAATCAAACAAATTTCAATGTAAAAAAAGAATATATAAAATGTTTTATTGTTTAGGAACTAATCATATCCACAAAAAAATATTTATATTTAATATAACCGCATTATATAAAAATGATATAGTTTTTAGGAAATATTAACATCAATGATTTAGACAATATTTATTTTTAAGAGAAATGATAGGGTCGATGATTGTAAGAAGTTGATTTCTTAAAAGGGATGACAATGACTACAAAAAATGAATCAAGAATTTGAATGGGAATATAATCCGTCATGAAAATGAATATAAACCACCCAAAGAAATAATAACTATGATATCAATAAAACATATCCCTTGTTAATTTTATGTATAACAATTTTTTATTTATATTTGTGGATAGATATACCATAAAAATTTCAATAAAATTAATCTCTATGAAAATAAAAAAATATATTTACAAACATTTTTTAAAATCTAAATGTTCACTGATTATTTTAAAAATTCGTTACTTTAAAAATAACTATTATATAATATATGTTAAATTTTAAATATTTCATTTTTCATTTTTCTTGATTGCAGGGAATTAAAATCATGTCATATAAGTTATAAAAGTATTTCATTCATAATTTCAATAAAATTGAAGTGGGCATTATTTGGAAATTGAAATGACGATTCCATCAAAACGATTAATAGTAATACATGCAAAAAGTATTATTTAGTATATAATTTTTAGAATAAAAATTTCATTTACGATTATTAATAACACATCCACAGTTATTTAAATTACAATAGAGTAGGAAAACGGTAATATTAATTCAAAACATCAATAATAACAATAGGACAATTCAATCAAATGAGTTTATTAAACAATGGTCATGTATTTTACATTAATGGAAATTCAAGCATTAATATTCCCAATTAAAGTGAGTTTATGAAATAAATACATATATAATTAATAAACATGATGTGATAATTAACAAATAAAATAACTATGTTTATAAAATTTTATTAAATGTAAAAAAACTGAAGATAAAAAATAATACAATCAATATTAAATAAACATAATCATTTAATATTAATGGCAATGAAAAACTAATAAAATACAATGAAATGAAATTTAGTTATGAAATTACTTACCAGTTTGAAATAATTAATTCAAATATCCATCAAAATATAATTCAAACACGAACATAAAATATCATGAATTTTTATGGAATCATGATATTATATGTAACAGTGTAAGTATATACAAAATATGATGTAAATTAGGTGAATAACGTTATAATAATTCATAATTAATGCAAATTTTGACGATGTCCCTTACGTCACACTTCTTTCTCATTAGACATGATTAAAAATCCATTATCATTGTTTTAATATTGTTAATAACTTATACGAGAATATTATTCATATTTTCAATATCAAATATTATAGAAACCCTCTTTTTTATAAATTAAAATTACAATAAATTTTCGTAAATCTTATTACATTACCCAATTATATGCGAGAATAATTTCTTAGTCTAGTGACTTTAGAAGCATGGAAGAATAAACATTGGTCCATAATGGGGTACATTATCTACCAATATGTTCTTCATTACTGGAAACCTTTCTAGACAGATCATACCTAATAACTATCTTCATATCATGAGGAAGGAAACATAAAAAGGGGTTATCTCAGATGCACAGTAAGGGTAAATAAGTGAGATAATTTTGTTTATAAATGAGCATCAGTGTTTGAGAATGTGATCATGACATTAGAATATCATACACTGCATATCATAGATCATTAACATAAATCATTCCCTAATGATTATAATTTAATAATACATTAATCAAAGTGTAATAAATTTAATGGTACATGAAATACTAAAATATGAATAAGTTATAAAGTTGTGTCATAAACCGAATCATGTAAAATTATTCCTTATAAGTAAAGACATGTTGCAAGAAATGTTCAGGGAACTTCATTGGGACTACTCCTATAAGGAGGTACACATTACCATCCCGTGTCAAAGACTAATCCTTGTAAGGTATTAGGTTTCTCCATCAACCCATAGCGTATTAGGTTTCCCCAACTTCTATAAGAGTATATTGTTTCCCCATCGTTGATCTACAAGGTGATTATACCTATAGGGAGAGACACACCAACATCCCTAGTTATAGTCCATTCCTTATAAGGGATCCATTTTCCCCATATTCCCATAGTGGATCAAGCCTGTCGACTTGATTCCCATCATTATATCAAGAGATATTTATCTTTAATCAATTCATTATATGGAGATATAGGTCCCAACTATTATATAATGAAAACATTCATACATGTTCCACTAGATAATAAAGTATTCATCAGATCATGACCCATAAAATATACTGGATTTATAAAAAACATATTTAAACCAATTAAACGACATGGGTGTCTTAAAAATTACCTCACATAATTACATATGGAAAATAGGTATGTTTCAAAATCACTTCATCAATTCATTACCCAAGGAAAGAATCAAGTTTCAAAATAATATAACCCTTGTAAGAGAAATATGTGTCATAAACATCATGACATCAAAACAAAAACCTTACATAGAATGAATATGAATGGATCATTTGGATCATTTCAAAAAAACTTACTTTTAAAATCAGCATATTTCTTCTTAGATAGATAATAAATTTGGAATACCTTTTAAAATAATTCTTGTGGAAAATATAATTTCTTCCTTGAAAAATGATTTTAAAAACATAAATCCTTTTTCAAATGATTTTATTTGAAAATTGACATGAAAAATATTATAGAAATCATGAAAGTATAATTGAATACCATTTGATATAGATTTTTTTTAAAATATATAGATAAATCATCAATACATTTTGAATACAAAATCTTTGAAACACATTGAGAAGATATAAAGAATTCTTAAATTTTGTTGGAAAAAATTTATTTGAAAAAAATACGAAAAAACATAAAGAAATATTGAAAACCATAAAAACATTAAAATATTTTTTCCTTTTAAATGAGATTAAAAGATCATATTTTATTTTTTTTTAAATCATGGTTCTTTAGTTTCATAGCATGTGTCTCAAATAAAGAAAAGTGAGACAAAACTACTTTACTGATTTGGTCACTCTTGAAAAATAAAACATATAAAAGATATATATTAAAATCGATATTTTAATAGCTATAATAATATGGATTAAAAATATAATATATTCTTGGGTAGTATAATTAGGCACACAAATGAGAAGTGTGGTGAATAAGGTTTAAATCTTTCAAAAATGAAAGAGAGAATCAAAATCCCCTTAATAAATGTCTTAAATATCATCACATTCATACAAACCTATTATATAAAAAATATAGTTTTATAATAAATATTTTAAATAAATATATTCTTATATATAATACAATATATTGGTTGATAATAAATTTATATTACAATGTTATTAACAGTTCCATGTTAAACTTTTTCTTCGGGTGGTATCTTCTTTGTATTTCGCATGTGTCTTCATTTTTATTTTGGTAATAATAATTATAGAACTATATAATGAATGAAAACCATGACATAAATTTCATTTATATTATGTATATATTTATTTATAATTATATATTAAATATAGTAATATAAAATTGAAGACACCGTTTATGGTGACTATAGGTCATACGTATGCTTGAACCCTGCTTCAATTTAATCTTCGTAGTGAAAGAAAGAATGAAAGTAACTAGAATATATATCTTCAATAATTATAGTAGAATTATTATTTCATATATAAAATATAAATTTATTTAACACATACTTAATACATTCATTGTATAGTTTTAACCAATCACATATGTTTGAGTAGGTAGTAGTCCACACTTCCTGAAAAAAATTATTGTATTTTCGAAAAATGAAAATCATAAAGGTTTGTTCAATATAAAAAATAATGAAACCTATTGAAATTAAAAATATCAAAATATTATATATAGAAATAATTCGTTCATCATAATTTCCAACTATGAATGGTTTTAATTAAAAAACATACAACATCGTCTAATGAGGCACTAGATCTCCACACGCTAGAATTGTAAGTTCATAACCCATTAGATGGAAGAGTGTATAAGCATATGTAGAAACCTAATAATAAAAACATTATAGTATATTTAGGATATTAAATATTTTATTTCTTCAAGTAATAACTATAATTGAGTTATTTTATAATGGAAATACAATAATGGATCTTGAGAAATAATGTTAGAACTTCTTTGGGAAACACCTTTTGGTTTTTCCCAAAAGGCTCCTTGGTTGTATTTATGAAAAAATAATGTCTTGAAAGAGGAATAGAGGGATTTTGTTAAGTGAATTTGTAATTTCATGGCAGATATTATGTGGCTTGAGAGGTGAGAAGAAGGGGTATATTTGGTGTCCTTTTTTGGGAGAGGGTGGGGACACACTTGGCATTTTTGAAAACATATTAGTTGTACCCATGTTTTACCTAAGAAATCATAAAATAAAAACCAAAATAAATAATGGGAGTTTTATGGAATTAATATGTCCATAAAATTGTGTTTGTAAAGGTACCTAGGTCATTATGTCCCTTATGTTTAAGGGTAAGTTCGTTATTATGATAAATCTTACCTTAATAATTGTAATTAATATTAGTCACGTTCATTAATATTTTTAGCCAGAAATTAATTTTTAATTATTATAATCTTAATATTATAAAAACTAAAAAAATTTATTTCCATTTTTTAAAAACTATTCATATAATTAGAAAAATTGAGTTTAATGTTAATATTGTGAATGTGGTGAGAAAGCGAGGTTTTAAAGTGATAAAGTTCAAATGTTTATTATGTTTTTAAATCTAAATTCATTATAAAAATGATTAAAATCACCTAAATTGGATGAATGGATGTATTATTGATATATATTGACATTAGAACTAACATAAATTATAATTTTACTATATAAATAAATTAGAAAAAAAAGTAGTTTTGAATTAAAATCAAGTATTTATCTCCATTCATCCAAATATATTATTTGTATGAAAAATAAAATAATTACCTGAAATTAATATTGACATTATGAATAAAAAAATGAATTTTATATTATCAATACAAATTTCTAAATGTGTATGTAATATATATTTAATGTTTTTATATAAATATATAAAACTACATCTTTTAAAAAAATAGTATTTTTAAACATATAAAGAAATTACTAAAAATGTTCGTATTATTATAAGTATGTTTAATTCATTTAAAACATTTATAAATAAAATTAAAAATTATTTATTAGTATTTACATTAATATTTTTAATTCAATATTGTAGATCTTTCACTTAAATTGTTATAATAAAAATGTTATTTCATAAAAACTTGGTGTTGTGTGTAATAGAAGACAAGATGAGTTTTTTTGTATAAAATGCTTATATTATTGTAGTTTATAAATAAGGTACTAATTTTTGTTTTGTACAACACATGACATCAAATATAATTAATTTATTCAAAAAAGGTTCACGAAAACTAGGTGTATTATATTCTACACCACGTATAATGAATTTCACCCTCAAAATTTTTCATTCTAATACAATCAACTGAGGATACATCCACCTCATCATATCCTAAATTACCATGTAGTTTCCCCTAAATACTAATATCTCCAATGAAATTGAATTGGTGAGGGTAATGTTTTCATAGAACATATACTAAATGATCCATAATTTCAACATGTTGTTCCTCATAATAAATATCATGCTCCATTAGTATGACCTCTGAGTTCAGTACATGTGATGGGATAGGTAATTATTTCCTCAGGTGAAATATGTGGAACACATCTTGGGTTTGATAGATATTTGTAGGAAGTTACAAGTAATGGGATATGATTTTGATACATTAAAGAATCTCAAAGGGATTGATATGCCTTGGTATTAGTTTACATTTATTTACAAACCTCAAACCCATCTTCCATGAAGAATTGAATAGAAAAAACATCCTAGACCCCTCAAATTATAGGTTATGATGAAATCTATTTGAAATAATTTTCTACTGACATTGAGATGCCTTGATATGTTGGAGGATGGATCTATCTTTCTATAACATTTCAGCAACTATTTTAGGTCCCAACACATTAATTTCTCCAACTTCATCCTAGAATATTGGATGTATAAATTTAATTACATAGAATGGAATCATAAATATCCATATAAATTATTTGGAGAATTCTATTATTGTAAGCAAAGTGAACTAGAGAATTGGGTTGATCACAATCACCATTAAAATTCAATAAACATGATCTAAACATATCTAATAGAGTTTTAATTGTTCTTTCTTACTAACCATCCATATGAGGATGATAAGCTATGTTGAAATGGAATTATATATCTAGTTATTGTTGAAGGATTAGTTGGTTGTTTGAGGTAATCCTCATATCCTGATTAGATAAAATAAAATGTTTTACTCCATGAAAACATAAAAATTCATTAATGTATATAATTTCAAGATGACCATCAGAGAAGCTGTATCTGATAGAGATAATGTGTGTTGACTTAGTGAGGATATTAACTACCACCCATATGTCATTAACCCCATTATTGGTTTTGGGGAGTTTAAATAAAAAACAAGTGATGTTCTAACATTTCCATTCTAGTATGGATAATGGAAGAAAATTTCCATTAGATTATTGTATTTCAACCATAAATTGTTGGAATATAAAAAACCTAGATACAAACTCATCATTATCCCAATTCATTATATCACAATATAAGTATTATTTAAAATATCTATAAATATTTATACTTATGGAATGAATATAGAATGATGAACTATGATCTTTGTCCAATAGATCATTCCTTAAATCTATTATCGGAGAAACACATACAATGTTCATGAAGCTTATGATTTAAACCTAATAAAATTTAAACATAGGATCATATATAACATTATATTTATTCTATATGTCTTCCTTTTGTGCCTCTATAATCATTACATGGATAGATAGATTAACACACAATTCGACAAGAAAATATTTTCCCCTTTGGATAAGATTTACAGATCCATCGTTCTAAAATATAGGAGTATTTTATCACTTTCAATCCTCATCAAGGATAAGTTATAAATATCATTTCTATGCATATAACTGACCAACTTGTTCTCTATCCTAGGGTGGTAAATTATTTATCAAAGATAATACTTAATCCGTTCTAACCATCTAATATAGTTCATATTCAACTCCATCTCTTTGAATATATATTCTAGAATTTTATGATTGGTATATATATCACAATTTAATATATAAAGATAATTACTCCATATAATTAATAAAAAAATTAATTTTTCTAAATTCAAAACACAATTTGGGTATTTTTTTGTGAATCTTTAACTATCAAGAGGCATAAGTGATAACCATGTTATTCTGAATAGTAACACATCCCAATACCTTCAGTGATGCATCAATATAGATTACAAAACCTTCTCAAGTATAGGTTAATGTACGAATAGGTTCATTGACTAGACTTCAGATTAGTTTCATGAAATATTACTCACATTTATATGTCTAAAGGATGGTTTAACCCTTATAAGTTAAAATGGTCATAGGATTAGTTAGTCATGACAAATTCTACCCAAACCATCGGTAGTACCCACACATCGATGAAGGATACAGTTCGTTGATATTGTGGATGTTCTATGCCAACATTAAATTTACTACATCATTGATGGATCTTCTATTATACCTTCGTTTGAGATTATGTAACCCAAATATGAAATTGTTTCTTCAAAAATTTCAACAATCTATATTTCTCAAACATATTACCCTTTATTAGGGACTTAAGAAAAATTCTCATGTGGACTTCATGCTCTTATTTTACCTTTGAATATATAATAATATCAACTACCAAATAGTACCAAAATTTTATTGAGTTAATCTCCAAATACTATATTAATCAAACACATTATGATATAAAGTACAATTTTAAGACAAAAAGACATCACTATATATTTTTAGTTTTATACATTTTTAAAAAAGATATATTTGGTATATAAATTTTCTTGATCCTCAATTGATGACATAAAAAAGAAAATTAAATATTATAAATGTATTTATCACTATGTAGTTGAACAATAAACCACCAAAATGGGGAATGTGATACTTGTCCTAGGTTGTGATCAATTTTAACTCCGAATAATCAATACAGAGTAACATTGATCCATCTTTCTTTTTCAAGAATTAAACTGGTGCAACCCAAGGTGACACACTTGAATGAATGATTCTATTATCAATGTTTTCATAGAGTTTATTATTACATTCATGACACTACATTGAGGATATTATATAGGGATTCATTAAAATTGGTGTGAATTTTGGTATGATCTCTACCGGGAAATCAAGTTCATGTTTTGGTGGAAGTCTCAAAAACACTTCTAGAAATACATTCAAAAAGTCATGAAAAATATGCATATCATCAGTGATGATTTTATCCCAAAAATTGAGACAAAAATCCCTTATCAATGGGAATTATGACCCATACACTAGATCTAATCTCCATAGTACGTTCGTACATATCATTATAGTGATAGATGATCATAGATTGGTTAGAATTATCAATCATAAAAACTTTTAATTGACCATAAATGTTGGATTTATGCATTGAAATCCAACCCATGCCTATGATGACATAGAAATTCAACCCCAGGAAGAATTAAATGATTTTATGTAAGTACATTACGAAAAACTTAAATCAGGGAGGAATCATAAACATGAGATGAAATCAGCATACCAATGGAAAATTATACAGAAAATTACAAATCTCATCATCTGCGAGGAATATTAAAACCCATAACTCATTTTATGATATTAATGATTGGGTATATCTAGAAACAAATAATATATTAGTTGTTCTAGAGTTCATGGTTTGTGTACATTTCAACACGTTGTTATCAAACCCATCATGATAAATATCGATCATAAGATATTTTACATCGTACTTTCATTTAAGAGGTTTCTTACAGTGTTCATAATCACTAAACCTTGGGTTTGGTCATTGGTTATCATAAATCCCATCATCCTTACACTTGAATCATTGATGTGTGAGAGGTGAATTCTGTATATCTTTTACGCTATTTGAATCCTTAACCATATTCTTCCCAGTAGGGCAGCAATATATATGATAATGCACATCCCTTCCACACATAAAACTCTTAATAGATCCCTTAAAAAAATTCAACAAATGCATCATTCAACACACAGAGCACAAAGTAACTATCTTAATTTTTTCATGCTGTTTTTAGATTTTCATTTAATTTTCATCAACCATTTTTAATTAAAACCATGGTATTGATATATAACTCCAACCTCAATTTCATCTTTGATTTCAAAATAAAAAATATATTCATAAAATTCAATGTATCTTATGGCTTGTTCCCTTATAATAAATTGATTTAAGCCACTAAAGATCCTATAAACTTTAAATTTATGTTACATGATAATTCCATAAGAATACCTCTCACATATTATGATATTAGCTTTATAGGTACCAAAAGATTTTCCATCCTTTTTCTTCAACTCAATAAACTAATTTTCCATATTTTTACGAAGAAAATGAGGAAAGTGAATATTGAATAGCACTTTATTGAACTCATAACAATCCATTGATTCAAATTAATCTTAATTACACTTATTCTGGATTAGATACCACCCTGATATGTTTCACCTTCTAAATGAACAATAAACAGAATAAATTTCTCATGATCTGAACACTAGAGAACTGGTAAAATTATTCTAGTAGTACTTATCTAGTGTTCATATACAACTAGATTAGTATATGTATAGTAATAAACAGGATGTTTCTTCATGAAGTAATCCATAGAACATCCTCCCCACCTTTTCTCGTTTGGAATGAAAACATGATTAAAATTTGTGAACATAGTTACATGTTTATTTATTCTATCTCAAATAGAATTCATATGATGAAGAGAATAATTGTTTCATTATTTGATGAAATACCAATTAATGAAGTTCCCTTAGTTTCAAGCCATTGACTAAAAAAATGTATAGAGTGAGATAAAGGTCTCATAGTGAGGAACCACATAATCATGAAAACACACTTATAAGATATCTAAATTATGGATCATTCTATGATATATGAAACCATTGGTTCATCCTAGGTTATTTATACACATCATATTATTAAATACATCCATCTGGATCATTAATTTCTTGTGAATTCCAAAATAATATCCTCTAGGGGTGTCTAATAAGGTGTGTAGTAAGGCCCATTGTCATGTTCCAGGTTATTCTTTAGCCGGGACCGATGCACCTTGTTGGAGTTATACTCTATGGTAAATATATTTGCTGAACCATATTAACATATAGTATTTGTATAGGGATTTATTTTTATTAATCCCCTTGTTATATCATTTACAAAAATTACATGACATTTCCCTATACATTTCTTCATCCTTAGTCTTATCTTTTGGAATGTCCTTGGGGTTTTCGCTTTGTTTTTCACGTCCTTGTTTCTAGAGGTTAACTAAAAATTTCCTATGATAACAACTAAAGTGACCCTCGACATTCATACATGAACATTACAAATCTTTTTTTGGAAAACATTATATATTACACACATTGATGTTAAAAGACCATATTACTGTAGTGACTTTTTAGAAATGGAATCATAAACATTGATGTATAAGTGAACTTCATTATCTCCCAGTAGTTTCATCGTTTATAGAACCCTTCATAGACACATCATAATTAATAAATACCTTCATATTTGGAGACAGAAACAGTAAAATGGGTGATATAATATGTTCATTAAAGGTAAAAAGGTAGATATTTAAGTATGAACATGAATATAAGGGTATGAAAACGTTATCATAACATTATAATATCATAACCTACATATTAAAGATCATAAATATAAATCTGAAAGAGGATTAATAGTTTCAAAGAAATAAATTTTAAGGGAATGAATATAATGAACATGGAAAGAAAAACATAGGAATAAGATATGTAATTATGGAATACACATAAACATGTGATATCATTACTTATAAAACAAGACACATTGCTAGAACTAATTAGGGAAACTTTTGGGGACTGCACATATAGGATGAGACACACCCCAATCCAAAGTTGTAGTAATTTCTGTGTATGGGATCAGGTTTCCCCATCTTTCTATAGTTGGTTAGGTTTCCACATCCACCCATAGTGTGTTAGGTTTCTCCATATTCCATATTAATCTTGAATACCCCAACTGTGTGGGAAACACAACCATCCCCAATCACAACACATTCATTATAAAGGTTCAGGTTTCCCCATCCCCCCCTTAGTGTAACAAGATGATTGACTTTATTCCCAGTATTATATCATGATATATAAATATATATCCTATGCATTAGAGGTATATATAGGTCCCACCCATCACATAATAAAACCATTCACACATGTTCCACAAGATAATAAAACTTTCATCATATCACAACCCATAAAAACATACGTGTTTCATTAATATCGTATCATAACCAATGAAATGAAATGGTTATAATAAACAATACAACACATCAAATCCTATAGAAATTATTTAGGTTTCACAATGATTTCATCAAATCATAACATGTGAAATGAAGTAGGTTTGAAAATAATATAACATGTTTAAGAGAAAAAGGTGTTATAAACATAATTCCATCAAAACATAAACCATTCATAGAGATAATATGTATGGATTTTTTGGATCATTTCCTAGAAAGGAATGTGTAACATTAACAGATTTCATCCTGGATGGAAAATATTTTTGAATTAAAATTTTAAACCATTTATTGATGAAAATAGCCTCTCGTCAATGAAATTTGAATTTTAAAATATAAATAAATTTGAATTTGTTTCCCAAAATACTTTTGAAATATTATTAAAAACATTTAAAACATTTTGAAAACCATTTCAATGGAAACCCATTTAAAAATATAAATAAATCTGGAAAATGTTTTGATTTGTATTTCATCAAAAAAAACATTGAAAGATTATAAAGGATTCTTGAAAACCCAACAAAATTTAAAATCCTTTATTCAATAAAAAAATCAAAAAAATCATAATTGATAATTTTTTTGAAAATATAGTAGTTTATATTCATGGAATCTATTTTGAAGTAGGAAAATTGAGATAAAAATACATTACTGATGAGGTAACTCTTAATAAAACCTCAATAAAGAAAAATAATAAAATAGATATGAAAATACCCATAAAATTAGGATAGAAATATTATAATATATTCATGGTAAGTCTAATGAAAAAAATATATGAGTAGTTAATATGGTGTAAATCTCATAGAAATGAATGTGAGAATAGAAATCCCCTAACCTTATGTCTTGAATATCATTATAATCATAAAAAACTCTTGTATAGTAAATATATATTTATTGAAAATGTTTTATAAAACCTTATTCCAATATAAAATAATATATATGGATATATTGTGGCTTTATATTACCCTCATATTATAAATTATAGGATAAAGTTACGCTTCATGTAATATATTCTTTGGTTTTCACATGTCTCTTAATTTGAATTGTTTTTGGTCATCATACAAATTTTAGGATTTAAAGAATTTAAAGAATTATATAAATTTCATGTATATTTAGAATATATATATTAATAATAATCTATTAAGGATATAAATATCATGTAAATGAAACCATTCATGGAGACGGTAGGCCGTAAATACGCATGAACATTGTTTTCATTTAATTAACGTATTTAAAGAATGATATTTTATGAAATATGTATATATATATAGTAATTAATTTATAATTATAATGTTATAAATTTATCATATAATATTTTATGAAACCATAAATGTATGTTCTATATAAAAATTGAATAAGAATAAATAAATTTTACACTTAACATGTATCATATATAAAAATAATGTTCATTATAATTTTGTTCTGTGAAATATGGTAAAGGAAGAAATGAACAACATCATTTTGTGAGTAGTAGTTTGTGAAACAAAAGAGCAATAAGTTTGTTACCTGTTAGATAGATGTCTGTATATTTATAAGTATAACCATTATCATAACAAAATATATGTATAATTATGATAATAAATAGATTAATTATGAATTAATTAAGAATTATTCTAATAGTGGATAATGAAAATAAAAAAAGGGATCTTGAGGAAAGAGGTTACCTTTTCTTTGTGAAATTTTTTTTTGTTTTCACCAAAGGGATTCATTAGATGGATTTATTTACAATGGAAAGATTCAAGGAGGATGTAAGGGATGTTGGGAATTTAATTGATCAGATATTGGGAATACATTGTGTCTTTAGTGGTTTCATGAATGGGGGGTGTTGGTTTCCTTTTATGGGGGGGACACACTTGGTATTTTTTAAAACAAGTTTTGTGAACACATGTTTTTACATAAAAATATCAGAAAAAACAAAAAAAAACTCAATTATATAAGGTGTTTCGTCAGAATATTTCCATACAATGGGTTTTGGACATGTGTATATTTCATTTTGGCCATCAATATTACAAATTAGTCCGTTTTTGTATATAATTTTCCCATAATTTCTTTACTTAATTTTAATCACATACACGACAATTTTTTTTGTAAAAAATTAATATGATCATATTATACTATATATATTAGAATAATTATATCCACTTATGTATCTTTCCTAAATTATGTTCATAGTAGTGGAAATTTATGTTTAATGTTAATCTATAGATGTTTCGATAATGTGGGGATTTAATATGAGACTGATTAAATGTTTATTAAACATTTATATGAAAATTAAATATAAAAATGAATATAATGGAAAAAATTGGATTAATATATTTATAATTGTTCAAATTTTAATTTAAAAAGAAAAAAAATATTATTTAACTATATAATTAAATCATATGAAAAATTAGTTTTGAATTAAAATTCATCATTTCAACTATTCATAAAAAATGATGTCTGTTAGAAAAATACCAAAAAATAACCCTAACATCATTTTGAAATTATCAATAAAAAATGATGTTAATTTTAAAAAATTAAATATATAAGTGTTTAAATTAATTTTATTATTTTTCACAGAAGGACACTAAAATGAGATCTTTTTAAAAAATAATATTTCCAAATATATAAAGAATTTATTGAAAATATATTTCATATTATAAATATGTTTTATTTATATAAAATGATTATAAATAATATTTAATAATTAGTACTTATTAGTAATATTGTAAAGGTTAATATATGTATTATATATCTCTTTTCTAAAGAATAATAAAGAATACAATTTTGTTTTAATGAAACTCGGTGTTGCGTGTAACACACACCAAATCAATGTTTTGTATGACATAAGCGTATCGTATTGTAGTGTATAATAAAATCTTGTATTAGTGTAGTATGAAAAAAATAAATAAAATTGAATTAATTTATTTGAAAAAAAATGTTCACATAATCATTGGGTTTTATATATTTTATCCACTTTTAACATTTTAACACATGTTTTCTAATAATACTCAATTATATATATTGTTTCAGGTATTTAATGAATTATTTTATGTTGTGTGTATTTCCATGAATGTTATTATTATTTTTCCTAGGATGTATATACATAACATATACAATGGTTATATTATTATAAATATAATTATTAATTTTTAGAATTATTTTAATAATCATTGTTGATGTCTATATAAGGAAAATTGATTTCATCACTTTGGTTAGGTGTTAGGTTATATGTATGCATTAGTGTTGATATCATTATATTAATAAAAGAAAGGGTATGAAATTGGATGTATTATTCAAATTACATAATAAATATAATTTCATATATATATATATTATATATTAATTTATTTTATACGTATTACCTACCATTTTATTCCTATGTGAAAATTGAAAAACATCACTTCATAAGGCCATTGTCCAACGTATTCACTAACTACATTATCCTATTTTTAAAAACATGAAATGTAAAAAGATGTCTGTAATATAATAATCGTAGAAGTATAACAGTATCATAAATATTAGATATATACATTTAATCTATAAATATTTAGAATCTTGTGATGTTTTGAGGAAAAAAATTGTCATTTGTTCTTGAGGTGGTAGTCCACCATACAGAAGCTCAACAAATTCATTTCCAATTTTATGGAGAAGGATATGGATAAATATTATTTTATAAAAAAATTACATATCTTTTTATGGTAGATACTGTTGTTATCAAACTTTCATAACTAAGTATAATTGAAGTTGGAAAAAAATAAATTGAAAGGACTTTGTCATGATAATTACCTCAACATAGAGAAAACTCCTTCAAATCTCCCATTGTGGATCCTACAATTGTACATTTAGGAAATAAAAAATTATTATGAATAAGTATATGGTTTTTTGGTGTATATATTAAAAGGATTTATTGGATAAAAATGGAATACAATGTGTGAGGATGTGAAGGGAGTGAGTGCCATTAATATGTGTGGGAGAGGTGACAAAAGAAATTTTTAGAAAGAGTAATGTGTAATTTATTTTTATAATGATCAAAGTCTTCAAAATGGTCCATTATCAAACCTAAGAGGTGATTAGGTCAATATATGGCCATATAATTTCTTTTTGACATGTTTTAGGTTAATTTTAATCCTTATCTTATTATTTTAACCCTTGGTAAACCCATTTTAACTTTAATGGTGGTAATTAATTTTTTCTATTTTCGCTATTTTTTTTCGTAAAAAATATAAAGTTGAACATTTTATATAATATAATTTACGATGATTCCATATATTTATCAAATTATTGAAAAGTAATTTCATATAATTGGAACAACTTAATTTAATATTAACCTACAAAAGTGATGAAAAATGGAATTTCGAAATAAAAACATTGAAAAGTTTAAGTGTTTTTTTTATAAACAATTATCATATAAATGATTCCAATTAGGGAATTTTTTATTTTTATTATTTAATTAAAAAATAATATTTATAATAATAAATCAACTTAATGTAAATTTTAAATTATTTTAATTATTTATACGATTTTAATAAAAATTATAATATATTAATATTCATCAATAAATGAAAACTTTAATAAAAATCAAAAAAACATTACCATAAGATAATTACAATATTCTAATTTAAAAAATTAAGTTCATTTATTAAATTAATTTTATGAATGCTGTAAAAAATAATTTTATCATGAGTATTATAGAATCAATATGATTTTTTATTTGAAAAAAATATATTTTTTCAAAAAACCTTTTATTTTCCTTCATATTATTTATATTATTATTTATAATGAATAGATATCCAATGAACATTTTTAAAATAGAAATTATAATAAAATTTAAATTCCTATTCAAACAATCAATATTAATGGCTATGTTAAATTTTATATTTTTTAAAAAAATTATATTTTAATAGACTATTGTGTTTCATTGAAACCTTTTTCGATGTGCATCAAATGAAGTAGAAGATATTGAATTTAATTGAATTGAAATATATCATAATGTTATCAAGTGTTAAATTTTACACAATAATTGGTGTTTCATTTAATAAACATTATATGAGAAGGTTTTTATTTTTTAAAATCTCATGGTGTTATTATTATATTTATTAGATATGTATTTGGAATATTCCGTAAATTATATAGAAAAAATGAATTACACCATTCTTGGAGATGGTATAACATACATAGACATGAATGTATTTTTCACTATGGAACATATAGAATGAATTTATGGTAAATAATAAAAAAAAATATAATAATTTCACTATCATATAGGTAAAATATATTCACTTAATTGATTCTTATTACCATCTATGTAAAGTGAAAATGCATATCGAATCACATATCTTCATGGAGGTGGTAGTCCACATGTATGAATGAGTGATGTTATGGTTTTCCCATTTTTTTAAATTTTAGAAGGTACATTTTATAATTTAAATCAATAATTATAAATATATTATTAATATTCTATAAAAAAATTAAACCAATCATAATTTCTATCCATATAAAATAGTGATGAAAAATGAATTGTATCCTTAGGATTTTCTTTTGGGAAGACCAACACATCTATAATGATGTTATGTATGTTTATTAGACTATTTTTTGGGTTGTGGTATAGTTATAAGTATCAATGTCGTGTAGTTAAAATAAGAAATGGGTAGCCTTTTATTAGGTATGGGAGATGTATTATCACATTTATTAAAGATTTAAATTAATTGAATTTATTTTCAATGATAAATTTATTCCAAATATATGTAACTAAACAATATTATATGTATTAATTTAACTCATATACTCCAATAAATTTTATCAATTTATATTTATGTTACCAACCTTATCTTTTGGATTTAACCCTCCATTGACCATTTTGTCAGATACCTCAATATTAGAATTTCCCATGATTTATCAATCCATAAAGTTATTATAAAAGTAAAGATTACCCATAAATGTACCATGGATAATGTTTTCAATCATATTTGATTCATTTTGTCTAATTTATTATTTCTAGGAATTTTTAATCATTTAATAAAATATTATTGAATATAAAATATTTTTAGTGGAATTTTCAAAACTATTTTTTAAAAATAATTTAAATACATCATAAAAAATGATGAAGTAAAATTATATCCATTAAAAATCCATAAAATTTAATATATTTCATGATAAATAATTTAACATTTTTATTTATTCATGTATTATAACTTTTACCATTTTTTTCTATTTATTTAATAAATACATTATTAGTGTTGTGTTATAATTTAAAGTAATTAAATAATAAATGTAAATTATAATTATTTTTTTATAATAAAAAATTATTTATATTTTTGTTAAATATATGTAACAATCCATAACATCAGTTTATACTTTTTTTAAATTTAATATAATAAAAAAATGATAATTAATATTTTTAATAGTATTTAAATAAAATAATATAAATATTTGAATAACATGTGATTGAAGAAATTGGATTATATATTTCAATATTGAATGAAAATTTAAAAAAATAGGTTCAACTAGTGAAATTGATTAATGTTTTAGGGTTATTATCTAGTCTATATCATATTATATTTAACCTGAGTTAAATAATTTGTGCTTAACGTTTTTAAAAATACTTATTATTGTCATTATTGAAAATAAATAAAACAAAAAATGGGATATTTTGAAAATTTTGAAATAGTAATTAAAAAAATTAAATACATTTTTATTCATTCATTTTATAAACGTGATATTATTTAATATAAAATCAAAACCTAAATTTCAATGAAAAAGGTTTTTAATAAAAAAATTATGTATAAAAAAATTGAAACAAAATTAAATCATAAAAATTATTAAAACAAATATGTTTTTATTAAAAAAAATATTTTTTCACAAATTTTAATTTGAAAAATTTTCAAAAAATATCATATCTATTTAATGACTTAAATAAAAAATATAGTTTATAAAAATCTTCATTTTAGGCATTTCACTAGGAAATCATTATTTTATGAAATATTAGAATATTTTACCTTTAATAAAATTTTATA
This sequence comes from Viscum album, assembly GCA_963277665.1. NCBI lineage: Eukaryota > Viridiplantae > Streptophyta > Magnoliopsida > Santalales > Viscaceae > Viscum > Viscum album. The sequence continues at coordinate 879,238,661 of OY728136.1, forward strand.
TTATAATTTCCTAAACTAAAAATATATTATAGAATATAATATATGGATGTCATAAAAATTAAATATTAAATTTCTCACAAAAATTAAATAAACAACATTTTTGAAAAAATATATTCTTGAAGCATAAAATAACTCTTTTGAATGTTGATTACATATTAAAAATAAATACTAATAGAATTTACATTTTTGATATACATTATATATATATATATATTTAATAATTTAGTTAATACAACTTATTTTTTCATATTCAAGGATTAAGAAATAATTGTTATATTAAATAATAATATTTTTCTATTATATCACAGTTTTCATAAACTGATTTTTTCTTATATTGTATTCTATTAAAAATAGTATTCATTTAAAATATCAGGATTTTATGTTTTAACATAGTTTAGTATCTTTATTCCATTTAATTCTTCCTTTTTTATCAATGTGTTAACAACTGTTGAAAATCAACATCTTAAATAGTTATTGAAAATTTACACTAAAAGGGACACCAAGAAACATAATTCTTACTAGAAATATCATATATTATGGTTCCAATATATGGTTAAAATAGGTAGGATGATAAAATATTAACATAAAAGAGAATAATAAAATCAATGGACTATTAAATAATTGTAGAGAATATGGTATAGAGAATGTTGGAGACAACAATACCCTAAATCAATGAGTAGTGAAAGAATAAAAATTCATCAAAAATGAAGGTATATAGACTTCATTTTTATTTTGTGATTATTTTCGTATGGTTGAGGGATAATTATTCCATTAAAAAAATTATTATATGGAAATATAATCACATAACAAGTAAAATTTCAAATATTAATCAACTTCCAACACAACTTCATTTTCCCTTAAAAATGAGTATGTGGTATGAAGATTTTAATCCCAGAAACACTGTAATAAAAACATAGTGGATCCCATAATAGAAAAAAATTATTATTCATAATATCTTATAAAAATCAAATGAGATTTCACAATACATTATTGTACCAAAAAATAATTATCCATCATACATTAATATAGTAAATTCAATAATGAATTCAAATGACTGATAAAGATGATTCCTCATATAAATAACCATATATCCCAAATAACCAAAATAACCTCAAAATTCAAAAAAAAATATCCTCAGAGGATGCATATTAAATTTTAAAAAACATCCCATAAAATTAAATTCCATTTTTTGAAAATAATATTTCATTGTAAATCAAATAATAAATAGAATTGTTACATATAATTCAACCTAATTAACCATATAAAAAATTTCACAAATCACTCTCAAATATATATCATATAAAATTACAATGATTTGATCGTCCCCAAAATATACCCAATAAATTTTTAATATAAACTTATTTTTAATCCATTGTATAAAAATAAATATTTATGAATATATCATGTAACGAACCGATCCTAGTTGTCCTGATACACGACACCAAACTAGATATGTAAAATACATAAAGGGTGTTCCTGAACACCACGGGCTGGCACCAAGAACCCAATGATCGATCAAAAAAATTCACAGAATGATTTCTAAAAATCTAAAAGATCACATGATGTAAATAAACAAAATGAAGAAACATTAAAAGACTATGAAATATATATTACATAACTATAAGGATAACAGTAGAAACTGAAGAACATAAATATTTGATTTTTTTTCAAAAAACCAGTCCATCTACATCGTACTCAAAACCAAACATCTACTCTAACGATGGCCTGGACGAACTCCAACCATATAACCACTAGCTACCCATCCCAGATAACATTAACCCAACCATCCCACTCTGGCACCTTTCTTTTCATTTCACAAGAAGAAAAACATTGTTTATATATCAAAAAATAAGTGTGCATGGAGTGAGCTAACATTATCAATAGGATATCATCCTAGAGTTCTATTGAATGTCACTATATAACAGTTTTTGTATGATTAATTTTAAATTTAAAATATGGTATGATAATTAGTAAAGTATTTTTAAAGAAAATATGTAAAACATTCCATTTTCCAAAGTTCTAAACCAAAGATGGTATATCAGCTGCAAAACACATTTTCTATATCATCTTCCAAAAGCATAAAAATTCTATATCATGTCTAACCTAGAAATTCAAGAAATACAAAACATAAGAACATGTATCACATCACCATATAATACTATAGGTATAGGCATTATACTACCCACACAATCAGAATAAAGTCCACAAAACTGAACCTCGATCAATGTTACTATGAAGAAGAGGAAAACCCAAAGGGTAATCACCCAAAAATTTCAATATTAATCCATTAGAACAATGGGCCTAGGAAAAAAGAATAAATCCCCAATAGAAACAACCTTTATAATCACAAATTAATGGATGATGGCCTTAATCTAATCCTTCCACCTAAGTACCCAAGGTAACCCATGTTCTTATTTTCACAAACAAATTTCAATGCATTGATGACCTTAAAAATTATTTCAAAATCCATTTATCAGAATCCAAATAAATACATTTTCATTGAAAACCCTTTTTCAACATACAAAACAATCATTCCAATTTGAAAAATCAATTTATTAAGATTTTTTCAAAGAAAAACAAGTTGGTTAATTATCATAGGCTAGAGATGAAGCCACCCACCTCAAAGTTCAGGTCGCACCCACCCACAACATAATTTGAATGCAATGAAACCCAAAAACGGCCTAAACAAATTCCTTATAATCAAACCCAGACCCAAAAGGATTAATTCAAAAAATAGGAAAATGGTTTATAAGATATAATATAACCCACATACCTCAAGAACAAATGTCCACTACACCAAAAATGGATAAGGAACGGCCTTTGAGACAGTATCTCACAACGGATCTATATGAGGAAAAGAAAAAAAATTGACATGGATCAGAGGATTTGATAACGCAAGGATAGGGGGAAACCCCGATCAATGAAAACGATGAATCGAAGAGAACACTCACCTGTTGAGATGAACCAAAAACACAATGAAGATCCAACAATGATCAGATCGATCCAGAAGGTGAGGGCCCTCTAAAAAATGTTATGGATCAGTTTAGGGTAGTGATCCATGATGTATCGATATAAAACAACCATGAAAAACTCCCAAATGTGTGAATTTAATCATGGCATGGGTTGTGTCACGACATTTACACCTTGTTCATGATGTGCAGTCCATGATGGATAAGTTACATAGAAAAACCCCTGACCTCATGTTAAAATCCTCTGTTTTACCCCTACACGACGTGTACCTCAGGTACATGGTGCACACCAGCTCACAACAAGATCTCCCAATTCACGGTGTGATCTCCAAATCCACAACATGAAAATAACACCAAGTATACTATTGTACATTAGGTACATGAAATGTTCTTGTTTGGTGGTCTAATCAAGGTAAAGGGGTGTTACAAACTCTCCTCTATTAAGGCTTTTCATCCCTAGGAATTCATGTGGATGATGTAACCTCTTGAAAGAGATTAGGCCACTCCTCTCTAATCAAAAAATCACGCCCCCAATTCTGATGATAATTTAATAGCCTTTTTGGTAAGAAAAGTCAAAGGTTTTTCCATCTTAGAGAAATCCTTAATAAACTATCTCTAGTATCAAGCAAGTCCCTGGAAGCATTGAATTTCGAAGATATTCTGTGTTTCCTTAAAAAACAGCATTTACCTTATCTAGATCAACTGATAATCCATTCTCAAAAATTCTATGCCCCATGAATTTCACTTCATGAATCCAAAAACATTATTTTGAAATCTTTCCATAAAGATAGTGATTTCTCATAATCTCCAGAACCAAACTCAGATGGTTCTCGTGCCCACCATTTGAAATTGAATAAAACAAAATATCATCCACAAACACTACCACAAAAGTTTAATGATATTGGTGGAATATTGGATTCATCAATGCCATAAAAATGGCAGGAGCCTTATTCAGGACAGAAGGTATCACAATATATTCATAATGTCCATACCTTCTCTGTTAGTTCGTCTATGTTATACTAGACTCTAAGAAAATAAGCTAATCATAACCTAACTGAATATTAATATTTTAAAATGAATTTTCTACCTTTAACTGATCAAAAAAATCATTCACACAAGGAAACATATATTTTTTCTTAACCGCTACTTTTTTTAACATCCTATAGTCTACACAGAACTGAAGTGAACCATCTTATTTCTTAGAAAAGAGAATTGGGGATGGCCATGGAGAAATAATAAGGAGAGAAAAACCCCTCTCTAATAGTATGACCAACTGAATCTTGATCTCTTTCAAATATGTTGGTTCCATACATTAAGAACTCATCGATATGGGCTGTGTACCCGATCAATTGTGAACAATACCTCTCTCTCTGAAGGGAGACTAGAGAAGTCATCTAGTAAAGCATCCGGAATATCTCCTAATACAACATGAAGATATTCGATAGAAGAAGCATCATCAGGGTCAAACAAAATAGCAAGCAACAAACTCATGATCTCTATGTGGGAAGACCCAACACGACCTAATCGCAGATCCCACTATACCTGAAACACATGAGAGCTAACATCAGTTACAAGAAACGAATAAAAGTTAATGATAAAAATAAACCATATCTCGATGAGAGAAAATCCAATCCATACCAATGATGACATCAAATAGATCTTGATCAAGAACGGAGAAATCCCAGACCAACTTTCTGTCAGCTATTGTGAAAAAATAAGGACACCAGAACCCTCTCTATTTCCTCCTGCCAAGAGGTTTCACTAAATCCACTTAATTGGGCATAATATTTATTGGATGTTAAAGAATATCTACAAAACATGAAGATATAAACAAGTGGGAGGCCCCAGTATCAAAACAATCAGTAGCTAATGAAGCTGAAATAAGGAGTGTACCTATCACTGTTATAAGACCTGCATGAACTTCCATTGGAAACTCATCTACTACATATAAATGCATCACTCTTGAGGCATATGGATGGAGCTCTATATTCATTAATGCTTCTAACTAAATCACATTAGCCATTAGATCTGATGAACCCTGACCCTAACGATGCATATTCATATAGAGAAAAAAACGTTGTAGATGAACAACACATCCACAACTATTGCACGTCTTCATGGGAATAGGACAAGAATGTCTTGTGTGAACCCACTTTTCCACACTGGTAGGAAGACATAGGAACACTGCTAGCTGTAACGGATAATGCATAGAAGGCTCGGTGTAGAGACCCAACTCCACCACTCATGTGATGGTCCTGCCCCTTCATCTTCTTCCCATGTACGCCACTGAAGTAATCACTAGTTGGATAAGATGAGGCGGTAATTACGACCATTACTTCCATGTGTATCTCTTCCATCATTCCTACTTACACAATATATAAACAGCTATAATGCTTCAACATAAACACTTTCAACCTAATGTCTAGTTGTAGAACATAGAGGTAATTATTTTCCTTTAGGTGGTCATTCTATACCATTTCTTAAAAAAAACAGAACATCTCTGCAAATAGGTTTGTGTATGTCCACACTGAATGCTCTCCCTATTACAATGATTGGAACTCTAGAGATATTTACAACATCAGAGACTCTGGACAAAATATTCAAAGATCTAGGTTTTGATACTCTCCCATTACAAGCCCACATTTCTGTCTTCCAGGACCATAGAGACCCTCCAACTCTTGCCGAAACCCTTAAGTCTGAGCGCTGCACACTTCACCCTGATATTCTCAGGTGTCTACAAGAAGTTCAAGATTTTATAGATCATATCCATCCAATCATCTTCCCATTGAGGTTATGGTTTCCCTTTAAAGTACGGTGTATTCTCATGCAAGATCTCCCACTATCAATCTATTTCCCCTCTGGCTCATGGTTGTACCTCATCCACTGCGTTCTGAACCCATGGAATATTGTAATTAATAGTAAAGATTTCTTATACAATTTCATTGATGAGATTCTGATCCATAGGTGGATTTTCATGAGAAGAATCAGTTGCACCTTCTAGAATAACCTGTTGAAGACAACTTGGAGGCCTACTGATGCACACCAAAACATAAGAAAGATTAGACACCGAAAAAATATCAGTTCACACTAGAAAACCCAAAATAAAAAACATAGAATTTTAAAAGAAAAACCCAATACTGGAGAAATATATCCCAAAATCCCATGGTAACTCAAGTTTTGTTATTACATGATCTGTTCATGCATATATCGCAAATACCTCTCACATCCCAATAATAAAATCTTTAGTCTAACATACATCCGAAGAAAGGATTCATGGGGGAAAATCTCTTTTGATACCAAATTGTAATGAAATGACCCGATTTGCCCTCAAACCCGTCACTTGACCCGATCTATCATGTTACTGAAGGGTTCTCCTAATCCCCACGAGCTGGTTACAAGAACCCAGACATCGAATAAAAAAACTGAGGGAGAAATTTTACCTAACTTGAATGACCACATGTCATATATAAAGAGAAAGAAGAAACAACGAAAGACTAACAAATATATATTCCATAACCCTAAGGATAAAAATAAAAATAGAAAAACTGAAACGGTAGCTAAGAACTTTAAATGACCAGTCCATCTGCAAGGTACTCAAAACCAAATAACTACTCCAATGATGTCATGGATAAACTCCGGCCATCTCACCACCAGCTACCCATCCGAGCTGACAAGAACCTCTCCACCTCACTATGGCACCATTCCTTTCATTGCACTGGAAGACAAACAAAGTTTTATACACCCCTAAAGCAGTGCACAGGGTGTGAGATAATAGGCTTATTAGGATCCCACCCAAGTGTTCAATATAAATCCTCTGTATAAGAATTCATGTATGATTATTTTTAACTTTAAAACATATCATGGTAAGTAGTAAAGAAATTTTATAGAAAACATGGTAAACACTCCCTATTCTTGTTTTCTAAACAAAAGTAGGTATATCAGTTTCAAATCACATTTCCCATATCATTTTCAAAGATAATAAACATGCATATAAAGGATAGCTTAGAAAGCCATGAAATAATATCCAGAAGCACAAGTATCAAAAAACCATGGAATACTAAAGGTATAGAAAGTATAATACTTGTACCATAAGAATCAATTGCACAAAACGAGTCATATAACAACTCTCCTAGGAAGAATAGGAAAACACCAAGTGTAATCCCTACAAAATCTCAATATCAATCACCTAGAATAGTGGGCCTAGGAAATAGACGAATTCACCAATAAAAACATCCTTGATAATCACAAAATAATGGAAGTTGGCCTCAAGCTAAACCTTCAACCTAATTACCTAAGTAATTGAATGCGATCATTTTCAAAAACAAATTTCAAAGCTTTGATAACCTTCAAAACAATTTCACAATCCACTTATCATATCCAGGGAAAATCCATTTCCATTGAAACCACTTTTCCAACACAGACAACAATCATGAACATTTCATAAATCAATTTATTAAGAAATTCTAAAAATAAAACATGCAGGTTCATTATCATAAGATATAGATAAAACCACTTACCTCAAAGTTTGGGTCGCAAATTCCAACAACAGAATCTAAAAGAAAAGAAACCTAACAACATCGTCAACGAAGGACCTAGAATCAAGCCCACACTTCCAAGGATTGATTCAAAATAGAAGAAAAGGGGATGTAAGACAGATGAATGTCCATGTACCTTAAGAAAGAACATATTTTGCACCCCAACTAGCCGTGTAATGGCCTCCGAGAAAATATATCACAACAGATCTCGATGAGGACAATAAAAAACATCCAACTTGGATAAGAGGATTCAATAATGCAAGGATAGGGCACTACAATGATCAATCATAAGGAATGATCCAAGAGAACACTTACCTAGTGATATGTACCACAAATACAATGAAGATACCATACCGATTAAATTTATTTAGATGGGGGGGATACCTCTGAGAAAATGCCTTGGAGTAGTTTAGGGTTGAGAGTAATAGTGTATGGATAGAAAATGACTAAGTAAAACTACCGAACAGGTGAATTTCACCTAGGCATGGGCCAGGTCATGACTAGTACCCCTTATTCATGACGTGTAGTCCATGTTGGATAAGTTACATTGAAAAAAGCATCACCTTGTGTTAAAAATCCTCAATTTAACCCCTACACGATGTGTAGCATAGGTACACAACACATACCAGCTCATGACGTGATCTACCAATTCACAACTTGATCCCCCAATCCACAACATGAAACTAGAACCAAGTACACATCGTGTACTTCAGGAACATTAAATGTACATGTTCTTTATTCTAATCAAGGTAACAGGATGTTACATAAAAAATTATTAAAGAACGAATTTTTTACCATTATATTTATTTATATCCCACTATCAAACATACTATATGTATCCTAACATCATATCATACCCTAAACCAAAATGTGTATCTAAACTAAAATAAAAAATTATTCCAAAAACCCAGAAAAAGATTAAAATGACATCAAAATTACATTAATTATAACATTACAAGTGTTATCTATTAAATTGAAATAATTAATCCATTAAAATTATACACTTTTAATGGTTTCCATAACTTTTATGTTATCTAAATATAAAACATAAATGCATAAAAAATATATACAATCCCTTTTACTAAAATAAAATTATTTAATAATTCGTTAAATCCAAAAATGGAATATGAATCATCAAGTATGTTATAAATCGCATTGTCCTGAAATAACAAATAAATTTCAAGGACATTAATAATATCAAATATTTATCATCAATTCCAATCATAAAATTGCAAATAAATCACTCTTATTTGAAATTGGTATTATAAAACCCATATTTTTAAATCTTTCAATGTACCATTGAACAATACTTATGTGGTTAATTATTTCAACCATGATATCATGGATATAATACTACAAAAACAAAATTTTTGAGTAAAACATAAAAAAGGCTTCAATCCATTCACTTAAATGATATCCCAAGATTAGTTATTTTCATTAATCTAGTATTGATCTATTGTATTAGATAAATGAACATAATAACTCCCATGTTCCGAACATATATTTCACCATACTCTACTATAATCCATTTCTCAATATCGCTAATTTACACAGAGAAAATACTCTTCTTTATTTGAGTCATTTTCCAAGATGTATCTATAGTTATTCTTGACATTAACAAAAATGATATTTCTTTCATCTATGTTGCCCCCTGCCCGATAAATCATCAAACAATATGTTTATATAATTTATTGAAACATAGTTTTTGTTAATGTGTTTGTTTTTAATCATATATAATGAAAAATAATTTGATATATTCACAATATCTTTCACATTAGTTATCATCAAATTTTTCTAGTCAAAATCTCAGCATTTTCTATCATATTCAGTGCTAATTTGAATACAACACTAAATTTCAAAATGATAAATAAATAACGTGGTGAATGTAAATAATTGACATCATTGCATTCATTCAAATATTCATTTTTCATAACATGGGGAGTGGAAGAAAAATAATGATGATGTCACTGGCTCAATAAGGAATTTGTAGATAAAATAATACCATTAGTAAATAATAATAAATTATTTTGTAAATTAAAATATTGGAACAAACATTATATTTAATCAGTAACATGAACCCATGGTATAATATATCAAAAATAAATGATGGTAAAATAATTTAATATGATAAATAATTTGAATAAGAAACTTATCGCTAAAAATAATTACTAATCAAATAATATCTTGGTCATAAATAAATAATTTAATAAGGATGGAGTGAAATTTTTTAGATATATATAATGTACCAATGATTCGTCATGCCAAAAAATCTCACATAAAGGGGAAACACCACATCCAATTATCCAAGTTACTTTATCTATTATTGACTAATGAATCAGTAATGGTGTATGATATTCTGAGACCCCATAATTAATATTGATATATAGGGCATTCATGTTATAAATAAACAATACAACATAATTAAGATGACATAATTATTATTAAATGTCTGTATTTAATGAACTAGAATATTGAATGCCATCAATTTCTACATAAAACTAATAAAACAAAATATATTGAAAATGTTTTATTGTATCATAGTTTTGTGTAACCACTAAGCATAAAAAATAATAATTGATATTGAAAAAATTGATTTTTTTTCAAATGATCGATAAATAAATTGTTAATTAAAATTACTTTTTTCTAATTTAAAACAAATATTTAGAAAAATATAATAACATAAATAAAAATATAATTTAAATGAACCATATATACTAGTAAAGGACTCTTCAATGAAGTTATTTTTCATGAATGTGGGAAACTATATTCATGATGTATATGTTAAAAAAACATTCACTTTACACATATTTGAAAATGTCAAAAAGTGCCTCATTTAGTAAATGACAAGAAGATTACTTTAAAATTTTTATTTAATCTAAAAATAATTTAATATTATCTTTAATAAATCATTAGATAAATGTAACGATATTTATTTAAGATATTTTGGAAAATATTGATAGGGGAAAATGATTCTCAACTCAGTAGAAAAACAATGTGTGGAATCAATTAAAAATATTATATTCATATAATGAGAACATAATGAGAGGAAAATTAATGGCATAAACAAAAATTAATTAAATAATAAAAATATAAAAAATATATTTGGTTTTTTATATAAATATAAAATAAATAACCCTTCTTCAACATAAAAAACATTCCTATGAAATGATGATATTCTGATATAAACGTTTACTAGTTTGGTAACACTTGAATTATTGTTCTCATGGAAGATTAAATTAAAATATAAATATAAGTAGCATGAATATAAATATATTCATGATATAACATATCAAATTTATAATTATTCACCACAAAAAATATAAATATGTGTTGGGTTTGTAATATGTCTCACCAAAGTAAAAATGAGATGAGAAACTCATACTTCTGGTTTGACATCCTCAGTACACGTTGAGACCTCCAATATAATATATAAATATATATATTTATATATTTATTTATACGTCAATTATAGAACCATATAAATATATATCATTCAATATAATAATTTATTATAACTTTTATAAAAAAAATTATAAATTTTTTATTCAAATCAATTTTCATGATGATCACTGCTTCTTCTTGCATGTATGATTTTGTATTTTAATTTCAACCCATTAACTATTTAAAAGGTTTATTCATATTAATTCTATTAAAAATTATCAAAAATAATATACATATAATATCTATTTATTTATAATTATCCATAATATATAAATATATAAAAATGAATTATAATTCTCTTGGATATGTTATACCCTACATATGCATGAACAATGTTTTCACTTTAAAAATGTTAGATAAAAATGATAAATAATAATAATACTTTATAGAATATTTTTTAAATGATATATGTAATGAATATTAATTAAATATATACTTATTACCATCATTGTAAGACATATATAAATAAAAAACCACCTAAACTATTTGATGTGGTAGTCTACACTTACACACATGTGACATTATCATTAACTATTGGATTAGAAGGTATGAAGGTAGATGTTATATTGAAATTAAAAATGTGTAATTAATTTTTTATATCATATAAATAATTAAACACGTCATAATAACAATCCATTATATGTGGAGATGAAAAGTTAATTTCATCACAACATTGAGATGGTAATCCATATGTATACATTAGTGATATATTCAAATCTATTTGACGAAAAGGATTGTGAATAATGGTTTATTCATAATCAGAATAACCTTTTATTATATTTAAGCTATTTAATATATTCTTATATGATAAATAGTATTATTTTATGTGAAATTAAATTATATGAAAAAAGAAAGTGATCAGTTAATGGGATTACCAATAGTTTTCTAAGATAGATTTAGATCTCATATTTATGAAACATGTGATGGATTTTATGGAAGGAAAGCCCTAAATAATGTGGATAAGTATTTGTAGAAGATAATTTAGAATTTATGTTTGATTCATAGGGATCAATGTTGTGTATTAAAGAGGTATAATTAGTGTGATTTTATATATGTGGGAAGCGGTATTATTTGAATTTTTTAATAAATTAAATTAATTTACAAAACATTTCACATACAAATAAAATGAAATTGAAATAAATAATGATAATATGAGGATTTAAATAATATTTATTAATATTTTTAGTTATTTTATCACCCTAATCATTTATATTTAACCATATCTTAACCATTTTGACGTTTACCACTATATTAAAATATTCAATACTTTAGTGGTGAAGAATGTTACCCTTAAAGGAATGAAGAATGATAACTATACCCTGGTTTATGTTTTTCACTATATCACATTAATTATAAATACATTAATATTTTCAGGAATTTTAAATCATATATAAAAATTTTATTTATTATAAAATATTATCAATGCCATTTTTCATCTAGTCCTCAAATATTAAAATGAATAAATTAGGATGAAGTTGGAATTAAAATGTAATTATTTCACATATCCCTAAAAAGTGATATAGTTTTTTAAATATCATGGGACACATTAATTATTTCAAAATATATAACTTCAAAAAATTTATTTATAACTTATTTTTATCCTAGTAATTGGATAACTATTTTATTTCTACTGGATAATATTTTATGATAATTATGAAGTAACAATAAATTAGAATTTAATTCCCATGAAAAAACAAATTATTCATATTCGAAAAAATATTTTTAAGATAACATGCAATATATTTACCCTTATTTAAAAAATATAATGATTATAAGACCAAAAGAGTGAAATTTTTTATTTATCATTAAATAATCTAAATATGGAAAAAAATTCAATCTAAATGATAATATATTCAAATATTGGATCATTATAAATAAAATAGGTTCATCTAATGAAACTGATAAAAGGTTTAGGGTAGTTTTCAATTTCTTATCGATTTTATACACCTTCATCTCCCAATTTAACCATACTATGGTAAGAATTATTTAATACTCTTATTATCCATAATCTTCATAATAAATTGGAATTGATACTGAATTTCATAATATTTATTCCAAATATGGAATAACATTTTTAATTTTTAAATTCTATAAATAGATGTAATTAAATTAAAATCAAATGGTTCAATGAAGTTGAAAAATGATTATTAGAAATATTACTTTTAATGTATAAAATGGATTACTAAGATATTCATCCGTAAAATTGATTCCATTTAATAAACATTTGATTATTCATAATATTAGGAACCACTTGTAGTTTTAAATGATTTTAAAACAAAATAGTTTTTTAATACTTAAATAGAAAAAAATTATTATCAATAAAAATATATACCTCTTCAAATTCACTAGAAAATTAATCTTTTAAGAAAAAAATAAATCATAAACATAAAATAATGTATATATTGATGTAACTAAAATTATTTTATATTTATTCAATACATTTTATATGTAGTATGTAAATTAATTATAACACTTCGTAACAAAAATTAGTTAAGATATTTTTTTGAGATAAAGTAATTTTTGAATCATAATTATTATTTACAAAAAATTTATATATTTTCTAGTCGTTAAAAAATTAATTTTTATTGAGTAGGTACATTACATTTATTTTATAATTTGTATATACTATTCATGCCATCTAATTTAACTATTATTTTATAATTGGATAATAAAATATTTTTATAGTATATAACTGTTCACATATACACATTATTTCATTTCCTATTTCCTATTGAACAAAAACATCATTTAAAAAATTATGAAATTAATGATGAAATATTAGTTTTCGAAGCATATGTTATCCTATAAATATTAAATCCTTTCAGAAATAATCAGTAGTGAATATAATGAATCAATTTCCACTCATAAATAAACATCATTATTCTATTATAAAATATCATTTATAGAAGAGAGGAAATCAATTAAACACGCACCAAAAAAATCCTTTGTCACATTATCTCGTACCCCAAAATAAATAATTAAATAGATATTTCTCAGGGTCCATTCCTCAAAATATTCATTCATGGAATGGAATATAAGTTTACTTTTCATGGTATAATGAATGAATTTAATACTATCAGGGATGTAATAAATTTCAATGTCATAAAATTACTTGTAATCCACCCATAACCCAAGATAGGTAATATAACATGCTTTTTAAGAAGATACAACACACGATTTTATGATCAGAGTAAATGATTATCCTCTCTCTAAGAATGTATTCCTACCAACACTTAAGAGAATGAATTATAGAAACTAGTTTTAGATAATGTGTCGAAAATGAATCTCACATGGAAAAAACTGATGAGAACCAAAACAAATCCATTAATCCACCTTACATAAGAATACCAAAAAGAAATTCACATGATGAACAAAAAACTCCAACCTATCCATGCACTTATTCTATATTGTAAACACTAGATATTATGTACAATGAATATTTAACAAATAAAAGGAAGATATTTAATTTTCATCCCATTTGAAATTCACTCCAATATAATTGAGTGTGTTCATATTATAATCAAACATAGTGAAATCCTTTACGATCGGACTATAAAACTCTACTATCACAATAAATATTTTAGTCATAATGTTATTATGGGGTTCTTCCGCTGACATGATATATTTTAACATTTAATAATCATCTAATATACATTGTCATGTGACAATGTTCCCCAAGACCACCATATATATAATCCAGAAATGTAATTTTTATAGTATGAAAAAAATTTATTTATATTTCAATACTTTTAGTGCTTCTATTATGTAAAGAAATTGGTCCTCACAATTTTTTAATAAATGAAGTCCTCGTTTAAAAATTCCACAAAAAAAATAAATCTTGGTTTTGGTTGGAAAACAAATTCATCAATCTCATATACATAGAAGGATTGTTGATCATACAAAATGATATGAAAACATAGTCACAATAGCTATATATAATCCAAAATGTGGTCTTTGGGATATCAAATTCCTTTATCCTATGCCAGTGATAACAAAACTGATGACACTACATTGATATCCCATTTTATCCTTCACAATGAGATAATAATTTATTGACATAGGGAAACTACTACATGAACTTGGTCATATATCTTTTCATATTCCAGTAATGAACACCAAATAAAATGGTTATATGGAATTTCTAAGAAAAATTTACTATTTCATTCCAAGGTGATACATATAGTTGAAAGAAACCATTATAAATTAAGTCACCCAACTGGTTTCTTATGTCAATATTCTCATTTAGTTCAATATTATAATAGGTATTTATATATAATGTTTACATGATATTAAATATATAGAGGAATTTACCAACCTCTATGGGGGTAGGCCATATATTGTTTTTAGAAATCATCCAGAAACATGATATTTACTAGATGAATAAAATAACGTAAATATTCATACTATAATTAAAATTAAATCATGGATAATTTCCAACATATATCTTGAAAAGGTTTCCTTGATCAGTGAGACCACATGTACATTAATCCTTTAATAACATAGCACAACACAGTTAGGGAAGTAAATAAACCTCATTGAATGTAATTTTCATCTCATGATTTATAGGAAATTATCCAATCCACAATTTAAATTACATATATAAGAATCTATTAATTAAGTAATTTTTACAATAAGATATTGATTTATTCCATAAAAATTACTCAAGTGGGTATTTAAAAACCATAATATAATCATCTTAAGAGGCATAATAATTTATAACACACAATGCTTGAACTCTCTTTGATGATTTGATAACTCAACCATATAAGTAGATATTAATGAATAATTTAATCATATATCATATAAATTAGATACTAACCATGATGAAATAGTAATTATACCACTTAATATCATAGGTATATCTTCATTTCTCACATGAAAATTGACCAATACCTGAAAATATTTCACTCTTGATACCTAGGTCATGAACTCCTTTGTTCATGAAGAATATTACTATGATATAGATCTTTTTATTACATTCTACTATGTAACAATATTCATAGAGGTAATGAATTGGATAAATCTCCCCTAGAGTGACAGAATATTGTTTCCTCCATGAATGAAATAATTGAGTTCCCAACCTTTCTATATGTGAAACAAGTTTCATATTATTTTCAAGCTAGTTATGACTTATTTATGATTTTTTAGGCTGATCTAACCCCTTGGTTTTCACCATGTGACTCATCCATATTTTTCTCCCCATTAAAGGAACAATTCATGATACCACTTTGAGTAGGAATAACTCAAAACTACCCAGACTATCCATTCATGGAAAATTCCATGATTTGAGATATTGAAAGAATGTTATAATTAGTAGTAATCATTAGTGTATGATTTTGAGATTTTATATATCTTCAAAGGACCATCAAAAACCTTATAATAATTTATGTATTTTTTCAAAACTAAAATATGTTTCAACTGAGTTTTTTTTTTTAAATGTACATATTGAGAAACTATCATTCAACCTTAATGAATGTTAGGGATCTCTATGGAAATAAGTAATATCATAGACTTTAGATAATAATGATCCATGAATAGAGTTATGGAGTATTTCTAATAAAATTAACTATAATTATACTATATAACTCTATCATTCCACTAGAACCTTCTAGTCCACTATTTTTTGAATATGTAATATTTCACATCAATTCAATATGATGACACTAAAAAACTAAAATAGTTCCTAATCTATTTTTTAAAAAATGTCTCCATAATGAGGATTGTTCATTCCATTAAATGATTATAGATCATGATAAAGTAATTTTTTTGATAAATATCTTAATGTATGCCATTATGGTACCACCCCTAGATGCTAAAATTGATTAACTACGGATTTATGGTTCTGTGAATAGGTATGAATCTCTAAAAAAATCTTCTTGGATCTGATCGAATTGAGGGTTCACAAGATATAGTTCATAGAAAACACCCTCTCTAATCATATTCATATAAAATTATGAGGGTAATGATAGTATATATTATCAATAGTGTATAATAAAACATATATTAAGTGACACAATATCATCTTCACATTCAGTAATATCTCATCATGCGAAACCACAATCTCAAATCAGTGTTGAAATATTGTCTATAATCCGGGGAAAATATTTTTCAAAGGTAAATTCCCAAATATAAAATTGTATATTATAGATTTATATGATGATAACTAGGTTGGTAAATGATCATAACCCACATAGTATATCCTTAAACTCATCACTTATATGTATCATGACATAAAAAACTAAATTCGAACATCCAATAAAGGACTCTAACTCCTTTGATACATATTTTTGTTAAAAATTAGGATTTCAAAAATAAATAGTAATTGAATTTATCTTGAAATAGCCTAAAGTGTGTTCTCAAAACCCATGGGTTGGAAACTAGTGTTTGGAAATAAAAAATATAGGGAAAACAATTTATCTACAAGAACAACTCAACATGAAGACGAAGGAGATAAGAATAAAAAAATAGTCATTATTAAAAAAATACTCATGGTAAAAATACCTCATGTATAAATATACAAGGACAAAAAATTTAAATTCATCCAAATTATTTACATAAAACAATGAATACATCATCCTAAGATCTCTATTTTGTAGGTATATTAGGAAATCCATCAGTCACTACCAATATTTAAGGCCTATCTAGTCATGAATTGTCACCAACTCTATTTCATTCATTCCACATTCCTATACATAGAATAATAATGTATAAAATAAAAAAAATGTTTGGTGTGGCAAAATATAGCCATGTACGATCTCACTAAGGCCCTGATAATCAATCCATATTATATATAGAAAATATTATAATTTTAAATATAAAAAGTAATTCTCATCATTTCAATGTTCAAAAATAACAATTCTTTCCAAAATATTTAAATAGAATTTTTAAAACTAGTAAAATGTTAATATCCATTAAGAGTGTGGTATATATGAATTTTTATCAAACATGAATGAATAGATAAATTATTCAATACATGAATGAATAATCATTTCCTCAGCATTTCAATGTAATTTACATTTTAAATCATAGAACTGTGTTCATATTCATCCTAAATTAGTCATATCATGTTATGAGGTCCAACTCAATCTTGGTGGAATGTAATGCCTTTTGTTCTCAAATATCCTCAAATCCACATGAATATTGGGATATGAGTACATACTACTAATTTAACTCCCTCTATATAAAATATTTATTTTTCATAACCCTTATATATATATATATTTACGTGTAATTAGTTTTATCGATCATGAATATAATCCTCTAAATTAACGTGAAACTCTTGTGATTCAATTTAATAAATAATATAAAATGGTCATCATTTCATTTAACCATTCTCAAATCGTGTTAACAAATTATTTCAATCATAAAAAATTTTATATTTCAAAAAATCTAATTTCATTTGCAAAGGCATTATTCAAATTATGTTCATCAATACTCGTATATTTCAAACAAATCCCTTTTATTTAATGACTTAAAAAAATAATTTCCTTTTATAATCAAATTTATCAATCGAAATAAAGTATTAAATTATTAATTTTAATTAACAACAATTTTCCTGAAATAGAACAATTATTTGAAAATCCAATTTCAATGGGAAATAATCGTTTACACCATTCCATTTAAAAATAATTTTTTGAGACTCCAATCCTAATTTATAAATCAAATAGATATCTATATAAAAGTAATTTGGAAATGATGTTTCAATTGATAGAAATTACTTATGAAACCAACTAGCTCAGTTCACATTGTTGATGGTCAAATAACAATGGATAGTACAACATAGTGTTGAAGGGGGTAGAATAAAAAAATTCAATCATATTATCATAATTAATTTATCAAGATGTAAATCCCACAATTTAAAACTCCTAGATTTCATAGAAGGTTTTTTTTCAAAATAATTCAATAACTTTCACAACACACAACACCGAGTTTGAGCACACCACAACTTACCAAACTAGCTGTTCAAAAAGCGGTTATGAATAGTGTTAACAGAAATTTGAATTTTATATACTCTATAAAATTTTAGAATCCATAATATGTGTTTCTTAGACAAAATATAAGAACAAATTCATTTTTTTCAGATAAAAGAAGTATTTTTAAAAAAATGCAATTTTACTGCCTTTTAATGGATAATCCTTTCTAAATCCAATATTTGAAACTGTTATATATTAAATTTGACAAAATAAACTTCTTATTTAAAATTGGGACATAAAAATTTAGTTTTGATAATTTTTTGGCGTTTTTCTGATAACTTTCATATTTGGGTGAATAGTGAAAATTACTAAATTTTAACTGAAAACAACTTTTTTAACCAAAATAATTTGTAGTGTTCAATTATAAATTTGAAGGTTTTTGAAGCATAATTATATTATATTTTTAGCATTTACTCCAATTTTGGTCATTGGATGTAATTTCACATTAAAATTGCACATAAACAAGTGTCAATCTTTTGATAGTTTCTACTTTTTTTTAAGAAAAACCGCTTTTTGTTTTTGACAACAGGAACTAATTTTAAATTAATAAATGTAACTTATATGTTTTGAATATGGTAAAATAGACTTCATTTTTTAATTCATAATGTCAAAATTATTTTAGGGTGAATTTTTGGTATTTTTCTGAAAAATTTCTATTTTTAATGAATAGTGAAAAACACTGAGTGATTGGTTAAAACTGAATTTTTATTTAAATAATTATTTATTTTATTTAAATTCTTTTAGGTAAAAATAGATAAATAATACCTATATAAGTTCAATTTAATTCATTTTAGTCATTTTATATTATTTGTATATATATAAACATTTTATTGAACTTTTTACCGTCTTTTACCCACCTCCTTGGAGCTTTTTCAAATTTGCATTATTCTTAATTTTACCACTTCTGAAAGTTAAATTTAAAAAATAAGAGAGAAATGGTTAACATCAGTAAGTAAAATTTTGTTCAATAAGATGAAAATAATTTTTGGTGGATAGTAACTTTTGACTTTTATTTATCGCGGCTAAAAGTAAATAGGTTAATTAAGGGTAAAAGTGATATTATATTTACCCTAAAACATGTCCTAATTCTATTGGATATGTGTAACTCGACCAAAAACAACCTTAGAAATAAAATTTGATCCTTTAGTTCCAATTGTATTATATTAGGATATTTATTATTATTTAATTTAATGAAGAGTTAAAAGTGTTAAATTCGTGTTTTCATAAATAAAAAAATTTAATATAGGGTTATACATAAGATAAATTAGACTATAAATATTAATTAGAAATATAAGAAATATATCCAACATAATGGTATTTTATTTAAAAAATTTATACATTAAATAATTATTTTTATTTATGACACAATGATGATGTTGTAATTACCTTATTAATGAAAGATTAAAATAATTGATTTTATAAATATCAAAATAAATGTAATTTGAGACTTTTGATGAATTAAACTAATTTAATATGTTAATATTACATGTTAGGGTAATTTAAATCTATTTTTCAGAAGTATTCATACTGTTATGAATTTAAAAAAAATACCAAATTGTGTGAAAATTGACATAAAATAGATTTTTTAAAAAAATTATATTATTGGTTGATTTATTATTCCTAAAAATCTATGGTTTAGACAAAGGGATTAAATAATATTATATATGTCATTAATGAACCACTTTAGGTTATCTTGGAAGTTTGGAGTATGTTTATTAACAATATTGTGGAACAATACAAGAAGACATGGTAAAAGTTAAATTATTTAACTAAGAGTTAAAACTAAAAGATAAGGTTAAAACGGTAACTGAAAAATGCCTAAAACCTATTGGTTGAGAATATTTCGACCCATCCCCACCATATCCTATAAATAAATTATTTTTCAGCCATTATAAACTTAATATAAATTTATTATAAAATAATATTTTACGTTTTTTTAAGGCGCCCCTCACCCCTCTTATAAAAGGGCTCTTCCCATCCTCTCAAATTCACAAATCCAAAGCCATTTGGATCGGCAAAACCTTGAAAGAATATCATCCCAACAACCCTCAATTCATCCTAGAGGCATTAATTTGGTCATAAATCCAACTTAAGGATCCGTTTTGATCAAATCAAAAGGAAGAACCCGAAGAGGAGGTAAATATTTCATCAACTCTTTCTAGTTCTTTTCTTATACCACTTCCTCTTTCTTTGTTTTTTCCATTCTAAAATATTATACCCAGTATATTATATATACTATGATGTTATTATAAAAATCTTGCAACCATATTCATTATTTTATCCATCTTATGAATGATAATTTCACCATACGTGTGTATGTACGGCATATTATCTCCACGTTGTGGTGTAATTTATTATTCAACACTATGTTATTTGGATGTATATAATGATGAGTAATATGTATATAAATAATGAAAATAACATGATAATGTCTCTATAAAATTAATATACCATCTAATTCTATAGATTTTAACCATTAATAAAATGACATTGTCGCTCGTGCGTGAGTACAGATTACCGTATCCACAACGTGATGAGATTCATTTCCACATTCACCACTCATCAATGATTATAAAAATATATATTGTTAATAAGTATGTAATATATGACATAATAATGCTACTAGATATATATATATCTTTATATATGTATATTTAGGTACGTACTTACATATAACTTATTCACTTACTTCTGTTCAATACAATTTGAAAACAGAAACAACATTTATTCGTACGTACGACCTACCATCTCTATTAACATTGTTTTCCATTTCATATATCTATCTATTATAGATATTTATATTCTAAATATATATGATATATAAATCTATTTTTATATTCTAGGAGTATTTAAATCATGATCTAAATGATACGATCAAGAATAATAAGTTAAAACACGTATGATAAGGAAAGCAATCATTACCTGAAATGTTAATTTAATATAAAAATCCTTATTAAATAGATAATCTAAAGTCATAAATGAATCATGTATGATATAATATATATGAATATGGTTTTGGCATAATTTAATAACATACAATGGTCATTATAAAGGAGGTTAAACGTACCCTCGACAAAAGGAAAGTGCAAGGTAAGGGTTATTTCCTCAATCTCATTATTATCCGAGATTGTTATTTTGTAATTATTTTCTGGGACATAATTATCATTGATACCCATATTTCATAAAAAAACATTCTAAATGAATGTTTTAAGTTTTTATTGGAGGTTCTATTTAACTAGATTATCATTTTAAATTTTTTAATGATTTATCGTTGTAAACCTTTATAATTAATTTCTATAATTTCAAAAATGATTTTAAGGATTTATTTATATAGACATGAATGTTTAGGAATGATAATTCTATTCAAAAGTTTCAATGTGGTATGGGACACTTTGATTCAAAAATATCTTTTAAATGAATTCCATTATAAATTATGAGAATTTTAAATGATTTCATGAGAATGGGTATTTCTCTCAAAGCATTTTACTGATCATTTTCATCTATGTCAATATCCTTTGATGGATTTTAAGCTAGTTTGAAGTTGATTTATTATGATAAAAATATTCCATATTGTATTGATGGTTTCGTGATATGTTTGACTATGGATGTGTTATTTTATACCATTCATGGTTTATGGATAAATTATTTAAATTTCATATGATATTTTTAATACAAATGATTATGTTATGTTTAAACCTTTTCATATGAGCAATGAATTGTACTTAGTAAGTGACAGGTGGAGCATGTTATAGCTCCTTGATGCATCGGCAGGTCCAATGAGACAAACAAGTTTCTTGGAACAAGGCCTTGGAAAATAATTGTAATTTTATTCTTGGCACAAGGCCTTGAATATATGGTTATGAAAGTCTGTAATTATGCAATCCCTCATTATGAAATTAGTTATTACATGTGATTATTTGACTATTAGAATATCAATGTGTATGTTTTTATGGTAATGTTTGATTAATTTTTTTCGTATTATGTTCAAGTTTATGTTTCAAAGGATTTTCTATTTATTACACATCTTGCCTTAAATGTTTATTGATTCCGCTAAATTATTTGCCCTTACTGAGCATCTGAGATCACCCCATTTTTATGTTTTATTTTTCCCAGGATCCCAAGAAGTGTTTTATGATTGAAATGCATGGTTAAGCTAAGGGAACAATGGCATTCTCAAATTATTATTTATGTTATGTTTTATGTTAAAAAGTGTAATGTAATGTTCATGTATGTAATCTATTTTCCAAGACTGCTAAAATGGTCGGTCCTTCGGGAATTGAATCCTTGTAAACATGCTAATGTATTAAAATAATGCACTGACTCTGGGTAACTGTGTTCAGGGCGTTACACAAAACAACATGAGGAACCAACACTAGCGAAGTTGAACAGAGAGAGAGATCGAGGATGAATGGAGACTTCAAAATTAACATACCAAGTAAATGTACCCCAGGTTACTCATTACAATAAATTCAATATAAATATATAATGAAACATGTATAGAAGGATGAAATCCAACAATATAGAGTCTCTAATGATATATTTTTTGAATAGGGCCCGATTGAGGAGGAATTACATTAAAATAAATGATTATGGGGTGAAACTATAAACCATACTATATAATTATTGTGAATAATGGTGTCACTAGCTAGACATTAGATACCACCATCTAATAGTGGTGCTATGACTAATGAATATAGGCATAGAACCAACACATGTGGGTTGATGCTTTTTTTATCTAGAAGATGGTATTCCCATTAGATTCATCTACACCTTAACATCAACTGGATGGTCGATGGCCCTCACCAATGAACCCCAAGATCAGTTTTAGATGTTTTTCCCCCAAAACCCTATCCATCCACATTAAAAGTCTACTATAAAAGCAGTAAAATATCATATAATAATAAAAAATCACTCAAGACCCCATATAAGTCTCATGAATGACTTTATAACAATGAATCAAGTTTAATAACCAGAGAATACATGAAAACAAGATGAGTCTATGTAAAGCATGGGTCATAAATATTTAATGGTGTTATAAATATGAATTCAAATTAGGGATGGAATCAATAAAAAAATTTAGATATAGAAAACCTTTATCATCAGGATAGGCTATGGAACATATGGAATGGTTATTGGGGTATGAAGGATCCATACAACATTAGATTACATTGATATCCCATAAAAGAGGATGGATATTGTAATATGAAAAACATTAATAGGATAAATTTTTACCTTCATACACTTCATTGTATTCTGATATGAGTCCTGACATTGTAGATTTTTTTATTTATTAGAATATCATTATTGAGATATTATTAAAAATATGAAAAATAATAACGATGCTAAAGAGTCTATAAAGGATTTTTATTGACATCTATTTTATGTTGATTTTTTTATAAAATTTATAGTGTTTTTTGGATAATTATAAAACATGGGTGATATAAAGATATGGAGCATTGATGTTTTGTTATTTTTTAGTTATCATGTCAAATAAAACTGATATTCATTTAATTTTATGAATTCTTTAGAGAATGTATGAAAATATTATATTAATTTGACCATAATTTTAGAAGAGAATAATAATTTTATTTTAATACCAACATAATATTCAAGAATCTAAACATCAGTAATAAAATGTGAATGTTTTATATTATATATTATGGAAATGAGATATTGAATTTTCATATCTATTGAAGCTATGAGAGGATGATGTTATATTTTTTTCAATATCTAAAAAATTTGATAATTATTTATAATTTAATTATTATCAAATAATTGATCAATGATGAAGTTTTTTTTACAAAGTAATGAATAAGTAGAATAAATGGAGGTCATGTAATTTTTCATTAATTCCATAGGTTCATACAAAACTATTTATTTCAAAAAAATATTTATTTTCCTGAAGAATTATGACATGGCTGTGTATTTAATTTTAGGACCATGAAAAATAAAATATTTATTGATGTGATTTAAGGATACCTATTATTGGTATGAATAATTTTTTTTTAATTAATTAAAAAATTGGTCTATTCATTGCCAATAATGATTGTCTATTTTGATTGCAATTATGTCGAAACCATCTCAGCCAGATTAGAAAACTAGAAAAACAAGCTAGGAAAGGTGGAATGAGGGGTAAATATCAACCATTGGCTGTGAAAAATGTTGTTGATGTGGGTAATAATAATAAACACATGTGAAGGCCCAATAGATCATAAAAATTTGTGGCACAAACAATATTAGAATTTGTGTGTATATGTGTCTGGGTACCAAATATGGGGACATAACGAGAGCAAGATGAAACAATGTTTGTTATTAAGAGGAGCATATATGGTGGGATGTTTTATTTATGATTACATGGAACAAATTTTTTCACCCATCATTTAAATGTTTATTCTTTTAACATGGCTATCTAATGTGACTGATCTAAACCATCTGATCTTATCATTATCTCTCTTTATCCTAATCAAATTTGTAACACAACTACATGGTTTATTAATGTGAAATGATTTCCTCTCTCTGACTTGAAATTTCAAAAAAAAATGATTAAATTAGATGAAATCATGGTATGGAAATGATAAAATATCACATATATTTATATATAATAGATATCATTCAAGAATGAAAGTATTCAAAAGAAGTAACTTTTCATGAATGACTATGTTGTTGTGTAGAAATATGAAAGAATTATGGGTCCATGATATGATGCATTTGATCCTCCATCATGTTCATGATTATTTCATTATGGACAAATAACAAGATCTCCCTTAATAATTGGAAACATATTTTATCCTTATAAATGTAAGATGAGGTTTGAAATGTTATATTACATAGATATTTTAATATATAGTATTGACATTGTATAAAAAATGGATCAATTTTGGTAAATTAATTGGGATAGTGAAAGATAAATCATTTATAATAAAATATGAATGGGCATGTGTTTATGTTGATTCCAAATAATGATGAAAACATGTTCTTAAGTTCAATAACAATCAAAGAATCATGGTTATCTGGTTATCAAAAATTGGTAAAATCATTCAAAACATCACATACATGGACATTGAAAGAATGTAAATATCATTCTATGCAATTAATAAAAGTTCCATGAGTCACTCGAAATCCTGAAGGGGATGTTCCGTGTATAAATATGTCATGAAGTAAAAAATTGTATACAATTAATGATACATGATGAATAAAATAGATTCATATTCTCACTTGTACGAAAAGGATCATGAGTCCATAGACCAATATTTTCATGCAATAAAGATGAAATTGAGGAGGATCATGAATAAACAAGGTTTTGAAAATACATTCATGATGAAACAAACATCATTTTTAGAATATGTGTTTAATAATTAACATTCATGATGTAATCATCAAAAAATTGAGTAGAGGATTCAATAATGATGTTGTTTTTTATACCAAAAAAAATCAATGTGATGTTACATTCTATATCCATAAAATAAATAAAATATGGACTGTAAATACTCTACATACATGAACTTATTCAAATATTTATCCATCACACCATGGGGAAAGGAATAAAAATAACAATGAGATCAAATGCTAAGTAAGTGTTACGTAAAACGAAATAAATAATTAGTAAAAAATCATAATCAAATTTAGGGATAAATAAATTGAAAAACCTAATATTTAATAAATAAATTGAGAACAAATAATAATATTTCATGAAAAATTGGGGATAAACTAATTCTATATAACTAATTTTTTTACTATAAAATTATCCCTGAAAATCATAACTAACAAAATAATCACACTGTCATCAATTACTAATTTCATAATAATGGAACTCATGATGTTCGTCATCAAAAATATACCATTGATGAATCACTCTAAGACACATCAAATAGTTACAGACTCAAGTAAATAACCAATACTTTTTCTTATTGGTCCGACACATTTATTAATTGGATATTTAATTCTGATCCATACACATCACTTAATGTAATTTCCTACACCCAGATGCCACAAAATAGTTCCCCAATCCCATTTGGATACATGGAATCAAGTTCATATCTCCAAATTCCATACACTTATGACAAGAGGTTAACGCCTATGTGTGTTAGTGGGTATACTATGACCACATCACTAGAGTATACACATTGGAACATCAAAGAAAACAAGTTACAGAGGCAATAAAAAGTCACAATTTCAATACAAGAAGAACATGAAATATATAAAAAATCCAGAAGTGTCTCATATATAATAATGGTAATGATACTTTTATTTTGAAAGTGCCAAAATAGTAACATGGAAATAAAATAAAGTAGTTGTATCCAAAAGAAAAAATATCTCATAAAGGTATCCCAATAGCATCGTAGGCCTTGGCTTGGTCCTATACTATAATTACCGCATGAATAAAATCAACAACCTATGTTAGGGGGCTTTCCCATATCAATACATGAAACCATATAATCTTTTATAGTCCCTAATGTGTCCCAAGTAGGGTTTGATGTAAATATACCTGTAGGAAAAAACCCATTGATTTATACTCATATAAGAAGAACAATGCAATATGATAAAAAATTGTATGTGGAAATGTATCTGTGAATGATCAAGGAATATAAATACTAAAAAAAGTAATAACAAACAGCCTCTCAAGGCTCCCTGCAGCAATTTTCATCTCTTAACAAGGAAGCTACAGGAAATATAAACAAGAAACATGACATTGAAATACATCCATCCATACCCTATTAACACAGACTTGTTGTATAATGAATTCAAAACAACTTCTAATATACATTCCAAATAATGAATTGTATAATGTTTCCCTGACCATTCTATAATAACCAATGTTTCATATATCCCATATTTATGTCATGTAATTACGTTTAGACTAGGAAGGGACTATTCCAAGGTTTAGAAGACGAATGAATCCTCATTGAGTTTAAGTATCATCTCAATGTAAACTCAATATCAGAATTTTTTGGTGCCTTTAGAGCATGCACACCAATATGTTCTACATGGGTCTAAGATATCCAGATCAAAAGGGAAGAAAGGATCGATGAATCCCACAAAATCAATACCTAAGAATCATATCTACTCAATTTTTCCACTACTTTATTCCAAATCCATCGAGATTCATCCATGGAATCTATAAAAAAATCATGAATTTCATACAATTTAACAATTCAATTCCATATGACTCTACCCACTCATACAATAAATTAAAATTTATTAGCATACCCACACAAGTTATTTGTTTCCATTTAATCAAGTCACAGGGCTATACCCACCCATTTAAAACAATTTTCCATTAAAAAACTACTTGGGTATACCCACACATAAATCAAAATTCACTATTAAACATGAAATGTGGGTATAACCACCCATTTAACATAACTGTTAAAAATCCAATTAGAATATTTAATCATGTTAGATATGTCATATTTCGATAACCCATGGAAATGATCATAAAATCTCCTAAGAATGCAATTCAATCTCGTTTAATTGTAATTGAGCCTCTATAAACTAGAAAAAATCAAAAACAAATGCATTGGATTGTTTATCAATGGTAAAAAACAATGTAATGGTATGTCACACCCATGGGTGGCCTTGGGATGGGGAAAAACACCAAATCATCTCAAAGATCCTAGGGCAATCCCTAATATATTTTTTATTCTACTTCAATTTATCATTACAATTTTGAGTTTATGTCGGAACGTCCGGTGGGTCGCATGATGACCGATATATCTATAAATCACTAAAAGACGAAATAAATGTATAGAACACCTAACATAGCTTTATAGTAGAGTGAACATCTAGTATCATGTCCTAATTTGACTATTTAAGGAGAAATATGATTAATGGATGAGGAATGATAAATTGGGGAATAAGAGCCTAAATCCAAATGGCGCAACCGATATCTAGAAGAATGAGGAACAACTAAAAAGGAAACAAGATCTTACGTGTGCAGATCTAATGATCCCAATGATGAATGAAACAATGTTTGGACCTAAAACAAAGATAAAATACTATATTAGAATGCTTGGTGGTTCTCCTATGCATGATAGTGTAGAGGTGAGGGCACTAACCAAAAATTTAGAGCCATCAGGATCTTTTTAGAAAAATTCTCCAGAATTTACATGATGTTAAAATGCCTTATCCATCATGTAGCTGATGGGTTCCCTCCTTTTTTAATTCACTTACATTGAATGAAATGTCCTTTCTAGAAAACAACATGTTCTGTATTTCAATTACACATCATGTATTTCAATTACATTTCATGTAATTAGAATGCACCCAAAATGAAAACCTCCAAACTATTCCATCCCATTAACATCACATTTGGACCATGTATTGACAAAGGATCTGAGCCAAAAAGAATTTACTGAGAAGTTCAATTAGATACAGAATGAATACATACCACAAGAAAACCTTGGGATATTAATATTATCACCCCTCAAAGTAATTCATCCATGAATTTCTCATCTAAACAGTGGTAAAGATTTGACAATGAACAACTCCAGACACTATGCTCATAAATCAGCCTCACACTCACATGTATCATGCATTAAATGACTGTGCTCCCATAGAATACATACTAGATGAACTGACCAACCATGGAAAACCTTCTTGCTCATATCAACTGTATGAGTAGGAAGCTTTTCAATGGTCACATCGACTTGTAGCTCAACCTCCTCAGGATTCAAAGAATGAGATGGGTGGGAATGATAGAAGGTCCACTGAGATACATGGAAGATGTCATGCATGGCTTGATACCACTGAGTTAACTTCCACAGATATGATGATGATCCGACCTCTCTATAATCTCAAACAGACCAATGTATCGTGGTTAAATCTTACCATTTATCATGATTTGTTTGATTCATGACCTCTGTGAAACATTTATGAATACTCCTCATCCTATAACATCATAGGTCATCTACGGTGATCGAAATATAATTTATTTCAAGACTATGAGTTATCCATCCACTTATGAATCAACATGACCTTTTTAGAAGTATCCTGAATGAGACACGGTCTTAGTAATGCTGTGTCACCTACCTCTAGCCAGCATATGGGTGATCATCATGGATTATCATACAATTCTTTATATGGTTCCATTAATATACTCACAAGTAATATGTTATAATAGGAAAACTCAAATAGGGGCATATTATTCTCCCAAGATTTCCCAAAATACTAGACACATGCTCGCATCATATCCTCTAGAACATGTATCATATGCTCTAACTAGACATCAGTCCTATGGTTGTACATTGTGCATAGAAGAACCTCTATTCCTAGTGCACTCTAAAAACATTTCAAGAATATAGATTTGAAGCCAAAATATCTATCTAAAATGAAATTTCAAGGGACCCTATGGAGTCGTATGATCTCACATATATATAACCATTCATGCTCTTCAACAATTACTATGTCCTTGGTCAAAAAAGAAAAGAGAACCCTTTATGGGCCAATCAAAAACAACCCACACTACATTGTGTCCTCGAGGTGACTTGGGAAACCTAGTCACAAAATCCTTCACGAAATCATCCCATTTCTACAATGGAATAGGAAACTGATGAAAATTTATGACTGGTTATAGGTGTTCCACCTTTACTCAATGACAACTGAAACTCCATGTTACAAAACTAGTTACCTCACACTTTATACTCAGCTACATTTACTGATAGTGAATGTCAAAATGAATCTTGGTGACCTCAGGGTGAACTATCCAAGATGAAGAATGTAACCCAAAAATCATTTCCTTATATATTTCCATAGGAACCCATGCATGAAAATGGATATAAATGATCTCATCCTCGCCAATCACCCAACCAAGATGATGTTTCTCTCCTGCCACACTCTATGATAGGAATGCGCCCTCTGAATCTGATTTCTACCTCAAACTCTCCCTTTCCAGTATGCTAGAGGTCATAGCTAATGAGTAAAGGTAAATATATCCCTACCAATCGATCACCTACAAGTACATCTTAGAGGAAAAATCTATATGCGGCCACTCGATACTGGACTACATCGCCGCTCGTATCTGATTCCTCGTTCTTAGTGAATTGTGCACTAAATTTTCATTACAGTGTGTGTAGGAAAGCTCTATGTCTAGAGATTCTAGGTAATATACCATTATTCTCTACCTTAGATCCGGATTATGCTTTTTGAATATGTACCTGATTCTGTTGTGGTCCGTTTACACACAAAAACTCCCTCTTAGTAAGTAATGTCTCTAATAGTTAAAATTATGAACAAAAATAGCTAGAATGAGGTCATTTTCTAGGTAATTACACTAATGTAGAATCACCTACTATGACCCATACTCCATGAATATATCCCAATGCATCATTACTACTCTTAGCCCGAAACCAGATGTATCTCCAAACACAGTGTATCTCCCGCACTATTGTGGAAATATCAGGACTGGTGCTGATTTCATCCCTACGTTCAGCCCCTGAAAAGTTTTCTTAGAAAAATGTGACCATAAAAACATAAAAACCTTCTTATTCATGCATATCAGTAGTTATAATAAGTTTGAGTAGTCATATAAGAAATATATTTAATATCCAGAAATCCTAAAGAAACTCAGTATTTCAATGATGTTGTTGGTTTGTTCCCTAGAAACTATGGCTCTTATCATCTCTGGGTCGAATAATACTCCGGTCTCTAAGATGATGTGACACAAAAAGTGAAACTAATATTTCTAGAAGTGTTACTGTCTGATCATTACTTATAAATAATTCACTCTTAGTGTATTTAATGTGATCTCGAGATGGTTTGCATAGTCGTGTTGATTGTTAGAATACACCATGATATCATCCATGAAAACCACAATAAATGATTCCATGTAAGGATGTAACAATTGGTTCATCATATCCATGAAAACTGATGGTAGGTTCCTGAAACCAAACATCATTACTAGATTGTCATATAGACCATAACTCCAACCAATTAATGTATGAGGTATGTTTTCAGGTCGAATACACACCTGGTGATAGCTTTAACTCAAGTTGATTTTCGACAACACTCAATATCCACGAATCTGATCAAAATTATATTCTATCTATGGATTGGGATATTGGTTTTTAACCATAATCTAGTTCAATTTGGTATAATCCATGCATATCCTAAGAGTTCCATCCACCTTTTCTGAAAAAATTTCTAGCAAACCCCACATAGATGTACTGGTCAAACAAACCCCTTCTCTTCCAAATCCTATAATATCATCTTGGCCTCCTACAACTCTGTCGAAGCCATCATGTATGAATGAATGGATACAGGTGAAGATTATAACACTAGATTAATGAAAAACTCCAACTATCTCTTAGGAGGTAAATCAAGATATTTAGCCCAGAACACATCCCTAGAGGGATCAACCACTTGAAGAAAGTCCCCCGACCACATGACTTGATCATCTAGTTAAAAAACAGTTATTTGGGATATTGTCCTTCCCATCCCATGATTCTATTATTTTGATCAACTAATCTTGAACCATCATGTGATGTAAAAGTGACCCTTCATTGATAGAAGTCAACGTAATTACAATAAGTCACTGGATAGTACATTCTGATTATGAAGACTAACATTTTCATCTTGAGTACATAAGGATCATAGATGAAGTTACAAACCTCCCCAACTCAAGGGGGAACTCCCTGTACTAGCACATGTTATCTTTTTTGATTCCTAATAGAAGGTCTACTATCAAAAAACCATAAAAAGATACAAAAAATTAATACAAATAATTTCACCACTGGTGAATACATATAATTATGTGATTAAAATATATCAAAATTATAATATGAAATATTATATGATACTAGGATGTATCCTATCACAGTATATGGTCTGACACACTACTGTTATAGTGTAGTCTGTATAGAATAGAATTGGCCAACACCATAGTCCTATGATACAACCTCAATGCTCGGAGTAGGTCCTCTCTGATTTCTTGGTGTAACATGTGACTTACTACCTTTGTCATGAATAAAAATATCTTGGATAAAATTACACACATTGATCCATCTTCCATCCTAATGTGATGTTAAAGAACCATCTCATGATCCAAGTGTCAGAGCTAACCCCTTACCACTCAAAACTAGAGATAATTCCCTGCAAAAACTTTTCATGTCTCCCACCCTTTAGGGTGATTGGTACTAAACTAGGTCATTATCACAAAAATTATTCATGTGGCCTCACCACCCACACTGTTGATAGAATACTGAGTTACCAGTACTCATAGCTTGACTCGTAGTCAATTCATGGGATGCCTCAAAATGCATAATCCTTTTAAAAGAAGTTGAATAACTTTTTCAGGAAGTGAAACCGATCTGCTCTTCACCCCTAGCTTCTTTCAGGTTCTTCTCTACAATCAACTCTCGAGTCATATACTTTGTTACAGAGTTCAATGTAAACATAGTTACCTGATATTTGATAGCATTTCATAGATATTCCTCAAATCAACATGCTCTATATAGCTCATCAGTATAGTACGTCTATGTAAAACACTTAAACAATGTAAATTGTGTTGAGTACTCCATAACCATCATCACACCCTACTCCATACACATGAAATAACTATCTCGTTCTTCATATAGAGTCTCTGAGTAAATGTAGTCATGGAAGATGTTCTAGAAATCAATCTTGCCCATATCTCATAGCCTATCAGCTTGGTTCAATACATCCCACCAACACCATTCTACTCGATGAAGCATATGTGTTTTGAGCTTTACCGTCACTTCAGTAGGCTTCTCAAGATTCTCAAATATCAAAAATGTTATTTCTAACCATTGATCAATATCTTTTTTATATCCATCCCTCAAAAATGTGGGAGGATGTAGCTATAAGAACACACACATCCTCTCATCCATAGAAATGTAAGGTTGTGATGATCCAAAATAAGTATTTATAAAGCGATAGAAACCCTCCAGAAAATATGCATCAACACTAATGTATACAACAATAGTTGGTTATATAGTTGGCATTAATATAGGATCCTATGGCATTCCACAATCCATCGTATCTGAATCATGGTCATTGTCACACTCCTAGTGTACCACATGAATCTATTGTTGTTGATTGTATCCACAATTCAAAAAATATTCCAAGGAAAAGAATGTCATCAAGTATGTATCTAAATGAATAGAAAAGATCCAAACCCAAAAAAACCATGTCACGAACTAAAGTATACTCAAAAATCTAGGACTGTAAAAGTATTAGCCACAAAACCAAACAGAAACTGCATCTCTTGCCAACACAAAACTAGTCTATAGATAAATTCTATATTTTCCATAACATTTGATTTTCATTTAACATTCATTTGTTCAAATGAGTTAATAGAGGGTTCACCGTGTTCCAATACATGGGTGACCACAACACATCATGGACTACAATTTGATTCCAATGTAATTCATACCATATCTATTCAGTTTACCTTAGACAATATAGTCAAAAGGTGCATCATTTCCAAGTCCACAAAGGCCCAAATACCTTTTGAACTGAGAGATGGTGTGACATCACTATTGATTTCAAAAAATACATCACAATAGTTGGAAAATATATCATACACCTATCACAATAGTATGCAATAATTAATTTATTCAAAATGGAATGGCATAATGTGGGGCATGTAATTTTTAGAAAGATCCTATATGATGACTGAGATGAAAACCCCACATATAATCAGGATGCAACCTGAATAGAACCACAATCACATCAATATAAACATCACAACACAAGTTCATCCCCCAAAAGTGTAATCCAATCAACTATAATTGTAATATTCTTGAAAAATGACAATCTATTTGAAGAAATTTGTCTTTTCCCTATACACGAGTTCGCTACACTAGAGAACATATCATTACTGAACTCCACATACTTAATATCCATATATATTGTCTCCAAAAAGTATAAAAACTAGAAAAGAACCCTTGATATCACTTTGTAATGTCTCGGACTCATATTCCACTCAATAGTGCCCCAAACATGGTTGGTCACATTCCCTCAAGTGCATCCCTCTAAATGGAAGAGGAGGTCGACTAGTATTGAGGTCCAAGGTGTGTTCGTGGGGAGACTATGACCTCATTAATAGAGTATACACAACATAATATTAATGAAAAAAAGTAGTGGAAATGACAAAAAATCACAATTTCAATACATGAAAGAAAAGATATATATAAAAAATCCATAAGTGTATCATATATAATAATGATGATGATGTGTGTGTGTTTATATAGCATCAAAAAACCGATACATAGAAATACAATATAGTAAAAGTATAAAAAATTCCAACAATACCAATATGTATCACACCATCATCACATTTTTGACATTGGTCCTATGTCTCAATGCTTCCTCGAAAAAAATCAACAACCTCTGTTAGGGCATGTTCCCCTATTATTACATGAAACCATATAATAAAATTAGGTCCCTGAGGTGTCCCAAAATGGGTGTGAGATAATGACACTAGTAGGAAGTCACACATAGATCTATATAGTCTAAAAAGCACAATGAAATATGATCAGAATGTTTGTTTAGATATGTATGTGGTAATGAAAAAGGAATATAAGCAATGCAATCATGTAATACCCAAAAACCTTCAATAATCCCTATAGAAAGATTTATCACATAAAAAGGTATATATGAGCAATATAAACAAGAAACACAGCCTCATGTTATATCCATCCATACCTTGTCCTCACATATATGTCGTATAATGAAACCATAACAACGTCCCATGCCCATGATGTATAATAAAGTGTATCGCATTTCAATGGACACGGTATAATAACCAAAGTTCCATATATCCCACAACCATGCCATATAATGATGTGTAGACCCCGGGGGGACATGTCAAAGGTGTAGAAGACCAATTCATCCTCATCGAGTCCTTAGAGAATCATGATGGCTACTCGGTATGGGAACTGGTTGGTGTCCAAGGATAATGGTTACCAACATGTCCTATGTGAGTCCATACAAGATAGATCCAAGATGTAACAAGGCCTAAAGAATCCCATAAAATCAAGGCCCATTAAGTATCAATACTCAAGGTTTACACTAATATGTTTCTAATCCACAGAGATCCATCCATTGAATCTATACAAACATTCATCCATTTCATGTCATTTAGCTATTCAATTACATATGCGTCTACCCCCTCAAATAATCAATTACATGTCATGATATTACCCACTTATGAACTTATATCCCATTTAATATTAAAATAATAGTACACATAGAAATTGATAACAGTTTTCCACTTAAAACGTTGTTGGTTATAACAACCCATTAATCACAATTCACTATTAAACAATCCATATAGGTATACCAACCCATTTAACACAATTTCTATCAAATCCAATTAATCAATTTAATCAATTTAGTCATGTAATATTATCAAAAAACATGGAACATTGTCATAAAATATCTTATTCATAATATTCAATCCCATTTAATTATAATTGAGCTTCTATAAACTAGGAAAACATAAGAACATTGTCCCTGGGTGGTTCAACAAAGGTCAAAATATATTAAATGTAATGGAACACCCCATGGGTGACCATGGGATGGGAAAGAACCCACAAAACATCTGAAGGAACCAGTGGGAATCCCTATGATGTCATGTTTCATCTATTTCAATTTAACATATCAATTTTGGGGTCATTCTAAAATGTCTGATGAGTGACATAACGTTCGAGAGCGCTATAAATCACTAAAATTCGAATGAAAAAATGACCACCTATCATAGCTCAGTAGTGGAGTCCTTATCCAATATCAAGACCTCAATAATATTAGTTTAGGATAAATATAAAAAATTGTTGAATAATGAGAAATTTGATCATAGGAGCCTAAATCCGAAAAATCACAGTTGATGTCAAGAAGAATGAGGAAATTATGAAACAGAAAGAAGATATTACCGGAGTGGATATAATGAGGCAAGTGGAGAATGAAATAGAGTTTGGATCTAAAACTAGTAACAATTCCTAAATTAGGATCCTTGGTGTTTCTCCTACACGTGATATAAGGGAGTTGAGAGCTCTTACCAAAATATTATTGGCATATGCCTTTTTAAAAAAACTGCTCCTCCATTTACATGATGTGTAAATGCCTTACACGTCATGTAACTCATAGGTTCGCTCAAAGGGATGCCCCCAAACATGGATTGAAAGGTCATATATAGACCATCACATGATGTCTTATTGGAATACAGGTTGTTTATTATAACTATAAATCATGTAATTGTCATGCATCCAAAATACATACCTTCAGCCTCTTCCTTCCAAAGAACTGCCCAACAAGACAACTGCACGACTTAGATCTAAGCCAAAAAAAGTAAAAAAAATATAAAATGGAAATAAAAATAATCATTACCTCATGATAGACCTTATATGGTACACTTTTTAAGACTATTTCATTCATCATATAAATAAAAAAACATAATTAATATGCATTAATAAATAATAAAAGATCATTTTGAAATAAATAACATATGAAATATCCATACTACCCCTATAAAACATAAGAAAAAAATTCAAGGGATATATTGTGAATGGTATAATCATTTAATGAAATCATTAAAGAGTAAAATTATATTAATCATGTTGACAATGTTTTATTTCAAAATTTCATTAGAAAAGTAATTGATGAAAATTACATTTTTCACATTGAAAAAATATATATAATTTAAAATTTTAACAAATGTAAAGAAAATATATTCATATAAAGGAACCCTATATTATTTTAAAGTATACGTCAAATAAATTAGTATCCATGGTGGTGGTAAACTCTATTAATGAATTGTATATTAAAACATTCATTTCACGATTTTTAAAAAAGGACAAAAAGTACCACATTCATAAATAGATAGAAATATTAAATTTAAAAAAATTATTAAAGGTAAAAAATAGTTAAAAAATAATTATAAAATCATTATTCTATGGTAAAAAATTTAATACACATTATGTAAAATATGGATGTCGAGGAAAAAGATTCTGAACCGATTAGAAAAACAATATCGGTTTTTAGTAAAAAAAATTATTTTAGTATTTGGAATACTTAATGTGAGGACAATGAAATTGGAAAATATAATTTATATAAAAAGATATATTATAAGAAAATATATTATATTAATGATATAAATATTATATAATTTTCCCTTTAAAGTCATAAATAAATACAATCTTGAATAATGGTGATATTATGATATTTACATTTACCACATTGGTAACTTCTAAATTGTGATCCCAATGAAATAATTACACAAACTAAAATAATATAAAATGAATATAAATATATTCATGATATAATATATAAAATTTTATCAACACACTATATAAAAAGAATTATCTTTTGAGTATGGAATATGTCTCACAGATGTAAATGTGAGATGGGAAAATCATACCTCAGATCTAACATCCTTCATACTAGCTCAAACCTCCAATATAACAAATATAAATTTTTATACATATTTTATATAATATTACACATATATATGATTCTCTATATTATTTAATTATAACAATTTTTTTATTTGTTAAAATTATTTTTTATTATAATCTGTGTTCTTGGTGGTAATCGTTTCATTATCCATGTTTGTTTCAGTTTGGTAATTTCAGTCATTTAACTATTATAATGGTTCAATATAATCCAAATGAATTAAAATTATATAAAAACAATATATATACATTATATATGTTTTATGAGTTATCTGTATAGTATATATAAATACAAATGATTTAATATGTTCATAAGGGCCTTAAGCCCATGGTACACGTGTACTCTATTTTTATATTTTGATGTTCAGATTGAATGAATGGTAAATAATAATACAACATAAAATAACCATTTTTATATGATATATGTAATTTATATTATTGACATAAATCTTTATTACAATCTATGTTACCTTTATGTGAATAATGATAGTGGAGATAGTAAACCAAACGTATACATGAGTGACATTATCATTATAGAATGGATTAGAATTTATGAAGGTATATTTGATATTATAATTACCAAAAAACTTCTATTTTGAATATCATATATACTAATTAAACCCAACATAATGACAATCCATTATATATGGAAATTAAAAATGAATTGTATTGCTACGTGGAGACAATAAGCCGTAGGTATACATTAGTGATAAATTCAAATCTTATTTAATAGAACAGATTATGGATAATGGTGGATTCATAGACATAATAAAATTATTGTATATTAAGGTTTCAGGATATATTATTATTTTCTAAATAGTATTGATTTAATGGATATTAAATATAATTCGAAAAAATTATTTATTAGAGAGATTACCTATTCATTGATAAACCCATGTTAGATCTCATATTTATGATCATAGAGTTGGACTTTAGGGAAGGCTACAACCTCTATAATGTGGTTAAGGACCTGAAAAAGAAAATTTGGATGTGACAGTTGATCTATAAGGTTCATTGATGTGTACATAAGTGAGGTATGGGATGTTATTTTCTATGTGAGGGAATGGGTATTGTTGGAATTTCATAATGAATTAAATTAATATAAATTATTTAACTTATATATTTCAAATAAAATTATTATAATTTTACAATAATATGAGAATTAAATAAATTAATTTTTTTTTAATGTTTTAAATCTTCTAATTTAGTTTGAACAATCTATTAACACCTTTTACAACTTCTAAAATATTAAAATAATAAACACTTTAACAGTAAAGATTGTTACCATAAAAGGGACAAAATGTAAATGTACCATGGTAGATGTTTCCAACTATATCCTTTTAATTTTTATGAATTTAATATTTTTTTTAAATATAAAACATTTAAGGAAATTATATATTATAAATAATTATTAAATTCATTTTTGTACTATACTATTATTATGACATTAAATACATCAGGATGAAGTGTGAATTAGAATACAATCCTTACACTCATCCCTAAAAACAATATTTTTCTATAAAATTCATAGGAAACATTAATTATATAATATTTCATCAATTTTATAATTTTTAATAACAATTATATGTTCATACTAATTGAATAAATATTTAGTCATTATTGGATAAGGATTTATGGTAAATATGAAATTGAAAAAAAGTTATAAACAACTTTCCATTATAAAATATTTATATTTTAAACAACTCTTTATAATTGAACATATTTTATATATATCATTATTTGAAAAACATGATGATAATAATAGAAAGTGATTGACATTTGGAGATTTCATTAAATAAAATAAAAAATGTTAAAAAATAAAACAAATGTCTATAAAAACTGAAATATTAAAATAATGGATTGTATGGGTAAAATAGGTTTATAAAATGAAATTGAGAAGTATATTATGATAATTTTGAATTTCTTATCATGTATTTTTTAACCTTAATTTCTAAATAATTCTGTAATATGGTAACAGTTATTTACTATTATGACTATTAATAATATAGATAAAAATATTTTATTATTTATTGAAATTATATCTATTTGATCTAAATAAATTATCGATTTTTTCACAATTCATTTTCTATAACTGGTAATAATTAATTTAAATTCATAACATAAAATAAAATGATTTTTTAATTAAATCACCTATTTTTGTATAAAATTATTTTATAACAAATAAATGTATAAAATTGATTGATGTGTGGTAAATTTTATTATTAATAATAAGATATAAATAATTCTATTTTTAAATATTATTAACAAAAATAGGGACGTGTTTAATTCTTGAATATAAAATCTTATTTTTAATAAAAATAAGAATTTAACCATATTCACAGGAAAATAATGTTTTTAAAATAAAATCATAAAATTTCACCCTAATGAAATTTGTATAAGATTATTACTAACATGGTTTTATTTTTAGAAAATATAATTTATTAGTGGTCTACAAATTAATTAGAAAAGTTTCTAAAAAAATCAACAAAAAAATATTGGAAGATAATTTTTTAAAAACATACATTTTCTTTATTTAAAATTGTTAAGCTATTTGTTATGATTCTATCAATGAATTCTTATTGATGAGGTCCTGTATATATTTTTAATAATTAATTTAATAATATTCATACATTCCATTTTAGTGACTTTGTGATAACTAAAAAAATTAATAATATTATTTTGATAGTATATCATGGTTCAAATAAAATCATGGTTTCATTTGCAACACTCAATTAAACATAGTCCTCATTAAAAAAATTTATACATTAAAGATGAATTATCAGTTTTGAAAAAAGAGAATATGCTATGAATATTGAAACTTTTCACTAGTGTTCTCTACACAATACAATGAATCCATTATCTGATCAAGGTTAACACCATGATTCTATTCCAAGAATATCATGTAGATAATATAGGAAATAAATTGAATAGACTAAAGATAAACTCAATCACATAATCATGTACTCATAAATTCTTGTGTAAAATGTGATCCATATGGTTACATTCTTCAAAGTATTATTTTTTGGTATGGGATGGGATGTTACTACTATAACGAACCATACTTTACATACATGGTTATTACATCAGAATTGAAGAATAATTATTATAACATATAACAAAACCATGAATGTACCGTATAGGTATAGTTTCTTTAGAAACTGGGAAACTTAAACAACTGGTTCATAAATCATCTACATTGTCTCCCATTTATTTCATCATATTTTGAGTCCCATTTAGAATATCCTACTTAATATCCTTATTCCAGACCTGGGGAAATTAAAACATACAAAAGGGGTGATCTCAACTTCTTAATAAGGGTAAACAAAAGAAATATAAATCATATCATATTCATAAGAACATAAAATTTAGAAAATAATAACCTACAAAAGAGATCATAATATCATAACATGGGATAAATCATAGAAGTGAAATGTAATCCCAATAATCATAACTTAAAACTTGAAACATTGTGGCATACATAAATAATCATAGAAAATCATTTCATATTAGTCAATGCTCTTTGCCAAGACCATCATATCGGACAAAGTCCATTACTGAACCGAGTTCAATCCTCATTCCAGTCCTATATTACTGAACCAAATTAGCTTACCATCCCAGTCATATCTATCACATGAGATATAAATATTTACCCAATGAATTGGAGGGAGATATAGGTCCCACCCATCTCATAATGATACCATTATTATGTGTGCCACAAAATCATAAATAATACATCATAGCATAACCCATGTAATAAAAATGGGATTCTTAAAAATCAAGCCATCATAACATAATCCATAGAAGGACATAGTAAGAATAATTACATCGTAACATAATCAAATAAATGTAATAATAGGGATAGAAACAAAACCCTATATTATCTTATATGGAAAATAATTTTGAAAAAACACTTGAACTCCATTCCTGAGGAAAATATCCTTTATTCTTTAAAAAAAATTCCTTTCTCAACATGTCATAAAATTTTAAACTAAAAGAAGATAACTGAAAATAAACTTGAAAACTTGTAAAGGAAGCTTCATGTAAATAATGTTCTATGAAATCATAAAAATCTATTCATGCCGTATAAGATAAAAATAAACATTCTTCTCGTACTTTGGACGGAAAAGTTGAAAAGTACCTCGTACTGAAAATGAAAAAAGATTCATTTCATATCTTTTACTAAAAATTAAACAATAGGTAAAATTGGATGTAATTAAATATAGAAGGATAGAAATAATATTACATATTGATAGAACATGGTTTTGGATGATAAATATTCCCCAGTAAATACCGAAGTATAAACAATCTCGAATAAAAATTGAGATTGCAAGATTTTCCCCTACCATAGGTCCGATATGCTTCGTACATATCCAAACCTCCAATATAATTATTTAAATAATGTTATTGACTTATTAAAAAATCATATTCATTTTCGTGATATCATATATGGTCATATTCTTATCTTCTTATTAGTAATATTTCATTACTACTTGTTATTCGGGTGTTTATTGCTTTATGTTCTTATGTGTGTTTTGTCGAATAAATTCATATTCCTATTTTTAGGTTATAGATAACTCATTAAAAGAATGTTCTTATTGTAATATATATCATATTTATTCATTCAATTCATTTATATAATCATTATTCAATGAAGATCATGTAGAATGAGTCACATCACATCGTGGAGACGGTAGGCCATACGTACGCACGAGCGATGATATCGTTCCCATGATCATGGAATTGTATTGAAGTGTATGTATACTATTTCAGAATAAATATCACTTTAAAATAATCATATATAGTTGTTTTTTACACCATTATACCCATCCAAGTAAGGTGGTGGTGGAAAAAAGATTACACCATGACGTGGAGACGGTATTCTGTACGTACGCACGCGCGGTGATTTCATTTTTTGTGGGATGGATAATAGGTGAAATAGGGTTGTTTAATATTTATAATAACATATCATTATATGAGTGATACTGATGTTATTACCACATAATAAAACAACTAAATAATTGGAAGTAGAAGAAAAATAAATTTGAAATAATCGATAACGGATATTACCTCTTCTTCGACACGCCTCTTTGAAGCCTCCTCTTAGGGAACAAAAATTGGTCTTTGATGAATACCAGGACCTCTAAAATATTTCTAGTGAAGTTTAGAAGTTAAATGGTCAGGTTATGGCCGAGATTGAAGTCTCAAAGTTCTGTAAATAGTAGGGGGAGGAGGTGCCCTTTTATAAGGGAGGAGAGGGGTACCTTAGGAAAAACTTAAAATATTATTTTATAATAAAGTCACATTCGGTTTATAATAGCTCCAAATTGATTTATTTCGAAATAATGTGGGTATGGGTCGAAATAATCTCAACAAATAGGTTTTAGACAATTTTAGGTTATTATTTTAACATTATCATTTAGATTTAACTCTAAGTTAAATAATTTAATCTTTACTGTGTCTTCTTGTATTATTACACTATATGGTTTATAAACATACAATAAACTGCAAATAGAACCCTAAGTGGTTCATTATTAATATATATAACCTTATATAAGTCATTTGGCTGAACCATATATTTTTAAGAATAGAATATCAATTAATAATATAATATTTGTTTTAAAAACTATTTTATGTCAATTTTGACACTATTTGGTAATTGATTTTTGTGAAAATCATAACAGAATGATTAGTTCAAACAAAGTTAATTAAATAAATAAGAACATTTCATATTAACCTAGAAAACTATTGGAATTCATTAGAAGTCTCAGATTACATTTATTTTTGTATTTATAACATCATTTACGTTAATATTTCATTAATAAGTTGATTACTGCATCATTGTTGTGTCATTAATAAATTAAATTATTTAATGTATAAAATTTATAAATAAAATAAAATTTTGTAGGAAATATTTTTATCTTTCTAATGAATTTTTATAGTTCTGTTTATCTTATGTATAACCCCATATTAAAAAAAATTAGTCATTAAACTTTGATTATAACTCTTTTAACTCTTCTTTGAATTAAATAATAATAAATGTCCTAATCTAATCCAAGTGGACCTAGAGGGTCATATTTTATTCATAATGTTGTTTTTGGTCTAATTACACTTATCCAATAGAATTAGGACATGTTTTAGGGTAAAAATAATATCATTTTTACCTTTAATTACCCTATTTACTTTTAACCATGGTAAATAAAAGTAAAAAGTTACTATTCACCAAAAAAATTTCATCTCATTGAACCACAT
This sequence comes from Viscum album, assembly GCA_963277665.1. Classification (NCBI taxonomy): domain Eukaryota; kingdom Viridiplantae; phylum Streptophyta; class Magnoliopsida; order Santalales; family Viscaceae; genus Viscum; species Viscum album. The sequence goes on from OY728136.1 coordinate 879,283,234, forward strand.
TTTACTTACTGATATCAACAGTGTCTCTCGAGTTTTTGAAATTCCATTCACAGAAGCGGTAAAATTTTGTTTGATGTAAATTTGCAAATGCTCCTAGAAGGTGGGTAAAAGATGGTAAAAATTTCAATATAATTTTTATATATCTAAAATTATCATAAAATCACTCTAATTAATTACATTGAACTTATATATGTATTTTTTACCTATTTTGACCTAAAATAAATTTAAATAAAATAAATAATTATTTAAATAAAAATTCAGTTTTTAAATAGTAACTCAGTGTTTTAACTTTTCATCAAAAATTGAAAGTTTTCAGAAAAAAAAAACCAAAAATTCACCCTAAGCTAATTTCGATATTCCGAATCCAAAAATGAAGTCCATTTTGAAAGATAGAATTCTTAAAATTTCAAAAAAGTGGTTATTACTATTCATAATGGAAAGTTTATATAATATTTTAATAAAATATCGTTCTTTAGTGAAACTCGGTATTGCATACAACGCAAACTATCGAGGAAGGTTGGTCTTGCGTGTAATGAAAGCCAAGACAGCGTTTTGAAATATTCATTTGGTGTTTCATATAACATAATACATAAAAACAAAATATTTCCCATAAAATCTTAGGGTGTTACATTCTACCCCCCTTAAAATGAATTTCTCCCTAGAAATTCATTACTTTGTAACAAACATACGAGGATACCTCTCCCTCATCATATCCTCAAGATCCCATGTAGCTTCTCCTAATTGGTGGTTTCTCCATAAAACTTTCACCAAGCGTGTGGTCTTGTTCCATAGAACATTTTCACTATGATCCAGAATCTCTATCGGATGTTCTTCATAAGAAATATCTTGCTCCAGCAGTACAACTTCTGATCTAAGTACATGTGAAGGATCGAGTATGTACATTATTAGGAGAGATACAAGGAACACATCATGAACTTGAGAGAGATTTGGTGGAAGTTCCAATCAGAAAGATACCTTCCCAACATGATCCAATATTTCAAAAGGACTGATATACCTAGGGCTCAGCTTGCCCTACTTTCCAAATCTCATTACTCTCTTCCAAATAGATATTTGTAAGAAGACTTTATCACCCACTTAATAATCTAGGACTTTTCTTCAGCTGTCGACATAACTTTTTTGTCGACTCTGAGCTGCTCTTATGTATTGTTGAATAGATCTGACATTTTCTTCCATCTCATCAACAAGATCAGGTCCTAATAGCTTTCTTTCCCCAACTTCATCCCAACAAGATGGAATTCTACATTTCCTTCCATAGAGAGCTTCATAAGGAGCCATCTGAATACTGGAGTGAAAGATATTATTATAAGAAAATTCCACCAAAGGTGGGTGTTGATCCCAACCGCCTTTGAAATCTATAGAGAAAGCTCTCAACATGTATTCTAGAGTTTGAATTGTTCTCTCAGACTGATCGTCTGTCTGAGGATGATAAGCAGTGATGAAACTCAACTCTGTATCTAGAGTATGCTGAAGATTTCACCAGAACTTCGAGGTAAACCTTGGATCTCGATCAGATATAATGGAAAGTGTTACTCCATGCAATCTTACCACTTCCCTTACATATATCCTGTCAAGATGATCCATAGATACATCTTATCTAATAGCAATGAAGTGTGCCGACTTCGTAAGACGATCAACTATAACCCAGATAGCATTATTTCCTTTGGATGTTTTTGGAAGTCCAGTGACAAAGTCCATGGTGATGTTTTCCCATTTTCATTCTGGTATTGGTAATGGTTGTAACATCCCCTTATACTTCTGTCTCTCAGCTTTAACTTGCTGAAAAACCAAGCATCGAGAGACATATTCAGCAACATCTTTTTTCATGTCATCCCACCAGAAGTACTCTTTCAGGTCCCTATACATCTCCGTGCTTCCATGATGAATAGATAATGATGAACTATGAGCCTCATCTAGCACCTCCTTCTTGAATTCTGGGATGGGAGGAACACAAACCCTATTCCTGAACCTTATTATCCCATCACAATCAAGGTTGAATTCAGAAACATTTCTCACCTTCTTTTGTAACTCTACATCTTCTTTTTGTGCCTCTTTAATTCTCACATGAATCAATGGTTGAACATTAATTTGAGAAAGAAAATATATCTCCCCATTAATTAGAAATCCAAGATCCATCCTTTGTAAATCCATAAATATTGGATCTTTTATTAGCCTCATCATGGATAATCTAGCATGGTCTTGTCGAATTAATGCTGCTGCCACATTTTTTACTTTCCTAGGGTGATAATGAATTGAGCAGTCATAATCATTAATCAACTCCATCCTTCTTCTTTGGTGCATATTCATCTCTTTTTGTGTGAAAATATACTTTAAACTTTTATGATCAGTATAAATATCACACCTTTCACCATAAAGATAATGACTCCATATTTTTAATGCAATGATTACTGAGGCTAACTCCAAATCATGAGTTGGGTAATTTTTCTCATGGATTTTTAACTGTCGTGATGCATAAGCTATCACCATATCATTTTACATAAGAACACACCCCAATCCCTTCTTGGATGCATAACTGTAGATCAAAAACCATTCTCCACTACATAGCAGTGTGAGCATAGGTGCACTGGATAATCTTGTTTTTAACTCCTTGAAATTCTCTTCACATTCCTCCATCAAAACCAACTTAACTCCTTTCCGAGTCAACCTGGTGAGTGGATTAGATAATCGTAAAAACTCTTTCAAAAAATGTCGATAATATCCAGCCAGGACAAGAAAAAATTGGATCTTAGTTACTGTTGTTGGTCTCGACCATCGTTCGATAACCTCTGTTTTTGATGGATCCACAGATATCCCATCTTTTGAGATTATGTGACCCAAAAATGAAACTTTTTGAAGCCAAAATTCACACTTAGTAAATGTGTCATAAAGATTCTCCTTTCTCAGGGACTTCAGTACAATTGTTAAGTGATCTTCATGTTATTCCTGGATCTTTGAATAGACAAGAATATCGTCTATAAAGACTACCAAAAACTGATCAAGATAGTCTCTAAAGACTCTATTCATTAGATCCATGAAGATAGCAGGAGCATTAGTAAGACCAAGTGGCATCGCTATAAATTAATAGTGTCCATACCTTGTACAGAAAGTCGTATTTGGTATATCCTCCTTTTTGACCCTTAATTGATGATACACTGAACAAAGATCAATCTTGGAAAAGTATTGATCTCTACGTAGTTGGTCAAATAAGTCATCAATTCACAGGAGGGGATATTTTTTCTTGATAGTGATCTTTTTAGGTTCTTGATAATCAATGTAATGTCTCATTGATCCATCTCTCATATTATCAAACAGAACAGGTGCTCTTTAAGGCGATGCACTAGGGCGTATGAATCCTTTATCAAGATTCTCTTGGAGTTGCTTTTAAATTCCTACAACTCAATTGGGGCCATTCTATATGGTGTCTTTGAAATGGGCATAGCCCCGGTATGAGTTCTATTGAAAACTCAACATCATTATTTGGTGGAAGACCTGGAAATTCCTCTTGAAAGACATCATCAAACTCCCGTACAATGGTCATATTCTTAATCGTGAGTTTCTCTCCAACCATTTGAGATAAATAACTTTCATTTATTGGAATCAAGACCCATAAGATGGAAGAAACTCCCAATGGAAGGTTACATTCATCCTTGCATCGATATATGATCATAGATTGATCAGGAATATTAAATGTGACTTCCCTTATTTGGAAATCGATATAAGCTCTATATAAGGAAAGACAATCCATGCCAATAATCACATAAAATTCCACTATAGAAAGGATCACAAGATTTCCAGGAAGAACTTTCCCACAAACATCAATTGGAGAAGAATTATAAACTTTTGATACAATCGTTGTGCCATTAAGAGTTTTCATAGCTAACTCAACAGCTAATTGTTGCGGTAGTACGATGATGCCCTTAGAGAATTCATCAGAAATAAAAGAGTGGGTGGATCCAGAATCAAATAAACCATTTTTTACTTTATAGTGGAGGGTAAGTGTACCTTTCACTAAATCGTTATCGTACTCCACATCGCTGATAGAAATTGCATGTGACTTTACTTTTTCTTTCTCCTTAAGAGTTTGTTGACATCGATCATCATCAACAACCCTTGGATTTGGTCATTGATTGGCATAATGACCTATCTCCTTGCACTTGAAACATTTAAGTGTAGGAGGTACATTTTGTGTATCCCTTTCTTTATTCGTATCATTAGACATCTTCTTCATATTATTTCAACATTCAATTGCCCAATGATCTTCTTTTCCACACATAAAACATTTACTTGTCCCTTTAAGACAATTCCCTCCATGTTTCTATCCAAACTTTGAGCATAAGAGAAAAATCGTCTTCTTTTCAGTGTGGTCTTTAGATTTTCCTTTAGATTCCATTTTACTCTTCTTATCAATCCCATAGGACTGATGGGTTACTCCAATCTCCATCTCAACCTTGAGAGCACATCGAACAATTTCCTCGTAGCAATTGAAGTCCCTTGTGTCAAACGCCCTTCGAAGACTTGGTTTTAAGCCACTAAAGAATCGATCGATTTTACTCTCAGGTTGGATAATAATTCTGGAAGCGTACCTTGAAAGTCTTATAAAATTTGATTTGTAGGTACCAATAGATTCATCATCCTTATTCTTTAGTTCAAGAAACTCCTTCTCCATCCTTTTTCTAAGAATACGAGGGAAGTACTTATTGAAAAATAAGTCCATGAACATGTCACATTCCATGGACTCAATTTCATCCCTTTATCTCGTATTCTTGATAAGATTCCACCATTGATCAGATTCACCTTCCAAACGATACACTGCTAAGATAAATTTGTAATGTTCAGAACATTGAAGGACTAAAAATATCTTTTCAGTGGTACTGATCCGTTGTTCACCCACTAATGCATCAGAAGACCCACTGAATGAAGGTGGATGCTGCCTCATGAAGGATTCAATAGAATTTTTCTCCTTCTTTTTCTTGTTTGGAAATATTGCATGACTCATATATTGAGAAAGTTTTGTGAGCTTGGATACAAGATTTTTCATTCTAGCTCCCATAACATTTGGTTACTCAGGGGGACAATCATTTCATTTCCCATCGGATTCAGCATTAGCATGATTCCTTCGGGTTCCAGCCATTGACTAAAACCAAGAAGAATAATTTGAGAAACACTAATTCAAACAAGAAAACCCATATAATCAGTAATAAAATTTCATTCTTTAGGTATTATCATAGGTTATTCATATACATTTCTAAAACACTAAGATTGTGTTCTTTTCTTAGACATATCCTTAGGGTTCTTACTAAGGCTTTCACATCCTAGTTTCCAAAGGTTGACTATACCATTCCTCTGATACCAACAATAACGACCCATACATTACATACATGGTTATTTCATCACAATTGAAGCATACTTATTATAACATATAACAAAACCATGAACGGACCATATAGGTATAGTGTCTTTAGAAATTGGGAAACATAAACAATAGGTTCATAAATCATCTACATTGTCTCCTGTGTATTTCATCATATTTAGAGTACCATTTGGCATATCCTAATTACTATCCTTCTTCCAGACCTTGGGAAAAGAAAACATACAAAAGGGGTGAGATCAAATGCTCAGTAAGGGTAAACAAAAGAAATATAAATCATATCATATTCATAATAACATAACATTTTGAAAATATTAACCTGTAGAAGAGATCATAATGTCATAACATGGGATAAATCATAGAAGTGAAATGTAATCCCAATAATCATAACTTAAAACTTTAATCTTTGTGTCATACAAATATAATCATAGAAAATAATTTCATATTAGTCAAGGCTCTTTTCCAAGACTATCATAGCAGACAAAGTCCATTACTGAACCGAGTTCTTTCATTGTTCTAGTCCTATATCACTGAACTGGATTCACTTTCTATTCCAGTAATGTCTATCTCATGAGATATAAATCTTTACCCAATTCATTGGAGGGAGATATAGGTCCCACCCATCTCATAATGAAACCATTCTTTTATGTGCCACAAAATCATAAATCATACATCATTGCATAACCCATGTAATAAAAATGGGATTTTTAAACATCTTACCATCATAACATAATCCATAAAAGGACATAATAAGAATAATTCAATCGTAACATAATCAAATCAATGTAATAATTTGGATAGAAACATAACCCTATATTAACATAGATGGAAAATAATTTTGATAAAACACTTGAACTCCATTCCTGAGGAAAATATCCTTTCTTCTTCAAAAACATTTTTCCTTTCTCAACATGTCATGCTATTTTAAACTAAAAGAAGTTAATTGAAAATAAACTTGAAAACTTGTAAAAGAAGCTTCATTTAAATAATTTTTAATGAAATCATAAAAATCCATTCACGCCGTATAAGTTAAAAATAAACATTCTTCTCGAACTTTGGCCGGAAAAGTTGAAAAGTACCTCGTACTGAAAACGAAAAAAGATTCCTTTCATATCTTTTACGTCATATTCAACAATAGGTAAAATTGGATGTAATTAAATATATGAGGATAGAAATAATATTACATATTGATAGAATGTGGATGTGGATGATAAATATTCCCCAGTAAATACCGAAGTATAAACAATCTCGGATAAAAAATGAGATTGCAAGATTTTCCCTTACCTTAGGTCCGATATGCTTCGTACGTATCTGAACCTCCTGTATAATTATTTAAATAATATTATTGACTTATTATAAAATAATATTCATTTTCATGATATCATATATGGTCATATTCTTATCTTCTTATTAGTAATATTTCATTGCTACTTGTTATTCGGGTGTTTATTGCTTTATGTTCTTATGCATGTTTTGTCGAATAAATTCTTATTCCTACTTTTAGGTTATAGATCCTTCATTTATAGAATGGTATTAGTGTAACATATATCATATTTATTCATTCAATTAATTTATATAATCATTATTCAATGAAGATCATGTAGAACGAGTTGCATCACATCGTGGAGACGGTAGGTCGTACGTACGCACGAGTGATGATATCATTCCCATGATCATGAAATTGTATTGAAGTGTATGAATACTATTTAAGAATATATATCACTTTAAAATGATCATATATAGTTGTTCTTTACACCATTATACCCATCCATGTAAGGAGGTGGTGGAAAATAGATTACACCACGGCGTGGAGAGGGTATTTCGTACGTACGCACATGTGGTGATTTCGTTTTCCATGGGATGGATAAAAGGAGAAATAGGGTTATTTAATATTTATAATAAAATATAATTATTTTATTGATACTGATGTTATTACCACATATTTAAACAACTAATGAAGATCAAGTAGAAGAAGAAATACATTTGAAAGAATCGGTAACGGATATTACCTCTTCTTCGACACACCTCTTTGAAACCTACTATTAGGGAACTATAATTGGTATTTGAAGAAGCCTAGGACATCTAGAATATTTCTAGGGAAGTTGATAAGGGAAATGGAAAGGGGTTGGCTGAGCTTGAAGGCTCAAAGTTGTGTAAATAGGAGGGAGAGGAGGTGCCTTTTTATAAGGGAGGAGAGGGGTGCCTTAGAAAAAACATAAAATATTAATTTATAATAAAGTGACATTCGGTTTATAATAGCTCAAAATTTATTTATTTCTAAGATAATGTGGGGATGGGTCGAAATAATCTCTACAAATAGGTTTTAGACAAGTTAAGGTTACTATTTTAACCTTATCATCTAGATTTAACTCTAAGTTAAATAATTTAATCTTTACAGTGCCTTCTTGTTTTCTTACACTATATGGTTAATAAAATTACTATAAACTGACAATAGAAACACAAGTGATTCATTATTAATAAATATAACCTTATATAAGTCATTTTTAAGAACCTTAGATTTTTAGGAACAGAATATAAATTAATAATATAATATTGTTTTTAAAAAACTATTTTATGTCAATTTTGACACTATTTCGTAATTGATTTTTGTGAAAATCATAACCGAATGATTAGTTCGAAAAAAGCTAATTAAATCAATAATAACATGTCATATTAACCTATAAAATAATTTTATTTCATTAAAAGTCTCAGATTACATCTATTTGGGTATTTATAACATCTTTTATGTTAATATTTTATTAATAAGGTAATTATTACATCATCGTTGTGCATTAATAAATTAAATTATATAATTTATAAAAATTATAAATAAAATACCCTTATGTAGGAAATCTTTTTATATTTATAATTAATACTTATAGTCCAATTTATCTTATGTATAACCCCATATTAAAAATGTTTTAGCTATTAAATGCTGATTTTAACTCTTTTAACTCTTCTTTGAATTAAATAATAATAAATGTCCTAATCTAATCCATGTGGACCTAGAGGGTCATATTTTATTCCTATGGTTGTTTTTGGTCATATTACACTTATCTAATAGAATTAAAACATGTGTTAGGGTAAAAATAATATCATTTTTAACTTTAATTACCCTATTTACTTTTAACTGTGGTAAATAAAAGTAAAAAGTTATTATTCCCCAAAAATTATTTTCATCTCATTGAACCACATTTTACTTACTGATATCAATTGTGTCTCTCAAATTTTCAAAATTTTATTCACAGAAGTGGTAAAATTATGTTTTATGTAAATTTTCAAATGCTCCTAGAAGGTGGATAAAAGACGGTAAATATTTCAATATAATTTTTATATATCAAAAATTATCATAAAATGACTCCAATGAATTACATTGAACTTATATATGAATTATGTACCTATTTTTACCTAAAATAAATTTAAATAAAATAAATTATTATTTAAATAAAAATTTGGTTTTTAAATAGTAACTCAGTGTTTTCACTGTTCATCAAAAATTGAAAGTTTTCAAAAAAAACCAAAAATTCACCCTAAGCAAATTTCGATATTCCGAATCCAAAAATGAAGTCCATTTTGAAAGATAAAATTCATAAAATTTCAAAAAGTGGTTATTACTATTCATAACGGCTAGTTTATATAATATTTTAATAACATATTGTTCTTTCGTGAAACTCGGTATTGCGTACAATGAAAGCTATCGAGGAAGGTTGGTCTTGCGTGTAATGCAAGACAACACTGTGTTGTGAAAGATTCCTTTGGTGTTTAATATAACATAATACATAATAACAAAATATTTCTCGTAAAATCTCATGGTGTTACACCTACATATGGTATTGTGAATGAAATTTCCATTATCAGGGGTGTAGGAAAATTCAATGTCACCAGATTATAAAAAATACAGAGTTCAACCCTAAATGAGATTGTTAGTGTTTTTTGAGAAGATACAACTCAGGATTTTATGATTATAGTAAATTTTAATCCATTCTATGAAAAATTATTCCCAAAACTCTTATGAATCTAAATTATAGAAGTTTTTTTATATCATGTTTCTACATTTAATCTAAAATGGAAGAAGATGAGGAGAACAAAAAATATTCCACTAGATCAGCCAATATGGGAACATATCACTATCTTGAACACAATATGTCACAAATTCCAACAAATACTTTACCTTCATCTAGAGTGGAAACATTGCATATAAATTCATGTATTGTTTTAACACATAAAAGGAAGATTGAATATTTACATCCCAGATAAACTTTAATCCCTTATGAGTCATTGTGTTTTGTGTAGAATTCGTCTTAGATAAATACATTATGAACTAGCTATAAAACCCTACTAATAAAAAGAATATCTAAATATCAGTGATATTTTCTGATTCTAACCATGGAATTATATATTTCATCTTTTCATGATCATATGAGATACATTTTTCTAAGACCACATTCCCCAGGATCACTGCATACTTAATCCAGAAATTGGACTTTGATAGCATGCAAAAAAGTATTTTATTAATGAATATGTCTAAGGGATATATCATGTGAAGAATATTATCCTCATAAATTATTTAATAAACTCTTTTTACATCATAAAATAAATTAATTATTAATGGTAATAGTGGAAAAACAAATCCATCAAATCCATGAAAATAGTTTGAGTGTTGGTAAGACAAAAAGGTTTGACATGGAACCCATACTACCGACACCCATCCATAACGTGGTCTCTGGGATATGAGATTCCTTGATCCTAAGAATGTACTAACCAAATTGTGATAAAATTTTGATAAATAATTATTCAAATTATAGTGAATGAATAAGTTATTAATCCAAATAAAAATATATAATATATTGATCATATATATATATATAATACTTTCTTCTATTAATAAACACCCATGAAAAGGGTTCCATTCACATTTCTAGATAAAGAACTTCTGATACAAAATGTGAGACACTGGGTTGAATGAAACTTTTGGACATTAAGTCTCTGAATTTTTTCATTAATTCATTCATATCAGATAGATCCATATTATATGATGGATTAAATATATATTTCATTCATGGCATAATATTGATACATAAGTCTACTTCCACATCTAGTGGTTGTATGTATAATTCAATCATAAAAACATCATGAAACCTGATATTCACTATATGTATAACATAACATGAATAGTTTTTATCAAGTAAAAAACAAAGCACAGATAATGTCCAACCCATATATAGAAATGCTTTCATAGATCAGCAAGACCCTATATCCATTTCTCAATGAATAACTAACACTTATCTATATAGGTAGTAACATATCCCTAATGAATATAATTTTCATCTATATAATTAGAGAAATTATCCAATATATAATGAGAATAAAATAAATGATATTATTTTCATGAACCTAATATTAATTTAATTTATCAATTTAAGATAAATAAATAACACAAGAGAGGATTAAGAGACCCTACTTTATTCATCATAAGAGACATTGTAATTTATAACACCAAAGGCATGAACTCTATTGGATGATTCAACAAGTAAAAAATGAAATTAAATATTAATGGATGAGAGGAACCTATATCAAATTATTTAGAAACTATACTAGATGATACCTTTATAGAACCTATTATTATCGTAGGTCCTTCTTCATCTTTCAATAGTGAGTTTTCTGCTATGAAAAATTGATTCAATCCTAAAACCTATGGATAAAAACAATTTTTCTTAAAGATTTAATAGTGATATAGATTATACTGCTACTATCCAAGAAATTCCCCAATAAAGAGTGGTAATGAATAGGGAAAATATCCCCAAGAGTAACGGTGCTTCTTTTGATCATGAAAGAATAATTGTAATTCCCAATAATCAAATATAGGGGAAAAGTTACGTAGAATTTTCCTGAAATTTATTATTATGAATGGTATTTTTTATACCACGATCCCCCACCATTGTTTCAACCATGGTACACATTCATAATTCTCTTCCATTTAAATGGACCACTAATGCTACCACTCTGAGTGGGAATATCTCACAATAACCATGACAATCAATAATTTAAAATTTCCATGATCAAATATCTATGAAGAAAATCATAATAAGAAGAAAATATTAGTATAAAGAAATGATATTATATGTCTCTTTAAAGTACCATCTAAATCCTCATAAAAATAATATTCTTTTTTGAAAAAAAAAACTATACGTGAAAACTGTTATTGTTTTGCAAAATAATCGGTATGACGATTCAGACCCTTATCACTTTGATGGATGTTAAAGAACTCTTTGGAAATCTCTAATATGATATACACTAGATAAAAATTCTTCATTAATAGAGTTTTGATGTCTTTCCACTCACTTATATAAATATTATACTATATAACTATACAATCCTGCCACTTCCCACTAGTAAATTATTTTTTTAAATATATTATATTTCACATTAATAGATTTAGGTTTGTCTAAAAATTGGTCTCCATCATTTTTCAAAAAAAAACACCTAGATATTGAGGATTGTTTGTTTAATATAAATATGGTAGATCATGATAATTAAGTTTCTAGTAAAACTCTATAAAATAATCAAATTTTTATACCACCTCGATTACCTAAACGGGAGTAGCTCTAAGTATTTGGCCCTATGCATAGATGTGAATAACTACAACCTCTTCAATGTTCTGATCAACATGATGGTTTTCTAGCTACAATTCACTAACAACACCTTCTCTAGTCATTTTTAGACATCCTTATAGGGGAATGATAAAACACGAGATAAATATATATTAATAAAACATTAGTTAATTTACACTAGATGATCACCACTTTTTGTAAAAGATCGATATCGGAAACCAAAATATCAACTCAATGTTGGAAATTTATCTACAATTATGTGAAAATATACCAAAAAGGTACATTATCAAACCTCACATGGTATCTTAAGGATATATATGATGATATATGGATGGTTACATGATCCTAAACTACATTTTATATCCATAAAATCATCTCCCGAGTCTACTAATACAGTAAAAACTCTACACCGATAGAAAATAAAGGAATATACCTACCTGGAAACAAATTTTTTATGAATCAACTAGTATTTCCAACATAAATTGTAGTAGAATAATCATGAAATGGATTAAATTGTTTTATCAATCCCCATTAGATGTTATCTGGTAATATCCTGATCATAATCAATGTTTTTTTGGAATAAATGTGGGTTTGAATAACTCAATTTGTGTTAAGGAATTTTTTAATAGATGTATGAGGAGGTTCATGGGTGTCCCAAGTGGTTGGGACACAAAATAAAATGAATTTGGACTCTAGTTCTTGTTGCATATTTAGTTCATGGCTAGAGAGAACCATGCACCCAATCCTTGATTTCCAAGAGGAAGGTTGTATAGTTATGAAAACCACACAATGGAAGATCTATACAGAGTGGGAATAGACAGAGACATTCTGCATGGTTGGCGCAAGGTTTTTCAAACTGTTCATATCTCCCTAGGTAACCATGCGGCCTCAAACCCTCTTGGACAGTGGTTGGAACATGATTTTCACACTATTTGGATAACCATAAGGCCAAATTGTGAGCCCCATTAAAATGTGAGTGTTTACATTTCTCCCATTAGCAATTTAAGTATCTCACTCATATTTCTTATTTATTCTCCTCCCTCCAGTCCTAGTAATGAACTATACAATTCAAATCATTCCAAGGGTTTTTGTCCTTCGATTTGTGGATGTTTTCAGTACTGTTGGTTGTAGATGGAGCCTCCGAGTAAGTCAAACACTCACTATTATTTCAGGTTCTGTATTATGGATTTTTGAATTTTTATTCTTAGGTTGAATCCCTAAGACCCTCTTTTTTAGTGGACCCTAGGTTTTTACTTCAAATGGTGATTTAATTCAGATATAAGGCTATGTTTAAGGGTATATCCATCTTCATATTCGAGATAGGTGGTCTAAATATTATATCAATTAGTCATTGTGTTGATTTTTCATTTCATGGTCATGCATTTTCTAACTACATGTTTTGTGTTTTATGTCCTTAGTTTTTTTGGTTTAAATGATTGTATAAAAGGGATTTTAACCGCTCTCAAACCATTTTGGATGCAATTATGATGACTGAACCAATATTGGGCTACCTATGTGGTGCGCCAATGATTTCAAATATAGAAAATGGTACTATTAAGACCACAATTGATTTTTGATAAGGTAGATCCCCTGAGTAACATGTTCTTATGATAAATTGTATTATAAAGGGAATGATGAGTAGTTGTGTCTAGACCATGATAATGACATAATGGATTTTTTTGGATTCACATGATTTGATTTGGATATAATACAAAAAATGTGAAATGTGATTTATGACTTGATCATGAAATGAATCAGTGGGTGAATGCACAAGAATGGGTGAACATGTCAAATGGGTAAATTATTCTGAATTGATAAGTGTGTAAAATAGTTCAACATATGGGTATTGTTCAATATTATAAAATGGATAATCTATGAGATTTATTGATTATCCTAAATATATTAACCGAATAAAATAAGATATGAGTTAAATAATAAATTATATGTAAATGGAAATTTGTTAATGGGTTAAGGCATGTGAATGGAAAAGGGATAAATGGTCTAGGAAATGTAATTGGAAAATGTCTTAATGGATTAAGTCCTAATGTTGATTAAAATGTTGAATATTTTTTGGATGTTAATGTTATGTTTATTTATTGTGTATGGTCTGTGATACGGTATATTTTCTAAATGGATAAATAAGCATGTGTACATGGATTGGTTACTGTGGGGTATTGGAATTTTGAATCTATTCCCATGGGTTGGGTTAAAATGAGGCTATAAACCCCACCCCACAATGCATGGGTTAGGGAAGGTGACTGAGGAACTATACCACTAATAGTTTCATTTGATGAGACTACCTGGATAGATAATCCAAGGAATGTGTGAAATATTTGTTATGAAATGTATATTACTAGTGAGATAGGAATCTTCATAAATTCGCGTATTCATGATAATTAACAGGATACAGAAGTTGTGTAAAATATTTAAATTCCAAACCCATGGAACATTTGATGAATATAATTTTATTAGTGATGATAGTATAAGTGACAAAATAGAAATATTTATATAAATTATAAAATTGATTATTGTTATCTAATGGATCCAGAGTTGTCTTTTAGATTACCTTCTAATATATTTCATGCATGCATGTACTATCTATTTAGAATATCTATTTGTTTGACACCATTGTTGATGGCCAACAAATTTGTATGAACACCGTACTCATGAAGCCGGGTTCCTGTGAATACATCATTGTTGCAGGTAAATATAAGGGAAGGGCCTTATGATAGGGAGTTCAGTTGGGCTTGGAGCATCTATGGTTGAGGATCTAAAATAAGAGTCAGAACCCAATATGGGGATTTATCTTTGGTTCTTATTCTAGGTTTCCCTTCAATTTTAGCACTACTATAATGATATGATATATTTACTAGTCTATTATGGGGATACCCTATTTGGGGAATTGATTGGTAATGCACGTTTCTTGTTATTTCACATTATTTCCTTAATTTCATATGTTATAAATTGTGCCTTACTCTAGTAAAGAGGATATAGTCTATAAACATGATATACAAGACCCTTTCTACATGTCAGAAAACATTTGAATATGTTGTGGCCCACTTTAGGTAATGTTAAGACTTATATTGGGAAGTAGTTTAGTGGCTCCTGGGATGGGGACATTATAATGTGGAATTAAAGCGATTCATTTCTATGGTATAACTATTGGTGTGGGTAAAAATAGGTTTCTAAGTTTCATACATTTCAAATGACCTCATTCTTGGGAGTAACTAGCCCGTGTCTTTGGGAAAACCCTTGTACTTAGGTTTAGAATTGTTGTTCTTGATATGATTTGGTATGGTTGAATGATATTTCACAATCAGGTCATGCACATGTGGTGGAATGTGATTGATTATTACTATTTTTCCCATTATCATAATGGGTTTAGGTTCTTCATTTATGAATCATTATAAGTAACTAGGTATATATGTGGCCTACATCTTGATATGAACACAAGAGATGGGTGTGTGGGACATGAAGGGTATTATGTGTTTTACTTCATGAGAATTTTATGGAAAGGAATTTCTAAAAATTATTATGTAAATGGTTAAATATATTTAAGGTCAAAAAAATTTTAAATAATGGTTCTTAATTAATGGGAATAAATAAGACCAAATTATATTAAGTGTGTCTTGTGTAAAAGATAAAACATTACATTGTAACAGACTTTAGTTAAAGAAATTTTATTAAAGAAGAATTTTTTTAATTGGGAAAGTATAAATAATTTAAAAAGGGTTTCAAATTAATGTTTTCTAAATATGTTGGTTGATTTACCAATTAATAAACAAGACATACGATATAGATAGTATAGGGTAGTGTTTTGGATGCGACAATTAATGTGGGGTGGTGTATGCGAAATGTATGTTTTAATACTAGGGGACAGTGTTATTTATGTAAACTATAGTAGCCTTATGTTATTAGTTTTAAGGATAATTCATATAAGAACAGATATATTTCACTATTATTATGTGTGTCAGTAGATAGACAAGAGAACATCACCGATAATTCTCCACCATAAATGGACAAAAATACCCTGGTGATCGAGGGAAATGAATTGAAGGATCAATTCTTGGAAATCTTTATTGTTTATTACAAATGTTGGAATGAGTCCTGGGGAATTTAATTCCAAATATGTATGATATTTCTAGAGTGACTTAGTTATAACTCCCCATGAATCTTGTTGGAGAGGGTGGGCTTGAGTTAAAATAATGAGGAAGGATGGAACATCAAGATACATAGAAGATGAGTTCCCAAAGTGTTGTGATCATTCCTTGTGTTTCTGTGGTTTGGTCAGGGAGAGTGTCTTAGTTTGGAGACCTTGTCTATTTTGATATATTAATTAGATGGGTAATCGATGTCGTAACTTTGGTTAGGCTATTCACTCGAGTATGAGAGGTGTTGTCTGATAATGTGGATGAGGTAAGCCTTATGGGTTGTGATCGGGTAGGTTGTGTTGTGTTTTAAAATGATTTCATGGTTCATAGTTTTATGGTTGATGGTTGTGTTGTTATGTAATGGAACCTTGAGTAAATGGTCCCTTATTATGATTGTTTATGTGTGTTATGAAACAAGGTTAAGAGTTCCACACATGGGAAATGATTTTTTATTGTGGTTTTATGCACATGGATTAGAGATAGGTCCAATGTATTTTCATATCATGAATCCAGTTTTAGGAGTTGGTACTATTTAGTCTTCAAGGTGATCTATGAGAAAATTAAATCATGTTTTCTAGTGTTTTTGGGTGTGTATTGAAAAGGAGGATGTTTCGGTCTTTGGTAGTTGAACATGGAGTGTGTTTTAGATTACACGTTTGGCCTAGAGGGTGAAGTGGTTAGTATGATGGTTTTGGTCACTCGACATGATCTTGGATTATCCATTAAAAATTTTGGGGAACTTGAGTGTAGCGTCAATGGAGGATTTCACAGTGTTGACGGTGTATTATGAAATGAGAGAAAGGTGGTTTCTTTGGATGTGAAATTGAAGCATTGTTAGTACCATAATGTTTTTTTATTAAATGACTTGGTTACACTCTAGTTTCTCTCTCATTGAGGAACATGAGTTCGGGTAGAGTGTGTATGTTTGGTTTAAATGGGATGGATCATTTGGATGCCTAACTAATTTTTTAATGATGATTAATGGAGGAATATATGATGATTTCATGTGGAAAATAAATGGGTGACTAAATAACGAATGATTGATTTGGTTATGAAGGTTACCCCTGAGGTGAGGTTGGTCACATGAAGAGGCATGTTTGTAAAAATGGTTTTTTTGTTTGATGAGATGATGAAAATACCTTCAGGATGATTAGGCTGATGGATGAGGATCCAGGGTCAAGTGAGTATGCGGGTATTTAGACTAGGCCTGGTGATGTTTGGATCATGTGATCTGAAGACGGTATTAATGTATGGTCAAAGGAGTGTGCAAGACCATGAGGGATCATGGAGGTAAAAATGTCGGAATCTGATGGCAATGTATGATTATATTTCAGATTCATACATAAGTGGTACAGAAGAAAGATAATTTTGTTTACCAACAAATCAGTGGAAAGTGATCGTTATTTGAGAGTCAAATTGGTTCAAGATTGGTTTTAGGATTCATTATGTTTCCATTAAAAATTTTAAGATGCATTATAAAAAAACCAAGTGGTTTGTAAGTGATAGGAGAAAAGTTAAAGTTGGTTTAGACTTCTTGGTCAGCAATTGTGAAGATTTGGGGAGTTTTGTAGGTAACCCCACATGAGATGTGGTGTCTATGTGTTGATGAGACATTATGGGAAGGTAGTCCTGAGACTGTAAACATGTTAAGGTACCCCTATAGCGATATGTTACATTGATGATTGATTATAATTTGTTGTGTTCATCGATGAATTCTTAAAGTACATATAGGAAGAGATGACCATGACCATCACCTTGAAATCATTATAGGTATGTCGAGCATGCTATGGATTTACACATGTTGACATAAATGTGTTTTGGTTGGATGTGGGAAATTATAAAGTACATTCTCATAGAGAAGTGTATGTGGAGATGGTTGGTGCAATTCAAAAAAATCGGCTATCTTCATTTGAGATCCTTAGTATCAAATGGGCATCAAATATTATCAAGGGTTTCATTATCAAGACTCGCGAATGGGTATCAGCTGATACATGTTTTATTATTCGGTGAAAAGATAGACAACCATGCCTTTGTTTTGGTGATTATATTATGATCTATGTGAGAGACATAGTAATTGGAGCTTCTTTTGGAAAGCAGAGATAATGACACTCATTAGTCTTGGAGTGATGATGCTGTCATGGATGTATAAAATAGTGATGAGATTATGTGGTGGCATCAAGATGCCAAAGGGAAACCTGTGAATTGCACATTGAGTTTATTAAAATGGTCATGTAGGCCCTGGATGTGGTGGATGAATTATCCAAGCATTATCATGATCTCAAGGAGGTCTGAAATTAATTTATTGGTTATGTTTTAATTTCCTTAAAGTGTGAGGTAAGACATGGAAACTATTATTTGAATGGAGGTTGGGTTATATAACATTATAGAAGATCAATAATTGACTATAGTAGGTGAAACTAGTTGACCATGTGCTATAATTAGGTTTGAATGATTATTGGATAACTAAGTTAGTGGAATGATAATGGTGATGTTGAATGATTCCATGATGATTCATTCAGGGGACAAATCGACTCATATACGAGTGGGATATTAATGTGGTGGGTTGAAAACCACCTTCAATGATTGTTTTGGGAGTTTAAATTGTATTTTGATGTTTGGAAATGGGTTTTTAGTAAGAATCTAGTCATATTTATTCCTTATTGGATGGTGGAGGTGATTATGATAAGAATGTTTAGGGTGTAGTGAAAAAAGGTGTTGTTTTATAAGTAGTGGATGCTATTATTTAAGGGTTTAAAAGACGTTGGGGAATGACCTTGGTAGGTGTGTCTAAAGATTTTGACTCGTGTTATTTGAGTAGGCACTATGAGAAATTGAATGGGATAGCCTTTGAATAGTGGAAGGTGGGTATTTTGCGGTAACATTATAATGGGTGGTCCGACTTGTTTTGGTAAAAGGAATAGGTGTTATTATTTATGACCCAACTCAGATTTAATGTTATTAGTAGTTACTATGTCTTGAATATAAAGGTGAACTCGATGGAGGTCTTGGTGTTCTTAGTTATATATTGGGTGGTGGAATCATGTCCATCTCGTGTGGTTTCGATGACAAGGTTGTATGCCCAAGTCGGATGGTATTCTTATTAATGTTTCGGAATGATGAGTTAGGAAATGCACAAGGTATGTTGTGAAATTTGATTTGGAATTATGATGGTTGTTTTACATAGTGGGGGTGCCAACCGATGGAATTTGGTGATGGTAATCTAAGTCATATGTTGGCATCACCATACTAGGATGTGGATGGATTTTGATGTGATTAGTGTTCATGATGGATATATACTTGGAAGAACCATCATGGTGTTTCAGTTTTGGTGATGGGTTTTGGGTCAGGGTTTGAAAAGATGATTACCTTATGATGAAGGAAAATCTTGGTTTGGGATTCAGATAATTGAGTATGGAGTGAGGAAATTGGGCCTCAAGTTGTGGACTGACCTAAGTCAATATATGTGGTATAAAAATAGTGTATTACATGTGTATAAAATAGATTAGTTCATTTTGGGTTTTTTAAAATAGGGAATTTTGGAACCAAGGTATGTGGGGCCATTTGAGATTGTTGGGATGATCAGAATAGTGGCATACTGATTGAGTCTACTAATGTGGTATAATGGTATGCATGATAATATCATGAGTCTTATATTATTCAAAATAACATAGACCCATCAAATGTTATTGATGTTTATGATGTTGATTTATAGGTAGTTGAGTTTTTCAAAGATAATCATGTTTGTATTGCGGATTATAGTAAGAATATCTTATGGGTCATGATTTTATGTTATTTTGGATTTTCCTAGAATCATAGTAATGTACCAAGAGATACATGGGAAAGTGATTTGGATATAAAGGATCAATTTCCCAATACCTTTACTTCATAATCTCAGTGATTCATAAGAATAGGGGATTGTGGATGATCCATTATATGGTGGAGATATTTTAAGATTATAGAAATTATCAATATATGATATTTATCAAATATTTGTTTGAATATTTCAATTTTGGTTAATGACACGTTTACAATATGTGTGAGGATGTTTGGGGGTGTTCTGGGTGTTCGAGATGTGAAACAATTGTAGAATGGATAACCAGTGAATGATGCATGGTTGGAGTGTGGTTAAAGATAACTGTGTGTACAAACTCTGAAAGCTAGGAGAAGGGGTGAACAGTTAAGAGAACTATGAAAGTGGTAGATTGAAACTGTGGGGAAGGGTGAGAGGCATTTCAAATGGTTGGAACATGGTCTATCAAACCACACATATCTCCATAGGTAACCAAGTGACCTCGACCCCTCATGTGTAGTATATGGTGTATTTTTTGTGAATAGTTTTGGAAAACCATGCAGCCAAACTGCTCACCCCATTAAAAATTGTGAATTTTCCATTTTCACCCTTGAAATTTTATTTATATCATTTTATTTTCCTCATCCTCCTCCTACCATAAGTCCTTATTGATAAATGAAACCATTCCAAGATTCCCAACGGATGATCTCCTTTGATTTTAATCCGTTTATAGTTCCATTTTTTCGGATCAAAGATATGGGTATGTCTAATGCTCCTCTTGCCTTTATTTTTATAATAAAGTTCTATGTATTTGATCTTCTTCTTCCAATGACCTAAAACCCTATTTTTGTCATAAGATCATACAATGGGGATTCCAATGGTTCTTGAATCCATATCTAAGGTTATGGTTAATGGTGTGTTCATAATCAAATTTGGTGTAGGATGTCTAGAAGTTATATCAACTATTTTTTATATGGATTCTTTCTTTCATGGTTGTACATTTTCCTATGACATGTTTTCCTTTTAATTTACATAGTAATTTATGTTGAAATGATTGTGTAAATGGGGATTTTAGCTCCTAAAGATCCACATGGGATGAATTTAGGTTGACTATACCATTCTAGGAGCACCCATTGGGTGTTCCAATGATTCTGAATATAGAAATGGGGAATGTCAAGCTCACAATTGATTTTTGATAAGATTGATCCCCTGAAAAAAATGTTTCAATTATATATTGAATGATAATGAAAAAATCAGTTTTTTAGTCAAGGAAATGATAATTTCAAAAGGAATTTTTGGGATTAACATGAATTGAGTTGGATATAATTATGATATCGTGCTAAGTGATTAATGAATAGTACATGAAATGCAATATTGTGTTAATGCACAAGAAAGAGTGAACATGTATAATGGGTATGTTCTTGGTAATTGATAATTGTTTTAAATGGGTTACCAAATGGGTCTTGTTGAATATTTAAATGAGAAAATTGTGGAGAATTATTTATTATCATAAATGGGTTAATTTAATTAAATGGTATATGGGTTAAATAGTTATGCTATGTAAAAAGTAATGTGTTAATGAGTTATGAAATAGGAAAGGAAATGGGTAAAATAGGATAGTCAATGTAATTCGTAAATGTGTTACGGAGTTAAGGGTTGATGTTTACTCATTTGTTGAATAATTATGAGATCTGAATGTTATGTTTATTTATATCTTATGGTTTTTTATCTAGTTTATCTGGTAAATATTAAACTAATAATGTTCACATGGATTTGTTTTTTTTTTATGTTGGAATTGATGATATATGCCCACTTGTAGGTTTAAAGATATGATTTAAACCCTAACCCGTAATGAATGGGTTAGAGAAGGGGGCCAATGTTCTATTCCCTTATTGGTTGTATTTGATGATATTTCTTGTACTGAGGATCCAAGGTATGTGTGACATATTTGATATAATGTTTTTATTCGTAGTGATACAGGAAACATGATTAATTCCATTATACATGATAATTTACCAGATTTGGCCATTGTGTAAATAATGTTAATGCCAAACCCATCGAGCATGAGATGAAGATGAATTTAGTAATGAATATAGTATATGTGACAAAATAGAAACGATGGTGGAAATGATTCATTGAATATTATTAACTAATGGAACCTGATTTTTCTTTTGTTTTAAATTCTCTTATATTTTATAAATTCATGGTATATCTATTTAAACATGATATTTTTTGGACACAATTGGTGGGGGATTAATAAATAATACTATCACCTTGTGCATAACACCATTGGGTACCTAATAAGGCATCATTTTTGTAGGTTACAAAAATTGAACGGGACATAGTCAAGGTATTTGAGTTGGTCTTGGGTTGTGCATGGTTGATGATCCATACATGGAGTTACGACCCATTATAGGGATTCAGCTATTGTCCTTGTTTTTTGGTTTTCTTCACTTTCATCACAACTAGCATTAAATGCCATATTTACTGGTGCGTGTTGGTTGTACTTGATTTTGGGAATTGGCTGGTAATGAAAGTTTCTTGTTATTTCTTATTGTTTACTTTTTTCATGTTGTATTTATTATTAATTACTATGTTAAAGAGGGTTTTGTATCCCCATATCATATATCATACCCTCACTACTAGTTGGAAACCTCTGGTGTATAGGGAGGCATTCTTGAGGTAATTAGGTTACATGAATCGGGCCACAAGTTTAGTGGCTACTGGGTCAGGGATGTTACATTAATAGAGTGTGAGCATAAAAACATTCTAGGTGAAATAATTTCTTTATATAAAAAAACCTTCAATACAATGTTGTGGATAAAAATAAATAAATATTCAGTTTAACAAAAAAATCTCAAGAAAAATTTACAACATATTAATATATAAAAGTTCCATCAATTTTATGTCAACTAAATACATCACATAAAACCTTGAATACGTCATTATAAGATCTCTATTTTTTATGGATCATAAAACTCAATTATCACTTAAAAAACCCATGGTGTCTCTTGTTAAGAACACACACCACCTAAATTTCATTCTTTCCACTTTCATATCCATGTTATATGAAAGTGTAAAATAATCAAATGAAACTTTTTGATGTGACCAAATATAACCTAGTAGTATCTCTTAATTAATTTCATAACAAGCCCTTATTAAATATAGAAAATGTTTACAATTTTAATAAAATAATGATATGTAATAATTTTTATGATTATACATAATCATGATTTTCAAAAAAATCAATAGAATTTATAAAAAAAAGATAATGGTTAGTTTCCATAATGAGTGGGGTATATATGATTTTTTATCAAATAATGAACGAATAAATAAATTCATTTGCACAAGAATGAATAATTAATTTTTTAATCACATAAATCTAATAAAAAATTTCATTCATATCGTATTGGTTATATTCCATAGGGTGTAGTTATATAGATTCATGAGGTTCCACACAATCATGTTAAAACACATCTCCTTCTATGAACACATATTCTCATATCAACAACTACTGGGGGATACTGAAAGCATCATAGAGATTGAACACCATGAACACACAATAGTTTAATATCTCTACCACTATCAAAAACATTCTATGTGATTTTTTTACATATAAATAATATAATTCACCCAAATAACAATGATATCATTTGATTCATTGTAATCAATCATACCAAGGGGTTATAAATTTTTTAAACAAATCTCAAATAATTTCTACAAGTTATTTCAATCATAAAAAAGTTCATATTTCAAAAAATGAAATTACATTTCAAAACCAATTCATCAAATGGTGTTCATCAATACTTCAGTATTTCTAATCAATTAAATTCCTTTCAATACATAAAACACTTCATTCCTATTATACTCAAATGTAATCATTAAAACCATGCTTTAAATAATTAATTTCAATTCACAATTTGTTTCCACCCATCAACATATTTTTTCAAAATCCATTTTCAAAGGGAAATAATCACATATACAATTCCATTAAAATATCATATTCAGGATACTATAATAATTATTTCAAAATATAATTGAAATATTTTTTAAATCAATCAGGAAATAATGGTTCACATGATAGCAATTATTTACCAAACCAGAAACCTCAATTTACTGTGTTGATAATCAAATATTAATTGATCCTCCAACATAGTGTTGAGAGGGATAAAATAAACAAGAAGGAATCATATAATAATAATTCATCAACTCAATATATGTATCCATCCATAATATGAGGATCAAAAGATTAAGAATTTGTAGAGATATATAGTGAATGGATAACTGAAAATAAAATATAGATTACAGATATATGAAGATAGTTAATGAATAAAATGGACCCCAAATATGTAAAGAAACATGGTTTTATGGTAAACATACACCAATAGAGAGTCTAAAATGTTATATAGGTTGAATGGAAACCAATTTAAGAGGAATTATGTTAATATAATATTATTTATGATGGAAATATAATAATTCATAAAAAATTATTGTGTAGAACAGTGTCACTAGCTAGACAATGGCTTCGACTGTCTAACTAGTGGATCTATGAAGAATAAATGTTGGTTTATAAACAAAACTACTGAGTATATGTATTTATTTTAGTTATATTATGGTATTAATATTGGATTATTCGAGGGGTGACCATCAATATAATGACTAGTGGCTCACACCAATGTGAAACAATACTTATTGTAGATTTTCTTTCTATAGACCCATGTATAACCATATACTGATACTCAAAAAAAATATTAAAATCTAAAATAAGAATCAAAAATTACTCGAGAACCAACAAAAGGCTCATACAAGGTGAAATAATGATGAATCATAAATAAAAAATAATGGAAAACTTGGAATGAAGAAGAGCCTATGACTTTGGGTAAAACCCAGTTTTTGGTGATTATATTATTACATGGAATCAAGTGGCGGTATCATTAAAATGTTTTAGATATAGAAACCAATTATCATCAAGATGGGTAGTAGAATATATGGAATGGGTTTCTGGGTTTATATGATTCATAATACATTAGATTATATTAATACCTCATAATAGAGGATGTTAATGCTTATGACCAACTTGTGATAGGGTAAATATATAATTTATTAGAGTGAATATGATTATGATATAAAACCTAAGGTGATGATTTTATATGGGTTTTATTACATAATGTTTGATATATTATTTCAATAGATAAATTTTTTTGACTATACACAAGAGTTTATAAAGAAGTTTTATTAACTTCTATTTGAGTAATAATATTTTATATAATTAATGTTTGTTGGATATTTCTAAAACATAGTTGATATAGGAAATGTAAAGATAATTTTATGATAGTTTTAGTCACCATGTTGAAGAATAAGGAAGTTTATACAATTTTATGAATATTTTAAACAGTGTTAGAAATGATCATATTAATTTGAGTAGAATTATTATTAGTGAAGAAGTATAGTGTTTTAGTCACTTATTTTTATTTAGAAATTGATACACATATAATATAATTTTATTCTTTCATAATATGTTTTGGGAAATGTTAAAATGAGTTTTTAGATCTATTGAATCTATTTCAGGATTATATTATATTTTTTTCAATAAGAGGAAATTCTGGCCATTATTGAGAATTTCACTAATATCAAGGACATGAGTTAGTAATGAAACATTTTGAAAAACATGATGAATATGTGGAAATAAGGGAGGCATAGAAATATTATAATATTTCTTAAGTCCCGTAAAAAATAATATATATCATGAAAATATTTATTTTCATAAATAATTACTCTTTGATTGTGAATCTAAATTGAAGACAATGAAAAATAAAACATTTATTTAGGTTATTTTTGGATAACTATTGTTGGTATAAATATTTTATTGGGAGTATTTATTAAAAAATAGATCTAGTCATATCCAATAAAAATAATCCATTTTGATCACTCATATTTGGGAGCCAACTCAACATCATGAGAAATCCCTCCCAACATGAATGATAAGGTGGAAAAGGAGTGAATATCACCCAAATAGAGTGAAAATTATGGTTTATGAATCTACATACAAGGAACATAAGTGAAGTACTGATGGACTGTGAAATGTTGTGGCACGACCAGTATGGGAAATTGTGTGCATGTGTGTTTGGGTTCCAATCCATGTTCGACCATGAGAGGTAGATTAAATTGATTGTCTAATTAGAAAGATAATATATGGGAATATGTTTTATTTAGGATACTGTGGAATAGGTATTTTCACACATTATTTAATATATTATTCTTATAAGAGAGCTATCTGATCCGACTGATCTATACCATTTTATCACATCATGAAAAATCTTTATCCCCACGATGGTTTTAATACACAAATTTTATTTATTAACATGAAATGGTTTCCAATATCTTTTGAGTTAATATGAATAAAAATACGAGTAAAAATGGATGAAATCATGATATGGAAAGACGAAAATATGATATGTGTAATCTATGTCTCTCTTGCATTAAAGTGTTAAAATATGTTTATTTTTCAATTTGATTATTGTGATTTGCATATATATTTTATGTAGTATAGATACAATATATGATTCATTTGATATGAATTTATGTAAATGTGTACATAATTATGAAAAAAAATATCTAAATCTCACATATGAAAAGGAAGCACTTTTCATCCTTATAAATGTCATGAGAAGTTTAAAATCTTATATTCTTTTGAGATATTAATAATAAGCATTGTAAAGGAATTAAATGTGGATTAAATCTGGTATATTAATGGGGACAGTTAATGATAATTCATCCATAAACACCAGTTAATGGACAAGGATTGATGTTTTTCCCACTTAATAATGATAGAATGTTCTCATCTTTACTGAGAAACTGAGCTTCATTATTATATTATTCCCAAAAATATGTCACATCTTTCACATAATCACATACAAGAAGATTAAAAGCATAATAATATCTTATTGATAAATGATGAGAGGCATCATAAAATTCATTCTTCTGAAAGGATAGGTTCCATGAACATTGATTTCATGAATATAAATTTGCATGTTATGTAAACTGCATAATGGATAAGATATATTCACATACTAACTAGTATATAAATTTTCATGAGTAAATAGTCATATATGTTAATGCAATAAATATGACAGTGATGAGGATCATGAATATATAATGTTTTCAAAATCCTTTCATGAAGAAATAGATTTTTATTTTATAATACATGATTAATAATAACCTCCCATCATGTAATTATCAATAAACCATATTGAGTAATCAATAATAAATTTGTTGATTAGGAATAAACAAATAAATATATTTTGAGATCTTATGGTATCTCATTTATTCAATGGATATTAAGATTAATTTTAGTAATTGAAATTGATTGAAATAAACATTTATATGGTTCAATAGTTATTTATTTCTAGAGTTATTTTTTTATAATATATTAAGTGAATTGTGAATTGTATTAATACCATAAATCACTATGAATGTATCCATCTTTATAGTTGGAAAAAATCTATATCAAGTTCATGGATTTTATTTAATTTAGTAACCAAAATAATATATTGATGGAAGATATATTAAATTAGAAATAAATTTTATGATATTCTAGTAACATGTTAAATAATTTAGCCTCCTATCAATGTTTATCAACATTTCTATGCTCCATAAAATTTGTATCAGATCTGTTTTACTACCTGGTTTTTCTCTATATTGTCTCTTATTGATCACCCTAATTTATTTTACAACATGGTATTCCAACACTCTATGGAATGTTATTTTATAACTAGAATTTGATAAGGGTTTCTTACCCACCTTTTCATGGGCTTGTTGTACTTGATTCTAATTATTATGTATTTACAGTTCCATGTAGAACCTAGAAATTTTTTTTAATATCATGAAAAATAATGCATGTTATAGAAAATAGAGAATTATATTATTTTCATCATAACATGGAAATGGTTAAAAAATATTATTTATATAATTTACAATTCAATTTTGATGAAACTTCAATTTAATAATAAATAAATGGAAAATATAAAAGATGAAAAAATTAATACCTTTATAAGTATTTTTAATGATATTAGAAGTCAAGAGGATGAATAAGTTTAATATTTATTTAAAATGGTTACTATAATTGTATTAACTATTAGATGATTCAGTGAAAACCTTTATAACTCATATGTTATTAATAAGATGTAGATAATGAAAATAAAAAAACATTATAGAAATATATCAACTCTTTATAACAGAGATATCAACAACAAAATTATTGATGTACATAACATTACACATATAGACTGTGTGAGGATAAGTGGAGAATCCTTGAAATTAAATGGAAAAGGGAATTATATAATTCCATCAATGAGATGAAAATTTTTAAAATAGGATTGGAGAAAAAATTTATTGATATTGATAGGGATTTGGAAAAATATATGAAAATAATTCCAATAATTATAATAATAATCATATATTCTTGATGGAAAAATAGTGTTAACAATCATAAAAATTATTAAATTTTGAAATTTTGGCCATTTGCCTTCAAAATAACGAATTATTTTTTCCTTTGAAATGAATACAATGCAACGTCACAAAGGATTCTGACAAAAGTTATTCTGTAATGAAATAAAGGGTATATGAAATGAAGAAGTTCTCACCAAAGGAATTTATATGAAGTTTAATATATGTTGAAAAGGGTTTTTATGATATTAATGATTATATTTATGATATGAAATCTTTTATAGGAGCCTTAAATGGAATTTTCATATCACTTAATGTAAAAAATAACTCATTGGATTTTATTTATATTTTTAAGGAGAATATATTATAGGGAACTATGAGAATAAAAAATATTAATCTACGACAATGGAAACAAATGATCTTGAAAGAGTTTTGACTATTATGAAAATACAATACCTCTTTCAATGAAACCTTTTATATAATATGTGAAGACAATTTTGAGAGGAAATGTTTGAAAATCAAATTGAGATGTAGAATCTTGAAATTGGCATGAAAAGAAAAATTATTTAGGATATGATTTCTATGAATTTTATTTGAAATGAAGAATTAAATAATCTGAAATAAAGTGTGATGTGTGATTTAAATTGGGATATAAAATATGCTCTAAAATATTCCAAGATAAATTTTACATAAATGAATATTATTCAAAAGGACTAAAGGATGATGAAAATATTATTTTCAATAATACTTTGATGAAAACTATAGTCATTGATGAAACTAAAAAAATTGATATTGATGAGGAAATAAAAAAATGTTGGATTGTAAAAATATGATGATGGTGAAGAAAGATTCATAATATCTTCCAATAATGACATGGTATGTTCTACAATAAAATTTACAAGAAAATACAACCTAAAAATATGAGATGGAAGTATAGCATATCAAAAAAAGTTCTTTCAGTAAATAAAATTTCAATCATATTAATGGGTTTATGGTTTATTTTTACATTAAACATTTATCAGTATATTATAATATTCATTTACTAGTGTTTAAAAAAGATTAAAAAAATTAGTGAGACAACAAATTTGATAGAAACTATGTGAAACAATAAACAACCTAATAAAAAAGTTCAATGGATATCATTTTTTGAAACATTGAATGTGGTTTATCAAATATATGAAAAAGATATAAATAAATGTAATATATCAGTTTGTTTTATTATAACTCTGGTTAATTTTTGTTAAATCTTTAGAAAAAATAAAACACAGAATCATATTAATCATCAAGACAATTTTACTAAAGGTTTTATATAAATACTGTAAATCTAAATGAACTTGAAATATGAATAATGATTATTCAGAACACATGACTTGATATCTAAACAATTTGAAAAATAAAAAGAATTATGATCAAGGAGTTGTGATAATAGGGAAAGAAATATTTCTAATACTTAATGGAGTTATAGTATAAATTATTCAATGAAAAAAATTAGATATAATTATATTTTTTCGTGTAATAAAAGAAAAACCGATTGGGTGTGTCAAAATTTTTATACTATAAATATAGGTATTTTTTGGAAAAATGGTTGTTTTTCGATAGACTAAATTATGGGACAATTATAAAGAAATTTTGAGTACCCTAGATAATTAACAATATGTTAATTAATATAGGAATGATTTTCTGAAAATATATCACCCATAAAATAGTTTTTGGAAATGATTATTTGGTCATCCAGGAAAATTATCATTAAGAAACGTATCATAAAAAAATATAGAATACCTCTTTTTAGAATGAATTGATATATGTTATATTTGAATCATTTAAAGATGAAAAATAGTGAACAAAACTAAAAATTGGATTGGAATTCAAAATTCCAGCCATATTATGTTGATCAAGTAAGGCGTTTGTGTGTCTAAGAAATATGTAAACAACCAAATAAATGTATTTTATTACATTCATGTATTATATCTCTTGGATAACATGATTCATGTTCATTTCACATATTTCACAAGCCATGTAATAGTTCATGTTTTTTAAAGACATTTATCGCATAAAAAAATATTATCCTGGAAAAAATAAAGATCAAATAAAGCAAGAGGGTATGCCAATATAAATTTCAATGAATATCAAGATGAAAATGGAATCATTCATGAGTATAAAGAGATTTTTACGAATAGTAGTGGCATAATTTTTCTTACATGAAGAATAACAGTCTTATTCATTTGGTATGAGATATTCTATAAGAGTTTTTCACCTTATGATATTACGAGTTACAAAATCTTATGATATATAGAATAATTATGAACTTGTGATTTCTAAAGAGTAGTAACGATATTACCCATTATGATATTTGTATCAATAAAAATAAAAATGTTAAAAACTTATTCATGTTTTGGAGCCCATGATTGATAATGAATAAGGATAAAAGTGGAGGTATATTTTAGTACAAAGATAATGATGGAATCTTCCTTGTTATTACATGAAATTCATGTTCATATAGAGGTCACAATGACACATCTCAGAGATTTTTTTGATAGCAATTGTTTTACTGTATTATAATAAATTAAATAAATAAATAATGTCATCTTTTTTGATTATTAAGATGATGCAGTAAATTCTAAACCAATTAATTAAATTATATTAATTACTCATATTCAATAGGATAATGTTTATTTAGTCTACACCACATATGATGATGAAAATTAGACATTAAAAGGATCTAAAACAACATTGAAGAAGAATATAATAATGAAAATATTATTTTTAATCATAATAAATGAGAAAAATAAATGAAAATAATTATTGAAACCGACAAAATTTGTTTGTTTTAAAATATCAGACGTTAAATGGTTTTAGATGTTTTTATGCGTACTGGGATAATTCTAGTTATGAATTATGAAATGAGAAATTTTAATAAGAATAAATCATTTTTAATTTATCCCTATCCTATATATAATAATTTAATTTGAAAAAAAGTTATATTTCTATAATATGTTGTATGAAATGGGCAAAGTGGATAGAAACAATGAATGATTTTCTTATAATGGGTACCCACAAAATAAAAGAATTATCTTTTATTAAACCATTTCATTGGTGGAAGACATGAATCCAATGTTATTTTTTATTTATAACTGTATAGTGATGTTTAAATGTGTTTCAAATAAATGATATGTCAACTTTTTTGAATTGTGATATTAATCAAGAAGCATACATAGAACATCTATAGAGATTAATGATATATTTAGACTATAATAGTGTTTTTAATCAACACAAAACTTTTTAATCATCCGTGAAATTATCAAGATCATAATTTTTTTCATTATAATATACCTAAAAATCATTAAATTAAATATGTGACATGTTATCATAAATTTTAATTTTAATAAGACCAACATCACATCATATTTTTAGTTTTTTAATATCGATGATTTTATTTTTACTACAAAATATTAAAAAATATTTTAATAATGTTCAATGAAATTGAATATGAAATTAGTGATGCCAATTATTGGTGAGTTTAATTAATATTTCATAATAATTAATGAAATAATGATTGTTTTTTTCGTAAAAGAGAAATATAAAAAGGTTTTATTAAAGGATTAAAAAAATATTGGAATATGTAATTCATGCTTCCCTTAATATATTTTTCATAAAATAAGAAATGGTGATTATGGGAAATCAATTAATAAAAACTAAAATAGTTTTTCTATTAGTATTTTAATGTACATAATAATAACAATTCATTATATTTTATATGTGGTCATTCGTTATAAAATATATAAATCTAATCCAAAATAATTAAAACTCTTCAATGAAAAGTTTATCATAATATAAATATCAAATACATTAATTCATTTATTGATGTGTAATATTAATAAATAGATAAATTTAAATGGTTTTAAATATGTAAACTATGATATATCTATCGATGATAGATATTTCAAATCAAGTATATCATTATGTACAGCACAAAAGTTGAGTATAATCGCACATAATGAATCATTATTCCTATAAATTGAGTTCAACTGATCATTAATATGTGGGAGAATCTTAGGAAACTACTTTGATGAATTTGATGATGAAACAACATGAATATTTGAAAATTTAATTTATATATCCTCAAATTATTAATTGTGGTATTCCAAATTACATTAATAAATTAATGAATATTTATTAATATTATATATCCAATCCCAATGATATGAAGTGTGATTTATTAATAGATAAGTTATTTGATGGTATATTAATCAAAAAATGATTTTATTCTATGGAATATATTTTAGACACTCATGGAGGTCCAGTTTCCCCACTGCTCAGATGCCTGTGGGGCATCTGTTTCACAATGAACACGGTCGGCTGGGGCCAGATACCTTCCCCCACATAGGGTTCAGGACTGCATGCCACCTTCTGATGTGGGATGATCCTCTAATATGGAACCCGAGTGGCACAACCTATATATTTCATCCCTCTCATGTAGAATAGTTTCCCTCTACGGTCAGCGGGTTTTCCACAGGTCCAGCTTTCCACTACAGTCTGCGGATTGTGGATCCGCATTTGTTTTGCCTCTACTGTAGCCTGGTGGCTTCGTCCTCCTGCCGCCAACCATTGAACTCCATTTCAACGACTCCTATCACCACTGTAGTGTGCTTCTAGTGCACCACCTGCTTCCACGACTGGGTGTTGCGGCCTGGTGGCGCTGCCACAACCTTGTGTTGTAGTCTCTTGCCGGTGTCTCAGCCCTTCTACCTAGAGCTTCAACAACTGATGTGCTTCCATTCATTACACCATGAATAATTGGGAGATATTGAGGGAGGGGATCAAAAATAACACCCATATGAACAACCGTCCTTGGTTCGTGTTGGTCCGGAATTGGTTATTTTAGTGGGTTCACGACATATAAATTATAAATCAATAAGATGTAATCCCGATATCAACCTGAAATTATAATTCCCAACCCCAATAGGTAAATACATCTACGGATCAACTTGTTAGATATTTGATCCATATTCTTCATTTAGAGGAATAGAGTGGTGAAAATAATTCATTAATAATTTAAACACATACCTAGAAAAGGATATTTCTCAAGGATGATAGTTCATCAGTGTCCTTTGATCTCTGATCTGGAATCCACTCTCCAAGGGTGTCTTCACTATCATTTGATTCACCGGCATTCGTCGTTGGAGATGTTGACCTTCTTCGTTCATTGTCTCCACCCACGAAATGATCTAATAAATTTAAGGATTGGGATAATAATATGGCATTTATTGTTAGTGTATTTATTGATGAAACACGAATTAGGTTTTCTCTTATGTTATGTTGAAGTGTCATTACACTGACTCATTAATAGTGTTCATTAATGAGAATAATCATTGCCTCTTTGATGAACCATAGAGATGGCGTTCCACTACTCAACGATGATGAAAACAATTAAAATAATGTCTTAAGTGATTTTATTTTTCTCCTTAAAATCCAAAAATTAACTTTTTCCCTCGACCTACACCGCTTGTGGTTATGTCCTTTATACGGAGAAAATCTCATTACGAACTCAACAATGGTATTTGATTTTTAATCTGAGTTACCTTTTTGAGTTATGAGGAATCAAAAATATAATAACATTTATTTAAATTATTTTATTTACGTTTATGTCCCAAAAACCAATTTTCATAGCCGACTTGTGCCGGTAGATGTTAGGATCCACCTAAGGGAAGCATACACTCATTAACTCAACTAAACACTCTAATTTCCAATATGAGTTACCATATATGAGTTATAATGATTAAAAATAAAATAACTTTATTCAATTATTTTATTTACAACCAAAAAGTACTTTACACTATTGAGAAACACCAGCCAATGTTAGACTATGCCTAAGAAAATCATACCCTCATGAGATCAACTATAGCATCAGATTTGGAATTAGAGTCACCATTCGTGAGTTATAAGTATCTGAAAAATAAAATAATTTTATTTAATTATATTATTTACGGTTATGCCATTTTTGGGTTTTCTGACTAGAGGCCCACACTAACTAAACTTCACTCACGCCTAGGGTAATCCAGACATCTTGAAAGAAATGGTTCCCTCGGATTTTTTATCTAGGATCCCATTTAAGTGTTATTCCACTTTTTTAGGAAAACCACTCATGCTCTCTAATTCAAATTTATCATTTTGATGGATCATTCTGGATACTCAAGCCTCAGAATTTCACAGCATATCATTACCTAGTCTCAAAATAATCACATATAATTTTCAAAAAAACACATTGAATTATGTGGTATTACAATTAATGAGTTTCACTATATCAGTATAGAGTAAATTTACCAAACCATATAAATTTATGTTCTTGATCCCATTAGTTTAATAATTTTTTGTTATCTAATTTTCATATGACCTGAATGGTATATATTTTGAATCAGTGGTGTCATTGGGGTTGAATTTTCTATCAATAGTGTAAATTTTCCACTTTAATCAGTGTTTTCACCCATAAATTGAATCTTTTTCAATGAGTTTCATCCATTAAATATTCCTATTTTTTCTAAATTAATATTTACATGTAAATAATTCAATGATTATTCCCAAAAAAATTAAGGTTGTATAGAGGTTTCTCTAAGAAATCATTGTTAAAATTTGAGATCTTATATATAAAATATTACGGTCATATTGTATTTTGTTATGAAGATTTTGTATACCATTAGAATATTAATTCCATTATATCATGGGATAGATATATTATAGAGTTAATAATTACCATTATGATATAATATAGAAAAATAACAATTATTATTTCATTATTTCTTTTAATTAGAAATTTTAATGAAAATAATTCCGATGAAAATGGTGTAATTCATATTGGGGGGGTTACAATGATATCAACATTAATGATTCAATGTGAAGTAAAATTTAGATCAATGATCAATAATTAAAAAATCCATTTAAGAGATATATTTTTCATTTTGAATAATCATGAATATTATGGTGACATATTAAATTGTATGATGATTGAGCATTGAAATATGGTTCTCAAAAACTCAAGCCAAGTAAGGGGTATAGATAAAATCATGAATTAGTGATATATTCTATAGATCATTCAGTGTGATGATATCCATACAACTTATTCAAATATTATTTTCTAAAAATAATTTATACAAGGGGATTAAATAAATAATTTTAATCAAATATTTCTCAAATAAGAAGGTGGCTGCTTTTTAAAACATGATTCATTCTAAATTGATATTGAGTAATTCTTATGGAAGTGTGAAACCATGGATGATGCTATAATGACACAAAATTTTATTAATAAAAATTATTCTAGTTTTAATTAAATGTATTATTATGTATAATGGTTATATAAAACATATTCACTTCCTTGGTTTTATGTTTTTGGATTTTAAATACCATTAAAAATTGTTACCATTGATAATACAACTATTGAAAAATTATCACATGATTATTATAAATATAGGTCTTTAAAAAATCCAATTAACTCAGACAAAGGAAGTGATGACCTTATCTAGTATAATTACTCCATTCCAAGACCATTTTTCAGATCTTGGAAATTAGGTAGCGTCAGTGGGCTTTGATCTTGAACATGCTGAAGCCAAGAATAAACACGTTAATCTTGAACAGAATGGCCTACGTGAGAAGCTAATGTTAATAGAGATTATCAACTGTGCGGTGTTATCTGATCAACACCAAGAGTCTATCATCATCGCACACCAAACCCTTAGGTCATATTCGGGTGTTAAAAGGGGTTATGTAACATGACCCTAGCACTATAATTATGTACATTATTTTTGTATAGAATAATGAATATACATTCAATTTTTTTACATTGAATATATGTTTTAAAGAACAAATAATATTTTTTTAATATTCAATTATAACGTCCATTTTGAAGAATTAATTAATATTTTAATTAAATATTATTTTAATAAAATATTATTACTAAATTAATTTTTATTAAATATAAATGATCATATAATTTTTATCAATACAATTGTAATTTTTTATGGTTTGAAAACATTTTTTTGAAAAACCTGTGAATTTTAAATAAATGTCAGTTTTAATTTTTAAATTTAAAATGCACATATTGAAAAAATTATTCAGAAAAAAATGAATTTTTGTTTTGATTCAGGACGTCGAAATTATCCAACATTTATTTTTTTCATAATTTTCAATGACAATAAATTATTTTGGTTAAAAATTAAATATGGTTTAAATATAAAATTTGTTATATGACATCACAATGACCAAATAGTGTTTTAATAAAATACTATAAAGGTTATATTCATCCGATATTTGTTTTTACTTTAAAATAATATGAGTTTAGATTTGTTTAATTAATTTTATGGTACCTTTGTGGACCCTCCAAGACTTATAAAATATATTATCTTTTTAAAATCATTTCTTTGAGATTGGGACTAACCTCTACATAAGCAAGACTAATAATTTAATAAGTTAGGACATTTCCCTTATAAAATAATTTTTTACTCTCCCCTTTGGAAAATACCATGGGAAAATCCATGGGATGGTTTTTGGTTTTGATTAGTTTAATGTTTAGTGTCCAAAACTAAAATAATAAATAATTCTCTCTCCTTTTCTCTATAAACCCACTCAATTTCACACTTTTATTCACTAAAACCCCTTGTATCACGTCCCTACTCTTCCTTAATTTCTCTATAATCCTTTCAAGGAACCGCAAGCTCTCATGAATCCACTACAGAAGCTCTTGAAGTCACACACATCAATGTATGGGATCCTCACTTGCCATTCTTCCTTATTTATGTCCAAGATTACTTATATTGTTATGCCCTTTTATTTACAATTAAAAAATTTAGTGTATGATTTATAACCTCCTATATAATTCTCCACTTATTATTGAATGATTAGATACCCCTTTCTCTATCATTAATTCCTCCCATGTACACCTGTTACCATGACAAAATTTCATAAGGGATTTCTCTCTCCTCATTTACATTCATGAAATTTTGTTATATTATCAATAAAAATTCTATTACATATATGGGAAATGTATCGATATGACCCCCTTACTATCCATTGCATGTATATATGATGAGATAATCAATTCCCTCTCATCAACCATTTTTATCAATTCTTATGTCATGCAGTTATGCTGCCAAAATTGCACTGGGATTTTCCAAGCAATGGTCATTGTGTAGTGAATACCATTCCTATTTCTCTATCAGCAGTGTTAACCTTTATAAACCATTATATATTGATTATGGAGTTTCATGTATTTATTCCACATTCCTTTTTTGTGTAATAAATTATGATGTTTAATGATTCCATGTTGTACAATCAATGTGTCACACATATGCATGAAATTAAATATTTATAAATGGTGCGCCCTTATAGCGCTCTAATTCATTGGTTAAAGAATAGTATCATTATACTCTATATGAAATGAGGTATTACTCCTGATAATTAATGTTCAATGAGGGTTTACTCATGATAATTCATGTGCAATGAGGGTTTACTCATTCTCCATTTGCAATGAGCCTTGTCTCCTACTAATATCATATTAAATATTGTTTCCACATCTCCACATTAAAATAATCATTCTATATCATGAATTTATGTTCATTTTACTTTTATTCTACATTGATATTCATATTTTCCTAACATTTTTTTTTATTTTTCATGTTTTTCCTTGTTTACTCCCTTTTCGGGCATTATAGCTCACCCTTTTCTTATGTATATCCTCAGGTTATCCCATTAAATCCTAGGTATGAAGAAATATTGTGGTCATGTAAAAAAAATTAGTAAATATGTTGTATTTTATTTCTTAAGTTTTCATGTAATATTGTTAATTTCCAAATAAAGTAGTCCTCTCGATCCTTAGAGTTGTCTTAAGTCAAATTTTATGTAATAAATCGTGTTTAGGTGTGTAATAAAGAGAATGGCTGATTTAGTTGGTTTTAGAGGATATGTTTAGTAATTTTTGGGATTATGATTAGAAAACCCTAGTGAATGCATTATAAATAATACTAGGTATAATAAAAACATCCTTAAATTCTGGTGAGTATAGTGTAGGTGGTTTATCAAGCAAATACATCCCTGTCTGGACACAAACAAGTTGGGGTGGATCTAGAATAGATGTATCTAGG
Source organism: Viscum album (assembly GCA_963277665.1). Lineage (NCBI taxonomy): Eukaryota > Viridiplantae > Streptophyta > Magnoliopsida > Santalales > Viscaceae > Viscum > Viscum album. The sequence continues at coordinate 879,321,744 of OY728136.1, forward strand.
GAAAAACCCAAAACACTACAATGAGTAAGATTGGAACAAGAATTGGTGCATGACAATGGGCCTTGATGCACTCTTGGTTACAAAACTCCTAGGGGATATTATTTGTTAAATTCATAAACTTAGTATGAACCATTTTTATGGGAATACAAAAATTCTCTTAAGAATGTATGATGGGAAATAGACCACAGATACCAAAGATTAAAGACAATAAATTCAAAGGTTAAGTAAATAAATGTAATTTTTATGTTATCCCTTGTTGTGATTGGATTCTCCCTTCTATGTTACCACTCACTTTCCATTTATTCCAACCAATGGCCTATAATAGTAGGACTCATGCTAAAAATAGATGCAAAGATAAATGTGATGTTTGTCCTAATGAGATGCCCAATCTAATGGGAGTGGGAACTGAAAACTTTGTTAAGATGGCCTATCAGTTAATTCAAGTTTTGAATAGAATCATGGGTCAAGAGGAACGCCCCCCCCCCACCCCAAATAAATAAAAAATCGCAATTGAGAGATAAATGAGTCAAAAGCCTCCTACTTTAAATAAATAATTTGATCCCTCAATCACTGAATAGTGTATCAACTCTATTGATAAGGAATTATACATACTTAAATGTTCCAAATAAGAGAAGGTTCTTATGGAAAATTATCATATGGAGGGTCAATTTTATCAATGGAGGATATTGATAAAAAAATACAAAGCCTGAAAAAGATATTGAGGAGTTGGAATGGAAGGATTTCCAGAAAATATTTTTCGATAAATATTTTCCTCACATGCTCTGACTTAAAATGGAAAGGGTCTTCCATAACCTCCAAAAAATTGATGAATCAATCGGAGCATTTGAGGAAAACATCACAAGGTTTACATTATACGCATATGGCTTTGTCGTTACTCTCCAATGCAAGGTTGATAGATCCTATGGTGAGAAAAAAACCTAGCCTCCAGAAAGCACTAGAGATCTGTGACTTCAATAGCTATGAGGAAATTGTATGATGTGCCCTCAATGTTGCAATAGAGATCGAATATTCTTAGGGGTGTCCTAGGGATAAGAAGTGGTATGTATACTTTAATTCTAGTGGTCTGATGGATAAATCAAATGGTGATAAGAAATTCCCGCACCCCACTTGCCAACAGTGCAGAAAGAAGAACCCAATATATTACCTAAAGGGGACAAGAAAATGAATTATGTGTGGAAGAGAAGGGAACCTAGACATTAATTTATGACAAGAAAAACCAACTCCTGCGAAAGAGGAGAGAAATTCTCTGTTCGACCCTTAACACATTTTTCATTGCTTCAACTACAATGAACTAGGGCATTTGGAAAACCAATGCCCTAAGACAAGGGTTTTTAGAGGGACCCAACTACCTATAAGGGGGCAAGGGAAATATTTTTCCCTCAGTATTGCAGAAGAGAACCTTATCAACAAATTGGCGATAGGTATGCAAGTTATTCACTCATGAATACAAAACAAATTTTTTGATTCTGTTTCTATGCATTCTTTTATTTTCTGAATGTTTAGTAGATCAATCCCAACACCACCACAAGTCATGGATGTAGAGATGTCGGTTAGAATGGAAAATGGGGAAATAATTTCATCCCATGAATATAACTCCTCCCCCATCAAAATTTGTGAATATAACTTCACAGTGAACCTCTTCATACTCCCTTTGGTGTAATTGTATGAAATTCTTGGAAGAGATTGAATTTCACAATATAGATCCAACCTAAATTACTGTGAGAGGGAAATCACTTTCCATATGGCGAATCGACCCCCAATTCTATACAAGTTCTTGTAGGTGGATGAATCTTCTTTAGCACCATCATCTCATGCATGGATATTACTACCCAATTATAACACATAACTTTCTCAAATAATTGAGTCTAAGGATGTAACCAACCTTAACGATGTGCCTTTTTTGAGGGAATTCATATAAGTGTTTCCTAATGAATTTTTTGGTCATCCTCCTAGAAGATATGATGAGTTCTGTATTGATCTTATTCATGGGGAATTGCCAATATACAAGACTCTATATAGAATGGATTTTGTGGATATTGAGAAGATAAATAAACAACTATAAGATAATATGGATAAAGGGTTTATATTCAAAACTACTTTACCATAGGGTTCACCAGTCTTCTCCATCAAGACGAAGGATTTGTCAACATGATTTTTCATTGATTATCTTGATCTCAACAAAATAATGATAAAGAAGAAGTATTATTTTCCATGAATTGATGACTTTTTCGATCAACTACATGGATCACAATAATTTTCCATGGATAATTTTCCATTAGGATATTACAAACTATGGTTGAGGTAGGATGATATCCCCAAGACTACATTTCGCACATGGTTGGGGAACTATGAATTCATAGTAAGTCATTTTAGACTCACTAATTATTCTGAAATCATCACGGAAGTGATGAATATATTCATTAGAGATTACCTTGAAATTTTTTTGGTAGTATGTATTGAAGATATTCTAATATACTCCAAATACAAGTAGAAGAATGAGGAGCATCTAATAACTATATTTGAGACCTTGTGAAAGGAGATGCTCTATGAAAATTAAATCAAGTGTGAGTTATGGTTGATGGAAGTCTCATTCATGGGTCATATAGTCGTAATAAATGATATATCTATCGATCCCTCCAAGATAGGAACATTTGAGGGATAGATGAGGCCACCGTCGGCGATGGAGATCCATAGATTCCTAAGGTTTTTTAGATATTATTGCTGATTTGTGCTAAATTTATCATGATTGTACAACCCTCTTACCAAGCTAACTCGGAAGGGAGTAAAGTTTTCATGGAGTGATGAATGTGTAGATTGCTTCAAAGAGTTGAAAAAAGGCTTAACAGAACACCCGCGCTCACACTACACACAAGTGAAGAATGTTTTTTGGTATTTAGTAATTCATCGATGAAGGGCATGTGATGTGTGTTGATGAAAAATGACAAAGTCATTACCTATGCATAAAGGAGATTGAATGTTCATGAGAAAAACTATCCAACACGTGATCTGGAGATGGATATAGTTATCTTATCTTAAAAAATTTGGTAATATAACCTATTTGGGGTGAAGTGTGAAATATACATGGATCACGAAAGTCTCAAGTATATATTCACACAAAAATAGTTGAATATGCACCAACGAATATGGTTAGATATGATCATAGACTATGAATTCTGAATCCATTACCACCCTGGGAAAGCAAACAAGGTGGAAGATACTCTATTTAGAAAGGAACAAACCATTATATCATTGATGGGAGTTAAAAAAGGACCCAATCTTCTTATATTTGATTAAGATAAACATGGGAATCATAATGAAGGTTACATCATAAATACATTACTAATTATTGTTTAACCATCTATTTTGGAAAGGTTAAAGGATGCTCAATAGGATGATATCTGTTAGAATTTAGAAGATATTGGAATCCACTAGAAAAGGGAAATTCTCAGAGTTAAATGTTAATGAAGATTGAATTGTGAGATTTTGGTAAAGACTATGTGTTCCATAAAATTCAGAGTTAATGAAAGAACATTTGGGTGATGTACATAGTTGAAATATCTCCATTAACATAGGATGAAAAAATGAAGAATCGGGATCTCAGAGGGCATTATTAGTGAGATTACATGAAGATGTAGATCGATGGGTATACATCAATGTGCCTAATATGTCAGAAAGTGAAGCCTGAGAGGTGGAAGTCTAAGGGGATGATGCAACCATTACCCATACCAATATGGAAATGGGAAAACATCACCATGGAATTTCTCACTAGAATTCCAAAAACATCCAAATAAAGTAATTATATCTTTATTATTGTGGATTGTCTTACAAATACTGGACACTTCATTGAAATTTTATAGGATTTATCATTGGATTAAATTGCATGGATATGCATTGGATAAGTGGTAAGGTTGCATGGAGTACCACTATTGATTGTATTCGATTGAGATCCATTACTCACCTCTATGTTATGAATGAATCTCCAATACACTCCAAATACTAAGATGAAATCATTACAACTTATCATCCTCAAACTGATGGGCAATATTAGCGGACTATCTAAACACTTGAGTAAAATTTGATAGCATGATCAATGGACATCAAAGAAGGATGGGATCAATATCTTCCTCTAGTCGATTTATCTTACAATAATAGTTTCTACTAAATAATCCAAAACACTCCTTATGAATCTATTTATGGGAAGAGGTGTATAACACATACATGTTGAGATGAAGTTGGGGAGAAAAAACTCCTAGGTCCAGAAATGGTGGTGAAGGTTCTGACCATCCAACAGTACATTAATGAATCTCTGAGTTGAAAACATAGTTGTGCTGATAATCATAGAAGAGACCTATAGTTTGATGTTGGAGACATTGTATTCATCCCCATATCACCATGGAAGAGAGTTATGAGAATTATAAAGAAGTAAAATCATAGTCGAAGGTACATTAGCTATTTTGAGATTCTTGATCGCATTGGAGCAGTAGGCGATAGACTAGAGCTCCCACCAAACCTATCTCAAGTACATGATTTTTTCCATGTGTCACTCTTGAGGAAATTGAATATATTCAATCCAGATGTGGTAAAATTGGTTAATTACCTCTCCTAAGAAGAGATTCTGGTGAAGATCTTAGATCATAGGGAAAAAGTTCTATGAAATTATACAATGTCACTCATCAAGGTGATGTGGAGAAATTAAATTTAATGAAGCAATGTGGGAATCAAAGGATGCGATGAAGCAGATTTACCCTAATATTTTTAGTGTGGTAAAATGTAATTTTTAGGGTGAAATTTCATAAGGGGGGAATATTGTAATGACCCAAACATTTATTAATGAAAATTCTTCTTGATCTAATTAAATTTATTATTATTTAAAATGGTTATATAAAACATATTCACTTCCATGGTGTTATGTTTTTGGATTTGAAAATACCATTATGATTTATTATTGTTACTAATATAGACTTTGAATAGTGATCACATGATTAGTATATATAGGGCTTTATCAAATCCAATTTACTCAGAAAAAGGAAGAAATAGCCTCATCAAGTAGAATTTCTCGATAAGGATCCCATTTTTTGATCTCAAAAAGATGGTAGCATCATTGGGCTTCTCTTTTGACCATGCCCAAGATGAGATTCAACATGTTAAGCTTGAACGGAATCACCTATGAGTGAAGTGGAAGTTAATAGAGATTACCACCAGAGTGATGTTATCTGATATTCCCCAAGAGTATGTCACCATCGCACACCTTACCCTTAGGTCTTATGCATGTTTTATAAGGGGTTCTGTAACAAGACCCTAGCACAATAAATTTATGCATTAATTTTTTATAGAATAAATAATATACATTCATTTTATTATTGTTACATTGAAAATGGGATTTGAGGCACAAATAGTATTTTTAGTTAATATTCAATTAAGAAATCCATTTTTATATATTAATGTATTTTTTAATTAAAAAATATTTTAAGAAAATATTAGTACTAAATTACTTTTTATTAAATATAAATGATCATATAATTTTTATGAATAAAATTGTAATATTTATTATGGTTTGAGAACTGTTTTTGTTCGAACCCATGATTTTTGAATAAACATAGGTTTTTATTTTAAAAGATAGAATTCACAAATTTAGAAATTTTTTATATAAAATGATTATTATTTTTGGAATAAATATTTCAAAATTATCTAATGGTGAATTTTTTTATAATTTTATAAGCCAGTAAACGTTTTGGGTAAAATTAAATGTCGATTAAATATATAATGTGTTTAATGGCATAACAATGACCCAAAAGTGTTGTAATAAAATACTATAAAAGAATTATTAATAAAATTTATGTTTTACCTTTAAAATAATGTTATTTTAAATTTGTTTGATTAATTTTATGGTGCCTTAGTGAACCCTCCAAGACATATACAATATTTTATCTTTTTAAAATGATTTCCTTGAGAGTGTGACTCACCTGCATATAAGCACGCCTAATAATTTCATAACTTTGGACATTTTACTTATAAAATAATTTTTTCCAATCCACTTTGGAAAAAAACAATGGAAAAAATCATGATATGGGTCGTGGTTTTTATTAGTTTAATGTGTAGTGTCTAAAACCTAAATAATAAAAAAATTCCCTCTTATTTCTTATATAAACACACTAAATATCCCAATTCTCATCACTAAAAACCCTTGGATAACGTCCCTACTCTTCGGTCGACTCTTATAAATCCTCCAAATGTGCCCCAAGCTCTCAAGAATACCCTATTCAAGCTTCTGAAGGCACACACTTCAATGTAAGGGATCCTCACTTTCCTTCCTTCCATATTTATGTCCATGTTTCCTTATATTGTTATGTCCTTTTATTTTCAATTGAAAATGTTGAGGTATGATTTCGAAACTCTAATATTCTTACCTAATTATTTTTCAATGATGAGATAACCCTTTCTGTCTCATTAATTCTTCACATTTACACCTGTTAAAATGTAGATATTCGATAAGGGATTTCTATCTCCTCATTTACATTCATGAAATTCATTTATATTATGCATCTAAATTACATTACATATATTGGGACATGTATCTATATTACCCCCACTACTGTCCATTTCATGTACATATGATGAGATACCCCATTCTGTTTTATCAACCATTTTTATTAATTCTTACATCATTCTGTTATATTTCTAAAATTGCACCGCGATTTTCCAAGCCAAAGTTCTTTTGTATTGAATACCATGCCGATTTTTCTATCACAGGTATTCACCTTTATACACATTTACTTATTGATTATGGAGTTTCATGTTTTTATTGCACATTTATTTATCATAGAATATATTATTTTGTTGAATTATTCCGTGTTGTATGATCCATGTGGCACACTTATACTTGAAATTAAATGTTTATAAAGGGCGAACCCTGATAGCACTCCAATGCATTGGGTATAGAATAGTATCATGATAAACCATCTGAAATGAGGGTTTAATCATTCTAAATCAAGTGCAATGATGGATCAATCATGCTAATTAAATTGTAATAAGGGTTTACTCATGATAATTGAAGTGCAATGAGGGTTTACTCATACTCCATGTGCAATGAGACTTGGCTCATGCTAATGTCAGGTTATCCCATTCAATGCCTAGTATGAACAAATGCAATGGTCATGTAAAAGATTTTTTCAATAGAGATGTTGTATTTTATGTTTTATGTTTTAATGTAATGTTACAAATTTTCCAAGACACTAGAACTCCCTACCCTCATAGTTGTCTTATGTGCATGTTTACGTAATAAATCATGTTTAAGTGTGTAATAAAAAGCAGAGTTGTTATGATTCTAAATAAATGATGATATATGGATATTATGTGTGGCAATATCAAATGTATTGTTTGTATATATAAAAATTCTTCGAGTTGGTTCATGTTGTGATATAGAATGTGAGTCTTCTCTCATTGTCCCCAATACACATTACATTTTCATTATTGGATACAGTGATAAATACTTAGGATTTGAACATTATATAATAAGGTGCATGAGATATGTTATATAGTGATGAGAACATCATAAGTTTTATAGGTGATGGGAATTATTTATTTTAAATTCATAGAGTGGTTATTTTCTAATATAGTATTCTATAGGAATTGGTGTATAATTATTATACATCATGATGAGTTTTAAAACCATATTATATCATGATATATCAATTCATATGGATCTTAATTTATTAATTTGTACTGATTTACAAATATATGTTTCATGATTTCCCATGTATTAATAGGTAAATATAATGAATTATAGTCTCTATTGAATTTTATACTAAGTTCACATTCTCTTTTGGATGTTTAATGAGTTAATGATCTATATCATCATTATGATTCAATGTTCTCTCAATAGATGACACATTGAATAGATTTTAATTTTATTTTTGTGAAATACTTATGGGTTTTCTACACTAATTACATGATACAGGATTAGTAGGAAGAAAATTATGATTTTATGGTTAATTTTTGTTGTCTACCAATTTATTATTTCTTAATAATTATATTTTAGGGTGTTATATGAAGCACAAATAATATAATTTTTTTATATTTTCATGCTAACACAACATGAATGATATCATAATTAGTCCAACATAATCATATATCATAAAATACATGTATTGAAAAACATGATTAATTATATTTGACACCAAATGTGTTTTGATAATTTTTTGTACATGTCATTCATCATGAATATTTTTCGATGTTTAAATTTTATTTTTTGACATATATGTAAAGGAATTGTAATAATGATGGTTTTTTCTATAAAAATTAAAAAGGTTGGTAGTGATTATGATGATTCATGTCCTTGAACTATTATCATTTTATATAATCAATTTTTTTTATTATTTTTAATATACCAAGTGTGCAATCATCTTTTTTTAATCATAAATGAGTTATTCATTATGTACTTTATACATGTGGTGTTTTAGGATTATATAATAGGGTGTGATATTTTAATGTCATATTATATATCATGTATAAATATATGTAATAGTATACAACATGTTTCACTATATGATATATATAATACCATATTTTTTATGTTTTATAACACATTATATTAGATAACAAACAAATTATGTAATCTATAAATTAGTTTTGATTTTCCAACATTATAAATAAATAAAGATTTGATAAATAATATTTTACTATCCACCAAATGTAATTTTTTTATTTTTAATGGTAATAATTTTCACTAATGAATGTTATATATTTTTTATCAGTAAATTAGTTATTTCATTTGATTTTTTTTCTCATAAAAATGTTATGAATTATTATTATTTAAATTAATTACTCAAATTTTTTATAATGTTAGAATAATTTATAAGGATGTATTGAGAGTGTCAAAGAGTATTTATAATATTTCATTCAATGCGATATAGTTTTAATTCAATCCTTAATAATCCAACATCATATTATAGAAATTTTATCCAACAAGTATTCTTCCCTTTTAAAAATATGACAATAAATCATATCATATACTAAAAAATGGTCACACTAAAGAATAATTTGATTTAGTTCATCCCATGTATAAAATATCTATTAGAGTTTACTGATTGGATCTAAGTATTTCTATAAATATACTATGATTAATGATTTTATAAACCAACCATTGATACTATATAGTTAATAATTTCATATAGATATAAACATATATTTACATATAATTCTTAATTCATCACTAGGTTGACCATTGGATGAGGTTTGTAAAATCTTCTATGAAATTGAATGAGAAAAATTCGATCTATTGAAATGATTTCTGAGATAAAATATATTCTACAATTATAGATTTAATTAATATTTTTTCAAATGAATAAATCACATAATTCATAAGAAATTAATTTTCTAAATTGTTAACAATCATAAAAGGATTTAATTCTGTCTTGTTTTATGATATATGACATTCTATAATATAATCAGGTTATGTTATATTATACTAATCGGTGATGAAAAATGAATATCTATTGGGTTATTTATTAATTATAATATGATATGTTGTTTCATAGATGATGATTTTTGTAACCCATCAATATTATTATATATCACTCTCATTAAAAAAAATTAAATTTTTTTAATAGCTTGTTATACAAGTAGTCATGATACTCAATGAATTGTAATGTCATATAATGTTATAAACTAGCTATAAAATGGTTTATATGACTAGGAATAAGAAAATCAGGTAATATATGTTTAATGGGTTTATATATTAAAAATTTATGGATTGATTTATAATTATTAAGCACACAATATTTACTAACATAACTTTATACTTCAAATATGTGTTTCTCTAAAAAAATAATTTTAATTTTATTATGAGTTTCATAATTAAAATTAATATAATACATTAGTATATATATTATTTTACTAAAATGATTTATTTTTTATACCAAAAAATCATAATTATCTTATAGTGAAATTTACAGATTTTTCTGAAAAAATTAGTTTTTCAATTAATATTGAGAAATTAAATTTTATTTAATATTCCCATTTTAATTCATGTAAACTTCCACTGATATTTTTATTTTTATTAGTATATATAATAATTCAAACATAATTAAAATTAATCAATTTTTTAAATTATTTCAAATATAGATATGTTTTGTGTATGTCTATTATTAAGATTAAATTTCTTTTTTATAAAAAATTTTTATTTTTGTATGGTGTTTTTATCAAAACAAAAATTATTATATAATTTATGATTTATTTTTATAATGATATGTATATATTATATATTCAATAAAATACATTAAAATTTAATTTATATTTTTTTAAGTATGATGGAAGTTACATAAATTTAGTTTTATGCATAACAATTCTCCATTATAGAATAAGTTTTCATTGAATATTGATTTTTATTTTTTATGTTAATTTAAAAAAATATTGAATATGAAGGTAGTAAAATAGATCCCATATTTTTAATCATTATAATTAAAATAAATTAAAATTTTCAACATTATTTTAGGTCATAATGAAAGGTATGAACCATAATATAACTTTACTACGATTATGGTTAAAATATGTTTACTTTGGGGTTAAACTAAGATATTAGGGTCATACATTCCACATAAACTTGTATAAATATTATGTTATGGTAATATTTGGATTCTATATAATATAACCTTCATGAATAAGTTATATTGAATGAATTTTATTTAGTATTACAATATTATATTTTAATATCTTGAAAAAATCAATGTGTCTCCTTTGTATCCCTTATAAATGTGTAAACATTTTCTTCTCTTCCATATACATTATGAACCTTATATCCTAGAAAATATCATACATGATAAATCTTTTAACATCCCTAAAAATATCCCATAATTTTTTGTTTTATCATAATACCATCAACTCAATGATTAATGTGTATACCAAAGGAGGACTCTGAATGAAGTGGTAGAACTCTTTAGCAACTTTATTATGTTTTATTTCTTCTTCTACCTATAATAAATCAATGGTATACATTATAAAATAATAAACATTGTATATTCATTATTTATAATTTTTATTAATATTTTTTATTAACCTTTTTATTCTTTTTTCATCAAATTGGAACTATTGTGGATCACTCATGCATACACGCAGACTATCATATGAACATAGACATATGATTTATATTACATCAAAATATTTAATGGATGGTTAAGATAATGGAGTTAATATTTTTAAATTATATTAATCAATATATATTTGTTATAATATCATGTGTTCTATTTAACCAATCCATTCATTGGAAAATGATATATTCAGTCATGCGTATATGTGGACTACCCCCTCCATAGAACGATGTAATTTTATTTTCATTATATCTTAATATTAATGTTTGTAATGATATACTTAGTAAATTTATATAATATACATTATATGATAATTAATAAGAAAATTTGAATTATTATATATGTTTCTTTTCTAAAATTGATCGGAATGTGAAAACACTACTCTTATATATTTATATAATACCTTCTACACAATGTAATGTAATAAATTTCTCAACAAAATTTCATTTGAAATAATTTTAATTATTATATATTTCAGAAATATTATACATTTTTAAAAATTATTAATTTTTATACGACTAAACTATGAATAATTCTTATTGAACAAAACCAAATAATTGAAACATGCATGGATGAAGGACCGGTTTTCACTACAATATCTAGCTTTTAGAATAATTGTTACTAACGGTTAATTAAATGTAATAAATGAATGATACAAGAAATTTTATTAATAACTTTTTTTTTTTGGAATAATTTTAATTAATGTAAATATATTATATATTAATTGTTAATACTTATGAAGGTATACGACACTTGGAGAAAGATATTTATGTTTCAATCTCATTTTAATCGATATTAACAATAATTTAATATCAATTGATGGATATAATATAAAAATTATCTAATAAGAACCATATATTTTCTCCTATTATTTTTATCTATTAAAGAGTAATATCATAGTAAAATATTACTCTCTTTATTACTTTAAATGATCAAGATATTTCTTTTATATAGAACATATACTATTTCTTCTTTGGTTGAGAATATTTTTGGAGAAATGTATGTTTTTTCAATGTTGTGAAAAGAATATATTTTTATGTATTATCATGTGAACATAATTTCCTACCATCATTAACACTCAATGAATTTAAATATACATATAAAATTTTCAACATAATTTTTGAATAAAATATTTTCCTTAACATATTTTAATTTTTTGGATTTTATCAATGTCATGTAAATAATTTAGAGGGTATTTTCCTTAAAAATAATTATGTTAATATTATAATTCAATTTAATAATCAATGATAACATCAATTAAAATTACATACAATTAACTTGTGTTATAATCCAATGATACCATTCATTTCATTTTTATGGATGGTTTATGATGATTTGCATTTATGTATGATTATATAAAACTCATAACCTATCAATAGGGTAACTATGATAAGATGAAATCATTCTAATACATTTCTTTTCTTTTTGTGATTATTTTTATGACTAATGTGCACATTGTCGTGGCGATGAGCTGTTGTGGACTCAATACCCTGTATCCCAAAGGTGGCCAACATCCATCAGATATTTAGTGATGTTTTTTCCTTGATAGAAATGAGATGATGGAATGTCAGTTTCTCCTTCCATGGATTCCTCTTAGGAATTTGTCTCCTAGTCCGGGCCTCCCTCATAGATTTATGTCATTGTACATGAATCTCATTCACAATGCAATATCCTTATGGATGATGGCTAATTATGCTTATTCTATCTGGACATACAATGGGGTCTCAAAAGAAAACAAACCTTTTATCAGAGTAGATGGTAATGTTAGGAATGTCAAGTCATCTTAGGGTTTGTGGACATTTGAAGACATGTATTCTACCTCATAATAGGGCTTCTCAAGGGCGTATAACCCTCAGAATCCCATGTCGATCTTGGGTTATCTTACTCCGGAGGAATGTCTCTGAGGATTTCCTAATATTCCCATGTTTAAAATGGGTATTCCATGAGTTTAACATCTTGTTGAGATAGAATGATAGTGATCATAATTCCCCATATAATAGGATCGGATTGGTACATCCTTAGGAGGGATAACATGGAGTGTTTCCCAGGTGGATGGATTAGAATGCCCAATAAGACCGAAACTAGGATGGTGTGTCCTGTGAAGTGAATATATCACACAATGAAGCATAATTTGGAAACTACTGAGTGAAGATTAGGGAGATTTTACCCAAGAAATAGGGACACCATATATATGGATTAGAAGACTCAATGAAAGCGGACCCACGATTGTGTGTCCCAACATGGGAAGACATCACACCATGAAATCTTATCTAGACACCACCGAGGGAATATTAAGGAAATTTCACCCTATAATGGGGGACTCTAGATGGATATATCATAATAATAAATGAGAATAGAACTAGGGTGGTGTGTCCCATAAAGGAAATATATCACACCGTTTAGTCTTATATGTAACACCCCAAGATTTCATAGTGTGTTATTTCTTCAAAATAATTCAATAACTTGCACTACACGCAACACTGAGTTCAATCACACCATGACTTACCAAACAAGCCATTCAAAAGAGGTTATGAATAGTATTAGATAAATTTTAATGTTTATATAATCCTTATAATTTTAGAAACCATATTATGAGTTTCTTAGATATAATGCAAGAACAAATTCATTTTCAGTATTTCACTTTTATCAACATTAATAGTGAAAAATTTTTAAATACTATATTTTAAACTTTTTGACTAAATGGGGACATCAAAAAATTTAAAATGAAACACCCCAAGCTTCCACGGTACGTTTCCCTTTGAATAATGTGATAGCGTGTGTTGTACGCAACACCGAGTTCTAACACACCATAACCAATCAAACTAGCCGTTATAAATAGTAATACCTACTTTTTGAAAATATATATATTTTATATTTCAAAATGGACTTCATTTTTGGATTCGGAATATCGAATTTAGCCTAAGGTGAAATTTTGGTACTTTTCGGATAAATTTCATATTTTGATGAATAGTGAAAATTACTAAATTTTAATTAAAAACAACTTTTTTAATCAAAATAATTAATAGTGATAAATTATGAATTTTAGTGGTTTTAAAATATATTTAGAATATATTTTTACAATTTAATATAATGTTGTTCATTAGACATAATTTTACAATTAAACCGAACATAAACAAGTGTCAATCTTTTGATAGTTATTATCTCTTAAAAACACACTTTTTGTTTTGACAGCGGGAATTAATTTTAAATTAATTTCTGCCACTTATGTGTTTTGAATTTAGAAAAATGGATTCCATATTTGGAATCAGGATGTTCAAATTGTGTAAATAGGTAACTTTTATTTTTAGACATTTTGAATAATTACTGCGGTAAATATTTTATTTACCATGGTTAAGGGTAAATCCGGTAAATAAGGGTTAAAAAATAATATTATAATAATACTAAATTACCCTAAAACGTGTCTTAACCCTATTGTTTGATACATGGTCGACCATGGGCATCTTTGGATCGATTTTGGGACCCCATGGATCCACTTGTAAGTGATAATGACACTTTATTTTAATTAAGTCAAAATGAATACAAAAATGACACAAGCATATATCTTTTAGCAAAACAATTGTTACATAGGGTTATATAAGTTGGATTTTAGATTATAAATATTACTTATAAAGATAAAAAGATTTCCTACATAATTATATTTTATTTATAATTTTTAGACATTAAATAATTTATTTTATTTATGACAAAATGATGATGCAGTAATTACTATAATAGTGAAAAAATAAAATAATTGATATTATAAATACCCAAAAAAATATAATATGAAACTTTTAATGAATTAAACTAATTTTATAGGATAATATGATATATTAGAATTGATTTAAGTGACTTTGTTCGAAGTAATCATTCTGTTATGAGTTTCACAAAAATCAACTATTGAATAGTGTCAAAATTGACATAAAAGAGTTCTTAAAACAAATATTATATTATTAATTGATATTAAATTACTAAAAATCTAAGGTTCAGCCAAGAGACTTATATCATGATAGTTTCATCATTAATAGACCACTTGGGGGTCGCTTGGATGTATATAGTAAGTTTATTAACCATATTATATAAAAATACAAAGAGACATTGTAAAAGTGAAACTAATTAACTTAGAGTTAATACTTAAAGATAAGGTTAATATAAGTACCCAAACCTGTCTAAATTATATTGGTTGAGTGGTTTTCGACCTATCCCCACCTTAACCTTTGAATAATCAACTTTGGAGCCATTAGAAACCGAATATGAATTTATTATAAATTAATATTTCTAGCTTTTCCAAAGGTGCCCCTCACCCCTCTTATAAAAGGGCACTCCTCCTTCTCATTTCTTCACACCTTAAAAGCCTTTTGTTTCGGCCAAACTCTGCCCAAATACTCTCCCAACATCCCTCACTACAACCTAGAGGCCTTAGTTTGATCAGAAAGCCAACCTAAGGAGCCCTTTTGATCAAATCAAAAGGAAGAACCCGAAGAAGAGGTAATGATTTCACCACCCTTTTCTAAGTTCCTTTCTTCTTCCACTTCCTCTTTCTTTGTTCTTACCATTCTAAAATAATAACCCCAGTATCTTACATATACTGTGATGTTATTATAAATATGGTACAACCATATTCAGTATTCTATCCACCCTTTGAATAACATGTCACCATACGTGCGTACGTACGGCTTACCGTCTCCACGTCGTGGTGTAATTGTTATTCAATATATTATTATTTGGATGGGTATAATAATGATGTGTAACTCATGTAAATAATAAATATAACATGTTAATGATTCTGTATATATGATATACCATCCATTTATATATTATTTTAATATCAAAATAATGATATTGTCGCTCGTGCGTACGTACGGACTACCGTCTCCACGAACGCGATGAGATTCATTCTCCATCGTATCCATTCAAGTATAATTATCATTTGATGATTTAAAAATGATGTTTAAGGACTTTATATCATTCTGGATATGAATAATATACAACCTATCCTTTACAAACATTTCTTACGTAACAAAACATATAAAAGAAAACAAGTAAGTTAACACCCGAAACGACGATAATTCTAAGATATTATTAACAAATCAATGTTAAAAGATCATATATGATATCATATTAATATATATGATTCTTGTATAATTTAATAACAATTATTTAACCATTATACAGGAGGTTAACCTACCCCAACCAAGGAAAAGTACAAGGTAAGGGTTATTTCACAATCTCTTCATTATCTGAGGTTGTATTATACGTAATAATCTACTGGGATCTCTTTATCATCCACATCCATGTTTCTTCGAAATGTATTTCAAAACATTTTTACTATTTACAAGAATATGGGTTAAAGTCATTTATACCCTTGTTTGACTTTTTATAAGAGGT
Source organism: Viscum album (assembly GCA_963277665.1). Classification (NCBI taxonomy): domain Eukaryota; kingdom Viridiplantae; phylum Streptophyta; class Magnoliopsida; order Santalales; family Viscaceae; genus Viscum; species Viscum album. The sequence goes on from OY728136.1 coordinate 879,338,234, forward strand.
TTATAAAGGAATATTTCCGTCGTTTTCAAAACAAGGTCCTTTTTAACCTTTTCGACAGAATTGAGGTAAGAATGTTTTTTTTAACTTATACGGCGGGTGCGGTTATTTTCCGCCGTTATAAAATCGTCGAAGCTTTCCTTACAATCTTATAAGAATATTTTCAAAGAAAATGTTTTATTTTATATGGATCTTAAATGATTTCAAAATAAAAGGAGATACTTCTTTTAAAAGAATTTTGATTTCATCTATGTCAACATCCTTTGATGGATTTTAAGATTATTTGAAGTTGACTTATTATAATACAAAACTTCTATATTGTATTGAAGGTTTTGTGATATGTTTGACTGTGGATGTGCTATTTTATACCATTCATAGTTTATGGTGAAACTATTGACATTTCGTATGCTAGTTTTAATCCGAATGTTTATGTTATATTTCAAACTTTTCTTCAGATGAATGTGCTAAACAAGTATGTTCCGGGTTGGGGACCGGTAAAAGTAAGCCCTCCAGGTTGGGGACTGGTTAAAGTAAGCCCTCCAGGTTAGGGACTGGTAAAAGTAAGCCCTCCGGTTTGGTCTCCGGTTATTAGAGGTACTCCGGGTTGGTGTCCGGTTATTAGAGGCACTCCGGGTTGGTGTCCGGTTATTAGAGGCACTCCGGGTTGGGTTCCAGTTAGAAGTAACCCCTAGGTCTTGGGATGAGGCCTAGACAATGAAATTAACGTTTGACATTATGCATTCCAACATTATGAAAGTGGTTATTGATTTTTGCATGTGATTATTCGATTAGTAGAATATCCATGTGAATAATTAAATGGCATTATTTCATTTTATTTATGCCATACCATGTTGAAAGTTCATGTTTGAAAGGCTTTTGTTTTACTTATACATTACCTTAAAAGTTTATTCTTATTTATGAAAGTTTCCGCTATTTTGTTATCCTTACTGGGCATTTGAGCTCACCCCTTTTATATGTTTTATTTTTCCCAGGAAGTGAAGAAGTAAATTATGAATGACCTGCAGGGATATTATGTGGGGATATGAGTGTGGATTATGGAGACATTATGTTGTTGTAGTAGTTTTTCATTTTATTATGTAATGTAAAACTTATGAATATATCTAGTGTTTCCAAGGCTACTAAACCAATCGGTCTTTCGAGATTTGATCTTTCTTGTGATCATGCCAATGTTACGAAGTAATGCACCGACTCTGGGTAACTGGGGTCGGGGCGTTACATTATATGGACATCACTTAGGGAGGATCTGGGGGAGTTCACCCCAAAAAGGGGGAAACCATGTGGATAGATCAGAATGATCAATGAGAGAAGAACCAGTATGGTGTGGTCTATAATGATATGATATCACACCATGAATTCTGATTTGGACACCACTAGGAGATGATCAGGTAGATTTTACCCCAGAAAGGGGGACACCATATGGATGGATCAGAATTATTAATGAGAGAGGACCCAATGTGGTGTGTCTAAAAAAGGGAAGGTTTCGCACCATAAAGGCTGATATAAACCCCACTGAGGTAGGATCGGGTAGGTGGACCCCAAATATGGTGATACAAAGGTTTTCCATTGGATTTGATTGAACCTTAGGGAGGCTTTCTACATACCATGTTTAGAAGACAAGGATCAAAACCCATGTTGTTCTAATGGGTGGTTAATGTCTTATGCACAAAGACAACCAATTTGATGCTAAGAGAATTAATAAGATATATGAATGGAATGATCTCACTGGGATATGGTGGCTGGGGTTAGAATCAGCATGAACAGTGTATGACTTAATGAAATATATGGTGAATGAGATGGAACTGTCATAATGGTAATGGTAGTGTTGAGGTTGAACCTCAAGGATGCTTTCTATGTATCCCCATGGATGGGAATCAAAGTCCACATAATTTGGTGGGGTGATGAGAGACCATAGGAGCTGGCTCGTGAGAGTTGACACATGGAGGGGCCCTGAAGGAAATGGAAACAATAGCTTACAGCACAATCATCAAGAGACGCAATGGCTCGATGGAGGAACCATGATGGGACATGGGTGATGAGGTTGAACCTCAGAGAGGCTTTTTACGTACTACGCTCAAAAAGGAAAAAGTTAAAAAAACCATGTAGTTCATATATGGGGTAGAGTATTAGGGTGTACAGAAAGGACAACAACCTGAAGACATGAATGGGATTATGTATTGTCAGCATCCCATCGCAAGGGGGGCACCCTTGGTTGGAGTAGTATGGTTTGGTTTTGGGTTATACACATGGTTATCTTAGTGGAAATTTGTTGGTCACCACTAATGGGTGGACCAAGGATGTGTATCCAGTCTAAGGGGACTCATGAGATTACCAGTGATTGGGGTTGAACCTCATTGAGGCCTCATATGTAACATGTCTAGGAGACAGGGATAAAAACCCATGTAGTTTGAATGTTTATAGTTCAACGTCATGATGGACAAAAGGGGAATACAGTTTAACGTCATGTGGGATAAGGAAGAACCCACATGAAGTAGTTGGGACCAATGGATGATGGGTGTGAACCTCCAAGATGTTTCCTATTTACCTTGATATAAAAGTGAAAGGATCAAATTAAATATAGTTCGGTGGAGAGGGGGATGAGGCATACATGAAAGGTGGAATATAAATAAATTTCATGGTTGATGCATACTCTAAGACCACATTAGTCTTCCTCAGTTTAATAAACAAGATGTTGTAATAGACCTAACAATCGCTTTGTGAAAGCTACGTCAGGGAGGGATGGTGAAGATTATGAAAAACTTTAGGAAGGATTCCCATGTGAAGTTAAGATTGGGAATGGTGGATGTCGATTTGACATGAAATTATCCCCAGTTCCTTAAAAGAGATACAATTATGAAGGGGGTTACACATGGAAGATGCCTATAATGTATTCCTCATGGCAGTCCCTGATGAAATCCCATGTGCATTGCAAGGGGTAAGGATTCCATTTAATTTCATGTGAATGGACGACATGTACCGAGATTATGAATTAAGTTTACCATTCTATCTTATACATGTCATGACATGAAGGAATTTCAACATGATGATTGGTCGAGGGAAGATGGTTTGGTGCCTTCACCATAGGAGGAGGTCTATTGTGGTTGTTTTCTATTTATCTCATGATGAGGCATCTTATACATGGTTTATAAGGTATCTTGTATTCACAACAATCAGCATCATATGTTTGTTTTATATGGTCTACTATAGTTTAATGTCACGAAGTGAGGACTATTAAGCATAAATAACCAAGTAATGGTGAGTGTGGGACTTACATAAGAGTATCCCTTTTTGGTGAAACCTAGAATATGAGTCAGGTGATGGTGTTTCGATGAGTTACTTAAGGAAGGGTTCGAATCATGTTATTAAGATAATTTATGATGATAATCTCAACTCGGGATATGGGAAATGGACCTAGAGGAATATGCTAATTCAAGGTGTTTAATGGAGTTAGGAGGAGCATTGAAAATCATTATATTCCATTAGTGGCCACTGAATGTGAAAAAGGGTGTAAAGTAAAATATCGGTGACCTGACCCGAAACGTTCACGGTGCGATAGTTCATTTATCATGGAGGTTAGTGATGATAGTGAAGGGACTTGACCAGAGGGGTGTGTCTGCTACCTAACATTGATCTAGAGTGGGGGTGTAGGGGGTGCAGGGGGGGTATCCCCCTGGGTATGGATCAATGGGTGGTGGCCTGGAAACTATTGTGGGTAAGATGGACCATGTATAGGATGTTCTATTCACAATATTGGGTAATGCGGCATTGGATCACCCAAGATGGGAACATTGGCATTGTCGAGTGAAATATTTGGAACATGTAAGTTTTGTGCATATGATTGATGTGTTGGCGCACAAGATTGGATGTCTTGTGCGTAATATTGGAATAATGCATGTAGTAATTGAATCATAAACTCAAGAGGAGATCTTCCATTCACATGACTTAGGAAGAAAAAGTGACCCGGAGAGGGTCAATCCACTATGGGCATGTGTGGAGGTAGGAACTCTCATGAAAGATCTCACATGGAGGGTTGAATTATTTTTCACAGGCACAGAAGAGGTGGTCTTATGCATAACATAATGATATCCGACCTCCTGAGACATACAATAATGTAAGGGGGTGAGCATGTATTTTTTCTCAAAACCATGAGTGGTGGCGTATAATATTCCAGTCACGGAAGTGATCTTCCACAGAACCCCACGATGGGTGCTTGCACAACGGGGTGTTTAACAGTGCATTTGGTGCATAAGAGTCTTACTAATAGATTTTAAACATGAACTCAATTATAAAAACATTTATGAACCTTACTTAGAAATTTACTTGGACAACTCTAAACATTCCCAATATACACCTCATTGGGTGCGTATGAACATTGAACGCGGATGTCGATATTGCGCACACATCTCTAAACTAAGACACACAAACCCTGGATGCTTTTTTGGTGGTTGGGGTGGAATATGACATTGCATTGGGAACCTGAAATGTTTGTTCGAAAGGTTTCTCACAATATTTTTAGGTTGCATGCAAGATTACATTATTTCATTAAAAATATCCATTCCAATGCGCCAAATTTTCATTCTTAGGCACCAAATGATACATTTCCCCAAAATCATCATCGATGACCATTTTCAGGAGTCTGACATCGAACGACCATAACTTATGATCTATTACTCCATTGAGGCTCCTCAACTAGTCAAATAAACCTTTTGAAACGAGCTATGATTCAAGATCATTCTTGGAAGCATTTGATGAATTATATAGAATTTTTTTTAGTGCCAACAGTTTCCATGAGATATACAATTATAAAATAAAGAATTATTTGATGATCAAATGAGAGATTTATAGTTTAATGTTATGTGAATGGTTGTAATTTCATATAAATTTACTTAATTGGGTAAATTGATAGTGATATCTCATGATATTATCAGTATAATTGTTGACATATGTGGGAATTAATTTTCCAACATTTTGATACTTGAGTTTGATGGATTCTAGCTATGAAAAATTATTATACATCTAATTAATAGGTAATATTTATATTATATTTCCATTTATGAGTATGATTTACATGATCTATGCTCAAATTATTATATATGGAAATTATTTGAAATACCTATTATTATGATATTATGGCCTCTTATTCTTATGATTCCATGAGACAATGTTATAGGAAATGAATGATGCTTTATGATATGACACTCTTATTGATCATTAATTTGGATTAGAAATGATTATAGAGTTTATGATCATGTATTTACTATGTATTGATATTTTATATTGAGATATTTTACATGAATATGTTATCATACACTTATAATCATAATATGCTCTTATGATTGATATATCTCATGTTTATCCGTATGTGTAATCTATGGTAGCTCCATGATCATAGCCCTAGTATTTATGAGATATGAGTTTACAAAAATTATATTATAATGGATATTAGAATCATACAATACCATAATTTTTTCCCTTCAAATGTACTCAAGGAGGGATCAAAGAGCATTGGGTCTATCCAAGAGAATCATAGGTTCTTGATAATACAGGAGTGGTATTGAACTTTCGATACTAATAATCACATAACACCCACACATTTCATTGGATTTAATTTTTCAACCTCAATTATTTGTAATAGAACAATGAATAATATGGGATATATCCTCCTGATTTTTTGATCTCATTAGGATGGATCAAAAAATACATAATGTGATCTTTTCGTATTATTATAGGGTTCTAAGTGAAAATGATAATTCAACCACCCTAATGACGAGGTTGATCTTGAAACACTTGATGAAAAATTTATCCTCAATATTTAATAATAGAAATAAAATGAAAAAAACATCATGAACTATTTATTCATTTTTTATTAGTATTTGAAATTAATAGAGAAAAATCATGTAATATCTTTAAGGGGAAGGTGAATGATATGGCCACATATTTATAGAAAAAAGGGAAGTCCCTAATCACATGATTCAACTGAAATTTTATTCACTGGTCATTCTTATTCTAAATAAGTAAATAGGGTACATACAAATCTGGCCGATTTTGAAGGGCCTCCCCCACCTAACATAACATTTTTCATATTTATGATTTGTTTAAAAAGACCCTATTTGATTATGTGTTGAAATACATGGATACTGACTTATTTTTCACCCATATTAATTTTTATATTAGAGGATAATATCTAATTCCTACAATAAAAACAATAAGGTATCCCATCTTGTGATGATATCTAAATTGAATGATCAAGACGATCATTCTTGATGTACACATTTCAGAACAGTTCAATATTTAGGTACATAGTTTAGCAGGGGCAGGGGAGCCAGGTGTGGTTAGATGTACATAGTAGGTTCTGTAGTACCTACAAGGAAAGAGATTGTTAGAGGTACAATCATTTAGTTTAGAAACATTTCTTGTAAATTGTTTAATTCAGGAGCTTCGCAATCCTTTATTGATCATTATTTACACTATACTATAGGACTAGAACTACATAGGCTTCCATTTCCCCTGGTTCTGAGTATGCTATTCAGGGGATATAACAATTTGTTTAATGTGTTCCAAGGATGTATAATGATTATGGGACCACATCAGTCCCATGGGGATCTTTTCTAACTAAATATTCAAACATATGATTCCAGCCTCAGCATCGACTATTTATATTTTATGCATTCCATTATCAACTATTTCTAGTAGAGAGTTGGTTTTTCTGACATAAATGGCTAGCATGCAGTTTTCATGGGAGAGTTGAGTTGTCAGGTGGGAAGTCAGTGTGTGGAGCCTCTTTGTTCTTTTTTGAATGAGCTATTAGTGGAATCAGTGAATGATGAAATGTTGGAGGTTCCCATGGTAGTTGGATAGTTCCTAGATTTTTTCCCTAAGGAGGTTGTGACTCCACCCCCACAATGTAAAGTTGAGTTTTGGATAGACTTGCAACATAGTGCTTCTACTATTTTGATGTCTACTTATCATATGTCACTTTATAAGCTATTAGAGATGAGGATTCATATAGAGGAACTAATGAATAATGGTTTTTTCTTTCACAATGCATTTTTTTTAGAGTTATCTGTTTTGTTCTTCAAGAAGGTGGAAGGTTGTATGAGACAGTTTATAGTCTACCAAATGTTTAATCAAGTATTAATCTAGAATGGTGATTCTTTTCCAAGGATATAAAAACTTTTCGTCCAGCTAAGACAGGAGGGTTGTCTTTCCAATTTCAATATGTGGTTTGTATATCCCAAATTAAGGGAGAAAGAGAGTGATGTCCCAAAGATTTCATATAGATGTAGGTATGTGAATGTTAGGTTTATATGCATTTCATTCAATGTTAAAACCACAACATATTTTTTCATGGCTCTTAGTAACTCTGTATTAAGTGTGTTCTTTAATCAATTCACCATAATGTTCATCGATGATATCTTAATTGAGTCATAGTTAGAGGATGAGAACGTTGAGAATCTCAGGAATATATTGTAGCTTTTTCGATGCCACCAGCTCTATAGAATGTTTCCAAAGTGAATTTTTTGTATAGGATAGGTGCATTTCATTTGAAATTTGGTGTCTCTTTAGGATTTAGAAAGAGATCCATTAAAGTTTGAATTAGTTGTTTTTCAATATCACCCAATAATGTGTCATAGGACCACCATTTTCTTTGTATCGCCAGTTATTATCATAGGTTCATACCCAATTTATATAGATTTGTATCCCCTTATACAGCTTAAACCTAGAAATCCCATGATTATTTGTGGAGTGATTGTTGTTATAAATAATTTGGATATATGCTGGGTATGTAGGTTAGTTCTCTAGTGCTTTGGTTTCTTAAGTAAGGGGTGATATTTGAGGTGTCTAATGTTTCTTCCAATATTGTATTGGAATGTGTCTTGATAAAGTAGAAAGTAGTTACCACCTATGGGTCTAGGATGTTATGTACCCCCATGTGTAACTATTCCACCTATGATATGGATCTAGAGGTGGTCTTGTTTTCACTTTTTTTATGTATACATTAGCTCATTGAGGAGCACTTTGTGGTCTTCAGGGTTTATATGATTTTGAGGTATATAATTTCCAAGAGATATCAAGGCATGAAATAGTGGAGGTGGATGAAGATTCATTAGGAATAAGATTTCAAGACGTCCTACACATCAATAATGGGGAATTTTCTGGTCGATGTCATAATTAGGATGATACAAAAGAAGGTTTTTCGAGAATCTAAGAATGCTTGGAGAGAAATGGAGGAATTAGAAACATTACACTTGGATATTGGAGTGGAGTATAGTAGGGGATGTTTTATTCATATGATTGTGTAGTCTTATCTGGTGATAATGGTTGATGAGTCTCCGTGGGGAACCCATATAACCGAGTATTTCACGATCGTGATAACCATGGGGATGTTCTGGAGGGATGGTAAGAACTAAATGTTATTCCATGGATGGTTGTTTTTTCCGGTTCAAATTCATGATGTATTCCTTCCTGAGTTTTATAACCCACCTTTGGCTGTACACCCTAAAGTTTCCAAGATGTACCATGACATGATGATACATTTTTGGTTGCCCAAGATGAAATGGGAGTTGGTAGAGTTTGTGGCAAGGTGCTTGGATTACCTAAAGAAAAAGGCCCATCATAGTGTTCCTAGTGAATTGTTATAGCCTTTTTAGGTTTTCGAGTGTAAGTGGAATGGAATATTGATGGATATATCCATAGGTTTACTCAAAGTGGAAGGAACTTTTGATGATCTCTAGGTGATATTGGATCGATTGATGAAATTGGATCACTTATTGGCGATCATGGAGTCGAGTACAACAAATGCATTAGCCATGAGGTACGTAGATTAAGTGGTGAAGTTACATTGATTTTCAAGATCCATTATCTCATATTGGAACACATGAATTACCACAAATGTATAGAGGGGATTGAAGTATGCTATTGGCATCTAGTTAGTCCTCCACACTACATTCCACCCCTAAACAGATGTGTAGATATTGTGTACTATATAGACATTGGAAGATATGTTTCACATAGGTGTATGGGACATTGGTGTATCATGGGTATGATACCTACCATTGGTAGAGTTTTCTTGTAATAATATATATCACACATTCATTATAATGGACCCATTGGATGATTTGTATTGAAGACCATGTCTTTCACCATTGTGCTAATCAAAATTTTGGGAGACAATTGTTCTTGTTCTTGAGGTAGTGTAGAGAATTATTGTAAAGGATCAGCTAGTTAATGAGTAGGTGAAGGCTGCAAATGACTACCATAAGTCGTATGTTGATCACAGGAGGGTTCCCTTCAAGTTTGAGGGTGGGGAGCATGGGTTATTGAATGAATATCCTCGATGTGGGAAGTGGAGGTTTAGAATATGTAGTAAACCTTCTACCTTGTTTGTTGGAACCTTTATGATGTTGAGGTGAGTTGGCGAGGTGGCATACTAGTGGGAGTTGTCTCCATAGTTGGAGAGAATCCATGACGTCTTCCACATCTCTCAGCTTTATTGATATCTACTCAATGATTCAATTGTTCTTGACTAGGGAGAACTCAATGAAGAGGATGAAACTATGTTTCTGGAGAATCTAGTAAAAATCCATGATCCTAAACACTGAAAATAAATATCCATGGATCATGTGTTGTTGAGGCATAGAGGTGAGGATGAGAGTAAATGGCAGAAAGATATGCAGATGTATTACCAAAACCCTGAGCTGCTTTGAGTTTGCTTTTAATTTTTTCCTTATAATGTGATGTTTGAATCTTATTAATTATAAAATGAAATATTCTCTATGGTTTTTAATGTGTGGTGTGATGTGTGATAAATTAATGGAATTTAAAAAGCGGAGGACCTGATTCCTAATTGAGATGCACTAACTGAGATGTGATTAAACCAGTGCAAGCGAGTTAGTGTGACCTATAGTAGATATAATCTTGATAAGGAGGATGGATTTCATGGAATAATTTGTTTAGGAAATAATATTTTTCCTACCTATGTAGCATGTTATTTGATTGTTTGGGTTGAAATTCTAGTTTATATATTTTAAAAGAGGTATTTGTGGATTTAGATATGTCCAATCAATCTTTCGAACAATACATGGTGGTTTATTTTTGGATGTTGGTATGTTTATTTGATAGTGGTTTTTAATGTGTAGAGAGGCCCTTAAGAGGTATCTCGAGTGGTGGTAGTTTGAATCCATCCTATCATTTCTTTTGAGGTTTGTTTTTTATTGTTAAGGGAGATAATAGTTTGAGAGTTATCTAATATAATTCTCTGAACCTCTCTGGTCTATTAGTTTGCGAGAATCATGGTGGTTGAGGTGTTCTGGGAGGTCAAGGTTATTCATTTCAACTGGTTGAAAAATGAATAATTTTCCAAGTTTTCCAATGGTGTCTTATGCCAATGGTGTGTCACCCTAGCAGTGTAACCATTGGTGTGTCGCCTCAACAATCACTCAATGGAGGAAACCTTCCCAGATGTGCATTTGGCAATGGGGCATTGTTCCTGGTGGTAGGATGTCTGGCAGTGACTTGCCTCATAGTCTCTCAGTTACAGTGGTAGTAATTTCATCTGACAATGCCTCATCCATTGGCTCATATTCCGACATTACTTCATCAAACAGTGCCTTTTCAAGTGCTACCTCATATTCTAGTACTTTTAATGGTGTTTCCTTACTTGAGGTGACTCACCATGTAGATCCTCGTCCAGTGGTGTCTTGAAAACATTGTTTCCACCTTCTTTCATTTCATCCCTTTTTTTTATTTCCTATGACGTAAAAGGTTTTTACTACCTTATTTGAAAAACATTGAGACTGAATCAAATCCCATAAATCATTTCTTAAATTACCTAGGAGTGGGGAATCTTTTAATTGGTCAAAATGTGTAGTCAATACTAAATCCACCATTATTGGAAAATAAAAAGGTAAGAGTCTTGCACTCCGGTTGCAGCCTTTGGTTCGTGATTCCATGGAGTTTTTTTACTGCATGTGCACACCTGTTTCAGCATAATCAGTAATAATTGATCATATTATCATCCAAGTAGGTTTTCCGTCATATTTCATAATTGAGCATCATGTGGGATGGGTATATGGATATTACTATTGTGAATATGGATGTTTTTAGATTAACAAAGATAATTAAACCACTGTTAAAAACTATACGGGGTTGGGAAAGTGGATCATGATCTTTCTTTTTTATTTGTTTTGTTTATATTGCGATTTTTATGGGTTAATTACCCACTAAAAATCATGGCCATTGGTTCCCTTGTTTGTGCATGGGATAGTTTATGGAATGAATGTTATTATTCTCCTTGAACACATTATATGAAAAAAAAATAACCATCTATATTTGGAAAAAAAATTGATTCCCCATGGTCATAAAATTTTGTATAAATACTTAATTATAATGTTGAAATTAGATGAAGAATGTTGTGTTAAATCTAAATTTGTATTGTGTCTGTTCATGTAATGATGGGGTGGTGGTAAAAATTGTGTTTAATGGGTTTGATCTATTGATTTGGTGATCTGGGTGTGGTTTATTTGTGCAGTGGGGCTACAGATGTGGTTGTGGTTTATGGTGTTACAGTATGTGGTTGTGAGTTTGGGCTTGTTTTTTTCCATGGTCATTTCGGAAGGATGAATTTGATGAGTGATAGAAGTGTTTGGTATGTGCATTTCTCTATTAATAACATGCATAAAGTTTCACCCTATATCTAGAGATAGATATATGATATATCATGAATTCATGTTAAACATGGAGGTCATGGAATTATGTTTCTTTAATGTGAATCTATCGTTGTTTATCAGGCTCTTCACCTTGTTAAATGACTACATCTATGTTGTGTAGTTTCCCATATAGTTATTTAACATTTAAACTAATTATTTAATAAATAATGGAATTGGTTAAATAAATTTTGTAGGTAATGTGAAATGAGTTCTATGGCTTGGGATGTGGTGTTGTAAATTTTGAGGTATCATCATATATTGAAGTGTTGTGAGCTCAGTTTTTGTTTGAGAACCCATAGATGGGGCTTGAGTTCTTCATAACATATATGTATATACTTGTATTTTTATTGTGATTTATATACACACCACATCCTAGTTGATCATTATGTGTTGAACACCCCCATCATGATATGGAGGGTTTCGTTCCCAAACATCTCGGTTGGAAGATGGATGGATGGACACCCACACTTCCCTCATCCCTCTTCCAGGTGGTAATTTCCTAAGATTCATTGGGTGTGTTTTGGTTTTTGAGGACCAGATGTGTGTGGGAGAGTTTTTCTTTCCTAGGTGTCTTCAAAATAAGATATGACATGATTTCCTAGGTGTCATCAGGATGAGGTGTGGTTGTGGACTTTGTTTTTATGGGTAGGATGTGATGTGGTTTGTGTATGTCGCATTTATAGGTGGGATGTGATGTGTTTTTTAGACCAAGTGTATGACTAAAGGATGGGGTGTGTTTTCTAGAAAACTTGTTTGCATGTGATATGTGGTATGGTTTGTGAGGTCTAGGTGAGTGTGGGTGCATTGTGACATGGAACTTTTAATAGAGGTATGTGCACTATGATGATTTCTATTAGGAATGAGTGGTTAATCAGTGGGGAAGTGGTTTGGGGTACACTATCATCGATGGAATTATATTACCTTACATGACTAGAATTATTTGTTGAGCGTTCCTTGGTGAAGTTAGGAAGGATAGTATACATGTTATGTGTTTTTTGTTTATGTTATTTTCTCATAGTGTCATTAGTATGCTTCATTAACTTGTGCACGAGAGACTTTTGTTTTCTTACTAATAATATTTGTATTCTCACCCAATGTATATAGTTTTTTTAGGTTTCTAGGACAATTTCATGGTCTATGATGAACATTACTAGTTCGAAAAATGGACATATTTTGGGTCACTAGTTAGCATTAATTTTGGTATTTATTTGTATAATTTTTTTAGTTGTAATTGTCCTATTTTAAACAATTGTATGTGGGATTTATTTTTGGACTTGTTTTATTTATATCCTATAGTTTTTTTCGGGTTTATCCATCATATCTATCGATCTTGGTTAAAAAATATTAATTCCTCCCATATTTTGATATTTGTATACCATTGGTGCTAGTCGCTAACATAGGGACTACAGGAGGGAGGACTCGTGGGTAATTATCTCCCTTTCTTAATTCACAGACCAGGATGGGCATCTTTCTAGGGAGGGGATCATGAAACTTTTGATTACAAATAATGGATATATATTAAATAATTCTTAAGGGTTTATTATGTACCACATTTTTTTTATATGGATGGGTTTTAATTTTAACAGGGGTATGGGATAATTCATCATAAAAATAAATATTTATATTTTATTTTTAGTCCCGTGTATCATCCAAGGTAATAAGGTTGTCCTGAGAGGACCATTAAATCTCTAGAATACATTTTTAGATCAATTTATATGTATTTGAAATGTGTATTTCAAATACACTATCATTTTTTGAATTTTTTTTAAAATAATAAGTTGCACTCAAACATTTAGATGGATCCTTATTAACCCTTATTTTATAATCTGTGTCAAACAACAACATACTATGATGAATATGGACAAAGAGATATATTGTAACATGAAATACCTGTTAAAATCTCTTTGATGGCCAGAACTATTCATCATCAAATTAGTGTAATTCTAAGTCAACAATAAAATTATAATTACATTCATTAGTTAGATAATGAATTTGAGGTTTGTAGAAATTTATTATTATAAATATATCATTGGATTAAAGTTATGAGATATGGAAAAAGGGTACATTGATAACTACATGTAACTATCCGCTAAAAATTATTAATTATTTTATATTCATTTCTTATATATTGGGGCTTCTACTTCATCTCTAAAAAGGTCACAATGTGTTCCTAGTTTCCATCCTCAAGATATAAATACCATATGCTTCACCTTATATCAATTTATAGACCATAAATCATGATTATGATATATGTTATGAGAAATATGATTATTGATTATGGATCAAAGTGAGATTGTTCTATGAAACAAGACCACTGATATGGTCACTTTTGTTTGGAAAATAGAAAATTTCAAGAAACCACTTGGAAACCATGTATTGTGATGATGAATAAATATACTCATTTTTTTACATCTAATTGAAAAAAATTAATGGTTGAAATCATATATGTGGTCTAGAATGTAACACCGAAATTAATTATCATACATTATACTTTAAATAATTCCAACATCATCCGTATATTTTTATACATGAAACCCCATGTATAAATGAATTTAATATAATATTCTAGTACAATATAACCATTAAATTGATCGAATGAATATAAATATATTTTTAAGAAAAATATGAATAATGGTTTTACCTAAATCACATTTATTAATTAATGAATAATTTATAATTACTCAAATATCTGTAAAATAAACTATTTTTTAAAAAATATGTCCTCTTTATAAATGGACTTTATTTAATTTTGAGAATATATATATTAATTTATTTACATAAAATTTAGAAATAGTTTTTCATAAAAGCTATATAATTTATAAAATAATTATGTCAAAATTACTATAATCTATTTTTTTGGGTTTTTATGAAATGATTAATTTTCCAATGATTAGTGAGAAATACTACTTTTTTAAAATAATGTCATTCCATTAAAAGTAAAATTCCCATAAATTATTAAGTTTAAAAATAATTTATCTTTAGTATCATTATAATAAATTTTATCAAACTAATTTCATTATAATCAACATTATTCATGATTTTAGTATATGATCAATTTTTTGGTATAAAAACCCCTTTTTCGGAATAATTTATTGATATGTATATATATTTTTTATCATAAATTGTATTACTATTTAATGGATAATTTTCAATCAAATTTAATCAACAGATATTCAATAATGTAGTTCAAATTTTCTATGGTGTTCACATTAGAAAGATTATAGGTAAATTTGGTTAGGTGCTTAAAAAATGCATCATTCTAAAATGGGTATCCATGTTATTCATTAAAATAATTTAAAATTATATTAAATCCATTTTATAAGTGAAATATAGTAAAATAAATCCCCTAATTGGTATCATAATAGCTAATATATTTTTTTCTAGTTAATTTAATAATAAAACATAATGAATAGTTAAAAAACATGAATTTCGATTCCATGTGTCATATTATGATGACTTTACCATGGGTGAAACTAATTATCAATTGTTTTTTTAGAAGTATTATTTTATAAGTAATTTTTATGACCTTATTTATAAAAATTATCATATTTTCTTCATATATGAGCTATTTTGAGTTATTTTATAGGGTTAGGAAATTAATATACTTTAATAAATTGAAAAATATCAGGTCTGTCATCTCCATTCTTTATAAAATGGTACCATAGTTCCCCTCTTTCGCAAGAATCATCAGACTTATATATCGAATAATACCTATATTTATCACTTTATAAGATCCCTCCTAATGTACTGTAGATATTGTTTAGATTAAAAACACATCCTTTATGGTATAATGTGTAATCAAAATGAGTTTTCCTAACAAATTCATATAGCTCTTAACCATGTACTTTCAATTTTATTTATTAATTTATATCATCTTAATATATGGAATACATTATATTATAAATAATTTATTATCTCAAATACAATAAATTATAATTTTGAGTATATATACACCATTTTATATAACAATTTAATCAAATGGAAAATATAAATTATGATTGTCGTGTTTCTTTGAACAACAACTGCCATGTAGTGATATGAAACATTTTCTATCAAAATAATACAATGATTGTAATTAAGATGTATTTAATGATTATATATGATATTAGTGGCCCGATATTGTTTATATATTTAAATTATAATTTCTATATTATTAACTCTATATCCATTGGAAAATGATAATTCCACTCCTATGTATGTGTGGAATATCACCTCTATGAAGCAATGCAATTATTTCTTTATATTAGTATAATTTGAATCTAATTATAATATTTTTTATGTTATCTTAATATATAAATATATATAAGATATTATAAACATTCTTGAATGATGGATTCATATTTAATATTATTTTATTCTATTTTTCATGATTGGAAAACATCACTTATGAATTCGTAAAATCGTCCATATCTAGAAAATGATGCTATGAATTTTTCATCACAAAATAATAAGAATAATTATTAATGTTTATATAACTAATAAATATTAAACATAATTAATGATTAATATTTTGTATATATTTATACAATAACCAAGGTATAAATACTAGAAAAAAAAATTAAACATTCATGGAATGGGGACTAGTTTTGAACCAAATGACTATTCTGTGGAAAAAATAAAAATAAAAGGTTTATTGAAAATTATAAATGAATGTAACACAATATGTTATGGGAAATGATGGATAAATAATATATTTATAATAAATATAAATTTATAATGTGGTATATTTTCACATGGAGGTAATAATACATGATTTGAGATAATGGATTTATTTTCCCATCTAATTTCAATAAATTTTATTTATTTTTTAATTTCAATTTTGGAAAAACCTATAATAATCAACTATATACCAAATTTTAAGATCACTAAAATTTATTATGAATTAAATTTTCAATTAATATTACCATTTTCCTCTCAATGCTATAAAATCTATTGATAAAATGTTTTCTTAAAAAAGCATCATTATTTCCACTTTTTTCATATAGCATTTTCTATCATTTCCATTTTCTATAAAATGTTTTCCAATTTTTTTCACCTTGATAAAATAATTTTATAATGTAATTACTACTCATTTATACATTTCATTAGATTTTTTTTTCTTTTTATATAGTAGTTACATTTTTCTAAATTTTTTAAAAGAATATTTTTTATTTGACTTTTACAGCATGAATATAATTACCCACCACCAAGACTGCATGATAAAATTAATTTAATTTTATATGATTCCATTTTTCAATGAAATGATAAAATTACCCTTATTATTATGGTAATTATATTATTTTAAATAAATTATATAAATAATAAAGGAGAGTTATCCTAAATAAATTTGGCAGTGATCTCTTAAAGTCAATACTTATATATGGTAACATCATTTTATGTATCATATTTTTCACTGGGGTTATGATCCAATTATTCCAAAAAATATATTTTACTTTCATGGTTTATAATGAAGGTGATTTATATATGATTATATAAAACCTTTTATTTCTATATGGAATAAATAAATTAGGATGAAATATTTTTAATACATGTATCATTTCCTTGGTTTATACATTGATGAAACAATGACTGTTTTTATATTGTTGTGGTATATTTTTTGAATAATGATATGTGATGAGTGGGTCATTTATATATCTATATAGTATTTCATTAAGTGATAATGATATATCATGAAATGGGGATGATAAGAATATAAATGCTTTTGTCTATTATCACAGGAAAAATGAGTGGAAATGACTATAAAATGACACATTCACACTTTGATGTTATGGTGTTATTCACTATAGAAATGTTAACATTATTATGTGTGGACATTATTGTGGATAGAGTTATTAAAAATAAAATTTCTTAATGTTATTATTATTCTACATGCCTATATAATGACTATGAAATGATGATTACTAATTTAACACCCCTATAAATTACCATTCCTAACAACAATTTATTATAGAGTTTATAGTGTATTCTTTACAGTGTGGAATATTTCACATTGAGAACATCAACCTGAATATGTTCTCACACCATTATGATAATATTACATTCTTATGATTTATATCTCATATTTTTACCCCTACATATCATTTGAAGCTGAACTTTATTATATAATATATTAATATGTTTGAATGTGTAGTTTTATGTATGATATTTCAAGAAGGGGAAATATATTATGTTTTCTATGTGTTATAATCATTATCATTCGTGAAATATGATGTTTTTATATAGACACTAAATAAAATTAAAATGAGTGTATTGGAGCACGTATTATACAAATTTATATTTACTATTAAACTATAATTATGTAATATATTAATATGTTAATACTGGGACTCTTCAATATTGAATAAAATTTATTCATAAAACTAACGTGTCACACTTATGATATAATAGATTTTATATTTTTGGTATTTATATGAATGAAGGGTTTTAGTTTTATACTTTAATGAGCACGATTGTTTATTCTTGTACGGGTTATCTCTTAAGATGATATAGGAATTTGAAAACCTACAATATAGAGACATTATTAAAAAAAAATTAGTTATGTGAGATTATAATTCATCTCCCATGAAAAGCATATCATATATTTAAGAATTCGTTTTTAATCATGCACCAAAATAATGTATGGAATATATACTAAAATACATTATATATGTAACGCCTCGACCCCAATTACCCGGATTCGGTGCATTATTACATTACATTGACATGATCACAAGAAATATCAAGTCTCGAAAGACCGATTAGTTTAGTAGACTTGGAATAACTAGATACATTAATAAAGTTTACATTACATCATAAAATGAAAAATACAACAATATAGTCTCCATAGTCCACACTCTTATCCCCTCATACTATCCCTGCAAGTCATTCATAAATTACTTCTTCACATCCTGGGAAAAATAAAACATTGAAAAGGGGTGAGCTCAAATGCCCAGTAAGGATAACAATATAGCAGAAACTTTCATAAATAATAATAAACATTTAAGGAAATGTATAACTAAAAAAAGCCTTTTAAACTTGAACTTCAACATAGTATGGAAAAAATAAAATGAAATAATTCCATTTACTTATTCACATGGATATTCTACTAATCGAATAATCACATGCAATATCAATAACAACATTCATAATGATGGAATGCATAATCCTAGACTATCACAACCACATATCCAAGGCCTCGTGCCAAGACTACAAATAATATTTTTCCAAAGCTTTGTGCCAAGACATTATATTGTCTCATGAGACCTACCGATGCATCAAGGAGCTCTAGCGGGCTCCACCCATCACATATTAAGTACAATGCATTCCCATATGAAAAGTTTTAAACGTAACATAAACATTCGTATTAAAACTACCATACGAAATGTAAATACTTCATCCGTAAACCAAGAATGGTATAAAAATAACACATCCAGAGTCAAAAGTATCACAATACCTTCAATAAAATATAGAAGTTTTGTATCATAATAAATCAACTTCAAATAAGCTTAAAATCCATCAAAGGATGTTGACATAGATGAAGTCAAAACTCTTTTTAGAGAAATATCTCTTTCTATTTTGAAATCATTTAAGAGTCAGATATCTATAAAATAAAACATTTTATTTGAAAATATTCTTATAAGCTTGTAAGGGAATCTTAGACAATTTTATAACAGCGGAAAATAGCTGCACCCGCCGTATAAGTTAAAAAAACATTCTTACCTTAATTTTGTCGAAAAGGTCAAAAAGGACCTTGTTTGGAAAACAACGGAAGTATTCCTTTATAAAAAAACTTATAAAATTCAACAAGTGTATAATTGACTTTAACCCATATTCTAGTAAATAGTAAAAAAATGTTTTTAAATGCATTTTTAAAAAACATGGATGTGGTTGATAAAGAATTCCTAGTAGATTATTACGTATAAACAAGCTCGGATAATGAAGAGATTGCGAAATAAACTCTTACCTTGTACTTTTCATTGGTTGGGGGTAGGTTAACCTCCTGTATAATGGTGAAATAATTGTTATTATATTATACAAGAATCATATACATTATTATGTTATCATATATGATCTTTTAACATTGCTTTGTTAATAATATCTTAGTATTATCGTCGTTTCGGGTGTTAACTTACTCGTTTTCCTTTATAAGTTTTGTTACGTAAGCCATGTTTGTCATATATAGATTGTATCTTATTCATATCCAGAATGATATCAAGTCCCTAAACATTATTTTTAAATCATCAAATGATAATTATACTTTAATGGATACGATGGAGAATGAATCTCATCGCATTCGTGGAGACGGTAGTCCGTACGTATGCACGAGCGACAATATCATTCTTTTGATATTAAAATAATATATAATTGGATGTTATATCATATATAAAGAATAATTATCATGTTATATTTATTATTTACATGAATTAAATATCATTATTATACCCATCCAAATAATAATATATTGAATAACAATTACACCACGACGTGGAAACGGTAAGTCATACGTACGCACGTATGGTGACATGTCATTCAAAGGATAGATAGAATAATGAATATGGTTGTACCATATTTATAATTATATTACAGTATATAGGAGATACTGTATTAATTATTTTAGAATGGTAATAACAAAGAAAGAAGAAGTTTAAGAAGAAATGTATTTGAAAAAGGGTGGGGAAAACATTACCTCTTGTTCGGGTTCATTATTTTTATTTGATCAAAAGGGCTCTTTAGGTTGGATTTCTGATCAAACTAATGCCTCTATGTTGTAGGGAGGGAAGTTGAGAGAGTATTTGGGTGGGTTTTTGACGAACCAAAAGGCTGTGAAGGTTTTAATTAATGAGAAGGGGGAGTGCCCTTTTATAAGAGGGGTGAGGGGCACCTTTGGAAAAGCTAGAAATATTATTTTATAATAAATTCATATTCAGTTTATAATGGCTCCAAAGTGTATTATTTAAATTTTAATGTGGGTATGGTCAAAAAACACTCAACCAATAGAATTTAGTCAGGTTTGGGTCATTATATTAACCTTATCTTTTAGTTTTAACTCTTAGTTAATTAGTTTGACACTTACCATGTCACTTTGTATTGTTTTATTATATAGTTAATAAAATTACTATATACCTCTAATAGACCCCAAATCGGTCCATTAATGATACACCTATCATGATATAAGTCTCTTGGACTAACCTTAGATTTTTTGGAATTTAATATCAATTAATAATATAATTTTTTTAAAAAAACTCTTTTCTCTCAATTTTGACACTATTCAATAATTGCTTTTTGTAAAAATTATAACATAATTATTACATATAAAAAAGTTAATTAAATCAATACTAACATGTCATATTAACCTATAAAAATAGTTTAATTCATAAAAAGTCTCAAATTATATATATTTTGGTATTTATAATATCAATTATTTTAATTTTTCACTATTATGGTAATTACTGCATCATCATTGTGTCATAAATAAATTAAATTATTTATTGTCTAAAAATTATGAATAAAATATCATTATGTAGGAAATATTCTTATCTTTCTAATGAATATTTACAATCGAATTTACAATATGTATAACCCTATATTAAAAATGATTTAGTAAATAAATTTTGATTTTAACTCTTTTAACTCTTCTTTGAATAATAATAAATGTCCTAATCTAATCCAAGTGGACCTAAATGATAATATTTTATTCCTAAGGTTATTTTTGGTCGATATACACTTGTCCAATAGAATTAGGACATGTTTTAGGGTAATATTAATATCATTTTTACCTTTAATTGCCCTATTTACTTTTAATCGTGGTAAATAAAAGTAAAAAAGTTACTATTCACCAAAAATTATTTTTATCTCATTGAACAACATTTTACTCCTTGATATTAACTGTGTCTCTCAGATTTTTCAAATTCTACTCACAGAAGCGGTAAAATTATGTTTTATGAAAAATTCAGTTTTTTTAACTACCACTTAGTGGTTTCACTATTCATCAAAAAATTAAGTTTTTCAGAAAAATACCAAAAATTCACCCTAGGCTAATTTCGATATTCCGAATCCAAAAATGAAGTCCAATTTGAAAAATAAAACTTATAAATTTTAAAAAGTGGGTATTACTATTCATAACGGCTAGTTTGATTGGTTTTGGTGTGTTAGAACTCGATGTTGCGTACAACACACGCTATTGTATTATTCAAAGAGAAGCGTACCGTAGAAGCTTGGGGTGTTACATTCTCTCCTCCTTCAAATAATTTCATCCTCGAAATTTCTAGAATACTACCACATGAAAAGACTCGGGTGCTTCTTCATCATAACATTGGCATGATCACAAGAAAGATCAAGTCTCGATAGACCGATTAGTTTAGTAGCCTTGGAATAACTAGATACATTCATAATGTTTTACATTACAACATAAAATGAAAACTACAACAATATAGTCTCCATAGTCCACACTCTTATCCCCTCATACTATCCCTGCAGTTCATTCATAAATTACTTCTTCACATCCTGGGAAAAATCAAACATAGAAAAAGGGTGAGCTCAAATTCCCAGTAAAGATAACAATATAGCGGAAACTTTCATAAATAAGAATAAAAATTTGAGGAAATGTATAACTAAAACAAAAGCCTTTTAAACTTGAACTTCAACATAGTATGGAAAAAATAAAATGAAATAATGTCATTTACTTATTCAAATGGATATTCTACTAATCTAATAATCACATGAAATATCAATAACCACTTTCATAATGATGGAATGCATAATTCCAAACTATCATAACCACATAGCCAAGGCCTCGTGCCAAGACTATAAATAAGATTTTGCCAAGGCCTTGTGCGAAGACACTAGTTTGTCTCATGAGACCTACCGATGCATCGAGGAGCTATAGCGGGCTCCAGTTATAATTTCTCATAGGTGAGTACATGCATTGGGTTAGGCATGTATTTCCTCAATAGTGATATGTGGAACACATCATGAACTTTGGAGAGATTTGGCGACATTGCCAAACGGTAAGCTACAGCCCCAATTCATTCTAGAATTTCGAAAGGTCTGATGTACCTGGGACTCAATTTACCTTTCTTCCCAAAACATATGACTCCCTTCCATGGAGATACCTTCCGGAAATCATGATCACCGACTTGAAATTCCAAATCCTTCCTTCGATAATCGGCATAGCTCTTCTGCCTACTTTGAGCTGCTTTGATATGGTTTTGAATTACCTTCACCTTTTCCATCGTTTCCTCCACCAGTTATGGGCCTACAAGTTTTCTTTCACCAATGTCATCCAAACAGGTTGGTGTGCGACATCTCTTTCCATATAACGCTTCATATGGTGCCATCTGAATACTCGAATGGAAGCTATTATTATAGGAAAATTCTACCAGAGGTAAATATTGATCCCACATACCCTGAAAGTCAAGTGAGCAGGATCTCAACATGTCTTCTAAGGTCTGAATAGTTCATTCTGATTGTCCATCTGTTTGAGGGTGGTAGGCAGTGCTCAAATGAAGTTCAGTAACCAAGGTTTTCTGAAGAATTTTCCAGAATCTTGAAGTAAAACGGGGATCATGATTAGAAACAATCGATAGGGGTACTCCATGAAGTCTCACAACTTCATTAATATATAGTCTTGCTAGTCATTCAAGTGGTAAATCTTCCCTTATAGTAAGAAAATGTGATGACTTGGTAAGATGATCAACAATGACCCATATTGCATCGTTCCTTCTGGGAGTCTTTGGTATCCCCATGACAAAGTCTATTGTAATATTGTCCCATTTCCACTCTGGTATGGGAAGAGGTTGCATGACTCCTCCAGGCTATTGCCTTCCAGCTTTAACTTGTTGACAAACCATACATCTTGACACAAAATCAGAAATCTCCCTCTTCATGTTGTCCCACCAAAAATGTTCCTTCAAATCTCTGTACATTTTGGTGCTCCCAGGGTGTATAGAGAAATTGGAACTATGAGATTCATCCAGCAATTCCCTTTTTAGATCAGGTATATCGGGAACACAAAGTCTCTTCCCGAATTTCAAAATTCCTTCTTCATACACAAAGTCTCTCAATCTCACATCATTCACTGCTTTAATATTATTTTTAAATTCTTCATCATCGGTCTGAGAACTCTTAATCCTTTCTAGTAAATATGGTTTGGAAACCATTTGAAAAAGCATTGATGTTTCACCTTCCTTGGTTATTCCCATTTCCATCTTCACTAGATCCATGAAAATTGGATCCCTTTCAATTCTCATATTTTTCAAAACTCCATGATCTTTTATGCTCGAAGCATCTGCCACCTTGATTTCCTTCCCCAGGTGGTAGTGTATCGTGCAATTATAATCCTTAAGTAATTCAAGCCATCTCCTTTGCCTTATGTTGAGTTCTTTTTGTGAGAAAATATACTTCAAACTCTTGTGATCAGTATAAATCTCACATTTTTTACCATAGAGTTAGTGCCTCCATATCATCAAAGAAAATATCATAGCTGATAACTCGAGATCATGAGTATGATAATTTTGTTCATGAATTTTCAACTGTCGTGATGCATAGGCAATAACCCCATCATTCTTCATAAGGACACAACCAAGTCCTTTCTTCGATGCATCACTATAAATAACGAAGTCAGCATTCCCCGATGGTAGAGTCAATATAGAAGCATTGACTAATCTTCTATTCAGTTCTTCAAAACATTATTCACACTTTTTATCCAAAAAAATTTAACCCATTTACGTGTGAGCTTCGTTAATGGGTTAGCCAATCGGGAAAAATTCTAGACGAAATGTCGATAATAACATGCCAAACCAATAAAACTGCCTACCTCAGTTATACTCGTAGGTGCTGGACATTCTTGGATTGCCTTGGTCTTAGAAGGATCAACAAAGATTCCATTTTTAGAGACAATATGGCCAAGAAAAGAAATCTCCTGAAGCCAGAATTCACACTTTCAAAACTTCCCATATAATTCATGTCTTCTCAGAGTATTCAGGATAATGCGCAAGTGATTTTCATGATCTTCGTAGCTTTTGGAGTATACCAAGATATCATAAATAAATACCACCACAAATTCATCGAGATATTCCTTGAAAACTCTATTCATCAGATCCATGAATACAGAGGGTGCATTAGTCAATCCAAAAGGAATTACTGTAAACTCGAAATGCACGTACCTGGTTCAAAATGTTGTCTTCGAAATGTCTTCCTTTTTCACACACAACTAATGGTATCCAGATCAAAGGTCAATCTTTGAAAAGTATTGAGCTCCATGCAGTTGGAAAAATAAATCATCAATGCGAGGTAGGGGATACTTGTTCTTTATTGTTATATCATTTATATCCCTGTAGTAGATACATAACCTCATAGATCCATCTCTCTTTTTAACAAAAAGAACAGGGGCTCCCCATGGAGAAACACTAGGGTGAATAAATCCCTTATTACTCAATTACTCTAGTTGTTTCTTTAGTTCAAAAAATTCTATAGTGGTCATTCTATAAGGGGACTTCGATATAGGCCTTGATCCAAGAATTAAATCAATGGAAAATTCAACTTCTCGTTCTAGAGGATGTCCAGGTAAATCTTCGGGAAACACATCTACATATTCTTTCCCAATAGGTACATCCTCTATTTGAACATTCCTTTCCTCACCCACAGTCATTTCATTCTATTCCTCCCCAATAATTGAATTTAGTTGAGCTACTGGGGGTGGATCTAGATAATAATTAGGTGGTGACGATTCTGCTCTACAGATAAGGTGTTCCTTATCATCATCATCAAAAATCATAACCTCCTTCTTCTTACAATAAATCTTCGCATCATGGTCCGAAATCTAGTCCATACTGAGGATTATATCAAACTCAATCATAGGTATGATGATGAGATCAGCAGATAAATAACATTTATGTGCTCTAATGGGGACTAATTCACAAAACTTTGTTGTAATGAAACTTCCTTTAGGAGTTTTAACTGACAACTCCCTTGTTAAATCAAATTAGAAATATCTAATTTTCTTATAAAACTGGGAAGATATGAAACAATGCGATGATCCAGAATCAAATAATGTATTTTCTAAACTTGAGGATACCATTAAATTACCTACCACCACGTCTTTCAGGGCTTCTACCTCAGCAATAGTGATAGAATAAACTTGGACTTGATCCCTTGGCCTTTTTTGAGGTAAGTTCCCCTGACACTTAGGACATTCATTTGAATAATGTCCCATCTCCCTTCAATTGTAGAATTGGACATCGGTAACTTCCTTCTTCCCCATGAAATCACAAGCATGGTGGCATTTTTCACCACACTTGTAATAGACTCTCGTTCCTTTTAAGCAAGTACCGAGGTGTTTATTCCCACATTTACTGCAGGATGGATATTCAACTTTTCCCTACTTCCCTTTATTTCCATTCCCAGATTGATTAGCAATCTCTTCTTCTCTTTCTTTTCTTTAAAGTCATATGACTTAGAGAATTATTTCTCTGTCTTGATAGCACAAGAGACAATGTCTTTGTACGACGAGAAGGATTGTGAGACTAATGCTCGACGGAGAAATGGTTTTAACCCATCAATGAAATGATCAATCTTACTTCTTGGGTTACTTATATAATCTCTATCATAGCTTGTTAACCTTGTAAAGTTAGCCTCATACTTTTGCGACATGTTCATCCTTCTTTTGTCTCAAACTCAAAAAATTTCTTTCCATATCTGCTCGATGGTCACGAGGAAAGTATTTTTCTAAAAATAGATATTTGAACTCCCTCCATTCCATATTTTATACTTCATCATCTTCCTTCTTGTTTTGAATCAATGACCACCATTTATTAGCATCTCCAGTGAGGTGGTAAACCGCCATGATAACTTTTTCTATTTTACTACTCCCCAAAGCCTGAAATATTTTCTATAGGGAATTTATCCATTGCTTAGCTACTAAGGGATTTGTACTCCCATTTAATTTTGGTGGTTTTTACCTCATGAAGAAATCTAACATTGATCCTCCACTCTACGGATCAGGGTTCTCCATACGGGTAAGGTTATTATTGATAACCTGAGTGAGTTGTCCCAGTATGGTGATTAGCTGATCGGCACCAGTTGCATCACCAGCTCCACTATAATTATCTTGAGCAGGAGGGAAATCCCTACATGGAGTGCGTGCATTGATATGGTTTCCATTTCTTCCACTAGGTGCAATTTCTATACAATGGCATAAACTAGATCAGTTTATGAATCAAAATACATAATTCCATACTTATAAAACACTTAAAATAAATTGAACTATTTATGGATATAATCCATAATCATAAAAATGTTTTCTTTGAGGAAGTATATACTCATAAACCCTTCATAATTATTTTTAATGAAAATTAGAGTTATCCTAAGCATATCCCCAGGGAGTGTCGTAACCAAGAGTGCAGCAAGGCTCGTTGTCGTGCACCAGTTCCCATTCGAGTCTAGCTCAAAGCGGTGTTTTCGGGTTTTACCCCTAGGTACATCTTTGCCAGAGCCACCTATACCTTCTTGTATCCATACAGGGATGTATTGCTCAGAAAACTCACAAAATCAATACAATACCAAAATTCTTGGAAGTTCTTCTATAATAATCCTCAAAGTTCATCCTAGGTCTATGTGCTCTAATCAGAGTTTATCTAAATCTAGCTTCCAAGGTTTGTACTAAACTTCCTCTGATACCAACTGTAATTCCCCGACCCCAGTTACCCAGAGTCGGTGCATTATTACATAACATTGGCATGATCACAAGAAAGATCACATATCGAAATACCGATTAGTTTAGTAGCCTTGGAATAACTAGATACATTAATAAAGTTTACATTACATCATCAAATGAAAATTACAACAATATAGTCTCCATAGTCCACACTATTATCCCCTCATACTATCCGTGCAGGTCATTCATAAATTACTTCTTCACATCCTGGGAAAAATAAAACCTAGAAAATGGGTGAGCTCAAATGCCCAGTAGGGATAACAATATAGAGGAAACTTTCATAAATAAGAATAAACATTTAAGGAAATGTATAACTAAAACAAAAGCCTTTTAAACTTAAATTTCAACATAGTATGGAAAAAATAAAATGAAATAATGCCATTTACTTATTCACATGGATATTCTACTAATCGAATAATAACATGCAATATCAATGACCACTTTCATAATGATGGAATGCATAATGCCAGACTATCATAAACACATAGCTAAGTCCTCGTGCCAAGACTAAAAATAAGATTTTTCCAAGGCCTTGTGTCAAGACATAACTTTGTCTCATGAGACCTACCGATGCATCGAGGAGCAATAGCGGGCTCCATCCGTCACATATTAAGTCCAATATATTCCCATATGAAAAGGTTTAAAGATAACATAAACATTCATATTAAAACTATCATATGAAATGTAAATACTTCATCCATAAACCACGAATGGTATAAATATAACACATCCACAGTCAAATATATCACAAAAAATTCAATACAATATAGAAGTTTTGTATCATAATAAATCAACTTCAAATAAACTTAAAATCCATCAAAGGATGTTGACATAGATGAAATAAAAACTCTTTTTAGAGAAATATCTCTTTATATTTTGAAATCATTTAAGAGTCATATATCTATAAAATAAAACATTTTCTTTAAAAATATTCTTATAATATTGTAAGGGAATCTTCGACGATTTTATAACGGTGGAAAATATCCGCCCCTGCCGTATAAGTTAAAAAAAAATTCTTACCTTAATTCTGTTGAAAAGGTTAAAAAGGACCTTGTTTGGAAAATGACAGAAAGATTCCTTTATAAACCACTTATAAAAGTCAACAAGGGTATAAATGACTTTAACCCATATTCTAGTAAATAGTAAAAAAATGTTTTGAAATACATTTTTAATAAACATGGATGTGGATGATAAATATGTCTCAATAGATTATTACGTATAAACAACCTCGGATAATGAAGAGATTGTAAAATAAACCCTTACCTTGTATTTTTCCTTGGTTGGGGGTAAGTTAAAATCATGTATAATGTTGAAATAATTGTTATTAAATTATACAAGAATAATATACATTATTATGTTAACATATATGATCTTTTAACATTTCTTTGTTAATAATATCTTAGTATTATCGTTGTTTCGGGTGTTAACTTACTCGTTTTCTTTTATATGATTTGTTACGTAAGCCATGTTTGTCATGGATAGGTTGTATATTATTCATATCCATATTGATATCAAGTACTTAAACATTATTTTTAAATCATCAAATGATAATTATACTTGAATGGATACGATGGAGAATAAATCTCATCGCGTTCGTGGAGACGGTAATCTGTACGTACGCAAAAGCAACAATATCATTATTTTGATGTTAAAATAATATATAATTGGATGGTATATCATATATGAATAATCATTATCATGTTATATTTATTATTTAAATGAATTAAAAATCATTATTATACCCATCCAAATAATAATATATTGAATAACAATTACACCACGACGTGGAGATGGTAAGTCATACGTACGCACGTATGGTGACATGTCATTCAAAGGATGGATAGAATATGTAATATGGTGTCACCATGTCTATAATAATATTACTGTATATAGGATATACTGGATTCATTATTTTATAATGGTAATAACAAAGAAGGAAGAAGTTGAAGAAGA
Organism: Viscum album; assembly: GCA_963277665.1. Classification (NCBI taxonomy): domain Eukaryota; kingdom Viridiplantae; phylum Streptophyta; class Magnoliopsida; order Santalales; family Viscaceae; genus Viscum; species Viscum album. Next base: position 879,367,601 of record OY728136.1, read on the forward strand.
AATGAATTTGAAAAAGGGTGGTGAAAACATTACCTCTTCTTCGGGTTCTTCCTATTGATTTGATCAAAAGGGATCCTTAGGTTGGCTTTCTTATCAAACTAAGGCCTCTAGGTTGTATTGAGGGAAGTTGAGAGAGTATTTGGGTAGGTTTTGGACGAACAAAAAGGCTTTTAAGGTGTGAATTAATGAGAAGGGGGAGTGCCCTTTTATAAGAGGGGTGAGGGACACCTTTGGAAAAGCAAGAAATATTATTTTATAATAAATTAATTTTTGGTTTTTAGTGGCTCCAATGTGGATTATTTAAAGTTTAAGGTGTTTATGGGTCTAAAAACACTCAACAAATATAATTTAGATATGTTTGGGTCATTATATTAACCTTATCTTGTAGTTTTAACTCTTAGTTAATTAGTTTGACACTTACCACGTCACTTTGTATTTTTATATTATATAGTTAATAAACTTACTATATACCTCCAATCGACCCCCAAGTGGTCCATTAATGATACACTTATCAATATATAATTCTATTGGCTGAACATTAGATTTTTAGGAATTTAATATCAATTAATAATATAATATTTGTTTTAAATACTCTTTTATGTCAATTTTGACACTATTCAATAATTAATTCTTGTAAAAATCATAACAGAATGATTACTTAAAAAAAGTTTATTAAATAAATCCTAACATGTCATATTTACCTAGAAAATTAGTGTAATTCATAAAAAGTCTCAAATTATATTTATTTGGGTATTAATAATATCAATTAGTTTAATTTTTCACTATTATGGTAATTACTGCATCATCATTGTGTCATAAATAAATTAAATTATTTATTTTCTAAAAATTCTAAACAAAATATAATTATGTATTAAATCTTTTTATCTTTATAATGAATATTTACAATCGAATTTACCTTATTTATAACCCAATATTAAAAATGTTTTAGTAATTAAACTTTGATTTTAACTCTTTTAACTCTTCTTTGAATAATAATAAATGTCCTAATCTAATCCAAGTGGATCTAAATGATAATATTTTATTCCTAAGGTTGTTTTTGGTCGATATACACGTGTCCTATAGAATTAAGACATGTTTTAGGGTTATATTAATATCATTTTTACCCTTAATTACCCTATTTATTTTTAACCGTGGTAAATAAAAGTAAAAAGTTACTATTCACCCAAAATTATTTTTATCTCATTGAACCACATTTTACTCCTTGATATTAACTGTGTCTCTCAGAATTTCAAAATTCCACTCAAAGAATAGGTAAAGTTAAGTTTTATGAAAAAATCAGTTTTTTTAACTACCACTTAGTGGTTTCACTATTCATCAAAAAGTGAAGTTTTTCATAAAAATTCAAAAAATTCACCCTAGGGTAATTTTGATATTCCAAATACAAAAATGAATTCCATTTTGAAAAATAAAACTTGTAATTTCAAAAAGTGGATATTACTATTCATAACGGCAAGTTTGATTGGTTGTGGGGTGTTAGAACTCGATGTTGCGAACAACACACGCTATTGCATTATTCAAAGAGAAGCGTACCGTATAAGCTTGGGGTGTTACAATATATTATATATTTTTTTGTAAACTTTTATAAATATGAATTGAAATATTTAATCTATAATTTATTTAAAATTTATTGAAATTGATTTTTTTTTAATTTTTATAATTTATAGAATTCAAATTTATATAATTAAATTTTTTAATTAATTACTTATTAAATTATTTCAAAACGTTTACCCATTAAAATTTTGTAATATTGTTTTTCTAATACGGAATATACTTTTGATATTTTATAGATTTACATTTAATTGGGATATAAATGATTTATATTAACATTAAAATTGTAATTTATAAAGCATTAATGATTTGTAATAATAGATAAATATAAAGTAGTATATAATTTCAAATTATTAAATGGTCATTGATTTTTAATTTCAATTATTTAGATTTAAAATGAATATATATGACATTATGCAAACTATATTTAATTTAGTTTTGATAATTTAAATCACCAATTGGTAATTTATATGAATCATTTGATATTTTTATTATTAAATATTGTTATATAAAACCATTTTAATGTAATAAATGTTTATATACCCTTTAAAATAATATATACAAGTTGAATTCCATAGAATTAATAACACTAATGTGTTCATATAGGATTTACAGTTAATATTTTAATGATATATAAATAAATTTTAAATAGTTTATGTCATCCAATATTATATTATTTTTTATAATTTTTTCATTAAATGACTGTTATATTAATAAAATTGTTATATTATAGAGAAATTTGGATTCATTTGAATGTGTTCAAATATTTATATAAATTTTCATAAATGAATAAATGGTGTAAAATTAATGGATTTATAACTGATTGAGTTTCCCTCTATAATTATTTTTTCTACTAATTGTTTGCGAGATTGATATAAATTATTGATTATAGGTTATTAAAACAATATTTTATGATTATTATAAAATTTCAAACTCTCGTAATAATGTATACTTATATAATGGGTATTTTATTTAGTATGTTCTGTGACATAAATACTTATTCCATATCTAAAAAAGTGGGGATTGGTTATCATTTACTCCAAATAGACTCTGGTTGGGATTATTGATTTCATATAACTATGAGAATTCACATAATGTGGTTTCATATACAATATAAAAGATAATCATTTTGGTATGTATGGTTTTTTTTATATCATGTTAGAAACTCGTGTAATGATTTTTGTGATGAGTTACTACTCAATATAGTTTGAAAAAAATTATTCATTAGAGGAATACGATATGTTGTAAAGAAATTATAATAATTAAAACATGATTACATATTAAAATTAATTAAAATGAAGAGTTTTAATCACATTTATATAATACAATGTTTTATACTCGATTAATATAACTGACTTGTTAAAACATCATTCATATAAACAATATGTTTGTTCTAATTCCAGAAACCATGAGATTATATATTATAAGAAAATCTATTAATGAGTGGAATTCATATAACTCGCGTTATTGGAAATTAATTAGGTCTAAATATAAATTGTAGTTCACATCATGATTATGTTAAAATGGTAATAATGTTATGTGGATCAATGTGATCGATTATGATACATTGTTTTTTATTTGACTATCCAATATTGATATACATTATTATTTTCCAAATTAGAAATATAAATATCTATTTGAAGGGTGAAATGAAAAACAATCCTAAATAATAGTGAAATATTTATACTTTCCCGCTATTGAATATGATATTTTTTTAAAAGAAATCAATTTTTATTTTGTAGGATATATTATAAAAATCCATTAATATATTGAGGAAAAATATGGTACACATCTAATAAGTGCAGTCACTATCGTTATATAGAGAAATAATCATTGAATATTTTAGAGTGATAAAATAATAAATAGAAAATGATAAATGTTAACATATCACTATAGATATATATATAGAATCTTATGAATTATTCTTAGGGTAAAAATAAAAAGTTATTTGTTATATAAAGACAATCTTCAATAACTGATTGTTTAATTCATTGAAAGAATTTGTCTTTATAGTTATAAGTTGCATAAAATAATAATTGTTATGATTTTAAAAGAATCATATATTAGATGGATGAATGAAACTTTTTATCAACTAATATAATCAATGTTATTGAGAATTTTAATGGTGAAGTTTTCATATATATATCTTTTAAGGATTGTTTTAGTTTTATATTTTTTGGAATAATTTTTTTAATTTTAATAACTATGAAAATTAGTTAATTAAATATATTAATATTATTTTAATATATTGATAATAGTTGAACATATGTTGTGATTTCTAATATATTTTTATATATGAATATTATAATTTTCAATGTTATAATCTATAAATAATATATTTGATTATCCAATAGGTATCCTTATAGGTTGAATCATAGATTTTCCAAGAAAGTATTGTATTCTTCCATATGTTATGGCATTATCTTAAATACCATAACAATTTTAAGGAAAAAAATGAATTCATTTATAGATAGTAGTGTTATAGACATAAATTAGTTGAATTTGAGTTGTATATAAAAATTATTATATGTTTTGGAAGTGTGGTAAATATATTGGTTCTCAAAATCAAGGTAGGAAAAAATGATTCTATTGTTTTTATTCAAATTATCATGTAATTTTTTCCAAAATAATGGATTTGATTTTAATATATAATATGAATTATACGTTTATTTATGTTATTATCTTATATATCATAAATAAAATGTGATATTTTTATTAAATAAAGAGTCTCTAAACAATATGAGATGATTGTTTTAATATAGAGGATTTATTAATTTTCAAATTATTTAACATACCTAAATGGATGATATCGATTAAAATAACTTACCCTATATATAATATTTCAACAAAGATATTTGGTAAAATATAAGGTATTTGATTATGGAAACCTTTTAAGGAATAATTTTATTAATAATGTCTACATTTAAAAATAATGATCCCAATAATGGAAAAATAATATGTCATATGATATTTGATTTTTTATAAACATTATACAAACTGAAATTAATATAGTTTTATTTCAAAAACTGTTTATATATATTATACTGATAATTTAGTAAGGATAAAATATTTAAGATCATAATAAATGAATATTTCTTCTACATTATTTTTCAATGTTAAAATATAAAATATAAAAATTGTAAAATATAATGTGGATGTCACTAAATATAGTATAATTTTTATGGAATGTATGTAAAATATATATGTAATATGATAAAATATTTACCAAATTGTTTAATTGAAATGGTTTTATCATAATGATTCCTAAAAATATTATGATGATAATGAGATGAATATTATATATAGAATTAAATATTTATTAATATTAGAACTTTTTTTGTTTTAATGATCTCTAAGGAAAATGATCAAGTAGGTGAACATTAGTAATACTATTTACCTATCACAAAACAATTTAAATGGATTCCATCAAATATATTACTCAATATAGTGTTTAATGTAAGTGTTTTATTTTTTGGTTAAAAAATATATAGTAAAAGTCATATAAATGTGGAATTAGATTAAGAAAAATATAAATGTGATTAAAAAATCAAGTTATTCTACATTTTTTCACCTACGTCCATTAATCGATTATCAGTGGTCACTAGTATACATTGGAATACATTACAAGGTATCACATCACAAAGGATCCTATAATTTATAATAATTAAGTGATAAGACAAATAAATGTTTACCATATTACATTTTAATAATTGAATAATATAATAAAAAAACTACAGCAATAGATTTAAATTATTTTAACGCATTTTATAATACACTAGTATATCACTTCATGGTAAATTATACATAGAAAAAAAATTAATGGTGTTTTTAGATAAAAAGTAAGAGTAATTTTAAATTTTATTTATTAATGGGTAAGAATGGAATACATATTATAGAAGAGTAAATAATTAATAAATGTGACATACAAAAAAAGGCTAATAAATATATTCATGGTTAACGTTGAAATGAAATTAATCACATTGATGATAATAATAGTATTCAATTTGATAGATTTAATAATGATAAAAAAATTATATTACCATTGAGGCCATGTTATAATGAATATTCCCTTCCACTATGGAATAAGTAACGACATAATTCATTCCCTCAATTTCAAATCCAAGATAACATTTTTTATGTATGGTTATAACCATAAGATCATTCATTGTAGCATGGTCTCACCCATGAGAGAATTCATTCCATAATGGACATATTTAAGTGATGCATTTATAATTTGTTAGGTATACATCTTTTACCAATAATAGTTTTTCCACGAGACTACCCAACAAATCACGGGGATATAAAATGTCTTTCCCCACCCATCAATTTATTATATATAATGTGTTTATTATATGAATGAAATGAATAAAAATGTGTTTCATAACAAAATTCTTTATTTAACCCATAATAATCACAACTAAATTAAAAACATATATTATCTCAATAATTTCTCCAATCAATTAACAAGATAAATGGATCATAATAAATCAATAGAAGTAGTTTTATTGAATTATTATTTTATATCCTAAATATGAGGGAAATATGTTTCATAAAAGAATACATAAAACATCACCATTATAATTAATCTGTATAATGTATATGGATGATTTCATAAGATCAAATCCCATAACTAAAATAATAAATTTCAAATAGTATTAAAATAGAAGAAAAATCCTTTCAATATTATTGGACAAAACACCTTGAAAAAACAAGAATAAATGTCCCATTTTAAAATTACTGACATATCTATAAACTTGTTTTCATTAATATAAAATAAATTAATCACAATGAAACAATTTAAATATTATATATTAATATAATAATGGGTTTACATATAATTTTTTTTCAAATAATGAATCCATTAAAAACATCATTTTAAAAAATATAAAATCATTGAAGTCTGAATCCTTTAATATACTGATGAAAATAAGTAATGTATTTTTTGATTAACAATTTATTATTTGAAAAAAATAATTACATTTTCATTACTGTGAAATTTAGTAATATTTAAAATTAGTTGAAAAATTATTTTTAAATCATTTGATGATTCTTCAGAATGAATATTTATAATAAATTTGAAAGGATGTTTTAATATATGAAATTTGAAATTGGGATTTATTTTTAAAAAATTTCATATAGAAAAGGATAAAAAATTGTTTTCATATTTTGTTACAATGGATAAAAATAAGAAATTTGACCCAAAATTTTTATTTATTAATGGAAAATTACATCAATAAAAATAATATGGATTAATATGTGGATGATTTCCAACCCAAGAGAATATGTTGTTTCAGTTTCAATTACATGTATTACATCAGGAAAAATATTTAGCATGGGAAATAAAAATTATGGTGGGAATGTAAAAAAATTAACTGATAAAAATAAAAAATTATTCTAATTAGAGATAAAAAACATATAATTTTCCCTTGATATAAATTAATTCATAGAAATCTCTTTTTTAAAATTATTTGTTATAGAAAAATTTATGAAATAGATAACTATTCTGTTTGGACCCCAATAATTTGAAGAGCATGATATAGATTGGTATAAACATGAATTAAAAGATAATAATGTTTTCATAAATAATTGGGTACTATATCCACCATAATTGAAATTAAATGATACATAAAAATAATATCTTAATGAAGTAATTTTGAAAAAATAAAACCATTACAAAAATAGTATGTATAGAATATGAAGCCCATGGAAGATTGAAATTCTGGGGTATTTTTAATCCTAGTACATTAAAATATGGTATGATATATATATATATATATATATATATATAAATACACCTTATAAAATAATACATGTGTTGAATATGTCATATTTCACAAAAACAATTGTGTGAAAACCATAAATATTTTAAATCATTTGACATGAAATATCAATGAGAGAGAATATTAAATGGATATTAAAATATAATGAATTTATTACCCAATAATTATATTTTATATCAATTAGGAATTATTAAAATTATGTGAAACAAAATATGATCATCATAAAAAACATGTGTCGAGGTATTGAAATTGCCAGAAAAACATTAGTTTGTGCTTCTTTATTAAATAATAACCCCATGATATATCGAACATCAAATGGATTTATAATTCCATTAAATTTTAAGAATTTATGATAAAATTGTACAGAGGGTAGTATATACAAAAAATAATATAAATAATGTGATGAAAATGGAATATATCATAATGTAATAAAAGTTAGAGGAGAAACCATTATGAATATTATAATATATGATTAGAAAATCTTTGAAAGAGAATACCTGGAATGGATACATGAATAAAATTAATAGATATATAATAAATATATGAATACTCAGAGAAGGGTATATAAACCATATATACAAAAATTTATTCCTATTAAAAGCATGACTCAAAGAAGTATATTTGTGATGAAACAACTACCACTTGATTGTCACCATCATGAACGATCTACAACTTCCTGAAAAAAATATAAACATCTTAATAAAAATATTATATAATTATAAAAAACAATTACCATATGTAATACCTTACTATAATAATTTTCTATACATTTTTTATGTAGTTGTATTTAATTTCATCATTAGTTGTCAGCAATTTTCATTGTTTCAAATATGTTTTGTAATTATGATGATGAACCTCATTCCTTAAAGAAATTTTTATCATTCCATTATTATCCGTATTAATTTAACATTATTTTAAATTATATTATATTGATATAATTTTTTTAACTATTTATTTACTCATGATTCTTTGAGATAAAATATGTGGAGAGCTAATTCTTGATAATTTAAAAATATCAAAAAATTAAATTATAATGGAAATTTTTATTTCTGTTATCAATCAGAAATTATATTCATTACATAAATGACTCCATAATATAATATAACTTCATAAACTTAATTATAATAATTAAACATATAAGATGATGCTGAAAAAACATGTCATCAATGGATGTCATATTCCGCATATACATATGGTCGATGATTTTATATTTCCTAGAAGAAAAAAGTTAAAGATTTTTTATCAATTAAAAGTTAAGATCATTTTATAATTATCATATTAATTAAGAAATTATATTCATTTATGTATCCAAAAAAATATTTTATAAAATATAACAAATTTTAATGTAGACACTAGTCTACATGTAACATAAACATTGTTTTCATTTATCATAGGGAAGAAGGGAAGGTAGATAAATTTTGTTATTCAATGAAATAATTATTAAGTGTTCTATTCATACTAATGTTATTAAATTATAATGATATAATATAATTTTTTTGGAGAATAAGAAAACATAAATATGGTAAAATGAGAAGGAGTGATTTGGGAATTTTAAGCTACTCACTGAAATAACTCTATTTGAAATTTGATAAATCCATTGTAGGGTGGTATATAGTGAATAAAATAAACCCTAATAAGTTTCTTTGACTTTTAAAAAGGTATTTTGGTGTATTTTAGTTACTTTATAGGGATTTAAATATGAGAATATTTGTGGTGGTGATGTTGTACATTCTTATTTAGAGAAGTGAAATTTCTAAAATAAGAGGAGCATTCTCAATGTCAGGTCGCTCCAAAAGGATAAAAAAACTTTATAGGGTATTTTGATTGGTTTATATATACATTATCTTATACCTCTAAAGAATGATTAATGAATATTAGGCTTCATAAACCTAGTTTCCACTTTTAAAATATAATAACCTTTAACATAGTAAAACAATTTTAAAAATAATGAGTTATTTTAATAGCCAATATTATAATTGAAATTATTAACTAATAATGTTGTTAATTTAAAAAATATGAACATAATTTTGTAATACTAAACATCAATACGTGATGTTTTTTAAAAAAATAGTGTATAAAATTATTTTATTTATAGACATATAAATATTATTCAAAAATGTAAAATATTTGTTTTTATATGAAGAATAATATTTTTAATATAAATATAATATATTAAATAAACAACCATCTAATTAAAAGGCATCAAAAATATTTAAATCATTCTTATATCTGAACAATATAATAAATTATATTGTATTTGTAAAAATGATATTTTTTTCTATTCATTTGAAAATAAATATTTTTAGAAAAAGACTAGTTAAATTATCTTAATATTTTATTAAAATCCTCTATTGAAAAATTTATGTACATTTTTTCAAATTAACATTAATTAGATTTTGTAACATTAATTCTTAATGGAAACATATATGAAAATGAAAATTTATTTTCAAAAGAATGTGACTTTTTAAATATGAACAATTCATATCCATACATCCTATTAATTAAATTTAAAATAAATCTACGTAAGATCATGGAATTTTCTCGAGTCATCTCATGAATGATTTTGGGTTCTTTTTATTGTTATTTGAAGTACCTTTTCTCTAGATATGTGGTTTGAGGTGAATTTGGTTGAAGTTATAAGAAAAATCAATATAAATGGGTTGTTCATGGTTTTCACATGGTTTGAAAAATCATGAGGCCAAACCCAGGTAACCGTGAAAACTGTGAGAACGTGGAAATTGAGGTCTACCCAGTTTTCACACATTTTCATTAACTTTTCACCCCTGTCATGTGAACCCATGTGCGCATAACAACTTTGTACAAAAATTTGTTTTAAAACCACTCGATCCCCTGAAACACTTCTTTTTTGACCTTGACTCATGATTTGAACATTTTAGGTGATCCAAATACTTTCCGGATGGATTCCAAGCCCTTTTGAACACTGTACTTCAAGATTGAAAGCCTGGATTGAAGATACACTATTGTCTCGGTAGTTGGATTTCATCCTGTTGCTTCTCCCATTCATCCCTCTATAATTCCTTGATCATTTCAGAGAAAAAATCAACTATTTCTATAGATCTAAACCTATGAGTTGATATCTATATCATGGGTTTTGGTTCTATATCTATATTTGAATGATCTTGATTATTTTGATCTTAATTTTGTGTTTATGGATTTAGATCTAGATTGCGAATGAAATCATTGTGCCGCTCGGGTTAGTGGGACTTCCTTTAGGAAAACATCCATCAACTAACTAAGGAAGGTGGTCTAAATTTAACTCCCACAGTCATGGAATTGATAAATGTGTATGAGTGTAATGATTTTCTAGCATCACTTAGTAATTGTCTTCCTAAATTGGGAAAATTATTAATGTGAAATCAAAATGTTAATGTTTTGAGATATATAAGATTAAATGTCTATTTCGTTATGAGAGTAAGGGGCTTATAAAATATATAATTGAGTTAGAAAATTTTTTATGATTTGAGATATTGTGTTTGAGATATTGAATTTTTTGTGTTTGAGATAATTAATTGGAGAATTTATTATGAATTAATGATTTTCCTATATTGAGAAAATTAATGGTGAAATAATTATGTTCTTTTATTTTTGTTTTAGATAATTAATAGGGATATTTATTTTGAAAATTTTATATTGGATTTGGATAATTAAATGTGTAGAATTAATTATAGAATAAGATATGTGTTGAATTATTAATTAGTTGATGAATTTATTAAAGGATTTTTTTCATAGTTAATTTATGATTGAACTAACAGATTTAATGTATTTAACTAAAATTTGATTTAGTAATGGGTTTATGATGTACTAATAATTTATGAGTTGATAATTTGTGATGTTAAAATGGTAACATGGTCATTTAGCATGAATTAAAGTGTGGTAACATGGTCATCCAAATGGGTGATGTGTGAATTGTAACATCTTCATTCGACATTAATTAAAGGTTGGAAACATGGTCACGAAAATGAGTTATTTTTATATGAAAACATGCTTATTCAGAATGAATTAAAATATAGTAACCTAGTCATCGAAATGTGTGGTGTATAAATGGTAACTTTTCCATTCAGCAAGAATTTAATGGATGGTAACATGGTCATCCAAATTGTGAAATAAAAATGGTAATATGAGTACTCCCACTAATGTCCTCACAAGAGAATATTTTGAACACCAGCATGTGTCATATCAGGTACTAATATACTATAAACCATTGAATACCTTGGTCTCTGACATGAGTCGAGGAAGATATTATGTTATCTTATTACAGGGGGAACACTTCGGGCTCCTGCACAGGCCAAAGTTAGTATTGAAGTATGGGTTAACATGGGAAGCCTGGGTGTTAACATGGTTAAATAAATAAAAAATGATAATGTGTTAAATGTATCATTACACATTGTAATTTTTTATTTAGAAAAATACCTACACTACCATTTGACTGGACTTGTTTAGAAATTTTTGGTGGTGGCCTACTGAGTTCTTCTCACACCCTATTTGGGCCCCCTGATCGGCACCCGAGCATACTACGTTGTTGGACGACAAGATAAGGGAAAGGCCTTGGAATATATTTTTGTTTTGGGGATAAACCATTATTGAGGGAACCAAACATGGTTAGAGACCCCCTTGGGAGTCGTCGTGTCTTTTCTTTTGGTTTCATTGTAGACACTTGTCCCTTGCATTATCATAGGATGATTTACCATTCAGTTGGGTATTGTATTTCCATTTTGGATGGATTATGACTTTGGTTTTGTTCTAGTTATTTATAATTTTTCTCACAAGTTTATTATTATTTTCTTCTGTTGGTGTTTTACTCTGATAAAGTTGTTATAGTCTCCCCATAACTGACATACTAAACCCATTATACTTGTCATCATCCTATAGAATTCGGGGAGGAACACTTTAGGGCATGTGACCTACTGGCTTAGGGCACCATTGCGTGGAACCCAAGTCTAGAAATTACAATGCGGTATAAGAGGGAATCTTTCATTCAAATTATTTTGTCTTAATATTTTTTTAAAGGTAGATAAGATACTAGGAATAGTCGGGGCTTGGTAATGAGATCGTGCATGGGAGTTGAAAACCCATTTATGGGGGAAAATCCAAGTACATATGGTCGGATTGTTGTGATTTTTTTGCTGTTATAGATGGATATTATTTCACCTAGGGTGATGCAATTTTGGTGTGATGTGATAGATAATTTTGATCATTGTTGAGTATTGACTTGTTTCCTGAAGAGGCATGATATTTGTTTCTACATGCATCATTCTTGACACTCGGGCTTATTGTGACATGTATCATTTTAGGCAATCATGGAAAATGGGTTATGGGTGAGTTTTTGAACTTTACCTTTTTTCGTTATTGTGAGATTGAATTGAAATTACGTTCCCAAAACGAATGGATAAATGCTGTGAAATGATGAAAAATGATAATAAGTGGGCGTCGAATAAGAAAAATGAATAATGAGAGGGGTTCAAATTGATTAATTGTGGAATTAATTAGTTTGAAATTATGTAATTAATTAATTGTGGGAATTAATTAATGAAAATGTTCTTACCCTTGTTAATGAGATATAAGAGTATGATTGTTATGGGTAGTGGTGGCACCTAGATGTTGACCGTGGGGCGAGAAAAGGGGAAATGAAATGTTGAAACGTTTTGTGTTTCTTTTTCCTCTTACATAAATTTTATAAGGTTGTTCTGTGATACCGAAAACGTCTGTTTGGAATTGGAGAGAGTATAAATCCACGAAACTTGTTAAGGGGATGACTGAGTGGTATGGCCCAAAACCATCTTCGAGATAGAGAGTGTGTGGCACCGTTAGTTTCAGATGTGTAGGAAGAGGAGTAGTTCCAAGATAAATTTTCTCCTTTCATGAAATTCATGGCGAGAGACCAAAGGAAGGTTGTGAAAAGAATGTATTAGTTGACAATGGAGTTTTAATTGAAACACTCTCTAAATTTTAATGGAGGGGGTGGAACTGAGGGAGATGAATTTTGGGTTGGGTCCATTGAGATGATAAATGACCATTTGGAGACTCTAGTTGAGAGGAGGGTCATGTTGGATGCCTATATGCTATGATGATTATCGTAGCATTGGTGGGACATTCATGTAAGAACTATGATGACTAATGGTATGTAATAGTAGGACTTTTTGGAGAGGTTCTTTAGGAACTTCTATCCCGAGACGCTGAGATAATGGAAGGATTCAAAGTTGATGCATCTGACCCAAGGGAGAATGTCAATGATGGATTATTCTATAGACTTCATAGATTTTCAACCATTTTACCCAAATTTGGCAAGAGATTAGACAGCTATGGACAAATGCCTTCAAAATGGACTTAATTATGATATTATGTCACACAAAAATCTTTTTTATTAAGGAATTTTGGTGAAGTGGTGGATTAGGAACTCATAGCTGAAGGTAACCTAATGGAGGCTCCCAGTATAAGATAGGTTGTTATATTAAGGTGATCTTGAAGTGTGAATTCCAATAGGAAGACAATCTATTATGACACCCTTACACTAGGGTAGTGGGAAATAGAGTTCTCAAACAATCGGTTCAGTTGGACAGGTCCTTACAATGGTGATCTGTCATTAGTGTGATTAATATGGACAATATCATTAAAAATATTCCTAACTATCTTTAGAGTGTCATACTTGTGGAAAGATGGGGAACCAAGATAGGTTTTGTAGGATACAACAATAGTCTAGTGATGAGGGATCAATTAAATAGAGTTAGAGTGTCGGAAGGGGGTGTTCTACACTATATATGTCTAGAAGATGGAATTCTACTGGTATAGCAGATAAAGTTAGTGGATGTGGTGATTCAGGGATACAATGCCCATATCAGAAGTATTTTTCCACTTAGGGGAGTCAGAAAAAATCATTGCGAATAGGTCCAGAATAGTTCCATATAGTATATCCTACACATGTGGAGAGTGAGGCTAGGCTATTGACAGTGAGTAATACTATTCTATTAGATTATACATTACCTAGTTTATTTTTTGATACTTCTGCCTATCATTCCTTTTATATGAAATAAATGTTAATTGTTTTATCCTAAAGGTGGAGTCCATGAGCGGAGTAGTGAATATTGGAACACCATTGGGAAGGCGGTCTAGAGATATCTGTCATTGCAAGGAATGTTCTCTAGAGATATTATAGTAACGTTTTATTTGGGATCTATATGTCCTTGATATGATGTACTTCATCCTGATTATGGGTACAGACTGGATAATCTCATACCTAGCCCACATATATTGTTATCGTAGGAGAGTCACTTTTTTCACTTAAGGGTAACACGTATGTTCATCATGGAAAGTGGGATATCCAGAAAAGCTAAGCAGAGCCAATTACTCAGCAACTAAGAGTGCTCACAGCCGATGTTTCTAGTCTATTTCTGGATGATTGGGATGGTAGGCAAGAAATACTTCTCGTATTTGTAGAAATGTTTTCAAATGTATTTCATGAAGACTTCATAGGGTTTCCACCGGAGAGAGATGTGGAATTCACTACTGATCTCATTCCAGGGGCTAAGCCAGTATCTATTCCACCTTATTGAATATCACCGAATGAGCTTCAATAGCTCAAGAATCATTTGGAGAAGTTTTAGGATAAGCATTTTATCCCTCCAAGTATGTCACCTTGGGGATAACATATGTTGTTTTCAATGAAAGATGCCTGGAGTTTAAGTATTTGTGTCAACTACATGAAGATGAAAAGAAGACAATGATGAACCGATATATGCCACCACATATTGGTGATGTATTTTACCATATTAAGGGAGATTGTGTGTTCTCAAAGATCGACTCGAGAATAGGGTTTCATTAGGTGAGAGTTCGTACTTCTGATATACCATGGACTTCTTTTAGATATAGGTATAGACTTTATGAGTTTGTCGTAATGTCAATTGGGTTGAAAAATGCTCCACAAGTGTTTATGGCCTTGATGAATTTGATATTTCATTCATAACTAGATCAGTTTGTGGTTGTGTTCATGGATGAGAAATTGGTGTAATCCAAGACTCTTGATGATCATGTCCAACATATTGGCATCATCCTGAGTACACTAAGAGAGCATCAGTGATACAAAAATCTATATATGTGTCAATTTTGGATTAGCCATGTACACTTTATAGGGCACGTCATCTGAGTAGAAGGTGTGGTAGTAGACTCAGAATAGGTTCCAATAGTGGTCTATTGGGAGAAGATTAAGAATGTTTTTTATATTCGATGTTTTTTGTGATTAACTTGTTATTATTGGAGGTTCGTTCAGGGTTTTTCCCGATTGGAAGCGCCACTAAAAGTATTTACCAAGAAATGGAAAAAATGATTCATTTTATAGAAGCATGGAAGAATGTTTTCAAGGAGACGATGAAGCAATTGAAATCAGAACCAATATTGATCTTACCTAAGTAGAGTGAGGAGTACACAGTGTATTGTGATACTTCAAGGAATGGATTTGGAGCAGTGTTGATGCAAGAGGATCAAGTTGTTGTGTATGAGTCTCGACAGTTGAAGCCACACTAACGAAATTACCCTATGAACGACCATGATTTGGTAGTAATGATTTATTCTATAATGTGTTGGTGACACTATATTTGTAGTGAAAAGTGTACATATTTTACAGGTCAAAAAATATTGATACACATATTTTAATAGTGTTATTTAAATCATTAGCATCAAATATTGGTAGAGTATATGATGCCTTTTAATATTGAGTTGGAATATATGCCCGACAATGGGAATAGTGTAGAGGATGCATTGATCTGGAAAGATGAGACTGAGTAGGTACATGAGTCAAGTTAAGAGATGAAGTCGATGGCTTTGCTGGCTGAAATGGATGTGGTAGTTTAGGAGAGTCAAGAGGAGATGAATCTGGTTTTAGTAACAATGGACTCTACACTCTTGAGATGGATCAAGCAAAGGAAGTATGAGGATCTAGAGTGCTTACCCTTTAGGTAAATCCATAAATATGGAGAGACACCTACAGAATAGTTTATAAATGATGGTGAGGTTATTTATGTGAAAAATTAGGTTGTTGTGCCTACGAGCTTATGAAAGGAGCTCATGCGTGAACTTCATGCCTCGAAGTGTGTGGAACACCCTAGTGTGACCAAAATTTATTGTGGTCTAGGATGATAGTTTTGGTGGTGAAGAATGAAAAAAGGAAATAGCATGGTTCATTGAAAAAAAATTCACCAATATGCAGGTGAGGAAGATCATCAATGCCCTCGAGGTCTATTGCAGCCATTACCTATTCTGGAATTGAAGTTGAACAATGTGACTATGGATTTTGCGGTAGGTATTATAAAGACACATAATAAGAATGATGCTATTTAGTTCATGGTGGATCAATTGACAATGGTAGAACCATTGTTATTGATATCATAATTCATCACAATAGAGCAGTTGGGAGAGCTATGTGTTTGGGACATATTTCATTTGCATGTGGTGAGAAAGACTATAGTTTTAGATTGCGATTCATGATTTACTTCATGGTTATGTTAGGTATTTAAGTAGGATCTTGGAGCGAATTTTTTGTTGATTATGGCCTTCCACCGATAGATGGATGAGTAGTCATAGCATACCATAAATGTGCAAGAGAATATGTTGTAGGAATTTGTTCTTGAATTTAGTTGTTCTTGTGAGATGGATTTGGATTTAGTGGTGTTCACCTATAACAATAGTTATCAGGAAACTATTCAGATTACACCATATGATACACTTTATGGTTTCCCATGTTGATCACCACTATAATAGTTAGAGGCAGGTGATTCAGAGTTGTTGGGACTGAGTCTCGTGCAATAGACACCAGAGAAGGTGTAGTTGATTTGAAAATGTATGGATAACACTCAGAGTATGTAGAAGTTTTATGCTAATAGACGAAGATGATCCATAGAGTTTACAGAGGGTGATCATGTATTCCATCAAGGGTCGCATAGTTTGGGTCACCGTAGGATACAAAGGCAAGGTGTGTTGGCACCTAGGTTTATGGGATAGTTTGAGGTAGTGGAACAAATCGGGCATGTGGTGTATCAATATGATCTTCCCCAAAAATGCATCTCTATAAATGATGTTTACTAGGTGTTGCTAATATAGTTGTATCAAGCGTACCTTATCACATTATCAAAGTGGTTGAGGTTGACCTTGAGATAGATGCTTCCCTTAAGGATCATCTGATATGTGTGTTGGATCGTAGTGACAAGCAAATCATTTTTTTGATTTTCTAATAGCCGGTTTGAGGGTAGCCGATTCCCTTGCAGCCCGGTTTGAGGAAAACCGGAAACCTCACAACATTCCTACTTCAAACCAGCATAAGCGGTATACAAAACCCTGCGAATAAAAGTCAAATTCAAACATTACTCGAACCACACGCCTCCTCGAGCCGCACGCCACCTCGATTCGCGTCACCTCGAGCCGCACACCACCTCGAGGAGCGAGTCGGCGAAAATCCAACCTCCTCTGGTGTCTATTGCACGAGACTCGGCCAAAAATATTGCACACTTCCATGAGGAACTTATTTGTAAAAAAATTGGTTTCAAATCCATCTGAACGCCTAAATCACCTCCTTTTAAATCTTGACTCGGTATTTGAGGATTTTAGGTGATCTTAGAGATTTTTGGAGGGATTATATGGATTTTCGAACACTGTTCCTCGGGATCGAAAGCCTTGATTGGAGGACCTAACTTGTCCCTACAGGCGGATTTCATCCTGATGATTCTCCAATTATTCCTTCTGACATTCCATTATCCTTTCATGGAATATCTCTACTATTTATATGGATCTAATCATATTGGTGGAGATATAGATCTTGGATTGTGGTTCTAGATCTATATTTGCAATATCATGATGCGTTTGATCTTAATTTTGGGTTAGGGATTCAAATCTGGATATTGATCGACGTCGTTGTACCACTCAGATTTTGGGGATTTCCTTTGGGAAAATTTCCATCAACTAACGGATGTAAGAATACTTAATAAAACTCTGATATTCATGGATTTTATAACTCCATGTGAGATTAATGATTTTCTAGCCTCACTTAGTAATTGTTTTCCTAAATTGGGATAATTAGGAATGTGCAATAAACTTGTTAAAATTTTACAGATATAAATGACTAATTTATTATGTAATCATGGGATTGATGGGCTACCCAAATAGATAATTGATTTAGGGAAATTCATTATGATTTGAGATATTTTATTTGAGGTATTGAATTGGTTGTGTTTGAGATAGTTAGTTGGGAAATTAATTATGGCATATTTATTTGGCTATGTTGATATAATTAATCATTGAATAATTATATTCCTTGATGATTGATTTAGATAATTAATTGTGAGATTAATTATGGAAAATTGTGATTCAAATTGGATAATTAATTATGGAATAAGATTTGTTTTAAATGATTAATTTTATGATTAATTAATTAATTAATTTTGTTTTCTTGGTAAATTGTTGAGTTTACTAAGATATTTCATTTGGTTTACTAATTGTTGAATTATTAATGGGATGAAGATTGATTACAAAGTGATGAATTAATATTGTGTGATGTGTGATTGGTAACGTGGTCATTCATCAAGATTTAATGGGTGGTAACATGGTAATACAAATGTGTTATTTTTGAATGGTAATATGGTCATTTGACATGAATTAATGGGTGGTAACATGGTCATAAAAATATGTGATGTGAGAATGGTAACATAGTCATTCAGCATAAATTAAATGGTTATAAAATGGTCATCCAAATGTGTGTTGTGTGAATGGTAATATGGTCATTCAACATGAATTTAAATAAAGGTAACATGGTCATCCAAATTGTTAAATTAGAATGGTAATATGAGTATTTCGAGTAATGGCCTCACATGTGAATATTTCAAAATTTGGCATGTGTCAAATCAGGTATTTAGATACAATACACCTTTGAATACTTCATTCTATAGAACAAGTAGAAGTAGGTATTATGTTATGGTATTACATGTGGAACACTTCGGGCTACAGCACAAGCCTAAGTTAGTATTGAGGTACTAGTCACCATGGGAACCTTGTATGTTCATGTGGCTAAATAATGCATAAATGATAACCTAGTAAATATTTATTTACACTTTTTGTTTATTTCTTTATTGGACTTCATACACTACCTTTTGAATAGACTTGTTTAGACACCGTTGGTGGTGGTATACTAAGTTGTACTCACACCATATTTGAGTTGCTTAATCTCAACTTGAGGAGAATTTATTGTTGTAGATAGGGATAATGTAACATCCCAAGTAAGTAATGAAGAATAGATATTTTTATCTATGTATATTTATGAATTATATAGTGTTTTAGAGGCTTAAAATGAAAATAAATCCAATCTTAAGCATGGAATACACTAATATTTTTAAAAGATTGTTTTACTGCCTTTTGATGGAAAACCATTTTTGAATCTATCTTTTGATAATTTTATAAGCTATGTTTGTAAAAATGAACTTATTCTTTATGATTGGGACATCAAAATTTACTTTGTGTGAATTTTTGGTATTTTTCAGACAATGTTCATTTTTTAATGAATAGTGAAAAATACTGCATTTTACATCAAAACTGCTTCTTAATATAATTTATTTATATGATTAGATTATCTTTTGAATTGGTATTAATGTGTAATCTGAATATATTTTTACCATTTAATCCAATGGTGGTCAATGGAATCAATTTCACTTTGAAATTAGACTTAAACTGGTGACAATCTTTTGATACTTATTGTTTTATAAAAACACGCTATTTTCTCTGACAGCGGGAATTAATTATTAAATTAATTAACGTGACTTATATGTTTTGAATTTTTTAAAATAGACTTCATTTTTGAATTCGGAATATCAAATATATCTTAGGGTGAAGTTTTTGTATTTTTTTGAAAAACATCAATTTTTGATGAATAGTGAAACCACTAAGTGGTACTTATAAAAACTGATTTTCCGTTTAAATGAAATTTTGCCATCATTGTGTTTTGAATTTCAAAAATCCGACATACATGGTTTTCATTAAGAAGTAAAATGTGGTTCAATGAGATTAAAATAATTTTTTGGTGAATAGTAACTTATTAAATTTTTAAGCGCGATTAGTGGTAATTAGTGTAGTTTAAGGTAAAAATGATATTATAAAAATATGAAAACACCATGACACTTGTCCTACCCTCATTGGTTGTGTCATGGCCGACCAAGAAAAGCCATTGGTCAACTTGGGGACCCCATGGAGCCACTTTGGTTGGGAAATGACATAAATAACTTTTTATTTAATGTAAAAGTAAAAATGACACAAACATCATATGTTTTACAAAAACCATTTTTACATGGGGTTATAAAGATCAGATTTTTGATTATAAATATTCATTGGAAAGATAAAACTATTTCCTACATCATATTATTTTTTTATAATTTTTAGTCTTTAAATAAATTAAATTATTTATGACATCATGATGATGCAGTGATGACCTCATTATTTAACAATTTAAATAAAATGGAAAAATAATGTAATATCTAAAACCTAAACATGTCCAAAACCTATTGGATGGGTAGATTTCGAACCCTTATCAAATTATCCTCAAATTATATCAATTTGGGACCATTTAAAACCGAAACCCATTTTCAAATAAAGTAATATTTCTTTACTTTCCAAGAGTGCCCCTCCTCTCCTCTTATAAAAGGCCCCCACCTCTACCTCATTACCCACACTCCCAAATCCTTTGGCTCGGCCATACCCTGCCCATTTACTCTCTCCACATCCCTCTACTGATCCTAGAGTATTCCCTTTGGGCAGAATCCTTTCAAAGGAATCCTTTAGGCTCAAATCAAAAGGAGCTACACTTTTAAAGGTAATTCATTCTCTCATGTTCATTTGTTTTATTTTACTTCTCCAACACCATAAACTCCTTTTATTTACTTCTTTTGTAATAACACCAGTATCTTAAATATACTAGGATGTTGTTATAAGATTTATTTGAGCTACACTTACACACACCTACATCAAATGGTTAAAGAACATACGGTTTCCGTGGATGGCGAAATTCTGCCTCCCGAAACGATGATTGTTCAATACTCATTTAACACCTTCAAAGGTGGCCATTATGATGTCACTATTTTTATATATGATATATAATATGTTTATGTTTTACTTAAGCTTATGTATTTTTCATTTTGGGTATACCTTTATTGTTTCCATTATGGGTAAACACGATATCTTCATTTTAGGAAGTGCGGACTACCGCCCCCTGAAAGTGATTTGATTCGTTAATACCATATGTGGGATGTGTAAAGGATAAAGTTAATGATATTATATATGTTATTATACTGGAATTATAATATACTCTTATATCATTATGATTCCATTCCAGAAAATACGAAATACAAATGGAAGTAGCGTTCATGCGTACGTACGGCTTACCGTCTCCATGAACGGTGCATTTCATTTCTTACCTCTAAATGTGATGTAATATTATAAATACATGTATATGCTGAATATATATGATATATATGTTATCCAAATCATTAATATCATTCTGGATATAATGAACCTTTGACCAAATTAACAACATGTAAGTGTAAGAAGTCTATTTTTGACTTAAGAACCAAATACCGACAAAATGAACATTATTAACTTAAATGATTATATGATGTTCATAACATGGTATAAAAGGAATAATGAACTTGAAAAAGGTTCTTAAGCAAGTAGATATTAACTCAAGTTTATTATTCAGGAGATTAAAGAACGATCGAGTCAAGTCGGACCCGAGGTATGGGACTTCGTCTCAATCTCTTTTCATTGAGGTATATTTTATTTTATACACAACTTTATTTTATACGGTGTATAAACCCCTTTGACTTTTACGTTTATTAAAAAGGAATATTTTTTATATGAAGCATTTACTAAACGACAAAAGGGAATGTTTTTGTCGTAATTATGCGGCGACAATGACTTCTCTGCCGTCGTGACCGTTATTTGAGTTCCGGCTTCCTCTACAAGCCATACCTTCTTTTTAAAAGAAAAATAAATACCATGTTTTACTTTTCTTTTATTTTGGTATCGAAAATGGTTTTCATAATGTTTTTATATCAATGTTTTGTATTGATATCTTGTGATTGAAAGGTGGGAATGTTATGTTTCCTTTATGCATGTTTTATGTGATATGATTATGTTAAGGTTCTTGCGCATTATTATGAAAACGGGTGGTTTTGTGATAAACTAAGGGCGGGTGAGCCCGATATAGCTCTCCAATGCATTGGGTAACACGAAGGAGTGAAACGTTAAGGTTTCTCCAAAGAGATTTAGGGAATATACTGTGATGGGTATTCCAAACGTAACCAAGAGGGTTACTCCCTACGTAAGAATGTTATGAATGTCTCAAGTTACCTTTATGTCTTATGATTTCTATGATTTATTCATGATTTGATGAGGTATGTTAAAGTGCTTATGTTTTATGGGTAAAGTATGATCTCATCCTTATGTATATATGTACCCATGTTTCCTTTCCATATTTTTATATCCCTTACTGAGCTTTTTATGCTCATCCCAAGTTTTTTTTTGAAATGTTTTTCACAGGTCAAGGGAAAGGTACATGATATGATGATAGTGTCAAGGAAGTGTCAAGAAAGAATTCATGTTTATTTTAAATATGTTTCCATTGATGTGAATGAATAATACTATCTTTATGTAACCACTTTGTTTATATGTGGAATGTAATGAAAGTTTTATGATCTAATTCAATAAAACTCTAAACCCGAAAAGATCCTCAATGTGTAATCTTGTAATAACTCGAGATTAAGTAAGGTTTAAGGCTGGGGCCTTATAGTTGGTATCAAAGGTCGGTTTAGATAACTTTAGGAGTTAGAATTATACAAAATGATTATCCAAAAATATTTTTTTATGGACAAATTGAAGTGATGTAGTATTTGAAGATTACCATGTTGCTTCATCTAAGACATGTTTGTTTAGAATGGTTTTCTGCAGAGGAAACAGGGAAGCAGTGCTAGGAAGGCATACAGAAGGAAATAACCTTCTGAATCTGCATCCTGAGATGGTCGGAATTGGAACTGAACAGTTTGTTGCAGTAATGGCACAGTTGACTCAAGCGATAAATGGTGGTGGTATCCATGCACGAGATCAGCCAGATCAACCACAAAGGAACATGTCAGTGGTGGAACATTTCATGAGGCAACATCCCCCATCATTCAGAGGATCATCTTACCCTGTTCCAGATGAAGGGTGGATTAAAGCACTGGAGAATATTCTTGATTTCATGGGGTGTTCAGACAATCAAAAGGTTAGTCTTGTTATTTACCGTTTGGAGTGTGAGGCAGATCAGTGGTGGTCTATGGTTAAAAATATCAGGGACGCCGATGAGATTGATTCTCTTGACCGGGATGAATTCAAAGGTATGTTTCTTAAGAAGTATTTTCCTAAGGCTGTTTGACTTAGGATGGAAAATCAATTCTTGGAATTGAGGCAAGAGGAAGACTCAGTGGCTACCTATGAAGAAAGGTTCACTCGATTGGCAAGGTATGCTCCAAATTTTATCCGAGACCTTGATAGTAAGATCAATCGTTTTTACTCAGGATTAAAGCCAAAATATCAAAGGGAATTAGCTTCTCGTGAGTTTAAAAGTTATGAAAAGCTTGTTCGATGTGCTGAGAAGGTAGAAATGGAGTTTTCCGATGATCAAGTGTTCTATAACAACCAGCAAAAGAAGAGACCGAGGTGGCAAGAGAAAAGAAAGAATTCTTCAAAAAGTCTGATGGTAAGAAAACTAAGTTTCCAGTTTGTGATAATTGTGGTAAAAGGCATGCTGGGGAATGTCTTCTGAATTCTGGAAAGTGCTACCGATGTGGTAAGATGGGACATAAGGCTCGTGATTGCACTGAAAAGGATCAAGGTGAAGGTAAGACCAAATTTGATTTACAGTTAGTGAAATGTTATAAGTGCAATGAGATGGTTCACTATGCAAACGAGTGTCCGACAAAGAGCTTGAGTGATGGGAAGCAGTTAGACTACAAGTAGAAAGGGGTGGTGAAATCCTTTGCAACTACTACAGCAGATGTCGGGCCATCAAATGAAGTTGTATCAGCTCCAGGGAGCTCAGTTTTTTTCAAAGATTGACTTAAGATCGGGGTACCATCAGCTGAAGGTAAAGGAGGCAGATATTTCGAAGGCCGCGTTCCGTACGAGGTATGGCCATTATGAATTTGTAGTAATGCCTTTTGGTCTAACCAATGCACCTACTGTATTCATGGACTTAATGAATAGAATTTTCCATGAGTTCTTGGATAATTTTGTGGTGGTTTTCATTGATGATATTTTGGTGTTTTCAAAAAGTAAATAGGAGCATGAAAGTCATTTAAGGGTTGTTTTTCAGACCTTAAAAGAAAAGAAACTATATGGAAAATTCAGCAAGTGTGAGTTTTGGTTGAAACAAATTTCTTTCCTTGGTCACATTGTTTCTAAAGATGGAATAACTGTTGATCCTGCAAAAACAAAAGTTTTGGAAGAAAGGCCAAGACCCACAAATGTAACTGAGATTCGTAGCTTCCTTGGTTTGGCGGGCTATTACCGAAGGTTTGTTAGAAATTTTTCATGGTTATCTAGTCTAATAACTAAGCTAACTCGGAAGGGTGTTTTGTTTATCTGGACAAAATAATGTGATGATTGTTTTCATGAACTGAAAATAAGATTGGTGAATGCTCCAGTTTTGGCACTACCTTCCAGAAATGGTGAGTTTGTCATATACAGTGATGCTTCATTGAAAGGACTTGGTTGCGTCCTAATGCAGAATGATTAGGTAATTGCTTATGCTTCACGACAGTTGAAAACTCATGAGGTAAATTACCCTACACATGATTTGGAATTAGCTGCTATCGTTTTTGCTTTAAAAATTTGGAGGCATCATTTGTATGGAGTAAAGTGTAAAATATATACCGATCACAAAAGTTTAAAGTATATATTCACTCAGAAAGAATTGAACATGAGACAAAGGAGATGGCTATAATTAATCAAGGATTATGATTTTACAATTCATTACCATCCAGGAAAAGCAAATAAAGTGGTTGATGCTTTGAGTCGAAAAAGTAATGCTTCATTAGCAATGTTGTGTTTGGAACGTGATCCTTTGGTTAAGGATTTGATGAGATTTGGCATGGAAGTTGTTGGTGCAGGAATTTCTTCTGTTTTGTTTCAGGTATCAGTGAGATCATCTCTATCAGATAGAATCAAGAAAGCACAGAAGCAAGACAGTGAGTTGCAGAAAAAGGTAGAGCTGGTTCAGAAAGGTAAGTTGCCTGAATTCAACATTGATAATGATTGTGTTTTGAGATTTGGGAAGATATTGTGTGTGCCTTGTGATTCATAGTTGAAGAGAGAGTTGTTATGTGAAGCTCATAGTTCTCCATTTTTAGTTCATCCTGGCAGTACTAAGATGTATAGAGATCTGCGGGAGTATTACTGGTTGGATGGAATAAAAAGGGATATTGCTGATTTTACTGTGAAGTTCTTGACATGTCAACGGGTTAAAGCAGAGCGGCAGTTACCGAAAGGGATGCTTCAGCCTTTACCAGTGCCAGAGTGGAAATGGGAGAATATATCCATGGACTTTTTTGTGGGATTACTGAAGACATCTCGTGGTAATAATGCAATCTGGGTTATTGTTGATCGCTTGACTAAATCTGCTCATTTCCTTGCCATACGAGATACTTTTTCCCTGGATCAACTTTCCCGTTTGTATCTTAAAGAGGTAGTCAGGTTACATGGAGTTCCTCTCTCCATTGTATCTGACCGTGATCCCAGGTTCACTTCTAACTTTTGGAAAGGCCTTCAGAAGTCGTTGGGTACTGAATTAAATTTTAGTACAGCTTTTCATCCTCAAACAGATGGGCAGTCAGAACGAACAATTCAGACCTTGGAGGATAAACTATGAGCTTGTTCGATGGATTATTAGGGAAGTTGGGACCAACATCTTTCTTTGGTTGAGTTTTCTTATAATAACAGCTTTCATTCCAGTATACAGATGGCTCCATTTGAGGCATTATATGGCAAACAGTGTCGAACTCCAGCTTTTTGGGATGAAGTAGGGGAAAGGAAGCTGATGGGACTAGAGTTGGTAGAAGAGATGGTAGAAAAGGTTAAATTGATTCTGAAACACATGAGAACAGCTCAGAACAGGCAGAAGAGTTATGCGGACAACAGGAGGAAGGATCTCTCTTTTGAGGTAGGTGATCATGTTTTTCTCAAAGTATCACCATGGAAAAGTGTGATGTGATTTGGTAAGAAAGGAAAGTTGAGTCCAAGGTTTATTGGACCATATGAAATTCTGGAGAGAGTTGGATCAGTTGCTTACCGAGTGGCTTTAACTCCGAGTTTATCTCAGGTACACAATGATTTTCATGTTTCGATGTTGAGAAAGTATATGTCAGATCCATCTCATGTTTTGAGTCCAGAGGTAGTTCAGCTGGAAGAGAACCTATCTTATAAGGAACAACCGGTCCAGATTCTTGACCACAGGGAGCAAGTGTTACGGAATAAGGTGATTAAGCAGGTAAAGGTTTTGTGGAAAAACCACATGATGGAAGAGGCAACATGGGAATCTGAAAATGCAATGAGGGATAAGTACCCCCATTTATTTGATAAGTAAATAAATTGCGGGGACGCAATTTTCTAAAGGGGAGAAGTATGTAACATCCCAAGTAAGTAATGAAGAACAGATATTTTTACCTATGTCTATTAATGAATTAGATAGTGTTTTAGAGGCTTAAAATGAAAATAAATCCAATCTTAAGCATGGAATACACTAATATTTTTAAAAGATTGTTTTACTGCCTTTTGATGGAAAACCATTTTTGAATCTATCTTTTGACAATTTTATAAGCTATGTTTGTCAAAATAAACTTATTCTTTATTATTGGGACGTCAAAATTTACTTTGTGTGAATTTTTGGTATTTTTCAGACAATGTTCATTTTTTTAATGAATAGTGAAAAATACTGCATTTTACATCAAAACTGCTTCTTAATCTAATTTATTTATATGATTAGATTATCTTTTTAATTGGTCTTAATGTTTAATCTGAATATATTTTTACCATTTAATCCAATGGTGGTCATTGGAATCAATTTCACTTTGAAATTAGACTTAAACTGGTGTCAATCTTTTGATACTTATTGTTTTATAAAAACACGCTATTTTCTCTGACAGTGGGAATTAATTATTAAATTAATTAATGTGACTTATATGTTTTTAATTTTGTAAAATAGACTTCATTTTTGAATTCGGAATATCAAATATATCTTAGGGTGAAGTTTTGGTATTTTTCTGAAAAACTTCAATTTTTGATGAATAGTGAAACCACTAAGTGGTACTTATAAAAACTGATTTTCCGTTTAAATGAAATTTTTCCATCATTGTGTTTTTAATTTCAAAAATCCAACATACATAGTTTTCATTAAGAAGTAAAATGTGGTTCAATGAGATTAAAATAATTTTTTGGTGAATAGTAACTTATTAAGTTTTTAATCGCGATTAGTGGTAATTAGTGTAGTTTAAGGTAAAAATGATATTATAAAAATATGAAAACACCATGACACTTGTCCTACCCTCATTGGTTGTGTCATGGCCGACCAATACAATCCATGGGTCAACTTGGGGACCCCATGGAGCCACTTTGGTTGGGAAATGACATAAATAACTTTTTATTTAATGTAGAAGTAAAAATGACACAAACATCATATGTTTTAAGAAAACAATTTTTACATGGGGTTATAAAGATAATATTTTTGATTATAAATAGTAATT
This sequence comes from Viscum album, assembly GCA_963277665.1. Classification (NCBI taxonomy): domain Eukaryota; kingdom Viridiplantae; phylum Streptophyta; class Magnoliopsida; order Santalales; family Viscaceae; genus Viscum; species Viscum album. The sequence continues at coordinate 879,395,763 of OY728136.1, forward strand.
GGAATGATAAAAAGATTTCCTATATCATAGTATTTTTTTATAATTTTTAGACTTTAAATAAATTAAATTATTTATGACATCATGATGATGTAGTGATGACCTCATTATTTAACAATTTAAATAAAATGGAAAGATAATGTAATATATAAAACCTAAACATGTCCAAAACCTATTGGATGGGTATATTTAGAACCCTTATCACCTTATCCTCGAATTATATCAATGTGGGACCATTTAAATCCGAAACTCATTTTCAAATAAAGTAATATTTCTTTACTTTCCAAGAGTGCCCCTCCTCTCCTCTTATAAAAGGCCCCCACCTCTACCTCATTACCCACACTCCCAAAGCCTTTGGCTCGGCCATCCCCTGCCCATTTACTCTCTCCAAATCCCTCTCCTCATCCTAGAGGATTCCCTTTGGGCAGAATCCTTTCAAAGGAAGCCTTTAGGCTCAAATCAAAAGGAGTTACACTTTTAAAGGTAATTCATTCTCTCATGTTCATTTGTTTTATTTTACTTCTCCAACCCCCTAAACTCTTTTTATTTACTTCTTTTGTAACAAAACCAGTATCTTCAATATACTAGGATGTTGTTATAAGATTTATTCGAGCTACACTTACACACACCTACATCAAATGGTTAAAGAACATACGGTTTCCGTGGATGGTGAAATTCTGCCTCCCGGAACGATGATTGTTCAATACTCATTTAACACCTTCAAAGGTGGCCATTATGATGTCACTATTTTTATATATGACATATAATATGTTTATGTTGTACTTAGTCTTATGTATTTTTCATTTTGGGTATACCTTTATTGTTTCCATTATGGGTAAACACGATATCTTCATTTTAGGAAGTGCGGACTACCGCCCCCTGAAAGTGATTTGATTCGTTAATACCATATGTGGGATGTGTAAAGGATAAAGTTAATGATATTATATATGTTATTATACTGTAATTATAATATACTCTTATATCATTATGATTCCATTCCAGAAAATACGAAATAGAAATTGAAGTAGCGTTCATGCGTACGTACGGCTTACCGTCTCCATGAACGGTGCATTTCATTTCTTACCTCTAAATGTGATGTAATATTATAAATACATGTATATGCTGAATATATATGATATATATTTTATCCAAATCATTAATATAATTCTGGATATAACGAACCTTTGACCAAATTAACAACATGTAAGTGTAAGAAGTCTATTTTTGACTTAAGAACCAAATACCGACAAAATGAACATTATTAACTTAAATGATTACATGATGTTCATAACATGGTATAAAAGGAATAATGAACTTGAAAAAGGTTCTTAAGAAATTAGAGATTAACTCAAGTTTATTATTCAGGAGATTAAAGAATGATCAAGTCAAGTCGGACCCGAGGTATGGGACTTCGTCTCAATCTCCTTTCATTGAGGCATATTTTTTTTATACACAAATTTCTTTTATACGGTGTATAATCCCCTTTGACTTTTACGTTTATTCAAAAGGAATATTTTTTATACGAAGCGTTTACTAAATGACAAAAGGGAATGTTTTTGTCGTATGTATGCGGTGACAATGACTTCTCCGCCGTCGTGATCGTTATTTGAGTTTCGGCTTCCTCTACAAGCCATACCTTCTTTTTAGAAGAAAAATATATACCATGTTTTACTTTTCTTTTATTTTGGTATTGAAAATGGTTTTCATAATGTTTTTATATCAATGTGTTGTTTTTATATCTTTTGATTGAAAGGTGGGAATGTTATGTTTCCTTTATGCATGTTTTATGTGATATGATTATGTTGAGGTTCTTAGGCATTATTATGAAAACGGGTGGTTTCGTGATAAACTAAGTGCGGGTGAGCCCGATATAGCTCTCCAATGCATTGGGTAACACGAAGGAGTGAAACGTTAAGGTTTCTCCGAAGAGATTTAGGGAATATACTGTGATGGGTATTCCAAACGTAACCAAGAGGGTTACTCCCTACGTAAGAATGTTATGAATGCCTCAAGTTTCCTTTATGTCTTATGATTTCTATGATTTATTCATGATTTGATGAGGTATGTTAAAGTGATTATGTTTTATGGGTAAAGTATGATCTCATCCTTATGTATATATGTACCCATGTTTCCTTTCCATATTTTTATATCCCTTACTGAGCTTTTTATGCTCATCCCAAGTTTTTTTGAAATGTTTTTCACAGGTCAAGGGAAAGGTACATGATATGATGATAGTGTCAAGGAAGTGTCAAGAAAGAATCCAGTTTTATTTTAAATATGTTTCCATTGATGGGAATGAAGAATATTATCTTAATGTAACCACTTTGTTTATATGTGGAATGTAATGCAGGTTTTATGATCTAATTCTCTTAAACTCTAAACCCGAAAAGATCCTCAATGTGTAATCTTGTAATAACTCAAGATTAAGTAAGGTTTAAGGCTGGGGCCTTATAGATAAGGTAAAGGCCTAGGGATATATTTCATTCTTGGGAATGGATTATGGTTGATGGATCTGAACATGGTTCATTACCTACTTGGGTGTTTGTGTCTTTTATTTTTGTTTCATTGTAGACACATGGTGTTTTCATTATAACAGCATGATTTACCTCTTAGTTGAGTATTATATTTACTGTTTGGTTGGATTAGGAATTTGGTTTTGTTCTTTATATTTATATGATTCTGCACCTGTTTATGTCAATTTGTTTTTTCTAGTGTTTTACTCTGAGAAAGAGGGTATAGTCTCCCCATGACTGACTTACCAGACCCTTGTTTATAGTCAAGACCCTCTAGTGTATGGGTAGGAACACTTGAGGGCATGTTACCAACCGGTATAGGGAACTGTTGCATGGAACCCTACTTGGTACATTACAATGTAAATAAATGATTAATATATAAATTAAACATTCCATCATATAAGAAAATTATATTTATTTTGTCATAAAATATTTATATTACCAAAAAAATTAATATTTTTTAACATGTTATTTTAAGGTGGAAGTGGACTTCATTGTTATTTAGTTACATTAACTGAACTGTATAAATAAATTGATATTAAAATGTGAATTTTTTTCTTTCCTTTTTTATATCAATCTTTGGATACCTCTTTTTTTTAAATTTCAACTATTATTTTCTAATGTTCATATTTAATACATATACTGTTATTTTAGTTATATGTATTGTGTTTTAATTTTAGTTTTCTATTAATGTTAAAAATTATATTCATCATAAAATTTATCTAAAGTAGAATTATGTAATAAAATATCAAAATGTAAAATGTATCCCTAAAACAAATTTCATCATCAATATATTAAATATTACATTATAATGATAATAGTTATGCTATCAATAAGATTTACAAGTATAAGGATATAATTTGTATTGAGAAATCAAGCGCACTATCTTGGAATAGACATCGTAACAAATCTATTCCATAATAATTGAGATATAAAAAATAATTAGTTTCTTTCAATCCATGATACTCATGAATTTATATTTATTTTTGTGTAGTGGCCCATATGACAAATGTTTTTTCCAAATGGAGTTGTCAATGAAACTTGTATTGATAGATTAACTTGTTTTGATATGAATTTTTATTTCATAATTTTTAAAATTTAATTTTTCCACTAATTTTATAGAAAAAAATACATTTCATAAAAAACATTAACTTCATCTAACGAATGAATAATAATAATTTCAGAAGGTATATTCCCACAATAGTAAAATAAGGTTTTATTAATCATACAACGTGAAGTATTTCCCTAATTATTTAACTAAATATCTATTGTGTGGTGTTCATATTCTCATTTAAAACTTCTTATATATTCTAATGTTCCTAGAATAAAACTCCAAAATGAAATCAACAACACTAGTGTGGATGATAAATGTAACATACAAATAAATATATTCATCATTTGTTTTTGAATCATAGACACTTCCTTATTCCTATGGTCTAATGTGTAACTTATTCATATCACCAATTTCATCCCCTATACTAAGTAATTGACTACGTGAATATACATATTATTCACATTTACAATAATGGATAAGTATTTTTAACTTATAAAGAATTTTTTCCCTCGATCTTGTTTACCAAAATCAATATATTATTTTAGTAATTATATAAATTTTAAGTTCCTTTTCTACATTTTTTATTGTTCCTTAGATAAATTTTATTACGATATTTTCCCATCCTTTGACACAATCATTAAATTAGATCTTCATTAATCTAAGGGATTTATCCCTATAATTTCAATGAAACATTATATTTCTCTTCATTATTATGTTTTTGAATTCCGTTATGTTTATGTAGATATACCAAATTTAGTATACGTTTTTATTCATTAAAAAGTATATATAATAGTTTCTCTAATGCATTTTGGATTATAATTAATTATATAAAATCATCGGGAATCACACTCTCTTTTAATATGTCCCTCTTATTTTGTATCACTAAAAAAAATAAAATCATGTTAAGGATACAAATTATTGATTCGATATGCTTATAAAATGGAATAAAATTATACAAATGTAAAAATAATAAATTACATATGTACCATAAAGAAAAAAATTCAATAGATTGGTATAGTTTTTCTATACTCATTTTCTTATTATGATTATATATCAAAATATATTAAAATACATCATATGGTTCATAAATAAAATTACAATAAACCAAATAATAATCACTGGAGTGTCATTATAGGTTTGTAGTTGTGAATAATTATCAAAAACCAGGTGAAGATCATGTTAATACCCAAAAATTACTTTATTGTAAAAAACCAAAAGAAAATCTAGGCAAGAACCTACATTCACTTATTTACATTAAAATAGATATTTGATTGTTTTGACACCACATAATCTGAACTTCTATAAAATTTAATGATATTTTATTATACATAAATATATCCCCATATTTGGTCTTTGGATTATATTACATAATCGCTATTACCCAAAATATAGTTAGCTTGATATTTTAAACATTGAATAATAAAAACATTGGTACACCAACTCTTATAAATAGGAGTTGAGGGTGACTACATAAAATTGACACATAACACAAGGGATCTCATCATAATGATAAAAAAGATTATAATTCTTTTTAGAACATATATATATATTACAAATTAAATTATATTTATTAAATCAAAGAATGATAAGAAAAATTATAAAATTATTTCCCATTTAGTTTATAATTGAAATATATTAATTATCATTTCATGGTACCAAAATGAACAAAGAATAGTTATCGGTGAAAAATAAATGATCAATAAGGTGAATCATTCAATGAAACCTATAATTGGTACAAATTGAATACACATGTTAGTAGAATGAATTAATAATAATCATTCATAAAAATTAATATCATTAGAATGAAATATATATGGATAACATGGAAATATAGACAACCACATGGATAAAAATAACTAAACATACATTGGTGGAATGAATAATAATATAAAATATTCTCTTAAGAGAATGTTCATATGATAATACATAATTTGTATCATCAATATTACCATAAAGACATTATTATGGAAATAAATTCGATTTCAATAAAATCATTCAATCCATTACAGTCATAAGAAAAAATCATTCATTCTATCTGGGACACAACAAAGATATTAATATTTCCAGAAAGGACACAACCAAATGACCATTACTTAATTATTTTGGCATAAATAAATTTCACCAATATTATTTTTGATGATACCAACTGATTCATTGAAGGTCCATATAGATTTTGATGAAACCAAAAACAAAATTATGTCCATTTGTAACAATATATAAATTACATTAATAAGAAGTTAATTAATAGTAATATTATTTAAGTAATAAAAATAAATATATAAATTTTATTATATATAATGTGAACCATTTCACCATATATTAGATGTTCTAAAATTATCACAATTAATCAATTGAATGAAGTATAATTGTATTATAGAAAAGTATCACCCCATTATTGGGAAATAGTTTTATTAACACATTATTAAAACATCATCATCATAATATATCTTGATAAATAATAAGGATGGTCTAATAAGAATATAATCCAATTGTAACTTAAGGAATTTCAAGGGATGTTAAAATATATTATTTTTTTATAATTATAATTTAAACCATATTTAAAAAAATCAATTAAACCATTTCTGGAAATCAGTGAAATCTGTTTAAAATTTTTCTATTTCTAATTAATTTAATTTATGTACATTAAACTTTTAAAAATTATAATTTAAATAATTAATGAATTTTAGAGGAATATTATAAATAATGAATGATTTCTCTAAGATAATTATTCAAGAAGTAATAAAAAAATAAGAAAAAATAATTTAAAATCCCTTTTGAAATCATGAAATAATATTTATAACATAATTTTTTATAGAAAATTATTAAAAAAATCATTATCAAATTATAATGAAATTAATAAATATTTAAAAACTTTATTAAATTGGGAATGGATGCTTCATAAATAATAATTCGTATATTAGCAACAAAATGTGTTCATGAGGGAATCATTAATATGCGATAATTATCATTTTAAAATAATTTCATATAGAGATTGTTAAGACAGTTTTCTCAAAAGAGTGTAAACAATGATAAAAGTTTAGAAGATATCCATTATCAATAATTGAAGAATTTATTTTTTATTTGATAAAATTAATATCAATATGGTGGAGGAAAATTCTAGACCAAATAGATGTTGTGGTGTTGGTTTCACTTATAAGCATGAACTCAGGAAAATTTGATACAAATTGAAATAAAATAGATATTGTACATGTAAAATATAAATAATCTCAAGAGGATGTGATACTTTTTTTATTTTTATTTTTGATATTGTAATCATAAATTTCTCCAAATAGAATTTTATTCCTAGAATCAACCATATGAGATTGATATTGGTTTTCAAATATTACAAATTTTATAATAATTAATCAAAACCCACTTATAGGGAATGACATAAGATAAATTTTTCAATCAATTAAATTAAATTATATGAATATTAAAATAATTACATGTGTATTATATTCACCACAAAATAAATTTCATTTTGAACTCATATTATTTCATAATTAAGAAAAAAATAAAAATATGAAAATTTTACATGTCTAGTATCCCTGGAATTCAAAGCCATTGTATGATAAAAATTGAGGTGGATTTTAATTAAAATTATATTTCATGAATGTATTAAAAAAAATATTGAACAAACAGCAAAATATATAAAACAATATTTTTGTATTTATTGTATATCAATGAAATAATTTTGGGATGTGAATCTTATTCTACTTTTTTTACATTTGAATCAACAATAATAGAGAGGTGTAATGTAAAATGGATATTTAAATATAATAATTTAAATAGTGAATAATTATTTAATATTTTATATATTAATTATACACAACATATAAAATTAAATTTGTTTATAACATGAGTTATTTCTTAAAGAATTCAAATTCAGACGAAACACACATAAATTTGGAATTTATTATAAAAAAATACCTCAAAATACTTCACATTAGAGAGATTGGTTAATATAATTAATTTCATTAATGTACGGTAAATGCATACATTGATAATTATAAAGGGATCAAAATAATAAAAAAGTGGTGATATTTTCATTTGCAGAAATGAAAAAATGTTGTACGGGAAACCATTATAACATTTAAACAATTTAATCAAAACATCCATGAAAGATAACATGTAAAATTAGTAACTATATACAGTTAATAATGTAGGAATAATGATATAAGTCCATAATTATGCTTAAAAAGAATCTTAAAAACTCAATTCATGAATAATATAAAACATGTGTAAAAGAATGAAATTAAATAGTATAAACATACTGATATCTCTCTACAATCATGAAGGCTACATAACATCTAGTATAATAAAAACGCCATATTAATCACTTATTTAGGAAACATATTCATATATATTAAAATTAATAATATTAAAATAATATCATTTACTGTTTATTTATTATTTATTAATATTTATTATCATTATTAAATGTCTATAATTTGGATTCTTTAATGCATTATTTATAACAGCTGCATCAGAAAACATTCCATGAATTAATATTCATCATTCCATTATTATCCACGACTATAAAATAGATACTATATTATTATTAAAATGGGTCTATTTTCATTCAATGATAATTTCATTTATGATTAATGGAAATAATATTAGTGATAAGTTAGTTTCATGTAATTTACCGAAATAAAAATATTACCTTATAATGACCGTTAATTATTATTATACCCCTCGATAATCAAATTCAATAAATATATTTATCCTCATTATTATATAAATTCATCCTATATATTTTTATAATCATCCACAAAAGTAAATAATGAAAAATGAAAAATTTCATACATGTTCGTGATAGTCCGCATGTACACATGAAAATAGTTTTAATATTCAGTATAATGATATAAAAGGATAAACACTTTTACAATTTAATAATAATAATATAGTAATTATTAACTTAAATAATCATTAATTTAAATGTTGTAAATATCCAAATTTGGTATTTATGGAAAATAATACACATCATTCATGTATGTGGTAGTACGCATGTAACTAGAATGCCATTTAATATTTTTTAGAGTTAAATAAAGATGGTTTATAATGATTGATACATCAATAAAACAAAAAATAATTATTCTAATGATTCTATGGTTACTATTATGGAATGTTATAATAGGATATGAATTTAGAAGCCAAATACATATTATTGTTGGTGTAGAATATGTGGATTTGTTTATTTTACACCACTCGTTGTGATAACTACTTTTCTAATTAGGTTAACATTTTAGGGATTAAATTTCAAAGGAGGTAATAATTTCAAGGATAGGTATATTAGTTTATTGGAGAAGTTTATTGGAGGATTTTGGTTGAATATATTTCTAATTATGGATAAGGGTTCAAGAGGTGGTGAATTTCTCCATTCAAGTGTGAGGGGGTGATATTTATGTAATATGTGGTGAACTATTCAAGGAATGTAGTTAAAAAATTATAATGTAATGTATAGTGGAATTTTTATAGTAAATAAAGTTATTTAGAACACATATGTTGGAACATTGTTTGAAATTTCATATATTTTGACAATGGTTTCATCTTTTACTAAAATATACATGTAACACCCCAAGCTTCTTCAGGTACGTTTCCCTTTGAATAATATAATAGCTTGTGTTGTACACAAGAAGGAGTTTTGACACAATGACCAATCAAACTAGCCATCATGAATAGTAATACCCATTTTTTGAAATTTTATAAATTTTATTTTTCAAAATGGACTTAATTTTTGGATTCAGAATATCAAAATTATCTTAGGGTGAATTTTTAGTATTTTCCTAAAAACATTCAATTTTTTATGAACAGTAAAAAACCATGCATTATTGTTTAAAACCGAAATTTAATTAATTATTTATTTTATTGAAATTTATTGTAAGTCAAAATAGATACATAATACATATATAAGTTTAATGTAATTCATTGGAGCCGTTTTATGATAAGTTTAAATATAAATAATTTTATTGAACTTTTTACCATCTTTTACTCACCTACTAGGTACATTTTCAAATTTTCATAAAACGTAATTTTACCATTTTTGTGAATTGAATTTCATAAATCTGAGAGACATTGTTGATATCAATATGTAAAATGTGGTTCAATAAGACGAAAATAGTATTCATTGAATAGTAACTTTTGACTTTTATTTACCACAGTTGAAGGTAAAAAAGGGATATTAAAGGTAAAAATGATATTATAATTATCCTAGAACATGTCCTAATTCTATTGGATAAGTGTATTTCGACCAAAATCAACCATAGGAATAAAATATGATCCTTTTTATCTACTTGGATTAGATGAGAACATTTTTTATTATTTTATTTAAAGAAGAGTTAAAAGTTATAAATTCCATGTTGAATAACTAAACAAATGTTAATATAGGGTTATACATATGATAAATTAGACTATAAATATTAAATAGAAAGATAAAAATATTTCCTACATAATGGTATTTTATTTATAATTTTTAGACATTATATTATTAAATTTATATATGACACAATGATGATTCAATATTTACCTTATTAATGAATGATTAAAATAATTGATATTATAATTATCAGAATAAATGAAAATTGATACTTTTGACGCATTCCAAGAATTCCCTTTGTTAACATGGCATGTTAAGGTTAATTCATTTTTTTTGTTCGAAGAAATCATATTTTTATGACTTTAACAAAATCCAATTACTAAATTGTGTCAAAACTGACATAAATGAGTTTTTTTTTAAAATACTTTATTATTAATTGATATAATATTCCTAAAAATATAATGTTTGGAAAAAGGAAATAGATAAGGTTATATATATCAATAATGAACAACTTGGGTTTCTATTTCCTTTTTATAGTATGTTTATTAACAATTTATTATAATAATATAAGAATACATGATAAAAGTTAAACTATTTAACTAGGAGCTAAATCTAAATGACAAGGTTAATATAGTGACCTAAACCTATCTAAAACCTATTGGTTGAAATGTTTTTGACCCATACCAACCTTTAAATTAAAATAAATCCTTTTAGAGCCATTATAAACCGAATATTATTGTATAAGAAAATAATATTTCAATCTTTTCCTAAGGTTCCCCTGACCTCTTTTATAAAAGGGAACATACCTTCTCTTAGAATCACACATACAAAGCCATTTGGATCGTCAAACCCCTGCCCAAATATCCTTAAACCTACCCTTAATTCAACCTAGAGACCTTACTTTGATCCGAAAGCTATCCTACAGATCCATGTTTATCAAATCAAAAGGAATCGCTCGAAGAAGAGGTAATAATTTAATCACCTCTTTCAAAGTTCTTTTGTTCTTCCACTTCCACTTTTATTGTTATTTACATAAAAAAATAACTCCAGTACCTTCTACATACTGTTATTTTATGATAAATATTGTAAACTATTTTCATTATTATATACATCACATGAATGAGAAAGTAATCACACATGCATATGTAGGGCTTACCCTCTCCACGTCATAGTGTAATTTGTTATTCAATACATAATTATTTTAGATTGGTATAATAATTATTATAGTTGATGAAAAAAATAAATATAACATGATAATTATGCCTTATATATGATATAACATCCAATTACATACTATTTCACCATTAATAGAATGATATTTCCCCTCGTGCGTACGTATGGATTACCGTCTCCACGAACACGACGAGATTCATTCCCCGTCATAACCATTCAAGAATAATTTTCATTTTATTATTAAAAATAAATTTCAAGACCATAATATCATTTTGGATATGAATCAAATACATCCTATCCATAACAAACATGGCTTATGTAGCCATGTATATAAAGGAAAATGAATCAGTTAACACCCAAAATAATTATACTACTGAAATATTATTAACAAAGAAAAATTAGAAGATCATATATGATATCATATTTATGTATGTGGTTATTTTATAGTTTAATAAAAATGATTTAACTATCATACAAGAGGTTAATGTACCCTCGACAAAGGAAAATTACAAGGTAAGGTTTAGTTTTACAATCTCTTTACTTATCTGAGGTTGTTAAAACGTAAGTATCTACTAGTACCTCATTATCATCAAAATATGTGTTTTATAAAAAGGTATTTCAAAAGCATATTTATTATTTCCTATACTATGAGTTAATGTCATTTATACCCTTGTTTAAATTTTTATAAATTTTTTAATGAAATCTATCCATCATTTTCCAAAAAAGGTACTTTATGACCATTCCGAAAAATAATGGAAAGAATTTTTTTTAACTTATATGGAATGTGTGGGTATTTTAAGTCGTTATAACACCTTCAAAGCTCCCCTTAAAATCTTATAAGAATATTTTTAAAGATAAATGTTTTATTTTATAATTATGATACTTTTAAATGATTTCAAAATACAAAAAGATATTTCTCTCAAATATTTTTGATTTCATCTATGTCAACATCCTTTAATGGATTTTATAAATTCATGAAGTTGATTTATTATGATACAATATTCCGCATTGTATTGATGGTTTTGTGATTTTTTTGAATGTGGATGTGTTATTTTAATACCATTCATGGTTTACGGTTAAATTATTAATATTCCATATGCTAGTTTTAATATGAATGTTTATGTTATGTTTTGTCATTTTTGAATGAGGGATGCATTGGACTTAGTAAGTGATGGGTGTAGCCCACTATAGATCCTCTATGCATCTATTGGTTTTATGAGATAAACTACTATATTGGCACAAGGCCTTAACAAAATCTTATTTTTGGTTTTGTAACGAGGCCTTGAATATGTGGTCGTATGTCCGGAATTATGCATTCCATCATTATAAAATTTGTTATTGATATTACATGTGATTATAGACTAATAGAATGTCCATGTGAATAAGTAAATACCATTATTTGATTTACATTTTCCATATTATGCTGATGTTTATGTTTAAAAGGATTGTGTTTTAGTATTATACATTGCCTTAAAATTTTATGCTTATTTATGAATGTTTCTACTATACTGTTATCCTTATTGAGCATCTGAGGTCACCCTTTTCTATGTTTTATTTGTCCCAGGATGTGAATAAGTATTTTATTTTTGACCTTCATGGATAGGATAAGGGATATAAGTGTATTCAAAGGGGAAAAAGGTTGTTGTTTTTTTATTTAATGATGTAATGTAAAACTTACGAATGTATCTAGTACTTCCAAGGATAGTAAAATGATAGGTCTTTTGAGATTTTATCCCTTGTGATCATTCCAATGTATGAAAATAATGCACCTATTCTGGGATTTTGGGGTTGGGGCGTTATAGTTGGTATTAGAGGAAGATTAGTACTAACCTTGGAAACTAGATTTATAAAAACTCTAATTAGAAAACATTACCCTAAGATAGACTTTGTGTATTAATATAGAATAACTTCCTAAAATTTTGGTAATATAGAGATTTAGTGAGTTTTCCAAGAAATACATCCATGTCTGGATACAAGAAGGTATATGTGGATCTGGAAAAGATAAACCTAGGAGTGAATAAACTGACAAGGAGTTTTGGGCTTGACATGGGGTATCCTGGTACACGACAACATGCCTTACTGCACTCTTTGTAATGACACTCTCAGGGGATATTATTAGGATAATTAATCTTTTCTTTACAAACCATTATGAAGGATTTATGAGTATATACATCCTGAAATAAAACATTTTTATGATTATGGATTATATCCATAAAATGTTCAATTTAATTTAAGTGTTTTACAAGATTGTAACTATGTATTGTGATTCATAAAATAATCTAGTGTATTCCATTATTTAGAAATGGAGCCTAGTTTAAGGAATGGATACTATATCCATGCATGTAATACATGTAGGGATTTCACCCCTACTCAAGATAATTATAGTGGAGCTGGTGATGCAACTGTTGCAAATCATGTTATCACCATACTGGGACAACTCACTCTGGATATGAATAATAACCTTACCAGTATGGAGCACCCTGATCCACAACATGGATGATCAATGTTAAACCACTTCATGAGGCAAAAACCACCAACATTCAATGGGACTACAAATACATTATTATTCGAGCAATGGAAAAGTTCCTTATAGAAAATATTTCATGCTTTGGGGAGTAACGAAAGGGAAAAAGTTTTCATCACAGTTTGTCACCTCACGGGAGATCTTGATCAATGGTGGTCATTAATTCAAAACACAAAGGAAGATGAAGAAGTTTCAAATATGGAATGGAGGGAGTTTAAAGAGATTTTCTTAGAAAAATACATTCCTTTTGACCATCTAGAGGATATGGAAAGTCAATTTCTAAGTGTGAGGAAAAAGGAGGATGAGAATGTCTCAAAGTATGAGGCTAACTTTACAATTATAGCAAGTCATGTAGCATATTATATATGTAACCCAAGTAGTATTATTGATCGATTCTTCAATGGGTTAACACTATTTATCTATCATGAATTATTCTCAAAATCTTTCTTATCATATGATGATATTGTATCATGTGCTATCAAGACAGAAAATGAATTCTCAAAGTCATATAAGATTAACGAAAAGCAAGAGAAGAAGAGATATTCTAAAACCTCTGGAAATGAAAATAATGGGAATAAAGGAAAAGTTGAATATCCATACTATAATAAATGTGCGAAAAAACAACCGGGTACATGCCTGAAAGGGTTGGGATTCTGTTATAAGTGTGGTGAAAAAGGCCACCAAGCACCTGATTGAAAAGGAAAGAAAGAGGCTGTCAATGTTGAATGCTACAATTGTAATGAAATGGGGAATTATTCAAATGAATGGCCTACGATTCAGGGAAACTTACCTCAGAAAAGGCTAAGGGATCAAGGCCAAGCATATGTGATCACTACTACTGAGGTTGAAGCTCTAGATGATGTGGTGGCATGTAATTTAATGGTTTCCTCAAAATTATCCACTGCTTTATTTGATTCTGGATCATCGCATTGTTTCTTATCTTCCCAGTTTTCTATGAAAATTAGATATTGATAATATTATTTAACAAGGGAGTTTTAAGTTAAGACTCCTAAGGGATGTATCATTATAATAAATTTTTGTCAATCTGTTCCCATTAGGGAATATAGATGAGCTTTATTTTCTGGTCTCATTGTTATACACATGATTGAATTTGATATAATCCTCGGTATGGATTGGATTTAAGACCATAATGAGAATATTTATTTTAAGAATAATCAGGTTACAATTTTCTTTGATGATAAAGAGTACCTTATCTTTAGAGAAGAATCGTCACCATCTGATTCTAATCTAGATCCACCCACATTAGCTCAACTAAATTCAATTATTAGGGAGGAAGGGAATGATATAACTATGGGTGAGGAAATAATGTTCTAATATTGTATGCTCTTATTGTGAAAGAATATGTTAATGTATTTCAATAGGATTTACCTGGACATACTCCAGAACAAGAAATTTACTTTTCCATTGATTTAATTCCTGGTTTAAGGCTCATATTGAAGACCCCTTAGAGAATAGATATTGTGGAATTAGTGTAACTAAAGAAACAACTAGAGGAGTTGAGTAATAAAGGATTTAGTCTCCCTAGTGGTTCTCCATGGGGGGATGTTCTTTTTGTTAATAAGAAATATGGATTTATGAGGTTGTGCATTAACTACATGGAGATCAATGCTATAAAAGTAAATAACAAGTATCCTCTACCTCGTATTGGTTATTTTTTTATCAAATTCATGGAGACCAATATTTTTCAAAGATTGATCTTCAATCTGGATATCATTTGTTCTGTGTGAAGAAGGAATACATTCCAAAGACAACATTTCAAACCAGGTACATGCATTATGAGTTTACAGTAATGCCATTTGGACTGACTAAGGCACCCTCTATTTTCATGGATCTAATGAATAGATTTTTTAACGAATATATTGACGTAATTTTAGTGGTATTTATTTATGATATATTGGTTTACTCAAAAATCTAAAAAGATCGTGAAAATCACTTTCGCATTATTCTAAAGACTCTTAAATGAAATGAATTATATGGGAAGTTTAGAAAGTGTGAATTATGGCTTCAAGAGATTTCTTTTCTTGGAAATATTGTCTCTAAGGATTGAATATCTATTGATACTTCAAAGACCAAGGCAGTCCAAGAATGTCCAGCACCGATGAGTATAAATGAGGTACCCAATTTTATTGTTTTAACAAGTTATTATCAGTGCTTTGTCTTGAATTTTTTCCGACTGGATATCCCATTAACCAAGCTCACGCATAAAGGGGTTAAATTTTTTTGGAAAAAGGAGTGTGCAGATTGGTTTGAATAATTTAAGAATAGATTAGTCAATTATTTTTTATTGAATCTACCATCGGGGAATTATGGGTGTGTTATTTATAGTGATGCTTCAAATAAAGGACTTGGTTGTGTCCTTATGCAAAATGATACAGTTATTTCATATGCATCACGAAAACTAAAAATTCATGAACAAAACTATCACACTCATGATCTTGAGTTAGAAATAATAATCTTTGCCCTGAAGATATGGAGACACTATCTATATGGTGAAAATGAGAGATTTATACTGATCACAAAAGTTTGAAGTATATTTTCCCTAAAAAAGAACTCAATATGTGGAAAATGCAACGACTTGAGCTACTCATAGATTATGATTGAGCTATAAACAACCACCTGGGGAAGGAAAATAAGGAGGCATAGGCTTTGATCATAAAGTATCATGGAGTTTTGAACAAGATGAGAGTTGAAAGGGATCTTATGTACATGAATATAGTAAAAATGAATATAGGAATAACCATGGAAGGTGAAACATAAATACTTTTTTAAATGGTTTCCAACACATATTTACTAGAAAGGATAAAGAGTTATCAGACTGATAACGAGGAGTTTCAAAAGAAGATTAAAGCTGTGAATGATGGGAGACTGAGTGACGTCGTATATGAAGATGGAATTTCTCAATTTGGGAAGAGATTTTGTGTTCCCGATATACCTGATCTAAAAAGGGAATTGTTGGATGATGTTAATAGCTCCAATTTCCAAATACACCCTGGTAGCACTACGATCTATAGATATTTGAAGGAACATTTTTGGTGGGACAACATGAAGAGGGAGATTTCTGATTATGTGTCCAGATGTGTGGTTTGTCAATAGGTGAAGGTTGGAAGAGGCGATGTGGGAACCCGATAAACTTATGATGAAGAACCATTCGAATATTTTTATGCAGTACTATTCTAGAAATTTTGAGTTCGAAAATATTTTATGTAGGGGGGAATGTAACACCCCAAGATTTTACAGTATGTTTTCCTTTGAATAATACAATAGCTTTCGTTGTACGCAACTTGGAGTTTTAACACACCACGACCAATCAAACTATCCTTTATGAATAGTAATACCGACTTTTTGAAATTTTATAAATTGTATTAATTAAAAATGTACTTCATTTTTGGATTCAGTATATCAAAATTATCTTAGGGTGAATTTTTCATATTTTTCTGAAAACATTAAATTTTTTATGAATAGTAAAAAACACTGTGTTATTTTTTAAAACCGACTTTTTATTTAAATAATTATTCATTTTGATTAATTTTATTTTAATTAAAAATATACAAAAAATATTTATATAAGTTCAAGGTAATTCATTGGAGTTATTTTATAATAAGTTTAGATATCTGAAATTTTGTTAAACGTTTTACAGGTTTTTACCCACCTACTAAGCACATTTGCATAATTGAATAAAACATAATTTTATTGCTTATTTGAATTTATTTTCAAAAATAAAAGAGACACAGTTAATATCAGTAGGTAAAATTTTGTTCAATAAGATGAAAATAATTTTTGGTGAATAATAACTTTTGACTTTTATTTACCACTGGTAAAAGTAAATAGTGTAACCAAAAGTAAAAATGATATTATAATTACCCTAAAAATGGTCCTAATTCTATTATATTAGTGTATTTCGACCAAAATAAACCTTAGGAATAAAATATGATCCTTTTGACCCACTTTGATTAAATTAGGAAATTTATTATTATTTTATTTAAAGAAGAGTTAAAAGTGTTAAATTCAATGTTTAATAACTAAAACATTTTTAATATAGGGTTATACATAACATAAATTCTACTATGAATATACATTAGAAAGATAAAAATATTTCTTACATAATGGAATTTTATTTATAATTTTTAGACCTCAAATAATTAAATTTATTTATGACACAATGATGATGCAGTAATTACATTATTAATGAAAGATTAAAATATTTGATATTATAAATATAAAAAAAATGTAAATTGATACTTTTTATGAATTACAACATTTTACTAGGTTAATATGAAATTTTAGGGTTGATTAAATGTTTTTTTTTTTGAAGAAATCAGATTTTTATGACTTTAACAAAAACCAAATAATAAATAGTGTAAAAAATGACATAAATGAGTTTTTTTTTTAAAAATAATATATTATTAATTGATATAATATTCTTAAAAATATAAGGTTAGGCCAAAAGACATAGATAAGGTTATATATAACTATAATGAACCACTTGGGGTTCTCTTATTTTTTTATAGTATATTTACTAACCATTCATTAAAAAATACAAGAATACATGGTAAAAGTAAAACTATTAAACTAAGAGTTAAATCTAAAAGATAATGTTAATATGGTGACCTAAACCTGTATAAATCCTATTGGTTGTGATATTTTCGACCCATACCCACCTTATACATAAAATAAATCCTTTTGAATCCATTATAAACCTAATATGATTCTATAATAAAATAATATTTCAATCTTTTCCTAAGGTGCCCCTCACCTCTCTTATAAAAGGGCACTTCCCCTTATCTCAAAATCACACCACCAAATCCATTTGGCTCAGACAACCCCTACCCAAATATCATTAAAACTACCCTCATTGCATCATAGAGGCATTAAAATTTTCATTAAGCCAACATAAGGATCCCTTTTGGTCAAATCAAAAGGAATCACCCGAAGAAGAGGTAATAATTTCATCACCTCTTTCAAAGTTCATTTCTTCTTCAAATTCAACTTTATTTCTTTTTTCCATACCAAAATAATAACTCTAGTACCTTATACATAATATGATGTTATTATAAATATGGTACAACTATTTTTATTATTGTATTCATCCTATGAATGACAATGTCATCACACGTGCGTACGTACGGCTTACCATCTCCACGTCATGGTGTAGTTTGTTATTCAATACATCATTAATTTGGATTGGTATAATAATGAGTATAGTTGATGTAAATAATAAATATTACATGTTAATGATTCTGTATATATGATATACCATCCAATTACATAATATTTCACCATCAATAGTATAACATTCTCGCTCGTGCGTACGTACGAATTACCGTCTCCACAAACGTGACGAGATTCATTCCCCATCATAACCATTCATGAAAAAAAATTCATTTTATGATTAAAAATATTGTTTAAAATCATAATATCATTATGGATATGAATTAAATACATCCAATCCATAACAAACATTTCTTATGTAACCAATAATATAAAGGAAAATGAATCAGTTAACACCCGAAATAACGATACTACTGAAATATTATTAACAAAGCAAAATTAGAAGATCATATATGATATCATATTCAGGTATGTGGTTCTTTTATAATTTAATAAAAATGATTTAACGATTATACAAGAGTTTAATGTACCCTCGACCAAGGAAAATTACAGGGTAAGGGTTAATTTTACAATCTCTTTACTTATCTGAGGTTGTTAATACGTAAGTATCTACTGGGACATCTTCATCATCCACATCTGTGTTTCGTAAAAATGTATTTCAAAAACATCTATAATATTTACTATACTATGGTTTAATGTCATTTATACCCTTTTTTGACTTTTTATAAAATATTTTGAATGGAATCTTTCGATCATTTTCCAAACAAGATACTTTATGACTGTTTTGACAAATTAAGGTAAGAATGTTTTTCTTAACTTATACGGTGGGTGAGGGTATTTTCCGCCGTTATAACACCTTCTAAGCATCCCTTAAAATATTATAAGAATATTTTCAAGATAAATTTTTTCTTTTATAATTACGTGACTTTTAAATGATTTCAAAATAGAAATAGAGATTTCTCTCAAATTGTTTTGATTTCATCAATGTCAACATCCTTTGATGGATTTTACACTTGTTTGAAGTTGATTTATTATGATACAATCTTACATATTATATTGAAGGTTTTGTGAAATTTTTGACTTTGGATGTGTTATTTTTATGCCATTCTTGGTTTATGGTTGAAGTATTAACATTTCATATGCTAGTTTTAATACAAATGTATATGTAATGTTTCAACCTTTCCAAATGAGGAATGAATTAGAAATATTAAATGATAGGTAGACACCGCTATAGCTCCACGATGCATTAGTAGGTCTAATGTGACAAACTATTATCTTGGGACAAGGCATTGACAAAATCTTATTTGTAGTCTTGGAATGAGGCTTTGACTATGTGGTTATGATGTTTGGAATTATGAATTCAGTCATTATGAAATTGGATATTGATATTACATGTGATTATTTGACTAGTATAATATCCATGTGAATAAGTAATTTGAATTATTTTATTTATCTTTTCCATATTATGCTAATGTATAAGTTTAACAGGCTTGTGTTTTATTCTTATAAATTTCCTTAAATGTTTATGATTATATATGAATGTTTCCTCTATATTGTTATCCTTACTGAGCATATGAGCTCACCCCTATCTATGTTTTATTTTTCCTAGGATGTGAAGAAGTATTTTATGGTTGACACGAAGTGATAGGATAAGGGATACAAGTGTGTTCAATGGAGACAAAAAAGTTTTTGTAATTTTTTATTTCATGACGTAATGTAAAACTTACGAATGTATCTATTACTTTCAATAATACTAGACTGATCGGACTTTCGGGATTTTATCCTTTGTGATCATTCGAATGTATTAAAATAATGCACCAGCTTTGGGCTTCTGTGGTCGGGGTGTTATAATACATTTACCATGGTTACTCTTTTTTACCCGTAGAATCTTTTTTTAATGGAAAAAATACACCTGAACATATTAACTAATTTTTATACCATTATTACATATATGAAAACTATTTCATTATATTAATTTCATAAAAATGATCCAATATAATTTTGAAATAAATTTTTTTTAATGCATGAAAAAATCAAAACAAGAGTATTACCTCATTTATAAAATATAAAATAAATATTTTTTGGTTAGAAATTTTTTATTTAAATATATAGTAAACATAATAATTTCATATATGGTTTGGAAAATGTTTTTATAATTTTTAATTCAATCATATGTCATCATGATGTAATATATTTTACATTATTCATAATGACCAAAGCCATTAATATTTATCTATAAATCAATAATTTCATTAAAATCACTCAAATTAATGTTATGATATTGTCAAGCTATATGAAAAATGATGATAATTGTTTCCATTTTAATTTGATTAATTAATTTTTTTATCATTAAAATAGAAACAACAAATATATAAGAAAAATTAATTTAATTCGAAGGATTATTTTTTATGTAAAATTATTCTTAACTTTATTCCAAATGAATTGAATAATATATTATTTACCATGTATTATTTACATAGAAATTATTTTTTATCATTATTTTAGCATTATATATTTTTTAAATTATGATATATGTTCCTCCTAAAATGAAATTTCTAGTGAAATTCATTAATCTATATAAAATTGTTTTATTGGTCACTTAACTACATTATTTGAGTTTTTCGATGAAATAATAATAAAAATGGGAATAATTTCTTTTAGCATCGATTAAAAAACATGGAAACTTATACATTCTTCCTAATAATTAAATAGGTATATTATCATTTTCACATTTATAAATTAAAATATTTTCTTACAAAAACGTATCACGGTTACTTTTTTGTCTATTTTTACCAGTGAACGAATCGATTAAACATATCATTAATTTAATGTAGATATATATATATTGAAATCTCATGTTGTTACACCGGATGTTTTTCAAATTTTAGATGTTGAGGTAATCACTTATATGTGTAAATATTTAGTATTTGTAAATGAATTTATGAATATAACATTTATCATGAAATTAAAATTTTCTTATAAGTTTTATTATTCTTAAATATTTATTGTATAATCTCAGGATGTGAAATGAAAATTCATTTCTAAATTTTTTTATATATAACTAACATATGTTCAACTATTTTAAATTTTATTTAAATGAATAGTTATTATTATGGTAAAAAGAGATTCTTTGAGTTATGGAATATATCCTTGAGGAACAACACAATTTTTGTACATTGAATAAACCATGGTTTATTAAACTAATAGTATTAAAATATACATCATTTATATACATAGTTTTTATCATTCATTTGTGGATTTCCTGAATACCTGAGGATAGAGCATACCTTCCAGGAGAACATTCATACACTAATACATTTCTTATAAAAATCACGATTCATAGCCAATCATGGGTTGGATAGGTTTATCATGACCCCTAAAATTCATACCTATAAATATCAAAAAATATTAGATTGATATGAAATTTAGAAAATTATGATCCATTCCAGAATCATACAGTTGGAGTTCCTTTAGAAACTAGTATACGATAACAAAATATTCATAACAGTTTATTATCAAATCCCACACTATTCTTCTTAACAAAAACCCTTCTAATACATATCATACATTAATAATATCTTCATAACCCGCCTAAGTGAATCATAATAAATGGTCACCTTATATACTCAATGATGATAAATAAGTGAGATATAAATTATCACATTAACATAATATGACAATAAAGGTATGAGAATATTGAGAAAACAACTAAAAACCAAAAAATGTATTTAAATGATCATAACATTGAGTCAGTGAATAAATCATAGATGTTTATATGACATGAATCATAATGGAATAAAATAAAATTTGGATTGAAATCATAACATTGGAGAAAAAAATGTTCATGGTATAAAAATTATCATAGAAAATTAGTTAAATATTCAAGGTTCTCTTCCATGACTATCTTACTGTATTGGGATCACACCTCATTCCATCATATCTAAAGTCAATGTTGACTCCCATTACTATCACTATAGACATACAGCCTCATTAAACTGTGTTCACTCCCTACTCCAGTTATTATTATCTCCATGGATATTCATATTTACCCATTAAATAATGGGGTTATATAAATCCCCCCCAGTAAGAAAATAAAAATTAATTAATATGTGTTCCAAGAGATCTAAAAACTGTAATCATATAGAAAAAATAATGATGAAGGAATGAGTTTCATAAATATTTCATAATCGTAATAATTAACCATCTATTGAATAAATAAGAATGATATCCCTAGATCATATTCCTTATAATGTTTATCAAAAATCAAATGTTCTTATCTTAAATAAAAATTCCATTAAAACCCAATGATCCATATTTTGAATAAAATACGCATTTCACTTTTTAATAAGTTATATAAAACAAACTAAATTCACAAATAATAAGAGAAAATTTTAATTTTCAAATAACATTTGAATCCGAAAAAGTTAGATTCATAGAATTTCACACTCTTAAAGGTGGTAAATTCCATTCGTACCATGTCATAATCCCCTTCCCCTCACCCCAATGACTACCACCCCTTGGCCAACAATTATTTATGGGAGATGGTGACTTCTTATATTGCTCCTCTAGTTGAACCATGATTGTAATCTTGTAGTGAACGTATAAAAATCACAAAAATTAAAGGTCGTTACCGATATGGGAACATGTGGAAGAGATAGATTGGAAGGTTAAAATTCCTGATAATATATATATATATATGGAAAACATAAGTGCTTACATTAAATACTAGTTTGAAAATGAAAACTAATAGGAAAACTACCATTATGAAAACATTAAACTCAATAGTAACCAGAAAGCACAAAAAAACTCTTGAAAAACCCTAGCATAGTAATATCTATCCTGATATCCAACTTAATAATACTATCTTGGAAAAGAGTTTATATAACAATTTGTGGGGAGAGAAAAAAAGGTATACTCTATTGTTAAAATTTTATATAAATCATACTAAATCCTTGTGAACAAAAAAGTGAAACTAACACATCATCTAGATAGGAAAAATATTTTTCCATCCTACCCATTTATATTTCCACCATGTCTCACATTAAAGTAATCATTTTTATTATAATAAATTAACACTGATTAATATGTACTACCTCCCCATTATTTTTCAATTCAACCCAAATGTCTCACGCACTGATCCATTTGTCTGAAAATCATTTCTAGCATATAGAAACCATGTGTATGTATCACAAAAAATTCGTATCGCAAAAAATCCTCACATAATCTCATATCATTTCTCCATATAATAACATAGTAGTTTTTAGGGACCAACAAAACTTATATGATGTATGTTATAAATCGAGAATTATACTTAATTCCATCAATGTTCATGCACCGACTAACTACATTGTTCCACCCAACTAATACCATCCATTCTTATAATAACCATTTTAATAATAAATTTAGATATTCAAGTGTGTGAAACAATCACAAGTCATCACATCCCCTCTACACACATATTGGTAAAACTAACCACCATACATAAAAGAACATAATTCTACCTAAATATCATATTGGGGCCATGGTTGGTAATAGGTCATCCATCATCCTGTTGGGATGTTGGGAGAAAAACCTCTACCAAAGTGTATTGGGAGAAAACCTACTTAACTAAAGAAGGTTGGGTAGTGTGTAAAATTACATAAAATTTAGGTTATAATATAGCTCACAAATTCACTATAAACAATAACCAATTTTTAGAATCAACCAAAATTAATATCACATCAACATCCGATTTCTATATATTAGAAAAGATATCATATTAGAAAATGATAATTATAAATAGATACATTAAATTCAATTATTTTCATTTATAAATAGACATTATGATAAATAATGAATAAAAATTTATTTTAAAATCAAAATTTTCAACAAAATTAATTATTATCCATCAAGACATTTCCATTAAATCAAGTAATAATCTCAACCAATTGTTCTGATTGTAGATTTAAATGTCATTTTATATCAAAAAACACCAATATATTTTCCTAAAACATTTATTAAACATCATTAAATTCATTCCATAATTCTAGTAACACCCTGAAAACATCCTACGATACCTTCATGAGATGAAACGAAGAAATTTAATAAATATCATGTAGTGGGGAAATGAATGTAGATAAACATGAATACTGACCATTGATAATTAAATAGATTCAGGTTAATAAATCTTACATATCTCATTACGAAAATGGGTAATCACAACATTAAATCATTACATCACCTCTAGTTTCATCCTAAACAACCAGATGAATGTATCATTATTGTAGAGACCCCAATATTGACTTAAATGGACATTAAATTACTTTTTCAGAATACTTAAAACATAAAAAAAACTAACACTCGAGGATCGTAAAAGTTTAGTGTCTTTGGAATCTCAGAATATAATCTTCTAATCATAGTGAAAGATCTTCAACATCTACCAAAAAGATATTACCCTTTTTTTCTTAACTAAAACCTTTCCTTATATATTGGGGAAAAGTAAACATATAATGGGGTGAGCTCAAATGCTCAGTAAGGGTAAACAATTGAAATATCAATCATATCATATTTATAAGGACATAACATTTTGAAAATCTTACCCAGCAAAAGATATCATAATATCATGGCATGGGATAAATCATAGTAGTGAAATGTAATCCCAATAATCATAACATAAAACATGATACTTTTTTTCATACACACATAATCATAGAAAATCATTTCATATTAGTCAAGGTTCTTTTCCAAGAACATCATAGCAGAAAAAGTCCATTTCTTAACCGAGTTCACTCCTCGTTCCAGTACTGTATCACTAAACCGAATTAACATTCCATTTCATCCATGTATATCTCATGAGATATAAATCCTTACCCAATTCATTGGAGGGAGATATATGTCCCACCCATCTCATAATGAAATCATTCTTTCTTGTGCCACAAAATAAACATTAATCATTCATCCTAACCCAAAGAATAAAATGATTTTCATAAACATCATCCCATCATAACATAATCTATATAAAATGAATGGATATAATTTCATAATATGATAAACCAAACCATTTAAATAATAGAAAAATTATGCTTGAAACATAAACATATTAAATAATGTCATCTTAGATGGAAAATAGTTTTAATTAAACACTTGAAATGAATTCTTGAGGAAAATATCCTTTCTTCTTTAAAATCATTTTCTTTTCACAAAATTCCATGAAATTTTAAAAGAAAATGATTTTTTTGAAAATAATCATGAAATCTTGTAGAGTATTCTTCATGAAAATAAGCCGTTATGAAACTGTAAAAATCCGTTCATGCTGTATAAGTTAAAAAAACATTCTCCTCATTCTTTTGTCAGAAAAGTCAAAAAGTACCTCGTATGGTAAACAAAAGAATGATTCCTTACATACCATGTAATAAAAGTAAAAAATGGGTTAAAAGGAATTTAAAAATACATGAATACATTTTTATAAAACATGGACATGGATGATAAATATAACCCCAGTAAATACATACAAATAAACAATCTCGGATAAGAACGAGATTGGAATAATTATCCCTTACCTTATGTCTAATATGCTTTGTATGTATTCCAAACCTCCTGTATAATGATTTAAATAATGTCATTGACTTATTATAGAAACATATTCATTGTTATGATATCATATATGGTTCACTTCTGACTTTATATTACCCGTTATTCTGTAAATTCCATGTTAAAGCAGCGTTTTGGGTAAAATCATTTCATTTATCGTACATGTTTGGACTTGTTGTTATTGATATTATTATTACTTATATCATGATTTACTTACTTCCAGAATTTAAAACATTATTTATATATAATATATATTCATAATATAAATATATATAATAGATCGATAAATGGAATGAAATACACCATTCATGGAGACGGTAGGTCGTATATATGCATGAACGCTATTTTCATTTCCTTATTGAATTGAATGGAACTAATTAGATGACATAAATATATATATATATACATAAATATAGTAGAATTATTATGTCATATATTTCATTATTATTCATTATATAAACTTTATAATCATTCATGTATGGTTAACATGGAGAATGAATCTAATGGCGTCGTGGAGACGGTAATCCATACGTACACACGAGTGATGATATTGTTCCCATAATTATTTAATAGAATTGGAGTGGATGGTATAATATTTCAGAATCAGTATGATGTTATAATAACCATATATAGTTATTCTTTACATCATTATACTGATCTGTGTCTTCTTGTTTTCTTACACTACATGGTTAATAAACTAACTATAAACAAACAATCGAACCCCAAGAGGTTCATTATTAATATATATAACCTTATATAAGTAATTTGTCCTATCCTTAGATTTTTAGGTATAGAATATCAATTAATAATATAATATTTGTTTTAAAAACTATTTTATGTCAATTTTGACACTATTTGGTAATTGATTTTTGTGAAACTCACAACAGAGTTATTAGTTTGATAAAAGTTAATTAAATCAATACTAACATGTCATATTAACCTATAAAATTAGTGTAATTCATTAAAAGTCTCATATTACATTTATCTGGGTATTTATAACATCATTTATGTTAATATTTCATTAATAAGGTAATTAATGCATCATCGTTGTGTCATTAACAAATTAAATTATATAATGTCTAAAAATTATAAATAAAATACCATTGTGTAGGAAATATTTTTATATTTATAATTAATATTTATAGTCCAATTTATCTTATGTATAACCCTATATTAAAAATGTATTAGTTATTAAACTTTGATTTTAACTCTTTTAACTCTTCTTTGAATTAAATAATAATAAATGTCCTAATCTAATCCAAGTGGACCTAAATGATAATATTTTATTACTAAGGTTATTTTTTGTCTAATTACACTTATCTAATAGAATTTTTACATGTTTTAGGTTAATAATAATATCATTTTTATCCTTAATTACCCTATTTACCTTTAACTGTAGTCAAAAAATTAACGTAGTTACTAATAACAATATCAAAAAAAAAGTAACCTATTAACATAATTTGGACCCATTGAATCAAAATATGGAATCCATTTTTCAAAATTCTAAGCACAGAATTTGCAGTAATTAATCTAAAATTAATCTCTTTGTTAAGCAAACAGGTTTTAAAAGTTAAAACATTGCCAAATATTGAAATGTTTTTACCTATGAATTAATTGTAAAATTAATGGTAATGTCATACATTATATTAAATGGTAATAATATATTATATTTATACTTTAAAACCTTTAAATATTATAATTTAACAATATAAATTATTGCGATGAAAAAAGTTGTTTTTAAATTAAAATATAGCGTGTTTTTACTATTCATGAAAATATGAAAGTTATCAGAATAATATGAAAAATTTATCCAAAGTAAATTCTTATATCATGATTCCAAAAAAGTTTTTTATTTTTTCAAATTGAACTTATAAACATGTCAAAAACTATATTTAAAGTGGGTGCTCCATCAAAAGGTGGTAAAACTGCATTTTTTTAAAAATACTTATTTTACCCAAAAATTTTATTTTATTCTCATTCCATGTTCTAGAGGATGTGTAAGATGAATAATAAAGTTATAAAACTAAAAATTTAGTTATTACTATTCATAACAGCTATTTCATAATAATATTATAATCATATATCGTTGTTTAGTGAAACCCAGTATTGCGTACAACACACGCTATCGAGGAAGGTCGTGATTGTGTGTAATGCAAGACAAGTCAGAGTTCCGTGTAGTGTAAGAATCCTTTTTTGTTGAGTATAATATAATCAAACCATATTTCATTTATACATTGAATATATATATATATACACTCAATTTTTCGAACATGAAATTGTGTTTAACACGATCCAAGAATAGTGTTGCATATACTGCAAGATAATACAGTGTTGCGTATAGTACAAGATAATCTTCGTGTAGCGTACAAAAAAAGATATGAAAGAAATTAAAAATAATATATCTCATAAAATCTCAGGGTGTTACATTCTACCCCCTTAAAATGAATTTCTCCCTCAAAATTTTTCAGTGTTATAAATGGTTTACTTCTTGAAAGTTTCTTTAATAGAAACCCACATCGTAAAACGGAATACCAAATCTTAATTTTAAAAACTAAAGTACGAACCGTAATGGTTTCCAAAATTAACTCATCACTAGGTTTCCACATAAGAGAACATAGGTGAAAATATGGATATAGAAGAGAAATATAACCATCATGTTCTGATCGATAGTGGTAGAGAACATGGCTGTGAAAAAGCCAGCAGTCACAAAGCCATAAATTTGTGATGATCTAAGGTACCATCTGATTCATTGGATATGAGTACACTAGAACAATGTTTATGGTTTTCAAGATCATTTACCTAAAGTTGATGAATTAAATGAAATACTTACATGAATTTGGTACAATCTTACTATTTTTCATGCCTTGAACAATTTCCACATCATCTCTTAAAGAAAAGAAGTTGAATTTGTCCTTCTTGAAATGTTAGCAGATCATGCAATAGAATGATAGGTCATTTCATCTGTCTCAAACAAAATTTTAGAAAAAGATATCAAATATACATAAGTCTATCTATGGTGAGGTTAACCATATATGATTCCAAAAATGGACTTATACTTCATCTATCATACCTCTTAATAAAATAAACCTAGTTTCTACTAACCAGGGACATCCTGTAGGCCAGTGGTAGGTGACAAAAGCTTGTCGCACTTTGGTTGTGGGTTCGATTCCCGCAGCCCTGTCCGACGAGACGGGTTGTCCCCCATCCTTCATGTTGTCATTTTTCTACATTATAACATCCCATCAATAATATAAAAATGTTCTAGCCTTAAACAATACGAACTTATGTCCAGCATAATCTCTTCCAACCTTAAGACTTATCCACAATAATTCTTTCCAAACTCATAGTATAAAGAGAACGATTACTAGAATGGTCATATAACAAGCACGTGAATACTATCATTTATCCCCATATATCATAAGATATATCTTGTTGGACACATTACAAACATGTGAATACATCAATCATGTATTCTCTTGATACATGAATTACCATAGAACCATAGTGAAAACATGAATGCTGTAAAAAGTTAACTCTTTCCACATCCCAAAATTTTGATATACTTAAACCATGATATAAATTTGTCCATATATCAGTCATGAGCTCATAAATACTATCATACATATTATTTTTTCCTTATCCCTTCATTTTGAGAATTTGATTTTCTTTCCAAAAATATTTTAATCACTTTTCATGGTTACCGGTACCATAAAATTATTAAAACCACAATGATCCAATACATTGATATTCCAATATTCCATGATACTATAAATGAGATTCCACAACATTATCTCAGAATCCCGTTACATTAACACTTATTCATTCCACCACATCATTTTCATAATCGACATCACAATGAGTGATTGCATGTGACTTTCCTTTATCCTTTTCCTTAATAGGTTTCTCACATTGATCATCATTAACCCCTGGATTAGGGCATTGATTTGTATAATTCCCCATTTCCTTGCACATGAAGCATTGATGTGTTGGTGGTGCGTTCTCTGTAGTCTTTTATCTATTCACATCATTAGTTACCTTTTTACCATTACTTTAACACTCAACTACTCGATGACCTTCTTTTACACACTAAAAACATTTTTCTAGTACCTTTTAGACAATCTCCACTGTGCTTCTTTCCACACATTGAGCATAAAGAAACATTCATTTTCTTTTCACCATTGTTCTGAGATTTTTCCTTGAACTCCACCTTTTGTTTCTTGTAAAAACCATGAGATGGATATATAACACCAACTTCCATTTCTACCTTGATAGAAAAACGCACAATTTCTTCATAGCTACTGAAGTCGCTTATAGCTAATGCCCTTCGAAGACTGGGTTTGAATCCACTGAAGAATCGATCAACTTTACTTTCAAGATGGATGATAAAGCTAGATGCATACCTTGCAAGCCTTTTAAAATTCACTTCGTATATACCAACAGATTCTTCATCCTTTTTCTTAATCTCAAGGAACAAATTTTCCATCTTTGTTCGAAGAATATGAGGGAAGTACTTATTGAAAAAAAAAGTTCTTTAACTCTTCCCATTACATGGATGCCATTTCATCTTGGGGCCTTGTGTTCTTAATTAGAGTCCACCATTGGTATGCTTCACCTTCTAAATGGTAAACAACTAAAATTACTTTTTCATGTTCTGAATATCAAAGTACAGAAAATATCTTTTGAATGGTACTGATCCATTTTTCAGCAACAAGTGGATCAGAAGACCCATTGAAAGAAGGTGGACATTGCCTCATGAAGGACTCAATAGAATATTGTTCCCATATCTGCTCATTTGGAAGTCCAGAATGATTCATAGCTTGTGTAAGTATAGCAATAAGATTTTTCCCTCCATCTCCCATAACATTGGTTTATTCAGAAGGACAATCATTGCATTGTACATTACATTGATCAACACAGTTCCTTCGGGTTCCATCCATCATCTAAAACCCAAAAAGAATAGTGTGATAGGAAAAAATCATGCAATGGGAAAGAACATAATAAAGGGGGAGTACATTCAATATCTAACATCTTAGGTTTAATTCTAATATCGTTACCATAATTTTAGGACTATAACCTATACTTATACTTAACCTTAAGGACATACCTTAGAAATATCTCTAGGGATCTCACTAAAGTTTCTGCATCCTAGTTTCCAATGGTTAACAAAACCTTTCCTCTGATACCAACTGTTGAAACCCAAAGCTTGACATACATGGACATTACATTACTTTTTCAGAATATTTAATACCTAACAAAAACCAACACTCATGGATCGTAAAAGTTTAGTGTCTTTGGAAACTCGGAACATAAACTTTTAATCGTAGTGAAAGATCATCAACATCTCCCATAAAGATCTTCCCCTTTTTTTATTACTAAAACATTTCTTTATATCCTAAGGAAAAGAAAACATATAAAGGTGTGATCTTAGATGCTCAGTAAAGGTAAACAAAGGAAATATCAATCATATCATATTCATAAGGACATAACATTTTGAAAATCATACCCTGCAAAAGAGATCATAATATCATGGAATGGGATAAATCATAGTAGTGAAATGTAATCCCAATAATCATAACGTAAAACATGAAACTTTTTTTCATACACACATAATCATAGAAATCATTTCATATTATTCAAGGCTCTTTTCCAAGACCATCATAGCGGACAAAGTCCATTACTGAACCGAGTTCACTCCTCATTCCAGTCCCGTATCACTGAACCAGATTAACTTGTTGTTCCAGCCATGTCTATCTCATGAGATATAAATCTTTACCCAATGCATTAGAGGGAGATATAGTTCCCACACATCTCATAATGAAATCATTCTTTCGTGTGCCACAAAATAAGCATAAATCATTCATCATAGTCCAAAGAATAAAATGGGTTTCATAAACATCATCCCATCATAACATAATCCATATAAAATGAATGAATATAATTTAATCATATGAAAAACCAAACCATGTAAATAATAGAGACATTATGCTTGAAACATAAAGATATTAAATAATGTCATCTTGGATATAAAATAGTTTTAATAAAACACTTGAAATAAATTCTTGAGGAAAATATCCTTTCTTCTTCAAAATCATTTTCTTTTCACAAAATGCCATGGAATTTTAAAAGAAAATGATTTTTTTGAAAATAATCATGAAATATTGTAGAGGAAGATTCATGAAAATAATCCATTATGAAACCGTAAAAATCCTTTCATGCTTTATAAGTTAAAAAAACATTCTCCTCGTACTTTTTTCAGAAAACTAAAAAAGTACCTCGTATGGTAAACAAAAGAAAGATTCCTTACATACCATGTAATAAAAGTAAAAAATTGGTTAAAAGGACTTTAAACATACATGAAATCATTTTTATAAAACTTGGACATGGATGATATATATAACCTCAATAAATACTTACAAATAAACAATCTCGGATTAGAATGAGATTGAAATAATTATCCTTTACCTTATGTCTGATATGCTTCATATGTATTCAAAACCTCTTGTATAATGATTTAAATAATTTCATTGACTTATTACAGAATCATATTCATTTTTATGATATCATATATGGTTCACATATGACTTTATATTACCTGTTCTTTTGTAAATTCCATGTTAAAGCTATGTTTTGGGAAAAATTGTTTTATTTATCGTACATGTTTGGACTTGTTGTTCATGATATTATTATTACGTATATCATGATTAACTTACTTACATAATGTAAAAAATTATTTATATATAATATATATTCATAATATAAATATATATAATATATCGATAAATGGAATGAAATACACCATTCATGGAGACGGTAGGTCGTACGTACGCATGAATGTTGTTTTCGTTTCCTTATTGAATTGAATGGAACTAAGTAGATGACATAAATATATATATACATAAATCCAATAGAATTATTATGTCATATATTTCATTATTATTCATTATATAAACTTTATAATCATTCATGTATGGTTAACATGGAGAATGAATCTCATCGTGTCATTGAGACGGTAATCTGTACGTACGCATGAGCGATGATATCGTTCCCATAATTATTGAATAGAATTGGAGTGGATGGTATAATATATATGAATCATTATGATGTTCTATTAACCATATATAGTTATTCTTTACATCATTATACCCATCCATGTAAGGTGGTGGTGGAAAAACAGATTACACCACGGTGTGGAGATGATATTTTGTACGTACGCACGTGTGGTGATTTCATTTTCCGTAGGGTGGATAAAAGATGAAATAGGGTTGTTTCATATTTATGATAAAATATCATTATATTATTGATACTGATGTTATTACTTTATTATGAAATAGAAAAATAAGAATATGTTGAAGAAGAAAGAAACTTAAAAGAATCGGTAGAAGAGATTACCTCTTCTTCGACGCACCTTCTTCAGGCTTCCTCTTAAGGGACTAGAGTTGCTATTTTGAGAAAAAAAAATTACCTTCATAATATTTCTAGGGAAGTGGAGAAGAGAAATGTGTAGGGTTTGGACAAACTTCAAGGCTAAAATTTGTGTAAAGTTGAGAGGGAGAAGGTGCCCTTTTATAAGGGAGGAGAGGGGCACCTTAGGAAAAACATAAAATATTATTTTATAATAAAATCACATTCGGTTACATTCGGTTATTTTATAATATCTTAAAATTTATTTATTTATAAGATAATGTGGGAATGGGTCGAAATACTCTGAACCAATAGGTTTTAGACAAGTTTAGGTTACTATTTTAACCTTATCATTTAGATTTAACTCTAAGTTAAATAATTTAACTTTTACCGTGTCTTCTTGTTTTCTTACACTACATGGTTAATAAACTAACTATAAAATACCAATCGAACCCCAGGTGGTTCATTATTAATATTTATTACTTTATCTAAGTCATTTTTCCAAACCTTAAATAGAATATCAATTAATAATATAATATTTGTTTTAAAAACTATTTTATGTCAATTTTGACACTATTTGGTAATTGATTTTTGTGAAAATAATAACAGAATTATTAGTTATAAAAAAGTTAATTAAATAAATAATAACATGCCATATTAACCTATAAAATTAGTTTAATTCATTAAAAGTCTCATATTACATTTATTTGGGTATTTATAACATCATTTATATTAATATTTCATTAATAAGGTAATTACTGCATCATCGTTGTGTCATTAATAAATTAAATTATTTGATGTCTAAAAATTATAAATAAAATACCATTATGTAGGAAATATTTTTATCTTTCTAATGAATATTTTTAGTCAAATTTATCTTATGTATATCCTTATATTAAAAATGTTTTAGTTATTAAACATTGATTTTAACTCTTTTAACTCTTCTTTGAATTAAATAATAATAAATGTCCTAATCTAATCCAAATGGAACTAAATGATAATATTTTACTCCTAAGGTTGTTTTTGGTCTAATTAAACTTATCCAATAGAATTTGGACCTGTTTTAGAGTAATAATAATATCATTTTTACCCTTCATTACCCTATTTACCTTTAACTCTAGTAAATAAAAATTACCATAGTTACTATTCATAATATCAAAAAAAAGTAACCTATTAAAATAATTTGGACCCACTGAATCCAAATATGGAATCCATTTTTCAAAATTCAAAAAACAGAAGTTGTAGTAATTAATCTAAAATTAATCATGTTGTAAGCAAACAAGTTTTCAAAGTTAAAACATTGCCAAAGATTGAAATGTTTTTACCTATGAATTCAATGTAAAATTAACAGTAATGGAATACATTATATTAAATGGTAATAATATTTTCTATTTATAGTTTAAAACCATTAAATATTATAATTTAACAATATAAATTATTACGATGAAAAATGTTGTTTTTTAATTAAGATGTAGCGTGTTTTTACTATTCATTAAAATATGAAAGTTATCAGAATAATAAGAAAATTTTATCCAAAGTAAATTTTTATATCGTGATTCCAAAGAAGAATTTTATTTTTTCAAATTGATCTTATAAAAATATCAAAATCTATATTTAAAGTGGGTGTGCCATCAAAAGGTGGTAAAACTTCATTTTTTGAAAAATACTTATTTTACCCAAAAATTTTATTTTATTCTCATACCATGTTCTAGAGAATGTGTAAGATGAATAATAAAGTTATAAAATTAAAATTTTGGTTACTAATATTCGTAACAGCTAGTTCATAATAATATTATAACCATATATCATTTTTTAGTGAAACCCGATATT
Source organism: Viscum album (assembly GCA_963277665.1). Lineage (NCBI taxonomy): Eukaryota > Viridiplantae > Streptophyta > Magnoliopsida > Santalales > Viscaceae > Viscum > Viscum album. The sequence goes on from OY728136.1 coordinate 879,431,273, forward strand.
GCGTACAACACACGCTATCGAGAAAGGTCGCAATTGCATGTAATGCAAGCCAAGTCGGGGTTGTGTGTAGTGAAAGACTCCTTTGTTTTTGCGTATAATATAATCCAACCATATTTCATTTATACATTGAATATATATATATATACACTCAATGTTGCAAACTTGAAATTGGGTGTAACACGATCCAAGAATAGTGTTGCGTAAACTACAGGCTAATACGGTGTTGCGTATAGCACAAGATAATCTTGGTGTAGCGTAAAACAGAAGATATGAAAGAAATTAAAAAGAATATATCTCATAAAATCTCGGGGTGTTACAGTTATATCTCACCATGATTAGAATCACCTGCTTCCATATCATATGATCCCACTGAACATATATCACATCATTCATCACATGATCAACCATACAAGGCTCATAACACATCACATGGCGAAACCCACTTCTATTGTACATCCGAAGACATAATGAATAAATATAGTCAGTATGGAAACTATTCACTGGAAACAAAGAATTCAGGATTTACTTACTAACATTCTCTACGTTCCCACAACACCACGAATCCATATATTATAAAAAATTGGAAAACTAGTTCTCAAACATTATATTTATACATAAATCCTTTTAAATTCCGTATTAATTATCTGGTTTAATTTTTAGGTTCCAACATTGGTAAACCTAATACTTCATCAATAAAAACCGTCGATGTTTTAAATATAATATCTAGAAACAACCCAATTCCAATAAACTATGAGAAGAATAAATAAAATAAAACATGAATTAATATTTTGTCATAAATAAGAATTATCATACTCAATATTCATTATCAAGTTCATTATCACATGAATTGTGGTATTCATTGAAAAATTAACATTACATCATATTGATTACCATCAAATTACAAGAAACATCAAATTAAAAACATGTGTCATAAATTAATAAGAAAATTAATTGAATAATTTGGTATTTTTATATATTGCAATGTTAACACAAAATAAAAACTCTAAATCGAGAATAAAAACATGATACACAATAATATAATATATAAAAAACAATCTATTAAACCATGTTGCAAACTACTGTCACATTAAAACACAAAAAACATTATATTCTTATGCCATTATATTTCTTAAATTACTAAATAATTATTAGGTTAATTTAAAAATCATCCAATGGGATAAAACATGATAAATTTATAATTTCACATAAATAAAAGTGAATTTAAAAATTCCCTACCACAATGTAATCAATGTTTTTTACAAAAGAACTAATCAATCTCATAAATATTCAACCACCTCTCGTGTTTGGAAACCATGATACATCAAATTCATCAAAAAAACTGCACCTAAAAATTTAAATATTATTAATAATGGTGAAGATAAGTCACAAAATAAAATTTCATGAAGAAACATAAGGAATTGATATCAAATAGAGGGAAAATAGTATAAATGATATATAGAACAAAATTTATATCACCATGGATTGAAAAATAGAATATTTGATTAATGTTGATCAAAATAAGACACAAATACCTTAAAATAACTATGTATGTTTCCTGGAGTTTTAGTGGAAGTATTAGAAAAGAATATTGTTTGGGGGTCTCATCATATTTATAGACGGAAAAAAACTGAGGTCCATAACACATCACAATAGTCTACACTATAACTAGTAGAAAAAATTTTATTCTATGGTATAATCTACATGGACCATGATACATCTCCCTTAGTCAAAAGACTTCTATAACATTTAAGAGGATATTTTTAATGTGTAACTAATGGTTATAAGGAATATCCAAGCACCACAATGTATAAAACCTATTTTCATGAAAAGAATTATGCCACTACCAAGAACCAACTGTGCAACTACCCCTTATAAAGAAGCAGCTGTGAAAACTTCATATGCTCCCCTATGAATAGTCGATATCCAAAATGTCACCACCACCCAAACTATGTCATATTACCCATATCTACACTACAATAATTAAATTTTTGGAATCTCTCTCCATTTTTCTTTAAACATCATCCATACCTCATAAAAAACTCTAGGTTCCTCTAAAATAACTATGGAAAAAGATACTAAGATCACGGTCCCCAAATCGTATTCATCTAAAACTATTATCCACATTGAAAATTCAAAAATAAAACCCGAAGACAAATAATGTGAATGGGGTTATCCAAATGTCCACCTTGTGAGATATCTATAAAGGAAATCTCCATCAATGGAGCTTAACCACCTCACTATAGGTACAATTGAAAAAAAAATAGAAACAATGAGCTCCAAAACACCCTTTAGGGATGATACCACACAAATGAATGATAACACAAAAAAAGATGCAGGATTAAAACATATCATAGACTATTAAAGGTTTCCACACACACATCATTCTTTAAGAAATATAACAACTATATATAAAAATTCATGGGGTATTGTGTTTTTATATGAGACTCTCATTCCTAGGTAATCTCCTTCATTCCTCCATGCTTCCAAAGTATTTTCAAAAAACAGAATTACAAAAATGTGAAGTATCGTCTCCCATAGGGCCTATATCTTCACATGTCGATCATCAAAGGTCACATCCTTGATGGTCATATCCTAATAATTTTCAACCATTCTCGAAATATTATGTAATATTAATCATGGAGGTGATAATATAGCTATGGTCGGTCAAAAAAATCATGTAACTAGTACATCTATGGAGGATGTTCTATCAAATTCATCATGAATATAGCATTATCCAACACCTCTAAAGGTGAAAAACCCCAGGATAAATCATACACCCATGTTCAAACCATCACTACCCCAGACGATGATTCACCTCTAAGAACACATTATCTCCAACACCGAACACTAGTGGTCTGATCCTATTATCTTTATAGATTTTATGTCAATATTACAATTCCTTCATTCATCCATGAGTCATATGAACTATCTCTATCATAAAATTCACTATTTATGTCCCAAGAATTACTATATCTCGAACCTGGTATGAAATAACATATAATGTAATGATAGAAAATATAAATTGAAAGAAATATTCATACCAATAATGGATTGAAAAATTTTGTTATCTGAAAACTCAAACAATGTCAATTGTTTAATCGACAAGAATTAAAAATCTTGGACATAAGAACAAACCATTTCTTCATGGGTCTAGGTGGCCTGCTCTATCTTACAATATGTCTAATTATGAAAATCTTTTAAAAGGAATTAATGACAAATAAATCATTCTACAGACCTCTACACATCATGTAGGGAAAAATTGTATCACGATTAGGGATGCTCATCCCCTAGACATTTTGGAGTCTCACAATTTTTTCCAGATACCTCATTAATAAAACCTCAATTGATATCAACTCCCTAATTGATATAAAGTTGTATGATTTTTCAAAAAAAATAATATTTCACCCATATACCATCACATACACCAAAAGATTGAGTTTATCCAGTAATGAAGTCAATCAATATTCCCTCCATATTATATTGGGGAACATATAATGGTTTTAGAATGCCTCCAAGAACATGGTACTTTCTCTTCACCCTCTAGTATCCATAACATTAAGAAACAAACTCTATTACATAATTCATCAACCTATGACAAATATAAGGAACACTCTATTCTTCGTACATCATCATCATTACAGGATTCACCACAATATGACAACAATGAAATTCATGTAGAACCATATCATGAATCATAAAAGGGATGATATTATACTTGTAACAACACATAATGTATTCCATCTTCAGATATACCATCATGGGAATTTCCCAAGAAAACTCAATCACTTTATTAATCCACTTAAAAATCCCATAGAAAACACCCCTCCACCTATAGGACTGAAGATGAATGTACTATCATAATAAAATGGAAATAACTACCTCCAACATTTCTTAACTCATGAATAATTACTCAGATATCTTCAATAACTATATAATAACCTTCAGATTCATGCATGACATCACTATGTGACTTATTTCATAATTTATCTTCTACAACATTTCCCTTTAACAGTGTATATGAAATCCATATAAATTATATTATAATATTTACAACCACATACCATAACATATGTTCATGTCTTGTTTTTATAATTCATACCTCTAGCACTTATGAACTGTAGAAACCAAAAAAAACCCTCTTATGATGTCATATCATTAGAAAAGATAGGAAAATCCAACTATCACAAACCCAATGTAAATTATGGAAAAGTTATTCCCATAGTGATTTAATAGATGAGATCCATAAGAAAAAATGATCTATAATGAACCAGAACACTTTCAATGCTAGTACGTAATACATTATAGGAAACATACAATTGAACTCCCACTATTTGATAGAAATCGATTTGAGTTATTCAAAATTCTCTATTGTATACTCAAAATTATAATGACATTGGTCAATCCACACCAACGAATGATCCTTAATAATCAAGGGTTTTAGAGGAGGTTCATCCTGGGATTAATAGGCTATTAATCTAACATAATAGCCTATGAAATGGTGGAAACTCTTCACCTCTACCATTATCTTAGGTGATTTTCCGGAAAAAACTTCCTTTATATATGAATGTTCAAAAAATAATTCTAGATATTAAATGAAAATCCCAAATAAAAGGATTTCAATAGAAAATAATTCATAGTTCAAAAACATACTGAATAGCTTCTGATGAAAAATATCCATCAAAATGTCACATATATATTATTTATCCTCCTCCTCAGATGCAAATTATTAAAGGATATTGTGTATTAATACCACCATTAACATACCTTAGAACACTCTGAATACAATATTCACTAAACTGCTGAACAGAATTGGAGAGTTCATCAAACTGAAAGACATCATAATGAATTTATAATTGCCATGTCGGTAGAGGAATGATTATTTTAGAATGACCTCAACATTTTCCTGTATATGATGACATCTTAAACGAAATCAATATTAGAAACCAACATGTTCCTTTCATCTAATTAATCAATCTATTAATCGATGGAAGATGATAGGGGTTCTTCACTACCTCTAAGTTCATGGAATGATAATTGATAAAAATATTCATACTTCTATGATCATTATTTTGGAAAAAAAACATGTTCACACTATGGTGACACACTCAGATGAACAGAACCATATTATAGTAGGTCATCAAACAATGCACACAACTCTATAAACTCATAAGGACCCATTGTACAAAGTGACATCATTATAGGGGATATTTAGTATTATATCTTAATAAAAAAAATATCTCATCAAGATGTTGTTGTTATAAATTCATATATAAATACAATTATGTGGAGTAAAAAGAACAAAAAAACAAACAATTGAACGTCTAAAGAAATCAGCTTTTTCTTAGCTATCAAAAATGAAAATGATGGAACATGAACCTAACACATCTAATGGATTCAATCACTAATGATAACTAAATGTTATACACTGGGTTAAAAAACCTTCCTTAATGAGAACTAGAGAAAATCATACACTCAATACTAGAAATCCATACCATGGATAATTTCATATAGATTAATTAATAATCATATGAATCCTCCCTTTGAGTGGTTCTTCCCCAACACAAAATCATATACTCTAGATAAATTATAAAAGTCATATTGAACTCCAACTCAAATAGACAATGCCATGGGCAACATATCCCCCTCGACCTCAAATGAAAATTTATGGACTATGTGTGTTGATGTTAAATAGTTAGTAGATTGTGAATTAAATGTAACAAGTACCCAAGTAAAACTAATGAATAAGGCACCTCATATGATGTCTGGATTTCCTATTACTACAATGATAAAGCATAATGTTTAATAAAACCTTGTCTACAACCTCTTTGACTTAGTTGATGATGATATCCCGGATCTCCCACTACTCTTTGATGATTCTTATCATCTTAGGAATGTCTTATGACTTCACCATATCCTCGTGGATGATCCCAAAATAGAACACCATACATAAGCTACATCACATAAAACTTCCTCAATAAAGGAAAATTAATAGAAACTCTTTGTACACACTAACTGCTCCAAAATATCTTAATCTCTCTCCACTAATGAACTAAACTAAAAAAATAAAAAACACATGTAAAATTACTTGGAATATGAATGAAAGCTTCCACACCAATATTATAGAGACTATTAGTGTGAGAAAATACTGTTGTTTACATGAAAATTCATCTATCTAGGAAAATGGGAACCATGGACCATATCTATGCTTCATGAGGAATCCTGAGGACTCATCTCATGTGATGATATAGTAATAGATATCAGACAATATATTTAATCATCTCATTCCAAGCCTTAAATATAACTCAAAATCAGGAATAGTGTGACCTTGTACTAAAACTCTAGAATAAAATCCTCCTAAAATTCCTCACTATGGACTCTTAATTAAGAAACATCTCTAAGAATAAATTTGATGTGTCTTACAATGGAATATAGTATCATACTCATAGGATATCCACTATTCATTGGTGATGAGAAGTCGGTCACTTTGTATCATCACAAACAATACTCATAAAAAGTCTCAAAAATTATTCCCTTAGAATCCCGACTCTTCCTAAACCTCAAGATACAAGATCCACGAAAACCTCATTGAACAATATAGAATTATAAATATTAATGAATATAGGTACTCATTATATGCACATATATAACTATAAGGATATCAAAAAATATTCCAACTAGTCTTCTATGACTGAATATGAAATAGAACCCTCATATTTCTACAGGATTGGATGATAAAGTTCTTAGAGTATACTCATCCATCTTTCATCTTCAACAACCTCTTATCTATAGAACTATTTTTACATCATACTAAAAATATTCAGTTTGAACATGATGAGGACATTGTACTAGATTCATACATTCATGAAGAAGAAATTTTTACACCTCATAAAATGGGAATATTTTTTCTTAATTAATTAATTTTAATGAGTAACTTAATTCTTTCGTTGTTTACCTTATCCCAAAGTATATCCATTTAAAACACATGTGGAATGGATAATAGTGTGAAATTCTCTCCTAGTTATGTTCACCCATACAAGTAACTCCATGATTAAATGTCCTAGTAAAATTATATTTTCACACATCAGATCATATGGTGCCAAAAACACATGTTTATCAACTAGTCTTTCATGTTTACATAGCATAAAAAATACAGTTGACCAAGTTTACTAACCAACACATGTTGTGTAACATGTGCCTAGCATAAAACTCCATCCAATAACAAAACATGAAATATTGATACTACTCTATCTCAACCCATCCCTCCTGAGATTACCCCTCATAGTATAACAATGAGATATGGGAGATGGTGGCTTCCAATGTCAAGACTCTACTGTCCCCAAGGGTAGAGTCTATCATTAAGGGAAGAAAAAACCTTCAAATGAATGGAAAGACCCTCTTTGAGATATTGAGTAAGAGATAGATAATACAAATACACATGTCAAAAACTAATAAGATATATTTATATTTATACTAAAAACCCAAATTTATACATTCAATGTTATTCAAATCTAAAACAACTAATATAAAAACTACATGTACAAGAAAATATACTTATAGGTAAAAATGATTCCCAACCAACACCCTAAAAACCATAAACTAGAAATATCAAACTCTATCTCCAACCTTATATAGATAACCGAAAAATGAGTTTCTATATATACCTATGGTGATGGAAATAGTATAATTAGTATGATCCTCCTCACATCGTCTTTTGTAATAGATAATGAAAGTTTACTAATGCCTAGATAAAAAGTGAAACTAACTCATCACCTAAATATGAATACTATGCCAGAATCCTCACATTGTATATATTTCACCATGTATTGTATACATGGAATAATATGTTCTAATAAGAAATCAACAATGTTAACCCAAAAATCCTTCTAAAATTGTTTTTGACTCTTGCCCAATGTCAAACATCATCAATCATTTATCTCAAAAAGTAATCTTGCTTGCAGAAACATGGACTTAGTGTCAAAAGTTTCACCTCCTGAATCACATAATAAAATCATCAAACATTACATCTATATATAATAACTATTTGGTTTTCGAGGGCTACTACAACACGTATAATGTGTATCATATGTATGGCATTATTCTACAATCCATAAGAGCTCATACATATAGTATGAACCTGGATCCATCACGTCCCATTCACATCTTACCTATAATAACCACTTGTATAGTAAATCAAGATATATATGTCTATAAAATAACTATAAGAAATCATATAATGTTCACCATTATATGTGAAAAATAACCACTGTGTATACGAGTTCATAATACATCCAGGAGAAGAGATTAGTGATTGATGGGGTAATCACCAATCCATATTCCCACCAGGGTGGTGAGAAATAACCCTATCAGAAAAACACTCTGAGGAATAACCTATTAATATACCCTTCTTTAGTTATCCTCACTGAGACTCCCATCTACCACTACTAAGACTATATATCTAATTAGTACATGGTCATTTTAAATAGCCACATTAATTTAGTTTTTTCATTGATCAACTCACAACACTTTAATCAATTAATTATCTATAAATTAAAAATTTATATTATGAAACATTAAAAATTAGTATCCATAAACTGTATTTCTCACCTAGTGTTTGAGTTAATGAGTGGGAAATAGTCCATCTTCAAGGGTGTCATGGTATTTACATAACAACTGAAAGCCACAAAATATGGAACATTCCATTGTAATACACCATATAATATTAAAATTATGAAATATATGAAATAATATCCCTAGTCCATACTGTAGAACCAATAATCCAATGATCCCTTTAATATACCTAGCCATATTCAATTAATGTTGATTTGGGGTTTACAGAGTAGCCTAAAGTACCACATTATAGATACCCTCCAGTAAATAATGGGATCATGGTATATCCTACATACCATGATATAACTACCCATTAAATTTTAGTAGAAATGATAACTACCTGACATCCACTTTTCCATAGCTGAGGTTCACCACACTATAACCACAATTACTATGGTTCAAAATGCATCTCCATGCCATAATTATTCCATTTTTGGTAGTGGTTCACCCCATTGCCTCCAAACCTCTTTCAAACATCATTAAACCAACTACATGTACCTTCAATACTCAAAACAAAAAATGTAAACTGATACCAAGATATGTGATTTTTATTCCATGTATGATAGAACACAGATTTCTATAATATTTGATGTAAGAATTAAATGCTACCTCATCTTTAGAATGACAGGAACAATCTTTTGATAAATTTAATTAAAAATAAAATAATGGGTGAAATGAAAATAATAAATTCTTAGGTAATAAAAATGAGTAATAAAATTAGTTTTTAAAACATGGATATGTAAAAAATATTAGATTTAAACTCGAATAGAAACAATGTCACATTTCTTTATTAAATCATTACATCTCATATGTTATTAAATAGTGGAAAATTAGTGGGAAATAATTAATATCCATATATAACTAATAGAGTATAATGTTAATTGGATCCCTAAGATAAAATTTCTAATATTTATTCATAAGATACACCATTGAAAACCATTGCGATAAACAGTGAGATTGTAACATAATTCCCCTTAATGATGGTCTACATCATATGAATTTACTGAAATAGTTAATATAAATAAAAATTTATTATGATTATATAAAAAATAATTCACATTATTATAATTTAAAATATTATCAACTTGGAATATTTTAACACATAGTTAAAAAAATTCATTATTAAAATCATTGTTTCCAGGTATTAGTTGTTTGTGATTTCATTAGAATTTAGCATTAATTATTATGATACATTTACATTGATCATGGTTCTATAATAATTATAATTTTAATAACGATATCAAATTCATATATATTCATTATATATATTTATTCATAATTTAATGTTATATAAATTAATATTAATTTTGATAACCATGTATATTGTAGGTCATACATACACGTGAATTCATCTCTTACTTCTCGATATATGGAAGCCTGTTAAATAATATTTCACCTTTCCTGGATAGTTATTATAATAAATTCAAATATAACATGTAACACCCCAAGAATATATGATATGTATTATCTTTAATGTCTTTAATGTATTGTGTTGTATACAACACAAACATTATCTTGTGTTATGCGCAACACCGTATTAGTTTGCAGTATTTGCAATACTATTAATTGCTTGTGTTACATATGATTTCATGTTTGTTTTATAGAATTTATATTACACAACACTGAGGATATATTTTTTTAAAATGTATAAAAGAACTGTGTGTGGACTCTATTATATAAAACAGCAAAGGAACCATTCACTACACGCAACATTGACCTGACTTTCATTACATGCAAGAGTGACCTTCCTCTATAGCTTGCGTTGTACGCGATACCAAGTTTCACTAAACAAAGATATATTATTATAATATTATTTTAAAATAACTCTTATGAATAGTATTAACCAAATTTTTAATTTTATAATATTATCATTCATCTTACACATTTTCTAGAACATTGTATGTGAACAAAATCAATTTTTCATATAAAAGAAGTATTTTTTAAAAATGTAGTTTTTGTGCCTTTTTATGGAACACCTATTTTAAATCTAGTTTATTACATTTTTATAAGTTCAATTTGAAAAATTAAACTTTTTATTTGGAATCATGATATAAAAAATTTCATTGGCTGCATTATTGATATTTTTCTGATAACATCTTATTTTGATGAATAGTAAAAACACACTAAATTTTTAAATAAAAACAACTTTTTTCATCAAGATAATTTATATGGTTAAATTATAATATTGAATGGTTTTAAATTAGAAATAGTATATTTTTTTCAATTTAATATAAATCATGTCATTATAATTAATGTTACATTTAATTCATATGTAAAAATATTTCAATTTTTTGCAATGTTTTAGCTTTTAAAACCCGTTTTCTCAACAATGAGATAAATTTTAAATTAATTACTAAAAAATATGTGTATTGAATTTTTAAAAATGGATTCCAAATTTGGAATCAGTAGGTACAAATTATTTTAATAGGCTACTTTTATTTTTTTGGCATTATGAATAGTAACTATGGTTAATTTTATTTACCACAGTTAAAGGTAAATCAGGTAATTACGAGTAAAAATAATATAATAAAATTTCACTAACACTTGTATTGTTATAAATGTATGATTATATTTCTACCTAAAACATACTTGGGTAGAAGTGATATCTATTAGAAGCCACTTTGATTAGATTGAGAAAAATAATTTATTTTATTTAAGGATAAGTGAATTATATCTCATTCAACATTTTAAAATTAAATTATTTTAATATAAAGTTATTAAAAAAATAAATTAGATTATAATTACTCATTTGAAATATAAAATGTTTTTATTTATCGTGGTAATTTATTTTTAATTCTTAAGAAATATATAATTACCTTAATATCTTATATAGTAATGATGTAGAAAATATTTATTTAGTAAAAAATCAATAATATAGTTTTTATTAAAATAATAATACCAAAAAAAGGCCCAAAAACTAGACCAATAATTATTGGTAGAGTATATATAAACTATAATAAGTAAAGGGTCTACTTTTTGATCATTTTGTTCCTTATAAAAGTGATTATGACACTTATATTATTTTATTTTAGATGATGTCAAATTTATCACATTCTTAATTTAATAAACATAAAATTTTAAATAATGAGTGTTTTAGAAGATTAATTAGACTAAAATTATTCTTATGAAATATATTATATTTATATTCATAATATTATTTTATTTTTATTTTTTATGTAACAAATAAGTATATTAAATAATTATAAAAAAATGTTGTAGTAATTATTTTATTACGAGAAATATCAATTAATTGGTTTTACAAATATTAAAATAAATATTATATGAACTAATTAAAGGGCTCCACTTATTTTCTATATGAATATGAAATGTTGGGAATCTATTAAATATTTTTTTCTAATATATCTTATATTTTTAATTAATTTATATTCAAATAAATTATTTTTGTCAAAAATAAATATTTATATATATATATTATAAAAATAACATATTATTAAATAGTTTAAAAATAAGAATTTTCATTAAAAATTACAAATTGAAAATTTTGTGGATGGAAATGTCATAATTTTTCCAATTATGTACAATTAACAACACATGCGTAAGTATTTATATCCATTTAAAATTTATAATATTATTACAACAAATAAAATTAAATAGATTAAATAAGGATAAATCAAAATGGTAATATTTAAAGTAAAATAAAAACATGTCTAAATTTTATTGGTTTATGTGATTAAAACCCTAAATCATTTCATCTTATAAGTTGAGACATTTAAGAGGTTTTTAACTGGGTTTTTATTATATTATAAGTTAATATTTTTAGGTTTCCAAAAGTGCACATCTCCCCTCTTATAAAACGATGACTCATCCCTCTTCAATTCACTCAATTTTGAGCCTTAAAACTCGACCAAACCCTATAAATTTCCCTTCTCCACTTCCCTAGAATCATAATTGAGTTACTGGTATTCTACAAAGACCAGATTTAGTTCCCTAAGAGTAGGTTTAGAAAAGGCACGTCGAAGAAGAGGTAATGTCCTTTACCGATTCTTTCAAACTTCATTCTTCTTATACATCCCCTGTATGAGTTGTTTCATTATTAAGTAATAACTCCAGTATCAACTATAAACATATATGTTATTAAGAATATGAAACAACCATATTCCATCTTCTATCCATCCCATGAAAAATGAAATCAGCACGTGTGTGTACGTACGACCTACCGTCTCCATGTCGTGATCTAATCTGTTTTTCGTCACCAACATACATGGTTGGGTATAATGATGGAAGAAATAAATATATATGATTACTTTATAGTGATATTTATTCTTAAATATTATACACCATACACTTAAATAAAATTCCACAATCATGGGAATGATATCGTCACTCGTGTGTACGTACGGCCTACCGTCACCACAATGTGATGCGATTCGTTCTACATGATCTTCATTAAAGAATGATTATTTAAATGAATTAAATGAATAAATATTATATATATAATAATAATACCATTATTTAAATGATATAACTATAACCTAAAAATATGAATAAGAATTTATTCAATAAAACATGCATAAAACATAAAGTTTTTAATACCCAAATAACGAGGAACAATGAAATGTTACAAGTTAAAAAAAATAAGAATATCACCATATATGATATCATAAAAACGACTATGATTCTTGAATAATTCAATGAAATTATTTAAATCATTATACATGAGGTTCAGATACGTACGATGCGTATTAGACCTCAGGTAAAGGAAAAATATCGTAATCTCAATTTTATCCAAGATTTTTTATACTTAAATATTTACTGGAGAATATTTATCATCCACATCCATGTTTCCTAAATATGTAATATTATTTATATACTCATAAAATTTTTTATATCCAATATTACCCATTGGTGAATTTTTAGTAAAATATATTAAAGGAATCTTTTGTCGTTTTCGATACGAGGTACTTTTTGACTTTTTTGGAAAAAGTATGAGAAATTTTTTTTAACTTATAAAGCATGAACGGATTTTTACAGTTTCATAACGCCTCATTTCCATGAGGCTTACTATACAATATTTCATTATTATTTTCAACAAAAAAATTTATTTTAAAATTTCATAAAATTTTTAGAAAATAAAATGATTTTGAAGAAGAAAGGATATTTTCCTCAAGAATTCATTTCAAGTGTTTTATCAAAACCATTTTCCATCTAAGATGAAATTGATTAATATTGTTATGATTAAAGTATAATATACCTAATATTTATATGGTTTTATTTTGTTTGTGATGAAATGATATCCATTTTTTTATATGGATTATGTTATGATGGGTTGATATTTATGAAACCCATTTTATTCGTTGGGTTATGATGAATGATTTATTTTTATTTTGTGGCACATGTAAGAATGATTTCGTTCTATGATGGATGGGACCTATATATCCTTACAATGAATTGGGTAAAGATATATATCTCATAGTAATTTTAGGAATGGAATGTAAATCTAGTTTAGTAGTATAGGCCTGGAATGACAAGTAAACCCAGTTCAGTAATAGACTTCGTCCACTATGATGGTCTTGGCAGTAATGCCTTGGATAATATGGAAATCATAATAGGTGATTATTAGTGTGCCACAATTACATTTTTTCTTCCAATTATATCCTTTCATGCTTAATGTTATTTTATGATCAATTCCTTACATACTGCCAAGATTTATGTCATTTCTCAATATTTTGATGTTTAAATTTTATGTTCAGTTTTTTTTGTTCAAATTTTTATGGTTTGTTTTATGTTCTCCATGTTTAACCATACTGAGCATTTGAGCTCACCCTTTCTATGTTTTCTTTTCCCCAAGATATAAACAAAGGTTTTAGGTATGAAAAAAGGGATGATCTTCATGGGAGATGTTTAAGATCTTTCACCATGATTTGATGATTATGTTTCGAGTTTCCAAAGACAATAATATAATACGGTATTTGGGTGTTTGTATTTATTATGTATTAAGTATTCCCAAAAAGTAATTTAATGTACATGTACGTCAAGATTGGGTCTCTACATAACACGTAAATTCATTAAATATATCCTTATTACTATCCTTGTAAAATATTTATGGAAAATTAATTTCTTATACTCGTAGAGGCGGTAGCCGTCACATATGAATGAGTGAAATTATAAGTTTACAATGAATTAGAAGGTAAGATGATAAATATTATTATATAACTATATAATAATTATTATGTACTAAATATCAGATATAGATATTAAATCCAACATAATAACTATCACTGAACAGTGTGGATGTAAAATGAATTATATCACTATATGGAGGTGGTAGTCCACACGTATGCGCGGATAATACATTCACTACACATTCAAAGGAATTGTGGATATATATCATTGGTTAAATATTCATAATAAAAAAATATTATAATCATAAAAGTTATGTAATTTCTATGATTAAAAACCATCAATTTATGGGAGGCGTATTAAGTTATAAATTCAAAGAGTCCATGTAAGATGATTGCAACTTCCACAATATGCCTCCTTTAGATACGTTCATAAGGCAACATGGAATTTTCTATTAAAAAGAAAAGAACATAAATTAATTCATATATATTATTCGATGAAAATTTGGAAGGTGTTTTTTATGATATATTTCATAATGTGGTGTAAAAAATGGAAGTGAGGGGTGTCATTTTTTATGTGGTAGAGGGGATGCAATAGAATTTTATTAAAATATTAAAATATATTATATTAAAATAAAAAAAATTCTCCAAAATGGAGCTGTATATTATAGTAGAATATTATAATTTTTAAATATTTTAAAGTGATTTGATTTAGATATTTTTAATTGGAAAGCATACTACTATTTCTTTGTTTAACCCCTTAGTAAACCCATTTTAACCATAACCACAATATCTTTTTTCTTTTTTACTATTCCTTATGAAAACAACTAAGATGAAATTTTTACATAATATTATTCATCGTTATTTAAAATATAGAATCCATTTTACAAAATTATAATAAAAATTATGGCATAATTTAATTTAAAATTATACATTAAAACATAATTAAAATGAAATTTTCCAAAATAAAAGTTTTCTTTATAAGAAATTATTTTTATGTGAAAATATATGATAAACCTCATTAAAATATCCTAATATAGATTATTAAATACATAATTTAAATAATAATACTTTTTAATACATCTTATAAAATGGAAATTTGAATATAATTAAATGAAAATTCTTCAAACAATATTTTCACTATTCATCAGAATATCAATATATTTTTGAAAATTATCATAAATTTACTATAACAAAATTTCAAGTTTTTTATATCAAAAATGATTTTCTATTTAACAAATAAAATTTAAAAAATTAAAATAAATTAATTTTATAATTTGACTACAATAATTGATAAAAATAATTTTTCAAAATACTTTAATAATGATGCATATAAATATATTAATAATAATTGGGTAAATACTTATAAATATATTTTCTAGACAAAATATATTATAAATAATTTATAAATGTGTTTATTTATAAATATTATTCTAAATTTTTAGCTATTATATAATATTATAATCTATTAATGTTAATTTAGACCTTTGTTTGCATGTATTTCATACCATTAATGAAATTATGCTTATTTGAAGTAATCAAAGTCATAAATTACTATGGTTTTAAATGTTTTCGTAGATATCACCATCTATATTCCATCACTATGACATTAAAATTATTTAGTCTCTATATTATCATAGTTATAGTTTCATATATCTCTAAAAAAATTCCAATTCCTTTAAAGAACTTTAACATGATGGGTAGTATTGTTTCGTATCAATTTATCTATATGATACATAGTATTTTATGGTTCATCTTTATATGAAATATAATCATCCAATGGTATAAACCCTATGATTTTTAAATATCAAGGATAATTTTTTCACTTCCTCCCAATAGATAAATGGAATACATTATGAAATTTAGAGAGGTTTGGTGGAATAACAAAGTGATAACTACTCTCTGAATTCGATCAAGAGATTTAACGAGACAAGTATACATAGGAATTAACTTTCTAATCATTGTGAATCTCATATAATTTCTCCATATATGTATTATTAATAATTTCTTCTCAACAAGGATTAATTCTATATTTCACCAATGAAAGTCAAAATAACTTTTCTGTCGACTATTGGTTACCTTATTGTGTTTTTGAATTGATTTGACATTATCTATACAATTTTCAGCAATATCATGTCTCAATAGCATATATTCTCCAATATCATCTGATAATGTTATATATTTCTTATTATTTCTAAATATTTCTTCATAAGGAACCATCTGAATGCTTGAGTGAAATATATTTTTTTGTATAAAATATATAGAAAAGGAAGGTGTTGATCCAAACTAAATATATAATATATAAACTATTACCTCTGATTATTTATCATGTATTGAATGGTTACCTCATATGAGTTCTATTTGTAAGTATAATATGAAGTAATGAAACAATTAACTAAATAATGGTTTATATAAGTAAT
This sequence comes from Viscum album, assembly GCA_963277665.1. Taxonomy (NCBI): domain Eukaryota; kingdom Viridiplantae; phylum Streptophyta; class Magnoliopsida; order Santalales; family Viscaceae; genus Viscum; species Viscum album. The sequence continues at coordinate 879,448,380 of OY728136.1, forward strand.
TAAAGAGAACATCATGGTATTCCTTCGATCCTGATCAGATACAACTAAATGCGAAACTTCATAAAACTTTACCAATTCCATAATTTATTTTCTAAAAATCCTATAAATAAATAAATGTTCTCTAATTTAAATGAGTTTTGATGGATTTATATCAAAAATTTCTAATACCCAATTATCATTATTGACATTATGAGTATTGGGGAGTGTAAAAAAATCAATGGTAGTTTTTTTACATTGACATTATTTTATGGAAAATTGTTGTGGAACCCCCAATAGATTTTAAAATCACACCATTAAATTTATAATGTAATAATTGTTGAGGAAAAAAATCAGTGATATCTCTCTTCATGGTGTCTCAACTAAAATTATATTTCATATATCTATAAATATCTTATACATACAAGATAAATAGAGAATAATAAAATATTAAATTCAACAATTAAATCCTTCCTTGTGCATTTCATTTACAGTACACATATACAGTTCCTAAATATTCAATCACAATATTGGTTGAACTTTGTAACATTTATCACCCACTTTTATCAGTATAAATCTATAATTGGAATATATTTAATCTTTTCCTAACTAGGTGGATAATGCCTCATTTTAGATATATAATATGTTTCCCTGTTGTTCTATATTTCTATATTCATCTTTTTGAAATTGAAAAATATTGTAAATTTAATTATCCATATCATAGATAATATATAATTATACTTCCTAACTAGATCTTCAGACAACTTGTTCACAGTCCCCAGGAGGTAGTTCATTTAGAATTAATATTCTTTAAACAACTCCGACCATATCTAGGTAACTTATTAAACTGTTTATGGGTGAATATATAATTCAATATTTTCTATTCAGAATATATTTCACACCATTAATCATAATGAAATTTCCTCTATATAATTAATTTAAAAAATCATTAGCTAACTTATAATCTTGAGTTGGGTAATTTTTCACATTAACCATCCATTTATCATCATAATAATATATAACCATATCATTCTATATGAGATAATATCCTAGGAAGTTCATATATGCAACTCTATATATTAATAATCCATCTCGTCTATATGGTTGTATAAGTACCAGTGAACAAACTAAACTTCCCTTCATTTCCTTAAACATTTCTTGAAATTTATCTTCCCAAAGGATCATGTATCACTTACAAGATAACATGGTGAGTGGATTAGATAAATGAGATAAAAAATTAAAACAAAATTCAATAATATCCCTCCTGTCCATGATTTTTATGGCCCAAATACCATATAGTTGAACAAGAAAAATGTTAATTAATATAACTATTTTATATAACCAAAAATTAACCATTTATTTGAAATTATATGACCAGAAAATTTATAATATTGATTCAAAAATTCACTATTATTAAATTTCGGAAAAAAAATATCCATTTATAGGTTCTGCAGTATAATACCTAAGTTATACTCATGTTATTACAAGTTATTGAGTATATAATATATATCAGCTATAATTTCTCTAACAAAATGATCAATGTAATCTCTATAGAATCTATTCATTATATCTGTTGTGATGTCAGGGGAATTAGTTAAACCAAACTACATCACTATAAATTAATATTTTCCATAACATGTATAAAATAATTTCTTGGGAATATTATCCTTTATGACCCCCCCCCCAATTTATGATATAAAAAATAGATTCCAATCATGGAAATGTCTTGATATATGTACAGTTGATCACAAAAATTATCAACACGAGGCATAAGATAATTTTTCTTGATAGTGATGATGTTATGTTATCAACATTAAATTAATATTCACATTTCTCCATATTTATTTTTAAAAAAATAATAGTTTCACCGCAAGTTGATTCACATGGCTTAAATTGATACCTTATCAATATTATAATGGGGTAGATTCATCATTTGGGATTACAGAATCTGGGAAAACCTATATAAAGTCTACAAAATATGTATATAAGTAGATATGAATTATACTAAAAACTAAACATTATGCATCGGTAGAAAACTAGGGAACAGTTCTAGAATGAAATGAAAAAACTAACACATATTCGAATTATATTCGATGTTCTATTTCTTTAAAAACACCTAAAAAATCAAAAGTAATCACAACCCTTATAATGGATGCTATTTCTATTGAAATATCACATGTATCAACTAAATAATATAATTGAATATATTTTTTATAATATCCTACAAGAATTCACTTTAATGGAAATTGAAGTTTACATTATATAATGAAACCAATATATGCCTAAGAAAACATCAAATATAACAAGTGGGAGACTAATGATATTTCTAAGAAGAACATTCCAAAAAAAGTACATGAAAGAAGAATTATAAACCTATGGTTTTATCATCACACCATTTGGGATTCACCGAGCTAATTCAATATCTAATCATTTAATTGGTATTGTGATACCCTTAGTAAATTCTTCAAATATTAAATAGTTATTTAAAATAAAATGGAATAAGATATCAGTAGTTCAATAGTGGATGGTATGTGAACCTTTCACCACATCATTATCATACCCTACATCAGTAATAATGATTATATGAGATTTAAATTTTTTCATATTCATAAGAGGTTGATGAAACTAATCATCATCATTTAACATCATATTTGACCAATGGTTATCATAATTATTATACTATGTATAATAGAACTAATATAGTGTGGATGGTATATTTGTTTTGTAAATTTTCTCTCATATAAGATAAAAATATCATACCATAGCTTAAATATTTTATTTCATAATGTCCTTTTCAAAAAACATAACTTTTACCTTTCCCTAAAAGAAATTATCCACCTTGTTTACTTCCACACATCATTCTTGAAGTGTATGTCACCTGCGATGTAAAATATTCTTCATAGGTACTAATATATTCACCATCCATGAGTATAAATAAAATTAGTTCCTTTACCATTTTTATGAGGAATATGGGGAAATTGGTTATATAAGAAAATGTTTCTAGACTCATCCCTCTCCATAGAGTATGTTTTATCCAAGTTCCTCTTGTTCATGATAAGAATATACCATTAATCTATATCACCTATTAAATAATAAATAGATAAAAAATTTAAATATCTAAATCATGAGAGAAAATGAAATATCATTTTACAGGTATTGATTCCTTCTATATAATCTAGTTGATCATCGAACCCCATAAAATAAGGTTTATGTTTCCTCATGGTGGGATCAACATTTTTTTCCCACCATTTTTTCATTTTAAACATAAACCTAAATCATATATTGAAAAATATTCATAATAAAAAAAAGTAATTTGGATTCTGAATCGCAAAAAAAAATCCCAGTAGAAAATTTGTTTCACTCTCCATGACATTCGACATTAATAATAGTCCTTTGGGTAACATCCACTGAATAAAAAAAAATTAGAGAAACAATAATTATGATGGGAAACCCAAAAATCATGATTAATAATTTATAGGTTTCATTAATAATGCCAGCATCACATAAGTATATTTGACCATAAAATTAACATAGCAGAATAGAAACATAAGAAAGGGTGAACACAGATTCATTGTATGGGTAAAAAAGGATATATGAGTGATTATATGAATGTAAAATGATCATAAGGGTATGATATCATCATAATAACATTTTAATACCATACTATACACATTAATGATCATAATCATGTATCATGGGATTATTTTTGGAATTTCATAAGACATTAATTATAAATGAAAAAAATGAGAATGAGCTATGAGATCATTAAAGTGGCATTAAGCATTAGTTTACCACATAAAAATAAGAATAAAAAATTATTTCATTATATAATGGTCATTTCCAAAACTAAAAGAGGGTTAAGTGTTCACTATCCATTACTTCTCATCCACATTAAAGGTTCACTCCTCAAACTATCAATGTGGATAGTTTCCCTTACTAAACTATATTCATTCCCCATTTTATTCATTATTTTATCATGAGATATTGATAGTTATAAATTGAAATATAGAGCTATATAATTGTAGTACAACCCAACATATAGTCATGATCCATTTATTTATGTGCCTTGAGATTATATAACAATCAATATATAGAAATACCCATTAAAAAGAAATAGGATTGACAAACATATAATCATCATAATCATAAACTATCTTGAGATAGCTTATGGATAATATCCTTATATTATATCCCATATAATAATATATAACATAAGAGGATGTAATCATTGTAATAACCCCAAAATTTGTGCCCCATAGATGAAGGTTGGATTATTACATCAGGATATTATATAAGAGATCACGTCCTAAAAGACATAATAGCTCATTAGTCATTATAAAATTGATACATACGTGAGTCTCAAAATACAATTTAAATCATAAAAATAAAACATATTAAATGATATTTTTATTTAATTTTATAAGGTAAATAATTATATCTTTACAAGCTTTGAGAAGATACAAAAAATAAAGGTTATCAAAGATGATTTGTAAGGGTTACATAAAATTGAAAATACCATGAGTAAATGAGAAACAATAAATATAGAATGGATAATAACTAAAACACATAACATTTAATCAATACATTGTTATTAAATAATATTATTGAAATGTTAAATGAGTATCAAATGATTCCACATGAATAATCACATGAACATAAAACATATCCACGGTTATCATAGATAATCAACTTTTAATAACTATGATTTTGGGCATATAAACCATTTTATATTTAAAATATAAAATTATAATGGTTTGGTTTAGGTTTGGGATTTTATAAGTGGGTTTTAGGGTTTTGATGTATTTCTATAAGTGACCTATTTTTTCATGGTCAGTTGAAACTATGCACCATCTACTGTAAATCGTGATATGGAGGGTAGTGCTTTCTACAAAAGTGTATGGTTAGAACACAATCTTTTCAAACTATTTCAGTTTCTATTGGAAACCAAAAGTCTTGTAATATAGTAAATGAAATTTTTGAGAAGATTTACAAACCATAAAAACTAGTAAAATGAGCGGAATCAATAGGGAAGTAACATGTAACTATTTGTAATCATTTTTCCATACCATTAATCCAAACAATATGGATTACAATTGGAACTGAAGAATTAATCGATGTAATCCAAATTTAATCCCAAGACCCACTTTAATCCCATATCCCCTATAAATATGAAATTAATTTTTCTTTATAGGATTTATAATGGATCCCTTAGACCGGGAAGGCATTATTATTTTAATCAATGTAAATTGGATATCTGGAATCTTTAGTAAGTACCTATTCCTATTTTTTATTACAATTTTTTTATCACGTTATCTCTATTGGACCATATATTTAGTTTTTTGGGTGATAAATCTATGTTTTTTATATCAATAATTATAATATCACATTGGATAAAGTTATAAGAATTTGGGTTTTGAGGATCTAGAATATATAAGTTTTGTTATACATTTTTGAGAAGCATTGTGCGGTATGTGGATTCTCTATCATGTCCACATGACATAGAACATGAAGTTATGGTTTTATTTAATTTTTTTCTAAAATTTATTATTCAATCCATGTTTGATACATGATAGAATCTTTTTTGGACTATGGATTTTATATTATTAAAAATTATGGTTTCTAAGAAGACCATAATAGGTAAATATTTAAAATTGATAATTTTAAAAATATGGGTTTATATGCATCAATTTTTATTGAAATTATTTAATGAATGAAAGGTTTTATGTGAAATGGGTTTTCATTGATTTTGGAATACATGATTCTTCTGTGTGAATTCATAGTAATGATTCTATGGAGGGTGAATGTTCTGTCTAGTCACCTATTATAGGTAAAATTGTGAAAACATGGTGGATCAATGAGAGGCCTACAAATATTATAGAAAAATGACATGGGAATGCATTGGGTTAGTGCATGTTTATATAAATGGTTAAGGTTATAAAAAACAATTCATAATGATTTCTCTATTTGCATGAATGTTTCCCTAAAACCTTGTTTAATATTTTTAGATAAACTATTTTTACTGAATAAATAAACTATATTTAAAATTTTCTAAAAGATTATTTTTCTTGTGATGTTTTTTGGGTATCCTTTGGAGAAATGAAACCGATTTTGGACTCACCCCGCTTGATTTGGAAAGGTAGTGTGTTTGCTAATAACATTTATCTATAAACATGTAATGGTATGGTATATTAGGTATTTAGGAATATTTCCTGATACCATGATATTTTCATGCAGAGTTTGATATTAGAGAGGATTGGTTGATGATTTTTATGATTCCAAATCAATGCGTTTTATTTTTGAGGACATCATTTATTATGCCATTTTTTCCACTTATAATCTGATATTAGTCATTGTAATGTAATCCTTTGGTTTTGTTGATGTTATATAATTATATAGGGTATTGGATGATTATTATTTATGTTGTCTTGTTATATTAACATAATGTTAAAATGAACATGAAATTTTTCTTAAGGCCCCCAGAATTTATTTACAATCATTGATGTATGAGGCATGCCACCAAAGGCTAGTAGCTCCCCTAGATCATCAAATTCTAATGGGTGAGTGGTAGAGTGTTACAAATTGAATATATATTGGTTGCACCAACTCTCATTGGGGAAAAATGTTATAATATTCTTTTTTCCCTAAGGTGGAAATTGAGTTAGTATGTCTTTTGGATGGTATGTCAAAACCTTCCTTCTTCAAGATGAGAGACAATGTAGAAAGATGTTGAGACCAACTTTTCTCATTATGAAGGATAGATAATGACTCTCGAGTCTCACCTCTATTTGGACCTGGGGAGGAGAGAAACACCAAGGGTATATAAATATCACAAAAGTAGGATGAATTACCCATTTATAGTAACCAATATCATGAGATAATATGTATCAACCTAAAAAAACATCAAGATAGATTTATATAAAGAAAGAAGAATCCATCCCATATGCACGTTAAAAGTAAACTGTTTAAATATAAAGAATACTCCAAAGTAAGTAAAAAATAAAACTAAGAAGTTACTAACAATTATCCCCAATGTCATAGCTAGTATGATCCATCATGGTCTATATAATATCATTAGGGACCTAAAAGTATTTTTTATATACGTAAGGTGAGAATACAAGTATACTATATAGGAAAATCCAAAGACACTCGTGGAAAATCAAGAGAAGAATACTAATTCCCCTGTGAGAAAACCTACAGAAACACAAATGTAACTAACAATTTCTACTATCTATCCCATCCTCAACAATTCACACTCTCCAAATAATGAATGTAAGGTAAATTAAACTAGTAATCACATTGATATTTGGGTACACCTCCCCATTTACCACTAGTTAAATACTCATCCATAATAGTGAACATCCTGGAGATACTATGCTCTTCCAAAAGCCCCACATTCACAACCCACCCTCACACACCTGGGCCACAAACCACACACCTCCATCCCAAAGACACATGGGGCACAAACACCTCATGTCTCGCCCAAAAACACTTGGACCTCATACTAAAGAAACATGGGAAACAAACCAAATCTCACACTACTAATACCATAAATCTGGTAATTAACCTCAATCAATTATACCATTCACAAAATTTCATGGGGTGATAAATGACTAGAAGAGGGAGTAGGGTAAAGATATAATCCATCCATCCTTCCACTGGTATATTGGCAAAGACACCCTCCCACACAACAATGGGGGTGTTCAGCACACAGTGCTCAACACAGGTGGGGTGCGTATAGAAAACAAAAGGAACTAGAGGTTTATAAATATATGTTACAAAAACTCATCCCATATTATGAGATTACAAACATACAACCCTCCCACTAAAAACCACCATTGATGTTACCCCTACATGAATATACCACCACAAACAATGGTCACTTCCATAAGTTGATAAATGAATGCCTCTTCATTACAAGCCACAACTCGAAACATACCCCCATCTTATTTATTTAACAAGTTTTCATTTGGAATTATAAATTCATTTATTATTTACTACATCCCTACCCAGGAAACTACCAAAAAATACAAAATTTATAAGGTGAAGAAACCCTTCCAACCACTCCCAAGTAAAACAATGAGAGAAATTTCCCACAACATTCATCAAAGATAGCGCACCCAATCCATCCCCTCAAAAGAAGACCCAAAATCCCCACCGCCAAACTACACACTATAATATACATGAAAAATACACAACCTAGTCTTGCATCCCCATTTCTCATCAACTGTCCAGATGCAATCCCACTATAACAAAAGATTATTCATTCAACACAAAATCAATCTCTCATCCAAAAATACCATCACACAGCCCATACAGCCCCATACACACAATAACACCCCCCTACATAGCACAACACTACTCATATATAAACAATAGAGAAAATAATCATACATATAACACAACCACACAATCAAGGAAAAGTTTATTCAGATTTATCAGCACTCGTTTTTTAATTGCACTTGATAAAATAGGGGTGATCATAGAACATATTTGATCATGGGGAATCTATTTATTTAGCTGATAATATATAAATAAATGGATTATAATTACTATATTAGTGATTAAAAAATCATACATGTCTGCAAACAGATACAACCCATGGACATGATTTTCTGATGAAATCAATGAATACGATTCACAACATGGATAAAGGATAACATATAATAAAAAACAATTACCACCATCATGATCCTAACCTTCATTTATTTCCACTTACAATATTCATCAAATCTAGTTCCACCATATTATCAATGATACATGAGTACACCCACCTGGAATGATGCAAAAAACATAAGGCGAGATGAAGGAATCCTTACTCGGAACAACATGCGACCAAAAGTACTCTTTGTGCCTAAACTAAGGGGTCATTATAAAAGGAGACTCCAAAGGAAAACCAAAGAGGGGGGGGATATAGAAAATGTGCATGGATCTTCTAGGGAAGATAGGGTTTTTGAGAACCATTAATAAATTAAAGGGTTGAATAGAATAGAATACTTGTCTTTTGAAATGTCGGATCATATATTTATGGGGGAACAGTTTCAAAGGATAGTAAAGAAAAATCATGACCAAGACCATATAGTTTATTAGTTAAAATGAAGATTAAAGTTTTCATAAGATAAATAATATTTTAAATGGCACAAAACACCTTTAATATGGTGTTTATATCATTTATGGTCAAAGAATTCATCAAAGGGTGGGAACTAGAAAAAATGGGAAAAACATGGAATGAGTCACCGATGGGTGAGCCACCAACATTGAGTCGCCGATGCTGAGATACCGATGGTGAGCCACCGGCATGACCTATCAACACCTATCACACCAATTCACTAACTCAGTGATTCCCAAACTCACTGATTCCCTGACTCATTGATGCCTAACTCACTGACACCTTGACCTACCGATGCCTTGACCTACAGACGCATTGACCTACCGACGCATCGAGCTACCAACGCCCCCAACCTACCGACGCCCCCGACCTACCGATGCCCAGACATAACTACACATTCGACCTACCAACATCTCGACCTACCAACGTCATCAACCTAATACACATCAACCTCCCGATGTCATAACCTACCAATGCCCCGACGTACCGACACCTCGAACTACCGACGCCCTCAGCTTACTGACCCCTCAACCTACCAATGCCTCAACCTAACAATTCCCTAAAAAACAAGGTCATAACCTACTAGTTCCCTCAACCTATAGATTCCTCGATGTACTTACACCTCAACTGATCGCTACCATCGACCTACTGATGCCTCGACCTGCTGATGCCCTGACCTACTAATGCCTCGACCCACTGGCACCCTTGACCTACTAAGGCCCCGACATACCGAGGCATCGAACTGCTGAGGCCTCGACCTACCAAAACCCTTGACCTACTGACACCTCAACCTATTGATGCCTCCACCTACCGATGCATTGACCTATCAACACCCTCGACCCCCCGAAACCTCAAACTACCGACAACAAGACATAAATATGAAAAATTTGTAAATTTTTTAAAACACTTGAAATGAGCTACCATTGCCACCTAGAACATCCCCAGACATTGGATTTTGACAAATTAATACTCCATAAAGGTTTGTTTCATTATATCAGATATCAATAATACTAATCTCACCATTGAGATTTCAAAACCAATCCCTGAATAAATATAAGTCCATATAAACACCCTGTAATATACCAATCAAGGATAAACCCCCACATTAGAGTGGAACCTAAACATCCATGAATACAGATTCCAAAGTATGAAAACCCAAAAAACCATAGGAAATTCCTCAAAAGCACCAAAATTTACACTTTTTGAATAGATGTATCAGGGAATTCCTTCCCGCATGTCAAGATTCATTACGCATTAGGCGACACTAACTCAGTCGCATGGGTTTAATAACATCCACATTAATGTGTCTTAATATAGGGATCAGATCATCCCCTATTCATACATCATAACATTATCATAAATCATATAACAAGGAACAAATCATCTCATATAAATCCATTCTCAAGCATTACTTCACAAGAAAACAAAGAAAAAAACTCAAAATAACTCTGGGTAGTTGTCACACATCTACACCATCTGTTCCAAAGTACTCTCCTAAAGGAAACCATGCCTGCACAAAAAATAAAACATGGGAATTACACCTTCTCCCAATAGTCTTGGATCTCCACTAGTCAATACCCATACATTGTGTTGTCCTCGATATCCAACTATCCCCAATAAATTTCATGGGAGTCATCGGGAAGATACTGAAGAAGCCGGGAGACATGAAAGATTTCATGTAGCCTCTCTAACTATAGTCAAAACGCCAAGTGATATGAAACCTCACCTACTAATCCTAACACCTAAAAAGTTCTGATGAACCTGGAAGAATGCTTACACCTTCGGCTACACCTCTGCTACCCACATCATGGGGAAACCTTCAAGAATATGTGGTCCACAACCTTAACCACCAAGGGCGTTCTCTTTCGATCGGCATACGGCTTGTTCTGGTCACATGTTTCCTTCAACTTCTCAAGGAAAAGTAGAACATTATCTACCAGACTCTCCACCATGTCTGGACAAAGAACAACCCCCTACCCAACTTCTTTCTATCATAAGGGTGAATGAAATGGTCTTCCGTACTAGGCCTCGAATGGATCCATGCTAATGGAAGAGAGATATATATTATTTTAAAAGAACTATAAAGTAAAATGTTACACCCAAGCCCCGCTATGGTCTAGAACACATGCCTACAACATGTCCTCCAACATCTGGATGGTCCTTTCTATCGGTAGTCTATCTAAGGGTGGAAAGTAGCGTTAATATGTAATTGCGTGCCAAAATCATTCTGCAATATTCTCTAGATTCCTATGGTAAAACATGTATCCTGATATGAGATGATGTATCTATGAACTCCATGTATCCAACAAACTCATCCATAAACCTCAGTGATAAGGAATCCATTGTGCTCAACACCTTGATTACTAAGAAGTGTTCCAATTTTCTCAACCAATACACTACTACAAAGAGAGAATTACATCCTCCCATTATCCATGGGTAATTAATTAGAGAAGTATATTGATATTTCATCCCACTTCCACATGGGGAAATCTAAGGGCTACATGAGACCACCGGGAAAACTGTTATCATCTTTCACTTACTGGAACACAAAGTAATTTGCAACATATTCTTCCACTTCCTACTTCACCTAATGCCACCAAAACTCTCCCCTCAAGCCCAAATACAACTTGGAAACTCCCGGGTGTACTCATACGGGTGAGCTATAAATCTCATGGAGAACATCCATGTGCATTTCCACATGAAAAAATTGATCCCCATGAAACATGCTCGGATTCAGAACATCATTCGACCATCCCTCCAGTGTATCACCCCGGTCAATGCGATCACGCATCACCTATGCCTTTGAGTCTCCCCACTGAGACTCCTCCATCTACTACATCAAATAATACTACACATTCATCTAAAATATTCTGCCTCTAACACCATCAAATTCTACATCTAAGTGCAAGGTATAACTCCTTCATTTCTCTCTAACTATCCATAGATTCCCTAAATACCTGCTTCCACAACTTCCTCCTCAAAGAATTAGCCTCAAAATTTCCATTCCATGAGGTGTATGAGATCTAAAATTCATAATCAAAGAGAAACTTCATCATCCAATGCTATAGTAAGTTCAGATCTTGCTTGGAAAAGATGTACCTCAAGATCTTGTGAACTGTGAAGACGATAAAGCGCTTCCGAATGAGTTAATGTCACCACATATTTAGTGTGAAAAAAACCAATTCTAGTTCCATTTCATGGGTGGAATAGTGAAATTCATGTTGATTTAGATTCCTATACACATAAGAGATCTATCCCCATTGTTGCATCATTACACACCCTTTGACTAGATGAGATGCTTCACAAAACACCTCAAACATAACCCCTTCTTCTATGAGCTTGAGCACTGACCATATTCCTCTTATGATAGACGAATGATTCTTATCATTTCCCTCTCCCCACAAAATCGTGGCCTTTTCTGGCCAGATCCATCAATAGAGATTATGTGTGGGATAAATCTACGACGAACCTTGAGTCGTATCCTTCCAGACTGAGAAAACTACAAACCGCTACCACATTCATTGGTGTTTCCCAAGAAACAACTACCTTGACCTTCGATGAGTCCACTGCTATTCCATGTTGAGAGAACACATGGCCAAGGAAGTGGGCCTATCGTATCCAAAAAAATTACGTGGATATCATTATATATATTTGGGGGTGTTCAAGGACCACTAGTATAGTCTTAAGATTCTTAGTATGTTCCTCATATGATATCGAGTATAGAAGGATGTCATCGATTAATAAAATGACAACCCAGTCCAAGAACTCATGTATTATAGAGATCCTGAGCCCCATGAACTAATCGGGTGTATTCCTACCACTGAACACCATTAATATAATATATAATTTCCCATACATGCACCTGAAAGTAGTCTTTGGGATGTCAACCTTCATCACACTCAACAGGTGATATCCAGACCGTAGATTGATCATGGAAAACCAACTCTCTCCCCTTAGCTAGTCTAAAAGATCATCTATCCTTGAGATATGGAAACAGTTCTTTACTTTTACCTAATTCAGTTTCTATTAGTCTATGCAATACCTTTGAACGATTTCTTCCTTCTTCACAAACAATACTAAAGGACCCCATGGGAACACACTAGGTTGGATGAAACCCTTAGTCATCGGATCTTCAATATAAGTCAAAAAATCCCACAACTTTGGAGGCATCGTCAGATAAGGTGGTCATTGAAATCACACTAAAATTTGGTTGTAAGTCTGTTCCAAACTCAACCTCACCCCAAGGGGGTAGAGTCACAACCTCCTCAAGGAAAACATTCAAAAACACTCATACAACTCCATGAAACTTCACCATCTCAGAATAAATCAATCACACTAATAACACGACTAACAAGGAATGAAGGGGATCCATATGCCGGCTTCCGACCAGATAGCTCTGCTTGCCAATGAAATCTACATGATGTCCTTTCATGTATGAAAACATGAGTCTTATCCAGAATCTACCAATAATATTACACATATAGTATAACAAGTTGTTTCGAAGGATAATAGTGTATGGATGCATCTGTACTCAACGCCAATGGAATGGAAAGAATCTCTTTGTACAGTCCTAGAGAATGGTCTAGACCAGGTGTAATAAAGGGGTGTGATGGTCATGAACCAAACAAGGTGCATGCAATCATACTAAACCAACAAATCGTACCTGGAATGATCTCCAACCATCCTGGAACTACTGCCTCTATGGTGTGAAACTGCCTATTCCCAACTCATCTACCCCTCGACTATCAGCCACCTCCCCGACCACACCCTGGTTGAGGTCCTTGAGGATCTCCCTGAGGTTGGCCTCATTCTGTTCTATCCGCCCTTATTGGAGTAGGGGCCTAATGTCATTGGTGATGGAGAGGCCTATCTAGAAACTGTTGCTGAGGCAGGTGCAGATCCTTCCCACCTCCACCACACTATGATCTAACTAGATACGAACTCTTAGTTACCCACAAAATCTACAAGAGAAACAACTCACCCTCAATCCCATGGGAAAATGGTGATAACCAGATGATCGAAACTACAACTGCTTGGGTTGGCTCCCCACTAGACAAATCCTAGAAGGCCATGATGCTAGAGAGATGTTGGTGATGGTATTCCCATTTGAAGAACTCAGATGACTTCCCTCTATTGGTAAACCACCTCGCAAGTGAATCCATTCTACAACCTCAGCCTTATTCTGATCCTATAATTATGCTAGTAGGGTGAAGTGAGTAACCACATACAAGAGGGAGGGATGGAGTTCCTCCTCCAATAATCTCCCATATGACTCATCATCTAGAATGAGATTCGAGGAAAAAGATAGGAGATCCATAATGTTGATCCCCAATTTCCTCACTGACTTACTCCCATGTAGGAGGGTGGGTATCTCCTACCTCTTCTCACCTTTCATCATGGAAGAGAATAATTCTCTAGAAACTCCTTATATATTTGAACCCATGAAACATCGGTCACCCTCCTCACCCCGAGGAAATTCATCCACCACTGACACACTGCTCCCTTCATCTACCTCACCTCCAAAGGAACCCGGTACTCTGTTGGAGCCTGGATCAAGCTGAATGTGTTCACCAGCTCCGTAAGCCTACTCTCAGTCTCCATGTTTGATACACTAACACTGTTCATTCCTAGAGTCAACTGCAAGAAATAATGAAGCGCCTTCTATATATGATCATCCTCCTCCACTAGATTGACCCTCCAACAGTCAACCGGGTTAGCCTACTAGACCCCCACTACTCGTACCACACGCAGGAGACGTCCGAGATCCATAACAGAATGAGAAAAAAGGAACTCATAATCCTAGGTAGTATGGAATATATTTAGGTTTCATTTTAACTCATTTTTTATTTTAATTTCCCTAAGATTCACAAACCATAGAAGAACAGAATCCATCATTATGAATGTTGCATTCCAAGAGAATCTAACATACAATTAATGTAGCCTTATTTAGTCGTTTGATCATCTTAGAGTTTGTGCATCAGATCACATGGGTGGGGGATAAAATCCTAATTTGTATCTAGTCTTCCATGGACTATCACTATGAGAAAACCTCTGTTTAGCGGCGGTTTTTTTGCGGAGGTTTTTAAAACCGCCGCGAAATGCGTTTCGGGCTGGCATTTCGCGGCGGTTTTTAAAACCGCCGCGAAAAAACCGCCGCTAAACGGCAAAAAAAATTATTTTTTAAAAATTATTTTTTTTATTTTTTTTTTAATTTTTTTCAACGATTAGCGGTGGTTTTTTAAAAAACTGCCGCGAAATAGCGGCGGTTTCGGTAAAACCGCCGGGAAATAAAATGAAAAAAATAAAAAAACGTGAGAAACCCCGAAAACACTAAAACGATCATAACTTTTGATCCGGGCGTCCGTTGAAGCGCCACGACTAGTCAAATCAAAGATCATGAAGAGATATAGAGGCATATATAATCAAAACTGTGAGACGTTCTAAGGTGTGGACGATATTAGAGTTATAAAAAAGTTGAAAAAAATTCTCCAACTTCAAATGGCCATAACTTTCGCTCCGGGTGTCCGTTTGGGCTCTACCACATATCAAATCGAAGCCAGCGAAGAGAGCTACGCACCGGTTCAACACAAGCTAGCTTTTGTCGGGTTTTTCGACCCCAAAAACCCCTCCGAAGGCGTCCAAAACCCCATTTCTGTCACCGGTGTCCCGTCGAACTTGTCTTCAAACGGACCTAACTTTCGATCCGCGTGTCAATTCGGCCTCCTCCACCTTCCAGACCATAGATCGTTCCATGAGCTTCAGTTTGACTGGTTGCGGCGCCCACATGCAATCATAGATCATATGTTATGGCCTTTTTAGTGGGTATCAGGTTTGTTATGTTTTTCAATGCCTCGTTTCTAGCACCTGTTCCCCGTCAGCTTTTTTTTAAATGGTCGTAACTTCCGATCCGCCTGTCCATTCGGACTCTTTCACCTTTCAGGTTGAAGATCGTTTTGGGATCTTTGATTTGACAGGTCGCGGATCTAAAACGGACTCTCGGATCTTAAGTTATCTCCGTTAATGTGAGTCCAATGTTTTTGTCTCTTTATGACCGTTTTGATGAGTTTTAACGGTAGCTCCATTTATTATTGTTTATTTGGGTTTCCATGACTTGTTATCTTTATCAATGGTTTTTTGTGGGTTATTATGATGATTATGTTGAATTATTAAGGAGTTTTCCAGAGTTGTCACGAGTTTTCATGCGTTCTCATTCTTTCTAATACCTCATTCTTCAAATGCTTCTCCATCCTTTTTCATGCATTTTCATGATTTTTCATCCCTTATCACGTCTTTTCATACTTTTTCATGTGTTTCCTTTATTATTTATTATTTATTATTTATAATATACTTTAATTTATTTATTATATATTATTTGTAACTGGTTATTTATTATTTATTATTTATTATTTATTATTTATTATTTATTATTTATATTTATTTATCATTTATATTTATTTATTTATTATTTATTATTTATTATTTATATTTATTTATCATTTATATTTATTTATTATTTATTATTTATTATTTATATTTATATTTATTTATTATTTGTTATTTATATTTATTTATTATTTCTTATTTATTATTTCTTATTTATTATTTCTTATTTCTTATTTATTATTTATTATTTATATTTATTTATCATTTATATTTATTTATTCTTTATTATTTCTTATTTATTATTTATTATTTATATTTATTTATTATTTATTATTTATTATTTATTATTTATTATTTATTATTTATTATTTATTATTTATTATTTATTATTTATTATTTATTATTTATTATTTATATTTATATTTATTTATTATTTATATTTATTTATTATTTGTTATTTGTTATTTCTATTTATTTGTTATTTATAATTATTTATTATTTATTATTTATTATTTATAATTATTTATTATTTATTATTTATTATTTATTATTTATTATTTATTATTTATTATTTATTATTTATTATTTATTATTTATTATTTATTATTTATTATTTATATTTATTTATTATTTATAATTTACAATTTATTATTTATTATTTATTATTTATTATTTATTATTTATTATTTATCTTTATTTAATATTTATTATTTATTATTTATTATTTATTATTTATTATTTATTATTTATTATTTATTATTTACTATTTATTATTTATTATTTATTATTTATCTTTATTTATTATTTATTATTTATTATTTATTATTTATTATTTATCTTTATTTATTATTTATGATTTATTATTTATTAATTTTTATTTATTATTTATATTTATTTATTATTTATTATTTATATTTATTTATTCTTTATTCTTTATTCTTTATTATTTATTATTTATTGTTTAAATTTATTTATTATTTATTATTTATTATTTATTATTTATTATTTATTATTTATTATTTATTATTTATTATTTATTATTTATTATTTATTATTTATTATTTATTATTTATTATTTATTATTTATTATTTATTATTTATTATTTATTATTTATTATTTATTATTTATTATTTATTATTTAGTATTTATTATTTATTATTTATATTTATATTTATTTATTATTTATATTTATTTCTTATTTCTTATTTATTATTTCTTATTTATTATTTCTATTTATTTATTATTTATAATTATTTATTATTTATTATTTATTATTTATTATTTATCTTTATTTATTATTTATTATTTATTTTTTATTCTTTATTCTTTATTATTTATTATTTATCTTTATTTATTATTTATTATTTATTATTTATTATTTATTATTTATTATTTATTCTTTATTCTTTATTTTTATTGTTTATTGTTTATTATTTATTATTTATTATTTATTTTTTATTATTTATTATTTATTATTTATTATTTATCTTTATTTATTATTTATTATTTATTATTTATTATTTATTATTTATTATTTATTATTTATTATTTATCTTTATTTATTATTTATTATTTATTATTTATTATTTATTATTTATTATTTATTATTTATTGTTTATTATTTATTATTTATTATTTATTATGTATTAGTTACTATTTATTATTTATTATTTATTATTTATTATTTATTATTTATTATTTATTATTTATTATTTATTATTTATTATTTATTATTTATTATTTATTATTTATTATTTATTATTTATTATTTATTATTTATTATTTATTATTTATTATTTACTATTTACTATTTACTATTTAGTATTTATTATTTATTATTTATTATTTATTATTTATTATTTATTATTTTATATTTATTATTTATTATTTATTATTTATTATTTATTATTTATTATTATCGAGATTATATCTATTATTTATGTATTATTTGTTTTTTCAATTAATATATATAAGTATATTAATTTCTGTTTATTAATCACATGGCGAGCTTGCTGGAGTGGTAAAGTCTTTGGAAAATATGCAAGAGGTTAGGGGTTCAAATTTCACTAGACGCAGGATTTATTTATATTGCATGGGCATGCATGTGCATGGGCATGCATGTGCATGGGCATGGGAGATGCATGCATGGATAAATAAATAAATAAATAAATAAAATAAATAAATAAATAAATACGAAATAAATAAAATAAATAAAATAAATAAATAAATAAATAAGATAAATAAAATAAATAAATAAGATAAATAAAATAAATAAAATAAATAAATAAAATAAATAAAATAAATAAATAAATAAAATAAATAAAATAAATATGAAATAAATAAAATAAAATAAAATAAATACGAAATAAATAAAATAAAATAAAATAAATACGAAATAAATAAAATAAATAAAATAAATAAAATAAATAAATAAATAAAATAAATACGAAATAAAATAAATAAATAAATAAATAAATAAATAAATAAATATAAAATTAAAAAAAAATTAAAAAAAAAACCCCCCACTGAATCATTTAGCGGCGGTTTAAACCGCCGCAAAAAAACCGCCGCGAAACGTTCCGACGGTTTTGAAAACCGCCGCGAATAGTTTCCCGACGCACGACTTAGCGGCGGTTTTTGAAAACCGCCGCCAATCGATTTAGCGGCGGTTTAAACCGCCGCGAAACGAAAAAAAACCGCCGCTAAATGCCTTTTTGTCGTAGTATATATCATGAACTAAGATACCGTAACACTATTTTTTTACCAACTCATGCAATCCTCACTATACCTAACTCTACAATCCATCATATCTAAGAACCAAAATCCTATGATATCATTTTGTCACGACCCACCTTCTTAAAGATGTGGGAAGGGATAACAAGTTGCATATAACATTCTTCCTCAAGATTATGGATGGATAATGAGCCCTGAGTCTTGCCTCCATTAGGCCCCACAGTGGCTACCTGCACTAAGGCTATACAAATGTCACAAAAGTTGGAGGCATTATCCTTTTAATAGTAGCCAATATTTGGAGATATGATGTGTCAACCTCAAACAACTCCAATATATATATATATATATATATATATATATAAAAAGAAACCAGAATCCATCCCACATGCACGTTTAGAGTAAAAAATCAAGAAGTACATAAAAGAGTCCAACGTAAGTAACAAAATAAAATTAAGTAGTGACATAATAATAATCCCCAACAACTAAGCACATATGGTCCATAATGGACCAAATAATCTTTTTGGAGAATTTAAATAGTTTTATATATGTAGTGTGAGAATAAATGAAGACTTAGTAGGAAAATACAAAGTCACTTGTGCACATGTGAATGAAGCATACTAATTCCCCGGTGAGAAGAACTTAAGAAAATACAAAGTACCTAACAAGGTAAAATATCCACCCCAACCTCACCATGGAATTCTAACCAAATAATCCAAGTAATGATATGTAAAATAGTAAACAGAACGATATTTGGGTACCACGCACCACTTCCTACTTGTAACACCCCGGGATTTTATTAAAAAAAATATTCTTTTTAATTTCATAAATGTCTTGTGTTGTACGCTACACCAAAAGGAGCTTGCACAACACGTATCCTTGACTTGCCTTTTATTACACGCAATCGCGACCTTCCTTGATTGCGTGTGTAGTACGCAATACCGAGTTTCACTAAACAATGATATGTTATTAAAATATTATTAAAACTAGCCGTTATGAATAGTAATAACCACTTTTTGAAATTTTTTAAATTTTATTTTTTTAAAAGGAATTCATTTTTGGATTCGGAATATCGAAATTAGCTTAGGGAGAAATTTTGGTAATTTTCGGACAACTTTCATATTTTGATGAATAGTGAAAATTACTAAATTTTAATTAAAAACAACTTTTTCAATCGAAATAATTAATAGTGATAAATTATTAATTTGAGTGGTTTTAAAGTATATTTAGATTATATTTTTACAATTTAATACAATGTTGGTCATTGGATGTAATTTCACATTTAAACCAGACATAAACAAGTGTCAATATTTTGATAGTTATTATCTCTTAAGAACACGCTATTTGTTTTGACGACGGGAATTAATTTTTAAATTAATTAATGAAACTGATATGTTTTGAATTTGGTAAAATAGAAATCATTTTTGAGTTCATAATATCAAATATAGCTTAGGCCTAATGTTTGGTATTTTTCTGAAAACTTTCAATTTTTGATGAATAGTGAAACCACTAAGTGGTAGTTAAAAAAAACTGAATTGTTCATAAAACTTAATTTTACCGCTTCTGTGAGTGGAATTTCAAAAATCCGAGAGACGCGGTTGATGTCAGTAAGTAAAATGTGGTTCAATGAGATGAAAATAATTTTATGGTGAATAGTAACTTTTTACTTTTTTTTACCACGGTTAAAAGTAAATAGGGTAATTAAGGGTAGAAATGATATTATTATTACCCTAACACATCTCCTAATTCTATTGGACAAGTGTAATTTGACCAAAAACAAACTTAGGAATAAAATATGACCATTTAGGCCCACTTGGATTAGATTAGGACATTTATTATTAATTTATTTAAAGAAGGGTTAAAAGAGTTAAAATCAAAGTTTATTTACTAAAACATTTTTAATATAGGTTTCTACATATGATAAATTATAATTTAAATATTGATTAGAAATATAAAAAGATTTCCTACATAATGTTATTTTATTTGTAATTTTTAGACATCAAATAATTTAATTTATTTATGACACAAAGATGATGCAATAATTATCTTATTAATGAAATATTGACATAATTGATGTTATAAATGCCCAAAATAAATATAATTTGAGACTTTTTATGAATTCCACTAATTTTCTAGGTTAATATGACATGTTATTATTGATTTAATTAACTTTTTACGAACTAATCATTCTGTTATTATTTTCACAAAAATCAATTACTAAATAGTGTCAAAATTGACATAAAATAGTTTTTAAAACAAATATTATATTATTAATTGTTATTTTATTCCTAAAAATCTAAGGTTCGGACAAATTACTTAGATAAGGTTATATATATTAATAATAAACAATTTGGGGTTCGTTTGGCTTCTTATAGTAAGTTTATTAACCTTATAGTGTAAGAAAACAAAAAGACACGGTAAAAGTTAAATTATTTAACTTAATGTTAAATCTAAATGATAAGGTTAAAATAGGAACCTAAACTTGTCTAAATTATATTGGATGAGAGGATTTCGACCCATCCCCACCTTAGCCTAGAAATAAATCAATTTTGAGCTATTTAAAACCGAACTTGACTTTATAATAAAATAATATTTTTAGTTATTCCAAAGGTCCCCCTCTCCTCCATTATAAAAGGGCACCTCCTCCCTCTCTTCCTCACACAACTTTGAGCCTTCAATCTCGGCCAACCCCTGCCAATTTCTCTTCTCCACTTACCTAGAAACATCCTAGAGGGTCTGGTCTTCCTCAAATACCAATTTTAGTGCCTTAAGAGGAGGTCTCAAAGAGGCGCTTCAAAGAAGACGTAATGTCCGTTACCGATTCTTTCATCTTTATTTCTTCTTCCACTTATTCTTCTTAGGTTGTTTCATTATGAAGTAATAACATCAGTATCACTCATATACTGATATGTTATTATAAGTATGAAACAATCCTATTTCACCATCTATCCATCCTACGGAAAAAGGAAATCACCGCGCGTGCGTACGTACGGAATACCGTCTCCACGCCGTGGTGAAATCTATTTTCCACCACCACCTTAATTGTATGGGTATAATGGTGTAATGAGTAACTATATATGATTATTATAATTTGATATTGATACTGAAATAGTATAAATACACTTCAACACATGTTCACGATCATGAGAACGATACCATCGCTCGTGCGTACGTACGGACTACCGGCTCCACGACGCGATGAGATTCATTCTCCATGTTAACCATTTAAGAATAATTATAAAGTATATATAAGCAATAATAATTAAATATATGACATTATAAAGCTACTGGATTTATGTGTATATATATGTATGTCATCTACTTAATTCCACTCAATTCAATAAGGAAACGAAAACAGCATCCATGCGTACGTACGGCCTACCGTCTCCATGAACGGTGTATTTCTTTCCATTTATCGATCCATTATATATATGTATATTCTGAATATATATTATATATAAATAATGTTTTATATTCTATAATTAAGTAATAATGATCTATGTAATCATGTGAATAATTACAAGTTAAAACACGAACGACAAATGAGACGATTTTACCCAAAACGCTACTTTAACATGAATTTACAAAAGAACGGGTAATATAAAGTCATAATTGAACCATATATGATATAATAACAATGAATATGATTCTATAATAAGTCAATGACATTATTTAAATCATTATACATGAGGTTCGGACACTTACGAAGCAAATCGGACCTAAGGTAAGGGAAATATCACAATCTCATTTTTATCCGAGATTGTTTATACTTTGGTATTTACTGGGGTGTATTTTATCATCCAAATCCATGTTTCCTCAATATGTAATATTATTTCCATCCACCTACAATTTTTTTAAATCAAATTTTACCCTTCGGTGAGTTTTTAGTAAAAGATATGAAAGGAATCTTTTGTCGTTTTTCGTACGAGGTACTTTTTGACTTTTCCGACAAAAGTATGAGAAGAATGTTTTTTTTAACTTATACGGCATGAATGGATTTTTAAAAAAAAATATTTCCAAGAAGCTTCCTTTACAAGTTTTCATGTTTAATTTTAATCAAATTCTTTTAGTTTCAAATTGTAATACATGTTAAGAAAGGAAAATGTTTTTGAAGTAGAAAGGATATTTTCCTCAAGAATGGAGTTCAAGTGTTTTATCAAAATTATTTTCCATCTAAGATAATAAAGGGTTCTGTTTTTATCCCTATTATTACATTGATTTTATTATGTTGTGATGGAAATATTTTTATGAATTCCTTTATCTTATATGAATTGTTTTATGATTTCATGATGTTTAAGATTCCCATTTGTATTACATGGGTTACGCAATGATGTATGATTTATGATTTTGTGGCACACATAAGAATGGTATCATTATGAGATGGGTGGGACCTATATCTCCCTCCAATGCATTGGGTAAAGATTTTATATCTCATGAGATAGACATGGATGGAACGGTAGGTTATACCGGTTCAGTGAAACAGGACTGAAACGAGGATGACTCGGTTCAGAAAGGTACTTTGTCCACTAAGATAGTCTTGGCAATGAGTCTTGACTAAAAAGAAATGATTCTCTATGATTATGTGTGTATGCCACAAAGTTTCATGTTTTAAGTTATGATTATTGTGATTACATTTCACTGCCATGATTTATCCCATGTTATGAAATTATGATCTCTTTTGCAGGTTATGATTTCCAAAAGTTATGTGCTTATGTATACAATATGATTGATATTTCTTTTGTTTACCCTTACTGAGAATTTGAGCTCACCCTTTTATGTTTTATTTTCCCCAGGATATAAAGAAAGGTTTTAGGTGAAAAAAATAGAAGATCTTTATGGGAGATGTTGAAGATCTTTCACCACAATTAGAAGATTATATTCCGAGTTTCCAAAGACACTAAACTATTACGATCCTTGTGTGTGTGTTTTTGTTATGTACTAAGTATTCCGCAAAATTAATGTAATGTCCATGTACGTCAGGCTTCGGGTCTCTACAGTTGGTATCAGAGGAAAGGTTTAGTCAACCTTTGGAAACTAGGATGCGAAAACATTAGTGAGATCCCTAGAGATATTTCTAAGGTATGTCTAAGTCTAGAGATGTCCCTAAGGTTAAGTATACGTATAGGTTATAGTTCTATAATTACACTAACGATCATATAATTAAACCTAATATGTTAGATATTGAGGGTACTCCCCCTTTACTATGTTGTTTTCTCTAGCATGATTTTTTCCTCTCACAAGATTCTTTTTGTGTTTTAGTTAATGGAGGGAACCAGAATGAATTCGGTTAACATTGAATCCAATGGACAAATTGGTGACTATGAGCAACAAAATTGTGTAATTCCTAGAGAGAAAGATATTGTGATTATGCCGAATCAGTCATCGCGATATATGATTAACAAGCTTAAATTTAGTGGTATGCCTAATTCATCAAAGAAGAGGAAGATAAACTATTATTCATGTTCGCATGTTGAGGAGAATAAAGAAAGAAAGATTGAGATTTCTAAAGAAGGGAAGAAGAACCTTGAGGAATACCTCAAATGGAGGGACCGATGTTATCTGTGTGGAGAAAAGGGTTATAGAGTGAGAGACTGTTATGGAGTTCAATGTCTTATTTGCGGAGAACATGGGCATTACCCAACTCAATGCCCTGACCTAAAAAGTTACTTCTAAATCATGGAAGGACTTATTCCAGGACAATCATTGAAGTGGATGGACTGAAGTGTTTATGTATTGGTATTCAAGAATAATGTTGTTGAGTTACTTTTATGGTGTATTGAAATATTTATGTATTGGTCTATTGTGGTTTTCAATAATTTTAAGGTACCGGTAACCATGAAAAGTGATTCAAATATTTCGGAAAGTAGATGATATGCGCATAATGAAGGGATAAGGAGAAAATGAAATGTTTGACAGTATTCATAATCTCATGATTGTTATAAGGACTAAGTGATATCATGGTTTGAGTATATAGAATTTTGAGGATTTTGGTATGTGGAAAGTGTTAACGTTTAACTGCATTCATGTTTTCACTAAGGTTCAATGGGTATTCAAGAGAGTACATGATTAAGGCCTTTGAATGTTTGTAATGTGACCAACAAGACATATTTTATGATATATGGGGATCAATGATGGTATTAAATCTCTGGTAATCGTTTTCACTATATTATGAGAATGGACTACAGTATTATGGATAAGCCTAAAGACTAGAATGGATTATGTTGGACATAAGTTAGTATTGTTTAAGGATAGAAGTTTTTTTTCGATATTATTGATGGGATGTTATAGTAATATAGTTTTAGAAAAAAGGACAACCTGCAGGACGGGCGACAGCCCAACGCGTCAGACAAGGTCGTAGGAATCAAACCCATAACCGAAGTGCGACTGGCCTTTATCGCCTACCACTGGCCTACAGGAAGTCCCTGGTTAGTGGAAACTAGTTTTATTTTATTAACCGGTATGATATATGAAGTATAAGTCCATTTTAGGAACCATATATGATTAATCACACTATAGAATGACTTATGTATATTTAATAACTTTTGCTAACCTTTTGTTTGAGACAGATGGAATGACCTGTTATTCTATCACATGATCTGCTAACACTTCACGAATAACAAATTCAACTTCATTTATTTAAGAGATGAAGTATAAATTGTTCGAGGCACGAACAACAGTGATATTGTACCAAAATAAAGTAAGTATTTATTCTAATTCAAATTCTTCAACTTTAGGGAAACGATCTTGAAAACAAAAAATGTTGTCCTAGTGCTCTTATATCTGATGAATCAGATGGTACCTTGGATCATCACAAATTTATGGATTTGTGATTTTTGTCTTTTCCATAGCCATGCTCTCTACCACTCTCCATCAGAACATGATGGTTAGATTTCTCTTCCATATCCATATTTTCACCTATGTGGAAACCCAGTGATTAGTTTATTTGGGTAATCGTTACGTTTCATACTTTTGTTTTTAAAGATTGGTTTTGGTATTCCTTTTTACGATGTGGGTTTCTATTAAAGAAACTTTCGAGTAGTAAACCATTTATAACCCCGACGAATTTCGAGGGCGAAATTCATTTTAAGGGGGGTAGAATGTAACACCCCGAGATTTTATGAAAAAAAATATTCTTTTTAATTTCATAAATGTCTTGTGTTGTACGCTACACCAAAAGTAGCTTGCACAACACGTATCCTTGAATTTCCTTTCATTACACGCAATCGCGACCTTCCTTGATAGCGTGTGTAGTACGCAATACCGAGTTTCACTAAACAACGATATGCTATTAAAATATTATTAAAACTAGCCGTTATGAATAGTAATAACCACTTTTTGAAATTTTGTAAATTTTATTTTTCAAAATGGAATTCATTTTTGGATTCGGAATATCGAAATTAGCTTAGGGTGAAATTTTGGTAATTTTCGGATAACTTTCATATTTTGATGAATAGTGAAAATTACTAAATTTTAATTAAAAACAACTTTTTCAATCAAAATAATTAATAGTGATAAATTATTAATTTGAGTGGTTTTAAAGTATATTTAGAATATATTTTTACAATTTAATACAATGTTGGTCATTGGATGTAATTTCACATTTAAACCAGACATAAACAAGTGTCAATCTTTTGATAGTTATTATCTCTTAAGAACACGCTATTTGTTTTGACGACGGGAATTAATTTTTAAATTAATTAATGCAACTGATATGTTTTGAATTTGGTAAAATAGAAATCATTTTTGAGTTAATAATATCAAATATATCTTAGGCCTAATTTTTGGTATTTTTCTGAAAACTTTCAATTTTTGATGAATAGTGA
The DNA here is from genome assembly GCA_963277665.1 of Viscum album. Lineage (NCBI taxonomy): Eukaryota > Viridiplantae > Streptophyta > Magnoliopsida > Santalales > Viscaceae > Viscum > Viscum album. The sequence continues at coordinate 879,475,399 of OY728136.1, forward strand.
AACCACTAAGTGGTAGTTAAAAAAAACTGAATTGCTCATAAAACATAATTTTACCGCTTCTGTGAGTGTAATTTCAAAAATCCGAGAGACACGGTTGATGTCAGTAAGTAAAATGTGGTTCGATGAGATGAAAATAATTTTTTGGTGAATAGTAACTTTTTACTTTTTTTTACCACGGTTAAAAGTAAATAGGGTAATTAAGGGTAGAAATGATATTATTATTACCTTAACACATCTCCTAATTCTATTGTAAAAGTGTAATTCTACCAAAAACAAACTTAGGAATAAAATATGATCATTTAGGCCCACTTGGATTAGATTAGGACATTTATTATTAATTTATTTAAAGAAGGGTTAAAAGAGTTAAAATCAAAGTTTATTTACTAAAACATTTTTAATATAGGTTTATACATAAGATAAATTCTAATTTAAATATTCATTAGAAATCTAAAAAGATTTCCTACATAATGGTATTTTATTTGTAATTTTTATAAATCAAATAATTTAATTTATTTATGACACAAAGATGATGCAGTAATTATCTTATTAATGAAATATTGACATAATTGATGTTATAAATGCCCAAATAAATATAATTTGAGACTTTTTATGAATTAAAATAATTTTCTAGGTTAATATGACATGTTAGTATTGATTTAATTAACTGTTTACGAACTAATAATTCTGTTATTATTTTCACAAATATCAATTACTAAATAGTGTCAAAATTGACATAAAATAGTTTTTAAAACAAATATTATATTATTAATTGTTATTTTATTCCTAAAAATCTAAGGTTCAGCCAAATGACTTATATAAGGTTATATATATTAATAAAAAAAATTGGGGTTCGTTTGGCTTCTTATAGTAAGTTTATTAACCTTATAGTGTAAGAAAACAAAAAGACACGGTAAAAGTTAAATTATTTAACTTAATGTTAAATCTAAATGATAAGGTTAAAATAGGAACCTAAACTTGTCTAAATTCTATTGGATGAGAGGATTTCGACCCATCCACACCTTAGCCTCTAAATAAATCAATTTGGAGCTATTTAAAACCGAACTTTACTTTATAATAAAATAATATTTTTAGTTATTCCAAAGGTCCCCCTCTCCTCCCTTATAAAGGGGAACCTCCTCCCTCTCTTCCTCACACAACTTTGAGCCTTCAATATCGGCCAAACCCTGACAATTTATCTTCTACACTTACCTAGAAACATCTTAGAGGTTCTTGTCTTCCTCAAATACCAATTTTAGTGCCTTAAGAGGAGGTCTCAAAGAGGCGCTTCAAAGAAGAGGTAATGTCCGTTACCGATTCTTTCATCTTTATTTCTTCTTCCACTTCTTCTTCTTAGGTTGTTTCATTATGAAGTAATAACATCAGTATCAATCATATACTGATATGTTATTATAAGTATGAAACAATCCTATTTCACCATCTATCCATCCTACGGAAAAAGGAAATCACCGCGCGTGCGTACGTACGGAATACCGTCTCCACGCCGTGGTGAAATCTATTTTCCACCACCACCTTAATTGGATGGGTATAATGGTGTAATGAGTAACTATATATGATTATTATAATGTGATATTGATACTGAAATAGTATAAATACACTTCAACACATGTTCACGATCATGAGAATGATATCATCGCTCGTGCGTACGTACGGACTACCGGCTCCACGACGCGATGAGATTCATTCTCCATGTTAACCATTTAAGAATGATTATAAAGTATATATAAGCAATAATAATTAAATATATTACATTATAAATCTAATGTATTTATGTGTATATATATGTATGTCATCTACTTAATTCCACTCAATTCAATAAGGAAACAAAAACAGCATTCATGCGTACGTACGGCCTACCGTCTCCATGAACGGTGTATTTCTTTCCATTTATCGATCCATTATATATATATATATTCTGAATATATATTATATATAAATCATGTTTTATATTCTATAATTAAGTAATAATGATCTATGTAATCATGTGAATAATTACAAGTTAAAACACGAACGACAAATGAGACGATTTTACCCAAAACGCTACTTTAACATGAATTTACAAAAGAACGGGTAATATAAATTCATAAGTGAACCATATATGATATAATAACAATGAATATGATTCTGTAATAAGTCAATGACATTATTTAAATCATTATACAGGATGTTTGGACACTTACGAAGCAAATTGGACCTAAGGTAAGGGAAATATCACAATCTCATTTTTATCCGAGATTGTTTATACTTTGGTATTTACTGGGGTGTATTTTATCATCCAAATCCATGTTTCCTCAATATGTAATATTATTTCCATCCACCTACAATTTTTTTAAATCAAATTTTACCCTTCGGTGAGTTTTTAGTAAAAGATATGAAAGGAATCTTTTGTCGTTTTTCATACGAGGTACTTTTTGACTTTTCCGACAAAAGTACGAGAAGAATGTTTTTTTAACTTATACGGCATGAATGGATTTTAAAAAAAAAATTATTTCCAATAAGCTTCCTTTACAAGTTTTCATGTTTATTTTTAATCAAATTCTTTTAGTTTCAAATTGTAAGACATGTTAAGAAAGGAAAAAAATTGAAGTAGAAAGGATATTTTCCTCAAGAATGGAGTTCAAGTGTTTTATCAAAATTATTTTCCCTCTAAGATAATAAAGGGTTCTGTTTTTATCCCTATTATTACATTGATTTGATTATGTTGTGATGGAAATATTTTTATGAATTCCTTTATCTTATATGAATTGTTTTATGATGTCATGATGTTTAAGATTCCCATTTGTATTACATGGGTTATGCAATGATGTATGATTTATGATTTTGTGGCACACATAAGAATGGTATCATTATGAGATGAGTGGGACCTATATCTCCCTCCAATGCATTAGGTAAAGATTTTATATCTCATGAGATAGACATGGCTGGAACGGTAGGTTATACCGGTTCAGTGAAACAGGACTGAAACGAGGGTGACTCGGTTCAGAAAGGGACTTTGTCCACTAAGATAGTCTTGGCAATGAGTCTTGACTGAAAAGAAATGATTCTCTATGATTATGTGTGTATGCCACAAAGTTTCATGTTTTAAGTTATGATTATTGTGATTACATTTCACTGCCATGATTTATCCCATGTTATGAAATTATGATCTCTTTTGCAGGTTAAGATTTCCAAAAGTTATGTGCTTATGTATACAATATGATTGATATTTCTTTTGTTTACCCTTACTGAGCATTTGAGCTCACCCTTTTATGTTTTATTTTCCCCAGGATATAAAGAAAGTTTTTAGGTAAAAAAAATAGAAGAGCTTTATGGGAGATGTTTAAGATCTTTCACCACAATTAGAAGATTATATTCCGAGTTTCCAAAGACACTAAACTATTACGATCCTTATGTGTGTGTTTTTGTTATGTACTAAGTATTCCGCAAAAGTAATGTAATGTCCATGTACATCAGGCTTCCGGTCTCTACAGTTGGTATCAGAGGAAAGGTTTATTCAACCTTTGGAAACTAGGATGCGAAAACGTTAGTGAGATCCCTAGAGATATTTCTAAGGTATGTCTAAGTATAGGGATGTCCCTAAGGTTAAGTATACGTATAGTTTATAGTACTAGAATTACACTAACGATCATATAATTAAACCTAAGATGTTAGATATTGAGGGTACTCCCCCTTTACTATGTTGTTTTCTCTAGCATTATTTTTTCCTCTCACAAGATTCTTTTTGTGTTTTAGTTAATGGAGGGAACCAGAAGGAATTCGGTTAACATTGAATCCAATGGACAAATTGGTGACTATGAGCAACAAAATTGTGTAATTCCTAGAGAGAAAGATATTGTGATTACGCCGAATCAGTCATCGCGATATATGATTAACAAGGTTAAATTTAGTGGTATGCCTAATTCTTCAAAGAAGAGGAAGATAAACTATTATTCATGTTCACATGTTGAGGAGCATAAAGAAAGAAAGATTGATATTTCTAAATAAGGGAAGAAGAACCTTGAGGAATACCTCAAATGGAGGGACCGATGTTATCTGTGTGGAGAAAAGGGTCATAGAGTGACAGACTGTTATGGAGTTCAATGTCTTATTTACGGAGAACATGGGCATTACCCAACTCAATGCCCTGACCTAAAAAGTTACTTCTAAATCATGGAAGGACTTATTCCAGGACAATCATTGAAGTGGATGGACTGAATTGTTTATGTATTGGTATTCAAGAATAATGTTGTTGAGGTACTTTTATGGTGTATTGAAATATTTATGTATTGGTCTATTGTGGTTTTCAATAATTTTAAGGTACCGGTAACCATGAAAAGTGATTCAAATATTTCGGAAAGTAAATGATATGCGCATAATGAAGGGATAAGGAGAAAATGAAATGTTTGACATTATTCATGAGCTCGTGATTGATATAAGGACTAAGTGATGTCATGGTTTGAGTATATAGAATTTTGAGGATTTTGGTATGTGGAAAGTGTTAACGTTTAACTGCATTCATGTTTTCACTAAGGTTCAATGGGTATTCAAGAGAGTACATGATTAAGGCCTTTGAATGTTTGTAATGTGACCAACAAGACATATTTTATGATATATGGGGATCAACAATGGTATTAATTCTCTGGTAATCGTTTTCACTATATTATGAGAATGGACTACAGTATTATGGATAAGCCTAAAGACTAGAATGGATTATGTTGGACATAAGTTAGTATTGTTTAAGGATAGAAGTTTTTTTTCGATATTATTGATGGGATGTTATAATAATATAGTTTTAGAAAAAAGGACAACCTGCAGGACGGGCGACAGCCCAACGCGTCGGACAAGGTCGTAGGAATCAAACCCACAACCGAAGTGCGACTGGCCTTTATCGCCTACCACTGGCCTACAGAAGTCCCTGTTTAGTGGAAACTAGTTTTATTTTATTAAGCGGTATGATATATGAAGTATAAGTCCATTTTAGGAACCATATATGATTAATCACACTATAGAATGACTTATGTATATTTAATAACTTTTGCTAACCTTTTGTTTGAGACAGATGGAATGACCTGTTATTCTATCACATGATCTGCTAACACTTCACGAATAACAAATTCAACTTCATTTATTTAAGAGATGAAGTATAAATTGTTCAAGGCATGAACAACAGTGATATTGTACCAAAATAAAGTAGGTATTTATTCTAATTCAAATTCTTCAACTTTAGGGAAACGATCTTGAAAACAAAAAATGTTGTCCTAGTGCTCTTATATCTGATGAATCAAATGGTACCTTCGATCATCACAAATTTATGGATTTGTGATTGTTGTCTTTTCCATAGCCATGTTCTCTACCACTCTCCATCAGAACATGATGGTTAGATTTATCTTCCATATCCATATTTTCACCTATGTGGAAACCCAGTGATTAGTTTATTTGGGTAATCGTTACGTTTCATACTTTTGTTTTTAAAGATTGGTTTTGGTATTCCTTTTTACGATGTGAGTTTCTATTAAAGAAACTTTCGAGTAGTAAACCATTTATAACCCCGACGAATTTCGAGGGCGAAATTCATTTTAAGGGGGGTAGAATGTAACACCCCGAGATTTTATGAAAAAAATATTCTTTTTAATTTCATAAATGTCTTGTGTTGTACGCTACACCAAAATTAGCTTGCACAACACGTATCCTTGACTTGCCTTTCATTACACGCAATCGCGACCTTCCTTGATAGCGTGTGTAGTACGCAATACTGAGTTTCACTAAACAACGATATGCTATTAAAATATTATTAAAACTAGCCGTTATGAATAGTAATAACCACTTTTTGAAATTTTGTAAATTTTATTTTTCAAAATGGAATTAATTTTTGGATTCGGAATATCGAAATTAGCTTAGGGTGAAATTTTGGTAATTTTCGGATAACTTTCATATTTTGATGAATAGTGAAAATTACTAAATTTTAATTAAAAACAACTTTTTCAATCGAAATAATTAATAGTGATAAATTATTAATTTGAGTGATTTTAAAGTATATTTAGAATATATTTTTACAATTTAATACAATGTTGGTCATTGGATGTAATTTCACATTTAAACCAGACATAAACAAGTGTCAATCTTTTGATAGTTATTATCTCTTAAGAACACGCTATTTGTTTTGACGACGGGAATTAATTTTTAAATTAATTAATGCAACTGATATGTTTTGAATTTGGTAAAATAGAAATCATTTTTGAGTTAATAATATCAAATATAGCTTAGGCCTAATTTTTGGTATTTTTCTGAAAACTTTCAATTTTTGATGAATAGTGAAACCACTAAGTGGTAGTTAAAAAAACCTGAATTGCTCATAAAACATAATTTTACCGCTTCTGTGAGTGTAATTTCAAAAATCCGAGAGACACGGTTGATGTCAGTAAGTAAAATGTGGTTCGATGAGATGAAAATATTTTTTTGGTGAATAGTAACTTTTTACTTTTTTTTTACCACGGTTAAAAGTAAATAGGGTAATTAAGGGTAGAAATGATATTATTATTACCCTAACACATCTCCTAATTCTATTGGAGAAGTGTAATTCTACCAAAAACAAACTTAGGAATAAAATATGATCATTTAGGCCCACTTGGATTAGATTAGGACACTTATTATTAATTTATTTAAAGAAGGGTTAAAAGAGTTAAAATCAAAGTTTATTTACTAAAACATTTTTAATATAGGTTTATACATAAGATAAATTATAATTTAAATATTCCTTAGAAATCTAAAAATATTTCCTACATAATGGTATTTTATTTGTAATTTTTAGAAATCAAATAATTTAATTTATTTATGACACAAAGATGATGCAGTAATTATCTTATTAATGAAATATTGACATAATTGATGTTATAAATGCCCAAATAAATATAATTTGAGAATTTTTATGAATTAAACTAATTTTATAGGTTAATATGACATGTTAGTATTGATTTAATTAACTTTTTATGAACTAATAATTCTGTTATTATTTTCACAAAAATCAATTACTAAATAGTGTCAAAATTGACATAAAATAGTTTTTAAAACAAATATTATATTATTAATTGTTATTTTATTCCTAAAAATCTAAGGTTCGGCCAAATGACTTAGATAAGGTTATATATATTAATAATAAAAAATTTGGGGTTCGTTTGGCTTCTTATAGTAAGTTTATTAACCTTATAGTGTAAGAAAACAAAAAGACACGGTAAAAGTTAAATTATTTAACTTAATGTTAAATCTAAATGATAAGGTTAAAATAGGAACCTAAACTTGTCTAAATTCTATTGGATGAGAGTATTTCGACCCATCCCCACCTTAGCCTCTAAATAAATCAATTTGGAGCTATTTAAAACCGAACTTTACTTTATAATAAAATAATATTTTTAGTTATTCCAAAGGTCCCCCTCTCCTCCCTTATAAAGGGGCACCTCCTCCCTCTCTTCCTCACACAACTTTGAGACTTCAATATCGGCAAAACCCTGCCAATTTATCTTCTACACTTCCCTAGAAACATCTTAGAGGTTCTTTTCTTCCTCAAATACCAATTTTAGTGCCTTAAGAGGAGGTCTCAAAGAGGCGCTTCAAAGAAGAGGTAATGTCCGTTACCGATTCTTTCATCTTTATTTATTCTTCCACTTCTTCTTCTTAGGTTGTTTCATTATGAAGTAATAACATCAGTATCAATCATATACTGATATGTTATTATAAGTATGAAACAATCCTATTTCACCATCTATCCATCCTACGGAAAAAGGAAATCACCGCGCGTGCGTACGTACGGAATACCGTCTCCACACCGTGGTGAAATCTATTTTCCACCACCACCTTAATTGGATGGGTATAATGGTGTAATGAGTAACTATATATGATTATTATAATGTTATATTGATACTGAAATAGTATAAATACACTTCAACACATGTTCACGATCATGAGAACGATATCATCGCTCGTGCGTACGTACGGACTACCGGCTCCACGACGCGATGAGATTCATTCTCCATGTTAACCATTTAAGAATGATTATAAAGTATATATAAGCAATAATAATTAAATATATGACATTATAAAGCTACTGGATTTATGTGTATATATATGTATGTCATCTACTTAATTCCACTCAATTCAATAAGGAAACGAAAACAGCATTCATGCGTACGTACGGCCTACCGTCTCCATGAACGGTGTATTTCTTTCCATTTATCGATCCATTATATATATGTATATTCTGAATATATATTATATATAAATCATGTTTTATATTCTATACTTAAGTAATAATGATCTCTGTAATCATGTGAATAATTACAAGTTAAAACACGAACGACAAATGAGACGATTTTACCCAAAACGCTACTTTAACATGAATTTACAAAAGAACGGGTAATATAAAGTCATAAGTGAACCATATATGATATAATAACAATGAATATGATTCTGTAATAAGTCAATGACATTATTTAAATCATTATACATGAGGTTCGGACACTTACGAAGCAAATTGGACCTAAGGTAAGGGAAATATCACAATCTCATTTTTATCCGAGATTGTTTATACTTTGGTATTTACTGGGGTGTATTTTATCATCCAAATCCATGTTTCCTCAATATGTAATATTATTTCCATCCACCTACAATTTTTTTAAATCAAATTTTACCCTTCGGTGAGTTTTTAGTAAAAGATATGAAAGGAATCTTTTGTCGTTTTTCATACGAGGTACTTTTTGACTTTTCCGACAAAAGTACGAGAAGAATGTTTTTTTAACTTATACGGCATGAATGGATTTTAAAAAAAAATTATTTCCAAGAAGCTTCCTTTACAAGTTTTCATGTTTATTTTTAATCAAATTCTTTTAGTTTCAAATTGTAAGACATGTTAAGAAAGGAAAAAAAATTTGAAGTAGAAAGGATATTTTCCTCAAGAATGGAGTTCAAGTGTTTTATCAAAATTATTTTCCATCTAAGATAATAAAGGGTTCTGTTTTTATCCCTATTATTACATTGATTTGATTATGTTGTGATGGAAATATTTTTATGAATTCCATTATCTTATATGAATTGTTTTATGATGTCATGATGTTTAAGATTCCCATTTGTATTACATGGGTTATGCAATGATGTATGATTTATGATTTTGTGGCACACATAAGAATGGTATCATTATGAGATGGGTGGGACCTATATCTCCCTCCAATGAATTGGGTAAAGATTTTATATCTCATGAGATAGACATGGCTGGAACGGTAGGTTATACCGGTTCAGTGAAACAGGACTGAAACGAGGGTGACTCGGTTCAGAAAGGGACTTTGTCCACTAAGATAGTCTTGGCAATGAGTCTTGACTGACAAGAAATGATTCTCTATGATTATGTGTGTATGCCACAAAGTTTCATGTTTTACGTTATGATTATTGTGATTACATTTCACTACCATGATTTATCCCATGTTATGAAATTATGATCTCTTTTGAAGTTTAAGATTTCCAAAAGTTATGTGCTTATGTATACAATATGATTGATATTTCTTTTGTTTACCCTTACTGAGCATTTGAGCTCACCCTTTTATGTTTTATTTTCCCCAGGATATAAAGAAAGGTTTTAGGTAAAAAAAATAGAAGATCTTTATGGGAGATGTTTAAGATCTTTCCCCACAATTAGAAGATTATATTCCGAGTTTCCAAAGACACTAAACTATTACGATCCTTATGTGTGTGTTTTTGTTATGTACTAAGTATTCCGCAAAAGTAATGTAATTTCCATGTACGTCAGGCTTCGGGTCTCTACAGTTGGTATCAGAGGAAAGGTTTAGTCAACCTTTGGAAACTAGGATGCGAAAACGTTAGTGAGATCCCTAGAGATATTTCTAAGGTATGTCTAAGTATAGGGATGTCCCTAAGGTTAAGTATACGTATAGGTTATAGTACTAGAATTACACTAACGATCATATAATTAAACCTAAGATGTTAGATATTGAGGGTACTCCCCCTTTACTATGTTGTTTTCTCTAGCATGATTTTTTCCTCTCACAAGATTCTTTTTGTGTTTTAGTTAATGGAGGGAACCAGAAGGAATTCGGTTAACATTGAATCCAATGGACAAATTGGTGACTATGAGCAACAAAATTGTGTAATTCCTAGAGAGAAAGATATTGTGATTACGCCGAATTAGTCATCGCGATATATGATTAACAAGGTTAAATTTAGTGGTATGCCTAATTCATCAAAGAAGAGGAAGATAAACTATTATTCATGTTCACATGTTGAGGAGCATAAATAAAGGAAGATTGAGATTTCTAAAGAAGGGAAGAAGAACCTTGAGGAATACCTCAAATGGAGGGACCGATGTTATCTGTGTGGAGAAAAGGGTCATAGAGTGACAGACTGTTATGGAGTTCAATGTCTTATTTACGGAGAACATGGGCATTACCCAACTCAATGCCCTGACCTAAAAATTTACTTCTAAATCATGGAAGGACTTATTCCAGGACAATCATTGAAGTGGATGGACTGAAGTGTTTATGTATTGGTATTCAAGAATAATGTTGTTGAGGTACTTTTATGGTGTATTGAAATATTTATGTATTGGTCTATTGTGGTTTTCAATAATTTTAAGGTACCGGTAACCATGAAAAGTGATTCAAATATTTCGGAAAGTAGATGATATGCGCATAATGAAGGGATAAGGATAAAATTATATGTTTGACAGTATTCATGAGCTCGTGATTGATATAAGGACTAAGTGATGTCATGGTTTGAGTATATAGAATTTTGAGGATTTTGGTATGTGGAAAGTGTTAACGTTTAACTGCATTCATGTTTTCACTAAGGTTCAATGGGTATTCAAGAGAGTACATGATTAAGGCATTTGAATGTTTGGAATGTGACCAACAAGACATATTTTATGATATATGGGGATCAACGATGGTATTAAATCTCTAGTAATTGTTTTCACTATATTATGAGAATGGACTACAGTATTATGGATAAGCCTAAAGACTAGAATGGATTATGTTGGACATAAGTTAGTATTGTTTAAGGATAGAAGTTTTTTTTCAATATTATTGATGGGATGTTATAGTAATATATTTTTAGAAAAAAGGACAACCTGCAGGACGGGTGACAGCCCAACACGTCGGACAAGGTCGTAGGAATCGAACCCACAACCGAAGTGCGACTCGCCTTTATCGCCTACCACTGGCCTACAGGAAGTCCCTGGTTAGTGGAAACTAGTTTTATTTTATTAAGCGGTATGATATATGAAGTATAAGTCCATTTTAGGAACCATATATGATTAATCACACTATAGAATGACTTATGTATATTTAATAACTTTTGCTAACCTTTTGTTTGAGACAGATGGAATGACCTGTTATTCTATCACATGATCTGCTAACACTTCACGAATAACAAATTCAACTTCATTTATTTAAGAGATGAAGTATAAATTGTTCAAGGCACGAACAACAGTGATATTGTACCAAAATAAAGTAAGTATTTATTCTAATTCAAATTCTTCAACTTTAGGGAAACGATCTTGAAAACAAAAAATGTTGTCCTAGTGCTCTTATATCTGATGAATCAGATGGTACCTTAGATCATCACAAATTTATGGATTTGTGATTGTTGTCTTTTCCATATCCATGTTCTCTACCACTCTCCATCAGAACATGATGGTTAGATTTCTCTTCCATATCCATATTTTCACCTATGTGGAAACCCAGTGATTAGTTTATTTGGGTAATCGTTACGTTTCATACTTTTGTTTTTAAAGATTGGTTTTGGTATTCCTTTTTACGATGTGGGTTTCTATTAAAGAAACTTTCTAGTAGTAAACCATTTATAACCCCGACGAATTTCGAGGGCGAAATTCATTTTAAGGGGGGTAGAATGTAACACCCCGAGATTTTATGAAAAAAATATTCTTTTTAATTTCATAAATGTCTTGTGTTGTACGCTACACCAAAAGGAGCTTGCACAACACGTATCCTTGACTTTTCTTTCATTACACGCAATCGCAACCTTCCTTGATAGCGTGTGTAGTACGCAATACCGAGTTTCACTAAACAACGATATGCTATTAAAATATTATTAAAACTAGCTACTATGAATAGTAATAACCACTTTTTGGAATTTTGTAAATTTTATTTTTCAAAATGGAATTCATTTTTGGATTCGGAATATCAAAATTAGCTTAGGGTGAAATTTTGGTAATTTTCGGATAACTTTAATATTTTGATGAATAGTGAAAATTACTAAATTTTAGTTAAAAACAACTTTCTCAATCGAAATAATTAATAGTGATAAATTATTAATTTGAGTGGTTTTAAAGTATATTTAGAATATATTTTTACAATTTAATACAACGTTGGTCATTGGATGTAATTTCACATTTAAACCAGACATAAACAAGTGTCAATCTTTTGATAGTTATTATCTCTTAAGAACACGCTATTTGTTTTGACGACGGGAATTAATTTTTAAATTAATTAATGCAACTAATATATTTTGAATTTGGTAAAATAGAAATCATTTTTGAGTTCATAATATCAAATATAGCTTAGGCCTAATTTTTGGTATTTTTCTGAAAACATTCAATTTTTGATGAATAGTGAAACCACTAAGTGGTAGTTAAAAAAAACTGAATTGTTCATAAAACTTAATTTTACCACTTCTGTGAGTGGAATTTCAAAAATCCGAGAGACACGGTTGATTTCGGTAAGTAAAATGTGGTTCAATGAGATGAAAATAATTTTTTGGTGAATAGTAACTTTTTACTTTTTTTACCACGGTTAAAAGTAAATAGGGTAATTAAGGGTAGAAATGATATTATTATTACCCTAACACATGTCCTAATTCTATTGGACAAGTGTAATTCGACCAAAAACAAACTTAGGAATAAAATATGACCATTTAGGCCCACTTGGATTAGATTAGGACATTTATTATTAATTTATTTAAAGAAGGGTTAAAAGAGTTAAAATCAAAGTTTATTTACTAAAACATTTTTAATATAGGTTTATACATAAGCTAAATTCTATTTTAAATATTAATTAGAAAGCTAAAAATATTTCCTACATAATGGTATTTTATTTGTAATTTTTAGACATCAAATAATTTAATTTATTCATGACACAAAGATGATGCAGTAATTATCTTATTAATGAAATATTGACATAATTGATGTTATAAATGCCCAAATAAATATAATTTTAGACTTTTTATGAATTACACTAATTTTCTAGGTTAATATAAGATGTTATTATTGATTTAATTAACTTTTTACGAACTAATCATTCTGTTTTAATTTTCACAAAAATCAATTACTAAATAGTGTCAAAATTGACATAAAATAGTTTTTAAAACAAATATTATATTATTAATTGTTATTTTATTCCTAAAAATCTAAGGTTCGGACAAATGACTTAGATAAGGTTATATATATTAATAATAAACAATTTGGGGTTTTTTTGGCTTCTTATAGTCAGTTTATTAACCTTATAGTATAAGAAAACAAAAAGACACGGTAAAAGTTAAATTATTTAACTTAATGTTAAATCTAAATGATAAGGTTAAAATAGGAACCTAAACTTGTCTAAATTCTATTGGATGAGAGTATTTCGACCCATCCCCGCCTTATCCTCTAAATAAATCAATTCGGAGCTATTTAAAACCGAACTTGACTTTATAATAAAATAATATTTTTAGTTATTCCAAAGGTCCCCCTCTCCTCCCTTATAAAAGGGAACCTCCTCCCTCTCTTCCTCACACAACTTTGATCCTTCAAGCTCGTCCAACCCCTGCCAATTTCTCTTCTCCACTTCCCTAGCAACATCATAGAGGTTCTGGTCTTCCTCAAAGACCAATTTTAGTGCCTTAAGAGGAGGTCTCAAAGAGGCGCTTCAAAGAAGAGGTAATGTCCGTTACCGATTCTTTCATCTTTATTTCTTCTTCCACTTCTTCTTCATAGGTTGTTTCATTATGAAGTAATAACATCAGTATCACTCATATACTGATATGTTATTATAAGTATGAAACAATCCTATTTCACCATCTATCCATCCTACGGAAAAAGGAAATCACCGCGTGTGCGTACGTACGGAATACCGTCTCCACGCCGTGGTGAAATCTATTTTCCACCACCACCTTAATTGGATGGGTATAATGGTGTAATGAGTAACTATATATGATTATTATAATGTGATATTGATACTGAAATAGTATAAATACACTTCAACACATGTTCACGATCATGAGAACGATATCATCGTTCGTGCGTACGTACGGACTACTGGCTCCACGACACGATGAGATTCATTCTCCATGTTAACCATTTAAGAATGATTATAAAGTATATATAAGCAATAATAATGAAATATATGAAATTATAAAGCTACTGGATTTATGTGTATATATATGTATGTCATCTACTTAATTCCACTCAATTCAATAAGGAAACGAAAACAGCGTTCACGCGTATGTACGGCCTACCGTCTCCATGAACGGTGTATTTCTTTCCATTTATCGATCCATTATATATATGTATATTCTGAATATATATTATATATAAATCTTGTTTTATATTCTATAATTAATTAATAATGATCTATGTAATCATATGAATAATTACAAGTTAAAACACGAACGACAAATGAGACGATTTTACCCAAAACGCTACTTTAACATGAATTTACAAAAGTACGGGTAATATAAAGTCATAAGTGAACCATATATGTTATAATAACAATGAATAGGATTCTTTAATAAGTCAATGACATTATTTAAATCATTATACAGGAGGTTCGGACACTTACGAAGCAAATCAGACCTAAAGTAAGGGAAATATCACAATCTCATTTTTATCCGAGATTGTTTATACTTTGGTATTTACTGGGGTGTATTTTATCATCCAAATCCATGTTTCCTCAATATGTAAAATTATTTCCATCCACCTACAATTTTTTTAAATCAAATTTTACCCTTCAGTGAGTTTTTAGTAAAAGATATGAAAGTAATCTTTTGTCGTTTTTCGTACGAGGTACTTTTGGACTTTTCCGAAAAAAGTACGAGAAGAATGTTTTTTTTAACTTATATGGCATGAATGGATTTTAAAAAAAAAATTATTTCCAAGAAGCTTCCTTTACAAGTTTTCATGTTTATTTTTAATCAACTTCTTTTAGTTTCAAATTGTAAGACATGTTAAGAAAGGAAAATGTTTTTAAAGTAGAAAGGATATTTTCCTCAAGAATGGAGTTCAAGTGTTTTATCAAAATTATTTTCCATCTAAGATAATAAAGGGTTCTGTTTTTATCCCTATTATTACATTGATTTGATTATGTTGTGATGGAAATATTTTTATGAATTCCTTTATCTTATATGAATTGTTTTATGATGTCATGATGTTTAAGATTCCCATTTGTATTACATGGGTTATGCAATGATGTATGATTTATGATTTTGTGGTACACATAAGAATGGTATCATTATCAGATGGGTGGGACCTATATCTCCCTCCAATGCATTGGGTAAAGATTTTATATCTCATGAGATAGACATGGCCGGAACGGTAGGTTATACCGGTTCAGTGAAACAGGACTGAAACGAGGGTGACTCGGTTCAGAAAGGGACTTTGTCCACTAAGATAGTCATGGCAATGAGTCTTGACTAACAAGAAATGATTCTCTATGATTATGTGTGTATGCCACAAAGTTTCATGTTTTAAGTTATGATTATTGTGATTACATTTCACTGCCATGATTTATCCCATGTTATGAAATTATGATCTCTTTTGCAGGTTAAGATTTCCAAAAGTTATGTGCTTATGTATACAATATGATTGATATTTCTTTTGTTTACCCTTACTGAGCATTTGAGCTCACCCTTTTATGTTTTATTTTCCCCAGGATATAAAGAAAGGTTTTAGGTAAAAAAAATAGAATATCTTTATGGGAGATGTTGAAGATCATTCACCACAATTAGAAGATTATATTCCGAGTTTCCAAAGACACTAAACTATTAAGATCCTTGTGTGTGTGTTTTTGTTATGTACTAAGTATTCTGCAAAATTAATGTAATGTCCATGTACGTCAGGCTTCGGGTCTCTACACTACTGGTTAACTAATTATCCCTAATGGCGAACATCTTGACGCTACCATGCTCTTCCACAAGCCCCACTATCCCAACCTACCTGCACAAACCTAGGACACAAACCACACACATCCCACCCGGAGACACATGGTCCACAACCACCACACATCTCGCTTGAAAAAAAAATATCTCTCGTCCTAAAGACACCTAGGAATCAAACCACCTCTCACACAGCCAATATAATAATCCTGGCAATAAAACTAAAACCATTACAACCTTCTTGAAATGTCTTAGGTGATAAATTCCTTAATGTTGGAGCAGGGTAATGTAAATAACCATCCATCCATCCTACCACTAGGATTATGGGAAAGACACCCTCCACCATAACAATGGAGGTGTTTTGGACATAGTTCTTAACATGCATGGGGTGCGTATAGAAAACATATGGAACATAATTTTTATACATAGAGGTAACAAACACATAGACCATACTATGGGATTCCAAACACACAAACATCCCACTAAAAAACTCCATTAATGCTACACCTACATGAACATACCAACACGAATGATGGCCCCTTCCTTATTTTGATAAATAAACGTAGCTTTAGTACAAGGCACGACTTAAAGAATACCCCCCTTCCAATTCATTTAAGTAGTTATCGTTATACATTAGATGTTCATTTAATTATTTATTCTATCCCTACCAGGAAAATTAGAAAACACTAAATACTTTTTAAGGTGAAGAAACCATACCAATAACTACCATGTCAAACGTCAATATAAACGTTCCACAACATTCTTCAAAGTTATCCCGCTAAATCAATCCCCTCACAGAAAAACCCGGCAACCCCACTACATAATAACAAAATATCACCTACATGAACATGAAACAACCCAGTCTACATCCCCGTATCCAAACCACTGTCTAGCTGTAGTCCAACTACATAACAAGTTTATAAATTAAAAATAAATTAATCTCTTTGCCTAAAATACCATCACACCGCCTATGTGACCACATACATAGAATCACACCCCCATTCATAGCACCACAATACCAACACAGACCTAAGGATGAATGATGTGGCAGTGTTTTCACACTCTTTGCCACATCCTTTTTTTGTAGTTTTTATTGACTTTTTTATATTAAAGGGGTTTTTTTTAATAATTGATAATTATTGTGTTTTTGTACTTTCTGCGTAGAATAGTCAGTTTTTAGTTTAAAACAAGCATTTTTATGTGCAGTAGTGTCATTTTAAATAATTCTTAAATTAATTTACTCTTGCAAATTAGACTTTTATTTTTTATAATTTTTCATTCTAGTTAGTATAGTAATTCATAAATTAAATTAATTAATTCTTTATTCTTTAAATTGTAAATAAGTAACACAAGCTAGTTTTTAATTCTTTTAATAATTTAACTAATTTTATGTTACCATTTTTATTCAATTAACATCTTTATTCTCTATTCAATTATTTACTTAATTCTTTGGTTAATTAGTTGGTCAAATAATTTAAGCAAGTTACAGTAAATATTTTAATTTGTTCTTCAATTAATTTGTTTATAATTTTTAATACAAATAAATTCATTCTGTTTAATAAAGCATAAATAATTTTATCTCATTTATTTAGTTTTTAATTTTATTCTTTTTAAAATTTAATTTATTAATCCAATTTTTTTTGTTTTATTAAGGTTTTAATTAATTCGGTCCACGCCGCACCATGCTGCCACCGTATGAGACTAGAAACACTCACGGTGGCTCCATCCCCCATCACGGTGCTTCAGTTCGTGTGCCACTGTTTCAAGCCGTTGTACCACCACTTCAACCTCACTCACAGTTCCACCATTTCACATCATCCTTTCTCACCGTCTCCCACACAAAGTCACCGTGAGTACTCAAGGTGCCACAGAAACGTCAGCCACCATTTTCGCTTTACTGTCTCACCGATCTCGCTGCACCACTATGGTCCACCGCTGGAAGTAGGAGATGAGGCCGCTGCTCTCCCTGATTCGCATCCGACCCTCTCCTCGAGCCCTCGCCACTATTCATCTCCACCGCCGCAAACCCCCTTAGCCTCGCGACCTCCTTCATCCCTCTCCCTCGCCCTGTACGCACTGAACCCCTAGTCTTGCAACTCCTGGCCTCGCCTTCCTCGCCTGCCTTCTGTCCGCGCCTCCTCTTTCTTGCCAATGTGCACCCTTTTCTATTTCGCCTTCCCCCTCAAGCCGAGTCGCACGCCGTTCCTCAGTATCCTGCTGTTGCGCTACACACTGAAACTTCCTTCTCATACTGCAAGCTTGCGCCGCCCACCGAAGCTCCCTGTGCCCTTCACTTCACCGAATAGACCCTCCCCCCCTTCTATTTGTGTTTCCTTTTTTTATATTATAATATGTAATAACATTTATATAATATATGCTTTATATATTAACGTATAGATAATATAACTACTATAGCATATAATATAACATAATATATCATATATATATAATAATACATTATAATAATTATAGGTATATTAATAATGATATATAATCTTATATATAATATCAGTATATATATCATAATAACTAATGTTAGTAAATAAATATAATAGTCATTAAACTTATATTAGTAATTATAATATTAGATATTATTATAATATACATAATTCTTTATAAGTGTTTTCATTTATTTTAAATGGTGATATAATATATGGTAGTTTCATTTTATTATTTATTTGAATCATGTGCGTTTGTTGTTGCTTCATTACAGGGGACAGGATGCACTTACATTAAGTTCACTGGAAAGATCGTGACGTTCACATAAAATCACTCCACGTGGATCAACTGTTTTCAGGGAAGAAATTTACTCACTGCGTGCGCATCTTTTTCCTTCGGTTAAGAAAAATTGCCCCGATGATGAGTGTGGGAGGGGCAACATACTGAAAGCTCTATATGGAGGCCCGACAACTCCTTGGTGGAGATTCGAGAGACTTAGATTGGGTGATGAATGCGTGAGAGGCGAGAGAGACAGACTGGGGGGTGGATAGTTCGGAACACTGCGAGGAGATAGTTTAGGAGAGAGGGAACTGGAGAGAAAGCTGCGAGACTTTGTTCGAGACTGGGGGGAAGCATAGCAAGAGCAACATACAACATCATCCATCGCGAGTAATTTGGAGCACTGAGAGTTGCAGATCAGATCATTTTCATACCTCTATTCCAAAGGCAGGACATCGTCCGGATTCCAGAATTGCTTTTACCATCAAGCAGAATGAGTTGGAATTTCTGGGAGCTCAAGCAGGGAGTTCGAACTTATTAGTTTCAAATGCGCTCTATTTTTTCTACAACTTATTTCAATATGAACTACATTGATTCTTACTCTATTGTTGCATTAAAACCAATCATTATGTCTGGCTAATTTTCTTTGGGGGAAATCAGCTGGTTTATTTCATTTGTTTTGTCTCATTCATGAACCACATCATTTAATTGGATTGCCTCTCTCATTGTTTACAGATGAGTTTAGTTTCAAAACAATAGAATCGAGTGAAAAAAAGTCTTTCTTGCACCATAATAAAAACTGTTTCAATTTGAGTAACTCACTAATAAGTGAGTTATGATCGAATGATAGAGACACACCGAACTCAACTAACATGTTGATCCCGGTGACATCTGACTATTTTTCACCATGGCATGGAATGACTTTTACAGTCAAAGGACTGTATGAGCTATTTCATCACAAACTGCCCGGACAAAAAATTTGGCTGGTTACTTTTTGTCAGATCCATATTTCTAAATCTCAGTGCATGAACAAGTCTATGCAACATCAAATCTGCCAGTGGACTTTTCGCCTTGCTCATCTATTGGTTTTTTACACCACAATTTCTCTTACTGGTTTGTCTACTCTCTTAGCACTCACTAGCTTACCCTCACTTCTTCAGACACTAAAATCTCATTCACTCTACTTCACCACCACCATGTGTTTTTTCTTGTTTTTGCATGTGTGTTTTTGTTTACTTTATTTTTTTAGAACACTAAACACAACATGATGCCTCCCTTTGGTTCAACCATGTCTTGCCAGTGTCCTAAGTAGTAAGTAGGTTATAAATTTTAGTCTGTCCCTCGTGCCCAACGACGCGTGTGCATCCAAATTTTGGCGCTGTTGTCGGGGAGTTTAGGAGTGTTTAAAAAAAATCAAACAAAAATTCACATAAAAAAAGTCAAAAAAAATTCAAAAAAAATCTGAAAAAAAGAAAAAAAAAATTGAAAAATAAGTTGTGAACTTGCTACATGCAAACAAGGTCTAAGTCTAAACACTTAGTACCTAGTAACAATGAAATTGATGAACACCCAAAGGAAGTGAAAAAGAACAAAGAAAAAGTCAAAATGGAAGATAAAAGAAATGAAAACATGAACAACCCACATCCTGAGAATTTGAACCAACCTAGAATTATGAACCCACATGGGAATGCCATAGCTGAGAGGCACAGTTTGAGAGAGTTATTTTTTACCTTCAGTGTCTAGAAACCCTTCGTGCATTAGACTCTCTCCTAAGTCCATGAATGATAAGATCAAGTAGTCTATGCTTAGTCAGCTACACACCTTCAATGGAATGCCTAATGAAGACTCTCTTGACTTAATTAGAGCCTTCTATTGTAGTGTCCAACAGCTACCACTTAGGGGTCTCACTGAGGAACTGCTTAAACTGAGAGTGTTCCCCTTCTGCCTCAAGGGCAATGCTAGTTCTTGGTTCCAACAGTTAGAAGAAAAAATCATTGTCACCTGGGATCATGTTTACAATGCCTTCACAATTAAATTCTATCCTAGGAGGTTGACATCTGATATTTGGCACAAAATCAATAGATTCCTTCAGGATGAAGGAGAACTGTTTCAAGAAGCTTGGGATAGGTTTAGAGGTGTCCTTAGGCATTGTCCAAATCATCAATGTACACCTCAATTCATCATGGAATCCTTCTACAATAGTCTCACCCCTTACCACCAAACCTTGGTGGATCAGTCTTCTGGAGGAGACTTTAGTGATAGGTCTGCCGAGGAGCTAAAACATATCTTTAACACCTTAGCTCAAAATTCATAGCACAAATTCTCTAGGAGGAGAACCATTGTGAGAAAAAAAACCGCCCCTACTCCTCAAGGTGAAGCCCAAGCTGCTGGGTTCTTTAATAGGAACCCACTTCATATCCTTAAGGAGCAGTGCCACCACTGTGGCATGTATGGAAATTCTCAAACCTGTTTTCCAAACATTGATATGACTGTCCAACCACATGAGAGTGCCAGATTTGTTGTCTATGGTCCTCAGATGCATCCTAGGGACTATCCTTTTTCCAACACCTACAATCATGGGTATAGGAATCATCCAAACCTATCATGGATGGAGTAGGGTGTCCTCCGACCTACTGCCCCTCCTGGATTCCAGTAGCCTCCTCCTAGGTAGTAATTCTAACCCCAACCCCAACCTATGGTTGATTCATCCAACTCAATAGATGAGGTGAGAGACATGTTCCATCAATTTATAGTGAGGTTTGAGGAAAAAAAGACCAAAAATGATTTTGATAATGTTAAAATGCATGCAAGAATGAAGAACCTGGAAATTGAAATGGGGCAGTTGGCTAGGGATGCTAGTAATAAAGAACAGGGTAGGATGCCAAGCACCACTGAAGAAAATACTAGAGAGAATTCCATGGTTGTGACCACCAGAAGTGGTCTCCAAACTCACCAAGAGCCTAGGAAATAACCACAAAATGCTGAAAATGAAAAACGTGATGAAGCTGGAAACTCAAATCTGAAAGAACGTGAATCTGGAAAACTGGACATCACCACTGGAATCCCTCCAGTTCCTGCTGTTCCAACTCAAAAACCCAAAGAAAATGGCTTGAAAAGAAAATACAATAAAGGGAAAAAAATTGTTGAAGAAGAAGCTGTAGAGATGCCCCAAATTGTAAGGAATTTTCCCCTGCAATCCCCTTCCTACAAAGAATTAAGAATCCAATTCATGATTCTAAACTGTTGAAATTTTTGATAGTAGTTAATAAACTGAACACTGATATCCCTTTTTTGGAAGCGTTGATTCAAAGCCCATCATATCTGAAATCACTCAAGAAAATCTTTTCAAACAAAAATAAATTAGAGGAATTTTCCACCTATAGCTTAACAGAAGAGTGTAGTGCAGTCTTGCAGAAGAGGATACCTCCTAAGCTTCAGGACCCTAGAAGCTTTGCCTTCCCTTTCACATTTGGGGATAGAGGTGGTAAGTTCAATTGTTTTTGTGATATGGGTTCTAGTATTAATCTGATTCCAATGTCACTTTTTGAACACCTGAGATTAGGAGTACCCCAACCCACCACTGTTGTGTTACAAATTGCTGATAGGTCAATTAATCATCCAGTGGGTAGGGTCGATGATCTGTTAGTGGGAGTAGGAAAACTCTTTTTCCAATTGACTTTCTTATCCTTGATATGGAGTGTGACCAGGAGGTTCCTATCATTCTTGGTAGGCCCTACATGGCCACAGGGGGAGTTGTGATAGATGTGTCTAAGGGGAAACTAATTTTCAATTTGGGTGAACAGAAATAAGAATTCAATGTGTTTATGAAAATACAAGAACCCAACCACCCAATATTCCCAAAAAATGAGATGTTAGTTACCGAGATTAGTGTTGATAAGTAGGAAGAAGAGATTCTTAGAATGATTGCTGAAGTCAACAGTGAACATGAAATCCCTGCTACCTCTTTCCATGGGGACCAGCTCAAGTAAGGAGAGAGAATTTGTTGATGAGTATGAAGGTGAATTCTTAGAGAACATAGATGAGTATATTTTGGAGCACATTCTTACCTAGAGAGAGGAGTCTATGTTAGAGGAGATATATTTTGGAATCTTTTGCACTAAGGAAAAAGCCTTGTTTACTTCCTTCTTCAAGAGGAAGTATGAAGACCTTGGGCCACCTAGGCCCAAGTATCTTCCCTCAAGCTAGTCACCACACACCCTTGAACTCAAACCCCTCCCTACCCATATCATATATTCCTTTTTAGGAGACAATTCCACCCTTCTTGTGATCATTTCATTAAATCTGGAAGTGAGTCAAGAGAAAAATTTTCTTTGTGTTTTGAATAAATACAAGTCAGTCATAGGTCGGTTGATTGCTGATATCATGGTGATAAGTCCAGCCTTCTACACGCATAAAATTTCCATGGAACCTAAGTGTAAGCCCAGAGTAGAAGCCCAAAGAATACTCAACCCAAACATGAAGGAAGTTGCGAGAGAATAAGTAATTAGGTTGCATGATGCTAGAATTATTTTTCCAATTTCTGATAGCCCCTGGGTCAGTCCTGTCCAGGTGGTACCCAAAAAGAGTGGAGTGACAGTGGTCACTAATGAAAGGAATGAGAAAATCCACACTAGTGTAGTGAATAAGTGGAGAGTCTGTATAGACTACAGAAAATTGAATGCTGTCACAAGATAGGATCACTTCCCTATGCCATTTTTGGATCAAATGTTAGAGATATTGGCAGGTAATGAATTTTTATGCTTTCTTGATGGTTATTCTGGCTACAACCATATTTCCATTGCACCTGAGGACCAAAAGAAAACTACCTTCACCAGTCCATTTGGGACATTTGCCTACCGGAGGATGCCCTTTGGTTTGTGTGGTGCTCTAGCCACTTTTCAGAGGAGCATGATGGCAATTTTTTTAGACATGATTGAGAGGATTATTGAACTGTTCATGGATGATTTTTATGTTGTGGGAGATAACATTGAGAACTATCTGAAAATCCAGTAACTAGTGCTAGAAAGATTCCAAGAGACTAACTTAGTCTTAAACTAGGAAAAGATACAATTCATGGCCACTGAAGGCATAGTTTTGGGACAAAAATTTTCTAAGAAGGGGCTAGATGTCGATAATGCTAAAATTTAGGTCATACAAATGTTGCCCCCACATGAAAATGTCAAAGGAATTAAATGTTTTTTGGGTCATGATGGGTTCTACAGGAGGTTCATTAAGGAATTTTCTAAGATTACTAAACCCCTGTGCTCCCTGTTGGTTAAGGACACACCCTTTTTCTTTAATGAGAAATTTCTAAAGGCCTTTAATCTTCTCAAGCAGAATTTGACTACTTCACCTGTTATCCATGCTCCTGACTAGAAGCTTCACTTTGAGGTTATGTGTGATGCTAGTGACTATGTAGTAGGAGCTGTGTTAGGGAAAAGGAAGGATAGAAAACAACATGTTATTTATTATGCAAGCAAGCTGCTTGATGATGCCCAGAAAAATTATTCTACCATGGAAAAGGAGTTGGCTGCTGTCATGTTTTCTTTGGAAATGTTCAGGCAGTATTTGATAGGACCAAGGATCATATTTTTCACAGATCATTCACCCAATAAGTATTTACTGGCTAAAAGGGACTCAAAGCCACGACTCATGAGGTGGAACTTGATGTTACAGGAGTTTAATTTAGTGATTAAGGATAAGAAAGGGTATGAGAATGTAGTTGAAGATCACTTGTACAAATTGTCCAATTCCCCAAGTAAGGAACCAAAAAGATGAACACTTCTTTTCCTAATGAAATTTTTTTACTGCTTCTGTGGAGCAGTCTGCTTGGTTTGCAGACTATGCCAGCTTTCTGGAAGCTAGAGTCATGCCCAATGATCACCCACACTACTTGAGGAAGAGGTTTATATCTGACCTGAAATATTATTTTTGGGATGACCCTCTTCTCTTTTGGAGGTGTGCTGATGGTATTCTGAGAAGATGTGTGGTTGAGGATGAGATTTTTCCCATACATTAGAGCTGCCATTCATCACCTTGGGGTGGCCACCATGGAGGAGAAAGTACTACTCAAAAGGTCCTATAGGCTGGTTTCTACTTTCCAACACTATTTAAAGATGCTAGGAGTCCGGTTATTGGCTGTGAAAAATCTCAAATGTTAGGAAATGTTGGAAGAAGACAAGAACTACCCCAAAAAGGTATTATGGAGGTCGAAATCTATGATATGTGGGTCATGGACTTCATGGAACCATTTCCATCCTCTTATGGAAATGAGTATATTTTGGTTGTTGTGTAATACGTGTCCAATTGGCTTGAGGCAGTAGCTCTACCCGATAATTCAGCTGCTAGTGTTGTAAAATTCATCACGAAAAACATCTTTTCCAGATTTGGTTTTCCTCGAGAATTCATCACTGATAATGGAACTCACTTCAAGAATTACAAGGTAAAAGGATTGATGGAGAAGTATGGGTGCTAACATAGTACATGCACAACATACCACCCACAGTCTAGTGGGAAAGGAGATGTTTCAAACAGAGAGCTCAAACAGATTTTAGAGAAAAAAGTGTCTAGCTCTTTAATGGATTGGTCAAGGAAGTTGGATGAAGCCCTATGGGCCTTCAGAACTGCTTATAAGACTCCTATAGGGATGTCACCATATATGCTTCTCTTTGGTAAAACATTTCATCTACCTATTGATTTACAGTAAAGATCTTATTGGGCAGTGAAGGCACATAACTTTGAATTTAAGTCTGCTGGAGAGAGGAGAATGCTAGAGTTGAGTGATCTGGAGGAGATTCGAAGAGATTCCAATGAGAATGATGATATTTACAAAGAGAGAACAAAGGATTTTCATGACTCAATCATTCAAAATAAGAATTTCAAGGTTGGTGAAAGGGTCCTGCTTTTCAATTCTAGATTGAAGCTGTTTCTAGTAAAGTTGAAGTCCAAGTGGTCAAGACCCTTTAGCATTGTTAGAGTCTTGGTTAATGGTGTTGTTGATATGGTTGGAGAAGAGAATCGGCCTTTCGTAGTTAATGGTCAAAGAATAAAGCACTTATTTAAAGGGCAGACAAAGGGCATGCCTACCATATCCCTGTTGGAAGAATGAGCTGATTCAAGTCTAACTGAGGACTATAAACTCAATGTTGAATGGGAACTAATCCATGGTTGCTTCGTAGTTTCTCTTTTATTTTATGTTTTTCAATATATTTAATCCCTGGTGCTTGTTATTCAGTTCAATTGCTAAACTGATGATGGTGCATCATGATCTTTTATTGTTTTAGAGAGAGTTATTACTACCATAAACTTGGCCAAGAAACCCCACGGGAGCATTCCACTGCATCATATGGATAAAATTTATCTCTACTCACTCTCCTGGGTTACATTTCTTGAACTTTAAAATCAGAAATCTTATTTTACTAATTTTAACCTGTAGTTTAATGAAGAGGAGTAGCAACCCAGTGATGCTGAAGAGGATCTGTTGATGAAAGCCACTTTTAAAGGTCCAATAATTCAGGGAAGTGTTGTTCTGCCTTTTTCATTTTCAATTACTTTCTTACTCTTCATTGTGAACTATGTGTGGGGGAATTCCTCCTAATATGTGAGAAATTACTATGTTTTCTAGCATGGGTGTTTAGATTCTAGTATCTACTTAGTTGAAAAATTATTTTGAGCTGATTTTTTGACACATGCTTGCACCCACTGCTTTCGATTTCATTATGTTGCTGCTGCACATCACTGTTAATCATTGAACTATTTAAAGAAAATTGTTAAAATCTTTTGTCTGCTCACAATGATTCAAATCATGAAAATTTTAGGCATAGAAATACACTTGGTTACTGGTGATGGTTGGTGGGGTTGGGCTCTTCTATTTTCGGTTGTTTGCGTTTTTATTTACTTTCACTTTTTGTGTGGCAAAGAATACTTTGAACCTCATTACTACCTCTCCATATCCGTTTTAAGCCGAAATGTCTATCTGTTTTGTACTTACACTCTCTCCCACCTTGACAGTCAACATTAGGGACAATGTTTTGTTTTAAGTGTGGGGGAAAGGGGTCATTCTATTGTCATGTCGAATTCCCCCTTCTTGAACCTGAGTTTGTGGTTGTTTACAAAAATGGTCAAATCTTTTCCAATTTTTTTTCATAATTTTCAAACAATTTCAAATTATTTCATCACATGATGGTCATTGGAGGTTTACTGGTACTTCAGCTATGTCATGTTTAGTGTATAATTGTTTTCTGGATGTTGAGAGTGGCATTAAGTCAGAAACTGTTAAGCATGAGTGATTGCTAAGTGCAATTGTTCACTGTCTCTATGAACCTTTCTGTTTATGAACTGAGATTGGGAGTCTGACCGGATAGGTTTTGTGGGATGATGATCATGACTTAGGGTAACTTGATGTTCTCTCTGGAATCTAGGGGACTCACATTTTTATAAAATAACATTCAATCACTTTAGGATGTCAATTAGAATGATAATTAATTATGTCATTTGAAATTGGAGTGAAATGGGAAAATGTGATCCCACGGTGAGTATTTGAGACAATGCGCACTGGGTGCATTTCTATGAATAAATAAATCAAATTTCAATCTTAATAAGTGCTATGCACATGGAATATGGCTGGGAAAGATTAAAATAAAGCGCCCTTGTCAAAAATGAACTCATTAAGATGAGGGGAATTTTCAACCAAGATGAAGAAGGGAGCAATTGACTTGGATAATTTTCATTTGATTTGAGTCAATAAAGTGATGAAATTAATGAACATTAATTTCTGGAACCTGGAGGATGGTGAGAATGGAAGGTGCACTTGGTTAAGCTTTGAGTTCCATTTCATCTAACCTATCAACACTCCTTGAATCAGTACTTGAATTGGAAGGTGAAGTTGGAAAGTTAATGAATACACATAGGAGACATGACATATTTGACAATGTATAAATTTTTTAGGCTGTTGACTTACAGTGGGGTTTTTTTAAGCTAAGTAGGACATTATTTTTGAATACCCTTGAAAAACCTGACTCATTGTTTGGCCCTGATCCTCTTGATGTTTAAATTTCAATCATGAACCTTTTGAACTGAAACTTACAAATCATATTTTTGCGTTAAAGTCAAAGACATGTATTTGTTTGAGGACAAACAATGTTTTAATTGTGGGGGAGTTTGATGTGACAATGTTTTCACACTCATTGCAACATCCTTTTTGTATTTTTATTGACCTTTTTATATTAAAATGTTGTTTTTTATTAAATAATTGATAATTATTGTGTTTTTGTACTCGCGGTGTAAAATAGTCAGTTTTTATTTTAAAACATGCATTTTTATGTGCATTAGTGTCATTTTAAATAATTCTTAAATTAATTTAGTCTTGAGAATTAGTCTTTTATTTATTTATTCTTTTATTTTTTATAATTTTTAATTCTAGTTAGTTTAATAATTCATTAATTAAATTAATTAATTCTTTATTCATTAAATTGTAAATAAATAAAACAAGCTAGTTTTTAATTATTTTAATAATTTAACTAATTTTAACTTACCATTTTTATTTAATTAGCATCTTTATTCTTTAATTAATTATTTACTTAATTCTTTGGTTAATTATTTGGTTAAATAATTTAAGCAAGTTAATGTATATATTTTAATTTGTTCTTCAATTAATTGTTTTATAATTTCTAATACAAATAAATTCATTCTTTTTAATAAAGAATAATTAATTTTATCTTATTTATTTATTTTTTAATTTTATTCTTTTTCAAATATAATCTATTTATCCATTTTTTGGTTTTATTAAGGTTTTAATTAATTCGGTTTATTTTGCAGGTGTTTTTGTCCACGATGCCACTATATGAGACCGTGAGGAGCACTCACGGTGAGTCCGTGAGGAGCACTCACGGTGAGACCGTGAGGAGCACTCACGGTGAGTCCGTGAGGAGCACTCACGGTGAGACCGTGAGCACCACTCACGGTGACTCCATCACCCCATCACGGTGCTTCTGTTCCTGTGTTACCGTTTCTATCTGTTGTCCCACCGCTTCCACCTCACTCATGATGCCACCATTTCACTTTATCCTGTCTCAATGTCTCCCAAACACAGTCACCGTGAGTACTCAAGTTGCCATAGAAACTTCACCCACCGTTTCCATTTTACTGTCTCACCGTTTCCACTATGTTGTGCCACCACTGAGCCAATCCACCACTCCTCACCCCCATTTTTCTCACCGATCTCGCTGCCCCAAACCGACTATCAACCCCATCAACGGCAATAACCAAACCTCAAGGACACAAAAAATCTAGCAGCAAAAAAACACACAGTAATTTCGATAATATAAGTATGAAGAAATTTCATCACAGAATTTTCTAGGTCTAAGGGAAAAAAAGAAAAAGAAAATGAATCCCAGTGAAGAAATCAGAAAATCTGAAACAATTCAAGAACTCAGATATGGAAATAAGAAATCTGAAGACCGTGCCTGGTCCTCCTCTCCACCTTCATCCTCCAAAAAAAAACCCACCACACCACTGGAATTCCCGAGTTGAACCCCCTACCTGACCCGCCGAACCGCTACTCACTGCACCACTATGGTCCGCCACTGGAAGGAGGAGATGAGGTCGCCGCTCTCCCTGATTCGCACCCGACCCCCGCCTCGAGCCCTCACCACTCTTCATCTCCGCTGCCACACACCCCCTTAGCTTCGCAACCTCCCCCATCCATGTCCCTCGCCCTGTCCGCACTGAACCCCTAGTCCCGCAACTCATGGCCTCACCTTCCTCGCCTGCCTCCTGTCTACGCCTCCTCCTTCTGGATGCTACGCACCCTTTTCCATCTCGCCATCCCCATCAAGCTGAGTCGCATGCCATTCCTTGGTCTCCTACTGCTGCGCCGCACACCGAAGCTTCTTGCTCCTACCGCAAGCTCGCGCCGCTCACCGAAGCTCTCTACGCCCTTCACTTCGCCGAACAGAACCCCCCTTCTATTTGTGTTTTCTTTTTTATATTATAATATATAATAACATTTATATAATATATACTTTATATATTAACATATATATAATATAACTATTATAGCATATAATTTAACATAATATATCATATATATATATATATATCAAATACCATATTATAATAATTATAGGTATATTAATAATAATATATAATCTTATATATAATATCAGTATATATATCATAATAACTAATGTTATTAAATAAATATAATAGTCATTAAAATTATATTAGTAATTATAATATTAGATATTATTATAATATACATAATTATTTATAAGTGTTTTGGTTTATTTTAAGTTGGGATATAATATATGGGAGTTTCATTTTATTATTCATTTGACTCATGTGCATTTGTTGTTGCTTCATTGCAAAGGGCGGGATGCACTTAAATTGAGTTCACTTAAAAGATCGTGACGTGCACATAAAAACACACCACGTGGAGCAGCTGTTTATAGGGAAGAAATTTGCTCGCTGTGCAGACATATTTTTCATTCGGTTAAGAGAAATTGCTCATGTGATGAGCGCTGGAGGGGAAACATAGTGAAAGCTCCACGTGGAGGCCCGAGAACTCCTTAGGGGGAGATTCGAGAAACTTCGATTGGGTGATGAATGCACGAGAGGCGAGAGAGACACACCAGGGGGATAGTTCGGAACACTTGGAGGAGATAGTTCAGGAGAGAGGGAACTGAAGAGAAATCAGCGAGACTTTGTTTGAGACTTGGGGGAAGCAGAGCAAGAGCAACATACATCATCTTCCATCACGAGTAATTTGGAGCACCGAGAGTTGCAGATCAGAGCATTTTCATACCTCGATTTCCTGGGCAGGACATCGAGCGGATTCCATAATTGCTTTTACCATCAAGCAGAAGGAGTTGGAATTTCCGGGAGCTCGAGTAGGGAGTTCAAACTTCTTAGTTTCCCCTGTACTCTATTTTTCCTGCAACATATTTCAATATGAACTACATTGATTCTTACTCTATTGTTGAAATAAAACCAACCACTATGACCGGCTAATTTCCTTTGGGGGAAATCATCTGGTTGATTTGATTTGTTTAGTCTCATTCAAGAACCACATCATTTAATTAGATTGTCTCTATCATTGTTTACAGACTAGTTTAGTCTCAAAACAACAAGATCAATTGAAACTGATCTTGCTTGCACCATAATAAAAACTGTTTCAATTTTAGTAACTGATTGACAAGTGAGTTATGCTCGAATGAGAGACACACACCAAACTCAACTGATAAGTTGAGCCCAGTGACATCTGAATATTTTTCACCATGGGATGGAATGACTTTTACAGTCAAAGGACTGTAAGAGCTATTTCATCACAAACTGACCAGACAACAAATCAGGCCAGTTAATTTTAGTTAGATCCATATTTCTAAATCTCAGTTCATGAACATGGCTAACCAAAATCAAATCGTCTAGTGGACTTTCCCCCTTGCTCATCTATTGGTTGTTTACACCACAATTTCTCTTGCTGGTCTGTCTACTGTCTTATCACTCACTATCCTACCCTCACTTCTTCACACAGTAAAATCTCATTCACTCTACATCACCACCACCAAGTGTTTTTGCTTGTTTTTGCATGTGTTTTTTGTTTAGTTTATTTTTTTAGAACACCAAACACAACATGAGGCCTCCTTGTGGTTCGACCCTGTCTTTCCACTGTCCTAAGTAGTATGTAGGTTATAAATTTTAGTTGGTCGCTCGTGACCAATGACGCATGAGCATGCAATGAACATAACCACAAATAGCACACAACCACATCAACTGGGTAACATTTATTCAGATTTATCAGTACTCATTATTTCATTCCACTTGATAAAATATGGGTTATCACAGAATAGATTCGATCCTAGGGCAACCATTTTTTAACCATGTATATGTAATTAACCAAATTCCAATTATTATAGATGTTATTCACAAATATTATATGTGTGAAAATAAAGAAGACCAGTATCCATTTTTTTTAGAAGAACACAACCCATATGATTCACAACCCTGATCAAGGATAACAAATAAAACAAAAACATTCTTCACCATCGTGCTCCCACCACTCATTTATTTCTACTTATTATCTTCTTTATATCAGTTTCATCCATATTCATAAGGATACATGAGTACACCCACAAAAAATATTCACATATGTAGGAGAGGCTATGGAATCCCTACCTTGAACAATAGGAGACCAAAACATTACCTTGGGACAAAACAAAGGGGTCGTGCGAGTAAGATACTCCAAGGAAAACCGAATAGGGGGGTTACTACACAAGCACATGGCACATATGGGGAATAAATGGTTTCGTCACACCAAGAGAAAAAATATGTGTTCAAAGGAAGCGATGACTTGGATTTAGAAAGGCCAGACCTGAAATCTATGGAGGAACTATTTCTAAGGCCATTAAACGAGGATCATGACCATGACCTCGCGATTTAGGAGTCAAAGGATTCTTCCAGATTTTTGATGATAAATACTATTCAAAACATCCTAAAAAACATTAAATATTGAATATAAGTCATTTAATATGAAACAAGGAATAAAAGTGGTGGAACCTGAAAAATAGGGAAAATCTAAAAACGAGTCACCGATGGGTGTGTCACCGATAGCAAGATAACAAAAATGAGTTGAGGATGATGAGCTATCGACACTAAGACACTGATGATGACCCACTAATGATACATACCTATTCATGGCTCACTAACACCCTAAATCACTGATTCCCTAACTCACAGACGCCCTAACTCATCAACACCCCGACTCACTGATGTCCAGACCAACTGACGCCTCAACCTACCAACACCCTTGAACTATGGAAACCTTCGACCTAGAAATACCATAACCTATCAATTCTTTCAACTTTCTGATGACTCAACATACCGATTCCCTCTATCTACCGACTCCCCGACATACCAACACCCTCGACCTACAAACACCTCGACCTACCGACGCCTTGAACTATTGACGCCCTGACCTGCTAACGCCTCAACCTACCAATGACCTCAACCTACTGAAACCTCAAAATTAAAATCCATGACCTATAAATGTCCTAAACCTACCGAAATTTTGACTTACCAATTCCCTGACCAACCAATGCCTCAACCAACCGACACTGTCGACCTATCGATGCCTCGACCTACTGAAGCCTCCACCAATCGACACCCTCAACCTACCAACACCACGACCATCCAATTCCTAGACCTACCCAAACCTCATCCAACTAAAGTATCATCTTACCAAAACCCTTTACCTATCAATGCCTTGACCTATCGAAACCCTGAGCTACTGATTAAAGAACTAGAAAATTTAAAAAACTCTGGAATTGGGCTCCCATGGCATCCCAAAACACAACAAACAATGGATTTTGATAAACTAATGGACCATAGAGGACCAGGTTATTACATGGTATCAAGGAGGTATTAATTTTTGGACATGAAATGTATAGGTTAAAAATTCAAATAAATTCATTTTTATGTTTAACAAAATGATATCAGGGCATTTGAGTAAATATGTGACTAATGAAAATTTTAGTTGAGCCATTATGTCATCATCATGGGTTAAAGTAATGTTATATTATTTCCATGCATGGATAGTAATACATCCCACTATTATTAAATCAATCATTCTGAGTGTTTTTATATATGAAAATTTTGAAAGTTAGTTTATTTTTGAAAATGTTAAAAATGTGTTGAATTTTGAAAAATAATTCTTATATTTTAATGAATAATTATAATTTCTAAAAATGGTAGGATTTATGAAATATAGACGGTGAAATTTGGTGGTAATGAAAATTATAATTCAAAAGCCATTATTTACTAGGGAGTGATATGAATTAGTGATTTTTTGGTTATAAATAACTACACCGAGTATATGACATTTGAATTAATCAGAAGAGGATGAAAAAAATGTTGTTTCACATGTAAAAAAGATGAACCAACAATTAGTACAAATTATTCTCTAGGATTCTTGAGGTATGTATAGGTGTAACATGGATAATGATCCAAATATCGTTAAACATTAAATGTAATTCCAAAACAAAAATTCCCCCATCCTCAATGGTCATTCAGAACCTATGCTCGCTTGTTATGGTGGAATTGGATGAACAAAATGTTTTAATTTTTTGGAACACTGACTGAGATGAAGGTTATATAGGAAATATATATGCTAGATGACCATTCATGTCAATATTGGTTTATAAAGAATGAGGAAAAATATTACTCAGGTTGGACAATGAAGGAATTTGAAGAATTGTTTAATAAGAAATTCAATGCTCACAATTTTATGTTTTCTAGAATAAAAAATGTTATTATGTTCAAATAATAATCTCTCGTGGTGATAGATAATGCAGAAAAAAAATTATGGATTTATTCATCATGTCTATTTAAATTAATTTAAGTTCATCTGTGAGGGGATAGATTTCAGAGTTTGTGTTGCAATCAAATATTTTCTAGAATCCTTCCATTCTCTATTATATGGACTGTATATAGTTTACCAAAATAGTGACTATGGGTGAATGTGATATATCTAGTAAATGTCAATTTTTGGAAATTTTTTATTCCTGTAAGATCTTGTGGGATCACTAACATTGGGAATAAATGAAATATGGACACCTTCCTCGATAGTTGAGAGATATCAATTAATCTATCAATTGGATCAGCCAACATTCTTCATCAGCAGAAATGTATGTGGTATGTTTCTAATGGGGTTATTTTGAGAAAATAATGCATTCTTTATATCAACACCTGGTGAATATATCATTTCTAATCTGATGGGGAATATTTTTCATTATTATCACAGTGCACTCAGTTTGGGTGCTAGATACACATCTCATGTTCCCCTTGAATGTTATGATTCGACTAGATAAGATCAAACTAATAAGACTCATTATCAAAATCACGAGTGACCATTTTATTATTATAACACCATGATTCCTCAAACAATGAAATAATAATAATGTAAAAAAAGATAAGCACACGTCATTTAATAAATTTTATAGAGATGAGAAAATGATCATAGATTACTAATCAGGCAATATAAAGGTGATGGGTATGATTTATTTTATATTTTAAACTTATAAAAACATTGATTGGTATGAGATCATCTCAATAACATATTTCTTATTATGTTTCGGATAATATGGGATTACACATCGAGATGAATCCTGATATTTCAAAACATCAAACACCTCTGGAACAAATAGAATGTAAATCGTTTATGTTTATTTTTTTCTCAATAAATATTGATGGGGATAAATTTCATTGGGATTTTTTATGGTTATGGTAAAGGTATATGAATGGGTTTTATGTATGCATTAGTTGACATCATTCAACAACGACATCATTTTTATGATTAAAATGTTTTCTTCACTTCTCATAATGGAATCAAGGTTATCTTAAGACGATATGGGTTTGTTAAGTATATTTGAGAATTAATTTTGGAACCATATTTTGGAATAATCTCTTATCAGTTGTCAACAATGACTTTTTCATCTATGCATGATATTTGAATTAAAGTTTTTCCAAATTTTTTGATCAATTACCTAATGTTTTTTATAAAAAATCATGAGGATTAAAAAAAACTAAATTGGATTTTATGAATGATTTTATATTGGGGTCTAGTCCAATTCCACTTCCATATTATTTGATCGAAACTATATAATTGAGGGGTTTGAAATTTCTATTTTAAAAATTATTTTGAAACGTGTTCATTATACTGATCAAATTTCCATGGGAAACACACATTTTTTTTGAGGAAAAGGTAAATGAAAGTCTTAGCCTATATCTATATTATTGAAATACTAAAAAAGTTATAATAATAAATCAATATAATTTCATTTAATCAATGGATTTTTTTATCACTTATATGGATACTAGTTTTATATAATTTTGAAACATTTTGGATATCAACAACTTCATGGTTTGAAGGATGATATTGTGAATAATTAATTTAGAAGAAGTTATTGAAATTATGAATATATTGATATTCCTTATGGTTTTATGAATCCCCATGAAATGTTAAATTAGATGACTAATAGGATATTTCAGTGGTATTTTTATTATTTTTTAGTGGTGTTCGATGATGATATACTAGTATACTCTATAAATAAAGTGTGGAATTGGGATAAGATTACAATAGTGTTGGGAATATTTTTAGAGATTCAAAATTATTCAATGTTATCAATGAATTATTTATATGTACACGATGTTTTTTTCTATTTCCAAGTGACATCTACAAAAGTAGTTTCTAAAGATCCTGAAAAGGTAGATGTTGATATCACTTAGAAACCACTGGTGAATAAATTTCATGAATATATATTTTTCATAATAGTATAAAACATATTCATAATATGTAATTTTTTACAATTATACTCACCCATTAAAGCTTTGACAAGGAAAGGAATTCCTTTGTAATGGAATAACGACTTCTAGAAATAAATTAATAAAAAAATTATAGTATTACCTAAATATTGTTCCTTATATTTTCTGACTCTAGATGGGGTTATAAAGTATATTTGTTATGAAAAGAAAAATTTGTTTGGATGTGTTCTAATGTAGAGATATCACGATTTTTTTTTGGTTCGTGACATTTATGAATGAATTAAAGAACTACTGAACAACTTAATTTTGATTTGGCTATTAGAATATAATTCCTTAAAAACATGGTATCACAATATATATGGTGGTAAATTTTATTTATATATTGGAAATAAAACCCTGAATAATATTTTCTCATAGATATATTTGAATATATTTCAATGTAGTTGGTTGAAATATATTAAAAATTATGAATTATACGTGTTGTTTACACAAGGGAATGGAAATTTTATAGTAGATCCATTTTATATGAAGTTATGTAAAAATCTATTGATACATGAATTAGATAAATGGAATCATATATCATTTATATATGATATAAATCCATTTTATGATTAATAAGGTATTATTTTTGTTTTATTTCTAGTTTTAGTTTTTTCAGATTTGTTTGAGCTTGTTAGAGTTTCTCAATCCTTTGATCCAGTATTTTTAGTTATGAGGTAAAAAATAAACGGTTTTGATATCATTGAGTAATTGAACCTATATATATAATAACTATTATTTTTTAGAAATAGAATCATTATGTTCCTAGCATATTTAGACCAAAATAATTCTTCATAATTCCATTCGGTATGGGTTCCTCATACTAGAATCGAGAAAATTTATGAATCCTTCATAGATCATTTTTGTTTGGATATAATAAAGGGAAATGTTGAAATTTTTCCCTGATATGTCTTACATGTAATTTGTTCATGGAAACCATTGAAAATAAGTCTATATGTTGAATGTTTTACTGATTCCTATACAGAAATCGGAGACATCATTCATTGATTTTGTAACATGTCTACCATGTTTGGTTGGGAAACATGATTCCATATTTTTAATTGTGGAATTTCTCAACAATTTGTGTCTTATAATCCATTTTCTTGAAACAAGTATGGGTGACTTCTAGATTCAATTGTGTATGAAAAAGAAGCTAGTTTTATGTATTTTTTTTAAATTCCATAGAGAAAAACCTTAGATCCCAATTGATATTATCCATGATTTATCAACCTCATAAGGTTAGAAAATATGAAAGGATGTTACACAACATGGAGGAATTTATTAAGGTATATGTAATGTATTTTTGTGGATCATTGGTGGTGAATACACAATTAGTGTATTTATAATACAACCACTATTATCAAGACCTAATATATATCTCTATATTAGAATCACTGTATGGGAATACATGACATTACCAACACTATTTGGTGGAAACTAGAAAGACTTCACCCATTGGCCCCATTCCAGTGTAAGAGAGAATAAAAAAGTTTTAGTTGATCATAAAGAGAATCAATATGGATCAGATCCATTATAAATTGTATGAGGATCATCATCAATATTCTTTGTTGTTTGAGGTGAGTGATAATGTATTCTTGGTAATCTCCATCAGAAAAAAAAATTGTTGAATCAGTAAATATTAAATGGTTTCCGCATTGTATAAAGAAACTTATGATACACTTGAATAATTTTATGTGGTGGAATATCAATTGGATTTAAGACCATGTTCCTATAAAATAGATAATGGGTTAAATTTTTTTAAATTAATGAGGAACCAAATAGATCACAACTTTTTTTGTTGATGTGATCACAATAGAATATAATAGGACGCCATGTTGATTCAGGTGAAATGATTAATAATACATAAGGAAGATAAGATATTTCTTGGGAAATGTATTTCCCTAGTAATGTTTTTTTGAGAATTTTCATATTAAAGACGAAAAATAAGAGAGTGTAAAAGAAAATGTTGGAGTTGTGTCCTTAATATTCCTGGAGATAAATGGTTTTCATATTTTAAATGATTGAAGGGAACATTGTGGGTAGAATGTTTCACCCAAATTTTTAGGTATATGGACCATTATAAAAGTATAATTGGAATTTATAACAATTTTGTTGATTGTAGGAGGTTTTGAGTATTTTTTTAATATTTTGGATGTATTTCAATTGGTTCATGTTTTCTTAATGGTTATTAGAAAATATGCACCATATCATGGAAACCATTAAATAGAGGAATGTTGTTTCTGGGTAGGCACAAAGTTGGAACACATTTTACCCATACCATGTATGTGTTCATGGGAAAACCTGAAATAGATTATAGGGGTAAACCATGATTGATATGTTGTTTTTCAAACCATGTGAGCATACAATGTGAGTGGTGGACTTAAGGTACTATCACCAAATGGTTGACACATAATTTTCCAAATTGTATAGACTAAACATGTAAAATATTGTTATAACCACCATATTATTTGATCTAATATGAATGTAATATGAAGACCTTATTTAATCAAATATTATCTATATTTATTGAATTTCATTTATACCTTAGGGTTGAGAGAAGACCCCCTTTTACCTTAATGTTGTTAATAGGTGAATAATTTTTTTTTGGAGATCTGGTTTCATTGGTTTGTACACATTATTCTATGTTATTCATAGATCCTTTCTTGTTCTCTCCTATATAACTATAGATCCAACCTATTGGAGATAAATCTATGTCATGTGATGTAAATCTTGATTTGAACTTTATTGATACAATTAAGAGAACATGTTTTGTGACTAAATCCAGAAGATCTATCAATTACCCATTATTTTATATAACTATTGAGAAATATGTTCATTCTCTCACATCTCTCATATAATTAGAAATATCATGAATAATTTTGATTATTTTTTTCTGTAAATTTTTTAATTTGAGTTTTATTATTGATGGAAACATTATTTAGGTTATGCCTTTAAATTTTTTTAAATTGATGGGGTTTTCAAAAAATCGTCATTGTTGAAAATATTAAAAGTATCGATTTAAAACTATAGATTTATTATGATGTATATAATATTCTTGTAAAATTCATTAATGAAAAAATGATTTCTGTGAATTCTTTTTTGCATTGAATTTGGAATACAAAGATTCTGTAAGTGAATTCATTAACATGGCCCTATGGAAGGTACATGTTCCAATGAGGCATCATTTATTAAAAAACATAAACCAACATGGTTGATCAATGAGACACCACTTCTGAGTAATGAAATATCACATAGGTATGTATTGGTTTTATGTTTGTATGGAGATACACTTGTGGGAATGAAAAATAATTGAGAATGGTTTTATTTTTATGAATGAAAGTTTTCCTTGGAACTTTTTTCAATTTTTATATAAACAATTTTAATTACATTAAATTTTTTCATATAATATTGGGCAACATGGTCTCATACTAGTGTCATGTGTTGTAACATCATTGGGAACTCTGGCAGTGTTTTGGTTCACCTAATACGTGGGAAATATTTTAAATTGTAGATTTCATTTATAAAGACAGTGAAAATGGAGTTGTAACATAGTTATTTAGTGATGCTTCATGATACTATGGACATGGAATGTTTATTTAAATTTCATAGTGTGATGCATAATGATTTTTTTGATTCCACTTGGTTGTTTTTTACATTTTTTGGTCTATTTTTAATTTTTATGTACGACTTAGGACTTTATTTTAAACTCTTATATTTTTTACTATTTTGTATAGATTTGGTCTTATTGACAATAATGAATTATATAAAAGATTTGATGGTTAATATTTTTTTGTTATAGTTGTTTTATCATTAATAGGGAAATCATCCCCTATTTTTTTAACACCCTTGTAATTTATAGCTTGCCTTTGTTGCCTTGATGATGTCACCTAATACTAGTAACTCCCCTGCCTCTTCCATAGAAAATGCCTATGGGGTGATATTATATAGAAATAATTTCATTGAAGTAAATTGTTGATTTTATAATGATGGAATACATAATTCTAATCATCTAAAACATACTATTGAGGCCCTGTGACAAGGAATTTTATACTATGTGAAGGTATAAAACAAAAAACTATTAAATAAGGAAATTCATCTAGTTTATCTCATGATAAATACAGATTCATCATGGGGATATGTAATTTTGGTCCCCACACCCCCATAAAATGAGTGATGCATTAATCATATGAATAAACACTAAAACAGTCAACATACCATATTCAAAAACGTTCTATAGATGAATAAAAAAAAATTAAATACGAATTCCTCCAAACTCAAACTGATCATAACCCATCAAATGAAAGAATATGGATTATATCATAAAAACATATCCCCTTGGAGAATGATTTTTTTGGTAATAATTGAAATACAATAAATATAATATAAAAACAACTCTTAAGAAAAAATATCATAATCCACTATTAAATACAATAAATTTCCAGAAAATGAGTAAACAAATTCTTTTAAAAATATTTTTGGAGTTATATAGAAGAATATTGAATGTAATGACCATTTATAATGGTGGTAAAATTATTTTGATTATGAGTATTTTGATATAGTGATTCCCTAAAAATTTTCTATAAAAAATCATTTTTTTCCTAGATTGGAAAATGAATAGATGATTTCTTTTAAACCATTTTTTAAAACATAAATCATGTGTAAAAAATTATTTAGTATTTAGTTTTATAATATTAAAATTATTATTTAAATTTTACTAATTGAAATAGGGGTATACAAGAAAGAGATATATGTCTATATAGAGAAACAAAATATATTTCATTTAAATTATGATTTCGGTATATTGAGTACATTAATAGTGTAAAATGAAGTTCAAATATATATTTCAAAATTAAAATAGGATAAAAATTATTTTTTGTTTCATATAGAAATATATTGTAATTAAACTGTAGGATATGTAAACCTATATAATCCATAATAGTGGTGACATTGTGATATAAATCTTTACTACATGGGTTACATATGAATCCTAGCCCCTATGAAATAAATAACATAACATGATATAATAAATACCATTATTATAATTATATTCATGATATAGGATGTCAAAAAGTGGTAGAAAAACCTTATAAAAATAAATATGTTCATAATACCAAATATTCCTATATGTTGTATAAATTGAGAGAAAATATATTAAAAAGATCATAACATTGATATAATAATTAATAAATTAATTGATTATGTATGACCAATTTAAATCCAGATTATATCAGATAAAATGAAATATAAAATAATATAAGGTTACAACACACATAATCATTGAATATTAAAGTCCACAAGGATGTAATAATACATAGTTAAAAGAAATTATGTTTTTAAACCCCATTCCTTATGTTTGAGATGCCACATATGATAATTGTGATTACAAATAATAAAATAACATAAATTTTTAACATGATTAATTACCATTTTCTAGTATACTGTTCAATTTTTATATAATAACATATTTTGTCTAATTATTGAGTCAACTATCATTAAATCATGTGTTTTGTTGATATGCAACTCATTTGCACCAAATAAATTTCATAGTTTTACTATGGTATGTGAGTTAATTGTTAAATAATCTCTTTAATCAATCTCATGACCATATTTTCATTATTATACATAAAATTATTTTTAAATCCAACTATAAATTACATTTAATAAAAATTATATACATAACAATCTTAGAGAGGACCTTCCTACGTAGGCCAGAGTAAATTTTCAAAATTTTGATGAGTATGATAGAAGGAATATATGAAAGAATGATCATATTAAAACAATTACCATATTATTTTATTAAATAAATGTATATGTAGATTTCATGTTATTCGGTTCTGAGATAATAATAATATCGCTTCAGAGAGGTAGTCATCCACATGTTTAAAAGGATGACATTTTCATTTTTAAATGAATAGTGATAAAAAATTATATGATATATTGTGTTTATAAAATGATAACAAAATTAATTAATATCATACATATATGTAGTATATCCCTCATTATATTTCTATGTCAATTGTGTGAAGGAAATTAAATTACATTGGTTCACTAGGCGGTAATCCACCTTACTCATCAACAACATATTATATTGTAATTTTATGGAAGCAGAGATGAATATATATAGTTTAACTAACATAAAAATAATATCTGATATGATATATAGATTTTATTGTATCAGAATTTTTGAATTATGTTTTTAGTAGGTGTAAGATGATTCAAAATCAAAATGTTTGGTTATGAAGAATAAATATTATTCATACATCCATGTTAGGTTTAAACCAAAATACATATGAGTAGGTTATCTAATAAAAAATAACTGTAATAAATTTTATTAGAATAACATATGGGCCTTGGGTATTAATTGGATGAATAAAAAGACATTTAATGTGTGAATTAGTGAGTAGATGAGGTTTCCTTTTATATGTGAGGGGATGAGAACTATGAAAATTCCTAAATAATAAATCAATAAAAATTAATTTTTTTAAGGAAAATGACCCATGGTGTTATAAATATATTGATATAATTATTATGTGTCTAATTCCAATCATTTAATAAAATTTGGATTGTTTTAGATATGGTTTAACCCTACAATTTTTAACTATTTTAAACCTTTTATCAAATTACCATGATAAGAATGATTTTTTATTTATGTGTTAGAATATCTACCATAATTGGAAAATTCAAAAATAAATGGAAAATGGATTATAATTAAACATATATTAGTAAACTTTGTGAAATTATTTAAGAATTTCAAATCATGTAATTATATTTTATAAGTCATAAAAGATCACAAATTTCATTTTTTGAACAATTAATTCAAATTTAAATTAAGAAAACATCGCCATCATTAAAATAGAAGTTATTACACTCATATATCACTAATAGGTTATATGAATAAAATAAAATGGAAAAAAACTCATTCATTTTTTATGAATTTTAATATTTATACAATATTTTATTCTTGATTTCTATTTATTTAATAATTACTCTTTCACAATTGTATAAACAGTTAAGGTGATATTATAATAACAAAAATCAGAAATAAATTATAATTATAAAAACTCATTTATATCAACAATGAAAATTTACAACAATATATAACTTATCATTATCCCTCTGACAATATAAAATTGTTTTCCAAAGGAAGAAATTGATGTTGTTGTCTTTATCTTTTTATTAAATATAATAAAAGTTAAAATCAATGATATATGGAATAACATAGCCATATATTTGATCCTTTGATGTTCGTGACAAAAATACACACATAAAATAGTATGAAGTCTTGTATTAGGGTCAATATTATGTCCTTAGTATATTATTTTTAACATCAATTACCTGATTTACCCTTATAGTTGGGATAATTATTTACTATACATACTATACATAATGACTAGAAAATGGGGAAATTTTACCAAATATAGACATGTGGATTATAACTATGTATAGAATTTTTAATATTCAATTCAAAATAGTGTATGATTTTAATTTAAAATTAGACCTGTAATGTGTTATGAATAGTGTTTTTTTAAGAAGATATATTTTTCAGGGAAATATTTATTTTATATTATGTTAAAATAAAGAGTTCATAATTAAATGAATTAAAAATTGTATATAATTCTATATAATAAATTAATATTTTTATCATCATTCCAAATTAAGGGATATTATATTTATATATAATGATAAAATATTATTTGGTTAAAAAATTTTCTCAAAAAAATGATTTATAAGCTTAAAAATAGATTTAAATCCAAATAATTTAAATTACTGATTAACATGATATTATTTACATTATTATAAATTCAATGGATTATATTTATTTTTATGACCATATAAAAAATATATTCTTACCTTGGACAATATTTTCTGAAGATAATAAATAACTATTTTTAAAAATT
Organism: Viscum album; assembly: GCA_963277665.1. Taxonomy (NCBI): domain Eukaryota; kingdom Viridiplantae; phylum Streptophyta; class Magnoliopsida; order Santalales; family Viscaceae; genus Viscum; species Viscum album. Next base: position 879,519,510 of record OY728136.1, read on the forward strand.
GATATTTTTTTCTATTCACTAAAAAACAATCTTTATTAGAAAATAAAAAAATTCACCATAAGATAATATTTTTATGATTATCATGGATGTAATATTCTTTTTATAAAATATAATTTTAAATGTCTCCCAAATTTACTTATTATATTTTCTCCTAATGAGAAATAAATTCCTTATTTTCCAAGAAAACATATTTTTGAAAAATAAATTGGCATTGTAAATAATTAAGTGAATATACACTATGAATTTTATAATATGATTATGTTTTATAATAACTAAATATATATTTCATAATTTAGTTAATCATGTCGATAATCTCTAATTTTATGTCTATTGTACAATTTTCATAATTAAATTTTATATTTGAATGGAGGTTTAAGCTCATTATTTGTTGTCTTATACGCAATTGAAAATAATATACCTATTTAAAAATCCCTAGGTGTTAAATTCTTTACACCTTCCATAATTGTAGTCATAAATTTTTTAAATTACACAGGGAAATCTATGTTCTGAAATTTTAAATGTAGTGACCCAAAACCCCACTATCCTTGAGTCAATGTCAACATTATTAAATTGAAACTTGATACAGAGATTCAAATCCCAAATGACCAAATATTTTCTAAATCTTGGTAAAAAATATACATAACTGAAATAAAAATTTCATTTTAAAAAATACAAGTAATTTTCTTTAATATCTCAATTATTCCAGTTTGTGTATCCTAACATATCAATCACTAAACACATCTTGTAATTCTGAGGAAATAAAAAATAATAAATTTCTGAACAATGATTCATCGTAAAGGAAAATATATAGTGGAATATTTGAAAAAAAATCAAAATAAATATTTAATGGTAAATAAATAAAACAAATTTCATATAATATATATCTTGATAATAATATATCATTAATAAACGATGATGAAAAAATAGTATATAAATGATCACATGATATTGAAACAAGACCACAACTATTATAACTAATCTAATGATCACAAGTATTATCAATGAATAATTTAAAATGATGGAATTTATAATTCTATAAAAATTAATCATATGGTTAATTCCTCATTCATAGACATATAATAATCAAGGCCCCATTCCATGACATCATATATAAATGGGTACGAGCTCAGCCAAGTTCCCAATAATTATTTTATCACGAGCCTTACCAATCCATAGAGGGGAAATTTGATTACATGGCCCAACAATCAAATTATAAGTCAAATTCACCCATTAAAAGAAATTAAGGAATCATAAAGAAAATTAAAATTTATATTGAAAGAAAAAGATATTAAATGTTAATAATTCCCCCAATCAATACATATAATCATAAACAATAAATAATAATATTTTGAATGGTAATAAAATTGTACATCCCTATTAAAACTGATTGTTAAACATACATAAAAAAATTTGGAAACAATTATATGTATCGACAAAGAATTATAAGTAAAATAATGGGTTGATGTCAGTGATAAATCGAAATACTATAAAAATGTTAGTACACCATTTTTGATAGAAATAAACATTTCACATTGAAGATATTTTTTAAACTATAAGATTATAAAATGTTTATATGTTTTTTATTGAAATTAACCATTTTAAAATTGAAAAATAATCATTAATGAATTGAGTTTTCATTACATTTTTAAATTCTATTCATTCATTAAAAATTAAAAACCAATATTTAATTCACAATTTCTGTAAAATCCAAATATAGAATATTTTTGAAAATAATGATAATATTACATTCAAAATATTACATATATAGTGAATATGGATAACATTTTCTTCTAAAAAAATTTAAAAAAGAAAAAATGTTAATCTTTTTGAGAAAGCATGGAATTTTTTTGAAAAAATAATTTTGACCAAAAAGGGAATGAAGTTAATATTTTATAAAAACAATTTCTCTGTAGTTTTATCTACCATAGAGTAGAACAATGGTAGGATTTCATGAATAAGTTAATCAATAACTAGTGGAGAATAAAATTCATTTATTTTAACATTGAAATATCAAATAATTTCCGATGGGGTACATAAAATAAAAAAAAAACGCCCAATAATGATAAGATTTGAAAATAAATCATATCCACTTTGGGATCATTAGAAAAATAAACCCCATGAAAGAAATGACATCAAATTAAAAATTAAATAACATTAAAAGGAACATATTCACGATAGAAAATATTAGTTTTTGTATCATATATATCACAAAATGGATTAAGTTGTGAATTTGGAATATGTCTCAAGGATGTAAAAGTGAGATGTGAAACCATTACGTATTCTTTGAATTACTTCACATGTGTAAAAACCACTTTTATAATGAATAATTGTTAACGAGACAAAAATTAAATAACCATACACCTATATATCATTCCATAAATTATTTTTTTATAGAATTTAATTTCTCATTTATTAGAAATAATATGATAAAATAACTATTTTCAGTGATAATTGCTTCATTTTTTCATGCATGCCTTTGTTTGGTACTTATGATCCTTTTAACATGATCATGGATTATAAATACCAAAAAATCTAAAAATTTTATAAATATCATATATATTCATAATATTTTTATTTATAGTAATTTATAATAGTTGTAGATATGAAATGGAATACACTATTAATGGAGATGATAAGCCATAGATAATATAGAATGTTGTTTCCATTTTTTATGAAAAGATGGAAAAAGTAAAATAATTATTAATTATCAATTTATGATTAATAATTATGTTATATATATGATCAATATTAATAAAATCAATCCCTATTACCATCCATTCAAAAATAAAATGAACAACATTTCACATCACTATGTGGAGGTGGTAGTCCACACATATATAGGAGCGACGATATTGTTTTACAATAGATTTTAATGTAAAATTTAAGATGTTATATAATATTTCCACCCTAATGTATTGATATTACATACAAAAAATATTCAATATTATTTCTCCTTACTATACTCAGTGTAATGAGTAAGAGAAAAACACATCATATAATATCATGATGTGATTCTCCAACATAAAAATGAGCATCGTTATTATATTCATTATGGAATGGAATGTAAGAAGGTATAATTAATATTATAATTATGTAGTTATAATAATATCATATATATCATATAAATATTTTTATTTTAGGATTAAATCCACCCTTGAATACTGGCGATGGAAATCGAACTCCATTAATATGCATGGTAGTAGTCTTTCATTCACAAAAATGGTGATTTCATATGCCATTTGATGTATGTAGAGTTGGATATAGGAATTTACATTAATATGATAAGAAATATTTTATAAATGTATAATTTTGATAAAAAAAATTCATATTTTTAAATGATTATAAGGGGTTATGGTAAGATGTAAAATGAAAACACATAGTTCAAAACTATTCCTCTTCTCTGAGAAACCTCATTAGTTTTAAACATCATGCTTTTATTGATAAAAATTATGATCTAAAAAATGAATCTTGTATTTGGTATTTTATGTAAGTAAAAAAATATTATGTTCTTGTATGATTCAAATGATCTTTGATCTATGATGAGGATAATATAGTTGATGGAAATTCTGAAGATATTCTAGAGGCACACTTTCATTTTTTTAAAAATAAAATTTATACCTACATTTTTACCTGAAAAAAGGATAATAATGGTATATTATGGATAATTAGAGGCAATGTACAATATATATGTCAATAAAATGTTTTTTATAGGTTTCTACTTCATTATACCCATTAACATTTTGGTTTGACACCAGGTAATCGCATTTTCACCTTAATCATGGTAATTAATTTTTACTATTTATCAATTCATTATGGTAAAAACTAACATTTAACTCAATACGTAATATAAATTACTAGGATTACTATATTTAGTCAATTTTTTCATATCACATTCACATTAGAAAAAAATTTTAATTTTAAAATAATTTCGTAGAAGTGCCCAAAAAGTGGATTTTCAATGAGAAATGTTTTACATGATTAAAATATTTTTATTTAAGAATTTATGATGAATTTAAATAAAACCAGTTAAATTGGATTAATAGATATATAATTGAACAAATTTTACCTTTATACCCATATTAAAATAAATTTAATGTGTAAATTGCTTGAATGAAAATGTTGTTTTTAATAAAACACTATATGTTTCACTATTAATTGAAAAATGTATCTTTTCAAAAAATTATTAAATTAACTCAAAAGAAATATGAAATTTGGATTTCATAAATTTATTTTATGTTTTTTTATCAATTTAATTTAATTGTTTAAAGTTAATATTAAATTATGTGAGAAAATAGACACTATAACACATTACAGATAAACTAATGTCCTTCAGAAAACATATTTTACCTTTCAAATTGATAATATTTTATTCATAATCAATAGATAGTCATTAAATTTATTTTATTCATTTTAAATAAAATAATATTAATCTTTTTTTGGAATATTAATACCATCCAAATTAAAATCTACGTTATAGTGGTCATTTTAAAATAACACAATTCTAATAGAGTTTTATGTTTCATTCATCCTAATGATCTGAGCACTTTAGTTTTTCAAAGGTATTGATTTTATTTTTAAAAAATACATAGTAATGTATCATGTTGTTATAATATCATCTAAGATTGGGTTTCTATGTCATATATGCAATTGAATATGATGGTCCTATTTTAAAAACTCATAGTGTTATATCCTACCCCATAAATAAATTAATTCCCAAAATTTTAGTAATCATATCCTTAATTATGTGTTTTATATTTGAAAAAACCATTCCTAAAATCCTACTACTTTATAAGTTTTAATAAAACATCCTATTGATAAGATATAAATGGATGCATGAAGGCCATATTTAATAATTACATAACTATATTTCTAAGTTATAGATCATTGGTGGGATTTAAAGATATGGACATTGATGAACAATATATGTAATAATATACATTGTTTGAGATCATTAATAAAAACAATGTGGGTTGTCCATATATGGTTAATGGCTACTCAAAAAAATCAAGTAAGGTTGAAATTACCATTAGTTCATCATAAATGAAGGTATTTAGATAATTTTACCCATTCTCATTTTGATATTATTTTCCTTTTACTATATAATAATATAAGAAAATATACATAACTTGTATCATTCTATTTCATGAGATATATTTTGAACAATTATTTGTGATTTGATCAATTTCTACTTGATCAATTTCTCCAAGAACATAAACTCCAAAAATTAATTTTTTTAAATTGAACAATAATATTAAAAATTAACATATTTAATGATTCATAAATTTTTAATCATCTATTCATTGAGCCCTTACAAAAAATTAAATTGTTAGAAAATATTGTACAATAACAGAAAGTGTTCAAATTTTTCTTATCCATAAATTATTGACCTCAAGGATAATCAAAATTCTATCTATCTAAATATATATGGAATGTTACTAAAGAAACATGATATTCCCTAGATAATATAATGTGGGTGTTAATGTACCACTCCAAAAATATGATTACCTGGATCATCTTAAATATTTAATAAAAACATTAATGACTCAAAACAATATTAGGTTATAGAATATATTACATTAATCCCAACGTACAGTAAACTCCCACAAATATAACATAAACCATATAATCACTAACTAATTTCATGATTACCAACACCAATAAAAAAAATCATTATAATTGTTAACTAAATATAAATAAAATATTATATGTTCTATTTCATCATTCTTGTGTATTATAAAACGATAAGTTATCGACTGAATATTTTTCTTCTTCATCATTACTATTATCCATATACATCTAAATACATTATAACATTTTACTGTAGTACAATACTTATACATTTCTTGATTCATACTACCATAATATTAATAATGAAATAATCTTATAACACAATTCATGAATCCAAACATATGAAAAGTAGTCATTGAACATTTTTTGTGGTAATATAATAAGTGTCACCACAATACATAAGTTTATTATGGTGTATATTCCCTGTGCACTTGGTGAATGCATCAACAGAGTTCCAATCTCATTACAGATATGGTATTGAATATTTTAAACATCATTATTTACATTCAAATCTTTAGAGTTGTGGCCTTTCAATCCACACAAGTAGAAAACTCACATTCCATTAAATAATTTCTATTGTGATTCATTACAAAATTATTATAAGGGAGAATTAATTATTTTCCACTATTCTATTTATTTGAATTTTTTTCTATGATCCACTTCTTCTCTTGCTTCCCTTTGAATTGGTAATACAAGTGAAATTATTTCACTGTCTTGGTAGAACATGATACTATGTCTTCATATGATGATAATTATTTAGAGACTAGTTCCCTTGAAATAATTAACATTAACCCATTAAATTAATGGTCAATATTTCTATATGGATTAGGTATGTAGTACACAACATACATTGATAACCATGTAATGTTGTATTAATACATATAAACAATTTAATCTTAAATCAGCCGTCGACTAAATAAATTTATTTACATATCTTCTTGTTTCTCATGAGAAACAAGTTTTTTCATTAAGAGTAATAAAAAATCAGCACACTCCATGTTTTCAATTTCTTTTTGTTCCTTAATGTATTAAACCAATGACAAAAACTGATCTACATATCCATTGTGATGATAAGATTACATGACCACATTATACCTTTGAATACTTCACAGATAAATTAATATCATCTTTAAGGGAATAATACATTACTCAACTAAAAAATTATGTATTATACAACGAAATAATAGAGTTTGTTGATTCATAAAGTGTCTAACATTGTTACATTGGGTGGTGGATCAGAAGGCCTCTCTATAGGAGAATGGTTATTAATCACAACACGAGTTAGTGACCCCAACAAGGCTTTTATTTTATCAGTTCTATATGTGGATTTTCATCAAATATATTTTGGTGACATTGAGGGAAATAATTATATAGTGTCTGTAATGATATGATACCCATTACTTCCATTAGGATTCATTTCCAAAAATGAAATAAATTATATTTGACCATAAAAATATGAAATATAATTTATAATCTAGTATTATTGGAACACATAACTGAAATAAAACAATTAATTCAAAACAAATCTTTTAGTATTAATATTTTATTCTTTGAGGATATATTTATTTTGAAATTTTTATATTTTTATTATAATGAATATTTGAATTATACTAAGAATAAATTTTATGTTTCACAACCACGATGCACAATATACCACATTTTATTATATAATATCATAATAAATTCATTCCTAATAAATAAATTTTTCTGTTATCCACCCTACATTCATCAGTACTAGACTCTCATAAAATTTTCGAATCCATATGTTGATGAATTTATCTAAAAAAACATAATATCTTACATAAAAAAATTTAGGATGTTTTTATATACTTAAACTCAAATTCTATCATCTGGTTATGTTCTATAATATTTCTTTCATAAATCTTGCTTCTATGGAGTGTACTCAACATTACTGTGATACTAACTATAGTGGCCCTTTCCCCAGTGTCCAAGATATAATGTCAGCATTACAACATTGGATGTAGATAAAAAAATCACATCCCAAATTATTGAATAATATTGTAATCTTATTATACTAGATACATACATTACATTCATATTAAATTTTAAAAAATAAAATAAAATATAATTTTCATTGAGATCTCTATTATTAACATTATGGTATCCCGATATATCAATCACAAAAAGCATCCTAGTATCCAAGGGAAAATAAAACAATGATATGTTTAAACTCATATGTGAAATATAACTATTTTTACATTATAAGATATGAATAAACAAGTAGTAAAGAACATTGAATGTTAAATAAAGAAAACACATGAAACTTAATAAGTATCCACATAATAATATGGTAGGGATTGACGGCTAAAATGGCTCCCTTCTCTCTCAAATGATCTCTTGAGTGTGACGCGCATCTCCTCATCCTAGGGTTCGTCCCCTGGCATTGAAGTGACCTCTCTCAGTTTCGATTTATCTCATATCTCGTCTTCATTCATTATTTTCCTTATCAGACTAGTTTCTCTTATTAGGTGATAGGTTTCTTAGTTTTCCCTTCACTACTCTCCTTTGTGCTCTTTCCGTTTTTCCCAATCGACGATTACTTTATCTCTACGATCGTGGCTTGCAACCGAGACCTTGGTTGTCACAATCTCTTCTTTTTCTCCATGATTTATTCCACTAGACTCTATTTTGGTTTTATTCGGTGGTGCTAGTGGGGGGGTGTTGGGATGACTTGGATGAGAGATTCTCATTCTCTAGTGTTCATGTTTCATTTGGTTATTTTCTTCCCTAGGGTTTCAGTCTTCTTTGATTGGTTTCTTTTGGTTCCTCTTTTCCTATGGTGGTATTTTATTAATTGGTTCTATTTTCGGTCAAATTTCATGTTTGGACTCTTGTTGTTTTGGATTGGTTCATTTTCTTTATCCTTGACAACATATCTTTTTGGTTATGATGTTTCTCCTTGATGTCTCCCACTCCTACTCTGCTCTTGCTCTAGGATTTCACCACTCACTTCTCAGTAATATTTGCGTGGTGGGTTTCAAGGTGTCTAGGGAGGTGGGATCAAGTGGTTGGAGAAATCCCAGGTGTTTTAATTGCTTGGTGATATAGATTTTGATAGTTACTGGTTATCTCAGTTCGGTGATGGTGCTCCATTTTTTCTTCCTTAATGGTGACAATTCCATGGAAGTCACTTTCGTCAGGTTGTGGTGTTTAGGTCTATTGATGTAGATTGGTTTCTCTATTTTTTCTATTTGGGTTGTTGTTGGTTTCCAGAGATACTACTCTCTCTAGAATTGCATCCGCAATGGCTTCAGTATGGTGTTTGGAAAGCTGTAGGTGGGTGGCTTGAGGCTGACATTGGCAGGTTAGGGTGATTGCGCTGGGCTCGATGTGTTTTTCATAGCCTTTTGATTTTTGAATTATTTTGGCTAATGTGGATTCTGGTTATGAGTGGTTTTTTTGTTTACTATTTTAAATTTTGAATTATGAAATATGGTTCATCTAGCTGTATTTGAATATTATAATGTATAGTTAATGTTGACTTTATTGTGTCTATTAAATGATGAAAAAATGATTTTGAGAGAATATGGTATGAATAAATGATGACCCACTAATCCCATATAAATAATCACTCAGTCTTGAAACATAACCATATATATTCTATTTAATCAAATAATAACATGAAATATCATTTATTTAATTATTAATGATGGAAAAATAATTAAAAACATTATAAGAAAAATTTGAAGGCCTCGATCCTTGAATCCATAAAATCAATTAATCACTCTAATAAATTTTTTATAAATGGGTAAGGAATCAGCAAAATACCATAACTAATTTGTCTCATGAGACTTACTGATGCATCCATGGGCTATATAATTTTCTTTTCCCAACTATCACTTAATATGTACAATTAATTCCTCATATATAAGTGGAGAAAAATAATTATTTTTTTTATTGAAATATTGTAATAATAAATGTTAATACATACCCCATTCATCAAACATAACCATAAACCCTCAAGAGTAACATGGTGAATTGAAATAAAATGTTTCATTCAAAATAAAATATATTAAAAACTATATGAAGATATTATATCGATGGTATAAATAAAAAATATCCCCAAGTTGATCACAATTTCAATAATTTTGGTATGTCTATGATTAAAATGAAAACCATATAAATTCATTATTTTTTTTTGGAAATTTAAATTTCAATTTTGAAAATATTTTTAAATCAAAATATTCAAAAAATATTTTGAATACAATTTTTTATAAATAAACATTGAAAAATGTATAATAACCATTAAAACATTGGCTTTTCATGAAATAATAATGTTCCTTTAATTTTATTCACAATATAATATATATTTATTTTTTATTATAGTAGAATCTAAACATCACTGGATTTGAATAAGACATCATAATTCCATTAAAAATGTGTTAAATAGTAAAAATGATGAAATATGTATTTAATATTTTTTAGAATATTTTAATTTTTTTATAAATTTAAAGAAAAAATATATATATTAATTAAAATTGTTTTTTGAACAACTAATGAAATAATGTCATATTTTCATAAACTCATTTTGTCAATAATTAAAAAAAATAGTGTGGAAAAAGGGAACAATTACATGAGAATGTTTAGGATTTATTAATGGAGAATAAAATATATGTATTTTAATTTTTTTATGAAAATTAATTCCCTGAAGGGATACATGAACAAAAAATTCCAAATAATAATGAAACTAGGAAATAAACCATTACCATTTTGTTACATTTTCAATCATGGGGCTCATAAAAATTAAAATCAATTGAAACATTAAATATGATGGATAAAAGTTGATTCATGAATTTCAAATATAAAAACTAGTAGTATATTCACCACATAATGGAATAAGTGGTGATTATGGTATATGTATCATATAATTAGAAGTGATAACTTATTCAATTTCATCTTTTCCAACTTTACTCAAATATATATGAATTTTGTGTATAAAAATATATGTTTATAATAGATAAATTAAATAAATATAATCACAAATATAATACCATATATGATATACTTTTTTTCTTCTATTAAACAGCCCAACTTAAGATTCTCGGAGATGGTGACATACATTATTGTATTAGAACGATTAAAATGAATCAAATATTGAAGGACATATCATTTTTATCATTTTTGGAATGAAATATTACATACATGATACCCATATTACATTAGGACGGAAAATAAAGAATAAAAAAACAAATATCTGCATCTATGAAACTCATTCAACAGATTCCTCTTAATAACCTTGGATGAAATAAAAATAATGTATAGATCAGATATTCAATATGGGAAAGTAATGTGGAAGAAATAATGGGACAATAAGAATAAAAAAGCATGGATGGTAAATAATTGAGAAAATATTCTATTTAAATAAATAGATATGGAATAATGAATATGTAAATATAAATAAATAACACACATTCCATTTACAAAATAAATAGGGAATAAACTACATCAATAGATATTTTCAGAGCAATAATATCATGAATGATAACAGAATATAAATGAAGGAAATGATTTATTATTGGACATAGTGTTTTTAAGGTACATGGTACCTTTCTTATGATGACCTCTCCCATAACGATTTAACTTATAGTGAATAAATCCATTTAATTAGGCCTATTTATTCATCTCATTAGACCACTGATGCATTTAGTGGAAATAAATAGTTATGCCACACCCATGTCATTCCTTTAAAAATCATTCCTTTTACATTGAATAATAAATTTAATTTAGGAATAAAGTACCTTATCAAATATTTGTGATAGATAAAAGATATGGATGTATCAATAATTACTGAGTTAAATGAATTAATATACTATTGAACACAATATGTAAAAATTGTATCTATATTGGGAAATAATAATTTCAATTTTATATTAGTAGGTAAATTTAAGAAAAAATTATCATAAGTAATTGATTATTTCTATAGAATGTTAATAGTCACAAAAGAATGTGATACTGCAAAGAAAACATTTAAGATAGGGAAATATTCAAGTCAAAATTCATTGGATGAGATACATCAAAGTAAATTAATAATTAAAAAGAATATAAAAGGATTCATGATATAATATATCAAATTGGGTGGTAAATACACCAGAAAAAATAAGTTAGTGGTAAATATGACATTTATCTCACATATTTAAAAAGTGAGATGATAATCCCTTACATTATATATCCTTTATGTTTTGTTTTGATTAAAATATTTTACAGTGTGTTAAAAAAAGTTACCCACATATAATAGAAACATTATCATATTTATGTTATCATATATGATATTCTTAAAATATCTTACTACCCATTTATTAGTAATCATTCATGACTGTTACTATTTTGGGTATTAATTTCCTAGTTTGTCGAGTTATTTTTGACACATAATTTTTTCTACCTTTTTATTAGATAATGCATTAATAATCTCCTAAATATAAAATATTATTTAAATATAATATATATTTGGTATAAATTCATTTCAAATAATCCAAAACATTTGGATATAAGAAGTGAAATTCACCTTTTATGTATACAGTAGGTTGTATGTATGCATTAACCATACATTCAGTTATTTTCCATATTAAAAGAATTTAAATTAAATTATATAAATGTATAATTTATTCTAAGTAAAATATATATAATATTTGTCACATATGTTTATTAAATCCATCCTTTATAGGTAATATGTATATTGGTAATGAATCACATCACTTTGTGGAGGTGGTAGTCCACACTTCCACAAATGATTTTATGACATTTACAGAAAATGGATTGAGTAAATGTAAGTGTTATATATAAATTATATAATTATTAAGAAAACATAAATATCATAAATATTATATAAAAAAGTGTGTCAATAAAACTCACAACTATGAAATGATTTAAAGAAAAAGCATTCGACATCATTCTGTGAGGTGGTAGTTAACTGTACACCCGAACAACAAGTTCGATACCCATTTGATTGAAGTGTATGTAATTGTGGTAATATTTCATAATATGAAAAAATACCGGTGTATTTATTTTACATATGTTAATGTGAAATTATTTAATAGTAATATTTGAGGGGGGTGTTTGTGTAAATACATTTAGTTTTCACTACAGATATTCCATTGATGTATTTCCTCTAAATGGGAGGATTTTATGATAATGAGAATAATATTGGTAGCATATTTGAGAAGATATGGTTGAATCCAAAGGTATTGTGATTTTTGAAATACAAGGAGGGATGAGTGATTTTTTATATTGGAGGAGGAGTGGAATTCTATTAAATATTTTATAATAGAATTCCTACCACATTATTTTTTCTTCTTGTGGATACAAAAATACTCCAAATAATAACTAAGGTATTATAGTGTCATGATTCTAGGTCATTTTGGCCCTTAAATTTATGTCTTAGCCTCTTATTAGGCCAATTTTCCTCTTAATCGCTATAATTTATTTTAATCATTGCATTTATGGTCTAAAACAATGTTTTTCTTATTATAACTTATAAAATATTATAACTCCAAATATGGTTTTACCATGTTTGTATCCAATTTAGTATTAAAACTGATTTAGATATCCTAAATTGGATTAATAGATATATAATTGATCTAATAGAAAATTAAAACAAATAAATAACATAATTTTTCCTCATAAATAAATTAGAATAAAATGTATTCTAAATTAAAAATACAGTATTTTCCCTATTCATTAAAAATGAAACAACTCAAAGAACTATCAAGAACTCATCCTAACCTTATTTTTATTTTTCCCATTACAAAAAAATTTATATTATTTGACATTGAATTTATAGATGTTACATAATTTAGATTTAATATAGTTACACCATAAAAAAGAGGTTAAACTAGTTTATAAAAATATATGTTTAATTTCATAAATTTGGTTAACTATTATCTTATTCATAATCAAATATATTGGATGAATGTAAAAATGTGTAATTGGATATATAAAATATATATTTCTTATATAAATTATAACTAAAATTATTATTCAATTAAAATTTCAAAATAAGACAAAATAATATTTTGTTTAAATCGTTTATTGAGTGTATTTAAAATTATATCAGTACTTCTGTTTTTGATAGATATCGACAAAACTAAATTTATTTTAATTGGAAAATATTGTAAAGTATTTATTTTCTACAATATTTCCTACAACAAAATTTTATCCTCATCGTTTTAGGGGTATTTTCATCAAATAATATGTGTGTAGTTCCCCTTCATAGAATCCTCTAGTTCCTAGGTTTCTTCTCCCATTTAATTATTTTTCTAGTGTACCTTTACTTTATTATTCATTTGGTTCCTCAAAACATTCTCAATGGTATTAAGAATCTAGATTTTTTCATCATATTATAAAAGGTTAGGTTCTAACTCTAATTAATTAGATATTAGAACATGTGTTGGGATTGGAATGTACATCTATAACATAAATATATGGAACTCATCATATACCTTTAAGATATTTGGAACCATTTCCAAATGATAACCAACAACTCCAACCCATTAAATAATCATGATGTTTTGTATGTATATAGGAAAAAGTTTACCTTTCTTACCAAACATTAAAACACACATCCATGGTGATCATTTCAACAAAACAAGATCTCTTACATGGAACACTAAGTCGTTCCTTTGATTGTTAGCATAATTCCTTTACATTAATTGTGTTGCTTTAATATGATCCAGAATAGCCATTAAAGTTTTCCTCATCTCTTCACGATGTTCTCTACCTATGTGTTTCCATTGACCATCTTCATCCTAACAAGCCAGTATATAACACCTCCATCCACGTAATACTTCATGTGATTCCATATGAATACTTGAATGGAAACTATTATTTTAGGAAAACTATACCAATGGTAAGTAATGACCCACATACTTTTAAGGTTAACTAAGAAAAAACTCAACATGTATTCAATTGTTTGAATAATTCATTTAGACTTTCCATCTTTTCGAGGATGTTTAGAAATGCTCAAATAAATCTTAGTGTCCAAATCCTTTTGATAACATTTCGAGAATTTTGTGGTAAAGCGGGGATCACACTCATAATAAATTGATTTATGTGTTCCATGAAGTCTTATCAAATCATTAATAAAGAGCCATGTGAGGTCTACAAGAATAATGTATTCTCTTATATCCATAAAATGTGATGATTTTATTGGTGATCAATGATAACACACATTTATTCATTCTTTTTAGGTGTATTTTTTTATCCTATGCCAAAGGACATAGAAATTTCATCTCATTTAAAAACATTAATTGGAATTGGTTGCATGTCACCTTTAGTATGATGCAACATATCTTTAAATTTTTAACATAACCAACATTTATAAACATAATCACCAATTTCCTACTATATATTATCTCAGCAAAGGTGTTTCTTATTGTATCTATTCATATTTGTTCTACCATGGTGTATAGATAAATTTGAGCTATGATAATCATCCATGATTCCCTTTTTAGTGCATCTATAGATGGAACACAAAGTATATTTCCATATTTTCTCACCAACATCACAAAAAAATTCTATTAATTTTCAATTTTTATAAAAAATATTTTTCTATTGAAATTCCTCATCATTAGATTGGTGGTTCCCTATCATCTCTAATAAATATGGTTTTTAAATCATTTGAATAATTATTGATTTCTCCCTTTCAATAGAAATTTCCTTATCTACTATTACTAGATCTACGAACATAGGATCCTTCTTAATAATCAATTGGGATATAACTCCATGATATTTCCTACTCAAAAAAATAACTACATTATATTCTTTACTATTAGGTAGTTTATTGAAAAATCATATTCTTTAATTAGAATAAGCCACAAAATTTTCCAAATAATGAGCTCATTCCATGAGAATATGTATTTCAGTATTTTATGATCCCTATATATCTCATATCATTCACCATAGAGATAATGACTACTTATTTTCAAAGAAATGATTACAGTAGCTTACTCAAGATCATGGGTCGGATAAGTATATTCATGTTACTTAAATTTACTTAATCTATAAGCAACAAATTTAACACTTATAATTTGGAAATAATCATGTCCATTCTTCAAAGAATCACTATATTTGAAAAACCCATCACTTCTAGATGGTAGGGACGAAATAAAATATTTGACTAATATTATCCTTAGTTCACCAATGAATTATACACATCTATTTTAACAAAACAAATATCCTTTTGAATATATATTTGGATAATGGGTAATTGAATGAAGAATTTTTTTGAATGAATCACCGATAGTAACTTGAAAAACAAATGAAATGACATAAACTAGTTATTTTTTGGTGAGGATATTCTCAAACATAAATTTATATTATATGATAAAAAAATATTCCATCCATAGAGACAATATAGCACAGTAAATAAATTTCTTGGAGAAATAAATCACACTTACTAAATTACTAATATATATCATGCATTTATGGTTCTTTATGAATGATATAAAAATTATTTTTTTCCCAATAGTATTTCTGATACAACTAAATATCATTAATGAATACCCCATAAAAAATAATCAAAATATTCCTTTTATGCTCCTTTCATTAGGTCCATCAAAATAAATGTGTGTTAGTCTATCCAAATTTTATTACTACATACTATTAATGTACATACCTCATCCAAAAAAATATATTTGGAATTATTTCATTATTTACTCACAATTAGTGATTAGGAAAATTAAGATCAATTATTGATAAATATTGGGATCTTATTATGTTATCAAACAAGTAATCAACACAAGGCAAGGCATATTTGTTCATTAATATAATAGTGTTAATTTCCATAGAATTAGTTCTAATCCTCATGGATCCATATTTTTTCTTAATGAAGAGAATAATGGATCTTCATGGAGAAACACAAGGGTGAATAAATCCCTTATTACCCAAATACTCCTGTTATTTATATAAATCCACTAATTCCATAATTTTTATTATATATGTATTATTTTATATCGGCCTTGTAGAAGGGATGAAATTAATAAATAATTTAGCTTCATGCTATGGGGGATGTCTATGTAGTTCCTAAGTAAATTCATCAATTTATTCCTACACAATATGTACATCTCCAATTTGAAAAATAACCTCTTTAACACTTGATGTTTTTTCTCTCATTCCATAATATTTTCATTAATTAGAGCTACTATGTGTGAATAATTATAATAATTAGGTTAGGCAGCTTCTCCTATGAATATATTTAATTCTACATATTCTTCAAAAATTGTAATTTCATTCCTCTTTCAATAAATGTTTGCATAATATTTTGAGAGTTAGTCCATACCAAGGACATTTTCAATATAACCCGTAGGTATGTTAACTAGCTCTGTATGTAATGTAGGTTTATGTGTCATAATAGGGACTCTCTAACACATATTTGTTGCAATGATACATCCCTTATTATTTGTGACTAAAAACACTATTATTATATATTAATGGATATGTATAATTTTCTTGGGAAACATGGTATATATAAAATAGTGAAATGATCTAGAATAAAATAACTCATTGGCTAAATTTGATTATGTTATTAATTTACCTAAAACCACATCATTGGGTACTTCATCCTCATCTATCCCAATTGAATAATCTTAGACATATCCCATTAGCCTCATCATTAGTGGATTCGATTTATTTTTAATAATTTATCTTGTGTAATTACCCATATCCATGAAATTATGACCATGGATGGTTGTTTTCACCTTCTCCTTTCATTCTGTAGCACGGTGAGCCAATTCTCCAAAAAAAATAACAAACTAACATTCCATTCAAGGATTTAAAATGGTGATTCATTCAATAGTTCTAACATTTAAAAAAAATTATTTATCATAATCTCTAATTCATTATCATTCTATTGGTGTTAATACGACCTTTTCTTAATTTGATTCCACATGAATATATTTATCCTAGAAAGTTTCCTCTTAATTTTTATTTAACATAAAAATACTTTTTAATATTATGAAAATGGCTTGGAAACTACATACCTTTTGATATTAGGATTTATTACTTTAATGAAGTGTCTTATCTTACATTTTATAGTGCATATGTAATCTGTATCATATATGGATCACTTAGAAATGATAACTTCATTAACTAAAACACATTCTTCTAATATTTTCCTTAAGAAAATTAACATTATCATCATCTCAAGTTGTTTATCATAATTTAGGTATTTATTGATGACTGTGTCCTTAAATGTTATCCATTACAGGAGTTTTATTTATTCATTTTATATTGTATAATGGGTTAAGGAACACCATTGATCATCATATCCTTATAGACAAAACAACTCAAGTGTATCCTTTTTCATTTCAATGCATCCCATTGCTATACATATATTCTCTAAAGACATAATAAATTTCTCATCATCAATTAGATTAGTAGTCCCACTAAATGATGGAGGATTTTTTCCCATAATATTACCCAACATAACATATTATCTTCATGGAATAGGTTTCTATATTTCATCAAGGTTACATGTCATAATCTGATGTGGTTTCTCTATTATTATTATTATTTGATCTGTTCCAAAACATTCTATATCAGAATATTTAGTTTGGAAATAAATACATATTCTCTGAGTATTGATACCATTATTCTATTTATATCCCAATTATAAATAATGTAATATATTGGATTAAATAAAAATAATAATTTTTAATGCCAAATATGTATATCATATAAAAAAATTATACAATATAAATAACAGAATCATAAAGCCTGATTTCATTGCAAAAATCAATACATTTAAATCCATCATAATGGTTTGAGAAGAAAATGTGAATTATCCTAACCATATCACATAGATGTTTCAAATAAGTTGTGTGGTAAGGCCAGTTTTCATGAACCTGGTTACATGAGAGTCTTGATCGATGCACCTTGACAATGTTGTCACACCTAGATAAGTGTGTTCTAGAATTATGTTATGTTGTAGTATATAGAGTGGGATATATTTCAAGGAAGGACCATATAATCTATAACAATCCTAAATTATAGGATTTACTCATATAGATATCCTCAATGACGATCTTTGGATGAGGTTCCCTAATCAATGTTTATTAAATATACTTTTCATGGTTTCTGTAAGTATTTATCTAAATCCAATTGTATCACCCTGAACCCAGAAGGTCGGAGCTGGTGTCTTACTTTATTACATTATCAACATTAATAGGATTAAATCAAAAAGTAATTGTCTATTTATATGTAATTAATAACAACCTTACAAACATTATACCCATACTTAGTTGTTGGGGAAGATAAAAAAAAATAAATATAAACTCATTAAAATGATTCCTCTTCATATCCTAGGGAACAAAAACATAATAATGGTATGATAATATGATCAAGAAGGGTATGTAACTTAAAATAAGTACTGCATAAATAAAAATAAACAAACATGGAAAAGAAAATAATAAAGAACACATTCTATTTATGTAACTTGATAAGGCACAATTAATAAGGCATTGTAGATTACTAAAACACAAGACATTAAAAAAATTAACTAAGAGTGAACTAAACAATTTGAAAATTACAAAAAATAATCTACTGGATAAATAATTAATGAATTGGAGTGATGAAAATTCATAATTATTGGATTCCATGTATCCTAAGTACATGATACCTTTATCATCAAGACCTTGTAGAAGACCATTTATCATATTGGGTAGAACCCCATCAAATTTGAAAAATGATTTTACCTATAAGATAATTGATACCTTAAGGATATATCTATAACTATGAACAATCTATTTTTACCTTTATAATGAAATAGTCATATATCTAATAATCTATTTAATTCGTCAATAATGGGAGTTATCAAATATCTATATTCAATAGAAGATTTGGATTTATCAATAATTCCAATGTTAATTGAATAAACATCAATTTGGAAACCAAATTTAGTAATGGTGAACACCTTAGTAAATAATAATTTCCAATATAAAAAAATATGAACATTTAAGATATAATTATTATAAAATAAGTGATTATTTCAAAAGAAATTTAATGAAAAATAGAAATTGATACTACAAAAATAAAATTTCTTATGGGGTAATATTCATGACAAAATCCCCTAGAAAATATAGTTTAATATAAAATATTATATATCATAAGGTTCAGTAGATAAACTTCACAAAATAGGTAAGTGGTGAATATTTTAATTATCTCATTGATGTATAAAGTGAGATGAAAAAATATACCATAACCTTATATTTTGTTGAGTGGAATTAAAAATTCGTTATAGTGGTTTAGAACACATTAATATCTTATAATATATCAAAAAATTTATTTATTTTATTCTATTTGGTCATATCATAATATATAATTACCCATTTTTTAGTAATATTTCATTTCATTATCTATTTTGTGTGTTAATTGCATAGTTTCTAGAGTATGTTTTGGCACATTATTTTCTTCCAATAACATAGATCATTATTTCATCATTTCAAGAATGAAAAATATGATTTAAAAATGATATCTATTAGTATATACATGTTTATAATAATTCATAATATTTGGTGATAGGATGTGAAATGCACTATTCATGGAGACGGTAGTCGATACGAACACATAAATGTTATTTTCATTTCTATTCCTCATTAAAACAATGAAAAGTAAATTATATATATGTCTAATATAATTATATCATCATATCAAAGTGATATATATGATATATTTTTATTAAAACCATCCATTTAATTTTATTTTATATTGTGAATGAATCACAATGCATGAGGTGGCAGAATTCCACACTTCCATAAATGATGTTATCAAATTTACACAAAATGGGAGGAATGCAGTATGTATTATAGAAATATTCTAGAATTATGGAGAAAAATTATAATATATATCATATAAAAAGTGTGTATATAAAAATTATCAACCATTAAATGTGTAAAATGAAAAATTAATTACATTTTTCATTAACATGGTATTTTACCTTACACATGAACTGTATGTTCGTTACTTGTTTTATGGTTGTATGTGTAAGTGTAGGTTAATAAATTAATATAATAACACATAATTATATTATAGATACTGAGAATATTATTTTGGATTATATTAAAAATATTTGATGGGTGGATAATTAAACCAATCAAAAAACGTTGAGGAAGGATGTCACCTCATGTTTGTTAGGACCATGCTGATGAGGAGGGTGTTTGTTTTCAAAATGTTATCAATTTTTTCAAAGGTAAAGATGAATGATGAAAGGAAAATCACCTCACATTTTATTTGGGAAAATTCCAATTTACAATTATTTCAAATGAAACAAACATAATTTTTTCATTATAATAAGAAAAAACTATCTGGAAGAAAAGGTCAGGATCAGACTAACCTTGGGTCAGGAATAAGAGAAGATTATAATGAGGAATTTATTATAATCAAATTCACTCTAAAGTTTATATAAAGGAAGTTATCATTTTTATCAAGTGTTAAAGTCTATTGAATACAATAAAATTAAATTTTTTGATTCTTTTATATTTCATAATTATTAAATCATATGTTAATTAGTGAACTTATGATTCATGCTTGGTGAATAAATGGGTGACCTAAATAGATTCAGGCTGATTTTTTTATTATAATAAATTATTGCTGGGAATAGTACTCAAGAGATCATACCATGGGTAATCATATTAATGACAATAAGATCTGTGTTAAAAGGGGAAGAATGAATGTGGTGAGGATTTTTTTCAAAATGATTGAATCTGGGTGGATGTGAAGTAATAGATTGTGCTGATTTACTATATCATATGATCATCCATTAGAAACATAATAAACATTTTGTTCCCAAAAAGTGCGTAATCGGTTTCATGAGAAAAATAATTGTACCTAGAAATGATTATAATCATAAATGATCATACCCAGGATAATCATAATTAAAAATATCTTACCCGTCACAATTTTAATGAGACTATATTTAATTGTTTATTAATATAACTACAGGAAGAGACATATGATCTCTGATTTTCATAAAATTATTCTCTCTAATGTGGGTCATGATAAGTTCTAAAGAAAAGGAGATAAATATGTTGTCAAGAGGGAGTATGAAATTAATTTTTCTTTATTTCTTCATGTAAAATTTTAATTGGTACAAGACATTGTTTTGATGAAATCAATCAGAAATTGCAATTGAAATCTGGCTGGAGATCAAAATGAATATCTAACAGAGTATGTAATGTTTCAAGAACAATTGAGAAGAATTTATATGATTTGATGAATTAAAAATTCATCCCATTATTCTAAGGTAAATTGAAGGTTTTGTGAGTTTCTTTGATCAGGAAAGTTTTTTTGGATTCCCACCAATGTCATTCGAGGGACACCTATAAACGGAGAAGTAATTTTTACTTTCTGATAGATGATACTATTAGCTATACTATAGATGGAATCTATGAGTTTTTATGGATATAAAGAAGATACCATATTGATATTTTTTGAATACATTCTGAAGTGGAAATTATATATAAGAAGAGAGAAGATTGAAATGTTGATTTTAAATGATAATCATACTCAGTAATTATCTTATTCACCAGATTACCATATGTAGCATGCTAATTGAATTCTTCTTATCAACATATTAGGTTGTATTAATCATATTCTGAATATTCATACATGGGTTCTTGGATAGTGGAAAATTATACTGTTTTTATTGGGCTGAGAAGATTAAGTGGTGTCAATTCATTTCTATTAAATTATTAAAAGAAAATTAGTGAAGAAGAATATTATTTGGGAATAATTATACTCGGAGGATTCATAACCACAAAAAATCACTGAGTTTTACTTAACAATACCCAAGACAGTCTTATAATATTTTGGGTAATAAATTGAAGAGGGTTTTTCATTTTAATAAAAATATAGATTTTAAAATAAGTACTGATAACATGAGTTGTTTGAAAAACATTGTGTTTACCCTATTGGTGATAAGTGGGTGAAAATAAAAAATGAGAATCATTTACATAGTTATAGATGAGTGAAAAGGTATATATTACTAATTGTAATACATGTATTTATTTCTAGTGTAAAGTATGGTAAATGATCATTTCCAAACTACACCAAAGACGTAACTATTCTTATTGAATAATGAACTATGTAAATTATTATTTTCTAGTGGATGTGTGTTTGATTTATTTTTAGCAGGGGATAAAAATATATAATAGAAGGTGAATGTTGTTTCATTTTAAAATTAACATAAAAAATGAAGGTATAATTGATTAACCCCTCCCCATCTCAGTGATATAATCACTCGGACTAGGAACATTCAATTGGTATAAGAGGGAGGTTCCCTTTGCTTATTCATTACAGATGTCAAATTTTAATTGGGTGAAATGTAAAGGAATTTTGGTAATTTATGGAAAGATTTATCATGTATAGAATGATAAAATTCTCCCATATCTTATGTCTATTAGATATTATGTTCTTGAAGCTGCAACATAACAATTTCTTCTTATTGATTTTAAAACTCATCTTAAATCTATTAATAATAATAATCTAGAGAATGATGTGAGTTCCATGATGTATTTTTTATCAAGACTCTCTCAAAGTGAACTCTTAAGAGTAGAAGGTGTTTTCATAGGCATAGGTATATGGTATAAATAGAAAAACATATATAAAGGAAAGAAAAAAGTGAAGAAGTAAATGTTAAAAATATGGATATTGAAATATGAAAATTTGAAGTTGGGTGAGCATTAATGTATGTGAGAAATCATTACCAGAGTAATTGACATTGTGAGTACTATTATATGTCATGGGGAAATGGTGGATGGCGCTACATTTGTTGAAAATATTTTTTTAATACTTCTTGAAAAGATTTAATGAAAACATTTCCTCATTTGAATACATAGATCCTAAACATTATCTATTGATGACTTTCATAGCACTATCATTATATATAAATCAAGAAGGGATATATATATATATATATGAAAAGAAAAAAAAGGTTTATAGAGAAATTTATTTTAAGGCATAAAATAAAGATATGTTAAAGATGATTCTTATTGAAGATGAAGTTAGTGATTCTAATTCATAAGATGAGGTATGTACAAAACATGATGATATTTTATCCTTGTTTTCTAAAAATTTTAAAAGAGATATAAGGAAATGAAAATTTAAACTCCACTTGAAATGTTTTTATTATGTATGCATTTTTCATTTTGTGGCTAACATTCCAAAGATAAATAATGAAGAGGATAACGAGGAAGATGAAATAAAGCTATGAAGATCATGGAAACAAGAAGAGTGATAATGTAATATTGTATTCCACATGGAATGGAAGAAAATTATTCAAAACAAAAAGAAGAATATTCATATAGAACATTAAAGAAAAAGAAGAAGAGAGAGATGTTATATCTGAAAAATCAGTGGAGTATGGTATTGAAAATAAATTACTTGCAACATTAAATGGTGAATAATTGAGAAGTATTAGTTACAAAAACGAAGAAAATCAACTTGAGATTCATTAGAATGTATATTTTAAATAATTCCTATGAAACATTATAAGGATTGAAATGAAAAATATAACTAGAGGATTAATGTACTTTAACTAGAAATAAGGATTTTTTATAGATGAAAAAGTAATGTTGGAAAAATATATTGATTATATGATAAATTTTCTTAAATAATAAAATAATCGTAATGAGCTCCTGGAGGTTAAACTGAATGAAAAAAATTAAATATTGGATCATTTCCAATAAAAACATTCTACATTGGATTTTAAAAGTACACATTTTGAAAAATAAATCAGTAATTCTGTTCAATGATCTTGGAATGAAATCCGTATAAGGTTCAACAAAAGTTACCTTATATGGGTGAGAAGAAATATGGAGTTGTTTCTAAAAATAAGAAATTTGGAAAAGTTATATATGTGGCCAAAGTGAAGAGTTTAAGAGCTAGAAAACATCTTGAGTATGAAAAATTATTATCCGAATATAGAAAAACTATAAATCACTGTGATTATATTATGGCTAGAAAGAAGAATAAGAATTTGATTGATAACTCAAAGGTTTCTGGCTCAGAAAACAAAAAGGAAAGGTGGATGTGAAACATATTCATAGATACAATAAATATGGGTTTTTCAAAGGATAATACCCCATCTATGTATACTTATATTATTGTAGGGTATTTGGACACATGTAAAATATGTGTTGTTTTAACCAACAACATTACATTTATCCATCAGGTTATGAATGAAAAATGTTTACGGGGAGTCAATATACTCATAGAAAGAATTATATAAAGGCTTATACGAAGAAACCTGAAAATAATGAAATAATTATTGAAAATAGATTCAATCACATGGAAACTATATTTGAAATATGTGAAAAAATCATTTGAATAGGATTTCAAGTTTTTTACTGTTATAAAAAAAATACTCATAACAATAGTAAAAAGCGGGAAGTGAGGAATAAAAATAAAGGAGAAAATCCTCTTGTTATTGATACTGCATTGAATGTTTGAAAGGGAGAATGACTTTGGATACATAGTATTGTGTGTTCTTCTCACATGATAGGAGACATGAATTTTTTATAGAATTTGAATGATTTTAAAGAAGTCATAGTGGCATTTGACAATAGTGATTCCCTTAATATCAATGGTTTTGGATGAGACGTCATTGGAAACGAAAAGATGACATCTGGGATGAAAGAAATTTTTCTATGTGTTTCACAATTGTATGATGAGGTTAATAAGAATATATTTTTAAATTATGGTATTGTTGTGAAATGTGAAGAAGATGGAAATATTTTTTCAAGAGGCATACATAGAAGAAGTAATTTATTTTAAGTTGGTGGAATTCAGTACTCTTTTTACATAAGCATGGCTGAATAGAATCATTTATGGCATAACAGGTTGGAAAAAATGTTTCATAGAAACAACAGAAAGTTATCTAAAAGATATAGTATTTAGGACAATCCATTATTTAATTGAATAAGAGATTGGGGTTTCACATTATTTTATAAAGGAATGATTACAAATGTTGTGTATAAGAAAGATGAAATTTGGTCAAAATAACCTCTAGAGTTGATTCAATCTGACATCTGTGGGTTGTTTATAAAATCATCAACAAATGAAGATAGGTAGTTCATTAATTTCATTGATAATTTACCTCCAATTGTATGTGTCATTTATATAATAGATAAATTTGATTATTTTAAAAAATTGAATGTTACCGAAGAAAATCATAAATGAAATTTGAGTATTCAGTGAAGGAGTTGCGAACAGATAATAGAGATGAATATAGATGTGAATATTTTGAAGGCTATATTGAAAGCATAGAATTTATAATGAGTATATTTACTCATATACTACCTAAAAAAATTGGGTTTATGAAATAATGAATAAAATATTGGTGGAAATGTGATGAACCATTTTACTTGAACACGACCTCTCTCATTACCTTTGGAGGTAGTCCTTGAGTATTAATATTTATATTCAGAACCATTGTATCTACATGCCTAAATCAGGTATGAATCAAAATGAATTTCTGTAGGTAAAAATCCAATTATGATGCAATTAAGAGTTTTTGGGAGTCTATGTTTTATAGAATAGAAAACCGAAACTATAGTATGTTTGAGAAAAAAGATGAAGATGCACTAGAAAAAAGGTGATATTTAGAGACATAAAAATAGAAGGGGTCTTTCTAAACCCACAATAAATGAAAATTATAAGGATTTAATATTAAAACCTTCTAATTATATGTGGTTTTGATGAAAAAATTAACCAAATAATATTAACTCCAGACCATATTTTTATTATACCCACACCCTCTCCCCATTTCTCTACTATTCCCCCACCACCACCCGTGATAACCCCTTACCCCTCCACCCTGATAACCCCTCACCCTTATGCTCCCCTATTCCATGTATCCATCCAACCCTACCCACAATAACCCCACCCCCGATAACCCATCTTCCCTGACCCCTCTTACCTATATGTCACCACCCCACCAATGATAACCCTATGTCCCGTCTACTGCCACCCCCTCTTAGCACTCACCTCTCTCGCATCAAGGGATATATCCCTACTCCCTAACCCTTTTGGCATATTATCATTCCTCTTACCACTACTCTACTTAATTATCCCCCCTCTAATATTTCCTTGACTCCTGTCAAAACTGTGCACCCTCTCTCAGATGTCAACATTGCATCCCCCTTGTGAGTGTGATGGTGCCCCCTCCCCCAATACTTGAGGCCCCCCTCTATCTTAGACCACGAAACCCCTCATTTATATTATGCTACTACTTGTGTGAATGTATACATAACACTCTAATAAAATTATTTAATTCTCCTCATGGAAGAGTTATAGAAACCCACTTACAGGTGCTGCTCCCTTGCGGTCTCTCTCCTGAAACCATTTCCCAATGCAGACCCTATCATTACCTGTCAGTTTTTAGGGATTATTCACCAATTTCATATTTCCTCTAAACCCTCAAAAAATCCCTCAGTGAACTAGTTGATTTAATATTTTTTCCCTTTTCTAATGGAATAAAAGCTACTTTGGATCTCAAGGATACTAATTATATACCAAAGTTGCGATCAACATCAGCAAGGTAATTGGACTGCTCAATTTTGATCTTGGTTTCATTAGATTTATATATACAATTAGTGATAACTTTTGTTTCATGGAATATAATCATTGAATTTAATTTGTTAATTGAAATATTTGAAACCAATGCATATTTTCAGAACTACTTTTTAATTATAAAATTATCCTTATTAACTCTGATACCCATGTATAATAAACAAATATTTTATTTGTAACAGAATTTTCTTGGAATTTGTCTTATGAAAAAATTAATTAACTATAAGTCATATTATTTATTATAAGTGAAACATCATTAATTGGTTTCATTTTGTAATTCAAGTGTATTGTTTTTATAGAAACTAAACAAATATTGTTTATTTTTCTGACCGGTTTTCAAAACTAATAAATTATATGAGCAGTTCTCAATAAGAAATTCAAAACTATTCTAAAGTATGAGTTTTTTTATTGAACAAACATATCATGTTTTTTCTATAATTTTTAAAAGGAAAAAATATTTCTTATTTATGTTTTTATTTCTAATACTTAACTTTTTAAAAACTAGTTTCTAGTTTTCCTAAATAGAAATGAGATTTACATTTTATATTTTTTAATGAATGTGTTTTATGAGGAAAGTTTATTTACTTTCATTATATTATATAATATATATATATATATATATATATATTATTTTTTCAAATGTACATTTGAACATATTAAATTTATATATTCTATTTCAATTAATGTATTATAAATGGGTATATCATGGATTTACGGGTCAAGAAAAACTAATGAGTATATGGATGGATTAAATAAATTTCACAATTTTGAATTTTATCATCAATATGATAGGGGATGAATATTATTCACTTATCGTAATTAAAAATTTAAGAACTAGTTGACCAGAGTTGAAGCATATTCCCATTTGAGTTAGAAACCAATTTTTGATTAAATACACTAAGTGGGTGTGGCATGAAAAATTTAATAAAGTTGAATTACCATCCAGTAGATCACTGTAGAATGAGGATTCTCCCCATAATATCAATCTTCTATATCCAAAATATGAAATTTTCAATGATTCATTTGGTCATGATAATATTCTTGGTGAAAATGAAGCAGACTCATCTTTTGGTGTAAACATAATTGAAACATCTATATAAATTTATGTGTTTCTGAATGATGGGAATAAATAATTAAATGAATACTGTAAAAAGAAAAAAAAATTATATTCAAATTAAAATGTACCACATCAATGGTAGTAAATAATATCATTGAATTTTTTTAGTGATATTGAATTGAAATGTATTTTTATTAGTTTAGTTGTTTCCAAGAAATTTAATGATATGTGATTTAAGATTTATAGAATTGGAGATATATTTCTAATTTATTTACATCTAGAGATATGAAAATAAAATTTTGAGATAAAAGTATTAATTTTTATTTATTTATTAATTTATTAATTTATTAATTTATATTTTGAAATAAATTCTAATTGGTTTTCAAAGTTGGTGATTTTAGTATATTAGAATTAATTTTGTGGTTGATTAAATTTTAAAATTTTGTTTATGGGTGTGGAATTTAGGTATAATGATTAATAAATTGTATATCAGTTCTTATATAAGAATAACTATTTATTAAATGAATAAAATGAGAACATCACAGTCCCCATAATTAATTTGTTGTGTTTCAAGTTAAGGAAGTGGTACTTTAATAGAAATAAAAATAAACATAGAGTCGGTACGTAAGAAAAAAAATTAAAAGCCAATGTATGATTAACTAGATTGAGAAAGGCACATGAATAAGATTATGTTTTTCCATAAATTTATTCAAATACTAAGGAGGATCGTGAGCACAAATTCTTGAGGTTAATTTTTTTTACTATTGTTTTACCATCTAGGAATTTTGGAACATAACCTATTATGATAGTATTTTGAAAGAGTTAGTTTGATGTAGTCTGAAACATATTCATCTCAGTTATTGTGGAATGCACTTCATGTGTCAAGGGTAGCATAAGAATAGTTGATGAAGTTATCATGTAATATAAACTTCGGAATACAATGGTTTAATAAGAATAAATAATGAGATATATAAGAGATTATCTACTTCATATTAGAATATATTACCAATTAGTCCTATTGTCATTTATTGATGAATACAGAAAATAAGATATATGGATACACCATTTATATAATTTTATTGAAACATAAATTAACTATATATGGATT
Organism: Viscum album; assembly: GCA_963277665.1. Lineage (NCBI taxonomy): Eukaryota > Viridiplantae > Streptophyta > Magnoliopsida > Santalales > Viscaceae > Viscum > Viscum album. Next base: position 879,548,822 of record OY728136.1, read on the forward strand.
GTAATACATGTGAATCACTTGTAGAAGTTTGATTTGGGAATCAATGGTGGATAAGAGAAGTTTAATGATCTAAATGAACTTATTCATTGAAAATGATGTGGAAGGTGGCATTGAGAGTGATGTAGTGAACGTAGATGAAGAACTTAATCTGATTATACCTGATGAATATCCCTCAATGAGAGGATGAAATTCTTGGTCATACAATTTAATAAGGAACGAATAATTTATACTGAGGAACTAGATCGAGTAGGAAACTAGAGACTGACTGATTTTGGTTCATGATTGTTAAAGATGGGATGCTATTGCTAGAAATTATTTTTCTAATAACAAATGAAAATTGATATTAGATATGGTAGATCCTATTTTATGGAAGATAAATATACATTTACGATTATGAGGATGATAAAAAATTGATAGATTTGAGATTAATAGTTGAGGGTATTGACCAATCAAGATAATTTATAGGAAAAGTAGAAAAAATGTAACATGATGAGTGTGTTGAATATGAGGAAACTTGAACAAATGATCTAATGAACTGATGAAGATTAATAAGAAAATAATTATATATTTGTGAGATTTTGGTTTTTAAGATGATCTTGTATCACAATAGAAGGCTGATAATTGAATGAAATGAATTTTCTTGCTACCTGTGGACACCAAAGCCACTGGTTCACTTGATGAAGAAATAGGGCATCATGTTGTGATGAAAAAAGGTCAGATGTAGGATGATAGATTTTGGTATATAGCCATAAGTAAATATAAAATGTCAAGAAAAAAATTGTTATTAATGAGGAAAATTTTATCCATGATTAAATAATGATAGAAACAATCATAATAATTAATTATACGAATATTTAAGAAGAACTCGAGAGTTAAGAAAACAAGATTCTCTCATGTAAAAGAGGTTGGATTAGAAGTCGAGATTGAATAAAATATAAAAATATGTGTATGAATGGGGGATATTTTTATAGTTGAGGAGAGTCACCCTTCCATGATGTTTCAAAAAAAGTGATTCCAAATAAATAAAAAGAATGATACATCCCTATAAACTTGAACCAAAACCATAAAATTGTCCATATTCTTATTTAATTGGAAACATAGGATGGAGCATTTGTCAATTGAATATTATATTTTTTCACAATAGGTTCAGTAATAGAAATCTAAAATAAAACTAATGGAGATACCACATGGACCGAGATGATGTCATTTCAAATGACATTTTACTTTTATAAATTTAGGTGGAGTGCATATTAATAAAGATTCCAAATATGGGATTTTTTATTATAGTATAGTTTCCCTTTTTATCCCCATTATATAAATTGTATTCATTATATAATGAAAGTGTTTTTATATGTTCCATTATATTGTGTTGTGTTGTGATCTGGAACTCGATGATAATGGAGAACTAATATTTCTACCTATTCAATGGATATTATATATAGGTAACAATGAGTTTAAAAGATTTTATTGATTATTATTGGTTCATTTTGAGATTATGCTCATACCTAAATCTGATTGTTATATTGTTACTTAATTTTCTCTATCCAATATTTAACTTATATTCTTGTTCATGTATTCTTCATCTCTTCATCAATATAATTCATCATTCAGTTGGTATGGATTGGTTTTTTGAGGTTTGTTGGAGTGGTTACACAAATAAATTTAAGAAGAGGGTTTCCCTAAATATTTGAGCTCAATGTATAATATTTTAAGTGATTGAACAAGAAAAATGATAGATAAATTGTATTTAATCTTCCTTAAAACTAAATTAATAAGATCAAGAATTTATTTTAATGAATAATGAAAAGATTCCACTATGAACTCCTAAGAGAATAAATATTCTCGCTAATTCCATTTTATTTCCATATTCATTAATTATGTTATTACATTTCATTAGTATACATATATCATATGCATGTTATTAAAACTCCCTTTTTTATATGTTTACAGTGTTATTTCATATATTTAATTATATTGAAAATAAAAATTAATTGTTTCTTGGTGGCCTCCTTGAGAGATTTCCCCTATGTTCTGCCATTATATTGTATTATCTATTAGTAAGAATTAAATTGAATGAGATTTGGGAATTTTTTTTCAGATAGTTCCTTATGTATCCCTCATATGAGCAAGTGATGGATGGTAATTCATAAGATTATAGACAATAATTCTCTTCCAATACTTTAAGATCAAGATTGATGACGACACACTAGATACTATCTATTTTCCCACAAAAAAATTCATGATTCAGGAGGAATATATATAAATATAAAACCATAGAGACGTTTATTTCCTCCAACACCTTGGTATACAACACTATCCCTAGATATGTGTATTTCCTCTACTTTTTACATGTATATAGTTGTTATATTTTTATATGGATATTTCCTCTAGAACATCCAAGATATGAGAAGATATTTATTTCCTCCAAATTATCATGATTAGTGCATCTATAGTTAATTATTTGTTAGGAAATATATGATGGAACCTGAGATCAGCATTCCATTATTTTCTAAAGAGGGATTAATATTTGGTGAGTTAAATGAACGAATCCTATCAATATTTTCATATGGATTGATCATATATATGGTTATTTGTAAAGATGATGTCATGTGATCACATCTTATTTACACATTACTTATTGTTGGTGAACTAAAAACAAGATGTATATAGGTCAAACTCATTACTTGGGATGACCATACATAGTATTGTTATGATCATACCTACATCAGCACTTGCTCATTATTTTCCTTGAATCCTTAAAAATTAGTGGATGCGGACGATGGATGATCATGGATCCTAGAGTTGGAAAATCGATATTGATATCTAGTAGAGTGGATATATCATTATGATAACCACATTCACATAATTAGTATATGGGATTCCATATATTCAGGATATGATGATTTTACCCTGTGATTCATGTAAACATTTTCACATTTTATATTGAGTTGTTATTATATAATTGTTAGTTATACCACATTTTTTAAATTGTTTATTTTTTATTTCTTTCATATAATGGTGTATGTTGATGTCAGATACCATATGATTAGTTTTTAGAGGTAATTTCAATGATTTCCATGTAGATACTTTAGTGTTAGTCATTATCCCTTGGTTTGATAGAGGTGGAATTAAGAAATACACCTTCCAATAACCTGATTCATTAAAAATAGGTATTAGAGAAATATGATATAGTGTGAAGTTAAATAATTTTGATTACTAGTTAGCATAGTTTATATTGAGTCTTAGTAAGGATACTTATTCATTCCTCTGATGTTAATGTGATATGCCGAGTGTCGTTGCTCTCTTTCAGTCTTCTCATTAGAAAATACCCACCTCTTAACACACTCCAATGAAGACAAGACCTCAAAATTCCAAGCATAAATTTATATGCATTCCACAAATGTAAATTTATTGGACATTCTTGGTCAAATATTTTAGTAATAAGAATACTATAATTCCTCACATTCAACTAATGGAATAAAAATATTTTTATATTGGACATACCTGCATAATTGAGGAGACAACCCCAAGTGATTAATTCAATTGTATAATGGACATTCCCCTTCTTAGAGAAAAAACTGAATCATGCCAAGGAGACAACCCAAACTGATTAAATCACATGATCTTAAGATATTGGGTCCATATGAAGTATGAAAGGAAAATGGTTAATAGATTAAATAAACACTTAGCATAATATATACATGATTATGGACATTATAGTGAAAATTCATTTATAAGATAAAGTTTTTAAGGATAATATCATTTGATGTCAAATATAGTGTTCCTACATGAGATTAAATGTTATAAAAGATATGTTATTGACTTAATGTAATCCCTTATATAAGAATGGTTTTAATTCTAGTTTTATCCTATTATTCTCTTGATTCATGTTATAATTTTATCATTACTAAAATGTTTAATTATTATTTTTCATATGGAACATATATATCCATGTTTCCAATGTATTTTATATACAGGCATTGAGACAATATTTTTCAAATCATATATGTGGAATTATTATGAAAGGAAACCTATTTACTCGCTTTCTTTTGATTTCTTGATTGCTTGAATTTGTTTTCTCATAAAATATTTATTATTATTTTTTGTTTTTCTATGTTTATATTGCTTTTTTATGTCATTGGGTATTTAATGATGAGGATGGTGCTTTTCATCTAGTGTTAAGGGTGGTGCATATCATCTAGCGGTAGAGGTGGTGGATTTTCATTTGGTGAATTTGATGATTTTTTGTGTACATTTTGATGTTTTTTACGAAGTAGTTTTAATTTGGTAAAATCTATAAATTTTATGGTTGGTTATTAATGGATTGAATAATCATGTGATCTATTATTTTGTAAAATATTTGTATCTTATTTATTATGTATATTTTTTTATCAATTATTTAATTGAATTTTTTCATTAATAATAATATTTTATCATTAAATATTGTATAAATATCTATTTATTACTACTATATTTTTTTATTTTTGGTAGGTGGAGTTTATGGGCTAGTCTCTATATTATTAAAAAATATAAAAAAAATGCGAATAATAATTTTAAAAATTTTATCAGATTTTTGGATGTTTTAACCCCCTTTAATGTTTTCAAAAAATTAACTTTTTAATGAATAAGGGGTTACAACAACCACTAGTTTTTAAATAATTTTATATTATAGTCATTTATAACCCCTATAATATTTTTTTCCCTGATTAGATGAGGTTAATACCACCTCTTAATTCACCCCATAATATTAATTTTTTTATTAGTTCCATTTATAACCCCCTATAATATTTTCCCCTGATTATAGGGGGTTAAACCCACTTCCAAATTCCACCCTGTAATTGTAAAGATTTTTATTATAAGTGGTAATAATTGTAACGACCCGGGTTTTGTGGGGATCCTTTACTTTGTGAAAATGTTGTGTTCGGTTTTCTGGTCTGGGAATCATGGCGGTGTAGGCCTATCGGTAGCCTTGGCGTACCAGTGTGGCCATGGCGTACCGGTGGCCTTGGCGTACCGGTGGCCTTGGCGTCCCGTTGGCCTTGGCGTACCGTTGGCCTTGGCGTACCGGTGGCCTTGGCGTACCGGTCGCCTTGGCGTACCGGTCGCCTTGGCCTACCGGTAGCCATCACCCACCGGTAGCCCTCAGCCACCGGTGCCTCTGCCCTACCCCGTGGGTTCTTTCCAGTGGCGTTCCTTCTTGCACAATTAGGGTTTTAAACCCTATTTTGACCTGTTTGAGCGTGTTTTAAAGACCCATAACGCCCATAAGAGTTTTAATTAAATACTTAATGAATTAATGAGTCGGTTTAAACCACCCTACCCCCTTTAATAACGAGTGGGGCCGTGTGGCCAACCCACGACCCCGCGCCTTACGCGGTTTGGCATTCTCATCTCAACTGTCCGCGGATTTTATAAACTAAGGGTTAGTCGTGGTTTCTTCTTTCCTAGATCGCGGTTTTTCATGAACAGATTTTGGTGCATCGGGCGAGCCGCATCGTTATCCGCAAGGTTCCGCGCCCGACCTAAGTGACGATCGTCTATCAACAAGTAGGGAATTTCTCCTTCGTCTCTCTCTTTTGTGTATCATGAGGGGTGGGTGTGCTTTTGATTCTGTGGAGTTGGATAAACCAGACCTAATTAAATATAATTAATGAATCCTGTAAAGAATGAAGTGGGGAGGGTGTGATCGTTGATGTTGTTATATTAAAATCATCTTTCTAAGTTGTGCTAGCTTACGCATTCTGAAAATCGAGGCTGTTGGTGGTCGTTGTCTGTGCACTAATGAACCCCTCATGATGTTTTAAATGGCATGTTTTGTAATTATAAACTCTTTCTGCGAAAAGTAAATCGGTTAATCACGTATACCTGACTGAATAAATTGAAAGCACTAGGATCAACCCCTTCTGTGCTAACCCCGGTCAAAACACTGAATTGAAATCATGGAGTGTGTTAAATCTTATAAATCTGAAAATACAGGCGTGACCCTGCTTTGTGTTGGTGGTAGTGGTTTGGTTGTTTCCTTTTTCTGGATGATTGCTGGAGATGTGGGAGGGGATGGGATCCCCTGTTTTTATACTCTCAGTGGTTAGTTTTGAGACCGGGCGGTTACCTTGTTTATATCACGAATTAGGGTAGGATCCTCTGTTGATGAAAAACCTTTTTGGGGGAGGGGACACGTGGCAGTGTCTCGGGGTTGTCTGGTTCCAGGACTTCAAGGGTTCTCACTTTTCCTTTGTTGTTGTGACTTTACAAGAGAACCGGGTGTGGATACATAAATTGACGCATTGGCTGGTTTCTTTTCCTTGGTTATGCTTATGGTGTTAGTTTCCTAGTAGTGCATAAACTTATTTGAACATTATTACTGAACATGAAAACAAGAGTGGGACAAATGGGTTTGTTGGTGAGAGTTGTGACTCAGACTTGAGCGCTGTTGTGATCTGTAGGCTGTCTGAAGAAAAACATAACTTCGGGCGAGTGCTTGTTACCAATATATATATATATTTGTAGTTTTGTGTTTCTTATTCGCGCCCCACCTAAGTTGAGCACTTAGTGCCGAATACCCCCAATTCATGGGGGAGGGTGTTTTTCCCAACACTATTATTAGTGGCTGGTTATTGGCTCCTTTTTTTCTCCCTTTCTCGGATAGCCCAAGTATCTTCGGGCAGGCTGTGATAGCCTGAGGTCCATTATTAGCCCAAGAACCTTCGGGCGGGGTAGTGTGGTGGTTGGCCAGGTGTGTGCAGCAGGTGGTTTCCCAAGTGTCTTCGGGATGAGGCCCAGGTGTCTTCGGGCGTGGCCGTGGATTTTCTAGCCCAAGTGTCTTCGGGCGTGGTAGTGGTTGTTCTGGCCTAGTTGTTTGCAGGCATGGTTACATGTGATAGTTGTGGACCAGGTGTTTTCGGGCATGATTCGGCAGTGGAACTGCGTGTGGTTGTGGCCCAGGTGTGTGCGGGAGGGTATGGGAGTGGGACTGCGGTGAGAATGGCAGGATTGGTCCGATGCGTAGGATGTCTCAATAAACAGTGAGAAAGCAGCGCGGGGTACCCAAACATCGATGTGCTCTGATTATGTATATTACTTGACTTGCGTTATTTGGGGAGTGTGCCTTGGTAAGGCTTGGGTGGATAATTTAACTTGATAGGTGATTGGTTTACTCCTTTTTCTCACGAGACTTTAGTACGTTCCCCCACTTGTGCACGAGATTCTTTGGTTTTACCTACTGAGTGTACTTGTATGCTCACCCTACGTATATATAAACTGCTTTCAGGTTTCTAGGAGGATTTCGGGGATCACGCAGGACCATACTATCTCGGATCTTTGGGGCAGTTGCAGTTGCTGCTTTCCTTCTTTGGTACTTACCTTTGTAGTCACCTTTTGTACTTTTGGTTTTTTACTTTTGGAACATGCATGTGGGAGTGGTTTACATTTGTCTTTAATTTTCTTTTACCTTGGTGTTGTTGAGTTTCATCATCTTATCTCCCAATCTTATAAAACAAAAAGGGGTAATGCCTTCCATTTGTGAGAAATTTATATACCCTTGGTTCTAGTCACCACCCCGGGACCTATTGAAGGCAGGTCTCGGGGGTCATTATCTCTCCTTAAACTTAAAGAAGGAAGCGCCTGGCAATCTGCTAACCCTTCCCTCCTTTTGGTGAAGGCGGGTCGTGACAGAATGGTATCAGAGCGGAGGGTCGAGAGATAGGATGGAGTCTGGAGTTAGGCATAGTGAGGATTGCATGGGATGGTAAGGCAACAGTGTTAGGTGACCTTGGTGTGTGAATTAGTCCAGGGAAGACTGGCTAGGACACGAGATTTTAGGGCCCCCCGTGATCCGACGCAAGGACTCTGGACCTACCGAACAACCAAGTGATGCCACGCTAATTGCAGGGTAGAGACCCTAGGAAGGGTACATGAATCATAATGACTTGTGTTCTCATGTTTATGGGGTGTTTTGGGAATTAAGAATAAAAGAAAAGTTTAAGAAGTTTTAAAGACAATAATCTGCACTACTTGGGCTTAGACATTCCTTGTTTACCTTACAGTTATGGAACCTGGAAGGCGACCACGTGTGGTACCGGCGATCGAGGCCCCGAAGACTACTTTGGCTGATCGACAGAGAGATGATCGAGAAGAAGAGGACGACCAGTGGCAGAAGACTCTTCGGGCCTTCCAGCGACAGACACTCGAGACGTATGAGGGAAGCACCTCTGACATAAAGACGAAAGGATAGCTAGAGGAGCTAGTGATAGACTTCGGCCTGATTCGGGCCCCGACCGAGTACTGGGTTCCTCTGGCCGTCAGCCAGATGTGGGGAGTGGCGCGTCAGTGGTGGATGATTTACCTGGGGGAGAGGAGAGAGGCTGAGGTGGCTTGGGAAGATTTCGATAGGGAGTTCTGGGCAGAATTCCTTTCTTCAACGATGAAGGCGGAAAAGAGACAGGAGCTACTCTCCCTCCAACAGGGGAGTATGTCCGTAAGGGAGCTAGGGATCAAGTTCAAGGACCTCATATGTTTTTCTTCGGAACTCTTTCCTGACGAGGAGTCTCAGGAAAGCCGTTTGGAGGAGGGGCTCCGACCCTCCCTCCAGTATGCTGTTACCCCCTTTACCCTGCCGACGTACTTGGAGGTCCAGAAGAAGGCCAAAGTAGTGGAGAGAATGCACGCTCTAGGAGGTGTGTCACGAGAGGGGATCCAACTGGGACCATCGAAGGGGAAGGCCGTCAGCACCATACCTCCAGCATCTGGACCCTCCAGGTTCCAACCGTCAGGGAGCAGGCCGCAACAGTTTCAGTTTCGATCCCCTGGTCCTCGCCCTTTTTCAGGCCCGGGACCGCAGTGCTTCATCTGTGGGAGCCATGGAAATCTCCGAAGTCAGTGCCCGGACTGGGTACAATACAACGGTGGCAGACATCCCCAGCGCCCACCCTAATAGCAGCTTCCAGCCCGGCTTTTCCAGCAGCAGTAGTAGGGACAGCGATCTCCCGCTCCTCCGAGGGCAGACGTAGGAGGAGGAGGGCAACCTCAGGGCGCTCCTCAGGGACCTCGACCAGGGCATGGTCGGGGAGGTGGCTGACAGCTGAGGGGAAGGGGATATGGGCATGGATAGTTACACACCATAGAGGTAGCAGTTCCAGCAGGGCTGGAGGTTGTTTGAGGTACGATCAGTTTGTTTAGCACTCTTGCTTATGCCTTGTTCGATACCGGAGCTTCACACTCCTTTGTTGCACCCTGTCTAGCCCGTGCGTTGGGACTAGATGCCGAGAGACTTCCAGTTCCCTTGGTATTAAGCACACCAGTCGGAGGTCAGACCGACTTTTTGTTTGTTTGTCGAGGATGTAGACTGATGATAGGGCCACATCAGTCAGTTAGGGATCTTCTCCTGCTACAGATTCAGCCATACGATGTCATCCTAGGCATCGAATGGCTATTTTATGTGTGTTCCATCATCGACTGTTTCCAAAGAAGGGTTGTGTTCTCAGACTCGGGCAGCAGACGTGTTACCTTCACCGGCGAGCGGAGTAGTCAGAAGGGCAGTAGGCGAGAGGAACCCCTCCTCCCCTTGTTGGCCGAGCTGTCAGTAGAGTCAGTAGATGTCGAGATGGTGGGGGTGCCAGAGGGTGTCTGTGAGTTTATGGACATCTTTCCTGAGGAGGTGACGACTCTACCTCCTCGATGTGATATCGAGTTAGGGATAGACCTATAGCCCGACGCTCATCCAATCTTGATGGCTCCTTACCGGATGGCACCTTCAGAGATACGAGAGTTGCGGATCCAGATTGACGATTTGATGAAGAGGGGTTATGTTCGCCCAAGTGCGTCGCTGTGGGGCGCTCAAATCTTGTTCTCAAAGAAGGAATATGGTGGTCTCAGATTGTGCATAGACTACAGGAGGCTGAATCAGGTGACGATCAAGAATCGCTACCCTCTTCTGAGGATAGATGATCTTTTCGACCAGCTGAAAGGGGTAGGATGGTTCTCGAAGATCGACCTATGGTCTGGCTACCACCAGCTGAGAGTGAAGGATAGAGACATCCTGAAGACAGCCTTCAAGTGAAGATATGGACACTTCGAGTTCGTAGTCATGCCCTTCGGTGTTACGAACGCCCCGGCTGTGTTCATGGGGCTTATGAACTCCATCTTCCAGGAGTACCTGGATCAGTTCGTAGTTGTGTTCATTGACGACATCCTAATCTACTCGAGATCAGAGGAGGACCATGCGGAGCACCTGATGACGGTTTTGGAGGTCCTCCGACAACACCGGCTATATGGTAAGTTGTCAAAATGCAAGTTCTGGAAACGAGAAGTGTACTTCCTCAGACACGTGGTGTCTGAGCGGGGGGTAGCGGTGGACCCATCAAATGTTGAGGAAGTTGTTTCTTGGGAAGCACCCAAGAATGTGGCAGAGGTCCATAGTTTCCTCAGGCTGGCAGGTTACTATCGGAGGTTCATACCCAACTTCTCCCGAGTAGCGGCCCCTTTGACAGCCCTGACCAAGAAAGACCAGGTTTTCCTGTGGAGTGAGCAGTGCGAGTCAGCCTTCAGCTATCTGAAAGAGAAGTTGGTTGGTGCCCTAGTGCTGAGATTACCAGAAGAAGGGGCAGCTTATGAGGTGTTCTGTGATACTTCAGGACAGGGCCTGGGATGTGTGTTGTTGCAGCGACAAGGGGTGATCTCTTACGGGTCCAGGCAGCTACGCCCCCATGAGCGTAATTACGCCACCCACGACCTGGAGCTTGCAGCAGTCGTTTTTGCGCTAAAGTTATAGTGGAACTACCTCATCGGAGAACGCTTTGTGGTCTTCAAAGATCACAGAAGCTTGAGGTATATCTTCTCCCATCGGGACATAAACTTGTGACAGTGGAGATGGGTGGAGTTCCTCCAGGATTATGACTTCAAGATATCTTATACTGAGGGCAAGGGAAATGTAGTGGCCAATTACTTGAGAAGGAGGACGCAGAAGGATGCGGTTCGAGAGTCGGCGGACACCTGGAAAGCGATGGGGGAGTTGGCTGCCTTACACTTGGATGCGAGGATGGATTGTGGTAGAGGTTGCCTATATCAGATGACAGTGCGGTCTTCTCTGTTGCAGCAAGTGGAGGAGTCTTAGTGGGGAGACCTAGAGTGTGAAGTGATGCATGACCGAGTTGACCCGGGCAATGCTCCGGAAGGATGGATAGAGGATGGTCAGAACCAGATGGTTTTTCAAGAAAGGTTGTCTCTTCCAGGAGTGATGCACGGTAAGGTTCTCAGTGAGTTCCACAACTCACCCCTAGAGGTACACCCGGGAGTTTCCAAGATGTACCAGGGACTGAAGAGACAGTTTTGGTGGCCCGGAGTGAAGCGAGCAGTGGCAGAGTTTGTGACCAAGTGCTTAGTGTGTCAGCAAGTGAAGGCTGAACACCGAGTTCCAGGAAGCCTACTGCAGTCTCTATATATCCTCGAGTGGAAGTGGGACAACATCTCGATGGATTTTGTCATGGGACTTCCCAAGGTCCAAGGGGTATACGACGCCATCTGGGTGGTAGTGGACCGGTTAAAGAAATCGGCCCACTTTCTGGCGATCAGGGAGTCGAGTACTGTGGATGCTTTGGCATGAAAGTACGTGGATGAGGTGGTGCGGTTGCATGGAGTTCCGAGGACTATAGTCTAGGATAGGGATGCACGGTTTACCTCACGGGTCTGGAAAGGATTGCAGCATGCTTTTGGAACACAGTTACACCTTAGCACCACTTTCCATCCCCAGACAGATGGACAAATAGAGCGCACCATCCAGACCTTGGAGGATATGCTGCGGGAATGTGTTCTGGACTCAGGAAAATCATGGGTGTGACACTTTCCACTGGTAGAGTTCTCCTAAAATAATAGATATCACTCTACCATCGGTATGGCCCCGTTTGAAGCCTTGTACGGGAGGCCCTGCCGTTCACCTATGTGTTGGGCCAAAGTGGGAGAGGTAGGCATCCTTGGCCCGGAGGTGGTGCAGAGCACGACAGAGAAGGTTCAGCTCGTACGAGAAAGGATGAAGGCGGCCCAGGACCAACAGAAGTCGTATGCCGATACCAGGAGGAGGCCCTTGGAGTTTGAGGTTGGAGACCACGTGTTCTTGAAGATCTCCCCTCGGCATGGGCAGCGGAGGTTCGGTAAGGGGAGTAAGCTTTATCCCAGGTTCATCGGACCCTTCAAAGTGTTGCGGCGGGTCGGAGAAGTGGCTTATCAGCTAGCATTACCACCGCCGCTACTGAATATACATGATGTCTTTCATGTGTCCCAGCTCCGTTAGTATCTTCACGACGATTCCCACGTCCTTGATTGGGGTGAGATGGACATCGAGGACGACGTGACCTTTGTGGAGAGACCAGTGATGATCGAGGATCGCAAGGAGAAGGTGCTTCGTGGGAGAACCATTCCCTTGGTTCATGTGCTGTGGAGACATGGTAGGCTTGAGGAGAGTACGTGAGAGAGGGAAGCACAGATGCGTACCCAGTACCCCGAGTTGTTTTGAGTTTTGTTCCTTGTTGTACCTGTTGTGGTAGAACGTTTTTTCTTTTTGGCTATAAAACATACTGGTTTTCTTTTCTATGAATGTGTGTGAAAAGCCCTGGATATGGGGGAGGAGAGAACCCGCCCCCTAATCAAGACGCATTAAGGTGGATGCGATTAAACCCGTACGGGCGAGTCAGTGCCGCCCAAAGCGGATAATATCTTGACATGGGGGAGGAGACTCCCCAACCCACACACCTGGGTAGTTTGGCAAGGTATGTTGTTTGGTTCTTGTAAGGGAAGTGTTTTTAGTTAGCATGGGTTCACTTCTAAGAGGTATCTTTCGAGGTGGTTGTTCAGACTTCTCTTTCCTTCTATTTTGTTTTGATTCTCGGGGACGAGAATCGTTTAAGAGGTATCTGATATAATGGCCCGGGTTTTGTGGGGATCCTTTACTTTGTGAAAATGTTGTGTTGGGTTTTCTGGTCTGGGAATCATGGCAGTGTAGGCCTATCGGTAGCCTTGGATTACCGGTAGCCTTGGCCTACCGGTAGCCTTGGCCAGTGGTAGCCTTGGCGTACCGGTAGGCTTGGCGTACCGGTAGGCTTGGCCTACCGGTAGCCTTGTCCTACCGGTCGCCTTGGCCTACGATAGCCTTGGTGTACCGGTATCCTTGGACTACCGGTAGCCTTAGCCTACCGGTAGCTGTCACCCACCGGTAGCCCTCAGCCAACGGTGGCTCTGGCCTACCCCGCAGGTTCTTTCCAATGGCATTCCTTCTTGCGAAATTAGGGTTTTAAACCCTATTTTGACCTGTTTGAGCGTGTTTTAAAGACCCGTAACACCCATAAGAGTTTTAATTAAATACTTAATGAATTAATGAGTCATTTTAAACCACCCGACCCCCTTTAATGACGAGTGGGGCCGCGTGGCCAACCCACGACCCTGCGCCTTACGCGGTTTGACATTCTCATCTCAACTGTCCGTGACTTTTATAAACTAAGGGTTAGCCGTGGTTTCTTCTTTCCTGGATCGCAGATTTTCACAAATATCTTTTGGTGCATCGGTCAATCCGCATCGTTATCTGTAAGGTTCCATGCCCGACCTAAGCGACGATCGTCTATCAACAAGTAGGGAATGTATCCTTTGTCTCTTTCTTTTGTGTATCATATGGGGTGGGCGTGATTTTGATTCTGTGGAGTTGGATAAACCAGACCAAATTAAAGATAATGAACGAATCCTATAAAGAATGAAGGGGGGATATGATCGTTGATGTTGTTATATTAAAATCATCTTTCTGAGTTGTGATGGATTACGCATTCTGAAAATCGAGGCCGTTGGTGGCCGTTGTCTGTGCACTAATGAACCCCTCATGATGTTTTAAATAAATTGTTTTGTAATTATAAACTCTTGCTGTGAAAAGTAAATCGGTTAATAATGTATACCCAACTAAATAAATTGAAAGCAGTAGGATCAACCCCTTCTGTGATAACCCCGGTCAAAACACAGAATTGAAATCATGGAGTGTGTTAAATCTTATAAATCTGAAAATACAGGCGTCGCCCTGCTTTGTGTCAGTGGTAGTGGTTTGGTTGTTTCCTTTTTTAGGATGATTACTGGAGATATGGGAGGGGATGAGATCCCCTTTTTTTATACTCTCAGTGGTTAGTTTTGAGACCGTGTGGTTACCTTGTTTATATCATGAATTGGGGTGGTATCCTCTGTTGATGAAAAACCTTTTTGGGGGAGGGGACACGGGGCAGTGTCTCGGGGTTGTCTGGTTCCAGGACATCGAGGGTTCTCAATTTTCCTTTATTTTTGTGACTTTACAAGAGAACCAGGTGTGGATACTTAAATTGACGTATTGGATGGTTTCTTTTCCTTGGTTATGCTTATGGTGTTAGTTTCCCAGTAGTGCATAAAATTATTTGAACATTATTACTGAACATGAAAATAAGAGTGGGACAAATGGGTTTGTTGGCAAGAGTTATGACTCGGACTTGAGCGCTGTTGTGATCTGTAGGCTGTCTGAAGAAAAACCTAAATTTGGGTGAGTTCTTGTTACCTATATATATATATATATTTAGTTTTTTGTTTCTTATTTTTTCCCCACCCAAGTTGAGCACTTAGTGCCGAACACCCCCATTTCATGGGGGAGGGTGTTTTTCCCAACACTATTATTAGTGACTGGTTATTGGCTCCTTTTCTGATCCCTTTCCCGGAGAGCCCAAGTATCTTCGAGCAGGCTGTGATGGCCTGAGGTCCATTATTAGCCCAAGAACCTTCGGGTGGGGTAGTGTGGTGGTATTCCAGGTGTGTACGACAGGTGGTTTCCCAAGTGTCTTCGGGATGAGTCCCAGGTGTCTTCGGGCGTGGCAGTGGATTTTCTAGCCCAGGTGTCTTCGGGCGTGGTGGTGGTTGTTCTGGCCTAGGTGTTTGCAGGCCTGGTTACATGTGATAGTTGTGGCCCAGGTGTTTGCGGGCGGGATTCGGCAGTGGGACTACATGTGGTTGTGGCCCAGGTGTGTGCGGGTGGGTATGGCAGTGGGACTGCGGTGAGAATGGAGGGATTGGTCCGATGCATAGGATGTCTCAATAACCAGTGGGAAAGTGGCGCGGGGTACCCAAACATCGATGTGCTCTGATTATATATATTACTTGACTTGCGTTATTTGGGGAGTGTGCCTTGGTGAGGCTTGGGTGGATAATTTAACTTGATAGGTGATTGGTTTACTCATTTTTCTCACCGGACTTTAGTACGTTCCCCCACTTGTACACAAGAGTCTTTGGTTTTCCCTACTGAGTGTACTTGTATGCTCACCCTACGTATATAAAAACTGCTTTCAGGTTTCCAGGAGGATTTTGGGGATCACGCAGGACTATACTAGCTCGGACCTTTGGGGAAGTTGCAGTTGCTGCTTTTCTTCTTTGGTACTTACCTTTGTAGTCACCTTTTGTACTTGTGGTTTTTACTTTTGGAACATGCATGTGGGAATGGTTTACTTTTGGATTTACTTTTCTTTTACCTTGGTGTTGTTGAGTTTCATCATCTTATCTCCTGATCTTATAAAACAAAAAGGGGTAATGCCTTCCATTTGTGAGAAATTTCTATACCCTTGGTGCTATTCGCCACCCCGGGACCTATTGAAGGCAGGTCTTGGGGGGTCATTATCTCTCCTTCAACTTAAAGAAGGAAGGGCCTGACAATCTGCTGACCCTTCCCTCCTTTTGGTGAAAGAGGGTCGTGACAATAACACCATCTAATATTTTCCCCCAATTATATGGGTTTAAAACCACCTCTAAATTCCATTTGGAATTTTCAATTTTTTGATTAGAGGTCATTTCAACCCCCTATGTGTTTTTCCACAATTAAATTGTGTTATATTAGAAAGATTTTTAACCCCTCTAATGGAATTGTTTCTAATTGTATAATACCAACACTTCCTATAAACTAAATCTTACAAAATATAGGTGGCCATATTAGTGACGGTTTGAATAACCGCCACTAATATGTTTACAAGGGGTTATAACCCCTTCTAATTTAAAAAATAACCCTTTATTATATTAGTATTTTTTAGTGATGTAATCTTTCATAGATATGATCCCGAAGGAAGAGGGTACTGATGAATCAAAAAACAAAAAGGAATAATTGTTGATTCAGTTGATATGAAAGTGATTAAGGGATCTAAAAAAGGAAAACATGCTCAGGAATACATATAAGTTGAGCAATTTGAGAAAAAAAACAATTATGATAAGGATAAAAATAATTGAATTCCTTCTCATACAGATAAATAAGACTCAGTTATGTTAAGTGATGATGATGATAATCAAAAATCTCATCCTTGCATGATGAAGCAAGTGGATTTTCAAAAAATTATTGGTGATCAACATCAAGATGGTTCTATCAATAATAATAACCAATTAAATTACACATAATTTTCTACGATTAAAATTAGAATCAAATGATATAAAGTTATATTTTGAGTATAAAGAATGAGTTCAATCCATGAATGAAGAATTTGATCACATTGAAAAGAAAAATACAAGAGAAATCATAACGAATCCAAAAAAACATCATATTCACAAAATGGGTTTTTCAAAACAAGTAAAGTGAAGAAGGTGAAGTTATATGGAAAAAAATATAATGACCCATACTTTACATACATTGTTAATACTTCAAAATTGAAGCACACTTATTACAACATATGAAAAAACCACAAAGGACCGTATAGGTATAGTGTCTTTAGAAACTGGGAAACATAAACAACTGGTTCATAAAGCATCTACACTGTCTCCCATTTATTTCATCATATCTATAGTCCCGTTTGGCATATCTTACTTAATAACCTTATTCCTGACCTGGGGAAGGAAAACATACAAAAGGGTGAGCTCAAATGCTCAGTAAGGGTAAACAAAAGAAATATCAATCACATCATATACATAAGCACATAACTTTTGGAAATCTTAACCTGCAAAAGAGATCATAATTTCATAACATGGAATAAATCATGGCAGTGAAATGTAATCACAGTAATCATAACGTAAAACATGACATTTTGTGGCATACACACATAATCATAGAGAATCATTTCTTGTTAGTCAAGACTCATTGCCAAGACTATCTTAGTGGACAAAGTCCCTTTCTGAACCGAGTCACCCTCGTTTCAGTCCCGTTTCACTGAACCGGTATAACCTACCGTTCCAGCCATGTCTATCTCATGAGATATAAAATCTTTACCCAATGCATTGGAGGGAGATATAGGTCCCACCCATCTCATAATGAAACCATTCTTATGTGTGCCACAAAATCATAAACCATACATCATTGCATAACCCATGTAATAAAAATGGGAATCTTAAACATCATGACATAATAAAACAATTCATATACAATAAAGGAATTCATAAAAATAATTCCATCACAACATAATCAAATCAATGTAATAATAGGGATAAAAATAGTACCCTTTATTATCTTAGATGGAAAATAATTTTGATTAAAAACTTGAACTCCATTCTTGAGGAAAATATCCTTTCTTCTTCAAAAACATTTTTCATTTCTTAACATGTCATACAATTCTAAACTAAAAGAAGTTGATTAAAAATAAACTTGAAAACTTGTAACGGATTATTCTTAGAAATAATGTTTTAAAAATCCATTCATTCCGTATAAGTTAAAAAAAACATTCTTCTCGTTCTTTTGTTGGAAAAGTCAAAAATTACCTCGTACGAAAAACGACAAAAGATTCCTTTCATATCTTTTACTAAAAACACACCGAAGGGTAAAATTGGATTTAAACCATTGTGGGTGGATGTAAATAATATTTCATATCGGGTAAACATGAATGTGGATGATAAAATGCACCCCAGTAAATGCCAATGTATAAACAATCTCTGATAAAAATGAGATTGTGATATTTCCCTTACCTTAGGTCCTATTTGCT
This sequence comes from Viscum album, assembly GCA_963277665.1. Classification (NCBI taxonomy): domain Eukaryota; kingdom Viridiplantae; phylum Streptophyta; class Magnoliopsida; order Santalales; family Viscaceae; genus Viscum; species Viscum album. The sequence goes on from OY728136.1 coordinate 879,566,746, forward strand.
TTGTAGGTGTCCGAAGCTCCTGTATAATGGTTTAAATAATGTTATTGACTTATTCCAGAATCATACATATTGATATGATATCATATATGGTCATATTCTTAGCTTCTTATTAGTAATATTTCATTGTTACTTGTTACTCGGGTCTTTATTGCCTTTTGTTCTTATGCGTGTTTTTCCGAATAAATTCTTATTATTCTTTTAAGGTTATAGATACCTTATATCCAGAATGGTATTAGTGTAACATATATCATATTTATTCATTCAATTAATTTATATAATTACTATTTAATGACGATAATGTAGAACGAGTCGCATCACATTGTGGAGACGGTATTCCGTACGTACGCACGAGCGATGATATTGTTCCCATGATCGTGGAATTGTATTTAAGTGTATTTATACTATTTAAGTATCAATATAAATTTATAATAATCATATATAGTTACTCATTACACCATTATACCCATCCTTGTAAGGTGATGGTGGAAAATAGATTACACCACGGCGTGGAGACGGTATTCCGTACGTACGCACGCGTGATGATTTCATTTTTCCGTAGGATGGATAGAAGGTGAATTAAGGTTGTTTAATATTTATAATAACATATCAGTATGTAATTAATACTGATGTTATTACTTTATCATGAAACAACTAAATAAGAAGAAGTTTAAGAAGAAAGAAATTGAAAAGATTGGTAATGGATATTACCTCTTCTTTGAAACGCCTCTTTGAATCCTCCACTTAGGGAACTAGGATTGGTCTTTGAAGAAGACCAAGACCTCTAGGATTATTCTAGGGAAGTGGAGAAGGGATTTTGGTAGGGGTTGGCCGATCCTGAGTGCTCAAATTGGTGTGAGGAGGAGGGGGAGGAGGTGCCCTTTTATAAGGGAGGAGAGGGGCACCTTAGAAATATCTCAAAATATTATTTTATATTAAAGTCAAAATCGGTTTATAATGGTTCCAAAGGGTCATATTTCAAAGGTAAAGTAAATATGGGTCGAAAGCATATCAACCAATAGGATTTAGACAATTTAAGGTTATTATTTTAACCTTATCAATTAGATTTAACTCTAAGTTAAATAATTTAACTTTTACCGTGACGTTTTGTTTTCTTATACTATATGGTTAATACACTTACTATAACATGCCAAACGAACCCCAATTTGTTTATTATTAATATATATATCCTTATATAAGTCATTTGGCCGAACCTTAGATTTTTAGGGATAAAATAACAATTAATAATATAATATTTGATTTAAAAACTATTTTGTGTCAATTTTGACACTATTTGATATATGATTTTTGTGAAAGTCATAACAGAATTATATGTTCAAACCAAGTTGATTAAATCAACACTAATATATCATAGTAACCTAGAAAATTAGTGGAATTCATAAAAAGTCTCAAATTACATTTATTTTAGCATTTATAACATCAATTATGTTAACATTTCCTTAAAAGGGTAATTACTGCATCATAGTTGTGTCATAAATAAATTAATTTATTTAAAGTCTAAAAATTATAAATAAAATATCATTATGTAGGAAATCCTTTTATATTTCTAATGAATATTTATAGTCGAATTTATCGTATGTATAACCCCATATTAAAAATGTTTTAGTTATTAAACTTTTATTTTAACTATTTTAACTATTCATTAAATAAAATAATATTAAATGTCATAATCTAATCCAAGTGGACCTAAATGGTCATATTATATTCATAAGGTTGTTTTTGGTCGAATTACACTTATCAAATAGAATTAGTACATGTTTTAGGGTAATAGTAATATCATATTTACCCTTAGTTACCCTATTTACTATTAACCGCGGTAAAAAAAGTAAAAAGTTACTATTCACCAAAAAAATATTTTTATCTCATTGAACCACATTTTACATACTGATATCAACCGTGTCTATCGGATTTTCGAAATTCCATTCACAGAAGCGGTAAAATTAAGTTTTATGCAAAATTCAGTTTTTAACCTACCACTTAGTGGTTTCACTATTCATCAAAAATTGAAAGTTTTCAGAAAAATACCAAAATTTCACCCTAGGCTAATTTCGGTATTCCGAATCCAAAAATGAAGTCCATTTTGAAAAATAAAATTTATAAAATTTCAAAAAGTGGTTATTACTATTCATAACAGCTATTTTAAATAATATTTTAATTGCATATCGTCATTTAGTGAAAATCGGTATTGCGTACAACGCAAGCTATCGAGGAAGGTCGCGATTGCGTGTAAAGTAAGTCAAGATAGTGTGTAGTGAAAGATTCCTTTGATGATATATATATAAAAACAAAATATTACTCATAAAAATCTCGGGTGTTACATTCTACCCCCCTTAAAAAGAATTTCGCCCTCGAAATTCATCACTTTGTAACAAACAGATGAGGATACTTCTCCCTCATCATATCCTCAAGCTCCCATGTAGCTTCTTCAAGTTGGTGGTTCCTCCATAAAACTTTCACCAATCGAGTGGTCTTGTTTCGTAGGACTTTTTCGCTCCGATCCAGAATCTCTATCGGTTGTTCTTCATAAGAAAGATCTTGCTCCAGCGGTACAACTTCTGAGCTGAGTACATGTGAAGGATCAGGTATGTACTTTCTCAAGAGAGATACATGGAACACATCGTGAACTTGAGAGAGATTCGGTGGAAGCGCCAATCGGTAAGCTACATTCCCTACACGATCCAGTATTTCGAAAGGACCGATATATCTAGGGCTTAACTTCCCCTTCTTTCCAAATCTCATGACTTTCTTCCAGGGAGATATTCGTAAGAAAACTTTATCACCCACTTCAAACTCTAGGTATTTTCTTCGTTTGTCGGCATAACTTTTCTGTCGACTCTGAGCTGCTCATATGTGTTGTTGAATAGATCTGACCTTTTCTGCCATTTCATCAACGAGATTAGGTCCTAATAGCTTTCTTTCCCCAACTTCATCCCAGCAAGTTGGAGTCCTGCATTTCTTTCCATAAAGAGCTTCATAAGGAGCCATCTAAATACTGGAGTGAAAGCTATTATTATAAGAAAATTCCACCAATGGTAGGTGTTGATCCCAACCTCCTTTGAAATCCATAGAGAAAGCTCTCAACATATCTTCTAGGGTTTGAATTGTTCTCTCAGACTGACCGTCTGTCTGAGGATGATAAGCTGTGCTGAAACTCAACTCTGTATCCAGAGTCTGCTGAAGACTTTGCCAGAACTTTGAGGTAAATCTTGGATCTCGATCAGATATAATAGAAAGTGGTACTCTATGAAATCTTACCACTTACTTTACATATATCCTGGCAAGCTGATCTAGAGAGAAATCCTCTCTAATAGCAATGAAGTGTGCAGACTTTGTAAGACGATCAACTATGACCCAAATAGCATTATTGCCTTTGGATGTTTTAGGAAGTCCTGTGACAAAGTCCAAAGTGATGTTTTCCCATTTCCATTTGGGCATGGGTAATGGTTGTAACATCCCCTTAGACTTCTGTCTCTCAGCTTTAACTTGTTGACAAACCAAGCATCGAGAGACATATTCAGCAACATCTCTTTTCATGCCATCCCACCAGAAGTACTCTTTCAGGTCCCTATACATCTTCGTGCTTCTAGGATGAATAGAGAATGAAGAACTATGAGCCTCATCCAGCATCTCCTTCTTTAATTCGGGGATGGGAGGAACACAAACCCGATTCCAGAACTTTATTATCCCATCACAATCAAGGTTGAATTCAGTAACATTTCTCACCTTATTTTGTAACTCGACATCTTCTTTTTGTGCCTCTTTAATCTTCACATGTATAGATGGTTGAACATTCATTTGATAAAGATAAGATTTTTCCCCTTCCATTATAATTCCAAGATCCATCCTTTGTAAATCCATAAATATTGGATCTTTTGTGATCCTCATCATGGATAAACTAGCATGGTCTTGTCGACTTAATGCATCTGCCACCTTGTTTGCTTTCCCAGGGTGGTAATGGATTGAGCAATCATAATCCTTAACCAGCTCCAACCATCTTCTTTGACGCATATTCATCTCCTTTTGTGTGAAAATATACTTTAAACTTTTATGATCAGTATAAATATCACACCTTTCACCATAAAGATAATGCCTCCAAATCTTTAATGCAAAGATTACCGCAGCTAACTCCAAATCATGTGTTGGGTAATTTTGCTCATGGATTTTCAACTTTCGTGAGGCATAAGCTATCACCATATCATTTTGCATAAGAACACACCCTAATCCCTTCTTGGATGCATCACTATAGATCAAAAACCTTTCTCCACTACAAGGCAGTGTGAGTACAGGTGCACTGGATAACCTTCTTTTCAACTCCTTGAAATTCTCTTCACATTCTTCCATCTAGACAAACTTAACTCCTTTCCGAGTCAACTTGGTGAGTGGATTAGATAATCGTGAAAAATCTTTCACAAAACGTCGATAATATCCAGCCAAACCAAGAAAACTTCGGATCTCAGTTACTGTTGTTGGTCTCGACCATCTTTCGATAACCTCTGTTTTTGCTGGATCCACAGATATCCCCTCTTTTGAGATTATGTGACCCAAAAATGCAACTTTTTGAAGCCAAAATTCACACTTGGTAAATTTGGAATAAAGCTTCTCCTTTCTCAGGGTCTTCAATATAATTCTCAAGTGATCTTCATGCTATTCCTTTCTCTTTGAATAGACAAGAATATCGTCTATAAAGACTACCACAAATTGATCAAGATAGTCTCTAAAAACTCTATTCATTAGATCCATGAAGATAGCAGGGGCATTAGTAAGACCAAATGGCATCACTATAAATTCATAGTGTCTATACCTTGTACGGAAAGCCGTCTTTGGTATATCCTCCCTTTTGACCCTTAATTGATGATACCCTGAATGAAGATCAATCTTGGAAAAGTATTGAGCTCCGCGTAGTTGGTCAAATAAGTCATCAATGCATGGGAGAGGATATTTGTTCTTGATAGTGATCTTGTTAAGTTCTCGATAATCAATGCAGAGTCTCATTGATCCATCTTTCTTCTTAACAAATAGAACAGGTGCTCCCCAAGGTGACGCACTAGGGCGTATGAATCCCTTATCAAGATTCTCTTGGAGTTGCTTCTTCAATTCCTGCAACTCAATTGGGGCCATTCTATAAGGTTTCTTTGAAATAGGAAAATCACCCGGTACGAGTTCTAATGAAAACTCAACTTCACGATTTGCTGGAAGACCCGGTAATTCCTCCGGAAAGAAATCATCAAACTCCCGTACGATGGGAATATTCTTAATCGTGAGTTTCTCACCCACCATTTGAGATAAATAACCTTCATTTAGTGGAATCAATACCCATAAAATGGAAGAAATTTCCACTGGAAGGTTATGTTCATCCTTGCATCGATAGATGATCATACATTGATCTGGAATATTAAATGTGACTTCACTTATTTGGAAATTGATATGAGCTCCATGTAGAGAAAGCCAATCCATTCCAAGAATCACATCAAATTCCACTATAGGAAGGATCACAAGATTTGAAAGAAGCACTTTCCCACAAACTTCGATCGGAGAAGAATTATAAACTTTTGATGCGACTGTTGTGCCATTAGGTGTTGTCACAGCTAACTCAACATCTAATTGTTGAGGTAATACGGTGATAACCTTAGAAAATTCTTCAGAAATAAAAGAGTGGGTGGATCCAGAATCAAATAAAACATTTGCTACTTTAGAGTGGATGGTAAGTGTACCTTTCACCACATCGTTATCGTACTCCACATCGCTGATAGAAATTGCATGTGATTTTCCTTTGTCTTTAGCCTTAAGAGTTTGTTGACGTTGACCATCATTATCAACCCTTGGATTAGGGCATTTATTGGCATAATGCCCCATCTACTTGCACTTGAAACATTGAAGTGTAGTAGGTTCATTCTGTGTATCCCTTCCTTTGTTTGCATCATTAGACATCTTCTTCCCATCATCGCGGCATTCAAATGATCGATGACCTTCCTTTCCACATTTGAAACATTTACTTGTCCCTTTAAGACAACTCCCTCCATGTTTCTTTCCACACTTTGAGCATAAGGGAAAGATCATCTTCTTTTCAGTGTGCTCTTTAGATTTTCCTTTGAATTACATTTTCCTCTTCTTATCAAACCCATATGACTGATGGGTTACTCCAATCTCTATCTCGACTTTGAGAGCACATCGAACGATTTCCTCGTAGCTATTGAAGTCCCTTATGGCTAACGCCCTTCAAAGACTTGGTTTTAAGACACTAAAGAATCGATCGATCTTACTCTCAGGTTGGATAATAATACCAGAAGCGTACCTTGCAAATCTTGTCAAATTTTCTTCATAGGTACCAACAGATTCATCATCCCTTTGCTTCAGTTCAAGAAACTCTTTCTCCATCTTTGTTCGGAGAATACGAGGGAAGTACTTATTGAAAAATAATCTCTTGAACTCGTCCCATTCCATGGACTCAATTTCATCCCTTTGCCTCGTATTCTTAATAAGATTCCACCATTGATCAGCATCTCCTTACAAACGATACACTTCTAGGATGACTTTATCATGTTCATAACATTGAAGAACTGAAAATATATTTTCAGTAGTACTAATCCATTGTTCAGCAACTAATGGATCAGTAGACCCGCTGAAAGAAGGTGGACGCTGTCTCATGAAGGATTCAACAGAATGTTGCTCCTTCCTTTGCTCGTTTGGAAGTCCTGCATGATTCATAGCTTGAGAAAGTTGTGTGAGAATGGCTACAAGATTTTGCATTCCAGCTCTCATAACATTTGGTTGCTCAGGGGGACAATCATTGCATTGCCCGTCGCATTCCGCATTAACACGGTTCCTTCGGGTTCCAGCCATTGACTAAAACCAAGAAGAATAGTGTGAGCAACACTAATTATAATAGGAAAACCACATAATTCAAGAATAAAATTTTCACGCTTAAGGTCTTATCCTAGGTTATTCATGGCCATTTCTAAAACACTAAGATTGTGTTCTATTCTTAGACTTATCCTTAGGGTTCTTACTAAGGCTTTCACATCCTAGTTTCCAAAGGTTGACTATACCTTTCCTCTGATACCAACTATAACGACCCATACTTTACATACATTGTTAATACTTCAAAATTGAAGCACACTTATTACAACATATGACAAAACCACAAAGGACCGTATAGGTATAGTGTCTTTAGAAACTGGGAAACATAAACAACTGGTTCATAAAGCGTCTACACTGTCTCACATTTATTTCATCATATCTATAGTCCCGTTTGGTATATCTTACTTAATAACCTTCTTCCTGACCTGGGGAAGGAAAACATACAAAAGGGTGAGCTCAAATGCTCAGTAAGGGTAAACAAAAGAAATATCAATCACATCATATACATAATCACATAACTTTTGGAAATCTTAACCTGCAAAAGAGATCATAATTTCATAACATGGGATAAATCCTGGTAGTGAAATGTAATCACAGTAATCATAACGTAAAACATGAAATTTTGTGGCATACACACATAATCATAGAGAATCATTTCTTGTTAGTGAAGACTCATTTCCAAGACTATCTTAGTGGACAAAGTCCCTTTCTAAACCGAGTCACCCTCGTTTCAGTCCTGTTTCACTGAACCGGTATAACCTACCATTCCAGCCATGTCTATCTCAAGAGATATAAAATCTTTACCCAATTCATTGGAGGGAGATATAGGTCCCACCCATCTATTAATGAAACCATTCTTATGTGTTCCACAAAATCATAAACCACACATCATTGCATAACCCATGTGATAAAAATGGGAATCTTAAACATCATGACATAATAAAACAATTCATATACAATAAAGGAATTCATAAAAATAATTCCATCACAACATAATCAAATCAATGTAATAATAGGGATAAAAACAATACCCTTTATTATCTTAGATGGAAAATAATTTTGATTAAAAACTTGAACTCCATTCTTGAGGAAAATATCCTTTCTTCTTCAAAAACAATTTTCCTTTCTTAACATGTCATACAACTCTAAACTAAAAGAAGTTGATTAAAAATAAACTTTAAAACTTTTAAATTCTTCTTCTTAGAAATAATGTTTTAAAAATCCATTCATGCCGTATAAGTTAAAAAAAACATTCTTCTCGTTCTTTTGTTGGAAAAGTCAAAAATTACCTCGTACGAAAAACGACAAAAGATTCCTTTCATATCTTTTACTAAAAACACACCGAAGGGTAAAATTGGATTTAAACCATTGTGGGTGGATGTAAATAATATGTCATATCAGGGAAACATGAATGTGGATGATAAAATGCACCCCAGTAAATGCCAATGTATAAACAATCTCGGATAAAAATGAGATTGTGATATTTCCCTTACCTTAGGTCCGATTTGCTTTGTACGTGTCCGAAGCTCCTGTATAATGGTTTAAATAATGTTATTGACTTATTCCAGAATCATACATATTGATATGATATCATATATGGTCATATTCTTAGCTTCTTATTAGTAATATTTCATTGTTACTTGTTACTCGGGTCTTTATTGCCTTTTGTTCTTATGCGTGTTTTGCCGAATAAATTCTTATTATTCTTTTAAGGTTATAGATAACTTATATACAGAATGGTATTAGTGTAAAATATATCATATTTATTCATTAAATTTATTTATATAATTACTATGTAATGATGATCATGTAGAACGAGTCTCATCACATCGTGGAGACGGTATTCCGTACGTACGCACGAGTGATGAAATTGTTCCCATGAGCGTGGAATTGTGTTTAAGTGTATTTATACTATTTAAGTATCAATATCACTTTATAATAATCATATATAGTTACTCATTACACCATTATACCCATACTTGTAAGGTGATGGTGGAAAATAGATTACACCACGGCGTGGAGACGGTATTCCGTATGTACGCACGCGCAGTGATTTCATTTTTCTGTAGGATGGATAGAAGGTGAATTAGGGTTGTTTAATATTTATAATAACATATCAGTATGTAATTAATACTTATGTTATTACTTTATCATGAGAAAACTAAAGAAGAAGAAGTTGAAGAAGAAATAAATTGAAAAGATCGGTAATGGATATTACCTCTTCTTTGAAACGCCTCTTTGAATCCTCCACTTAGGGAACTAAGATTGGTCTTTGAAGAAGCCCAGGACCTCTAGGATTATTCTAGGGAAGTGGAGAAGGGATTTTGGCAGGGGTTGACCGAGCTTTAGTGCTCAAATTGGTGTGAGGAGGAGGGGGAGGAGGTGCCCTTTTATAAGGGAGGAGAGGGGCACCTTAGGAATATCTCAAAATATTATTTTATATTAAAGTCAAAATCGGTTTATAATGGTTAAAAAGGGTCTTATTTCGAAGGTAAAGTGGGGATGGGTCTAAATCCTATCAACCAACAGGATTTAGACAAGTTTAGGTTATTATTTTAACCTTATCAATTAGATTTAACTCTAAGTTAAATAATTTAACTTTTACCGTGACTTTTTGTTTTCTTACACTATATGGTTAATAAACTTACTATAACATGAAAAACGAACCCAAGTTGTTCATTATTAATATATATATCCTTATATAAGTCATTTGGCCCAACCTTATATTTTTAGGAATAAAATAACAATTAATAATATAATATTTGATTTAAAAACTATTTTGTGTCAATTTTGACACTATTTGATATATGATTTTTGTGAAAGTCATAACAGAATTATATGTTCAAACCAAGTTAATTAAATAAACACTAATATATCATATTAACCTATAAAATTAGTGGAATTCATAAAAATTATCAAATTACATTTATTTGAGCATTTATAACATCAATTATGTTAACATTTCCTTAAAAGGGTAATTACTGCATCATCGTTGTGTCATAAATAAATTAATTTATTTAAAGTTTAAAAATTATAAATAAAATATAATTTTGTAGTAAATCTTTTTATATTTCTAAGGAATATTTATAGTCGAATTTATATTATGTATAACCACATATTAAAAATGTTTTAGTTATTAAACTTTGATTTTAACTATTTTAACTATTCATTAAATAAAATAATATTAAATGTCATAATCTAATCCAAGTGGACCTAAATGGTCATATTATATTCATAAGGTTTTTTTGGTCGAATTACACTTATCCAATAGAATTAGGACATGTGTTAGGGTAATAGTAATATCATATTTACCCTTAGTTACCCTATTAACTATTAACCGCGGTAAAAAAAGTAAAAAGTTACTATTCACCAAAAAAAAATATTTTTATCTCATTGAACCACATTTTAATTAGTGATATCAACCATGTCTGTCGGAGTTTCGAAATTCCATTCACAGAAGCGGTAAAATTAAGTTTTATACAAAATTCAGTTTTTAACCTACCACTTAGTGGTTTCACTATTCATCAAAATTGAAAGTTTTTAGAAAAATACCAAAATTTCACCCTAGGATAATTTCGGTATTCCGAATCCAAAAATGAAGTCCATTTTGAAAAATAAAATCTATAAAATTTCAAAAAGTGGTTAGTACTATTCATAACGGCTATTTTAAATAATATTTTAATAGCATATCGTCGTTTAGTGAAACTCGGTATTGCGTACAACACAAGCTATCGAGGAAGGTCGCGATTGCGTGTAAAGTAAGTCAAGATAGTGTGTAATGAAAGATTCCTTTGATGATACATATATGAAAACAAAATATTACTCATAAAAATCTCGGGTGTTACAAAAACAATATTGGTCTCTAAAGGGTATTCAATGATTTAAGGAATTTATTTTGATGAAACCATTTCTCTAATGTCCATATTTGAAACAATTAGATTCATTCTTGATATTACTACACAAATAGGGTACATGATCAATCAAATGGATGTTAAATCCTCATTCCTAAATGGCAATCATTTAGATGAGGTTTATATTGAACAACCAAATAGATTTGTCATTGGGAAAGAAGAATGTTATTTTTGTAGATTGATGAAATCATTGTATGGAATAATACAAGCTCGAAGGTCATGGTATTCCAATTTGGATACTTTTCTATTGAAGATGAAATAAATGATGGGAAAAGTAGATAACAATTTGTATATTAGAGAATTACAAGAATATTCCATTTTCATAATTATTTTTATTCATGACATTGTCTTTTATCAGAATGATGAAAGATGTTGTGAATTATTTTATGGAGAAATGATGAAGGTATTTGAAATTTCCAGGATGGGGAAAATAAAATACATTCCTAGGATATAGATCATGAAAAAGAATGAATATATTTTTATTTAGCTTGAAAATTATACTATAGAACTTCTCAAGATGTTCAGAATGGAGGACTAAAATATGTTTCTGGACCAATATCGTTTAGAACGAGGTCTTCCAAAGATGAAGAAGGAATAGAATTTGATCATAAAGAGTATCAAAATTTGGTTGGAATCATATTCTAATTTACTACATCATGACCTAACATTATTTATGTTGTTAACTTATGTGAAAGATTTCAGAGTTCTCCAAAACACTCACATTTCATTGTTGGAAAAAGAGTTCTATAATACATCATTGGCTCAATTGAATTCAGAATCAAGTATGAAAGACTAGATATTTTTTAACTGTTTATGTATTCAGATGATTATTGGTTTGGAAATATTTATGATAAAAGATCAGAATTTGGTGGAGTATTCTTCTAAGGAAATAATTTTTTTAGATATCATTTAAAGAAACATAATTCAACAACTCTCAGTATTTTTGAAGATGAGTATGTTTCTTCCACTCAATATTCTACTCAACTTATATGGATGGAAACAAAATTATAAGATTTACATATTGATGTGAATGAACCCTTTTTATTGGGTTCTAACAATCAATGTAAAATAATTCTCACTAGGAATCCATTTCAAAATTCTCTATCAAAACATGTTGATATAAAATATCATTTCATAAAATAGCTTGTGGAGAAGAATGAATTGAAGCCATCATATGTTCCTACATCATAACAAGTTGTTTCCATTTTCACAAATCCTTTAAAAATATCATTTAATTTATTGTGGTTTTACATCAGTGTGAAACCTATTTCTCTTCAATGTAGAGGTATTCATTTATGCACCTGCTATTACCATACTTTTGGATTGTATTTTCAAGGGGTAGAACTATTTCATAAATTAATGTGTTTTTTAGAAAGAGAGAGTTATGGGTAAGCTATGAATTTAGAATTACATTGAGAGTAAACTATTTTAAATGTTTGTTTAAGTGTATGTAGGAAAGTATATTTTTTGTAATCTTTGGAGGATGGAGAAAAGATGAGTTTTATAAAAGTCCAGTGTTGGAAATAGAAAAAGGTTTATAAGAACTACTGTTGGATAGAACAGTTTTTCTGAAAATGGTCCTTACCTCTTATAATGACATAGCTCAACTAGGTTTATAATTATTTTTATGTAATTCATTTATAGAGGATAAAAATTTCAATGATTCAAGAAAAATGGTTTAAAAATTACAAAGTGGGATATTGTTAGGACCAAGATGATGTCGAAGGAGTATTTTTTAAAATGTTGTCTTTTATTGTTAAAGAAAAAGATGAAAGATGAAAGGTAGATCACCTCAATTTTTATTTTCTGAATATCATATTGACTATTATTTTAAAATGAATCTGACTCACATTTATCATTATGAAGAGAAAAAGATGGTTTTCAGAAAAGGTTTTGATTGGACTCCCCTTAGGTCAGGAATGAGAGAAGATCATAATGAGGAATTTAGTGTCATCAGATTCACATTGAATTTGATATGAAATAATTGATTGTGTTGATTATGTATCAAATTATATTGACTATTAAAAAATTAATTGTTATGATGATTTTCTATTTTAGATTTCATAAATCATAAATTAATTGGAGATCTTATGATGTTATCTTTGTGAATGAAAGGGGTTGTGAAAAAATTCAGGCTGACTATTTTCTGAGAAGAAACTATTTCTAGGAATCATACTCTAGAGATCATTCCCAAGGTAATCATATCCAGTATGATCGTATTCATGAAAATATGAATCGAGCTAAGAAGGAAAGAAATAATGTGTTTAGGATTGTTTTCAAAATTACTGGATCTGATTAGATGTGAAGAAATTGATGGTGATGATTTACTGCAGCATCATATCATTTATATGATTCATAATAAAAATTCCATACCCCGGATAGTCATAATAATGCTCAGGAGGAAAATGATCATACCCATAAGTGATCATAGTCAAAAATTATTATACAAAGTCCAATCATACTCATAATAATCATACAATGCACAATCATAGTCAGGATGAGTTGAATGGTTGGTTAAAATTATATAAGGAAGAGACAAATTAACTCTACATTTCATTCAATTTTTCTCTTCAATGTGGGTTATGAGAAGTGATAAAGAAAAAGGATATTATTATGTTGTCTATGGGGAATCTAAAATTCAAATATTCTATTTTATTTCATTATGGGAAGTTTTAATTATTAAAAATCAATTTTTTGATGAAATAAATCAGGCTCAGTAATTGAAATCTGATTATTGATTAAAATGAAACTATAATAAAGTAGAATAAGTTCCATGAAGAATTGAGAAGCTTTCAGAAGAGTTTACAAAGTAAAAAATGCATCATGAGATTCAAATTTGGGTGAATTTGTGTGAGCATGATAGTTTTTTGATACTCTTTCCAAATCCCTATGAGGGTCACCTATAAAAGGAGAAGTACTTTTTAATTTCTAATAGTTGGTGTTGTTCACTACTGTAGATAGATAAGGCCCAAATTTTCATTGAGGGAAAGATGATACTGTATTGATATTTTTTTAAGACATTCTGACGGGATGATGACATATAAGAAGAGACAAGATTGCAAAATTTTTTGTAGCTGATAATTGTACACAGTGATTATCATATTCTATTGATTACAATATTCATCTATTCAATTGTATTCAGAAGATAGTCGTATCAAAATGTATTAATCATCTTCAGAATTTTCATATTTCGGTTCTCAAACTATGGAATAATTGCATTGAATCTATCGGTCTTAATAATAAAAGTTGTACTAATTCATATCTATCATATTATAAAAAAAATTGAACTAGAAGAATTGTATTTGGTATGAATCCTACTAAGAAGAATTTAAATCCTAATTTCATATTTTGTTTTATTGAAAAAATTATTTGAAGATCTTACCATCTTATTGGTAATAAAATTATGAAGTGTTTTCAATTGAATGTATTTGTGTAATTGAAAATACGTACATGTATCATTAGTTGTTAGAGAAACCTTTTTTACCCTATTTGTGCTATGAGGGTGAAAATTCACTATTGTAATTTTTTATATAGTGTTACATGAGTTAAATGGTATATAGTAATTGTTGTTATCCATGGATCGATCAGTTTTTTATTTTATTGTGTTAGATCATTTCAAAACCATTCAAAGGACATAGATATTCTTATTTAATAGTGAACCTTTTAAATTCATGTGTTTATTTGGATGTGTGTTTGATTTTTTTATAAAGGTAATTGGAATATTTAAGGGTAGTATAATGTTGTTTCATTTGTAAAGAAACACAAAAAATATGGTATCACTTATTAACCCCTCTCCATCCTAATGATACATTTACTCTAACATGGTACTTTCATTGATTTGGTAACTCATTTTTGTTTGTACCAAATGGATTCCTTGGATGGTTGTATACAAAAATGGAGGCATTATGAAATTGGGGAGAAAATTTGGGAGAAAATTTGAGATTATTGTTTAGAAACTATGGTCTTCATATGTTTAATTAATTGGGAGGGGTGATTGCCTTTTTATTATGGAGAAGGATTGTAATTTCTCAAAAAAAATTAAAATGTATTTCCAACATTGTTTTTTGTATGAGAAGTGACACATAAAAGGGTGAAATTTATGGAAAGGGAGTATATGGTAAATATATGGCCATCATATAGGTTTTTAAAAAATGTATATTCATTATGGAACTTTTGAGTAGGTTTCAGTCCATTATTATCCTAATTTCCCTTTTATTGTTGAAATTAATATTATGAATGGTCACTATAGTTTATGGTAAAATCATGTTTTTAATTTATTAAACATTATAAATTATTATAATTACAAATATGAAATACTTTTTTAAAAATCTAAATCACATAATTGGAATAAATTAATTAAAATGTAATCCAGGAGATGGGATGGAAAATTAGGGTTTTAAAGTAAAATTGAACAAATGATTAGAATGTTTTTATATCTAATTTCATATTGAAATTGAATAAAATGAAATATATTGGATGAAATAGTGTATAATTAAAATAATTGATGTTTAAAATCAATAAAAACATAATTAATACTCATGGATAAATTAGGTGAAAATTTTATTTTGAATTAAAATTATTTATTTTTTAGTATTTAATAAAAAATGATTCATCTTAGAAAAATACCAAAAACATAACCTATCATAATTTTGATATTTACCAATCACAAATGAATTTTATTTTTTCATATTAAAATTATAAAAACTGAAAAATTTGTATATGAAATAGATTCTCTATTAAAAAGATGTAAATATGATTTTATAAAAACATATGTTTTAATTTCTAAAATTGATTTTATTATTATCACAAAAATAATAGAATATGTTGGAATAATGTAAAAATATATTTTTTGATATATAATATATAAATTTTCCATATAAATTATCTAAAAAAAGTTTTTATTTAATTTTTTATATAAAACTTGAATAAACAGTGTTTAATATAAATTTGTTATTACATGCACAGGAAACTAACTCTGTATTGCATGTTTTACAGGATATTTAGAAAATGATATTTATTCTAAAAGGAAAATATGGTAACTTATTGGGGTGATACATTTTTTCATCCTATAAAAAATTATTCATCTAAATTTTAGGGGTATTACCTTTTAAAAATATGTGTGTAGTTTCCATTCATAGAATCCTCTAGTTTTCATGCTTCTTCATCCATTTTTTTACTTCTTCATAGTAACATTACCATACATGTATTCATATTCCTAAAAACTTTCTCCATATTATAAATAATATTTAAGCTTATTCAAAATATTAAATATCATCTTCAAACTGTATTTAATTAGATATGATCACATGTGTTGGGTCTGGCATGTACTTCCATAACATACATATATGTTACAATCATGTATTATTCATAGATTTGGGGTCATTTCCAAACAATAGGAAAAAATCTAACACTTTCATGAATATATAGGGGTCTGATGTACTAGGGACTCATTTTCACATTATTATGAACCATATAAAACCCTTCAATGGAGATACATTCTGGAAAACATGTTCTCCCACATGGGACACTAAATCACTCCTCCAATTATTAGCATGAATCGTTTGCCTAATTTTTTTTACTTTAATATGATTCGGAATTTCCCATATATTTTCCATTTTCACTTCCACATGATATGGAATGATGAGATTTTTCACGACCCATCCCTCGGGGCCCATGATGTGACTACCCCATGCCCGCCTTCCATAGGCTAGGGGCCGACGATTACCACCACAAAGGCATATCCCTATAATGGGAAGGCATGGACCTTTAAACCTGTAAAAACAAACAGAATGAAAATAAAGGAGATGTAACCACCAAGTAAACTACTATAGTGAAAAGAGTGTTCAAAGTAAAAGGGGTTGTAATACAAGACCAACTATAAATGTACAAGGACAACTGAAAGGTAAAATACAACTGAAAAAGAGAAATAGCTCCTAGTTCATCCGCCATGGATCCTACCTCAAGGGTAGGTATAGCTCACGATCAGTAGTCCCTGCGCCGCATCACAAAAAATGGTCCACCTCCAAGTACCATCTAGTCATGACTCCTTCATCCTCGAACGATGTTGTACATCGTCTTTACAAGACACAACAAGGTGCGGGCGAAGCCTGTGCAGGGGTGAGTATAACGATACACATTAGGGACACCGAGACCCCATAGGTATCCTAGTGTTCGGTGAAAGAAAAACCACAAGCAATACATCATCTCTACTTAGGAATATGACCATACATATACCATGGTTATCAAAATAGACTCGTCTCATGCATGAGGAAAGAATACCACAATGGTAACACCACGAAGGGAGAAATGCCACACAGGTAACACCGTAGAGATAGATATACCACACTGGTAACACAAAAAAGTCAACACCACAAAGGTAGAAGTACCAAATAGGTAACAACACGAAGTCAACACCACGATTGTAGAAGTACCACACAGGTAACACCACTAAGATAGAAGTACCACATAGTTATAAGTACCAAATAGGTACCACCATGAAGATAACACCACAAAGGTAGTAGTACCACACAGGTAACACCCCGAAGATAACACCACGAAGGTAAAAATTCCACACATGTAACACCATGAAGCTTGTATTACTACACAAGTAACACCACCAAGATATAAGTACCACACAGGTAACACCACAATGATAGAAGTACCACACAGGTAGCACCGCGAAGATAGAAGTACCACACAGTCACCACCACAGAAATAGGAGTACCACACAAGTAACATCATGAAGATAGAAGTACCACATAGGTAGCACCATGAAGATAGAAGTACCAATCAGGTAACATCACAGAGATAATAGAACCACACAGGTAACACCACGAAGATAGAAGAGACTCAGCTCACAATCAGGTATAACTTAAGTACAGAAGTAGAGATTATTAGTCGTAAGGATAGATCATCTAATTATGTTAAATAGCTGATTAGTCACTGAAAGTGGCTAATATTAATTTTTAAGATCTTAATATTAATGTGTTTAAAAGTGAATAAACATCAATTTTAGTCCAATTTAGAAATTGAACTTCATTTCCCATCATTGTGCAATTCATGCTTAAGGTGTCAATTTGGGCTCACTCAATAATTTTCTTGTGGAAATTACGATATTCATCATTTAAATTTGATATTTTGTTATATGATTAATCACTTTATTTGGAACATTGTTTCTTTTAGGTCTGATGGATGAATCCCAAGTGAAGATGGATATGTTTGCACCTGAAGACAGAAACTTGCTGGAAAAAGCATAATGGGCCTAAGGCCCATCAAACAAATGTGGGGCCCACAAACCAAGACCAATGAAGCTAAAATTTATACATTAGAAAGATAAAAATATGAGGATCATTTTATGGAACTGTGGATGGAGATAATTATGATTTTTTCATGATGATAAAGGGATCTGATGTTGAGATTTAAATGGTGGACCCGACATTAATGCACAGAAATCCGTCCCACCATTTTGACCATAACATCCAAACGGCTGAGTCAAATTTCCTGAAATTTTTAAATCTCATAGAGTAAGGATTTACAAAGATATTTCTCTTATACGACCCCTCCGTATTCAGTATTCTTCAATTACGAATTCACACATCAATATGGTGGACGAATCTGGACAATTTTCCGGGTCAACTTCGAAACGTCAATTTCCTTTTGATTATTCACCCTTTTTTTTGACTCTATTAATTGTTGGGGGTGAATTAATTGTGGGGGGAAGATCTAAGGCTCATAATATTCATATATAAGGAGATATTGGTTAAGGTAATAGTGGAGGATATTTTTCTTATCATCTTTTGTTGCTTGTTTCATTGTAAGGTTTTACTGCAAAAGTTCCTTTGTAATGTTTTCAATTTCCATGTAAGTTTTGTTTTTGTTCCTAATAAAAATATTTCTCTTCTATATTTTCCATTCATTTATTAAAAATAAATTTTTACAAAGAACAGTGATATCTCTATGTTGTGGTGAATTAGTTCACACATAGGTGTGAATTTCATTCACACACACGGAGGAGTGCTCGTTATTTCCACAGTTTTAATTTCTTCAATCCAATTATTGTAAGCCATCTTCCACCCACCATTGAGAGTATACCATCAATGTATGGATAACCCTTTAATGGGTTGATCTTAGTAGGATTCAAAGGCTGTATTTAATGTTATTTTATGAACAAATTGTTGTTAATTGGATAATTAATTTAAGACATCCATTCTTCAGTTATTTCTACTCTTCATCTTTACTGTGTTTGAGAAAACTAAATTCAATTACTAAAGGACCATATACCTTGGAGAGATCATGAATTTGGTTCTATAAGTGTATAAGGGATTAATAATTGTGTTTCGTAAGAACCAAACCAAAAAATGATGAAGGTAGTGTTATTTTTGAAGAATGGATTTATCAAGAATTAATAAAACCAAAATTATCTAAAGAAGTAAAATTCATTCGATCCACCCTAAGCATAATCCTAAGATCAACCCATTTTCTTTGAATTGAATTCACTTAGGTTTCTTAGTTTTCTTTAAAACCATCCAAAATCAAAACCATAGTTGGATACTTCATAGCCCATCCTTCACCAAATCATAGCATCTCAAGGTTACTTCTTCGATCCCTGTGGACTCGACCCCTTCATATACTACATTGAATGGTTTTTACCAGTAGGGTAAATTTGGGCGTAACCAAATTTTGGCGCCGTTTCTGGGGACTCAAGTAAGTACCTTAGACACTCATCTTCTTTTCTCACCCCAAATTCTCTATGCTCACCCTAATTTCTCTTCTCTATTCCCCTTACTGTTTCTGCGTGTCCAATGAATCCCAAAAACAACTTTCAATCAACTCTAATGGATTATCTTCATCAATACCCATTAATATACCATGGCTATAATCAACTGGAAAATTAATATTTTGAATCACCTCATATAGAAAATTTCATTGACCAAACCATGATTGAATACACCACACCAGATGAGATGTACAATCAATGGGATGATGATAGTTTAAAGGATCAATTTCCATACCTCTCGAGGATGATTGAAGAGATAAAACATAATGAAGTTCATGATGTCCAAACATCTATCAATCCTAATTCTGAAAAAATTCTTGAATATTTTTGTGAAAAAATGGATAAAATGAATTCAGAGGTTTCATCTTTAAGAGTAGAACTAAAAATAATTGAAATGGTTGTGGAACCCATTCCCACTCAGGTTGTCTCTTCCTCAATATTGATAGAAGAATATTGTAACACACAAACCCCTCAACCCTTTATTCAAGAACCAACCTTAGGATTTGGGATAATTGGAGAGGATCGAGAAGTTTTTGAAGGGTCTTTAAATCAAGATGAAATTGATTTCATGAATTCACAAGAGGGAAATTTTTCTTCATGGATTGAATGTCCGGAATATTTCTCCAATGACGATTTTTTAGAAACACCAATCACTAAACCATTAAGAGAAATCACAAACATCAAATCCATACCCATTCATGAAACTCATCTAAAAAATTTTGGGGTTGAATCTTCAATTCAAAGGGAACCAATTATGTTGTGAAATTTTGAAAATGAAATTGATTTTGAGTCTAATTCCTTATCTGTGTTTGAATGTCCTAATAAACCCAACCTCAAAATTATGAACCTTTTGTCCCCAATAAATTATCCCTTTATAGGGTAAAAAAAGACGTTTCAGTTGTCATTCATACATCTCATGAAATCAATAATGTAGGAATGATCCTTGGTGTCTCAAGCAAGACTATAGAAGCAACTCTATCAACCATTTTAGATATTTCTTGGATTTTACCAATAATTGTAGAAAATAGGATTTTATACGAAACAAATTTCAAAAAAACAATCAATCTCAATCTTGTTTAAGTGGAGAAAGATGGGTTAATTAAAATTTTTAAAGTTGGAATTGGATAAGTTGGGGGGTTCAAGTCGAGCTAACGACGTTAAAAAAAAGCGCTGCATGAGAGGAAACCCATGGTTTTCATGTTTCTAATCATTTTGAAACATTTTTTTCATAAAATAAATTAACATAGACTGTTGACCTGTACTTCTTTTATGAGTAAGAATGGGTATGAATGGGGAGAACCATATTCATCTATGTCACGCGGTGTGATCCCTGAGTAATACCTTTCCCAAAAATTTAATATAAGACAATGTATCATCATTTTATTTTATTTATGTTTTTGTAGTTTAAAAAAAAATTAAAAAAAATTAGACTCTTGACCTATTCTTATTTTATGAGTATGGATGGGTATGAAAGGGGAGCATCGTATTCATCCGTGTCACGCGGTGTGATCCCTGAGTAATACCTTACCCAAAAAATATAATGAAGACATTGTATCATCTATTTGATTTTTAAAATTAAAAAAAATAAAAAAATAGGGAAAAACATAAAAATGATGATACTTGGAATTATATAAATCATTGTGTTGTTTGTTTTGTCTTCTTTTTTCTTCTTTTTATGGTTCATGAACTATTTTGGGTGATACATGTTCAATCAAGGAGGTGCCTACATCCCCCAAGAGATCAAAGGAGTAATCTGGAGCATCATTAACTTCAACTTCAAAAACTAGGTGAATTTGTTCCATGTTTATCATTCTCAATTTTATCTTTGAACTCCTCTCCTACCCCCTTCTAACTTTTCTTTTCTTTAAACACTGGGTATAATGTTATTCTAAGTTGGGGGGAGATAAAAAATGTTTTTTTGTGAATAAAAACATGCATGAAAAGAAAAATTCCATTAACCTTGAACATGATAACACACATTGCAAACTATGAAATTGGATATCAAAAAATTTGGATGCCTTGATTCTTATTTTAATGCAAGTGTAAGTTCATGAGAATAGTTTTTGGAAAGTGCGGTTGTCTGATGTGGTTTTTCAAAGTTTACATTTTCATCCTCTTAATAAAAATTCCACAATACACGTCTACTGGATCGTGGGTGTAAATTTGAGTTCTTGGGTCCCTTTCATTATAGCATAGGGTTCTGGGGTCACTTTTTGTTTAATTTGAGTATCCAAAAAACAAAAAAAAAACAAATTTTTTTGCCACATAGAGAAATGTTTTGTCCAAATGTGTGGTGTCCGGCATTTGGGGATCGTGACTCCATATTTTTCTTGCCCAGAGTTAGGCTTTATATCTCTATTGTAGAGCATGAAATTAACAATATGTGTGGCGTCCGACACTTGGGGATGGTGACTCCATAGTTTTCTTGCCCAGAGTTAGTCTTTTCATATCTATTGTGGTTAAAAAAAAATCATAAAAAAAATCAAAAAAAAATGGATACTCAAATTAAGGTTTAATGTGATTCCCACATAGAGATTCCATTTTTTCCCCTTGAACAATAAAATGGGCCCCATATCTTTTGTGATACACAACACTTTATCATGCTTAATTGAAATTGGATGAAATGTGGTGATGAATTTAAACAAAGTAATGGGCTTGATCTTGAGATATTCTTATGGACCTATCTTTTTTTAAATGATTTTGATGGGTTCCATAATTTTTTTGGTATGAGTTCTTTGGGTGAGCAATGTGTATTAAAATGTTTTTGGAAAAGGGGATTTGAATTTAATATTTGTAATATATTTTGCTCGGGACTAGTAAAACTCAAGTTGGGGGGTGTGATTAGTCACTGAAAGTGGCTAATATTCATTTTTAATATCTTAATATTAATGTGTTTAAAAGTGAATAAACATCAATTTTAGTCCAATTCAGAAATTGAACTTCATTTCCCATCATTGTGCAATTAATGCTTAAAGTGTCAATTTGGGCCCACTCAATAATTTGATTTTGGAAATTACAATATTCATCATTTTAATTTGATATTTTGGTATATTATTAATCAATTTATTTGGAACATTTTTTCTTTTAGGTCTGATGGATGAATCACAAGTGAAGATGGATATTTTTGCACCTGAAGGCAGAAACTTGCTGGAAAAAGCATAATGGGCCTAAGGCCCATCAAACAAATGTGGGGCCCACAAACCAAGACCAATGAATCAAAAATTTATACAGTATAATGATAAAAATATGAGGATAATTTTATTCAACTTTTCTCGGAGCTAATTCTTGATGTTTTCATGATGATAAAAGGATCTGAAGTTGAGATTTAAATGGTGGACCTGACATTAATGCACAGAAATCCGTCCCACCATTTCAACCATAACTTCCAAACGGCTAAGCAAAATTTCCTGAAATTTTTAGATCTCATAGAGGACATATTTTTTAAGATATTTCTCTTGTAAAACCTCTATGGATTCGTCCTAATTAAATTACTAATTCATAGGTCAATATGGTGGACGAATCTGGACAGTTTTCCGGGTCAACTTCAAAACGTCAATTTCCTTTTGATTATTCACCCTCCTTCTGACTCTATTAATTGTTTGGGGGTGAATTGATTGTGGGGGGGGATCTAAGTCTCTTAATATTACTATATAAGAAGTTAGCGGTGAAGGGAACAATGGATGATATTTTTCTTATCTTCTTTTGTTGCTTGTTTCATTGTAAGGTTATGCTGCAAAAGTTCCTTTGTAATGTTTTCAATTTCCATGTAAGATTTTTTTGTTATTAATCAACAAATTTATCTTCTATATTTTCCATTCATTTATTAAAACTAAATTTTCACAAAGCACAGTGATATCTCTGTGTTGTGTTGAATTAGTTCACACATAGGTGTGAATTTCATTCACACACACGGAGGAGTGCTTGTTATTTCCGTGGTATTAATTTCTTCAATCCAATTCTTGTAAGCCATATTCCGCCCACCATTGAGAGTATACCATAAATTGAGGGCTAAAACTTTAATGGGTTGATCTTATGAGGATGAAAAGGCTGTATTAAATTTTATTTTATGAACGAATTGTTGTTAATTGGATAATTAATTTAAGACATCCATTCTTCAGTAATTTCTACTCTTCATCTTTACTGTGTTTGAGCAAACTAAATTCAATTACTAAATTACCATATAACTTGGAGAGATCAAGAATTTTGTTCTCTAAGTGTATAGGGGATTAGTAATTGTGTTTTTTAAGCACCAAACCAGAAAATGATGAAGGTAGTGTTATTTTTGAAGAATGGATTCATCAAGAATTAATAAAACCAAAATTGTCTAAAGAAGTAAAATTAATTCAATCCACCCCGAGCATAATCCTAAGATCAACCCATTTTCTTTGAGTTGAATTCACTTAGGTTTATTAATGTTCTCTAAAACCATCCAAAATCAAAACCAAAGTTGGCTACTTCATAGCCCATCCTTCACCAAATCATAGCGTCTCAAGGTTACTTCTTCGGTCCTTGTGGACTTGACCCCTACATGTACTACATAGACCGCTTTTTACCAGTAGGGTAAATTTGGGTGCAACCAATAGCACTGTTTCTGACCCACAATGGATCGATAGGTGACTAACCCCCGCTGACCCACACAGGATCGATAGATCACTAACCCCCACTGACCCACAAAGGATCTGAATCACTCAGGATTGGTATGCGTTGACCCACACATGATTGCTGAGCACTGAACCACACAGGATCTGACCCACACATGATCAGTATGTGCTGACTCACATAGGATCACTGAGCGCTGACCAACAAAAGATCGATATTCTTCCTTCATGTTACAACATGCAACAAGATTCCTTAGACCTGGTGCACTCAAGTCATGTAGAATCTTCCCCATGGGATATATTTTGTACCTCTACCACCACAAGGCTATACCAAGGAAAAACCCAAAGGACTGCCATGTCGTAAGGATTCCAACACAACATACGATGCGTCATTCAGATGCCCGGTCTGCTAGTTGTAAGAAATTCAGTTATGGGGGCCCGGTTGGATTCGGGTTTGATCCAACCCGACCATATTCTTGATGTCTCTAAAACTCAAGTAGAGTATTCCAAAAGATCCATTTTGATCTAAGGATCCCAATGCCGTAGATAGTTCATCAAAAAGATGTCTGGTTCTTAAGATATGTCCCTTTAATTGTTTCAGGGACTAATTGGACCTGGGTCCCATCCGACCCATTCAGACTGACCTGGACCACCTGATCTGGGTCCGACTTGGCTGGTCGAGTCCGAGGTTCTGCCCAACCTGTGATGGGAGGACCAATCAGCAATGGGCGGCCCGACCCACAAAGGGCGGCCCGACACACAAGGGGATGGCCCAGACCGCCAGGGGAGGCCCAAACTATGGTGGGGCACGACTCGGCCCGTGGTGGGGTGCGACCCAGCTCACGGAGGGGCGCGGCCCTACCCGCAATGGGGCAGACATCCCGGTCCATTGGAGGCAACCCGCTGGGTAGCATGGTCTGCCCAGGCTAGAGTTGAAGGGGAGTGGCACCCTTCCATTCAGAAGACCAAATGGAAGTGCCTATTGGCACTACCAAGTCACCTACAAGACCTGAGTGGGTCCTGCCGATTTGTTTCTGCTGGCTGGTGTGCCTTCCTCTTTCCTTCAGTCCTCCGTGGCTGACGAGCCATGACACAAGTCCTCCAGCGGTCCACGACGGCACGCCGCACCTCCTCCTCGGCCGACCGGTTCCGTCCTCTCCAACGACCACTACGACTTTTTGTTGTGGCTTCCTCTTACTATGAGCGTCGTTGCACCGCCTCCTTCATAGCTGGTCGGTTCCACCACGTCGGCAACCATCCACAGAGGCATAATGGCATCAATGATGTGGAGGGTTTGGGTAGGGTTCTTTAGGCCTGCACCCTCTATGATATCTCGTAAACAAGAGGGATAATTAATGGATTCAAGAAATTCAGTTGAATATAGACAAGAATTTACCCCTACCTCATGAACGATGGAGGAACGCCCATGGTTGAGGAATTGGGTCGGTGTTCACCATTCCCGCAACAACCTCTAATGAAATTGCTTGGTCGTCGATCCTTGTTCAGGGATTCTATGTTGATCACCACCACTTACCTGAACCAGATCCTTCTTCTATGGGTTCAAGGACTCGACACTCCTTCAACACTTCTTTTCTTGGCGAAGCTATGCTGACACCTTTCCCCAAGCTCCATATAAATAAGAGAGGATAAGGAGTGTGAAACTCTTAGGAAATTAATGAGGTTTATTTAATTAATAAACCTGCCAAATTCCCAATGGTGTGGTTATAGGAAAAGAAGAGTCAATCCATTAATTGTCTTGACTCATTTCCATCCCCGCCATCACCATTTGTTCGTTAGAGAAAAGAAAGAAAATAAAATAACAAACATGTTATTTTATTAATCTTTCAAAATTCCGAAAAAAATTACTTTTTCACCCAACGTACAATGGTTGATGTTAATAATCCCTTAAGTGAATCCTGGCATTGTGATTTCAACGGTTCCCTCAGATTTTTAATCCGAGCACCGGTTCAAAAGATAGAAAACGCCGCTCACGCATTTACTGAAGGTACCCAATTTTTTTTTTTAAAAAATAATTCTGTTCACCCTGAAATGGCGTAGGTTGATTTTAGGATCCACCTAAATAGAACACACCCCAAAATACTCAACAGTACCCTCATATTTTCAATCCGACCTATTATTTAGATGTTATGAATTTTACAATAAAATAATTTTTACTTAATTATTTTATTTACGGCCAAAAAATAACATTCACTAGTGGCCCGTACTGACCAATGTTAGTATCATCCTAAATAAATAATACCCTTATGAGTTCAGCAGTGGTCTCATATTTTCAATCTGAGTTACCATTCGTGAGTTATATGTATTTGAAAAATAAAATAACTTTATTTAATTATTTTATTTACAGTTTTTCCATTTTCAGGTTTTGTCACGGGATTCTGGACAGACTAAACATATGTCGTTCCTAGGGTAAACCCTATATCTTGAATGCAATGGTTCACTATGATTTCTAATCCGAGAAACCATGTAATAATTATTTCACTTTTTCAAGAAAATGACTTACACGTGCAATTTAATGTTTAACAAAACATTGGCGGATCATTCTGGGCACTCTAGGCCTCAGAATCGTGCACCGTCAGATTTCGAGGTCCCAAAATAATTCCATATAAAAAATATACATTAATTTTTTGGACATTTAATTCTCCCCAACATAGGGATTTATGTCCCCGAAATCCAAAACATAGTCTAAGGAAACAAATGGCGGTACTGAGCATGAATCTGAGACCCCTACTCTCATGTGCCCTCCTTGAGGTTCCCGTGCTGCCAGCGAACGCGAACCATAGGTATCATCTGCCCATGAAGGACTCTCTCCTACCGATCCTCAATGTTTACTGGAACATTCGTAAACGTCACCCCATCATCAATGTCTAGATCTCATGGGTCGATGACATGAGATGGATCATGCACGTATCTCCTCAGCTGGGATACGTGGAAGACGACATGCACCTTCTCCAAATATGGTGTAAGTTCCTAGAACTTCTCCACCTCTTATATCTTTTGGAGTATCAGAAATGGTCCGATAAGCCTTAGTGATAACTTTCCGCCTTCGCCAAAAGTCTGTAGTCCCCGTCAAGGAGAGACTCACAATAAAACGTGGTCCCCCTCCTAGAACTCCAAGAATCTCCATCTTCTGTCATCATATGACTTTTGTCTTCTCTGTGCAGTCTTCATATGCTCCAAGATTATTTTCACCTTCTCCTACATGTAGAGGTATCTCAAGCTCTCTACTAATCCCTTCTCTCGGATAGGTAGAAAGTGGGCCAACATGGTGAGTTGGTCAACGATCACCTAGATAGAATCGTATCACTTGGACGTATGTGGGAGCCATGTCACAATCTACAGGGAGATCCCATCCTACTTCCACACCGACACCCCTAGCGGATGAGCTAAGCCTGCTGGAACCTGGTGCTACACCTCCACTTTTTGAAAAGTGATGCATCGTGAAACAAAATTTTCCACTGCCTTCTTCATTCTTGTCCACCAGTGCTGATGTCAGAGGTCCTAGTACTTCTTTTCCACAATAGGATGTACCACTAGAGGGGACGTATGGAACTCCATCAGCACCTCCTCCCATACCAAAAGTAATACCATGGTACAATTTATAAAGAGGATGATGTGATCCCCACCTTCATAAAATTCATCAGGTGCCTGTCCTGAGGATATCTGACCATGTCGAGTCTCAGAGTCAGTGTCCCTATGATGCCCTTCCAGGAGTCACTAATGGAGATGGGGAGTGACTATCATAGACTGGAGGTAAAATATCCCATATTTATCCACGAAGGATATCTGTAGCTTGACTGGATGATTCGACGCCTCACTCAGCAGCTGTAGACTAGAACTAATGTTAAGTGCTTCTTCTACCACGTTCCCCATCATAGTAGTATAGACTATCTCAAAGTCATAATCTTGGAGGATCTCTAGCCATCATCGCTATGTCAGCTCCTGAAAGCCTTTCTGACACCTATCCATCCACAGGAAAAGATCATCCTTCTTTGTCACAACTGACAAGGGTTCTGCTACCCTGGGGAAGTCAGGTACAAATCCTTGATAGTACCCACCCAAAGTAGAAGTCCCTCTCCCTTCGGAGAGATAATCCTGGAAAAATATTTTGAAAATATGTTCCCACATTCTGCTACTACTATTGGGATATGAAAACTCAAAACTCATGCTGCCACGAAGGTATGTCTGGCTGACTCAGGTGTGATCGGTTAAACCCCCATATGCATGAGTTAAACCTGTGCTGCCTAGGTTTCCCTTTCACCAACAAAGGAAACCCCATTCCATCCTTGTAGATAAACCACAAACCTTTTTTCCTAATATAGTCAATATGAGTATAATTGTGGATGTCCATTCCATACCCAAACTAAGATCATAAGGCCTCGATGCTGCCACCAATAGGTTTTAACAGAAACTCTTGCCTCAATGGTCAGATCACACCGTCAGTGTATGTGTGATTATGAAGTCTCCTCCTAATGGTATCTCCATACATGAGGTTCAAGTCAATGTTTTAACCAGAAACTCTAGGTCATAGGAAAAAATCTTGGAAGGAAGGAATGATTGGTACCTATGTCTATTGATACAACAGCTAGTATTAGACACAAACCGTACCTCAAATCATTCTTATAGCCCTTGGGTCTCACTCCTTGACTGCATGCAGCTACTCCCTTCCCCTATCCTCTAGCTACTTTAGGCTTGGGGGGACCACATAGGGGGGTGGTTTGTAAAATGTTGAAAAGTACACCACCTCATCACTTATCTCCTAGCTCTTCTTCCATGTCTGCAGCCCTACAGAATCATCTATCCCCATGACATCCACTTACCAGAACATTATACACACCCAAGTCTTTGAGACTAGTGCAAGTTTCTTACATGCCCACTACTAACATTCAGTGGCTGTATCCTCTTATCCAAAGAAAATTAAACGAAAAAGGTTCTCTCTATCACCCTAACATAAGTAGGAGCCCATAGAGGAATAGTGCTAGCTCGTATTTCCCTAAACACACCTAGCTTGGATGTCTGATCCCTGAAGCACTGATCGTATTGTATTAATCGAATACCAAGAATGGTCGGTACACCTCGATGAATACTCAGCTGCTGACATGTCGTCCTACTAAACCTTTAGATGCTCTAGGGAACTCTCAACCACCTCCTCAAGCTAGTCCTTAGTAGCCCGTGCGTCGAGCACACCTCAGGACCTGAGGGGTATCTGATGCTGAAACACGTGTAAGGCACTAAGCATACATGTGTCCTATACCGGTACCGCCTGTTGTAACTACTGACTAACGTGGAGTGATATAGCTGACACACTATCTGAAGGTACTATCTCAGGAAAAGGTCCATGTATTGAAGCCTCATTACCCTCTGGACCATCCTCATGGTAACATACTAGAAAAGACTAGCAGCTATGATCACCAACTGCTCTACGGGTGTCTGAACTACGTGGAAAACTCTTGCCCCAACCTCCAACCATCCCACAACTTCCTGGGAATCTGTCTCACCTCCAAACCTCTGAGTCCTCTTCCACTGGAACCCATGTAATGTGCTCAGTCATCATGCACCGTTCTCCAGTGCGACTAGTGGAAACATCTTTCTAACAGGTGGTGCTGCTGCATGTACACCACCCGAAGATCCCAACATAGTAAGAGGGACCTGCACCGGAGCCTGGTAGCTCGGTGGGCCGTCATCGTGTACTCTCTCAGGAATCCTGGCTGGCTGTCTACACGGCGGAATCCTGATAAGGAATAGGTGTTTCATGGTGATTATGTTATACCAGGTGATCTGACTCAAGAAATCATAAGAAAACTATTCAAAAACACAAAACATCAGTGTTTTCGTATGTTGGGTCGGAAATCAGAATTCAAGGTCCTGGTGGTTGGATACGACGGTCATCGCACCCACATTGGAATCCCAGAACTGATAACCACACTCATAACACTTAAAACTATTGCCACATTGAAAATATCAGTGTCTTAGTTATTCAATAGAACTGAACTCCTCTGATACCACTTTGTTACAACCCCGTCCCCCAGGGCCCATGACGTGACTACCCCAAACAAACCTTCCATAGGCCATGGGCTAGTGACTATCACATAAAAGGAATATACCTGTAATAGGAAGGAATTTCCCTTTAAACCTATACAAATACATAGACTAAAACATAAGGATAAGTAACCACTAAATAAACTATTGCAGTGAAAGTAAAAGGGGTCTGGATACAATCCCAACTGTAAAAGTACAAGAACAATTGAATGGAATAATACAACTGAAAAGGGAAATAGCTACCAGGTCATCCACCATGGATCCTACCTGAAGGGTAGGTATAGCTCACGATCAGTAGTCCCTGCATCTCATCACGCCAAATGGTCCACCACCGAGTATCTTCCTGTCCGGGCTCCCTCATCCTCGATCGATGTTGTACATCATCTTCACAAGACACAACAAGGTATGGGTGATGCCCATGCATGGGTGAGTATAATGATGCATAGTAGGGACCCCCATACCCTATAGGTATCCCAATGGTCCACGAAGGAAAACCCATAAGAAATAATTGAACTCTACTTAGGTATATGCCCATACATATACATAAGTTATCAAGATAGACTCGTCTCATACATGAGGAAAGAATTCCACAATGGTAACACCCCAATGGTAGAAATTCCACATAGGTAACAACACTGAGATAGAAGTACCACACAGGTAACACAACAAAGACGACACCACAAAGGTAGAAGAACGACATAGGTAACACCAGTAAGTCAACACCACGAAGCTAGAAGTACCACACAAATAACACTATTGAGATATAAGTACCACACAGGTATAAGTAGCGCACAGGTTACCCCATGAAGATAACACCACAAATGTAGTAGTACCACATAGGCAACACCATGAAGATAACACCACGAAGGGAGAAGTACCACACATGTAACACTATAATGCTATAAGTACCACATAGGTAACACCACGAAGATAAAAGTACCACACTAGTAACACCACAACGATAGAAGTACTACACATGTAGCACCATGAAGATTTAAGTACCACACAGGTAACACCATAGAAATAGGTGTACCACATAGGTAACACCACGAAGATAGTAGTACCACACAGGTAGCACCACAATGATAGAATTACCACAAAGGTAACACCATAGGGAAAGGATTACCAGATAGGTAACAACACAAAGAAAGAATAGAATTAGTTCACAATTAAGTATAACTTAATTACATAAGTACAGATGATTAGTAATAAGGATAAATCATATCATTCTATTAAATAGAATTATTTCTAACCCACGTAGGATCGATAGGTAACTAACCCCTACTAACCCACACAGTATCGATAGGTAAATAACCCCCGCAAACCCAAACATGATCGATAGGTAACTAACTCCCATTGACCCACATAGGATCTGACCCACAGAGGATCGGTTTGTGCTGGCCCACACAGGATTGCTAAGCGATGAACCACACAGGATCTGACCCATACATGATCGGTATGCGCTGACCCACATAGGATCGCCGAGCACTGACCGACACGTGATTGATGTTCTTCCATCACGTTCCAGCCTGCCGCAGGATTCCTAGGACCTAGTACGCTCGAGTTCCGTAGAATCTTCCCCTCAGGATATCAGTCATACCACAACCTCTACTAAGCTCCACAAAGGAATAACCAAAAGTATCTACATGTCATAAGGGTTCCAACGCGATATATGGTGCATCATTTGGATTCCTGGTCTGCAAGTTATAAGCATTTTAGTTCTGTAGGCCCGGTTGGATTCGAGTTTGATCCCACCCGACCGTACTCCAACTGTCTCTAAAATTCAAGAGTAGTATACCAAATGGACTGTCTTGATCCAAAGATCCCAATTCCATGGACGGTTCTTCAAATGGACATCCAGTTCATAAGATATGCCCCATTAAGTGTTTTTGGGACCAGTAGGGCCCGGGTCTGGTCTGACCGGTTGGACCAACCCGGCCCGACGTGATATGGGTCCGACCTAGCTGGGCTTGGCCGCGGTCCGGGCCAGCCTGTGATGGGGCAGCCCGGCCCATGGTGGGGAATGGATCGGGCCATGGTGGGGCCCAAATTAGCCGGTAGTGGGGCGCAACCCATCCCGCGATGGGGCAGGTAGCCCGGTCTGCTGGAGGTGGCCCGTTGGGAAGCGTGTTCTACCCAAGATGGCGCCGAAGGGGAGTAGTTCCCTTCCGTTTGAAAGACCAAACGACAATGCCTATTGGAGTTACTACGTCACCCACGAGACCCAAGTGGGTTCTGCCGATTCGTCGTAGATGCCCGGTGTGTCGTCCGACTCCTCCAGCGGCGCATGATGGCACACCGCTCTGCCACCCGCGCCCTACCGGTGTTTCGGCCAACTTACTCCAGTTCTCCGTCACTGACGAGATATGTCCCGAGTCCTCCAGTGGTGTGTGATAGTGTTCGACACATCCTCCATGGTTGTTCGGTGCCGGTATCTACAATGAATACTGCAACTTCATGTAGAAACCTCCTCTTATGACGAGCGTCGGTGCGCCGCCTCCTTATATAGCTGGTCGGTGCCACATTGTCAGCGGTCTTCCATGGAGGCATAATGGCAGCCATGTTGCGGAGGGTTTGGGATGGGTTCGTTAGGCTCATGCCCTCCACGTTCGCTCGTAAACAAGAGAGAGAATTTAAGGGTTCTGGAAGTTCACATGAATTTAAACATGATTCAACCCCTACCTCATGAACGATGGAGGAACACCCACAGTTGAGGAATTGGGTCGGTGTTAACCGTTCCCACAACAGCCTCCAATGACATCGCTTGATCATCGATCCTCATTTTGGGCTTTGGATTTGATCACCACCACTCACCAGAACTGGCTCCGTCTTCCAAAGGTTTGGAGTCACAACACTTCTTCAACATTTCGTTTCTTGGCGAAGCTGTGCTGACACCTCTCCACAAGCTCCATATAAATAGGAGAGGAGAAGAAGTGTAAAAATATTGGGGAATTAAAGAGGTTCATTTTATTAATGAACCTCCCAAATTCTAAACAGTGCGGTTATAGGAAAAGAAGAGTCAATCCATTAATTTTCTTGACACATCGTCAGCCCCGCCAGTGTTGTTCGTCTATTGGAGGAAAGAATGAAAATAAAATAACAAACAGGTTATTTTATTAATCGTTCAAATGTCTACAAAAATAACTTTATAACCCGACCTACTACGGTCGAAGTTAAACCTTCCTTTAGCGAATCCCGAGACTGCGAGTTCAACGGTGCCCTCATATTTTTAATCTAAGAAACAATTGAAAAGTTAAAAACCTCCTATCATGTGTTTAGTGAACATACCTAAAAAAAGTTCAAAAAACTAATTATGTTCAACCTCAAAACATGCCGGTCAAGGTTATGCTCCACCTAAAGAGATAACGCACCAACGAACTCAACGGTACCCTGGGATTTTCAATCCATGCTAGTGTTTAGAAGTTATGGATTTTACAATAAAATAATTTTCACATAAT
Organism: Viscum album; assembly: GCA_963277665.1. Taxonomy (NCBI): domain Eukaryota; kingdom Viridiplantae; phylum Streptophyta; class Magnoliopsida; order Santalales; family Viscaceae; genus Viscum; species Viscum album. The sequence continues at coordinate 879,600,422 of OY728136.1, forward strand.
TATTTTATTTAAGGCCAAAAACTATCATTTACTAGTGTCCCACACCAACCAATGTTATTATCTTCCTAAAGAAATCATACCCTCACAAGTTCAGTAGTGGCCTCAGATTTTCAATTCATGTTACCATTCGTGAGTTAAAAGCATTTGAAAAATAAAATAACATTATTTAGTTATTTTATTTACGGTTATGCCATTTTCAGGTTTTCACACAGGAGGCCCGCACAGACTAAACATTAGTTGCACCTAGGGTAAACCCTCCATGATGAATGCAATAATACCCTCATATTTTTGATACGGGAAACCGTTTATGATTTATTCGATTTTTTTCAGGAAAACTGCTTATGTGCATAATTTAAAGTTTAACAAAACTTTGATGGATCATTACAGGCACTCTGGGCCTCTTAATTTTGCGTCGTCAGATTTTGCGGTCTTGAAATAATTCTATATAAAAAATTATATGGAAATTATGGGACATTACAAGATTTCTTTCAACAACTAAAAACCAAAATTTAAGTGTGTGACACCTCTTTCTATATAATTATACGTATGACACCATTTTAATACATGAATGGAAACTATTATTATAGGAAAAATATATGAAAGTTACATATGGATCCCACCCACCTTGAATGTTGAGTGAGAATGGAATTGACATGGATTCCATAGTTGTAAATATTCTTCTAGACATTCCATTAGATTTGGTATAGTAAGAAATGGTAAAATGAAATGTAGTGTAAAGATACTTCTAAAGACTCTTCTAGAATATAAGGTAATTTAAGGATCTGAATCATTTTAAATTGATAGAGGTGGACTAAAAAGTCTTACACATTAATTAATACTAATATTTTCTGGGAGATCAACAAATATTTATTAAATTTGTAGAGACCAAAATATTGATGTACATGGACATTATAATACTTTTTCAGAATACTTAATACATAACAAACACAGACACACAAGGACTGTAATAGTTTAGTGTCTTTGGAAACTCGGAATTTAATCTTCTAATCGTGGTGAAAGATCATAAACATCTCTCATAAAGATCTTCCCCTTTTTGTTTTCTTACCTAAAATCTTTCTTCAAATCCTGGGGAAAAGAAAACATATAAAGGTTGAGCTCAAATGCTCAGTAAGGTTAAGCATAGAGAACATAAAACAATCCATAAACATTTGAAAGCAAAAACATGAACATGAAATTTAAACATCAAAATCTTGAGCAAATACATAAATCGTGGAAGTACGTAAGGAATATATCATAATGGAACATCAACCATTATAAATTATAATGGAAATAAAACATGTAGTTGTGGAAACCATTCAACACATGTTATTATTTCCATAGTATCCAAGGCATTGCTTCCAAGACCATCTTAGTGGACAAAGTTCCTTTCTGAATCGAGTTCACTCCTCATTTCAGTCCTGTAACACTGAACCAGATTAACTTACCATTCCATCCATGTCTATCTCATGAGATATAAATCATTACCCAATTCATTGGAGAGAGATATATGCACCACCCATCTTGTAACACCCCAATCTTCTATGGTACGCTTCTCTTTGAATGATGTGATAGCGTGTGTTGTACGCAACACCGAGTTCTAACACACCATAACCAACCAAACTAACCGTTATGAATAGTAATACCTAATTTTTGAAATTATATATATTTTATATTTTAAAATGGACTTCATTTTTGGATTCGGAATATTGAATTTAGCCTAAGGTGAAATTTTGGTACTTTTCGGATAACTTTAATATTTTGATGAATAGTGAAAATTACTAAATTTTAATTAAAAACAACTTTTTTAATCAAAATAATTAATAGTGATAAATTATGAATTTGAGTGGTTTCAAAGTATAATTAGAATATATTTTTACCAATTAATACAATGTTGGTCATTGGACATAATTTTACAATTAAACCAGACATAAACAAGTGTCAATCTTTTGATAGTTATTATCTCTTAAAAACACGCTTTTTGTTTTAACAACAGGAATTAATTTTAAATTCATTTCTGCCACTTATGTGTTTTGAATTTGGAAAAATGGATTCCATATTTGGAATCAGGATGTTCAAATTGTGTAATTAGGTAACTTATATTTTTAGACATTTTGAATAATTACTTCGGTAAATATTTTATTTACCATGGTTAAGGGTAAATCCGGTAAATAAGGGTTAAAAAATAATATTATAATAATACTAAATTACCCTAAAACGTGTCCTAACCTTATTGGTTGATACATTTCCGACCATAGGCATATTTGAGTCCATTTTGGGACCCCATGGAGCCACTTGTAGGTGATAGGGACACTTTATTTTAATTAAGTTAAAATGAATACAAAAATGACACAAGCATATATCTTTTAGAAAAACAATTGTTACATAGGGTTATATATGTTAGATTTTAGACTATAAATATTAAATAGAAAGATAAAAATATTTAATACATAATTATATTTTATTTATAATTTTTAGACATTAAATAATTTCATTTATTTATAACACAATGGTGATGCAGTAATTACCATAATAGTGAAAAATTAGAATAATTGATATTATAAATACCCAAATAAATATAATTTGAGACTTTTATTGAATTAAACTAATTTTATAAGTTAATATGACATATTATTATTGATTTAATTAACTTTTTTCGAAGTAATCATTCTGTTATGTGTTTCACAAAAATCAACTATTGAATAGTGTCAAAATTGACATAAAAGAGTTTTTAAAACAAATATTATATTATTAATTGATATTAAATTCCTAAAAATCTATGGTTCGGCCAAGAGAATTATATCATGATATTTGTTTCATTAATGAACCACTTGGGGGTATCTTGTATGTATATGGTAAGTTTATTAACCATATAATATAAAAATACAAAGAGACATTGCAAAAGTGAAACTAATTAACTAAGAGTTAATACTTAATGATAAGGTTAATATAATGACCCAAACCTGTATAAATTATATTTGTTGAGTGGTTTTAGACCCATACCCACCTTAACCTTTAAATAATCAACTTTGGATCCATTAGAAACCGAATATAAATTTATTATAAATTAATATTTATAGCTTTTCCAAAGGTGCCCCTCACCCCTCTTATAAAAGGGCACTCCTCCTTCTCATTTCTTCACACCTTCAAAGCCTTTTGTTTCGGCAAAACCCTGACCAAATACTCTCCCAACTTCCCTCAATACAACCTAGAGGCCTTATTTTGATCATAAAGCCAACCTAAGGAGCCCTTTTGATCAAATCAAAAGGAAGAACCCGAAGAAGAGGTATTGTTTTCACCACCCCTTTTCAAGTTCCTTTCTTCTTCCAATTCTTATTTATTTGTTATTAACATTATAAAATAATAACTCAAGTATGTTATATATACTGTGATGTTATTATAAAAATGGTACAACCATATTCAGTATTCTATCCACCCTTTGAATAACATGTCACCATACGTGCGTACGTACGGCTTACCGTCTCCACGTCGTGGTGTAATTGTTATTCAATATATTATTATTTGGGTGGGTATAATAATGATATGTAACTCATTTAAATAATAAATATAACATGATAATGATTCTGTATATATGATATACCATCCAATTATATGTTATTTTAATATCAAAAGAATGATATTGTCACTCGTGCGTACGTACGGACTACCGTCTCCACGAACGCGATGAGATTCATTATCCATCATATCCATTCAAGTATAATTATCATTTTATGATTTAAAAATAATGTTTAATAACTTTATATCATTCTGGATATGAATAAGATACAACCTATCCATGAAAAACATGGATTACGTAACAAAACATATAAAAGAAAATGAGTAAGTTAACACCCGAAATGAAGATAATTCCAAGATATTTTTAACAAAGAAATGTTAAAAGATCATATATGATATCATATTAATTTATATTATTCATTAATAATTTAATAACAATTATTTCAACATTATACAGGAGGTTAACATACCCCCAACCAAGGAAAATTACAAGGTAAGGGGTTTCTTAACTTACTCTTAATTTCGTGAGAATTCCATTGTTGACCACTTAATTATTGAATGTGGTGTATGTGTACTACACATGTTTTTATTCATTGTGTAATATAATTTAATTAATGTATATTTAAATCATCATTTTATGATCCTTGTTTCAGGGGTGTATGTTTTGAATGTTACCAAATCAATAAGGGAATTTGAAATTTCAATTTCCACTCATTCGGCTTTACGCATACTTCATTGATTATTTTACTCCAAGATTATGTGTGGAATCACTATTCATTTTATTATGTCATAATTTCCACTCCCCTTTCTGTGGATATACTTTTTATACACATAATCACTCCATTGATAAATTCTCAAGTCATCGGTATGAACTTGATAAGAGTAATGTTTACTCAATCTCGATTTGTTGAGATAAACATCCAATTCATTGGTGTTGTTTTTACTAGAATATGTGTGAATGTCCTTGATTGTTTTACACTGAATATCCAATAATATTTAGTGTATTTATATTTGTCACACATAATTATGTCGTTGATTTATCCTTAACCTAAGGATACATCCTTTATGAGAGATTTCATCTCAATTTACATTCCATTGAGACTTCTTTGTTGTTATGCACCAAATCACTTTTATGTGGTGTATATAATGTACTTTGACATAGTATATCATGAATCCCTTTATTCTCATGATATTACAAAGTTTTTATTACCTCAATTATTTTTATTCAAGTGTCTCTCTTTTGGTTAGAAACTCAAACTAAAATACCATTTTTAAATGTTTTAAAGACCTATTCTTCTAAATCTTGCTCATTAATTTCCATGTTTTAAAAAATGGTTTTAAGGATTTATTTATATGGACATTAAAGTTTTAAAATTAAAAATCCTTTTGAAAGTTTCAAAGTGGTATGGGACACTTTGATTCGAATATCAATTTTTAAATGGCTTCTTGACAAATAGTGTGACTTTTAAATGATTTCAAGAAAAAGGAGGATATTTCTCTCAAATAGTTTTGATGATTATTTTCATCTATGTCAACATCCTTCATTATTCTTGATTGAGGTTAATGTGATACAATACAATCTTCCATATTGTATCGAATGAGTTATTTTTGACTGTGGGTGTGCTATTTTTATACCATTCATGGTTTGTGGTTAAAGTATTTACATTTCGTATGCTAGTTTTAATAGGAATGTTAATGTTATGTTTAAACCTGTTTATATGAGGAATGAATTGGACTTAATAAGTGACGGGTGGAGCCCGCTATAGCTCCTCGATGCATCGGTAGGTCTCATGAGACAAACTAGTGTCTTGGCACAAGGCCTTGGCAAAATCTTATTTGTAGTCTTGGCACGAGGCCTTGGCTATGTGGTTATGATAGTCTGGAATTATGCATTCCATCATTATAAAAGTGGTTATTGATATTGCATGTGATCATTCGACTAGTAGAATATCCTTCTGAGTAAGTAAATGGAATTATTTTATTTTATCTTTTCCATTTTATGCTTAATTTTAAGTTTAAAAGGCTTTCGTTTTAGTTATAAACTACCTTAAGTGTTTATGCTTATCTATGAAAGCTTCTGCTATAATGTTATCCTTACTAATCATCTGAGCTCACCCCTTTCAATGATTTATTTTTCCCAGGAATGAAGAAGTAATTTATGAATGACCTGTAGGGATAATATGAGGGGATATGAAGAAAAGATGTTGTTGTAGTTTTTTTACCTTATGATGTAATGTGAGACTTATGAATATATCTAGTGTTTCCAAGACTACTAAACTAATCGGTCTTTCGAGACTTGATCCTTTGTGATCATTCCAATGTTATGTAATAACGCACCGACGCTAGGTAACTAGGGTCAGGGAATTACAGTTGGTATCAGAGGAAGTTTAGTACAAACCTTGGAAGCTAGATTTAGATAAACTCTGATTAGAGCACGTAGACCTAAGATGAACTTTGAGGAATAGTATAGAATAACTTCCTAGAATTTTGGTACTGTAGAAGATTTTGTGAGTTTTCCGAGAAATACATCCCTGTCTAGATACGAGCAGGTAGAGGTGGCTCTGGCACAGATGTACCTAGGGGTAAAACCCGAAAACACCACTTTGAGCTAGACTCGAACGGGAACTGGTGCACAACAACGGGCCTTGCTGCACTCTTGGTTACGACACTCCCGGGGGATATTCTTTGGTAAATTCACAAGACTAGTATAAACCATTATTAAAGGAATACAAAAAATGCCCCTAAGAATATATGTCGGCAAATAGATAGTGGATAACCTAGATTTTAACATAGGGTACCCCAAGTTAGGATATATTGTTCAATTAAAAGATTATCCTATTATGTCTATTTTTTTACATTCTTATTAGATAAGTATTAAAAAACCCTAATTGTATTTTCTTTTTGTTAGTTGAAACATGGAGGGAGCAAGATCACGAACAACTCTTCTCTCTCTTCCTGAAGAACTACTTACAATTATTATCCAAAAGTCATGCGCATATGATGTTGAAACTTTTTCAAATGTCCAAGTTACATGAAAACAACTTTATGAGACATCCAATACCTCTAGCATTGCATGATTCTTTCAAGGATCAAGTACTGACTATGAGATAATGTTGCGCTCTCAACTTTCTTACCACACTAAGCGTGGGAAGTACCATGATGGTCTTTTCAAATTATTCACTTTATCTCAAAATTACGATGCACTAAATGATTTTCTAGATGCTGCAAAAGAGGGAGACCTTCGAGCAGCCTATATGTATCAAATTATATATTTATATCTTTTGGGATATATGAAAACTGATTTACCAAAACCTTATTTTGAAATATTTGAAGATTAATTAGTGAGGATTTTTCTAAAAAAACATGTTAAAGACGATGTCTCAAAATTATATATAAGAAATACCTATTTTTTTATGTTGCATCGATGCTTCCATCGATATAATCCAAGATGGATGAGGAGTTTTTGGGTAAAGGAAGTAGATGATTTTGAAAAATTCATGAGGTACCATTGTGACACATGAACGCATTCTACCAAAAGGAAAATCCTCCTAGTCTCTCCAGAGTTCATGTTGTGATCCACATATCTCTAGTGACAAAATACATGCCTGACCCAACGCATGTACTCACCTATGAAGAATTAGAACTAGAACCCGATCTATCTTATTGTGGAGAGCCTATCAGATTTATTCATACCAAAGATCAAGTGTTGAGAAACCAGATGACTCGTCTGGTAAAAGATCTATGGAGAAATCATAAGATGGAAGAGGCAATGTGGGAACCCGAGGAACATATGATGAAGAACCTATGTGGAAATAAATGGATGGTGAAATGTTTAAAAGTGTTAGTGCTCTTTATTGATGGGATTACTTTGGAATAATTTTCTCTTGTATATGTAAACATGAAATTTATCATGTGAAAATGATATTTTAGGAAGAATTATCTTTTCTGTTGTGGATATAGTTATAAATAACCATTTGGTTTTATATGATCATTGGGATTGAGGAAATTATAAGTTATTATAATTTGGGATGAAAATGTAAGGTATGAGATAAGATTTGTGGTTAAATTATGTTATGGTATTTTGAGGAATTTATCTCATTTTGGTAATATTATAAAATATAGTTTTTGAAAAAGGACAACACGTAGACCGTGTGACAACCCGTCGCGTCGGACAAAGTTGTGGGAATCGAACCCACAACCAAAGTGAGATTGGGATTTATCGCCTACCATTGGACTACATGAAGTACCTGGTTAGTGTGACTATTATTTTTAGTTAAATTATTTTAGTGATCAATAATAATTTGATTTGGGATCTTATGTCTTATCAAATGAATACCCTTAGTATAGGAAAATGATTTGGTGATTAAGTGATAAATGTTATTTTGGAAGTTGTTCACTTTGTTGAGAACACTATATGCCAAAGGAAAATAGAGTAGTATGGGATTTCATTTTAGGAGTAATGGTGGATTTTTATCTATGTTTTTATTGTGGATTTATAATGATTTGGGTTATTTATGGAAATGATTAGGTTAATTACTTTTAAGTATGTGATTTTAAGAGTAATTAAGGTCATTTGGAGATACAATTTAACGTGGAAGACTACATTCATAATAATTTTTTGTTTTCAATATTAGTTTTGATTATATTAAAGGATTTTAAGGACAATTGATTATTGAATGGTATTTATTTAACTTTGGGGTATTGTTGGTTTAATTTTGGAAATTAAGATTAGTGTTTATTTCTCTTAAGGAATATCCTTTTGGGGGATCATTAGATCTTGTACTAACCATTTTGGTTTTGATTAATCTCTAAAGACAATGTAAATATATAGTTCATCCTGCATGGATCATGTGATTATATAGAAGTTTATTCTAGCTCTTCCAGTGTGACCAAGTCTTTTTGAATACTCATCGTTTAAAGAAAATGAGTTTGTGGTGGAAATTTATTAAATAATGAAACTGTACCTAAAATGTAAGTATATATCTTTATATTCTTAATCAATATCATAAATTAATGTAACTTAAAACAAAAAAATGTTGTCCATTTACTTTCCTACTAGGAGACTAATGGTTGTTTGTCCCAGCACAAGTTTGTGGATTTCTTATTGTTAAATTTCTCTTGATCATGATTTCTATCCCTCTCCATCAGAACATGACACTTAGTTTATCATCCATATCCATTTTTTCCTACATGGAATCCGAGTATGGGTTATCTTGGTTGACCTTTATACCTCTCTTTCTTTCTTTTAAAGTGATAGTTTTATTGACTCTTTTTCCGATGTGGGACTTTCCATTATATTCCCAAGAACAATTTTAAAAATTGCGAGGATGCAATTTATTGAAGGAGGGGAGAATGTAACACCCCACGATTCTACGGTGCGCTTCTCTTTGAATAATGTGATAGTGTGTGTTGTACGCAACACCGAGTTCTAAAACACCATAACCAACCAAACTAGCCGTTATGAATAGTAATACCTAATTTTTGAAATTATATATATTTTATATTTCAAAATGGACTTCATTTTTGGATTCGGAATATCGAATTTAGCCTAAGGTGAAATTTTGGTACTTTTCGGATAACTTTAATATTTTGATGAATAGTGAAAATTACTAAATTTTAATTAAAAACAACTTTTTTAATCAAAATAATTAATAGTGATAAATTATAAATTTGAGTGGTTTTAAAGTATAATTAGAATATATTTTTACCATTTAATACAATGTTGGTCATTGGACATAATTTTACAATTAAACCGGACATAAACAAGTGTCAATCTTTTGATAGTTATTATCTCTTAAAAACACGCTTTTTGTTTTAACAACGGGAATTAATTTTAAATTAATTTCTGCCACTTCTGTGTTTTGAATTTGGAAAAATGGATTCTATATTTGGAATCAGGATATTAAAATTTTTTAAATCGGTAACTTTTATTTTTAGACATTTTGAATAATTACTTCGGTAAATATTTTATTTACCATGGTTAAGGGTAAATCTGGTAAATAAGGGTTAAAAAATAATATTATAATAATACTAAATTACCCTAAAACGTGTCCTAGACTTATTGGTTGATACATGTTCGACCATAGGCATCTTTGGGTCGATTTTGGGACCCCATGGAGCCACTTGTAGGTGATAGGGACACTTTATTTTAATTAAGTTAAAATGAATACAAAAATGACACAAGCATATATCTTTTAGCAAAACAATTGTTACATAGGGTTATATATGTTGGATTTTAGACTATAAATATTCAATAGAAACTAAAAAGATTTAATACATAATTATATTTTATTTATAATTTTTAGACATTAAATAATTTAATTTATTTATGACATAATGGTGATGCAGTAATTACCATAATAGTGAAAAATTAGAATAATTGATTTTATAAATAACCAAATAAATATAATTTGAGACTTCTATTCAATTAAACTAATTTTATAAGTTAATATGACATATTAGTATTGATTTAATTAACTTTTTTTGAAGTAATCATTCTGTTATGTGTTTCACAAAAATCAACTATTGAATAATGTCAAAATTGACATAAAAGAGTTTTTAAAACCAATATTATATTATTAATTGATATTAAATTCCCAAAAATCTAAGGTTCGTCCAAGAGACTTATATCATGATAGGTGTATCATTATTGAACCACTTGGGGGTCTCTTGGATGTATATAGTAATTTTATTAACCATATAATATAAAAATACAAAGAGACATTGTAAAAGTGAAACTAATTAACTAAGAGTTAATACTTAAAGAGAAGGTTAATATAATGACCTAAACCTGTCTAAATTCTATTTTTTGAGTGGTTTTAGACCCATACCCACCTTAAACTTTAAATAATAAACTTTTGATCCATTAGAAACCGAATATGAATTTATTATAAATTAATATTTATAGCTTTTCCAAATGTGCCCCTCACCCCTCTTATAAAAGGGAACTCTTCCTTCTCATTTCTTCACACATTAAAAGCCTTTTGATTCGGCCAAAACCTGCCAAAATACTCTCCCAACTTACCTCACTACAACCTAGAGGCCTTAGTTTGATCAGAAATCTAACCTAAGGATCCCTTTTCATCAAATCAAAAGGAATAACCCGAAGAAGATGTAATGTTTTCACCACCCCTTTTCAAGTTCATTTCTTCTTCCACTTCTTATTTCTTTGTTATTACCATTATAAAATAATAACTCAATTATATTATATATAGTGTGATGTTATTATAAAAATGTTACAACCATATTCAGTATTCTATCCACCCTTTGAATAACATGTCACCATACGTGCGTACGTACGGCTTACCGTCTCCACGTCGTGGTGTAATTGTTATTCAATATATTATTATTTGGGTGGGTATAATAATGATATGTAACTCATTTAAAAAATAAATATAACATGATAATGATTCTGTATATATTATATACCATCCAATTATATATTATTTTAATATCAAAGGAATGATATTGTCACTCGTGCGTACGTACGGACTACCGTCTCCACGAACGCGATGAGATTCATTCTCCATCATATCCATTCAAGTATAATTATCATTTTATGATTTAAAAATAATATTTAATAACTTTATATCATTATGGATATGAATAAGATACAACCTATCCATGACAAACATGGCTTACGTAACAAAACATATAAAAGAAAATGAGTAAGTTAACACCCGAAATGACGATAATTCTAAGATATTATTAACAAAGCAATGTTAAAAGATCATATATGATATCATAATAATTTATATGATTAATGAATAATTTAATAAAAAATATTTCAACATTATACAGGAGGTTAACCTACCCCCAACCAAGGAAAAGTACAAGGTAAGGGGTTTCTTAACTCACTCTTAATTTCGTGAGAATTCCATTGTTGACCACTTAATTATTGCATGTGGTGTATGTGTACTGCCCATGTTTGTATTCATTGTGTAATATACTTTAATTCATGTATATTTGCATCATCATTGTATGATCCTTGTTTCATGGGTGTATGTTTTGTATGTTACCAAATCAATAAGGGAATTTTAAATTTCAATTTCCACTCATTCGGTTTTACGCATACTTCATTGATTATTTTACTCCAAGATTATGTGTGGAATCACTATTAATTTTATTATGTCATAATTTCCACTCCCCTTTCTGTGGATATACTTTTATACACATAATCACTCCATTGATAAATTCTCAAGTCATCGGTATGAACTTGATAAGAGTAATGTTTACTCAATCTCGATTTGTTGACATAAACATCCAATTCATTGGTGTTGTTTTTACTAGAATATGTGTGAATGTCCTTGATTGTTTTACAATTAATATCCAATCATATTTAGTGTATTTATATTTGTCACACATAATTATGTCGTTGATTTATCCTTAACCTAAGGATACGGCCTTTATGAGAGATTTCATCTCAATTTACATTCCATTGAGACTTCTTTGTTGTTATACACCAAATCACTTTTATGTGGTGTATATAATGTACTTTGACATAGTATATCATGAATACCTTTATTCTCATGATATTACAAAGTTTTGATTACCTCAATTATTTTTATTCAAGTGTCTCTCTTTTGGTTAGAAACTCAAACTAAAATACCATTTTTAAATGTTTTAAAGACCTATTCTTCTAAATCTTGCTCATTAATGTCCATGTTTTAAAAAATGGTTTTAAGGATTTATTTATATGGATATTAAAGTTTTAAAATTAAAACTCCTTTTGAAAGTTTCAAAGTGGTATGGGACACTTTGATTCGAATATCAATTTTTAAACGGTTTCTTGACAAATAGTGTGACTTTTAAATGATTTCAAGAAAAGGGGGATATTTCTCTCAAATTGTTTTGAAGATTATTTTCATCTATGTCAACATCCATCATTATTCTTGATTGAGGTTAATGTGATACAATACAAGCTTTCATATTGTATCGAATGAGTTATGTTTGACTGTGGATGTGCTATTTTTATACCATTCATGGTTTGTGGTTAAAGTATTTACATTTCGTATTCTAGTTTTAATACGAATGTTTATGTTATATTTAAACCTGTTTATATGAGGAATGAATTGGACTTAATAAGTGACGGGTGGAGCCCGCTATATCTCCTCGATGCATCGGTAGGTCTCATGAGACAAACTAGTGTCTTGCCACATGGCCTTGGCAAAATCTTATTTGTAGTCTTGGCATGAGGCCTTGGCTATGTGGTTATGATAGTCTGGAATTATGCATTCCATCATTATGAAAGTGGTTATTGATATTGCATGTGATCATTCGACTAGTAGAATATCCATCTGAGTAAGTGAATGGCATTATTTTATTTTATCTTTTCCATTTTATGCTTAAGTTTAAGTTTAAAAGGCTTTCGTTTTAGTTATAAACTGCCTTAAGTGTTTATGCTTATCTATGAAAGCTTCTGCTATAATGTTATCCTTACTGAGCATCTGAGATCACCCCTTTCAATGTTTTATTTTTCCCAGGAATGATGAAGTAATTTATGAATGACCTGCAAGGATAGTATGAGGGGATATGAAGAAAAGATGTTGTTGTAGTTTTTTTACCTTATGATGTAATGTAAGACTTATGAATATATCTAGTGTTTCCAAGAATACTAAACTAATCAGTCTTTCGAGACTTGATCCTTTGTGATCATTCCAATGTTATGTAATAATGCACCGACTCTGGGTAACTGGGGTCGGGGCATTACACATCTCATAATGAAATCATTCTTACTTTTTCCACAAAATAAACTTAAAACATTAATCTTAACCCAAAGAATAAAATGGGTTTCATAAACATCATCCCATCATCACATAATTCATATAGAACAAATGTATATCATTTCGTAGTAAGAAAATTGAAACCATGCAAATCATAGAGACATTATACATTAAACATGAACATATGAAATAATGTCATCTTAGATGGAAAATGGTTTTGATAAAACACTTGAAATGAATTCTTGAGGAAAATATCCTTTCTTCTTCAAAATCATTTTCTTTTCACAAAATGCCATGAAATTTTAAAAGAAAAGGATTTTTTTGAAAATAGTCATGAAATATTGTAGATTAATCTTCACGAACATAAGGCGTTATAAAACCATAAAAATCCATTCATGCTGTATAAGTTAAAAACAACATTCTCCTCGTACTTTTGTCGGAAAAGTCAAAAAGTACCTCATATGGTAAACAAAAGAAAGATTCCTTCCAAACCATGTGTTAAAATTCATAAAAGGGTAAAAATGACTTTAAACATACATGGATGAATACTAAACATTTTATGAAAATATTTTTAGAAAACATGGACATGGATGGTAAACGTAACCCCAATAAATACTTACGAATAAACAATCTTGGATAAAAACGAGATTGGGAAAGTTATCCCATACCTTATGTCTGATATACTTTGTATGTATCCAAAACTCCTGTATAATTATTTAAATAATGTCATTGACTTATTAAAGAATCATATTCATTGTTATTATATAATATATGGTTCACTTAGGTATCTATATCACCGGTTTATTTGTCAATTCCATGTTAAAGTAGCGTTTTGGGTAAAATTGTTTCATTTATCGTACATGTTTGGACATGTTTTTCTTCATATTATTATTACTTATATCATGATTTACATACTTCCGAAATGTAAAACATGATTTATATATCATATATATTTAGTATATATATATATAATAGATAGATAAGTGAAATGAAAGACACCATTCATGGAGATGGTGGGCCGTACGTACGCATGAACGCTATTTTCCTTTATTTATTGACTTGAATGGAAGTAAGCAGATGACATATATATGTATATATACATAAATACAGTAGCTTAATTATGTCATATATTTCATTATTATATATACTTTATAATCATTCTTGAATGGTTAACATAGAGAATGAATCTCATCACGTCAGGGAGACGGTAGTCCGTACATACGCACAAGCGATGATATCATTTCCATGATCGTGGAATTGTTTTTAAGTTATTTATATCAATATCACTTTGAAATAATCATAAATCGTTATTTATTTCCACCATTATACCCATCTAAGTAAGGTGGTGGTCGAAAAAAGATTATACCACAGCGTGGAGACGGTATTCCGTACATACGCACGCACGGTGATTTTGTTTTCCGTAAGATGGATAGAAGGTGAAATAGGTTTGTTTCATATTTATAATAACATATCAGTATATAAGTAATACTGATGTTATTACTTTATAATTATAAAGCTAAAGAAGAATAAGTAGAAGAAGAAAGAAACTTGAAAGAATCGGAGGAAGAGATTACCTCTTCTTCAACGCACCTCTTTGAGATTCCTCTTAAGGAAGTAGAGTTGGTCTTTTGAGAAGACCAAAACCTCCAGAATGTTTCTAGGTAAGTGTAGAAGAGAAATGGTCATTGGTTGGCCGAGCTTCAAAGCTCAAAAGGGTGTGAAGAGAAGAGGGAAGGGGTTCCCTTTTATAGAGGAGGAGAGGGGCACCTTTGAAAAAACATAAAATATTATTTTATAATAAAGTCATATTCAGTTTTCAATAGCTCCAAATTGATTTATTTATAAGATAAGGTGGGGATGGGTCTAAATCCTCTAAACCAATAGATTTTAGGCAGGTTTGGGTCATTATATTGACCTTATCTTTTAGTTTTAACTCTTAGTTAATTAGATTGACTTTTACCATGTCACTTTGTATTTTTATAATATATAGTTAATAAAAATACCATATACATCCAAGATACCCACAAGTGGTCCATTAATGATACAATTATCATGATATAAGTATCATGGCCTAACCTTATATTTTTAGTAATATAATAACAATTAATAATATAATATTTTTTTGAAAAATTATTTTAAGTCAATTTTGACACTATTTGGTATTTGATTTTTTTAAAAACCATAACAGCATGATTAGTACGAAAAAGGTTAATTTAATAAATACTAACATGTCATATTAACCTATAAAATTAGTGGAATTCATAAAAAATTTCAAATTACATTTATTTAGGTATTTATAACATCAATTATGTTAATATTTCATTAATAAGATAATTACTGCATCATCATTGTGTCATAAATAACTTATATTATTTAATATCTAAAAATTATAAATAAATTACCATTAGGTAGGAAATATTTATATATTTCTAATTAATATTTATAGTTGAATTTATATTATTTATAACCCTATATTAAAAATTAATTAGTTATTAAAATTTGATTTTAACTATTTTAACCCTTCTTTTAATAAATTAATAATAAATGTCCTAATCTAATCCAAGTGGACTTAAATGGTCATATTTTATTCATAATGTTGTTTTTGGTAGAATTACACTTATCCAATAGAATTATGACATGTTTTAGGGTAATAATAATATCATTTTTACCCTTAATTTCTCTATTTACTTTTAACTGTGGTAAATAAAAGTAAAAGGTTACTATTCACCAAAAATTATTTTCATCTCATTGAACCACATTTTTGTCCTTGATATTATCCATTTCTTTCGAATTTTTGAAATTCCACTCACAGAAGCGGTAAAATTATGTTTTATATAAGTTTTCAAAAAGCTCCTAGGAGGTAGGTAAAAGACGGTGAAAAGTTCAATAAAATTTTTATATATCTAAAATTATTATAAAATGTCTCCAATTAATTACATTGAACTTATATAGGTATTATGTATCAATTTTGACCTAAAATAATTTTAAATAAAATAAATAATTATTTAAATAAAAAGTCGGTTTTTTAAATAGTAACTCATTGAACTTATATAGGTATTATGTATCAATTGAACTTATAAGGGCACTAGGATAAATTTTTTGGTTCTTAAGATAATTTTGGAATTAGAAGAAATAATTTCTTGATTTTGGTATAGTCTCATCGTTGGTCATTCCTTGGAAAATTTACACTTCATCTCTTAAAGAAATGAATTTGAATTTGTCATTCGTGAAGTGTTAGCATATCATGTGATAGAATGATAGGTCATTCCATCTGTCTCAAAAAAAAGGTTAGAAAAAGTTATCAAAAATACATAAGTCCATCTATAGTGAGATTAATCATATATGGTTCCTAAAATGGACTTATACTTCATATATCATACTGCTTAATATAATAAAACTGGTTTCTACTAAACAGGGACTTTCTGTAGGCCATTGGTAGGCAATAAAGGCCTATCACACTTCATTTGCGGGTTCGATTCGCACAGCCTTGTCCGACGTGACGGGTTGTCACCCATCCTGTAGGTTGTCATTTTTCTAAAACTACATCATTATAACATTCCATAAATAGTATCGAAAAAAAATTATAACCTTAAACAATTCTATCTGATGTCCAACTTAATCCACTCAAACCATTAAGCTTATTGAAAATACTTCTGTCCAATATCATAGTGTGAAGAAAATGATTACTTGAGAGGTCACATAACAAGTACATTAATACCATCATTTATCCCCCATATATTATACGATATATTTTTTTGGTCACATTACAAACACTCGATGGCCTTAATCATGTATTCTCTTGAAAAATAAATACCCATTGAACCTTAGTTAAAACATGAATGCAATTAAAATTTAACACTTTCCACATACCAAAATCCCCAAAATTATATATACTCAAACCATGATATCACTTAGTCCTTATATCAATCATGAGCTCATGAATACTATCAAACAATTAATTTTCTCCTTATCCCTTCATTATGTGCATATCATCTGCTTTCCAAAATATTTGAATCAATTTTCATGGTACCATATTCTTATTGAAAACCTCAATGGACCTACACACAGATATTTCAAAATTCCACGATACTATAAATGAGATTCCATGATACTATTTTTAAATCCCGTTACATAAACACCTAATCATTACAAAACATCATTGTCATAGTCAACATCACAAATAGTGATCGCATGTGACTTCCCTTTATCTTTTTCCTTAAGAGGTTTCTCACGTTAATTGTCATTAACCCTTGGATTAGGGAATTGATTAGCATAATGCCCTATTTCCTTGCACTTGAATAATTGAAGTGTTGGTGGTGCATTCTCTACAGTATTTTCTTTATTCACATAATTAGAAACCCTTTTTCCATTACTTCGACAGTCAGCCACTCGATGGCCTTCTTTTCCACACTTAAAACAGTTATTAGTCCCTTTAAGACAACCTCCACCATGAATCTTTCCACACTTTGAGCATAAAGAAACATTCATCTTCTTTTCACCATTATTCTGAGATTTCTCCTTGAACACCATCTTTCGTTTCTTGTCAAAACCATGAGATGGATATGTTACACCAACTTCCAGTTCTACCTTGATAGCACAACACACAATTTCTTCATAGCTACTGAAGTCTCTTATAGCTAATGCCCTTCGAAGACTTGGTTTTAAGCCACTGAAGAATCGATCAACTTTACTTTCAGATTGGATGATAAATACAGATTCATACCTTTCAAGTATTGTAAAATTCGCTTCGTATATAACAACAGATTCATCATCCTTCTGATTAAGCTCAAGAAAATCCTTTTCCATCTTTGTTCAAATAATACAAGGGAAGTACTTACTGAAAAACAAGTTATTGAACTCGTCCCATTCCATGGATTCAATTTCATCTTGGGGCCTTGTATTCTTAATTAGAGTCCACCACTGGTCTGCTTCACCTTCTAAATGGTTAACAACTAAAATAACATTTTCATGTTCTGAAAATTGAAGTATGGAAAATATCTTTTCAATGGTATTGATCCATTGTTCAACAACAAGTGGATCAGAAGACCCATTGAAAGATGGTGGATGTTTCCTTATGAAGGAATCAATAGAATATTGTTCCCTTCTCTGATCATTTTGAAATCCAGAATGATTCATAGCTTGTGTAAGTATTGCAATAAGATTTTTCACTCCATCTCCCATCACATTTGGTTGCTCAGGAGGACAATCATTGCATTTTCCATTACATTGATCAACACGGTTCCTTTGGGTTCCATCCATCATCTAAAACCCAAAAAGAATAGTGGGGGAGGAAAAAATCATGCTAAGAAAACAACATAATAAAGGGGGAGTACCTTCAATATCTAACATATTAGGTTTAATTCTAATATTTTTTCTATAATTCTAGGACTATAACCTATACGTATAATTAACATTAGGGACATCCCTAGACATACCTTAGAATTATCTCTAGGGATCTCACTAAAGTTTTCGCATCATAGTTTCCAAAGGTTAACTAAACCTTTCCTCTGATACCAACTATAGAGACCCAAATCTGGATGTACATGGACATTACATTACTTTTTCAGAATACTTAATACATAAAAAAATAGACACACAAGGTCCGTAATAGTTTAGTGTCTTTGGAAACTCGGAATTTAATCTTCTAATCATGGTGAACGATCTTCAATATCTCCCACACAGATCTTCCCCTTTTTGTTTTATTACCTAAAACCTTTCTTTAAATCCTGGGGAAAAGAAAACATATAAAGGGTGATCTCAAATGCTCAGTAAGGGTAAGTATAGAGAACATAAAACAATCTATAAACATTTGAAATCAAAAACATGAACATGAAATTTAAACATCAAAATCTTGATCAAAGACAAAAATCGTGGAAGTACGTAAGGCATATATCATAATGGAACATCAACCATGATAAAATATAATGGGACTAAAACATTTAGTTGTGGAAACCATTCAGCACATGTAATGATTTCCATAGTAGCCAAGGAATTGCTTCCAAGACTATCTTAGTGGACAAAGTCCCTTTCTGAATCGAGTTCACTCCTCGTTTCAGTCCAGTAACACTAAACCAGATTAACTTACCATTCCAGTCATGTCTATCTCATGATATATAAATCATTACCCAATTCATTGTAGGGAGATATAGGTCCCACCCATCTCATAATGAAATAATTCTTACTTGTGCCACAAAATAATCTTAAAACATTCATCATAACCCATAGAATAAAACGGGTCTCATAAACATCATCCCATCTTCACATAATTCATATAGAACAAATGGATATCATTTAATAATAAGAAAATTGAAACCATGAAAATCATATAAAAATTATACTTGAAAAATACACCTATGAAATAATGTCATCTTAGATGGAAAATGGTTTTGATAAAACACTTGAAATGAATTCTTGAGGAAAAGATCCTTTCTTCTTCAAAATCATTTTCTTTTCACAAAATGCCATGAAATATTAAAAAAAATTATTTTGTTGAAAATATTCATGAAATATTGTAGAGTAATATTCATGAAAATAAGGCGTTATAAAACCGTAAAAATCCATTCATTCCGTATAAGTTAAAAAGAACATTCTCCTCGTACTTTTGTTGGAAAAGTAAAAAAGATCCTTGTATGGTAAACAAATGAAAGATTCCTTCCAAACCTTATGGTAAAAGTCATAAAAGGGTAAAAATGACTTTAAAAATAAATGTAAGAATACTAAACATTTTATGAAAACATTTTTAGAAAATATGGACATGGATGGTAAATATAACCCTAGTAAATACTTACGAATAAACAATCTCGGATAAAAATGAGATTGGAAAAATTATCCCTTACCTTATGTCTGATATGCTTCGTATGTATCCGAAACTCCTGTATAATGAATTAAATAATTTCATTGACTTATTAACGAATCATATTCATTGTTATTATATCCTATATGGTTCACTTAGGTATTTATATTACCCATTTATTTGTTAATTCCATGTTAAAGTAGCGTTTTGGGTAAAATTGTTTCATTTATCGTACATGTTTGGAATTGTTGTTCTTGAAATTATTATTACTTATATCATTAT
Organism: Viscum album; assembly: GCA_963277665.1. NCBI lineage: Eukaryota > Viridiplantae > Streptophyta > Magnoliopsida > Santalales > Viscaceae > Viscum > Viscum album. The sequence goes on from OY728136.1 coordinate 879,620,732, forward strand.
TTAATTACTTCCAGAATGTAAAAAATGATTTATATATCATATATATTCAGTATATATATATAATAGATAGATAGGTGAAATGAAACACACTGTTTATGGAGACGGTAGGCCGTACGTACGCATAAACACTGTTTTCCATTATTTATTGACTTGAATAGAAGTAAGTAGATGATATATATATATATATATATATATAAATTCATTAGCTTCATTATTTAATATATTTCATTATTATATATACTTTATAATCATTCTTGAATGGTTAACATGGAGAATGAATCTCATCGCGTCGTGGAGACGGTAGTCCGTACGTACGCACGAGCGATGATATCATTCCCATGATCGTGAAATTGTATTTAAGTGTATTTATATCAATATAACTTTAAAATAATCATAATTGATTATTTATTTACACCATTATACCCATCTATGTAAGGTGGTGGTCAAAAACATATTACACCACGACGTGGAGACGGTATTCCGTACGTATGCATGCGCGGTGATTTTGTTTTCCATAGGATGGATAGAAGGTTAAATAGAGTTGTTTCATATTTATAATAACATATCAGTATATAATTAATACTGTTGTTATTACCTTATAATGGGACAACTAAAGAATAATAAGAAGTAGAAGAAGAATGAAACTTGAAAGAATCGGAAAAAGAGATTTCCTCTTCTTCGACGCACCTCCTTTAAGCTTCCTCTTAAGGAAGTAGAGTTGGTATTTTGAGAAGACCATAACCTCCATAATGTTTCTAGGGAGGTGGATAATAGAAATGGGAAGGGGTTTTCTGAGCTTCAAGGCTCAAAAGGGTGTGAAGAGAAGAGGGAAGGGGTGCCCTTTTTATAGGGGAGGAGAGGGGCACCTTTGAAAAAACTTAAAATATTATTTTATAATAAAGTCATATTCGGTTTTTAATAGCTAAAAATTGATTTATTTCTAATATAAGGTGGGTATGGGTCTAATTAATCTAATAAAATATATTTTAGACTGGTTTGGGTCATTATATTAACCTTATCTTTTAGTTTTAACTCTTAATTAATTAAATTGACATTTACCATGTCACTTTTTTTATAATATATAGTTAATAAACTTTCCATATACATCAAAGAGACCCCCAAGTGGTCCATTAATGATACACCTGTCAATATATAAGTATCGTGGATGAAAATTAGATTTTTAGGAATATAATAACAATTAATAATATAATATTTTCTTTAAAATTTATTTTATGTCAATTTGGACACTATTTGGTATTTAATTTTTATGAAAACCATAATAGCATGATTAGTTCGAATAAAGTTAATTAAATCAATACTAACATGTCATAGTAACCTAGAAAATTAGTGTAATGGATAAAAATTCTCAAATTAAATTTATTTTGCTATTTATAACATCAATTATGTTAATATTTCATTAATAATATAATTACTGCATCATCATTGTGTCATAAATAACATAAATTATTTAATGTCTAAAAATTATAAATAAATTACCATTAGGTAGGAAATCATTTTATCTTTCTAATGAATATTTATAGTCTAATTTATCTTATGTATAACCCTATATTAAAAATTAATTAGTTATTAAACATTGATTTCAACTATTTTAACCCTTCTTTAAATAAATTAATAATAAATATCCTAATCTAAATCAAGTGGACCTAAATGGTCATATTTTATTCCTAAGGTTTTTACTGGTCGAATTAAACTTATCCAATAGAATTAGAACATGTTTTAGGGTAATAATAATATCATTTTTACCATTAATTACCATATTTACTTTTAACCGTGGTAAATAAAAGTAAAAAAGTTACAATTCACCAAAAAATATTTTCATCTCATTTAACCAAATTTTAGTCCTTGATATTAACCGTGTCTCTTGGATTTTAGAAATTCCACTCATAGAAGCGGTAAAATTAAGTTTTATATAAGTTTTCAAAAAGCTCCTAGGAGGTAGGTAAAAGACGGTGAAAAGTTCAATAATTTTTTTATATATCTAAAATAATTATAAAATAACTCCAATTAATTACATTGAACTTATATATGTAGTATGTATCAATTTTGTCCTAAAATAAATTGAAATAAAATAAATAATTATTTAAATAAAATTTCGGTTTTTAAATAGTAACCCAGTGTTTTCACTATTCATCAACAATTGAATGTTTTCATAAAAATACAAAAAATTTACCCTAGGATAATTTCAATATTCCGAATCCAAAATTGAAGTCCATTTCAAAAGATAAAATTTATATAATTTTAAAAAGTGGGTATTACTATTCATAACGGCTTGTTTATATAACATATCGTTGTTTAGTGAAACTCGGTATTACGTACAACACACGCTATTGTGGAAGGTCGCGATTGCGTGTAATGCATGACAAGTCAGGGATTCATGTAGTGCAATCTCCTTTTAGTGTACCGTACAACACAAGACATCAATAAAATTAAAAATAATATTTTTCATAAAATCTCGGGGTGTTATAATATTATAGCCTAAAAATTTGTAGCTTTAGTAAGGCGATCACTGTTAACCCATACAATATCTTTCCTTCTAGAAGTATTAGGTAGTGCAATGATATAGTCCATAGTAATTTCATCCCATTTCCACACAATAATACGAAGAGGATGTAGGATTATATTATGATTCTTTCCCAATATTTTCACTTGTTGTTAGACCAACATCTAAACACATAATTAGAAATTTCAAGCTTCATCGTATCCCACTAAAAGCTTCTTTCAACTCTCTATATATAATTGTTCTACAAGGGTGTATATAGATTGATGAGCTATGATTATAATCCAAAAATTAAATTTTTATATCATTTGTAGATGGAAAACAAAGTGTTTTTCTATATTATAGAACACCATATTCACAAAAATGTTTTCTAATTTCCCATTGTTCACAGCTTCACTATTATTTTAAAATTCTCATTATCATATTGAGTGTTCATTATATTATTTTATAAAAAAGGTGATCAATTATTTGAAAAATGACTGATTACTCCTCTTCCTTATAAATTCACACACACAAACACACACACACACACACATATATATATATATATGTTAACTTGATCCGTGAACATATGACCCCTCTAAAAAATCATTTGGGTTAGAACTCCATAATCCTTCCTACTCAATGAATCATCTACCTAATTTTAATTCCCTAGGTGGTAGTGTATTGAGAAATAATAATCATTGAGTAGCTCGATCAGTCACCTTTTTATTTTGTTGATCTCTTTCTGTGAGAATATGTAATTCCTTATTTTAGGATCTATGTATATCTCACATCATTCACCATAGAGATAATGCCTCTATATTTTCAATGTGATGATTGATGAGCCTATCTCAGGACCTAGGGTCAGATAGTTGTGTTCATTATTCATCAACTATCCTGATGCATATAAAATGTATATTAATTTTTTCATTAGGGAACAACAATGTTCCATCATTAACGCATCAATATTTAAGAAAAACAGATAACTACCATATGGTAAGGGAAAAATCAATTAATTGACTAATAATATATTTACTTCATAAAAAAAGTTCACATTAAATTTACCAAACAAACATAACCCCATTAAGTTTATTGTTTTTTAAATAGATATAAAATCAAGAAAAATGTTGAACTAATTACTGATAATAACCTAAAAACCAATAAAAATACTTACCTTAACTATGTTTTTTTCTGTATCCCAATGTTGAACTATGTTATTATTTATAGGATTAACTCATTTTCCATCATTGGAGATAATTTTTCATAGAAATGAAATTTATTTAATCAAGTAATCACACATAATAAATTCCTCATCTAGTTCTTCCCTTCTATGAGTATTATGAATGACCCACATGTGATTCTCATGGTCCTCATATGTTTTATAATACACCATAATATCGCCAATGAATACTACAAAAAATAAAAAAGATATTCCATTAATACTATGTCCATTAGGTACAAAAAAATAGTGGGTTTTGTATCCAATAAAAATAAAATTATTATAAATTAATATTGTTCATAACTCATCCAAAATGATTCTTTTAGAATTTCATCCATCATTACTCACAATTGGTGATTCCTAGAATGAAGATTAATATATGAAAAATGTTTTTCTAAATGATGTTGATCAATAAAGTCATCAATGTGATAGAAAAGGCAGTTGTTATAGGGAGTCTTGGATATTTTATTTTTATTGAGGATAATATCAATGTAAAATTAAACATCATTCCCTGTTGGGATGTATAGGTAATTACCAATGAATCACATCAATTTATTCAAATATATTTTGTGTGTCATTAATTTTAGTACTAGCCACTTCATCAAATGATGTTGTTTTCTCTTCTTGCACAGGAATTTAATTCAAGAGAGATACTTGTGGTGGATCTATATAAGATATATGTGATAAGGATTCATCTCTAAAGATAAGGAATTACAAATCACCTTCAAAAAAATTAATTTCCATCCTCTTAAAATAAATTTTTGGATCATATTTTGAGATCTTATCCATACCAAGTAGTATATCAAATTCAACCATCGGGATGAAAACAAGTTATATATGTAAATAATTCTTTTTTTATCATAATTGGGACTACCAAAGATATATTGTTTTATATAAGACTTCCCTATAGAGTTATTACTAACAAAAATCTTATTAAATAAAAATTCATATTCATATTTGTCTTCAAAATAAGGTAGATTTAAAAAATTGTGGCGATATATAATGAAATAATTCATTAGAAAAATTTGAAGATAAAATAAAGGTACATACAACAATGTAATTGGGTACTTATACCTCATATATAATTATTTCATAAGTATTACCATCACTCATTAGCCGATTATATAGAAGATTCCATTTACAATTATAGAAATCACAGATTTAGTGACAATCTCATTTATTCTAAAATATTTATTACTATTGTTTTCTCCTTACCCTTTCATTCATTATCAAATTGAATTCATTCCCCATGAATATAATAATCTCCCATTCCATTCAAGAATTTACCAGGGGTATTATTTCTATAGTAATAAGAAGATGTAAATTTCATCATGGTCTTATTTAATGCGTTTTATCTATTTTGGTGTTTATATCACTTATTCATCACTTGATTCTCCTTGAATATATTTTCCCTATAATGTTCTAGCAATTTTTTTATGAAGCATAAAAATATTAACTTTTATGATGAAAAAGTTTTACAAAAAAATCCTTTCAAGGATTTGGATTGAGATCTTCAATGAAGTGGTCGATCATGCAGTATCTGTTTCGTATGTATTCTGTAGAATACCAAGAATTCCCTATAAATGTATCCTCATAATTTGAAACACATTTATCTTCCTTTATCTTTAGACTATGTATCTATCTATTCATCTAATTTTTTTGAACACAACAAGTGTATTTTTAGAATAATGTATCCTTAAATTTTTTCCATTCAATGAGTTACATTTCTACTTACTACATATTATTCTAGATAAAAGACCACAATTGATTAGGTACACATTGGAGAAAATACAAAACAAGTGTAACATTGTACATTTCAGTTCATCCGAAATCTATTAATATCATCTCTAGTGACATAATCCAATTCATAACTACAACAAGACTAGTTATACCACTAAATGATGGGGTATTATATCACTTAAAGTGATCGAGCATAGAATATTCAATTAATAGAATAGGTTTCACCCATTGGTTGAGATAATGTTTCATAACCAGCTTAATTTTGACCAATATTTCCATAGTATTCTATGTTCCATCACCCATTGTATTAGTTTCTTTAGTAGGTAAATCTCACAATTTTCCACAAGTATTGATACCATTCATCCTTAAATGAGATATTTATAAACAATGGCATATAATTTATTATCTCATGAAATCATAATGTATAATTCCAAATATGGTATAGAACAAAACATAAATTTATTCATATTAAAAAATAAAATCATAAACATTAATTTCATTGGGGAAATAATTAAATTTATATAATTCATAATGGGTTTTAGTGAAAAGGAGACTTTTACAAAGAAAATTTCCCATTACTGTAATACAAGGTACATGAAAAAACCTCTTTTTGTGTACCAAGTTACACTCGAGTTTGGTCTAACACCCATTTTTTAGTTTTTACCCATAGGAACATCTATTGCAGAACATCATACTTATGTATTATCCTTATAAAGATGTATTTCTTGGAATTCCTACATAATCAATACAATACAAAAATTATATTATTTACTTCTACACATATCCTCCCTGTATATCTTTGGTTCATTTTCCCTAATCGATGTTAAGTAAATATAGTTTCACTGGTGGTTTCTAAATATACTATTATACAGAATATAACATCACAACCCTATAATCCTAGAGATGGTTCCATACATTATTACATTGACCTGATTATAATGAATAAACTCCCAATGGACTGATAAATTTATTTTTTTTGGAAGAAAATATTACATACATGACACACAAATTACATTAGGAACAATGATAAAGAATAAGAATAAATAAATATCAACATCCTTGAAACTCAATCAAAGGATTCTTCTTCGAAATCTTTGGATAGGAATCATAAAATGGGTAAGCTCAAATTATCAATATGGGTAATTAAAGTGGATAAAATAAAGAACAAATAAAACAAAATCAACATGGTAGGGAAAATAAATCATAACACATTCCATTTCAATAGGTCGATAAGGAATAATCAATATGGAATGGACAATAAATGAAACACATCATATATAAACCATAAAATGAGAATATACTACATCACAAGAAAATTTCAAAACAAAAATACCATTGATAAAAGATAACTACATTTTAATTAAGTAAATTATTAGTTATTGGATTCCATGTTTCCTATGTATATAGAACATTTACTGTCATGACAATACATAATACATTTTATAATATCAGGTTAAAACCTATCTAATTTGTCTAACTGATTTGTATTATGCGACTATAAATACATTGAGGGGATATATCTAACCAGGCCCCAAATTTATCATACCAATTGAATGAATTCACCATATATTATATAATTGATTTAATTGATGAAAATGTTCCTTATCAAATATTTTAAATGAATTAAAGAAACAAATTTATCAATAGTTCGTTAGTTAATTAAATAATTATCAATTATAACACCATATTTAAGAAACGATATATTGATTATGAAATTAAAATGTACATATCATGAAAATTTTACCATCTAAAAAAAATTATCATAAGTGATTACTTTATGAAAAATCTAACAATATCAAATAAAATTGATACTGAAAATATAAATTTTACCATACTATAATTATCATGTAAAAATACCTTAGATGAGATAGTTCAAAAAAACACTAAATACCATGAATATCAAAGGATTCATAATATAATATTTAATACAGGGTTTTAGATACGCCATAGAAAATAATTAAGTGTTGACTATGAAATTTATCTCAGAGATGTAAAAAGTGAGATGATAATCTTGTACCTCATAAATCCTTTTTATGTGACTCATTATTAAACTTATATAGTGGTTTAGAATTTTTTATAACTTATAATATAAGAATAATAATATTTATGATATCAGAAATTAATTTATTATAATAATTCATATCTCATTCGTTAATAATCTACCATTATTTTCACTATTAGAGGTGTTAATTGTAAATATCTTCAAGTAAGTTAATATTCCTTATTTTTTTCCTATTACATAGATCCATATTTAATAATCTAAAAAAATATAAAACATTATTTAAGTATCATATATATCAGTTACATATTTACTTATAAAAATCAATAAAATGTTTATATAGGAAGTGAAACGCATCGTCTAGGGAGATGGTTGGTCATACGTGTGCCTGGATGTTAATTTCATTTAATTTCCATATTAAAAGATGTAAAGTAATTGATATATATGTATATTATAATTTAAATATCACACACACACATATATATCTTATATTTCTCATATTTTTTTAAAACCATCCTTTACACTCTCCGTGTATAGTGTGAATGAATCACATTTCATTAACCAATCGGTAGTCCACATTTCCACGAACGGTGTTATTGGATTTACAAAAAATAAAAAGAATGAAGATATGTGTTGAAAAAAATATATATAAGTATTAAAAAACATAAATATAATATAAAATAATTGTTTATATCATAATTATCATCCATGAATGGTGGTAATGGAATTATAAAAGGCATCATTCCCTGATGGAGTAGTTTACTATATACATGAACGGTATGTTTGTTACAAATTTGATGGATGTGCATGTAATTGATGTTTTAAAACATAATATAAAAACATATAAATTTATTTAGGGTACATAGGATCATATTTATGCATGTAATAAAAATATTATTGGTGGTGTATAATGAAAATAAAACAAAAGCGAATGAGAAAGGATGTTTCATATTCTTTGAGTTACTCTTTTTGGATTGCAACGAATTGATACCTTGGATGGAATTATACCATTTGGGATGATTTTATGATTAAGGGATGGATTATAGTATATTATTTTAGTATATTTTTTTAGTTAAATCTATTGATAGGTGTGACTAAGTGGTGGAGGGGGTTGAATAACCATTTATAGTTGATGAGGAGTGGCATTCTTGTAAATATTTGAAATGTGATTTATACCCATGTCTTTCCTATGTCACATGGATAAAATAATTTTTAAAATCCAATAAATTAAATACAGGGTTCAAATATTATCAAATAATATATTTTTTATAAGTTTACAACTCATTTTTGACCTTGTGTTTGAGGTTTAGTCCCTTATAAAGCTAACTTTCCTCTTGATCAATGTAATATATTTTAATCACATTCACAAATCATTTTGTTAAAAATATTTTTTTATCTTGAGTAGTAATTTTAATTCATTCTGATTTATAATATAGAAACCATTTTTTCAAATTCAAATCACAGAAGAGGAATAAATTAATTTTAATGTAATCCCACATAAGGGACAACAAAGCATTTCTTTTGATAAATAATGTTCCAATCATTGGTACATTTTTATATTCAATATAAATTTTAAATTGAATACAATGAAATAAATTGTATTATTATGTGTATAATTTGTCTAATATAATATTAAAACAATTCCAAAACATAATATAACCCCATTAATGAATTATATGAAGGAGAAGTTTTTAATAGAAATGTAATAAATTTCCCTATTCATTAAAAAATTAGAATACTCTTAAAATTACCAAAAACATACCCTAACCTATTTTTTAATTTCGTCTTTCAAAAAGTATGTTTATATTGTCATATAAAATTTATTAATGTTCCTAATTTGATATTTAGAATGTGTGCACCATTAAAAGTCATTAAAATTCTTTAATAAAAATATAGGTTTTACTGTGTAAAATTGAGTTTCTTCTTATCATGTTACCAATAAAATATATTTAAAGGGTTAAAATATATTTTATTAGATATATGAAATATAAATTTATCCTATATATTATCAAAAAAATATAATTTAATTTACAATGAAAAAAATAACTAAATAGTGTTTTGTTTAAATCAAGTGATACAAACACTAAAAACTAACTAAGTATTGAATCATTGGAAATATATGAACACATTAAATTTATTTTAAAATAATTATATGATAAATTCTTGGGGATCTACATTCCGGAATCATTTATTAGAAATTATTTTTTAATATCTATCTATCAATTTATTCGAATATATTTAGTGTAAGCTCAATTTTAATACTATCCTCTTCATCAAATGATGTTGTTTTCTCTTCTTCTACAAGAATTTAGTTCAAGAGAGCTACTCATGGTGGATCTATATAAGACATAGGTGATGAGGCTTAGTCACTAAAGATATGAAGTTACAAATCACCCTAATAATTAATTTACATCCTCTTAAAATATATTGTTTGGATCATATTTTGAGTGCCTATCCATACTAAGCAGTATTTCAAATAAACCATCTGTATGATAGCCTGGTCTGGAAGTAAAGAATGCTTATTTTTTATAATTGATAATACCAAAGAGATATTTTTTCAATGAGACTTCCCTATGGAGTTTGGACTAACAAATATCTTATAAAATAAAAATTCAATTACCTATTTTTCTTCAAAACAAGGAATATTTAAAAGTGTGAAGATATATAATGAAACAAATCATTGGGAACATATGATGATATAATTAATATACCTACCTCCAAGTAATTAGGTACTTCTATATCATTATCATGATTTGATAACCATTACCATCACCCATTAGTCTCTTATGTAGTACATTCCATTTAAAATTATGGAATTCACTTTTTTAGTTCCAATCTCATTAATGCTAAAAAAGTAAGTAGTATTTTTTTACTCCATACCATTTGATTCATTTAAAAGGTGAAACCTTCCCACCTACATATAAAAATCTCAAATTCCATTTTAGAATTTACTTGGGGTATTCTTTCTATAGTCCTCACACAATGTAAATTTCATCATGGTTTTATATAATGAATTTTCTTTATTTTTGTGTTGATATCACTTATTCATCTCTTTATTCCCATTAAATATATTTATCATATATAATTCCTTCAACATTTTTATGAAACATAAAAATATTAATTTTTATGATGAAGAAGATTTATAAAAAACATCCCATCAAGGATTTGGATTACGAACACCAATGAAGTTGTTGATCTTGTACTATATTCTTCTTATGAAAGCTGTATAATACCTAGAAATTGATGTAAATGTATCTTCATAATTTGAAGCACATTCATCTTCATTTATCTGTATACTATGTATCTTTCTATTCATCTTAATTTTTTTAACACTACAGAAGTATTTTTAGAATAATGAATCCTTAAATTTTTTCCATTCATTGAGTTATATTCTTGATTCCTCCATTGTATTATAGATAAAAGACCATTATTGATGAGGTACACGTTAGAGACAATACACCACAAATGTCACCTTGTCCATTTCATTGCATCCCAAAGCTGTAAATATATTCTCTATTGACATAATCCATTTCATAACTACAATAATACTTGTAGTACCACTGAACGATGGTGGATTATATCACTTAAACTAATCCAACATTTAATATTCAATCAATTTAATATGTTTCACCCTTTGGTTAAGATAATTTTTCATAAACAAATTAATATTGAACAATATTTCCACAATTTTATCTATTTCATCACCCATTGTATTTGTTTCTTTAGTAGGGAAATCTCAAAATTTTCCTCAAGTATTTATACCATTCGTCCTTCCATGAGAAATTTATTAAAAATGGCATATAATTTATTATCTCATGTACTCATAATGTATAATTCCATATATGGTATAGAACAGAAAAAAAATTTATTCATATTAAATATTATACTCATAAAATTTGGTTTAATTGGGGAAATAATTACATTTATATAATTCATAAGGGGTTGCAATGAAAATGCAAGTTTTCCTATCAAAATTCTCCATGACTATAATACCAGGTTCACAACAATTCCTATTTTTGTGTACCAAGTTACACCCGAGTTTGGTCCGACACCCATTTTGGAGTGTTTAACCATTGGGACATCTATTGGAGAAGAACATATTTATGTATTATCCTCATAATGATGTATTTCTATGAAGTACCACATAATCAATACCATAAAAAAATATTATTTACTTCTATAAATATCCTCATTGTATATCCCTAGTTTATTTTCCTTAATTGATGTTAAGTAAATATAGTTTCCAAGGTTGTTTCTAAACATACTATTATACAAAATATAACAAAAAAACCCCATAATCATAGTGCAGGTGCCATAAATTATTACATATGCCTAAATAAATTGAATAAAATCCCAATGGACCGATCATTTTATTAGTTTAGGAGAAAATATTATATATAAGACACATATATTACAATGGGAACAATGATAATGCATTATAATAAATAAATATCAGCATCCTTGAAAATCAATCAAAGGATTCCTCTAAAAAACCATTGGATATGAATCATAAAATGGGTATGCGCAAATTCTCAATCAGGGTAATTAAATAGGATAAAATAAAGAACCAATAAAAATAAATCAACATAGAATGGAAAATAAATGTGAACACATTCCATTTAAATATATAGATAAGGAATAATCAATATGGAAATGTAGATAACTGAAACACATCATATATAAACTGTAAAATGATAATATACTACATCACCAAGAAATTTCAAACAAAAATATCATGGATAAAAGATAACTACATTTTAATTATGTAAATATTTAGTTATTGGACTCCATTTTTCTTGTACATGGTACATTTCCCATCAAGACCATTCATAATACAATTTAGCATATCAGGTTGAATCCCATCCAATATGGCCAACTGATATATAATATGAAACTATCAATACATTGTGGGTATATATCTAACTTGACCCCAAATGTGTAATACCAATCAAATTAATACCTCATATATCATATAATTGATTTAATTTGTGAAAATGATCCTTATAAAATATTTGTAATGAATTAAAGACACATATTTGTCAATAGATCATTGGTTAATTAAATAATTATCAATGTGTGAACCAAATGTAAAAATGTTAAATTATTTATGAAATGAAAATGTAAATATCATGAAAATTTTAACAATTAGTAAAAAATTATCATAAGTAATTACTTCCTGACAAATCTAACAATCAAAAATAAAATTGATACTGAAAAGATAAATTTTACCATATTATAATTATCATGTGAAAATACCTTAGATGAGATAGTTAAAAAACGCTAAATACCATGAATATAAAATGAATAATAATATAATATTTAATATGGGGTTTTAGAAACACCATATAAGATAATTAAGTGTTGACTATGAAATTTATCTCAGATATGTAAAAAGTGAGAAGATAATCCCTTACCTCATAAATCCTTTTTATGTGATTTATTTAACCACTTATATAGAGGGATAAAACATTTTAATAACTTATAATATAACCATAATAATATTTATGATATCATTATTTATTTTCTTATACTAATTTTTATCTCGTTCGTTAATAATCTATCATTATTTTCACTATTACATGTGTTAATTGTAATCTTCCTCGAGTAAGTTTGGATTATTTATTTCTTCCTATTACCTATATCCATATTTAATTGTCTAAATAAATTTAAAACATTATTTATGTATCATATATATTAGTAATAAATTTATTTAGAAAAATCAATAAAATGTTTAGATAGGAAGTGAAATGCATCGTCCAGGGAGATGGTTGGTCGTACGTGTTCCTGAATGTTAATTTCCATTCATTTCCATATTAAAAAAAGTAAAGTAATTGATATATATGTATATTATAATTTCAGTATCATATATATATTTATATTAAATATTTCACTTTTTTTTTAAACTGTCCTTTATACACTCCATGTATAGTGAGAATGAATCACATTACTTTGACTAGGAGGTAGTCCACATTTCCACGAACGATGTTATTAGATATACACAAAAAAGAAATAATGAAGCTATGTGTTGCCAAAAATTATATAAGTATTAAAAAATATAAATATAATATAAAATATGTGTTTACATCACAATTCCCATCAATTAATGATGGTAAAGGAAATCCAAAAGGCATCATTCCCTGATGCAGTTGTTCGCCTTAAAAATGAACGATAAGGTGGTCACGCATATGATGGAGATGTGTGTAATTTAAGGTTTAATATTTTATATAAAATCATATTAATTTATTGAAGGTACATAGGATCTTATTTATGCATATAATAAAAATATTATGGGTGGTGGATAATGAAAATAAAACCAAAGAGCATCAGAAAAGATATTGCATCTTCATTGAGTTACTCTGTTTGGTTTGCAGAAATGTGATTCCATGTATAGAATTATACCCAATGGGAGGATTATAGGATTAGTGTATATATTTTAGAAGATTATTTTTTAGGTTATTTGGTTTTAAAAGGCTAGATAGGTGTGAATAAGTGGTGGTGGTGGGGGGGGGGGGGGGGGTTACTACCCATTTATAGTTGGGGAGGAGTGAAATTCTTGTAAATAATTAAAAAGGGACTTATACCCATGTTAATTTATGTCACATATATAAAATAGTTTTTAAAATATGTTAAATTGAGAGTAGGGTCCAAATATTTTCAAATAATATATTTTTTATAAGATTACAATACATTTTGGCCTTTCTGTTTGAGGTTTAGTCCCTTATTAAGCTAAATTTCCTCTTTATCAACGTAAATAATTTTAATAAAATTCACAAATAATATTGTTAAATATATTATTATACTTGATTAGTAATTATAAGTAATTCTGATTAATAATATTGAATCCATTTTTTCAAATTCAAATCACAGAAGAGGAAGGAATAATTTTTAATGTAATCCTGCATAAGGGAGAACAAAGCATTTCTTTAGATTAAAAATGTTCCAAATATTGATAAATTTTTATATTCAATTTAAAATTTTAATTGAGTAAAATGAAATAAATTATATTATTATGTGTATAATTTATTTAATTTAATTATATAACAATTCCAAAACATAATATAACCTCATTAATAAATTATATGAAAGAGAATTTTTGAATTGAAATGTAGTACATTTCCCTATTCATTAAAAAATTACATTACTCTTAAAAATTACCAAAACTCCCCTAACCTAATTATTACTTTCCACTAAAAAAATAATGTTTATTTTTTCATATTAAATTTATTGATGTTCCAAATTTTATATTTAAAATATGTGCACCATTAAAGGATGTTAAGATGATTTAATAAAAATATTGGTTTACTGTGTAAAATTGAGTTTATTTTTTTCTTGTGACCAATAATATATATAAAAGAGTTAAAATATATTTTATTGGATATATAAAATATAAATTTTCCCTATATATTATCAAAAAAAGTGTTATAATTTAATTGACAATGAAAAAATTAATCAAATAGTGTTTTGTTTAAATCGAGTGTTTCGTGCACTACAAACTAACTCAACATTGAATATTTGGAAAGATATAAAAAAATTAAATTTATTTTAAAATTAATATATGGTAATTTCTTGGGGATCAACATTCATGACTCATTTAATAGAAATTCTTTGTCAAAATTTCTCTATCAGATGGTAATTCCTTCATTTTTATGTATGTTTTGTTTTGTTAATTATATACCATTTAATTTCATCATGGATAAATGATATATATAATTTAAAATATAAAATAATTATCATATATATTCATTATATATTTTTTAAGAGTTACTGTTTTCATTTAGAGATGTAAAATGCATTACAACAATTTTAGAGATGGTAGGATGTATATATACATGATCACAGTTTCAATTTTTTCACAATGGATGATGAAAAAGGAAAATTAATATTAATAAAAAATTATGGAATCATTATAATGTTATATATATGATTTATATAAATAAAATCCAACCTTATTAACATCTGGATAAAAATAAAATTAAAATCATATCACATCCATATGTGGAGGGAGTAGTCCACAGATTAAACCATGTGACATTATTATTTTCTAATGGATTGAATTGTAAGAAAATTGATGTGATATTATATTTCAAGAATAATGTTTATGTTATAAATATAAATACAGTTGTAAAATTTTTTCTACAGTATATTCCTTATAAATCGTAAGAAAAAACGAATGACATCACTTCACATGGTGGTAATAGGTTGTACACATGAGAGAAATTATCATATCATTGAAAAAAATAAATCAAGATGTTATATGTTATATAATAAATAAATAAATATATATAATAATATGATAAATTAATATAAATATTTCAAATGTATCATTACGTCCATCCATGAAAGATGGTGATGGAAAATAAAATACATTGGTTCGTGAGGCTGTAATCCTTTGTACACATGATTGATGATTTCATACTCCATTTTCTGGAATTGAAGATGGATATTTCTTATTAAATCAGCATAATAATATATCAGAATATATTTTTTTACACGGGATACAATTTTGGGATACAAGGAAAATATTTTATGGAGTTTCAAGAAAAATTAAAATGAATATTCAATGTTAAAAACAATACCACTCCTTCAAGAGCCCACTTTTTGTTTGACATAAATAATTCCTACATAACAATTATTATATAACCAAGATATGTAATAAATTATTAGGTAAAGAAGTATGATTTTTTTTAGGGATTGGATATAAAAATTGGTTTTGGATTTGTGATGTGGGGAGGGTAGTGGGTGTCCTTTTAAATGTGAGGTGAGTGCAATACATGTAATTTTTATAATAAAAAGTTATAACCATAAATGTAACATAAAAAAAGATCTAAAATGGAACAGTACAGAGTCATATAGGTTTCTATGGTTGAAATATCTTCATCCAATGGGTGGTAGAAATGTTCCTAGGCCTTTTTACACCTTTCTTTTTATACTAACCCCTTGTAAACCGAATATGACCATTACCATGGAAATTAATTTTCAATTTTTTTCTATCATGAATGGTAAAAAATTATGTTAGAAATATACGATAATATACATTTTTCTATTTCAAATTATTTAATATATTTTTTCAATTCCATTCATTTATATATAAATATTTAATTTAAAATGGAAACTGTAAATATATTGAAATAAATGTTTTCCATAAAAATTGCATCCAAAGTATAATTTTTTTTATATTAAAAAAAATATCATCATATTTTGAGTACAAAACCATAAAAAGGATACTGTCAAAATAATCAAAATAATGATAAATAGTCGATCAAGTAAATCACATTTATGAGTTATTATTGTGACTTCCCAACACATCATTGTTTCAATTAGACTTCTGTTAGGAGTTTTGACATACAACTATCTTATTATCTAATAAGGGAAATGTACAATTTTTTTGGTAAAATGGGTAGATATAAAATATAATGAATATTCTACATCATAAAATTAATATCTCAAATCTTATTATATGATTAATATACATAAAACCATATTGTTGGGTACTTCTACATTAGCTATCGTGATTACATAATCTTGGCCATATCCATTTGGCCATTCCAATGTTATATTCCCATGATTCTTAGGGAATTACTTTAATTCCACAACCCCAGTTACCCAGAGTCGGTGCATTATTACATATCATTGGAATGATCACAATAGATCAATTCTCTAAATATCGATTAGTTTAGTAGCCTTGGAAACACTAGATACATTCATATGTCTTATATTACATCATAAAATGAAATACAACAACAATATTGTATACATTAACCAAATTGATATCCGATAGACTATCCCTGCAGTTCAATAATAATAAACTTTTCACATCCTAGGAAAAATAAAACATAGAAAGGGTTGAGCTCAGATGCTCAGTAAGGATAACAATATAGCGGAAACATTCATAAATAAGCATAAAAATTTAAGGAAATGTATAAAACTAAAACAAAAACCTTTTAAACTTGATCTTTAGCATAATTATGGAAAAGATAAAATGAAATAATTCCATTTACTTATTCACATAGATATTCTACTAATCGAATAATCACATGCAATATCAAATAGCCACTTTCATTATGATGGAATGCATAATGTCGGAAATTCTAAAACATTTTTTCAAGGCCTCGGCCAAGGCGTCTAAAAATGATTAAGGCATCAACCAAAACGATATATTAAATTGGTAAAGGCCTCGGACAATTCCCCGTCTAGTTGTATCATGAGACCCACTGATTCATCTAGGAGCTATAGCGGGCTCCACCCGTCACTTACTAAGTCCAATGCATTCCTCATACTAAAAGGTTTAAACATAACATGAACAATCATATGGAAACTAGCATATGAAATGTCAAAAATTTATCCATAAACCATGAATGGTATAAAAATAACACATCCATAGTCAAACATATCACAAAAACATTAATACAATATGGAAGTTTTGTATCATAATAAATCAACCTCAAATAAGCTTAAAATACATCAAAGGATGTTGAAATGGATGAAATAAAAACAACTTGAGAGAAATATCTCCTTTTTGAAATCATTTAAAAGTCATATAATTATTAAATAAAACCTTTATTTTGAAAATACTCTTATAATCATTTAAGGGAATATTAGACAATTTTATAATAGCGGAAAATAGCCACACCTGCCGTATAAGTTAAAAAAAGACATTCTTACCTTAATTTTGTCAAAAAGGTTAAAAAAGGACCTTGTTTGGAAAACGACGGATGGATCCCATTCAAAAATTTATAAGGTCCAATAAGGTTATAAATGACTTGAACCCATTACCTATTAAATATTAAAAATGTTTTGAAAGACATTTTTAATAAGAATGGATGTGGATGATAAAGAGGTCCCAGTAGATACTTACGTAAAATCAACCTCGGATAATAAAGAGATTTTATAATTAACCCTTAAATTGTACATTTCCTTGGTTAAGGGTAGGTTATCCTACTTTATAATGGTTACATAATTTTTATTAAATTATACAAGAATCATATACATTAATATGATATCATATATGATATTTTAACATTGCTTTTTTAATAATATTTTAATATTATTGTCGTTTCAGGTGTTAACTTACTCGCTTTCTTTTATATGTTACACAAGACATGTTTTTTATGGATAGGATAAATATTATTAATATACAAGAATTATATCAAGTCCTTAACATTTTTTTAATCATCAAATGAAAATTATTCTTGAATTGATACGATGGGGAATGAATCTCATAGCATTCGTGGAGACGGTATTCCATACGTATGCACGAGCGACAATATCATTTTTTTGATATTAAAATAATATATAATTGGATGTTATATCATATATACAGAATCATTATAATGTTATATTCATTATTTATATCAATTAAACATCATTATCATACCCATCCAAATAATAATTTTTTGAATTACAATTACACCATGACGTAGAGACGGTAAGCCGTACGTACGCACGTATAGTGACATGTCATTCAAAGGATGGATAGAATACTGAATATTGTTGTACCATATTTATAATAACATTACTGTATATATAATATACGGTATTTATTATTTTATAATGTAAATAACAAAGAAAGAAGAAGTCCAAGAAGAACGGAACTTGAAAGAGGGGGGGTGAAAACATTACCTCTTCTTCGGGTTCTTTATTTTGTTTTGATCAAAAGGGATCCATAGGTTGGATTTATGATCAAAATATGGCCTCTAGGATAAATTGAGGTATGTTTTGAGAGTATTTGGGTAAGGTTTGGCTGAGCCAAAAGGATTTTAAGGTGTGAAATTGAGAGAAGGTGGAGTGCCCTTTCATAAGAGGGGTGACTGGCACCTTAGGAAAATCTATAAATATTAATTTATAATAAATTAATATTCTGTTTATTATGGATCCAAGTTGATTTAATTCAAGGATAAGGTGGGTATGGGTCGAAATCATCTCAACCAATAGGTTTTATACAGGTTTGGGTTACTAAATTAACCTTACCATTTATATTTAACTCTTTGTTAATTAGTTTCACATTTACCACGTCCCTTTGTATTTTTATATTATATGGTTAATAAACTTACCATAAACTTCTAAGACAACCCCAAGTGGTTAATTAATGATACAAATATTATTCTATAAGTCTCTTGGATTAACTTTAGATTTTTAGGACCATTATATCAATTAATAATATAATATTTTTTTAAAAACTCTTTTATGTCAATTTGGACACTATTTGGAATTTGATTTTTGTGAAAATCATAACAACATGATTACTTAGAAAAAAGTTAATTAAATAAATACTAAAATATCATATTAACCTATACAATTAGGGTATGTCATCAAGACATTCAAATTATATTTATTTTAACATTTATAATACCATTTATTTGATTCTTTCATTAATAAGGAAAATACTTCATCATTATTATGTCATAAATAAATTTAATTATTTAATGTCTAAAAATAAAAATAAAAATCATGATGTATGATATCTTTTTTATATTTCTAATTAATATTTATAGTCGAAAATATAACTTATATAACCCTATGTAAAAATTAATTTACTATAAGATTCTTATTTATGTCATTTTTGCCTTTACTTTAACCTAATTAATATAAAGTGTCATTTTCACATAAAAGTGGCTCCATGGGGTCCCAAAATAGACCCAAATACTACCATGGTCTGCAATTCATTATCCAATAGGGTTAGGATTTGTTTTGGGGTAAGTTTATATTATTATAATATTATTTTTTTACCCTTATTTACCTGATTTACCCTTTAACCACTGTAAATAAAAATTTACCGAAGTAATTATTCATAATGTCTAAAAATAAAAGTTGAAAATTTAAAATATTTAGACATCCTGATTCCAAATATGGAATCCATTTTTGTAAATTTATAACACATAAGTGGTAGAAATTAATTTAAACTTAATTTCCTCTGTCAAAACAAAAAGCGTTTTTTATGAAATAATAACTATCAAAAGATTGTCAATTGTTTGTGTAGATTTTAAATGTGAAATTACATCCAATGAAAAAAATTGGATTAAATGGTAAAAATATATTCTAATTATACTTTAAAACCACTCAGTAGTATAATTTAGTACTATAAATTATAATGATTAAAAAAATTGTTTTTAATTAAAAATAAGTATTTTTCACTATTAATCAAAAATTGGAAGTTCTCATAAAAATACCAAAAATTCAACCTAAGATAATTTTGATATTATGAATCCAAAAATGAAGTCATATTTGAATAATAAAATTTATAAAATTTCAAAAATTGGGTATTACTATTCATAATGGCTACTTTGATTGGTCGCAATGTGTTAGAGTCTCGAAGTTGCGTACAATGCAATCTATTGCATTATTCAAAGGAAAAAAATACCATGGAAGCTTGGGGTGTTACATTATACCCTATTTAAATAAATTCTTTCCTCGAAATTTGAATTTTTTTTTGAAAAAAAAGGTTGAAAATAGAAAATACCTTTGTGGAAAATCCATATCATAAATAGGGTTAATAAAATTTAGTTTTAATAAGAGGGAAAGGGAAATGAGAATTTCACCAACTAATTAGGGTTTCGAATAAGAGAAAATTGGTGGAATATATATAGACATAATTAGAGGAAAAATGTAAATATTTATAGGGAGTGATTGAGGTCATCAATCACAAACAAGTGTAAAATTGAGGGCCTTAAAGTAATCAATCTATTATGATTTAAAATATCATCAATTCAACAAAACATAAGGTATTAGGATAACACATTTTTGGTTTTAATATGCCTTCCCTAAAAATTAAGAATTAATTTCTTTATAGAATAATAGAAATATATACATAAATAAACTTGACAAGTAGAGTTTCATCCTTCAACTAATTTCTACCACAAACTCATCTTTCACTCCAGAAGATAATAAAACTAATAAATATTATATTTATCTTAATCTTATAAGGTTCCAGATATTATCATATACCATTAAAATGAAGAAAAATACTTTGTAATAACCAGGTACTTCTTGTAGGCTAGTGGTAGGTAATAAAGGCCTGTCAAACTATAGTTGTGGGTTTGATTCCTGCAGCTTTGTCCGACGCGACAAGTTATTGCCCGACCTGCAGGTTGTCCTTTTCCTAAAGCTATAGTATTGTAATATTCAAAAAATTAATCATAAGAATTGATTTAACCTTAAACAATACTATCTAATGTTCAACTTAATCCATTCCAAACTTTATAGTTATCCAAAGTACCTTTGTCCAGACTCTCTGTAAAAGGTATCTAAATTCCAAAATCAATTGCAACATCAGATTACCGAAACAGAGTAATGTTTCTCTTATTGTCACATACTGAAAATATGATTACTTTTTCATATTAAAACCGTAATAAAAGAACAAATAATGTAGTACAATCCTTATATATATCACATTATTCTCATAATGAGAATATAATCCTTGAGTCCAAAAACATAAATACATTAATTATTCTTATTCAACTGTAGTAACAACATAAGCTTGGCCTTGATCCCTTGGCCTTTTCTGAGGTAAGTTTCCGTGATTATTAGGACATTCATTTTCATAATGCCCCATTTCTCTACAATTTTATCATTCAACATTTAAAACCTCTTTCTTTCCCTTGCAATCACAAGCCTAGTGGCCATTTTCTCCACATTTATAACAAACTCCCATTCCTTTTAGGCAAGTACTGGTGTGATTCTTCCGACAATTATCGCATAATGGAAAATCCTTCTTTCCATTTTTCCCTTTATCTGTCTCTTACTCCACTGTTCTCTTATTCTCTTTCATTACTTTATTGTCATAAGATTTAGAGAATTCCTTTTCTGTCTTGATAGGACACGAGACTATATCTTCATGTGATGAGAAGGATTTTGAGACTAATGCTCGATGTAGAAATGGTTTTAACCCATCAAATAAAAGATCGATCTTACTCCTTGGGTTATGTATATAATCTATTACATGCCTTAATAACCTTGTAAAGATAGCCTCATACTTTTCAACACTCTCATTCTCCTTTTTCCTCAGACTCAGAAATTGTCTTTCCAAATCCACTAGATGGTCATGAGGAAATTATTTTTCTGTGAAAATTTCTTTAAACTACCTCCATTACATAAAAGATACTTCTTCATCTTTTTTTTGTCTTTTGAATCAATGACCACTATTGATCAGCATCCCCAGTGAGGTGGTAAACTACCATGGAAAATTTTTACCTTTCACTACTCCCCAAAGACTGAAATATTTTCTCTAGGGGACATATCCATTGCTCAAATACTAGTGGATTTGTACCCCCATTAAACTTTAGTGGTTTTTGCCTCATTAAATGATCTAACATTAATCCTCCACGCTGTGGATCAGGGTTCTCCATACGAGTAAGGTTATTATTCATAACCTGAGTGAGTTGTCCCAATATAGTGATAAGATGATCATCACCAGTTGATTCACTAGCTCTACTATAATTATCTTGAGTAGGAGGGAAATACCTACATGGATTCCATGTATTGATATGGTTTCCATTCCTTCCATTAGGTTCCATTTCTAAACAATGGAAAAAACTAGATTAGTTTATGAATCGAAATACATAATTATATACTTGTAAAACACCTAACATAAATTGAATAGTTTATGGATATAATCCATAATAATAAAAAATGTTTTATTTGAGGAAGTATATAATCATAACCCATAATAATGGTTATTAATGAAAATGAGTATTATCCTAAGAATATCCCCTAGGAGTGTCATAACCAAGTGTGCATCAAGGCCCATTATCGTTCACCAATTCCTGTTCGAGTCTAGCTCAAAGCGGTGTTTTTAGATTTTACCCCTAGGTACATCTGTGCCAGATCCGCCTCTACCTTCTCGTATCCAGATAGGGATGTATTGCTAGGAAAACTCACAAAATCTCTACAATATTAAAATTCTAGTAAGTTATTCTATAATAATCCTCAATGTATATCTTAGGGCTACGTGCTCTAATCAGAGTTTTCCAAAATCTAGCTTCTAAGGTTTATTACTAAACTTCCTATGATACCAACTGTAACACCCCAACCCCAGTTAACCAGAGTCAGTGCTTTATTACGTATCATTGGAATTATCCCAAAAGATAAAGTCTCGAATGATCGATTAGTTTAGTAGCCTTGGAAACACTAGATACATTCATAAGTCTTTACATTACATCATAAAATGAAATACAACAACTATATTGTCTTCATTAACCACATTCATATCCCATAGACTATCCCTGAAGGTCAATCATAATAAACTTCTTCACATCCTAGGAAAAATAAAACATAGAAAGCGGTGAGCTCATATGCTCAGTAAGGATAACAATATAGTGGAAACATTCATAAATAAGCATAAACATTTAAGGCAATGTATAAGACTAAAAAAAAATCCTTTTAAACTTGAACTTAAACATAATTATGGAAAATATAAAATGATATAATTCCATTTAATTATTACCATGGATATTATACTAATAGAATAATCACATGCAATATCAAATATCCACTTTCATAATGATGGAATGCATAATGACGGACATTCTGAAACACTGTGTCAATTTCTCGACCAAGACGTCTAAAAATAATTAAGGCCTCGGCCATAACCATATTTCAAATTGGGAAATGCCTCATACAATTCCATGTCTATTTGTCTCATGAGACCTACAGATGCATCGAGGAGCTATAGCAGACTCCACCCATCACTTACTAAGTCCAATTCTTTCCACATATAAAAAGGTTAAAACATAACATAAACATTCGTATTAAAACTAGTATACGAAATGTAAAAAATTTATCCATAAAACATGAATGGTATAAAAAAAACACATCCACATTTAAACATATCACAAAACCTTAAATAAAATATGGAAGTTTTGTATCATAATAAATCAACTTCAAAAAAACTTAAAATCCATCAAAGGATGTTGACATGGATGAAATCAAAACTATTTGAGAGAAATATCTCCTTTATGAAATCATTTAAAAGTCATATAATTATTAAATAAATCCTATATTTTGAAAATAATCTTATAATCATGTAAGGGATGCTTATACTATTTTATAATGGCAAAAAATAGCCACACCAGCCATATAAGTTAAAAAAGATATTCTTACATTAATTTTGTCGAAAAATTTAAAAAAGGACCTTGTTTGGAAAACGACGAAAACATCCCTATCAAAAACGTACAAGGTAAAATAAGGGTATAAATGAATTTAATCCATTTTCTATTACATAGTAATTTTTTTGAAATACATTTTTAAGAAGCATGGATGAGGATGATAAAGAGGCCCCAGTAGATACTTACGTAAAAACAACCTCAGATAATAAAGAGATAGAAGAATTAACCCTTACCTTTTACTTTTCCTTTGATGAGGGTTGGTTATACTACTTTATAATGGTTAAATAATTGTTATTAAATTATACAAGAATCATATACATTAATATGATTTCATATATGATCTTTTAACATTTCTTTTTTAATAATATTTTAGTATTATCGTCGTTTCGGGTGTTAACTTACTCACTTTCTATTATATGTTACAAAAGCTATGTTTGTTATGGATAGGTTGTGTATTATTCACATATAGAATTATATAAAGTCATTAAAAATTATTTTTAATCATAAAATGATAATTATTCTTGAATTGATATGATGGGGAATGAATCTATTCGCGTTCTTGGAGATGGTATTCCGTACGTACGCACGAGCGACAATATCATTATTTTGATATTAAAATAATATATAACTGGATAGTAGATCATATATAAAGAATAATTATCATGTTATATTTTTTATTTATATCAATTACACATAATTATCATACCCATCCAAATAATAATTTTTTGAATAACAATTACACCACGATGTGGAGACCGTAAGCCATACGTACGCACGTATGGTGACATGTCATTCAAAGGATTGTTAGAATACTGAATATGGTTGGACCATATTTATAACAACATCAAATTATATAGAATATACTGTATTTATTATTTTATAATGGAAGTAACAGTGAAAGAAGAATTGTAAGAAGAAAGGAACTTGAAAGGGGGGGGGGGGGGGTCAAAACATTACCTCTTCTTCGGCTTCTTCATTTTGATTTGATCAAAAGGGCTCCATAGGTTGGTTTTATGATCAAAATGTGGCCTCTAGGTTAAATTGAGGTAAGTTGGGAGAGTATTTGGGCAGGGTTTGGCCGAGGAAAAAGGCTTTGAAGGTGTGAAATTGAGAGAAGGGGGAGTGCCCTTTTATAAGAGGGGTGATTGGCACCTTAGGAAAATCTAGAAATATTAATTTATAATAAATTTATATTTGGTTTATAATGGCTGAAAACTGATTTAATTCGGGGATAAGGTGGGTATGGGTCGATATAATTTCATCCAATAGGTTTTATACAGGTTTGGTTCACTAAATTAAACTTATCATTTATATTTAACTCTTAGTTAATTAGTTTCACATTTACCATGTCTCTTTGTATTTTTATATTATATGGTTAATAAACATAACATAAACTTCCAAGAGAACCCCAAGTGTTTCATTAATGATACGACTATAATTATATAAGTTTCCTTTCTGAACCATATATTTTTAGGACCATTATATTAATTAATAATATAATATTTGTTTTAAAAACTCTTTTATGTCAATTTGGACACTATTTGGAATTTGATTTTTGTGAAAATCATAACAGCATGATTACTAATAATATAGTTAATTAAATCAATAATAACCTTTCATATTAACCTATAAAATTAGTGTATGGAATCAAAACTTTCAAATTATATATATTTTTTCATTTATAATACAATTTATTTTATTCTTTATTTAATAAAGAAAATAATTCATCATTATTGCGTCATAATTAAATTTAATTATTTGATGTCTAAAAATTATAAAAAAAATTATCAAGATGTAGGAAATATTCTTAGATTTATAATTAATATTTATAGTTTAAAATATAACTTATATAACCCTATGTTAAAATTAATTTAATAAAAGATGATTATTTATGCCATTTTTGCCTTTACTTTAACTTAATTAATATAATGTGTCATTATCACATACAAGTGGCTTCATGGGGTTCCCAAATCGACCCAAATATTCCCATGGTCGTAAATTCATCATCCAATAGGGTTAGGACACGTGTTGGGGTAATTTTATATTATTATAATATTATTTTGTAACCCTTATTTACCTGATTTACCCTTTAACCATGGAAAATAAAATATTTACCGAAGTAATTATTCATAGTGTCTAAAAATAAAATTTGGATATTTACAAAATTTGGAAATCATGATTCCAAATATGGAATACATTTTTCTAAATTAAAAAAACAGAAGTGGCAGAAATTAATTTAAAATTAATTCCCACTGTCAAAACAAAAAATCATGTTTTTATGAAATAATAACTATCAAAAGATTGTCACTTGTTTAAGTCCAGTTTAATTGTAAAATTACATCCAATGACCAAAATTAGAATAATTGGTAAAAATATATTCTAATTATACTTTAAAACAACTAAATTTTATAATTTATCACTATAAATTATTATGACTAAAAAAATTGGTTTTAATTAAAATTAAGTATTTTTCACTATTCATCAAAAATTAGAAGTACTCAGAAAAATTCCAAAAATTCACCCTAAGCTAATTTTTATATTAATAATCCAAAAATGAACTCCAATTTGAATAATAAAATTTATAAAATTTCAAAAAGTGGGTATTACTATTGATAACGACTACTTTGATTGGCCATAGTGTGTTAGAGTCTCGAAGTTGCGTACAATGCAAGCTATTGAATTATTCAAAGGGAAAAGTACGATGAAATCTTGGGGTGTTACAATTAC